>CM066984.1:34650599-37319765 GCA_033977485.1 Hydrangea macrophylla
TAACTAGCTAATTAAAACAGTACTTGAAATTAGAATGTTTAACTTTAAAAGAAAGTATTGGGATTACACGAATCCGCAGTAATCTAGCCATCTACCATGCATTTACCTTGAAGCACAAAGGAGTATGTTACCTACAGTTTTCCGTATTCCTCTAAAGATAGAGAATCCATGGCCCTTTCATGACCGGGACCATATCATCACAGTTAAATTAAGATACGTGAAAGCGGTTTTATCCAATAGTTAAGACTCGCATCCTCAATGGTGTTAGCATTAAAGATGGTTTGCAAAATGTATTGAAAGAAAATGCCTTAGGGCCTTAGTTTTAAAACTGTTTTGACAAACTGAGCATTTATTTGGGACAGAATGATAACAAATCCTAAAACAAAAGGTCCTGGAATACTACAGGGAACATCCTCAAGAATCCGAGAGTTCGATCGATCGACGCGCTTTCGATCGATCGAAGACCTTCATCCCTCAATCGATCGAACTGACTTCGATCGATTGACTGTCTCTGGTTCGATCGATCGAACTGACTTCGATCGATTGAACACAGCGATTATTCTGCTGCATGGCAGAGGCTGGAGATCACTGTTTCATCGTGTTCTCCCAACCTGGGACTACTCAGACATCGTCTGGAGTGTCATAGATTGATATTTAACGTGAGAAAACATTAACACCTCGTTTGGTTGCGAGTTTTTCATAAAAACTACGAAATCTATGGTTTTACAACTATTTAGCATATAATATCACGAGATGAGCGATTAAACTACGACTACCAAACAGCTTTGGCTTCTTTTGTTTTCATTCCAGCATTCCATTTATTCTGATGTTCATCTGGTTAGTCCATACAGCAGTAATCTGCACAAACAACAGCTAAAACAATACAACTTATCATAGATTAATCATATTGTATGAAAATTAGCCTTGCAATGCAAATCGCAGATAAAACGGGAAGTTGTGATAAAAACTAATACAATTCTTCCTTTTAGCGCGGTTGTATTTTACAAATACCCCCGCTTTGCACAACCCCCAACTAGCTTATTGCTAGTCCCTAGCGATAAAGCGAAAATAAAATAAAATAAAAACTCCTAAACTAATACTACCACAACTAAGAAACAAAGAAAAACTAAAAACAACCTAAACTAAGATAGAAAGAAAGATCCTAACTCACTTTCGCAGGAATCGCGGTTGCATTTAGCAAATGCAACAAGCCGTTAAACCCCTAGGTTCCCCCTAGTGGACGAGTGTTGTCTCGTGAGGGTTTGCAGTTAATATACCCACAAAATTCTCCAATTCTAAGCTCAAAAAGATTTAGAATAACTTGCCGAATTCACCCTTCCATTAAATTGTTAACTAAACTCCACAATAATATAATATCCTCTATCAACCCATGAAAGAGACCCACATGCTCCCCTATATCACCAAGTAAAATATAACAAATGTATTACCATCATGCACCCGTGTGTGTGTGAAATTAACAACTATGCGTCCAACCTTATTAAGAGTTATATAGACTATTATACTTTGGAAAACTTGCAGTTTTAGCTCAATTCTCACATTGGTCACACTAAAAAAGAACGTCTCTCAGAAACTTGCTTTACAATGATCACACATCGTATGAAAGCTTTGATAAGGATGATATTATAAGTGCTAATGCTTTCATACTCGACTCTATGAAAAACGGACATTTAAGAGTGTATAGTCTCATGAATGGAACACTACTTACTAGAGGAGCGAAATACCGTGGATAACTCAACTCACACTTCCATGTTCAAATCAATTGTTGAGAATCTTCAAGACTTTGACTTGCGGCTTTTATTTAGTAGGAGGGAGTGTTGTAGAGAAGAGTGTGCTTTTTAGTATGTGATGGAATTTCAACTTCTCTTTTTTTATTCTTCATTCTTTTCTCCACCCAATCTCCCATTCATTTCATATACTTTTTTTTTTTTTTTTTTTTTTTTTTTTTTTTTTTTTTTTTAACCTGCATTCATTATCATTTTTTTTTTAGATATATATATCCCACAACTACTTCCTTCCATTTCACATACTTTGATGACTCATTCTCAACAAATATATCAAACGGCTCGATGAGGTCAAGGTATAGATCAAGAGTATGAATTCTTATGATTATATTGGAAATATTTAATTAAGGTGTGGGATCAGGGATGAAATAATTCAATGAATGTAGGTGATAGTTATATCAGGTAAAAGAATGGGTAAACGATGGCTTAAATCATTTTCTCAACTTTCAATTTTTAGCACTTAAGTGTTCATTGAGTTTTAATTGGTAAATCCTGAACGTACTCCTCTAACAAGCAGTCAAAACTTTAAAAGAAACTGAGACTTAACAACGAATTCACAAGTATATGCAGAAAAGACCATTCGACAATGTATGAGAATCCCCTCAGAAATGACGACTGGCTCAATAGCTCACCAAGGGTTATTAGCTTCCACTACTTGTTCTTTTCGCACAATATTCATATTAACTCAACTTTCAGGTTTTCTACATGGCCTCCAATTAGTGCACAAAAGTATTGGGTACCTAATAGCTTCACAAATGTAATTCATTTCAGTGATACAGAAAAAACGCGTGGATTTAATCCATAAAAAGACGAGAATACTACAAATGTGTCATTGTCGTATTAACAAGCAGGAGAGGTTATTCAGAGTTATTCTAACAATACGATTAAAAATTTTCAAAATTTTAACAAACTGTGTTCTCATTAAATTTAAAACATATCTAAGTGCAAAACCTGATTATTACGGGTGTATACCTATCTATTGTCTCCTACCCCCAACTGAAAACAATAAAGTCCCCAGAAGTTGATTTTCAATAAATAAAATAGATGGGTATCACCTGGATGGAGCAAATTGATGATCGCAAGCAAGGCAACCTAGCATAGAAAAACAGAACACAATCTCCAAAACAAACAGGATCAATAGATAAGAGTATACGCTAAAAACCATGATCCAAGCAATCTAAACCATCGTAATATGAACAGAATAAAATAAAATAAAATAAAAGCAGGGAAATTAAAAGCAAAAGAGAGAACTACAATACAGGGAAAGAAAAGAAAATACAACAACAATTTGGAACTCCACTTTGGATTTTTAAGCGTGAGAATAGCTGGGCTCATCCAGCTGGATGTGCTCAACTTCAGAGTGGAAGTTCTCCAAGAACGGTTTCAATCTTTGGCCATTGACCTTGAAACACTCATCGTTCTTTGGATTGACAATTTCAACCGCCCCATGTGGAAAAACAGTTTTTACGATGAACGGGCCTGTCCAACGGGAACGGAGTTTTCCTGGGAAAAGGTGGAGGCGAGAGTCATACAGCAAGACTTTCTGCCCCGGCTCAAATGATTTACGAAAAATCGTACGATCATGGCGAGCCTTCAACTTTTCCTTATGCAACTTTGCAGAGTCATATGCATCACGTCGTATTTCCTCTAGCTCTGCAAGTTGGAGCTTGCGTAGCTGACCTCCCTCTTGAATATCAAAGTTCAATGAGCGCGTTGCCCAGTAAGCTTTATGTTCAATTTCAACAGGAAGATGGCAAGCTTTCCCGTAAACCAATCTGTACGGGGACATACCAAGATTCGTCTTATAGGTAGTACGGTATGCCCATAACGCGTCAGTCAATTTATATGCCCAGTCTTTTCGATTGGAACTAACCGTCTTCTTGAGAATATGCTTGATTTCTCGGTTAGCCAATTCTGCTTGCCCATTTGACTGTGGATGATAGGCAAGAACGATTTTATGATGGACCCCGTATTTCTTGAGAAGTGACTCCAAGGGCCTATTGCAGAAATGCTTGCCTTGGTCACTTAATAAAGCTTTCGGAGTACCAAAACGAGACAGAATATGCTCTCTGAGAAATGACATGACCGTTCTATGGTCATTTCATCTCGTTGGTATCGCTTCTACCCATTTCGATACATACTCCACAACAAGGAGTATGTATTCACAGTTATTCGACCTGGGAAATGGGCCCATAAAATCTATGCCCCAACAATCAAATATCTCAATTGTGATGATAGGGGTTAAAGGCATAGAATTCCTTTTAGAAATGGTTCCAAGCTTTTGACAGCGTTGGCATGTCTTGCAAAAGGAATAAGCATCTTTGAAGACTGTGGGCTAGTAAAAACCGCTTTGTAAGACTTTTTGTGCGGTCTTTTGTGACGCAAAGTGGCCACCGCATGCCTCAGAATGGCATGATGCTAAAATCACGGTTATATCCTCATTGGGGACGCAGCGCCTGATGACCTGATCAGCACAGTACTTGAACAAGTAAGGGTCATCAAAGAAGAAATGGCGCGCGAACGCGAGGAACCGTTTCCTATCTTGGTTCGACCAATGAGTTGGTGTTTCACCCGTGAGGAGGTAGTTTACAATATCAGCATACCAAGGCAGACTACTTACTGCCAGTAGCTGTTCGTCTGGGAACTCGTCCTTAATGGATTGGGATTCAGTATTGTCAACAAAAGTCAACCGGGACAAATGATCCGCAACCACATTCTCTACTCCTTTCTTGTCTTTGATTGTTAGATCGAACTCTTGGAGTAAGAGTATCCAGCGAATAAGCCGTTGTTTAGCGTCTTTCTTTGACAAAAGATACTTGAGGGCCGAATGATCTGTAAAACAGACGATTGGTGACCCTATCAGATAAGACCTAAACTTGTCCAGGGCGAATACTACAGCCAGCAGCTCCTTTTCAGTAGTAGTGTAATTCATTTGAGCGTCATTCAAAGTTCGGCTGGCATAGTATATCACATATGGCTTATTGTCCTTTCTCTGGCCTAGGACTGCGCCAATGGCGTAATCACTAGCATCGCACATTAATTCAAAAGGCAAACTCCAGTCAGGTGCCTGTATTATAGGTGCGGAGGTGAGGAGCTCTTTTAGATCCTCAAAGGACTTCTGGCAACTCTCTGACCACTCGAACGGTGCATCCTTAACAAGAAGTTGACAAAGGGGTCGAGAGATTGCACTGAAATTCTGGATAAATCGACGATAAAAACCTGCATGCCCCAAGAATGAACGGATATCTCTCACTGTACAGGGGACAGGTAGATTTGAGATTATGTCGATTTTAGCCTTATCCACTTGGATGCCTTCATCGGATATTATGTGGCCGAGGACTATTCCCTTAGTCACCATAAAGTGACACTTCTCCCAATTCAAGACTAGGTGTTTGTCCTCACACCTCATTAGAACTTGCTCGAGATTGCTGAGGCAATCTTCAAAGCTATGGCCAAACACTGAAAAATCATCCATGAAGACTTCAAGGATGTTTTCGGCCATGTCACTAAAGATGCTTAGCATACACCGCTGAAAGGTAGCCGGTGCATTACATAAGCCAAACGGAATTCGTCGGTAGGCAAATGTACCAAATGGACAAGTGAATGTGGTTTTCTCCTGATCTTCAGGAGCAATTTCAATTTGATTATATCCACTATATCCATCCAAGAAGCAGTAATACTTGTGACCCGCCACACGTTCTAGCATTTGGTCCATGAATGGCAAAGGGAAATGGTCCTTTCGGGTCACAGTATTTAACTTCCTGTAGTCAATACACATCCTCCATCCAGTGTGGACGCGTGTTGGTACTAATTCACCATCTTTGTTTGGGATGACTGTTATGCCTGCTTTCTTTGGAACTACTTGGGTAGGACTGACCCAAGGACTATCAGATATCGGATATATCATCCCAACATCAAGCAGTTTAAGCACTTCCTTTTTAACTACTTCTTGCATGTTGGGATTCAGACGCCTTTGCATTTGCCTTGAGGGTTTAGCGTCTTCCTCCAGATATATCTTATGCGTGCATATGGATGGGCTTATGCCTTTGAGGTCAGCAATTGTCCATCCCATAGCATCCTTATGCTTGGTAAGCACTTCCACTAACTTACTTTCCTGTTCATGAGTTAAAGCAGATGAAATGATCACAGGATAAGTTTTTCCAGCCCCCAGGAATGCATATTTTAGCTCTTTGGGAAGCTCCTTCAATTCTAACTCCGGAAACTGGAAACTAGTGGGCATTACCAACTTGGTTTTAGGAGGCAGTTGTTCATATGGCTGTATCCACATGCAATCGGCTCTATCCTCCTCTATCGTATCCATCATCAGACACGTCTGGTTCAGGTCAGCATCCAATGGGGTGGACTCTGCAGGCTGATAGATATCGCCAAATTGAGTCATCACAACTTCCAAAGGATCTTTGTAGTCGACCAAGTCAACTTCATCTTCAATGACTGTGTCTATGTAATGGATTTCTTCCTCATCATCATATTCTTCAGGTCGGGGATTAGAAAAGATCTTGATATTCAACGTCATGTTCCCGAATACGATAGTCATGATACCAGTTCTAATCTTGATTGTGGCATCAATGGTGTTGAGGAATGGACGTCCAAAAATAACCGGGATATGTGCACCAGGATTAGACACAGGTTCTGTGTCCAATATCACGAAATCAATCGGAAATACAAAAGAGTCTATTTGGACAAGGACGTCCTCCAACACCCCTCTAGGGTACTTCACAGATCTGTCTGCCAATTGCAAAGCAACTCGAGTGGGTTTGAGTTCACCCAACCCTAGCTGTTTATAGACTGAATAAGGCAGCAGGTTTACGCTTGCTCCTAGATCGAGGAGTGCGTTATCTATCCTTTGATTCCCAATTCTACATGAGACAGTAGGTGTACCGGGATCTTTGAGTTTTGGAGGCAGCTCATTTTGAATGATCGCACTGGCTTGGCATGCGACATAAGCATGTTTCTTCACGCTTTGCCTCCTCTTGACCGTGCATAGATCTTTGAGATACTTAGCATAGGCCGGCAATTGCTTGATAGCATCTAGGAGTGGAAGGTTAATTTTAACTTGCTTAAACAATTCCAGAAACTCCTGATTCTTTGTCTCATTCTTGGGTTTCTTCAACCGTTGAGGATAAGGTGCAGGAAAGAGGCATTTTGGTGGTTCCTCCTTAACAGACTCCTTCCCAGGCCTTCGCTCAACTTCTTCCTCTACTCTAGGAGCTTCAATGTTTGCCTTGATTGGTTCGTCATTAGTAGACTACTCCTCCTCTCGAGTAGATGGTTGCTCAACTTCTTTATCCACCACTTCCTCCTCTTTGTACACTTCGGGAGTGGACAGAGGCATGCTTTTCTCTATGATTTTTCCACTTCTCAGTGTAGTCACAGCTTTAGCATGTTCTTGATTGTTAGGACCATTGTTATGTCCCTTTGGATTTGGAAGTGGTTGGGCAGGGAATGTTCCTCCTGAGCCCTCTTGCCGTGCATCTATCCTTTCTAATGTGGAAGACATTCTACTCATCATCTGTATGAGTTGCTGCGTTAGATTGGCATTAGCAAGTGGCTCTTCTTCTTGTACCTTCTTATGCGGTGGCACATAGGTATTGGTTTGTGGTGCATTGGAGGGTTGAGCTTGATGGTAATTATTGGTTCTGTTTTGATTGTAATGCTGGGCTGGCCTATTGTTTTGCCCTTGATATTAATTGTTATTGTAGGGCTGCTGTTGGTATTGATTTTGGGTCCCAGCATTATTCCTCCAATCAAAACCGGGGTGATTCCATCTATTGTTATTTTGAAAGTTATTGTTGGAATTCCCCGTCCCTCGAAAACCTTGCATGGCATTCATCTCTATAGGGGCTTGCTCTTGAAAATATGGCACATTAGGACAATATTGAGTTGTATGTCCCAACATGTTGCATGTGCCACATGGTTCCTCAGGCAAGACTTGCCTAGAGCTCTCTCCTTTCATGCTTAACTCATCTACCTTCTTTGCTAACTCTGCATACTTAGTCATGAGGTGATCTTCGCTGGTTAGCTGGTATAGGCTTTTCTCCTCTACACAGGATATCTGTGAGCGTGAGACATTGTCAGAATTTGACCATTCATGAGCGTATTCAGCCAACCATTCGAAGTGGGCTTCAGCCTCTTCAGTGTTTTTACGCAGAAATGGTCCAGAGCTCATTGTTTCCACCAACTTCTTGGTTTCACCATTCAATCCCTGATAAAAGAAGCTGATAGTTCGCCATTTCTCAAACCCATGGTGTGGGCATGAGAGAAGCAAATCTTTGAAACGCTCCCACGCTTGTGTGAAGGTTTCATTGCTCTTTTGTTTATAGGAATTGATTTGACGCTGAAGGTCTGTGGTCATGCGAGTAGGGTAGAATTTCTTTAGAAACGCGGTGCTCATCGCATGCCAGGTGAAAATTGAATTAGGTTTTAGGGAGTGGAGCCACGCCTTCGCTTTATCTTTCAAAGTGAAGGGGAATAGCATTAAATGCGTCACCTCCCTAGGGTAATTTTTCGAGAATGTTTTGCAAACATCCTCGAAATCAGTGACATGTAAATATGCCTTCTCGCTTTCCATCCCATGAAAAGTGGGAAGCAGTTGAATCATCCCATTGCGAAACTGAAATTCGCCATTATGCGGTGGGATTTGAATGCAAGAGGGCGTAGGTGCATGTTCTGGTTGCATGAGATCGCAAAGAGGACGGAGTGCCTCATCAATTGGTACCACAACATTGTCACCATTTTCACTCTGATGATCATCCATTGATGCAGTTGGAGTGGCTATTGGGTTGATGGAGCTATCAGAGTCAGACAGGTAGAAAGGATTTCCAAAAATTCCTTCAATAGAATTCTCGGACATGAACTAGGAGAGTCCCTAGGGTGAGAACTTACCCAAAAGAACTGAAAAGAAGAGAAAATAAAAACAGAAAGAGATGAAGAGAGACTGAGGTAATCTAAGGAATTGATCGTCGCCTTTCCCGGCAACGGCGCCAAAAACTTGACACGAGAATTTTTCTGTGCGCTCTTGTGCAATACCCAAGTGTAGGTAGACGTGCAAGTAATATCTGGTAAGACCAGGTCGATCCCACAGGGAAGGTGTTGACCTATTGAATTAGACTAACCTCTAAAGAAAATAAAATAAAATGAATAAGATTAAGCAATGGTGCGGAACACAAAGTTCCACAGCTAAGATTACTAAAGAAAATGACTAACGATCTAACTAGCTAATTAAAACAGTACTTGAAATTAGGATGTTTAACTTTAAAAGAAAGTGTTGGGATTACACGAATCCGCAGTAATCTAGCCATCTACCATGCATTTACCTTGAAGCACAAAGGAGTATGTTACCTACAGTTTTCCGTATTCCTCTAAAGATAGAGAATCCATGGCCCTTTCATGACCGGGACCATATCATCACAGTTAAATTAAGATACGTGAAAGCGGTTTAATCCAATAGTTAAGACTCGCATCCTCAATGGTGTTAGCATTAAAGATGGTTTGCAAAATGTATTGAAAGAAAATGCCTTAGGGCCTTAGTTTTAAAACTGTTTTGACAAACTGAGCATTTATTTAGGACAGAATGATAACAAATCCTAAAACAAAAGGTCCTGGAATACTGCAGGGAACATCCTCAAGAATCCGAGAGTTCGATCAATCGACGCGCTTTCGATCGATCGAAGACCTTCATCCCTCAATCGATCGAACTGACTTCGATCGATTGACTGTCTCTGGTTCGATCGATCGAACTGACTTCTATCGATCGAACACAGCGATTATTCTGCTGCATGGCAGAGGCTGGAGATCACTGTTTCATCGTGTTCTCCCAACCTGGGACTACTCAGACATCGTCTGGAGTGTCATAGATTGATATTTAACGTGAGAAAACATTAACACCTCGTTTGGTTGCGAGTTTTTCATAAAAACTACGAAATCTATGGTTTTACAACTATTTAGCATATAATATCACGAGATGAGCGATTAAACTACGACTACCAAGTGCAGAATCTAAGTGAGCAGTATATAGATAACCTGGAATAGAAGATACTTGTATTAAACTTAAGAATATCCACTGCACAAATGAAACTTCAATGAAAACCTACAAAACCAAACAAACTCTCTATCTCTCTCTCTAAAACTGTGTAAATGTAAAGTGGGCGTCCTTATGGACGTGTACAATACACATATATATAAGAAAACCTAAGAAACTAGGCTTAAAACCCGCATCTGCTGCGCACACAAATGTTACTGGAAATACCCCGTTCGATCGATCGAACTGCTCTCGATCGATCGAACCCTTAAGCCTCAAGCGCTTCAACTCTCTTTGAGCGATCGAACTCTCGATCGATCGAACCTTCTTAGATCGATCGAACTCCACATTTCAGCTTTGGCTTCTTTTGTTTTCATTCCAGCATTCCATTTATTCTGATGTTCATCTGGTTAGTCCATACAGCAGTAATCTGCACAAACAACAGCTAAAATAATACAACTTATCATAGATTAATCATATTGTATGAAAATTAGCCTTGCAATGCAAATCGCAGATAAAATGGGAAGTTGTGATAAAAACTAATACAATTCTTCCTTTTAGCGCGGTTGTATTTTACAAATACCTCCGCTTTGCACTATTCATTGAAGTTCGATCTTCTTCTTCATCGAACTCATCCTCATGATTTTCATCAGATTCATCTATAGGTATGTGCCTTTCTTGCCTTCTAGCATTTCAGATTCTTTGGGGACGCCCTTCACGCCAAGTTGCAATTTCAGCATCTTGTCTATCCATCCTATCCCGAATCTCATTAAACATCACGCCCATACGTTCAAATTGTTGCTTCATAGCTTGCAACATGAAAGACGGATCTTCCTTCCCTTCTTTGTTTGATTGAGAAGACATATTTTGAAATCTGTGAAAAAAATGTTAGAGACAAAACCTCACAGCACTCCCTCACGTGTATGCACTCAAAATTATGTCACTCACACTCGTGTTTCACTCTTAATTTGACTTTTTTTCGAAATTGATCTCACACTCTCTTGCATTTTTCCACTCATAACTCCTCTTTTCTGTTCTTTAATGAACTAAATGAACTTGAATCAAGAGATCTCAAAGAGTAGTGTTTCAAAACTTATACCAATGGAGAAAATATTTTGGAAATGTCGAATCAAAGGAGAAGGACAAACACAATCAGAATTGAAAGAATTGAAATTCACAATCAGATTTAAAGAGAATTGAAACTAACAATCAGATTTAAGAGAGAAGAAATCAGAGATATAGTTATAGTTTTATGAGAGAACTAGAAACCAAGATTAGTATGCCTCATAGGAAGATGAAACAAATATCAGATTTGGCCTTTCTTTGATATCAATGCCTCATTTTTTTTGGATATCTTTTCTTTTCTTTTCATTTTTTTTCAAATCTCTTCTTTTCTTTTCCTTTTCCTTTTTTTTTTGTATAACTAGAGGCACAAAAACAAAAAAAAACAAAGAAGAACACAATACAAAACAGAATTTCAAGAACAAAAGAATACAAAGATTCAGAAAGTAGAATGAAAACTAAAAGGATAGTAACCTGATTTTAGAAACCTTGCTCTGGTACAAATTATGCGAACCTCAATAGACTAGCAATGAGACCCAACAACAAAGATTGAATATCTTCCCAAGAAAGCTAAAAATCAGATTGTTGTAAAAGTGAACCTGTGACCCAACGCCTATAAAGAGATGCAAACCATAGGTATTCCAATTAGTGAACCTGAGACCCAACGTCTATAAAGAGGCGCAAACCACAGGTATTCTTAGTTTTGAATGCCACAAGGTGAAAACCTTGATAAGTTCTGGAAGTTCAATGAAGAACCAAGAAGAAGGAGTAAAAACTCACTTTTTATCAATTTATCAAATCTGTCCATTATAATAGATGAACAAAGTTATATATAGGCTTGGAACAACTCTCCAACCATAGGAATAAATGCAAGCTGTTGGAACAACCCTCCAACCATAGGAAATAAAGCATTCACATTTTTTAGCAAAGGCTATTACAAAAAACTACTTTAACTCATTAAATGCACTTAAAAACATGAACCAACTCTCAACTACTATCTATAAAACATAAATAGCCATATCTTCGAAGTTATATTCAGTCCACATCTTTACATGCATGAATTAAATTGACAAAGCCTTCATTTCTGTTTGGACCATACTTATGACTCTTGAAATTAGCCCAAATATCTTGTATTAGCCCCACTAAAGGCCTCCTTGATTTTCTTGAACCTTGCTCTAGTAATCGGCCCACTAGGAAGATGCAATGGATCTTGTAGTGTCCCATGTTGATTCTCATCAACTCGTCTGAGCCAACAATAAAGAGCCTGGAATGTCCCACTCTTAGCTCCGTTAGGATGCTTGGAAAGGCACAAGAGGATCTTGTCATGATAGGTTCGATCAATCCAATAGATTTCAATCGATTAAAGTCTAGGCAGGTTCGAGCGATTGAAAGGTGTTCGATCGATCGAAGGTTCGATCGATCAAAGCTACTTCGATCGGTCGAAGGTTAAAGTTAGTTTTGGAAATCTATAAATAGGGCAGCTACGTACAGGGTTTAATAATCATCATTTTTCTCATACGAAAGCTGCAAAAATTGTTTAGGGTTTTCCCAAGCCTCCTTATCCTCCCCGTTGGAGTTCCCACCAACTCTAGCCTTTCCGACAACATCCGCAGGAGCCATAAGGTTGAAGACAGCCTAGTGGAAGCTGCTGCATAATCAAGAAGCTTGAAGATTATAGAATTGGATTCAAGACCTGAGATATAATTTTTGTCCCCTCTTGTTAGTACGCATCTATAGAATTAACAGGTAGCAGATCAATGTATACCAATAAGTTGTTGAAACTGATTCTTTCCGCTGCGCATTTAAAAATAATACTTAAACCTGTTTATCCTACAAATATATACATAGCAAAAAAAGCATCTAATGAAAATCATTTCAAGTGATTAAATCAAAGAGAAATCGAATGCACATGCAATATAAGAGAGAAGTAAACTCACAGTGGCTAGCCCTGCCCGGGACCAATGCAAATAAAGGAAAGATTCGATGATATGCAAAAAGGGAATGAGAAGACATCCATTGAGTTGACTCAAGCGGAGTCGCAAAAGCAAAAAGAAAAGAAACAGGAAATAAAATCATGCTACAATCCCATATAAGACATCTCTAACATATAATCATATAGACGGAGACTCTAAGAGAAAGCCAGAGAGAAATACATGATACATGGGCATTAAACCATAGGTAGAAGAGGAAAATCCACAAAATCAATGTCTGAATCCACAACATTCGATTCTCTACATTAGGACACCAAGGAATGCCCAAGCATTGCAAATACACAAGCAAGAAAATGATATGCATGATAAGCAACAAGAAATCTCATCAATCAAATTTCCAAATTCAGTGACCTCTAATAAAACTTATACAGAAAGCTAGATACATGTCTTAGGGAACCTTTCCAAAAAGTAAGACTTGGAAGTTCAAGAAATAAGAATTTTTGGAATAATGGATCAGTTTTGTCCACTGTTCAAGAAATATGAATCATACTCAAAAAGAGGATTATCGATAACTATCACAGATTTTCTAGAATTCAAGCACAAAGAGACTATGTTCAAATTTGTCAACCGATTTTTCAACAATTATTAAAAATAGCATATGGATCCTAGTGATTCTCAAAATGGATCAAATGAAAGCTAATTCATCAAAGTTTACCGAGAAAATTTTAAATCCATCAAAATATGAGTTTTGATGAACCAAATTCTATGGACAAAACCAATCTGTTTTGCTGAATTTTAATAAGTTCAATTTAATGTGTGAGGGAAACATCTTAAGTGATGGTTTAAGTTCATTAGAGAGATTAAACTCATAGATCAACTTGGTTATCATAATTCCCAATCAATTTATTTAGCCTCCAACTTCTTTGGATAACTCTAGCTGATGGATCAAAGGATCTTACAAATATTCCCTTGGAGATTCAATTATAATAGAAGTTCTAGGTAATCAGAATAATCAAGAGATAACTATGAACCTAGGAATCATCTGACCATCATAGAACTCAAAGCTCGACAAAATAGAGTCATGTATGCATGGATCTACACTAAATGGAAAGAATGAATCAAATTTGAAATTGAAATATGAAAGTCATAATGAAAATCAATCTCTAATCATAGATTATCAACAAAATCAAAGAAGATTTGGATCTAGCTGACAAGCGGGGGTATTTGTAAAATACAACCGCGCTAAAAGAAGAAAATACACTAATTTAGTTCACAATTCTCTCATTTATCTGCAGTTTGGATTACAATGCCAGTTTCTACACAGTATGATTAATCTATGATAAGTTGTGTGTTTTAGCTACGATTTGTGCAGATTACTGTCTCTGTGTGAATAATTGAAGGAGCAGGGTAAAAGGAAGTGCTTAGCTTTAATGAAGATAACTCAAAGCTGAAAATTGAAGTTCGAGCGATCGAATTCCTCTCAAGCGATCGAGGTTTCGATCGATCTAACTTTTATCAAGCGATCGAATATTCTAGAAGTTCAATCGATCGAGGGTTGTTCGATCGATCGAACATGCCTTTTATCAGAATACGCGTACGCAGCAAAAGACGGAGTTTTAACCCTAGCATTAGGATTTTACTATATAAACTCGTATTGTTTACGTTCAGGAGGACGCCCACACTTACTTTTTATCAGTTTTCATAGAGAGAGAGATTTTTTTGGATTGTTTTGTAGGTTGTTCCTCAAGGTTTTACATTATTAGCTTGGATTCTGTTTGGTTTAATACAAGTTCTTTGTTCCAGGTTACTTAGTTATAGTTGTTTTTACATACTGCACTTAGTTAATCATAGTTTATTATTTAATCTTATTGCTTTGTATGCTAGATACGTTAAAATCTCAAGTTTTCATGGTTTTAATGAAAAGCTCACAACCAAACGGCACCTTAATGAACCTCTACGTTAAGAACGCATCTGGGACACTCCAGACCATGTCTGAGTAGTCCAAGGTTGGGAGATCGCGATGAAAATGTGATTTCAAGCCTCTGCCATGCACCAGAATAATACCTGTGTTCGATCGATCAGAGTTATTTTGATCGATCGGTATAGAGATATAGTCAATCGATCGAAGACATTTCGATCGATTGAGAGATGACGATTGTCGATCGATCGAAAGCGCGTCAATCGATCGAATTTTCAGATTCTTGAGAACATCCTATACAGTATTCTAAGACTTTCTGTTTTAAGGATTTGTTATCAAACTGTCCCCAAATGCTCAGTTTGTCGAAACAGTCTTCGAACTTAAGGCCTTAAGGCATTTTCTTTCAATACATTTTGCAAACCACCCGCAATGCTAACACCATTGTAGGTGCGAGTCTTAACTATTGAATTAAACCGCTTTCATGTACTTCAAACTTAATTGAGATGATATAGTCCCGGTCATGAAAGGGCTATTGATTCTAGATCTTTAGAGAAGTACGGAATATTGTAGAAGATGTACTCCATTGAGCTTAAATGCAATTGCATGGTAGACGGCTAGGTCACAGTGGATTCGCGTGATCCCAACACTTTCTTTTATTAAGAAAAACCGCTTTTAAAATCTCGCTTTAGTTAAATAGTTAATCGTTAGTTAATTTAATTTAGTTGCTTTTAATTTTAGTAGTTTTTATTTGTAGAACTTTGTGTTCTACATTTCTTTTAAAACATTGAATCTTCTTTACTTTTAGAGTCTAATCTAGGTAACTTAATTCTCATCCTTCCCTATGGGATCGACCTGGACTTAATCCAGTTTACTACTTGCACGATTACCTACACTTGGGTATAGCACACAAGCGCACACAGAAAAATATTCGTGTCATGTTTTTGGTGCCGTTGCCGGGAATGGCGACGAGTTAATACTTAGGTTACCTCAATCTATTTCTGTTTTTAATTTCTTTTTCTTTTACTACCTCCGTCCCATTTTATGTGTCCATCTTGGGGAATCCAACTATTTAAGGGGACAAAAAAAATCTACACCTACTTTCCACAATTGCCCATAATCATTACACTTTCCTTTTTTGCTTTCTTTTGGTATTGAGTGTAAGGAAGGGTAGTTTGGGAAACTAGGTAAAATTTACATACTAATTTAAGAAAGTGGACAACAATTTTGGGACATCCCAAAAAAGAAAGATGGACACTTAAAATGGGACGGAGGGAGTAGTTCCTTAGGTAAAACACTTTCCTTAGGAACTCTCTTAGTTCATGTCCAACAATTCCACTGAAGGAATTTTCGAAAATCCACTCTACTTATCAGATTCCTCTAGTTCTGTTAACCCCGTAGCTACTCCTACTGAATCAATGGGTGATAATCAAAGTGAACATGGTGATAATGTGGTTGCACCACTTGATGAGGCGCTACGACCTTTTGCGATCTCATGCAACCAGAACACGCACCTACGCCCTCTTGCATTCTAATCCCACCACACGCTGGCGAATTTCAATTTCGCAATGGGATGATCCAACTTCTTCCCACCTTTCATGGGATGGAAAGTAAGAAGGCGTACTTACATGTCAAGGACTTCGAGGATGTTTGCAAAATATTCTCACAGAATTGTCCTGTGGACGTGACACGTCTAATGTTATTCCCTTTCACCTTGAAGGATAAAGCAAAGGCGTGGTTACTCACCTTAAAACCCAATTCAATCTTCACCTGGCAAGCGATGAACACTGCATTTCTAAAGAAATTTTATCCAACTCGCATGACCACTGACCTTCAACGCCAAATTAATTCCTATAAACAAAAGAGGAATGAAACCTTCACTCAAACATGGGAGCGTTTCAAAGATTTGCTTCTCTCATGCCCACACCATGGGTTTGAGAAATGGCGAACTATCAGCTTTTTTTATCATGGGTTGAATGGTGAAACGAAAAAGTTGGTGGAAACCATGAGTTCAGGCCCCTTTCTCCGTAAAAACACCGAAGAGGCTGAAGCCCATTTTGAATGGTTGGCTGAATACGCTCATGAATGGTCGAATTCGGATGATGTCTCATGCTCACAGATATCCTGTGTAGAAGAGAAAAGCCTATACCAACTAAACAGTGAAGATCACTTCATGACTAAATATGAAGAACTAACAAAGAAAGTAGAGGAGTTAGGCATGAAAGGAGGAAGTTCGAGGCAGAATTTGCCTGAAGAACCATGCGGCACATGCAATATGTTGGGACATACCACTCAATATTGTCCTAATGTGCCGTAGTTTCAAGAACAAGCCCCCATGGAATTGAATGCCATGCAAGGGTATAGAGGGACAGGGAATTCCTATAACAACAACAATTTACAAAACAATAACAATCGATGGAATCACCCTGGTTTTGATTGGAAAAATGATGTTGGGACTCAAAATCAACATCAACAACAGCAGCCCTACAATAACCAATATCAAGGGCAATACAATAGGCAGTCCCAGCCATACAATCAAAATAGATTTAATAATTACAACCAAGTGCAACCTTCTAATAATCAACAGTCTAATGTGTACGTGCCACTGCACAAAAAGGTGCAAGAGGAAGATCCTATCTCTAACGTCAATCTAACGCAATAATTAATTCAAATGATGAGTAAAATGTATGCGACGTTAGATAGGATGGATGCACGACAAGAGGGATCGGGCGGAACATTTCCTGCCCAACCACTTCAAAACCCTCAGGGATACAATAACGGTCCCCCGAATCACGAACAAGCAAAAGCCGTGAAGACTCTAAGAAGCGGCAAGATTATAGGGCAAAATATGCCTACCTCTACCCCCAAAGAGTATGAGGAGGACGAAGTGGTTAATACAAATAAACCTTCTACTCAAGAAGAGGAGCCCACTGCTAGTAAAGAACCATTAGAAATGAATACTGAAGCTCCTAAAGAAGTGGAAGAAGTTGAGGGAAGGCCCAGAAAGGAACCCATTAATGATGAAGTACCAAAATGCCCTTTCCCCGCGCCTTATCCTTAAAGGTTAAAGAAACCCAAAAATGAGGCAAAGAATCAGGAGTTCTTGGAATTATTCAAACAAGTTAAAATCAATCTCCCACTCCTTGATGCAATAAAACAAGTGCCGGCCTACGCTAAGTATCTCAAAGACTTATGTACGGTCAAAAGGAGGCAAAGTGTGAAGAAACACGCTTACGTCGCTTGCCAAGCAAGTGCAATTATCCAAAATGAATTGCCTCCTAAACTCAAAGACCCCGGCACTCCCACTGTCTCATGTCAAATTGGGAATCAAAAGATAGACAACGCACTCCTCGACCTTGGAGATAGCGTAAACCTTCTGCCATACTCGGTTTATAAACAACTAGGGCTAGCTGAATACAAACCCACTCGAGTTCCATTGCAATTGGCAGATAGGTCTGTTAAATACCCAAGAGGAGTTCTGGAAGACGTCCTTGTTGAAATAGACTCGTTTATCTTCCCGGTCAATTTTGTCATCTTAGACACCGAACCTGTGTCCAACCCAGGCTCACAAATCCCGGTCATTTTTGGACGTCCTTTCCTCAACACAATAGATGCCACAATAAAAGTGAGAAGTGGTATCATGACCATCGTATTCGGAATATGACGTTAAATGTCAAAAATTTTTCAAATTTCCTACATGAAGAATATGATGATGAGGAGGAAGTGAATTACATCAACACGGTCATCGAAGTTGAGGCCGATTTTGTTGATTACAAAGATCCTTTAGAGGTAGTGGTGTCACAATTTGATGCTATCTATCAACCTAAAGAGTCCACTCCATTGGATGATGCTTTAAATCACACTTGCCTCATGTTGGATGCACTACAGGAGGATAGAACTGACTGTATGTGGATAACACCATATGAATCACTGCCTCCTAAAACGAAGCTAGTCATGCCCTCGAACATGCAATTTCCTGATTTAGAATTAAAGGAGCTTCCAAAAGAGCTCAAATACGCTCTTCTGGGAACTGAGAAGACTTATCCTGTCATAATCTCATCTACTTTAAATTCTGAACAAGAGGATAGGTTAATCGAGGTGTTGAAACAACATAAAGGAGCATTAGGATGGACTATTGCCGACCTCAAAGGCATAAGCCCGTCTGTGTGCACCCATAAGATATATTTGGAGGAAGACGCTAAACCTTCGCGATAAATGCAAAGGCGTCTGAATCCCAACATGCAAGAAGTAGTCAAAAAGGAAGTGCTAAAACTACTTGATGTTGGGATCATATATCCAATATCTGACAGCCCCTGGGTCAGTCCGACCCAAGTGGTGCCTAAAAAGGCAGGTATAACAGTTATTCCAAATAAAGATGGCGAATTAGTACCAACACGCATCCCCACTGGATGGCGGATGTGTATTGATTATCGAAAGCTGAATACTGTGACCCGAAAAGACCATTTTCCATTGCCATTCATAGATCAAATGCTAGAACGAGTAGCGGGTCATAAATACTACTGTTTTCTGGACGGATACAGTGGTTATAATCAGATTGAAATTTCTCCTGAAGATCAAGAGAAAAAAACTTTCACGTGTCCGTTCGGTACTTTCGCCTACCGACGTATGCCTTTCGGGCTATGTAATGCACCAGCTACATTTCAGCGATACATGTTAAGCGTATTCAGCGACATGGTCGAACAAATACTCGAAGTCTTTAAGGACGACTTTTCTGTGTTTGGCCATAGTTTTGAAAATTGCTTAAACAATCTTGAACGCGTGCTATCAAGATGCGAGGACAAACACCTAGTACTAAATTGGGAAAAGTATCACTTTATGGTGACCAAGGGAATTATCCTCGGCCACATCATTTCTGATAAAGGTATCCAGGTCGATAAAGCTAAAATCGATATAATCTCGAATCTACCTATCGCTCGTACAGTCAAAGACATTCGATCTTTTCTGGGGCATGCGGGATTTTATCGTCGCTTTATCCAAAATTTTAGTGCGATATCCCGACCATTGTGTCAGCTCTTAGTCAAAGACACACCATTCGAATGGTCGAAAAACTGCCAAACATCTTTTGATGCACTTAAAGATCACCTTACCTCCGTACCAATAATCCAGGCACCCGACTGGAGTTTACCTTTCGAATTAATGTGCGATGCTAGTGACTACGCCATTGGTGCAGTCCTAGGACAGAGGAAGGATAATAAGCCTTACGTAATCTAGTACGCCAGTCGAACACTTAACGAGGCTCAAATGAACTATACAACTACTGAAAAAGAGCTCCTGGTAATTGTCTTCGGTCTAGACAAATTTAGGTCATATCTGATAGGGTCTCCAATCGTCTGCTTTACGGACCATTCGGCCCTTAAATACCTACTTTCTAAAAAAGATGCGAAACAAAGGCTTATCCGTTGGATACTCCTACTCCAAGAATTCGATATAACGATCAAAGATAAAAAGGGAGTAGAAAATGTGGTCGCCGACCATTTATCTCGGTTAACTTTTGTTTACAACACTCAGCCTGTACCAATCAAAGATGAATTCCCAGACGAGCAACTTATGGCAGTCTCGGGACTACCCTGGTACGCAGATATAGTGAACTATCTGGTTACCGGAGAGACTCCTGGACATTGGTCATATCAAGACAAGAAGCGGTTCCTCTTTTTTGCACGTCATTTCTTCTTCGATGACCTGTATTTATTCAAGTATTGTGCTGATCAGGTCATCAGACGTTGCGTTCCAAACGAGGATATAACCGTCATTTTAGCATCATGCCATTCTGAGGCATGCGGTGGCCATTTCGCATCACAAAAGACTGCACAAAAAGTTCTACATAGCGGTTTCTATTGGCCCACCTTGTTCAAAGATGCCTACGCTTTCTACAAAATGTGCCAATGCTGTCAACAGCTTGGTACAATTTCAAAAAGGAACTCCATGCCCTTAACCCCTATTATCACGATTGAAATATTCAATTGTTGGGGCATAGACTTCATTGGCCTGTTCCCTAAATCTAAGAATTGTGAATACATACTCCTAGCTGTGGAGTATGTGTCAAAATGGGTGGAAGCAATACCAACGAGACGCAACGACCATAAAACAGTCATATCCTTTCTTAAGGAACATATCCTATCGCGTTTTGGAACCCCGAAAGCCTTAATAAGTGACCAAGGTAAGCACTTTTGCAATAGGCCTTTGGAGTCACTACTTAAGAAATATGAGGTCAATCATAAAATCGCTCTCGCCTACCATCCACAAACAAACGGGCAAGCAGAGTTAGCTAACCGAGAAATTAAGCATATTCTCGAAAAGACGGTTAGTTTCAACATAAAGGATTGGGCATATAAACTGACTGATGCATTATGGGCTTACCGAACGGCTTTTAAAACAAATCTAGGAATGTCTCCGTATAGGTTAGTTTACGGAAAAGCATGTCACCTCTCTGTCAAAATCGAACACAAAGCTTATTGGGCGACACGCTCATTGAACTTTGATATTAAAGAAGGAGGGCATCTTCGAAAACTCTAATTGGCTGAATTAGAAGAAATACGTCGAGATGCATACGAAAATGCTCGATTACATAAGGAAAGGTTGAAGGCTTGCCACGATAGAACAATCTCTCGTAAATCATTCGAGTCGGGGCAGAAAGTCTTGCTATACAACTCCCGCCTCCACCTTTTCCCAGGCAAACTCCAATCTAGGTGGACAGGACCATTTATAGTCAAATCTGTCTTTCCACATGGGGCAGTCGGGCTGATAAACCCCAAGAACGATGCAGTTTTCAAGGTCAATGGCCAAAGGCTAAAACCGTTCTTGGAGAATTTCCAAACAGAGATTGAGTTCATCCAACTGGATGAACCCAACTACTCATGATCCCAAACATTAAGCGTTTTTCTCCACGTTGTTGTTGTATACCTTTACTTTTGTCGTTGTCCATTTTGTTGCTGTCTTCCGTTTCTATTTCTTTTGCTGCAAGTGATTTCGATTCTAATCTGCTATTTTATATTATCTCTCCCATGCAGGCTATTCAATATGAGAGATGATGATGTCCACTTAATTGGGTTATGGGCTGATTCTGAATATCAGAACCCACCTTGGACTACTGACGAGATAGCATTCTGCTTATCTCCCTATGAAGGTCCGGGGGCGAATGATGTAGTGGACCTGACCTATGGATACACCCCTTATGATCCTGCTCTCCTCCAAATTAACCCTTTTGAGCATATGGACCTTTCTGGTGAGGAAGGAGAATCTGAAGGGTATGCTGTTGGAGAAGTGGATGATGCTCTGATGGAGCAGTGGGAGAATGACTCCATGTGGGAACCATGGGACGAAGAAGATTTACAGGATGTGGTGCTAGAACGCCACAATGCTGTATTCACTTTTATTGATGACTTCCTCGTCATCGCAGTGGTCCCTTACATTTATGTGCACACGAGTTATTTGTTGTTCCGGCTCCAGTGCCCTTTACCCGCTAGTGCACATGGGCATCTCATGCCAATAGTGAGGTTAATTCGTTGTCACTTGTCTTTCTCTTGTTTTCTTTATTTAGTTAGTGTTTTCTGTTGTCGTTTCCTTTAGTTCTTATTTAATTCCTTTTCTTTTTTGTTGTTTTCATTTGTTTTTTTTTTCTTTGTCAGGATTGTCACTATGCATCCACTATTCCCGCCTCTTTTCCTTCCACATCAAATGGTTCATGGCTTTGGACCATACATATGGTCCCCAAAATACTCCGCCGCAAGAGGAAAGTCCGTTGTATGATTATACTCCGCTATCCTTGTCTCCATCCGGATCACCTCTTGCATGGGCTTTCAATTCCTTAAAGATTTCAGACGTGCTCGATGATATCCTTGCTGCTTTCCGACTGTTCATGAGTTATTACTGCAGGAGAGAGAGGCTCGGATCAAACTCGAGGGTCGGGTGGACCACATGACGACATTGCTTGAGGCCATTTTGATTCAGTTGGGGGTTGACCAACCATTACATACACCCCCACCTACCACTACTCACCCTACTACACATCCTACCGCTGATCCATCCACATCTGAGCCCCCACTTCCACCACCTCCAGTCATGACTGAGAGTGACCCAGCGACGGCCCGTACTGTTGCTGAGGGTGGAGTTGAGGATACCCCCGCTGCGCCGATAGAGATATTATCAGATGTCGCAGATGATGTTTAGGTATTGACGTTGAGAGTGTTTGGAGAGTTTTGTTGTATCTTTTCTTTCTTATTTCCATCTCTCTGCTCTCTTTATTTATTTTTGGTTTTTGGATTATGTGGGACTATCGGTGGTTATTTTTGGACTAGTGGATGTTTTGAGATTGTATGACCTCTATTATCACTGCCCTATCATTTCTAGTGCTTTACTTTTGCAGTGATCGTTTCTGTTTTTATTCATATATCATACGCTGATTGTACCCTTGTATATCTTTCGTTTGATCTTGGTTGCTTGGAGATTGTATATTTCTTTACAGATTGTTACGCTTGCAGTTATTGCGTTGCTTTAGCAGGTGATATCTTCTGATCTATTGTTGAAAATCAACTTCTGAGGTCATCGCGATTTTCAGTTGGGGGTGGGATGTAAATAGATTATCACCTGAGCATGTTTTACGTTATGTAGCAATCTGATTTACTTTATTGCACATTGAATACAATCACAAGATTTACTTTATTGCACATTGAATACAATCACAAATGCGCACGTAAACGAAGAAATTTTGAAAATTGAGCTATAAGCAAAGAACAAATATTACATTTCAATTTTTGAAATTTTTGTTATTATGAACTTTATCGGTAGAATACTTGTAAATATTCTCTCTTATTCAGCTGCTATCCAGTGATGATATATTCATATTAATCTCATCCTTTTATGAATTACATTCACGTGTGTTTTCTAGTGTCAACAAGACGAATGCATATGTTGACCATTCTAGTATCCAACATCCATTTGCACGTTTTAATAGCTATGCTGAAAACCTAAATAAGAGTTAATACGACTGTTATGCTTTAAGGTATAAATAGTGGAAACTAGTTACCCTTAGTGAGCTTTTGAGCCCAAACTTCAATTCTGAGAGACTTATCACAATAAATTCGAATTGTTCTTCTTGAATATATTTTAAATTCGTTGAGTAGTCTCTAATTCTTCATTTAGGCTATTTATTAGAGGAGAACGTTCAGGATTTACCAACTAAACTCAATGAACACTGAAGTGCTAAAGCTAAGAAGTTAAGAAAATGATTTAAGCCATCGTTATTCACTCCTTTCCTTTTTCATATACCTGTATCAACACCCAAGAATCTTCTAACTCCACACCGATTAAATACTGCCAAAATGAAAACCTAAAACCCCTCATCTTATACTTTAAACTCTATAAAACTCGATTGCACATCTATTGTGATTAAAATTGTTGAAGTATGTGATGAGAAGGGAGTAGTCGTGGGAAGGACGTTATAAAAAAAGAAAAATATGCAAGGAGATCCAGGTTAAAAAAATAAATAAATAAATAAATAAATAAATAAAAAATGAAGGAAGGAGGAGTAAAAAGAAATAAATGTATATGAGAATAGAGGATGGTTGGAATAAAGAAGAAATAAATTAGTCCCTATCACATGCTAAGGATGTGCACATCTTGCCCCTCTTATTTCTATCCTACTAAATAAACGCCGAAAAGTCAAAGTCTTAATGATTTTTAACAACTTAGTTTGAATATGAACGTGTAATTTGAGTATCCACGGTATTTCGCTCCTCTAGTAAGTAGTATTCCTTTCATGAGACTATACACTCTAAATGTTCATCCTTTATCGAGTTAGGTGTGAAACACTAGTAGCCAGAACATCACTCTTATTAAAGTTTCACACCATGAGCAATCATTATTAGACCAGTTTCTGTGAGATGTTCATTTTGGAGCGTAACCCCATGTGAGAGTTGAGTTGAAACTACGAATTCCAAAGGGTATGATAGTCTAAACAACTCTAAAATAAAGTTGGATGCATAGCTGTTATTTTCACACATACACGGTTACATGGATGGACTGTATATGTATATTTACCTCGGCGACATGAGGAACATGTGAATTTCTTCATGGTTTGTATGAGGATGATATGTTTCGTAGAGCTAAACTGATAGCCAAATAGGAAGTATTGTTTATAAGTTTTTCTATATCTTTTTGATCTTAAAAATTGAGAATTTTGTGGGTATATTCAATGCAAACCCTCACGAGACAACACTCGTCCACTAGGGGAACCTAGGGGTTTAACGGCTTGTTGCAATTGCTAAATGCAACTGCGATGCCTGCGAAAGTGAGTTAGGTAGCGTCTCTTTCTTATTAGATTAGTCTGTTTTAATTTTATTTTGTTTATTCTAATCGTTGTAGTAGTAGTTATCTTGTTTAATTATTCAGTTTATTGCTAGGGACTAGCAACTCGCTAGTTCGGGGTTGCGACAAGCGGGGGTATTTGTAAAATACAACCGCGCTAAAAGAAGAAAATACACTAATTTAGTTCACAATTCTCTCATTTATCTGCAGTTTGGATTACAATGCCAATTTCTACACAGTATGATTAATCTATGATAAGTTGTGTGTTTTAGCTGTGATTTGTGCAGATTACTGTCTCTGTGTGAATAATTGAAGGAGCAGGGGTAAAAGGAAGTGCTTAGCTTTAATGAAGATGACTCAAAGCTGAAAATTGAAGTTCGAGCGATCGAGATTTCGATCGATCTAACTTTTATCAAGCGATCGAATATTCTAGAAGTTCAATCGATCGAGGGTTGTTCGATCGATCGAACATGCCTTTTATCAGAATACGCGCACGCAGCAAAAGACGGAGTTTTAACCCTAGCATTAGGATTTTACTATATAAACTCGTATTGTTTACGTTCAGGAGGACGCCCACACTTACTTTTTATCAGTTTTCATAGAGAGAGAGAGAGTTTTTTGGATTGTTTTGTAGGTTGTTCCTCAAGGTTTTACATTATTAGCTTAGATTCTCTTAGGTTTAATACAAGTTCTTTGTTCCAGGTTACTTAGTTATTGTTTTGTTTACATACTGCACTTAGTTAATCGTAGTTTATTATTTAATCTTATTGCTTTGTATGCTAGATACGTTAAAATCTCAAGTTTTCATGGTTTTAATGAAAAGCTCACAACCAAACGGCACCTTAATGAACCTCTACGTTAAGAACGCATCTGGGACACTCCAGACCATGTCTGAGTAGTCCAAGGTTGGGAGATCGCGATGAAAATGTGATTTCAAGCCTCTACCATGCACCAGAATAATACCTGTGTTCGATCGATCGGAGTTATTTCGATCGATCGCTACAGAGATATAGTCAATCGATCGAAGACATTTCGATCGATTGAGAGATGACGATTGTCGATCGATCGAAAGCGCGTCGATCGATCGAACTTTCAGATTCTTGAGAACATCCTATACAGTATTCTAAGACTTTCTGTTTTAAGGATTTGTTATCAAACTGTCCCCAAATGCTCAGTTTTTCAAAACAGTCTTCGAACTTAAGGCCTTAAGGTATTTTCTTTCAATACATTTTGCAAACCACCCGCAATGCTAACACCATTGTAGGTGCGAGTCTTAACTATTGAATTAAACCGCTTTCATGTATTTCAAACTTAATTGAGATGATATAGTCCCGATCATTAAAGGGCTATTGATTCTAGATCTTTAGAGAAGTACGGAATATTGTAGAAGATGTACTCCATTGAGCTTAATTGCAATTGCATGGTAGACGGCTAGGTCATAGTGGATTCGCGTGATCCCAACACTTCCTTTTATTAAGAAAAACCGCTTTTAAAATCTCGCTTTAGTTAAATAGTTAATCGTTAGTTAATTTAATTTAGTTGCTTTTAATTTTAGTAGTTTTTATTTGTAGAACTTTGTGTTCTACATTTCTTTTAAAACATTGAATCTTCTTTACTTTTAGAGTCTAATCTAGGTAACTTAATTCTCATCCTTCCCTGTGGGATCGACCTGGACTTAATCCAGTTTACTACTTGCACGATTACCTACACTTGGGTATAGCACACAAGCGCACACAGAAAAATATTCGTGTCACTAGCTATCTGAGTGTGTAAAGAATGAGAGAAGAAGAAGATTAGTGTTCTAAGAGAAAAACTAGATCCAAGTCCTATAGATCTATATATAAAAGTAGGGACTGTAGATAAGATGCAGTGCTTAACTCTTGGAGAATTCTCAATTATGCTTCAAAATTGAGTTTAAAGGATCTCCTTCTTCAAGCGTTCTTCAAGCACTCATCAATGGTAGAAGTTAAGGGAGTAAAATAATGTCAAATTATTTCTCTAATTATCGAATCTAATAATCCTAAGATTAGTTTTAAGGGAATTCAAATGATAATTCACTTTCTCTCTCTAGAGTTCTCTTCTTCAATTCAAAGTATATGCTAGTATGTCTCTGGGATATTCAAGATGTGCTTAAGGATATTCCAATCATTGATCCAATATGATCAAACATTGATCTATATAACGAGTTTAGAAAACTTAATTCTTAAGTTTGAAGGTTAAAACAGGGATTTTAGAGATCAAAATAGAGCTAAAATGGTCATTTTAATAGCTTAACGCAATTATGCGTCATTTCTTCGCAATGGCAACCTCCTGGAAGGGTCTGGAACCTGAAAAGCTCAATAGAGAGGGCATATTGTTGGTGGCAGCTCCCACCAAAGCCTCTATTTCCATATAGAAGTCGCCAGTTACTATATAGGCTCCCCTGGTTGCCCACAAGCCCTACGGAACTTTCATCGTCTTTTTAAAATCAAATGACATCATTTTTAATATTACTTTCCAATGAGTATCGATTCTTAGTTTTTCTTTGAAATTAAATCTTTGGATACCTTGAATATTGTATTTAGAACATTTCATGTTCATCTATCCCTGAGTGAATATGAATTCTGAGAAATGTTTTTGACAAAATCGGGTTTTTATGCTTTAAAAATGACTTTTCTAAACTTGAAGTCACTTTCTAAATTTAAATCTTTCGATTGTGTGGAATCCAGTACTTTCTTCAGGGTACTTTTCATCATCGAATCCTCCATGACAGTATCCACCCTAAATCCTAATAGTGTGGTCAAAATTGGGTGTCTACAATGGGGTAGTGTAGACATATGTGTGATCCTCTATAGTTAAAACAATGTCTAGATTACGTTTCCATTCGATGTAATTGTTTTTAGTTAGCTTGTTTTATGTGAGTATAGTAGCAAGTGGACTAAATGCAAATCCATAAATAAAAAATTCTAAAAAAGAATAACAGACATTTTAATATAGATATCAAAATTAGACAGTATAAAATAAAAGAATCCTTAAAAATCTTAATTCACAACAAAAGTCACCGGAATATCAAAAAAAAAAAAAAAAGGACAAAGTCTCCATGTGGTGGTCATTATCCCATCTTTTGATTAATCATGACATGTCCGGTATGTAGCTCTTGCAAAGTAGGTCATGACTTCCGAACCTGTTTGACCTCTAAGTTTCTGAATAATGCCCCATGTGGGATCCCTTATTCATAACTTAGCTAGTGTGTACCATTAACTCGAATCCAATGACAACCGCTTTAAGTAGCGCCCCCATGTGGTGGTCACTCTCTAACACGTCTTACTGATCATATCTTTAGGACGTTCATATCTTGTAACCAATGAGTATTGTACCCTCCATATGGAATGATCACCCATGACTGGGTGACACAAAATACTCCACTCATCTTACAATGATCCATTAATAGAAGACCGTAGGAGTTATTAATAAATCCCACTACTACTAGATTTGATAGTTAATGATTTTGCTTTTGAAAAGTTGTTTCTTCACATTATCCATACACATCTAATGTTTACTAATGTGCTGAAATGATTTTTGAATTTAATTTTAGAAAACTTGTTTTAAGTGCATGCAAGCAGTAACAATATATATAATGCTAATCACAACCAAGCACATAAAACAAAAAAACTAAAATTGAAATAAAAGCTGCCTCCATCTCCCATGGCTCTATCTTCATAGATCCAACTCTTGGCTTGGTCACCTCCAACTCCATCTTATGCACTTCAATTTGATGCTCCATCTTCATGGACTATCCAATTCTATTACATTGAACTATGCCTCTTTCGAGGCTTACAATTTGTCAAGAAACATAAAATAGCAATAACCATAAAAAGGCTAGAAAAACTGGTGTGACTTTCCTTTTCATAGGAATGAAGTCACAAAGCCCTTTACACATGCCTTAAAACCAAACCAAATTTAAGACAATCACCAATCACAAACATACAATAAAAATAGTTCTTGGTGTCATGGGAGATAGGTGACTATTCCTTGCTGTAAAAGGGTTAGACATACACACATCCACGCACATATAATAAAATATACGTTCATCGTAAACCCTAGTTTATTCACATATTTCATAAGACACTTTATGAAAAAGTTAGAACTTTAAACAGCATCAAAATCACTATACCCCTATTTTATCGATTGAAAACAAGGTTCAATCGATTGAACTAGTTTCAATTGATCGAAACAAGTTCAATCGATTGAAATAGAAAGTTCACTGATTGATTTAAAATTTTCCAGAATGATTTAAAACATTAAAACAAATGATTTTGCAAACTTTTAAACCTGTTAGAACTTCAGGATAGAGGAATCCTTTTTAATTGATCAAAACCAGGCCGCTTTAATCGATCAAAACTCTTTTAGTCGATAAAAAATAGGAAACTTCAATCGATCAAAAATAGGCATCTTCAATCATTCAAAAATAGGCATCTTCACTCGATCGAAACTCTTTCAATCAATTGAAAACCCCATGCATCCTATGCAATAACAGATTTATTTTCTGCTATGAAACTATTACAAAAACAGATCTATGATGATGCAGTTTCAAAAACAATCATAAAACAAGCATGCAAGATAAATTAGGATTCCAAAAAATACATCTATAGAACCAAATAAGCATGGCTCTGACACGAATTGATGGATTTAGGTTTCAAAAAACATAATTAATGCAAAGCGGAAAAACAAATTTCAAAGAATTTTTGGTTATCTTCACCCTTATGACTCCTCGAATACTTCCTGGGGAGGTTAAGTTTGGTGAGAAACCTAATGGAGGGGATACGAGAGGCTAGAGAACTTATAAAAGGAACTGGACTATATTAGAGCTTAAAAATGACATTCAATTTATTCAGTCTCGTATGTCCTCCTATTTATAAGCTTTCTAGCTGACTTAGGTTTTAATCGATCAAACCACTTTCAATCAATCAAACCATTTTCAATCAATCGAACTAAACCCATGTTCAATCGATTGAACTTGTTCAATCAATTGAAACTCTTTCAATCGATTGGTTCAATCCCATTATGCCTTTCCAAGTATTCTCTATGGAGCTAAGTGTGGGACCTCCTAGGTTCTTTAATGTTGGCTCAGACCAGTCATTAGTTCCCATGATCAAACTCTTCGATCAGTGAATTAACCAATTAGTTAGTTAACTTTAACTCTATTATATAATGATAATTGTACTCCAATGCAAAAGAACATATCTGAAGTGATCACTAGACTTGTTTGGTGTACTAATGTCCCTCTACCATCAGCATTCATAATCATATTCAAGTAGTCAGATAAACTGTTACAGTCAACCTAAATCATGATGACTTCTTGTATTACATGAGTTCTATTAACCTCACACAATTACCAAACATGTTGATAAATACTTAATAACCAGACGGTAATTCTTAATAATCTATTTGCTTATATTCTCAATAGAATGCTTACTCTATTAAAGAGGGTAGATTATCTCTTGACAATATATGTTCACAACCCTATGAACATGACATACTCAAGATACCCAGGTGTTAATCTGTAAGACCTCACTGATTGGTAAGTCAAAGCAATCATATCCACAGTCTGTGTCCATAATCATCTCAAGATTAAGAACAAGTAACTTATACAAGTTATGAGTTCCTATCAATTGTTGACAGTGTTAGATGTCAATAGGAAAGCTCATAGTACATCAATGAACTATAAGCACTAGCATATTATCCAAGAGTCTTACACTCTAGTGGTTGAGATTCAACACTCCATCTAATGGTGGTTAATCATGATGGAATGTATACCTGATGAGATATCCAATCTCATCGTCCACTACGACAAATTCTAAGTCTCAAGAATGGTAATTCGTATCTCATATATATATCTCATACACACATGAATTACCTACTATAATACTTAAGGATTACTAATAGTCATCTCATGACACAGACATAATAAAATGTAAACTGATATCCATAAATAAAATGTCAAATTTCACATACATAATGACAAGGTTTGAGGGCACAATCCCAATAAAATCCCACTAGTACTCCGAACCCACTACATCTGAGATAAAAACTATCTAGATGACGATCAAAGACTTTCTGTGGCAAAGCCTTTGTAAACGGATCCGCAAGATTGTCAGCGGTGGCAATCTTGGTGACAGTTACATCTCCATGTTTGACTATGTCTCGAATGAGATAATACTTCCTTTCTACGTGCATTTTCTTTATGTGGTTCCTTAGCTCCTTATACTGAGTCATTGTCCCATTATTATTGCAAAATAGCATAACCGGTGACAATACGCTGGTACCACCTCGAGTTCCATGAGGAATTTTTTGAGCCAAACAACTTCTTTTGCGGCTTCATAACCAACCACATACTCAGCGTCTATAGTTGAGTCTATAATGGATTTCAACTCAATGCTCCTATAACTAACAGCACTACCTCCATGAATAAAGAGATGTCCAGATTTTAACTTCCTCGAATCATTATCTGACATAAAGTCTGAGTCAACATATCCACTTGGAATCAACTCATCTCCTCCACACATAAGCATGTAATCTTTAGGCCTTCTCAAGCACTTAAGAATTGCTTGACAGCTATTGATCGGGAGAGAACAAATCCGAATTATACGCCTTAATTCACATTCATTAGCCATTTTTATCCTGTTTTTGTATAATTTTACTTCATTTTCCAATTTCTATTAGGTTTTAGAAGAAAGTAAGTATTCCAGGCTAAATTGGGTAAAAAAGCAAGAAGAAAGAAGTTGAAAAAGTCACTTCGCGTGAGCGGGCCGCTCGCGCGACTTTCCTTTAAATTGCTTGTGCAGCCCGCTCGTGCGACCTCCCATTGACGCACTTGCGCGATATGTACAAAAAATATGTAACGCATATTTTTAAGTGCTGAAGATCTCTGTGTGGACGAAATTGCCTAATTACGTCTAGAAAGCAATTTATAGCAGTTCTAGTCGGATTAGGTTTAGAAAGTCTTTCTAATCTCTCTAAAACTATATATATCTCATTCTAAATCAATTGAGGTGTTACACATTCATTCATACATCAACTTTGAAGGCAAGAGGAGGAGAAGATCTAGCTTGAAGGTCTCTAATAGCAACCATCAACTCAACCTTCATGCTTTCATCCATCATGTGCAACTAAACTCCTATTCTAGGGTTTCAATGAAACCCTAGCTATGTAAAGGGGGAATTCTATGCTTTCTTATTTTAGGATTTTATGTATTGGATAGTAATTGTATGTTGGTGGATTATTTATATATAATCAGTTTTTAATGATAATAATCAAGAGTATTTTGGATCTATTCTTGTCTTAGATTTTTCCTTATGCTTATTGAGCTTAATAGTCCTTGATTTTCTGTGATTGATAGGAGTATTTACATACAATAGTGCTTATGTGATTGTGCATATTGAGCTTAATTCATGCCTAGCAAATATGAGTTATGCTACACCCAAATTATGGGTAGATAATTCATGTGAACCGAATATGCGTTATGCTTAGATTAAACTAGCGATATTCTCTTGTTGATATTATTGGGCTTGTAGCTACGATAGATCGTGACTATCCAAACATAGAACTTAAAATAGGAAGTATAGACCTTCGATGCATAGTTACTGGTGGATTTGCAATCCTAGATCTCATCCACGCATATTTTAAACGATCTTAAATTTTGCAATAGTTTACTTAGATTCAATCTCATATTTTATTTTCATAAATTCATAGTTTAATTTCTATGTTTAATTTATAGCAATAGTTAAATTCACAACCAATCAAACTTTCGTTTTTCAATAATTAAATAGATTCAGATTTTATTAATTAAAGGATAAAAATAAACAATCCATGTGGGTTCGACCTTTACTTCCACACTGCATATCCTTATAAAGTAAAGCATACTTTTGTATCTTGATTCTGACAACATCAATTTTTGGCACCGTTGCCGGGGATTATAATATTTTTGTCGTTAATTTTTAGAATCTTAATTTAGTTTGTAAATATTAGCTTGTATTTTATTTATTTCTAGTTTAATTCTCGTGTCGCTAAAATTATCCGTGTTTTGCAGATTTCAAATCATCAAATTCTAGCAAGATAGAGTGGAGTAGCAGTGCACGTCAACGAAGCTTAAGCGGGCCTAAAAAAGGAAAAATAAATAAACTGCAATCAATTTAAAAATAACAAGTAAACCACTTTGCTTTAAATTTTGCATCAACTCATTGTAAGATAGGACACTGTGATGCATTACTTGCATTAGGTAGGTGTGGAGTGAGCACTGCATTAGCTAGGAAACCCGGGGCACTGGGCTTTGATGGGAATCACTGCATCAGGATAAATTCATGCATCATAGTAGTACTGTGTGCTTGCGTGCTTGATTTTTAGCATAGTTTATTGTCTTAATTATTTGAGTCAGTCTTGATAATATTGTCAGTCTTTAGTTTATGTTTGGTACCCGTTCAAGTAAACCTAAATGAAATCCGCTTAATCTTAAACTAGAACGCACCCTTAGAGTCCTTAGGTCGTTAGCACAAGCTTCTAGAGCTTGGTTGATGCTAGACGATGAATCCACACCTGAATCGTCATCTTTGTTTGAGTCAGAAATTTAAAGTACTCTTAACCATCTAAGGAAAACTAAAACGATAAAAATTGACCCTATTCCAATGGCTGATTTTGGACATAACAGGAATAACCAAAATAATCAGAATAATGGAGATAACCTCAACATACCTCAACCACCACCCTTAAAGGATTACTTTACTCCTACCGCTTACACGCCACCGTCGTGTATAGAATTACCGGAAGTGACTGCAGCCTGCTTTGAAATCAAATCGTCGACTATTGCACTCCTTCTGTCGTTTCACGGTCGCCTCAAGGAATATCCTTACAACCATTTAGGCGAATTTTAGGGTATCTGCGCTACTTTAAAAATTCAAAACTTAACGAATGATGAGTTGAAATTGCATCTTTTCCCATTTTCACTTAAAGACAAAGTGAAGTATTGGCTCCAATCTTTGGAGCCAAATTCTATAAGAACATGGGATGAACTGCATACTACTTTCCTACAGAAATTTGTCCCCATCACCCGAACGAACCAAATTAGAAAATCTATAACTCATTTCAAAATGCAAGATGGAGAAACTCTTTATGATACGTGGAAACAGTTTAAGGAACTCTTACATTCCTGCCCTCATCATCAGATACCTAAATGGCAACTTGTGCAACTCTTTTACGAGGGATTAATCCCCGTTGTACATAAAACGGTCGATGCTATTTGTGCGGGGACGTTCCTCCACAAGAGTGCTGAGGAAGCTTGGAAGATATTTGAAATGCTAAGCAAAAATTCAATGCACCAAGATGTGTCTGTAGGCCCCGAGGGACACCTTCCACCACAACCAAAAAAGGAGGCTAAAGTTGAGTCAAACTATTCATTTGAAATTCAAAAATTAAATAGGAAAATGGACCAACTCATGATGATGGGCCACATGCAAGGCCCACCTCCTCCTGTAGAGATATGTCAATTATGCTCAGATTCGTCTCATTCTACATTGGCATGTTCGTCCGCGTCATAATTTTTGGAATTTATAGAAGAACGTATTAATGTTGTTCAATAGTTCCAAAGACCTAATTATAACCCCACGGGTTATAAATTGCACTCGACATGGGGACCTTACCCAAACCTCTTATGGAATCTAATAGTGAAGGTCTGTATTCGAAACCTACGATGATGAATTTTTTGAATGCACACAGGCCTCAACAGAATCAATACCAACAACCTCCCTTCTGTGCTAATCCTCCTAGGGATAAAACTTTTGAAGAAAGTGTGTTGGCATCGTTAAAAATTTTAGAGGCCCAATTGCAATCCCAGTCACAACTCATTAACTACCACACGCAATTGATAACTAAGTTAGAATCCCAAATGGGATAACTTGCTAATACCTTAAACCGTCGTAATGAGGGAAAGTTACCGAGTCAGCCGATCCAAAACCCTAAAGGACAATATGAGGTAAGCATGCTGAGTGACCAAGTAAATGTGGTGTCGACAAGAGCGACTAAACGTCCTGAGGAGACTATACCTCGTCCTGAACCTCAAAAAGATAAGGGTAAAGGAATAAGTAAGGAACAAGATTAAGATAATAACAAAGTTATGAAGGACCCTGTTCCTTCGGTACCTAATACGTTTAAAGTGACAAATCAAATTATGTACCTAGAATGCCGTTTCCCCCAGGCGTGGACGTCCCATCTCACTTCTCAAAGAAGGGAACAAGTTCGGAGGATATTTTAGAGACGTTCAAAGAGGTAAAGATTAACATTCCATTACTCGACGCTATTAAGAAAATAACTCCACACGCCAAATTCTTAAAAGACTTATATACCCAAAAAAGGAAATCGAGAAACCATTTATCTAAGAATGTCTTCCTAACAGAAAAGGTTAGCTCTATGTTTCTACACAACACTCTTAAATACAAGGATCTGGGCACTCCAACTATCGCTTGTCACATCGGTGACAAATAAATCCACTGGGCTCTTCTTGATCTTGGAGCGAGCTTGAATCTACTACCTTATTCCGTATATGAACATTTGGGCTGAGGAGAACTAAAACCAACCGCGGCTAATTTACAATTAGCCGATAGGTCAATCAAAGTTCCATGTGGGGTAGTAGAGGATGTTTTGGTAAAAGTTGATAGATGCTATTACCCAGTTGATTTCATCATACTAGACACCGAACCAATCTTATATGCTAGCAAACACGTCCCGGTAATCCTAGGACGACCATTCCTAGCCACGGCAAATTCTATTATTAACTGTTGGACTGGGGTAATGGATATAACTTTTGGTAATATGACTATTTGTTTGTATGTATTCAATGCGTCTAATCAACCATATAGAGATGACAAGGAGGTACACTGTTATGCCATAGACTTAATTGACGAATTAGTCGAAGAGGCAGCGCCTTTCATGTTGACAAAAGAAGCCTTGGAAGCATGTCTATCTCATTTTAATGTTAATGATTTCAACATTGACACGAATATTGAAGATGTGAATAATTTATTGGAATCAATAAACACTACTAGTGCATTTCTATGGACACCTAAAATAGAGGCCTTACTACCTCTTGCACATGAACCAGCATTACCGTCCATTGCGTGTCCTCCGATACTCGAACTTAAACTGTTGCCAGATTCTCTGAAATATGCGTTCCTGGGACCTAATACTACACTTCCAATTATAATTGCATCAAATTGAACAACAATTCAAGAATTACAACTGGTACAGGTCCTAAGTAATCATAAGAAAGCGATTGGATGGACGGTCGCAAATTTAAAAGGAATTGATCTATCAGTTTGCATGCATAAAATAAATTTAGAAGAAAACGCTAAACCATCTAGAGAAATGCAATGATGTCTCAACCCTAACATGAAAGAGGTGGTTATGAAAGAAGTCATTAAACTCTTAGATGCAGGTATCATTTATCCAATCTCCGATAGTAATTGGGTGAGCCCCACACAGGTTGTCCCAAAGAAATTGGGTATTACGGTAGTGCCTAATGAGAAAGGAGTTCTCATACCCACTCGTCAAACCACCGGTTGGCGAGTATGCATTGACTATAGAAAACTTAATACTATGACTTGTAAAGAATACTTCCCTCTCCCATTCATTCATCAAATCTTAGAACGTCTGTCTAGTCAGAGTTACTATTGTTTCCTAGATGGATACTCTAGTTATAACCAAGTGCTTGTCAATCACGATGACCAAGAAAAGACGACGTTCACAGGTCCCTTTGGTACTTTTGCTTATCGTCGTATGCCGTTTGGTTTGTGTAATGCACCGGCCACCTTCCAATGGTGTATGATGGCCATTTCTGGGATATGGTTGAAAAATTTTTAGAAGTATTTATGGACAATTTCTTAGTCTTTCGACCTACATTTGATGAATGCCTTCAAAACCTTACGAAAGTCTTTGCCCATTGCAAGGAAGCAAATTTGGTTTTGAGTTGGGAAAAGAGCCATTTTATGGTTTAAGAGGGATTAGTCTTGGGTCACATTGTATCCAAGCGTGGTATCGAGGTAGACAAAGCCTAAATTTAATTAATTGACAAACTACAACCACCATCTTCAATTCATCAAATCCATTCCTTCCTCGGTCATGCCAATTTCTACCGACGATTTATGAAAGACTTTAGTAAAATTTCACAACTCTTGTGCAATTTGCTTGCCAAGGATGTTCCCTTTGTCATTGATAATGAATTTTTAAAGGCTTTTGAAGCATTGAGAGATGTACTATCCACGGCTCTAGTAATCCAATCCCTCGATTGGTCATTACTGTTTAAACTAATGTGTGATGCTTCTAATTACGCAGTTGGATCCATCCTAGGCTAAAAAGTAAATAAAGTGCCTCACGTGATATACTATGCGAGTAAAACCTTAAATGACGTGCAATTCAATTATATGACTACGGAAAAGGAATTTCTTGTGGTCATGTTTGCCCTGGACAAAATTTGTTCATATCTATTGGGGTCAAAAGTTATAGTCCATACCGATCATGCTACATTACGTCATTTATTGAATAAGAAAAAAACAAAACCTCGATTAATTCAAGGGTTTAATTACGAAATACGAGATAAAAAGGGGTCTAAAAATGTTGTAGCTGACCATCTGTCACGAATTCTTGTTGAATCTAATGATATTAAACCTCCCCAAGATTTATTTCTGGACGAACAATTATTTGCATTATATGCTTTGAATCGTCCATGGTTCAGTGACATCGTAAATTTCTTAGCCACGGGATCTATCCCTCATACTTGGTCAAGACTAGATAAAGATCATTTCTTTTCTCAAATCAAACTATCACTGGGACGACCCGCTTCTTTTTAAACATTGTTCTGATCAAATTATACAATGTTGTGTTCCAAAGAGTGAGTTCAATTCTATTTTAAACTTTTGTCACTCTTTAGAATGCAGACGTCACTTTGGAGTCCTTCGTACGGCCGTTAAAGCAGGTTATATTGGCCAACCCTGTTTAAAGATGCACATGAATTCTATCAAAATTGTGTACGCTGCCAACAAACAGGTAACATGTCACGTCGAGATGCAATGCCCCTTACCCTGATCCTTATTATCGAAATATTTTATGTGTGGGGCATCGACTTTATGGGTCCGTTTTCGTCGTCCTTTGAGTTCGAATACATTTTAGTCGCAGTCGACTATGTTTCTAAGTGAGTGGAAGAAATTGTGACTAAAATGAACGACCAGAAAGTCATGGTTCAATTTATAAAAGATGACATATTTTGTCATTTCGGCATGCCACGAGCGATTATAAGTGACAGAGGAAAACATTTCTGTAATCGTCACTTTGTGGTGCTCTTCCGAAAATATTCTGTCACCCATAAAGTAGGAACCGCGTACCATCTGCAAACCCAAGGCCAAGTAGAAGTTTCAAATCGGGAAGTGAAAAGTATATTGGAAAAAACGGTTCATCCGGATCGCAAGGATTGGTCGCAACGACTAAGCGATGCGCTTTGGGCATACCGAACATCGTATAAAATTCTAATAGGAATGTCCCCTTACCGACTAGTCTTCGGAAGTGTGTCGCCTACCGGTGGAGCTTGAACATAGATCTTACTGGGTTGTAAAATCGCTTAACCAAGATAAAAGGGCGGCAGGGTGCCATCGAAAACTTCAATTACAAGAACTTAAAGAATTGAGCAAAGAGGCATATGAGAATGCCAAAATCTATAAAGAACGATCTAAAGCTTTCCATGATATGATGATCATAAGAAAAAATTTGAAGTTGGGCAACGTGTATGGTTATTTAACTCAAAATTAAGGTTATTCCTGGGAAAGCTACGTTCCTGTTGGGACGGTCAATTTATAATAACACAGGTGTTTCCACATGGAGCAATTAAAATCTAAGATTCAAATGGTGGAACCCCTTGTAAGGTAAACGGCTTAGACAATACTGGTTTGACGAGACAGATTAAATAGAGATAGAATCAATAGATTTGGTAGATCCAATCTATTGCAACTGAGCATGAGCATTAGTCGAGCTGGCGACGTAAAACTTAGCACTTATTGGGAGGCAACCCAAGCTTTTGTTAGAATTTTCTGTAGTTTTGTTCACTTTTAGGAGATTTTCGGCCAATGTCTAAGCTTTTGAATACCCAAAAGATGAACATTTTAACTTTTGAAACCCTTATACAAGAAAACAGAAGAGAAAATGAGAAAAATAGCTTCTCGCGCGCAAAGCCCGCTCGTGCTAGGTGTCGCTCGTGCAGCCCGCTCGCGCGAGAATTCCCCTCAGACAAAATTTTTGAACAACTTTACACACTGGCCTCTGCTTTAACTCGCTCCTTATATCGCACGCGCACGGGGTTTGCTGGAACGGAACGCTTGCATTGGGCCTTAGAAAATTTTGCAAAATTTTTTTGTTAAGAAGCATCTGCTTCTTCTCGAGTTTGAGATCGCTCGAGTGAGGCCCTCGCTGGAGTGGTCCGCTCGCACGATATTCTGACTTAGAAAACATTTTCCAACTACAAAAAAATGAGTGTTTGCTTCTCTCGCAGAGGGATCCACACAAGCAAGGCTCACTCCCGTGATTCGCATGCGCGAGGTACCCCTTCCTATATATACAGGGCTGAGCCCTAATCCTTTTCAGAATCAAACTCTCTCTCTCTCTCTCTCTCTCTCTCTTCTCTCTCTCTCTCTCTCTCTCTTCGCATTCTCTCTTCTCTCTCATAAATTCTCTCTCTCTTTCACAGATCTCCCCTTCCTCCTTCCCCCATAACCACGCCACCACCGGACAACCGCAACCCGCCGTCGCCGCTAAAACACCGCCGGTGCACAACCTACGGCCAAAACCCCCTCTCTTGCCCTAGATTCTTCAAATCACAGGTATCAGTCATACCTATTTATATTTACATATATATATAGATACATAGCTAGCTCTAAGTGTGTGTAGGCATACACTCAGTAATTTATTTATATACCCATCTATATTCACCCACTTTGTAGATCTAGGGTTTGTGATTTGGAGGGTTTCTCTGACTCCATACACATGTAGATATATATATATATGTATGTACATATACAGATATCAATATATATATCTATTGACACATACACATAGATTATTGTATAGACTATCCATAACCTGGTACCCACACATACACAAACACTGGGATCCGATTTCACAAACTCTAACCCCTATTTGTACAATACTGTGATCTTTAGGGTTTGAGGTTTGAGTGTGGGATTTCGCATCTATAGATGTATATACAGTCATACACATAGATCCATATACTAAAGTGCATACATATACATCTATATTCCCTCTACACTCATGCATTGAGACGTACATAAATCTTAACCCCTGATTTCAACCACATTGATGAATTTATAGGGTTGAGAATTAGGACTTGGGTAATTACATATGTATACTCATATGTGGGTATATATATAAACACGCACACTAATTTAGGGTTTGAAATTTGGGATTTTATAGCTATATAGGTATGTATAAACATGTTCTACGTTTATTCAAAATCTTGATCATATTTCAATGTGTGTTGATGCAACCGTAGTGTCACAATGTTCAAAGTCCCTAGAGTTTCATGTAATCAACACATGCATTGGAAGTCCAATCTCAAATTACAAACGGTTTAAATTATAATGCAATACGTTAACCGAATAGGCACATCAGAATTCACACATGCGAATAAGCCTTAATCACTATGACTACGGCTTTGGTTCATATATGGATGTTACTTTAATAGATAATGCTCATATACTATGTCATTCTAATTCCATAATAAGAGTGAAAATTTAAGATCGAATGTAGAAGTTTATTTACTATAGTATTCATTCTTTAATCCATGTACAAAACAGTTTCACTACGACCATTGGCAATCAACGTTTCAACTTACCAGCAATAACTGTCTATGTTTTAACATGGTCACACAATCTAGATCTTGAAATTCTTTTAACAAGTTTTGATCCAATGATTAAAACCTTAGGGTTTCAATTCACCTTTGAATCCACATTTACTCTTAAACTATTCTTCCGACAACATAGAGTTGATTGTTGAAAATTCTTGACTAAGTCCTGAACTTCATGAATTTAGCTAACAAAATATTGAAACATAAACTCGAACACACGACATAGACATATCACATGTTTGTTTTGGCAAGTGAATTGATTTATACGCATTATTTATTGAACACGCGGCAAGTACCCCATGACTTGCTGCAATGTGTGTACCCTTGTCGGGACAGTGAGTGGGAAGGGAGCAGTCTCTTCTCACAGTTGTTGGGTGTTCCCCCGTGAACCCCATTTTATTTCAACTGCTGAATATTCATTGATTGTGTCCCTTGCCGGGATAATTTTCTTTGTAGGTGACCCATTTTCCTGATGGAAAAATTAGGTTTAAAATTATTTTAAACCCGCAGCGGAAAAGATTCAGTTATAATAACTGATTGGTAGCCCAGGATCTACTACTCGTTAATTCCATAGATGCGCACAAGAGAGGACAAGAGCTATACCTTAGTGTCTTGAACCCAATTCTGATTTTCTTGAACTTCCAGCAACTTCCACTAGATGGCCTTCACTCTTATGACTCCTATGGATGCACGCAGGAAGGACTAGGGTTGGTGGGAACCCTAATGGAAAGGAAGGAGAAGGTTTGGTGCTCTAAAACAGTTTCTGCAGCTTCTGACGTTCAAAACGACGAACTAATTTTTTTCAGAACGCAGCTTCCCTATTTATAGATTCCCAGAACCGACCTAGACATCGAGCGATCGAAGACCTTCGATCGATCGAACCTTAGATCGATCAACCGTTCTCGATCGATCGAGACTTCCAAGACTTCAATCGATCGAACATCCTTCAATCGGTTGAACTTGTCTTGGCAACTTCCTCATGTGTCTTTCCAAGTATCCTGGCGGAGCTAAGAGTGGGACCTCCTAGGCTCTTAATTATTGGCTCAGACCAGTTTGTTAATTACCGTGACCAAACTCTTTGATCAGCAAACTAACTAACTGGTCAGTTAACGTTTACTCCACTATAAAACGATAACTTAACTCCAACGCAAAAGAACATATCCGAAACGATCACTAGACTTGTATGTTGTACTAATGTCCCTCTACCTTCAGCATTCGTAATCATATTCAGGTAGTCGGATAACTGTTACTGTCAACCTGAATCATTATTACTTCTTGAATTCCTTGAGTCCCATTCACCTCTCATGATTACCAAACATGTTGATAACTCTTATCAGCAAGACTGCAGTACTCAGTAATCGACTTGGTGACATTCTTAAGGGAATGCTTACTCTGAAACAGAGGGTAGATTCTGTCTTGACAATAAATGTTCACAACCCTATGAATATGACACACCCAAGATACCCAGGTGTTGATCTTCTATAGACCTCACTGATTGGTAAGTCAAAGCAGTCATATCCACAGTCTGTGTTCATAATCGTCTCAAGATTGAGAACACGTACCTTAAACAAGTTATGAGTTCCTATCGACTGATTAACAGCCTTGAGTGTCAATAGGAAAGCTCAGGTCCGTCAATGTACTATAAGCACTAGCATATTAACTAAGAGTTACACACTAGTGATTGAGATTGATCACTCCATCCAATGGTAGTTAATCATGCTACAGTGTAAACCTAATGAGATATCCTAGTCTCAACATCCACTGTGACATGTTCTAAGTAACAAAGAATAGCAATTCGTATCTCACTTGTATGTATCTCATACATACACGCATTACTTACTATGATACTTAAGGAAAACAATCATCTCATGAAAGAAACATACATAACAAAATGTAAAGCTGATATCCATATATGAAAATGTCAATGTCTCCTATATAAAGTAATGCTTTGAGGGTACAAACCCAACAAACTCCCACTTGCACTCACAACCATACAGGATTACATCTGAGACCTAGACTATCTAGATGACGATCAAAGACCTTCTGTGGCAAAGCCTTTGTAAACGGATCAGCAAGATTGTCAACGGTGGCAATCTTGGTGACAGTCACATCTCCACGTTGAACAATATCTCGGATAAGATGATATTTCCGCTCTACGTGCTTCCCTTTTCCGTGGTTCCTTGGCTCCTTGGACTGAACCACTACCCCACTATTATCACAATAAAGCGTAATAGGTGACAATGACGTTGGTACCACCTCGAGCTCCGTAAGGAACTTCTTGAGCCAAACAGCTTCCTTTGCGGCTTCACAAGCAGCCACATACTCAGCTTCTGTAGTTGAGTCTGCAATGCATTTCTGCTTAATGCTCCTCCAACTAACAGCACCACCTCCCAAGGTAAAGAGATGTCCGAATGTTGGCTTCCTCGAATCTTTATCTGACATAAAGTACGAGTCAGTATATCCAACTGGAATTAACTCATTACCGCCGTACATAAGCATGTAATCTTTAGTCCTTCTCAAGTACTTAAGAATGTGCTTAACGGCTGTCCAGTGCTCTGGACCTGGATTCGATTGATATCTGCTAACCATGCCAACGGCAAAATAGATATCTGGTCTAGTACATAACATCGCATACATGAGACTTCCAACTGCCGAAGCATATGGAATTCCTGCCATACGATTCCTCTCCTCCTGTGTCTTGGGACACTGGTCCTTGGAGAACGCTAAACCATGCCTGAAAGGTAACAAACCTTTCTTCGAATTATCCATTGAAAACTTAGTTAGCACCTTATCGATATAACCAGCTTGAAACAATCCCATTATCTTTTGCTTGCGATCCCGAAAGAGCTTTATCCCAAGAATATAGCTCGCCTCTCCTAGATCCTTCATATCGAAAGTACTAGCTAGCCAAACCTTGACCGTTGACAATGCCGCTACATCATTCCCAATGAGTAGAATATTGTCAATGTAAAGCACAAGAAAGGCCATCACTTTCCCTTCACACTTCTTGTATACACAAGGTTCATCCAGATTCTGTATGAAACCAAACGACTTGATCGCTTGGTCAAATCGGATGTTCCAACTCCTGGATGCCTGCTTAAGCCCATAAATGGACTTTTGCAGCTTGCATACCAAGTTACCTTTCTGACCAGCTATGAACCCTTCTGGTTATTGCATATAGATGTCCTCCTCAAGATTGCCATTTAAGAATGCAGTCTTGACGTCCATCTGCCAGATTTCATAATCTAGGCATGCAGCAATGGATAAGAGTATTCTGATGGACTTGAGCATGGCTACCGGCGAGAAGGTTTCCTCATAGTCAATGCCCTCCCTCTGAGTATAACCTTTCGCTACAAGCCTAGCCTTAAAGGTCTCAACCTTTCCATCAGATGCTCTTTACCTCTTGTAGACCCACTTACAACCAATGGGTTTAATATTGGTTGGAAGTTCTACAAGATCCCAGACCTGATTAGAATCCATAGATTCTAATTCAGCCTTCATAGCTTTAACCCAATGTTCTGAATCAACATCAGTCATTGCCTCTTCGTATGTGGCAGGATCAGATTCAGATTCTATGGAGACAACTTCAAAAACTTCTCCTAAGAACATGTATCTATCAGGCTGGCTGATAATCCTCCCACTACGACGAGGTACCGGTGCAGAAATGGGTGAAGAAGTGGTATTTTCTTGATTTACATCGTTATCAACTGCGGGTTGGACTGAGGGCTCTCCTTCTATTTCTCTCAGATCTATCCTTCCCTTAGATTTCTGGTTCATGATGTAATCATCCTCTAAGAAAATAGCATTTGTACTAACAAACACTTTCTGTTCTCATGGATCATAAAAATACCATCCATAAGTACCCTTTGGATACCCTACAAAATAACATACTTCTGATCTAGAATCTAACTTGCTCATCTTTCCTTTCAGCACATGTGCCGGACACCCCCATATCTGGAGATGTTGCAAAGAAGGCTTGCGCCCAATCCACATCTCTCGTGGTGTCCTGAGAACAGATTTGGTTGGCACTAGATTTAGTATGTATGCAACGGTTTCCAAATCATAACCCCAAAGGAATAATGGCAACTCTGAATAACTCATCATTGACCTAGTCATGTCCAAAAGAGTCCGGTTCCTTCTCTCAGCTACACCATTCTGCTGAGGCGTGCCAGGTGCAGTCAACTGTGACAGAATCCTATTCTGTACGAGGTGATCAATAAACTCATTAGAGAGGTACTCGCCACCTCGATCAGATCGAATGGCTTTGATATGTGAGTCCAATTGCTTCTCCACTTCAGCCCTAAACTCTTTGAATTTTTTAAAGGCTTCAGACTTGTGCTGCATTAGGTACACATATCCATACCTAGAGTGGTCATCGGTAAATGTTATGAAATACTCATAACCACCCCTTGCTCTAATATTTATTGGTCCACACACATCAGTATGAACTAATTCCAACAATGCATTGGTCCTATTGCCCTTTGCGGGAAAGGGCCTTTTGGTCATCTTACCCTCTAAACAAGACTCACAGACTTCCATTGGTTCGAGAACCAAATCGTCTCAGATCCCCTCTTTGACTAGTCTGCCAATCCTATTTAGATTGATATGGCCAAGCCTCATGTGCCAAAGCCTTGTTGGATTAGTGGAAGGTTCTTTTCTTTTAGATGGTATAGTTACCATTGAGTTATTAAGTTCCAAGCAAGAATCTTTAGAAATATTGGGAGTAATCACATACAAACCATTTGATTTAACACCAGAACATATAAAAGAACTATTTCTTTTAATCACAACTTCAGTTCCAAAATGAAAAGAATAACCATTATTCGATAAATTAGAAACTCAAATTAAATTACGTCTCATTGAAGGGACGTAAAGTACATCTGATAAAATCAAAACTTTATTGTCTAGAAATTCTAAAACTACGACTCCTGTAGCAACCACAGAAACGGTTGCGCTAGAACCTAGAGTAAGTACGATTTCCCCATCACTGCACCTCCTGGTTGATCTGAACCCCTGCAATGAATTATAGACATGGTTAGTCGCACCAGAATCAATGCACCAAGTGTTTGAAGTATCCGTAATAAAACTTACTTCAATCACATGTGATTCAATCATACCTTGAACTCTTATAGCTAAGAATTCTGGACAGTTCCTCTTCCAGTGGCCCTTCTCTCCGCATTGGAAACACTTTCCTTTGCCTTGGCCACCCACCTTCCCTTTGCCCTTACCTTTTCCCTTAGATTTTGCAATCTTAGGGACCGGTCCAACACTTGGACCACCAGTACCAGCCTTCTTCTTCCCTTTCTTTCCTTTCGGTGTAGATCGGGAGGAGGAAGCGCTTTTCTCAACGTTCAAAACGTTGACCCCAGGTTTGATCACCCCTTCCGCTGCCAAAAGAGAACTCATCAATTCGCTCATTGAAAAATTCATTTGATTCATATTATAGTTAAGTTTAAATTGAGCGAATGAAGGCGATAGCGAATTGAGGATCATATCAACTTGGGTCTGTGCATCGATGTTGGCACCTAGGGTCTCCAGCTCGTTTAAATAACCAATCATTTTTATAACATGTTCCTTGACTGGAGTCCCTTCCGACATCTTTGCACTCATTATCTTTTGCATGTCTACCTGTCTGGCAGGCCTGCCATGCTCCCCAAACATCTTTTTCAGGGATGTGACAATGTCACTGGCAGAATCATTCAATTGGAATTGGTGTTACAACACACCAGCCATTGAAACCAGAATATAGCAACGAGCTATTCCATTCGACTTCTTCCATTTGTCGAACTCGCGTCTGGCAGCTGCTGAAGCATTTACCGCGGGTTCTTCGGGGCATGGGGTGGTGAGGACATATATGTGATCCTCTGCAGTTAACACGATGTCAAGGTTACGTTTCCATTCAGTGTAGTTGTTTCCAGTTAACTTGTTTTGAGTGAGTATGGTGGCAAGTGGACTAAATGCAGATCCAGACATTATGATTACTGAAAATCAAACAAACAAAATAAATATGGATATCAGGATTTGACAGTTTGAAATAAAAGAATCCTTAAAACTTTTATTTTAAAACAAAGTCGCCGGAATATCGAAACAAAAGAATGAAGCCTCCATGTGTAGGTCAATTTTCTATTTTTCGATTAATCAAGACTTGTCCGCTATGCAACTCTTGCAAAAACAAGTTATGACTCCCGATCCCTTTTGATCTCTAAGTTTCTGAACAATGCCCCGTGTGGGATCCTTTATCCATAGCTTAGCTAGTGTGTACTATTAACTAAGATCCAATCACAACCGTCTCAAGTAGCGCCTCCGTGTGATGGTCACCCTCTAACACGTCTGATTGATCCTATCAAAAGAAGTTCACATCTAGTAACCAATAAGTAATGCACCTTCCGTATGGAATGATCACCCTTGACGAGGTGACACAGAATGCACTACTCATCTTACAGTGAACCGTTAATGGAAGATCGTGGGTGTCAATAAATAAGACCCTCTCCCACTAGATTTGGTAAATTAAGGATTTTGCTTTTTAGAAAAATTTGTTTTTATACATTACCCATAAACATCCAATGTTTACTAATGCGTTAAAAAATAGTTTTTGAATCTTATTTTAGAAAACTTGTTTTACGTGCATGCAAGTAGTAACAATATAATTAAATGCCAATCACAACCAAGCACATAAAACAAAAACTAAAATTGAAAATTAAGACATCCAAACGATGCCTCTATCTCCCATGGCTCTATCTCCATAGAACTTCCTTTTTTTATTTGATCGCCTCCAGCTCCATCTTCATGGACAATGGCTCCTTGCTCCATCTTCATGGATTTTCTAATTCTATTACATTTGTCCTATGCTTCTTTCGAAGCTTACAATTTATCTAGAAATAGAAATAGCAACAACAAAATAAAAGGCTAGGGAAACCGGTGCGACTTTCCTTTTCGTAGGATTGAAGTAGCAGCGCCCTTTACATATGCCTTAAAACCAAACCAAACTTAAATCACAACATGCACCAATCTCAAACAGTTTAAATACAAAATTTAAAGACTTGGTGCCATGGGAGATAGTGACTAAACTAGCTGCAAAAGGGTTAGTCGTACACGCATCCACACATACATAACAAATATATGTAATATTGGAATACTTAATTGATTCACACAGTATATAAACTCTTTACATACTGAATTAGAACTTAAAAACAGCATCTTACTTCTCTGTCACAGTTCGATCGATCGATGGCCGTTCGATCGCTCGAACCTTCGATCGATTGAACACTGTTCAATCGCTTGAACATTCTATTTCACAGAATGATTTAAGAAATTATAGAATACTTTTAAAATTAAAGCTTTTTATTTCAAAACACTTTAAAACTGTGAAACAGAGAACCTGACAAAGAATCTGTCTCGATCGATCGATGTCAGTCGATCAATCGAACATATCCATGTTCGATCGCTCGAAACATGTTCAATCGCTCGAGTATAGAGGAAGTTTGATCGATCAAAACATGTTCGATCGATCGAACCGGCCTTGCATCCCATGCATTCACAGATTTGTACTCTGCTGCGATAACACTGCAGAAATAGATCTGTGACGATGTAGTTTCGAAACCAGTTCTAAAATCGACATGGAAATCAAAACTAGTGTTCCAAAACGCATCTATAGATCCAAACAAGCGTGACTCTGATACCAATTGATGGAAAAATTAGGTTTAAAATTATTTTAAACGCGCAGCGGAAAAGATTCAGTTATAATAACTGATTGGTAGCCCAGGATCTACTACTCGTTAATTTCATAGATGTGCACAAGAGGGGACAAGAGTTATACCTTAGTGTCTTGAACCCAATTCTGATTTTCTTGAACTTCCAGCAGCTTCCACTAGATGGCCTTCACTCTTATGACTCCTATGGATGCTCGCAAGAAGGACTAGGGTTGGTGGAAACCCTAATGGAGAGGAAGGAGAAGGTTTGGTGCTCTAAAATAGTTTCTGCAGCTTCTGACATTCAAAACGACGAGCTAATTTTTTTCAGAACGCAGTTGTCCTATTTATAGATTCCCAGAACCGACCTAGACATCGAGCGATCGAAGACCTTCGATCGATCGAACCTTAGATCGATCGAACCATTCTCGATCGATCGAGACTTCCATGACTTCAATCGATCGAACATCCTTTGATCGATCGAACTTGTCTTGGCAACTTCCTCATGTGTCTTTCCAAGTATCCTGGCAGAGCTAAGAGTGGGACCTCCTAGGCTCTTAATTGTTGGCTCAGACCAGTTTGTTAATTACCGTGACCAAACTCTTTGATCAGCAAACTAACTAACTGGTCAGTTAACGTTTACTCCACTATAAAATGATAACTGAACTCCAGCGCAAAAGAACATATCCGAAGCGATAACTAGACTTGTATGTTGTACTAATGTCCCTCTACCTTCAGCATTCGTAATCATATTTAGGTAGTCGGATAACTATTACTGTCAACCTGAATCATGATTACTTCTTGAATTCCTTGAGTCCCATTCACCTCTTATTATTACCAAACATGTTGATAACTCTTATCAACAAGACTGCAGTACTCAGTAATCGACTTGGTGACATTCTCAAGGGAATGCTTACTCTGAAACAGAGGGTAGATTCTGTCTTGACAATATATGTTCACAACCCTATGAATATGACACACCCAAGATACCCAGGTGTTGATCTTCTATAGACCTCACTGATTGGTAAGTCAAAGCAGTCATATCCACAGTCTGTGTTCATAATCGTCTCAAGATTGAGAACACGTACCTTACACAAGTTATGAGTTCCTATCGACTGATTGACAGCCTTGAGTGTCAATAGGAAAGCACAGGTCCGTCAATGCATTGTAAGCACTAGCATATTAACTAAGAGTTACACTCTAGTGATTGAGATTGATCACTCCATCCAATGGTAGTTAATCATGCTACAGTGTAAACCTGATGAGATATCCTAGTCTCAACATCCACTGTGACATGTTCTAAGTAACAAAGAATAGCAATTCATATCTCACTTGTATGTATCTCATACATACACGCATTACTTACTATGATACTTAAGGATAACAATCATCTCATGAAAGAAACATACATAACAAAATGTAAAGCTGATATCCATATATTAAAATGTCAATATCTCCTATATAAAGTAATGGTTTGAGGGCACAAACCCAACATTTCCTACCCCTTTCCCTTCTCTTTTTCTGGGCATATCCCAATTTTAAAGCCCATATTTTCAATTTTTTTAAAAAAACTATACAACTTTTAAAATAAAATGACCGAACGACCTGTAAAATCAGCCTCATTTTCCCAACCGCCCCAAAAGAAGTTAAAGGGGAAAGAAAAACAGACCCCACCACCCCCTCCACCTGACGACCCAAACCCAAATGAACTCGGCCCTAAATACGCCAACCGCGGCCTCAACTATGAGGCCACTATCGACCCTGACTACTTCGCGTCAGATAAGGATACTAAGTGGGGCCACAACACCTTAACCACCCAAAAATTGGCTCCACAGCTCTATTTTAGAAACCCTGACCTAATTATCTACCCATGCCTAGTCCATCTATTTTACCAAAACCTTAGATGCCATAAACAATCTCTTAGCCAATGTGCCTATCCGTCCACAGCCATAGACGGCCGTGACATCACCCTTAACCCTGTAATATAATTTCCAGATATTTGTTATCAATATTTTTTATATATGTATATCAAATTTTGAGTGTGCCTGGCATCCCATGTGTGTTCATGCATAACATATCATAAATCCTTTTAAAATAAAACAAAACTTTGATTATCCAGCAAACCCAAGTGCTCAAGAAGAGCAAACATTCAAGGCGCGAGCACTTGAGAGGGGCGAGCGCTTGAGAGGGGTGAGCGCTCGAGCTTAAAAGTTGTAAAAAGACTATTTTTTCCATGGGGTCCTAAAATTCTATAAATACACAAACATTGTGTGCATTTTTTATGGGAGAAACTAAGAGTTACAAAGAGGGTTTCATGAGGGAGAGTTCATAAACATACACATATATTTTTCTTTGCATATCCATGGATTCATGATCCATTCACTTCCATAACACGCACACACATGCATTTCAACATCCTTGAAGTTTTGGAGTCTTGGAGGATCAAAAGAATATTTTAGTTTCGGAGCTTGTATGTGGAGTTCTTGAAGCTTGATCAAACTCATCTTTATTTTTCTCAACATATTTCTACATCTACTTAGTTTCGATCTTTGTGAGTTCTACATCTCTCACAGAATGTGCATGTGTATATGTATAAGCTATAAAATTAAGTTGCATGTGGTCAAGTGAAGAAGATGTAGTTCATGAACATCATACTCTTCATTTATTCCTCAAGTTTACATAAATTTCATCATCCATTTGGTCTTGTTTGCTTTGTGAGTATTGTAACTCACACATAGTATGTTCATATATATGTAATAATCAGTAAAATTGAGTTGCATGTGTTTGATTTAACCAGATTTAACTCTAGATAATCATAATCCTCATCTCTTTCTCAAGTTTATGTATATTTGATCATCTAATTAGTTTTGATCATTATTTTGAATGTTATGATTCATATATAAGCTGCATATGAGCATTTATGATATGCTTAACATGTTGTATGTCAGTTTAATTAAGAATCTTGGTGTTTTAGTTATTAATTCATAGTTATTTTAAAGTTACTAAAATGTACAAAGCTCTGAATTGCTAAGCCCGAGCACTCGAGCAAGCACGAATACTCGAGCCTGGAGCGCTCGAGTGGTATGAGAGCTCGAGCTTGACAAGTTTGTATTCCTTATTTGTTTGCATGTTGATGTTAATATAGTCATGAAATGTATACATCCTGACTCTGATTAGTTGAGCTAAACATGAAATTATAAATGTTATATATAAGGGAGCTTATCAATTCTGCAGTTATACTATATGCTTGCTTAGTAGTACCATGCTTAAGGGAATGATTGATTCATTATTTCTATGTTGATTCTTCTAACATGTTAATTCTATATTGTTGTCAGATTATTTTTATGATCCTTGTTGATAACGATTAAAAAGGAGACTTAAGTTGATAAGTGGGTTGAATCATTAATGATGTAATGAAGTATAATGTGCGAATAATGTACTTAAGTTGATAAGTGGGTTGACGGGCATGAGAGCATGCTTCTGCTGAATAGCCTTGTCAGTTGTTCAGTGGTTGGTTACATTCATTATGTGACCTTAATGGTCTTTTCATGAATGGTGTTGTGTTGTAGTTAATTATGTTGTGATGCTATCGAGTTAGAGCCAATTGTTAGGTAGGACGTTTGAGTTAGGGCCAATTGTGGGGTAAGAGAAAAATTAGAGGGCTAAGTGCAGCCGTATTTTGTATTTGAGGGTTATATGTGACCATATGGAAGAAAGTAATTGAGTTAGGGCCGAATTGGTTTAGGACAATTGAGTTGGCCAAATCGGGCTTTGTGTCGTGTTAGGGTTAAATTGGGCTTGGAGTTATATTGTGACCGAATTGGGCTTGTTTATGAATTTAAGGACAAATTGGCCATGATGTGTCGGTTACCATATGTTGGCGGAAGCTAGTACAGTCGGTTCTGTGTTATTGTGGTTGTGGGCAGAAGCTAATACTGCCAGTGTTGTGGTCATGCATTGGCAGGAGCTAATACTATCAAGTTGTGAATTATTGGTATGGTGGATTCGTGTGCGTTGTGTTGTATAGTGTTGAATTCGTGTGGTTGCATAGTCGGGAAAAATGTTGGGTTTTGGGCGAAAACTTGCATAATGTCGCTATAACTTTTTAGTGATAACATAAATGGTGTATATGTTCATATTGTGCATGCTTTATAGTATTTCACTCAGCTTTCAATTGATGGTGTGTGACCCTAGACATCCGTGTCCAGCGATTTTAGTTCTAGGTGTTGGAGATGCTATTCTGCAGGGAGGATACCATGAGGAGGAGAACGTCAACAGAGAAGGCTGGGGTTTTTCCAATTGAAGAAGAACTTGTGTTAAAGCCATTCAGTTTCCGCTAGCATCTATCTTACATTATGTTGCTGTTGTTGTTGTTGGCCGTTTGGCCTAGACTTCTGTTTCTTTGAATTTAATTATCTGTACTAATTAAGTATGTATAATGGAGATGGTAAAACACTGTTATTTCTTCGACTGAACTTAGAACCTTTCAGCTGCTATTATTACTCTGATATTTTATTTAAGTTGGCATTTGGACAATCATGCGATATGTAAATTGTTACTAGCCTACGAGTCTGATAAGGAAGCTTACTTCCCTGAATTATCGCAACCCGGGGTATGAAACTCATCTGTGGAGTTTTGACTTTATTCAAACCTCGCTTCTCAATCCCAATATTGCCCTACCCATATTCTTGTTTTGAACTATGTTTGACCTGATTCCCAGTAGGGATATGCAGGCAATCTCTCAAAATGTTCGGTCTTTCCCGTGTTTAAGCCTTATCTCCGGAGTTTTGACTTTATTCAAACCTCACTTCTCAATCCTGATATTGTCCTACCCCTATTCTTGTTTGGAACTACGTTTGAGCTAATTCCCATTACGATATATGTAGGCAACCTCTCAAAAGGTTCGGTCTCAGCATTTCACCTAAAACCCTTTACCCTTCATACTAGGGGCAAGGTCCCCCTTAAATCTTGTTTGCTTGCTTTGCCCTTATACTAGACTAGGGGCAAGCCCCATTATGGACTTTAAAGTCAATTATGGGATAGATAAATCCCTGACCAATGAGTATCCTTTGATTTCAAACTTGCCTATGCACTTTGCTTTTCCTCGAAGGGGCAAGCCCTTATACTGAAATTCATACCAATCGTATATAAGGGGCAAGCCCTTCACTTTGTGGGTTTAGTTTGATTATTGGAAGAATTCGTCACTCATTGATTTGCATGCAAGGGGCAAGGCCCTCTGCCACCCATCCAATCCGATCGAGTCCAACCCCTTGTCATATACAAGGGGCAATTCCCTTTTTTTTGCCCATTTTGTTCAGCCCAGACCATCCGCTTGTCATACACAAGGGGCAAGCCATGTCCGTTGTCCCTTGTCATAAACAAGGGGCAATGTTGGTCTGAGGTGATGTCTTCATATGAGTTTAAAAGGAGTCATTATTTTTGCACTATGATAAGAAATGAATGTTTGATGGCTATAGTGAGGAAAGAATAATGAATTGATTTCAAACATGATTAGGGCAAATTTTCAATCCTTGAATTTATGAATGAAGCCTCATCTCAAAGAATTGGGTGAATATAAATGAATAATCTAGATCATGAGCAAAGTACATCACACATAATAAGGCACTGTGTCAATAGAAAGCATAGAAAGAAAAAAATATGTATGATCTAATTGTTCTTAGTTTCTCATGTTTGAGTCATAGAGTCATAGACTTTATGGTTGTATCGTGAGCAATGGAATAAGAAATTGGTTTCCTAAGAATGGTAATGCAAATAAGAAAGGAGTCTATGAGCATCCGCGTGATCTTCTGAAATGAGCTATGTTCATAGCATCATTGCATCATTAAGCAAGTATGTCTAAACGAGGGGCAATGTTCACATCTCTCGGATTTCATAAATTTAATCCCCACAATTTTAAGGATATCAATAATAATGATAGTGCAATGCATAAGTGGTTCGCCTTCAGTGGCTCCACAATGTTTCCTTTTTAAGAGTAGTTCGCCTTTACTTGCAATACATGGTTTTTATAGTTGAACGGGTGTCCCCAACATAGCATGATGATTTTATTGCATACTCTAGTTTCATTCACCGCATTCATTGGCTACCATAAATGGCTCTATGATTGCATATCTTTGAGAGTAGCTTGCCTCCCTGGCTCTACATTGCATTGGATTGATAAACGGGAAACCCCCGCATGGGCATCTATATCATTGCATCTTTTAAAATCATGTATATGCATCTATATTTGAATCCATAGTAGAGTAATTAGCCTCAGTAGCTGCATTGCATTAGTTTTCAAGAATCTTCCGCATTGTTGAATTGGTTATGTTGAGAATGTTGAGTCGTGTATGATGGCCTCGGCTCGCCTTAAATGGCTTTGGAACTCCCTTTTCCGTAACAGAATGATGTCACATACATGTTCAATACTCCTCAGCAAAATAGTTTGCCTTCTAGGCTTTTTATGAGTCTGCTGTTGAGAGGTTACTGCATCTGTGCATTGATTTCAATGTCTCTTCTAACCCATGCATACTATTCATGCCATCTATGTTATCTATTATCAATACATCTTAGGCTATCCACGCTTTCTATGCTCTCGATAAATCCATGCTCTCTGTATTTATGATGTCTGCACCATATGCACTCTTATCATCTTTGATCTCTGGACTTCCTACCTAGCATGAAGTGTTATGTATGGAGAACTCTAATTCTTAAATCTCTACATCTCAGACTTTGCTATCTGCTCTCATCACCTCTGCACTCCCTACTTAGCATGAAGTGCTACGTACGAAGTTATCATCTCTCTACATCTCAGCCTACGCACTCTACTCTTAGCATCTCTGTGCACGTAGAACTCTATATCTCACCTCTCTACATCTTAGCCTCCGCTCTCTAGTCTCAACATCTCTATACTTCCTATATAGCATGAAGTGCTACGTATGGAGAACTCTGCATCTTAGCTTCTGCTCTCTGCTCTCTACATCTCTACACTTCCTACTTAGCATGAAGTGCTTCATACGGAGATATCTATATCTTAACCTCCGCTCTCCATAAGTCGTAACTGGTCCTTCACTACATCCATCAGACATAGTTTGCCTTAAGTCGCTCTATAGACCCTTTTTGTCTCCACCTAGCTCGTACGAAAGAGCTACGCACAAAAATGTCGCAAAAGCCGTCTAGCTAAGGCACCCTTGCATCGTCCACAACAGGACAACCCATTATTGCATCATCTGTGCTAAAGACATCCCTTTGCATCATCCGCTATAGGACACCTCATTGACTCATCTGCGCTAAGGACATCTTTCATGAGATCCCGAGTAGGTTTCATCTTAGCAGTAGTTTGAGTCTCATATCATTCATTATGTTTTACTTGAATTATTGCTTGCATATGGTGTGCTCATTTGAACTATAGCTAGTTTTATTTCTTGTAAAGGAATACGCAGGCAGCTCTTCCGAGCACGACCACTTGATTTTTTAGGCTTTCTTTATGTCCTTGCTTGCTGTTTTGAATTTTTCGTTTTTCTTCCTGAAGTCTTCTGAACTGACTAAAAAGTTGTCATGTATGCTTTTACATTCCCTTATGGCAACCGTTGCTTGCAAAGCTCTGTCAAAGAGGGGGCAAACTGTAGACACCGTATTTTAGTTCGTCCGTTCAACAGAAGGGACCACGCCTCAAGAACAATCCGATGTTCGGAATTAGGATTTGTCAGTTATATGAAGCAGAACTCTGTGAAGCACTATGGTCTCCGAGATACGTTAGAATGACTCTTAGGAAAACTTAGGAATGTTCGAAATTCAATTTCGAGACAAAAACACAAAATAAAATGTTTTCTACATAAAATGACTAAAATATTTTTACTAAGCCTGCTACCATTACCCAAGCCAAAATTCAGACCTTGGGATGGGATCCCAAGAAGTCCTTTTAGTCTTAAAATTTTTTTAAACCATAGGCCTAACCTTGTTTTTGGCCAAATAATTCCCAACTAATTTTTATACCAAAATAATCTTCGAAGCCCAATTTGAGAAGCCATTTTTAATATAGCTCTAGTACTTCAACCATAACTCTTAAACCAAGAGGTGTTTAGGCCAAAAAAACCACTTGAAATGGATAGTACGCTTTCTAGGCATATAAATCCGTAGGTCATAAGCCTAATTTTAACATAAAATGAGTGAGATATGGCCTTTTAAAGCTGACCCATAGTGCAGTGACGAAATTAAAACGTCCAAACCGGGATTTCTATGCTATTTAATTTTTGAAGACTTTTAAATACGAAAATTAGTATTTTTAGTTTCCAAAACTGTCTAAGAGGATTAGGATATAATTTAAAAGTTTTCATATCCTAATATACTTACTCCACTTAGTAAAAGACTGCTAGGTACACCTCAAAATAGCCTAAGCTAAAGCATGTATCTCTGCCCCATATCACTTAAATACAGAAAACACAACCCAAATCTCAAACTATAAATAGAGCCCTTCACCCTACATATTTTCTACACCTGAAAATCCTAAGGACTAGAGAGACCAAGGAAACCCCATTGGAGGATTCCTCAAGCACTCCTAGAAAGTCATTTGGAAAATATAAGTTTTAGAGTTAGGATTAGAGTCTTAGAGTCCGTGGTGCTAGCGAAGCTCTATTGGAGGAGTATTCTGAGGGGAGTTCTTGGGGTAAGCTTTCTTCTCCTTATTTTCTTTCTCATTTTCTTTGTTTTTCATTGTTTAGATCTTCATAGTTCATAGTTTAGATTTGTTTTCTTGTTTGTTCATAGTAGTTCCTATCTTTTTTAGTAGTTTAGATATTCCAGGCTTCTAGGTTAGCCTTCTATCCCTTTTGTGGATAGGTTATCCATAGTGGTCCCTATTCCGACCATAGAATAGCCATCACTAATGGGATTGGTAGCCAAGCCATGGCTATTCTAATCTCACTAGGGACCATGAAACCCTAATTTCCTCTTATTACTTATTCATATTTAACCTAGTTTACCTTATTCATGATTATCCATGCAATCATACATATACATACACACTATTCATACGTAGAATAGTAGGATATCCCAATTATGCACGTACACACTTAGTGTCCATATTTAGTTATTATGCTGTTATTATCTTAACCATGGCTAATTAGGAAGCTATAATTAGAATGCTATGCTTCCCGAGTAATTCTTTACACCTTCCTTATTTATTGCTTTCCTAGATCACCTAGAATCATGATTAGGTAGCTAAAACAAGTTTTATTCCCTACATGGTACCTGTGATTAGAATTCCTATTTTTCTAGGGTTTGAATGCGATTTTCATGTTTATTTCCTTTTATTTCCTTTTGCACGCATAGGGAGCGTAGTAATACGTTTAGTCTCTGAATTACTATTTTAGCACGCGCATTGTATGACATACGTACAGATTCTTGAACGTTTTTTCTTTACTAGGTATTTGGAACTTGAAATAGGACTGCATTAGTAATAATTGAAATGGTCCACATGATGTCTAGTCAAACACCTTGAAAGCTAAGTAGAGGCCCGTCTCACGATGGGGCGAGAGGGTTTTAGCACGATCTAGCTCCTTCCTCTCTTGTACCTTAACCTCTGAATCGAGTTCCTTGGTGACAATGGGGCAGTGCTCTCTATCCATTGGACGTGATAGATTTAGTTTTCTTGGTTTCCTTTATCAAACCAAGTAGCAACTCTATTAGTGAGGATCACTCCGAATTTAGCCTTGTGGGATAAAACTTTGATTACTCACTCGTGTAGCCTCAGATATGGATCATGGGCATCAATTGTGGCCTTGCCATGGAATCCAAAATATGAGTAATCCAAATTAGTTAGATCATATAAAGGCTAATGAAGGGTGGTGAACCTCATTCGTGGTTGTTGACATGAAGAATATAATGGGATCAATCAAGTGAGCTTAATCTTTCAAGGTCCTACACTTGGTCGAGGTACCTACAATGAGGTAACAACATTGCATAAAGTTGCTATACGATTATGACTTGACTCTGCAATAACACACCAGTAAGGTGAATGTAGTTGCTAATGCTTTGGGTAGGAAACCTTGCATAAGGATTGCTTCTTTGATGGCATAAGATTGATAAGCATTAGAAACTTTGGCCGAATTCGATATTCAAGCTACCAACCTAGAAGAAAGAAGACATTTTGGATGCCTTATCATAGAACAAACCTTTATTAGTTGAATTATTGAAGCCTAGAAGAAGAATAAAGGACTTCAGAGAGGGTTTAAGAAAGCATCATCTAAAGATTTGGACAAATGAAAATTGGACTGGATAAAGGACTTCAATACAAGACAGACTTTGTGTGCCAAAAGACGATGGTTAAAGGAAAGAAGTAATGGATGAGGCATATAGGTCTAGGTTGACAATTCACCTAGGAAGTACGAAGATGTGTAAGAACCTAAAAAGAAATTTCTGGTGGGAAGGTAGGAAGAGAGACGTCGCGGAGCATATATTGAAGTGTTTTACCTGCCAACAAGTCCAGACTGAGCATTAGAAGCCATCCGGACTCTTATAACCACTAAAAATACCATGATGGAAGTAGGAATACATCACTATGGACTTCATTGTGGGTTCTCCAAGGTTGCAATAAAGCCATGACGCTATTTGGGTGATCATAGATCAATAGATTGTACGACTGCACGGCGTGCTTATCACGATTGGCTCTAATCGCGACTCAGGATACTGCAAGCAACTATGCAGACTTTGCTAAAGCTGAGCTCTGCTTTTCATCCCCAGACTGATGGACAAATTGAATAAACTAATTAAATATTGGAGTATATGCTTTGAGTATGCGTGATTGATTTTGAGAGCACTTTGGAAAAGCATCTTCCGATAATTGAGTTCGCTTACAACAATAGTTATCATTCAAGCATTAGGATGGCACATTTGAAGCAATTTATGGGAGACCGTGCTGTTCGCCTCTATGTTGGGCCAAAGCTAGAAAGAGCAAGCTTTGAGAACTAGATATGGTCAGAGAGACTAATGTGAAAATCAACATTGAGAAGTAAAAGATGAAAGTAGCACAGAGTAAGCAAAAGAGCTATGTAAACAAGCATTGGAAGGACTTGGAATTTTGTGTTAGGGACCATGCTTTGTTGACAATTTCTCTAGTAAGTGGAGTTGTGAGATTTGGACACTAAAGAGAGAAGCTTTCACCCTACTACATTGGACCTTTTAAGATTCTTGAACGAGTAGCAAAAGTAGCTTTTTAGCACTGCCATCGAAGATGTCTAGAGTACATAATGTGTTCCATGTCAGTATGTTGGGGAAGCATGTACACAGGTCAATGCACAAGATCTACTTTAAGAATATTGAAGCAGACAGTAGAGTATCCAATAACGACAGACTGGTACAAATCATGGACCGAGAAAGCATTAAACTGAGGAACAAAGAAATTCCATTGGTAAAAGTTCAATACAAGCAGCTTGACAAAGGCGAAGTTTCATGGGAGTTGGAATCTGTTATGCGAGAGAAGTACCCAGAGTTATTTAGCACATCTTAGCCCAGATTTTGGGACGAAATCTTTCATTAGGTGGTGGAAAAATGTAATATCGGCTCATTTTCCTTGTATTTATCAAGTTATTAATGTATTTTTCTGTAAAACCCTATATTTCCATTAATTATTAATACAAAGAGATTCTATATATTTCCTTTGATCATACTTGAACTTTTACTTTCGATCGATCGAAGAAGCGTCAAGCGATCAAACTCATCTTGCTTTCAATCAATCGAAGTCCTTTCAAGCGATCGAGAATTTTTGAGAGTTCAAGTGATTGAACCCTATTCAATCAATCGAAACCCTACCGACCTGAATTTATGATGTTGTTCCCACTTCAATCGATCAAAATTGACCGATCTGCTTTTAAATGATCGAAATAATTTCGATCGATTGAATGCGACTGGATTTCTATTCCATAGTTCATACAAACATTGCCACCTGCCCTTCCCTCTCTTCTATATATATATATATGTTATACTTATCTGTGAGGGGTTTCTGAACCCAGAAAAATTAAAGAGAGAGAGAGAGAGTGTTTGTGTGTGTGTGTGTGTGTGTGCGCTTGTGTTTTATATATAAACGCATCCATATATACATACACACACATATCTCTACATATATACATTCAGAGAGAGTGAGAGAGACAGATAAGAAGGAGAAGATGAAGAAGAAAGAACAGAGAGAGAACAAAGACAGAGGCAGAGAAGGGAGAGGAGGCCATTGGAGAAAAAGCTCAGAGCTCTCATTGCCAAACACGCCCTTACAATATTCAGTGAATTCCAAACTCACTCGATAGCAATAGTGTAATGTTTTACTTGTTTTGGACGTTTTATGAGGACCCAAACACGTCCTGTAGACACCCCAATTTTGACCAACCATCAAATTCAGGGGATGGTTACCTCTAGACCGAAGATGATAATGACCGATGAAATTCGAAGGCTCTCCAAGCAATTCTAGTTCTTCAAAAGATTCTTCAAACTAAGTTTTCAAAATTGAGAGAAAGAGGGAAATCAGGTGATTCGGGAAAACCCGGGTACGAAATATGTATGAGAAAGGAACAGTCCAAAGGTCAATTTCTAAATTAATTATATTTTTTTTAGAACTTTGAAAAAGAAGAAAATAAGAAGAAAAGAAAAAGAATTTCAAAAGAAAGGAAAAGAATTTTGAAAAGAAAAAAAAAAAAGAAAAAAGAAGGAAAAGAAGAAGGAAAATATAATATAATAGAATATCTATAGAGTACAAGTATAATCTACATGTATTAAAGAATATTTAGCATATATATTTGAAAATAAAATAAAAGGGAGTAATACCATTGTTGCAGCACGCGGCATAGGCGATGGCACACACTGAGTGCCGCAGACAACTCAGTGAATGCCGCTGGCTGTAACAGCCTGTTTTCTTTCAAATACGTATGGAATATTCTTGCACATGGATTTTTACCCGAAATTACCCAATAAACCCTCAGATTTTGGCCTATATAAGGAGGCTTTCACCTTCATTACAAGAGGATCCCAAACCAATCCTTCTCCTCCCTCAATCCTCTACTTCCATTTTGCAAGATAAAAAAAAACTAGAGAGATTTAAGAGAGATTTTGAAGAATTCAAGAGTTCCTATGAAGAATTTGAAGAAGAAATTGCTTCATCAACAAATCAAGAAGTTTTTAAGGCTATAGAGGTAACCCTCTAAGTCTATCTAGAGCTAGGATAGACTCAATCACAAACACATTTTCAAAACCTCTCTTCTTATCCCATTTCATCACACACCACATAGAGTTTGTGATTGAGTTTTCATTCATTATTTTCATTGACTTGGATCTAGACATAGCCTTTGGTTTTGAAATTAAAAAAAATGTAAAAGTATATTTACTTGGATTTTATAAATACCTTGATTTTATTTCCTTTTGTCCTCATTTTCTCCTTGAAATCTATGAGATCTTCTATATCTCATTGGGGTCTCCTTTGGTTTTGATCTATTATTCTCCCATAATCTCATGATTTATGTGGAGATCAAGATGGGTCATGGTTACATCCACATGTTTTTTTGGGTTTAAGTTTTGAACCATAACTTGAATCCTTCAAAGATGAGTCTGATAGAGTCATTCCTATATTCTATGAGGTTCATATGATTTTGAGTCACATTGTAGTCTTGAAGGACCATTAACTTGGGATGGGAACTAATGAAAATGGGTCCATATTCCTCAAGGAACATGAATTTGGGAGAGGAATTAGGTGTGGTCTAAATCTAGTTTAGATGAATATCAATTCCACAAATGGTGCAGTGAACTCATGAACTCACTGAGATCAAAGATTTTTAATTAAATCATGGTCCATGAGAATTGAGTGAGGCCAAGTGGAGAGTGTTCATAACTCATATATGCATCATTAGGACCTGGTCTTGATGAAATTCCATGTCTAGGGTGGTTTGGTCTTATAATTTGTGAGTGGGTTGCTCTCTATCCAAAATTTCAGAACAATAAACCTGTTTGAAAATGAGTTGATCAGAGTCTTAACTAAGCTATTTTGACCTAAAATAAATTTTTATATGAAGATTAATGTGTTAGGAAGACATCCTAAAACGATCAAAGAGTTTCTGATTTTTTTTACTATTTTTAGAAAATCATACAAAAACTTTGGATAGAGAGTTGAAAATTTCTGAGTGATGTCTGGTTATGACCCTATTCCCAGAGATTTAACCGTTGGATCTTTGATTTTTCTTTTGGGATAGAAACTATACTCACAGAGGCACAACATACTCAAAAATCATTAAGATCCAATTGTTGTAAGTATTTTATTTCTATTTTTGAAAGTCTGGTCTGCTCTCTGTAATTCTTACAATTCTGTCACTATTTTGATAAAACTTGAATAACTCTAATCTAATGGACTCCTAATGTTCTAAGATCTATGCCATGTCTTAAATATTGTCGATTAAGTTCAAATGCAGAGGCTAAATGATCCAAACTAATGAATATCTCATAGCTCATGTTTATGCATTCATTTATGTATGTTGATGCTCATAAATAGGATTCATTTTGTAGTCTCAATCACACTCAATTGAACTTAATTGATCATGACTAAGGGTTCCTTGTGGTCATGTTAGGTTTATGGCATTTTTATATGGACATTACATTGGTTACTAGTTGAGACTTGTATATCTATAGAGGTGCTATGGTCCTAACTAGCTAAAAGGAATTCATAGTTTTGTCAATTCCTCCTCTATTTGATAGATTTAAGCTAAGTTTAGGATGGATTATTTGATATCTTGTTTGAAGCATGTGGACTAATATTTGTTGTGTAGCGCTATTGAGGTACGATTTCTTAACCCCTCCCTAGTTTATTTTATTGTTTGATTTTAATTGATTTTCGACTCTATGTGCGACACCTTAGATTAGGTCTTGCTTTATGTGTATATGTGATTAGAGACCTTTTCATAGGTTTTATTTTCTTCCATGCATCACACGTTTAATATTCGCGGCGGGATTCCGAGTAAGTTCTCTAGTTCCCTATTACATATCATATTGCTAGCTAATTGAATTACATGGTTTTGGATGCTATTTTATCGTTAGCAATCTTACACCCTTTTAGACATACTTTTGTAATGTATATGTATATACGTATTAATTGAGGGCATACTTAGATTAATAATTCAATTAAAAAGGATGTTGAGTAGAGGCCTATCACAAGATAGGATGAGAGGGGGTGTTTTAGTCCGCCGAGCTCCTTCCCCTCTCATTCCATAATCCCCAAACCCAGTTTATCTTTGGTTTCGCAAAAGATCGGTTTGCTTTTAAAATGTTTTCCTAATTTTCCTTTAAAAATGAAGTGGCGACTCTTGGTATTTATTTTGAAAAATGTTATAAACAAAAGTGGGCCCAAATGCAGGTATCCACACCTCCTAGCACCTCTGGATGTTCACTGCTATAATTTGGAGAAGATGACTCTCAAGTGATTGAACTAGGTTCAATCGATTCAAAACACTGAGTCTCAATCAATCGAAGTGACTTCAATCGATCGAGACCACTTCACTTCAATTGATCGAGAATACTCAATCGACCGAACTTCACTTTCTTCAAGTGATTAAGATGACTTCAATCGATCAAACCAACCAGAACTTGGATGTTCCTTTAAAGTTTATAATTCCTAATGCTTAGCTGAGTATTTGATGCTCCATTTTTCTATTATGCGATATTATGGATTACGAAGGTAATGGTATGATAAGGAGATTAAGATAATATGGTGAATAACATAGTAGAGTTCGGAACGTTAGTTATAATACGACATGATAACAAGATAAGGTTTGAGAAATACTAGTGGGTAACATTGGATAACCTGGTGGCTGAGTCAGTGGGGCATTAATTTCTTTCAATGTGGTGTTTAGTCGAGTGGATGATTCGCTTAGGTTGAATCCGATAAGTGAGTGTGGACACGCGGAATTCCACTTCTTTTTTATTTTTGTTTGAAATTGATTTGGATCAAAGAAAGAAAAGGAAAGGTCTGTTGAAAACAGATACAGAGTCGCCACTTGGTCTTTAAGAAACCAAGAAACCTAACTTTAACTCACCCAAATGGATAAAGAGCACCGGCCCTTCATAACCAAAGAACTTGGTTCGGGGTTTTGGTACGAGAGTGGAAGGAGCCTTTGTCACGACTAAAACACCCTCAACTCGCCCCATTTTTCGACGGGCCTCAATTAGCATCCAAATAATCATCTTATACTATGTTTGGTTTAACAGTAAATATTTATGATAGGTATATTATATCACATAAGAAACTTGAAATGGAAGATCTAAAGATAAAATATCATTCATAAGATCTAAGCCAAGTATCACACAATGCAAAGTAAAAGATCACACGAACAAACCTAAGAAAAATTGTCTAGTCACATATCAATTAATCAAGTTTTCCTAGCCTAAGGGGACATGAATTGTTCATGAAACAAATAAATCAAAGAAAACAAGGATACATTGCAAGCTAGACTGATGCATGTTAATCTTTGAGAAAAGAAGATCTCTCAATCCCCGGGACAGATGAGAAAAGAGGATTAGATCAAAGGGAAGCATTAACGTGTGATCATGATTATTCCTTATAATCTTCTTAGATTAAGAGTTACAAAAACCTCAAATCTTGCATGAATGCAATGTATGATCCTAGAATGTGCAAAGATTGTAGTGTGTTTGTGTACATGGACTTTCTAAAGTGGCTTAGAGTCTAGAATGTATATGAATGAATGAAATAAATCATCATGGGATATGTATAAATGTATTATGAACTACTTCCTAAGACATGAGCTAATTTGGAGTGCATGTAAGCATCAAATCAAAGGATGGAAGTAAAAGAATGCTTGCAATGAATAGTGGACAGAACAGTAACATGATATTTTGGAAATTCAAATGAGGTGTTATGTATAGTTTCAATGCATGATTTTTTATGGAGATCTTACTTATTGTGTCTAGCACACAACCCAAAAAGAAAATCCTTAGTAACTATTACAGATTGAGAGAAATCATATGAACAATAGAGGTTACTCAGAAACAGAGTTCGTACTGTCGACTGAAATGTCAAAAAATCTTAGAAAATGAAACAAAATGATCTAGGATCCCATGTTATATAGAAAGTTCCCTAAGACATTGAAGTTTAAGAGAAAAATAGTTTGGGACCACTTGTTTTGGAAAAGTTTTCTGTAAAACAAGTTAAAATTCGACCAAGCTGCTGTGACAGTAAAGGCAGAATATCTGGAGAGAATGTTTGGACCAAAATGGAATCCTTCCAAGTATTTCCAAGTCAAACCAAAAATCATGAGTGTTCTATAATGAGTTAGAAAGACTTTCCAAGTGGTCTTGCATCCATACATTGAGTGTTGAGTTCTAGAGAAATCTTTAAGCTCAGATCATTCACTGTTTTGACTCACTGTTTTAAAGATTTTGGGAAAAACTTGAGTTTTCTTTCTTGAGATCAAAATGAGAGGGTTTGAGAGAGGTTTTGAAATAGAGGTTTTGAAAGTATATTTTCAACATCAAATAGAGATTATGACCTCTTGGAATATCAACATTAAACTCATCATCGAAACGCCCAATATTATTGGAGAGATTCATTTTTATTTTGAACATAACTTCAAGGATACATTGGAGGTGTTGAAGTTATAATCATCATCTATTAAACATGTTTTTGAGGTCAAGAGCAACTATCCATAAGGATTCACTCACCTCAAACATCATGTCATCCTTTAGATGATGAAGAACAAGTAAGAAAATAAAGAAAAATAAAAGGAAATAAGGTAAGAAGAGATGAACATATATATAAACAAGCAAGTAAATAGCAATCAATAGATGATAATCAATGTGATATTGGACTTGTGGCTTGGTGTTTCACTCATAGATATTGACATTTGGACATGGAAGTAGCTTCCTAACTCAAGATTGCTCAAAAATGATGATTGGGAAACACTTGAATGTGAGATATAAGAGGGGTAATGGAAGAAAATAAGATTGAAACTCATTTTTTTTTATGGAAAATCAGTGGGAGAAGCTCCCTTTCTCTCCTCTAAACCTATCTCTATCTCTCTTTCTCTCTATAACTTTCTCAAGCATTGTACTTGGACCCCCCAAAATGAAGAGCAATGGGGGGTTTATATAGGCTAATTTGGGGTGGTTTGGGGGTTTTAGAAGTACTCCCATTGGTCCCAAACATCTGTGAACATAAAACTACATCGTTTTGGTTTTTAATTAATCAAATTGGACCCCAAAATAAATTACAAAAATGGACTCTGCGAGGGTTGAGTGCCGTCGTGGCACTGGCCATGTGCCACTGCAGTAGTGGCCCAGTGCCATTGCGGCACTGTTCCTCAGATGCCCAAAAAATTGTATTTAGGCCCCCAGAGGTTTTGGTATTCTCGAAAAGACCCTATTTCGTCCGAAATTCATACAAAATACGTTCAAACTCCAAACTGAGCTTGTGATATACCATTGGAAAGGTATATTGTTGGAAAGGTATCAGAGTATACTTTCTATATAAAATGTTTCAGAGTCAAGTCACTTTGAAAAATTTTACTGTATTCATTATAAAATCTGATTTGATCGCCTTTTTCACATTCGGAAATTCATAATAAACTCGTTTTCAATCCAGGAATTATGTGCGATATACCGTTGGAAAGATATTGAACTCTAGTATCCATAAAAAATATTTGAAAAATGATATGGTGCTCCAATTTTAAAGTCAACCTTTGGTCAAACTGGTCAAACCGGGGACCTCCAGGAAGTACTAGGAACCTTTGGGAGCTCCCAAGTACTGACGTTTTTGTTCAATTTTCTTTTAAAACTCATTTTAGTACTTTTCACATGATCTAGAATGATCTTGGAATATTTTTTGGCGAATTCGGATGATTTCGGTCAAACCCTGGTCAAACCGGTCAAATCTAGGTCAAACCGGTTAACGGGGACTTTCCGAGAACTTTTGGGACTTTTGGGGGTCTCTGGGAGCTGACGATTTCATCTTATTTTACTTAAAAACTCATTTTCTTACTTTTCTTATGACATAGCATGTTTCCAGAACTTTTGGTCTAAATCTGGGAGTTTTTGGGCTTTTAGGGGCATTTTGGTCATTTTGAGCATTTTGAGAAATAGAACTAACTTCCAAGAGTCCTTTTGAGTCTTTTTCAATCATTGTAAACCACCAAGCTATGGGTCTCCTAAATCTGATAGTCGACAAAATGGGGTGTCTACGGTGAGTAATAAGGATTTGACCAGGATCGTGGAAGCTATGGGTGTATAGTACTCGCAAGCGTTCTTAAAAGCGATGAATAGTAAGAGTTCTTAAAAGTGGAGAACTAGAGTAAATGGTACGTCCATAGACTAATCGTCATATGAGATCGATGTATATTGTTCACAAGAGTTCTTAAAAGTAGTGAATAGTAAGAGTTCTTAAAAGCAGTGAACATGAGCACTAGTATGTCGTGATGATATAATCAGTTTGGTATAGTCAGTCAAGACTGGTACAGTTGGTCTTAGAGTTAAAAGATGATAAGAATTGGATAATGATGAGTCTGAATAAAAGTGGAAAGATTTTATTAGTATCACTACTTTATATCGTGTATAACTAGTAAGGTCTTTATACCTATGATACTGTGGGAGTTTCTATTCACTCAATTGAAGTAAGCTGATGGCATTTATGCCTAGACATTTCCTGTCTGGACTACCCAATCCTTATTAATGCAGGTGTTGGAGTCTGTGATGATGGCTACTATCCGGAGTTGGATTATGCAGAGGGTGGCCCTAATGATGGTGGTTATGCCAACAAAAGCTATTACACTGATAACTACCCTTACGCCAGCTAGAGATGGAGATTAATAATTAGCTTTATATATCTGTTGAACTTTATTAGTTTAACGAGTACTTGGGCATATATTTTCTCAAGATCTGTACCACTCTAATATTGTAATGGATAGAATTGTTATTATATGTTCAGTTTGATCATTGTTCTTGTTGCTTCTAGTTGACTAGTACTGTGTGGTGTGGACAATTAGTGACATTCACCATCATTCACTACGGTCCCAAAATGGAAATTTATTTCTCTCTATTTTTGTTGCTCTAGGTTGTGATTTTTGGTATCGGAGCTCTAGGTTGTGATACTTTCATTCACTATTCATTCTTCACCATTTGGTCCTAGTATTTAAGATTTCCTAAGATGAGATATGAGTTTAAGATAAGTTCCTCCTCCTAACGATAGATAGTTTTCCTTTACAGGTTAGCGTTATGGATCTAGAGTTCCATAAGTTTGTGACTGATGCCTATGGAGGACAGGTGATCCATGGGGATACCGTAGAGCCAACTGACCTACAATTCTACCATAAGTGCATATGCCAAACAGCTAGTCAGTATCTAGAGGAGGATATGTGGAAGGCTCTCTATGTGACCTGAAAGGCCCACCCTACAGAGATGCGTATAGATGCCTATCATTCTGCGAGGATAAGTAGGGATATGTATCAGGAGATTATACAGTTGATCTAGAGTAAGCTGGAGATGGACGCTATAAAGCTACGAACCATTCTGGGAGGACCTATTGAGGCAGCACTGGCAATAGCACCACCCTCACAGTACCTGAGGTACCCGTTCCAGAGTCGCCAGCAGCCGAGCCAATAGTAGATGCTAATCGAGAGGAGGATCACGCAGATGACATTAAGCCTGTCGATGATGACGAGGAGACAGAGGAGGACCCAGAGTTAGTTGATGAGGATGTTATGGCTAGAGAGGATGATGCAGTGACAAAGGAGATTAGATTTTGGAGATGGCAGTAGGGGATGTTCCTGAGGTAGAGGAGGTAGTCATACCAGAGATAACTATTGTACTAGAGTTACTAGTAGGTTCTATATTACATATGGCAGCCATTGCCAACATGACCGCCGAGTGGGTAGCTGGGATGGTTGCACAGGCAGATAGACTTCCGATAGGAGAGGTTGTACTAGTATAGGCTATGATGGCTATAGCTGGGGATTTCGCTGAGATGATTACCGATAACACCGAGCCAGCATTCAGTATTGAGGATATGGACGTTGATTAGATGATTGTCAAGGATTGGGATATTGGAGTGGTGGTAGGAGGAGCAGCAGCACTCGTAAAGGATGACCCACCTGTAGAGATGGACATTACACCGATGAGGCATCGCTAGCAAGATCGGATGCTTACGACTTTTGAGTCAGGATCTGGGGGAGGTTTAGTTTTTCTTAGTTTTATATCAGGACATATGGTCCACATGATTTTTGGGAGCATGAGAGATAGCTATTTGACCATAGCTTTGTATCGATATTATCAGTAGTAGTAGTATTATATTTAGCTGACCTTAGTATTATTTTAGCCTATGTCGCATGTGGTACACAGTTTGACTAGTGTGTACTATTTTGTACATTATATATATACGAGTAGTACTTTTGATATTGATTGTATATTTGAGTGATATATGCTATTTAGTAGGATTATTAGTTCCTATTATTGTCTATCACTCTATCTTGATTTCATTTCTCCAAGAAACTTTCAACAAATTGATAGGTCTTTTGTAGGTAGGCATCCCTAGCACACTCTGGTAGGAACTTTGAGAAATCATCATGCCCAAATTGGAGCACCTATTCCAGAGGGAATAGACCCATCCAGTGTCACGCCCCGGAACAACATAAATAGAGAAAAATAAATTTCCTTTATGGGTCCATAGGGAATGACTGGTGAATGTCACTAATCTTCCACACCACACAGTTCTAGATAACAGAAAGAACAACCCACAGCAATATAAAGGAAACCTATTTTATTACAACATCAGAGTTATTACAATTGAAAAGCTACAGCAGAAGTATATAAGGTTTGGAAGCTACTGCCCAAGTACCAAATATAATAAAACAGTCTAAACGGAAGTATAAACTATCAACTATCTCCAAGTCTTCAACTGGCGTAAACATCAACATAGTAGTCCTCCTTGGCATAGGTATCATCAGTGGGGCCACCCTCTGTGTATTCCTCTCCCAGATGGTAACCGTTTGTAACACCTGTAATTTTTTGTCATTATAATATCAGCTTTTTTGAATTTCTGTATTGGACCGACTATATTATTATATTATTATTTTAATTACGTGACGGTATGGACGTGTTGTAGTATTACCATATAGACTGTAGTAACCATACTAACTCGACCATAATAAGATTTAACTTAGTCCCATACCCGGACCCAGACATTAGAAATAATACCCGGTTGTACGTAAATTGAGACTGACACGTATATCGAGAAACTTATGCACGTAAATGGAAGAAGTGGCACACAACTCGAGGTGGGCCCATATGGCCGGCCATATGGCAACCACATGCCACCCTCTTAGACACATGTCCACTACAAGGACACATGTCCATTACAAGGATACAAGTCCTAGCATGCAAGCATGCAATAGCACACCTAGCACTTGCATTTTCTATATAACCACACCTATATGCATGCATTACACTCCCTTCCACTCTCATAATCTGCACCTAAGTGATGAAAGAGAGCTAGGAGTTATAAATCCCATGTAAATATGGAAGAAAAACAAGGAGAAGAAGAAGGTGACACCATTGAATCTGAAGTTCAAGCTCCATCAAGCTCAAGAACAACATCAAGCTTAATTTCAAGCTTTGGTGAGTAAATTGTGAGTACTTGTGAGTGATCTAACTCAATTTAGAACATATATAGTATGTATTAATGTTTAGTAGGAGTTTGATGTTGTTGTGTTGAAGTTTTCATGACATGCAAGACAAATGTTTTAAATCTGAGAAACTGAACTTCCAGCAGAATGTAGTTTAGTAAAATGAATGTTTTGTGCAGGTCAAAAATCCGAACTTAGCTAGGTTTTTTTGTGAAGAAAGCTAACTCATTTATCTACAAATAACTCATCTATACCTTGGTCTGAAAATTATTACTTTATGGGTGAAATGCATGTACAACGCAGTGCTATAAACCTGGAAAAACAGAAACTTCCAGCAGAATGTAGTTTAGTAAAATGAATGTTTTGAGGAGCTCAAAACTCGGAATTAAGCTAGATTTTTCGTGTTGAAAGCTAACTCATTTATCTACAAATACCTCTTCTATAGATCAGTCTAGAAATCAATCCTTTATAGGTGAAATGCATGTACAACACAGTGTTATAAATCTGAGAAACTGAAACTTTCAACAGAACATAGTTTAGTAAAATGAATGTTTGGAGTAGCTCAAAAATCTGAATTATGCTAGGTTTTTTTGTGGAGAAAGCTAACTCATTTATCTACAAATAACTCTTCTATATCTTAGTCTAAAAACCCATCCTTAATAAGTGAAATTCACGTACAACATAATGCTATAAATCTGGGACATATCAGTCCGAAAGTATAGAAATGTCTAGGTAGAATAAATATTTTGAGCAGCTCAAAAATGTAATTGAAGCTTGATTTTTTTGTACATGAAGATAATCCTATTATCTACAATGTTTTAGTTTTGAGTTTGATCCACAAAGCAATTTTCATGCCCAAATAAATCATGTTAATTCAGTCAACATAGTGAAAATATATCCTGGCAGATTGTACAACATTTTGTATAATGTTTTATTTATGCATGGTGTTGATTGTTGATGCTAGTTTTCTGGTACCTGTGTTGTTATGAAAATCTCGTGCTATGGTAGTTCTATCGTTTAGATGAGTATGTTAAGGGTTTCATCTATATGTTTATTGGTATTAAATTCATGTTATAAATCTATGAGCTACGTGCTATGTTTTCCATTGTTATGAATATAGTCTAATGACCGTTGAAAGTTCATACCCGAACTATAAGTATGTTGTATGGAACGATTATTGCGTTAATAAGTGATCGGAAAAGTTTCCATCGTAAGTACATTGAGAGGTAAAACAGAATGTCGGACGTATAGCAAAATATTAACGATTATAAATGGATGATATTAATGAACTAAACTACGAAATGTACGAACGTGTAAAATAACGATAAAACCTTCAATAACAGATTTAATGCGAATAAGGGACGTTGGGTTTCGTTTCTAGTCGTATGACTACCGGTCAAAGTTGATTCGTGAACTTTTGTGTCGTGTTTGGATAATTCTTGGAAAGTTGGTCTCTCGATTATTCCATGGAGTCGATTGGTGAGTTATGTTTTTTTCCTTGATCTGAGGATCGGCATGACGTATTCGGTCAAGTGCGGATGACCTGAGGATCATCATGACGTGTTCGATCAAGTAGTTGATTAGTTTTTTGCACCCTTAGACTGAGGATCAGCATGACGTGTTCGGTTATGTACGGGTGACCTGAGGATCGGCATGACGTGTTCGTCCAAGTTATTATTAATTTCCCGTACCCTTGTTTGAGGATCGGCATGACGTGTTCGGTAATGTGCAGGCGACCTGAGGATCGACATGACGTGTTCGACCAAGAGATTATTAATGTCCCGCACACTTATGCCATTTGGGCGATAGTTTGAATGCTAGTTGGGCGATAGTATGAATGCCATTTGGACGGCAGTTTGAGTGCCATTTGGGCGACAGTTAACTATTCATTGTTGAGTGTTGTTCTTTCTTGACCAGTAAATGCGTTTGGAGTTAAGTCTTCTTTCAGTCAATGTCATTGGTCAGTTCAGTTCTTGGTTAAGTTTCAAAGGGAATGATTGGGTTTAAATAAGATATGGTTTTGAGAATAAGAAAAGATGAACGAGTTATAGTATCAAGAATAAGAAATGATGAACGAGCTAGGATTTCGAGAAATAAGAAGAGATAATGAATAACTTACCTTGGTGGAGGTAACCGTAAAGGGACCCTCACTTAGCTTAACCGCTAACGGCTTTTCATGCCGCTGGACCTTCCACGTCCAGCCTTTGTAGGTCCAGACGGAGCTGGCTATGATCAAGATACAGATTTTACTACTAAAGACTATGTTGGTGAAGATTACTACTATGAAGGCTATGGTTTCGCCAGCTGAAGATCTTGGAGTTTTTCTTTTATCATAGTTCTGTTATTAATATGTTTAATGATGTAATAGCTTAGTTGAACTTGTAATATCTATCTTTTGGATATCTTTTAGTCTGTAATATACTAATCATGTAAGACTTGAATGTTTAGATTCTTGCTTCCACTGAACTTAGTCACTTTCCCGTATTATATTATTGTTTTAAGCATTTTTGGACAATCAGGTGACATTCACAACCAGTCACGTGTCTACGAACCCATAAAGGAAATTTATTTTTCTCTATTTTTGGTACTTCGAGGCGTGATAGGGATTTTTGGTATCAGAGCTTTAGGTTTGGACGCGCTCACTGATTGTCCTACACCATAAGTTATGAGCCTAAGATTTACCTCGTATTAGTACTGACACTAAGTTAGCTCCTCTAGCAGGACTGTGGAGTCGATCTTCGTTCACGATGATTTCGGAGGTCACTATAATCGCGACGGTCGTATCAAACCTGCCGACCCTGTACTATATCGATAGCGGATCTGCTAGAGGGCGAGGCATATCTTGGAGGAGGACATACGGAGAGCTGTGCTTACCAATACATTGTAGTATCCGGATCGAGTTCAGCCTGCACTACAAGGAAATTTGCTATTTATGTCACTTTTAAAAATGTATTTATGTCACTTTTATTTTGGGTGACATAATTGTTTATTGAGCGAGCTTTTTATGTCACTTTTTAAGTTTTTATGTCAGCTTTTTAAAAAAAGTGACATAAATAAAAAAGTATTTATGTCACTTTTATAAAAAGTGACATAAATACTTTTTTATTTATGTCACTTTTTTTTTAAAAACGACATAAATATTAGCATATTTATGTCACTTTTTGAAAACTGACATTAATAAAAATGCGGTGGCAATTTTGTAAATAAAAATTTGTTTATTATGTCGGTTTTTTTAAAAAGTGACATAAATGTATTTCATTTTAATGTTAAGTTTTTGGAAAAGTGACATAAAAGATTGTATGTAAATTTTGAGCGGGCTCAAAAATGCATCGATGTAAACGAGGTATTATTTGGCTCCCAAACCCCCTCTAGCTCTTCATTCCCAAACCCAAACCCTTTCCACTCTCTCCGTCGCCACAACCACGCTGCCGCCTCCTCCACTCTGCAACCACCGCTGCCTCCTCCTTCTCTCAATGCCACTAAGTCCTCCTTCACACCGCACCGCTGCCGCCTCCTCCAACTACCACCGCCATTCTCAGTTCATCACACTCTGTCTAGGTACAATCATGTGCTTTAATTTTTACCTTAAGAAAGCTTCTTATTCGCGATTTCATGAATTAGGTATGTAAACCCTAACAACATGGTGATGGTGTAGACAGGCCATTCTTGTTCAGTTGTTGATTATGAGAGCTCTTTTATTGAGTTTTTTTTATTTTTATTTCTCTGGCCGGTAGAATCTCTATCTTGCAATTGTTCAGGGTCTTGGTTGTTCTTTGTTGATGTACATGTTGAATTTTGGGGACTTTTTGTGTGTGTGTGTTGGGGGGGGGGGGGTTTGTTTTTGTGCTTGGTGTGCCTTCGTGCCTAAGGTGTTTGTTGTATCGATTATTAGAGTGGTTGGACCTTCAAGTTTGGTTTGCTAATCTCATGGGATCAGCCCATGATGTCTACTTCTTCTTGTAATGGGATTTCCCCCTTCATGTTATGCATTTAGTGGGGTTTTCATACTTTTTTTGAACAACAAAGTCATTTCATTGTGATTTTTCTTTTTCACCAAAAGCTTTGCTTACGGTACCTCTCTCTGATTTTCTTAGCCCACTTTTTGTTTCTGCAATGGGTCTTTCGTATTTAGTTGGCTTTAGTTTGGAATATTGATGTGGAATAGATCAATTTAAGAAAATATCTGCATAAAATATGTTTGGATCTACATTATCATTTGATGTCATTTTACCTATACTTAAAGGAATATATATTCTTGAGATGTGAAATTATTTGTTAGTTTCCAAGTGTAGGGCAATCACCTGAGCCAATTGTCAAAAGTTTATACATATTTGGTGACTTCAGGCCATAGGTTTGTTGTCCTTGACTGACCTATTGGTGCCATGCCATTCAAACTAGATTGGTGCCTTGTCTTGACTTGCCTATAGATGATATACACTCTGTCACTAGCTAATTCATAAATCATACTCCAAAACATTTTAAAAGTTTCTTTTGGTGGCACCATAGAAAATACGGGGTAGTTAGTTATCCTTCTTGTTTTCTTTTACTTTTCTTTTCCCTCACGAATTCCATGAACCAGACAAAGCCTAAGTATGGAATATATTGTTACCACAAGTAATGATTACTGGTTTGTAAAATGCACTTTCGTTATTTCCAGTTCATTTGTATTATTCATCATTTCTTCGATCTTTGTGTGGATATTGAATTCTTACCTTATTTCATGAAAAACTCATATTGGAATTTAAACAGGGATTAGCTGACTATAAATATACATTGAGTGCACCACTTTGGTCCTTACAGGTAAATACCAGCCTTTGATCGTCTTCTTGAGAAGAATATATTAAATATAAACTTCAGCTTTATAATTAATCAAATGTCATGATCTATCTCATGGCCATTTTGTTTTAGGCACTATGATGACACCAAGTGTGGGCTGAATTAAAATGAGAATCGTATTGGGGAGGACTAGTCTTCCATTTGGGTGTTTGCTATGATCTCAATTTGACTTGAAAATAGTTGTCAAATGGCCATGTTTTGCTAGATTTAGAGCATATTTGGTTATTTTGGTCTTAATAATGGGATTATTCTTTTGAGTGCTCACCCCAAAATTGCTCACCCTTTGCTCACCGTCCTCTCTCATTGGCTAACGCAATGAGGCCCAGTACTTTACACCATTAATTAATTCTCATTTAATACTGGGCCCTACTGCATTAGCCAATGGCAGAGGAGGCTGAGAAAAGGGTGAGCAATTTTGGGGTGAGCAAAAATGTATTCTATTCTTTTTGGTTTATCTTAGGAACGGTTTGTGGTATCGCATACCATGTATTAGGCAAAAAATGTGGAAACCAAATTTGGGGAGCATAGCATTACGCAGATAACAAGATTATATTTATGCATGAAAGAAAAGGCTATACTTCTCATAATGTTACTGTTTATGCATATGCCAAATTCAATTTGTTTCCACTTCTTTAGTATAACATGCTTCTACTGATAGTCTAACTAAAAATTTGAGCTTTTTTTAGAAGCTACATGCTATGTTTATTGGTATTAAATTCATGTTATAAATCCATGAGCTACGTGCTATGTTTTCCATTATTATGAATATTGTCTAATGACCGTTGAAAGTTCATACCCAAACTATAAGTATGTTGTATGGAACGATTATTGCATTAATAAGTCATCAAAAAAGTTTCCATCGTAAGTACATTGAGAGGTAAAACGGAATGTCGGACGTATAGCAAAATATTAACGGTTATAAATGGATGATATTAATGAACTAAACTACAAAATGTACAAACGTGCAAAATAACGACAAAACCTTCAATAACAGATTTTATGCGAATAAGGGACGTTGGGTTTCATTTCTAGTTGTGTGACTACCAGTCAAAGTTTATTCGTGAACATTCGTGTCCTGTTTGGATAATTCTTGCAAAGTTGGTCTCTCAATTATTCCATGGAGTCGATTGGTGAATTATGATTTGTTCCTTGATCTGAGGATCGGCATGACGTGTTCGGTCAAGTGCGGATGACCTAAGGATCGTCATGACGTATTTGATCAAGTAGTTGATTAGTTTTCTGCACCCTTGGACTGAGGATCGGCATGACGTGTTCGATTATGTACGGGTGACCTGAGGATCGGCATAACTTGTTCGTCCAAGTGATTATTAATTTTCCGTACCCTTGGTCTGAGGATCAGCATGACGTGTTCGGTAATGTGTCGTCGACCTGAGGATCGGCATGACTTGTTCGACCAAGAGATTGTTAATGTCCCGCACACTTATGCCCTTGGGCGACAATTTGAATGCCAGTTGGGCAATAGTTTGAATGCCATTTGGGCGACAGTTTGAGTGCCAGTTGGGCGATAGTTAACTATTCATTGTTGAGTGTTGTTCTTTCTTGACCAGGAAATGTGTTTGAAGCTAAGTCTTCTTTCAGTCAATGTCATTAGTCAGTTCAGTTCTGGGTTAAATTTCAAAGGGAATGATTGGGTTTAAATAAGACATGGTTTTGAGAATAAGAAAAGACGAACGAGTCATAGTATCGAGAATAAGAAATGATGAACGAGCTAGGGTTTCGAGAAATAAGAAGAGATGATGAATAACTTACCTTAGTGGTGGCAACCTTAAGGGGACCCTCAGTTAGCTTAACCGCTAACAGCTTTTCATGCCGCTGGACCTTCCACGTCCAGCCTTTGCAGGTCTAGACGGAGCTGGCTATGATCAAGATACAAACTTTACTGCTAAAGACTATGCTGGTGAAGATTACTACGAGGAAGGCTATGGTTTCGCCAGCTGAAGATCTTAGAGTTTTTCTTTTATCATAGTTCTGTGATTAATATGTTTAATGATGTAATAGTTTAGTTGAACTTGTAATATCTATCTTTTGGATATCTATTAGTCTGTAATATACTAATCATTTAAGACTTGAATGTTTAGATTCTTTCTTCCGCTGAACTTAGTCACTTTTCCGTATTATATTATTGTTTTAAGCATTTTTGGACAATCAGGTGACATTCACAACTAGTCATGTATCTAAGAACCCATAAAGGAAATTTATTTTTCTCGATTTTTGGTACTTTGGGGCGTGACACCGTCATTGTAGGATCCGTCACCTGCAGAATAAGGTACAGGACAGTCTGGACGGGGGAAAGTCCAGGAAATAAAAGGCCGTCAACTTACTGAGAGCTGAGTGAGTATCAACTAACAAGGTACCAATTATCTGAAGTAAAACACAAGCCTATGAAAACACGAGTTAATATCTTATTATAATTATAACAATATCTTGTTCCTTTATTCAACCTCGTAAACCAACCCTTATCATCTTGTTACTCAAACATCGATATTAACATATTCTGAAATGAACAGACTCAATCGTTTAACTCTAGGGATACAACCTCATTCAGTCCACCGCTTTTAAGAGCATATGCACAGCTCACCGCATGTCATGGAATCCACATCAGTCCGTTCTTAGCTTTTAAGAACAATGTATCATGTTCACCGCATTTCAGGGAAACAAAGTTTCGAACAAGGCATATCATCTATTGCCACGACTCAATGTCATCTACCAGACATCCCAGCTCACCGCTTTTAAGAGCATATGCACAGCTCACCACTTTTAAGAGCACATCATGACCAAACGTCTGTCCACGTACTATTCCCAGAACTTACCAAACCTGCTTATACTCAATACTAATAAGGACACATGACAATTTCCCAATGTGGCTTGACTACTCGGATTAAAAGAATGGATATCGAACTCATGCATGAATCAATAGATTACCCACGTTATTACTTCCATCCATTCTGTATAATTACACTTAACTTTGTTGTCACATTATACCTGTATAACCCAAAATCGCATAACGGAAGTCCAAATCAAAAATCGAACAACAGAACCCTAATATAATAAATAAGCAAAGGAATCTATGCTCTGCCCATACCATTCAATTGGTATAAGGTCCAATCGATTGGGATAAAAGTAATGTCAATCGATTTCTAACAATGGCAATCAATTGGGTCTAAAACGATGTCAAATGATTGCTAACACTGGTAATCGATTGGAATGTCAATCGATTGGAATTATATCCAATCGATTGGGTCTAGATTGATGGCAATCGATTGGTAATTATGCTAATCGATTGGCACTTCGTCTTTACCAGCAGATTGATAAAACAACATATATAAACATAAGAATCATGCATAGTATACCTCTAAGCTTTATAATAACTTGTAAAAACTTCAAATATAGGGACCAAGTGAGTTAGGAACTCACCTAGGGTGTGTTTGGCTTGTGTTAGCTTTTGAAAACTCAGCTTTTCTCTCTCTTCCTTTTCTTTCTCCTCTCTCTATCTAGCTCTCTCCTTCTCTTCTTCTTCTCTTCTCTTATCTTCTTTCTCTTCTCTTCTTCTTCTTCTCCCATGATGCCAAGGGTAGTGAGTGTGTGTATGTGGGTATGTATATAGATATAGATATATGTGTATATATGATATACAAACTCTTTCCCTCTCTCAAGAACTAAGCAAATAGCCCCAAGGCCATAAAAAATCTCATATATATAGATGTGTGAGAGTGCCACACGTCCAAAGCTCAAGCAAAGAAGAAAACTTGTCTCAGCTTATGCCAATCGATTGGTATACATGGCAATCGATTGGAAATAGATGTTTGAAGGCAATCGATTAGGATGTTGCTATGTCATTACTTTTAGTCGGTAAAATGGCAATCGATTGGTAAGATGTCAATCGATTGGTATCAAAAAGTGGAAATTGATTGGGAATTAAGGCAATTGATTGGTAACCAAATTTCACCAACAAGAAAGAAAAGTTTATAGAATGAAGTTTTATTTATATATGCTCTCCAAAAATTTAGGGTATTACATCATCCACCACTCAACAAAAGATTTCGTCCTCGAAATCAAAAGCAAACGAGGCTAAAACAAAAATAGAAACTTCTCTCGCATCTCTGACTCTCGATCCCACGAAGCTTCTCCTTCATCATGATGCTTCCACTGAACCTTGACTAGCAGAATCTCCTTATTTCTGAGCTTCTTAATTCCTCGATCCAAAACACGAACTGGTCCTTTGTTGAATGTAACATTGTTGTTGACTTCAATATCTTCAAAGTTGATCTCATGCGCTGGGTTGTGGGCACAGTTTCTCAGCATACTGATGTGGAAAATGTTGTGCACTCCTAACATCTTCGGTGGCAATGCAATTCGATAAGCAACTTTTCCAACACGCTCTAAAATCTTGAATGGTCCGATGAATCGCGGCAATAACTTGCCTCTCTTTTGACCAAATCTGACGATGCCTCGAATAGGTGAAACCTTGAGTAGCACGTGATCTCCAATGGCAAACTCCAAGTCTTTACGTCGCTTATCAGCATAACTCTTGTGTCGGGTCTGAGCTATCTTCATCTTCTCACGCACTCTATAGATCTTCTCACTGGTCTCTTTTACCATTTCTGGCCCAAGAAGTTGAGTATCTCTGACTTCGGTCCAACAAAGCAGCGATCGGCAAGGTTTTTCGTACAAAGCTTCAAATGGTGCCATCCCTATGCTCGAATGATAGCTGTTGTTGTAGGCGAACTCAATCAAAGGTAAGTGTGTCTCCCAAGAATTCTCAAAATCAATGACACAAGCATGTAACATGTCCTCCATTACTTGATTTACCCATTCAGTCTGCCCATCAGTCTGTGGATGAAAAGCTGAACTCAAGTTTAACGTCGTTCCCATCGCTGTTTGGAGACTCTTCCAAAATTCTACAGTAAAACGCGAATCTCGATCTGACACAATAGAAATAGGTACTCCGTGTAACCGTACTACGTGTTGTAGATACATCTGGCTCAAACGTTCCACTGAATACATCATACTATAGGCGATAAAATGTGTCATCTTTGTAAGTCGATCCACGATTACCCAAATAGCATCATGGTTCTACTGTGACTTCAGTAATCCTACCAGGAAATCTATGGTGATGTGTTCCCATTTCCATTGAAGAATCGGCAATGGTTGTAGAAGTCTAGGTGGCTTCTGATGTTCTACTTTTACTTGCTTACAAGTAAGACATTGAGATACATACTTAACTATCATCTCTCTCTTCATTCCTTCCCACCAGAAATTCCTCTTCAGATCCTTGTACATTTTTGTACCTCCCGGATGAATCGTCATCCATGACTTATGAGCTTCATCCAATATTTCTTTCTAGAGATTTTCTTCGTTAGGTACACAAAGTCTACCTTTACATCGTAAGGCTCCGACTGTACTGATACTCCAAATCTCTGGCTCTTTAGTTGACATCTTTGCAAACCATAACTTTAATTCTTTAGTTGTTTGTTGAGCTTCTATGATATGACTGATCAAAGTTGGTTATATCGAATTCAGCTAACACTAATGCTCTCCATTCTTGAATTAGCAATGAAGTTATTACTAATCGAGGTTTATGACTCAATGCATCTGCTACGACATTCGCTTTACTTGGATGGTACTATAACAAAAAGTCATAGTCCTTGAGGAACTCCATCCATCTTTGTTGTCATATGTTCAGCTCCTTCTGAGAGAACAAATACTTCAAACTCTTATGATCAGAAAATAGATCGAACTTTTCTCCGTAGAGATAGTGTCTCCAAATCTTTAATGCAAATACTATTGGTGCTAGTTCCAAATCATGAGTAGAATAATTCTTCTCATGTACTTTCAATTGTCTTGATCCATAATATTCCCATCTTGCATCAGTACACACCCAAGTCCTTGGTGTGATGCATCACTATAGATCATATACCTTTCTCCACTCTTAGGTATTGCAAGTACCGGTGCAGAAGTCAATCTTTCCTTTAACTCCTGGAATGCACCCTCATGCTTGTTTGTCCATTCATACTTTATTTCCTTCCTCGTCAAATTCGTCAAAGGTCTGGCTAACTTGGCGAATCCTTCTGCAAATCTTCTGTAATATCCTGCTAGACCGAGGAAACTTCTAATCTCTGTAGCATTGGTTGGTCTATTCCAGCTTAAGACTACATCAATCTTACATGACTCCACTGAAATACCGTCCTGAGATATGACATATCCCAAGAATTTGACTTCCCGTAGCAAAAATCCACACTTACTGAACTTTGCATACAACTTATTATCTCAAATTGTCTGCAATGCAATCTGTAAGTGCTCCTTTTGATCTTCTTCCATCTTTGAGTAGATTAGTATGTCATTGATAAACACTATAATGAATTTATCCAGATTGGGCTGAATACTCTATTCATTAAGTCCATGAATACTGCTGGTGTGTTCTTCAATCTAAAAGGCATAACCAGAAACTCATAATGCCCGTACCTCATTCTGAACGCAATTTTCGACACATCCTCTGGTCGAACTAATAACTAGTGATATCCAGATCGTAGATCAATCTTAGAGAAAATCCTTGATCCCAGTAACTAATAGAATAGGTCGTCTATCCGAGGTAGTGGATATCTATTCTTGATTGTGACCTTGTTTAATTCCCTATAGTCCATCTAGAGTCGAAGTGTCCCTTCCTTCTTCTTTACAAATAGAACTGGTGCTCCCCAAGTTGATGTACTTGGACGAACAAATCTTAGATCTTCAAGTTCTTGGACTTGCTTCTTTAGTTCCAACATCTCAGTTGGTGCCATCCTATACGGAGTATTAGATATCGGCAACATTCTAGGTATTAGTTCCACACAAAAGTTTATCTCTCTTTTCGGTGGAAGTCTAGTAATATCCTGAAGTACATCCTGAAAGTCTTATATAGTAGGAATCTGATCCATCTTGAGTTCCGTACTCGCACTTCTGATTGTAGCTAACCCACTTGTTAAGAACATATCACTCGTCGGCTAACACTGAAATCTGATTGTCGGTCGTCCTTGTATCGGGAATACAATCGTCCTAGTCGTCCTAGTAGGGCCGTCCAAAATGGCATTATACTTAGTCAACCAATCCATCCCTAGGATAATGTCAAACTCTAACATCGATAGAACTACCAAGTCAGTTGGAAGATTCCTATCTCCCAAAGTCAATGGGCAATCCTTACATACTTTACCCAGCTTAACAGTCACTCCAAAAGGTGACACAACATTCAGTGCTGGCTCAAGTATCTGGGGTTCTAAACCCAACTAGCATACAATCCGAACAGCAATAAAAGAGCGTGCAACTCTAGTATCAAATAAAACTTTAACTGGACTATGAAAGAGTACAAGCGTATGTTCCAAATACTGTTGTTCATCAGCATTAAATCCTGCTTTTCTCGGGATTATCGCATTCATCCTCGTCTGATCTGGAGGTCCTTGTATTCCTTGAACTGGTGCCCCATAGTATCCTCCTCGTGGTGCACGGCATTCCTTGATCAAGTGCCCTGGTTTATTACAGTTACGACAGACAAATATCTGGCTTGTGATTAAATCTATGGACAGTGCAGTTCCTTGCAATATGTCCTGGCTTTCTACAATTAAAACATCCTCCACTATTGCTTGGCGGGGCTATTAACAGTGCTTGAGTTTGTGATCCCCGATGTTGATATTGCTGGGGTCAATTATAACCCTGCTGAGGTTTTCTAGCTCCTTCACAAGTTCTCTTATTACTTTGGAAATTCCCCTGCGATCTCCAACCTTGGGTATTCCTCGGTGGTTGTGTCTGTTAATTTCTCTATTGGAAGTTCCTTGATGGCTGTGGTCGATTTTTCTGTGGTCGCTGTACTGGATATGCATCCTTTTCTAGACTTATAGCAAGTCTGACTAGTCCTTCAAAACTCTAATTCAGGTGACCAATCATCACATGGCGAAGATGGAGATTCAGTCCCTGGTGAAATCTTTTCACCTTCTTTTGCGGTGTATCGATCATATGTTGGGCGAATCGAGACAGTCGCTCAAACTATGTGGTATATTCTCTTACCGTCCAATCTCCTTGAACTTTGTTCAGGAAATTCTTCTCCTGTTGATCCTTTTCATATTTCGGAAAATACTTCTCCAAAAATCTTCCTTTGAACGTCTCCCAAGGCATTGCTCTTGCAGCGTTTATTCCTATAGTGGCTCGCTCAGCTTTCCACCAATCTGTGGTGGCATAAGTGAGCTAGAATGTAGCAAGGTGACACTTCTCTTGCTTGCTGTACTACAATACTTCAAAGATCAATTCCATTTCCCTTATCCATTGCTCGGCTTTCCACGGCTCTATTAGTCCATCGAACTTCTCGAGACGTAGTCCACAAAAATTTGCTAGTAACTTGTCTCCTGTTTGCCTCTGCTGGAACGGTGCAACTAGGGTTTGGACAGATCGTTGATTTGTAGCATTGTTATAGGTATTGCCTACATGCCTCATTCTCTGCATGAATGCTTCAAAAACTCTAGACGTGTCCATTCCTTCTGGAATAGGTGATCCAATACGTGCTTGGTGATTTCTCAAGGGTCCTACCATACTGATAACGAGTATTGGCTACAAGAGACACAACTATTAGCTGAGAGTCTTCTCGTAGAAACGAAACAAGATAGGGTGAGAAAACACAAGAATAATAGTTCTACAAAACAACACACCAAAACAAACATACAATCAATAACAAAACTACTGCTCGTATAACAAAAGATGTACCGCATAGTTCACAATGGTCAAACTGTGTACCACGTGGGACAAAGCAAAAACAGCACTAAGGTCAGCTATTACAATGCTACGACTAACACTGCTAATATCTATACAAAGCTATGGTCAAACAACTATCTATCAAGCTCCCAAAAATCTGGTGGACAACATGTCTTGATAAAATCTAACAAAACATAAACCCTCTACAGATCCTGACTCAAAGGTCGTCAGCATCTGATCCTGCTGGTGGCGCCTCTTCCTCCAAATCGATATCTATCTCCTCGAGTGGATCATCCAGAACTGGTGGGACAAGATCTCCAGCTACCACTCCAATATCCCAATCCTCTATCACCTCTGCATCAGGGTCCTCCATCGCGTCTGCTAATGCCTGGTTGGCGACCTCGACTGCTACTGCTGCGAATCCATTAGCTATATCAAGAGCTCCTACTACTGTGCCCTCTCCCATAATGAAACCTCCTAGCTGGACTACCATCCCGACTATCCAGCCTACCACCATATCGGCCATGGCTGCCATATGCATAATAAGTTCGAATGGTATCTGAAGCATAACCGGTGCCTCTGGTACAACGATCTCCTCATCGGCCACGTCCTCAACTACTACATCGGCCTCCGCCCCTATGTTTGCCTCCACGGCCTCTGGGTCTAGTGCTGGATCCTCGGGCTCAAACTCTGGCTCCTCTGGATCATCCTCTGGCTCATCATCATCTACGTCGTCTATATGTTCATCCTCTGCTGGGTCCTCGTCATCTATCGACTCCGCCTCTCCATCCCCATCAATATCCTCGCCAAAATGCTCGTCCTCTGGCTCTGGATCCTCCTCATCCTGAATCGACTCAGGCTCCTGAACTGGTACATCGAGTACCATTGATGCTGGGGCTATTGGTGATGGTACAGCTACAGGCTCTGGTGGACCAGCTAAAATGGCTCTCAACTCAATCTCATCCATCTCTGGCTTACTCTAAACAAACTGTAATATCTCCTGACAGATATCTCTACCAACTCTTGCAGAATGGTAAGCATCCATACGCATCTGTGTCAGATGAATACTCCCAGTCACATAAAGCGTCCTCCACATGTTCTCTTCCAAATGTCTACTAGCTATCTGGCACACTCGCTCACGATAAAACTCTGGGACGGCTGGCTCCATGGTATCCCCATGGATCATGTATCCTCCATAAGCATCGGTAATAAACTGATGAAACTCTAGATCCATGCTATCCTACAAAGAGACTATCCAACGTCAGACATATGAACTTATCTTAAACTCATATCTTATCTTAAGGAACTCTTAACATATTAGGACCAGATGGTGTAAGATGATTAATGAACAAAAGTATCACAAACCTAGGGCTCTGATACCAAAAATCCTGTCATGCCCCGTAACAGCATAAATAGAGAAAAATAAATTTCCTTTATGGGTCCATAGGGAATGACTAGTGAATGTCACTAATCTTCCACACTGCACAGTTCTAGATAACAAAAAGAACAACCCACAGTAATAAAAAGGAAACCTATTATATTACAACATCAGAGTTATTACAACTAAAAAGTTACAATGGAAGTATATAAGGTTTGGAAGCAACATATGCCCAAGTACCAAATATAAAAAAAAAACACTCTAAACGGAAGTATAAACTATCAACTATCTCCAAGTCTTCAACTGGCATAAACATCAGCATAATAGTCCTCCTTGGCATAGGTATCATCAGTGGGGCCACCCTCTGTGTATTCCTCTCCCAGATAGCAACCATCATTATAGGATCCGTAACCTGCAGAATAAGATACAGGATAGTCTGGAAGGAGGAAAGTCCAGGTAATAAAAGCCCGTCAGCTTACTAAGAGCTGAGTGAGTATCAACCAACAAGGTACCAATTATCTGAAGTAAAACACAAGCCTATAAAAACACGAGTTGACATCTTATTATAATAACAACAATATCTTGTTCCTTTAATCAACCTCGTAAACCAACCCTTATCATCTTGTTACTCAAACATCGATATTAACATATTCTGACTAAACGAACAGACTCAATCGTTTAACTCTAGGGATACAACCTCATTCAGTCCACCGCTTTTAAGAGCATATGCACAGCTCACCGCATGTCATGGAATCCACATCAATCCATTCTCAGCTTTTAAGAACAATGTATCATGTTCACCGCATTTCAGGGACACAATGTTTCGAACAAGGCATATTATCTATTGCCACGACTCAACGTCATCTACCAGACATCCCAGCTCACCACTTTTAAGAGCATATACACAACTCACCACTTTTAAGAACACATCATGACCAAACGTCCGTCCACGTACCATTCCCAGAACTTACCAAACCTGCTTATACTCAGCACTAATATGGACATATGACATTTTCCCAATGTGGCCTAACTACTCAGATTAAAAGAAAATGGATATCAAACTCATACAAGAATCAACAGATTACCCACGTTATTACTTCCATCCATTCTGTATAATTATACTTAACTTTGTTGTCACACTATCCCTGTATAACCCAAAATTGCATAACAGAAGTCCAAATCAAAAATTGAACAACCGAACCCTAATATAATAAACAAGCAAAGGAATCTATGCTCTGCCCATACCAATCAATTGGTATAAGGTCCAATTGATTGGGATAAAAGTAATGTTAATCAATTTCTAACAATGGCAATCAATTGGGTCTAAAGCGATGTCAATCGATTGCTAACAATGGAAATCGATTAGAATATCAATCGATTGGAATTCTATCTAATCGATTGGGTCCAGACTGATGGCAATCGATCGGTAATTATGCCAATCGATTGGCACTTTGTCTTTACCAGTAGATTGATAAAACAGCATATATAAACATAAGAATCATGTATATTATACCTTTAAGCTTTATAATAACTTATAAAAACTTCAAATATAGGGACCAAGTGAGTTAGGAACTCACCTAGGGTGTGTTTGGCTTATGTGAGCTTTTGAAAACTCAGTTTTTCTCTCTCTTCCTTTTCTTTCTCCTCTCTCTATCCATCTCTCTCCCTCTCTTCTTCTTCTCTTCTCTTATCTTCTTTCTCTTGTCTTCTTCTTCATCTCCCATGCAGCCAAGGGTAGTGAGTGTGTGTATGTGGGTGTGTATATAGATATAGATATATGTGTGTATATATGATATACAAACTATTTCCCTCTCTCAAGAACTGAGCAAACAGCCCCAAGGCCATAAAAAATCTCATATGTATAGATGCATGAGAGTGCCACACGTCCAAAGCTCAAGCAAAGAAGAAGACTTGTCTCAGCTTATGCTAATCAATTGGCATAGATGGTAATTGATTGGAAATAGATATTTGAAGGCAATCAATTAGAAAGAAAGGCAATCAATTGGGATGTTGCTATGTCATTACTTTTAGTCAGTAAAATGGCATTCAATTAGTAAGATGTTAATCGATTGGTATCAAAAAGTGGCAATCGATTGGAAATTAAGGCAATCGATTGGTAACCAAATTTCACCAACAAGAAAGAAAAGTTTATAGAATGAAGTTTTATTTATATACACTCTCCAAAAATTCAGGGTATTACATCCAGAGTCTTTGGAGCTTTTATGCATAGGCTGGAACATATAGGCAACACCTATAACCATGCTACCAACCAATAACCTATCCAACCCCCAGTTATACCATTTCAGCAAAGACAACCCAAAGATAAATTACTAGTATATTTTTATGGATTACGTCTTGAGAAGTTTGATGGATTAGTAGAACCATGGAAGGCCAAACAGTGGATAAGAGAGATAGAATTGATATTTGAAGCATTAGAGTGCAGTGAACAGAAGAAGAGTTGTCTTGCTACGTTCTAGCTCACCTATGTCGATGCAGAACGAGCCACTATTGGGATGAACTTTGCAAGGGCAATGCCTTGGGAAATGTTCAAAGGGAGATTTTTGCAAAATTACTTCCCAAAAGATGAGAGAGATCAACAAGAAAGGGACTTTCTCATTCTGGTTCAAGGAGGATGGACTGTACAAGAATATACAACACAAATTGAAAGATTGTCTCAATTTGCTCCATATATGATAGACACACCATAGAAGAAGGTGAAGAGATTTCACCAAGGATTGAACCCCTACCTCAGACATATAATGGTTGGTAATCTTAATCGGTTGTTTAAGGGAATTATCATATTTGTTGTCAGGTTAGAAAAGGACGTATATCTAGCACAGTGACCATTGATAAATCGACCCCTGTTGTCAAGAGGTTTTCAACAGAGGAATTTCCAAAACCAACCACCAAGAAATACCCATGGGTGGAGACCTCAAGTTAACTTTCATGGCAACAATAGAACCTGGAATGGAACCAGGAAGCCTTAGTCAAGCTATCCTCGACCCTACCAATATCAACAGTAGGAACCGCAACCTTAGGCACTGCTCACTACCCTACCACCGAATGACAGGGAATGTATTAATTACGAAAAGCCAGGGTACATTGCCAAGTTCTGCACAGCCCTTAGGGTTAACAGTAGATTGGATGCTATCTGCCAGAATTATAATAAGCCAGGATATTTGAGCAAGGATTGTCTTATACCTCGCAGAGGGTATTATGGGGCACCAATTCAGGGGATACAAGGACTCCCAGATCACACAAGGATGATTCCTATCATCCCAGTAGAAGTAGGCTTTAATGTTGATGGGCAACAATATTTGGAAGGTACGCTTATACTCATTCATAATCCAGTTAAAGCTTTATTCGATACTAGAGTTGTACCTTTATTTATTGTTATTAAGATTGTGCGTCAGTTAGGATTAGATCTCTAGTCACTTGAGCCAACACTTAATGCTATGTCACCATTGGGATTGACTATTAAGTTAGGTAAAGTGTGCAAGAATTGCCCATTGACTCTAGAAGATCAAAACCTTTTAGCCGACTTGGTAGTACTGTCGATGTTAGAATTTGACATTATTCTAGGGATGGATTAGTTAACTAAGTATAGTGCCAAGTTAGATTGCCCTACCTGGACGATTGTATTTTTGATACCTAGATGTCCAATAATTAGATTTCAGTATCACCCAACAAGCAACATGTTCCTCACGAGTTCTTTAGCTACAATCAGGAGCACAAGTATGAAACTCACAATCGATCATATTCCTACTGTACAAGATTTTATAGATGTATTCCAGGATATTAAAGGACTTGCACCAAAAAGAGAAATTGACTTCTGTGTGGAACTAGTACCTAGCACATTACTGATATCTAAGACTCCATATCAGATGGCGCCAATGGAGATGTTGAAACTGAAGAAGCATATTCAGGAACTTAAAGTTTTGGGAATTGTTCACCTGAGTACGTCACCTTGGGGGCACCAATTCTGTTTGTGAAAAAGAAGGATGAAATACTTCGACTCTACGTAGATTATAGGGAGTTAAACAAGGTAACGATCAGGAATCAATACCCACTCCCTCGGATAGATGATTTATTTGACTAGTTACAAGGATCAAGGATATTTTCAAAGATCAATCTACGTTTCGGATATCATCAACTATTAATTCGACCAGGGGATATGAAGAAGATTGTTTTCAGGACTATATATGGGCATTATGAGCTTCTAGTTATGCCTTTTGGATAAACGAATGTGCCACCCGCATTTATGGACTTGATGAATAGAGTATTCAAACCATATCTGGATCAATTCATTATAGTGCCCCTTGATGACATATTGATCTACTCAAAGATGCACGAGGATCATAAGGAACACTTATAGATTGGCTTGCACACACTCAAAGATAATAAATTGTATGCAAAGTTCAGCAAGTGCAAATTTTGGCTACAAGAGGTCAAATTATTAGGACATGTGATATCTCAGGATGGTGTCTCTATGGACTCTTTTAAGATTGATGCAGTCTTAAGCTAGAACAAACTGATTAATGCGATAGAGTTTAGAAGTTTTCTTGGTCTAGCAGGATACTATTAGAGATTTGTCAAAGGATTCTCTAAGATTACAAAACCTTTGACGAATTTGATGAGAAAGGAGATAAAGTACCAATGGACAGATGAGCATGAGGGTGTATTTTAGGAGTGAAAGGAAAGATTAACTTCTATACTAGTACTTGCAATACCTAAGAGTGGAAAAAGTATGTGATCTACAGTGATGCATCACACCAAGGACTTGGTTGTGTGCTTATACAGGACGGGAATGTTATTACATGTGGATCACGACAGTTGAAGATACATGACAAGAACTATTCGACGCATGATATGGAATTGGCAGCAATAGTGTTTGCATTAAAGATTTGGAGATTCCATCTCTATGGAGAGAAGTTTAATCTATGTTCTTATCATAAGAGCCTGAAGTATTTATTCTCTCAGAAGGAGTTGAGTATGCGACAACGATGATGGATGGAGTTACTTAAGGACTATAACTTTTCATTACAATACCATCTAGGTAAAGAAAATGTCGTTGCACATACTTTAAGTCATAGACCTCGATTAGTGATCACTACATTACTAATCTGAGAATGGAAAGCACTAGATGTTTTAGTCGAATTCGAACTTCATCCAGTAGAACCAATAGAACGACAGCATCATGGATGTCTTATGTTACAACCAACTTTGATAAGCCATATCATGGGAGCTCAACAGAAAATAGAGGATTTGAAGCTATGGTTCACCAAGATGTCAGGTTGGAGTGTTGGTACAGACAGAGCTATGTGATGTAAAGGTAGACTCTGTGTGCTTAATGAAGAAAATCTTAGGAAATAAATATTGGATGAAGCGCATAAGTCACAGATGACTATTCATCCTAGAGGTATGAAGATGTACAAGGATTTGAAGAGGAATTTCAAGTAAGAAGGAATGAAGCAGGAAGTAGCTGAGTATGTATCTTAGTGTCTTACTTGTAAAAAAGTAAAGGTAGAACATTAGAAACCACCTGGATTACTATAACCGTTACCAATTCCTCAGTGGAAATGGGAACACATAACCATGGATTTTGTGCTAGGTTTACCGAAGTCACAGTAGAACCACGATGCTATTTGGGTAATCGTTGATCAACTTTTGAAGACTCTACATTTTATCGCCTATAGTTTAACCGGTGGAACATTTGAGTGAAATGTATCTACAACACATTATACGGTTACACGGTGTACTTGTTTCTATCATGTCAGATCGAGATTCACGCTTTATTGTAGAATTTTAGAAGAGTCTCCAAACAGCAATGGAAACAACATTAAACCTGAGTTTAGCTTTTCATCCGCAGATCAATGGGCAGACTGAACGAGTTAATCAAGTGATGGAATATATGCTACACGCTTGCATTATCGATTTTGAGAGTTCTTAGGAGACACACCTACCGTGGATTGAGTTCGCCTACAACAACAATTACCATACGAGTATAGGAATGGTTATATTTGAAGCTTTACAAAGTTAGAGATAATCAACTTCTTGGACCAAAAATGGTACGAGAAACTAGCGAGAAGATTCAGATTGTACGTGAGAATATGAAGGCAACTCAGACCCGGCACAAGAGTTATGCTGACAAGCAACGCAAAAACTTGGGATTTACCGTTGGAGATCACTTGCTGCTTAAAGTTTCACATGTTCGAGACATTGTCAAATTTGGATAGAAGAGAGGCAAGCTATCACAACGATTCATCAGACCGTTTGAGATTCTATAATGTGTTGGAAAGGTTGCACATCGACTTGCATTGCCGCCAATGTCAGGAGTGCATAACGTACTTCACATCAGTATGCTAAGGAAGTATGATCATAACCCAGCGCACGAGATTGACTTCAAGGATTTTGAAGTCAATGACAATGTTATGTTTAATGATGGACTAGTGTAGATATTAGATCAATGGATCCAGAAGGTCAGAAATAAGGAAATCCCATTAGTGAAGATTTAGTGGAAGCATTATGATGAAGGAGAAGATTTATAGGAGCTAGAGTCAGAGATGCGTGAGAAGTTTCAATTTTTATTTTAGACCTTGTTTATTTCTGATTTTGAGGACGAAATCCTTAATGAGTGGTGGTTGATGGAATACCCTGTATTTCCAGTAATTATTAATACTAAGAGATTCTACATATTTTCCTTAACTATACTTGAAGTTTTAATTTCGATCGATCAATTGAAGAAGCCTAAAGCGATCGAACTCATCTTGCATTCAATCAATCGAAGTCCTTTCAAGAAATCGAGAATTATGAGTTCAAGCAATTGAACCCTATTCAATCAATCGAAACCCTACCGGCCTGAAATTATGACGCGGTCCCCACTTCAATCGATCAAAATTGCCCGATCTATTTTTAAGTGATTGAAGTAACTTCGATCGATCGAATGCGACTAGATTTCTATTCCATAGTTCACACAAATATTGCCACCTGCCCTTCCCTCTCTTCTATATATATATGTTATACTTGTGTATGAGGGGTTTTTGAACCTAGAGAAATTAGAGAGAGAGAGAGAGAGTATGTGTGTGTGTGTGTGTGTGTGTGTATATTTGTGTGTGTGTGTGTTTGTATGTGTGAGCACTTGTGTTTTATATATACACATATTCATGTATATGCACATATCTTTACATATATACAGCCTCAGAGAGAGAGAAAGACAGACAAAGGAGAAGGAGAGGAAGAAGAAAAAAAGAACAGAGAGAGAGAGAGAGAACAGAGACAGAGCAAAGAAGGGAGTGGAGGGCCATTGGACAGAAAGCTCGGAGCTCACGTCACCAAACATGCCCTTACGACATTCGTTGAGTTCTAAACTCACTCGGTAGAATTAGTGTAATGTTTTACTTATTTTGGACATTTAATGAGAACCCAAACACCTCCTAGCACCTCTGGACGTTCACTACTATAATCTGGAGAAGACGACTCTCAAGAGATTGAACTAGGTTCAATCGATTGAAAACACCAAGTCTCAATCGATCGGAATGACTTTAATCCATCAAGACCACTTCACTTCAATCGATCGACCTTCATTTTCTTCAACCGATTGAGATGACTTCAATCGATTGAACCAACCAGAACTTGGATGTTCCTTTACAGTTTATAATTCCTAATGCTTAGCTGAGTAATTGATGTTCCATGTTTCTATTATGCAATATTATGGATAAGGAGGTAATGGGATACGATAAGGAGATTGAGATAATATGGTAAGTAACGTAGTAGGGTTTGGAATATTAGTTATAATACGACACAACAACAAGATAAGGTTTGAGATATATCGATGGATAACATTGGATAACCTGGTGACTAAGTCAGTGGGGTATTAGTTACTTTCAATGTGGTGTTTAGTTGAGCAGATGATTTACTCAGGTTGAATCTAATAAGTGAGTAACAAGGATTTGAGCAGGATCGTGGGAGCTATGGGTGTACCATGTATAGTACTCGAAAGCATTCTTAAAATCGATGAACAGTAAGAGTTCTTAAAAGTGATGAACAAGAGTAAATGGTATGTCCACAGACTAGTCCTTATATGAGATCGATGTATAGTGTTTGCAAGAGTTCTTAAAAGAGGTGAACAAGAGAACTACTATGTCATGATGATATAATCATTTTGGTATAGTCAGTCGGGATTGGTACAGTCAGTCTTAGAGTTAGAAGACGATAACAATCAGATAATGATAAGTCTGAATAAAAGAGGTAAAGATATTATTAGTATCACTACTTTATAGCATGATAAATGCTACGGACTTTATACCTATGATACTATGGGAGTTTCTATTCACTCAGCTGAAGTAAGCTGGCGGCATTTATGCCTGTACATTCCCTATCCAGACTAGCATGTCAATATTAATGTAGGTGATAGAGCCTACGACGATGGCTATTATCCAGAGTTGGATTATGCAAAGGGTGGCCCCACTGATGGTGGTTATATTGGTGAAAGCTGTTACACTAATAACTACCCTTACGTCAGCTAGAGATAGAGATTAATATTTAGTTTTGTATTTCTGTTGAACTTTATTCGTATAACGGGTACTTGGGCATATATTGTCTCCAGACCTGTTGTGATCCTGAGGATCACTCTGATATTGTAATGGATAGAATTGTTATTATGTGTTTAGTTTGATTACTGTTCTTGTTGCTTCCAATTGACTAGTACTGTGTGGTGTGGACAATTAGTGACATTCACCCGTCATTACCTATGGACCCAAAAAGGAAATTTAGTTTTCTCTATTTTTGCTTCTCCAGGACATGACATTTTCGTAAATCTGTATTCGAATATGTAAGTTTATGATTCTATGTATTAAACTCAGTTCTTAAATCTTATAAACTTATGATTATGTGAACCTTTGGACCGTTAGATGGATTGGTGGACTTGGAGCTCAGAGCACTCCAGTTATTCGACCGCTCGAGCAATTGACCGCTCGAGTCTCTCGAGCTCTCGAGCACTTGGACCCTGTGTTGTATTAGTTATACCTTGTGCTGATGTAGCTGCACTCTAGTTAAAAGGATTATTTTTGTAAATAAAAGAACAAAGGATATTGAAATTTGTAAAGGCGAGCGCTAAAACTTCTAGAGCAATCGCGTGGGGGAGCACTCGAGCCCCTTTGGAGCGTTCGAGCTCATTGTCTTAAAGAAGTTCTTATTTTCAATAATAAACTACATTACGGTCTTGTAACTCTTATACTTGCAATATATATGAACTTTGGGAGGAGTAACATGATAGGCGTAAGTACAATACTTCAATAATCTATATGCTTTAACGACTAGTACCATTTACGATAATCCGTTATAAGAAAGTAGTGATAAAATGTTGTAAAAGAAATGATTGTATTCGCCGGTCCATTTTCTATGTTTAGTTGGTATGGTCAGTTTATGTAAGAAGTTGTGAGTTCGGTAATGTTGTTCAGATGACACTATGGTTAATAGGGCAATGGTGGCAAGAGTAGCAATACCTTGTCGATACAGTCATGATCTATTCGGTTGATGGTTAATCAGCCATTTGGGCAACGATGTCAATTATGGCTATTTGGGCGACGATGACAAATTAACCAAGGTCATGTCGTGATCAGTTCTATTGATGGTTAATCGGCTATTTGGGCAACGATGTCAATTTACGGCCATTTTGGTGACGATGACATATTAATAAAGGCTAAACAAATAAGCTGGGGCTACCATGGTCATTTGGGCAGTGATGTCAATTGATGGCCATTTTGGCAACGATGGCAAAAAGGTAACCTAATGGCCATTTGGGCAGCTATATATTCTAGGCCAACGACCTTCACGCCGGATTGAATGAAAAAGTGTCAAGTTGGTAAAGATTAGACCATTTGTCCAAAGTGAAGTTGAGTCAATCATGTTTCCAGAGTGGCAAAGTTGCCAGTTAATCCTAAGTTAGATCTCCAAAATCTAATAAGATGTGTATCCAAATGTTTTAACCTTAAGTGCTTTTGACAAAGGATAAAAGAATGAATCACTACTTTCTTAACGGATTAACAATTATTTTCTGAGCATGTTTAAATACAGTAAGGTTATTCGCACAGCTTTCATTAACAAACAACCTTTATGCCTAGACAATCCAACGTCCAAATTTTATAGAGGTTGAATATCTAGAGGAGGAGTATGCTGAAGAGGTATACGACTTTGCGAGTTAGATGGCAGAGCTGAAGACTCTTCATGTTTTTATTTCTATTTTGTTGTTATTAGGCACTTGATGCCAGATTTGTTATATCCAGTAAGACTTAATATCTAAGACATACTCTCTCTCCTTTATCCTCTTCTGTGTGATTGTATTAATGAATCTTAAGACTCTAGTTGTTTAATATAATATTATACTTAGATCCCACCAATGTTTCTATTACTACTATCATTATTGTTCATTAATCTCGGTTCTTTTATGTCGTGGACAATCAGGTAATCTCAACTTGCCACGTGTCTACGGAACGAAAAGAGCAAATTTAATTTTTCCCTATTTTGGCTTCTCCAGGACGTGACAGATTATAAATGCGAGTAAACAAGATTTTGTCATAAATTTCAAATTTAATGAGGAAGATATGTGAAAGATAATTAAGGGATGTCTTTACTACTTTCCTTTATTTGCGTTCATGATATTATCTTACAATTCAAATTAATGAGGAAGATGTATATGGAGACGATAAATGAGCGATGTGTTTATTACATTCCTTTATCTATTTGAGGGGAAAAATAGTCTATAATAGTCTATAAAATCTTATTTAGGGTTTTTTTAACTAAAGCTAGGAGGACGGCCAGTGCAAGGCACGGCGTTGGATTTGGTAGAAAAAAATATAAGGTATTTTTTTTATGTGTACAAGAAAGAGAAACAAGTTCTATTAATTCATAAGATAGTGTTAGAAAAATGTATGCTTGGACAGTTATATTAATTATTGTTAAACCAACAACTTCTTGTTGGATAAATAGTTGGAATAATAAAGAATTTTAAAAATCCAAAGTAAAGTATTTTATAGAGTAACATTTACTTGCTATTTCTTTGACCAGTTAGGCTTGGCCCCAAAAAAAATTAGCAAGCTCAAGCCCGAGCATGGCCCGTTTGATAACTTGACTCTCAAGCTCGAGCTCGGCTCACAATACTAGAGCGGATTTCGGCCCGAAGTTATGTTTATATATGTATTTATTTTTTTATTATTAATTTTGTTTTTTTATGGGTAAATTTAAATTTTGGATGTCTTTTTTTTCCTATTATTCATTAACTTATAAAGAAAATTGAACTCCCAAGCTAGTAAATATATATACACACATATATATATCATATATCATATACTATAGGCGGGCTTATAACGGGCCGAGCTTACCCAGGCGCAAGTGTGGCCGTTCGGGCATAAAAGTAAGCTCAAGCCTGGCTTGGCTCATTCCCATTTAAGCTCGGCCCAAATTCCAGCGGACCGAACAAGAATTAATGATGCTGGAATTTGGGTAAGAGAAATTTAGAGAGATAGATGTACACCAAGAGATTGTATGTGGTTCGGCCTCGTTAATGAGATGACCTACGTTCACGTGTGCGTCGGTGTGATTTCCCTAAAAGATCACCGACGGTGTTTGGTGAACCAACAAGGAGGGCGACACTACCAGTTAACCGGCCGGGTATATGCGTAATAGTGATGTACTTTGCTACTCTTTAGATTAAGAAAGCGATCCTCCTTTACGGGGGTGGGTGTCCTCTTTTATAGATACAATAAGGTAACTATCATATTAGGAAGCCTAATCGAATTACAAATTGACGAACATAAATCATGGGATGTTTCCTAAGTTGTTTAGGAGACATCTCCTGCTTTCCATAACTCTTCTGATTGAGTTAGGAAACTATTGCAACTGTTCAGCGTGAGTCAAGGGATCAGGCCCGGGCTGCGACCATCTCGGCCCATCAGCATTACGTATCCACAAGCGGTTTTAACTGACGGGGCGGTTCCAAGCGCGACAGCCCGGGATGGTTGAATAACATGTCCCTGTCCCGGGTGACTTGGCATCATTCTGTTGATGTGGCACTCTGATTTAGATCGGATACTTTTGTACCTCTCAGTTGCCCCCCATTTTCAAAGCTATTGCGATGCTTCATCGGATGAGGATTGAAAATTAGCACTGCTCTGAGAACCATCTAAGAAGAAGGTCGAGACCGAACCGGGTACATGGCCGGCAGTGCTGGTCAGTCGACATTCGAATCGAGCAATGGCTCTATGGGCCCGAGGCCGATGTCTGCCACATGTCAGCAAGTGGTTGGCCTGATTAGGACCCAACGAAGTCGGCATGAAAGTAACCGAATAGTTGCATGGTAACAGGACTGTCATGTCACACATTTAATGCATGCAACTTTTGATGGGTCGCTTCACGTGCCCGAGGAGACAGTTACTAGATGCTTTAGGCAGAAAAACTTTACAGCCATTAGATCTAGTTTAATCTGGACCATTGGCGCCATATATATAAGGAACACTTGTCCATTTCTTTCATTCTTGCTACCAAGAGATAGAGACAACCCAGTGGTTCAGAGAACAAAAGTACCCGATAAAGCTTCCCAAGGCCTTATTTTGCATTAATTCCAGTAAGTCCTCTCCCCCCATTTTCAATTCGTTGCATTCTTCCTTCTTCCCCTTCTTTTTCTGTCTCGGGTGAGGCTGGAGGGAACGAATTCAATGGGTTTTGTCTGGGACTAGGACTTCTTTTTCCTTAGGTTCATCTTCTTCCTTAGGTCAAGCAACCTACCCTTGGTAGTAGAGCGGTTGAACAGGTTGGGGTGTCCTATAGCAGTGTTGACCGAGTGTTTTCTTACCCTGAGAGCTCTATCACCTTGCCCTTTAGGTTGTTGGACTTGCCTCCTCTGTACCTTAGGCTGGGAGTTACTGACCCCTACCTAGGCCGTCACCTATACCCCGGTCCACCTCCCGGATCCTTAGGAATGCAGCGTTCTAGTTTTGATTCTACCTCTCGATCAGAGTCTGAACAGTCATGGTCCAGGACCCCGGATACGAGCCTGGACCCCCCGTCCACTACACAGTCAGACCACCATAGTGAGGGTAAGATCCCAATCAAAGTGCCAGAGGATGAATCAGACCAGGAGGCCCCCGTAGTCTTTGTTTCGCATAACCTAGATGATAAGACACAGGGAGGTCCTGACCCCGGGGTTGTGTTCATCTGTGAGTCTACTCTGTCCATCCTGCGTGCCCGAGACCTCAGCCGGATTAGGGATAGGTATGCCATTCCCAGTAGCTGTTCCTTGGCCATCAATACTAGTAGAGCCCATCTCTACCAGCCGGGCATTGTCACCCTCTATGAGGATGCCCTCATGGCCGGTTTTCATATTCCCTTCCACCCCATTTCTCGGGATCTTCTGATCTACCTCGGGATTGCTCCCGGGCAGTTAGCTCCGAATGGGTAGAGGTTCCTAATGGGGTCAATCTCTCTCTGGCCCCAAGTCTTCGGGTGCCAACTTCCCCTTTAGGAATTTTTGTGGCCCCACCGACTGTTCGCCATTCACAGGGAAGTTGGGTTCTTTTCTCTATCAGCTCGGCAGGGAAACAAAATTATCGTCAACTGCCCGAGTAACAATAAAGCGTGGAAGAATAAATTCTTCTAGGTTTCCACCCTCGGGCTTTGCGATAGGGCCCCGGGAATCCAGTTGAGGACCTCCTGAGGGGGAGGGGGGTTGAGGGGTAAGCCCGCCGAGCGCTCTTCCTTTGGCTATTCTTTGCTTTTGAACATAACCAAGTAGCTAACCGTTTTCCTGTGTTGTTTTACAGCAGGGTCATTCAATCCTTCGGACATCCCCAAGGTGTGTCACAACTGGATCTGACACCTGGCCAGCCTACCAACAAACATCTAGAATGTGCTTAAGGGTAATTTTGTTGCCACTTATAGCCAGGACAAGCTCATTGAAGCTCCAGTATTCCCTCTGATAATTCCTGGTAAGTGCTCGGGACCATCTGGCCTTAACCTTTTTCTTGTTGTATTCTTCACTATTTTTGCTGGCTACTGACCATACAGTTTCCTTTTCCTTCGCAGAAATTGGTCCCCGGAGAGATCTCGAACGGTTGAGGGAAGGACAGGCCGCCACCGCCACTATTACTACTACCTGGGTTGCGGGTAGAGGAAAGAGACTGGTGGCTGAAGCCTTGGCAGCGACAGCCCACTCCAATGGTCAAGGCATGGGCCGCAGGCTCACCTAATACCTGGGGAGACTTTGGCTCCCCCTGTAGTGGTGGTAGAAGAAACTGCTCCCCGAGTAGACATACCGTCAGCTACGCCTCTTGGCGAATCAATCGAGACCAGGGAGAGGATCAAGTCGGGTCTTCTCCCCAGCCAGGTGGAGATGTGTGCAAACATGTCTCCCCAGCCCTTCCAGGGGTGGCTATACAACCTGGCTCACTTCGTAAGTCTTTCTACCTATGCTCATTTATCAACATTCTCCTCTGTGTCTCTTGGTTATTTAGTAACCGATTAGTTTATGTTCATTGTAGGTTGGCTGCCGGCGCTGAGTCCTTCCTGCCTTCTCTAACTGGGAGGGCCTCTACCGCCGATGCTGCCTTATCGCAAGAGCGGGCTGCTTCGAAGGCCAGGAAAACCACCCTGGCTTTGGAAAAGGATAAGGTCCAGGGCTTAGCCCTAAGCCTTGGCGTAGCACAGGCAGAGCTGGTAACGGCCCTGGCAGATTTGGAGGTCGCCCAGGCCATCACAGTGGCTCCGGAGGCTAAGGCAAAGCCCTGGTAGAGACAACAGCAACTGGGTCCACGGAAGGCATTCAACAATAGTTTTTTCCAAGGCTACGAGGACTTGAAGAGGAGGCTGATGTGGGACCATCCTGAGTGGGACATTTCATCCGATGAAGGGATTAACTCAGACTATTGGGATATGGGCCCGTTACTGTTGACGAGGCCAGAGTCGCTGAAGATATTGCCACAAGCGGGGGTGCTACCCTGGGGGACGGTGCCACCCCAAAGGTAAAGACTGAGAAGGAGGTAGTCGTCGTCGACGGCCCTTAGCTGGCTTTATTTCCCTTTTTCTCTTTTGTGTTTTTTTATTTGGGGAGGCTACTACAACTGCCCCCCCAGGCGTTGTATAAATTTTATCGAATTACTAAGAAGGTCTTTTGAGGCCACCTTTCTGCATCAATCACTATGCTGCTTCTGTACTTACCTGTTTATTATTGACTGTGACCGATCAATTTTTAGTCTTTCCATAACTCTACCTTAGCAAAAGTTTTAGGATTGTTACCGGTAGAGAACACTAGCTCTTTTAGGGACTGTATTATGGGTCATGCTCGGTATGATGTGGGACCTGGGTTCTGCTATTATCAGAGCGGTTTCTCCAGACATTTTAGGAGCTCGAGACTGTCTAACAGTGGCATCATGTGCCTAGCCTCGGGTCCTGTTGAATGTCGAATGTGATTACCTATTGTGGTCTAGATTGTTAGATATCAGTATCCCCCCTGCCCCCCTGCCCCCCCCCCCCCAAAGCTTTTGCTAAGGCGGGCGTTGGTTGAGGGAGCAACCATAGGGAACTGACCTGGAACATGGTGGTTGTAGGGTCTTTTGAGGCTTGCCATCATCATCCACCTAAGGGGTCTCGACCCCATCATCGATTGTGGACCTAGGCGAAGCCGACACCTCGGGTGTCATCCCGAGGTCTTTTGTGCCTGTGGTTTGATCCTGAGGTCTTTATGATGCCTGGGATTTGATCCTGAGATCTTTTGTGCCTAGTGTTTGACTCTGAGGTCTTTTCGATGCATGGGATTTGATCCCGAGGTCTTCTTGATGCCTGGGATTTGATCCCAAGGTCTTTTTGGTGATCGAACATGAGGAGAAAAATTGCTTGGCAAAAAGGAAATTTTATTCATCATTAAAACTGCTCGGGGAGAGCTATAAGTTTCCTAACCAACACTGCCTTCATGCTTCACTGAAAGTACTTGTAGAGGTGCTACACATTCCAAGGATGAGAGAGGTCTTGCCCATCTAGAGTCTGTAGCCAATATGTCCCGGGCAGTTTACGCTGATGTAGGGTCCTTCCCAGTTCGGGCCCAACTTTCTATGACTCAAAACTTTTTTTGACTGGTTCACGGCCTTTAGGACCAGTTCTCCCACCTGGAAACTGCGGTGCTTGACCCTACTATTGTAGTACCGGGGGACTCTCTGTTTGTAGGCTACCACTTTCAGATACGCTCGATCTCTTTTTTCTACTATTAAATCGAGCTCTCCTCTGAGGGCTTCCCCGTTGCCTTGCACGCTGAAATTCGTCACTCGGTAAGTGGGTAACCTAAGCTCCGTGGAGACTACCACCTCGAAGCCGTAAGTAAGTGAGAATGGTGTCTCACATATTGCCGCTCGGGGAGTAGTTCGGTATGCCCACAAGAGGATCGGTAGTTCCTCTGCCCAAAGACCTTTGGCGTTTTCGAGCCAAGGTTTGATTGACTGCAATATAGTTCGATTTGTCACCTCACCTGGCCATTGGCTTTGGGGGTGCTTGAGAGAAGAATAGTGATTCGATATCCCGTAGCCCGAGCAGAATAATCTAAACACCGGGGTGTCAAATTGCCAGCAATTGTTGCTGACCAAAACCCGAGCGATGCCGAACCTGCATAGAATGTTTTTCACAACAAAATTTTCCATCTTTTTTTTGTAATTGTTGCCTAGGGCTCGGCCTCTACCTACTTATTGCAATAGTCAACAGCGATGACGGCAAACCTAACTTGTCCTTTTCTCATCAGGAGGGGACCAACAATATCGATACCCCATTGAACGAATGACTAGGGACTAAAGATTGGAGTCTGGAGCTCTCATGGGCGGTTGATCAATGGCGAGTATCTTTGACACTTATCACACCTTTTAAAGTACTCCTGGGAATCCCAGGCCATCGTCAGCCAATAGTAACCCTACAAGAGGGCCTTCCGAGAGAGCGCCCAACCTCATACGTGGTTCCCGCACACTCATTCGTGGATTTCATGCAATATTGCTTGGACCTATACGGGGTAAATGCAGTGGAGATATGGGATAGTGAACCCCCTTTTGTAGAGGATGCCATCAACAAAGTGGTATCTCGTGGCCTAGTATTTCACCCGCCGAGCTTCTTCTCTCTTATTCGGTAAAGCATCGATGGTGAGGTAGGTCACGATCGGGTCCATCCATCTAGGTCCTAAGGTGACCCATTTGACCTCCATGCCCCCCGGGTTAATTACGCTGGGATCAAGCAGGTATTCCACCCTTATCCCGGGCAAGTCTGACTCAAAAGACGAGGCGAGGCGAGCTAACTGATCGACCCTAGTGTTCTCATCTCTCAGGATCTGTGTGATGGAAAATCCCTTGAGCTTCTTGGAGACCGTTACGACAAATGTCAAGTAGGCCACCATGTTTTCATCTCGGGCTTCATATTCCTGATTGACTTGGTTGACCACAAGTTAGGAATCGTTGTATCCCTGGACTTGTTGCGCACCCATTGAAGTAGCCAACTGTAGTCCAACCAGTAAGGCTTCTTACTCAACCTCGTTGTTGGAGGCCCGGAACCCGAATCGTAATGCGTATTCTAACTAGATCCCATTGGGTATGGTCAGGATAATCCCTGTCCCACTGCCCTGTTTATTGCATGATCCGTCAACATATAGGACCCAGGTTGGGGTATCAGGCCATAAACCAAGCGGTATGACCTGCGGTTCAAGCTCTTCGGTTGCCTCTTCTGGATAGGTGAATTCTACAAGAAAATCAGCCACTGCTTGCCCCTTCATTGCCGTCCGGGGTCTGTAAACTACCTCGAATTCTTCTAACTCCAATGACCATTTAACCAACCTCCCAGATGTCTCTAGCTGGCTCAGGATCTAGTGGAAGAGGTTGTTCCTTGAGGAATACGATGACGTGGTCTTGAAAATACAGATTGAGTCTCCAGGCAGAGGTGATGAGGGCAAAGGCCATCTTCTCAATACGGGAGTACCAACTTTCCGCACCCTGGAGTGCCCGACTAGTGTAATACACCAGGAACTGTATCCCGTGCTCCTCTTGAATGAGCGCTGAGTTTACCGCCGAGGGCGATACTTCCAGGTACAAGAATAATTCCTCCCCTAGTTTTTGTGTTAGGTACTTCTTGAGTTCCTGGAACGCCTCATCGCACTCTTTCAACCATTGAAAAGACTTTCGAAGGATCTTGAAAAGTGGCAAGCACCGGTCGCTAGCTCGGGTGACAAACTTGTTTAATGCAGCTACCCATCCGGCCAGACTCTAAACTTCTTTGGTCGACCTTGGCGATTACATGTTGATGATTGTGTGTACTTTTTCGAGGTTCACCTCAATTCCTCGCCTACTGACCAGGTGCCCTAGGAACTTCCCGGACGAGATGTCGAATGTGCACTTGGCTGGGTTCAACCTCATCCCAAACTTTCTTAAGATGCTGAAGGCCCCGGCCAAATGCTCGAGATGGTCAGACTCATCTCGACTCTTGACCAAAAGATCGTCGACGTAAACTTCCATAGATTTCCTGATTAAATACTTGAACATCTATTGACCAGATGTTGGCATATCGCCCCGGCATTTTTAAGGCCGAAGGGCATCACTTTGTAGCAGTAAGTTCCCTGATCCGTGATGAAGGAGGTCTTTTCCTCATCCCCGGGGTATATGCGGATCTGGTTGTACCCGGAGTAGGCATCCATAAACGAGAGGAGTGAGTGACTCACCATTGAATCTACAAGGAGGTCTATCCTGGGCAGCAGATAGCAATCCTTGGGGCTAGCCTTGTTCAGATCGGTGAAGTCTACACATATTCTCTACTTCCTATTGCTTTTCTTGACGAGCACCATATTTGCCAACCAATCGGGATATTGGACTTTTCTGATGGTATTCGCCTTTAGGAACTTTCAATCTCTTCCCGCACTACTGCTTATCTCTCTAGAGCCATGCCCCATCTTTTGTGCTTGACCGGTAGGGAGTTCGGGTTGATGTTGAGATGGTGGGATATAACCTGAGGGTCAATCCCAGGCATGTCTTCATTACTCCAAGCAAAGACGTCCTGGCTCTACCACAGAAATTGGATTAACTCTTTCTTGAGGCCTGGCTCCAAGTGAGTCCCAATGTTGATGCACCAATTAGGAAGTTGAGGGTCCAGCATCGCTTGTTCCAGTTCCTCCGCGGGGCCCATTCCATCACATTTGTCTCTCGAGTCCATCTCCTGGATGCTCAACATTTTTGCAATGGCCTCCCGGCGCAGGGAGCTAACTTAACTGTTTTGAGAGGTTGCCTAATCTCCCCTTAAGCTGCCGAGACCGTTAGGGGTCGGGAACTTAACTACCAGGCTATACGTCGACACTGCGGCTCTAGCTTGATTGAGAGTTGGCCTTCCAAGGATAGCGTTGTATGCGGACGGGGCATCTACAACTATGAAGTTTGCCAGTGTGGAGGTCTGCTGGGGATAGGCTCCCATAAGATTGGGAGTTCAATCATGTCGAGCTGTTGTATGCTTGAGCCATTGAATCTGACCAAAGGCGTGGCAACTGGTCGAAGTCTGCCCTTGAGATCCCCAACTGGTCGAACGCTAAGGTGAAGAGAATGTCAGAAGAACTGCCAGTGTCCACCAATACCCTCTTTACCGTGTAGTTAGCTATGGAAATTGTTACTACCAGAGGGTCGTCATGGGGGTAGTGCAAACCCTTAGCGTCGTCAGATGAGAACGTTAACACATTGGTTGGTCGAAAGTCCGTGGATTGGACATGCCAGACATCAGCTCGGGATGCCCGAGCATGCCTCTTCCTAGCCGATTGTGAGTCCTCTCCGCCCGAGGGTCCTCAAGAGATCACATTGACCTGCCCGAGTAGTTGAGTTTGCTCGGGGAGTCAGGTGTTCGGCCTAGGTCGTTTTTCTGCCGCAACAAACTCGGCTAGATGGCACTACTTTATCAATTTTTTGATGGCCATCTTGATCTTGAAACAGTCCTCCATGGCGTGGCCATGGTCTTTATGGTATTGGAAGAACTTGTCCCGGTTTCCCTTCCCAGGCGGGCTCCTCAGCCTCACCGGTTGTTGGAGCAGCCTTTGAGTCTCCATGGTGGCCATAACCTTGTGGATAAGCCGGGAAAAGGGAGTAAAAGTAATTGGAGTTTGATCCCGACCGCCTCTTTGCTGACCTGCTTGGACTTCTTCCCCGGGCCCTTTTCGGAGCCCTCACGCTTGCACTTAGATCTTGGGGATTCATCCCCCGTGGAGCTGGCGCGCTTGGTCTTCAGGAATTCTTCCGTGTCGATGGTACTTTCCGACCCTCTCTGAGAGTTCTACCAGGGTTGCCGGTCGGTTGTGGTGGAACGACGTAGAAACTTTGGTGTGTTGAACTCCTGAGCAGAAAGCCATAATGGCGACTGTTTCATCTAGGCGGCGAATCTGGAGCCTTTGCTGATTGAAACGATTGACATAATCTTTTAAGGACTCCCCCTTGAGAGCTTAACAGTCAGCAGCTGAGTATCCGACTACGATCGGTTTTGCATCCCCACAAATTGGCTGATGAAGAGTTTGCTTAGTGCCTTGAAGTTATCAATCGATCGAGGTTTAAGATCATGGAGCCACTATGTGGATGGCCCATTAAGAGTGCTGGGGAAGGCTATGCACAGTAGTTCATCGACGATGGTGACCAGCGCCATCTGAACCTTATAGGTACATACATAATCCACTGGGCTCCCTGAACCATCGTAGGAATCAAGGTGCAGTAGCTTGAACTTCCTCAGGATGGAAAATCCTGTGACCCGGTCGATGAAGGGCGATTCGGTCTCCGTATTTGTGTGATCGTGGCGCGACTTGCGGCTTAGTCGCTAGATCAATTTCTATAGGTCTTTGATTTGGGCCTTGACATCCGTCTGCCGGGTCTTTCGCTCCATGTCTGAATGGTACGTCGGGTCTGATGAAGAGGCCTCTTCCTCGAAGCTCATTGTCCTCCGGGATAGGCCCAGCTTCGGCTTCGGTTAATCATGTGCCTAATATCCTCTCAGCTCTTGGCCGAGGGGTCCTTGGCCAAGTCCCGAGCCATCCGGTCATGCCCCTCTCCTCTAGCAGCACGCCTATTGTTGATGATTTCTCTGGCATCCCCCACTTAGCGTGGGTCCGCCCGGGAGTGTCGCCGGGTCTGCTCAGGAGCCTGGCTACGCTCGTTGTCTCCAAACCGACCCAGATCTGGTGGAGATATAGGCTCTGTGTGGGCGCTCCTTCAGATCCGTACGGGCTAACAGTCGGGGACGCCCTTCCCGGGCTGTTCCACTATTTGAGGCAGTTTTTCCTGACGGGCCAGCAACGCCTCAATCTGCTGCTGAGTTTTCCGCTGGCCCTCCAGGAGCTGCGCGATGGCCGCGGTAACCTGCTCAGATGTTATGGAAGCAGCCAGTTGTTTGGCTTACAAATTCGTCTGACCTTCTAGGGCAGCTGTCTTCTTACCCTTCGACGGCATGTTTGTCAGTCAAAAAATTTATTTTTGGAGAAAGCAGCCGTTTCCCACAAACGGAGCCGAACTGATGATGCCAGAATTTGGGTAAGAGAGATTTAGAGAGAGAGATGTACACCAAGAGATTGTATGTGGTTCGGCCCCGTTAATGAGGTGACCTACGTCCACGTGTGCGTAGGTACGCTTTCACTAACAGATCACCGGCGGTGTTTGGTGAGCCAACAAGAAGGGCGGCACTACCAGTGAACTGGCCGGGTATATGTGTAATAGTGCTATACTTTGCTATTCTTTAGATTAAAAAAGCGATCCCCCTTTACGGGGGTGGATGGCCTCTCTTATAGATGCAAGAAACCACCCGCATAAGGTGACTATCAGATTAGGAAGCCTAATCTAATTAGAAATTGACGAGCATAAATCATGGGATGTTTCCTAAGTGGTTTAGGAGACATCTCCTGCTTTCCATAAGTCTTCTGATTGAGTTAGGAAACTGCTGGAACTGTTCAGCGTGAGTCACGGGATCAGACCCGGGCTGCGTCCGTCTCGGCCCATCAGCATTACGTATCCCTGAGCGGTTTTAACTGACTGGGTGGTTCCAAGTGCGACAGCCTGGGATGGTTGAATAACATTGATCTTGTCAGAATCAAGATATAAAAGTATTCTTTACTTTTCAAAGGATTTGCAGTGTGGAAGTAAAGGTCGAACCCACAGAGATTGATTACTACAGCGATTTAATTTTAAAACCTAAGTCTAGTTAATTAGGGAAAACAGATTTGATTTTGAATTTAATTAAACTACTAACAATAAATAAATCTAAACTATGAAAGCAATTAAAAGTGTTTTTAATGAATGTTTAAGGGAACCTAGGATTGCAAATCCACCACTAGTTTCATAATAGGAATATCTATGAATTACTTTAGCTTATTACATTGGATGAATATGGGGAATTGTAGCTACAAGCCCAATTCCTCCGACAAGAAGATAATCATGGTTCAAGCACCAACATAATCCATCTGCGGATAGCACGAATTATCTCACACTAAACTAGGGTTGTGATCTAATCCGTCTAACCTAGGCATGGACTATTCGGATACTTGATAGCACGAATCAATAAAGCACCATCACATGTAAACAATCTAAACAAGCACAGCAAGAATAGATCGTTGAGCACATCACAGTCAAAATAGATCTAAGACAAGAATAAATTCCGAAAGCAATGATTTAATCAATATAAGTACGATTTATTAATAAAAATCCTCTCAACATGTGACTGTCATCCATACATAATAGACTAAAACAAAAGCATAAATAAAACCCTATTACTCATCTAGGGCTTCATTGAAACCCTAGATCAATGATCTAGCCGTCCATAGAAGTAGTAGATAGCAAGAGGTTGATGGAGGAGGCCATGGAAACCCTTGGTCTTCTTCTTCTTCTCCTTGCTTCCCTCCCTTCAATGGCTGGAAGTATGGTTGTAGAATGTGTGTATAATAATTGCCAACCCTCTAATTGAAGTAAAATAGAGTTTATATAGATTTACAACATGTTTTGGAAGCCTTTACAACTCGAAACGGACTGAAACGCATGTAATTTACAGTCTGGACGTCGTTTAGCAGTCTCGTTTGCACAGGAGTCTTCAGTATACTGAAATACGCAACTTTGGTTTTTGGGCATATCGCGCGAGCGGGTCGCGCGAGCGCGACATTTGGCTTTCGCGCGCGCGGATCGCGCGAGCGAGTTAGTGGGGGTCTCGCGCGAGCGGTTCGCGCGAGCGATTATCTGGTTTTTGCACCCGCGGACCGCGCGCGCGACTTGCATTTTTCAGCTTCTTTCTTTCTGACTTTTCACCCTGTTTAGCCTGGTTTAGATGATTTCTTCCAAAACCTGTCAGAAACTAGAAAACGAAGTAAAAATATACAAAAACAGAATAAAAAGGTACTAACAAATGCGCGTTAAAGCGTATAATTAGGATTAGTTCTCTCCCGATCACACCCCCAAACCTACATTTTGTTAGTCCTCGAGCAAAACTAAAATAAAAACTACTAATAAAAATCTATTCCATTTTCGTATGGATCACGATTGCATTTAGCGTATGCAACAAGCCTTTTAAACCCCTAGGTGTCCCTAGTCAGACGAGTGAAGTCTCGTGAGGGTTCTCGTCAACAAGTTACCCACAACCATCTTTATTAACTTATAAATTTAAAAAGTTTTATTCAAACGAGAAATAAAACAATCAATACTCCTTATTATACAACAAAGATTTGAAATAGAATAACGAACAAAAAGAAATAGAATCAAACGTTCACCTATATCATGAAAAACAATCTCAAGCACATGCATCGTATAAATCAATAGAGTTCCTCATAAGATTGCACGTGTGTGATAAGGTAATCCAATGAACACGCGCATGTCATGAACATGGAATATAACTCGGATAACCATCTAACTATGCTTCGACTACGAATCTCACAATGTCAATTACACTCTAAAATGAAACACTCAGAAACATGTGTAATTTTTCTAAAATATGTGAGTAAAGGAAATATATTTTCAAAACGATAAATGCTCACATATGACTCGAAAAAGACGCATGACACGAAAGAACAGTAGTCTCATGGATAAGATGCCAACAATCAAGAAAAATTAATCATTACCATGTTTTAATCCCCTCCCATCATTTTCATATCCGAACCATGTTTTTCTAGGATCAAATAGGACTTTTTAAAGGTTGTAATGTAGCTCAGGTAATGAAAAAGGATAAAATGGATATATGGGTAGATTTAGAATGGCATTGTAAGGCATGTTCGATCTCTTTCATTCATCTTTTCTACCAACTTTTCATCTTTTCTTTCTCTCCATTCCTTTTCATTCATTTTCTTTCATTTTTTTTTCAACCTTCCTCTTCTTTATTTTGTTTCTTTTCCTTTTTCTTTTCTTGTTTCTCAAATGAATATGCATTGAATACCAAGCAACTATCCCAATAACTTCTTATTTTTTTCTTCTTCATCAACACATCGCCTTAATACTACTAAAAGTTGATCACTCTTCCAGTGGTATACTCCAAGTTGATCAAGTTGGAGCTTTTTAAAGAGGATAATGGTGAACAAAGAAAAAGAGGCATTTTAACGGCTCAAAAGGGGGAACTAAGGGAATTTTCATCATTTATCGGTCGGTAATAAACAAAGAAGGCCTAAAATCATTTCCTAGGGTTATCTGGTTCTTCAATATTTACGACGGAAGATTATTTAGCATGGTAACAAATATTTTAACTTGACTATCAACCAAAACAAGAATAATGAGACTAAACAACAAGTAGCTGCGCTATTTCAATGAAATTCGACAAACACAATGTATTTCTAACCCTCTAAATAGAAAAGATAGGCTCAAAAGCTCACCGGGCTTAGTCTCCACCATGTGTTATCTAGAAATCCGAATCATATTATAGTTCACAACCAACATGTATTCCAACGACTACGTGCAGTGCATAAGTTTATGTGCAAATCTATGATATAAAACTACGATTCAAACAATACATAACTTAAAACATTTCAACATGACTTCAGTAAACGATTCATCACATCTTCTTTTGTTTACCATTCTATAACAATCATAATTACATAACACGAAGTATCAACTAGCGATTGCAAAACCGTAGGTAACATCGTTTATTTAAACACACTTATTGAAAAAATTTTAAAATTTTGCATAAACTAATGTGTGCATACCCCCAAACCTAAACCTTTCATTGTCCCCAATGAAACAATAAAACGAAAGAAAGGAGAGTACATAAGGAACGATAATAACTCGATCTGGACAAGCATAGAACAGGTGAACACAAAGGAATATGGCTATAAAGTTCAATGTTACCTGTTACTTCTTAATAAAAGAAAACAAACTAACAAAAGAATATTAAAAGGAAAAGAAACAGAAATATAAAATAGAAATTGAAAAACTAAACTAAATTAAACTAAACTATCAAATGGAAAAGAAATAAACGAAAACGTATAAATGTAATAAGGAAAACAACAACTAACTTGAACTAAACTGAAACAAATAAACAAAACAGAAACAAAAACATTATCAGAACAAATATGGGGGAAAGATACAGAAAACAAAGGAGAAAAACAGAGAATAAGGAAATCGCGCGAGCGGTCCGCGCGAGCGGCCGTCGCGCGCGCGAATATCCAATTTTTTTTTTTTTTTTTATTATTTTTTTTTTAATAATTCGCGCGAGCGAGGTACCTCGCGCCCGCGATTCCAGGCGCGAGTAACTACTGAGGCATCATAAAAAGAAAAGCAAAGAAAAACGTTAAGGGGCAAACTCGCGCCAGCGGGCCGCGCGAGCGACGTCTCGCGCGAGCGGGCTGCGCGCGCGAAAATGGTTTCTTCCACTTTTTGATTAAAATTATGTATATATTATTAAAATAACTTAATTCCAACCCCCAAACCTGTCCAAAATGTCCACAACAGACACAAACAGACCCAAAAACAACCAAAAACAAGATAAACGGATGAAATAAAGCTTGGGTTGCCTCCCAAGAAGCGCTAACTTTTACGTCTTTAGCTAGACCGTTCTAGCTCAAGATTTTATGGAGGTCGTATATCAGACTGTGTACCCCTAAGGATGTCAGGTAGAGCTCGTTGGTACGCAGAAATAACATCGCTTTGAATTACATCGATTAACGGTTTGTCATTATGTTCGAATCGATTTCTTACCTTCCGAGTAGATTCCGCATTAGGGTCCACGGGATTAGGATTCATCCACTCATCATCGTCCGCTATATTATTTTCTTCGCTCACATTTATTTCTTTAGTAGGCTCAATATTCCGTGTTATCTCACCTTCCACCTCACATAGAGAATCGTCGTTTTTAGGAGGTTGATCAGCCGCATTAAAAACATTTAATTTTAAGTTCATGTTCCCAAATGACACTTTCATTACCCCCGTCCGACAGTTAACACGTGCGTTAGCGGTTGCTAAGAATGGACGGCCTAAGATGACAGGAGTATGTTTCCTAACATCTAGCACTGGTTCGGTGTCAAGGACCATGAAATCTACAGGATAAAAGCATTTATCAACCTTAACCAAGACGTCCTCGACGATTCCTCTAGGAATTTCAATAGAACGATCCGCTAATTGTATAGTAGCGGCCGTAGGTTTCAGTTCACCTAATCCTAGTTGTTGATAGACGTGATAAGGTATGAGATTAACACTAGCTCCTAAGTCAAGGAGAGCCCTATGAATGATAGTGTCACCTATGACACATGAAATCGTAGGCGTACCTGGATCTTTATATTTTGGAGGAGCGTGTTGGAATATAGAGCTTACTTTTTCCGTGAGAAAGACCTTTTTAGGAGTATGACTCCGTATTTTGCGCTTTTGTGTACAAAGGTCTTTTAGACATTTAGCATAGGCGGGTATTTGTTTTATAGCATCGAGGAAAGGAATATTTATTTTGACTTGTTTAAACACCTCGAGTATATCCTCAACCTTAGACTTTTTATTTGTAAGATTAGACGGCTCCCCAACATTAGGTGGATATGGCATTCTCGGAATATAATTCGTTGGGACCGATTCTTTTTCTTTCTTATTTTGGTTCACGTCCTCACCCATCTTATTCGAATTTAAATTTTCATTTTTCTCACCCCCATCCGGAATTACAACAACTTCCTCATCTCTAGTAGTCGTCCTAGTCGAAACAGCGTTTACGCCCTCACTCGTACTACCCACTGCGTATTGCCCCTTAGGTTGCTGAGTAGGTTGACTCGTCGACTTACTCTCAGTTAAACGGTTTAATGTAGTAACTACTTGTCCCATTTGGGACTCTAGCTTTGCGATAGACTGAGTGTGAGAGTGCACTAACTGAATTACCGACCCAAAATTTTCAAGTGAGGCCAGCACCTTCTCCTCAAATGCATTATTGCGTGGAGGTGGAGGAGGTGGTTGTTGGTATTGATATTGTTGAGGCTGAGGTCGATAATTATTAGGAAAATTGTTCGACATAGAATTATAATTATTTCGCGGGAATTGTTGCATAGAATTAACGTGTTGCTCAACAAATTCCGGGAATTGAGATGCAGAAGGACATGCAAAGATATTATGTGACGGTTCGGAACATAATGCACATACTTCTGAAGAAGGTGGATTTGGCCTATTCCCCATCCTCATAAGTTGGTCAAGTTTTCTATTTAATTCTTGTATTTGCATTGACTGACTTGACTCAACTGTCACCTCTCGCTTAGGTTGAAGGTATCCCCCAGAACGAACAGACACCGCTTGGTGCATCGAATTCTCGCTTAAAGTTTCGAAAATTTTCCAGGCCTCATCGGCGCTTTTGTGTAGGAAAGTTCCAGCACAAACGGCGTCGACGGTATTCCTAACAGAGGGAATAAGCCCCTCGTAGAAGACTTGAACCAATTGCCACTTGGGAACCTGATGGTGTGGGCATGAGCGTAATAATTCTTTAAATTTTTCCCAAGTGTCATAAAGAGTCTCCCCATCTTGCATCACAAAATTAGTTATATCTTTTCTTATCTTATTTGTACGCATAATAGGGAAAAACTTTTGTAAAAAGGCGGTGTGTAAAGCTTCCCATGTTTTTATTGTGTTTGGCTCAAGTGATTGAAGCCAATACTTCGCTTTGTCTCTTAAGGAGAATGGGAAGAGCCGCAATTTTAATTCATCATTATTTAGGTCTTGTATTTTCAAGGTAGAGCATATACCCTGAAAATCCCCTAAGTGTTGGTAGGGGTCTTCATTTAAACGGCCATGGAAAGATGGAAGCAGCGAGATGGTAGATGACTTTATCTCAAAGTGAGATGCCGTCGCCTCCGGTAATTCGATACCAGCTTGTGGCGTGTAAGTAGTAGGAATAAAATAATTTATAAGTGGAGGAGGTGGCGGTATATTAAGATTATTCATATTAGCTCCATCATTTTGATTGTTATTGTTATTTCCTCCGTCAGCCATTTTAATCGGTTTACTTTGAAAAGTTCGAGTTTTCCTTATCCGTTCACGGGTACTCTGAATTTCAGCCTCAAACAACGACGACGGAATCGGAGTTGATTCGTCGTCTTGCAACCTAGCTCTAGAAGCTTGGGTTGTGGACTTACCAGTTCTTAAGGTACGTTCAAGTTCAAGATCGAAAGATTTTAAATCTGGTTTATTTGAACGTGTACCCAACATAAACTAAAACAAAAGAAACGAAACTAAAAACAAAGACTGACTCAAATAAAAAAAAAAACAAATAGCAAGCAATCACGCAACTAAGATAACAAGCACTCAACTACTATGATGCATGCAAATTATCCTGTAATGCAATGACCGCGTCAAGCCCAGCGCCCCGGGTTTCCTAGCTAATGCAGTGCAATTAACCTTAAACTAATGCAAATAGTGCGTCACAGCGCCCTGACTTACAGCGGTTTAAAGCGAATTCCAAAGGAAGCAATTTATTTAATTTTTATTTATTTTATTTTTGCGTAAGCTCCTTTGATGTAATTAGCTGCTCCACTCGGAAACGTTGACTACAAAATAAAAAAAAAAAAACAAGTTAGTAACTAAAAACAAAAACAGAAAATAAGAAAAATAAACACTAATCTAATATTTACGAATTAACTAAACTACAATTATAAAACTAAGAGTAGTAATGCAATCCCCGGCAACGGCGCCAAAAATTGATCTTGTCAGAATCAAGATATAAAAGTATTCTTTACTTTTCAAAGGATTTGCAGTGTGGAAGTAAAGGTCGAACCCACAGAGATTGATTACTACAGCGATTTAATTTTAAAACCTAAGTCTAGTTAATTAGGGAAAACAGATTTGATTTTGAATTTAATTAAACTACTAACAATAAATAAATCTAAACTATGAAAGCAATTAAAAGTGTTTTTAATGAATGTTTAAGGGAATCTAGGATTGCAAATCCACCACTAGTTTCATAATAGGAATATCTATGAATTACTTTAGCTTATTACATTGGATGAATATGGGGAATTGTAGCTACAAGCCCAATTCCTCCGACAAGAAGATAATCATGGTTCAAGCACCAACATAATCCATCTGCGGATAGCACGAATTATCTCACACTAAACTAGGGTTGTGATCTAATCCGTCTAACCTAGGCATGGACTATTCGGATACTTGATAGCACGAATCAATAAAGCACCATCACATGTAAACAATCTAAACAAGCACAGCAAGAATAGATCGTTGAGCACATCACAGTCAAAATAGATCTAAGACAAGAATAAATTCCGAAAGCAATGATTTAATCAATATAAGTACGATTTATTAATAAAAATCCTCTCAACATGTGACTGTCATCCATACATAATAGACTAAAACAAAAGCATAAATAAAACCCTATTACTCATCTAGGGCTTCATTGAAACCCTAGATCAATGATCTAGCCGTCCATAGAAGTAGTAGATAGCAAGAGGTTGATGGAGGAGGCCATGGAAACCCTTGGTCTTCTTCTTCTTCTCCTTGCTTCCCTCCCTTCAATGGCTGGAAGTATGGTTGTAGAATGTGTGTATAATAATTGCCAACCCTCTAATTGAAGTAAAATAGAGTTTATATAGATTTACAACATGTTTTGGAAGCCTTTACAACTCGAAACGGACTGAAACGCATGTAATTTATAGTCTGGACGTCGTTTAGCAGTCTCGTTTGCACAGGAGTCTTCAGTATACTGAAATACGCAACTTTGGTTTTTGGGCATATCGCGCGAGCGGGTCGCGCGAGCGCGACATTTGGCTTTCGCGCGCGCGGATCGCGCGAGCGAGTTAGTGGGGGTCTCGCGCGAGCGGTTCGCGCGAGCGATTATCTGGTTTTCGCGCCCGCGGACCGCGCGCGCGACTTGCATTTTTCAGCTTCTTTCTTTCTGACTTTTCACCCTGTTTATCTGGTTTTTCACCCTGTTTAGTTCAAGTTAGTTGTTGTTTTCCTTATTACATTTATACGTTTTCGTTTATTTCTTTTCCATTTGATAGTTTAGTTTAATTTAGTTTAGTTTTTCAATTTCTATTTTATATTTCTGTTTCTTTTCCTTTTAATATTCTTTTGTTAGTTTGTTTTCTTTTATTAAGAAGTAACAGGTAACATTGAACTTTATAGCCATATTCCTTTGTGTTCACCTGTTCTATGCTTGTCCAGATCGAGGTATTATCGTTCCTTATGTACTCTCCTTTCTTTCGTTTTATTGTTTCATTGGGGACAATGAAAGGTTTAGGTTTGGGGGTATGCACACATTAGTTTATGCAAAATTTTAAAAAAATTTCAATAAGTGTGTTTAAATAAACGATGTTACCTACGGTTTTGCAATCGCTAGTTGATACTTCGTGTTATGTAATTATGATTGTTATAGAATGGTAAACAAAAGAAGATGTGATGAATCGTTTACTGAAGTTATGATGTAACGTTTTAAGTTATGTATTGTTTGAATCGTAGTTTTATATCATAGATTTGCACATAAACTTATGCACTGCACGTAGTCGTTGGAATACATGTTGGTTGTGAACTATAATATGATTCGGATTTCTAGATAACACATGGTGGAGACTAAGCCCGGTGAGCTTTTGAGCCTATCTTTTCTATTTAGAGGGTTAGAAATACATTGTGTTTGTCGAATTTCATTGAAATAGCGCAGCTACTTGTTGTTTAGTCTCATTATTCTTGTTTTGGTTGATAGTCAAGTTAAAATATTTGTTACCATGCTAAATAATCTTCCGTCGTAAATATTGAAGAACCAGATAACCCTAGGAAATGATTTTAGGCCTTCTTTGTTTATTACCGACCGATAAATGATGAAAATTCCCTTAGTTCCCCCTTTTGAGCCGTTAAAATGCCTCTTTTTCTTTGTTCACCATTATCCTCTTTAAAAAGCTCCAACTTGATCAACTTGGAGTATACCACTGGAAGAGTGATCAACTTTTAGTAGTATTAAGGCGATGTGTTGATGAAGAAGAAAAAAATAAGAAGTTATTGGGATAGTTGCTTGGTATTCAATGCATATTCATTTGAGAAACAAGAAAAGAAAAAGGAAAAGAAACAAAATAAAGAAGAGGAAAGTTGAAAAAAAAAATGAAAGAAAATGAATGAAAAGGAATGGAGAGAAAGAAAAGATGAATGAAAGAGATCGAACATGCCTTACAATGCCATTCTAAATCTACCCATATATCCATTTTATCCTTTTTCATTACCTGAGCTACATTACAACCTTTAAAATGTCCTATTTGATCCTAGAAAAACATGGTTCGGATATGAAAATGATGGGAGGGGGATTAAAACATGGTAATGATTAATTTTTCTTGATTATTGGCATCTTATCCATGAGACTACTACTGTTCTTTCGTGTCATGCGTCTTTTTCGAGTCATATGTGAGCATTTATCGTTTTGAAAACATAATTCCTTTGCTCACATATTTTAGAAAAATTACACATGTTTCTGAGTGTTTCATTTGAGAGTGTAATTCATTGTGAGATTCGTAGTCGAGACATAGTTAGACGGTTATCCAGGTTATATTCCAAGTTCAGGATAAGCGCGTGTTCATTTGACTACCATATCACACACGTGCGATTTTATGAGGAACTCTATTGATTCATACATTGCATGCACTTGATTGTTTCTCATGATATAGGTGAACGTTTGATTCTATTTCTTTTTGTTCGTTATTCTATTTCAAATCTTTGTTGTCACAAAAAGAAATAGAATCAAACGTTCACCTATATCATGAGAAACAATCAAGTGCATGCAATGTATGAATCAATAGAGTTCCTCATAAAATCGCACGTGTGTGATATGGTAGTCAAATGAACACGCGCTTATCCTGAACTTGGAATATAACCCGGATAACCGTCTAACTATGTCTCGACTACAAATCTCACAATGAATTACACTCTCAAATGAAACACTCAGAAACATGTGTAATTTTTCTAAAATATGTGAGCAAAGGAATTATGTTTTCAAAACGATAAATGCTCACATATGACTCGAAAAAGACGCATGACACGAAAGAACAGTAGTAGTCTCATGGATAAGATGCCAATAATCAAGAAAAATTAATCATTACCATGTTTTAATCCCCCTCCCATCATTTTCATATCCGAACCATGTTTTTCTAGGATCAAATAGGACTTTTTAAAGGTTGTAATGTAGCTCAGGTAATGAAAAAGGATAAAATGGATATATGGGTAGATTTAGAATGGCATTGTAAGGCATGTTCGATCTCTTTCATTCATCTTTTCTTTCTCTCCATTCCTTTTCATTCATTTTCTTTCATTTTTTTTTTCAACCTTTCTCTTCTTTATTTTGTTTCTTTTCCTTTTTCTTTTCTTGTTTCTCAAATGAATATGCATTGAATACCAAGCAACTATCCCAATAACTTCTTATTTTTTTCTTCTTCATCAACACATCGCCTTAATACTACTAAAAGTTGATCACTCTTCCAGTGGTATACTCCAAGTTGATCAAGTTGGAGCTTTTTAAAGAGGATAATGGTGAACAAAGAAAAAGAGGCATTTTAACGGCTCAAAAGGGGGAACTAAGGGAATTTTCATCATTTATCGGTCGGTAATAAACAAAGAAGGCCTAAAATCATTTCCTAGGGTTATCTGGTTCTTCAATATTTACGACGGAAGATTATTTAGCATGGTAACAAATATTTTAACTTGACTATCAACCAAAACAAGAATAATGAGACTAAACAACAAGTAGCTGCGCTATTTCAATGAAATTCGACAAACACAATGTATTTCTAACCCTCTAAATAGAAAAGATAGGCTCAAAAGCTCACCGGGCTTAGTCTCCACCATGTGTTATCTAGAAATCCGAATCATATTATAGTTCACAACCAACATGTATTCCAACGACTACGTGCAGTGCATAAGTTTATGTGCAAATCTATGATATAAAACTACGATTCAAACAATACATAACTTAAAACGTTACATCATAACTTCAGTAAACGATTCATCACATCTTCTTTTGTTTACCATTCTATAACAATCATAATTACATAACACGAAGTATCAACTAGCGATTGCAAAACCGTAGGTAACATCGTTTATTTAAACACACTTATTGAAAAAATTTTAAAATTTTGCATAAACTAATGTGTGCATACCCCCAAACCTAAACCTTTCATTGTCCCCAATGAAACAATAAAACGAAAGAAAGGAGAGTACATAAGGAACGATAATACCTCGATCTGGACAAGCATAGAACAGGTGAACACAAAGGAATATGGCTATAAAGTTCAATGTTACCTGTTACTTCTTAATAAAAGAAAACAAACTAACAAAAGAATATTAAAAGGAAAAGAAACAGAAATATAAAATAGAAATTGAAAAACTAAACTAAATTAAACTAAACTATCAAATGGAAAAGAAATAAACGAAAACGTATAAATGTAATAAGGAAAACAACAACTAACTTGAACTAAACTGAAACAAATAAACAAAACAGAAACAAAAACATTATCAGAACAAATATGGGGGAAAGATACAGAAAACAAAGGAGAAAAACAGAGAATAAGGAAATCGCGGAGTTAGGTTGCAAGCTTCTAGAGCTAGGTTGCAAGACGACGAATCAACTCCGATTCCGTCGTCGTTGTTTGAGGCTGAAATTCAGAGTACCCGTGAACGGATAAGGAAAACTCGAACTTTTCAAATTAAACCGATTAAAATGGCTGACGGTGGAAATAACAATAACAATCAAAACAACGGAGCTAATATGAATAATCCTAATATACCACCACCTCCTCCACTTAAAGATTATTTTATTCCTACGACTTACACACCACAAACATGTATTGAATTACCGGAGGCGACGGCATCTCACTTTGAGATAAAGTCGTCTACCATCTCGCTGCTTCCATCTTTCCATGGCCGTTTAAATGAAGATTCATATAAACACTTAGGAGATTTTCAAGATATATGTTCTACTTTGAAAATTCAAAATCTTACTGATGATGAATTAAAAATGCGGCTCTTTCCATTCTCATTAAAGGACAAAGCTAAATATTGGCTCCAGTCTTTGGAGCCAAACACTATTAGAACATGGGAAGACTTACACACAGCATTTTTACAAAAGTTTTTCCCGATTATGCGTACAAACCAGATAAGAAAATCAATAACCAACTTTGTAATGCAAGATGGGGAATCACTTTACGACACGTGGGAAAAATTTAAAGAATTATTACGCTCGTGTCCACATCATCAAGTCCCTAAGTGGCAACTTGTTCAGGTCTTCTATGAGGGGCTTATTCCCTCTGTTAGGAATACCGTTGATGCCGTTTGTGCGGGAACTTTCCTACACAAAAGCGCCGACGAGGCCTGGAAAATGTTTGAAACGTTAAGCGAGAATTCGATGCACCAAACGGTGTCTGTCCGTTCGGAAGGATATCTTAATCAACCTAAGAGGGATGTACAATTCGAGTCAAGTCAATCAATTGAAATAAAAGAACTATCTAACAAACTTGACCGACTTCTAACGATGAACCAAACGACAGCCCCACCCGCTCGAGAAATTTGTGCATTATGTTCTGATCCTTCACATTCGATACTTGCATGTCCATCGGCGAGTCAATTTCCGGAATTCGTGGAGCAACACATTAATTCTATTCAACAATACCCACGAAATAATTATAATGCAACTACTAATAATCCGGATGCGCCATGGAGAAACCATCCTAACTTTTCGTGGAAAAATAACAATAATAATCCTAACGAGGCGACTAATTTTCCAAATGCGTATCGACCTCAGTTTCAACCTAACCAATACCAACAACCGCCTCCTAATGCTAATCCTTCAAGGGGAAATATTTTTGAGGAAAAGGTGTTGGCGTCCCTTAAGACTATTGAAACGCAAGTTCAGGCACAAGCACATATAGTGCACTCTCATACGCAATCCATTGCGAAGCTTGAATCCCAAATGGGACAACTAGCTACTGTAGTAAGTCGTAGAAACGAGGGGACGTTGCCTAGTCAAACAATCCAAAATCCTAAGGGACAATATGAGGTTAAGGGGTCGAATGAACAAGTGAACGCCGTCTCAACTAGGTTGACTACCCGAGAGGAGGAGGTAATAGAAATTCCGAAGGGGAATGTGAAAGGTATGAATATTAACTCTAATAAAGAGACGGGTGAGGACATGAGCCAAAATAGAATTCAAAAAGATAAAGAATCGGTCCCAACGAACTATACTCCTAAAATGCCATATCCACCAAACGTTGAGGAACCGTCTAATCTTACAAATAAAAAGTCTAAGGTTGAGGATATACTCGAGGTATTTAAACAAGTCAAAATAAATATTCCTTTCCTCGATGCTATAAAACAAATCCCCGCCTATGCTAAATGTCTAAAAGACCTTTGTACACAAAAGCGCAAAATACGGAGTCATACTCCTAAAAAGGTCTTTCTCACGGAAAAAGTAAGCTCTATATTCCAACACGCTCCTCCAAAATATAAAAATCCAGGTACGCCTACGATTTCATGTGTCATAGGTGACACTATCATTCATCGGGCTCTCCTTGACTTAGGAGCGAGTGTTAATCTTTTACCCTATCACGTCTATAAACAATTAGGTTTAGGTGAACTTAAGCCCACGGCCGCTACTATTCAATTAGCGGATCGTTCTGTTAAAATACCTAGAGGAATCGTCGAAGACGTATTAGTAAAAATTGATCAATGTTTCTATCCCGTTGATTTTATGGTCCTTGACACCGAACCGGTGCTAGATGCTAGGAAACACACTCCTGTCATTCTTGGTCGTCCATTCTTAGCCACGGCTAACGCACGTGTTAACTGTAGAACAGGGGTGATGAAAGTGTCGTTCGGGAATATACAATTAAAATTAAATGTTTTTAATGCTGTTGATCAACCTCCCAAAGACGATGATTATCTAGGTGTGGAGGGTAGTGAGGTTACACGGAATATTGGGCCTAAGAACGTAATAAATATAAGTGCGGGAAATAATGTAGAGGATGATGAGTGGATGAATCCTAATACTTCGGACCCTAATGTTGAATCTACTCGAAAGGTAAGAAATCGATTTGAAAATACTGATAAACCGTCAATCGATTTAATTCAAAGCGATGTTATTTCTGCTTACCATCGAGCTCTACCTGACATCCTTAGGGGTACACAGTCCGATTTACGGCCTCCGTGAGTCTTATGCTAGAAAGGTCTAGCTACAGACGTAAAAGTTAGCGCTTCTTGGGAGGCAACCCAAGCTTTAGTTCGTTTGTTTTTCTTTGTTTTTGGGTGATTTTAGTCTGTTTTTGAGGTGCTGGATAGGTTTGGGGGTTGGAATAGAATTATTTTTAATTAATATGCATAAAATAAGTGAACCAAGTGAAATGACCATTCTCGCGCGCGCCGCCCCCTCGCGCGAGACGTCGCTCGCGCGGCCCGCTGGCGCGAGATTGCCCCTTAGTATTTTTTCTTTTTTTTTTTTTTTTTTATGATGCCTCAGTAGTTACTCGCGCCTGGAATCGCGGGCGCGAGGTACCTCGCTCGCGTGAGATAGTAAAAAAAAAAAAAAAAAAAAATTTAAAATTCGCGCGCGCGACGGCCGCTCGCGCGATTTCCTTATTCTCTGTTTTTCTCCTTTGTTTTCTGTATCTTTCCCCCAAATTTGTTCTGATAATGTTTTTGTTTCTGTTTTGTTTATTTGTTTCAGTTTAGTTCAAGTTAGTTGTTGTTTTCCTTATTACATTTATACGTTTTCGTTTATTTCTTTTCCATTTGATAGTTTAGTTTAATTTAGTTTAGTTTTTCAATTTCTATTTTATATTTCTGTTTCTTTTCCTTTTAATATTCTTTTGTTAGTTTGTTTTCTTTTATTAAGAAGTAACAGGTAACATTGAACTTTATAGCCATGTTCCTTTGTGTTCACCTGTTCTATGCTTGTCCAGATCGAGGTATTATCGTTCCTTATGTACTCTCCTTTCTTTCGTTTTATTGTTTCATTGGGGACAATGAAAGGTTTAGGTTTGGGGGTATGCACACATTAGTTTATGCAAAATTTTAAAATTTTTTCAATAAGTGTGTTTAAATAAACGATGTTACCTACGGTTTTGCAATCGCTAGTTGATACTTCGTGTTATGTAATTATGATTGTTATAGAATGGTAAACAAAAGAAGATGTGATGAATCGTTTACTGAAGTTATGATGTAACGTTTTAAGTTATGTATTGTTTGAATCGTAGTTTTATATCATAGATTTGCACATAAACTTATGCACTGCACGTAGTCGTTGGAATACATGTTGGTTGTGAACTATAATATGATTCGGATTTCTGGATAACACATGGTGGAGACTAAGCCCGGTGAGCTTTTGAGCCTATCTTTTCTATTTAGAGGGTTAGAAATACATTGTGTTTGTCGAATTTCATTGAAATAGCGCAGCTACTTGTTGTTTAGTCTCATTATTCTTGTTTTGGTTGATAGTCAAGTTAAAATATTTGTTACCATGCTAAATAATCTTCCGTCGTAAATATTGAAGAACCAGATAACCCTAGGAAATGATTTTAGGCCTTCTTTGTTTATTACCGACCGATAAATGATGAAAATTCCCTTAGTTCCCCCTTTTGAGCCGTTAAAATGCCTCTTTTTCTTTGTTCACCATTATCCTCTTTAAAAAGCTCCAACTTGATCAACTTGGAGTATACCACTGGAAGAGTGATCAACTTTTAGTAGTATTAAGGCGATGTGTTGATGAAGAAGAAAAAAATAAGAAGTTATTGGGATAGTTGCTTGGTATTCAATGCATATTCATTTGAGAAACAAGAAAAGAAAAAGGAAAAGAAACAAAATAAAGAAGAGGAAGGTTGAAAAAAAAAATGAAAGAAAATGAATTAAAAGGAATGGAGAGAAAGAAAAGATGAATGAAAGAGATCGAACATGCCTTACAATGCCATTCTAAATCTACCCATATATCCATTTTATCCTTTTTCATTACCTGAGCTACATTACAACCTTTAAAAAGTCCTATTTGATCCTAGAAAAACATGGTTCGGATATGAAAATGATGGGAGGGGGATTAAAACATGGTAATGATTAATTTTTTTTGATTATTGGCATCTTATCCATGAGACTACTACTGTTCTTTCGTGTCATGCGTCTTTTTCGAGTCATATGTGAGCATTTATCGTTTTGAAAACATAATTCCTTTGCTCACATATTTTAGAAAAATTACACATGTTTCTGAGTGTTTCATTTGAGAGTGTAATTCATTGTGAGATTCGTAGTCGAGACATAGTTAGACGGTTATCCGGGTTATATTCCAAGTTCAGGATAAGCGCGTGTTCATTTGACTACCATATCACACACGTGCGATTTTATGAGGAACTCTATTGATTCATACATTGCATGCACTTGATTGTTTCTCATGATATAGGTGAACGTTTGATTCTATTTCTTTTTGTTCGTTATTCTATTTCAAATCTTTGTTGTATAATAAGGAGTATTGATTGTTTTATTTCTCGTTTGAATAAAACTTTTTAAATTTATAAGTTAATAAAGATGGTTGTGGGTAACTTGTTGACGAGAACCCTCACGAGACTTCACTCGTCCGACTAGGGACACCTAGGGGTTTAAAAGGCTTGTTGCATACGCTAAATGCAATCGTGATCCATACGAAAATGGAATAGATTTTTATTAGTAGTTTTTATTTTAGTTTTGCTCGAGGACTAGCAAAATGTAGGTTTGGGGGTGTGATCGGGAGAGAACTAATCATATTTATACGCTTTAACGAGCATTTGTTAGTACCTTTTTATTCTGTTTTTGTATATTTTTACTTCGTTTTCTAGTTTCTGACAGGTTTTGGAAGAAATCATCTAAACCAGGCTAAACAGGGTGAAAAGTCAGAAAGAAAGAAGCTGAAAAATGCAAGTCGCGCGCGCGGTCCGCGGGCGCGAAAACCAGATAATCGCTCGCGCGAACCGCTCGCGCGAGACCCCCACTAACTCGCTCGCGCGATCCGCGCGCGCGAAAGCCAAATGTCGCGCTCGCGCGACCCGCTCGCGCGATATGCCCAAAAACCAAAGTTGCGTATTTCAGTATACTGAAGACTCCTGTGCAAACGAGACTGCTAAACGACGTCCAGACTGTAAATTACATGCGTTTCAGTTCGTTTCGAGTTGTAAAGGCTTCCAAAACATGTTGTAAATCTATATAAACTCTATTTTACTTCAATTAGAGGGTTGGCAATTATTATAGACACATTCTACAACCATACTTCCAGCCATTGAAGGGAAGGAAGCAAGGAGAAGAAGAAGAAGACCAAGGGTTTCCATGGTCTCCTCCATCAACCTCTTGCTATCTACTACTTCTATGGACGGCTAGATCATTGACCTAGGGTTTCAATGAAGCCCTAGATGAGTAATAGGGTTTTATTTATGCTTTTGTTTTAGTCTATTATGTATGGATGACAGTCACATGTTGAGAGGATTTTTATTAATAAATCGTACTACTATTGATTAAATCATTGCTTTCAGAATTTATTCTTGTCTTAGATCTATTTTGACTGTGATGTGCTCAACGATCTATTCTTGCTGTGCTTGTTTAGATTGTTTACATGTGATGGTGCTTTACTGATTCGTGCTATCAAGTATCCGAATAGTCCATGCCTAGGTTAGACGGATTAGATCACAACCCTAGTTTAGTGTGAGATAATTCGTGCTATCCGCAGATGGATTATGTTGGTGCTTGAACCATGATTATCTTCTTGTCGGAGGAATTGGGCTTGTAGCTACGATTCCCCATATTCATCCAACGTAATAAGCTAAAGTAATTCATGAATATTCCTATTATGAATCTAGTGGTGGATTTGCAATCCTAGGTTCCCTTAAACATTTATTAAAACAATTTTAATTGTTTTCATAGTTTAGATTTATTTTTATTGTTATTAGTTTAATTAAATCCAAATCAAACTCCGTTTTTCCTAATTAATTAGACTTAGGTTTTAAAATTAAGTAGTTGTAGTAATCAATCTCTGTGGGTTCGACCTTTACTTCCACACTGCAAATCTATTGAAAAGTAAAGAATACTTTTATATCTTGATTCTGACGAGATCAATTTTTGACGAAGTAAAAATATACAAAAACAGAATAAAAAGGTACTAACAAATGCGCGTTAAAGCGTATAATTAGGATTAGTTCTCTCCCGATCAAACATGTCCCTGTCCCGGGTGACCTGGCATCCTGCTGCTGACGTGGCAATCTAATTTAGACCGGATACTTTTGTACCTATCAAGTATGCTTTGGGCTTGCCCTGCCCAATTGATAGTCCTAGTTAGAAATTGCATTCGGAATTCGTAGGAATTAAAATTAATAAATAATAAAAATAAAATAAAAAAACCACCTTGAGTCGAAGTAGAGAAGTAAAATTTAACTGAGTTTATTATGGATACATTCATAGATTTATTTGAAAAAGAAGTGAAATCAAATATTAAACCCTATATGTATCGAACATGCACCGCCAGCAAAAGAATTGAGTTATTTGAATAATGCTCATATTCAATAATTATGCACACTTTAAATTTTTTTTAAAAGGGTACTTTGTAATTCAATTTATAAGTGCACGCACTTTAAATTATAGGGTTTTTTTCTTTAACATTAACATAAAACAATGTATTGATAAAATGTACAAATACATATATATATATATATATATATCATTAGTGAGGATCAGGTGCGGGTGTTAAGGGGCGGACTTTGGGACGGACCACTTTTAGCGACGAAAATGTCGCTTTTAACGACGAAATTTTTCGTCGCTAAAAATCATTGTTTTAGCGACGAAAAATTTCGTCATTAAAAGCAACATTTTCGTCGCTAAAAGTGGTCCGTCCCAAAGTCCGTCTTTTGACACCCGCTTAAGATCCGGACTGTATATATCATGGCACAATGCAATAATATACATGTATATATATATATATATATATATATGCACGCACACACGGTAATTGACATGAAGCAAAAGAGTTTTGGTAATTCAATTTAATAAAATGATATTTATATTGTAATTGCATACACTTAAATTTGAATACTCTTTTCTTTAAGATATGGAAACAAAAGAGTGATTTACAAAAGTTAAAAGGGTAATTTAATAATTCTAACTTATAATTGTACACACTTTAAATACGTAAACAGTAATAATGAATTATAACATGTTTACATACACATATATACAAAGAGGCCAATTTACAAAAAGAAAAGGGTAATTTGGTTTATAATTGTGCACACTTTAAACTTTAACAAAAAATGTACTTTACAAAACGCAAAATGGTAATTTTATATATTAAAATAATATATGTACATGTGTATACACAAGAGTAATTACAAAAGGTAAATAAGTAATTTGATAATTCAATTTAACAAAACGGTAATTTGTTGATTCAATTTATAATTGTACATACTTTAAATGCATAAATAATAATAATAATAATAATAATAATAATAATAATAATAATAATAGTAAATTATAAAATGAATATATGCATATATACAAAAGAGAAATTTACAAAAGTAATAAGGCTTTTTTAGCCCAATTTAAAGATTTCCTAACAGATCTGCCTTAAGGCTCAAACAAGTCTTGTCAAACAGGCCTTAATTTACAAAAATAACTTAAGGCTTGTTTGGTAATTCAAAGATAAAAGGCAATAGGGTAATTTTGTAATTTTATTTTTAAAACGGAAGGCACAAAATGGTAGTTTGGTAATTCAATATAATTTTACACATTATTGAATAGCAAACTTAAAGCTTAATTGGTAATTCAAATGTTCCTTGAAAGATGCCTTAAGGCTCAAACAAACATAGCCAAACAAACCTCAAGTTACTATTCAATAATAACTTGAGATAGACAGATATGATAAGAAATTACCAAATAACCAAATTAAAAAACCAAAATGACCTATAAGACTAAATTAATTTGGAATCATTTAAGAATATTCATTTTATATACAAAAAGGTAATTTACAAAAGTAATTAAGGCTTGTTTGGCCTATTTAAAGATTCCTTAATAGATGTCTTAAGGCTCAAACAAGCCTTGTCAAATAGGACTTACTTTATAAAAGTAACTTAAGGCTTGTTTGGTAATTGAAAGACAAAAGACAAAGGGCAATTTGGTAATTTAATTTAATAATAAATTTAATTTACGGAAGACAAAAGGGTAATTTGATAATTCAATATAATTTTACACATTATTAAATAGTAAACGAAAAGTTTGTTTGATAATTCAAAAGTTCCTTGAAAGATGCCTTAAGGCTCAAACAAATTTAGTCAAACAAGCTTCATGTTACTATTCAATAGTAATTTGAGGTATATAGATATGATGAGAAATTACCAAATAACTAAATTTAAAATCCAAAACTCATTTATATAACGGTATAGATATAGATATAAATATAAATGTACCATGTTTGAGGGATATTTTAGTAGAACAAAATTCCTACAAATCCTTCAACCACGAATTTTATCACTACTACCAAGGTTGGAGAAGTTAACTTTGTTGCTCATGTAAATCTTTACAACACACGCTATAGATTACACACAAAGATTGTAAAGACTTAAGTACTATTTAATGCATATATTGGCATAATTCAAGTGGCAAATAGTTTTAATATCTATAAATCCCCTCCAATGTATAAGTTCGGTGTTCGAACCTCATAGATCCCCTCTTCCATATCACAAAAAGTACTACTTAGTTCAGTCAATTTAATCATGTATTAAGTTGTGATAGTCTATATGTGCAAAAATGGTATATTGAAACATAAGTTACATTTATGAAACAATACAAAATGTGCCTAAGTAAAAAAAAAAACCTAATTAATTAAGTATTCATCAAAACAAAAAATCTACGTAGGACAATCAGACGTGTGGGAAAGAAAATTGTACTTGCACTGATCTCCCCGAAGTATAATATAATTGAACAACCTTTCCTAGTACAATTGAAAATTACATATATATTGAAGTCTTGAGTTGAGTAGTACCCTCCTCCCATCTATTAGTCAAAGACGGAAAAGTTTAACTTTTTTTAAAATGCCCAAATTACCTTTAGAAAAAGCCAAAAAAAAAAAAAAAAATTAATAATAATAATAATAATAGTAAAATTTACCACAAAAGTATTTGTTCATGCTCTTCTCAAGCCAATTAGTAAAGGGACAGAAATCATTTCAAACTATGTTAAATAAACCTGCATTTTTTTATTATCCAAAATATTTACATAAAAAGGAGGGTAAATGGTATATTTAAGGCTTTCGTTAAGCCCATTACCCGACAAACGCTAACCGAGGATGTTGGTGTAATTTTAATTATACGAGAGTGGTCTGTGTAAATAGCTCATATCTTAGGGGAGGTGAATGTAATTTACTCAAAAAATTAATTACAATGGTCCCAACTCCCAACTAAGAAAAATAGGACAAGCACACAAAATGGTCTAAATGTTCGTAAAAGGGTAGAGTTACACCCTCATCACACAAAACTAACTTTATCAAAAGATGGTATAAAAGGAAAAACATGTTAACGAGAAGGATTGAATCAGATCTGACCTCTCATTCATTCCTACCATGCAAAAGAGAAGAATAGGCCTTGAAATCCCACACCATGGCTCCTCTGAATCTGGGCTACAGTGACTAGCTGAGAGAGAGAGAGAGAGAGACTTTCTGTTTTTGGAAAAAGAGAGAAAAGTGGATGTCTCTCTTGCTGGGTCTTAAAATGGTTGTTAGATATCTATTGCAAGTAGTTTTCATTTGTCATCGGGAAGATATAAAGGTAGGGCCTCTTTTTTCTGCTGCTGTATTTAAGAAGGCAAGAAATCCAAATCATGTGCAATCCCAATCAAGGGCAGTACGTAGTGCTTATAAATTCTTGTTTACATTAATGACATGTACAAATTGTCGCCAACAACCAATATGAGAATATGGAGTGTATAGTGAGCAACTTATCATATCAGAAGGTGAATTTTAATTATTAGATGAGAATTTAGCCGTAAATGTATTCCCAGATTCTTAGAAATTTAATGGCTAGATTCCTATCCAATTGTTAAAACTCATCTTCTCATATGAGAAGTTTCTCACAATAAACTTACCCCATGAGAATATGTAACAAAAATGATGTAAAATTTGTTTATCTAAATTGTTCATATGCTCATGTGTCATTGGCAATTTTTTAAATCGATCTTTATTTATTTATTTATTTTATAAATAGGTTTATCTAGCTAGTATTACTCGAATATGTAACGTGAAATTTGTCTAAATGCTCTACTTAAAAGTAGGGGTGTCAAATAGGGCGAATTGGCCCACCCCGACTCGCCCCAATTCGTCATTTGGTGAGTCGCAACTCGTCCCACCTCATGGACGAACCCAGCTTGTGACTCAATTCATTGGGTATGTGTCTGGGTTGACTTTCATTTCTATAACCCACATCGCCCCGTGACCCAGCTCCTCTAACCCACCAACTTGCCACCAATTCGCTTCGCCTCGTAACCCGCCTCGCCTTGCGGACCCACCCTGTCCCACCTCACCAACCCACGAATAAAGCATTTTTATTTAATTATTTTTAAATAAACAATTTATTAATAAACAATTTTATTAACTTTTAAGTAGAAAATAAAAATTATTTAAAAAAAAAAGTTTTCAAATACTTTTTTCAGCAAATATTTTTAAATAAAGTGTTTTATTAAACAATTTTTTAGAAATTATTTTTTATTAAAAATAAAAACAAGTTTTTGCAAGCAACCCGCAGGTTAACTCGTGGGCTAATTCGCCAACCAACCCGCGAGTTAGCCGCTCGCCTCGCCTCGCCTCGCCTCGCCCCGCTGACCTACGAATGAGTGGGCTGGGGCGAGTCACCATATATCTCTTACCGAGTCAATTTGTCCCATTCCGTCTATTTCGCCGACCCGCCCCGCGACTCGCCAAAATTAGCCCAACTCATCATAATGACGGGACGGGGTGGGGGCGGGCGGTCCCTCTCGACACCTATACTTAAAAGTATAGTGTCTTCTAAACCTAGTTTATATCGGATATAGCATTACTCGAATATACGATGTGAAAGTTGTCTAAATACTTAAAAACATAATATATCTTGAAGGTAAATTCGTACATTTTCATTCAGTTAACTCTGTTAGGATTGCATATAAATTACTATGTAATTTTCAAAATATCAGAGAATCCTATATATAGAAGATGTGTCGGTCAGCGGGTAGTAATTCATTTAGCATAACCTCTTTCTTTTCAGTGGGAAGAGAGAGGTTTCGAATCCCCATAAAAGATTCTACTTGCTTGCCCCCCAATTGTTCTTCAGTCGGAATGAGTGACCCTTGTTGAGCTTTGCTGTGGACTAGTGTGGGGCTTTAGGGTTAGGTTGGGACTGGGGTGTGTGTGAGTGTGGGGTGTGTGTATCCGGTCCAAATCCAAGTAAGTATCAAAAATAAAAATTAAATTAAATTAAATTAAAAAAAAAATGTCAGCATATATACTTTTTCAAACCGCCCACTTTGTAAAATAAACCCTTCAAAAATGTCTCGTAAATTCTCTCCACGAGACATTTCTAAACATTAGACAGATTTTCCCCGAGTTTTGGTTAATTTATAGCTATTTTAAGCATACTAGCTATTTTAACTAATTAAACAAAGTAACTAGTCAGGTAGAGTTTTATATGTTCCAACAATGTAGTCAGTAGAGATTTGTTGGATTATGTCTTGCTTGGGTTGTGTGTGTGCGTGCGTCACCCAGGTAAGTAAATCTGTAATACCCCGTATTTTTAGGTATGTATCCCTAGTACTTTTCCTAGCCTTTGGGTAAGTTTGCATCCCAATCGATTGGATATTTTACCAATCGATTGCCACTTTTGAGAACCCAATCGATTGACCTTATCTCAATCGATTGCTTTCCCAATCGATTGGATGTTTACCAATCGATTGGCATCCTGCCGACCTAACCCCAATCGATTGGCACCTGTTACCAATCGATTGAGAGTAGCCTTGTTAATAATTGTACCATATGGGTTATTGCACTGTGTGGATAAGATTTATAAGTACTATGTCAGGACTAGACTTATATGCAATTATCATTGATATTACGAGATGAATTATCCTATGTTATCTGTCGATATGAGATGAATTGTTTAACTGTCATATGTTATTGTCAAACTGAATAGTAGAACGGAACACAACTGTATGTTAATAATCAATAATCAGTAGATATGATTAATACAGAGCATGTGGCATTTCCTGTACTTAGTATATGAGCATTTCACAACATGTGTCAGCATGCATGGGATAGTGATGTGAAGAGGCAAGAGAAGCTGATGAGAAATGGGACATGTGACTTATGTGGAATATGAGATATGTGTACTTTGGATCCATGGGATCAACGGCTGACGAGTCGGGTGGACGTGGGACGGATAGAGTTCCTAGTACGCCTCTTGTTGTTGAAGACGTCCAGTAATTCGTATGCACTGTTGAAGACGTCCAGTGTACCGTTGACGATTACGTCCGGCTAGTGCCCTAATGTATTTTCACCGTGTAGTCGACCAGTGAGAATATACACAGCGTAGAAGACATCCGTTGTGCCGCTTCCATCGTTTACAGATAGGTGGTACCGTGTAGACGACCGGTAACCCTATCAAGGGATTGTAGGACCTACTGCCTAGTCGGGTGATTCCGATTGGTATTATGGTATCTATGTATGGATACGGATTTGGATTATGGTATCAACGTATGGATACGGAGATGGATAGAAATATGAATATGAGTATGGATATGATAAGATAAATATTCAGTCGTGGATTCAGCGTCCCGACGTAAAGGTATATGCATGGGTTGCATGCATGGTTTTGATGAATACGTGATGAGATATTTACACTATGATCTTTATCCTTGTCATAATTTAAAATGTTTCCTGCTATCCCTGAATTAATGTACAGTTTAATGAGACCTTTGCTATGTCCGTGAGTGACGCCATTGTTAAGAGATTAACCGCATTTTAAGATGCTGAACAATAACGGTGAGGAGTGTTGTTTAGTGTACTCACTCAGCTTTGTATCCAAAGCTGATGGCGTTTGTGCCCTGGACATTCCAATGTCTAGAGCTTCGCAGGACTTTAGGACGAGAGACTGATGTTCTGCCGGTCTTGGAGCTGAAGGCTTGGAGAAGAAGACGTGTTGCTTATAATAGTTAGTTTGTATATCTGTTGTTATTATTGTTATAGGCCTGAGACTATAAGCCAGCTGTTGTAATAGTTTTAGTAGACTTTTATAATTGGTACTTGGGCATCTGTTGCTTCCATACCTTTTATAGTTTCCGTTGTAGCCTCTGATTAATGTTAATAAGATATGTTCTATGAATAGCATCCTCCCTATTGTGGTGTTTATTGGTTTGAGTAGATGACAATGCGGTTATTCACCCGTCATTCCCTATGGACCCATACAGGAAATTTATTTTTCTCTATTTATGCTGCTCCGGGGCGTGACAGGATTTTTGGTATCAGAGCCTAGGTTTCAGTTGTTAACCGCTTGTCTTTTGTGATTGGAACCCGAGTCCTAAGTTAATATCGATAGCATGAGGATTAGTTGAGATGAGATAGAACTGGAATCTTGTCATGTAGACGAGAAGTTTGAAGAATCCATCTGAGAATGTTTCGTTAGCAGGTAGTAACTGCTAGAGCCGATAAGAATCGTTAGAACTGGTGATAGCTGAGTTCACAGAGAACAAGGCGTTGAGAATTAATTGTGGTTGTGGAGATCCTATATATAGAACCGTTGGATTTTAGACGCTGATGGATTCCTGAGCGATCTCAGAACAGTCGGTATGATCTAGAAGTAGAAAGAGGTTTAGGATAAGATTATCCTGTTACCTTGAGCCACATGTTAGTTGAGTGTTCTCACATTTTAGTTGAACAATACTCATAGCTTGGAACCTGAGAATGGAAATAGAATGTTTAGATTTGACATTATGTGTAGAACCTATAGTTTCGTAACCCGTGTCTTGAGCATAGATATATTGGAGTACACTTGGTAGATAGACTGACCTCTATGGTTATATTCTTATATCCGTATTGCTTAATGTGATCATATTATATAGTGGTACTATATATTGGTTACCACATGTTTTGTTCTTGCTTGAGCTGTAAGATAGAATGTGTCTGACCGAATAGATTTTCATTGTAGGTAGCAACACCGAACACTACCAATACTCGTTATGGTTAGGACGACTCAAGGAAACCCGGGCCAGCTGAATGGAGTACCTAGTATAGTACCTCCTGAGATAGATCCAACAGGAATGGTCGGAGTTTTCATCCGTCGCATGGAACAAGTTATCAATCGTACGGATCACGTCATCGGCAATGAAGCACCAGTACGTCAGACAAGAGTCAAGCTGCTAAAGGAATTTTGTGCTCTTCAACCAGAGACCTTTACCGGATTAACGGGAGCATGGCAAGCTGAGCAATGGATTTGCCAGATAGAATTGATATTTGAGACACTTGAATGTACTGACACTGAGAAAAGATATTTGGCTATATTTCAACTGACATTCTCAGCAGCAGATTGGTGGGACGTAGTGAAAGCTACGATAGGTGAAGAAGCTGTAGGAAGGATGACTTGGGAATCATTCAAGACTCGATTTCTAGAGAAGTACTTTCCAGAATCCGAGAAGAACAAAAGGGAGATGGAGTTCATACAATTAGTCCAAGGTAGTTTTACAGTGCCAGAATATACAACTCAATTCGAGAGGCTATCACGATTTGCGCCGCATATGATCGATACCCCAAGAAGGAAGATCAAAAGATATCATCCGGGACTAGTTCCACATATCCGTCATATGACTATAGGACATTTAGATCAATCTTTCGAAGCTCTGGTAGAAATGGCAACGAAGCTAGAAGACGATACTCAGATTAGTGAAGGACCATACTTTGATAAAATATTTCCAGAGTACGATCAGTTTCTCCTAACGGATCGGAGAGGAAGAGATAGTCAGATTGTGTTGGCTGCTAACCAAGTTCAACAAGGAAATACAGAGAGAAGTTACATGGGCAACCGACAGAAGCGTAAGAGGTTGGGGAACAATAAGAAAGAATCAAAACCAGTGGCGACTCCAACACAACATAGAGAACGAGATATCTACTACAATTGTGGAGTACCAGGACACCATTCCCAAGAATGCAGAGTATCAAGGAAATCTAATGGATGTGGAATACGGTGTTTTAACTGTGATAAAGTTGGTCATGTCCGTAAGTTTTATCCAGAATTAGAGATGCAACACAATGCTCCATCGCAACAAGTACCACGAGGGCAGACTCACCATACAAGTAATGGATCGCAACTTAGACAAGGACGAGAGACAGAAGGTACAACACTCAACACCTACATCATGTATTATATATGATCCCGATATTGCAGGAAGTTTGGTATTTGTTTGATTTGATTGTAAGAGGATTAGCCTACACCGTAAATTGTAGTTACCGGAACAATTCGTTTGACACTGATCAACAGTAGTTATCCAAGTATAGATATAACATCAATTGCATCCCATATGACTTCTTTTACATCCCTATAAGACTTCAAATGCATCCTTATATGACGTCAATTGCCTCCCTATCGAAAGACTACGCCAACCATTGGTATGTTGGACAGAGACTAGAGATGAGGAATCTAAATTTGCTTTAGATGTAGCTTTGACAAGAGAGGACGAACTAGAAGATTGCGAGTATACGGGAAGAGATACGAGTAACGTAGAGACAACACCAGAATTACAAAGAGTATCATAGAAGGATTCTTTTCAACACCGATTGCATATTGCTTTCACCCAGTCGAGATTATATAATAGAACGACTCATGAAAATCAGTATGTAGCTCTGCCTAACCTATTTAGGTAATACGTGGAAGCAGAACGAGTATTTAATGGATGGTACGACCTCGAGAGATGATTATGTCAATAGTACGTGGGAATATGGAGATACATGAGGAAGTTTAAATCACCAGTTACGATATTAGAGTCACAAATGCTTTCAAGCCAATATCCTGAGGGATGACGACAATAATACGGGAGTTAACAAGGAGTTCAGAGATAGAAGACAATCAACTGATGCAGCAGTACAGACATCGACAGCACAATAGGAAGCATCTTCGGAGACAGGAGCAGACAGCAATGCTTCACTATGACTTAGATGAGATTAGAACACTTGATCAGTAGAACCCTTACACCGTAGAGTTTGACCTGAGGGAGGAACCTCATGTGTTTAGAGACTAGCCGTTTCAGATGTTGTGAGAGGATTTGATTGTGCTACCTAGAACCTTTTCCCGAAGTTCGACTTACGAATTTTATATATCTAAACCCGAGGATTTGGTAGTTGTCACCCTAGTACTCGTAGATCGTTGATATTTTCGTATCGCGTGTCTAGAACTTTAATCCGTTGGCCGCTGAGGTAATTGTTTACGTAAAACGAGAACTTGAGCATTTTTTAGATTCTATCTTCTGAGATGGATTTCTTTTTGGTATAGGGGCTACTGCTTCAGATTTCGAGGATGAAATCTTTTGATAAGTGGTGGATGATGTAATACCCCGTATTTTTAGGTATATATCCCTAGTACTTTTCCAAGCCTTTGGGTAAGTTTGCATCCCAATCGATTGGATATTTTACCAATCGATTGCCACTTTTGAGAACCCAATCGATTGACCTTATCTCAATTGATTGCTTTCCCAATCGATTGGATGTTTACCAATCGATTGGCATCCTGCCGACCTAACCCCAATCGATTGGCACCTGGTACCAATCGATTGAGAGTAGCTGGAGTTGGCCACCTCGTTGGTTTTGTGTGGTTGTGATTGTTTTCCCCTCCCTATATATACCCCTCCCCTTATACATATATATGTTTGCTTGTGTGTGTGTTTGGGAGAGAGAGAGAGAGAGATATATACTCTCATATATATATATATATTACACACACACACACTCTCGGGTTAGAGAAGAGAAGAAGAAGAAGAAGAAGAAGAAGAAGAAGAAAGAGGAGAGGAGACCAGAGAGAAAGACAGACAGAGAGAGGGAAAGAGAACTCACCATAGCCGCCGCCGCGGAGCTCGAGACGCCGTCACCGGAACGCCGGAGAGAGGCGAGTTTCATTAACTCACTCAAGGAGGTGTTTTTGAGATGTTTGTATGTGTTTAATAACGTTTATAAAGAGAAGAGAATCCCCAACGTTTTTATAATAAAAACCAGCAGTTTTGAGGAAGAAGACAGAGTTCAATCGATTGCCATGGGTTCCAATCGATTGATATGTCAATCGATTGGTATTTTGTCCAATTGATTGATATTGTTTCCAATCGATTGACATGTTTGTTCAATCGATTGTATATGAGCAGAATATTATTTGTATGTTGTCTTATATTTGTGATATATCAGACTTGTTAATAATTGTACCATATGGGTTATTGCGCTGTGTGGATAAGATTTATAAGTACTATGTCAGGACTAGACTTATATGCAATTATCATTGATATTACTAGATGAATTATCCTATGTTATCTGTCGATATGAGATGAATTGTTTAACTGTCATATGTTATTGTCAAACTGAATAGTAGAACGGAACACAATTGTATGTTAATAATCAATAATCAGTAGATATGATTAATACAGAGCATGTGGCATTTCCTGTACTTAGTATATGAGCATTTCACAACATGTGTCAGCATGCATGGGATAGTGATGTGAAGAGGCAAGAGAAGCTGATGAGAAATGGGACATGTGACTTATGTGGAATATGAGATATGTGTACTTTGGATCCATGGGATCAACGGCTGACGAGTCGGGTGGACGTGGGACGGTTAGAGTTCCTAGTACGCCTCTTGTTGTTGAAGACGTCCAGTAATTCGTATGCACTGTTGAAGACGTCCAGTGTACCGTTGACGATTACGTCCGGCTAGTGCCCTAATGTATTTTCACCGTGTAGTCGACCAGTGAGAATATGCACAGCGTAGAAGACGTCCGTTGTGCCGCTTCCATCGTTTACAGATAGGTGGTACCGTGTAGACGACCGGTAACCCTATCAAGGGATTGTAGGACCTACTGCCTAGTCGGGTGATTCCGATTGGTATTATGGTATCTATGTATGGATACGGATTTGGATTATGGTATCAACGTATGGATACGGAGATGGATAGAAATATGAATATGAGTATGGATATGATAAGATAAATGTTCAGTCGTGGATTCAGCGTCCCGACGTAAAGGTATATGCATGGGATGGATGCATGGGTTGCATGCATGGTTTTGATGAATACGTGATGAGATATTTACACTATGATCTTTATCCTTGTCATTACTTAATATGTTTCCTGCTATCCCTGAATTAATGTACAGTTTAATGAGACCTTTGCTATGTCCGTGAGTGACGCCATTGTTAAGAGATTAACCGCATTTTAAGATGCTGAACAATAACGGTGAGGAGTGTTGTTTAGTGTACTCACTCAGCCTTGTATCCAAAGCTGATGGCGTTTGTGCCCTGGACATTCCAATGTCTAGAGCTTCGCAGGACTTGAGGACGAGAGACTGATGTTCTGCCGGTCTTGGAGCTGAAGGCTTGGAGAAGAAGACGTGCTGCTTATAATAGTTAGTTTGTATATCTGTTGTTATTATTGTTATAGGCCTGAGACTATAAGCCAGTTGTTGTAATAGTTTTAATAGACTTTTATAATTGGTACTTGGGCATCTGTTGCTTCCATACCTTTTATAGTTTCCGCTGTAGCCTCTGATTAATGTTAATAAGATATGTTCTATGAATAGCATCCTCCCTATCGTGGTGTTTATTGGTTTGAGTAGATGACAATGCGGTTATTCACCCGTCATTCCCTATGAACCCATAAAGGAAATTTATTTTTTCTCTATTTATGCTGCTCCGGGGCGTGACAAAATCAAAAAAAAAAAAAAAAAAAATGTAGTCACATCATATGACTAGTTATTTTACCATTTACTGTATAATGTTTTACTAGTCAAATTTATATAACCACAAATGACTCTATATTCTCTATCCAAATATCAACTTTTGAATCTTCAATCTTTCAGTTGAAAAAATCTCAACTATAAGATGACTAGATAAAATGAATAGTGTTGATGAAATTAAAAGTTGAATAATAGATAGTTAAAGTAAATAACAATGCTAAAGACACTAACAAATCTCACTAACACTCACACCGCACTCTATCTCTCTCCTAGGTCCTAGAAAAGAGATAGAGTATGGTATGAGTGTTAGTATAATTTACAAGTGCTCTAAATATTACTCTAAAATTAATTTTAGCTAAAGTAGCTGATTATAAATATTGTCACTGCTAGAGCACTTTCTTTCGTTCTCCACTAAGTTTTTAGTTAGACCACGATTTTTGTTTAGAGAGCATTTTTGCTCATCCAAAAAATGGTTCACCAATATTCATCCAAGTATCTCATTGGCCAATGCAATGTTTAATCTTGAGTCCTACTGCATTGGCCAATAGAATGCTTTGGTGGGTGAGCATTGGCGAACTATTTTTTGGGTGAGTAAAAGTATGTTCTTTTGTTTAAAACTTTTTAAATGATTACTTTACCCTATTCAAATCCAAAATAAAACGAATAAGCAATTTTTTTTTATCATTTTCTTTCCAACAATGTTAGGGCCACACCTATTCACACTCAAAAAGTATCCATACCCTGAAGTTGGTCCACCTCAGGGTGTGGAAACTTTTTGGGTGTGGATGAGTGTAGCTCAAACATTACTCTTTTCTTTCCCTCAATCTCTATGGCTACTTTTTCCAAGTTTTTGAAAGCAAAAATTATGGGTTAATTACAGAAACACCCCCTGTGGTTAGGCCTTTTATCAAATGCCCCATGTACTTTAAATTTTATCACTAATACCCCCTGTGATTTGGACTAAAGTAAAACAGACACTTTTTCCGTTAAAGTTAACGAAAAATTGATAAAAGTACAAAATTACCCTATTAGATACTAATAATAACACCCTTATATGCTTAAATGTTTATTTAGGCATAAGTGGTATATTATTATATTATTTTGATATTACATTTGTTGTTAAAGACCATTATGTGGTCACTTAGGGGTACCTTTGTGAGAGCGAATTTGACACACACACACAAAAAATTTTGGGGATAAATTTTTTTTAGATCTTAGTACATCACTACACTGGATTTCACTGTGTGTGTGGTCAAGAGTAGATTAAAAAAAAAAACTAACATATCACCAAGATTGTGTGTATCTAAGAGTAGATAAAAAAATAATAATAATAAATAATATATCGCTAAGACTGTGTGTGGTGTGTGTGTGTGTAGATCAAAGTGACTATTTTTACCCATGGGTAGATCAAAAATTAAATAAAAAATTAAATAAATTTGCTCTCATGAGCATACCTCAAAGTGACTACAGAATGGTCTCTAACAATAAATATAATATCAAAATAATATAATAGTATACCACATATGCCTAAATAAACATTTAAGCATATAAGGGTGTTCTTTTTAGCATGTAATAGGGGTAATTTCGTATTTTTACCCATTTTCCGTTAACTTTAACGAAAAAAGTGACTATTTCACTTTAATCCAGACCACAGGGGGTATTAGTGATAAAATTTAAAGTATAGGGGGGTAACTGATAAAAGGCCTAACCATAGGGGGTGTTTCTGTAATTAACCCAAAAATTATTAAGAGTCACCTACTTTCTTTGAGGTTTGACCTTAATACACATATCTCCCCCTCATGTTTCAATAGTCTCATTCACTACTCTTATTTTAAATTTTAGTATTAGTTTTCCTCCTCCCTTTAATAATTCATTAGAAAATTTATTTGAATCTAACACTAGAATCTATATAATAAGTTAGAGCGGTGGGTCCTATTCTTTTTAATCTAATTTTCAATCTCAACCGTTGAGACAAGACTGTATATTTTACTCCGTTGGATGATTTGTACCACAAAAATTATGTTAAATCTAATCTATAGGGGGATCATCTCACACAAATTCTTGATTTGGTAAAATCCAGAGTTAATACTAACCCGTTATAAAACTTACCAGTTTGAAATTCAAATAACTCATCAAAATTTCAAAAGGAAAGAAAAATTAATAACATCATTGCAATATTTAAATTTTTTTTTTTTGAATTTTCTTCTTTTTTGTAAAATTATGCAAATAAATCTGTCTTTTTTTTTTTTTTTTTTTTTTTAATGTACACATGTATATGCATTTATGATGAAGACAGTGCCCGTGGACACATGTACATGGGCAAATGCACGTTGGGGCTATTGCCCCCCTCAACTTTTCAAAATCAATATTTTACCCTATAAATTTCACATTATTTATTTTTACCCCTTAATTGCCCCCTCAACTTTTCAAAATCACTCTTTTACCTTATTTAATATACATTAGTCATTTTTGCCACCCCCCAACTTACATATTTCCTTTTTGGATTATGCACCCCCTCGAACAAAAATCCTGGGTCCACCCTGTACATGTATATGCATCGCATAAAAATGTTTTGGGCATCTATACTTGAAGTTCAAAACAAAATTAAGGAATGAAAAATCCCGACCATCATGGCTATATTTAATCTGTTGGTATGGTTAATTGATTGGATTCGTTGCATTTTTTTGCAAGTCTATTGAGAGGGTGTTTTGTGAATCTTATGATTTTAAATTATATTATTTACACTTTTTGAACTAGAATGATTCCAAATTCCAATGGTCTTTTAAAGGATTAATTTATTTTTATTTTATTTTTTTCACTACGTGCCCACGGACACGGGTTATAACTAGTTTATAAATAAAGGAGATCAAGAGAAATTCTTGAAAAGTGAAGAGGTATGTATATTAAGACCAAATTTAGGAGGAAACATGTGATATTTACCCAATTATTAATGCTTTCAAATTGATTTCTTCGCACCTATTTGTTGAAAACTTAATAAATACCTAACCAAATTGACATTATCCCGACTACGGTTAATATTTTCCTTTCCACTCCAACCAACCCCCACACTTTAAAATTCTCATAGTTCTAGCAATTTTTTTTGTTCTCCTTGATCTTGATAGGGTAAAGTAGTTATTTTTAAAACTGTAACAAAAAATTCTCCGTCAATTGATAGTTGACTAATGGTCGTTTTCCGTTAATACAAAAATTACATTATACTCCTGCTCGTTGCAGAACGTGGGACTAAAATTTTTTAGTTTGGACAATATAAGATAGGACAGCTCTCTTGTTCAATCTTATAAGAGTTAATTACAGAAACACCTCCTGTAATTAGGCCTTTTATCAGTTACACCCTTATACTTTAATTTTATCACTAATGTCCCCTGTGGTCTGGATTAAAGTGAAATAGTCACTTTTTCCGTTAAAGTTAACGGAAAATGGGTAAAAATACAAAATTACCCCTATTACATGCTAATAAGAACACCCTTATATGCTTAAATGTTTATTTAAGCATGTGGTATACTATTATATTATTTTGATATTATATTTGTTGTTAGAGACCATTATGTAGTCACTTTGAGGTACATTCATGAGAGCAAATTTATTTAATTTTTGATCTACCCTTGGACACACACACATACACACTCACAGTCTTAGCGATATTTTATTTATTTTTTATTTTTTTTAATCTACTCTTAGACACACACAATCTTGGTGATATGTTAGTTTTTTTTTTATCTACTCTTGACCACACACACAGTGAAATCTAGTGTAGTGATGTATTAAGATTTAAAAAAAAAATTATCCCCAATTTTTTTTTTGTGTGTGTGTGTATGTGTGTCAAATTCGCTCTCACAAAGGTGCCCTAAGTGACCACATAATGGTCTTTAACAACAAATGTAATATCAAAATAATATAATAAAAAAAAAAAAAAAAAAAAAATATAATAATGTACCACTTATGCCTAAATAGACATCTAAGCATATAAGGGTGTTATTATTAGCATGTAATAGGGGTGATTTTGTACTTTTATCAATTTTCTGTTAACTTTAACAGAAAAAGTGACTGTTTCACTTTAGTCCAAATCACAGAGGGTATTAGTGATAAAATTTAAAGTATAGAGGTATATTTGATAAAAGACCTAACCACAGGAGGTGTTTCTGTAATTAACCCATCTTATAATTAAGTGCATGGCCTATTCGTAGTAACGGATTGAAAGGTACCATAAAACAGAGGGCCTTTGGTTTGGCACAAAAATAGTATGCAGTAAATGACACTTTGCACTAGTCCACGCATGCATTGATACGAGACAATACAAGCTCACATCACACGAGCTCAAGAGTTTGTGTGGTGTTGATGCATGATTCATTAAGAGTTGGGTTGAATACATTTCGGTATTTTTTTTATTTTATTTTTTCCTAAAATTTCATTCGATCATTATAAATTGTACGTAGTATTAACGAAGGCTCTGAAACTATAAATTGATTTCAGTTGGTGACAAATAGACCACGTTTGAACAGTAGTAATCCAGGATTCCAATGGATATTGCATTATTGGTAAGCAATCGCCTATGTTTTAATTGTTAATTGATGATACCAAAAAATACATAGGGTGACACGGGTCTCAAGGATGCGGAAAAAAGGAAAAAATAATCGAACCAAGGAAATATGCCCGAGGCGTGAGTCCTTGGACTAGACACCCGGGGAGACTCGGTGAAAACCCAGTACACCTAAGATCACATTTGCAAATTAGGCGTATCTATACCTGAAGCACACTCTTGGCCGTGCACGTTTCCATTCAGCGCATGACTCCCCTATGACCGAGCACAAAGGAGATCTCTGCAAGATACTGGGTAGCAACGTAGGCCTCAGCTATTACCATTACTCTGTGGATACACACTGTAACTTTGGCATCAAAGGGGCTTTGGTATGGACGAGAGAGCCTTCTTCCAGGCCTTGGACACCGAAACCCTGAAGGGACGCAGATGAAGGGACGCTAGCACTTTTTTTAGCAACATTATTGTAACACCACTATTGTTGTTTTGATACTTCGAGGAATTGGATCCACTTGATCTATATCTTTTCTATCACACTCTTTTCTATCCACTCGATCTATTAATATTGACTATGAAATCATGCAAGAAAAAAAAATTACAAATTAAACTAAAACGTGAAAATGTATTTAATTTTTTTTGCGTGAATCTATCAAAAATTTATTGCTTTTGTAAATTTGTCATCCATGGTGTGTAAATCTCAAAAAAAGAAGAAGAAGAAATTACATGAATAACTCTAAAAGGCCAAAAAATGAGAAAGTTATGGCCGTTTAATTTAAATGGACAGTATTATCTATTCAACAAACTAAAGCTCAAAATGAGGCTCCTAATTATATGTTTTTTCCTAATTTTTCAAGTCCGATGCGTAAATCTCGGGAAAAAAAAAAGAAGAAGAAAAAAAGGAAAAAAAATACAAAAATAATACAAAAGAAGAAAAAAAAACATACAAAAACGGCCAAAGAATGATGAAGTTATGGTCATCTAAAGTTGTCATTTTGTATTACATGCATATGGATCTTGTTTAAAGATCTCGATTTCACGATTCAAAAAATATAAATTTTATGAAAAACAAGTTTAAAATTAGAATTTACGGAATTTTAATATTTAAAAAAAACTAATGATGACATAAGATAACTAACTCTCAAAGGGTAGAAGTGATTAAAAATAAGAAAAAAGTGTGAAATGACTCTAATTAGTAGCAAAAATGTGGCGAAGGGCCTTAATTAAAAAAGCCGAAAACCATAGATATTTGCTTGTACTACCTCTCTTTGAGGGATTTCACACAAAAAATCCCTAGACTGAAATCCCTTTACCTTTTTTTTTTTTTGATACTCAATCTCTGTACAAATTGAAATGCAACCATGTATCACGGGATTCGGACATCAGTTGCCATCGGAATTTTAAAATGAGTAATTCTAGGTACATCTATATCTATAAAAGCAATCAAATAGTTCTCAGCATAGTATCTTCTTATAGTGTATTTGTACAATCATAGTATCTAGTAGACGTTTTGGTTGTATCTATGTGTACATATTATTAGATTATTACCTCAAACCCTAGCGATCCCTGTTTTGGAAGAATCGTTTCATATTATGATACTTTAGCGAACTGGATCGCCTCTTCTGGAGCTTTATATCAGGTGATATTGTAAAAAGACCACCAAAATCTAGTGATAGTATGTATAAAGATACAAAATTCAAATCAATATATTTTTTTTAATTTGGAATTAATTTAACAATATGTATCACATAAAAATACATCCTAACTGACTCACAAAGACTACAATTCAACTAGTCGAAACCCCGTGTGCTACGCACGGGCTGTTTTGAAATATTTACAGTTTATTTGATCAACTATACATTAACATGAACATGTGTAATATATACATACGCATAATGTCACTTGAGGGAAGAAAAAAAGTTAAAGGAAAAAGTGTAAAATTCAGGGATATGTTCGTCTTTTAGTATTTTTGTAGATCCTGAAAGTGCTATTTTGTCATTTTAAATTATTGATTGTTAGCGTCAGCATAAAATTCTAGTTTGTTTAATGGTAGTACGGTGAAAGGAAATAATTGCGCATATGTTCGTTGTATTTTGAGATGTTAACTGATTTAAGGTAGGAGCATCTTCCTTTAAAATATTCAGAACTATAATTCAATAAAACTAAAATAAAAATAAAATTTAAAAATGAACTTTGGGTATTCCTCATAAACTTGAGATACGAGAGTTCTACATTTCTTGTTTTAACTTTCTTCTCAAGTTCAATGCCAACGATTATGTCACGCCCCGGAGCAGCATAAATAGAGAAAAATAAATTTCCTTTATGGGTCCATAGGGAATGACGGGTGAATAACCGCATTGTCATCTACTCAAACCAATAAACACCACTATAGAGAGGATGCTATTCATAGAACATATCTTATTAGCATAATCAGAGGCTACAGCGGAAACTATAAAAGGTTTGGAAGCAACAGATGCCCAAGTACCAATTATAAAAGTCTACTGAAACTATTACAACAGCTGGCTTATAGTCTCAGGCCTATAACAATAATAACAACAGATATACAAACTAACTATTACAAGCAGCACGTCTTCTTCTCCAAGCCTTCAGCTCCAAGACCGGCAGAACATCAGTCTCTCGTCCTCAAGTCCTACGAAGCTCTAGACATTGGAATGTCCAGGGCATAAACGCCATCAGCTTTGGATACAAAGCTGAGTGAGTATACTAAACAACACTCCTCACCGTTATTGTTCAGCATCTTAAAATGCGGTTAATCTCTTAACAATGGCGTCACTCACGGACATAGCAGAGGTCTCATTAAACTATGCATTAATCAACGATAGCAGGAAACATATTAAGTAATGACAAGGATAAACATCATGGTATAAATATCTCATCACGTATTCACCAAATCCATGCGTGTAACCCATGCATATACCTTTACGTCGGGACGCTGAATCCACGACTGAACATTAATCTCATCATATACGTACTCACATTCATATCTCTATCCATCTCTGTATCCATACATCAATACCATATTACAAATCTGTGTTCATTCGTCGATACCCAAAATCTCATATCCGTATCCATACGTCGATACAATAATGCCAATCGGAATCACCCGACTAGGCAATAGGTCCCACAATCCCTTGATAGGGTTACCGGTCGTCTACACGGTACCACCTATCTGTAAACGATAGAACGGCACATCGGACGTCTTCAACGATGCGTATACCCTCACTGGTCGTCTACACAGCTGAGAATACATTAGAGCACTAGCCGGACGTCTTCAACGGTACACTGGACGTCTTCAACAGTGCATACGCATCACTGGACGTCTTCAACAGCGAGAGGCGCACTAGGAACTCTAACCATCCCACGTCCACCCGACTCGTCAGCCGTTGATCCCACGGATCCCAAAGTACACATATCTCATTATTCCATATAAATCATAGTTCCCTTTTCTCATCATATCTTCTCATCTCTTCATATCAATATCCCATTTCTCATCAGATTCTCTTACCTCTTCACATCACTATCCCATACATGCTGACACATGTTGTGAAATGCTCATATACTAAGTACAGGAAATACACATGCTCTGTATTCAACATATCTACTGATTTCTGATTATTAACATGCTGTCGTGTTCCGTTCTACTATTCAATAACATATGACAGTCCAATAATTCATCTCATATTGACAGTTAATAATAAACAGTTCATCTTGTAACATTAACATAAACATCATATAAGGCTAACGTAGTATCATGTTGACTAAGCACATATCAAATATCACGTAGGTACAACCATTAGCAGCTTGGGTACATTACAATCAGCTCATAACATATACAATAGATAAACAACATTCTGCTCTTCCCAATCGATTGGACTTAATGTCAATCGATTGTCGATTGGACTTTATGTCAATCGATTGGAAATAATGTCAATCGATTGGACTTTATGTCAATCGATTGGAAATAATGTCAATCGATTGGACTTTATGTCAATCGATTAGAAATAATGTCAATCGATTGGACTTTATGTCAATCGATTGAACTCTGTCTTCTTCTTCAAAACTGCTGGGTTTTATTATAAAACGTTGGGGGTTCTCTTTCCTCCTCATGCACGTTATTATACACACATAATCATCACAAAACAAACCTCCTTGAGTGAGTTAATAAACTCACCTCTCCCGGCGTTCCGGTGACGGCGTCCCGAGCTCCGCGGCGGCGGTTATGGTGGTTGATCTCTCTCCTCTCCTTCTCGGTCTCTCTGTCTGTCTCTTCTTTCTCTCTGTCTCCCCTCCTCTTCTTCTTCTAATTCTTCTCTTCTTCTTCTTCAACCCGAAAGTGTGTGTGTGTGATATATATATACAATATATATGTGTGTATACATATATGAGAGTATGTATCTCTCTCTCTCAAGGCTGCCAAACTTGGCCCAAGGCCACAAATGAACAAGTATATATAGGGATAAGGGAGTGCCACACGTTCAAAGCTGAAGGAAAGAAGAAAATGTTTCTCAGCTTATGTCAATCGATTGAACTCTGTGTCAATCGATTGGAGACAGATATTTGTAGTCAATCGATTGGAATGAATGGCAATCGATTGGAATGAATGGCAATCGATTGGAATGAATGGCAATCGATTGGAATGTTGACACGTCATCAATTTTAGTCGGTAGAATGTCAATCGATTGGGAACATGTCAATCGATTGGTATCTGAAAAGTGTCAATCGATTGGGAAAACTTATCAATCGATTGGTATCCAAAAATGTCAATCGATTGGGAACTCAAACTCACCAAAGACTAAGGAAAGTACAAGGGATATATATATACCTGAAAATACAGGGTATTACATCATCCACCACTCATCAAAAGATTTCGTCCTCGAAATCTGAAGCAGTAGCCCCTCAAATAAAAACACAAATCATCTCAGAAGACATACTCTAAAATGCTCAAGTTCTCGTTTTACATAAACGATCACATCAGCGGCCAAAGGGTTAAGTTCCAAACACGCGATGCAAAGTTATCAACGATCTACGAGTACTAGGGTGACAACTACCAAATCTTCAGGATTAAGGGATATGAAATTCGTATGTCGAACTTCAAGAAAAGGTTCTAGGTAGCATAATCTAATCATCTCACAACTCTGAAACAGCTAGTCTCTAAACACAAGATTCATTCCTTAAGTCAAACTCTATGGTGTGAGGGTTCTATCGATCAAATGTTCTAATTTCATTTAAGTTGTAAAGAAGCGTTGCCGTCTACTCTTGTCTTTAATGATGCTTCGAACTATGCTAACAATGTCTTTACTGTATCAACAGTTGGCTGTCTCCCATCTCTGGACTCCTGGTTATGATTGTCAGCGTCCTTAGTCGGTCTCTTATTGCACAAGACGTCCTTATAAAACTCCTATGTTATTATCATCCTTTAGTATGCTGACTTGAAAACATTGTGACTCTAACATCGTAGTTGTTGATTCGAACTTCCTCATGTGTCTCCAAATTCCCATGTATTATTAATATAATCATCTCTCGAGTTTGTACCATCCATTGAATACTCATTTTACTCCCACGTACTAATCAAATAGGTTAGGCAGGACTACATACTGATATCGTGAATCGTTCTATTACAGAATCTCGACTGGATAAAAGCAACATGCAATCGGTATTTGAAAAGAATCCTTCTATGATACTCTTTTGAAAGTTCTGGTGTTGTCTCTGCGTTACTCGTATCTCTTCTCGTATACTCGCAATCTTCTAGTTCGTCCTCTCTTGTTAAGGCTACATCTAACGAAAATTTAGATTCCTTATCTCTAGTCTCTGTCCAACATACCAATGGTTGGCGTAGTCTTTCGATAGGGAGGCAATTGACGTCATATAAGGATGCAAAAGAAGTCATATGGGATGCAATTGATGTTATACAGGGATGCAAATGATGTCATATTTATTCTTGGAAAACTTATTGTCATAGACGATTATTGATCAATACCAAATGGGGTGTTTGGGTATCTACAATTTATGGTGTAGGCTAATCCTCTTACAATCAATCAAATGGATGTAAAACTTCCTTCAATATTGGGATCATATATAATACATGATGTAGGTGATGAGGGTTGTACCTTCTGTCTATCGTCCTTGTCTAAGTTGAGACCAATTACTTGTATGGTGAGTCTGCCCTCGTGGTACTTGTTGCGATGGAGCATTGTGTTGCATCTCTAATTCTGGACAAAACTTACGAACATGGCCAAATTTACCGCAGTTGAAACATCGTATTCCTCGTCCATTAGATTTTCTTGCCGCTCTGCATTCTTGGGAATGGTGCCCAGGTACTCCACAATTGTAGCAGATATCTCGTTCTCTGTGCTGTGTTGGAGTCGTCATTAGTTTTGATTCTTTCTTGTCGTTCCCCATCCTCTTACGCTTCTGGCGGTTGCCCATGTAACTTCTCTCTGTGTTTCCTTGTTGAACTTGGTTAGCTGCCAACACCACCTGACTGTCTCGTCCTCTCTGATCCGTTATGAAAAACTGATCGTTCCCTGGAATTATTTTATCAAAGTATGGTCTTTCACTAATCTGAGTATCATCTTCTAGCTTCGTTGCCATTTCTACCAAAGCTTCGAAAGATTGATCTAAATGTCCTATAGTCATATGACGAATATGTGGAACTAGTCCCTGATGATATCTTTTGATCTTCCTTCTTGGTGTATCGATCATATGCGGTGCAAATCGTGATAGCCTCTCGAATTGAGTTGTATATTCGGGCACTGAAAAACAACCTTGAATTAATTGTATGAATTTCATTTCCCTTTTGTTCTTCTCAGATTCTGGAAAGTACTTTTCTAGAAATCGAGTCTTGAATGATTCCCAAGTCATCCTTCCTACAGCTTCTTCACCTATCGTAGCTTTCACTGCGTCCCACCAATCTGCTGCTGAGAATGTCAGTTGAAATATAGCCAAATGTCTTTTCTCAATGTCAGTACATTCGAGTGTCTCAAATATCAGTTCTATCTGGCGAATCCATTGCTCAGCTTGCCATGCTCCCGTTAATCCGGTAAAGGTCTCTGGTTGAAGAGCACGAAATTCCTTTAGCAGCTTGACTCTTGTCTGTCGTACTGGTGCTTCATTACCGATGACGTAATCCGCACGATTGATAACTTGTTCCATGCGACGGATGAAAACTCCGACCATTCCTGTTGGATCTATCTCAGGAGGCACTACACTAGGTACTCCATTCAGCTGGCCCTGGTTTCCTCGAGTCGTTCTAACCATAACGAGTACTGGTAGTGTTCGGTGTTGCTATCTACAATTAAAAATCTATTCGGTCAGACGCATTCTATCTTACAGCTCAAACAAGAACAAAACATGTGGTAACCAATATATAGTACCACTATATCATACGATCACATCAAGCAATACGAATACTCACATAAATAATAATATTAACCCCAGAGGTCAGTCTACCTACTAGGTACGCTTAAATGTATCTAAGCTCAAGACACGGATTACGAAACTATAGGTTCTATACGTAACGTCAAATCTAACATCCTATTTCCATTCTCAGGTTCCAAGCTATGAGTATTGCTCAACTAACATGTGAGAACACTCAACTAACATGTGAGAACACTCAACTAACATGTGAGAACACTCAACTAACATGTGGCTCAAGGTAACAAGAAAATCTTATCCTTAACCTCTTTCTATTTCTAGGACATACTGACTGTTCCGAGATCGCTCAGGAATTTGTCAGTGTCTAAAATCCAACGGCTCTATATATAGGATCTCCATCACCACAACTAACTCTCAATGCCCGTTCTCCGCGAACTCAGCTATCCATATTCTTATTGGTTCCAACAGTTACTACCTGTTAACGAAACATTCTCAGATGGATTCTTCTAACTTCTCGTCTATATGACAAGATAACAGCTCTGTCTCATCTCAACTAATCCTCGTGCTATTGACATTAACTTAGAACTCGGGTTCCAATCACAAAAGACAAGCGGTTAACAACTAAAACCTAGGCTTTGATACCAAAAATCCTGTCACGCCCCGGAGCAGCATAAATAGAGAAAAATAAATTTCCTTTATGGGTCCATAGGGAATGACGGGTGAATAACCGCATTGTCATCTACTCAAACCAATAAACACCACTATAGAGAGGATGCTATTCATAGAACATATCTTATTAGCATAATCAGAGGCTACAGCGGAAACTATAAAAGGTTTGGAAGCAACAGATGCCCAAGTACCAATTATAAAAGTCTACTGAAACTATTACAACAGCTGGCTTATAGTCTCAGGCCTATAACAATAATAACAACAGATATACAAACTAACTATTACAAGCAGCACTTCTTCTTCTCCAAGCCTTCAGCTCCAAGACCGGCAGAACATCAGTCTCTCGTCCTCAAGTCCTACGAAGCTCTAGACATTGGAATGTCCAGGGCATAAACGCCATCAGCTTTGGATACAAAGCTGAGTGAGTATACTAAACAACACTCCTCACCGTTATTGTTCAGCATCTTAAAATGCGGTTAATCTCTTAACAATGGCGTCACTCACGGACATAGCAGAGGTCTCATTAAACTATGCATTAATCAACGATAGCAGGAAACATATTAAGTAATGACAAGAATAAACATCATGGTATAAATATCTCATCACGTATTCACCAAATCCATGCGTGTAACCCATGCATATACCTTTACGTCGGGACGCTGAATCCACGACTGAACATTAATCTCATCATATACGTACTCACATTCATATCTCTATCCATCTCTGTATCCATACATCAATACCATATTACAAATCTGTGTTCATTCGTCGATACCCAAAATCTCATATCCGTATCCATACGTCGATACAATAATGCCAATCGGAATCACCCGACTAGGCAATAGGTCCCACAATCCCTTGATAGGGTTACCGGTCGTCTACACGGTACCACCTATCTGTAAACGATAGAACGGCACATCGGACGTCTTCAACGATGCGTATACCCTCACTGGTCGTCTACACAGCTGAGAATACATTAGAGCACTAGCCGGACGTCTTCAACGGTACACTGGACGTCTTCAACAGTGCATACGCATCACTGGACGTCTTCAACAGCGAGAGGCGCACTAGGAACTCTAACCATCCCACGTCCACCCGACTCGTCAGCCGTTGATCCCACGGATCCCAAAGTACACATATCTCATTATTCCATATAAATCATAGTTCCCTTTTCTCATCATATCTTCTCATCTCTTCATATCAATATCCCATTTCTCATCAGATTCTCTTACCTCTTCACATCACTATCCCATGCATGCTGACACATGTTGTGAAATGCTCATATACTAAGTACAGGAAATACACATGCTCTGTATTCAACATATCTACTGATTTCTGATTATTAACATGCTGTCGTGTTCCATTCTACTATTCAATAACATATGACAGTCCAATAATTCATCTCATATTGACAGTTAATAATAAACAGTTCATCTTGTAACATTAACATAAACATCATATAAGGCTAACGTAGTATCATGTTGACTAAGCACATATCAAATATCACGTAGGTACAACCATTAGCAGCTTGGGTACATTACAATCAGCTCATAACATATACAATAGATAAACAACATTCTGCTCTTCCCAATCGATTGGACTTAATGTCAATCGATTGGACTTTATGTCAATCGATTGGAAATAATGTCAATCGATTGGACTTTATGTCAATCGATTGGAAATAATGTCAATCGATTGGACTTTATGTCAATCGATTGAACTCTGTCTTCTTCTTCAAAATTGCTGGGTTTTATTATAAAACGTTGGGGGTTCTCTTTCCTCCTCATGCACGTTATTATACACACATAATCATCACAAAACAAACCTCCTTGAGTGAGTTAATAAACTCACCTCTCCCGGCGTTCCGGTGACGGCGTCCCGAGCTCCGCGGCGGCGGTTATGGTGGTTGATCTCTCTCCTCTCCTTCTCGGTCTCTCTGTCTGTCTCTTCTTTCTCTCTGTCTCCCCTCCTCTTCTTCTTCTAATTCTTCTCTTCTTCTTCTTCAACCCGAAAGTGTGTGTGTGTGTGATATATATATACAATATATATGTGTGTATACATATATGAGAGTATGTATCTCTCTCTCTCAAGGCTGCCAAACTTGGCCCAAGGCCACAAATGAACAAGTGTATATAGGGATAAGGGAGTGCCACACGTTCAAAGCTGAAGGAAAGAAGAAAATGTTTCTCAGCTTATGTCAATCGATTGAACTCTGTGTCAATCGATTGGAGACAGATATTTGTAGTCAATCGATTGGAATGAATGGCAATCGATTGGAATGAATGGCAATCGATTGGAATGAATGGCAATCGATTGGAATGTTGACACGTCATCAATTTTAGTCGGTAGAATGTCAATCGATTGGGAACATGTCAATCGATTGGTGTCTGAAAAGTGTCAATCGATTGGGAAAACTTATCAATCGATTGGTATCCAAAAATGTCAATCGATTGGGAACTCAAACTCACCAAAGACTAAGGAAAGTACAAGGGATATATATATACCTGAAAATACAGGGTATTACAGATTATTGCAAGGGAAGCAACCGCAAGAGCTATGGCTAAAGAAGATAATTTTGTTTGTTTGCCTGTTCAGTCGCCCTTTGAATTTGCTCAGTGGTGTAGGTGGACTGCAACTCTCAATTCCTCGGGTTTTCTATGAACAATTGTCATCTTCTTCATCAACTTCTCTTTCAAGTTTGATCTCATCTTCTCAATATTTTCCTGGAATTTAAAAATCACTCCTCATTATACAATATATATATATATATATATTCACCCCTCAAATTTGAAATTAGAGATTTTTAAAATATTGAAAAGAAATCCAAGACCCCATTTTCTTTTCCTTATAAATTTCCTCGTTATTTTCTTTTTTAACCCAAACAAATATAATTGTACGTTTTACTGCAGAAGCTGCTGTGCCAAACATGCCCTGAATCCATGCTATGATCATAAGTACCCAATATATATATATACGAGTCTGGCTCTAGTGCGCACTGGGAAAGCGCACTAGATTTTTAAGTTTAAAAAAACCGCGGGTCAGTGGCGTGTCCTTTGATTGTTTGAGGCTTAAAACCTCAGTGCGTTCACCCAGTGCGCACTGAAGCCTGACTGAAAAGTTTTGCGGTATTCGTGATAAAAGCCGATTTGATCATCTTTTTCACCTTCAGAAATTTATAATAAATTTGTTTTAAATCCAACAATTACGTGCGATATACCGTTTCAAATCCATTGACCTCTAGTATCCATGAAAAATGTTTGAAAAATGGTACAGTGCTCCGATTTTCGAATCAACTTTTGGTCAAATTGGTCAAACTAGGGACCTCTAGGAAGTTCTAGGAACCTCTAGGAGCTCCCAAGGGCTAACGTTTTCATTTGATTTTCTTTTAAAACTCATTTTAGTACTTTTCACATGATCTAGAATGATTTCAAAATTTTTTGGAGAATTTGGATGATTTCGGTCAAACCCTGGTCAAACCTGGGTCAAACCGGTCAACGGGGACTTTTCGGTAGCTTCCGGGACTTCCGGGGGTTTTTGGGAGCTGGCAATTTTACCTGATTTTGCTTTAAAATTCATTTAATTACTTTTCGTACGACGTAGCCTGTTTCCAGAACATTTGATCCAGATCTAGGAGTGTTTGGGCTCTCAGGGGGCATTTTGGTCATTTGTACCACTTTCTGAGTATAGAACTAACTTTTAGGAGTCCTTTCGATCACCGTGAACCACCAATCTATGGGTCTCCTAGACCTGATTGCCAACAAATGGGGTGTATACAGATGTCAAGCATCGTTGATTGTCCAAACTCTTGGGTTTTAAATGCTACCATTTTAAAGGCTTCATAAGCGATTTGTCTACCAAGTAGATTAGCTAGTATAGGGTAGACAAATCATTCGGATTAGAACACATGGAGGCACGCATCCTTGATTGTATGTCAAACCACGATTTCTAATCCGTTTCTATGGAAATCTCAAAGCACCTTTCATCTAGCACATAGATGCACTTCTTGTGTTTGATAATATGCCAAAGTGAGATGTTACCTCAGAGTGTGCTTTGAAACATTAGTGTCACACCCCGATTTTTAGACAACCAAATATTCAATCCAGAGCCTGTATCCGGACTAATATTCAATTACCAAAAATCACGAGAGCGACACCCTCCCATATGCTAACAGAAAATTTATTGAAAACAGTATTTAATACTCCTTAAATAAGGACATGTGATCTTGTGTTTAAAGAAAAACTCTTTATTATTAAACATGTATTCCCAAACATCCATTTCATTGTAAAAGAAATAAAGTTCCATTATAAATATTATATCACTTTTTAATTTAAAAAAAAACATCATTTTCATAAATAAAATGTCCACATACAGAGTTCAGCGGAAATAAAAATAAATAAGAATAAAATCTATACATCCATTGGTCAGAGTAACTACAACGTTCCCAATACCCAATATACCATATTTATTACAATTATACATACTGGCCCACAATGCCAGAAAATAAAATACAATCAAGTACAACAAAAATAAGTACAACTCCAATAATAAACAACACAACGACCATCTCTTCACCCAAATAGAAGCTCCAACGAAAATCTCCAAAAACTAAACCTGCACAAATACATTCGACTACGTTTCATATAGAAACGCCCCCGAATGTATAACACACTCGGGTCAGTCACATGACTGGTATGAGTTAAACAAAACAACAAGTCTTAGGGATCCAACTTGAACCCGTAGACAACAAATTACACTAAAATACTCTTGGGTCAAGACAGGTAGTTCCACACACATATCTGGACAATAGAGTAGTTTCCATTTATGTGGTGGCAAGTAGTTTCTTGCCCAAAATCCAAAGTTACTACGAGTTTCATACTTACCCATTACTTATGGTGAGCCAAACCTGTAATACGTTAGTGGGCCCACCATCCCGCAAATTGAATGATCATAAACCAAGCAAACAATTCTGTATACAAACCGTCCACATTCTAACTCAAACGTCGCATTCATTTTTCCACGCTTATCAGTCTTATGAAATAATCCATGTTCATTACTTATTAACTTTAAATTTATCTTTGCATTCCCTAGCTTCACCACTTGGTCACCCTCCATGGTACACCCACACATATATCCCATGTGTGCCCGGACATACTACTAACATCCACTCTGGTGCTAGTTTGGTTGGGGTATCAACCAAACCAGGTATACACACAGAAGGCCAGTCAATATGCCTAGACGTCTAACAAATAAGCCGGGCATAAGGCTTAGGCCAGCTTGATCACGAAGCCACTGGCATAAGGGTACACTCAGCAAGTCGAGCTACCAAAGAATCATATCACACAACGGGGAGCGGTGAACACTAAAGAACTATGTTGCAATTATCACTTATCGTTCGTATTATTCCCAATAATTGTGAATTTCACGTTTATCAAATAGTTTCGTCTTATCATCCAATCACATCTCTAACTTTTAGATGTATTCCAATTTCTTACAATAAAGGGTTTTATCAATTAACCCATAACAATCTTCCCTTAATAATTTCCAATCAAATTACAAGATCCCCAATATACTATTCAACGAATCTAATTTACTCCTTTTTATCAAAATGACCACAAAATAAGGTCAGTTATTTCAGGTACAATAATCTCAACCCAACATTCAATATTAGCATACATAAAGCACATAATAAGAAATCATTTTCTCCAATTTCCACGTTGAACTATATTGAAAACTGCAACTGTAATCTTAAATTTTTGCCCAAACGGTGCAGAATCAGGAAAAACTTAAAACACGAAAAGTGTGCAGAATCACGTTTTACATAAGTCATGCGGACAGAATGTTCAAATTCAAAGCCACGATTTTCTAATAATTTTCTCAAGTTTCTGCAACTGTATGAACTACACATAAAACGAATTTCACATATATTTTCTAACAAACATGAATATTTCACATATGGTTTTTATCAAACTAACGATTCCCCTAACCCTTTTGAATACTCTAATGTCATGATCGCAAAATCACACGAAGGGGAAAAGAAAATATTTAGATTACTTCAACAATAACAACGTATCCATTACAAAGGTTTAACCCTAATAATTAAATTAAACATGTACGTACTAATTTAATTATTCCCGTATATACATATACATACACATACGTGTATATATATATGATACACAAAGTTTAACTCACCGAGTTGATAAAAAAATGGCAATCACGAATACCCCACGATCCACACGTGACCACGAACCCGGGACCGTTCTCCTTCTTCTCCCTTTTTTCCTTCTTCCTTCTTCTTCTTCTTTTTCTTCTCTCTCTGTCACGCCCCGGAACGGCATAAATAGAGAAAAATAAATTTCCTTTATGGGTCCATAGGGAATGACGGGTGAAGTCACACGATTGTCCACACCACGCAGTACTAAGCAACAAGAAGTAATAGCGTAACAACAAATGAAGTCTAGGTTCTAATCACAAAGCAACATAAAGTCAACAGAAGTTACTAACTATTACATATCAGAGTCTCGAATCAAATATAAGGCAGCGGGAGTACAAATGCCAAGGCAACATATGCCTGACTACAAAAAAGATTCTAAAACGGTAAAGACAACTAGCTACAATTCTAGTCTAGTCTTCAGTTGGCATAAGGGTAGTCCTCGGCGTAGTAGTCTTCTTCGGCCTGACCTCCGTCGGGGAAATTCTCCACAGGAACTCCGTCACTGGCATAGTAGTCTTCTCCTGCAGGCCTTTCACCTGTGTAGTCATGACCAGGATGCGCTGGGACGTGGAAATGTCCAGCGGCATAAACGCCGTCAGCTTAATGAAAGCCGAGTGAGTTAGATACTAACAGGGTATCGACTATTGATATTATTACAAATTATAAACCGTAATCAAATTAGAATTCAGTAAGGGTAACTCCTTTAATCGACCAATGATCCGATTACTAACGTTTTACTCATTATAAGACCGATAACGCGTCTTGATAGGGGAAACAGACTCGACAATCAACTCTATAACGCACCATTGCTCATCCACCGCTTTTAAGAACATATGCACAGTTCACCGCATGTCATGGATACCACGTTAGTCCATCCCCCGCTTTTAAGAACATATGCACAGTCCACCGCATGTCAGGGATATAACGCTTTAAACAACAGTACATCATTCTATGCCACGACTTAGCGACGTCTACCAGTGATCACGGTCCACCGCATGTCATAGACACCTTCGTGTGTCTACCGCTTTTAAGAACATATGATTAGATCATCTGGCTATCTTAGGGCAAATGGTCCGGTTCACCGCAAGTCATAGACACCTTCGTCTGTCTACCGCTTTTAAGAACATATGATCGACCAAAGCTCGCCCACGCAAGATTCCCGAATCTTAGCAAACCTACTTAAGTTCAACTCTATTACCGATACATGACAATCCCAATGTGGCCCGACTACTCTGAATGAATGAATGTTAACTCCAAAGGAATCACAACTATTCCGTTATCTAACATTATAAACGTTATCCGATAGTCTTGTTATTACTACGATCCTATGCTGTATTAACTCGTTATCATGTCTGTATTACAATAATAAAGCATGCTGGGAAGTACTGAACAGTAAATAAACAACTAAACAGTTATTACATTATCTAAACAAGTAAGATAGTAAACTGTAACTTCCAATCGATTGATATAGATGTCAATCGATTGGTATAAAAGTAGTGTCAATCGATTGGAAGAAAGTTCAATCGATTGGATCACAATCCATGTCAATCGATTGATATAAAATGTCAATCGATTGAGACATGAAAGATGTCAATCGATTGATATAGTGTCAATCGATTGGCACTTCGTCTTCTTCACAGAGAAGACTGCCCAGCAACATATAAACGAAACTACATGGTTTCTTCTTCATTTCTTCATTCAAAACATGTCATAACATCAATGTAAGTTACCAAGTGAGTTTAGAACTCACCTTTAGGCGTTAAGGGTGTGTTTGGGAATGTTTGTTGAAGCTTGGAGCTTCAATGGTGGCTCCTCCCTCTCCTTCCTTTGCTCTCTGTCTTCTTTCTTCTCTTTTTCCTTCTTCTCTTCTTCTTTCTGGTCTTCTTCTTCTTCTTCTCAGTCCATCTCTGTGTGTGGGTGAGTGAATATATGTATATATATGAGTATATATATATATATATGAGTGTATATATATATATAAACACACACAAACACTCCCTCTCACTCTCTCGTATTTCTGTAAACAGAAATACGCAGGAAAAGGGTTGGTTTATATAGGGAAAAGGTGTTCACGTGGCTTCTCCCCAGCCAGAGCAAAAGAATCTGCCCAGCTGCCTTCAATCGATTGACATAAGTGTCAATCGATTGATACAATCAATCGATTGAGATAAAGTTCAATCGATTGGTACCCAAAGCAAGTCAATCGATTGGAAAACTTGTCAATCGATTGGTATCCAAAATATACCAAGGGTAAGGCCAAGCTCATACAAGTGTTAAAAGAAACATACAATGTCTTAGTTATATAATACATTACAAGAATACAGGGTATTACACTCTCTCTCTCTCTCTCTCTCTCTCTTTTTCTTCTCTTCCCTTTTTGTTTTAATATGGGGGCTAGGGTTTTTAACATAAGTAGATAAGTACACTACACACACAACACATGTCAAATAAACACACATAAATATATAAATCCCGTTTTTCTTCTTGTGGGCTCACAAAAGAGACCTATATGAGCCCAGAATGCAGTACAAAGTATTAAAATGAGTAGCCCAATGGGTACCCATGACCCCGGTACTAAGTTTTAATGTTAATTACATTATTTAACCCATTCGCGGGCCTGTAAACACTATATAACAAAAATACATATCAACCCTTCACTTTTTTTTTTACAAATATAAATTAATAAAATATAACTCCCAAACTAAACGCGCTCACTCATGATTTAATTGATACGTCCACCAAACACTTAAATTTTTCAACACATGTCTTACATAGGCACACTCATATATTATTGCTAAATGAAAAAATTTAATTAAAATAATTATTTACACACTTAAAAATTTTAGGGTTGTTACAATTAGTCCATCTCATCTTGTATGTGACCCAAGATGGTGGAGGAGGAGGAGCATTACCCCAACCTATTGCATTTTAGATTAGTTTTTCATTTAACTTTTAAGCTCCAAAAATCAAACAAACACCCCAAAAGACGCAAAGTCATTTTATTCCTTTTTATAATCTTTTCTTATTTCTTTCTTTTAAGCATTATAATTAGTTTCTAAACTTCCCAAACACTGTTCATGTATCAATCCCTGTGGACTCGACACCCTACTTCCAACATACTAAGTTTTTAATAGGGTTAATAAAAATACTTGATTTTAACCTAATCAATAGGATTTCTGGGCGAGTGACAATTTTCCTAAGTGGATTAGAATAGCAGTATTGCATAAACTTTCCATAGATTCATAGCCCCAATTCATTTCTGTTATCTTTCATTTGCATGTTGGGTTTTTTAGGAATAGGTACCATCCATAATTTCTAAGGGCTTTTAGTAATTATTTTTAGTATTTTCAAAATTAGATATTAACTGCGAGTATGTATCTTAGTGACACATAATAATAAATTTTGGTTAGCATTGAAAGAGCTGTAAGTATGTTAAATAGAGTATTTAACATAAGAACTAAGTGTCCGGATCATGGGTACCCATTGGACTACTCATTTTAGTACTTTGGATTTTATTTTGGGTTCATATGATGCCCTTTTGTGAGCCCATAAGACAAAATATAGGATTTCAATATTTATTTATGTATGTTATATAGATATATGCTTATACATATCATAAACCCTAGGTTTAATCGATAAAAGGAAAGAAAGAAAGAAAGAGAACAAGAAGGAGAGTAACCACCGAGAAGAGAAGAGGAGATTTGCAAGAGCATTTCCATCCCCACCATCCTCGTCATCCTCCATCATCTTCACCATCTTCCTTGTTTCCATCCTCTTGGTGAGTTAATCATACCACATATGTAAATGTATATACATACATATATATATATATATATAGATATTATTTCGAATGCATGTTTTCTAATTTTATTATTGTTTTGGTATCCACAAGTTGTGGATTACGATAATAATGTATTTTCTTAGACATGAACGAATTAATGAAAGCTTCGTGATTGTAATTGATCTTTACATGTTGACTTTTCTTTCATGTGTAGTATTGGTTCTTGGTGCTAATTTTGTTATTAAATAAATAAATCCCGAAAGATTTTGGATACTTCGATTTAAAGGCTACTGGAAGTAATAAATTTTTATAAATTCGTTTGCTGTGTATTTCAAAATTCTGCCCACGTGCCCTATGTAAAACATGATTCTACACACTTTTTATTCTTTGAGTTTTCCTATTTCTGCACCGTTTTGGGCAGAAAAGGTGTGTTTTAGTAGCAGTTTTTGTTAGTTAAATTTGGAATGAATGTGAATTTCTGTGTTTGAGATCAAACTTAAGATTTTGAGATTTTAATTTGGGATAACCATGTAATCCTTAATATTATGTGTATTCGTGTAATGACAATACCTATAGATGGGTATAGTTGAACTGTGTGTAAAAACAGAACTGTGTGAATCTCTAAAAGGCATAAGAAGTCTAGAAAAAAAAATTTCTTTAGCGTTCACCACTACTCCTTGTGAGATTTTTGGGACGGTATTATGTGGATGACCTATACCTGTATGATTTAAAGTCTGTGTGACATCTTTAAGTCTTATGCCCAACTTGTTATATGATTTGATGTCTTGGCGCAAACGACTAGCGTTCGAAGGCGTATAACCAATTCTCATGATACCCCATGGGAATCGGTGCTAGAGTGGGATTAGTGTTGTGCTTGGGAAACACATTGGATATATGTGTAGGTTGTACCATTGGTAGGGTAGCTGAGGTGGTAAAGTACACAAGTAAAGAATGAATTGTATATTTATTTTATTTCAGGTAGTCGCTGTTACCGTTATTGATTTATACATTTTTTAAATAATAAACGATGCAAAAAATTCAAAATTTTGGCAGAGACATGTAAAATTGTATTCGGAACAACTTTCGTGTTTGCTGAATTCGACTTAAAGATTAAAGATATGTTTAGTCACTGTTTTTCAGGCATTAAATGTGCCTATTTTATTCCGTTTTGTGAAAATTGACTGGAAATGATGTTCTAAACAACTTCCGTATTTTAGACTTTTAATAAAAATGTTGTTTAGATACAGTTCGAAATAGATTTTTAATTCTACAGATTTTGACCATTTTGTTACAAAAGTTTTGGGAATTTACTCTTTGTATAGTTAGAATTACAAAGCGTGGACGCACAACTTCACTAGTAAACTGCATTCTGAACAACTTTTGTGTTTTGTAGTTTGTCTAATTTTGAAGTCTTGAATAGGGAATGATGACGTTTATATGCAAAATTACTTGATTATCATATTTAGAATGCATTAACTTTACTTAGCAGGATAGTGGGCCTATTAATATTTTTGCAGGGCAGGTTCATTGTGTGATCAGTTGGTACTTTTTATTTATTCGAGATTCGAACATTTGCCACCATATTGAGGGAAACTACCTTTCTGTTCTGATATATGTGCTGAACCACTTTTCTAGCCCGATAGTATTCTTGGTGTTGGTTTCTATGTGATGCCGATAATATCTTGTGTGTATATGTGTTGGTAAGTAGTCTATGGGATCCTGTTGATTCTTAAGACTAGTCTTTATTTTTGGTTAACTCTGTAGACACCCAATTTTGACCACACTGATAGGATTTAGGGTGGACAACGTCTTGGAGGATTCGATGATGAAAAGTACCCCGTGGAAGGTACTGGATTCCACACAATCAGAAGATCGGACTTCGGAAAGTGACTTCAAGCTCAGAAAAGCCCTTTTCCATGGATAAATCCCGGTTTTGTCAAAATCATCTCTCAGAATTCATATTCTCTCAGGGTTATATGAACATTAAGTGTTCTAAACGCAGTATTCTAGGTATCCAGAGATTCAATTTTAAAGAAAAGTTCGAAATCGACGCACATTTGAAAGCAATTTTGGAAAAGACGTCATTTGATTTCAAAAAGACGACGAAAGTTCCGGAGGACTTCCGGACTTCAATTGGACTTCAATTCTCATTATAAAACCTCTGGAAATATTTTTATACTGAAATTCAACCTGACAGCTTTCCAACGGTACGTAAACGGACGATTTCGGACACCAAAAAGCATTTTTACAAAAATCTGGAAAAGCAGTGCACGTGATTTTTGAAACAGAGCTTGTGGGTGACCAGAGGGACCCAAATAGTAAATGGCGGTTTTGGGTATAGGGGTGGCGGGTCCCACCATAACCGCCACTTCCATTTGTGTCCTCCACGGAGCTTTTTGAGTTCCAGACCCTTCTAGAAGCTTCCCACTGCGAGGAAATTGCCTGGAAATTGCGTTTAGGCTCCGAAATGGCCATTTTAACCCTCTTTTAAGCTCTAAAAATCCTGTTTTAACCCTGAAACTTAAGAGCTAAGTCTTCAAAACTCTATATAAGATCTCATACATCTCATATGAGATCACATCTTAACACACTAGACACTTGGAAGAGATACACTTGAATATACTTGGAGATACAAACACACATAGAAGCACATACAAGAGAGATAAGTATACTTTGAATATACTTTCAATTTAGGTGAATTCTAGAGAGAGAAAATTATGAATTGAATTTAGATTAACTTAGGCTAATTAGACCACAATTTGAACATCAATTGCCTCCCTCAACTTCCATGGATGAGTGCTTGAAGAACACTTGAATAACACTTGAAGAAGAAGATCTTCAAATCAATTTTGGTCTTGTAATTGAGAATCCTCCAAGAGGTAAACACTATAGTTCATCTCTAATTCCTACTTTGTATATATAGATCTATAAGATTTGGATCTAACTTAGTTCTATTTCTACTTATTAGAACACTCATCTTCTTCCTCTCATGTTCTTCACACACTCACATAGTTAGATCCAAATCTCTTTGATTTTTATTGATAATTTACAATTAGAGATTGTTTTTCACTTTGATTTTCAATTTTGGTTTCATTCTTCAATTTTAGTTTAGATTCATGCATACATGATTATATATATATACATATATCTATTTTGAATTCCATGATGGTTTGGAAATATGGTCTATGAGAAGGATGATTTCTATGTTCATACCTATCTCTTGATTATTCCTATTACCTAGGATTCCTATTGAATTTCATCTCCAACATGATATTTATAAGTCCCTTTGATCCTTGATCTAAAAGTTCTTCATAGAACTTGAGGGCTAAATTGATTGGGAATCATGATAATTAAGTTGATCTATGAGTTTGATCTCTCTAATAAGCTTCAACTATCACTAAAATGTTTTCCTCACACTTTAAAATGAACTAGATAAAAATTCAGCAAAGCAGATTGGTTTTGTCCATTAGATTTGGTCCATCAAAACCCATAGTTTGATGGATTTCAAATTTTCTGGGTAAACTTTGATGAATTAGCTTTCATCCGGTCCGTTTTGAGAGCTTTTAGGATTCATATACTATTTTTAGAAATTGTTGAGAAATCGGTTGACAGATTTGAACATCGTCTCTTTGTGCTTGAATTTCAGAAAATCTATAATAGTTATCGACGTTCCGCTTTTTGGGGATGATTCCTAACTCATATATCTATATGCCGATGTAAAATCGTGAGCATATGATCGAGTTAGGATCGTTTTCTAAGCGTTTAAAGTTGATACAACTATTCTGGAATTTTCTAAGTTTAATTACAAATATGATTATGTATACAAAATGGTCATACCTTGATCACTCAACAACAATTGATGAATAAAACTTGGTTTAGAAATCACCTAGGATAAATGGATGAGAGATCAAAAGCTTAAATCAACTTGGTTAACATGATTCATGAACTTCTATTATACTTCTATTATGTTTTGCATTCATTTGTCAAATGATACCAAATTTCCAGAATAACAGAGTCTGTTTAAAACACTTTTTCAGAAACCTTGTGATTACAGAATGTCCATGGGTTTATTTTTATCATATACTACAATGAAATAGCTTTCTTTTGACACCAAATAGAGCTTCATATGATTTTTGTAGATTTAATTATGATTTTTACAAGAACAGTGGACAGTCCTGATCCACTATTCCCAAAACATTATTTCTCAAACAATAAAATTGATATTGAGGTCCCACTTTTTGGAGAAGTTCCCTAAGACATGTATCTAACTTTCTGTAAAAGGGTTTTTATCCAGCTCATGTTTAAGACCACTTTTGATAGGATTCATTAGAGGTTGCTGAATCTGGAAATTTGATTGATGACATGTTTTCTTTGTTTATCATGCATATCATTTGTTTGCTTGTATTTTTGCAATGCTTGGGTATTCTTTGGTGTATTAGTGCAGAGAATTAAGTGCCTCGGACCCGGACTTCGATTTGTGGTTTGCCTCGTCTACATGTGGCTTAGTGCCCATGTATCGTGTACTATCTCTATCCTTTCTCTTAGAATTTTTCTAGGTTTACAACTTTGATTTCAACGACACAATTCCTTTAGGATAGTCTCCGTTTATATGATTATTTGTTAGAGACATCTTATCTAGGATTGTTGCATGATTGCATTGCACGTTTCCATTCTTTTTGCTTTCGCGACTCCGCTTGAGTCAACCAATGTAAGTCTTCTCGTTCCCTTTGCATATCATGACATGTTTACTTTATTTGCATCGGTCCCGGGCGGGACTAGCCACTGTGAGTATACTTCTCCCTTGTATTGCATGAGCATCCGCTTTCTACTTGATTTAGTCTCTTGAAATGATTTTCATTAGATGTTTCTTTTTGCCATGTATATATCTATCTAGTATGTTTGAGGAAACAACATCTATTATGAATTAATAACAAGGATATTTGAATCAAGGCCTACCATTCGGTAGGGCGAGGAGGGGGTGCTTTAGTCCTGCTTGGGCTCCTTCCCCTCTCGTACCAAGACCCCCGAACCTTGTTTCTGGTAATGAAGGGCGAGTAACCTTATTCAATTTTGGGCGAGTCAAACTTGGGTTTCCTAATTCCCGATAAAAATTAGGTGGCGACTCTTTGTCTCTAGGATCGCGTGAGGAAGTCCTAGTTTTCCCTGAAGTGTGCTCCTTGGGATCCGTCCCGGGACACTATCGAGGGAGAGCGTCAGGACCTCCTCATTCGCAGTGGTCCACAATCTGGCGACTCTGCTGGGGATTTGAACATGAAACCGATGGTTTCTTGTTCTTCGAGGGTTTGACTTGAACCAATGAATATCCTTGTTATTAATTCAATAATCATGTTGTTTCTGCCTGCATTTGCACTTGCATTGTTCTTTCACCGCGACTGCTTGAGATCATTGCCTTGAAGATAGAGGGTCCTCTTTCCTCTATTTGTCAAGAGTTTTGGTAGCATGTAGTCACCGTTAGCCTTGTACCGCGTGCGGTATATAGAGCCTATGTGTGAACGGCACGCCCTCGGGGAGGCGGTCAACCACACCGCTGAGCTTGCTAATGGACCCTTTATGAGACTAAAACCCGGCCTTTGCATATAGTTTCTATAGAACCCTTCAATTAGGATCTTGATTATCATCTTTGATTAGGACAATGTGATGAATTACTTGCGCTTGCCCGTAAGGGATTATGTGGATGATGAGGACGTGTATGCGAAGGCATCATCAAACCTTGTATGGTGGATTCCTCTAGGATAGTATGGTCTTTATCCGAACATCCAATCATTATTTGAGGACAGTTTTGAAAATTTTTGAAACTATAAGCACTTCTTTGAAAAACCCCAAGTCTTTTGAAAATTCCAAGAATATCCCTTTTGAAAATTTGCTTTGAGATTCACTTTCACAAAATCTTTCCAAAATTCTCCTTAGATTTTAGAGAATTTCAAAATTCCTATTTCCAGAAATCATGATCACACTTTGATGATTCAATTTCAAATTCTCCTAGATTTTAGAGAATTTCAAAAAAAAAAATTTTACTTTGGTCTTCAAGAAATCATGATGATTCAATTTCAAAATCTTCCTCTCAGATCTTAGAATTTCAAAATTCCCACCTCAATTTTTAAGAATCATGATTTCTCACCACAAGCATTGATGGTTAAAAAATTCTTTTGAAAATTACAAATCTCCCCATCTCTTTCAAAGATTTTCATGAAAAATTTCAATTTTCAAACCTGAACCATCAAGAATTTCAAAACTCAAAATCCTTGGATAATGATTGGATTAGTAGGGTGATTAGCATACTCAAGGAATCTTATGTGCTTATGTGCTGATGTGCTAGGTCTAAGCTAGATTAAGGTGCATTGCATTTAGATTAGATTGCATTTCATCTGCATTTGCATGCACTACACGAGCATTGCATATACGACTCACGAGTGCGACGCCTCTAATATACTTTCAAAAGAAAAGATTTGTTTTCCTCAGAATTTTGAAAGCTTGAAAAGATTTCTTTGATTTTAAGAAAAATGTTTTTGAAAAAGGAAATGATTTTCCATTTATGATTTCCATCTTTGTAAATCCACCTTCTTATATCATTCTTTGAAAAATTCTTTTGCAATAAAGATACCTGATTATTTGAAAATCCCTAAATAAACCAGATAAGAAAAGATAGGACCGAAAAGTTGTACTCCTTTCTGGGTCAGAGCTCCGAACAGCCGTTTGATCAGATCAGGGTTAGAAGAAGGAACAGCCGAGTCGACTAGGGTTGAAGATATGACATACGAAGCGGATATGGAAGCCAGATTGGCCGCAATGCAAGCTGCCTTGGATCAGAGCAGGGAGCAGAATCGAGAACAACTTGCCACTATGATGAGAATGATTGAGCAGCTAACTAATCCACCACCACCACCTCCAGAGCATCATGAAGAAGAAGATTTTGGGGAGACAGTTCAACCAAAGGTTCAGCTAGATCAGGAAATTCAGGACAAGTTGGCCAAGATCGACAAACTAGAGAGTGTGATCAGAAAGAGCAAAGGGGTGGATGAGTATTTGTTCGATGTTGAAGGGTTGTGTGACGCTCCAAAAGCCAAACTCCCAGAGAAGTTTAAGATGCCGCATATTGAATTTTTCAATGGAACCGGAAATCCAAAGAGCTATCTGAGGCTTTATGTAGGAACTTTGCAGCCCATGGGCATTGGATCTGACCTCTTCGCTCTATTGTTTCCAAGAGTTTTGAGTGGAGCAGCACTTTCATGGTACTTGACGTTGGAACCAGCCATAACCAGAGATTGGGAGGCATTGGCCAAAGCTTTCGTGGCTCAATGTTCATATAACCAGTTGTTTGATGTAACTGCAAGAGATCTAGAAACCACCCGACAAGAGTACAGGGAATCCTTCGCAGGTTTCCTTACTCGTTGGAGAGCTAAAGCTGCTCAAATGACTAGCAGGCCAGCGGAAAAAGATCAGGTCCGAATGATCATCAAGAATCTACAGCCCGAATACTTGGAAAGGCTAGAATTTCAGTCCATTGTGAGTTTCGAACAGCTGTTTGATGTGGGAACTTTGATAGAAGATGCCATTAGAGATGGAAAGATCAAGAAAGAAAGCACGAGCAATCGATACAGAAAGACAGAAAGGCCAGTCTATCATCAGTCTGCTGACGTCAACACACTATCTCCTCAGCCTTTTCAGAAAGAGCGTCGAAGTATGGCTAATGCAAGAGGAAGTCAAAATCAGAAACAGTCGAGAGAGAAAAGAGAATTTTCCGACTTGGGGATGCCACTAAGCACCGCACTTGAAAGAATGATAGAAAAAGGGTACTTGCAGAAATTGGAACCTAAACCAGAGCCAAATCCACTTCCACCGGGTTTCAAAACAGAGTTCTTTTGTGACTTTCATCAAGGCCGTGGACATAGCACAGATAGATGCTGGAGACTTCGCCATGAAATTGAAGACTTGATTGAAAAAGGGGTCATCTCCCCTCCTCCCTCTCAGCCAAATGTTCAGAAGAATCCTCTCCCTAATCATAAGGGGAACATGCCAAATGTTAACTTTGTAGAAGAAGGATCTCAGATTTATAACCCAAAGATCTACATCACATCCTCGAATCAACCAGCTATGGATGTTCAACTTCCGGAAGACGCTGCAATTTGCATCTTGAGGAATATGGAAGAGGAAGAATGGGTCGAAGAAGCACTGGCTTTTGAAGAAGAAATAGCCAACGGAAATCTTACAATTGAATGGTGGGATCCCAATGCCATCACCAACGACTCGATCTGGTATGAGGAAGAAAAGCCCATAGAAGCAGTCACCGAGAAACAAAGCACTGAGCCGATAGAAGAATTGCTAAAGCCTGTCGAGAACCTTGAAATCAAAGATGACGATCTTATTGCAATGATGGAAGAAGAAGAAGATTGGTGGTATGATGATGAGGATGATTCCGTTAATAATACCATAATCCCCGATGATTCTGTTTGGAAAATCACTGTTGGCACCGAAAAGTTAGCCAAAGAACTTGAGTCTATCTGGATCACCAATGAAGCAAACCACTTGACCCGTTCCGGACGTCATTTCAAGCCTCATGAGTTAGAAAATCGTGGAAAAGAAACATGGAATGAGAAAGAAGTCGTCAAAGCAAAAGAGGCTGGTAAAGGAGCCGTGAGCGAAGAAGAAGATGAAATCCTAAAGCAATTGAAGAAAACACAAGCTTGGATCTCAGTATGGGGATTACTTATGACCTCTCACAAACACAGGCAGGCCATGCTCGATACTCTCAATCGTTTGGATGTTTCTGTCAATACTACTCCCGAAGATCTAGTAAACATGATCTCTTCAAAGCCTTGTAAGCCTGTAATCACATTCACAGATGAAGATTTACCGCCGGAAGGGGCACACCACAACAGAGCTCTCTACATCACTGTACATTGCCTGGGGAATAGAGTACCGGTCTGCTTGGTAGATAATGGGTCAGCCTTGAATGTATGTCCTCTCCAAACAGCTCTCAGAATGGGGTTGTCTATTTCAGAACTCTTGCCATCAACACAAACTGTGAGGGCCTATGATAACACCAAAAGGGCCATTGTGGGAATGATTAAGTTGAAAATTGAAGTCGGGCCATTAAACAAAGAAGCTGATTTCCAAGTGATTGATATTCCGGCTAGCTTTAATCTGCTATTGGGACGTCCGTGGTTACATGTGAATGATGCAGTCGCCTCCACTCTCCACCAGAAAGTCAAGTTCATCTGGAAAGAGGATGTGGTAACAATCTTTGGGGATAGCTGGATCAAAGAAGAAGGGACAAGCCATGGTCCTGTGCTAGAAGTCCAAACACCGGAAGAAGAAAATGAATTAGGAGGATTCAACTTTGTGGGAATGATAAATGAAGGAGCTAAGAAAAAGAAATCCGTTTGGGATCGACTCAGCTATGAGAAGAAACTTCCTGATGCATCTGTCTGGGGCGAAGAAATCACTCCGATCAAGAAAAAGAAGCCGTTCATCACCGGACGCGAATATAGAAAGATGTTCGAGAAGGGAAACCCGGTTGCCAAAGATCTACAAGAAGAAGTGGGACAGAATTGGATCCCTGAAGTCATGCCATTGTACTTTGACCAGTATGCCAATCCTAAAGTGGCTCATATGGTGCGGAAGATGAACTATTTTCCTGGAATGGGACTAGGTCGTCGTCAACAAGGAATAACTGAACCACCGAACTTCCACGAACAGAAAGATAAATCTGGGCTTGGGTATCAATTGACTGAAGAAGATAAGAAGAAGATGACAAAAGGAAAAGGGCCGATGGTTGTTTCTGGGCCAAGAATCCTGAATGGATACTTCGTGAAAGAAGGCGATGACTTTCCCTTCTGTGAGTTCCCTGAACCATGGTATGATCCGGCTACCAAGAACATTAAGCCTGGATTTGAGATTTTCTTCAAACATGAGTTCTCCGACTATGAGGATCCGTTCTTGTATACTCCGCCTATCAAGAAAGAAAGGAAGGACTGGGCTGAGCTGATGACAAGTGATGATTTGAACATGCTAATGGATGAAGAGCTGAACATGCTGATGGATGCCGAAGAAGCACTGGGAAATGTGAAAGAAATCAAGCCAATAGAGGGAGCTCTGAACAATTGGGTGATAGAATCGGAAGTCAACAAATCCCCTCCCCCATTTCCCCGGAAGTCTGTAAAGGCCAATATGAGCCATGATGTTGAGTCTGCTTTTGCTTTTGATGTACCCAAAAATGTTAATGAAATGAACGAGGATTTTGCTTACTCTTCTGTGTCTGATGATCTTGATTTTGAAATTTCTGAGGATTTGCAAAGATTAATTGAAAATGAAAATGAATCTGCATGCAAGATTATTGAAGAAACTTTGCTAATAAACTTGGATAATGAAGATAATCCACAAAATGTTCATATTGGCACCACGCTCACTTCACAAGAAAGCAATGAACTAATCAACTTATTAAAAGAATTTAAAGATGTTTTCGCTTGGTCCTACCAAGATATGCCAGGCATCGATCCAGAGATTGTCCAACACCACATCCCTCTCTTTCCAAATTCAAAACCTGTTAAGCAAAAGTTGAGACGCATGAGACCCGAATGGACTTTGAAGATCAAAGAAGAAGTTGAGAAACAATTGAAAGCTGGATTCCTGATGGTAACCCAATATCCGGAATGGATAGCCAATATAGTTCCTGTGCCAAAGAAGGATGGAAGGATCCGTGTATGTGTTGACTTCAGAGATCTAAACAAGGCTAGTCCTAAGGATGATTTTCCGCTTCCACACATAGATGTTCTGGTAGATAGCACTGCGGGGCATGAGTTGTTATCATTCATGGATGGTTTCTCAGGGTACAATCAGATTTTAATGGCACCCGAAGACAGAGAAAAGACTACATTCACAACTCACTGGGGGACGTATTGCTACCGAGTGATGCCATTTGGGTTAAAGAATGCTGGCGCAACCTATCAGAGAGCTGCTACTACTTTGTTACATGACATGATCCATAAAGAGGTAGAAGTTTATGTGGATGATATGATTGTTAAGTCCAAAGAAAGAAGTGGGCATTTAACAGCACTCGCCAAGTTCTTTGAAAGATTTACAGAATGAGATTGAATCCACAGAAGTGTACTTTTGGAGTTACCACCGGAAAGCTGCTGGGATTTCTCATCACACAGAGAGGAATTGAGGTTGACCCCACAAAGATCAAGGCTATTATGGATATGCCGCCTCCGACAAATGAAAAGGAAGTAAGAGGATTTCTGGGAAGAATCCAATTCATCAGTCGCTTCATATCTAAGCTCACTGCTACTTGCGATCCGCTTTTCAGCTTGTTGAGAAAAGGGAAGAAATTCGAATGGGACAATCAATGTCAAGAAGCTTTTGACAAGATCAAGGCTTATTTATCAAACCCACCGGTTCTTTCACCCCCGAAGTCAGGGAAGCCTTTGCTGTTGTACTTATCCGTGTCAGAGAATGCTATGGGATGCATGTTAGCCCAAGAAGGAGATGAAGGGCGTACAGAGAAAGCCATTTACTACTTAAGTAAAAGGATGACTGGATACGAATTGAAGTATTCTCCGTTAGAAAAGACATGTTGGGCTTTGGTTTGGGCCACTCGTCGTCTGAGGCATTATATGTTGGCCTTCCCTGTTGTTTTAATCTCCCGAATGGATCCTTTGAAGTACCTATTTGAAAAACCAGCATTGACCGGAAGAATCTCCCGATGGACATTGATGCTATCTGAGTTTGACTTGATACATGCTACGAGTAAATCTGTTAAAGGAAGGGCTGTCGCAGAACATTTAGCAGAACATCCGATAAATCTGGAAAACGAAGGAGAGTTCATGTTCCCTGACGAAGGATTGATGGAATTAAAAGAAGATGTGTGGAAAATGTACTTTGATGGAGCTGCAAACCAAAAAGGATATGGAGTAGGAATCATCCTTGTATCCCCTGAAGGAGCACATACCCCATTCTCTATTAAGCTGAAGTACACCTCCACCAACAACACTGCTGAGTATGAAGCTTGTATCTTGGGGCTAGAAGCCGCATTGACTTTGGAGGTAAGGAAACTTGATGTATTCGGGGATTCCAATTTGATCATATCCCAAGTTCGAGGAGATTGGAAAGTCAAGGAAGAGAAGTTAAAACCCTATCATGAGTATCTTGATTCTTTACGAACTCGTTTCTTGCATATCACGTTCTTCTACCTGCCTCGAGAAGAAAATCAGCTAGCAGACTCTTTGGCTACTTTAGCGTCAATGATTGAGATTCCTGTGGGGATAAAGCTAACTCCTTTGATGATTGAACAAAGGGAAAAGCCGTCTTATGAGATGATTGGGGAAATAGAAGAAGCAGAAGAACTTCCGTGGTACACCGACGTGTGGAACTTCATTGAAAATGGGGAATATCCGGAAGGCGCCTCTGAGAAAGACAAGAGAGCCATAAGAAGATTCTCGGCTCAATTCATGATTTGTGGCGGAAATCTATTGAAGAGATCTCACAATGGATTCAACTTGACATGTCTGTATGGAAACAGTGCGAGAAAGATGATGGAGCAAATTCACGAAGGGGTGTGTGGTCCTCATATGAGTGGACACATGTTAGCTAAGAAGATCATCCGACAAGGATATTATTGGACTACTATGGACAAGGACTGCTATGAATATGTCAGAAAATGTCACAAATGTCAGATCCATGCCAATATGAAGCATGTGCCGCCGTCACTGCTATACAACATGACTACCCCTTGGCCATTCTCAGTTTGGGGAATAGATGTTATTGGAGAAGTAACCCCGAAGGCGTCTAATGGGCATCAATACATCCTGGTAGCAATTGATTATTTCACAAAATGGGTGGAAGCAGAGTCTTATGCGACATTGAAGGCTAAAGATGTGGCCAGATTTATCAGAAGAAATATAATCTGCCGATACGGGGTCCCTCATGAGTTGATATCCGATCATGGCAGTCACTTCCAGAAAGAGGTTTTGGATCTACTAGAAGAATACAAGATCATGCACCACATGTCAGCGCCGTATAGGCCACAAACAAATGGGGCAGTTGAAGCAGCTAATAAGAATTTGAAGACGATCCTAAGAAAGATGACTGATACATACCGAGATTGGCATGAGAAGTTACCGTATGCACTGTGGGGATACAGAACATCTATCCGAACATCTACAGGAGCCACTCCTTATTCATTGGCTTACGGAATGGAAGCAATACTCCCAGTTGAAATAGAACTACCATCTTTGAGAGTTGTGGCAGAATCCGAGATTCCAGAATTTGATTGGCTAAGAGATAGATATGAGGAGCTAATGTTACTTGATGAGAAAAGGTTGGCCGCAATTGATCATGTGCATGTGTATCAGAGAAGAATAGCTCGAGCATTCAACAAGAAGGTCCGTCCAAGAAAACTTGAGGAAGGCGACCTTGTGCTTAAAGCCTTAAAAGCACCCGTTTTCGATCCTAGAGGGAAATTCAAGCCAAATTGGGTTGGCCCATACGTCATCAAGAAGCTTCTCTCTGGAGGAGCGGCATACCTGATGGATCTAGATGGAGTTGAGTTCAATCAGCCAATCAACATTGACCGTCTCAAGAGATACTATGCTTAAAAGCCTTTTTCTTTCAAAACCTGTTCTTTCAAAACCTCCAGCATTCGAGGAACTACACTTGACCTGATTCCCACTTGGGGATATGTAGGCAACCTGCTCGGTTCGGTCACTGCTCCTGAAACCCTCAACCATACTTTCTTTCAAGACCTGGCCGAACTACTTTGGATCTGATTCCCACTTGGGGATAAGTAGGCGAGCTTTCCTGGCTCTCGATCCCTGAACCTTGCAAACTAGGGGCAAACTTTCAAGTTTGCCCAAAGCCTCAAGATATCACTGCCACACTAGGGGCAAACTGCGTTTGCCCAAACTTCCATTTATCTCTGTCAACTAGGGGCAAACTGTCGTTTGCCCATACCTCGCTACCTGTCCTCTCTGGATCACTTGGCTATCAGAATTAAAGCACCTAAGTGAAAAATCTGGTAATTCTTGATATTAAGTTGAAAAGTTTTTTTTAGCAATCTAAAGATGTGAATCTAATGTCAAGACTGAAACATTATGTGGAAAATTTTCAAAAGCTTCAAGATTACATGCAAAGCCAACACAATATCCTGCTACAAGATAAAATCTCATTTTCAAAAACATGCAAATCCTTAGAAAATTCAAATATCCAAGTCAAAAGACATTGTCGAGAAAGAGGAATCGTCAGAAATTTCCTTTCCCTGTAAAATCGAGTCCTGTGTGTCAGTGTGCAAAGTGTCAATCAAATCAGTCTCGTGACAAGGGATGCAAAGCGAAACAGAAGGATAGCATAAAACAGCATCAAGCAAAGTCAAGAGTACAAGCCCATCAAGTCTCAGACAGAATACATCAACATCAGTCTCAGCACAGAAAGCAAGAAAAACAGAAAGATAGTCATGGATGCATATGATCATCATCAGCGACGACGAGTAGCCCGTGGGTACCGAGCAGGCATATCTGAGGCCGTAGAGCTATCATCATCTTCAATTTGGCGCCTTCGCCTAGACCCACCAGCCCCACCAGAAGGGCCTGCATTCATCCGCTCCAACTGTGATTGAAGCTGCCTAACTTGAGCCACCTGTGGAAGAAAAGAATCAGTATAGGGGTTTGAAAAAGCAATGAGATAAGAAGAAAAGGTCAAGAAATTTACCAGGGCCGCATCACGGTCTATGTAAGTCTGGCACATGCCATCCCACTGCAAAGAGAAGAAAGATATGGTCAGAAAGATCAGAAGAATCAGAGGTAATGAGTTCAGAAATTACTTACATGTCCCTCACGAGCAAGGCTCCAAGCCCTCAGATTCTGTGCATAAGCTCGCTCTTCATTGAAAACGGCTCGGGGAACGGACTCATGTTGTTCTGAAACTAGCTGAGGCTCTACAAGATCACGGGGGATCTCTACAGAAGATATAACTCCGCGCAGCATGGTCGAGGCTCGCCAATCACAAGGAGGAATGAGAGGTAGAGGTCGACCAGGGCCATCCACAAAAGAACTCCCCTGCAAATGATGATGAGAAATAAGATAAAGCAAGCATTCGATCAGAAATGAAGAAGTCGTGAAATACCTGCGGGTCATCCGAGAGCGGGAAATTAGGCATCAGATGAGTAACCCTGAAGACGTCATAGTTCTCCTCAAACAGAGTAAAAGAGGCTGAAGGAATTCCGTTCAAAGCATTAATAAGATCTTCATCTTCCAAATTCTGCGCCGACCTCATACAAGAAGGCGGATCCTGTGGCACTAAGAGACGATCCTCCAAATCAGTCTGAGGAGCTACTCTCTCTCCAAGATACCACTCAAGAACAGAGGGACCCTCAAGAAGAATCCTCTCTCCAGTCATCTGTCTAGCTAAGCCAATCTCAGTCACATCTCCATTTGTCACCCAAGGATGCCAGTTAACTTGGGTGAATCTGAGACGGGTAAGAAAATCCCGGCAAGAAATAACATTATGAGCATCATTCTTGGTACCTACGGCTTGGCGACGCCACTTCAGAGCCCGTGGAAAAATATGAATCTCTTCCTCCCGGAATGATGGAGCCGTCATGGAGAAATACTCAAAGGCCCACACCTACAAGGGAAAATAAAGCAGTGGTCAAAACAGCAGAACATCAAATGATAAAAACTGGAAATGAAAATATTTTCAGTACCTCCCAAGCTCTCCAGAATCCGCCGAATCCAGGGGATTTGCCTCGAGAATGCTCCCCCATATGACTATACAGAATGGCTAAACCAGCAGAGCCCCAATCAAAATCTGCAATCTCCTCAAGATTTCGAAGACTATCAAGCATATTCAATGTAATCCGCTCAGCTCGAGTAGAAAGAAGAGAGCAACCAAGCAAATACAAGATGAAAGCACGGGTAAGCTGCATATCGGTAAATTGAGCCGCTCTTTCAGAAGGCCTGAAGTTGTTGATGAACCATGTGATGCCTACGCTCGATCCGTGAAGATCTCTCTGGGATGGGATGATGCCTAGGAGACGCTCAATGATAGTAGGATGTCTATGGATGTTCTTTGCAAAGGCAAGACGATGCCCGCCAAATGAGATGCCGGTTATCATTGCAAAATCAAGAGGGGTCATGGTTATCTCCCCAAAAGGCATGTGAAAAGTATTTGTGGAATCCCACCACCTTTCAGCAAGAGCTTGAATCATGGCCAAATCATTAGTCGATCTCTCCAATAAGGTTACAAACGACCCAAAGCCCGCTTGCTTGATATTGGCTACTACTTGGGGACGCGACTCCGACAATTCATTAAACCATTCAAGGCATTTTCCATGGCTACCATGACCTCTAAGATGACCAACCACATTCTAAAAAGAAAAAGGATGATTTCTAAGGAATCGCAAGAATAAAGAGACACGTATGAAGATGTGAAACAAAGGAGTAATTAAAGAATGGGTTACCTCTTGACGAAAGGCCCTCCTAGAGATATGATTTAGTGGATTTTTCATGGTTGCATACTCCATGGTTTGAGTTGATGAAGCTCCACTAGCTTGAAATTGGCTTCTACGTGTTCTAGAACTTTCACCTTGTCCATGGGAACTCATGGTTGTTGATGCTTGAAGCTTGAAGATAAGAGGTTGAAGATGATGAATAGTAAAAACCTTGGTACTTGAATCCCCTAGAATAGGGAGGAGTTGATGAAATCAACAAAATTTTTGGAGGTTTTAATGCAAGAAATCACTCAAAACATCAAGAAATTGCAAGATTTGAGCACCTTAGAAGGAAGAGGTGATGCATTGAAGAAGAAATGAATAAAGAACAAAGAAGAAAATGGGTTTAAAACCCCAAAGTTGCGGCTGGCGGTTCCCAAGGGGGTGTGGGGAACCGCCATTTACTATTCACTTCCTGCCATTTCCCCATTTTGCTCTATATTCGCGTTTTGACCCCCGGAACTCTTGATTTGATCCCGGATTGGTCCATTTTTGATATATAAGCCTTGAGAGTGCTTAAAACTTGTTGGAATTGGTCTAGAGGACCTCTGGAGATTTGAATCTTGGTAAAAATCCATTCAAGAATTGAAAAAAGTCCCCCAGATGAGAAGAATCAAAGGCACTGCAGCCTGAAAGTGGCCGAGAAACGGCAAACTCCCGTCGTTTTAGGATTGATTATGAGTTGTCTTAGAAAATGGACATTTGAGTCTACTGTCGCTTGAGAATTACATCCAGAAAGGACTTTCAGAAGATGGGTCAGAATGCGAGATGTTCAGAAAGGGTTAGAGTAAGCCTGACGCGTTGCAAGAATGATTGCGTTGGTCGAAGCACCAATATGAGTCTCAGAAAGAATCAGCAGGGCCTCCAGAATATGTGCTCGCGTCCCAGAAACCTCAGATATCTCCTCAAGCAGAGAATTTCCATATATTGTCAAGGTATACAGAATTCGTGCATCTCTCAGAATCATAGGATCTCCCCAGTAGAGAACTTTCAGAATTAAGTTTCTCACAAGCATCATGTATCCACGGGTTGCCTCCAGATAAAGGGTATCTCTCAGAATTTGAGCATCAAAATCGCCTCCAGAATACAAGGTTTATGCCAAGCATCATGTATCCAGGGTTGCCTCCAGAATGTAGGGTTTCTCTCAGAATCGTGGGTTGCCTCCAGAATGTAGGGTTTCTCTCAGAATCAGAATCGTGGGTCGCCTCCAGAATACAAGGTTTATGCCAAGAATCGTGTATCCGTGGGTTGCTCTCAGAATGTAGGGTTTCTCTCAGAATCGTGGGTTGCCTCCAGAATGTAGGGTTTCTCTCAGAATCAGAATCGTGTATCCAGGGTTGCCTCCAGAATGTAGGGTTTCTCTCAGAATCATGTATTTCTCAGCATCGCATATCAGGGTTGCCTCCAGAATGTAGGGTTTCTCTCAAAATCAGAATCGTGTATCCGCGGGTTGCTCTCAGAAGAAGGGTCATCTCTCAGAATTTGTGTATCTCTCAGAATCCGTGCATCAGAACAGAAGATTTGTCCTCAGAAGAAGGGCCTGTTTCAGAAGAACAGAGGATTTGTCTCCGGCAGAGAGACCTGTTTCTAGACCTGCCACAGAAGATTTGTCCTCGGAAAAAGGGCCTGTTTCAGAAGAACAGAAGATTTGTCTCCGGCAGAGAGACCTGTTTCAGAAGACTTGTTTCCAGACCTGTTACAGAAGATTTGTCTAGAAGAAGGACCTGTTTCAGAAGAGCAGAAGATTTGTCTCCGGCAGAGAGACCTGTTTCAGAAGATTTGTCCCCAGCAAAAGGACTCTACATCAGCAATCGTCCCCAGCAAAAGGACTCTACATCAGCAATCGTCCCCAGCAGAAGGACTCTACATCAGCAATCGTCCCCAGCAAAAGGACTCTACATCAGCAATCGTCCCCAGCAGAAGGACTCTACACCAGCAATCGTCCCTAGCAAAAGGACTCTACATCAGCAAATCGTCCCCAGCAGAAGGACTCTACATCAGCAATCGTCCACAGAAGAAGGACCTATTTCAGCAATCGTCCCCAGCAGAAGGACTCTACATCAACAATCGTCCCCAGCAGAAGGACTCTACATCAGTAATCGTCCCCAGCAGAAGGACTCTACACCAGCAATCGTCCAGTTGTTTGACATGACTCAGAATTCATCCAAGATACTTCGCTATTTCAAGAGTCGTCCAGGATACAGATGACGCCTACGAGCCTTAAGATCAGAAGAATAACTTTGACAAAAACCTCGAGAATCATCCAAGATACCTTTAGCATATTCGACTGTGAGAGAGAGTCGTTGCATCCTTTGCATTAGATTTTGCATCTAGGGAACCCTTGAGGATGATTCCTCCAGTACTTTCACATTTCATGTTTTCATACTGCACCAGCATCCTAGGATAGGAGCATTTCATCCGCATTGTTGTTGTTTGTTTTCCGTTTTCCCGCGCGCTTGAACTACGCCCTGGTCTGATTCCTGGAAAGGATACGTAGGCAGCTCCAGCGGAGCACGACCAGCATCAGCTTCAAATTAGCCGCCTCTACCCAGCATTGCATTGCATTCTTGCATTCGTAATTTCTTGATTTTCTATGATTTTGAATTTCTTGATTTTGCGAATTTTTTGTTTTTCCTAAAACCTCTCAGTATGGTTATTTGGGTGCCTTCAAGGCTTTGGCACTCACTTGCAGTTCACGTTGTTCACAACAAGCTCTGCCAAAGAGGGGCAAACTGTAGACACCCAATTTTGACCACACTGATAGGATTTAGGGTGGACAACGTCTTGGAGGATTCGATGATGAAAAGTACCCCGTGGAAGGTACTGGATTCCACACAATCAGAAGATCGGACTTCGGAAAGTGACTTCAAGCTCAGAAAAGCCCTTTTCCATGGATAAATCCCGGTTTTGTCAAAATCATCTCTCAGAATTCATATTCTCTCAGGGTTATATGAACATTAAGTGTTCTAAACGCAGTATTCTAGGTATCCAGAGATTCAATTTTAAAGAAAAGTTCGAAATCGACGCACATTTGAAAGCAATTTTGGAAAAGACGTCATTTGATTTCAAAAAGACGACGAAAGTTCCGGAGGACTTCCGGACTTCAATTGGACTTCAATTCTCATTATAAAACCTCTGGAAATATTTTTATACTGAAATTCAACCTGACAGCTTTCCAACGGTACGTAAACGGACGATTTCGGACACCAAAAAGCATTTTTACAAAAATCTGGAAAAGCAGTGCACGTGATTTTTGAAACAGAGCTTGTGGGTGACCAGAGGGACCCAAATAGTAAATGGCGGTTTTGGGTATAGGGGTGGCGGGTCCCACCATAACCGCCACTTCCATTTGTGTCCTCCACGGAGCTTTTTGAGTTCCAGACCCTTCTAGAAGCTTCCCACTGCGAGGAAATTGCCTGGAAATTGCGTTTAGGCTCCGAAATGGCCATTTTAACCCTCTTTTAAGCTCTAAAAATCCTGTTTTAACCCTGAAACTTAAGAGCTAAGTCTTCAAAACTCTATATAAGATCTCATACATCTCATATGAGATCACATCTTAACACACTAGACACTTGGAAGAGATACACTTGAATATACTTGGAGATACAAACACACATAGAAGCACATACAAGAGAGATAAGTATACTTTGAATATACTTTCAATTTAGGTGAATTCTAGAGAGAGAAAATTATGAATTGAATTTAGATTAACTTAGGCTAATTAGACCACAATTTGAACATCAATTGCCTCCCTCAACTTCCATGGATGAGTGCTTGAAGAACACTTGAATAACACTTGAAGAAGAAGATCTTCAAATCAATTTTGGTCTTGTAATTGAGAATCCTCCAAGAGGTAAACACTATAGTTCATCTCTAATTCCTACTTTGTATATATAGATCTATAAGATTTGGATCTAACTTAGTTCTATTTCTACTTATTAGAACACTCATCTTCTTCCTCTCATGTTCTTCACACACTCACATAGTTAGATCCAAATCTCTTTGATTTTTATTGATAATTTACAATTAGAGATTGTTTTTCACTTTGATTTTCAATTTTGGTTTCATTCTTCAATTTTAGTTTAGATTCATGCATACATGATTATATATATATACATATATCTATTTTGAATTCCATGATGGTTTGGAAATATGGTCTATGAGAAGGATGATTTCTATGTTCATACCTATCTCTTGATTATTCCTATTACCTAGGATTCCTATTGAATTTCATCTCCAACATGATATTTATAAGTCCCTTTGATCCTTGATCTAAAAGTTCTTCATAGAACTTGAGGGCTAAATTGATTGGGAATCATGATAATTAAGTTGATCTATGAGTTTGATCTCTCTAATAAGCTTCAACTATCACTAAAATGTTTTCCTCACACTTTAAAATGAACTAGATAAAAATTCAGCAAAGCAGATTGGTTTTGTCCATTAGATTTGGTCCATCAAAACCCATAGTTTGATGGATTTCAAATTTTCTGGGTAAACTTTGATGAATTAGCTTTCATCCGGTCCGTTTTGAGAGCTTTTAGGATTCATATACTATTTTTAGAAATTGTTGAGAAATCGGTTGACAGATTTGAACATCGTCTCTTTGTGCTTGAATTTCAGAAAATCTATAATAGTTATCGACGTTCCGCTTTTTGGGGATGATTCCTAACTCATATATCTATATGCCGATGTAAAATCGTGAGCATACGATCGAGTTAGGATCGTTTTCTAAGCGTTTAAAGTTGATACAACTATTCTGGAATTTTCTAAGTTTAATTACAAATATGATTATGTATACAAAATGGTCATACCTTGATCACTCAACAACAATTGATGAATAAAACTTGGTTTAGAAATCACCTAGGATAAATGGATGAGAGATCAAAAGCTTAAATCAACTTGGTTAACATGATTCATGAACTTCTATTATACTTCTATTATGTTTTGCATTCATTTGTCAAATGATACCAAATTTCCAGAATAACAGAGTCTGTTTAAAACACTTTTTCAGAAACCTTGTGATTACAGAATGTCCATGGGTTTATTTTTATCATATACTACAATGAAATAGCTTTCTTTTGACACCAAATAGAGCTTCATATGATTTTTGTAGATTTAATTATGATTTTTACAAGAACAGTGGACAGTCCTGATCCACTATTCCCAAAACATTTATTTCTCAAACAATAAAATTGATATTGAGGTCCCACTTTTTGGAGAAGTTCCCTAAGACATGTATCTAACTTTCTGTAAAAGGGTTTTTATCCAGCTCATGTTTAAGACCACTTTTGATAGGATTCATTAGAGGTTGCTGAATCTGGAAATTTGATTGATGACATGTTTTCTTTGTTTATCATGCATATCATTTGTTTGCTTGTATTTTTGCAATGCTTGGGTATTCTTTGGTGTATTAGTGCAGAGAATTAAGTGCCTCGGACCCGGACTTCGATTTGTGGTTTGCCTCGTCTACATGTGGCTTAGTGCCCATGTATCGTGTACTATCTCTATCCTTTCTCTTAGAATTTTTCTAGGTTTACAACTTTGATTTCAACGACACAATTCCTTTAGGATAGTCTCCGTTTATATGATTATTTGTTAGAGACATCTTATCTAGGATTGTTGCATGATTGCATTGCACGTTTCCATTCTTTTTGCTTTCGCGACTCCGCTTGAGTCAACCAATGTAAGTCTTCTCGTTCCCTTTGCATATCATGACATGTTTACTTTATTTGCATCGGTCCCGGGCGGGACTAGCCACTGTGAGTATACTTCTCCCTTGTATTGCATGAGCATCCGCTTTCTACTTGATTTAGTCTCTTGAAATGATTTTCATTAGATGTTTCTTTTTGCCATGTATATATCTATCTAGTATGTTTGAGGAAACAACATCTATTATGAATTAATAACAAGGATATTTGAATCAAGGCCTACCATTCGGTAGGGCGAGGAGGGGGTGCTTTAGTCCTGCTTGGGCTCCTTCCCCTCTCGTACCAAGACCCCCGAACCTTGTTTCTGGTAATGAAGGGCGAGTAACCTTATTCAATTTTGGGCGAGTCAAACTTGGGTTTCCTAATTCCCGATAAAAATTAGGTGGCGACTCTTTGTCTCTAGGATCGCGTGAGGAAGTCCTAGTTTTCCCTGAAGTGTGCTCCTTGGGATCCGTCCCGGGACACTATCGAGGGAGAGCGTCAGGACCTCCTCATTCGCAGTGGTCCACAAACTCATACCAATATATACTGACCTGGGTGCATAATGCATTTAGGAAAACGTAGTCGAATGTAGGAGTGATCATAAAAACCAAAAACTGACCGAAACCGATTGGCCAAAAAACCGATTGGTCGGTTTATAAAATATATGTATAAGCTAAAACCGACCGAAAAACCAACCAAAACAAAAAATCAACCAAAACCGAACCTATTAGTCGGTTTTGAAAAACACAAAATAAAAAAATAAAAAAATAAAAAAAAACGACCGAAACCGACCGCTAACACCCCTAGTCGAATGTATCTGTGCAGACTTAGTAATTGGAGATTTTTTATGGAGCTTCTGTCCGTGTGAAGAGATTGTCGCTGTGTTATTTCTTGTTAGAGTTGTACTTTCCTTTTTTGTTGTACTTGATTTTATTTCTGGCAGGGTAGGCCATGTTTGTATAATTGCAATAAGGATTGTATATTGGATATTGGAAACGTTGTAGTTGCTCTGACCAATGGATGTATAGATTTTATTAATTAAATTTCGTTAAACTCTGTAAAAGATTTTATTTAATGAAAATGGTATTTCCTTTATAAATCGAAATGAGATTATATGTATTTGTAATGGAACTTTATTTTTTCTATAATGAAATGGATGTTTGGATATATATGTTTAATTATAAAGAGTTTTTTTTTTTTTTTCAAAATAAAGATCACATGTTCTCATTTAATGAGTGTTAAATTATATTTTTAATAAAATAATCTGTTAGACCATGTGAAGGTGTCACCCTCGAAATTTTGACAATTGAATATTAGTCCAAATATATGCTCTGGATTGAACATTTAGTTGTTTAATAATCGGGTGTTACAGAATAGATATTAAAAGTTTCCACATAATAGTGCATACAAGATAAATCTGCTCGAAATTGTTTTAAAACCAGAAGTCCATGTGCATTACCAACGATCCAAGTGGTCAAGTGGAACCACCTTGATCTTTCCAGTGGAGAGGTCAAGGGTTCGATTTCCCTTAGAGGAAGTTCTTGCCCCTCATATTTGTGCGTTCAGTTAGAATGAGTGGCACTTGTTGGACTTTGCTATGAGCCATTGTGAGACTATAGGGTGGGATTGGGTTGGATTGAATTTATATGTGTGTGAGGTGTATGCATTGTATCCGGCCGAGATCTAGATAAGACTAAAAAAAAATTGTCCATGTGCGTTAAAGTAACTTTATGAAAGACTAAAGTCATATTTTCGCTGCTTGTTTTCTATGAAAATTTTGCTCTTTTTCAAAAATAGATAGGACAAAAGGAGAAAAAAAAAAAATTTAAAAAATTAAAAAGAGCTACTAGAAATCAGTGATGGAACTAAACATTTCATTTCGAATTATGAAAATTCATTAACTCCCATTTACAAATCTTACTTCTTTTTTCGTAATAGTAATAGTAATATTTTGAATATAAATACTGAGATCTGTCAAATACGAGGATGAATATGAAGTTGTTTACTGAATGTTTTTTGCAATTTTTACTGATCTTGTTTACTCTGTCTATAGTTTTTTCAAATGAATTGAGGAATTTCTCTATTGGATTGGTCCTACTGAATACTGTAATTTCTTTGTTCAATTGGTTTATTTTTTTCAAGTGGACGAACAAATTTATATAGTCATCTAGTCAAGGACATATCTAGGCCCTGCCAATTAGGCGGACCAGGGCATGTCTAGAATCCGGCCGGCAGAGAATGGGCGGGCTCAGGTCAGGACCAAATTGCTGGTTCAGTATGGGCCAGTCCGAACCGGGTTTATCTGTTGACCTGGTTTCTGTCTTCTTCTTCCTTTTTTTTTTTTTACAGTAATATTTGGGTGATAAATATTTTTTAAAAACACTTGCAAATACATTTTCTCTCTTGGATGGTACTGTAGGGTCCGAATAATTTCAGTGAACCACACAATACCATCACCTACGAGAGAGAAAGAGTTACGAGAGAGAAAGATTGTGTTTGTAAAAAGTATTTATTATCCTTCTTCTTCTTATTATTATTATTATTATTATTATTATTATTATTATTATTATTTTTTACTCCTGTAGGTGCTTTTGTTTTCTACTATGGGCCTGTTGTGGCCGCTAGATGAAGTTATTATTAATTTTTTTAATTTTTAATAAGAGCTTGAAGAAGTATATTTAGCTGGAATAAAACTACACTTATTATCTAAGCTAGCAATGGCTATGATGAACATTAAAAAAAAAAAAAAATTAAATAAAAAATATTATGTTATTTAGGTAATTCTTCCATTAAAGGATTTTCACCCATTTGAGAAAACCCTTTTGAAGAATTGAAGAAAAGTACTAGATCTACCTTTCTAGATTCAGAGATTGAGTGTGTTACTGATCTTGATTCGCACACGTTGAAGAGAGATTGTTGTTGAAGTTGAGGAAATCGACTATGGAATAGCGTAGAGAAAACCGTACTGGACGAAATGGACTGTGGAATAGAAACAGAGAAAACTGGACTGTGGAGAGAGAGAGAGGTGCAGTCTTTCACGTATGTATAGAGTCGTTAATGAGGCCTGTTTCCAAACCGCTAATTTAATGGCGCCCAGTCTGGCACTAATTAACCAGAATTCAACCGCGAAAAGGTTATACTAACCGGCAAACATAAGAATTCGTATCCCAAGCACGCTCGGGCTTTGTTTGCAAGGCCTAGCCGTATGCATTCTTAGACAAACCTGGGCTACAGCTTAGGACAAAATTTCTAGTACTTTGTCTTCTAACCCAACCCATAAGCTATAGATACTCCTTCTAGCCTAGCCCAGCCCAGCCCATCAGCCATAAGTTTTTCAAATTGGAACAGATATTCAAATCTAATTACGGCTCGTTTGGTTCTTGGGTTATTTTGGGTGAATGTAATGCTAGTTCCGTCCCCGGACCGTGCCTGTGGAATCCCTGCAAAGTATGAATCCCTGCAAAGTATTTGATTCACCTGTGGAATCTTAGTTGGATTTAGAATTCAATGTTTAGTTGCCGCAAGGAAAATGAAATAAGAATATTGTTAAATACCTAGGATACCCTTCTAGGTAAAACAAATGATGATCTAAAATTCACTTTATCACATCTCTATAGATGGAGGATGAACGTAATGGCTTAAGTCTAAAAGTTGGTTAAAACATTATCAAGAAATTAAGAATTAAACATAATAAGAGAGACGTAAACAGGAGTCAATGGTTTTATGTGTGTATAAACGAATCAGACAAAGCTTAATTATCTTTTGAAGCGTAAAACACATATCCACTTCTAATTTACATTGAATAAAAATCGATTCCTTATTCACTCAAATTGTAGCAAAATTATGGTTGTATCAAAAGTCCAATTTTTTCTCTGTTTGCAAGAATGCTACTAAAGGAATAACTTCTTCACTAAAAATTATTAATTATCGATTGTAGGCCAATTTTATTCATTTTAGACAATGTAGATTATTAAATCCATGGACTATGGAAGAGTGATCGAGGTCAATAATCAAACAAAGCATAATGGAGGTCAGCAACCAAACAAAAGCCTAATTGAAGTCAGTAACCAAACAAAGCACATAAGAAAGACATACAAAATTGTTCCCAAACCTTACTTGTCCTTCACAACTGTAAAGATTAGTTTAGGTATTATCTAAATATAAAATCAAAGCCTCAATAATATTTGAGTACCATCTCTAACCTAGGATTTAGACTCCACCATATTTTCATCTTTGGGTGGATTTTAAATGGGTTAATTAGTCTTAGATACTAAATTAGATACTTTTTAAATGAAAGGTCCAACCCGTAATTCAGTTTATTGAAAGGTCCAAAAAATTTTGTTGGACAATAGTAGCAATGGAATTGCAACACGCGCGAGAGACACACTTCCACATTTGCCTACACTTCCTCATTCAAAACTATGGCACGTGTACACGTGTCTTCCTCATTCAAAACTATGACACATGTACATTTGTTTTCCTCATTCAAAACTATGCTCCCAAATGTCACGTCACGCGGACATAATTTTAACTAATTTAGTAAAAGTTTGCCAAACTTTTGAAAAGTAATAACTTTTAATATATAAATAATTTTTTCATAAAATTTTAGAATTTTAAAATAGCTCGACGAGATCTATCAAATGAGTATCATTATTGATATAAAATTATAAATAAAAAAAGTCGGTGAAATTTCAGATAGCAAAATTTCACATACTCCTTCTATCCCATAAAAAGAGTCCATTTTCACGATTCCAGATGTTCGAAAAATTGTCAATTTTTTCTTAAATTATTTATTTTGAGATGATTTTGACAATTCTCTACAAAAACTAATTTAAATATTTTAGATTGTGGATAAAAAAAAAAAACAAAAATGCACTAATTGCTTATCCGATTACGAGGCACGAATGCCCAAAAATAACTCTTTTTTATGAGACGTATGGAGTAATGTTTTTTTCAGTTAAACAGGCAAAGGATCTGACCTGCCTAATTCTTTTTTGGGAATTTTCATCAGAAGTCCTACAAAATGTATTTTTTTATTTTAGGTCCAGTCAAGGAAATATTTTAGTGAAACATCCCTCATAATTGTATGGCACAAAATTACCCATGCACTAAACTCACTGGCATATGTTCATTTCCAGCCACTAAAAACCTATACTTTTCTAACTAATTTTCAAAAAGTATTTTCAAACTTTAAAAATCCAGAACTCCCAATTTAGAAATTACTTTTTATAAACTTTATATTTTTAAAATCGACTCGACGAGATTTATCCAACAAGTATTTGTCATTATAAAATTCTGAAGAAGAAAAAAAAAGTTGTGTGAAATTCACATTAAAAATATATAATTATGTGAAATTTTAAATTTCATGCATGTAACTTTTTTTGAACGTGTTTGTGTAGTGGTCTTATGCAAGGATATAAGTACTAGGCCTTGAGAAAGGGGAAAGACGGTGGAGTTGAAACCTCTGATATAACATTTTAGGGAAAAATGTTGAGGGGCACTCTTGTTGCATTTGAACTTCCTCATAAATCTATATATGTATATATATATATATATATATCTATTAGGAAACTGCATTCCCAAAATTCATTGACAGCGCATATAAGTTGCAACTGCAACAAATTACGTGAAAACTACAATAACCCTACAAGGGCGGAACTAGGGTTACCTTAAACTGCTAAAATGGATTGCTGTAGTAGACGAATCGAGAACACAGGCTCGATAACAGCTCACGTTCTACCGTATTCCTTTGCTGCCAGAATATCGAACTGAGTGTGGGCTCCTTCGAAATCCTTTATGTTTCTGCTCTCTCTTTTTACGCCCTCTTTTCTATTCCGAGTTATAATACTCTTGATGGAAAAACGCAAACTGAGGAGAGAGCCAAAGCAGCATATATATAGGCTACGATAGGGACCATAAGAAGTCAATAGGAATAGGCTTCCTTTTGGAATTAGGAAACCCTAATTCAAACTGAATCAGATTCCTATTTTCATAAATTATAATTCATACCACTAAAGAATTATAATTGCACTCCTACCCTTATCTCAAAAATATATTTCGACCTCCATGTTATTAAATGCTTATTATCTCCCCATGTTAAGATTACAGATATCCATTAATTAAATATAATTACTGACAATCATATTTAATTAATCTCTTAAAATTCCTTGAGATCCTCTGCTTAACTTATCTGATATGTCGGATACAAAATCCACCTGCAGGGTTTGACATAATCAAAACTTATAAGCTTTCTCAAGGAGATATCATCAATCCCAAAATTGAGATATGGATTCCATCATTAATTAATATCCACCACACAATTAATATTGTCACCCAATTCAATGAGATATTGACCCATTTAAGGATCTCACCATTTTAGGGATCAAAGTGTAAATATCAAATGTATGTGTCTATAAATTAACTTATGATTTAGAGCATAAGCACTCATAATAGTCATGAGGTATTGATTATCTTATAAGTCAGTATAAAGATAATTACCCCAAGTCGGTCCCGTTTAATACACAAAGTGTACCAACATGGTGAGTTGAAACTATACCGTTTCCCACAGTCAAGACAAACCTACTACAACACCATGCTGCAATCCTATCGATGGTGTGTCCAATCCATCTAAGACTGTAAACCAAAATCTTACATTCTACAAGATCCGATGGTCTAATCTTCCGTGTGTAAGCCGAACTCTACACACCAAATCACCTACTATGTAGAATGAAAGACACACATGCATAATATTAAATAAACAATATAATACAAATATTGTCCACACAGATTCTCATAAAAATGAATTAACTGATTTTATTAAATGAATAATAAATCAACTACATAAAGCATGGCTTTTAGTATATATCCCTAACAATATCTAGTATTGTGAAAGTGAAACTTAAAATTTTCACATAACCATTGTTTTGATGGAAGCATTAAAGAAGAGTTTTGAAGTTTAGCAAAACGAAAAAATTAAAAAATAATTAGTTATGTGAAATTTCACATCGTATAATGCTATGTTTCCTAATTATGTATCCCAAATTGGTTCCCTACATATTCGACAATGGGTCCACTGGATTTTCATTGTAGTATGTTGAAGCGGTCTCATCATTAATGAACGTAGTCCCACTTCCCTGTACGTTGAAAGTCGGTTTGGACTATTGTCACACCCCACAGTCGCAAAAATAGAGATAATAAATTCCTTTTTGGACCCGTAGGCGCCAAAAATTGATCTTGTCAAAATCAAGATATAAAAGTATACTTTACTTTTCTATAGATTTGCAGTTTGGAAGTAAAGGTCGAACCCATAGACATTGATTAACTACCGCGCTTTAATTTTAAAACCTAAATTTAGCTAATTTAAGAAAAACAGATTTTGATTTGATTTTAATTAAACTAATAACAATAGAAGTAAATCTAAATTATGAAAGCAATTAAATAGTTATTTTTATAATAAGTTTAAGGAACCTAGGATTGCAAATCCACCACTAGCTTCATAATAAGGGTATTTATGAATTGCTTTAGCTTATTAAGTTGGATGATAATGGAAAATTGTAGCTATAAGCTCAATTCTTCCGTCAAGAAAATAACTATGGTTCAAACACCAACATAATCCATCTTCGGTTAGCACTAATTATCCCACACTAAACTAGGGTTATGGTATAATCCGTCTAATCTAGGCATGGACTATTCGGATACTTGATGGCATGGACTATTCGGATACTTGATAGCACAATTCAATTTAAGCACCATTACATGTAAATAATCTAAACAAGCACAGCAAGCATAGATCATTGAGCACACTACCATCAAAATAGATCTAAGACAAGAATAGATTTTGAAAGTAACGATTTAATCAATAAAAACACGATTTATTTATAAAAATCCTCGGAACATGTAACTGTCGTCCATACATAATAAAACTAAAATAAAAACATAAAATACATCCTATTACTTGGCTAGGGTTTCATTGAAACCATAGAACTAGGTTTAGTTGGCCATAGAATTGAAGATTGGCAAGAGGTTGATGGAGGAGGCCATGGGAATCCTTGGTCTTCTTCTTCTTCTCCTTGCTTTCCTCTCTTCAATGGCTGAAAGTGTGGTTGTATATTGTGTGTATAACAATTGACAACCCTTTAATTGAAGTAAAATAGGGTATATATAGATTTTAGGCAAGTTTTGGAAGCTTTCCTAACCCGAAATGCACTAAAACTGCTTTATTTTGCAATCTGGACGTAATTAGGCAGTTTCGTTCGCGTAGGAATCATCAGTAGAGTGAAATACGCAAGTTCCATTTTTGCATAGGTCGCGCGAGCGCGATATATGGAGGTCGCACGTATCGCGCGAGCGATTTCCTGGGTTTAGCGCGAGCGGGCCGCGCAAGCGAGGTGCCTTTTTCAGCTTCTTTCTTCCTGCTTTTTCTCCCTATTTAACCTGGATTAGTGTTTTCTTCCAAAACCTGCTCTAAAACAGAAAACAAAATAAAAATACACAAAAACAGGATAAAAATGTACTAACAAACGTAAGTTAAGGCATGTAATTAGGCTCTGTTTTCTCCCGATCACACCCCCAAACCTACATTTTGCTAGTCCTCGAGCAAAACTAAAAATAAAAATAAAACTAATAAAAATCTATTCCATTTTTGCATGGATCGCGATTGCATTTAGCTTATGCAACAAGCCTTTTAAACCTCTAGGTGTCCCTAGTCGGACGAGTGAAGTCTCGTGAGGGTTCTCATCAACAAGTCACCCACAACCATCTTTATTAACTTATAAATTTAAAAAGTTTTATTCAAACGAAAAACAACATTCCATACTCCTTATCATAGAACGATGATTTGAAATAGAATAACGAATAAGAAGAAACAGAATCAAATGTCTACCTACATCATGAAAAACAATCTCAAGCACATGCATCGTATAAATCAATAGAGTTCCTCATACAATTGCACGTGTGTGATATGATAGTCAAATAAACACGCGTATGTCATGAACTTGGAATATAACTCGGATGACCATCTAACTATGCTTCGACTACGAATCTCACAATGTTAATTACACTCTAAAATAAAACACTCAGAAACAGGTGTAATTTATCTAATATATGGGAGCAAAGGAAATATGTTTTCAAAATGAGAACTGCTCACATATGACTCGAAAAGGACACATGACACGAAAGAACAGTAGTCTCATGGATAGGATGCCAATAATCAAGAAAAATTAATCATTACCATGTTTTAATCCCCCTCCCATCGTTTTCATATCCGAACCATGTTTCCTAGGATCAAATAGGACTTTTCAAAGGTTGTAATGTGGCTCAGGTAATGAAAAATGATAGAAATGATTCATTAGGTAGTTTTAGAATGGCATTGTAAGGCATGTTCGATTTCTTTCATTCGTCTCTTCTACCAACTTTCATCTTTTCATTCTCCTCCTTTTCATATTTCTTTTTTAATTTCTTTCCTCTTCTTTTATTTTTCCAACCTTTTTTTTTTTTTTAATTCTTTTCCCTTTCTTTTCGTTGCTTTCTGAATAATCAATCAATAAATAACAACGCAACAACCCCAAACATCATCTTGTTCTCTTCTTCTTCTTAATCGACACATCGCCTTAATACCATTAAAAGTTGACGAATCTCTCAGTGGTAAACTCCAAGTTGGAGCAAAAACAAGGATAATGGTGATTAAGGGAAAAGGGCATTTTAACGGCTCAAAGGGCGAACTAAGGAATTTTTTTTCATTTTTCTGGATAGTGGTAAACAAAGAGGGCCTATAATCATGTCCTATGGTTATATGATTCTTCAACATTTACGACGGAAGATTATTTAGCATGGTAACAAATATTTTAACTTGACTATCAACCAAAACAAGAATAATGAGACTAAATAACAAGTTAATGCGCTATTTCAATGAAATTCGACAAACACAAGATGTATTTATAACCCTCTAAAAAGAAAAGATAGGCTCAAAAGCTCACTGGGTCTAGTCTCCACCATGTGTTATCTAGAAATCCGAATCATATTATAGTTCACATCAAACATGTATTCAAGCGACTACGTGCAGTGCATAGGTTTATGTGCAAAACATTGATATAAAACTACGATTCAAACGATACATGACCTAAAATGTCATATCATGACTTCAGCAAATATTTAATTACATCTTCTCATGTTTACCATTCTATAACAATCATAGTTACAAAACAAGAAGTATCGAATCAAGATTGCAAAAACGTCGGTAACATCGTTTATTTAAGCACAAGTATCGAAAAAAATTTCAAACTTTTGTGTATATAATAATGTGCATGTGAGTGCATACCCCCAAACCTAAACCTTTCATTGTCCCCAATGAAACAATAAAATGAAAGAAAGGAAAGTACGTAGAGAAGGAACAATAGTACCTCGATCTCGGCACTCACAAACAGGTGAACACAAAGGAATATGTCAATAAAACTCAATGTTACCTGTTACTTCTTAATAAAAGAGAACAAACAAACAAAATAATAAAAGCAGCTAAAAGAATTTTAACTAAGCTAAACGAAACAAAAGTAAACTACACGACTGAACAAAATTATGAAAACAAAAAGATAATAACTATAAAAGAAAATAAAACATAACTATAAACAAAAAAACAACAAAAGACTCGATCTAAAAAAAAATACCTAAGAAACAGAAACAGAAAAATAAAAACTACTCGAACAGGTGGGGGAAAAGGACATAGAAAGTAAAAGAAAAAAATTAGGAAAATGGGGGATCGCGCGAGCGGTCCGCGGGATCGGTCGTCGCCCGCGCGAATCCTAATTTTTTTTTTTGAAATCTTACGCGAGCGAGACAGCTTCGCGCCCGCGAATCGAGACGCGAGGAGAACCTGAGAGCTCATAAACAAAAAGTAAACAAAAATTTCACTAAGGCACATTCTCGCGCGAGCAGGCCACGCGAGCGACGTCTCGCGCGAGCGGTCTGCCTGCGCGAGAATGGTATTTTCTCTTGTTTAAACTATTTTATGTATATAAATTAAAAATAACTTTACTCAAACCCCCAAACCTATCCATAAAACTCAAAATTGACCAAAATGACCCAAAAATATGCAAATAAGAGAAACAGACGAAATGAAGCTTGGGTTGCCTCCCAAGAAGTGCTATCTTTTACGTCTTTAGCTAGACCATTCTAGCTCAAGATTCAAGGAGGCCATAAATCAGACTGTGTACCCCTAAGGATTTTAGGAAGAGCCCGGTGGTAAGCAGAAATAATGTCGCTGTGGATTAATTCAATTGACGGTTCATCCTTATTATGTTCAAATCTATTTCTTACCTTCCGAGTGAATTCATCATTAGGGTCCAGATTATTTAAATTCATCTGCTCATTACTAACCATATTATTTTCCTCACCCATGTGTAGCGCATTAGTAGGTTCAATTTGTCGTATAACCTCACTACCCTCTATACATAGATAATCATCGTCTTTGGGAGGTTGATCAATAGCATTAAACACGTTTAATTTTAAGTTCAAGTTCCTGAATGACACCTTCATCACCCCCGTTCGACAATTGACACGCGCATTAGCGGTGGCTAAGAATGGACGATCAAAAATAACAGGAGTGTGCTTCCTAGTATCTAGGACAGGATCGGTATCAAGGACCATAAAATCAACAGGATAAAAACATTGATCAACTTTAACTAAGACGTTCTCGATGATTCCTCTAGGTACTTTGACGGAACGATCCACTAATTGAATAGTAGCGGCCGTGGGCTTTAGTTCACCTAGTCCTAGTTGTTTATAAACATGATAAGGTAAGAGATTAACACTTGCACCTAAGTCAAGGAGAGCCCTATGGATGACAGTGTCACCTATGACACATGAAATAGTTGGCGTACCAGGATCCTTATACTTTGGAGGTGAGTGTTGAAAAGTAGAACTTACTTTTTCTGTGAGAAAGACCTTTTTCGGAGTATGACTATGCAATTTACGTTTTTGAGTGCATAGGTCTTTAAGACATTTAGCGTAAGCGGGAATTTGTTTAATAGTATCGAGGAATGGAATATTGATTTTAACTTGTTTAAATACCTCAAGTATATCCTCAACCTTTGACCCTTTCTTTGGAAAATTTGATGGTTCATCAACGTTTGGTGGAAAGGGCAATTTCAGTATAAGATTAGTCAGGTCCGTTTCTTTTTCTTTTTTATTTTGGCTCGCGTCCTTACCCTTCTTTGTATTAGAGTTGATGTTCATATCTATCACATTCTCATTCGGAATTTCTATTACCTCTTCCTCTCGTGTAGTCAACCTAGTTGAGACGGCGTTTACTTGCTCATTCGACCCCTTAACCTCGTATTGTCCCTTAGGGTTTTGAATTGTTTGACTAGGCAACGTCCCCTCGTTTCTACGACTCACTACAGTAGCTAGTTGTCCCATTTGGGATTCAAGCTTCGCAATGGATTGTGTGTGTGAGTGCACTATTTGTGCTTGTGCCTGTACTTGTGTTTCGATTTTATTAAGGGACGCCAACACCTTTTCCTAAAAAATGTTACCCCTTGAAGGATTCAGATTAGGAGACGGTTGTTGGTATTGATTAGGTTGAAATTGAGGTTGATATGCATTAGGAAAATTAGTCGCCTCATTAGGATTATTATTATTATTATTATTATTCCACGAGAAGTTAGGATGGTTTCTCCATGGCGCGTCCAGATTATTAGTCATGGGATTAAAATTATTTCATGGGAATTGTTGAATAGCATTAATGTGTTGCTCCACGAATTCCGGAAATTGACTTGCCGATGGACATACAAGGATAGAATGTGACGGATTGGAACATATTGCACATACTTCATGAGCGGGTGGGGCTGTCGTTTGGTTCATTGTTAAAAGTCGGTCAAGTTTTTTAGATAGTTCCTGAAATTCAATTGAATGACTTGACTCAAACTTTACCTCTCGCTTAGGTTGAAGGTACCCCTCAGAACGTACCGACACCGCTTGATGCATCGAATTCTCGCTCAAAGTTTTGAAAATTTTCCAGGCCTCATCGACACTTTTGTGTAGGAATGTACCCGCACAAACAGCGTCGACGGTATTACAGACTGAGGGAATAAGTCCCTCGTAAAAGACCTGTACCAACTGCCACTTAGGAACCTGATGATGTGGACACGAGCGTAATAATTCTTTAAATTTTTCCACGTGTCATAAAGTGATTCCCCATCTTGCATCACAAAGTTTGTTATGGATTTTCTTATCTGATTAGTTCTTGTGATTGGGAAAAACTTTTGTAAAAATGCGTTGTGTAAGGCTTCCCATGTTTTAATTGTGTTTGGATCAAGTGATTGAAGCCAATACTTCGCTTTATCCCTTAAAGAGAATGGGAAGAGACGCGGTTTTAATTCATCATCAGTGAAATTTTGGATTTTTAACGTAGAGCACATATCTTGGAAATCTCCTAAGTGTTGATACGGGTCTTCATTAATACGGCCATGGAAAGAAGGAAGTAGCGAGATGGTAGACGACTTTATCTCAAAGTGAGATGCCGTCGCCTCAGGTAATTCGATACCTGCTTGAGGCGTGTAAGTCGTAGGAATAAAATAATCTTTAAGTGGAGGAGGTGGCGGTATATTAGGATTATTTAAATTATTTCCGTTATTTCCGCCGTCGGCCATTGGAATAGGTTCTATGTTTAAAGTTCGAGTTTTCCTTAACCGTTTAAGGGTACTTTGAATTTCGGCCTCAAACAACGACGGCGGAATCGGCGTTGATTGGTTGTCTTGCAACCTAGCTCTAGAAGCTTGGGTTGCGGACTTACTAACTCTTAAAGTACGTTCAAGTTCAACATCGATAAAATGTAATTCAGGTTTATTTTAACGCATACCAAACATAAACTTAAAAAGAAAACTAAACTAAAATAACGTCTGACTCTACAAAAGCAGAAAGCAATCACGCAAATAAGACAACAAGCAAGCACACAGTACTACTATTATGCATGTAATTATCCTTATGCAGTGATTTGCGTCAAAGCCCAGCGCCCCGGGTTTCCTAGCTAATGCAGTGCTCACTCCACAACTAACCTAATCCAAGTAATTGTAGGAAAACCGGTTTAAAAACTATTTTAAACACGCAGCGAAAAAGATTCAGTTATAATAACTGATTGGTATCCCAGGATCTACTACTCACTAATTCTATAGATGCGCACAAGAGGGGACAAGATTATACCTTGGTGTCTTGAACCCAATTCTGATATCTTCAACCTTGGTGATGCAGCAACGTCCACTAGGTTGTCTTCACCCTTATGTCTCCTGTGGATGCCTGCCGGAAAGACTAGAGATGGTGGGATCTCTAATATAGAGGATAGGAAGGTTTAGGAAGACTAAAACAGTTTCTGCAGCGTCTGGTTAATAAAAACGACGAACTCCTTTTCCAGAACGCAGCTGCCCTATTTATAGATTTCCAGAACCGACCTAGACTTCGAGCGATCGAAGATCTTCGATCGATCGAACCATTCTCGATCGATCGAGACTGCCAAGGCTTCAATCGATCGAACATACTTCAATCGATCGAACTTGTCTTGACAACTTCCTCATGTGTCTTTCCAAGTATCCTGGCGGAGCTAAGAGTGGGACCTCCTAGGCTCTTTATTGTTGGCTCAGACCAGTTTGTTAATTACCGTGACCAAACTCTTTGATCAGCAAACTAACTAACGGGTCAGTTAACGTTTACTCCACTATAAAACGATAACTGAACTCCAACGCAAAAGAACATATCCAAAGCGATAACTAGACTTGTATGTTGTACTAATGTCCCTCTACCTTCAGCATTCTCAAGGGAATGCTTACTCTGAAACAGAGGGTAGATTCTGTCTTGACAATATATGTTCACAACCCTATGAATATGACATACCCAAGATACCCAGGTGTTGATCTTCTATAGACCTCACTGATTGGTAAGTCAAAGCAGCCATATCCACAGTCTGTGTTCATAATCGTCTCAAGATTAAGAACACATACCTTATACAAGTTATGAGTTCCTATCGACTGATTGACAGTCTTGAGTGCCAATAGGAAAGCTCAGGTCCGTCAATGCACTATAAGCACTAGCATGTTAACTAAGAGTTAAACTCTAGTGATTGAGATTAATCACTCCATCCAATGGTAGTTAATCATGCTACAGTGTAAACCTGATGAGATATCCAGTCTCATCATCCACTGTGACACATTCTAAGTAACAAAGAATAGTAATTCGTATCTCACTTGTATGTATCTCATACATACACGAATTACTTACTATGATACTTAAGGATAACAATAATCTCATGAAAAAAACATACATAACTAAATGTAAAGCTGATATCCATATATTAAAATGTCAATGTCTCATATATAAAGTAATGGTTTGAGAGCACAAACCCAACAAACTCCCACTTGCACTCATAACCATTCAGAACTACATCTAAGACCTAGATTATCTAGATGACGATCAAAGACCTTCTGTGGCAAGGCCTTTGTAAACGGATCAGCAAGATTGTCAGCGGTGGCAATCTTGGTGACAGTCACATCTCCTCGTTGAACAATATCTCGGATAAGAAGATATTTACGCTCTATGTGCTTTACCTTCCCGTGGTTCCTTGGCTCCTTGGACTGACCCACTGCCCCACTATTATCACAGTAAAGCGTAATAGGTGACAATGACGCTGGTACCACCTCGAGCTCCATAAGGAACTTCTTAAGCCAAACAGCTTCCTTTGCGGCTTCACAAGCAGCCACATACTCAGCTTCTGTAGTTGAGTCTGCAATGCATTTCTGCTTAATGCTCCTCCAACTAACAACACCACCTCCCAAGGTAAAGAGATGTTCGGATGTTGACTTCCTCGAATCTTTATCTGACATAAACTCCGAGTCAGTATATCCTACTGGAATTAACTCACTACCGCCGTACATAAGCATGTAATCTTTAGTCCTTCTTAAGTACTTAAGAATGTGCTTAACGGCTGTCCAGTGCTCTGGACCTGGATTCGATTGATATATGCTAACCATGCCAACGGAAAAACAGATATCTGGTCTAGTGTATAACATCGCATACATGAGACTTCCAACTGCCAAAGCATATGGAATTCCTGCCATGCGATTCCTCTCCTCCTGTGTCTTAGGACACTGGTCCTTGGAGAATGCTAAACCATGCCTGAAACGTAACAAACCTTTCTTCGAATCATCCATTGAAAACCTAGTTAACACTTTATCAATATAACCAGCTTGAGATAATCCCATTATCTTTCGCTTGCGATCCCGAAAGAGCTTTATCCCTAGAATATAGCTCGCCTCTCCTAGATCCTTCATATCAAAAGTACTAGCTAGCCAAACCTTTACCGTTGATAATGCCGCTACATCATTTCCAATGAGTAGAATGTCGTCAACGTAAAGCACAAGAGAAGCCACCACTTTTCCTTCACACTTCTTGTATGCACAAAAATTATCCAGATTTTGTATAAAACCAAAGGACTTGACCGCTTGGTCAAATCGGATGTTCCAACTTCTAGACGCCTGCTTAAGCCCATAAATGGACTTTTGCAACTTGCATACCAAGTTACCTTTCTGACCAGCTATGAACCCTTCTGGTTGTTGCATAAAGATGTCCTCATCAAGATTGCCATTCAAGAATGCAGTCTTGATGTCCATCTGTCAGATCTCATAATCTAGGCATGCAGCAATGGATAGGAGTATCCTGATGGACTTGAGCATGGCCACCGGCGAGAAGGTTTCCTCATAGTCAATGCCCTCCATCTGAATATAACCTTTCGCTACAAGCCTAGCCTTATAGGTCTCAACCTTTCCATCAGATGCTCTTTTCCTCTTGTAGACCCACTTACAACCAATGGGTTTAATATTGGCTGGAAGTTCTACAAGATCCCAGACCTGATTAGAATCCATAGATTCTAATTCAGCCTTCATAGCTTTAACCCAATGATCTGAATCAACATCAACCATTGCCTTTTCATATGTGGCAGGATCAGATTCAGATTCTATGGAGATAGCTTCAAAAACTTCTCCTAAGAACATGTATCTATCAGGCTGGCTGATAATCCTCCCACTACGACGAGGTACCGGTGCGGAAATGGGTGAAGAAGTGGTATTTTCTTGATTTACATCGTTATTAAATGCGGGTTGGACTGAGGGCTCTCCTTCTATTTCTCTCAGATCTATCCTTCCCTTAGGTTTATGGTTCATGATATAATCATCCTCTAAGAAAACATCATTTGTACTAACAAACACTTTCTGTTCTCTTAGATCATAAAAATACCATCCATAAGTACCCTTTGGATACCCTACAAAATAACATACTTCTGATCTAGAATCCAACTTGCTCATCTTTCCTTTTAGCACATGTGCCGGACACCCCCATATCCGAAGATGTTGCAAAGAAGGCTTGCGCCCAATCCACATCTCCCGTGGTGTCCTGGGAATAGATTTGCTTGGTACTAGATTTAGTATATATGCAGCGGTTTCCAAAGCATAACCCCAAAGGAATAATGGCAACTCTGAATAACTCATCATTGACCTAGTCATGTCTAAAAGAGTCCCGTTCCTTCTCTCTGCTATACCATTCTGCTGAGGCGTGCCAGGTGCAGTCAACTGTGACAGAATCCTATTCTGTACGAGGTGATCAATAAACTCATTAGAGAGGTACTCGCCACCTCGATCAGATCGAATGGCCTTGATATGTGTGCCCAATTGCTTCTCCACTTCAGCCCTAAACTCTTTGAACTTTTCAAAGGCTTCAGACTTGTGCTGCATTAGGTACACATATCCATACCTAGAGTGGTCATCGGTAAATGTTATGAAATACTCATAACCACCCCTTGCTCTAATATTTATTGGTCCACACACATCAGTATGAACTAATTCCAACAATGCATTGGTTCTATTGCCCTTTGCGGGAAAGGGCCTTTTGGTCATCTTACCCTCTAAACAAGACTCACAGACTTCCATTGGTTCGAGAACCAAATCGCCTAAGATCCCTTCTTTAACTAGTCTGCCTATCCTATTTAGATTGATATGGCCAAGCCTCATATGCCAAAGCCTTGTTGGATTAGTGGAAGGTTCTTTTCTTTTAGATGGTATAGTTACAATTGAGTTATTAAGTTCCAAGCAAGAATCTTTAGAAATATTGGGAGTGATCACAGACAAACCATTTGATTAACACCAGAATATATAAAAGAACTATTTCTTTTAATAACAACTTCAGTTCCAAAATGAAAAGAATAACCATTATTCGATAAATTAGAAACTGAAATTAAATTACGTCTCATTGAAGGGACGTAAAGTACATCTGATAAAATCAAAACTTTATTGTCTAGAAATTCTAAAACTACGACTCCTATAGCAACCGCAGAAACGGTTGCACTAGAACCTAGAATAAGTATGATTTCCCCATCACTGCACCTCCTGGTTGATCTGAACCCCTGCAATGAATTACAGATATGGTTAGTCGCACCAGAATCAATGCACCAAGTGTTTGAAGTATCCGTAATAAAACTTACTTCAATCACATGTGATTCAATCATATCTTGAACTCTTGTGGCTAAGAATTCTGGACAGTTCCTCTTCCAGTGGCCCTTCTCACTGCATTGGAAACACTTTCCTTTGCCTTGGCCACCAACCATCCCTTTTCCCTTACCTTTTCCCTTAGATTTTGCAATCTTAGGGACCGGTCCAACACTTAGACCACCAGTGCCAGCCTTCTTCTTCCCTTTCTTTCCTTTCGGTGTAGATCGGGAAGAGGAAGCACTTTTCTCAACGTTCAAGACGTTGACCCCAGGTTTGATCACCCATTTTGCTGCCAAAAGAGAACTCATCAATTCGCTCATTAAAAAATTCATTTGATTCATATTATAGTTAAGTTTAAATTGAGCGAATGAAGGCGACAGTGAATTGAGGATCATATCAACTTGGGTCTGTGCATCGATGTTGGCACCTAGGGTCTCCAGCTCGTTTAAATAACCAATCATTTTTAAAACATGTTCCTTGACTGGAGTCCCTTCCGACATCTTTGCACTCATTATCTTTTGCATGGCTACCTGTCTAGCAGGCCTACCATGCTCCCCGAACATCTTTTTCAGGGATGTGATAATGTCACTAGCAGAATCATTCTATTGGAATTGGTGTTGCAACACACCAGCCATTGAGGCCAGAATATAGCAACGAGCCATTCCATTTAACTTCTTCCATTTGTCGAACTCGCGTCTGGCAGTTGTCGAAGCATTTTCCGCGGGTTCTTCGGGGCATGGGGTGGTGAGGACATATATGTGATCCTCCGTAGTTAATACAATGTCAAGGTTTCGTTTCCATTCAGTGTAGTTATTTCCAGTTAACTTGTTTTGAGTGAGTATGGTGGCAAGTGGACTAAATGTAGATCCAGACATTATGATTTACTGTAAAAATCAAAAGACAAAATAAATATGAATATCAGATTTGACAGTTTAAAATAAAAGAATCCTTAAAACTCTTATTTTAAAACAAAGTCGTCGGAATATCGAAATAAAAGAATAAAGCCTCTGTGTGGTGGTCAATGTTCGATCTTTCGATTAATCATGACTTGTCCGCTATGCAACTCTTGCAAAACAAGTTATGACTCCCGATCCCTTTTGATCTCTAAGTTTCTGAATAATGCCCCGTGTGGGATCCCTTATCCATAGCTTAGCTAGTGTGTACCATTAACTAGGATCCAATCACAACTGCCTCCGTATGGAATGATCACCCCTGGCAAGGTGACACAGAATGCTCCACTCATCTTACAGTGAACCGTTAATGGAAGATCGTGGGTGTTTAATAAGACCCTCTCCCACGAGATTTAGTAAATAAGGATTTTGCCTTTGAAAAATATTTCCACACATTACCCATAAACATCCAATGTTCACTAATGCGTTGAAATGGTTTTTTTGAATTTTATTTTAGAAAACTTGTTTTACGTGCATGCAAGTAGTAACAATATAATTAAATGCCAATCACAAACCAAGCACATAAAACCAAAAAACTAAAATTGAAAATAAAGACATCCAAACGATGCCTCTATCTCCCACGGCTCTATCTCCATAGAACCTCCTTTTGGTTTGATCACCTCCAGCTCCATCTTCATGGACAACGGCTCCTTGCTCCATCTTCATGGATTTTCTAATTCTATTACATTTGTCCTATGCTTCTTTTGAAGCTTACAATTTATCTAGAAATAGAAATAGCAACAACAAAATAAAAGGCTAGGGAAACCGGTGCGACTTTCCTTTTCGTAGGATTGAAGTCGCAGCGCCCTTTACATATGCCTTAGTACCAAACCAAACTTAAATTACAACATGCACCAATCTCAAACAATTTAAATACAAAATTTAAAAGTCTTAGTGCCATAGGAGATAGTGACTAAACTAGCTGCAAAAGGGTTAGTCGAACACACATCCATGCATATATAACAATTGGAACCGCTAATTGATTCACACAGTACATAAACTCTTTACATACTGAATTAGAACTTAAATCAGCATCTTACTTCTCTGTCACAGTTCGATCGATCGAAGACCGTTCGATCGCTCGAACCTTCGATCGATTGAACACTGTTCAATCGCTTGAACATTCTATTTCACATAATGATTTGAAAATTTTGCAGAATATTTTAAAATTAAAGTTTTTAATTTCAAAATTCTTTAAAATTATGAAATAGAGAACCTGACAAAGAATCTGTCTCGATCGATCTAACGATATTCGATCGATCGAACACCAGAAGGTTTCGATCGATCGAAAACTATTCGATCGCTTGAGTACAGAGAATGTTCGATCGATCGAAAGATGATCGATCGATCGAACCCGCTTTTGCAATCACAGATTTGTACTCTACTGCGATAACACTGCAGAAACAGATCTGTGATGATGCAGTTTCGAAAACAGTTCTAAAATCAACATGCAAGTCAATATAATGTTCCAAAAACGCATCTATAGATCCAAACGAGCGTGGCTCTGATACCAATTGTAGGAAAAATCGGTTTAAAAATTATTTTAAACACGCAGCGGAAAAGATTCAGTTATAATAACTGATTGGTATCCCAGGATCTACTACTCACTAATTCTATAGATGCGCACAAGAGGGGACAAGATTATACCTTGGTGTCTTGAACCCAATTCTGATATCTTCAACCTTGGGGATGCAGCAACGTCTACTAGGTTGTCTTCACCCTTATGTCTCCTGTGGATGCCTGCCGAAAAGACTAGAGATGGTGGGATCTCTAATATAGAGGATAGGAAGGTTTAGGAAGACTAAAACAGTTTTTGTAGCGTCTGGTTAATAAAAACGACGAACTCCTTTTCCAGAACGCAGTTGCCCTATTTATAGATTTCCAGAACTGATCTAGACTTCGAGCGATCGAAGATCTTCGATCGATGGAACCTTCGATCGTAAAAACCATTCTCGATCGATCAAGACTGCCAAAACTTCAATCGATCGAACATACTTCAATCGATCAAACTTGTCTTGACAACTTCCTCATGTGTCTTTCCAAGTATCCTGGCAGAGCTAAGAGTAGGACCTCCTAGGCTCTTTATTGCTGGCTCAGACCAACCGTGACCAAACTCTTTGATCAGCAAACTAACTAACTGGTTAGTTAACGTTTACTCCACTATAAAACGATAACTGAACTCCAACGCAAAAGAACATATCCGAAGCGATAACTAGACTTGTATGTTGTACTAATGTCCCTCTACCTTCAGCATTCGTAATCATATTCAGGTAGTCGGATAACTGTTACTGTCAACCTGAATCATGATTACTTCTTGTATTTCTTGAGTCCCATTCACCTCTCATGATTACCAAACATGTTGATAACTCTTATCAACAAGACTGCAGTACTCAGTAATCGACTTGGTGACATTCTCAAGGGAATGCTTACTCTGAAACAGAGGGTAGATTCTGTCTTGACAATATATGTTCACAACCCTATGAATATGACATACCCAAGATACCCAGGTGTTGATCTTCTATAGACCTCACTGATTGGTAAGTCAAAGCAGCCATATCCACAGTCTGTGTTCATAATCGTCTCAAGATTAAGAACACGTACCTTATACAAGCTATGAGTTCCTATCGACTGATTGACAGTCTTGAGTGTCAATAGGAAAGCTCAGGTCCGTCAATGCACTATAAGCACTAGCATGTTAACTAAGAGTTAAACTCTAGTGATTGAGATTAATCACTCCATCCAATGGTAGTTAATCATGCTACAGTGTAAACCTGATAAGATATCCAGTCTCATCATCCACTGTGACACATTCTAAGTAACAAAGAATAGTAATTCGTATCTCACTTGTATGTATCTCATACATACACGAATTACTTACTATGATACTTAAGGATAACAATCATCTCATGAAAGAAACATACATAACTGAATGTAAAGCTGATATCCATATATTAAAATGTCAATGTCTCATATATAAAGTAATGGTTTGAGGGCACAAACCCAACAGTAATTGTGTCTCAGCGCCCTGACTTATAGTGATTTGATGCGAAGTTTCAAAGAAAGCGATTTACTTGAATTTTTTTTTTCGCGTAAGCTCCTTTGACGTGTACAGTTGCTCCACTCGAAACGCTAGAATTTTGAGTTCCTAAGAAATTACAAAAATAAAAGAAAAGTTAGTAACTTAAAACAAAAACGAAAAATAAGAGAAAAAAAATAATAAAACCTAATCTAGTATTTACGAATTAACTAAACTAAGATTCTAAACCTAAAGGTAGTAATGCAATCCCCGGCAATGGCGCCAAAAATTGATCTTGTCAAAATCAAGATATAAAAGTATACTTTACTTTTCTAAAGATTTGCAGTTTGGAAGTAAAGGTCGAACCCACAGAGATTGATTAACTACCGCGCTTTAATTTTAAAACCTAAATTTAGCTAATTTAAGAAAAACCGATTTTGATTTTATTTTAATTAAACTAATAACAATAGAAGTAAATCTAAATTATGAAAGCAATTAAATAGTTGTTTTTATAATAAGTTTAAGGAACCTAGGATTGCAAATCCACCACTAACTTAATAATTTATGAATTACTTTAGCTTATTAAGTTGGATGATAATGGGAAATTGTAGCTACAAGCCCAATTCCTCCGTCAAGAAAATAACTACGGTTCAAACACCAACATAATCCATCTTCGGTTAGCACTAATTATCCCACACTAAACTAGGGTTGTGGTATAATCCGTCTAATCTAGGCGTGGACTATTCGGATACTTGATAGCACAATTCAATTTAAGCACCATTACATGTAAATAATCTAAACAAGCACAGCAAGCATAGATCATTGAGCACACTACCATCAAAATAGATCTAAGACAAGAATAGATTTTGAATGTAACGATTTAATCAATAAAAGCACGATTTATTTATAAAAATCCTCGGAACATGTAACTGTCGTCCATACATAATAAAACTAAAATAAAAACATAAAATACATCCTATTACTTGGCTAGGGTTTAATTGAAACCCTAGATCTAGGTTTAGTTGGTCATAGAATTGAAGATTGGCAAGAGGTTGATGGAGGAGGCCATGGGAATCCTTGGTCTTCTTCTTCTTCTCCTTGTTTTCCTCTCTTCAATGGCTAAAAGTGTGGTTGTATATTGTGTGTATAACAATTGCCAACCCTTTAATTGAAGTAAAATAGTGTATATATAGATTTTAGGCAAGTTTTGGAAGCTTTCCTAACCCGAAACGCACTAAAACTGCTTTATTTTGCAATTTGGATGTAATTAGGCAGTTTCGTTCGCGTAGGAATCATCAGTAGAGTGAAATACGCAAGTTCCATTTTTGCATAGGTCGCGCCAGCGCGATATATGGAGGTCGCGCGAGCGATTTCCTGGGTTTCGCGCGAGCGGGTCGCACAAGCGAGGTGCCTTTTTCAACTTCTTTCTTCCTGCTTTTTCTCCCTATTTAACCTGGATTAGTGTTTTCTTCCAAAACCTGCTCTAAAACAGAAAATGAAATAAAAATACACAAAAATGGGATAAAAAAGGTACTAACAAACGTAAGTTAAGGCATGTAATTAGGCTCTGTTCTCTCCCGATCAACAATTGAAAGTCACCATATTGTCCATAACCAAAGTCAAACCACCGAGTAATGATTCAAACCACGCATTGGAAAGTACTAAGGTCGATATATAAAACCAGAGTTCAAAACTAACTATTTCAAATCCATAAGTATCTGCAAAAATGTAATTAAAGTAATATGGCAACATACGCCGATAATAAATGTAAGTCTAACAAAAGTCTGTAAAACATAAACAGAACTAATTATGGCACAACTTCCAGTCTTTAGCTTGCGAGTAGTCAACACCAGCATAGCCTCCATCGTAGACTCTATCCTCGAAGTCCCTATCCAGGTATGTATCTCCTGCATGCTCAAAGCCTTGGCCACCTGGACGTAGAATATCCAGCAGCATAAACGTCGTCAGCTACGAAAGCCGAGTGAATGCAAACACTAACAAAGTATCTATAGATATGCAGCGTATATAAGTAACAACATCATTAAAGGATCATCTCATCGTTCGTATGCATGTATATACTAAATACCAAATCCATGTATCTCTACGGACATTGCCTCATCTCATGGACATCGTCACAAATATAACATAGACTCTTGGGTCCACATTAATCAGACACGTAGTCATATACCTACGGTCTGTCAAATCCCAACACGCATTCCCATGCATTCTAACCAAACTGCCCAATTCACATCTCTTTCACAATTGTTCTTCCTAGTCTCGGTCATGGACTAAAGTGACATCCCTTAGCCTCCGTCGGATCTCCCATCTCGGACTGAGGTGATGTACCTTTAGCCTCTATCGGACTAGGTTCATGATGTATCCCTCTTAATCTCGGTCATGGACTAAGTAACCTATTCCTGTAGCCTCTATTCAAACTTCCCGCCCCAGTCATGGACTAAGGTAATATTCCTTTAGTCTCTGTTGGATTAAGATGACAACACCGGCATAACCCTCAGTCTCGGTCTTGGACTAACGTGACAATGCCCTTATCACTATCGTATCTCTCGTGTCTCGGTCATTGGCAAGGGGACATTCCATTAGCCTCTATCGGACTAGGGTGCTAGCCACATTACCGTTCCCGAAAATATGTATCCTTAGCCTCTCTCGTGAACTAAGGCGATGTCAACCGTATATCCCTTAGTGTCTATTGTGGACTAAGGGAACATAGGTCACCCCATAAACTTGTTTCCACAATCTGTATCCCTTAGTCTCTCTCGTGGACTAAGGCGATTCCACTACTATATCTCACAATCACGACTCTGTTTCCACGACGCGTATCCCTTAGTCTCTCTGATGGACCAAGGCTATGTACCACCAATCCCATCGATATATCCCCTAGTCTCGCCCATAGACTAAGGCGACATATGTTTACCACAACCCACATTGTATGTTCTTCGCGATCACATTTCCCACGCACCAATCATAAATAGTATCGACTTCTGTGGTCGATAGACCCACTACTATGCACATCTACTTCTTAGTCCGATTAACATCATTTTGTCATCATTATAACATCGGTTCCACTGTTCAATGCATTAAGTCCATTATTCACTTGTTTATTACTCAAATACTGTTATACCCCGGAGTAAGCCAAAAATAGGGAAAATAAAAATTTTCCTTTATGGGTCTGTAGACACGTGACTAGTTTGTTAACCGTCCTGTCCTTCTAACTCCGCACCGTGCAATCATAAGTGAAATGCTAGAGCATAAGCATAACCTAAACTTATCATAGTATAAATACAGCAGCGAAAATTAAACAAGAGTTACAATAACTTCAATCCTAATACAAGAGGCCATACTAAACAATTTACATAATCTTAAAAACTTGAGAAAGTGTCTGTCAGATCTTCGGCAAGGCTTTATTCTCCTTGGCTCCACTGCACTGCATCCTAAACTCTTCTATCTATCTCCAAACCTGCAACACTCTGGGCATGCGAATGCCCAGGGTGTAACATGCCGTCAGCCTTGGAACAAGGCTGAGTGAGAGTCTCAACCGTACAATAATCAATAAATACAAAACATCTCTCGACTCACCACGAACATAGCAGAGGTCTCAACAAGGCAGGTAGACAGATAAACATAACGTCATAGAATACATTCTCCTTATTATATCCTCGTGCGTGCAAATGCATGAGAATTCGACTTACTCCCAACTCTTACTTTTAAAACAGACACTTTGCAAAACCATTTCATTTTAAAACCAAAACTTTCCAAAACCAAATCATTTCGAACCAAACCCTTTTATTCATCAATTCAATCTCATCATTCACTTTCTCTTTCTCATCTACTTGACAACACGCAGTATATCATGGATGATAACATGCTATAACAGCCGATTCATACTTATTCCCTTGATAGGCCATCGGACGTCTTCACGGCGCACACTATCTGTAAACAATGGAATTGGCACATGGGACGTCTTCAACCATGTGTATACTCTCACCGATCGTCTACACGGTTGAGAAGTATATTAGAGCACTAGCCGGACGTCTTCAACGATACATGGGACGTCTTGAACCACGTATGCGCATCACCGGACGTCTTCAACGACGAGAGGTGCGCTAAGAACCCTAACCGTTCATGTTCACCCGGCTCGTCAGCCGTTGATCCATCGGATCTAGAAATCACATCTCTTTCACATTCACATTTCTCATCTTATTCACATTTTCATCGAACACCTATCTTTCTCATACAATGCATGCTATCACATGTCATGAAATGCAAGTGAGTCCACTACAGATACCCATATGCAAAACCACTTTTATTCTCTTTATTATTAACATACCAGGCGTTATCTAATCCAGTTAACAACCATCGTAAAATGTGCATTTACATTTAGCAGCAGAAACATAACATATACATATAAGACATGGATCACAAAACATGGATTCGATACTAATAATCATATAGATAAAACCCTTAACATGCTCACGTATACAATAGCACTACCATAACATGCTTTGCATAGTCTTATAATTATTGGAATACATATAGCATCATAAATCAGCGTTACTTATACAAAACATCATGCAGGTAGCTGTAGACACCCCATTTTGTCGGCTATCAGATTTAGGAGACCCATAGCTTGGTGGTTCGCAATGATCGTAAAAGACTCAAAAGGACTCTCGGAAGTCAGCTCTATCTCTCAGAATGCTCAGAATGACCAAAATGCACCTGAAAGCCCGAAGTCTCCCAGATTTGGTCCCAAAGTTCTGAAAACATGCTACGTCATAAGAAAAGTGATAAAATGAGTTTTTAAGAAAAATCGAATGAAATCGTCAGCTCCCAGAGACCCCCGGAAGTCCTGGAAGTTCCCCGAAAGTCCCCGTTGACCGGTTTTACCAAGGTTTGACCAGGTTTGACCGAGGTTCGACCAGGTTTGACCGAAGTTTGACCAAGTTTGACCGAAATTGTCCAAATTCACCGGAATCATTAGGAAAGTATTAAAATGAGTTTTAAAAGAGAATCGAGCGAAAACGTCGGCTCTTGGGAGCTCCCAGAGGTTCCCAGAACTTCCCGGGAATCCCAGGTTTGACCAGTTTGACCAAGATTTGACTTTGAATTCGGGGCACCGAAACAATTTTCAAATATTTTTCATGGATACTAGAGGTCAATAGCTTTCCAACGGTATATCGCACATAATTTCTGGATTTAAAACGAATTTATTATGAATTTCCAAAGGCGAAAAAGGCGATCAAATAGGTTTTTATCGCGAATACCGCAAAACTTTTCAAAGTGACCTATCCCCGAACTATTTTTTATGTAAAGTAGACTCCATTAACTTTCCAACGGTATATCACAACCTCGATTTGGAGTTCATATACATTTTCTGTGAATTTCGGACAAAATAGGGCCTTTTCGCGAATACCGGAACTTCGGGGGGCCTAAACAGCATTATCCAGACGAAGGGAGGAGCACTGCCGCCGCGGCACTGGCCCAGTGCCGCCGCGGCACTCCCCCCCAGAGCAGTGTATTTTTGTAATATATTTTGTGGTCCCATTTTGATTAATTAAAAGCCAAAACGACGTAGTTTTATGATTTCAGATGTTTGGAGCCAATGGGAGTACTTTCTAAATCCCAAAAACACCCCAAGTTGGCCTATATAAACACCCCATTACTCCTCATTTTAGGGGAGTCAAATGTGAGTTTTGGAAAAGTTTGGGAGAGAAAGTTGTAGAGATAAGGCTAGAGTAGAGAGAAAAGAAGCTTTCTTCTTTGATTTTCAAAAACAAAAGTGAGTTCTAACTTTGTTTTTACTTCATTACTTCCATTTACTTCAACATTCAATACTCCCAACCACCATTTTAGTGAGCATTCAAGAGTGTGGAAGCTTCTTCCATGTCTAGTGTCATTACATATGAGTGATACACCAACCTACAAGTCTCATGCTTCATGAATATCATCTATTGATTATCATCTACTTGCTTGTTTATTTATTGTTCATCTCTTCTCATCCCATTTCTTTTTATTTTCCTTATTTACTTACTAGTTCATCATCATCTAAGTGATGACATGAAGTTTGGGGTGAGTGAATCCTTATGGATAGTAGCTCTTGACCTCAAAAACATGTTTGATAGATGATGATCATAACCTCAATACTTCCAAGGTATTCTTGGAATGTATTGAAGTTGTGTCTAAAAACAAAATAAATCTCTCCAACAATCTTGGAGGTTCTTAAATGATGAGTTTGATGTAGGTATTCTAAGTGGCTATGATCCTTATTGAGTGTTGAAAACATGTTTTCAAAACATCTATTTCAAAACCCCTCTCAATCCCTCTCATTTGGTTTCAAGAAACAAAACTTTGTTTTCTCCAAAATCTTCAAAACAATGAGTCAAAACAGTGAGTGAGTTGAGTTCAAAGATTTTTCTAGAACACAATACTCAACATATGGATACAAGGCCACTTGGAAAGTCTTCCTAACTCATTGGGGAACACCCATGATTTTTGGTTTGACTTGGAAGTACTTGGAAATGGTCCATTTGGGTCCCAACATTCCTTCCAAACATTCTGTTTTTGCTGTCACAGCAGCTTGGTCAACTTACGACCTCTTTTCCAGACAATTTTTCCAAAAGGGGTGGTTCTAAATTATTTTTCCCTTAAAATTCAATGTCTTAGGAAACTTTCTGTATAAAATGGGTCTCTTGATCATTCGTTTTCATTTTCTAAGATGTTCTAACATTTCAGTCGATAGTACGAACTCTGTTTCTGAGTGACCTCTATTGTTTATATAATTTCTCTCAATCTGTGATAGCTATTCAAGATTGGCCTTTTGGGTTGTGTTCTAGACACAATAAGGAACATCTCCATAAAAAATCATGCATTGAAAACATTCCTAACCCCTCTTTTCAAATTCCAAAAGATCATGCTACTGTTCTGTCCACTATTCACAGCAAGTACATTTCAACTTTCATTCTTTGATTTGATGCTCATATGCATTCCAAATTAGTTCATATCTTAGGAAGTAGTCCATACTACATTTGTACACATCCCATGTTAATTTCATTCATTCATTCATACACATTTTAGACTTCTAAGTCATTCTAGAAATCCATGTACACAAAAACACACTACAACATTTGCACATTTTAGATACATACATTGCATTCATACAAGATTTGGGGTTTTTGTAACTCTTAATCTAAGGAGAATATAAGGAATGAACTCGATCACCCGTTCATGCTTCCCCTTGATCTAATCATCCTTTCTCATCCGTCCCGGGGATTGAGAGATCTTCTTTTTCTCAAAGATTAACATGCATCATTCTAGCCTTGCTAAGCATATTTTGATTTCTTTGATTATTTGTTTCAAGAACAATTCATGTCCCCTTTAGATTAGGAAAACTTAATTACTTGAAGCGTGATTAGACGATTTTTCCTAGGTTTATTTGTGTGATCTTTCACTTTACATTGCATGATATTTGATTTAGATCTTATGAATGATATTTTATCTTTAGATCTTCCATTTTCAAGTTTCTTATGTAATGTAATATACTATCATAGTATTAATTGCCGAACCATACATAGTATAAGATGATTATTTGGATGCTAATTGAGGCCCGTCGAAAGATGGGGCGAGTTGAGGGTGTTTTAGTCGCGACAAAGGCTCCTTCCTCTCTCGTACCAAAACCCCGAACCAAGTTCTTTGGTTATGAAGGGCCGGTGCCCTTTATCCATTTGGGTGAGTCAAAATTAGGTTTCTTGGTTCCTTAAAGACCAAGTGGCGACTCTGTATCTGTTTTCAACAGACCTTTTCTCTCTCCTTGATTCAAAATCAAACGAGTTTCAAAAACAAAACAAGAAGCGGCGGATTTCCGGTGTCCACAGTAGCTTTAAAACATCTTATATTAATCTTATTAGGATTAGAGTGAGGTTAGGAAACTCACCTCGAGTCACCGATCCATGAAAAGCAGAATAATCGTCAAGTTCTACAACAATAAACGGAATAAATAGCAATAATGTATGAGTACAACTATAGGGGCAAAATGGTAATTTTTCCAAATGAGGTTATAAACCTCAAGGTAGTGATCGACGTGTCATTCTAAGTCCAACGCCATTGACTACACTCAAATCGGAGTCTGTCGCGTTTTACGAGGTAATAATGCAGGGCGTATTGCACTAACGCGGTCCCTAAAAGACAGGTTGTATTTTTTGACCGGGTCGAAAGGTCATCAAACTTTAAGGGAATATTCTAGACATTAATCTAAGACTCTGGAAACTGACCGCGCATTTTTCGGAGTCCTAGATTATTTATTATGAATTATTAAAGATAATATATATATATCAGAAAATACCCGAAAAGGGATTTAAATACATAAATGTACCTATACTGTGAAATCAGTACTTAGAAGTATTTTTATTAAATACTGGATATTAAAATACACTACCAGTATTTATCTCATAATTTTCGGAGCTCGTTTGGTATTTTTAATAATTAATATGCTCATAAAATAGCTTCTTAATAATTATTAAAAATGCTAGACTATAATATTATAGCTTTATAACTTACATCATATAATAAAATAGTCCCAGGATCATTATCGTAATTTTCCAGAATTTATAAATGCATATATGTATTTAATATCTATTTAATACCCTTAAAACTTATTTATATTATACTTATAAATTACTATATAATTAATAATTATATTATTACCATATTATAATTATACTTAATATATTAAGAATATTATATAATAATATTCCATAAAGTAAATGTACTAATAATACATTTTAATACATTTATAATGATTAAAATCATTTAAATCTATTAATACTAATAATATCAATAATAATAATAATAATAGACAGACCCGGCGGGTCAACCCGGACCGACCCGACCCGTTTACTCTCACAACAAAACCCACACGGGTGACCCATTGGGTCAAACCCGACCCGAACCTATCCTAAGTGGACTACACACTAATACACACAAAGAAACCCACTCTAAAACCCATTCGGGTTGAACAGAAACCCGAACCCAAACCCACACATACTCACAAACTAGTCCTACCTATTAACCGAACCTAACCCAAACCCAAACCCACTAACAGATTCAACACAACCCGAACCATACCCAAACCAAACCCGCGACCCGCCCCGTGGCGTCAAAACGACGCCGTTCAATTTAAATGGCCCACGGGTTTATTAAAACCCGACCCGTGCCTAGACCCTAACCCAAATACACACTCATCCTAACCCTACCCAGACCCGACCCGAGCCCGGGTCTTATAACTCGAAGACCTAAACGGGTCTCCTTCTTCTCCGGCGATCCCGACGCCGCCGGTGACCCGCGATTTCACCGGAAAACTTCTAAGACAGATAACTTCTTCACCTCTCCATGGAAATCTATGAACCCAACGCCAAACTGACCGGAATTAGCCCCTCTATCACATACTAGAAGCTGGATAATGGGTTCATTTGGTGGTCCTACTAGCCAATTATTCTTTTGGTCATTAGAAAGAATAATGGCCTGCATGGCCATTCAAATGATCGATAAATCAAAAAATCAATCATAAGGGGTCTATCTGGGGTCAAGGGGGTCAGATTGGTGTAACTTAAGCGCCATTTGGTTAAGATATGAAGAGTCAAGCTTCTCAAGGTGCCTAATGGTCACCGGAAGTTGCAGAGAGCCCTAGGCTCTGTTTGGCTATATGCATGTGTCCTAGTGATGCCTAGATGGCATGCAGAGGTGCAAAAATGCAATGTGGGGTGTGGGTTACCTCAGGGAGCTCGGATCCTTTCCAACTCTTCGATCAACTTCTTCTCTCTCCTTTGCGCGTCTCTTCTTCTTTCCCAGTCTTCTCCTTCTTCGTTCTACTTCATCTTCAGTCTATGACAGTGTGTATGTGTGTGTTAGGAAGTGAGTAGAAAGGGTAGGTGGTTGTGGATAAAATGTAGGGAGTGAGTGTGGTGTATATCTTCTTTTTCTCAACTATCTCACTCTTGGGCTCTCTCTACCCAAACTGTCTTGGACAGATTTGTGGGGGTGAATTCAGGTTATAAGGGTGTACTAAGGGTGGGGGTAATGTCATATATATCGAGGGAGGATGGGAGGGAAGTTATCATGTGCATTGAGTGCACGCAATGTATGGGTATGTGTGCTTGTGTGTGTGTCCAAGGGTAGATGTGGGTAGGGTCCACATGACTGTCAAGGGGGTGGTGTGTGTCCCATTCTCAGGTAATATGCACTGGGATGTGTGCTTGGGTCCTAACTAGGTACAATACTGAGAAGACGATCACAGGTACAAGTGTAAGCATGAACGGGGCTGTGTACAGGTTTATGTATAAGTCCGTCTATGAATTCTAAATGAAATATAACGTTGAGGCTATGACAACTCTAGTACATTCAAGGTTACGTCTATTCTATTAGGCACTAGGTTATTACTAACGTCGTTGTCATCGTCAAGATGATTACTATAGGAGCTTGTAAGGAAACCTAATTAGGGTCACCCTAATGGATCTTCTGTAACCGTACCACGGTGATGTCATCACTTCTAATCCTACGTGAAATTTCTAGGAAAATTCAGGGTGCTACATCTCTACCCACCTTATTCGAGGATTTCGTCCTCGAAATCTAGAGATTGCTAGGTCTCAGAAGTTCAAGATTCTAATCTCATCTCAGACTCTAAGGTTGTGAGGTTTCCACTAGTTGATTCATCACCATATAAGATCCAAAGTTCTGGCATTTGGTATGGTACCTTCAGTCTTCTATTTTGTTCAGTGCTGGGATTGATTCACTGATCTGCGAGTTCTCTTTCTGGATCTTTGTGGTGGTAGAGCATTGTTCTGAACTTCTTGTTCGGAGCAATTTTTGCATACATGTCCAGCCTTTCTACAATTGAAACACTGCACTTATTGCCCTGTGAGTTGTCTCGGTGCTGTGTATTCTTTGGAGTGATGTCCAGACGTTCCGCAGTTGTAGCAGATATCCCGTTGCTTTGCGTGTGTTTGAATGGCTGCCTGACTAACTTTTCTGTCATTGCTTTTCTGTCTCTTGTGATGATTCTGGATGTATTCAAAGTTTTCTCTGGTGATTACAGACTGTATTCGAGTGGTTGCCCGTGACACTTGATTGCCTCTTCGACTTCCTCTTGGGTTAGTTGCCTGGAACCAGTTATCTTTTCCTCTTTGTTGGTGGCTCTCTAATTTCTTGTTGTTCAGGGCTATGTTCTCCAATTATGTGGCTAATTTAACCATTTCTTCGAATGGTTGGTCGAGGTATACTGCTGCTGTCTTTTGAATGTCTGAGTTAAGTCCTTCATAATATTGCAGTGTCTTATTTCGCTGAGTATCTACCATGTAAGGAGAAAATTGCGATAGTCTCTCAAATTTTGCTGTATATTCTTATACTGTCATGTTGCCTTGAACTAGTTCTATGAATTCCTTTTCTTCTTGTTTCTTTCCGTCCTTAGGAAGTCCTTTGCTAGGAATTTCGTCTTGAATGCTTCCCATGTCATTCTCCTTGCAACATCTTCGCCCACTGTAGATTCGACAGGTTCCCACCAGTCTACTGCCGAATACGTCAATTGAAAAACAGCCACACGTCTTTTCTCCATCTCGTTGCATTCAAGGGCTTGAAACATTCGTTCCGTATCATAAAGCCATTGCTCAGCTTCCCATGCTTCTGTCATTCTAGTGAAAGTTCCTGGTTTAAGTGCACGGAATCTCTCAAGAAATTTATACCCTGTCTGACGAGCATTTTCGTTGTTGATGACGTGGTCCAGGTGATCACTTGCTTGTTCCACACGTCGGACAAGAGCTCCTATCAATCCTGTTGGATCCACTGCTGGAGGTATCACATCCTTTGGTCCGTTGGGTGGATTCTGAGCATTCTGGTTTCTCCTAACCATGGTGTATGTTAACAAGGGTTATACCTACGAGTTGGTACCTACTAGGTCAATGCTTTATTGTATCTCATATGATCACATGACAAGAAATAGTAACAGTCAATCAAGTCAATAGAGAATCTTAACATATAACGGTTGTCACAACTACTACTAGGATCAAGAGTAAGACATTCCTATCCTTGGTCTTTCTAGACTCTAGGCGGAGCTGACTGTTCCGAGATCTGTCTCAGGAAGTTCGTCAGTGCCTAAAACATCTATCGAGCAATGGTCCATCCTATAGTCTTATTAGTAATAAACGTATACGATGTAAGATTAGCAATTAATTAAAAGCAAGAATTCGTCTCATCCATACAATTATATTTAAGTTAAGTCGCAAGCAGACCATTACTAATCAAAAGATAAAAAAAGAATACAACAGTACTACGAATACCAGTTCTACTAATCTGGATTACATTAAAGAAAGTGGAACTACAACATTTAGCAAAATAAGATGTACTAACTAGGGGTCCAATCTCCATCTCTCTCGACATTAGAATGTAACGACCCACCTCCCCGTCTAGCAACAATATTGTCCGCTTTGGGCCTAAACACAAAAAACTTCCCAGGGGGTCACCCATCCCTGGTACTGCTCTGGCAGTAGCACGCTTAACTATGAAGTTCTTTCATGTTTAGCTCTCTCAAAGTTTTAAAAGGCCTTGTTGCATATAGAGGGGCGATTAATCCTTATAAACTAGTCCAGGAACTTCACCCCAGGCGATGTGGGACAAGTCCCCACACCCGACCTCACCTCATCCATCTTGGCCATCCTGCCTCAGGAGTATTGGCTCTTGGTCATCACAATGTCCACCAAACACTTAAATTTTTCAAACACATGTCTTACATAGGCACACTCATATATCATCGCTAGATGAAAAAAATTAATTAAAATAATTATTTACACACTTCAAAATTTTAGTCACACCCCGATTTTTAGACAACCAAATATTTAATCTAGAGCATGTATCCAGACTAATATTCAATTTTCAAAACACCGAGAGTGACACCCTCACACAGGCTAATAGATAATTATTGAAAATAAAATTTAATACTCATTAAATTAGGACACGTGATCCTGTGTTAATATAAAAACTATGTATTATTAAACTTATATTCTCAATCCTCCATTTCATTATAAAAGAAATAATATTCCATTACAAAGATTTAACCCTAATAATTAAATTAAACATGTACTACTTTAATTTACTCCCGTATACATGTATATATATATACGTGTGTATATATATATACTCGGATACACAAAAATTTAACTCACCTCGTTGATCAAAAATCGACCACCACGAATGCTCCGCGATTCCCCACGTGCCCACGAACCCAGGACCCTTCTCCTTTCTCCTTCCTTTTCTTCTTCTTCTTCTTCTTCTTGTATTCCCTTTTTGTTTTAATATGGGGGCTAGGGTTTTTAATATAAGTATATATGTATACTACACACACAACACATGTCAATAAAACACACACAAATATATAAATCCCGTTTTTCTTTTTATAGGCTCACAAAAGAGACTCATATAAGCCCAGAATACAGTACAAAGTGTTAAAATGAGTAGCCCAATGGGTACCCATGACTCCGGTACTAAGTTTTAATGTTAATTACATTATTTAACACATTTGCGGGCCTGTAAACACTATATAACAAAAATACATATCAACCCTTCACTTTTTTTTAACAAATATAAATTAATATAATATAACACTCAAACAAAACGCGCTCACTCATGATTTAATTTATATGTCCACCAAACACTTAAATTTTTCAAACACGTGTCTTACATAGGCACACTCATATATCATTGCTAAATGAAAAAAATTAATTAAAATAATTATTTACACACTTAAAAATTTTAGTGTTGTTATATTCTACCCTCCTTAAAGAAATTTCGTCCCGAAATTTGTAGCAACGGTAAATACACAATTCAGTCATAAATAAAGTTAGGCACGCAATTTCATACAAATCATTGATTACGTTTAACTCTCAGCTATACAAGACTTAGTACGTCGAGCGAATAATCCAAACAAGGAAACCCTCATATATATACCTTATTCTCGTATAGTCAATCGTCAAACGTTAATAGATATTCCAAAACACAGAGATTGATGCAAACCATGTGAATACGAACTATGCATGCAACATGCTCACAGTTAATCAAAGATTTAACTATATGCCCATGTTAACCTCTTACCTTGTCCCGTACCACTTCTCATCGGGATACCCAATACTTACCACTCAAACCGATAGCTTCAGAATCTTCCATAAGCTTGCACTAAGAATAAGAATACCCGTCTAGATCCATAAGTTGTTGTAGACATAAGAATACTGCCGGCTCAATATATGCTCTCGAAAAGTATAGAATTTCCACACGGAGATATACGAGAGAGATGCAGTAGTAGAATACCAATCGATAATAACAGCTCCATAATAAAAAATCCAGAGTGCCAATAATAATAATGTCCACAAAAAATTGTCAGATAAGAATAATATAAAGAATAGAAGTCTTGCAAATAATAATAGAAATCCCGATCGTCCGATAGAATAATAATTCAGCTGGATGATAATTAGATAACTGTCCAATAATAATAGTTTGAAGAAGATAATTCGATATCACGCCAGAATTTCACTGCTTGTTCAAAACTCCAACTCCCCGCTACTTCTCCAACATGCCACAAAATATGCATGCACTACTATGTGACTCATAATATAGTAAATGATTTCAACAAATTAACATGTAATGATAGGCTCGGAAAATTATGCAATTGATCGATTGAAAATAATTAAATAACATGTAGGCAACACGTGGATAATACAAAAGTACACATAATCCGAAACCCAAACAAATCCGCGACCTATAGCTCTGACCAACATCTAGTCCACAATCCGAGGATCACCTAGACTCGCTAAGCTAACCATAAGCTCTGATACCTAACAACTGTCACACCCCGATTTTTGGACAACCAAATATTTAATCCAGTGCATGTATCCAGACTAATATTCAATTTTCAAAACACCGAGAGTGACACCCTCACACAGGCTAATAGATAATTATTGAAAATAAAATTTGATACTCATTAAATAAGGACACGTGATCCTGTGTTAATATAAAAACTATGTATTATTAAACTTATATTCCCAATACTCCATTTCATTATAAAAGAAATAATATTCCATTACAAAGATTTAACCCTAATAATTAAATTAAACATCTACTACTTTAATTTACTCCCGTATACATGTATATATATATACGTGTGTATATATATATATATACTCGGATACACAAAAATTTAACTCACCTCGTTGATCAAAAATCGACCACCACGAATGCTCCGCGATTCCCCACGTGCCCACGAACCCGGGACCCTTCTCCTTTTTCCTTCATTTTCTTCTTCTTCTACTCCCTTTTTGTTTTAATATGGGGGCTAGGGTTTTTAATATAAGTATATATGTACACTACACACACAACACATGTCAATAAAACACACACAAGTATATAAATCCCGTTTTTCTTTTTATGGGCTCACAAAAGAGACTCATATGAGCCCAGAATACAGTACAAAGTGTTAAAATGAGTAGCCCAATGGGTACCCATGACTCCGGTACTAAGTTTTAATGTTAATTACATTATTTAACACATTTACGGGCCTGTAAACACTATATAACAAAAATACATATCAACCCTTCACTTTTTTTTAACAAATATAAATTAATATAATATAACACTCAAACAAAACGCGCTCACTCATGATTTAATTTATATGTCCACCAAACACTTAAATTTTTCAAACACATGTCTTACATAGGCACACTCATATATCATTGCTAAATGAAAAAAATTAATTAAAATAATTATTTACACACTTAAAATTTTTAGGGTTGTTACATTCTACCCTCCTTAAAGAAATTTCGTCCCGAAATTTGTAGCAACGGTAAATACACAATTCAGTCATAAATAAAGTTAGGCACGCAATTTCATACAAATCATTGATTACGTTTTACTCTCAACTATACAAGACTTAGTACGTCGAGCGAATAATCCAAACAAGGAAACCCTCATATATATACCTTATTCTCGTATAGTCAATCGTTAAAAACATTAATAGATATTTCAAAACACAGAGATTGATGCAAACCATGTGAATACAAACTATGCATGCAACATGCTCACAGTTAATCAAAGATTTAACTATATGCCCATGTTGACCTCTTACCTTGTCCCGTACCACTTCTCATCAGGATACCCAATACTTACCACTCAAACCGATAGCTTCAAAATCTTCCATAAGCTTGCACTAAGAATAAGAATACCCGTCTAGATCCATAAGATGTTGTAGACATAAGAATACTGCCGGATCAATATATGCTCTCGAAAAGTATAGAATTTTCACACGGAGATATACGAGAGAGATGCAGTAGTAGAATGCCAATCGATAATAATAGCTCCATAATAAAAAAATCCAGAGTGCCAATAATAATAATGTCCACAAAAAATTGTCAGATAAGAATAATATAAAGAATAGAAGTCTTGCAAATAATAATAGAAATCCCGATCGTCCGATAGAATAATAATTCAGCTGGATGATAATTAGATAACTGTCCAATAATAATAGTTTGAAGAAGATAATTCGATATCACGCTAGAATTTCACTGCTTGTTCAAAACTCCAACTCCCCGCTACTTCTCCAACATGTCACAAAATATGCATGCACTACTATGCGACTCATAATATAGTAAATGATTTCAACAAATTAACATGTAATGATAGGCTCGGAAAATTATGCAATTGATCGATTGAAAATAATTAAATAACATGTAGGCAACACGTGGATAATACAAAAGTACACATAACCCGAAACCCAAACAAATCCGCGACCTATAGCTCTGACCAACATCTAGTCCACAATCCGAGGATCACCTAGACTCGCTAAGCTAACCATAAGCTCTGATACCTAACAACTGTCACACCCCGATTTTTGGACAACCAAATATTTAATCCAGTGCATGTATCCAGACTAATATTCAATTTCCAAAACACCGAGAGTGACACCCTCACACAGGCTAATAGATAATTATTGAAAATAAAAATTAATACTCATTAAATAAGGACACGTGATCCTGTGTTAATATAAAAACTATGTATTATTAAACTTATATTCCCAATACTCCATTTCATTATAAAAGAAATAATATTCCATTACAAAGATTTAACCCTAATAATTAAATTAAACATCTACTACTTTAATTTACTCCCGTATACATGTATATATATATACGTGTGTATATATATACTCGGATACACAAAAATTTAACTCACCTCGTTGATCAAAAATCGACCACCACGAATGCTCCGCGATTCCCCACGTGCCCACGAACCCGGGACCCTTCTCCTTTCTCCTTCCTTTTCTTCTTCTTCTTCTTCTTCTTCTTCTTCTCTTCCCTTTTTGTTTTAATATGGGGGCTAGGGTTTTTAATATAAGTATATATGTACACTACACACACAACACATGTCAATAAAACACACACAAGTATATAAATCCCGTTTTTTTCTTTTTATGGGCTCACAAAAGAGACTCATATGAGCCCAGAATACAGTACAAAGTGTTAAAATGAGTAGCCCAATGGGTACCCATGACTCAGGTACTAAGTTTTAATGTTAATTACATTATTTAACACATTTACGGGCCTGTAAACACTATATAACAAAAATACATATCAACCCTTCACTTTTTTTTTAATAAATATAAATTAATATAATATAACACTTAAACAAAGCGCGCTCACTCATGATTTAATTTATATGTCCACCAAACACTTAAATTTTTCAAACACATATCTTACATAGGCACACTCATATATCATTGCTAAATGAAAAAAATTAATTAAAATAATTATTTACACACTTAAAAATTTTAGGGTTGTTACACAGAGTCTGTGGTCACCTCTCCTAAGTCACTGAATGACGGAAAGTCAATCGGAGGAATACCTATAAATGCATCCCAGGCTGGCTCTAGGGGCCAATCAGGGTCCTCTATCATCTCAGGCTCTGCTAGTGGGTCTTCATCTTGATCATCATCTAAGTCATCATTAGAACCTACAGGGGTAATAAAATGTACTATGTCCTCTTGAGGCTCGTCCTGGTCATGGATCGCAAGGTTTCCAAGGGCATGAGAAACCTCCTCCATCTCAGCAGACAGCAAGCGCGGTGCTACCACTCTATGATATGCTAACTCTAGAATAGGTCTCTCATGGAAGAAACAACGTGTCCACTTCCTTATACTCTGGCGAACTCTATGCCTGATGGTGGCGCTAACAAGACCAAATCCTTAAGAAGCAACCTGTCTTTCCAAGGTAACTCTATACTGTCCATCCGCAGCATCGTACTCTATCTGGGGCTCCATGCTAGCCTGCCCAACACAGAAAACTAACTTAGTATTGATGCTAATTAAAGAAATATCTTAAAATTTCATAGTGATAAGGGGTACCCTTCTTAATTCTTTCTAAACCCTGAGTTATTGCCAATTGTTCCGGGTCTGACTCCCTGAAACTACATTAGTTCCTAATTCTATATTTTCCACTTGTGATTTGTATGGCTCAACTCATTGCGGGGATCTATTAGTCATTCTTATAGACTAAGAGTATATAAACTTAAATAAATTACTGGTATAAATAAAACTAATTATAAGCAAGCAGTACATCCATGTGAAAATATATAAGTCAGGCTAAAGATAATCTCCATAGATAGCTTTAAATGTAGTGCAGTATAGTTCCAAAAACATTTACATCAGAGAGTGCGTACGCTAAATAGGTACATAGTAGGGAACAGTGCCAAAAACAGATACATGAAAAGGCGTACACGTTATTACTACTACGTGTTACATGCCTGAGTACAGCTATATACACAAAAGATGGACTACTAGTCCTATTACAATAGAGCTCTAGGGCCTGGGAATTCCTATCCCAAAAGTCCTTCAATCATCCTGATCCTCGACCTTTGGCTTTCCCTTCTCAGTTATGTCTCTCTTGGGTGGTTCCTCGCCCACATTCTCAGTTGGGTCAACATTGACTGCAGAATTAGCATCCTCCATGGAATTGATCTCCTTTATCGGAACTTCTTCATGATCATCCTCTTCCCTATCAGTCCCCATGACTGACTCAGCGGTTAAGGGTGCATCAGCTATGGACTCCTCTGGTACTGGGGGTGACATAGCAAGAGGTAGTCTTACGGGTCCTGGTGGGGGTGTCAGCTTAACTCGAAAAGTCATGACTCGGAGGGTATAGCGGTCTTGAGCCATCACAGTTGCTTCCTAATGAACAAGTCTAAGGGTGCGGGTGCTTTCTCGGTAATGTGCCTCTCTCTGCAGGATCTCTGGGTCCTCAATTCCCAATACATGTACATCATGCCATATATTTTCCTCCAAATGCTACTGGGCACTCTATCGAATCCTTTGCCGGTACAACACTGGGTCTGCAGGCTCTACACGATCTGAGTATATCCAATGTCCTCCAAATCTATCTTGGACATAAAAGGGTTCCATGCTAACCTGTCCAATATAAACTATCATAAGGTTAGTATCTTCATAAGTGGGAAAAAGATCTAATGGTTTATAACTTATAGTGCATGGGACGAATGATATATAAATGCCTAAACCTAGGCTTTGATACCACTAAAACCCTGTCACGCCCCGGAGTAAGCCAAAAATAGGGAAAATAAAAATTTTCCTTTATGGGTCCGTAGACACATGACTAGTTTGTTAACCGTCCTGTCCTTCTAACTCCGCACCGTGCAATCATAAGGGAAATGGTAGAGCATAAGCATGACCTAAACTTATCATAGTATATATACAGCAGCGAAAATTAAACAAGAGTTACAATAACTTCAATCCTAATACAAGAGGCCATACTAAACAATTTACATAAGCTTAAAAACTTGAGAAACTGTCTATCAAATCTTCGGCAAGGCTTTATTCTCCTTGGCTCCACAGCACTGCATCCTGAATTCTTCTATCTATCTCTAAACCTACGAATGCCCAGGGCGTAACATGTCGTCAGCCTTGGAACAAGGCTGAGTGAAAGTCTCAACCGCACAATAATCAATAAATACAAAACATCTCTCGACTCACGTCATAGTTTAGTATCTTAAGATATGGTTAATCTCTTATCAAAAGACACATTCTCACCACGGACATAGCAGAGGTCTCAACAAGGCAGGTAGACAGATAAACATAACGTCATAGAATACATTCTCCTTATTATATCCTCGTGCGTGCAAATGCATGACAATTGCGACTTACTCCCAACTCTTACTTTTAAAACAGACACTTTGCAAAACCATTTCATTTTAAAATCAAAACTTTCCAAAACCAAATCATTTCGAACCAAACCCTTTTATTCATCAATTTAATCCCATCATTCACTTTCTCTTTCTCATCCACTTGACAACACGCGGTATATCAAGGATGATAACATGCTATAACAGCCAATTCATACTTATTCCCTTGATAGGCCACCGGACGTCTTCACGACGCACACTATCTGTAAACAATGGAATTGGCATATGGAACGTGTTCAACTATGTGTATACTCTCACTGGTCGTCTACACGGCTGAGACGTATATTAGAGCACTAGCCGGACGTCTTAAACGATACATGGGATGTCTTGAACCACATATGCGCATCACCGGACGTCTTCAACGACGAGAGGCGCGCTAGGAACCCTAACCGTTCATGTCCACCCGGCTCGTCAGCCGTTGATCCATCGGATCTAGAAATCACATCTCTTTCACATTCACATATCTCATCTTATTCACATTTTTATCAAACACCTCTCTTTCTCATACAATGCATGCTAACACATGTCATGAAATGCAAGTGAGTCCACTACCGATACCCATATGCAAAACCACTTTTATTCTCTTTATTATTAACATAGCAGGCGTTATCTAATCCAGTTAACAACCATCGTAAAATGTGCATTTACAGTTAGCAGTAGAAACATAACATATAAGACATGGATCACAAAAACATGGATTTGATACAAATAATCATATAGATAAAACCCTTAACATGCTCACGTATGCGATAGCACTACCATAACATGCTTTGCATAGTCTTACAATTATTGAAATACATGTAGCACCATAAATCAACGTATTACTTATACAAAACATCATGCAGGTAGCTTTAAAACATCTTATGTTAATCTTATTAGGATTAGAGTGAGGTTAGCAAACTCACCTCGAGTCACCTATCCTCGAAAAGCAGAATAGTCATCAAGTTCTACAATAATAAACGGAATAAACAACAATAATGCATGAGTACAACTATAGGGGCAAAATGGTAATTTTACCAAATGAGGTTATAAACTTCAAGGTAGTGATCTACGTGTCATTCTAAGTCCAACGCCATTGACTACACTCAAATCAGAGTCTGTCGCATTTTACGAGGTTATGATGCAGGGCTTATTGCACTAATGCGGGCCCTAAAAGACAGGCTGTATTTTTTGACCAAGTTGAAAGGTCATCAAACTTTAAGGGAGCGTTCTAGACATTAATCTAAGACACTGAAAACTGACCGCGCATTTTTCGGAGTCCTAGATTATTTATTATGAATTATTAAAGATAATATATATCAGAAAATACCCGAAAAGGGATTTAAATATATAAATATACCTACACTGTGAAATCAGTACTTAAAAGTATTTTTATTAAATACTGGATATTAAAATACACTACCAGTATTTATCTCATGATTTTCAGAGCTCGTTTGGTATTTTTAATACTTAATATGCTCATAAAATAGCTTCTTAATAATTATTAAAAATACTGGACTATAATATTATAGCTTTATAACTTACATTATATAATAAAATAGTCCCAGGGTTATTATCGTAATTTTCTAGAATTTATAAATGCATATATGTATTTAATATCCATTTAAATACCCTAATAACTTATTTATATTATACTTATAAATTACCATATAATTAATAATTATATTACTACCATATTATAATTATACTTAATATATTAAGAATAATATATAATAATATTCCATAAAGTAAATGTACTAATAATACATTTTAATACATTTATAATGATTAAAATCATTTAAAATCTATTAATACTAATAATATCAATAATAATAATAATAATAATAATAGTAGACAGACCCGAAGGGTCAACCCAGACCGACCCGAGACTAAACGGGTAACCCGTTTACTCTCACAACAAAACCCACACGGGTGACCCATTGGGTCAAACCCGACCCGAACTATCCTAAGTGGACTACCCACTAATACACTCAAAGAAACCCACTCTAAAACCCATTCAGGTTGAACCTAAACCCAAAACCAAACCCACTCATACTCACAAACTAGTCCTACCAATTAACCCGAACCTGGACCGAACCTAACCCAAACCCAGACCCACTAACAGACTCAACACAACCCGAACCATACCCAAACCAAACCCGCGACCCGGCCCGTGGCGTCAAAACGACGCCGTTCAATTTAAACGGCCCACAGGTTTATTAAAACCCGACCTGTGCCTTGACCCTAACCCAAATACACATCCTAAACCTACCCAGACCCGACCCGAGCCCGGGTCTTATAACTCGAAGACCTAAACGAGTCTCCTTTTTCGGCGATCCCGACTCTGCCGGTTTCCCGCGATTTCGCCGAAAAACTTTTAAGACACATAACTTCTTCACCTCTCCATGGAAATCCATGAACCCAACGCCAAACTGACCGGAATTAGCCCCTCTATCACATACTAGAAGCTGGATAATGGGTTCATTCGTTTGGTGGTCCTACTAGCCGATTATTCTTTCGATCATTAGAGAGAATAATGACCTGCATGGCCATTCAAATGATCGATAAATCAAAAAACCAATCATAATGGGTCTATCTGGGGTCAAGGGGGTCAGATTGGTGTAACTTAGGCGCCATTTGGTTAAGATATGAAGAGTCAAGCTTCTCAAGGTACCTAATGGTCACCGGAAGTTGCAGAGAGCCCTAGGCTCTGTTTGGCTATATGCATGTGGTCCTAGTGATGCTTAGATGGCATGTAGAGGTGCAAAAATGCAATGTGGGGTGTGAGTTACCTCAGGGAGCTCGGATCCTTTCAAACTCCTCTCCGATCAACTTCTTCTCTCTCCTCTGCGCGTCTCTTCTTCTTTCCCAGTCTTCTCCTTTTTCGTTCTACTTCATCTTCAGTCTGTGACAGTGTGCATGTGTGTGTTAGGAAGTGAGCAGAGAGGGTAGGTGGTTGTGGATACAATGTAGGGAGTGAGTGTGGTGTATATCTTCTTCTTCTCAACTATCTTACTCTCGGGCTCTCTCTACACAAACTGTTTTGGATAGATTTGTGGGGGTGAATGCAGGTTTTAAGGGTGTACTAAGGGTGGGGGTAATGTCATATATATAGAGGAAGGATGGGAGGGAAGTTATCATGTTCATTGAGTGCACGCAATGTATGGGTATATGTGCTTGTGTGTGTGTCCAAGGGTAGATATGGGTAGGGTCCACATGACTATCAAGGGGGTGGTGTGGGTCCCATTCTCAGGTAATATGCACTGGGATGCGTGCTTGGGTCCTAACTAGGTGCAATACTAAGAAGACGATCACAAGTACAAGTGTAAGCATGAACGGTGCTGTGTACGGGTTTATGTATAAGTCCTTCTATGAATTCTAAATGAAATGTAACGTCGAGGCTATGACCACTCTAATACATTCAACGTTACGTCTATTCTATTAGGCACTAGGTTATTATTAACGTTGTCATCGTCGTCAAGATGATTACTATAGGACCTTGTAAGGATTCCTAATTAGGGTCACCCTAATGGATCTTCTGTAACCGTACCATGGTGATGTCATCACTTCTAATCCTACGTGGAATTTCTGGGGAAATTCAGGGTGCTACAAATACAACTTTCCAACATCAACGCATGATAATAAACAGGTTAACAGTTCATTAGGTATAAAAACAACTAACCATTTAACATTCTGATATGTTCGATCGATTGAACTTACTTCAATCGATTGAAGTGAAGCTAGGTTTGATTGATCGAAGACATTTCGATCGATTGAGAGCAGTTCGATCGATTGAACGCAGTATTATTCCAAAATTGAACTGGACCTTTCTCGTACGTATGAGGTCCATTCTTTCTTGTTGAAACATATATAAACATACATATCTACGCTACTAAGTGAGTATAGGCACTCACCGTTAACGTCGACGACGCCCGCTAGCTCGGGTGGCCGTGGGTCCTCGGGGTGGTCTCCTCTCTCTCTTTCTCCTTCTCTGTCTCTTCTCTTTCTCTCTTTCTTCTATTTTTCCTTCTTCTGCTTCTTCGTATTTTCTTCTTCTCTGGAGAATGTGTGAGTGTGAGTTGTGTGTATATATATAACCGCGTGTGTGCATATATATATAAGTGTGTGTGTATATATATAATCTCTATATATATCTCTCTCTAAAACTCTCTCAGTTCCAAAGTTGTGTGTGTGATAGAGATACACATATATAGGGGAGAAGGAGGGTGTAGTTGGCAGAATAGAACACGTATACTGATATTACAGAATTTGATCGATCGAACTGAGTTCGATCGATTGAGAACCGATCGGTCAAGGGTCGATCGATTGAGAAGGGTTCAATCTGTTGAGAATGGGGACACGTCATTAATTCAGGTCAGCAGAAGTCTAGCGATCGAAGTAGGTTGATCAATTGAAGGAACAAAAGTTCGATCGCTCGAATGAAGTTCGATCGATTGAAGATGAAAAATCATGAAATGTAAATACAAGTATACTGTGTAATACCCTGTACTTTTGTAATATATTATGTGAATAAGACCCTGTATGCTTCTTTTAATACTTGTTTGAGCTTGGCCTTACCTTGGTATAATTTGGATACCAATCGATTGACAAGTTTTCCAATCGATTGCCTTATTTTGGGTACCAATCGATTGAACTTTATACCAATCGATTGATTTTATCAATCGATTGACACTTATGCCAATCGATTAGAGGCAGCTGGGCAGATTCTTTTGCTCTGGCTGGGGAGAGGCCACGTGAACACTTTCTCTCTATATATACCAGCCCATTTTGGGCGGATTTCTATTTACAGAAATCAGAGAGAGTGAGAGGGAAAGTCTTGTGTGTGTATTTTATATATATACACTCATATATATACACACATATATACATATATTTATACACTCACACACACACAAAGATGGATTGAGAGAAGAAGAAGGTCAGCAAGATAGAGAGAAAGGGAGAAGAAGAAGAAGAAGACAGAGAAGCAAGATAGAGAGAGAGGAAGACCACCATTGGAGCTTCCAAAGCTCAAACACACACAACCAAACACACCCCCTAATCCTAAGGTGAGTTTTAAACTCACTTGGTAGCCTTACATTGATGTTAGGACTTGTTTTAATAAAGAAGAGATGCAGAAACCATGTATTCCCGTTTATTTGTTGCTGGACAGTCTTCTCTGTGAAGAAGACGAAGTATCTCTTACCAATCGATTGACATCTTTCAGGTCCCAATCGATTGACATTTTGTGCAATCGATTGGCATGGATTGTGATCCAATCGATTGAACCTTTTATCAATCGATTGACACTACTTCTATGCCAATCGATTGAATCTTTTTCCAATCGATTGATGCTACTTTTATACCAATCGATTGAACCTCTATACCAATCGATTGGAAGCTTCAGAATACTGTTTTTCTTATAATAACTGTTTAGTTGTTTATTTACTGTTCAGTATTTCCCAGCATGCTTTATTATTGTAATACAGACATGATAACGAGTTAATGCAGCGTAGGGTCGTAGTAACAACAAGATTAACGGATAATGTTTATAATGTTAGATAACGGAATAGTCGTGAATCCTTTAGAGTTAACGTTCATTTCATTCAGAGTAGTCGGGCCACATTGGGATTGTCATGTATCGGTGATAGAGTTGAACTTAAGTAGGTTTGCTAAGATTTGGGAAATTTGCGTGGGCGGGCTTTGGTCGATCATATGTTCTTAAAAGCGGTAGACAGACGAAGGTGTCTATGACATGCGGTGGACCGTGATCACTGGTAGACGTCGCTAAGTCGTGGCATAGAATGATGTACTGTTGCTTAAAGCGTTATATCCCTGACATGCGGTGAACTATGCATATGTTCTTAAAAGCGGGGGATGGACTAACGTGGTATCCATGACATGCGGTGAACTGTGCATATGTTCTTAAAAGCGGTGGATGAGCAATGGTGTGTTATAGAGTTGAACTACTGTCGAGTCTGTTCCCCTATCAGGACGTGTTATCGGTCTTAAAATGAGTAAGACGTTAGTAATCGGATCATTGGTTTGATTAAAGGAGTTACCCATACTGAATTCTAATTTGGTTACTATTTATAACTTGTGATAATATCAATAGTCGATACCCTGTTAGTATTTAACTCACTCGGCTTTCATTAAGCTGACGGCGTTTATGCCGCTGGACATTTCTACGTTCCAGCGCACCCTGGTTATGACTGTATAGGTGAAGGGCCTGCAGGAGAAGACTACTATGCCGGTGACGGAGTCCCTGTGGAGGATTTCCCCGACGGAGGTCAGACCGAAGAAGACTACTACGCCGAGGACTACCTCTACGCCAACTGAAGACTAGACTAGAATTGTAGCTAATTGTCTTTACCGTTTTAGAACCCTTTTTGTAGTCAGGCATATGTTGCCTTGGCATTTGTACTTCCGCTGTCTTATATTTGATTCAAGACTCTGATGTGTAATAGTTAGTAACTTCTGTCGACTTTATGTTACGTTGTGATCAGAACCTAGACTTCATTCTTGTTACACTATTACTCTTGTTGCTTAGTACTGCGTGGTGTGGACAATCATGTGACTTCACCCGTCGCTGCCTTTGGACCCAAAAAGGAAATTTATTTTTCTCTATTTTTGCTGTTCCGGGGCGTGACATACTGAATCTCATTAATATAAAAAGTAGTAAAAGTACAACGAAAATACATGGTATTACAACTATGAAATTTAGAAAGCATAGCATTACTCATTTAGAAATGTTATGTGAAATTTCACATAACTTTTTTAATGTGAATTTCACAATTTTTTTTTCTTTAAGTGTGAATTTAATATAATTTAGAAAGGTTTTTGAACTCTAGTAATAAGTGTAGCATTGTCGGTATGAAATTTGCATCAAAAAGTTATGTAAAATTTGTGCAAAAATAATTAAGTGATCTTTCAAAACCACTTTGGTTTTTCAATAATTATTATGTGAAATTTCACAGAAAGAGCATCAGAATTGTAAAATTTCACATAACTGGTTATGTGAAATTTGTGAACAGACAAAGTCATATGGAATTTTACATAACTAGTTATGTGAATTTTGTAAAAAGAAAAAGTAATGTGAAACATTCTAGCATGTGAAGTTTTACATAACTGGGTATGTGAAATTCACTCAAACATCTGAATCCAATAGTGGGCTACCAAGTCAGATTTGTAAGCTACACAGGAGGGAAGGTGAGAACACACAAAAGATTTCCTTATGGGTTAAACCAAAAGTTGAATTCACGCCTCAAAAAAGTTGAATTTAGGCCTTAAACAGTCAAACATTGGTGAGAAATTTTTGCATGTTCAAAGAGTACCACATGAAAAGATGGTGTAGTACCTTGTGCCCAACTAAACAGTGACATGTGTCAAAAGTCTTTAGCCCATTGGACAACACACACAATTGGTGGTAGAGAAGCATAGTAGATCTTTCTTCCTTTTTTTTAACATTGCTGACATTCTGTGCCTTCATCTAATGAAGCATTATGTCCCTTGTTTGCTTTCACGTCACTAGTTGACGGGTGGGACCCTTTTAATTTTCTTTATCTACTATTTTGAAAAGTGACAAGTGACAACTAATCTTTTTTTTGTTTTTTTTGTTTTTTTTTAGGAATTTGGTAACGTAGTCCATCTAAACTTTTTTACATTTACTTCTAATACTAATAGAACTCTATTTAGAGACAAGAAACTAAATTCCTTTACTCTATAAAATAATAAACAGATAAATAGCTAGTGAGTCTCTCCACCATAACGTATTCCAAGATTTCTATTTGCACGCTTCAAAACTTGTAAGTATTACTCCTTTCTTTCTTCCTTTATTTTTTTATGCTAACTATCCCTCTCTCTCTCTCTCTCTCTCTCTCTCTCTCTCCCTAGATGTACAAACAGACAAATATATATATATATATATTGTATTTATAGAATAATATTATATTTTTCAAATTTTGGATCTTAAATGCTTTTCAAGTACATGTGATATACATGATAAATTCAATTATTTCCATGCATAATTCTAGATTTATTGGAGGATGTTGCAGTAGTACCACGTGTTTATATGTGTGACCATGTTTTTATAATTTAAGGGTGTGTTTGATTATTTAATTAAGTCATAAAAAAATAACAGTAACACTTATTTATTTTCAATGCGTTTGATAATAGGAAAAATTAGTTTTAAATCCCTCAAACCAAATTTCAAAAGTTTAAAGGACAAATCATTTAACATTTAGAGAAAAGGATAAAAGAGATGAAGTGACAAATTTGCCCCTAAAATGATCTCTGTAACTAAATGGGCTTTCAATGCGCGCGCGAATCACGTAGAATAATTCCTCCCCAAAAGGAATCTCAACTCTTCAAGCGACCCACCCCCACACGCACGGTACGAGAAATGCACCATAGTAACTATTATATCAAAAATGTTTTTAAAACTTTAAAACTCCATAACTTTTTATCTATTACTCTAATTTTTGTAAATTTTATACCGTTGGAATCGTGTCGACGAGACCTACAAAACTAGTACCATTGTTGATATATTTTGAGCAAAAAAAAAATCATTTTTTTACATAGTTTTTTTTGGACAAACTAAATGGAATTTTTACTTAATATTCGTGTAATAGTCAAGTGAAATTTCACTTAACATTTATGTATGCCAAGTTGATATATTTTGAGAAAAAAAAAAGGAATTTTCATAGGGTGAATTTTAGTGAAATTTTACAAGAATTTTTACATTTGTTTGGTTCAAAAAATCGTGCTTTTATAATTGATTATGAAATTTATTTTTTACCAAGCTATACGAATTTGTTTTATAAAATTTTTTGGTCCTTTTTGTTAAAAATGTATTTTTGTTAAAGGAGTTTTGATTAAACTAAGATTCAAGTTGTCCTTAATAAGAAGAAAACTAATTATGCCGTCCTTATCTCTATGTGCCCCTTGATAATATACCACTTAATTTCAAAAAGAGTCTAAATATAATGACTGTATTACAATTCCATTAGGGGGCGTTAAATTTTATGAGTTATTTGATTTTTATTTAATTGATTCGAATTTGTAAATTTGTGGATCGATTTATGCAAAGTCATGTGTCTATGATATTAGGTTACTTGTTTTTTAATGTCATTTTATCCTAACTTTGACAATTGTTAATTTTGTGTCGTAGAACTACTATGTCGATCACATTTGATGAAATACCTGAAATAGTACAACATGATAATCAAGAAGAAGAAGAACAAGTTGTTCAACCAACAGTAGTGGATGATTTGAAGGGTGCAAATTTGCCAGATAAAAACATGCAACAGGATGTTATCAAATCATTTGAATATAGTGGTCCTTCTTAACCATGTGAAGGGATGACTTTTGATGAACTTGAAGATGCTGAGACATGCTATAAGGTGTAGGTAATGTGTATTAATCTGCCACGTGGTAGTTGCATATGTCACCAAAAAGGAAACGTATCTCCAACATCGTCATTACTTATATGTCCACATAGACTACTTACCTACTCACTTAAATCTCCAAGAGGGCCCCGCAACTCCACTACCTATAGCATCTCCAAGGGCCAAGCCCATGATGATGGGAGGTCGTCCCTAGGAAGATGCAACTCCAATACTTGGGGAGGTCCTCCCTAGGAAGGCTACAACCCCAATACTTGGGAACCCCAAAGGGCCAAACCCAAGATGATGGAATGCTCTCTGTAGGAATGGTGCATCTCCAACACTTACGATGCCTCAAAGGGCTAAACCCATGATGGGAGGCTCTCTCCATGAATCTCCAGGAAGGCCCACTGCTAAATGCAATTCCAATACTTAGGGCCCTCTACCTCAAAAGCCTAAGCCTATGATGGGAGCCCCAGCCATAGGAGCCATGGCACTTTAGAGGGCCATACTCGTGGCAATCACAAGAGCCCATAATCAATACACAAACACACATAACACTTGGGTCAACCACCCTTAGTCAGGAGCAATATTAAAGGGTGGCCTGGCCCATTGGGATCTCGAGAGCTCATGGCTAGGTGGCTAGAGCCAAGGGCATCTCCCTAACTTATGCCTCCCAGGCAAAGTTAGGGTTGGTTCCAAAGAGAGAGGGAGACACGTGACCTTCACGTGCCCTGCAACCAAGCCTCACAAACTAATTAGGGAGTCCCATGGCTGTAAGACTAGCTGGGCCATTAACTTTCCCATTGCCTTATCACTTCAACCTTGCAACACATTCTGCAGACCAATAGCATGATCTTGATACACTCCCTCGTTTAAGCCTCTGCAACTAATAACAAGCCACCCTTTCGCTGACACACATACAGCACCTGCCACTCACCAATGCCAACTTTGCTCTTCTACATGACCCGTCATTGCTTGAACATCGGCTGGTCAAATCCCATTGAATACCCTCAACTACCTTAAACATAAGCATTTAAGGCCCTCACCTACCTTAGACAGAGGGACCTCTCCTAGAGTGACAGCACACCATACCCACAGAGCCTTCAGTTGTACAATACACCCTCACAACTCTGCTATAAATACTAGCCTCATTCAATACATCCAACAACCAAAATCAACCTCAAGCTTGAGCAATTAATCAAGTTATCACACCCTCCTTACTATTACCCACTACTCCTCCTCCACCTTCACTCATACGTTACCTACTACTCGTCCTACACCTTCACTCATACCTTACCTACCACTCCTCCTCCACCTTCACTCCTTCCATACCTTCCACTCATATCCTCACCTTAGGACACCTACTGCTTCTCTCTCTCTTATTTGGAACTACCTTGGCTCTCACTCGAGCCACGTCCTCTCTGGGACCCATCTGACTGTACTACTACACTATATTTTATACAGTGGGATCTCTGGGACCCATCTGACTGTACTTTTCTATTATTTTACACTCACTAGCCTGCCTACGTGTTATACCTCTCTTTACACATCATCCACACTAAAAAAGAACTCACACATTTTGGCGACCACAGTGGGAGGTATACTCGTAGACATAGTAAGTGTGCAACAACAGCAAAACTAGCAACAACAGCTCCCTAAACAAAGAAGTCCAATGTTTTACCTACTGGGTCTACTACTCACCAGAGTACGAACCCCAGTAGGGAGGAACTTGGCCACTCTCGTACTCACAACTTTTAGGAGTCATTTTTCAATGTATAACTCAGTATTCCAAAATGGCTTGAACAAATGAAGGCGCAGCAAAAACAGTTCCAAAAACTTGAGAAACAACAATACGTGAACATTATGGAGACTCAAGTTGCCATTGCACGAGGAGTCTCATTGTACCCATACCCAACGCCACTTTGAGGATGTACAATTTGCTATGGGCCTCTGCTGGTCCCCAATCCCCTATGCAAATTATGGAGGCAATACCCATCAATGGTACCACCCCCTTGACCATGAAAGGGGATAAACAGAGATCTCCAGGTCACGTCACCCCCGTAGATGAGGAGCTCCAAGAAACATCTATCTACACCCAAAAAGCTCGAAGCACTCCCAAAATTAGAGGACGAACAAAAGCAATACCAAAGAAGAGGACCCAAAGACAGAGAAAGTGAAAAAAAAAAACCTTCTACTGCTAGGGTCATCCCTCTTGCTGGGGTCATTGTTCTGCTGTGGTCGTCCCTCCTAAGATCGTCCCGCATGCTAAGGCCATCTCTCCTAGTCCCTCGACTGGGTCATCCCTCCTGTTGGGGCCGTCCCTGCTGCCGTTTATCCTACTGCTAGGGTCGTTCCTCTGGGGACATCCCTTCAGGTAGGACTGTCCCTTATAGCTCTAGGGTCGTCCCTCTCCTGTTAGGGTCGTCCTCTCAACATATTTTATTTATTTATTTTTCCAAAATTCCCCAGCTTCTCTAAACCTTTTTTTTAAAGGAGGAGAGGTCAAAAAATAATAAAAAAAGAGTTTTTTTTATGATTATAATTTTTTTTTTCAAAAAAAAAAAAGAAGAAAAAAGAAGGGGTTATGGAAAATGTAGGGCTCTAAGGAGGAAAATGATTTTGGAATGTTTGAGGAGTACGGTTCTCTCTCCTCAACTTAAGGGGGTTGTGGAAAATGTAGGGCTCCAAGGAGGATGATTTTGGAATGTGAGCGGGCTTGAGGGGTACGGTTCTCTCTCCTAAACTTAAGGAATTGTGGAAAATGTAAGGATGATTTTGGAATGTAAGTAAGCTTGAGGGGTACGGTTCTCTCTCCTCAACTTAAAGGGCATCGACCCCCTCCTCCCCCCTCCAAGGTTCCACCTCCCTCCTTGGCAAAAAAAAAAAAAAAAGGGGGAGGAAGAAGTTCAAAAAAAAAAAAATAATAATAATAATAAAATTATTATTTTTTAATTATTTTTATTATTATAAATTATTTAAAAAAAAAAGGTGGCACAGCTCCCTTATTAAGTGCATGGCTAGAGGGGCACCGTCTCCTTATTAAAGTATATTTCAAAAGGCAGGCCTTCAGGGGCACACTTGTATGATACGCCTATTCCAAGAGGCAGGGCTCCAAGGGGCAGGCTCGTGTAACATGCCTATTTCAAGAGGCAGGCCTTCAGAGGCACACTTGTGTGATATGCCTATTTCATGAGCCAGACATTCAGGGGCACACTCGTGTGATATGCCTATTTCAAGAGGCAGGCCTTCAGGAGCACACTTGTGTGATATGCCTATTCTAAGAGGCAGGGCTCCAGGGGGCAGGCTCGTGTGATTTGCCTATTTCAAGAGGCAGGCCTTCAGGGGCACACTTGTGTCATATGCCTATTTCAAGAGGCAGGGCTCCAAGGGGCAGGCTCGTGTAGCATGCCTATTTCAAGAGGCAGGCCTTCAGGGGCACACTTGTGTGATACGCCTATTCCAAGAGGCAGGGCTCCAAGGGGCAAGCTCGTGTAGCATGCCTATTTCAAGAGGCAGGCCTTCAGGGGTACACTTGTGTGATATGCCTATTCTAAGTGGCAGGGCTCCAGGGGGCAGGCTCGTGTGATATGCCTATTTCAAGAGGCAGGCCTTCAGGGGCACACTTGTGTCATATGCCTATTTCAAGAAGCAGGGCTCCAAGAGGCAGGCTCGTGTAGCATGCCTATTTTAAGAGGCAGGCCTTCAGGGGCACACTTGTGTGATACGCCTATTCCAAGAGGCAGGGCTCCAAGGGGCAGGCTCGTGTAGCATGCCTATTTCAAGAGCCAGGCCTTCAGGGGCACACTTGTGCGATATGCCTATTCCAAGAGGCAGGGCTCGAAGTGGCAGGCTCGTGTAGCATGCCTATTTCAAGAGGCAGGCCTTCAGGAGCACACTTGTGTGATATGCCTATTCCAAGAGGCAGAGTTCCAGGGGGCAGGCTTGTGTGATATGCTTATTTCAAGAGGCAGGCCTTTAGGGGCACACTTGTGTCATATGCCTATTTCAAGAGACAGGGCTCCAGGGGTAGGCTCGTGTAACATGCCTATTTCATGAGGCAGGCCTTCAGGGGCACACTTGTGTAACATACCTATTTCAAGAGGCAGGGCTCCAGGGGGCAGGCTCGTGTAACATGCCTATTTCAAGAGGCAGGTCTCCAGGGAGGGCTATGTGATATGGTTAATCATATATATATATATATATATATATGTATATTCTTACATCCCAGTGCCAGCCCCCTCACATCAACACTCCATCTCCTCACATTTTTTCTTTCTGCAAAAAAAAAAGAGGTTAAATTCTCCCCAAATTCGTCTAGCTCTTAATACAAAGCAAATAATGATATTCTAAATTCTCCTAAATCCCTAACTTTTACTTCACTTCCATCCTTCTCCAAAATAAAAATAAAAATAAAATAAAAATAAAATAAAATATAAAATATAAAATATAAAATAAAATAAAAAGGGAGGGGGTGTGAACATACCCAATGAACATGTTTTTTAGCCTTAAAGAATCCACGGGCTGCCCCGTTGATCCGCGCGCCCCCCGTTGACCCGCAAGTTATTTTAGGCTAAAAAAACTTGTTCACTGGGTATGTTCACTCAACCCTGTTCACTTAAGAGCCTGACTGTATATATACATATATATTTATATTTTGTATTTATAGAATAATATTATATTTTTCAACATTTTGGATCTTAAATGCTTTTCAAGTACATGTGATATACATGATAAGTTCAATTATTTCCATGCATAATTCTAGATTTATTGGAGGATGTTGCAGTAGTACCATGTGTTTATATGTGTGACCATCTATATTATAATTTAGAACTTATATGACTAGGACAAATGACTAGGACAAGATTTTTGATGAGTAGATTAGTTTGATGATTAAGATTGATTGGATTAGCTAAAAAAGGCCAATTATATTGTAGGACTTATATGACTAGGACAAGATTTTTGATGAGTAGATTAGTTTGATGATTACGATTGATTGGATTAGCTAAAAAAAGGCCAACTAAGATTAATTGATTGGATTGAGACCAAATTTGTATTTTGTTTGGAGAGGTGGTGCTTCAAAAAGGATGGTTCCAATTTAATTCCATGTGCCTAACGTGTATGGTAGGGGACATGGGTCAACTATTAGTCATTATTCACTTGCTTTATTTACTTATTGAACCAATGTGCCTAATATAGATATATACAGTCATAATATAGATATCCAATATAGTATGGACTTCATAATAGAGATTGGCCACCACGCCTAATCTCTCTCCCGCAATTACATATTTTTTCCCTTCTAATCCCTTAAATTAAGCACTCCCTGAAAAAAAAATATTAAGGAGAAAAAAAAAAGCCGCTCCACTAATCTCTCTCATCATTAAGAAGAAAAAAAAATAAGTCTTACCTTCTGAGTCTTAGAAAGAATCCCAAATCTAAAACGGGCTTGATAAACCTCTCCCTCACGCCTCTCTTCTCTCAACCATCACTGCTTACTTCAAGGTAACCCTCTGTGTGTGTGTGTGTGTGTGTGTGTGTGTGTGTATGTGTGTCTGTGCTACATGGGTGGTCACGTGTGCTTGCATGTGTGTGGGTGTGGGTGTGGGTGTGTCTGTGTGTTTACGTGTATAAATGTGTGTGCGTGGGTGGGTGTTTATGTGTGTGTGCGCGTGTGTGTGTTTTAGTCTATGTATGTGAGTGATTGAGTGTGTGTATGTGTGGTTCTTTCAATCTTAGAGACTGTAATATAGGTTTTTGTAAGTTTTCTTTCAATCTCAAATTCTTCTCTGTGTGTGCTTGCATGTGTGTGGGTGTGTGTCTGTGTGTGTTTACGTGTGTGCGTGTCCGCATGCCCGGCCCTGAGCACATGCAGTACATGCTTGGGCTTGGGGCCCATCATAAAAAAAGGGCCACCAAACCTTTGATTTCTCAAAAATATATGCAAATAGACCAAAAAAAATTGGCAAAGGGAGGGTTTCCTCCAAACCCTAATTGTGTAAAGGGCCCCCGATCTACTAATCTCACATGGGGTTCCCAATATCTCAGGACCGGTCCTGCGTGTGTGTGTGTGTGTGTTTACTGGTGTGCGTGTGTGTGTGTCTGTGTTTATGTCTGTGTATGTGAGTGACTAAGTGTGTGTTTACTGGTGTGCGTGTGTATGTGTGTCTGTGTTTATGTCTATGTATGTGAGTGACTAAGTTTTCTTAACACATGGTATGTCTCACATGTATTTTTGTCCTCTTTTTTGTCTTTTTGGGTTTGGGAGCTTCAATTTTCCTGTTTTCATTCTTTTGTAAATATGACTGTGTTGAAGTCGGTGTTTCAAGCATATACATTGCTCAATTTGTGATCTCGGCACAAAAGTACAGTGTTTTTAAGTCCTATCCTGTCCCTTCTACATACATTGTACTGTTACATTACATCCACGGTCTTCTAGATGTTGGGTATTGATACATGTAAAATCTGTAGTGTTATTAATTCAATTATTAAATTTATTTTTATAGGCTATGTAATCATTATTTTCTATTTGTACCGATTATTTATAATGGAGATTAAATTGATAGAGGTGATTAGTTTAAACATTAAAAAAATGTCCATTGTGTCAATATGATTATGGTATTATTTTTATTATTATTATTATTTTTTATTGTTAATGTATTGAAGATTCTGAACCCAAAAAAATATAATATATATTGTATAGAAGATGATGGAAAAGTTAAGAGAGAAACAATTTCAAATCCAAAAGATTCTGAAACCTAGGAACTCAACACATGTTCTCCTCTATCACAATTTGGAGATTATCTCCATGCCTAATTTCTTTGTTGAAAACATAATTAGCTTGCTGTGTACATTCCTCACATAGGAAGGTGTATTGTATTGGATACAACTTTATTCTATAGGATGATGAAGAAAATGTATGGTTGGACGACCGAAGATCGTAAAGGATCATCCAAAAAATGAAAAACATAATTTTAGCATGCAAGACTTTTCTATTTGTAATATTTTAGAATTTTAATGATGGATTATATTTTATTTCTTTGTTGCTAAAATATTAAGTTACAACAATAAAAATTATGTTTGATTTTTGTTATATAAAGATAGGTATGAAATTTTGCATCTAATATAAGAATATCTATATTGGATGAATGATGTATTAAGTGACAGTGAAATTTGAATAGATAACAGCCAAACACATGTATTAAAATCAATGAATAGTGCCTTTAGGCATGGGCAATATATTAATGATGATGACAGTTGTACCATCTATTGTGACAACGATTGTAAGCCTATGATGCATTTCTATTGAATTTCTCAGTTATATTACCGGATAAGTGTATCGTATCCTTTTTTTCTTTGTTATTAAAATACATGTGGAATTATATTAAGTGTCGATGGCACATGGAGTTAAATGCTGAGTGAATGCACATGTGCTATAACTTTTAGGTAATGCATTTTCACAAGATCTAATATCGAAATAACAAAGTTGACTTTGTCGAATTTTTATGATTATTTTTTTTAAAGCTATATAATTTTAGAGTTAAAAAAAAAAAGATTAGGTTCCTCATTTTATAAATCTTTTATATTTTTTCCCGGTAATTAGGGTGTAACAAAACCGATCAGTTCGGTCGATTTTAAAAAAATTTCATGCAGTGGAAAAATTGAACCGAGCCGAACCTTCACACTAAATCAAACTGAACTGAGCTGAACCAAAACCAATCGATTTGACTAAAATTCACTCCGAATCGAACCAAAGCGAACCTAACCAAACCATTTTCAACCCTACCAGTAGTGCCCTCGGGCACGGGCAATATCTAGTGTTTTTATAATTTAAGGGTGTGTTTGATAACCCAATTAAGTCATAAAAAAATAACAGTAACACTTATTTATTTTCAATGCGTTTGATAATAGGAAAAATTAGTTTTAAATCCCTCAAACCAATTTTCAAAAGTTTAAAGGACAAATCATTTAATATTTAGAGAAAAGGATAAAAGAGATGAAGTGACAAATTTGCCCCTAAAATGATCTCTGTAACAAAATGGGCTTTCAATGCGCGCGCGAATCACGTGGAATAATTCCTCCCCAAAAGGAATCTCAATTCTTCAGGCGGCATCACGCCCACCCCCACACGCATGGTACGAGTAATGCACCATAGTAACTATTATATCAAAAATGTTTTTAAGACTTTAAAACTCTATAACTTTTTATCTATTACTCTAATTTTTGTAAATTTTATACCGTTGGAATCGTGTCGACGAGACCTACAAAACTAGTACCATTGTTGATATATTTTGAGCAAAAAAAAATCATCTTTTAACATAGCTTTTTTTTTTTTGGACAAACCAAATGGAATTTTCACTTAATATTCGTGTAATAGTCAAGTGAAATTTCGCTTAATATTTATATATGCCAAGTTGATATATTTTGAGAAAAAAAAGGAATTTTCATAGGGTGAATTTTAGTGAAATTTTACAAGAATTTCTACATTTGTTTGGTTTAAAAAATCGTGTTTTTATAATTGATTATGAAATTTATTTTTTAACAAGCTATTCGAATTTGTTTTATCAAATTTTTTGGTCCTTTTTGTTAAAGATATATTTTTGTTAAAGGAGTTTTGATTAAACTAAGATTCAAGTTGTCCTTAATAAGAAAAAACTTATTATGCCGTCTTTTTCTCTATGTGCCCCTTGATAATATACCACTTAATTTCAAAAAGAGTCTAAATATAATGAATGTATTACAACTCCATTAGGGGGCGTTTGGTTGCGCGAATTGTTAAATTTTATGAGTTATTTGATTTTTATTTAATTGATTCGAATTTGTAAATCTGTGGATCAATTTATGCAAAGTCATGTGTCTATGATATTAGGTTACCTACTTGTATTTTAATGACATTTTATCCTAACTTTGACAATTGTTAATTTTGTGTTATAGAACTACTATGTCGATCACAATTGATGAAATACCTGAAATAGTACAACATGATAATCAAGAAGAAGAAGAACAAGTTGTTCAACCAACAGTAGTGGATGATTTGAAGGGTGCAAATTTACCAAATAAAAACATGCAACAGGATGTTATCAAATCATTTGCATATAATGGTCCTTCTTAACCATGTGAAGGGATGACTTTTGATGAACTTGAAGATGCTGAGACATGCTATAAGGCATATATGTTGAGAAAAGGTTTTAGCATTATGAAAAACCATACACGTTTATCACGCAAAGATAAGTCATTGATTGGAGTGGATTATGCTTGTTCAAGGGAAGGACATCGTCATCAACGTTACCAGAAGAAGGACAGCATCACTCGGATTGGATGTAAAGCAATGATGGGTTTGCAAAGAGATGAAACAAAATGGATTGTTAGCAAGTTTGTAATAGGGTACAATCATGACTTTTGTTCTCCAAAAAGTACGTGTTTGCTTCGTGGACATAGAGGTATAACATCAGCTCAGAAGAGTTTTGTTAATGTGCTTAATGAGGTTGGTGTGCCTACTAGAAAGATAATGTCAATGGTAAGTCAAGAATCTGGTGGTGATTACAATGTCGGTTGTGTAGCAGTTGATCTTCAAAACTACATAGGAAGCAAAAGAAGAAAACTTTTAGAATGTGGAGATGCTCAAAGAATGTACAATTACTTTAAAAAGAGTCAAGCTAAAAATCCAGGCTTCGTTTATGCAATTCAAGTTGAAGAAAATAGATAAATGGGGAATTGTTTCTGGGCAGATGCAAGGTCAAGATTGGCATATCAATACTTTGGAGATGTTATTTCATTTGATGCTACATACTTGACTAATTGTTATGGCATGCCTTTTATTCCATTTACTGGGGTCAACCACCACCACCAGTCAATCATGTGTTGGATGTGCTTTACTAGTGAATGAAACAACAAAGTCCTACACATAGTTATTACAAACTTGGCTTGAGGCATTGCTTGGACAAGCTCCATCTACAATCATTACAGATGATGACAAGGCCATGGCAAAGGCAATTACCCAAGTGTTACTAACACTACTCATCGTTTGTGTATGTGGCATATTTTACAAAAGATTCCAGAACACTTGGCTCATGTATATAACACATACCCTTCTTTTCGAGGAAAGTTTCACCAATGCATTCATGACACTATCACAATTGAAGAATTTGAAATAGCATGGAATGAATTGATTTTAAGATATAAGCTAGGGGAAAATAGTTGGCTACAAGATCTATATGCAAGGCATGAGAAATGGATTCCTGCTTATTTACTCACAACATTTTGTGCTGGGATGTCAACTACACAAAGAAGTGAGAGTATGAACAAGTTTTTTAAGGATTTTGTACGTTCAAGTACATTGGTAAGTGACTTTGTCTTTCAATATGAGAAAGCAATGAATTCCAGATATCTTCAAGAGAAAGAGAAAGATGTAAAAACAAAGAATTCTTGTGCAATTTTGAAGACATGCTATAAAATAGAAGTAGATGCGGCAGAAGTTTATACGAGAAAGATATTTAAATTGTTCCAAATAGAACTATTCTCAAGTCAAAAATATAAAGCATGTAAGGAGCGTGAAGATGGCCTAACGAAGACATACAAAGTGTTGTCATACGAGAATCATGGTCCAGTATATGAGGTTACACATAATTTTCTTGAGAACAAAGCCAGTTATACATGTCACATGTTCAAGTTCATTGGAATCCTTTGCAGGCACATACTCACTGTTTTTATAAAAAAGTCTCTTGTCAACTCTCTTCGCCAACAGTATGCTCTAGAAAGGTGGACAATGAACGCTAAGCGACAGGTTATACATGAAATATCTAATGATGTGACACAAGAAGATCCACAAATATGTTCCACTATAAGAACAAACAGTCTTATGATACAATTTTTACAAGTTGTTGAAGAAGGGAAAAAGTCACACAAAAATTACAAACACCTTGGAGTCGTTTTAGAAAAGGTACATAACGAGCTTTTGTTAATGGATGATGAGAGTGAGGGAGATGAAATTGAAGGTGATCTAGGAAGTAAAATAATACACGAGAGTAGAAACCAAGTACTATCGGATTTGGAGTTTACTTTGGCAAACCCTCCTTATGTTCTTTCATGAGGACGTCCAAAATCACTAAGACAAAAACACCTGATAGAAAATCAAGCTAAAAAAAAGCGCAAGTGTAGCATTTGTAGGGAAACAGGGCACTTCAAAAGTAATTGCCTGCCAAAAAAAAAAAAAAAAACAAGGTAACTAAAATCACTTTTCACTTTAGCATATTTTAATTTTTTATTAGTGTTATTCTCACATCTAATACTTTTCTCTCTCCTTTTTTTTCATTCTTTATTTTATTTTATTTTTTATTTTTATTTATGAACTCAGACACAATGCTAGTACAAGCTTTTCACCTATAAACTTAGGTGCATCTTACCCTTCTAATTTTTCTGAGGTAATGAATTTTCATTTTCTCTTTATATATTACATACGTATTGTTTTGGAAGGGTTTTATTTGAGGGGGCTATGGTCGAAGCGCCCTAAAATATTTTGGGTTACATAGCTTGTGTTATTTCTAATCTATTGTTTATTCTAGGCCTCTTCACCAAGAACGCATTATCCTTCATCTCCTACATATTCCATGTCGGATGATCCTAAACATTCAACTTTTATGGTATGTGATTTTATTACTTAAGTAATATGATTTGTCTTTCTCTAATAGGATTTGAAGTTGTGGGCTACGAAGGGGCAATCTGAGTATGCAAAGACCATCAAAGAACTGCAACCGGTAGTGTTGAAAGATTTAACCGATGAGGACTTAATTGAACAAGTTTTAGCTCTCTTCAATCCAAAAATTAAAGAACATGTTGTGTATAAATTGGAAGATGTTGCACCTGATGGTCATTGTGGATTCAGAGCTTGTGCTGAATTATTGGGTAAGAGTAAGGATGACGGATGGAAGGATGTTCGGATGTCTATGTTGAATGAACTAAGGGAGCATAGAGAATCTTACACTTATCAGTTGGGTGATGAAAAAACTACAAGGTGATAGAGAAAGGGTTAGATTATTTTAATGAATATGGATGTGGAAAAAAGTATTGGATGCAACTCCCTGAAATGGGACCACTATTTGCTAGCACGTTCAACTGTATTTTTGTGTTCTCTCGCCCTTACAATCTTGCACGTATTTACCTTTGAGAATGGGGCCAGCAGCTAATTTCCAGATCATTCCTATTATTTTGTATGATGATTCCCACTTCATGAAGATCTTTCTAAAACAAGGCGCACCAATTCCAAAGGTTGTGCCATGGTGGTATAAAATCCGATCTGAAGATGCATCTAAGTGGGAAGTTTTGGTAAATCCCATGGTTAACGATTGGGGAAGATAATGTCAATTGTCCATAGTTTAATTTATTTTTGGTAACTTAAAATTTTGATTTTTTTTTTGGTATTTTTATAGTCAATGTGGATTTTGTTTGATATGATTTTTTTGGGTATTTTTATAGTCAATGTGAATTTCGTTTTATAGATCTTGTTTTGTATATTCCGGATATATAAATTTTGTGGAAAATAGAATTCTGGATTGAAAGTCATGGCATTTTGAAGAGAAAAAAAGGACTACTATGGTGCACGCTACAGTGATTTTTGAGGGCATTTTTGTCCCCCCCCCCCAAAAAAAAAAAAAGAAGGGAAAAAAAAAAGCAAGGACTGTTGGGGTTAAAAAAAAAGGTTAGGAACCTATATTTGGAATGTGTTCATTATAGAGACCTATGGCCGAATGACCCAAATTAAAACCATTACAGTTAAAAAAATTAAAATTATTTTCCCAATTCTGTAATGATAGCCACTATTTTCCTGATTAAAAAAAATTAAAAAAAAGAGCCACTATTTACTATTCTGTAACCTAGAATGCTCACATTTTGCTCATCCTCCTTTCCCATTACATTGTAGTGGAGTTCAATACTTTACACTACTCATTAATTCTCATTTAAGCTTGAGTCCCACTGCATTAGCCAATGAGAGAAGAAAGTGAACAATTTTGGAGTGATAAAAAATGAGAGCATTTTTGCTCACCCAAAAACTGGTACACCAATGCTCGCCCAAACATCTCATTGTTTAATCCCGGAGTCCTACTGCATTGGCCAATGGAATACTTTGGTGAGCATTGGTGTACCATATTTTGGCTGAGCAAAAGTATTTTCATAAAAAATATACTCAATTCGAAACAATAGATAAAGCAAATTAAAAAGGATCCCACCAATCAACTAGTCACGTGAAAGCAAACTAGGGGCTTACTGCTTCATTAAATGAAGACACAGAATGTCAGCAATGTTTGAAAAAAAGGAAGAAAGATCAGCTATGCTTCTTCACCACCAATTGTGTGTGTTGTCCAATGGGCTAAAGGCTTTTGACACATGTCACTATTTAGTTGGGCACAAGGTTCTAAACCATATTTTCATGTGGTACTCTTTGCACATACAAAATTTCTCACCAATGTTTGACTGTTTGAGACGTAAATTCAGCTTTTGAGGCGTGAATTCAGCTTTTGGTTTAACACATATAAGGAAATCTTTTGTGTGTTCACACCTTCTCTCCTGTGTAGCTTATAAATCTGACTTGGTAGCCCACTATTGGATTCCGTTAAAGCATATTAGTACGGATCATCCGTCTAAAATTTATTCCCATTTTTTTGCCAATATTTTAGTTTTGAATTCAGTGGGTCCCACAATTGTGTAAATAATCCATGAACCAAATAAAGGAAACGATAAAGATTATCGATAATCTTAGGTTGAAATCAAAATCCACTCTAAGAATACATAAATCAAACAGTTTAGGTGAAATTATAAGATTGATCCATCGTCCCTTACCCTCCTAAGTCTCAAGGTCACCTGTCAGGATCATCCTTCGTACTAGACTTGATACTCCCAGCCGAAGCACTTCCCTCTCAAGTCTCAACTCTCACGGTGTTTGTAGACCTTGAAGTGTTGATTCAAAGACTTGCGTTCTTCTTTGGTTTTTTGCAAAAGAAATTTTTGCTGACCTGGCTTTTTTGTTTGTTTGTTCCAGATTGAGAGGCCATTAGGCTAACGAAATTGAGGAGAAGGAAAACCTTGAAGTACCTTTTTGGCTTGCAATGACAAATCTAATTGATTGTTATATATATTGTTATGATATGTGAGCATTTGGACATTGATAGTCAGTTGCCTTGATTGGGATAAGTATTGATTTAACGATCAAAGATTACGTTTCAATAGGTTAGCCTAATTTTTTTAACTATTTTTTTTAGACTAATTAATTTTAAATAAGAACCTTAATTTTTTAAAAAATTTTAAGTAAGATAAATAATATCCTGGTTGTTCGAACCGTTCTTGTTTTGACGACTATTACCGAACAAGCATGCATTTTTCAGCTATGAAGCATGTTATTAGTGAATGCACTACTCTTTATATTGAAACAATAAATTGTTAAGAACATTGATTTAAATTCGGCAGTAGCTAGATGATTTATATTCACTAAAGCCTCTTCGAGAATAAATTCAATAGGTTTGACATTTTGTATTAACTTTTGGCAACAACACACAAAAAAAAAGGATAATATTTTGTTACTAGCTTTTGGCAATTTTTCGTATGGACATTTGTTTTTAAAATTTTTGCCCCATGTACTTCAAATCATCTCACAAATACTCTCTGTACTTTGGATTAAGATGAAACAATTATTTAACATGCATAAATCATGTTTACAAACAACTTTTCTTGTAGTGAACGAATATTAATTGTGAAATTTTAAAAGCCAAAATAAAATATTTCAGAAAAATAATTTCTACAATTGCGATGGGCCAAAAGTAACCTTTTGGACAACTCATTCTAATTTCTTCTGATTTATTGTATAAGAAAAAAAAGCTGTCAAACAGTCTACTAAGGGTACGTATTAGTGACACATTGGAGACAAGTGGAAAATTGAAAAGTATGCTCACCATAGGGAGTGTATGTGACGAATATTCCACTAAACAAGTTTTTGTTCTGTTATATTATGTTATATTTAACTGACTTGCTAACTATTTTACTTTAGGCAAAATTACATGAGAGTACAAGTGGCACGATTTGAAGTATTGTGCAAGGGTGTATCTGTAATTATTCCTAAATTTTAATATTCAAATGTGGGAAAATGGCCATAGGTAACAATACGTAAGTCTAGTGACAATGCATCCAAAGGCACTCAAACTGGGGAAGGATAATCGAGAACTACTCCCTCCGTCCCTTTTTTTTAGTCCACCTTTGGAAACTCAACTTATTAAGGGGATAAAAATAATCTATATCTACTTTCCACAATTGTCTCTAATCATTACAATAATTTTTTTAGTTTTGTCTTGGTGTATATTTCAATGAAGGATAGTTTTGAAAAGTAAGTAAAAATTGTTTACCAATTTAAGAAAAAGGACACTAATTTTAAGACATCTCAAAATAGAATATAGGACTCAAAAAAAGGATGGAGAGAATATAATATTTTATGGAATAATTCGGTGAAAGGTCCTTCAAAATTCGGCAGCACTGTCAAAGGGTGTTGGAGACGAAGTCCCTCGTCATTTTATTTATTTGTTTTTAGACATATTTACCATTATGTTTGTGAAAATGCGCTATCAGATAAGGGTAATACTTGGGACACAACTTTCATACAACCTCCTCAAAAGATGTGTCTATCTCTTTCTTGTGTCACTGTGGGGTCCAGTGATATCACAGGAGAGAGATAGACACATCTTTTAAGGAGGTTGTATAAAAGTTATATGAAAGTTGTGTCCCAAATATTACTCATCAGATAATACTATATGTTAGCTTAGTTAACATGTTTATACCTTACAATGGCCAAAATTTTTAAATATATATATAGATGTATATGTATATATTGTTTTGGCCTAGTCACTTGGGTGATTTTATTTTACTTTTATTACATGTATTTATTGTAGATCTATGCATTGAATTAGGCATATTTGCATGAACGAAAAATTTTTGAGCCTCAATTTGATCTTTTTGTGGGATTTTATTTAACAAAATATGTTATTATTGCATTAACCGGTCAATTTTGACAAATAGTGTCATGTGTTTGAATTAAATGACAAATTTTGGTTCAGAGGATTTATCGGTCAATTCTGATACAAGCTAATAATATTATCTGTTTGAATTCCAGGATTGGCCCCGAATATTTGGAGGCTTGGGACGCACTAGTAAATGGGAGGCCCTTATACGGGAGTTTGGGAACAGCGCCTCCGAGGCGATTTTTTTGGGGTCTATTTATACGTAATTGGCGATTTTTTTTGGATCTACTTATAATATAAGTCTATATGTGAAACTTAAACATTGTATGCATGGTATCTTTCAAAATTCTTGGCGGGCCTATTTCTAAAACTAAAAATTCTTACACTAAAAGTATAATTTTCAAAATTCTATGGCCTTTGATTTTGAGTTTTATATACATGTATACAGGGCCGGTCTCGAGTTTTTGGAGGCCCGGGACGAACTACTGAAAGCGAGGCCCTTATACTGGGGTTCAGGGGCAGCGCCCCTGAGATGATTTTTTTAGGGTCTACTTATACATAATTGACAAATATATATATATATATATGAGTAATATTTGGGGCACTAACAAATTCTACTAACACTTACTAACACACTCTATCTCTCTCCTAGTGGTATTGTGGGGTCCGCAGTGGACCCTGCAATACTACTAGGAGAGAGATAGAGTGTGTTAGTAAGTGTTAGTGAAATTTGTTTGTGCCCCTAGCAAGACCCTATATATATATATATATATTTTTTTTTATGGTTTACTTATACAAAATTGACGATTTTTTTGGGGGTCTACTTATAATATGAGTCTATTTGTGAAACTTAAGCATTGTATGGTATCTTTCAAAATTTAGAGGGGCTTATTTCTAAAACTCAAAAAATTCTTACACTAAAAGTGTAATTTTCAAAATTCTAAGGGCCTTTGCTTTTGAGTTTTATATACATGTACATCAATATATATATATATATATATATAGTTGATGGCACTAAATTGAGCCTAAGGAGAGGTCTAAATGTAAAATTCAAAAAAAATCTCAAGGTAAAAATATAAGTATGAAAATTTCATGGAAGCCCTCAAAAGTTTGTGAACTTTGGTGGCCCAAGGCGGTTGCCCCCTTTGCCACCCTTTTGAGCCGGTCATGCATGTATATCAATATATATGTAATTGATGATACTAAATTGGACCTTAGAGAAGACTTAAATGTAAAATACTATACTAAAAATCTCAAAGTAAAAATACAATTATAAAAATTTTATAAAGATCTTCAAAATTTTATAAACTTTAATAACTCGGAGCTCTTGCCCTTCGCCCCTTTGGGCCGGCGATGAGTTTGACTTAAAGATAACATTATTATTATTATTATTTTCATTTCCTGGCTAAAGGTCATAGGTGAGGCAAGCAGGATCTTTTGGGCACGAAATTTAGAGAGTCCCAAAAATGCTACATTGTGGGCAAATGATAGTCCTTGCCTCACAAAGGGGAACATTAATGAAATGGAATTTTTTTTTTTTTTTTTCCTTTTTATTTTTTGTTTCTCACAAAATTTCTGAACCAAGTAAATCCTTCAATTTTTTTTTTTGGTTTTACCTCACTAAATCATCAACCGAATAAAGCCTAATATAACCACACAAAGTCATTAACACCATATACATTATCTTGCCAGGGTAGACAAATGCTAAGTCATAAAAACCATCTCAAATAAATATCCACTTTCAAAATATTTACCCTTTTACCATATAATATAATAAGTTTTCTTAAAAAATTTTTATCGGATTTGTTTTGGTATTGGATTTAGGTATGGAAAAAAAAAAAAGAAAACATAGAGCAAAATGTTTTTCTGCATTTGGTTAATATGAAAAACAACGAGAAAACTAGGAAAGAAAAGAAAATAAATTAAGGAATAAATTAAACATTTTGAATGTTATGAATTATTTTTCTACCTTCATTTATATAGGATAATTACATGTTTGCAATATTTTATTTTTAATATCATTTACGTATGAAGTAAAACACAAGGGAACCTCGAGAGAATTAGTTTTCCTTCTTGTTCTCATTTCCCTATTCTTTTCCCTTATAAAATCTATTAACCAAACAGAGTCTACTTAGTGCGCGACACTATGTCAACATTGTGACCATGGTAAACAAGCCTCGCCAGTCCTTGGCTGCCTCCACAAGTTCTCAGCCATAGAGAGAAACCAATTTGCAATCCTGTAAGGGGGAAAATAATGGTAAAATTCCATTGGCTCCTTTCTAAATTTTGAATGCCACCCAATATTTCATTCCTCACCCATCTTTTTACCTCCTAAGGCCCTAAATTCTAGGTCCAAAACCAGAGATACAACCCTTTCTTTGCAAATTTAAAATCCCTTCACCTCAAACATATACCTTAATATTTGCCATTACCGACAAAACTTATCCCCTCATTCATCGTCAAATAAACACACAAAGAAACACACATATTTAATTACACCTAAAATATATATATATATATATATATAAATACATAAACACGTACAGAACATGCATGCATGGTCATGCATGCATGATTTGTAAATGCTAAACCAAAACTCCCCGTTGAATCTTCCTCCTCATTATTGACATGGCTTGTAGGCTCCCCATCGTTATTTCAATGGTTGTTGTTTCTCTAATCATCGTCTTTTCTGCTTTTACTTTAATGAAACACCACCAAAGAGCATCAACACCAGCACCAGCATCAGCATCGCCACATCCCACACCACAACCGATTATCCATCGTCCCACATTCTTGGCCATCCAGCAAGCATGCAACATCACAAGATATCCAAAAACATGTGAAGCCTCAATGAATGGATCAGATTTCGTGTCTTCAAGTTCCGATTCAATCCAAATCATCCAATTCGCCACTTCAATCGCCTTCAAACACCTCAAGACCGCCCAATCTACGTTCCAATCTCTTCTGGACTCATCCTCAGACAATCAAAACCGGTCCAAGGTGGCACAAACCTGCCTGGAGGTGCTCCGTAACGCTGAGTACCGCATTTCATTGACAAATGAAACTTTGCCACGTGGAAAGATCAAGGATTCCCGGGCTTGGATGAGCGCGGCCTTGGTTTATGAATACGGATGTTGGTCTGGGTTGAGAACCGTGAACGACACTAAACGGATTGTTGATACCGTGGCGTTTATGAATTCCTTGATTGAGATGACTAGTAATGCGTTGAACATGATGGTGGCATATGATGTGTATGGGAAGGAACTCGGGTCGTGGAGGCAGCCCAAGACGGAGCGGGATGGGTTTTGGGAGGGAGTTGATAATGGGTCGGGTAATAATTCTGGGTTGGACTTCAACGGTGGGTTTCCGACGGGTTTAACAGCAAATGTAACGGTTTGTAAAGGCAGTGGTGATGGGTGTAATTACAGGACGGTCCAGGAAGCTGTGAACGCCACACCTGATAATGACAGCGACAAGCGGTTTGTGATCCGGATCCGAGAAGGGGTGTATGAGGAGACGGTTCGGGTTGGATTGGAGAAAAAGAATGTGGTTTTCTTGGGTGATGGCGTGGGCAAAACTGTCATCACGGGGTCATTAAATGTGGGTCAACCCGGTATGACCACTTACAACACAGCTACGGTTGGTAAGTGTCCGGTTATAAATTAGTTCTAACAAACTAGTGCATTAAAACTTTAAATTATGTTTTTCTTCTGAGACTATTCTTTAATTAGAATGATTGCAGGACCATACGTAAACAATGGTTAATCAATTAAAGAATTTTAATGTAAAAGATCCACAATTATCACAACCAACATTGGTAAACAGCAAAGACTTAATTATTTAGATTTGGGACAATGATGCTTTTTTTTTTTTTTTATAATCAGTGGTGTCCGAGCCAGCTTGCGTGCACCTCGACTAATCTCCCGATGTCCTGGAGTGGCCAGGTGAATTTTCCAGCGGTCACATTCTCCGTGACTCAAACACTAAATCTCTTGAATTGTACACCCAGAAAACTTAACATTCGGCACAAAGGATGTTTGTTATTGGGACAATGATTTTACCAAACTCTACACATGCATCTATGGTAATAATTTGACGTAGGGTTTTGTTATTATGTGCCCTTAGGGCATACATTATTGTTTTAAAAGTGAAAACAAACAAAGAGTACAATGTGAGTTTCAATGTCCGGTGTGGGGTTCAGTGTTTATCTTCCATATTTATTTATATTTTTGAAACCTTAACATCTGCCCTAAGGACACATATTAACAAAAACCCTTTGACTTAGTACAACCATTCTTAAGAATTTGCATAGTACTTGTGTATAATTAATTTGTCAAGCTAAGGTCTTTTTTGAGTGTCTCTTGGATGAAATGATTCCACTCATTTCCCACACAATATATTAACTATAAATTTTATAGACTTAAAAATATCTTCAGAAACTAATTGGTATGTAAGTGTTGGGTTGGTAGTTCCTTTGCCTGCTAATTTGCAGGGCTGGGTGTTCTTGGCTTTTCAAGCCTTGTTGTATTCTCTCAATTTCTCCATTATGAAAATTATTCTAGTACTGTTCTTAGGGATAGCAATGGGGTGGGTATGGCACGGGGCCCTCATACTCCTCCCCCGCCCCGCTTTAATAAACCCTCCCCCCGCTCCCGCCCCGCCTCGCATAGTGCCTCTCCCCGCCCCCGCCCCCGGGATCCCCGACCCCTCCCCGCCCCGATTATGAATTTTTTTTTTTTTTTTTGTTATTTTTTGGTACGCAAATTGAAAAAGTAATTTTTTTAATGCATTTTTTCCCCTAATAGTGCAGTTTTTTTTTAACTTACCCAATTAGTTCCCCAATAGTGCAGTTTATTTTTTTTAAATAGTAATACACATAACTATTGAGGGGTAAAAATATAAATACAAGTATATTCGGGGCGGGTTCGGGTTTTTTGACCCTACCCCGACCCGAACCCGACTCGGATTTTGAAAACCTCCCCCATACCCGCCCCTAACCTTATTAAGCCCCCCCATACCCTACCTATTAGGGGCGGGGCGGGGCGGGACGGGAAAACCCGCCCCATTGCCATCCCTAACTGTTCCAAAAAAAGAAACTAATACTTAACTCAATTATATGATGCTAATAATCATGATCAATTATGCAAAGTCAAAAAATATATATACATATGTACAAAATCCTATTAGTAGAAATGCTGGAATTGATCATTGAACACTGTAGACTTCTGAATTCAAATATTATGCGCATTAAGTGCGAATGAAGGCACTTAATCTAAGACCAACCCCCAAGCACACACTTTACTCTTCCCAATTATTTTCCTTTCTCTGTCAGAAGCATATTGAAGTATAAATTAATTTAGCTTTTGTGATAAATAGACACCTATATATATATATACACGGTTAGGCTTATTAGAGTGAACAGGGTAGAGAAAGGCACCCTACGGTTTTTTTCAGGCTAAAAAAAATATTCACTGGGTATGTTCACTCTATCCTGTTCACTCTAGAGCCTAGCCGTATATATATATATATATATATCTTGTAGTATTGTTTATATTGTTTATTAAAAAGCATTTTCCTTGGTGCTTGAATAACAGTAGGAATTAAAAACTTCAACATAGATTATGCACTCAAGAAAAGAGAGGGATTAATTGACTCACAAATCACAATATTTAATATCACAATACCTTTTTTTTTTATGCATATATCACAATACCTTTTTTCCGTCCTATTTTCCAGATTGTTTTTCCAGTTAACCAGACAAATACATGTATTTTAGTTTTTGGATGTTATTTCCTTCCCTTTCCATCCTTGAGTTCCAAAAACTAACAAAGTCTAAATATATATATTTTTTCTAACGCTTCAATAATCTTGGTGCAGGAGTTCTTGGAGATGGATTTATAGCAAGTAGCCTCACCATTGAGAACACAGCAGGCTCGTCCGCCCACCAAGCAGTGGCCTTTCGGTCAGACAGCGACTTATCTATCATACAAAATTGTGAATTCATCGGTAATCAAGACACTTTGTATGCCAACACACTCCGTCAATTTTACAAGTCATGTCGAATCCAAGGCAATGTGGACTTCATTTTTGGAAATTCAGCCTCAGTCTTCCAAGATTGCCTCATCCTAATCTCTCCACAAGTTTCACAAAGCAAGAATGTAATAACAGCTCATGGCAGAATCGACCCTGCTCAATCTACTGGCTTCGTTTTTCAAAATTGCACGATAACTGGTAACAAAGAGTACATGGCATTGTATAATAAGAATCCTAAAATGCACTCAAATTTCTTGGGGAGGCCTTGGAAGGAGTATTCAAGGACAGTTTTCATAAATTGTAAGTTAGGGCCCCTTATTACACCACAAGGGTGGATGCCATGGAATGGGGACTTTGCTTTACAGACACTTTATTATGGGGAGTTTGAAAACTCCGGACCGGGGGCTGATCTGTCTGCGCGAGTACCATGGAGTACCCAGATTCCGGCTGACCGTGTTTATGCTTATTCGGTCCAAAATTTTCTTCAAGGTGATGAGTGGATTCCATCACCATAAACTTCTTCATTCAAGTCACAAGTATACATATTCTTAGACTAAAAAAAAAGAAGCCACAAGTATACACATATATATATATATATATCAGCATATGGTATAAGGGAGTTATGAATTATGATCTTTATGAGATTATATAAATTTTGATAAATCAAAATACTTATGGTAGGAAAGGATAAAATACCGAATTTTAGGCAAACTTTGTACCCTACAATAAGGTGTTACAACAGAAGCTATGATAGCAAACGAACAGAAGTATTTAGTATACATATTAGAAACCAACTGCATTCAAAAGCTTGAGTTAGTAATTTTTTTTAGCATAATTGTGTTTATTAGTCCTTATTTGTTACGCTTAACCTCACACGTGGCCCTGAAATGAAGTTGAGCTTATCCTGGATTTGGAAAAAAGAGATGAATTTGGGTTGAGAAGACAAGTATAATCCATATATTACGTCAAAAGGCCTAGCATGCATATTTTCCATATGATCTCCCATAATTTCAAGTTAGTATACTTTTAATGAGATCCAATTTTTTTTTTATGCTAAATCATATTGACTGCAATTTTTTTACATTACAATATCCACATCCAACTTTTTGGTTAAGATTCTAGTTGGAATGTTTGCTTTATTTCTGTTGTTTTGTTTTGCCTTTTAACGTTTTATTTTGTAGAGGAACAATTAATCCTCATGTTTTTGGTTTTGTTCATAAATTTGTGATGAACAACTAATTGTATTTGCAAATTATACCATGCAAAAAGCTAATGAATTTAAAACGAACAGAATGAGTAGGGCCCAAAATGGTGGTCATTTCTTACTTCCAAGGCTGGCCCTGCCTATAAGCGGGGTAGGCAGTCGTCTAGGGCCTCACATTTTGTTTATATTTTGCTCTTTAAAAGGGCCCTAAAAAATACTGAGTAGGGCCCAAAATAAAAGTTTTATCTATAATATGTTGAACCAATTATAAAAGAGTCGAAGAAAATACTGGAAAAAAATAAATAATTGTATGTGCCCCATTATAATCCAACCCACCCTAAATATTTAAACTAATAGTACTTATCTTCTCACTTTTTTGTTTAGCTCAACCTAAATTATTTTAGGTTGGATCAAGCTTTATAAATTATTATCATAGATAAAGCTCTTAACAATTATTATCAATAAAAAGTAATAATATGAACACATGTGGAATTACAAAAGGCCAAAGAGGCTAGTGGAAGGAGAAGAAAATCATAATCAGTACATACAATAAGGATTACAATTACTAAAACCCCGAATTCTAAAAAATGACCAAAAAAAAAAAACTCACAAATCAACACGATAAGGTTTATAACATGTTTGATATAGAAATTATACACGCAAACATGTATAAAATGACCCAAAAATTTTCGCTTCGGGGGCGCTACTCCCGAACCCTCGTTGTTTAAAGGGCCCCAACTTTCAATGTTCGTCTAGGGCCCCCAATTTATCAGGACCGGCCCTGCTTACTTCTTGTGCTCATTGTTTAACGACATAGGGTTGTAGCATTGGTTAGCTTGTGTAGTATGGATTTTATACTTCAATCGAATAATGGTGGTCGTTGTGGGGGTTGCATGAGTGTCTTGCCGGTCATTCTTTGCTTCTTGACCTCATTGTTAGGGGCCCGTAAGAAGGCCCTGAAAGCCATGGCTCTCGCAAAAATTTTAAAAATTATAGATATTATATATATTGCTCCTTGCAAAATTCTAAGAACATTAATTTATATCTTATACGAAATCCTCAAATGCCCGATGACAGAAATATAGACAATGCTTGTAAACATAGCCTCACTCATCAAATCAAGCATTTCAAACATTCTACAATACAACACAAATATATGATATATAGTGCAAAGTGATCCCGACCCTCAATTATGATCAATCTATCAAACTTCTAAGCATTCATGCCACATATCTTGTCATGCCCTGGAGCAGTAAAAATAGAAAGAAAAAAAAAATTTCCTTTTTGGGTCCGTAGGGTATGAATGATGAAATATAAAACTAATATTTATCTTTGTTCTCAGCTGGCGAATATGTAATCGCCAGCATAGTAGTCTTCCCCGACATATCCATCATCAGTGGGCCCAGTCTCTGCATACTCCCCCTTTGGGTAGTAGTCACTGTCGTAGGACCCATCACCTGCAGTATTAGGAACATGGTAGGTTGGATGCGGAATGTCCAAGTAATGAAGGTCGTCAACTTATTGAAAGTTGAGTGAATAGAAACTAAGTACTAGCTATATGAAGTAAAACAAGTTATGGAAGGCATAAGTTGTGTTTTACTAAATAATATCTTCTCTTTATTCCATCGTGTCGTAAACAACCCTTACCGTTTTATTATCCCAATACCGATAACCAACATACTTCAACTAAATGAGCAGACTCAATCGTTCACCTCTATGCACTACACCAAAAGGGCACATTACTAACGGTAATTTATCGTTAGTAAAATTATTACTAACGGATAATTACCGTTAGGAATAAAGTGTGGCTAATAATTCTAACGGAATTTCTAACAGTAATTTTCCGTTAGGAATATTATTTTTACTAACGGTAAATTACCGTTAGTAAACATATTACTAACGGTAATTTACCGTTAGTAATTTGTTATTCCTAACGGAAATATTCCGTTAGTAATATTTATTCTAACGGTTTATTTTCTAACACTTTTGTATGCAAAAATACTAACGGATTTTGTAACGGTAAATATATGTTAGTAATGATTTTAAAATATAAAAAAATAATTAATTTATATGTTCCCCAATTTTTATTTGCACCTAAATTACATTTCACACCCACACCTTATTCACAAGCATAATTAATCTCTCTAAGAAACACATATCAAGCTCAATCTACAACAAATATAATCATTAATAATTACAAGTAGAATCCAAATTGTTTCATTCATCCAAACCCAAATTAAATTTACATCAACAACATTTTTTACATCGTTTGGTCTCTCAACATAAACTAAACCATTACACTATCACGAATTTCTCGTGCCCGTTCGATGGAAAAAAAATCGTGAAAATAAAGAGAAAAAAGAAAAGCTTATAGTCATGTGATTCTCTTCTTGCCGCAATCTTAGGCACGGTTCAAACAATTCTTACGCTTCTCCTCCCAACGGTTCTCTAAGCATTGGTACACTTCCTTGGTCAAATCCAAAATTGGTCAAATCTCATCTCTCTGCAAAATAGAAACACAAATCACCTTTAAAAGAAACTATAAGATCAATTGGATCATTTGGTCAAATCCAAAATTGCCCATACCAATGGACACGGGTCAAAATAATCTAAATTGTGCACTAAAACCCATTGGTCAAAGAAACCCAAATTTGGCAATAAAACATATTCTTAACTTGAATCATAATAAAATTCCAATACTCCAAAATTGCATTAACTTACCCACTTAAAGAAATGCAAAGCTTAATCAAAGAAAGCAAAGTGATTCCTTCATACCATTTCATATAAAAACAATTAGTAATACTACTTGGTTAAATGTAGCCCAAGCAAAATTAAACAGCCCGTCCGCATAGTTGATCAATTTGTCAAAGTTGGATTTTCCAAAGTGTGACAATAATTTTGGGACAGAGTGATTTAATCAGATTGAGAAATCTTATCTACTAAAAACTTGAACTAATTAATGTGTTTAACAAGATCACCTATAAGTGGAGTACATAATTAGCTCTTAGCCTTTCCAAACACTGCATTAAAGATTTGTGGTTTTGAAGCCTATAAATTTACAAAGAAGAGATTGCATGGAATTAGAAACATACCTCATGATCAAAACTTTTACTGAATGGATCAAAGCTAAAATGGTCACCCTTCAATTGCTGAATATCCATAGGAATGGAAAAGGCACCTTGGAAAACCTTTGTCTTGGAATAGTCTCTAGTTGGTTCCTCGATTTAGCGAGGGAATGGAAAAAGAAACAACAAGGAAAACTTTTCTTTGTTAGGTGGATATGTAAATGTAAAACAATGAGAAATGTAGGAAGAAAAATAAAATAGGATGAAAAGACAATCAAAAATTTTGAATTCCCGACTCACTTCAATTCCTCTTTTCTTTTAAAAACTGTTAATTTTAAACATTATTTAGATAAAGATCTGACTTTTTTTGTGGATCATGAAGAGTCTCTCTCTCTCTCTCTCTCTCTCTCTCTCTCTCTCTCTCTCTCTCTTTATGGATCATGAAGAGTCACTGGCTTCAGATCATCAATAGTTGGAAAAGAAGTTGGATCAAAAACTATATGTCAGAATTCAATTAGTCAGTAAAATATGCACGTGAAGGCTATAATGATTTTGGAGCAAGTGTGGATTACTTTCAGGAGAGTGCAAGTAAAAGATATCATTTACTATAGATTCCTTTCCAAGAATTAAGGAAGAGAGAGATACAAATTTTGGTTTCACCTTGCCACTTGCAATAATCTACACAAATATATAGTGTATAAGGTTAATGATAAAGATACAACATTAACCTCCATTTATCAACAAAACGATGACTAAAACAGACCTAACATCTGAGGATATATTAAAAATTTTATACCTGAGGATTATAGCGTTGAACACCATTTTCTGACAGGAAATTGTCCAGTACATCAGTGTGGGTATCTATATGTCCATAGTAAACATGTTCTTGTATTCTGGGAAGCTCATCATTCATAGCATTTAAAAGAGCCTCCCAATGATAGACGGTCCAAAATACATCAATAGTCATTGGCGAGTATGTGTACCAGAATTAACTCCATATTCACATAGCAAAGTTCAAAAGGATAATGCCACCTAATATGGAGGGTATTTATAATTTATAGCAACTTTGACAAATTAAAATGAACTCAAGAAAGGAACTGCACCAATAAGTGAAGTATAGTAAAGTAGAATGTGATGTGTTATTTTGCTATTAACAGAGAGAGAGAGAGAGAGAGAGAGAGAGAGAGAGTAGGAAGAAGAAGGCACGAGAAGAGGGAACACTGCAATTTACCACAACTTAAAAACAAACATTATGCTTTCTTGAGACAAATTAGTGAAAGTTTGCTCCTTTTCCAGTTTTAGTAAAGTGTCTTGATGTGGAGATTTTGCCTTTAGGTCTACATTCACATAATGTGGGCGTTAGAGATAAGGAAAGATTTCACTAGAATGCCAATGCTCGTGCTAACCTAATGACATAATAAGGACACCCCGTAATTTATTTACCTGTGACATAAAACCACAATCAAAATAAACGCATTCAACTACAAAAGATAATAGCAGAACCATACATTGCTTAAAAACTGGAAGGCCAACATATAGCAATAATACCCAACTCACTAAGATCTGGCAGGAGGGAAATGGTTTAAAAACATATAGGAAAACAAAAAGAAATATTATTTTGCTCACAAAGAGAAATACGTAATGGGCAAACGACATGCAAAGCCAAAAAATCTATTGAAGTACATGAAAAAAAAATTTAATTAAATTTGACAACCTTTGAACATAGAGTTTTGTTTTTCCTTTGTGGACCTAATGTTAGATCAACATATTTCAAACAGCAAAGCAACATTGTTGGTTAATAAGCAACTAATGATTTATTAATCTAAGTCAATTATCTTAGGCTATTTTTCTTTTTCTTCTTCTTCTTCTTCTTCTTTTTTTTTTTCTATTGAACATCAAGTAAAAATTTCATTAAAAGAAAACCAAGATTGTAATATTACATCAAATCCTCCAGTAGCCAAGAACACCCGAGCTTTCCTATCAATATGGAAAAGCTTAAAAAAATAGAAACATCCAGAACTCTCAGTCATATTCTCAAACATGTAGAATGTATGCACATGATCAAAATTTAAAAGCTAAATGACACACAATTGGTCATCACAGAGATCAAAATTTAACTTGGTTTTGTAAGCAGCATTTGAAGCACATATGTTTTTTTCTTAGAGAGCAAAGTTTATTTTCTTCCTTTTTTCAAAGAATCAACATCCCAAGAGATTGATCAAAGTTTTATTTCACATCTCTCTTACACTTCCAAATTAATAATTAGACAAAATTACATATGCTTACCTCTTTTTGATGTGGCCACATCCAAGTACACACATAGAAGGCAGAGCTTAACTTCCATCCTCATATATATATACACACATATATATACACCGGCTTGAGGAAAATGTCAAGAAATATGAATGAAGTTTATAAAAAGAAAAAATCTGAGTTGTAATAAGAGGCATAACTCAAATGAACTCAAAAAAGGTCAAGATAGAAGCTCTAAGCTCAAGGAGAAAAGGGTATGAAAGAGAAGCAGGTCGGGGAGGGGGGGGGGTCAAAATAAATAGTTTAAGTTGGAAGATATACCTGGAAGAAGCTCTGATTAAAACCCTAAATCAGAGTTGAAACCTTGATTCGCGAGAAACAAATATACCTTTCAGAAACAAATACCATGTAAATCTATCTAATCATAGTGTTGAAACAAATACCAAATCACAGAGTTGCAACCCTAAATCAGTGAGATCTAAATCCATCTCTATAAGGGCAAAAAGGAGAAAGGGAAAAGGGAGCACAATCTTACCATGTGAGTAGCGATCGGAAGATGGGAGAGAAGTGGAGGAGGCGTTTCAATATTGTGGGAAGGAAAGAAGCAGTGAAATGTTGGGAGAGGAGATGAGACGATGGATCAGTTTGTGGTGTGAGAGAGAGCTTGGGTGTGTGTGTGTGTTTGAGAGAGAGAGGGAGAGAGAGAGAGAGAGGGGTTGGTGGTGGCAGGTGGTTCTGGTAGTGGATGGTGGCGGGCTGGTGGTGGGTAAGACTTGAGAGAGATAGAGCTACGAGAGTTAGAGAGAGAGAGAGAGAGAGAGAGAGAGAGAGAGAGCTCAAACGAGAAGCAGAGAGGTGGAGGGAGTTTTAGGAAAATGTTTAGGGGGAAAATGTTGAGAAAATAAATTGCCACCACATTTTTAGCTTAGGGGTTTTATTTACAAAACTGCCACCGTAATTCATTTTTTTGAAAGTTTTCATTATTACTAACACAATTTACATATTTCTAACGGAAATTTAATGTTACAAATTTGTAACGGTAAATTACCGTTAGAAAACCAAAATCCTCTATGTTAGACATTTGGCTGAATGGTGTAGTGATGGATATACCATTATTTCGTCCACCGCTTTTAAGAACATACTCACAGCTCACTGCATGTCATGGACTCCACGTCATTCCGTCCCCAGCTTTTAAGAACATATTCACAGCTCACCGCATTACAGGGATACAACATTTCGAACAAGACATATCAATCTATTGCCACAACTTAGCGACGTCTACCAGTAATCCCAACTCACCACCTTTTAAGAGAATATTAGCAGCTCACCGACTTTTAAGAATATATCCTGGATCACCTGGCTATCTTAGAACTACTTGGTCAAGCTCACCGCCCTTTAAGAACATATTAACAGCTCACCGGCTTTTAAGAACATATCATGACCAAGCGTCCACCCCCGTACAATTCCCAGAACTTATCAAACCTACCTAAATTCTGTACTAATACTGATACATGGCTTACCACTTACGGCCTAACTACTCTGATTGAAATGAAACGGATATCAAACTGATTCATGACCATTACGTTATCTAACGTCATAATGTTAATCCCTTATTCATAATCATAATATCTTTGACGTCACATTATCCCTTATTATCCCAAAGTCGCATATAGAACGTATGAAACGATATCTGAACAATTAACCCACACTTATAACAACTAACAGGAACAGACCATATTCTGAAACATCCAATCGATTGGGACAGAGGTCCAATCGATTGGGTAAACAACAATAACAATCGATTGAGGAAATGATAATCGATTGGATCCCAAACAAAGCCAATCGATTACAAACTTTGGCAATCGCTTGGGTTATAAATAATGGCAACACGATCTCCTTCTCAACTGGCAAAGCCCCAGCCTTCCTCGTCCACGTTTTCATCTCCACGGTACTCGCCCAGCGGAACAGCATCTCCAATACCTAGAACTATTGCAGTTGGACACGGATGTCTAAGGCCACACGCGCATTAGTTGAAAGCTGAGTAAAATACTACAAACAAAACACAATATGAATATATACACAATTTATGTTATCACTTAGAAGCTATCGCGACGTTACTCAAGTTCTCACCCAAAATCGAATGTTCTTCTCAACCATGCAATCATACCAATGCAACACAACACGCACGAATCCACCGTGCCAACAACTCACAACTTGACTGAACTAGCTTCTGTCACACATGACCACAACACTGGCAGTACTAGCTCCTGCCCACAACCAGAATAACACTGAATCGACGGTACTAGCTTCCGTCACACACGACAATCGACACATTATGCCCAATTCGGCCTCAAATTCATAAACAAGCCCAATTCGACCACAACACAACTCCTAGCCTAATTTAGCCCTAACACGTCACTAAGCCCAATTCGGCCACAACACAACTCCTAGCCCAATTCAGCCCTAACACAACACTAAGCCCAATTTGGACAATAATAATGAATTCATTCCAAGCCTAATTCGGCCAATACATAATCGCCTAGCCCAATACGGCCCTAACTCGATCGTCTTAGCCCAATTCGACCCTAACTCAATGACATACAAACGATGACACAACACGACATACTGACAACAACACTTCATGAACACAACACAACTGATAATAAGACTGTTAAGGTCATACGACCATATGTAGCCACACGCGGAATAGCCGACGAGGTTATCCAACACAACCATTCAACACAACCATGTTGCACCCACGACTAATAACACTTATTCATTTAGGTACATTATTCGCACATTACACTTCATTACATCATTAATGATTCGACCCGACGCATTACGATTAACATTGTCAAAATTATCATAACAATAATCCACAGAAGTATAGAATTAACATATTAGAAGAATCGACATATGAATCATGATTTAATCGTTCACTTTAACATGGTACTACTAAGCATGCATACAGTACAACTACATAATTGACAAGCTCTTTCATATGTAACATATACAATTTCATGCTTAGTTTAACTCAGGATGTACACATATCATGACAATATTAACTTTATCATATAAACAAGCAAAGAAAACCAAAAGTGGCCTCTCGAGCGCTCCAGGCTCGAGCACTCCAAGTTCAAGCGCTCACGCTTGCTCAAGCGCTCGCACTTAGCTATTTTCCAGTAGATTATTTTACTTTTGAAATATAACTACGATTTTGGTACCAAAATTTGAAATCTCAACTCCAAAAATAAGTAGCATCCAAATAAAAGGAGAAGTAGTAAAATTTAATGCAAAATAAGTAGCATCCAAAGTTGCAGATAGTTATTTTTTTATTGTTTTATGGAACAGGTAGAGAGCTCAACCCAGATCAATTTTTGATTATTGTACAAGAGAGAGAGAGAGAGAGAGAGAGAGAGAGAGAGAGAGAGAGAGAGACTGGATTGAATCTCAAAATAACATATTAGAAGAGAAAGTCAAGAAAAAAGAAGGAAAGAACCCATCTATATAATACATCGTGAACTAAATGTAATAATGAGGTGTGAGAATCAAAGAGATGTAAATAAGGATTATGAAAAGAACCCATAAGTAGAAGATGTAAAGCCAAAGGGAAGAGACACAAAGATTGGGAGACAAAAGGCCTCTTGAAACAGTTAAAAAGTGCAGATAGTGTTATGTGGTTTAATGGCCCATGACTTGAGGTGATTGGGCTTGAGTTAAGTCAGTGCTTTAAATGAGATTAAACAAATATTTGACCATGACTCCATGAGTAGTCCACTTGCACATGTATAAAGCACAAAAAAAAATAAAAGAAAAAAAAGGAAAACGAAGAGAAAGCCACATGGCTTCATGAGAAGAAGCTTTTGGCTTCGTCTTTTATATATACTAAATTGATGTATTCGTGTTACTTCTTTGAACTCACCCCATTTTTATAGTTTAGAGTGAAAAGAAATATTCAAAGCAAGATTGATAGCATCTTGTATTTTGTATTAGGTTACTACACTCATACACAAAAATGTGGTAGTTATGAGGAACATATTTTTCATGGATCTTGGGAGTATATTGCATCATCTATTTACCACATTACCATAATAATTGTTATAAAGAATGTTTTCTTGACAAAAATAGAAAATTCATTTCTTGACAAAGATAGTAAAACTCTCTATTTTTTACCGTGACCTTGAATGCACTAGAGATAAGATAATTTCCATCATTATTATTGTTATTATTTTGGTCTAAATAATCTACATAATTTTCATTGCCCTGTCAATCGGACCCTATGAGCAAGGCCTAGTATTGCCCAAGCTCGGCCCGAAATTAATATTACCTTTCCAAGCCCAAGCTCGGCCCGAAATTAATATTACATTTCCAAGCCCAAGCTCGGCCTATTCCTAAACACACTCTCCATTCCCCAAACTCAGCTTATCTATTAAAACGGGCTTCAGGCCAAGTTTGGGCCTGGCCCGATTAATTGATTCAAAGAGAGAGAGAGGGAGAAAGAAATAAGGTATAGAAATTTTTTGACTTTTACTCTAGGTTTTTTTTTTTTTATATTATATGACCCCCCAGAAAAGAAGTTTACGTGGGTATGCCAGAAAGGGAAAATCAAAAGTTTGGGTTTTGATAAAAAAAAAAATGAAAAACCCTTATTTTTTGTCACTTTTGTGAAATCCAATGATGTCTTTTTTAGGGGAATGTTGTCCAAATTTTGACCACAACTATATGTATTACTCCCTTCGTCCTATTTTATATGTCCATCTTTGAGATACCAACTTTTTAAGGGAACATAATTGATATGCCCAAAATTGACCCTCTTCCACAACCGAGCGGTCCCGCACAGCGACAGGTCCTTATCCTGACAAGGTCATAAACTGCTGCTTGGATAATGACCATCCCGAGCGGTCTAGACTACCCGAGCGGTATATACATAAGGCCCGACCAACAGGTTGGAAAGAGCACGCAAGCACGGCCCATCACAGAGACAGCTCACCTGGGCCCTGAGGCATGATCCAAAACGTTCCAGCCAGTTTCCTATACAAGTTAGAAGACTAATGGAAAGTACAAATTGTTTCCTAATCCAATTAGGAAACCCCCTTGATTGATGCCAATCAATCCTAAATCAGATTGTATTACTTAATCTATCTAATTTCCTTGTACGAGTAGGACTTCTGCATCTATAAAAGAGACCACTCACCCCCATAGAAAGGGTTCAACTTTTCAGTCGGTATAGCACCCCTAAAGTAATCATAATTATGCCCGACCGACCTCTGGTAGCTCCAAACTGTTGTTGGTTCACTAAAGGTCCCTAGCTTTTTTACAGTACAATGCACGTGCTCAGACACACCCGTAGACGTAGGTTCCTTCATTAACAGGGTTGAATCACATGTAACTCTCTTGTCTATTTCTTCTTACTCTCTTACCCAAATTTTGGCATCATCAACTTGGTACTATTTGTGGGAAACGACAGATTTCTCAAAAATACCAATCTCTTAACTGACAGTCATGCCTCCCAAGAAGGGTAAAAAAGCTATGCAACGGGCTAACCAGGACGTTCTGCTGACCCCGGCGCCGGCTACGACAACCTTGACACCGTAGCAGATCACCACGACCTCGCATAGGTCTTAGATGGCCAGCGTTAAACTCAATGGCACATTGAAGCCCTGCTGGCCCAACAAAGTAATCCTCTAGTGGCCGGGGAACAACCTGAAAGACTTTATGCGCGGCGGGGAACCGATCCTGACCAGACAACGTGGCCGAACCGATCTCCCCCATGTCGAGGATGCCAGAAATATTATCAACAACAGGCGTGCTACTAGAGGAGAGGGGCAAGAACGCATGGTCCAGGAATCGGTCCACGATCACTCGGACAGGAGCCGGGATGATCTTAGGCACACGATCAATTGGAGTGATAGCCGAGCCTCGTCCAGAGGATAACACGCCACGAGGAGGAAGCCTCTTCCACCAACCTGACCAATCCCCCGGATACCGGTCAGGAAGGTGCAATGGCCCGTATCAAGAATTTGAAGAAACAGATAGAGCTAGGCTAGAATGCTACTCAGGGCCATGTCAAAACCGAGACAGAGTTACCATTCTCTAGCCAAATCATAAGGTTTTCCATCCCACAAAAATTCAAGCAGCCTCGCCTAGATTCATACAACGGCTCGGGTAGCTAAGTAGACCATGTTCGGACCTATAATGCCTAGATGGCTCTCGCCACCAATGCTGATGAACTATACTACCTGGCCTTTCCCAGCACTTTGAAAGGCCCAGCCGTTCAATGGTTCCACTCCCTGAAACCCTGATCGGTCAAAGATTCTAAGAGCTCAGCAAACACTTCATTAGTCAGTTCATAGGCATGCTTGACCGGCCGCAACCTGACACCTAACTACTCACTATTAGACAGTGGAGGGGAGAGTCATTGAAGGATTATACCAACAGGGTCAACCAACAGAAGCTTCAAGTCCGTAACCTGAACGAGATAGTCGCCATTACAACCTTCTGCTCAGGAGTTCAAGACACCAAGTGTGCCACATCATTTCACAGAAACAGACTGGAAACCTTGGTTGAACTTGCAGAGAGGGTTGAAAAATACATTGGCACTGGAGAATTTCTAAAGACCAAAGAGCCCAGGTAAGAAAGCAATGAGCCTACAAGAAGTAAGCGAAAGCGAGATCATCCCGAGAAGAATAACGTAAAGAAGCCTGATGGTTCTGGCAGTTCCTTCAGTGTCCAACAGCAATCCGAGTCCGGCAACCCTGACCCGACCTCCAGTTCACAATGGTCTGAGTCCGGCAGCCCTGACCTGACCTCCAATTCATAGTGGTCTGAATCCGGCAGCCCTAACCTGACTTCCAGTTCACAGCGATCTGAGTCCGGCACCCCCGACCTAACCTCCAATTTGTAGCAGTCAGGATCCAATGATCCCGACCTTACCTCCAGCTCAGAGTAACCAAGAGCCCGATGATCCCGACCCGACCTCTTGTCTCCAATAGTCTAGACAAGTCCAACTATAGTGGTACTTCTGTCCGATCATAGCATGAGGCTCCACGGACTGTCAGAGAGCTCTTGTAAAGACTCGAGATTACGTCAGAGGCATCAAAAGACCCTGGAACTATCAACGTTCGAGGTTGGCTCCCTATAGTAATTGTTCCCACAAAGCCTAAAGCTTGGAGGACAAGATGCAATAAAAACTACAAGAAGTCACATTGAGTATTTTACAAACCATGGGGTTAACTGGGTGAAACTCTTAGACAACCCGAGTGCCTACAATACTCAGAGGCACCAACTCTACTTAGGTCCAAACCGACGATAGAGGTTATCCTCTTAGGTTGGCTCAGGATAGAGGAGTAAAAGAAATCCCAAAAATTCATACATTTTTGCGTCTCTGCTTTGGTCCAAACTAACGATAGAGGTAACTAAATCCTCTTAGGTTGGTCCACGATAGAGGAGTAATAAAGGACTCTAAAGCAACACGCTTTAGGTCAGCTCTACCAACATGGTCAAACTCTTCTCCCAACAGTCTTGACGAAGGCCTACGGGAAGAAGATAACTATCCTAGGAGCTAAAGAAAGGATCCTAAAGTAGCTCGCTTCAAGTTAGCTTTTCCAACATGGTCAAATTCTTTTACCCACAACCTTGACGAAGGTTTACGAACAGAAGATAACCATCCTGGGAGCTGACTTAAGCAAAAGACTCTGAATTAAGGTGAGTCTCAACTCTTGGCCAATTCCCGAGCACCTAAAGATTCTGAATTAGGCTAGGTCTCGACTCTTAGTCAATTCTCGAGCACTCTCAATTATAGTGCCAATGGTGGAAAGGATAAGTGTTTGGGTATCCAAAAGCAAAAGCAAATTTGAAAGCTATAGACCTAAAAGCCCAATTCAATCTAGATTCCCAAAATCTGGTGGTGACCAACTTTTAGTCAGAACACATTTCCTAGGGGCTCACTCGCAATCTAAAATACCTTTTTGTCCTTTCACTTTTTGGTTAATGTTATCCATTGCCTATTTGTTTCTTTGTCTTCCAAATAAATTGCCTTTTTGTTCTTTCACTTTTTTGTTAATGTCATCCATTTTTTTTATTGGAATGGTTAATGCCATCCATAGTGACAAGCGGGGGTATTTGTAAAATACAATTGCGCTAAACTAAAGAAATGCACTGATTAAGTTTGCAACTCCCCGTTATATCTGCAATTCGTATTACAATGCTAGCTTTTGTACAAATGACTAATCTATGGGAAGTTGTGCTGTTTTAGCTATTAGTTGTGTAGATCACTGTTTTGCTGTGTAAGGAAATGAATAGCAGGATAAAGGGAAAGCTTGATTATAAGCAAGAAAATTCAAAGATGAAAAGTGGAGTTCGAGTGATCTAAGAATCCTCAAGCGATCAAAGTTTAAATCAATCAAAAGCAGTTCAAGCGCTCGAGTATTCTAGAAGTTCAATCGATCAAGTGATGTTCGATCGATCGAACATAGTTTTTACCAGAACATATGCGCACGCAACATATTCGTATTTGTTAACCCTAGCTTTAGGTTTTGGTATAAATATAAGTTGTATTCTCGTCCATAAGGACGCACACATTGTTTTCTTCAGTTTTATAGAGAGATAGAGAGATTTGTTCTTGATTTTGTAGGTTTCTCAAGGTTTTATATTGATTTTGTATTGGATTCTTATTAAGTAATCATAGTTCTTCATTCCAGGTTTTTATACATTAGTTAATTTACATTCTGCTTGATTAATCTCGTAGTTGAAGCTGTTATAATCGTAGGTTTTTAAAGTGTTAGTGATAAAATCCATAGTCTTTGTAGTTTGCATGTTAAATTCGCAACCAAATGCAACCTTAATGAATATTTACGTTAAAAACATATCTGAGACACTCCAGGCCATGTCTGAGTAGTCCTAAAGTTGGGGGATTACGATGAAATAGTGATCTCCAGCCTCTGCCATGCAATAGTGTAAAGCCTGTGTTCGATCGATCGAAGTTTGTTCGATCGATCGATCCAGAGGTACAGTCAAGCGATCGAAGACATTTCGATCGATTAAGACATGACGATGTTCGGTCGATCGAAAGCGTGTCGATCGATCGAACCTTCAGATTCTTGAGAAGATCCCTTTCAGTATTCATAGACTTTCTGTTTTTGAGATTCGTTATCAAACTATCCCTAAATGCTCAGTTTGTCAAAACAGTTCCTGAACTTTAAGCCTTAAGGCATTTTTCTTTAATAACTTTTGCAAACCACTTTGAATGCTAACACCATTCAGAGTGCGAGTCTTGACTATTGTTTTAAACCGCCTTCATGTATTTTTAACTCAATTGTGATGATGTAGTCCCGGTCATGAAATGACTATTGACTCTTTATCTTTAGAAAATATGGAATACTGTAAATGGATGTACTCCATTGAGCTTCAATTCAAACTGAATGGTAGATGGCTAGGTCGCTGCGGATTCGTGTGATCCCAACGTTCCCCTTTTATTAAGAAACACCATTTTTAAATATCGCTTTAGTTAATTCGTTAATTCATAGTTTAATTTAATTGCTCTATTTTTAGTAGTCGTTAATTGTGGAACTCCGTGTTCTACATCTTCTTTAAACATTGAATTTTTATTTTCCTTTTAGAGTTTAATCTAAGTAATTAGTTTACAACCTTCCCTGTGGGATTGACCTGGTCTTAACCAGAATACTACTTGCACATCTACCTACACTTGGGTATTGCACACAAGAGCACACAAAATATTTTCGTGTCAAGTTTTTGATGCCGTTGCCGAGGAAGGCGACAAGCTAACGCTTAGATTAATTACCTCATTCTATCTTTATCTATTTCTGTTTTTCATTTTCTTTCTCTTTAGCTTTAAAACCTTTTCGGATCTTTTCCCTTTCATGTCCGATAATTCCATCGAAGGAATTTACAAAAATCCACTCTACTCATCTGATTCGTCTAGCTCTATTAATCCCGTAGCTATACTCTGAATCCCAACATGCAAGAAGTAGTCAAAAGGAAGTTTTAAAACTACTTGATGTTGGGATCATATATCATATTTCTGACAGCCCCTAGGTCAGCCCGACTCAAGTGGTGCCAAAGAAGGCAGGCATAACGGTTATTCCTAATAAAGACGGAGAATTAGTACCAACACGTGTCCCCACCGGATGGCGGATGTGTATCGATCACCGAAAATTGAATACCGTGACCCGAAAAGACCACTTTCTAATACCATTCATGGATCAAATGCTAGAACGAGTGGCTGGTCATAAGTACTATTGCTTTTTGGACGGATACAATGGATATAACCAAATTGAAATAGCTCGTGAAGATTAGGAGAAAACCACTTTCACGTGTCCGTTCGGTACTTTCGCTTACCGTCGTATGCCCTTCAGTTTATGCAATGCACTTGCTACTTTTCAGCGGTGCATGTTAAGCATATTCAGTGATATGGTCGAACAAATACTTGAAGTCTTCATAGACAATTTTTTTGTGTTCAGCCATAGTTTTGAAAATTGCTTAGACAATCTTGAACGTGTGCTAGCACGTTGCGAGGACAAACACCTACTGTTAAACTGGGAAAAATGTCACTTCATGGTGACAAAGGGAATAGTTTTTGGCCACAACATCTCCAACGAAGGTATTCAAGTGGATAAAGCTAAAATCAACATAATCTCGAATCTACCTATCCCCCGTACAGTAAAGGACATCCACTCCTTCTTCGGATATGCGGGATTCTATCGTCGATTTATCTAGAATTTTAGTGCAATATCCCGACCACTCTACTAACTGATTGTTAAAGATACACCATTCGAGTGGTCAGAAAGCTTTCAAATATCTTTTGAAGCACGAAAAGAGCACCTTACCTCCGCACCGATAATATAGGCACCCGACTAGGGTTTGCCATTCGAACTAATGTGCGATGTTAGTGACTACGCTATTGGCACAGTTTTAGGATAAGGGAAAGACAATAAACCCTACATTATCTACTATGCCAGTTAAACGCTGAACGAAGCTCTAATGAATTATATAACTACTAAAAAAGAGCTACTGGCTATAGTTTTTGCCTTGGATAAATTCAGGTCTTATCTAATAGGGTCCCCAATTGTCTATTTTACAGACCACTCGACCCTTAAATACCTATTATCCAAGAAAGATGCGAAACAAAGGCTGATTCGTTGGATGATCCTACTCCAAGAGTTTGATATCACAATCAAAGATAAAAAGGGAGTAGAGAATGTGGTTGCGGACCATTTGTCTTGGTTAACCTTTGTTGACAATACTGAATTGATACCGATCAAGGACGAATTCCCAGATGAGCAACTGATGACTGTTTCCAATTTGCCTGGTATGCGGATATAGTAAATTACCTAGTCATGGGAGAGACCCAAAATTATTGGTCAAATCAGGATAAAAAAATATTCCTCTCTTTTGCACGTCACTTCTTCTTCGATGACCCGTACTTATTCAAGTAGTGTGCTGATCAGGTCATCAGACGTTGCATTCCAAATGAGGATATAATCGTGATCTTAGCTTCATGCCACTCCGAAGATTGCGGTGGCCATTTTGCTTCACAGAAGACCGTACAGAAAATCCTACATAGCAGTTTCTATTGGCCAAACATATTCAAGGATGCCCATGAATTTTGTAAATCGTGCAAACGCTGTCAAAAGCTTGGCGCAATCTCAAAACGAAATTCTATGCCTTTAACTCCCATAATCACAATCAAAATTTTTGATTGTTGGGGCATAGATTTCATGGGCCCATTCCCGAAGTTAAATAACTGCAAGTACATACTCCTTGCTGTGGAGTATATCTCGAAATGGGTAGAGGCAATCCCAACAAGGCGAAATGATCATCGAACATTTATTTCTTTCTTAAAAGAAAATATTCTTTTACATTTTAGAACCCCAAAGGCATTAATTGTGACCAAGGAAAACACTTCTGCAATAGACCCTTGGAGTCACTTCTCAAAAAGTATAGGGTTAACCATAAAATTGCCTTGGCCTATCACCCACAAACTAACGGGCAGGCAGAATTGGCTAATTGAGAAATAAAACATATTCTTGAAAAAACGGTTAGTTCAAACAGGAAAGACTGGGCAGCTGAACGATGCTTTATGGGTGTACCGTACTGCTTACAAAATAAACCCAGGAATGTCCCCATACAGGCTAGTGTACGGAAAGGCATGTCATCTCCCCGTCAAAATTGAGCATAAAGCATATTGGGCGACATGCTCATTAAACTTCGATATTAAAGAGGGAGGGAAGTTAAGAAAACCTCAACTCGCAGAGCTAGAGGAAATCCGTAGAGATACGTATGACTCTGCAAAGTTGCATAAGGAAAGGTTGAAGGCTCGCCACGATAGAACGATCTTTGGTAAATCATTCGAGCCAGGGCAAAATTTTTTATTATAAAACTCTTGCCTTCACCTCTTCCCAGGAAAACTCCGATCTCAGTGGATAGGACCATTCATAGTCAAATCTATTTTTCCACATGGGGCCGTCGAGCAATTTAATCCAAAGAATGATGAAAGTTTCAAGGTCAACGGCCAAAGATTGAAGCCGTTCTTGGACAATTTTCAACCCAAAGTTGAGCACATCCAACTGGATGAGCCCAACTATTCTTCTACTTAAAACGCCAAAGCTTGTTCACAAACTGTTGTTGTACTCTTTACTTTTACCGTATTTTGTTTTTTTTTTCTTTTCATCTATTTCTGCTTTATTTCTCCTTTATGAATGTGACTGCGACTCTAATCCGCTATTCCATATTATCTCTCTCCTGCAGGCTGTTCAATATGAGAGACGACGACGTCCATTCAATTGGGTCATGGGCTGATTCAGGTCAATTACATCACCCTCCCTGGACTGCCGAGGAGATTGCATTCTGCCTTTCTTCTTATCAAGGGCCCGGGGCGGATGATGTAATTGACCTGACCCAAGGGTACATCCCTTACAATCCTGCCCTCCTCAACATTAATCCTTTTGAGAACATGGACTTCCCTGAAGAGAAAGGAGAACCGGAGGGGCATTTCGTCGAGGAAGTACATGATGCACTCTAGAATAGTGGGAGAACGACTCAATGTGGGAACCATAGGATGAAGACGATTTACAAGATGTAGTGCCCGAACGCCATAACGTTGTCTTCATATATGTGGATGACTTCATTGTCATCGCCTTGGTTCCATACATCTTTGTGCACATAAGCTATTTGTTGTTCCGACTTCAATGCCCCCTACTTGCTAGTGTAGATGGCTCTATCATGACAATAGTGAGGTTAATTCATTGTCACATCTCATTCTTTTCGTCTTTCTTAGTTTACTCATTTCACTTTTAGTTCTTTCAATTGTTTTATTTAATTAATTTCTTTTTGGTTCTCTTTTGTTTTCCTTGTCCAGGATTATCACTATGTACCACAATGGTCTACCAGTGTTCCTTCTGCACCAACTATTTTATGGACCTTACATAGGGTCTCCTGGTACTCCGCCATAAGAGAACAACCAGCTGAGGAGTTACACTCCTTTATCTATGACGTCGTCAAGCTCACCAGGATCACCTTTTGCTTGCGCTTTCAACTCTTTGGAGATTTCAGATGCATTTGATGATATTCTTGACGCTTTCAGATCTTTTTGGAATCATGAATTATCGCATTTGGATGTCATTTTTTAAGATTTGGAGGAGTATGAAGCGGGTGTGGAAGAAGAAATTTTCATGTTTGAAGCATAGTGCTACACTTCAAGTGTTTTTATTCACCTGTCCATCTTTTAGCAATTGAAGTGTAATCCTAGACAACAACTTTGTTATCTTTAGTTTTAAATTTTTAGTTTTTCTTTGTAATAAGATCTTAAGTACCAAAGTGGGGGAAATAATGTTGCAAAAGGATGCTATTAAAAATTTATATTTATAAAATTTGCAATTGATATTTCTATGATGATGCTTTCTGGCTTACATGTTCTGTGCTTGCACTGCTTTTAGACTATTCTTGTATGTCGAGACTAGTTTTTGTTAATTGGGGGTGCATAGGTATTCTATTCAAAGAGTTCTGAAAATTTTGGAGCTCGATCGATCTAACTTCTCTCGATCAATTGAAGTCTTGGAATCCTTAAGCGCTTGAATAGGTCTCAATCGATCGATCTTTCGATCGATCAAAAGCTCTCGATCGATCGAGACTTGTATTTAAACGAGGCATCCCCAACACTCTTCTTCAGTTTCTCTCTCTCAAACTCTCGAGCGATTCCACACACAGAGAGAGCGCTCAGGGCGATTCTGTTGTCCCTCATCAATCTCACCATTTGGGAAGCTTCGGTGCTACAAAATCATCATCATCATCATCATCCCCCACCCCTCCACTACACGTTCACCGAGAAAGGTTCTCACCTACCCCCTATCCCATTTTCATTCAAAAACATGAGGGGGTATCCCCCCATTGGTCCTAAGATCAATTAATGTATGTCTTGATCTCTTATTTTGTTTTTTCTTGTCATTCCTGTTTCCTTTTCTCTGTCTCTGCATTTTTCTGTGCTCGATCGATCGAGCTGGGCTCAAGCGATCGAAGCTGTCCCTTGTTCAATCGATCGAGAAAAGTTCGATCGATCGAACTTATGCAGAGGCAGATTCCTTCTTTTTGTTTTGTTTTCCTGCTTTAATTGGCCCTTTGTTCTCTTTCTCTATTTCAGGGACCTCTCGCGATGAACCCTATTACAGGGTACCACAAGTCCAAGCCCCTCGATCTCACTATACCTAATCCGACACCCGCTCATGGGTTTCAGAACGACGAGGATCGAGTGTGGTTCAACCGCTATTTTCATACGCGGAAGGTGATGCTGGAGCAACCACTAGAGTCTGTATGGCTATCGGCTCCATGGTTTCTGGTGAGGATCAGAGACATGCCCCTCTAGTACGATATGTTGGTTCAGGCGAAACAGATAAAGCCTGTGCCACGATGATCAAGGATCCCGCAGCCCCATTCACCTACTGCCCTTTCTTCCGAGGGCATGAGTTCATCTTTAGCCCCGCTACTGTAGCTGCTGCTCTGGGGGTCCCTGACTGCTTTTGTCCTCATTTACCAGGCGTCCCAGAGACTCCTCACACCACTATCATATGTGAGATCACGGGAGGGGCTGTTCTGATCTGGAATGGAGTTTCTCTCATCGAGGATCAATTTCTGATCGGGAAATACCATCTCCTCTACCTGGCGCTTTCCAACTGCATTCTCATGACTTCATACCATGAGAAGGTGGCACCATGGTACGCTTGTGTCCTCTATGCCATTGGGATGGGACAGTGCGTCTGTCTGCCTCGCCTCTACATTGATTTTTTCATTCAGCCGACGCGGTACATTGTAGCTAAGCACCATCTGAAAGACGTTTGGCCCATCCATCGGGTTATCGAGCGAGCTAGGTTGCGTCCATTAGCCACAGATGTGGTCACATAGGCATCCAGTCGATTTGGCGAGACGGCGGCACGCCGTTCTGATGCACAGAAAAAGAGGAAATTAAAAGGAAAAGCAAAGAGGAGGTAAGGTTGAGGCACCGACACTGAGGGTGTGGCTTTTGGGACGTCTTTCGAGGCTGAGGAGCTTGATTCGGATAACGAGGTTAACCCTCACATTGAGGTAGCACAATTCAAGCTGAGACAGTGGTCTCAGGCTCCCTCCCAGGGAGAGTCCTCATCAGTGTCTCTCCAGACTCTCCATACTTTATTCATCGAAGAGAGGGAGGCACAGATGCAACTTGAGGGCAAGATGGACCATATGACGACTATGCTCGAGGCAATTCTGATACAGATGGGGGTTGATCAGTCGTTGCACACAGCTTCACATCCACCACCCCCTGCTACACCACCCACTACTGATCCTTCATCTTCTGCTCCACCTCTACTTGTTGATCCTTCCGCCCCATCATCATCATCTGCACCACCTCCGGTTAGGACTGTTCCTTCATCTGACCTGACCGAGAGTGCCCTAAAAGGTGGAGTGGGGACGACTGTTCCTATTGCCCCTATAGTGATCCCGTCCGATGTTGTTGATGATGCTTAGTTGGTGATGCTCATTGAGAGTATGGGAGTTTTGTTGTATTTTTATTTTATTTTTGTTTCTTTTCTCTCTCCGCTCTCTTTGCACTCTCTTGGATATTGGATATTGTGGGATTGTTTGGATATTTTGGACTTTATGATCACTGTTCTGTACTTTTATTGTTTTATCATTCCAGTGATTGGGTATTTTATTATGTATGGATCATGTTCTTTCATTTCATATTATTTATTTTGATCTTGGCTGTTTGGAGATTGTCTGTTTCAGTTACAGGTTGCTATGAGTGTTATTGTTCATTTGCTTATATCAAGTGACATCCATCTATTTTCATTTGAAAATCAACTTCTGAGGACATTGTTATTTTCTGTTGGGGGTGGGATGCAGATAGATATTCACCTGTACATGTTCACACTTAGCATTCTAAATAATTTCATTGCCAATATCATACAATCTAAATTAAAATAAAATTAGAAAATTTTGGAAATTTGAAAATTTTGAATTGTATTGGTAGAATAACTTTGAACATTTACTTCTGCTCAGTTGTTACCAAGCAATGACACATTCATATTATTCTCACCTTTTTATGAATTAAATTCACATGTTTTTCTAGTACCACTAGAATGATTGCATGTGTTGACCTTTCATGTATCCAACAATCATATGCACGTATTGATAGCTATGTAGAGAACCTAAAAATGAGTTAATACGACTATTGTGTCTAAGGAATGAGTAGTGGAAACTAGTTACCCTTGGTGAACTTTGGATCCAATCTTCAATTCTGAGGGAATTATCACATAAAATTCGAATTATCTTCCTTGAATAAGAGTATTAAATTTGTTGAATAGTCTCATTTAATTTTTATATTTGGGCTGCTTATTAGAGGAGAACGTTTAGGATTTACCAACTAAACTCAATGAACATTGAAGTGCTAAAACTAAGAAGTGAAGAAAATGATATAAGCCATCGTTATTCACTCCTTCACCTTTTCATATACCATTATCTACATTCAAGAATTTGTTTTGTTCCCAACCCCACACCGATTAAATATCGCCAATTCTAGTATGAAAATTCGAACTCCTAAATCTTATACCTTGACCTCAGTGGACCCCATTGCACATCTAATATGATTAAATTGTTGAAGTATGGAAGGGAGTAGTTGTGGGAGTGGCCTTATAAAAAGAAATGTACAAGGAGATATTTGAATGTAGAAGTTAAAAAAAAAAAAAAAAAGAAGAAGAAAAAGGAGAATATGAAAGGATGAAAGTTGGTTGGAGGTGTGAAAAGAATACAATGAGATGATAAGATCCGTCATATGCTAATATGCGCATTTTTCTTTCTCGTCATCTTTATCTATTACATAAAAAAACTGAAAAGTCAAAGCCTTAATGATTCTTAACAACTTCGTTTGAACATGAACGTGTAATGTGATTTATCCACGGTATTTCGCTCCTCTAGTAAGTAGTATCCTTTTCGCAAGACTATACACTCTAAATGTTCGTCTTTCATTGAGTTATGCACGAAAAGCATTAGTATCCTAAATTTTATTCCTCTCAAAGCTTTCCTGCAATGTGTGATCCTTTTTAACTATGTTTCAGTGAGACGTACTTTCATGAGTGTGAATCAATGAGAGGATTGAGTTAAAACTACAAGTTCTATAGGTGCGAGAGTCCAAACAACTCTAAATAAGGTTCAATGCATAGCTGTTAACATCACACACACACATGGATACATGACGGTGATACACATGTTATATCTACTTTGGTGACATGAGGAGCATGTGGATTTCTTTCATGGTTTGCTTGAGGTTAATATGTCTTTGTAGAGCTAAGTTAACAGTTGAGTGGGAGGGAGTCTTTAAAAGTTTTTCTATATCTTTTTTAACTTTAATTGGAGAATTTTGTGGGTACATTTACTGCAAACCCTCACGAGACAACACTCGTCCACTAGGGGAAACCTAGGGGATTAACGGCTTGTTGCATTCGCTAAATGCAACCGCAATTCCTGTGAAAGTGAATTAGGAGTTATCTCTTTCTATTTAGTTTAGTTTGTTTTAGTTTATTTTATTTTAGTCGTTGTAGCATTAGTTTAGCTTGTTTTATTATCGCTTTATCGCTACCCTAGCGATAAGCTAGTTGGGGTTGTGACAAGCGGGGGTATTTGTAAAATACAACCGCACTAAAATAAAGAAATGCGTTGATTTAGTTTTCAACTCCCTATTATATCTGCAATTCGTATTACAATGCCAACTTTTATACAATATGACTAATCTATGAGAAGTTGTGTTGTTTTAGCTATTATTTGTACAGATCACTGTTTTGCTGTGTTAAAAAATGAATAGCAAGATAAAAGGAAAGCTTGATTATAAGCAAGAAAATTCAAAGATGAAAAGTGGAGTTCGAGCGATCTAAGAATCCTCAAGCGATCGAAGTTTCGATTGATCAAAAGCAGTTCAAGCGCTCGACTTTTCCAAAAGTTCAATCGATCGAGTGATATTCGATCGATCGAACATGGTTTTTATCAGAACTTACGCACACGCAGCAGATTCGTATTTTGTAACCCTAGGTTTAGGTTTTGGTATAAATATAAGTTGTATTCTCGTCTATAAGGACGCACACATTGTTTTTTTTCAGTTTTATAGAGCGATAGAGAGATTTGTTCTTGGTTTTGTAGGTTGCTCAAGGTTTTATATTAATTTTGTATTGGATTCTTATTAAGTAATCACAGTTCTTCGTTCCAGGTTTTTATACATTAGTTAATTTACATTCTGCTTGATTAATCTCGTAGTGAAGCTGTTATAATCGTAGGTTTTTAAAGTGTTAGTGATAAAATCCATAGTCTTCGTAATTTGCATATTAAATTCGCAACCAAACGTAACCTTAATGAATATTTACGTTAAAAACAGATCTGAGACACTCTAGACCATATCTGAGTTGTCCTAGAGTTGGGGGATCACAATGAAACAGTGATCTCCATCCTCTGCCATGCATCATTGTAAAGCCGGTGTTCGATCGATCGATGTTTGTTCAATCGAGCGATCCAGAGGTAGAGTCAAGCGATCGAAGTCATTTCGATCGATTGAGAGATGACAATGTTCGATCGATCGAAAGCGTGTCGATCGGCCGAACCTTCAGATTCTTGAGAAGATCCCTTTCAGTATTCATAGACTTTCTGTTTTTTAGATTTGTTATCAAACTGTCCCTAAATGCTCAGTTTGTCAAAACAGTTTCTGAACTTTAAGCCTTAAGGTATTTTTCTTCAATAACTTTTGCAAACCACTTTGAATGCTAACACCATTCAGAGTGCGAGTCTTGACTATTGTTTTAAACCGCCTTCATGTATTTTTAGCTCAATTGTGATGATGTAGTTCCGGTCATGAAATGACTATTGACTCTTTATCTTAGAAATACGGAATACTGTAAATGGATGTACTCCGTTGAGCTTCAATTCAAACTGCATGGTAGATGGCTAGGTCACTGCGGATTCGTGTGATCCCAACGTTCCCCTTTTATTAAGAAACACCGTTTTTAAATATTGTTTTAGTTAATTAGTTAATTCATAGTTTAATTTAATTGCTCTATTTTTAGTAGTCATTAATTGTGGAACTCCGTGTTCTACATCTTCTTTAAACATTGAATTTTTATTTTCCTTTTAGAGTTTAATCTAAGTGTTTAGTTTACAACCTTCCCTGTGGGATCGACCTAGTCTTAATCAGAATACCACTTGCACGTTTACCTACACTTGGGAGATTATCTCCTTGTCGGAGATTATCAAACTCTCTCTTCTTCGCATTAAGAGCAGCCCTTGGAAAGAATTGGCGATTAAACTCTGCTTTGAATCCCTCCCAAGTTATTGGTGCTCTTTGGTCTAGGACGTTCACCCACCAGTTCTGGGCTTCACCCTTAAGTACATCACTGGCATTCTCAATTTTCTCCTTATCGGTCATCGGAATCGATCGGAAAATTCTCTCCATATCCATGATCCAATGTTCTGCGAGCGTTGGGTCGGGTGTCCCATGAAATTCCATCGGTTTCTTCCGGGCAAACTGTTCTGATATTGACCTCATACCCCTATTTTCAGGCGCATGTACTACAACTATCGGTTCTGGCTCCAATGGAGGTGTTCGAGGTAATCTGTCCGCTATATTTCGTATCATCTCTCCCATGTTCCCCATCATCTCTGCCATTTCATTCATACGTCGAGTATGTGGCGATAGTTCTCGCTCTTCGTCACTCATGATTTCAATCCTGTAGTTCTCAATGCATAAACACTATGCATGTACAACAATAACAATAGTATGTATGTAAAACAACATCCATATGCATCAAACATCTCTAAGATGCATGAATGCAATTGAAAACATGTGGCAATCCACTCAACACTCCACTCGTCGTCGAACGTTCCCAAAGTTTTGTTACCTCTAGCTCTGATACCAATAAATGTCACGACCCATCCCGCTAACGTGCGGAAACAGGACACGTGGCACGCCACCAAGGCTCATCCAATTAATTAAACGATTATACGCAGCGGAAAAGAACTTAACACAACCTTTCGTATATAAAACTTTAGGAAACATTACCCTTCGAGTTGTAAAATCCGTATAAAATTTAAAACGAAATCATATTTCAAAACGGATGAATTTATGTTGAAAGGGGTCTCAAAGGTACCCTAAGAACCAATCAAAACCTTTTGAAAATTTTCGGAAGGTGTATAAAAAGATTTCTGGCAGGGGGCATTTCGACCGGTCGAATGACCCTCTGGCAGAATCCTGCAGAATGCTGCAGAATTTTGCCAAAGCATCACTCAACCTCTTCACTTCCATGCTTCCTAACATGTTGAAAACTTTTTAAACTTCACCATCTATACTAGATTTTCAAGATCGTCATAACGACATAATAATCCACAGAAAGAGATAATTAACGGAACAAGCTAAGGCTTGTTTGGCTCAAAATATAAAAGAATAAGTACAATCCTTCAAACCGTTAAATTTACAAGTAGAACCTTCCAAAACACGAATCCACGAGTTCGGATTCATTACCACGAATTCAAAAGGAGTTAAGTACATAACATGACCTTACAATTCCATTCCAAAACTTAGAAGTGACGTTTCTAGTCCTAACTTCCAAAAATTACATTATCAACCAAGGAATGGAAGACAAAAACATATACAAAGTGGTTCAACCCCGTCGTTCCCGCGGTCTCACTCTTCGCGCTTCTTTTTCCCTTTCTTCTTGTCACCTGCAATGGAGGAAATCTCCACTGCTCAGCTATATGCTGAGTGTACAATTCTAAACAAATGCATATGAGGCAATTCATGTTTTAAACATCTAAATCACATAATTTAGTCTCCGGGGAGAGAGATACGCATTCACCCAGTATATCGGCAAGTCTTAAATCTTAAACCGCGATGTCAATGGTTAGCCAAGGATCACTCAACCATTACACCCATCTGCTCTGGTTGGCCACTTCCCACACCAAGCAAGTAGTCGTCACTACTATAAACTCTCAAACATCGAGAGGCGTGCACCGGCGTAAAATTATATCAAACTCCCCTTTGACTCACATAGACATTTAACATACTCACATAATCATGTCACCGTGCTTTTCTATACATACTCGCTAACTTTAACGGGCCTAATTTAACACATAAGTTTGCCCGGATCACAAGTCATACAAAATATCTAAAACATCCAAAATTGTCTATATTACATAGGTTCGGAATTCATACCTCGTGCGATTTTCCTATAACTTCGAAGGATGAACTAGGAGGTCGATTAAACGTCGGATTTCGAATATCAAGCGATTCCTACAAGTTTACAAGCGTTTACCCCAAAATTCTAACATTAGGATTTTTATAAAACTTAACCAAACTAGTCCTAACTAGTATCAAAACGAAGCCCTTACCTCAAGGAGTTCGAATCTCAAATTTGGTTGAAAACTGACGGACGAACGGTCGCCGTTTGTCGTCGCAAAGCCCGTAGCAATCAATCTCCCTTTCTCTCTCCTCTCCCAAGATATTATATAAGTTTTGTAACTAATGCAAATACATCCACTCCTATTTATAGACAAACTCTTCGGGAATCTCGTTTACTCCCCCGTGAGTTTCTTAAACTTCTAGTTAACTCCCGAAACTTCGCACACGTCCATTTTACAACTTTACGAGTGAAAATTATCAATTTCAAAAGTTTTCGACTAAGACTCGTTTGGTCCAAAAATACGTCCGAAAACTGAATTATGTGGAATCTCTACACAACCTACCTTTTTATGACGTGTCACTCACGTTCTCACCACAGTTCTCAAAATGATATAAAACAGTACCAAAATTACCAGAATTTACTCTTCGCAAATAAATTCACTATTCATGAAATATCAAATAGTTCAAATAACATTTAAAGCATATAAATGTCATTTAGTCATACGGATGCCTCATGGTCCTCCGATTACCGTGTCCTCAATCGACACTCCACCGTTGACTACAGTCAACTACTTATCACAAATTATTAATTAACATCGATAATTTGTGAAATTCAAATATGCATGTTAAAACCATGAATCTTTGGAACGGTTGTGACAGTGAGGGAGATGAAATTGAAGGTGATCTAGGAAGTAAAACAATACACGAGAGTAGAAACCAAGTACTATCGGATTTGGAGTTTACTTTGGCAAACCCTCCTTATGTTCTTTCATGAGGACGTCCAAAATCACTAAGACAAAATTACCTGATAGAAAATCAAGCTAAAAAAAAGCGCAAGTGTAGCATTTGCAGGGAAACAGGACACTTCAAAAGTAATTGCCTGCCAAAAAAAAAAAAAAAAACAAGGTAACTAAAATCAGTTTTCACTTTAGCATATTTTAATTTTTTATTAGTGTTATTCTCACATCTAATACTTTTCTCTCTCCTTTTTTTTTTCATTCTTTATTTTATTTTATTTTATTTTTTATTTTTATTTATGAACTCAGACACAATGCTAGTACAAGCTTTTCACCTATAAACTTAGGTGCATCTTACCCTTCTAATTTTTCTGAGGTAATGAATTTTCATTTTCTCTTTATATATTACATACGTATTGTTTTGGAAGGGTTTTATTTGAGGGGGCTATGGTCGAAGCGCCCTAAAATATATTGGGTTACATAGCTTGTGTTATTTCTAATCTATTGTTTATTCTAGGCCTCTTCACCAAGAACGCATTATCCTTCATCTCCTACATATTCCATGTCGGATGATCCTAAACATTCAACTTTTATGGTATGTATTTTTGTGTTCTCTCGCCCTTACAATCTTGCACGTATTTACCTTTGAGTATGGGGCCAGCAGCTAATTTCCAGATCATTCCTATTATTTTGTATGATGATTCCCACTTCATGAAGATCTTTCTAAAACAAGGCGCACCAATTCCAAAGGTTGTGCCATGGTGGTATAAAATCTGATCTGAAGATGCATCTAAGTGGGAAGTTTTGGTAAATCCCATGGTTAACGATTGGGGAAGATAATGTCAATTGTCCATAGTTTAATTTATTTTTGGTAACTTAAAATTTTGATTTTTTTTTTGGTATTTTTATAGTCAATGTGGATTTTGTTTGATATGATTTTTTTGGGTATTTTTATAGTCAATGTGAATTTCGTTTTATAGATCTTGTTTTGTATATTCCGAATATATAAATTTTGTGGAAAATAGAATTCTGGATTGAAAGTCATGGCATTTTGAAGAGAAAAAAATGACTACTATGGTGCACGCTACAGTAATTTTTGAGGGCATTTTTGTCCCCCCCCCCCCCCCCAAAAAAAAAAAAAAGAAGGAAAAAAAAAAAGCAAGGACTGTTGGGATTAAAAAAAAAAAGGTTAGGAACCTATATTTGGAATGTGTTCATTATAGAGACCTATGGCCGAATGACCCAAATTAAAACCATTACAGTTAAAAAAATTAAAATTATTTTCCCAATTCTGTAATGATAGCCACTATTTTCCTGATTAATAAAAAATTAAAAAAAAGAGCCACTATTTACTATTCTGTAACCTAGAATGCTCACATTTTGCTCATCCTCCTTTCCCATTACATTATAGTGGAGTTCAATACTTTACACTACTCATTAATTCTCATTTAAACTTGAGTCCCACTGCATTAGCCAATGAGAGAAGAAAGTAAACAATTTTGGAGTGATAAAAAATGAGAGCATTTTTGCTCACCCAAAAACTGGTACACCAATGCTCGCCCAAACATCTCATTGTTTAATCCCGGATTCCTACTGCATTGGCCAATGGAATACTTTGGTGAGCATTGGTGTACCATAATTTGGCTGAGCAAAAGTATTTTCATAAAAAATATACTCAATTCGAAACAATAGATAAAGCAAATTAAAAAGGATCCCACCAATCAACTAGTCACGTGAAAGCAAACTAGGGGCTTACTGCTTCATTAAATGAAGACACAGAATGTCAGCAATGTTTGAAAAAAAGGAAGAAAGATCAGCTATGCTTCTTCACCACCAATTGTGTGTGTTGTCCAATGGGCTAAAGGCTTTTGACACATGTCACTATTTAGTTGGGCACAAGGTTCTAAACCATCTTTTCATGTGGTACTCTTTGCACATACAAAAATTTCTCACCTTCTCTCCTGTGTAGCTTATAAATCTGACTTGGTAGCCCACTATTGGATTCCGTTAAAGCATATTAGTACGGATCATCCGTCTAAAATTTATTCCCATTTTTTTGCCAATATTTTAGTTTTGAATTCAGTGGGTCCCACAATTGTGTAAATAATCCATGAACCAAATAAAGGAAACGATAAAGATTATCGATAATCTTAGGTTGAAATCAAAATCCACCCTAAGAATACATAAATCAAACAGTTTAGGTGAAATTATAAGATTGATCCATCGTCCCTTACCCTCCTAAGTCTCAAGGTCACCTGTCAGGATCATCCTTCGTACTAGACTTGATACTCCCAGCCGAAGCACTTCCCTCTCAAGTCTCAACTCTCACGGTGTTTGTAAACCTTGAAGTGTTGATTCAAAGACTTGCGTTCTTCTTTGGTTTTTTGCAAAAGAAATTTTTGCTGACCTGGCTTTTTTGTTTGTTTGTTCCAGATTGAGAGGCCATTAGGCTAACGAAATTGAGGAGAAGGAAAACCTTGAAGTACCTTTTTGGCTTGCAATGACAAATCTAATTGATTGTTATATATATTGTTATGATATGTGAGCATTTGGACATTGATAGTCAGTTGCCTTGATTGGGATAAGTATTGATTTAACGATCAAAGATTACGTTTGAATAGGTTAGCCTAATTTTTTTAACTATTTTTTTTAGACTAATTAATTTTAAATAAGAACCTTAATTTTTTAAAAAATTTTAAGTAAGATAAAAAATATCCTCGTTGTTCGAACCGTTCTTGTTTTGACGACTATTACCGAACAATTAAGCATGCATTTTTCAGCTATGAAGCATGTTATTAGTGAATGCACTACTCTTTATATTGAAACAATAAATTGTTAAGAACATTGATTTAAATTCGGCAGTAGCTAGATGATTTATATTCACTAAAGCCTCTTCGAGAATAAATTCAATAGGTTTGACATTTTGTATTAACTTTTGGCAACAACACACAAAAAAAAAGGATAATATTTTGTTACTAGCTTTTGGCAATTTTTCGTATGGACATTTGTTTTTTAAATTTTTGCCCCATGTACTTCAAATCATCTCACAAATACTCTCTGTACTTTGGATTAAGATGAAACAATTATTTAACATGCATAAATCATGTTTACAAACAACTTTTCTTGTAGTGAACGAATATTAATTGTGAAATTTTAAAAGCCAAAATAAAATATTTCAGAAAAATAATTTCTACAATTGCGATGGGCCAAAAGTAACCTTTTGGACAACTCATTCTAATTTCTTCTGATTTATTGTATAAGAAAAAAAAGCTGTCAAACAGTCTACTAAGGGTACGTATTAGTGACACATTGGAGACAAGTGGAAAATTGAAAAGTATGCTCACCATAGGGAGTGTATGTGACGAATATTCCACTAAACAAGTTTTTGTTCTGTTATATTATGTTATATTTAACTGACTTGCTAACTATTTTACTTTAGGCAAAATTACATGAGAGTACAAGTGGCACGATTTGAAGTATTGTGCAAGGGTGTATCTGTAATTATTCCTAAATTTTAATATTCAAATGTGGGAAAATGGCCATAGGTAACAATACGTAAGTCAAGTGACAATGCATCCAAAGGCACTCAAACTGGGGAAGGATAATCGAGAACTACTCCCTCCGTCCCTTTTTTTTAGTCCACCTTTGGAAACTCAACTTATTAAGGGGATAAAAATAATCTATATCTACTTTCCACAATTGTCTCTAATCATTACAATAATTTTTTTAGTTTTGTCTTGGTGTATATTTCAATGAAGGATAGTTTTGAAAAGTAAGTAAAAATTGTTTACCAATTTAAGAAAAAGGACACTAATTTTAAGACATCTCAAAATAGAATATAGGACTCAAAAAAAGGATGGAGAGAATATAATATTTTATGGAATAATTCGGTGAAAGGTCCTTCAAAATTCGGCAGCACTGTCAAAGGGTGTTGGAGACGAAGTCCCTCGTCATTTTATTTATTTGTTTTTAGACATATTTACCATTATGTTTGTGAAAATGCGCTATCAGATAAGGGTAATACTTGGGACACAACTTTCATACAACCTCCTCAAAAGATGTGTCTATCTCTTTCTTGTGTCACTGTGGGGTCCAGTGATATCACAGGAGAGAGATAGACACATCTTTTAAGGAGGTTGTATAAAAGTTATATGAAAGTTGTGTCCCAAATATTACTCATCAGATAATACTATATGTTAGCTTAGTTAACATGTTTATACCTTACAATGGCCAAAATTTTTAAATATATATATAGATGTATATGTATATATTGTTTTGGCCTAGTCACTTGGGTGATTTTATTTTACTTTTATTACATGTATTTATTGTAGATCTATGCATTGAATTAGGCATATTTGCATGAACGAAAAATTTTTGAGCCTCAATTTGATCTTTTTGTGGGATTTTATTTAACAAAATATGTTATTATTGCATTAACCGGTCAATTTTGACAAATAGTGTCATGTGTTTGAATTAAATGACAAATTTTGGTTCAGAGGATTTATCGGTCAATTCTGATACAAGCTAATAATATTATCTGTTTGAATTCCAGGATTGGCCCCGAATATTTGGAGGCTTGGGACGCACTAGTAAATGGGAGGCCCTTATACGGGAGTTTGGGAACAGCGCCTCCGAGGCGATTTTTTTGGGGTCTATTTATACGTAATTGGCGATTTTTTTTGGATCTACTTATAATATAAGTCTATATGTGAAACTTAAACATTGTATGCATGGTATCTTTCAAAATTCTTGGCGGGCCTATTTCTAAAACTAAAAATTCTTACACTAAAAGTATAATTTTCAAAATTCTATGGCCTTTGATTTTGAGTTTTATATACATGTATACAGGGCCGGTCTCGAGTTTTTGGAGGCCCGGGACGAACTACTGAAAGCGAGGCCCTTATACTGGGGTTCAGGGGCAGCGCCCCTGAGATGATTTTTTTAGGGTCTACTTATACATAATTGACAAATATATATATATATATATATGAGTAATATTTGGGGCACTAACAAATTCTACTAACACTTACTAACACACTCTATCTCTCTCCTAGTGGTATTGTGGGGTCCGCAGTGGACCCTGCAATACTACTAGGAGAGAGATAGAGTGTGTTAGTAAGTGTTAGTGAAATTTGTTTGTGCCCCTAGCAAGACCCTATATATATATATATATATTTTTTTTTTATGGTTTACTTATACAAAATTGACGATTTTTTTGGGGGTCTACTTATAATATGAGTCTATTTGTGAAACTTAAGCATTGTATGGTATCTTTCAAAATTTAGAGGGGCTTATTTCTAAAACTCAAAAAATTCTTACACTAAAAGTGTAATTTTCAAAATTCTAAGGGCCTTTGCTTTTGAGTTTTATATACATGTACATCAATATATATATATATATATAGTTGATGGCACTAAATTGAGCCTAAGGAGAGGTCTAAATGTAAAATTCAAAAAAAATCTCAAGGTAAAAATATAAGTATGAAAATTTCATGGAAGCCCTCAAAAGTTTGTGAACTTTGGTGGCCCAAGGCGGTTGCCCCCTTTGCCACCCTTTTGAGCCGGTCATGCATGTATATCAATATATATGTAATTGATGATACTAAATTGGACCTTAGAGAAGACTTAAATGTAAAATACTATACTAAAAATCTCAAAGTAAAAATACAATTATAAAAATTTTATAAAGATCTTCAAAATTTTATAAACTTTAATAACTCGGAGCTCTTGCCCTTCGCCCCTTTGGGCCGGCGATGAGTTTGACTTAAAGATAACATTATTATTATTATTATTTTCATTTCCTGGCTAAAGGTCATAGGTGAGGCAAGCAGGATCTTTTGGGCACGAAATTTAGAGAGTCCCAAAAATGCTACATTGTGGGCAAATGATAGTCCTTGCCTCACAAAGGGGAACATTAATGAAATGGAATTTTTTTTTTTTTTTTCCTTTTTATTTTTTGTTTCTCACAAAATTTCTGAACCAAGTAAATCCTTCAATTTTTTTTTTTGGTTTTACCTCACTAAATCATCAACCGAATAAAGCCTAATATAACCACACAAAGTCATTAACACCATATACATTATCTTGCCAGGGTAGACAAATGCTAAGTCATAAAAACCATCTCAAATAAATATCCACTTTCAAAATATTTACCCTTTTACCATATAATATAATAAGTTTTCTTAAAAAAATTTTATCGGATTTGTTTTGGTATTGGATTTAGGTATGGAAAAAAAAAAAAGAAAACATAGAGCAAAATGTTTTTCTGCATTTGGTTAATATGAAAAACAACGAGAAAACTAAGAAAGAAAAGAAAATAAATTAAGGAATAAATTAAACATTTTGAATGTTATGAATTATTTTTCTACCTTCATTTATATAGGATAATTACATGTTTGCAATATTTTATTTTTAATATCATTTACGTATGAAGTAAAACACAAGGGAAACTCGAGAGAATTAGTTTTCCTTCTTGTTCTCATTTCCCTATTCTTTTCCCTTATAAAATCTATTAACCAAACAGAGTCTACTTAGTGCGCGACACTATGTCAACATTGTGACCATGGTAAACAAGCCTCGCCAGTCCTTGGCTGCCTCCACAAGTTCTCAGCCATAGAGAGAAACCAATTTGCAATCCTGTAAGGGGGAAAATAATGGTAAAATTCCATTGGCTCCTTTCTAAATTTTGAATGCCACCCAATATTTCATTCCTCACCCATCTTTTTACCTCCTAAGGCCCTAAATTCTAGGTCCAAAACCAGAGATACAACCCTTTCTTTGCAAATTTAAAATCCCTTCACCTCAAACATATACCTTAATATTTGCCATTACCGACAAAACTTATCCCCTCATTCATCGTCAAATAAACACACAAAGAAACACACATATTTAATTACACCTAAAATATATATATATATATATAAATACATAAACACGTACAGAACATGCATGCATGGTCATGCATGCATGATTTGTAAATGCTAAACCAAAACTCCCCGTTGAATCTTCCTCCTCATTATTGACATGGCTTGTAGGCTCCCCATCGTTATTTCAATGGTTGTTGTTTCTCTAATCATCGTCTTTTCTGCTTTTACTTTAATGAAACACCACCAAAGAGCATCAACACCAGCACCAGCATCAGCATCGCCACATCCCACACCACAACCGATTATCCATCGTCCCACATTCTTGGCCATCCAGCAAGCATGCAACATCACAAGATATCCAAAAACATGTGAAGCCTCAATGAATGGATCAGATTTCGTGTCTTCAAGTTCCGATTCAATCCAAATCATCCAATTCGCCACTTCAATCGCCTTCAAACACCTCAAGACCGCCCAATCTACGTTCCAATCTCTTCTGGACTCATCCTCAGACAATCAAAACCGGTCCAAGGTGGCACAAACCTGCCTGGAGGTGCTCCGTAACGCTGAGTACCGCATTTCATTGACAAATGAAACTTTGCCACGTGGAAAGATCAAGGATTCCCGGGCTTGGATGAGCGCGGCCTTGGTTTATGAATACGGATGTTGGTCTGGGTTGAGAACCGTGAACGACACTAAACGGATTGTTGATACCATGGCGTTTATGAATTCCTTGATTGAGATGACTAGTAATGCGTTGAACATGATGGTGGCATATGATGTGTATGGGAAGGAACTCGGGTCGTGGAGGCAGCCCAAGACGGAGCGGGATGGGTTTTGGGAGGGAGTTGATAATGGGTCGGGTAATAATTCTGGGTTGGACTTCAACGGTGGGTTTCCGACGGGTTTAACAGCAAATGTAACGGTTTGTAAAGGCAGTGGTGATGGGTGTAATTACAGGACGGTCCAGGAAGCTGTGAACGCCACACCTGATAATGACAGCGACAAGCGGTTTGTGATCCGGATCCGAGAAGGGGTGTATGAGGAGACGGTTCGGGTTGGATTGGAGAAAAAGAATGTGGTTTTCTTGGGTGATGGCGTGGGCAAAACTGTCATCACGGGGTCATTAAATGTGGGTCAACCCGGTATGACCACTTACAACACAGCTACGGTTGGTAAGTGTCCGGTTATAAATTAGTTCTAACAAACTAGTGCATTAAAACTTTAAATTATGTTTTTTCTTCTGAGACTATTCTTTAATTAGAATGATTGCAGGACCATACGTAAACAATGGTTAATCAATTAAAGAATTTTAATGTAAAAGATCCACAATTATCACAACCAACATTGGTAAACAGCAAAGACTTAATTATTTAGATTTGGGACAATGATGCTTTTTTTTTTTTTATAATCAGTGGTGTCCGAGCCAGCTTGCGTGCACCTCGACTAATCTCCCGATGTCCTGGAGTGGCCAGGTGAATTTTCCAGCGGTCACATTCTCCGTGACTCAAACACTAAATCTCTTGAATTGTACACCCAGAAAACTTAACATTCGGCACAAAGGATGTTTGTTATTGGGACAATGATTTTACCAAACTCTACACATGCATCTATGGTAATAATTTGACGTAGGGTTTTGTTATTATGTGCCCTTAGGGCATACATTATTGTTTTAAAAGTGAAAACAAACAAAGAGTACAATGTGAGTTTCAATGTCCGGTGTGGGGTTCAGTGTTTATCTTCCATATTTATTTATATTTTTGAAACCTTAACATCTGCCCTAAGGACACATATTAACAAAAACCCTTTGACTTAGTACAACCATTCTTAAGAATTTGCATAGTACTTGTGTATAATTAATTTGTCAAGCTAAGGTCTTTTTTGAGTGTCTCTTGGATGAAATGATTCCACTCATTTCCCACACAATATATTAACTATAAATTTTATAGACTTAAAAATATCTTCAGAAACTAATTGGTATGTAAGTGTTGGGTTGGTAGTTCCTTTGCCTGCTAATTTGCAGGGCTGGGTGTTCTTGGCTTTTCAAGCCTTGTTGTATTCTCTCAATTTCTCCATTATGAAAATTATTCTAGTACTGTTCTTAGGGATAGCAATGGGGTGGGTATGGCACGGGGCCCTCATACTCCGCCCCCGCCCCGCTTTAATAAACCCTCCCCCCGCTCCCGCCCCGCCTCGCATAGTGCCTCTCCCCGCCCCCGCCCCCGGGATCCCCGACCCCGCCCCGCCCCGATTATGAAATTTTTTTTTTTTTTTGTTATTTTTTGGTACGCAAATTGAAAAAGTAATTTTTTTAATGCATTTTTTCCCCTAATAGTGCAGTTTTTTTTTAACTTACCCAATTAGTTCCCCAATAGTGCAGTTTATTTTTTTTAAATAGTAATACACATAACTATTGAGGGGTAAAAATATAAATACAAGTATATTCGGGGCGGGTTCGGGTTTTTTGACCCTACCCCGACCCGAACCCGACTCGGATTTTGAAAACCTCCCCCATACCCGCCCCTAACCTTATTAAGCCCCCCCATACCCTACCTATTAGGGGCGGGGCGGGGCGGGACGGGAAAACCCGCCCCATTGCCATCCCTAACTGTTCCAAAAAAAGAAACTAATACTCAACTCAATTATATGATGCTAATAATCATGATCAATTATGCAAAGTCAAAAAATATATATACATATGTACAAAATCCTATTAGTAGAAATGCTGGAATTGATCATTGAACACTGTAGACTTCTGAATTCAAATATTATGCGCATTAAGTGCGAATGAAGGCACTTAATCTAAGACCAACCCCCAAGCACACACTTTACTCTTCCCAATTATTTTCCTTTCTCTGTCAGAAGCATATTGAAGTATAAATTAATTTAGCTTTTGTGATAAATAGACACCTATATATATATATACACGGTTAGGCTTATTAGAGTGAACAGGGTAGAGAAAGGCACCCTACGGTTTTTTTCAGGCTAAAAAAAATATTCACTGGGTATGTTCACTCTATCCTGTTCACTCTAGAGCCTAGCCGTATATATATATATATATATATATCTTGTAGTATTGTTTATATTGTTTATTAAAAAGCATTTTCCTTGGTGCTTGAATAACAGTAGGAATTAAAAACTTCAACATAGATTATGCACTCAAGAAAAGAGAGGGATTAATTGACTCACAAATCACAATATTTAATATCACAATACCTTTTTTTTTTATGCATATATCACAATACCTTTTTTCCGTCCTATTTTCCAGATTGTTTTTCCAGTTAACCAGACAAATACATGTATTTTAGTTTTTGGATGTTATTTCCTTCCCTTTCCATCCTTGAGTTCCAAAAACTAACAAAGTCTAAATATATATATTTTTTCTAACGCTTCAATAATCTTGGTGCAGGAGTTCTTGGAGATGGATTTATAGCAAGTAGCCTCACCATTGAGAACACAGCAGGCTCGTCCGCCCACCAAGCAGTGGCCTTTCGGTCAGACAGCGACTTATCTATCATACAAAATTGTGAATTCATCGGTAATCAAGACACTTTGTATGCCAACACACTCCGTCAATTTTACAAGTCATGTCGAATCCAAGGCAATGTGGACTTCATTTTTGGAAATTCAGCCTCAGTCTTCCAAGATTGCCTCATCCTAATCTCTCCACAAGTTTCACAAAGCAAGAATGTAATAACAGCTCATGGCAGAATCGACCCTGCTCAATCTACTGGCTTCGTTTTTCAAAATTGCACGATAACTGGTAACAAAGAGTACATGGCATTGTATAATAAGAATCCTAAAATGCACTCAAATTTCTTGGGGAGGCCTTGGAAGGAGTATTCAAGGACAGTTTTCATAAATTGTAAGTTAGGGCCCCTTATTACACCACAAGGGTGGATGCCATGGAATGGGGACTTTGCTTTACAGACACTTTATTATGGGGAGTTTGAAAACTCCGGACCGGGGGCTGATCTGTCTGCGCGAGTACCATGGAGTACCCAGATTCCGGCTGACCGTGTTTATGCTTATTCGGTCCAAAATTTTCTTCAAGGTGATGAGTGGATTCCATCACCATAAACTTCTTCATTCAAGTCACAAGTATACATATTCTTAGACTAAAAAAAAAGAAGCCACAAGTATACACATATATATATATATATATATATCAGCATATGGTATAAGGGAGTTATGAATTATGATCTTTATGAGATTATATAAATTTTGATAAATCAAAATACTTATGGTAGGAAAGGATAAAATACCGAATTTTAGGCAAACTTTGTACCCTACAATAAGGTGTTACAACAGAAGCTATGATAGCAAACGAACAGAAGTATTTAGTATACATATTAGAAACCAACTGCATTCAAAAGCTTGAGTTAGTAATTTTTTTTAGCATAATTGTGTTTATTAGTCCTTATTTGTTACGCTTAACCTCACACGTGGCCCTGAAATGAAGTTGAGCTTATCCTGGATTTGGAAAAAAGAGATGAATTTGGGTTGAGAAGACAAGTATAATCCATATATTACGTCAAAAGGCCTAGCATGCATATTTTCCATATGATCTCCCATAATTTCAAGTTAGTATACTTTTAATGAGATCCAATTTTTTTTTTATGCTAAATCATATTGACTGCAATTTTTTTACATTACAATATCCACATCCAACTTTTTGGTTAAGATTCTAGTTGGAATGTTTGCTTTATTTCTGTTGTTTTGTTTTGCCTTTTAACGTTTTATTTTGTAGAGGAACAATTAATCCTCATGTTTTTGGTTTTGTTCATAAATTTGTGATGAACAACTAATTGTATTTGCAAATTATACCATGCAAAAAGCTAATGAATTTAAAACGAACAGAATGAGTAGGGCCCAAAATGGTGGTCATTTCTTACTTCCAAGGCCGGCCCTGCCTATAAGCGGGGTAGGCAGTCGTCTAGGGCCTCACATTTTGTTTATATTTTGCTCTTTAAAAGGGCCCTAAAAAATACTGAGTAGGGCCCAAAATAAAAGTTTTATCTATAATATGTTGAACCAATTATAAAAGAGTCGAAGAAAATACTGGAAAAAAATAAATAATTGTATGTGCCCCATTATAATCCAACCCACCCTAAATATTTAAACTAATAGTACTTATCTTCTCACTTTTTTGTTTAGCTCAACCTAAATTATTTTAGGTTGGATCAAGCTTTATAAATTATTATCATAGATAAAGCTCTTAACAATTATTATCAATAAAAAGTAATAATATGAACACATGTGGAATTACAAAAGGCCAAAGAGGCTAGTGGAAGGAGAAGAAAATCATAATCAGTACATACAATAAGGATTACAATTACTAAAACCCCGAATTCTAAAAAATGACCAAAAAAAAAAAACTCACAAATCAACACGATAAGGTTTATAACATGTTTGATATAGAAATTATACACGCAAACATGTATAAAATGACCCAAAAATTTTCGCTTCGGGGGCGCTACTCCCGAACCCTCGTTGTTTAAAGGGCCCCAACTTTCAATGTTCGTCTAGGGCCCCCAATTTATCAGGACCGGCCCTGCTTACTTCTTGTGCTCATTGTTTAACGACATAGGGTTGTAGCATTGGTTAGCTTGTGTAGTATGGATTTTATACTTCAATCGAATAATGGTGGTCGTTGTGGGGGTTGCATGAGTGTCTTGCCGGTCATTCTTTGCTTCTTGACCTCATTGTTAGGGGCCCGTAAGAAGGCCCTGAAAGCCATGGCTCTCGCAAAAATTTTAAAAATTATAGATATTATATATATTGCTCCTTGCAAAATTCTAAGAACATTAATTTATATCTTATACGAAATCCTCAAATGCCCGATGACAGAAATATAGACAATGCTTGTAAACATAGCCTCACTCATCAAATCAAGCATTTCAAACATTCTACAATACAACACAAATATATGATATATAGTGCAAAGTGATCCCGACCCTCAATTATGATCAATCTATCAAACTTCTAAGCATTCATGCCACATATCTTGTCATGCCCTGGAGCAGTAAAAATAGAAAGAAAAAAAAAATTTCCTTTTTGGGTCCGTAGGGTATGAATGATGAAATATAAAACTAATATTTATCTTTGTTCTCAGCTGGCGAATATGTAATCGCCAGCATAGTAGTCTTCCCCGACATATCCATCATCAGTGGGCCCAGTCTCTGCATACTCCCCCTTTGGGTAGTAGTCACTGTCGTAGGACCCATCACCTGCAGTATTAGGAACATGGTAGGTTGGATGCGGAATGTCCAAGTAATGAAGGTCGTCAACTTATTGAAAGTTGAGTGAATAGAAACTAAGTACTAGCTATATGAAGTAAAACAAGTTATGGAAGGCATAAGTTGTGTTTTACTAAATAATATCTTCTCTTTATTCCATCGTGTCGTAAACAACCCTTACCGTTTTATTATCCCAATACCGATAACCAACATACTTCAACTAAATGAGCAGACTCAATCGTTCACCTCTATGCACTACACCAAAAGGGCACATTACTAACGGTAATTTATCGTTAGTAAAATTATTACTAACGGATAATTACCGTTAGGAATAAAGTGTGGCTAATAATTCTAACGGAATTTCTAACAGTAATTTTCCGTTAGGAATATTATTTTTACTAACGGTAAATTACCGTTAGTAAACATATTACTAACGGTAATTTACCGTTAGTAATTTGTTATTCCTAACGGAAATATTCCGTTAGTAATATTTATTCTAACGGTTTATTTTCTAACACTTTTGTATGCAAAAATACTAACGGATTTTGTAACGGTAAATATATGTTAGTAATGATTTTAAAATATAAAAAAATAATTAATTTATATGTTCCCCAATTTTTATTTGCACCTAAATTACATTTCACACCCACACCTTATTCACAAGCATAATTAATCTCTCTAAGAAACACATATCAAGCTCAATCTACAACAAATATAATCATTAATAATTACAAGTAGAATCCAAATTGTTTCATTCATCCAAACCCAAATTAAATTTACATCAACAACATTTTTTACATCGTTTGGTCTCTCAACATAAACTAAACCATTACACTATCACGAATTTCTCGTGCCCGTTCGATGGAAAAAAAATCGTGAAAATAAAGAGAAAAAAGAAAAGCTTATAGTCATGTGATTCTCTTCTTGCCGCAATCTTAGGCACGGTTCAAACAATTCTTACGCTTCTCCTCCCAACGGTTCTCTAAGCATTGGTACACTTCCTTGGTCAAATCCAAAATTGGTCAAATCTCATCTCTCTGCAAAATAGAAACACAAATCACCTTTAAAAGAAACTATAAGATCAATTGGATCATTTGGTCAAATCCAAAATTGCCCATACCAATGGACACGGGTCAAAATAATCTAAATTGTGCACTAAAACCCATTGGTCAAAGAAACCCAAATTTGGCAATAAAACATATTCTTAACTTGAATCATAATAAAATTCCAATACTCCAAAATTGCATTAACTTACCCACTTAAAGAAATGCAAAGCTTAATCAAAGAAAGCAAAGTGATTCCTTCATACCATTTCATATAAAAACAATTAGTAATACTACTTGGTTAAATGTAGCCCAAGCAAAATTAAACAGCCCGTCCGCATAGTTGATCAATTTGTCAAAGTTGGATTTTCCAAAGTGTGACAATAATTTTGGGACAGAGTGATTTAATCAGATTGAGAAATCTTATCTACTAAAAACTTGAACTAATTAATGTGTTTAACAAGATCACCTATAAGTGGAGTACATAATTAGCTCTTAGCCTTTCCAAACACTGCATTAAAGATTTGTGGTTTTGAAACCTATAAATTTACAAAGAAGAGATTGCATGGAATTAGAAACATACCTCATGATCAAAACTTTTACTGAATGGATCAAAGCTAAAATGGTCACCCTTCAATTGCTGAATATCCATAGGAATGGAAAAGGCACCTTGGAAAACCTTTGTCTTGGAATAGTCTCTAGTTGGTTCCTCGATTTAGCGAGGGAATGGAAAAAGAAACAACAAGGAAAACTTTTCTTTGTTAGGTGGATATGTAAATGTAAAACAATGAGAAATGTAGGAAGAAAAATAAAATAGGATGAAAAGACAATCAAAAATTTTGAATTCCCGACTCACTTCAATTCCTCTTTTCTTTTAAAAACTGTTAATTTTAAACATTATTTAGATAAAGATCTGACTTTTTTTGTGGATCATGAAGAGTCTCTCTCTCTCTCTCTCTCTCTCTCTCTCTCTCTCTCTCTCTCTCTCTCTCTCTCTCTCTCTTTATGGATCATGAAGAGTCACTGGCTTCAGATCATCAATAGTTGGAAAAGAAGTTGGATCAAAAACTATATGTCAGAATTCAATTAGTCAGTAAAATATGCACGTGAAGGCTATAATGATTTTGGAGCAAGTGTGGATTACTTTCAGGAGAGTGCAAGTAAAAGATATCATTTACTATAGATTCCTTTCCAAGAATTAAGGAAGAGAGAGATACAAATTTTGGTTTCACCTTGCCACTTGCAATAATCTACACAAATATATAGTGTATAAGGTTAATGATAAAGATACAACATTAACCTCCATTTATCAACAAAACGATGACTAAAACAGACCTAACATCTGAGGATATATTAAAAATTTTATACCTGAGGATTATAGCGTTGAACACCATTTTCTGACAGGAAATTGTCCAGTACATCAGTGTGGGTATCTATATGTCCATAGTAAACATGTTCTTGTATTCTGGGAAGCTCATCATTCATAGCATTTAAAAGAGCCTCCCAATGATAGACGGTCCAAAATACATCAATAGTCATTGGCGAGTATGTGTACCAGAATTAACTCCATATTCACATAGCAAAGTTCAAAAGGATAATGCCACCTAATATGGAGGGTATTTATAATTTATAGCAACTTTGACAAATTAAAATGAACTCAAGAAAGGAACTGCACCAATAAGTGAAGTATAGTAAAGTAGAATGTGATGTGTTATTTTGCTATTAACAGAGAGAGAGAGAGAGAGAGAGAGAGAGAGAGTAGGAAGAAGAAGGCACGAGAAGAGGGAACACTGCAATTTACCACAACTTAAAAACAAACATTATGCTTTCTTGAGACAAATTAGTGAAAGTTTGCTCCTTTTCCAGTTTTAGTAAAGTGTCTTGATGTGGAGATTTTGCCTTTAGGTCTACATTCACATAATGTGGGCGTTAGAGATAAGGAAAGATTTCACTAGAATGCCAATGCTCGTGCTAACCTAATGACATAATAAGGACACCCCGTAATTTATTTACCTGTGACATAAAACCACAATCAAAATAAACGCATTCAACTATAAAAGATAATAGCAGAACCATACATTGCTTAAAAACTGGAAGGCCAACATATAGCAATAATACCCAACTCACTAAGATCTGGCAGGAGGGAAATGGTTTAAAAACATATAGGAAAACAAAAAGAAATATTATTTTGCTCACAAAGAGAAATACGTAATGGGCAAACGACATGCAAAGCCAAAAAATCTATTGAAGTACATGAAAAAAAAATTTAATTAAATTTGACAACCTTTGAACATAGAGTTTTGTTTTTCCTTTGTGGACCTAATGTTAGATCAACATATTTCAAACAGCAAAGCAACATTGTTGGTTAATAAGCAACTAATGATTTATTAATCTAAGTCAATTATCTTAGGCTATTTTTCTTTTTCTTCTTCTTCTTCTTCTTCTTTTTTTTTTTCTATTGAACATCAAGTAAAAATTTCATTAAAAGAAAACCAAGATTGTAATATTACATCAAATCCTCCAGTAGCCAAGAACACCCGAGCTTTCCTATCAATATGGAAAAGCTTAAAAAAATAGAAACATCCAGAACTCTCAGTCATATTCTCAAACATGTAGAATGTATGCACATGATCAAAATTTAAAAGCTAAATGACACACAATTGGTCATCACAGAGATCAAAATTTAACTTGGTTTTGTAAGCAGCATTTGAAGCACATATGTTTTTTTCTTAGAGAGCAAAGTTTATTTTCTTCCTTTTTTCAAAGAATCAACATCCCAAGAGATTGATCAAAGTTTTATTTCACATCTCTCTTACACTTCCAAATTAATAATTAGACAAAATTACATATGCTTACCTCTTTTTGATGTGGCCACATCCAAGTACACACATAGAAGGCAGAGCTTAACTTCCATCCTCATATATATATACACACATATATATACACCGGCTTGAGGAAAATGTCAAGAAATATGAATGAAGTTTATAAAAAGAAAAAATCTGAGTTGTAATAAGAGGCATAACTCAAATGAACTCAAAAAAGGTCAAGATAGAAGCTCTAAGCTCAAGGAGAAAAGGGTATGAAAGAGAAGCAGGTCGGGGAGGGGGGGGGGGGTCAAAATAAATAGTTTAAGTTGGAAGATATACCTGGAAGAAGCTCTGATTAAAACCCTAAATCAGAGTTGAAACCTTGATTCGCGAGAAACAAATATACCTTTCAGAAACAAATACCATGTAAATCTATCTAATCATAGTGTTGAAACAAATACCAAATCACAGAGTTGCAACCCTAAATCAGTGAGATCTAAATCCATCTCTATAAGGGCAAAAAGGAGAAAGGGAAAAGGGAGCACAATCTTACCATGTGAGTAGCGATCGGAAGATGGGAGAGAAGTGGAGGAGGCGTTTCAATATTGTGGGAAGGAAAGAAGCAGTGAAATGTTGGGAGAGGAGATGAGACGATGGATCAGTTTGTGGTGTGAGAGAGAGCTTGGGTGTGTGTGTGTGTTTGAGAGAGAGAGGGAGAGAGAGAGAGAGAGGGGTTGGTGGTGGCAGGTGGTTCTGGTAGTGGATGGTGGCGGGCTGGTGGTGGGTAAGACTTGAGAGAGATAGAGCTACGAGAGTTAGAGAGAGAGAGAGAGAGAGAGAGAGAGAGAGAGAGAGAGCTCAAACGAGAAGCAGAGAGGTGGAGGGAGTTTTAGGAAAATGTTTAGGGGGAAAATGTTGAGAAAATAAATTGCCACCACATTTTTAGCTTAGGGGTTTTATTTACAAAACTGCCACCGTAATTCATTTTTTTGAAAGTTTTCATTATTACTAACACAATTTACATATTTCTAACGGAAATTTAATGTTACAAATTTGTAACGGTAAATTACCGTTAGAAAACCAAAATCCTCTATGTTAGAAATTTGGCTGAATGGTGTAGTGATGGATATACCATTATTTCGTCCACCGCTTTTAAGAACATACTCACAGCTCACTGCATGTCATGGACTCCACGTCATTCCGTCCCCAGCTTTTAAGAACATATTCACAGCTCACCGCATTACAGGGATACAACATTTCGAACAAGACATATCAATCTATTGCCACAACTTAGCGACGTCTACCAGTAATCCCAACTCACCACCTTTTAAGAGAATATTAGCAGCTCACCGACTTTTAAGAATATATCCTGGATCACCTGGCTATCTTAGAACTACTTGGTCAAGCTCACCGCCCTTTAAGAACATATTAACAGCTCACCGGCTTTTAAGAACATATCATGACCAAGCGTCCACCCCCGTACAATTCCCAGAACTTATCAAACCTACCTAAATTCTGTACTAATACTGATACATGGCTTACCACTTACGGCCTAACTACTCTGATTGAAATGAAACGGATATCAAACTGATTCATGACCATTACGTTATCTAACGTCATAATGTTAATCCCTTATTCATAATCATAATATCTTTGACGTCACATTATCCCTTATTATCCCAAAGTCGCATATAGAACGTATGAAACGATATCTGAACAATTAACCCACACTTATAACAACTAACAGGAACAGACCATATTCTGAAACATCCAATCGATTGGGACAGAGGTCCAATCGATTGGGTAAACAACAATAACAATCGATTGAGGAAATGATAATCGATTGGATCCCAAACAAAGCCAATCGATTACAAACTTTGGCAATCGCTTGGGTTATAAATAATGGCAACACGATCTCCTTCTCAACTGGCAAAGCCCCAGCCTTCCTCGTCCACGTTTTCATCTCCACGGTACTCGCCCAGCGGAACAGCATCTCCAATACCTAGAACTATTGCAGTTGGACACGGATGTCTAAGGCCACACGCGCATTAGTTGAAAGCTGAGTAAAATACTACAAACAAAAGACAATATGAATATATACACAATTTATGTTATCACTTAGAAGCTATCGCGACGTTACTCAAGTTCTCACCCAAAATCGAATGTTCTTCTCAACCATGCAATCATGCCAATGCAACACAACACGCACGAATCCACCGTGCCAACAACTCACAACTTGACTGAACTAGCTTCTGTCACACATGACCACAACACTGGCAGTACTAGCTCCTGCCCACAACCAGAATAACACTGAATCGACGGTACTAGCTTCCGTCACACACGACAATCGACACATTATGCCCAATTCGGCCTCAAATTCATAAACAAGCCCAATTCGACCACAACACAACTCCTAGCCCAATTTAGCCCTAACACGTCACTAAGCCCAATTCGGCCACAACACAACTCCTAGCCCAATTCAGCCCTAACACAACACTAAGCCCAATTTGGACAATAATAATGAATTCATTCCAAGCCTAATTCGGCCAATACATAATCGCCTAGCCCAATACGGCCCTAACTCGATCGTCTTAGCCCAATTCGACCCTAACTCAATGACATACAAACGATGACACAACACGACATACTGACAACAACACTTCATGAACACAACACAACTGATAATAAGACTGTTAAGGTCATACGACCATATGTAGCCACACGCGGAATAGCCGACGAGGTTATCCAACACAACCATTCAACACAACCATGTTGCACCCACGACTAATAACACTTATTCATTTAGGTACATTATTCGCACATTACACTTCATTACATCATTAATGATTCGACCCGACGCATTACGATTAACATTGTCAAAATTATCATAACAATAATCCACAGAAGTATAGAATTAACATATTAGAAGAATCGACATATGAATCATGATTTAATCGTTCACTTTAACATGGTACTACTAAGCATGCATACAGTACAACTACATAATTGACAAGCTCTTTCATATGTAACATATACAATTTCATGCTTAGTTTAACTCAGGATGTACACATATCATGACAATATTAACTTTATCATATAAACAAGCAAAGAAAACCAAAAGTGGCCTCTCGAGCGCTCCAGGCTCGAGCACTCCAAGTTCAAGCGCTCACGCTTGCTCAAGCGCTCGCACTTAGCTATTTTCCAGTAGATTGTTTTACTTTTGAAATATAACTACGATTTTGGTACCAAAATTTGAAATCTCAACTCCAAAAATAAGTAGCATCCAAATAAAAGGAGAAGTAGTAAAATTTAATGCAAAATAAGTAGCATCCAAAGTTGCAGATAGTTATTTTTTTATTGTTTTATGGAACAGGTAGAGAGCTCAACCCAGATCAATTTTTGATTATTGTACAAGAGAGAGAGAGAGAGAGAGAGAGAGAGAGAGAGAGAGAGAGAGAGAGACTGGATTGAATCTCAAAATAACATATTAGAAGAGAAAGTCAAGAAAAAAGAAGGAAAGAACCCATCTATATAATACATCGTGAACTAAATGTAATAATGAGGTGTGAGAATCAAAGAGATGTAAATAAGGATTATGAAAAGAACCCATAAGTAGAAGATGTAAAGCCAAAGGGAAGAGACACAAAGATTGGGAGACAAAAGGCCTCTTGAAACAGTTAAAAAGTGCAGATAGTGTTATGTGGTTTAATGGCCCATGACTTGAGGTGATTGGGCTTGAGTTAAGTCAGTGCTTTAAATGAGATTAAACAAATATTTGACCATGACTCCATGAGTAGTCCACTTGCACATGTATAAAGCACAAAAAAAAATAAAAGAAAAAAAAGGAAAACGAAGAGAAAGCCACATGGCTTCATGAGAAGAAGCTTTTGGCTTCGTCTTTTATATATACTAAATTGATGTATTCGTGTTACTTCTTTGAACTCACCCCATTTTTATAGTTTAGAGTGAAAAGAAATATTCAAAGCAAGATTGATAGCATCTTGTATTTTGTATTAGGTTACTACACTCATACACAAAAATGTGGTAGTTATGAGGAACATATTTTTCATGGATCTTGGGAGTATATTGCATCATCTATTTACCACATTACCATAATAATTGTTATAAAGAATGTTTTCTTGACAAAAATAGAAAATTCATTTCTTGACAAAGATAGTAAAACTCTCTATTTTTTACCGTGACCTTGAATGCACTAGAGATAAGATAATTTCCATCATTATTATTGTTATTATTTTGGTCTAAATAATCTACATAATTTTCATTGCCCTGTCAATCGGACCCTATGAGCAAGGCCTAGTATTGCCCAAGCTCGGCCCGAAATTAATATTACCTTTCCAAGCCCAAGCTCGGCCCGAAATTAATATTACATTTCCAAGCCCAAGCTCGGCCTATTCCTAAACACACTCTCCATTCCCCAAACTCAGCTTATCTATTAAAACGGGCTTCAGGCCAAGTTTGGGCCTGGCCCGATTAATTGATTCAAAGAGAGAGAGAGGGAGAAAGAAATAAGGTATAGAAATTTTTTGACTTTTACTCTAGGTTTTTTTTTTTTATATTATATGACCCCCCAGAAAAGAAGTTTACGTGGGTATGCCAGAAAGGGAAAATCAAAAGTTTGGGTTTTGATAAAAAAAAAATGAAAAACCCTTATTTTTTGTCACTTTTGTGAAATCCAATGATGTCTTTTTTAGGGGAATGTTGTCCAAATTTTGACCACAACTATATGTATTACTCCCTTCGTCCTATTTTATATGTCCATCTTTGAGATACCAACTTTTTAAGGGAACATAATTGATATGCCCAAAATTGACCCTCTTCCACAACCGAGCGGTCCCGCACAGCGACAGGTCCTTATCCTGACAAGGTCATAAACTGCTGCTTGGATAATGACCATCCCGAGCGGTCTAGACTACCCGAGCGGTATATACATAAGGCCCGACCAACAGGTTGGAAAGAGCACGCAAGCACGGCCCATCACAGAGACAGCTCACTTGGGCCCTGAGGCATGATCCAAAACGTTCCAGCCAGTTTCCTATACAAGTTAGAAGACTAATGGAAAGTACAAATTGTTTCCTAATCCAATTAGGAAACCCCCTTGATTGATGCCAATCAATCCTAAATCAGATTGTATTACTTAATCTATCTAATTTCCTTGTACGAGTAGGACTTCTGCATCTATAAAAGAGACCACTCACCCCCATAGAAAGGGTTCAACTTTTCAGTCGGTATAGCACCCCTAAAGTAATCATAATTATGCCCGACCGACCTCTGGTAGCTCCAAACTGTTGTTGGTTCACTAAAGGTCCCTAGCTTTTTTACAGTACAATGCACGTGCTCAGACACACCCGTAGACGTAGGTTCCTTCATTAACAGGGTTGAATCACATGTAACTCTCTTGTCTATTTCTTCTTACTCTCTTACCCAAATTTTGGCATCATCAACTTGGTACTATTTGTGGGAAACGACAGATTTCTCAAAAATACCAATCTCTTAACTGACAGTCATGCCTCCCAAGAAGGGTAAAAAAGCTATGCAACGGGCTAACCAGGACGTTCTGCTGACCCCGGCGCCGGCTACGACAACCTTGACACCGTAGCAGATCACCACGACCTCGCATAGGTCTTAGATGGCCAGCGTTAAACTCAATGGCACATTGAAGCCCTGCTGGCCCAACAAAGTAATCCTCTAGTGGCCGGGGAACAACCTGAAAGACTTTATGCGCGGCGGGGAACCGATCCTGACCAGACAACGTGGCCGAACCGATCTCCCCCATGTCGAGGATGCCAGAAATATTATCAACAACAGGCGTGCTACTAGAGGAGAGGGGCAAGAACGCATGGTCCAGGAATCGGTCCACGATCACTCGGCCAGGAGCCGGGATGATCTTAGGCACACGATCAATTGGAGTGATAGCCGAGCCTCGTCCAGAGGATAACACGCCACGAGGAGGAAGCCTCTTCCACCAACCTGACCAATCCCCCGGATACCGGTCAGGAAGGTGCAATGGCCCGTATCAAGAATTTGAAGAAACAGATAGAGCTAGGCTAGAATGCTACTCAGGGCCATGTCAAAACCGAGACAGAGTTACCATTCTCTAGCCAAATCATAAGGTTTTCCATCCCACAAAAATTCAAGCAGCCTCGCCTAGATTCATACAACGGCTCGGGTAGCTAAGTAGACCATGTTCGGACCTATAATGCCTAGATGGCTCTCGCCACCAATGCTGATGAACTATACTACCTGGCCTTTCCCAGCACTTTGAAAGGCCCAGCCGTTCAATGGTTCCACTCCCTGAAACCCTGATCGGTCAAAGATTCTAAGAGCTCAGCAAACACTTCATTAGTCAGTTCATAGGCATGCTTGACCGGCCGCAACCTGACACCTAACTACTCACTATTAAACAGTGGAGGGGAGAGTCATTGAAGGATTATACCAACAGGGTCAACCAACAGAAGCTTCAAGTCCGTAACCTGAACGAGATAGTCGCCATTACAACCTTCTGCTCAGGAGTTCAAGACACCAAGTGTGCCACATCATTTCACAGAAACAGACTGGAAACCTTGGTTGAACTTGCAGAGAGGGTTGAAAAATACATTGGCACAGGAGAATTTCTAAAGACCAAAGAGCCCAGGTAAGAAAGCAATGAGCCTACAAGAAGTAAGCGAAAGCGAGATCATCCCGAGAAGAATAACGTAAAGAAGCCTGATGGTTCTGGCAGTTCCTTCAGTGTCCAACAGCAATCCGAGCCCGGCAACCCTGACCCGACCTCCAGTTCACAATGGTCTGAGTCCGGCAGCCCTGACCTGACCTCCAATTCATAGTGGTCTGAATCCGGCAGCCCTAACCTGACTTCCAGTTCACAGCGATCTGAGTCCGGCACCCCCGACCTAACCTCCAATTTGTAGCAGTCAGGATCCAATGATCCCGACCTTACCTCCAGCTCAGAGTAACCAAGAGCCCGATGATCCCGACCCGACCTCTTGTCTCCAATAGTCTAGACAAGTCCAACTATAGTGGTACTTCTGTCCGATCATAGCATGAGGCTCCACGGACTGTCAGAGAGCTCTTGTAAAGACTCGAGATTACGTCAGAGGCATCAAAAGACCCTGGAACTATCAACGTTCGAGGTTGGCTCCCTATAGTAATTGTTCCCACAAAGCCTAAAGCTTGGAGGACAAGATGCAATAAAAACTACAAGAAGTCACATTGAGTATTTTACAAACCATGGGGTTAACTGGGTGAAACTCTTAGACAACCCGAGTGCCTACAATACTCAGAGGCACCAACTCTACTTAGGTCCAAACCGACGATAGAGGTTATCCTCTTAGGTTGGCTCAGGATAGAGGAGTAAAAGAAATCCCAAAAATTCATACATTTTTGCGTCTCTGCTTTGGTCCAAACTAACGATAGAGGTAACTAAATCCTCTTAGGTTGGTCCACGATAGAGGAGTAATAAAGGACTCTAAAGCAACACGCTTTAGGTCAGCTCTACCAACATGGTCAAACTCTTCTCCCAACAGTCTTGACGAAGGCCTACGGGAAGAAGATAACTATCCTAGGAGCTAAAGAAAGGATCCTAAAGTAGCTCGCTTCAAGTTAGCTTTTCCAACATGGTCAAATTCTTTTACCCACAACCTTGACGAAGGTTTACGAACAGAAGATAACCATCCTGGGAGCTGACTTAAGCAAAAGACTCTGAATTAAGGTGAGTCTCAACTCTTGGCCAATTCCCGAGCACCTAAAGATTCTGAATTAGGCTAGGTCTCGACTCTTAGTCAATTCTCGAGCACTCTCAATTATAGTGCCAATGGTGGAAAGGATAAGTGTTTGGGTATCCAAAAGCAAAAGCAAATTTGAAAGCTATAGACCTAAAAGCCCAATTCAATCTAGATTCCCAAAATCTGGTGGTGACCAACTTTTAGTCAGAACACATTTCCTAGGGGCTCACTCGCAATCTAAAATACCTTTTTGTCCTTTCACTTTTTGGTTAATGTTATCCATTGCCTATTTGTTTCTTTGTCTTCCAAATAAATTGCCTTTTTGTTCTTTCACTTTTTTGTTAATGTCATCCATTTTTTTTATTGGAATGGTTAATGCCATCCATAGTGACAAGCGGGGGTATTTGTAAAATACAATTGCGCTAAACTAAAGAAATGCACTGATTAAGTTTGCAACTCCCCGTTATATCTGCAATTCGTATTACAATGCTAGCTTTTGTACAAATGACTAATCTATGGGAAGTTGTGCTGTTTTAGCTATTAGTTGTGTAGATCACTGTTTTGCTGTGTAAGGAAATGAATAGCAGGATAAAGGGAAAGCTTGATTATAAGCAAGAAAATTCAAAGATGAAAAGTGGAGTTCGAGTGATCTAAGAATCCTCAAGCGATCAAAGTTTAAATCAATCAAAAGCAGTTCAAGCGCTCGAGTATTCTAGAAGTTCAATCGATCAAGTGATGTTCGATCGATCGAACATAGTTTTTACCAGAACATATGCGCACGCAACATATTCGTATTTGTTAACCCTAGCTTTAGGTTTTGGTATAAATATAAGTTGTATTCTCGTCCATAAGGACGCACACATTGTTTTCTTCAGTTTTATAGAGAGATAGAGAGATTTGTTCTTGATTTTGTAGGTTTCTCAAGGTTTTATATTGATTTTGTATTGGATTCTTATTAAGTAATCATAGTTCTTCATTCCAGGTTTTTATACATTAGTTAATTTACATTCTGCTTGATTAATCTCGTAGTTGAAGCTGTTATAATCGTAGGTTTTTAAAGTGTTAGTGATAAAATCCATAGTCTTTGTAGTTTGCATGTTAAATTCGCAACCAAATGCAACCTTAATGAATATTTACATTAAAAACATATCTGAGACACTCCAGGCCATGTCTGAGTAGTCCTAAAGTTGGGGGATTACGATGAAATAGTGATCTCCAGCCTCTGCCATGCAATAGTGTAAAGCCTGTGTTCGATCGATCGAAGTTTGTTCGATCGATCGATCCAGAGGTACAGTCAAGCGATCGAAGACATTTCGATCGATTAAGACATGACGATGTTCGGTCGATCGAAAGCGTGTCGATCGATCGAACCTTCAGATTCTTGAGAAGATCCCTTTCAGTATTCATAGACTTTCTGTTTTTGAGATTCGTTATCAAACTATCCCTAAATGCTCAGTTTGTCAAAACAGTTCCTGAACTTTAAGCCTTAAGGCATTTTTCTTTAATAACTTTTGCAAACCACTTTGAATGCTAACACCATTCAGAGTGCGAGTCTTGACTATTGTTTTAAACCGCCTTCATGTATTTTTAACTCAATTGTGATGATGTAGTCCCGGTCATGAAATGACTATTGACTCTTTATCTTTAGAAAATATGGAATACTGTAAATGGATGTACTCCATTGAGCTTCAATTCAAACTGAATGGTAGATGGCTAGGTCGCTGCGGATTCGTGTGATCCCAACGTTCCCCTTTTATTAAGAAACACCATTTTTAAATATCGCTTTAGTTAATTCGTTAATTCATAGTTTAATTTAATTGCTCTATTTTTAGTAGTCGTTAATTGTGGAACTCCGTGTTCTACATCTTCTTTAAACATTGAATTTTTATTTTCCTTTTAGAGTTTAATCTAAGTAATTAGTTTACAACCTTCCCTGTGGGATTGACCTGGTCTTAACCAGAATACTACTTGCACATCTACCTACACTTGGGTATTGCACACAAGAGCACACAAAATATTTTCGTGTCAAGTTTTTGATGCCGTTGCCGAGGAAGGCGACAAGCTAACGCTTAGATTAATTACCTCATTCTATCTTTATCTATTTCTGTTTTTCATTTTCTTTCTCTTTAGCTTTAAAACCTTTTCGGATCTTTTCCCTTTCATGTCCGATAATTCCATCGAAGGAATTTACAAAAATCCACTCTACTCATCTGATTCGTCTAGCTCTATTAATCCCGTAGCTATACTCTGAATCCCAACATGCAAGAAGTAGTCAAAAGGAAGTTTTAAAACTACTTGATGTTGGGATCATATATCATATTTCTGACAGCCCCTAGGTCAGCCCGACTCAAGTGGTGCCAAAGAAGGCAGGCATAACGGTTATTCCTAATAAAGACGGAGAATTAGTACCAACACGTGTCCCCACCGGATGGCGGATGTGTATCGATCACCGAAAATTGAATACCGTGACCCGAAAAGACCACTTTCTAATACCATTCATGGATCAAATGCTAGAACGAGTGGCTGGTCATAAGTACTATTGCTTTTTGGACGGATACAATGGATATAACCAAATTGAAATAGCTCGTGAAGATTAGGAGAAAACCACTTTCACGTGTCCGTTCGGTACTTTCGCTTACCGTCGTATGCCCTTCAGTTTATGCAATGCACTTGCTACTTTTCAGCGGTGCATGTTAAGCATATTCAGTGATATGGTCGAACAAATACTTGAAGTCTTCATAGACAATTTTTTTGTGTTCAGCCATAGTTTTGAAAATTGCTTAGACAATCTTGAACGTGTGCTAGCACGTTGCGAGGACAAACACCTACTGTTAAACTGGGAAAAATGTCACTTCATGGTGACCAAGGGAATAGTTTTTGGCCACAACATCTCCAACGAAGGTATTCAAGTGGATAAAGCTAAAATCAACATAATCTCGAATCTACCTATCCCCCGTACAGTAAAGGACATCCACTCCTTCTTCGGATATGCGGGATTCTATCGTCGATTTATCTAGAATTTTAGTGCAATATCCCGACCACTCTACTAACTGATTGTTAAAGATACACCATTCGAGTGGTCAGAAAGCTTTCAAATATCTTTTGAAGCACGAAAAGAGCACCTTACCTCCGCACCGATAATATAGGCACCCGACTAGGGTTTGCCATTCGAACTAATGTGCGATGTTAGTGACTACGCTATTGGCACAGTTTTAGGATAAGGGAAAGACAATAAACCCTACATTATCTACTATGCCAGTTAAACGCTGAACGAAGCTCAAATGAATTATATAACTACTAAAAAAGAGCTACTGGCTATAGTTTTTGCCTTGGATAAATTCAGGTCTTATCTAATAGGGTCCCCAATTGTCTATTTTACAGACCACTCGACCCTTAAATACCTATTATCCAAGAAAGATGCGAAACAAAGGCTGATTCGTTGGATGATCCTACTCCAAGAGTTTGATATCACAATCAAAGATAAAAAGGGAGTAGAGAATGTGGTTGCGGACCATTTGTCTTGGTTAACCTTTGTTGACAATACTGAATTGATACCGATCAAGGACGAATTCCCAGATGAGCAACTGATGACTGTTTCCAATTTGCCTGGTATGCGGATATAGTAAATTACCTAGTCATGGGAGAGACCCAAAATTATTGGTCAAATCAGGATAAAAAAATATTCCTCTCTTTTGCACGTCACTTCTTCTTCGATGACCCGTACTTATTCAAGTAGTGTGCTGATCAGGTCATCAGACGTTGCATTCCAAATGAGGATATAATCGTGATCTTAGCTTCATGCCACTCCGAAGATTGCGGTGGCCATTTTGCTTCACAGAAGACCGTACAGAAAATCCTACATAGCAGTTTCTATTGGCCAAACATATTCAAGGATGCCCATGAATTTTGTAAATCGTGCAAACGCTGTCAAAAGCTTGGCGCAATCTCAAAACGAAATTCTATGCCTTTAACTCCCATAATCACAATCAAAATTTTTGATTGTTGGGGCATAGATTTCATGGGCCCATTCCCGAAGTTAAATAACTGCAAGTACATACTCCTTGCTGTGGAGTATATCTCGAAATGGGTAGAGGCAATCCCAACAAGGCGAAATGATCATCGAACATTTATTTCTTTCTTAAAAGAAAATATTCTTTTACATTTTAGAACCCCAAAGGCATTAATTGTGACCAAGGAAAACACTTCTGCAATAGACCCTTGGAGTCACTTCTCAAAAAGTATAGGGTTAACCATAAAATTGCCTTGGCCTATCACCCACAAACTAACGGGCAGGCAGAATTGGCTAATTGAGAAATAAAACATATTCTTGAAAAAACGGTTAGTTCAAACAGGAAAGACTGGGCAGCTGAACGATGCTTTATGGGTGTACCGTACTGCTTACAAAATAAACCCAGGAATGTCCCCATACAGGCTAGTGTACGGAAAGGCATGTCATCTCCCCGTCAAAATTGAGCATAAAGCATATTGGGCGACATGCTCATTAAACTTCGATATTAAAGAGGGAGGGAAGTTAAGAAAACCTCAACTCGCAGAGCTAGAGGAAATCCGTAGAGATACGTATGACTCTGCAAAGTTGCATAAGGAAAGGTTGAAGGCTTGCCACGATAGAACGATCTTTGGTAAATCATTCGAGCCAGGGCAAAATTTTTTATTATAAAACTCTTGCCTTCACCTCTTCCCAGGAAAACTCCGATCTCAGTGGATAGGACCATTCATAGTCAAATCTATTTTTCCACATGGGGCCGTCGAGCAATTTAATCCAAAGAATGATGAAAGTTTCAAGGTCAACGGCCAAAGATTGAAGCCGTTCTTGGACAATTTTCAACCCAAAGTTGAGCACATCCAACTGGATGAGCCCAACTATTCTTCTACTTAAAACGCCAAAGCTTGTTCACAAACTGTTGTTGTACTCTTTACTTTTACCGTATTTTGTTTTTTTTTTTCTTTTCATCTATTTCTGCTTTATTTCTCCTTTATGAATGTGACTGCGACTCTAATCCGCTATTCCATATTATCTCTCTCCTGCAGGCTGTTCAATATGAGAGACGACGACGTCCATTCAATTGGGTCATGGGCTGATTCAGGTCAATTACATCACCCTCCCTGGACTGCCGAGGAGATTGCATTCTGCCTTTCTTCTTATCAAGGGCCCGGGGCGGATGATGTAATTGACCTGACCCAAGGGTACATCCCTTACAATCCTGCCCTCCTCAACATTAATCCTTTTGAGAACATGGACTTCCCTGAAGAGAAAGGAGAACCGGAGGGGCATTTCGTCGAGGAAGTACATGATGCACTCTAGAATAGTGGGAGAACGACTCAATGTGGGAACCATAGGATGAAGACGATTTACAAGATGTAGTGCCCGAACGCCATAACGTTGTCTTCATATATGTGGATGACTTCATTGTCATCGCCTTGGTTCCATACATCTTTGTGCACATAAGCTATTTGTTGTTCCGACTTCAATGCCCCCTACTTGCTAGTGTAGATGGCTCTATCATGACAATAGTGAGGTTAATTCATTGTCACATCTCATTCTTTTCGTCTTTCTTAGTTTACTCATTTCACTTTTAGTTCTTTCAATTGTTTTATTTAATTAATTTCTTTTTGGTTCTCTTTTGTTTTCCTTGTCCAGGATTATCACTATGTACCACAATGGTCTACCAGTGTTCCTTCTGCACCAACTATTTTATGGACCTTACATAGGGTCTCCTGGTACTCCGCCATAAGAGAACAACCAGCTGAGGAGTTACACTCCTTTATCTATGACGTCGTCAAGCTCATCAGGATCACCTTTTGCTTGCGCTTTCAACTCTTTGGAGATTTTAGATGCATTTGATGATATTCTTGACGCTTTCAGATCTTTTTGGAATCATGAATTATCGCATTTGGATGTCATTTTTTAAGATTTGGAGGAGTATGAAGCGGGTGTGGAAGAAGAAATTTTCATGTTTGAAGCATAGTGCTACACTTCAAGTGTTTTTATTCACCTGTCCATCTTTTAGCAATTGAAGTGTAATCCTAGACAACAACTTTGTTATCTTTAGTTTTAAATTTTTAGTTTTTCTTTGTAATAAGGTCTTAAGTACCAAAGTGGGGGAAATAATGTTGCAAAAGGATGCTATTAAAAATTTATATTTATAAAATTTGCAATTGATATTTCTATGATGATGCTTTCTGGCTTACATGTTCTGTGCTTGCACTGCTTTTAGACTATTCTTGTATGTCGAGACTAGTTTTTGTTAATTGGGGGTGCATAGGTATTCTATTCAAAGAGTTCTGAAAATTTTGGAGCTCGATCGATCTAACTTCTCTCGATCAATTGAAGTCTTGGAATCCTTAAGCGCTTGAATAGGTCTCAATCGATCGATCTTTCGATCGATCAAAAGCTCTCGATCGATCGAGACTTGTATTTAAACGAGGCATCCCCAACACTCTTCTTCAGTTTCTCTCTCTCAAACTCTCGAGCGATTCCACACACAGAGAGAGCGCTCAGGGCGATTCTGTTGTCCCTCATCAATCTCACCATTTGGGAAGCTTCGGTGCTACAAAATCATCATCATCATCATCATCCCCCACCCCTCCACTACACGTTCACCGAGAAAGGTTCTCACCTACCCCCTATCCCATTTTCATTCAAAAACATGAGGGGGTATCCCCCCATTGGTCCTAAGATCAATTAATGTATGTCTTGATCTCTTATTTTGTTTTTTCTTGTCATTCCTGTTTCCTTTTCTCTGTCTCTGCATTTTTCTGTGCTCGATCGATCGAGCTGGGCTCAAGCGATCGAAGCTGTCCCTTGTTCAATCGATCGAGAAAAGTTCGATCGATCGAACTTATGCAGAGGCAGATTCCTTCTTTTTGTTTTGTTTTCCTGCTTTAATTGGCCCTTTGTTCTCTTTCTCTATTTCAGGGACCTCTCGCGATGAACCCTATTACAGGGTACCACAAGTCCAAGCCCCTCGATCTCACTATACCTAATCCGACACCCGCTCATGGGTTTCAGAACGACGAGGATCGAGTGTGGTTCAACTGCTATTTTCATACGCGGAAGGTGATGCTGGAGCAACCACTAGAGTCTGTATGGCTATCGGCTCCATGGTTTCTGGTGAGGATCAGAGACATGCCCCTCTAGTACGATATGTTGGTTCAGGCGAAACAGATAAAGCCTGTGCCACGATGATCAAGGATCCCGCAGCCCCATTCACCTACTGCCCTTTCTTCCGAGGGCATGAGTTCATCTTTAGCCCCGCTACTGTAGCTGCTGCTCTGGGGGTCCCTGACTGCTTTTGTCCTCGTTTACCAGGCGTCCCAGAGACTCCTCACACCACTATCATATGTGAGATCACGGGAGGGGCTGTTCTGATCTGGAATGGAGTTTCTCTCATCGAGGATCAATTTCTGATCGGGAAATACCATCTCCTCTACCTGGCGCTTTCCAACTGCATTCTCATGACTTCATACCATGAGAAGGTGGCACCATGGTACGCTTGTGTCCTCTATGCCATTGGGATGGGACAGTGCGTCTGTCTGCCTCGCCTCTACATTGATTTTTTCATTCAGCCGACGCGGTACATTGTAGCTAAGCACCATCTGAAAGACGTTTGGCCCATCCATCGGGTTATCGAGCGAGCTAGGTTGCGTCCATTAGCCACAGATGTGGTCACATAGGCATCCAGTCGATTTGGCGAGACGACGGCACGCCGTTCTGATGCACAGAAAAAGAGGAAATTAAAAGGAAAAGCAAAGAGGAGGTAAGGTTGAGGCACCGACACTGAGGGTGTGGCTTTTGGGACGTCTTTCGAGGCTGAGGAGCTTGATTCGGATAACGAGGTTAACCCTCACATTGAGGTAGCACAATTCAAGCTGAGACAGTGGTCTCAGGCTCCCTCCCAGGGAGAGTCCTCATCAGTGTCTCTCCAGACTCTCCATACTTTATTCATCGAAGAGAGGGAGGCACAGATGCAACTTGAGGGCAAGATGGACCATATGACGACTATGCTCGAGGCAATTCTGATACAGATGGGGGTTGATCAGTCGTTGCACACAGCTTCACATCCACCACCCCCTGCTACACCACCCACTACTGATCCTTCATCTTCTGCTCCACCTCTACTTGTTGATCCTTCCGCCCCATCATCATCATCTGCACCACCTCCGGTTAGGACTGTTCCTTCATCTGACCTGACCGAGAGTGCCCTAAAAGGTGGAGTGGGGACGACTGTTCCTATTGCCCCTATAGTGATCCCGTCCGATGTTGTTGATGATGCTTAGTTGGTGATGCTCATTGAGAGTATGGGAGTTTTGTTGTATTTTTATTTTATTTTTGTTTCTTTTCTCTCTCCGCTCTCTTTGCACTCTCTTGGATATTGGATATTGTGGGATTGTTTGGATATTTTGGACTTTATGATCACTGTTCTGTACTTTTATTGTTTTATCATTCCAGTGATTGGGTATTTTATTATGTATGGATCATGTTCTTTCATTTCATATTATTTATTTTGATCTTGGCTGTTTGGAGATTGTCTGTTTCAGTTACAGGTTGCTATGAGTGTTATTGTTCATTTGCTTATATCAAGTGACATCCATCTATTTTCATTTGAAAATCAACTTCTGAGGACATTGTTATTTTCTGTTGGGGGTGGGATGCAGATAGATATTCACCTGTACATGTTCACACTTAGCATTCTAAATAATTTCATTGCCAATATCATACAATCTAAATTAAAATAAAATTAGAAAATTTTGGAAATTTGAAAATTTTGAATTGTATTGGTAGAATAACTTTGAACATTTACTTCTGCTCAGTTGTTACCAAGCAATGACACATTCATATTATTCTCACCTTTTTATGAATTAAATTCACATGTTTTTCTAGTACCACTAGAATGATTGCATGTGTTGACCTTTCATGTATCCAACAATCATATGCACGTATTGATAGCTATGTAGAGAACCTAAAAATGAGTTAATACGACTATTGTGTCTAAGGAATGAGTAGTGGAAACTAGTTACCCTTGGTGAACTTTGGATCCAATCTTCAATTCTGAGGGAATTATAACATAAAATTCGAATTATCTTCCTTGAATAAGAGTATTAAATTCGTTGAATAGTCTCATTTAATTTTTATATTTGGGCTGCTTATTAGAGGAGAACGTTTAGGATTTACCAACTAAACTCAATGAACATTGAAGTGCTAAAACTAAGAAGTGAAGAAAATGATATAAGCCATCGTTATTCACTCCTTCACCTTTTCATATACCATTATCTACATTCAAGAATTTGTTTTGTTCCCAACCCCACACCGATTAAATATCGCCAATTCTAGTATGAAAATTCGAACTCCTAAATCTTATACCTTGACCTCAGTGGACCCCATTGCACATCTAATATGATTAAATTGTTGAAGTATGGAAGGGAGTAGTTGTGGGAGTGGCCTTATAAAAAGAAATGTACAAGGAGATATTTGAATGTAGAAGTTAAAAAAAAAAAAAAAAAAAAAAGAAGAAGAAAAAGGAGAATATGAAAGGATGAAAGTTGGTTGGAGGTGTGAAAAGAATACAATGAGATGATAAGATCCGTCATATGCTAATATGCGCATTTTTCTTTCTCGTCATCTTTATCTATTACATAAAAAAACTGAAAAGTCAAAGCCTTAATGATTCTTAACAACTTCGTTTGAACATGAACGTGTAATGTGATTTATCCACGGTATTTCGCTCCTCTAGTAAGTAGTATCCTTTTCGCAAGACTATACACTCTAAATGTTCGTCTTTCATTGAGTTATGCACGAAAAGCATTAGTATCCTAAATTTTATTCCTCTCAAAGCTTTCCTGCAATGTGTGATCCTTTTTAACTAAGTTTCAGTGAGACGTACTTTCATGAGTGTGAATCAATGAGAGGATTGAGTTAAAACTACAAGTTCTATAGGTGCGAGAGTCCAAACAACTCTAAATAAGGTTCAATGCATAGCTGTTAACATCACACACACACATGGATACATGACGGTGATACACATGTTATATCTACTTTGGTGACATGAGGAGCATGTGGATTTCTTTCATGGTTTGCTTGAGGTTAATATGTCTTTGTAGAGCTAAGTTAACAGTTGAGTGGGAGGGAGTCTTTAAAAGTTTTTCTATATCTTTTTTAACTTTAATTGGAGAATTTTGTGGGTACATTTACTGCAAACCCTCACGAGACAACACTCGTCCACTAGGGGAAACCTAGGGGATTAACGGCTTGTTGCATTCGCTAAATGCAACCGCAATTCCTGTGAAAGTGAATTAGGAGTTATCTCTTTCTATTTAGTTTAGTTTGTTTTAGTTTATTTTATTTTAGTCGTTGTAGCATTAGTTTAGCTTGTTTTATTATCGCTTTATCGCTACCCTAGCGATAAGCTAGTTGGGGTTGTGACAAGCGGGGGTATTTGTAAAATACAACCGCACTAAAATAAAGAAATGCGTTGATTTAGTTTTCAACTCCCTATTATATCTGCAATTCGTATTACAATGCCAACTTTTATACAATATGACTAATCTATGAGAAGTTGTGTTGTTTTAGCTATTATTTGTACAGATCACTGTTTTGCTGTGTTAAAAAATGAATAGCAAGATAAAAGGAAAGCTTGATTATAAGCAAGAAAATTCAAAGATGAAAAGTGGAGTTCGAGCGATCTAAGAATCCTCAAGCGATCGAAGTTTCGATTGATCAAAAGCAGTTCAAGCGCTCGACTTTTCCAAAAGTTCAATCGATCGAGTGATATTCGATCGATCGAACATGGTTTTTATCAGAACTTACGCACACGCAGCAGATTCGTATTTTGTAACCCTAGGTTTAGGTTTTGGTATAAATATAAGTTGTATTCTCGTCTATAAGGACGCACACATTGTTTTTTTTTCAGTTTTATAGAGCGATAGAGAGATTTGTTCTTGGTTTTGTAGGTTGCTCAAGGTTTTATATTAATTTTGTATTGGATTCTTATTAAGTAATCACAGTTCTTCGTTCCAGGTTTTTATACATTAGTTAATTTACATTCTGCTTGATTAATCTCGTAGTGAAGCTGTTATAATCGTAGGTTTTTAAAGTGTTAGTGATAAAATCCATAGTCTTCGTAATTTGCATATTAAATTCGCAACCAAACGTAACCTTAATGAATATTTACGTTAAAAACAGATCTGAGACACTCTAGACCATATCTGAGTTGTCCTAGAGTTGGGGGATCACAATGAAACAGTGATCTCCATCCTCTGCCATGCATCATTGTAAAGCCGGTGTTCGATCGATCGATGTTTGTTCAATCGAGCGATCCAGAGGTAGAGTCAAGCGATCGAAGTCATTTCGATCGATTGAGAGATGACAATGTTCGATCGATCGAAAGCGTGTCGATCGGCCGAACCTTCAGATTCTTGAGAAGATCCCTTTCAGTATTCATAGACTTTCTGTTTTTTAGATTTGTTATCAAACTGTCCCTAAATGCTCAGTTTGTCAAAACAGTTTCTGAACTTTAAGCCTTAAGGTATTTTTCTTCAATAACTTTTGCAAACCACTTTGAATGCTAACACCATTCAGAGTGCGAGTCTTGACTATTGTTTTAAACCGCCTTCATGTATTTTTAGCTCAATTGTGATGATGTAGTTCCGGTCATGAAATGACTATTGACTCTTTATCTTAGAAATACGGAATACTGTAAATGGATGTACTCCGTTGAGCTTCAATTCAAACTGCATGGTAGATGGCTAGGTCACTGCGGATTCGTGTGATCCCAACGTTCCCCTTTTATTAAGAAACACCGTTTTTAAATATTGTTTTAGTTAATTAGTTAATTCATAGTTTAATTTAATTGCTCTATTTTTAGTAGTCATTAATTGTGGAACTCCGTGTTCTACATCTTCTTTAAACATTGAATTTTTATTTTCCTTTTAGAGTTTAATCTAAGTGTTTAGTTTACAACCTTCCCTGTGGGATCGACCTAGTCTTAATCAGAATACCACTTGCACGTTTACCTACACTTGGGAGATTATCTCCTTGTCGGAGATTATCAAACTCTCTCTTCTTCGCATTAAGAGCAGCCCTTGGAAAGAATTGGCGATTAAACTCTGCTTTGAATCCCTCCCAAGTTATTGGTGCTCTTTGGTCTAGGACGTTCACCCACCAGTTCTGGGCTTCACCCTTAAGTACATCACTGGCATTCTCAATTTTCTCCTTATCGGTCATCGGAATCGATCGGAAAATTCTCTCCATATCCATGATCCAATGTTCTGCGAGCGTTGGGTCGGGTGTCCCATGAAATTCCATCGGTTTCTTCCGGGCAAACTGTTCTGATATTGACCTCATACCCCTATTTTCAGGCGCATGTACTACAACTATCGGTTCTGGCTCCAATGGAGGTGTTGGAGGTAATCTGTCCGCTATATTTCGTATCATCTCTCCCATGTTCCCCATCATCTCTGCCATTTCATTCATACGTCGAGTATGTGGCGATAGTTCTCGCTCTTCGTCACTCATGATTTCAATCCTGTAGTTCTCAATGCATAAACACTATGCATGTACAACAATAACAATAGTATGTATGTAAAACAACATCCATATGCATCAAACATCTCTAAGATGCATGAATGCAATTGAAAACATGTGACAATCCACTCAACACTCCACTCGTCGTCGAACGTTCCCAAAGTTTTGTTACCTCTAGCTCTGATACCAATAAATGTCACGACCCATCCCGCTAACGTGCGGAAACAGGACACGTGGCACGCCACCAAGGCTCATCCAATTAATTAAACGATTATACGCAGCGGAAAAGAACTTAACACAACCTTTCGTATATAAAACTTTAGGAAACATTACCCTTCGAGTTGTAAAATCCGTATAAAATTTAAAACGAAATCATATTTCAAAACGGATGAATTTATGTTGAAAGGGGTCTCAAAGGTACCCTAAGAACCAATCAAAACCTTTTGAAAATTTTCGGAAGGTGTATAAAAAGATTTCTGGCAGGGGGCATTTCGACCGGTCGAACGACCCCATTCGACCGGTCGAATGACCCTCTGGCAGAATCCTGCAGAATGCTGCAGAATTTTGCCAAAGCATCACTCAACCTCTTCACTTCCATGCTTCCTAACATGTTGAAAACTTTTTAAACTTCACCATCTATACTAGATTTTCAAGATCATCATAACGACATAATAATCCACAGAAAGAGATAATTAACGGAACAAGCTAAGGCTTGTTTGGCTCAAAATATAAAAGAATAAGTACAATCCTTCAAACCGTTAAATTTACAAGTAGAACCTTCCAAAACACGAATCCACGAGTTCGGATTCATTACCACGAATTCAAAAGGAGTTAAGTACATAACATGACCTTACAATTCCATTCCAAAACTTAGAAGTGACGTTTCTAGTCCTAACTTCCAAAAATTACATTATCAACCAAGGAATGGAAGACAAAAACATATACAAAGTGGTTCAACCCCGTCGTTCCCGCGGTCTCACTCTTCACGCTTCTTTTTCCCTTTCTTCTTGTCACCTGCAATGGAGGAAATCTCCACTGCTCAGCTATATGCTGAGTGTACAATTCTAAACAAATGCATATGAGGCAATTCATGTTTTAAACATCTAAATCACATAATTTAGTCTCCGGGGAGAGAGATACGCATTCACCCAGTATATCGGCAAGTCTTAAATCTTAAACCGCGATGTCAATGGTTAGCCAAGGATCACTCAACCATTACACCCATCTGCTCTGGTTGGCCACTTCCCACACCAAGCAAGTAGTCGTCACTACTATAAACTCTCAAACATCGAGAGGCGTGCACCGGCGTAAAATTATATCAAACTCCCCTTTGACTCACATAGACATTTAACATACTCACATAATCATGTCACCGTGCTTTTCTATACATACTCGCTAACTTTAACCGGCCTAATTTAACACATAAGTTTGCCCGGATCACAAGTCATACAAAATATCTAAAACATCCAAAATTGTCTATATTACATAGGTTCGGAATTCATACCTCGTGCGATTTTCCTATAACTTCGAAGGATGAACTAGGAGGTCGATTAAACGTCGGATTTCGAATATCAAGCGATTCCTACAAGTTTACAAGCGTTTACCCCAAAATTCTAACATTAGGATTTTTATAAAACTTAACCAAACTAGTCCTAACTAGTATCAAAACGAAGCCCTTACCTCAAGGAGTTCGAATCTCAAATTTGGTTGAAAACTGACGGACGAACGGTCGCCGTTTGTCGTCGCAAAGCCCGTAGCAATCAATCTCCCTTTCTCTCTCCTCTCCCAAGATATTATATAAGTTTTGTAACTAATGCAAATACATCCACTCCTATTTATAGACAAACTCTTCGGGAATCTCGTTTACTCCCCCGTGAGTTTCTTAAACTTCTAGTTAACTCCCGAAACTTCGCACACGTCCATTTTACAACTTTACGAGTGAAAATTATCAATTTCAAAAGTTTTCGACTAAGACTCGTTTGGTCCAAAAATACGTCCGAAAACTGAATTATGTGGAATCTCTACACAACCTACCTTTTTATGACGTGTCACTCACGTTCTCACCACAGTTCTCAAAATGATATAAAACAGTACCAAAATTACCAGAATTTACTCTTCGCAAATAAATTCACTATTCATGAAATATCAAATAGTTCAAATAACATTTAAAGCATATAAATGTCATTTAGTCATACGGATGCCTCATGGTCCTCCGATTACCGTGTCCTCAATCGACACTCCACCGTTGACTACAGTCAACTACTTATCACAAATTATTAATTAACATCGATAATTTGTGAAATTCAAATATGCATGTTAAAACCATGAATCTTTGGAACGGTTGTGACAGTGAGGGAGATGAAATTGAAGGTGATCTAGGAAGTAAAACAATACACGAGAGTAGAAACCAAGTACTATCGGATTTGGAGTTTACTTTGGCAAACCCTCCTTATGTTCTTTCATGAGGACGTCCAAAATCACTAAGACAAAAACACCTGATAGAAAATCAAGCTAAAAAAAAGCGCAAGTGTAGCATTTGCAGGGAAACAGGACACTTCAAAAGTAATTGCCTGCCAAAAAAAAAAAAAAAAACAAGGTAACTAAAATCAGTTTTCACTTTAGCATATTTTAATTTTTTATTAGTGTTATTCTCACATCTAATACTTTTCTCTCTCCTTTTTTTTTTCATTCTTTATTTTATTTTATTTTATTTTTTATTTTTATTTATGAACTCAGACACAATGCTAGTACAAGCTTTTCACCTATAAACTTAGGTGCATCTTACCCTTCTAATTTTTCTGAGGTAATGAATTTTCATTTTCTCTTTATATATTACATACGTATTGTTTTGGAAGGGTTTTATTTGAGGGGGCTATGGTCGAAGCGCCCTAAAATATATTGGGTTACATAGCTTGTGTTATTTCTAATCTATTGTTTATTCTAGGCCTCTTCACCAAGAACGCATTATCCTTCATCTCCTACATATTCCATGTCGGATGATCCTAAACATTCAACTTTTATGGTATGTATTTTTGTGTTCTCTCGCCCTTACAATCTTGCACGTATTTACCTTTGAGTATGGGGCCAGCAGCTAATTTCCAGATCATTCCTATTATTTTGTATGATGATTCCCACTTCATGAAGATCTTTCTAAAACAAGGCGCACCAATTCCAAAGGTTGTGCCATGGTGGTATAAAATCTGATCTGAAGATGCATCTAAGTGGGAAGTTTTGGTAAATCCCATGGTTAACGATTGGGGAAGATAATGTCAATTGTCCATAGTTTAATTTATTTTTGGTAACTTAAAATTTTGATTTTTTTTTTGGTATTTTTATAGTCAATGTGGATTTTGTTTGATATGATTTTTTTGGGTATTTTTATAGTCAATGTGAATTTCGTTTTATAGATCTTGTTTTGTATATTCCGAATATATAAATTTTGTGGAAAATAGAATTCTGGATTGAAAGTCATGGCATTTTGAAGAGAAAAAAATGACTACTATGGTGCACGCTACAGTAATTTTTGAGGGCATTTTTGTCCCCCCCCCCCCCCCCCCCCCCCCAAAAAAAAAAAAAGAAGGAAAAAAAAAAAGCAAGGACTGTTGGGATTAAAAAAAAAAAGGTTAGGAACCTATATTTGGAATGTGTTCATTATAGAGACCTATGGCCGAATGACCCAAATTAAAACCATTACAGTTAAAAAAATTAAAATTATTTTCCCAATTCTGTAATGATAGCCACTATTTTCCTGATTAATAAAAAATTAAAAAAAAGAGCCACTATTTACTATTCTGTAACCTAGAATGCTCACATTTTGCTCATCCTCCTTTCCCATTACATTATAGTGGAGTTCAATACTTTACACTACTCATTAATTCTCATTTAAGCTTGAGTCCCACTGCATTAGCCAATGAGAGAAGAAAGTAAACAATTTTGGAGTGATAAAAAATGAGAGCATTTTTGCTCACCCAAAAACTGGTACACCAATGCTCGCCCAAACATCTCATTGTTTAATCCCGGATTCCTACTGCATTGGCCAATGGAATACTTTGGTGAGCATTGGTGTACCATAATTTGGCTGAGCAAAAGTATTTTCATAAAAAATATACTCAATTCGAAACAATAGATAAAGCAAATTAAAAAGGATCCCACCAATCAACTAGTCACGTGAAAGCAAACTTGGGGCTTACTGCTTCATTAAATGAAGACACAGAATGTCAGCAATGTTTGAAAAAAAGGAAGAAAGATCAGCTATGCTTCTTCACCACCAATTGTGTGTGTTGTCCAATGGGCTAAAGGCTTTTGACACATGTCACTATTTAGTTGGGCACAAGGTTCTAAACCATCTTTTCATGTGGTACTCTTTGCACATACAAAAATTTCTCACCTTCTCTCCTGTGTAGCTTATAAATCTGACTTGGTAGCCCACTATTGGATTCCGTTAAAGCATATTAGTACGGATCATCCGTCTAAAATTTATTCCCATTTTTTTGCCAATATTTTAGTTTTGAATTCAGTGGGTCCCACAATTGTGTAAATAATCCATGAACCAAATAAAGGAAACGATAAAGATTATCGATAATCTTAGGTTGAAATCAAAATCCACCCTAAGAATACATAAATCAAACAGTTTAGGTGAAATTATAAGATTGATCCATCGTCCCTTACCCTCCTAAGTCTCAAGGTCACCTGTCAGGATCATCCTTCGTACTAGACTTGATACTCCCAGCCGAAGCACTTCCCTCTCAAGTCTCAACTCTCACGGTGTTTGTAGACCTTGAAGTGTTGATTCAAAGACTTGCGTTCTTCTTTGGTTTTTTGCAAAAGAAATTTTTGCTGACCTGGCTTTTTTGTTTGTTTGTTCCAGATTGAGAGGCCATTAGGCTAACGAAATTGAGGAGAAGGAAAACCTTGAAGTACCTTTTTGGCTTGCAATGACAAATCTAATTGATTGTTATATATATTGTTATGATATGTGAGCATTTGGACATTGATAGTCAGTTGCCTTGATTGGGATAAGTATTGATTTAACGATCAAAGATTACGTTTCAATAGGTAATTAGCCTAATTTTTTTAACTATTTTTTTTAGACTAATTAATTTTAAATAAGAACCTTAATTTTTTAAAAAATTTTAAGTAAGATAAATAATATCCTGGTTGTTCGAACCGTTCTTGTTTTGACGACTATTACCGAACAAGCATGCATTTTTCAGCTATGAAGCATGTTATTAGTGAATGCACTACTCTTTATATTGAAACAATAAATTGTTAAGAACATTGATTTAAATTCGGCAGTAGCTAGATGATTTATATTCACTAAAGCCTCTTCGAGAATAAATTCAATAGGTTTGACATTTTGTATTAACTTTTGGCAACAACACACAAAAAAAAAGGATAATATTTTGTTACTAGCTTTTGGCAATTTTTCGTATGGACATTTGTTTTTAAAATTTTTGCCCCATGTACTTCAAATCATCTCACAAATACTCTCTGTACTTTGGATTAAGATGAAACAATTATTTAACATGCATAAATCATGTTTACAAACAACTTTTCTTGTAGTGAACGAATATTAATTGTGAAATTTTAAAAGCCAAAATAAAATATTTCAGAAAAATAATTTCTACAATTGCGATGGGCCAAAAGTAACCTTTTGGACAACTCATTCTAATTTCTTCTGATTTATTGTATAAGAAAAAAAAGCTGTCAAACAGTCTACTAAGGGTACGTATTAGTGACACATTGGAGACAAGTGGAAAATTGAAAAGTATGCTCACCATAGGGAGTGTATGTGACGAATATTCCACTAAACAAGTTTTTGTTCTGTTATATTATGTTATATTTAACTGACTTGCTAACTATTTTACTTTAGGCAAAATTACATGAGAGTACAAGTGGCACGATTTGAAGTATTGTGCAAGGGTGTATCTGTAATTATTCCTAAATTTTAATATTCAAATGTGGGAAAATGGCCATAGGTAACAATACGTAAGTCTAGTGACAATGCATCCAAAGGCACTCAAACTGGGGAAGGATAATCGAGAACTACTCCCTCCGTCCCTTTTTTTTAGTCCACCTTTGGAAACTCAACTTATTAAGGGGATAAAAATAATCTATATCTACTTTCCACAATTGTCTCTAATCATTACAATAATTTTTTTAGTTTTGTCTTGGTGTATATTTCAATGAAGGATAGTTTTGAAAAGTAAGTAAAAATTGTTTACCAATTTAAGAAAAAGGACACTAATTTTAAGACATCTCAAAATAGAATATAGGACTCAAAAAAAGGATGGAGAGAATTTAATATTTTATGGAATAATTCGGTGAAAGGTCCTTCAAAATTCGGCAGCACTGTCAAAGGGTGTTGGAGACGAAGTCCCTCGTCATTTTATTTATTTGTTTTTAGACATATTTACCATTATGTTTGTGAAAATGCGCTATCAGATAAGGGTAATACTTGGGACAAAACTTTCATACAACCTCCTCAAAAGATGTGTCTATCTCTTTCTTGTGTCACTGTGGGGTCCAGTGATATCACAGGAGAGAGATAGACACATCTTTTAAGGAGGTTGTATAAAAGTTATATGAAAGTTGTGTCCCAAATATTGCTCATCAGATAATACTATATGTTAGCTTAGTTAACATGTTTATACCTTACAATGGCCAAAATTTTTAAATATATATATAGATGTATATGTATATATTGTTTTGGCCTAGTCACTTGGGTGATTTTATTTTACTTTTATTACATGTATTTATTGTAGATCTATGCATTGAATTAGGCATATTTGCATGAACGAAAAATTTTTGAGCCTCAATTTGATCTTTTTGTGGGATTTTATTTAACAAAATATGTTATTATTGCATTAACCGGTCAATTTTGACAAATAGTGTCATGTGTTTGAATTAAATGACAAATTTTGGTTCAGAGGATTTATCGGTCAATTCTGATACAAGCTAATAATATTATCTGTTTGAATTCCAGGATTGGCCCCGAATATTTGGAGGCTTGGGACGCACTAGTAAATGGGAGGCCCTTATACGGGAGTTTGGGAACAGCGCCTCCGAGGCGATTTTTTTGGGGTCTATTTATACGTAATTGGCGATTTTTTTTGGATCTACTTATAATATAAGTCTATATGTGAAACTTAAACATTGTATGCATGGTATCTTTCAAAATTCTTGGCGGGCCTATTTCTAAAACTAAAAATTCTTACACTAAAAGTATAATTTTCAAAATTCTATGGCCTTTGATTTTGAGTTTTATATACATGTATACAGGGCCGGTCTCGAGTTTTTGGAGGCCCGGGACGAACTACTGAAAGCGAGGCCCTTATACTGGGGTTCAGGGGCAGCGCCCCTGAGATGATTTTTTTAGGGTCTACTTATACATAATTGACAAATATATATATATATATATATGAGTAATATTTGGGGCACTAACAAATTCTACTAACACTTACTAACACACTCTATCTCTCTCCTAGTGGTATTGTGGGGTCCGTAGTGGACCCTGCAATACTACTAGGAGAGAGATAGAGTGTGTTAGTAAGTGTTAGTGAAATTTGTTTGTGCCCCTAGCAAGACCCTATATATATATATATATATATTTTTTTTTTATGGTTTACTTATACAAAATTGACGATTTTTTTGGGGGTCTACTTATAATATGAGTCTATTTGTGAAACTTAAGCATTGTATGGTATCTTTCAAAATTTAGAGGGGCTTATTTCTAAAACTCAAAAAATTCTTACACTAAAAGTGTAATTTTCAAAATTCTAAGGGCCTTTGCTTTTGAGTTTTATATACATGTACATCAATATATATATATATATATATAGTTGATGGCACTAAATTGAGCCTAAGGAGAGGTCTAAATGTAAAATTCAAAAAAAATCTCAAGGTAAAAATATAAGTATGAAAATTTCATGGAAGCCCTCAAAAGTTTGTGAACTTTGGTGGCCCAAGGCGGTTGCCCCCTTTGCCACCCTTTTGAGCCGGTCATGCATGTATATCAATATATATGTAATTGATGATACTAAATTGGACCTTAGAGAAGACTTAAATGTAAAATACTATACTAAAAATCTCAAAGTAAAAATACAATTATAAAAATTTTATAAAGATCTTCAAAATTTTATAAACTTTAATAACTCGGAGCTCTTGCCCTTCGCCCCTTTGGGCCGGCGATGAGTTTGACTTAAAGATAACATTATTATTATTATTATTTTCATTTCCTGGCTAAAGGTCATAGGTGAGGCAAGCAGGATCTTTTGGGCACGAAATTTAGAGAGTCCCAAAAATGCTACATTGTGGGCAAATGATAGTCCTTGCCTCACAAAGGGGAACATTAATGAAATGGATTTTTTTTTTTTTTTTTTCCTTTTTATTTTTTGTTTCTCACAAAATTTCTGAACCAAGTAAATCCTTCAATTTTTTTTTTTGGTTTTACCTCACTAAATCATCAACCGAATAAAGCCTAATATAACCACACAAAGTCATTAACACCATATACATTATCTTGCCAGGGTAGACAAATGCTAAGTCATAAAAACCATCTCAAATAAATATCCACTTTCAAAATATTTACCCTTTTACCATATAATATAATAAGTTTTCTTAAAAAAATTTTATCGGATTTGTTTTGGTATTGGATTTAGGTATGGAAAAAAAAAAAAGAAAACATAGAGCAAAATGTTTTTCTGCATTTGGTTAATATGAAAAACAACGAGAAAACTAGGAAAGAAAAGAAAATAAATTAAGGAATAAATTAAACATTTTGAATGTTATGAATTATTTTTCTACCTTCATTTATATAGGATAATTACATGTTTGCAATATTTTATTTTTAATATCATTTACGTATGAAGTAAAACACAAGGGAAACTCGAGAGAATTAGTTTTCCTTCTTGTTCTCATTTCCCTATTCTTTTCCCTTATAAAATCTATTAACCAAACAGAGTCTACTTAGTGCGCGACACTATGTCAACATTGTGACCATGGTAAACAAGCCTCGCCAGTCCTTGGCTGCCTCCACAAGTTCTCAGCCATAGAGAGAAACCAATTTGCAATCCTGTAAGGGGGAAAATAATGGTAAAATTCCATTGGCTCCTTTCTAAATTTTGAATGCCACCCAATATTTCATTCCTCACCCATCTTTTTGTTAGAAAAACAGGTTTAAATGGAAAGTTTAAACGCGCAGCGGAAAAATCAAGTTATGAAACTTTATTGGCATGCCCGGATCTACTACTCGTCAATTCTACATATGCGCACAAGAGGGGACACGAGTTATACCTTAGTGTCTTGAACCCAATTCTGATCTTCAACTTCCAGCAGCCTCCACTAGATGATCTTCACCCTTATGACTCCTGCGGATGCCTGCCAGAAAGACTAGGGTTGGTGGGAACCCTAATGGAGAGGATAGAGAAGGTTTTGGGACTCCAAAACAGTTTCTGCAGCTTCTGACGTTCAAAACGACGAACAACCTTTTCCAGAACGCAGCTGCCCTATTTATAGATTCCCAGAACCGACCTAGACTTCGAGCGATCGAAGTGCCTTCGATCGATCGAACATTCGATCGATCGAACCATCTTCGATCGATCGAACCTGCAGACTTCAATCGATCGAGACATCTTCGATCGATCGAACCTGTCTGGACATCATCCTCAAGCATCTTTCCAAGCATCCTTGCGGAGCTAAGAGTGGGACCTCCTAGGCTCTTTATTGTTGGCTCAGACCAGTTTGTTAATTACCATGACCAAACTCTTTGATCAGCAAACTAACTAACTGGTCAGTTAAAGTTTACTCCACTATAAAACGATAACTGAACTCCAACGCAAAAGAACATATCCGAAGCGATAACTAGACTTGTATGTTGTACTAATGTCCCTCTACCGTCAGCATTCGTAATCATATTCAGGTAATCGGATAACTGTTACTGTCAACCTGAATCATGATTACTTCTTGTATTCCTTGAGTCCCATTCACCCTTCATGATTACCAAACATGTTGATAACTCTTATCAACAAGACTGCAGTACTCAGTAATCGACTTGGTGACATTCTCAAGGGAATGCTTACTCTGAAACAGAGGGTAGATTCTATCTTGACAATATATGTTCACAACCCTATGAATATGACATACCCAAGATACCCAGGTGTTGATCTTTTATAGACCTCACTGATTGGTAAATCAAAGCAGTCATATCCACAGTCTGTGTTCATAATCGTCTCAAGATTGAGAACACGTACCTTATACAAGTTATGAGTTCCTATTGACTGTTTGACAGTCTTAAGCGTCAATAGGAAACTCAGGTCCGTCAATGCACTATAAGCACTAGCATATCAACTAAGAGCTACACTCTAGTGATTGAGATTAATCACTCCATCCAATGGTAGTTAATTATGCTACAGTGTAGACTTGATGAGGTATCCAGTCTCATCATCCACTGTGACACATTCTAAGTATTAAAGAATAGTAATTCGTATCTCACTTGTGTGCATCTCATACACACACGAATTACTTACTATAATACTTAAGGATTAACAATCATCTCATGAAAAGAACATACACAATAAAATGTAAAGCTGATATCCATATATTAAAATGTCAATGTCTCATACAGAAAGTAATGGTTTGAGGGCACAAACCCAACAAACTCCCACTTGCACTCATAACCATTCAGAACTACATCTAAGACCTAGACTATCTAGATGACGATCAAAGACCTTCTGTGGCAAGGCCTTTGTAAACGGATCAGCAAGATTGTCAGCTGTGGCAATCTTGGTGACAGTCACATCTCCACGTTGAACAATATCTCGGATAAGATGATATTTCCGCTCTACGTGCTTTCCCTTTTCGTGGTTCCTTGGCTCCTTGGACTGAGCCACTGCCCCACTATTATCACAATAAAGCGTAATAGGCGACAGCGACGCTGGTACCACCTCGAGTTCCATAAGGAACTTCTTGAGCCAAACAGCTTCCTTTGCGGCTTCACAAGCAGCCACATACTCAGCTTCTGTAGTTGAGTCTGCAATGCATTTCTGCTTAATGCTCCTCCAACTGACAGCACCACCTCCCATGGTAAAGAGATGACCGGACGTCGACTTCCTCGAATCTTTATCTGACATAAAGTCCGAGTCAGTGTATCCCACTGGAATTAACTCACTACCACCGTACATAAGCATGTAATCTTTAGTTCTTCTCAAGTACTTAAGAATGTGCTTAACGGCTGTCCAGTGCTCTGGACCCGGATTCGACTGATATCTGCTAACCATGCCAACAGCAAAGCAGATATCTGGTCTAGTGCATAACATCGCATACATGAGACTTCCCACTGCAGAAGCATAGGGAACTCTTGTCATGCGATTCCTCTCCTCCTGTGTCTTTGGACACTGGTCCTTGGAGAACGCTAAACCATGCCTGAAAGGTAACAAACCTTTCTTCGAATTATCCATTGAAAACCTAGTTAGCACCTTATCGATATAACCAGCTTGAGATAATCCCATTATCTTTCGCTTGCGATCCCGAAAGAGCTTTATCCCAAGAATATAGCTCGCCTCTCCTAGATCCTTCATATCGAAAGTACTAGCTAGCCAAACCTTGACCGTTGACAATGCCGCTACATCATTTCCAATGAGTAGAATGTCGTCAACGTAAAGCACAAGAAAAGCCACCACTTTCCCTTCACTCTTCTTGTATACACAAGGTTCATCCAGATTCTGTATGAAACCAAACGATTTGACCGCTTGGTCAAATCGTATGTTCCAACTTCTGGATGCCTGCTTAAGCCCATAAATGGACTTTTGCAACTTGCATACCAAGTTATCTTTCCGACCAGCTATGAACCCTTCTGGTTGTTGCATATAGATGTCCTCCTCAAGATTGCCATTCAAGAATGCAGTCTTGACGTCCATCTGCCAGATCTCAAAATCTAGGCATGCAGCAACGGATAAGAGTATTCTGATGGACTTGAGCATGGCCACCGGCGAGAAGGTTTCCTCATAGTCAATGCCCTCCCTCTGAGTATAACCTTTCGCAACAAGCCTTGCCTTAAAGGTCTCAACCTTTCCATCAGATCCTCTTTTCCTCTTGTAGACCCACTTACAGCCAATGGGTTTAATATTGGCTGGAAGTTCTACAAGATCCCAGACCTGATTAGAATCCATAGATTCCAATTCAGCCTTCATAGCTTTAACCCAATGAGCTGAATCAACATCAGCCATTGCCTCTTCGTATGTGGTAGGATCAGATTCAGATTCTATGGAGACAGCTTCAAAAACTTCTCCTAAGAACATGTATCTATCAGGCTGGCTGATAATCCTCCCACTACGACGAGGTACTGGTGCGGAAATAGGTGAAGAAGTGGTGTTTTCCTGATTTACATCGTTATTAACTACGGGTTGGACTGAGGGCTCTCCTTCTATCTCTCTAAGATCTATCCTTCCCTTAGGTTTATGGTTCATGATATAATCATCCTCCAAGAAAATAGCATTCGTACTGACGAACACCTTCTGTTCTCTTGGATCATAAAAATACCATCCATAAGTACCCTTTGGATACCCCACGAAGTAACATACTTCCGATCTAGAATCCAACTTGCTCATCTTTCCTTTTAGCACATGTGCCGGACATCCCCATATCCTGAGATGTTGCAAAGAAGGCTTGCGCCCAATCCACATCTCTCGTGGTGTCCTGGGAACAGATTTGCTTGGTACTAGATTTAGTATGTAAGCAGCGGTTTCCAAAGCATAACCCCAAAGAAATAAAGGTAACTCAGAATAACTCATCATTGACCTAGTCATGTCTAAAAGAGTCCGATTCCTTCTCTCCGCTACACCATTTTGCTGAGGCGTGCCAGGTGCAGTCAACTGTGACAGAATCCCATTCTGTACGAGGTGATCAATAAATTCATTAGAGAGGTACTCGCCACCTCGATCAGATCGAATGGCCTTGATATGTGTGCCCAATTGCTTCTCCACTTCAGCCCTAAACTCTTTGAACTTTTCAAAGGCTTCAGACTTGTGCTGCATTAGGTACACATATCCATACCTAGAGTGGTCATCAGTAAATGTTATGAAATACTCATAACCACCCCTTGCTCTAATATTTATTGGTCCACACACATCAGTATGAACTAATTCCAACAATGCATTGGTTCTATTGCCCTTTGCAGGGAAGGACCTTTTGGTCATCTTACCCTCTAAACAAGACTCGCAGACTTCTATTGGTTCGAGAACCAAATCGCCTAAGACCCCTTCTTTGACTAGTCTGCCAATCCTATTTAGATTGATATGACCAAGCCTCATATGCCAAAGCTTTGTTGGATTAGTGGAAGGTCTCTTTCTTTTAGATGGTACAGTTACCACTGAGTTATTAAGTTCCATACAAGAATCTTTAGAAATATTGGGAGTAATCACATACAAACCATTTGATTTAACACCAGAACATATAAAAGAACTATTTCTTTTAATCACAACTTCAGTTCCAAAATTAAAAGAATAACCATTATTCGATAAATTAGAAACTGAAATTAAATTACGTCTCATTGAAGGAACGTAAAGTACATCTGATAAAATCAAAACTTTATTGTCTAGAAATTCTAAAACTACGACTCCTATAGCAACCGCAGAAACGGTTGCGCTAGAACCTAGAGTAAGTACGATTTCCCCTTCACTGCACTTCCTGGTTGATCTGAACCCCTGCAATGAATTACAGATATGGTTAGTCGCACCAGAATCAATGCACCAAGTGTTTGAAGTATCCGTTATAAAACTTACTTCAATCACATGTGATTCAATCATACCTTGAACTCTTGTAGCTAAGAATTGTGGACAGTTCCTCTTCCAGTGGCCCTTCTCACCGCATTGGAAACACTTTCCTTTGCCTTGGCCACCCACCTTCCCTTTGCCCTTACCTTTTCCCTTAGATTTTGCAATCTTAGGGACTGGTCCAACACTTGAACCACCAGTGCTAGCCTTCTTCTTCCCTTTCTTTCCTTTCGGCATAGATCGGGAAGAGGAAGCGCTTTTCTCAACGTTTAAAACGCTGCCCCCAGGTTTGATCACCCCTTCCGCTGCCAATAAAGAGCTCATCAATTCGCTCATTGAAAAATCCATTTTATTCATATTATAATTCAGTTTAAATTGAGCGAATGATGGCGACAGCGTATTGAGGATCATATCAACTTGGGTCTGTGCATCGATGTTGGCACCTAGGGTCTCCAGCTCGTTTAAATAACCAATCATTTTCAAAACATGTTCTTTGACTGGAGTCCCTTCCGACATCTTAGCACTCATTATCTTCTGCATAGCTACCTGTCTGGCAGGCCTGCCATGCTCCCCAAACATCTTTTTCAGGGATTCGATAATGTCACTGGCGGAATTGTTCGACTGGTATTGGTGTTGTAACACATTAGCCATAGAAGCCAATATGTAACAACGAGCCATCCCATTCGACTTTTTCCATTTATCGAACTCGCGTCTAGCAGCAGCCGAAGCATTTGCAGCGGGTTCTTCGGGGCATGGGGTGGTGAGGACATATATGTGATCCTCCGCAGTTAACACGATGTCAAGATTATGTTTCCATTCAGTGTAGTTGTTTCCAGTTAACTTGTTTTGAGTGAGTATGGTGGCAAGTGGACTAAATGCAGATCCAGACATTATGATTTACTGAAAAATCAAAACAAAATAAATGTGGATATCAGAATTTGACAGTTTGAAATAAAAGAATCCTTTTAAAACTCTTATTTTAAAACTAAGTCGCCGGAATATCGAAACGAAAGAATAAAGCCTCCGTGTGGTGGTCAATGTTCGATCTTTCAATTTATCATAACTTATCCGCTATGCAACTCTTGCAAAACAAGTTATGACTTCCGAACCTATTTGATCTCTAAGTTTCTGAATAATGCCCCGTGTGGGATCCCTTATCCATAGCTTAGCTAGTGTGTACCATTAACTAGGATCCAATCACAACCGTCTCAAGTAGTGCCTCCGTATGGTGGTCACCCTCTAACACGTCTGATTGATCCTTATCAAAAGAAGTTCACATCTAGTAACCAATGAGTAATGCATCCTCCGTATGGAATGATCACCCCTGGCGAGGTGACACAGAATGCATCACTCATCTTACAGTGAACCGTTAATGGAAGATCGTGGGTGTAATTAATAAGACCCTCTCCCACTAGATTTAGTAAAAAAGGATTTTGCTTTTTGAGAAAATCTGTTTCTACACACTTCCCATAAACATCTAATGTTTAATAATGTGTTGAAAACGGTTTTTGAATTTTATTTTAGAAAACTTGTTTTGCGTGCATGCAACAATGTATTGTACGCCAATCACAAACAAAGCACATAAAACAAAAAACTAAAATGAAATAAAAGACATCCAAACGATGCCTCTATCTCCCATGGCTCTATCTCCATAGAACCTGCTTTTGGTTTGATCGCCTCCAGCTCCATCTTCATGGACAACGGCTCCTTGCTCCATCTTCATGGATATTCTAATTCTATTACATTGAACCTATGCCTCTTTTGAAGCTTACAATTTATCTAGAAATAGAAATAGCAACAACAAAATAAAAGGCTAGGGAAACCGGTGCGACTTTCCTTTTCGTAGGATTGAAGTCGCAGCGCCCTTTACATATGCCTTAAAACCAAACCAAACTTAAAATAACACACCAATCTAAAAACATTCAAACACAAAATTAAATGCTCTTGGCGCCATAGGAGATAGCGACTAATCTTTTGCTGCAAAAGGTTAGTTGAACACACATCCACGCATATATATAACAAAATATAACTATTGGAACCCTTAATTGATTCACACTGTATATAAACTCTTTACATACTGAATTAGAACTCAAAACAGCATCTAACTTCTCTGTCATAGTTCGATCGATCGAAGACCGTTCGATCGCTCGAACCTTCGATCGATTGAACACTGTTCAATCGCTTGAACATTCTATTTCACAGAATGATTAAAAATTTTGCAGAATACGTTAAAATTAAACTTTTAATTTCAAAATACTTTTAAAACTGTGAAACAGAAAACCTGACAAAGAGTCTGTGTCGATCGATCGAACTCTATTCGATCGCTCGAACAACAGAAGGTTTCGATCGATCGAAACCTGTTCGATCGCTCGAGTACAGAGCGTTCGATCGATCGAGACTACTTCGATCGATCGAACCCATCTTGCATCCAATGCAATCACAGATTTGTATACTGCTGTGATAACACTGCAGAAACAGATCTGTGACGATGCAGTTTCGAAAACAGTTCTAAAATCAACATGCAAATCAAAATAGTGTTCCAAAAACCGCATCTATAGATCCAAACGAGCGTGGCTCTGATACCAATTGTTAGAAAAACAGGTTTAAATGGAAAGTTTAAACGCGCAGCGGAAAAATCAAGTTATGAAACTTTATTGGCATGCCCGGATCTACTACTCGTCAATTCTACATATGCGCACAAGAGGGGACACGAGTTATACCTTAGTGTCTTGAACCCAATTCTGATCTTCAACTTCCAGCAGCCTCCACTAGATGATCTTCACCCTTATGACTCCTGCGGATGCCTGCCAGAAAGACTAGGGTTGGTGGGAACCCTAATGGAGAGGATAGAGAAGGTTTTGGGACTCCAAAACAGTTTCTGCAGCTTCTGACGTTCAAAACGACGAACAACCTTTTCCAGAACGCAGCTGCCCTATTTATAGATTCCCAGAACCGACCTAGACTTCGAGCGATCGAAGTGCCTTCGATCGATCGAACCTGCAGACTTCAATCGATCGAGACATCTTCGATCGATCGAACCTGTCTGGACATCATCCTCAAGCATCTTTCCAAGCATCCTTGCGGAGCTAAGAGTGGGACCTCCTAGGCTCTTTATTGTTGGCTCAGACCAGTTTGTTAATTACCATGACCAAACTCTTTGATCAGCAAACTAACTAACTGGTCAGTTAAAGTTTACTCCACTATAAAACGATAACTGAACTCCAACGCAAAAGAACATATCCGAAGCGATAACTAGACTTGTATGTTGTACTAATGTCCCTCTACCGTCAGCATTCGTAATCATATTCAGGTAATCGGATAACTGTTACTGTCAACCTGAATCATGATTACTTCTTGTATTCCTTGAGTCCCATTCACCCTTCATGATTACCAAACATGTTGATAACTCTTATCAACAAGACTGCAGTACTCAGTAATCGACTTGGTGACATTCTCAAGGGAATGCTTACTCTGAAACAGAGGGTAGATTCTATCTTGACAATATATGTTCACAACCCTATGAATATGACATACCCAAGATACCCAGGTGTTGATCTTTTATAGACCTCACTGATTGGTAAATCAAAGCAGTCATATCCACAGTCTGTGTTCATAATCGTCTCAAGATTGAGAACACGTACCTTATACAAGTTATGAGTTCCTATTGACTGTTTGACAGTCTTAAGCGTCAATAGGAAACTCAGGTCCATCAATGCACTATAAGCACTAGCATATCAACTAAGAGCTACACTCTAGTGATTGAGATTAATCACTCCATCCAATGGTAGTTAATTATGCTACAGTGTAGACTTGATGAGGTATCCAGTCTCATCATCCACTGTGACACATTCTAAGTATTAAAGAATAGTAATTCGTATCTCACTTGTGTGCATCTCATACACACACGAATTACTTACTATAATACTTAAGGATTAACAATCATCTCATGAAAAGAACATACACAATAAAATGTAAAGCTGATATCCATATATTAAAATGTCAATGTCTCATACAGAAAGTAATGGTTTGAGGGCACAAACCCAACACTTTTAACCTCCTAAGGCCCTAAATTCTAGGTCCAAAACCAGAGATACAACCCTTTCTTTGCAAATTTAAAATCCCTTCACCTCAAACATATACCTTAATATTTGCCATTACCGACAAAACTTATCCCCTCATTCATCGTCAAATAAACACACAAAGAAACACACATATTTAATTACACCTAAAATATATATATATATAAATACATAAACACGTACAGAACATGCATGCATGGTCATGCATGCATGATTTGTAAATGCTAAACCAAAACTCCCCGTTGAATCTTCCTCCTCATTATTGACATGGCTTGTAGGCTCCCCATCGTTATTTCAATGGTTGTTGTTTCTCTAATCATCGTCTTTTCTGCTTTTACTTTAATGAAACACCACCAAAGAGCATCAACACCAGCACCAGCATCAGCATCGCCACATCCCACACCACAACCGATTATCCATCGTCCCACATTCTTGGCCATCCAGCAAGCATGCAACATCACAAGATATCCAAAAACATGTGAAGCCTCAATGAATGGATCAGATTTCGTGTCTTCAAGTTCCGATTCAATCCAAATCATCCAATTCGCCACTTCAATCGCCTTCAAACACCTCAAGACCGCCCAATCTACGTTCCAATCTCTTCTGGACTCATCCTCAGACAATCAAAACCGGTCCAAGGTGGCACAAACCTGCCTGGAGGTGCTCCGTAACGCTGAGTACCGCATTTCATTGACAAATGAAACTTTGCCACGTGGAAAGATCAAGGATTCCCGGGCTTGGATGAGCGCGGCCTTGGTTTATGAATACGGATGTTGGTCTGGGTTGAGAACCGTGAACGACACTAAACGGATTGTTGATACCGTGGCGTTTATGAATTCCTTGATTGAGATGACTAGTAATGCGTTGAACATGATGGTGGCATATGATGTGTATGGGAAGGAACTCGGGTCGTGGAGGCAGCCCAAGACGGAGCGGGATGGGTTTTGGGAGGGAGTTGATAATGGGTCGGGTAATAATTCTGGGTTGGACTTCAACGGTGGGTTTCCGACGGGTTTAACAGCAAATGTAACGGTTTGTAAAGGCAGTGGTGATGGGTGTAATTACAGGACGGTCCAGGAAGCTGTGAACGCCACACCTGATAATGACAGCGACAAGCGGTTTGTGATCCGGATCCGAGAAGGGGTGTATGAGGAGACGGTTCGGGTTGGATTGGAGAAAAAGAATGTGGTTTTCTTGGGTGATGGCGTGGGCAAAACTGTCATCACGGGGTCATTAAATGTGGGTCAACCCGGTATGACCACTTACAACACAGCTACGGTTGGTAAGTGTCCGGTTATAAATTAGTTCTAACAAACTAGTGCATTAAAACTTTAAATTATGTTTTTCTTCTGAGACTATTCTTTAATTAGAATGATTGCAGGACCATACGTAAACAATGGTTAATCAATTAAAGAATTTTAATGTAAAAGATCCACAATTATCACAACCAACATTGGTAAACAGCAAAGACTTAATTATTTAGATTTGGGACAATGATGCTTTTTTTTTTTTTTATAATCAGTGGTGTCCGAGCCAGCTTGCGTGCACCTCGACTAATCTCCCGATGTCCTGGAGTGGCCAGGTGAATTTTCCAGCGGTCACATTCTCCGTGACTCAAACACTAAATCTCTTGAATTGTACACCCAGAAAACTTAACATTCGGCACAAAGGATGTTTGTTATTGGGACAATGATTTTACCAAACTCTACACATGCATCTATGGTAATAATTTGACGTAGGGTTTTGTTATTATGTGCCCTTAGGGCATACATTATTGTTTTAAAAGTGAAAACAAACAAAGAGTACAATGTGAGTTTCAATGTCCGGTGTGGGGTTCAGTGTTTATCTTCCATATTTATTTATATTTTTGAAACCTTAACATCTGCCCTAAGGACACATATTAACAAAAACCCTTTGACTTAGTACAACCATTCTTAAGAATTTGCATAGTACTTGTGTATAATTAATTTGTCAAGATAAGGTCTTTTTTGAGTGTCTCTTGGATGAAATGATTCCACTCATTTCCCACACAATATATTAACTATAAATTTTATAGACTTAAAAATATCTTCAGAAACTAATTGGTATGTAAGTGTTGGGTTGGTAGTTCCTTTGCCTGCTAATTTGCAGGGCTGGGTGTTCTTGGCTTTTCAAGCCTTGTTGTATTCTCTCAATTTCTCCATTATGAAAATTATTCTAGTACTGTTCTTAGGGATAGCAATGGGGTGGGTATGGCACGGGGCCCTCATACTCCGCCCCCGCCCCGCTTTAATAAACCCTCCCCCCGCTCCCGCCCCGCCTCGCATAGTGCCTCTCCCCGCCCCCGCCCCCGGGATCCCCGACTCCGCCCCGCCCCGATTATGGAATTTTTTTTTTTTTTTGTTATTTTTTGGTACGCAAATTGAAAAAGTAATTTTTTTAATGCATTTTTTCCCCTAATAGTGCAGTTTTTTTTTAACTTACCCAATTAGTTCCCCAATAGTGCAGTTTATTTTTTTTAAATAGTAATACACATAACTATTGAGGGGTAAAAATATAAATACAAGTATATTCGGGGCGGGTTCGGGTTTTTTGACCCTACCCCGACCCGAACCCGACTCGGATTTTGAAAACCTCCCCCATACCCGCCCCTAACCTTATTAAGCCCCCCCATACCCTACCTATTAGGGGCGGGGCGGGGCGGGGCGGGGCGGGGCGGGGCGGGACGGGAAAACCCGCCCCATTGCCATCCCTAACTGTTCCAAAAAAAGAAACTAATACTCAACTCAATTATATGATGCTAATAATCATGATCAATTATGCAAAGTCAAAAAATATATATACATATGTACAAAATCCTATTAGTAGAAATGCTGGAATTGATCATTGAACACTGTAGACTTCTGAATTCAAATATTATGCGCATTAAGTGCGAATGAAGGCACTTAATCTAAGACCAACCCCCAAGCACACACTTTACTCTTCCCAATTATTTTCCTTTCTCTGTCAGAAGCATATTGAAGTATAAATTAATTTAGCTTTTGTGATAAATAGACACCTATATATATATATACACGGTTAGGCTTATTAGAGTGAACAGGGTAGAGAAAGGCACCCTACGGTTTTTTTCAGGCTAAAAAAAATATTCACTGGGTATGTTCACTCTATCCTGTTCACTCTAGAGCCTAGCCGTATATATATATATATATATATCTTGTAGTATTGTTTATATTGTTTATTAAAAAGCATTTTCCTTGGTGCTTGAATAACAGTAGGAATTAAAAACTTCAACATAGATTATGCACTCAAGAAAAGAGAGGGATTAATTGACTCACAAATCACAATATTTAATATCACAATACCTTTTTTTTTTATGCATATATCACAATACCTTTTTTCCGTCCTATTTTCCAGATTGTTTTTCCAGTTAACCAGACAAATACATGTATTTTAGTTTTTGGATGTTATTTCCTTCCCTTTCCATCCTTGAGTTCCAAAAACTAACAAAGTCTAAATATATATATTTTTTCTAACGCTTCAATAATCTTGGTGCAGGAGTTCTTGGAGATGGATTTATAGCAAGTAGCCTCACCATTGAGAACACAGCAGGCTCGTCCGCCCACCAAGCAGTGGCCTTTCGGTCAGACAGCGACTTATCTATCATACAAAATTGTGAATTCATCGGTAATCAAGACACTTTGTATGCCAACACACTCCGTCAATTTTACAAGTCATGTCGAATCCAAGGCAATGTGGACTTCATTTTTGGAAATTCAGCCTCAGTCTTCCAAGATTGCCTCATCCTAATCTCTCCACAAGTTTCACAAAGCAAGAATGTAATAACAGCTCATGGCAGAATCGACCCTGCTCAATCAACTGGCTTCGTTTTTCAAAATTGCACGATAACTGGTAACAAAGAGTACATGGCATTGTATAATAAGAATCCTAAAATGCACTCAAATTTCTTGGGGAGGCCTTGGAAGGAGTATTCAAGGACAGTTTTCATAAATTGTAAGTTAGGGCCCCTTATTACACCACAAGGGTGGATGCCATGGAATGGGGACTTTGCTTTACAGACACTTTATTATGGGGAGTTTGAAAACTCCGGACCGGGGGCTGATCTGTCTGCGCGAGTACCATGGAGTACCCAGATTCCGGCTGACCGTGTTTATGCTTATTCGGTCCAAAATTTTCTTCAAGGTGATGAGTGGATTCCATCACCATAAACTTCTTCATTCAAGTCACAAGTATACATATTCTTAGACTAAAAAAAAAGAAGCCACAAGTATACACATATATATATATATATATCAGCATATGGTATAAGGGAGTTATGAATTATGATCTTTATGAGATTATATAAATTTTGATAAATCAAAATACTTATGGTAGGAAAGGATAAAATACCGAATTTTAGGCAAACTTTGTACCCTACAATAAGGTGTTACAACAGAAGCTATGATAGCAAACGAACAGAAGTATTTAGTATACATATTAGAAACCAACTGCATTCAAAAGCTTGAGTTAGTAATTTTTTTTAGCATAATTGTGTTTATTAGTCCTTATTTGTTACGCTTAACCTCACACGTGGCCCTGAAATGAAGTTGAGCTTATCCTGGATTTGGAAAAAAGAGATGAATTTGGGTTGAGAAGACAAGTATAATCCATATATTACGTCAAAAGGCCTAGCATGCATATTTTCCATATGATCTCCCATAATTTCAAGTTAGTATACTTTTAATGAGATCCAATTTTTTTTTTATGCTAAATCATATTGACTGCAATTTTTTTACATTACAATATCCACATCCAACTTTTTGGTTAAGATTCTAGTTGGAATGTTTGCTTTATTTCTGTTGTTTTGTTTTGCCTTTTAACGTTTTATTTTGTAGAGGAACAATTAATCCTCATGTTTTTGGTTTTGTTCATAAATTTGTGATGAACAACTAATTGTATTTGCAAATTATACCATGCAAAAAGCTAATGAATTTAAAACGAACAGAATGAGTAGGGCCCAAAATGGTGGTCATTTCTTACTTCCAAGGCCGGCCCTGCCTATAAGCGGGGTAGGCAGTCGTCTAGGGCCTCACATTTTGTTTATATTTTGCTCTTTAAAAGGGCCCTAAAAAATACTGAGTAGGGCCCAAAATAAAAGTTTTATCTATAATATGTTGAACCAATTATAAAAGAGTCGAAGAAAATACTGGAAAAAAATAAATAATTGTATGTGCCCCATTATAATCCAACCCACCCTAAATATTTAAACTAATAGTACTTATCTTCTCACTTTTTTGTTTAGCTCAACCTAAATTATTTTAGGTTGGATCAAGCTTTATAAATTATTATCATAGATAAAGCTCTTAACAATTATTATCAATAAAAAGTAATAATATGAACACATGTGGAATTACAAAAGGCCAAAGAGGCTAGTGGAAGGAGAAGAAAATCATAATCAGTACATACAATAAGGATTACAATTACTAAAACCCCGAATTCTAAAAAATGACCAAAAAAAAAAAACTCACAAATCAACACGATAAGGTTTATAACATGTTTGATATAGAAATTATACACGCAAACATGTATAAAATGACCCAAAAATTTTCGCTTCGGGGGCGCTACTCCCGAACCCTCGTTGTTTAAAGGGCCCCAACTTTCAATGTTCGTCTAGGGCCCCCAATTTATCAGGACCGGCCCTGCTTACTTCTTGTGCTCATTGTTTAACGACATAGGGTTGTAGCATTGGTTAGCTTGTGTAGTATGGATTTTATACTTCAATCGAATAATGGTGGTCGTTGTGGGGGTTGCATGAGTGTCTTGCCGGTCATTCTTTGCTTCTTGACCTCATTGTTAGGGGCCCGTAAGAAGGCCCTGAAAGCCATGGCTCTCGCAAAAATTTTAAAAATTATAGATATTATATATATTGCTCCTTGCAAAATTCTAAGAACATTAATTTATATCTTATACGAAATCCTCAAATGCCCGATGACAGAAATATAGACAATGCTTGTAAACATAGCCTCACTCATCAAATCAAGCATTTCAAACATTCTACAATACAACACAAATATATGATATATAGTGCAAAGTGATCCCGACCCTCAATTATGATCAATCTATCAAACTTCTAAGCATTCATGCCACATATCTTGTCATGCCCTGGAGCAGTAAAAATAGAAAGAAAAAAAAAATTTCCTTTTTGGGTCCGTAGGGTATGAATGATGAAATATAAAACTAATATTTATCTTTGTTCTCAGCTGGCGAATATGTAATCGCCAGCATAGTAGTCTTCCCCGACATATCCATCATCAGTGGGCCCAGTCTCTGCATACTCCCCCTTTGGGTAGTAGTCACTGTCGTAGGACCCATCACCTGCAGTATTAGGAACATGGTAGGTTGGATGCGGAATGTCCAAGTAATGAAGGTCGTCAACTTATTGAAAGTTGAGTGAATAGAAACTAAGTACTAGCTATATGAAGTAAAACAAGTTATGGAAGGCATAAGTTGTGTTTTACTAAATAATATCTTCTCTTTATTCCATCGTGTCGTAAACAACCCTTACCGTTTTATTATCCCAATACCGATAACCAACATACTTCAACTAAATGAGCAGACTCAATCGTTCACCTCTATGCACTACACCAAAAGGGCACATTACTAACGGTAATTTATCGTTAGTAAAATTATTACTAACGGATAATTACCGTTAGGAATAAAGTGTGGCTAATAATTCTAACGGAATTTCTAACAGTAATTTTCCGTTAGGAATATTATTTTTACTAACGGTAAATTACCGTTAGTAAACATATTACTAACGGTAATTTACCGTTAGTAATTTGTTATTCCTAACGGAAATATTCCGTTAGTAATATTTATTCTAACGGTTTATTTTCTAACACTTTTGTATGCAAAAATACTAACGGATTTTGTAACGGTAAATATATGTTAGTAATGATTTTAAAATATAAAAAAATAATTAATTTATATGTTCCCCAATTTTTATTTGCACCTAAATTACATTTCACACCCACACCTTATTCACAAGCATAATTAATCTCTCTAAGAAACACATATCAAGCTCAATCTACAACAAATATAATCATTAATAATTACAAGTAGAATCCAAATTGTTTCATTCATCCAAACCCAAATTAAATTTACATCAACAACATTTTTTACATCGTTTGGTCTCTCAACATAAACTAAACCATTACACTATCACGAATTTCTCGTGCCCGTTCGATGGAAAAAAAATCGTGAAAATAAAGAGAAAAAAGAAAAGCTTATAGTCATGTGATTCTCTTCTTGCCGCAATCTTAGGCACGGTTCAAACAATTCTTACGCTTCTCCTCCCAACGGTTCTCTAAGCATTGGTACACTTCCTTGGTCAAATCCAAAATTGGTCAAATCTCATCTCTCTGCAAAATAGAAACACAAATCACCTTTAAATGAAACTATAAGATCAATTGGATCATTTGGTCAAATCCAAAATTGCCCATACCAATGGACACGGGTCAAAATAATCTAAATTGTGCACTAAAACCCATTGGTCAAAGAAACCCAAATTTGGCAATAAAACATATTCTTAACTTGAATCATAATAAAATTCCAATACTCCAAAATTGCATTAACTTACCCACTTAAAGAAATGCAAAGCTTAATCAAAGAAAGCAAAGTGATTCCTTCATACCATTTCATATAAAAACAATTAGTAATACTACTTGGTTAAATGTAGCCCAAGCAAAATTAAACAGCCCGTCCGCATAGTTGATCAATTTGTCAAAGTTGGATTTTCCAAAGTGTGACAATAATTTTGGGACAGAGTGATTTAATCAGATTGAGAAATCTTATCTACTAAAAACTTGAACTAATTAATGTGTTTAACAAGATCACCTATAAGTGGAGTACATAATTAGCTCTTAGCCTTTCCAAACACTGCATTAAAGATTTGTGGTTTTGAAACCTATAAATTTACAAAGAAGAGATTGCATGGAATTAGAAACATACCTCATGATCAAAACTTTTACTGAATGGATCAAAGCTAAAATGGTCACCCTTCAATTGCTGAATATCCATAGGAATGGAAAAGGCACCTTGGAAAACCTTTGTCTTGGAATAGTCTCTAGTTGGTTCCTCGATTTAGCGAGGGAATGGAAAAAGAAACAACAAGGAAAACTTTTCTTTGTTAGGTGGATATGTAAATGTAAAACAATGAGAAATGTAGGAAGAAAAATAAAATAGGATGAAAAGACAATCAAAAATTTTGAATTCCCGACTCACTTCAATTCCTCTTTTCTTTTAAAAACTGTTAATTTTAAACATTATTTAGATAAAGATCTGACTTTTTTTGTGGATCATGAAGAGTCTCTCTCTCTCTCTCTCTTTATGGATCATGAAGAGTCACTGGCTTCAGATCATCAATAGTTGGAAAAGAAGTTGGATCAAAAACTATATGTCAGAATTCAATTAGTCAGTAAAATATGCACGTGAAGGCTATAATGATTTTGGAGCAAGTGTGGATTACTTTCAGGAGAGTGCAAGTAAAAGATATCATTTACTATAGATTCCTTTCCAAGAATTAAGGAAGAGAGAGATACAAATTTTGGTTTCACCTTGCCACTTGCAATAATCTACACAAATATATAGTGTATAAGGTTAATGATAAAGATACAACATTAACCTCCATTTATCAACAAAACGATGACTAAAACAGACCTAACATCTGAGGATATATTAAAAATTTTATACCTGAGGATTATAGCGTTGAACACCATTTTCTGACAGGAAATTGTCCAGTACATCAGTGTGGGTATCTATATGTCCATAGTAAACATGTTCTTGTATTCTGGGAAGCTCATCATTCATAGCATTTAAAAGAGCCTCCCAATGATAGACGGTCCAAAATACATCAATAGTCATTGGCGAGTATGTGTACCAGAATTAACTCCATATTCACATAGCAAAGTTCAAAAGGATAATGCCACCTAATATGGAGGGTATTTATAATTTATAGCAACTTTGACAAATTAAAATGAACTCAAGAAAGGAACTGCACCAATAAGTGAAGTATAGTAAAGTAGAATGTGATGTGTTATTTTGCTATTAACAGAGAGAGAGAGAGAGTAGGAAGAAGAAGGCACGAGAAGAGGGAACACTGCAATTTACCACAACTTAAAAACAAACATTATGCTTTCTTGAGACAAATTAGTGAAAGTTTGCTCCTTTTCCAGTTTTAGTAAAGTGTCTTGATGTGGAGATTTTGCCTTTAGGTCTACATTCACATAATGTGGGCGTTAGAGATAAGGAAAGATTTCACTAGAATGCCAATGCTCGTGCTAACCTAATGACATAATAAGGACACCCCGTAATTTATTTACCTGTGACATAAAACCACAATCAAAATAAACGCATTCAACTACAAAAGATAATAGCAGAACCATACATTGCTTAAAAACTGGAAGGCCAACATATAGCAATAATACCCAACTCACTAAGATCTGGCAGGAGGGAAATGGTTTAAAAACATATAGGAAAACAAAAAGAAATATTATTTTGCTCACAAAGAGAAATACGTAATGGGCAAACGACATGCAAAGCCAAAAAATCTATTGAAGTACATGAAAAAAAAAATTTAATTAAATTTGACAACCTTTGAACATAGAGTTTTGTTTTTCCTTTGTGGACCTAATGTTAGATCAACATATTTCAAACAGCAAAGCAACATTGTTGGTTAATAAGCAACTAATGATTTATTAATCTAAGTCAATTATCTTAGGCTATTTTTCTTTTTCTTCTTCTTCTTCTTCTTCTTTTTTTTTTTCTATTGAACATCAAGTAAAAATTTCATTAAAAGAAAACCAAGATTGTAATATTACATCAAATCCTCCAGTAGCCAAGAACACCCGAGCTTTCCTATCAACATGGAAAAGCTTAAAAAAATAGAAACATCCAGAACTCTCAGTCATATTCTCAAACATGTAGAATGTATGCACATGATCAAAATTTAAAAGCTAAATGACACACAATTGGTCATCACAGAGATCAAAATTTAACTTGGTTTTGTAAGCAGCATTTGAAGCACATATGTTTTTTTCTTAGAGAGCAAAGTTTATTTTCTTCCTTTTTTCAAAGAATCAACATCCCAAGAGATTGATCAAAGTTTTATTTCACATCTCTCTTACACTTCCAAATTAATAATTAGACAAAATTACATATGCTTACCTCTTTTTGATGTGGCCACATCCAAGTACACACATAGAAGGCAGAGCTTAACTTCCATCCTCATATATATATACACACATATATATACACCGGCTTGAGGAAAATGTCAAGAAATATGAATGAAGTTTATAAAAAGAAAAAATCTGAGTTGTAATAAGAGGCATAACTCAAATGAACTCAAAAAAGGTCAAGATAGAAGCTCTAAGCTCAAGGAGAAAAGGGTATGAAAGAGAAGCAGGTCGGGGAGGGGGGGGGGGGGGTCAAAATAAATAGTTTAAGTTGGAAGATATACCTGGAAGAAGCTCTGATTAAAACCCTAAATCAGAGTTGAAACCTTGATTCGCGAGAAACAAATATACCTTTCAGAAACAAATACCATGTAAATCTATCTAATCATAGTGTTGAAACAAATACCAAATCACAGAGTTGCAACCCTAAATCAGTGAGATCTAAATCCATCTCTATAAGGGCAAAAAGGAGAAAGGGAAAAGGGAGCACAATCTTACCATGTGAGTAGCGATCGGAAGATGGGAGAGAAGTGGAGGAGGCGTTTCAATATTGTGGGAAGGAAAGAAGCAGTGAAATGTTGGGAGAGGAGATGAGACGATGGATCAGTTTGTGGTGTGAGAGAGAGCTTGGGTGTGTGTGTGTGTTTGAGAGAGAGAGGGAGAGAGAGAGAGAGAGGGGTTGGTGGTGGCAGGTGGTTCTGGTAGTGGATGGTGGCGGGCTGGTGGTGGGTAAGACTTGAGAGAGATAGAGCTACGAGAGTTAGAGAGAGAGAGAGAGAGAGAGAGAGAGAGAGAGAGAGAGAGCTCAAACGAGAAGCAGAGAGGTGGAGGGAGTTTTAGGAAAATGTTTAGGGGGAAAATGTTGAGAAAATAAATTGCCACCACATTTTTAGCTTAGGGGTTTTATTTACAAAACTGCCACCGTAATTCATTTTTTTGAAAGTTTTCATTATTACTAACACAATTTACATATTTCTAACGGAAATTTAATGTTACAAATTTGTAACGGTAAATTACCGTTAGAAAACCAAAATCCTCTATGTTAGAAATTTGGCTGAATGGTGTAGTGATGGATATACCATTATTTCGTCCACCGCTTTTAAGAACATACTCACAGCTCACTGCATGTCATGGACTCCACGTCATTCCGTCCCCAGCTTTTAAGAACATATTCACAGCTCACCGCATTACAGGGATACAACATTTCGAACAAGACATATCAATCTATTGCCACAACTTAGCGACGTCTACCAGTAATCCCAACTCACCACCTTTTAAGAGAATATTAGCAGCTCACCGACTTTTAAGAATATATCCTGGATCACCTGGCTATCTTAGAACTACTTGGTCAAGCTCACCGCCCTTTAAGAACATATTAACAGCTCACCGGCTTTTAAGAACATATCATGACCAAGCGTCCACCCCCGTACAATTCCCAGAACTTATCAAACCTACCTAAATTCTGTACTAATACTGATACATGGCTTACCACTTACGGCCTAACTACTCTGATTGAAATGAAACGGATATCAAACTGATTCATGACCATTACGTTATCTAACGTCATAATGTTAATCCCTTATTCATAATCATAATATCTTTGACGTCACATTATCCCTTATTATCCCAAAGTCGCATATAGAACGTATGAAACGATATCTGAACAATTAACCCACACTTATAACAACTAACAGGAACAGACCATATTCTGAAACATCCAATCGATTGGGACAGAGGTCCAATCGATTGGGTAAACAACAATAACAATCGATTGAGGAAATGATAATCGATTGGATCCCAAACAAAGCCAATCGATTACAAACTTTGGCAATCGCTTGGGTTATAAATAATGGCAACACGATCTCCTTCTCAACTGGCAAAGCCCCAGCCTTCCTCGTCCACGTTTTCATCTCCACGGTACTCGCCCAGCGGAACAGCATCTCCAATACCTAGAACTATTGCAGTTGGACACGGATGTCTAAGGCCACACGCGCATTAGTTGAAAGCTGAGTAAAATACTACAAACAAAACACAATATGAATATATACACAATTTATGTTATCACTTAGAAGCTATCGCGACGTTACTCAAGTTCTCACCCAAAATCGAATGTTCTTCTCAACCATGCAATCATGCCAATGCAACACAACACGCACGAATCCACCGTGCCAACAACTCACAACTTGACTGAACTAGCTTCTGTCACACATGACCACAACACTGGCAGTACTAGCTCCTGCCCACAACCAGAATAACACTGAATCGACGGTACTAGCTTCCGTCACACACGACAATCGACACATTATGCCCAATTCGGCCTCAAATTCATAAACAAGCCCAATTCGACCACAACACAACTCCTAGCCCAATTTAGCCCTAACACGTCACTAAGCCCAATTCGGCCACAACACAACTCCTAGCCCAATTCAGCCCTAACACAACACTAAGCCCAATTTGGACAATAATAATGAATTCATTCCAAGCCTAATTCGGCCAATACATAATCGCCTAGCCCAATACGGCCCTAACTCGATCGTCTTAGCCCAATTCGACCCTAACTCAATGACATACAAACGATGACACAACACGACATACTGACAACAACACTTCATGAACACAACACAACTGATAATAAGACTGTTAAGGTCATACGACCATATGTAGCCACACGCGGAATAGCCGACGAGGTTATCCAACACAACCATTCAACACAACCATGTTGCACCCACGACTAATAACACTTATTCATTTAGGTACATTATTCGCACATTACACTTCATTACATCATTAATGATTCGACCCGACGCATTACGATTAACATTGTCAAAATTATCATAACAATAATCCACAGAAGTATAGAATTAACATATTAGAAGAATCGACATATGAATCATGATTTAATCGTTCACTTTAACATGGTACTACTAAGCATGCATACAGTACAACTACATAATTGACAAGCTCTTTCATATGTAACATATACAATTTCATGCTTAGTTTAACTCAGGATGTACACATATCATGACAATATTAACTTTATCATATAAACAAGCAAAGAAAACCAAAAGTGGCCTCTCGAGCGCTCCAGGCTCGAGCACTCCAAGTTCAAGCGCTCACGCTTGCTCAAGCGCTCGCACTTAGCTATTTTCCAGTAGATTGTTTTACTTTTGAAATATAACTACGATTTTGGTACCAAAATTTGAAATCTCAACTCCAAAAATAAGTAGCATCCAAATAAAAGGAGAAGTAGTAAAATTTAATGCAAAATAAGTAGCATCCAAAGTTGCAGATAGTTATTTTTTTATTGTTTTATGGAACAGGTAGAGAGCTCAACCCAGATCAATTTTTGATTATTGTACAAGAGAGAGAGAGAGAGAGAGAGAGAGAGAGAGAGAGAGAGAGACTGGATTGAATCTCAAAATAACATATTAGAAGAGAAAGTCAAGAAAAAAGAAGGAAAGAACCCATCTATATAATACATCGTGAACTAAATGTAATAATGAGGTGTGAGAATCAAAGAGATGTAAATAAGGATTATGAAAAGAACCCATAAGTAGAAGATGTAAAGCCAAAGGGAAGAGACACAAAGATTGGGAGACAAAAGGCCTCTTGAAACAGTTAAAAAGTGCAGATAGTGTTATGTGGTTTAATGGCCCATGACTTGAGGTGATTGGGCTTGAGTTAAGTCAGTGCTTTAAATGAGATTAAACAAATATTTGACCATGACTCCATGAGTAGTCCACTTGCACATGTATAAAGCACAAAAAAAAATAAAAGAAAAAAAAGGAAAACGAAGAGAAAGCCACATGGCTTCATGAGAAGAAGCTTTTGGCTTCGTCTTTTATATATACTAAATTGATGTATTCGTGTTACTTCTTTGAACTCACCCCATTTTTATAGTTTAGAGTGAAAAGAAATATTCAAAGCAAGATTGATAGCATCTTGTATTTTGTATTAGGTTACTACACTCATACACAAAAATGTGGTAGTTATGAGGAACATATTTTTCATGGATCTTGGGAGTATATTGCATCATCTATTTACCACATTACCATAATAATTGTTATAAAGAATGTTTTCTTGACAAAAATAGAAAATTCATTTCTTGACAAAGATAGTAAAACTCTCTATTTTTTACCGTGACCTTGAATGCACTAGAGATAAGATAATTTCCATCATTATTATTGTTATTATTTTGGTCTAAATAATCTACATAATTTTCATTGCCCTGTCAATCGGACCCTATGAGCAAGGCCTAGTATTGCCCAAGCTCGGCCCGAAATTAATATTACCTTTCCAAGCCCAAGCTCGGCCCGAAATTAATATTACATTTCCAAGCCCAAGCTCGGCCTATTCCTAAACACACTCTCCATTCCCCAAACTCAGCTTATCTATTAAAACGGGCTTCAGGCCAAGTTTGGGCCTGGCCCGATTAATTGATTCAAAGAGAGAGAGAGGGAGAAAGAAATAAGGTATAGAAATTTTTTGACTTTTACTCTAGGTTTTTTTTTTTTATATTATATGACCCCCCAGAAAAGAAGTTTACGTGGGTATGCCAGAAAGGGAAAATCAAAAGTTTGGGTTTTGATAAAAAAAAAATGAAAAACCCTTATTTTTTGTCACTTTTGTGAAATCCAATGATGTCTTTTTTAGGGGAATGTTGTCCAAATTTTGACCACAACTATATGTATTACTCCCTTCGTCCTATTTTATATGTCCATCTTTGAGATACCAACTTTTTAAGGGAACATAATTGATATGCCCAAAATTGACCCTCTTCCACAACCGAGCGGTCCCGCACAGCGACAGGTCCTTATCCTGACAAGGTCATAAACTGCTGCTTGGATAATGACCATCCCGAGCGGTCTAGACTACCCGAGCGGTATATACATAAGGCCCGACCAACAGGTTGGAAAGAGCACGCAAGCACGGCCCATCACAGAGACAGCTCACTTGGGCCCTGAGGCATGATCCAAAACGTTCCAGCCAGTTTCCTATACAAGTTAGAAGACTAATGGAAAGTACAAATTGTTTCCTAATCCAATTAGGAAACCCCCTTGATTGATGCCAATCAATCCTAAATCAGATTGTATTACTTAATCTATCTAATTTCCTTGTACGAGTAGGACTTCTGCATCTATAAAAGAGACCACTCACCCCCATAGAAAGGGTTCAACTTTTCAGTCGGTATAGCACCCCTAAAGTAATCATAATTATGCCCGACCGACCTCTGGTAGCTCCAAACTGTTGTTGGTTCACTAAAGGTCCCTAGCTTTTTTACAGTACAATGCACGTGCTCAGACACACCCGTAGACGTAGGTTCCTTCATTAACAGGGTTGAATCACATGTAACTCTCTTGTCTATTTCTTCTTACTCTCTTACCCAAATTTTGGCATCATCAACTTGGTACTATTTGTGGGAAACGACAGATTTCTCAAAAATACCAATCTCTTAACTGACAGTCATGCCTCCCAAGAAGGGTAAAAAAGCTATGCAACGGGCTAACCAGGACGTTCTGCTGACCCCGGCGCCGGCTACGACAACCTTGACACCGTAGCAGATCACCACGACCTCGCATAGGTCTTAGATGGCCAGCGTTAAACTCAATGGCACATTGAAGCCCTGCTGGCCCAACAAAGTAATCCTCTAGTGGCCGGGGAACAACCTGAAAGACTTTATGCGCGGCGGGGAACCGATCCTGACCAGACAACGTGGCCGAACCGATCTCCCCCATGTCGAGGATGCCAGAAATATTATCAACAACAGGCGTGCTACTAGAGGAGAGGGGCAAGAACGCATGGTCCAGGAATCGGTCCACGATCACTCGGCCAGGAGCCGGGATGATCTTAGGCACACGATCAATTGGAGTGATAGCCGAGCCTCGTCCAGAGGATAACACGCCACGAGGAGGAAGCCTCTTCCACCAACCTGACCAATCCCCCGGATACCGGTCAGGAAGGTGCAATGGCCCGTATCAAGAATTTGAAGAAACAGATAGAGCTAGGCTAGAATGCTACTCAGGGCCATGTCAAAACCGAGACAGAGTTACCATTCTCTAGCCAAATCATAAGGTTTTCCATCCCACAAAAATTCAAGCAGCCTCGCCTAGATTCATACAACGGCTCGGGTAGCTAAGTAGACCATGTTCGGACCTATAATGCCTAGATGGCTCTCGCCACCAATGCTGATGAACTATACTACCTGGCCTTTCCCAGCACTTTGAAAGGCCCAGCCGTTCAATGGTTCCACTCCCTGAAACCCTGATCGGTCAAAGATTCTAAGAGCTCAGCAAACACTTCATTAGTCAGTTCATAGGCATGCTTGACCGGCCGCAACCTGACACCTAACTACTCACTATTAAACAGTGGAGGGGAGAGTCATTGAAGGATTATACCAACAGGGTCAACCAACAGAAGCTTCAAGTCCGTAACCTGAACGAGATAGTCGCCATTACAACCTTCTGCTCAGGAGTTCAAGACACCAAGTGTGCCACATCATTTCACAGAAACAGACTGGAAACCTTGGTTGAACTTGCAGAGAGGGTTGAAAAATACATTGGCACAGGAGAATTTCTAAAGACCAAAGAGCCCAGGTAAGAAAGCAATGAGCCTACAAGAAGTAAGCGAAAGCGAGATCATCCCGAGAAGAATAACGTAAAGAAGCCTGATGGTTCTGGCAGTTCCTTCAGTGTCCAACAGCAATCCGAGCCCGGCAACCCTGACCCGACCTCCAGTTCACAATGGTCTGAGTCCGGCAGCCCTGACCTGACCTCCAATTCATAGTGGTCTGAATCCGGCAGCCCTAACCTGACTTCCAGTTCACAGCGATCTGAGTCCGGCACCCCCGACCTAACCTCCAATTTGTAGCAGTCAGGATCCAATGATCCCGACCTTACCTCCAGCTCAGAGTAACCAAGAGCCCGATGATCCCGACCCGACCTCTTGTCTCCAATAGTCTAGACAAGTCCAACTATAGTGGTACTTCTGTCCGATCATAGCATGAGGCTCCACGGACTGTCAGAGAGCTCTTGTAAAGACTCGAGATTACGTCAGAGGCATCAAAAGACCCTGGAACTATCAACGTTCGAGGTTGGCTCCCTATAGTAATTGTTCCCACAAAGCCTAAAGCTTGGAGGACAAGATGCAATAAAAACTACAAGAAGTCACATTGAGTATTTTACAAACCATGGGGTTAACTGGGTGAAACTCTTAGACAACCCGAGTGCCTACAATACTCAGAGGCACCAACTCTACTTAGGTCCAAACCGACGATAGAGGTTATCCTCTTAGGTTGGCTCAGGATAGAGGAGTAAAAGAAATCCCAAAAATTCATACATTTTTGCGTCTCTGCTTTGGTCCAAACTAACGATAGAGGTAACTAAATCCTCTTAGGTTGGTCCACGATAGAGGAGTAATAAAGGACTCTAAAGCAACACGCTTTAGGTCAGCTCTACCAACATGGTCAAACTCTTCTCCCAACAGTCTTGACGAAGGCCTACGGGAAGAAGATAACTATCCTAGGAGCTAAAGAAAGGATCCTAAAGTAGCTCGCTTCAAGTTAGCTTTTCCAACATGGTCAAATTCTTTTACCCACAACCTTGACGAAGGTTTACGAACAGAAGATAACCATCCTGGGAGCTGACTTAAGCAAAAGACTCTGAATTAAGGTGAGTCTCAACTCTTGGCCAATTCCCGAGCACCTAAAGATTCTGAATTAGGCTAGGTCTCGACTCTTAGTCAATTCTCGAGCACTCTCAATTATAGTGCCAATGGTGGAAAGGATAAGTGTTTGGGTATCCAAAAGCAAAAGCAAATTTGAAAGCTATAGACCTAAAAGCCCAATTCAATCTAGATTCCCAAAATCTGGTGGTGACCAACTTTTAGTCAGAACACATTTCCTAGGGGCTCACTCGCAATCTAAAATACCTTTTTGTCCTTTCACTTTTTGGTTAATGTTATCCATTGCCTATTTGTTTCTTTGTCTTCCAAATAAATTGCCTTTTTGTTCTTTCACTTTTTTGTTAATGTCATCCATTTTTTTTATTGGAATGGTTAATGCCATCCATAGTGACAAGCGGGGGTATTTGTAAAATACAATTGCGCTAAACTAAAGAAATGCACTGATTAAGTTTGCAACTCCCCGTTATATCTGCAATTCGTATTACAATGCTAGCTTTTGTACAAATGACTAATCTATGGGAAGTTGTGCTGTTTTAGCTATTAGTTGTGTAGATCACTGTTTTGCTGTGTAAGGAAATGAATAGCAGGATAAAGGGAAAGCTTGATTATAAGCAAGAAAATTCAAAGATGAAAAGTGGAGTTCGAGTGATCTAAGAATCCTCAAGCGATCAAAGTTTAAATCAATCAAAAGCAGTTCAAGCGCTCGAGTATTCTAGAAGTTCAATCGATCAAGTGATGTTCGATCGATCGAACATAGTTTTTACCAGAACATATGCGCACGCAACATATTCGTATTTGTTAACCCTAGCTTTAGGTTTTGGTATAAATATAAGTTGTATTCTCGTCCATAAGGACGCACACATTGTTTTCTTCAGTTTTATAGAGAGATAGAGAGATTTGTTCTTGATTTTGTAGGTTTCTCAAGGTTTTATATTGATTTTGTATTGGATTCTTATTAAGTAATCATAGTTCTTCATTCCAGGTTTTTATACATTAGTTAATTTACATTCTGCTTGATTAATCTCGTAGTTGAAGCTGTTATAATCGTAGGTTTTTAAAGTGTTAGTGATAAAATCCATAGTCTTTGTAGTTTGCATGTTAAATTCGCAACCAAATGCAACCTTAATGAATATTTACGTTAAAAACATATCTGAGACACTCCAGGCCATGTCTGAGTAGTCCTAAAGTTGGGGGATTACGATGAAATAGTGATCTCCAGCCTCTGCCATGCAATAGTGTAAAGCCTGTGTTCGATCGATCGAAGTTTGTTCGATCGATCGATCCAGAGGTACAGTCAAGCGATCGAAGACATTTCGATCGATTAAGACATGACGATGTTCGGTCGATCGAAAGCGTGTCGATCGATCGAACCTTCAGATTCTTGAGAAGATCCCTTTCAGTATTCATAGACTTTCTGTTTTTGAGATTCGTTATCAAACTATCCCTAAATGCTCAGTTTGTCAAAACAGTTCCTGAACTTTAAGCCTTAAGGCATTTTTCTTTAATAACTTTTGCAAACCACTTTGAATGCTAACACCATTCAGAGTGCGAGTCTTGACTATTGTTTTAAACCGCCTTCATGTATTTTTAACTCAATTGTGATGATGTAGTCCCGGTCATGAAATGACTATTGACTCTTTATCTTTAGAAAATATGGAATACTGTAAATGGATGTACTCCATTGAGCTTCAATTCAAACTGAATGGTAGATGGCTAGGTCGCTGCGGATTCGTGTGATCCCAACGTTCCCCTTTTATTAAGAAACACCATTTTTAAATATCGCTTTAGTTAATTCGTTAATTCATAGTTTAATTTAATTGCTCTATTTTTAGTAGTCGTTAATTGTGGAACTCCGTGTTCTACATCTTCTTTAAACATTGAATTTTTATTTTCCTTTTAGAGTTTAATCTAAGTAATTAGTTTACAACCTTCTCTGTGGGATTGACCTGGTCTTAACCAGAATACTACTTGCACATCTACCTACACTTGGGTATTGCACACAAGAGCACACAAAATATTTTCGTGTCAAGTTTTTGATGCCGTTGCCGAGGAAGGCGACAAGCTAACGCTTAGATTAATTACCTCATTCTATCTTTATCTATTTCTGTTTTTCATTTTCTTTCTCTTTAGCTTTAAAACCTTTTCGGATCTTTTCCCTTTCATGTCCGATAATTCCATCGAAGGAATTTACAAAAATCCACTCTACTCATCTGATTCGTCTAGCTCTATTAATCCCGTAGCTATACTCTGAATCCCAACATGCAAGAAGTAGTCAAAAGGAAGTTTTAAAACTACTTGATGTTGGGATCATATATCATATTTCTGACAGCCCCTAGGTCAGCCCGACTCAAGTGGTGCCAAAGAAGGCAGGCATAACGGTTATTTCTAATAAAGACGGAGAATTAGTACCAACACGTGTCCCCACCGGATGGCGGATGTGTATCGATCACCGAAAATTGAATACCGTGACCCGAAAAGACCACTTTCTAATACCATTCATGGATCAAATGCTAGAACGAGTGGCTGGTCATAAGTACTATTGCTTTTTGGATGGATACAATGGATATAACCAAATTGAAATAGCTCGTGAAGATTAGGAGAAAACCACTTTCACGTGTCCGTTCGGTACTTTCGCTTACCGTCGTATGCCCTTCAGTTTATGCAATGCACTTGCTACTTTTCAGCGGTGCATGTTAAGCATATTCAGTGATATGGTCGAACAAATACTTGAAGTCTTCATAGACAATTTTTTTGTGTTCAGCCATAGTTTTGAAAATTGCTTAGACAATCTTGAACGTGTGCTAGCACGTTGCGAGGACAAACACCTACTGTTAAACTGGGAAAAATGTCACTTCATGGTGACCAAGGGAATAGTTTTTGGCCACAACATCTCCAACGAAGGTATTCAAGTGGATAAAGCTAAAATCAACATAATCTCGAATCTACCTATCCCCCGTACAGTAAAGGACATCCACTCCTTCTTCGGATATGCGGGATTCTATCGTCGATTTATCTAGAATTTTAGTGCAATATCCCGACCACTCTACTAACTGATTGTTAAAGATACACCATTCGAGTGGTCAGAAAGCTTTCAAATATCTTTTGAAGCACGAAAAGAGCACCTTACCTCCGCACCGATAATATAGGCACCCGACTAGGGTTTGCCATTCGAACTAATGTGCGATGTTAGTGACTACGCTATTGGCACAGTTTTAGGATAAGGGAAAGACAATAAACCCTACATTATCTACTATGCCAGTTAAACGCTGAACGAAGCTCAAATGAATTATATAACTACTAAAAAAGAGCTACTGGCTATAGTTTTTGCCTTGGATAAATTCAGGTCTTATCTAATAGGGTCCCCAATTGTCTATTTTACAGACCACTCGACCCTTAAATACCTATTATCCAAGAAAGATGCGAAACAAAGGCTGATTCGTTGGATGATCCTACTCCAAGAGTTTGATATCACAATCAAAGATAAAAAGGGAGTAGAGAATGTGGTTGCGGACCATTTGTCTTGGTTAACCTTTGTTGACAATACTGAATTGATACCGATCAAGGACGAATTCCCAGATGAGCAACTGATGACTGTTTCCAATTTGCCTGGTATGCGGATATAGTAAATTACCTAGTCATGGGAGAGACCCAAAATTATTGGTCAAATCAGGATAAAAAAATATTCCTCTCTTTTGCACGTCACTTCTTCTTCGATGACCCGTACTTATTCAAGTAGTGTGCTGATCAGGTCATCAGACGTTGCATTCCAAATGAGGATATAATCGTGATCTTAGCTTCATGCCACTCCGAAGATTGCGGTGGCCATTTTGCTTCACAGAAGACCGTACAGAAAATCCTACATAGCAGTTTCTATTGGCCAAACATATTCAAGGATGCCCATGAATTTTGTAAATCGTGCAAACGCTGTCAAAAGCTTGGCGCAATCTCAAAACGAAATTCTATGCCTTTAACTCCCATAATCACAATCAAAATTTTTGATTGTTGGGGCATAGATTTCATGGGCCCATTCCCGAAGTTAAATAACTGCAAGTACATACTCCTTGCTGTGGAGTATATCTCGAAATGGGTAGAGGCAATCCCAACAAGGCGAAATGATCATCGAACATTTATTTCTTTCTTAAAAGAAAATATTCTTTTACATTTTAGAACCCCAAAGGCATTAATTGTGACCAAGGAAAACACTTCTGCAATAGACCCTTGGAGTCACTTCTCAAAAAGTATAGGGTTAACCATAAAATTGCCTTGGCCTATCACCCACAAACTAACGGGCAGGCAGAATTGGCTAATTGAGAAATAAAACATATTCTTGAAAAAACGGTTAGTTCAAACAGGAAAGACTGGGCAGCTGAACGATGCTTTATGGGTGTATCGTACTGCTTACAAAATAAACCCAGGAATGTCCCCATACAGGCTAGTGTACGGAAAGGCATGTCATCTCCCCGTCAAAATTGAGCATAAAGCATATTGGGCGACATGCTCATTAAACTTCGATATTAAAGAGGGAGGGAAGTTAAGAAAACCTCAACTCGCAGAGCTAGAGGAAATCCGTAGAGATACGTATGACTCTGCGAAGTTGCATAAGGAAAGGTTGAAGGCTCGCCACGATAGAACGATCTTTGGTAAATCATTCGAGCCAGGGCAAAATTTTTTATTATAAAACTCTTGCCTTCACCTCTTCCCAGGAAAACTCCGATCTCAGTGGATAGGACCATTCATAGTCAAATCTATTTTTCCACATGGGGCCGTCGAGCAATTTAATCCAAAGAATGATGAAAGTTTCAAGGTCAACGGCCAAAGATTGAAGCCGTTCTTGGACAATTTTCAACCCAAAGTTGAGCACATCCAACTGGATGAGCCCAACTATTCTTCTACTTAAAACGCCAAAGCTTGTTCACAAACTGTTGTTGTACTCTTTACTTTTACTGTATTTTGTTTTTTTTTTCTTTTCATCTATTTCTGCTTTATTTCTCCTTTATGAATGTGACTGCGACTCTAATCCGCTATTCCATATTATCTCTCTCCTGCAGGCTGTTCAATATGAGAGACGACGACGTCCATTCAATTGGGTCATGGGCTGATTCAGGTCAATTACATCACCCTCCCTGGACTACCGAGGAGATTGCATTCTGCCTTTCTTCTTATCAAGGGCCCGGGGCGGATGATGTAATTGACCTGACCCAAGGGTACATCCCTTACAATCCTGCCCTCCTCAACATTAATCCTTTTGAGAACATGGACTTCCCTGAAGAGAAAGGAGAACCGGAGGGGCATTTCGTCGAGGAAGTACATGATGCACTCTAGAATAGTGGGAGAACGACTCAATGTGGGAACCATAGGATGAAGACGATTTACAAGATGTAGTGCCCGAACGCCATAACGTTGTCTTCATATATGTGGATGACTTCATTGTCATCGCCTTGGTTCCATACATCTTTGTGCACATAAGCTATTTGTTGTTCCGACTTCAATGCCCCCTACTTGCTAGTGTAGATGGCTCTATCATGACAATAGTGAGGTTAATTCATTGTCACATCTCATTCTTTTCGTCTTTCTTAGTTTACTCATTTCACTTTTAGTTCTTTCAATTGTTTTATTTAATTAATTTCTTTTTGGTTCTCTTTTGTTTTCCTTGTCCAGGATTATCACTATGTACCACAATGGTCTACCAGTGTTCCTTCTGCACCAACTATTTTATGGACCTTACATAGGGTCTCCTGGTACTCCGCCATAAGAGAACAACCAGCTGAGGAGTTACACTCCTTTATCTATGACGTCGTCAAGCTCACCAGGATCACCTTTTGCTTGCGCTTTCAACTCTTTGGAGATTTCAGATGCATTTGATGATATTCTTGACGCTTTCAGATCTTTTTGGAATCATGAATTATCGCATTTGGATGTCATTTTTTAAGATTTGGAGGAGTATGAAGCGGGTGTGGAAGAAGAAATTTTCATGTTTGAAGCATAGTGCTACACTTCAAGTGTTTTTATTCACCTGTCCATCTTTTAGCAATTGAAGTGTAATCCTAGACAACAACTTTGTTATCTTTAGTTTTAAATTTTTAGTTTTTCTTTGTAATAAGGTCTTAAGTACCAAAGTGGGGGAAATAATGTTGCAAAAGGATGCTATTAAAAATTTATATTTATAAAATTTGCAATTGATATTTCTATGATGATGCTTTCTGGCTTACATGTTCTGTGCTTGCACTGCTTTTAGACTATTCTTGTATGTCGAGACTAGTTTTTGTTAATTGGGGGTGCATAGGTATTCTATTCAAAGAGTTCTGAAAATTTTGGAGCTCGATCGATCTAACTTCTCTCGATCAATTGAAGTCTTGGAATCCTTAAGCGCTTGAATAGGTCTCAATCGATCGATCTTTCGATCGATCAAAAGCTCTCGATCGATCGAGACTTGTATTTAAACGAGGCATCCCCAACACTCTTCTTCAGTTTCTCTCTCTCAAACTCTCAAGCGATTCCACACACAGAGAGAGCGCTCAGGGCGATTCTGTTGTCCCTCATCAATCTCACCATTTGGGAAGCTTCGGTGCTACAAAATCATCATCATCATCATCATTCCCCACCCCTCCACTACACGTTCACCGAGAAAGGTTCTCACCTACCCCCTATCCCATTTTCATTCAAAAACATGAGGGGGTATCCCCCCATTGGTCCTAAGATCAATTAATGTATGTCTTGATCTCTTATTTTGTTTTTTCTTGTCATTCCTGTTTCCTTTTCTCTGTCTCTGCATTTTTCTGTGCTCGATCGATCGAGCTGGGCTCAAGCGATCGAAGCTGTCCCTTGTTCAATCGATCGAGAAAAGTTCGATCGATCGAACTTATGCAGAGGCAGATTCCTTCTTTTTGTTTTGTTTTCCTGCTTTAATTGGCCCTTTGTTCTCTTTCTCTATTTCAGGGACCTCTCGCGATGAACCCTATTACAGGGTACCACAAGTCCAAGCCCCTCGATCTCACTATACCTAATCCGACACCCGCTCATGGGTTTCAGAACGACGAGGATCGAGTGTGGTTCAACCGCTATTTTCATACGCGGAAGGTGATGCTGGAGCAACCACTAGAGTCTGTATGGCTATCGGCTCCATGGTTTCTGGTGAGGATCAGAGACATGCCCCTCTAGTACGATATGTTGGTTCAGGCGAAACAGATAAAGCCTGTGCCACGATGATCAAGGATCCCGCAGCCCCATTCACCTACTGCCCTTTCTTCCGAGGGCATGAGTTCATCTTTAGCCCCGCTACTGTAGCTGCTGCTCTGGGGGTCCCTGACTACTTTTGTCCTCGTTTACCAGGCGTCCCAGAGACTCCTCACACCACTATCATATGTGAGATCACGGGAGGGGCTGTTCTGATCTGGAATGGAGTTTCTCTCATCGAGGATCAATTTCTGATCGGGAAATACCATCTCCTCTACCTGGCGCTTTCCAACTGCATTCTCATGACTTCATACCATGAGAAGGTGGCACCATGGTACGCTTGTGTCCTCTATGCCATTGGGATGGGACAGTGCGTCTGTCTGCCTCGCCTCTACATTGATTTTTTCATTCAGCCGACGCGGTACATTGTAGCTAAGCACCATCTGAAAGACGTTTGGCCCATCCATCGGGTTATCGAGCGAGCTAGGTTGCGTCCATTAGCCACAGATGTGGTCACATAGGCATCCAGTCGATTTGGCGAGACGGCGGCACGCCGTTCTGATGCACAGAAAAAGAGGAAATTAAAAGGAAAAGCAAAGAGGAGGTAAGGTTGAGGCACCGACACTGAGGGTGTGGCTTTTGGGACGTCTTTCGAGGCTGAGGAGCTTGATTCGGATAACGAGGTTAACCCTCACATTGAGGTAGCACAATTCAAGCTGAGACAGTGGTCTCAGGCTCCCTCCCAGGGAGAGTCCTCATCAGTGTCTCTCCAGACTCTCCATACTTTATTCATCGAAGAGAGGGAGGCACAGATGCAACTTGAGGGCAAGATGGACCATATGACGACTATGCTCGAGGCAATTCTGATACAGATGGGGGTTGATCAGTCGTTGCACACAGCTTCACATCCACCACCCCCTGCTACACCACCCACTACTGATCCTTCATCTTCTGCTCCACCTCTACTTGTTGATCCTTCCGCCCCATCATCATCATCTGCACCACCTCCGGTTAGGACTGTTCCTTCATCTGACCTGACCGAGAGTGCCCTAAAAGGTGGAGTGGGGACGACTGTTCCTATTGCCCCTATAGTGATCCCGTCCGATGTTGTTGATGATGCTTAGTTGGTGATGCTCATTGAGAGTATGGGAGTTTTGTTGTATTTTTATTTTATTTTTGTTTCTTTTCTCTCTCCGCTCTCTTTGCACTCTCTTGGATATTGGATATTGTGGGATTGTTTGGATATTTTGGACTTTATGATCACTGTTCTGTACTTTTATTGTTTTATCATTCCAGTGATTGGGTATTTTATTATGTATGGATCATGTTCTTTCATTTCATATTATTTATTTTGATCTTGGCTGTTTGGAGATTGTCTGTTTCAGTTACAGGTTGCTATGAGTGTTATTGTTCATTTGCTTATATCAAGTGACATCCATCTATTTTCATTTGAAAATCAACTTCTGAGGACATTGTTATTTTCTGTTGGGGGTGGGATGCAGATAGATATTCACCTGTACATGTTCACACTTAGCATTCTAAATAATTTCATTGCCAATATCATACAATCTAAATTAAAATAAAATTAGAAAATTTTGGAAATTTGAAAATTTTGAATTGTATTGGTAGAATAACTTTGAACATTTACTTCTGCTCAGTTGTTACCAAGCAATGACACATTCATATTATTCTCACCTTTTTATGAATTAAATTCACATGTTTTTCTAGTACCACTAGAATGATTGCATGTGTTGACCTTTCATGTATCCAACAATCATATGCACGTATTGATAGCTATGTAGAGAACCTAAAAATGAGTTAATACGACTATTGTGTCTAAGGAATGAGTAGTGGAAACTAGTTACCCTTGGTGAACTTTGGATCCAATCTTCAATTCTGAGGGAATTATCACATAAAATTCGAATTATCTTCCTTGAATAAGAGTATTAAATTCGTTGAATAGTCTCATTTAATTTTTATATTTGGGCTGCTTATTAGAGGAGAACGTTTAGGATTTACCAACTAAACTCAATGAACATTGAAGTGCTAAAACTAAGAAGTGAAGAAAATGATATAAGCCATCGTTATTCACTCCTTCACCTTTTCATATACCATTATCTACATTCAAGAATTTGTTTTGTTCCCAACCCCACACCGATTAAATATCGCCAATTCTAGTATGAAAATTCGAACTCCTAAATCTTATACCTTGACCTCAGTGGACCCCATTGCACATCTAATATGATTAAATTGTTGAAGTATGGAAGGGAGTAGTTGTGGGAGTGGCCTTATAAAAAGAAATGTACAAGGAGATATTTGAATGTAGAAGTTAAAAAAAAAAAAAAAAAAAAAAAAAAGAAGAAGAAAAAGGAGAATATGAAAGGATGAAAGTTGGTTGGAGGTGTGAAAAGAATACAATGAGATGATAAGATCCGTCATATGCTAATATGCGCATTTTTCTTTCTCGTCATCTTTATCTATTACATAAAAAAACTGAAAAGTCAAAGCCTTAATGATTCTTAACAACTTCGTTTGAACATGAACGTGTAATGTGATTTATCCACGGTATTTCGCTCCTCTAGTAAGTAGTATCCTTTTCGCAAGACTATACACTCTAAATGTTCGTCTTTCATTGAGTTATGCACGAAAAGCATTAGTATCCTAAATTTTATTCCTCTCAAAGCTTTCCTGCAATGTGTGATCCTTTTTAACTAAGTTTCAGTGAGAAGTACTTTCATGAGTGTGAATCAATGAGAGGATTGAGTTAAAACTACAAGTTCTATAGGTGCGAGAGTCCAAACAACTCTAAATAAGGTTCAATGCATAGCTGTTAACATCACACACACACATGGATACATGACGGTGATACACATGTTATATCTACTTTGGTGACATGAGGAGCATGTGGATTTCTTTCATGGTTTGCTTGAGGTTAATATGTCTTTGTAGAGCTAAGTTAACAGTTGAGTGGGAGGGAGTCTTTAAAAGTTTTTCTATATCTTTTTTAACTTTAATTGGAGAATTTTGTGGGTACATTTACTGCAAACCCTCACGAGACAACACTCGTCCACTAGGGGAAACCTAGGGGATTAACGGCTTGTTGCATTCGCTAAATGCAACCGCAATTCCTGTAAAAGTGAATTAGGAGTTATCTCTTTCTATTTAGTTTAGTTTGTTTTAGTTTATTTTATTTTAGTCGTTGTAGCATTAGTTTAGCTTGTTTTATTATCGCTTTATCGCTACCCTAGCGATAAGCTAGTTGGGGTTGTGACAAGCGGGGGTATTTGTAAAATACAACCGCACTAAAATAAAGAAATGCGTTGATTTAGTTTTCAACTCCCTATTATATCTGCAATTCGTATTACAATGCCAACTTTTATACAATATGACTAATCTATGAGAAGTTGTGTTGTTTTAGCTATTATTTGTACAGATCACTGTTTTGCTGTGTTAAAAAATGAATAGCAAGATAAAAGGAAAGCTTGATTATAAGCAAGAAAATTCAAAGATGAAAAGTGGAGTTCGAGCGATCTAAGAATCCTCAAGCGATCGAAGTTTCGATTGATCAAAAGCAGTTCAAGCGCTCGACTTTTCCAAAAGTTCAATCGATCGAGTGATATTCGATCGATCGAACATGGTTTTTATCAGAACTTACGCACACGCAGCAGATTCGTATTTTGTAACCCTAGGTTTAGGTTTTGGTATAAATATAAGTTGTATTCTCGTCTATAAGGACGCACACATTGTTTTTTTTCAGTTTTATAGAGCGATAGAGAGATTTGTTCTTGGTTTTGTAGGTTGCTCAAGGTTTTATATTAATTTTGTATTGGATTCTTATTAAGTAATCACAGTTCTTCGTTCCAGGTTTTTATACATTAGTTAATTTACATTCTGCTTGATTAATCTCGTAGTGAAGCTGTTATAATCGTAGGTTTTTAAAGTGTTAGTGATAAAATCCATAGTCTTCGTAATTTGCATATTAAATTCGCAACCAAACGTAACCTTAATGAATATTTACGTTAAAAACAGATCTGAGACACTCCAGACCATATCTGAGTTGTCCTAGAGTTGGGGGATCACAATGAAACAGTGATCTCCATCCTCTGCCATGCATCATTGTAAAGCCGGTGTTCGATCGATCGATGTTTGTTCAATCGAGCGATCCAGAGGTAGAGTCAAGCGATCGAAGTCATTTCGATCGATTGAGAGATGACAATGTTCGATCGATCGAAAGCGTGTCGATCGGCCGAACCTTCAGATTCTTGAGAAGATCCCTTTCAGTATTCATAGACTTTCTGTTTTTTAGATTTGTTATCAAACTGTCCCTAAATGCTCAGTTTGTCAAAACAGTTTCTGAACTTTAAGCCTTAAGGTATTTTTCTTCAATAACTTTTGCAAACCACTTTGAATGCTAACACCATTCAGAGTGCGAGTCTTGACTATTGTTTTAAACCGCCTTCATGTATTTTTAGCTCAATTGTGATGATGTAGTTCCGGTCATGAAATGACTATTGACTCTTTATCTTAGAAATACGGAATACTGTAAATGGATGTACTCCGTTGAGCTTCAATTCAAACTGCATGGTAGATGGCTAGGTCACTGCGGATTCGTGTGATCCCAACGTTCCCCTTTTATTAAGAAACACCGTTTTTAAATATTGTTTTAGTTAATTAGTTAATTCATAGTTTAATTTAATTGCTCTATTTTTAGTAGTCATTAATTGTGGAACTCCGTGTTCTACATCTTCTTTAAACATTGAATTTTTATTTTCCTTTTAGAGTTTAATCTAAGTGTTTAGTTTACAACCTTCCCTGTGGGATCGACCTAGTCTTAATCAGAATACCACTTGCACGTTTACCTACACTTGGGAGATTATCTCCTTGTCGGAGATTATCAAACTCTCTCTTCTTCGCATTAAGAGCAGCCCTTGGAAAGAATTGGCGATTAAACTCTGCTTTGAATCCCTCCCAAGTTATTGGTGCTCTTTGGTCTAGGACGTTCACCCACCAGTTCTGGGCTTCACCCTTAAGTACATCACTGGCATTCTCAATTTTCTCCTTATCGGTCATCGGAATCGATCGGAAAATTCTCTCCATATCCATGATCCAATGTTCTGCGAGCGTTGGGTCGGGTGTCCCATGAAATTCCATCGGTTTCTTCCGGGCAAACTGTTCTGATATTGACCTCATACCCCTATTTTCAGGCGCATGTACTACAACTATCGGTTCTGGCTCCAATGGAGGTGTTGGAGGTAATCTGTCCGCTATATTTCGTATCATCTCTCCCATGTTCCCCATCATCTCTGCCATTTCATTCATACGTCGAGTATGTGGCGATAGTTCTCGCTCTTCGTCACTCATGATTTCAATCCTGTAGTTCTCAATGCATAAACACTATGCATGTACAACAATAACAATAGTATGTATGTAAAACAACATCCATATGCATCAAACATCTCTAAGATGCATGAATGCAATTGAAAACATGTGGCAATCCACTCAACACTCCACTCGTCGTCGAACGTTCCCAAAGTTTTGTTACCTCTAGCTCTGATACCAATAAATGTCACGACCCATCCCGCTAACGTGCGGAAACAGGACACGTGGCACGCCACCAAGGCTCATCCAATTAATTAAACGATTATACGCAGCGGAAAAGAACTTAACACAACCTTTCGTATATAAAACTTTAGGAAACATTACCCTTCGAGTTGTAAAATCCGTATAAAATTTAAAACGAAATCATATTTCAAAACGGATGAATTTATGTTGAAAGGGGTCTCAAAGGTACCCTAAGAACCAATCAAAACCTTTTGAAAATTTTCGGAAGGTGTATAAAAAGATTTCTGGCAGGGGGCATTTCGACCGGTCGAACGACCCCATTCGACCGGTCGAATGACCCTCTGGCAGAATCCTGCAGAATGCTGCAGAATTTTGCCAAAGCATCACTCAACCTCTTCACTTCCATGCTTCCTAACATGTTGAAAACTTTTTAAACTTCACCATCTATACTAGATTTTCAAGATCGTCATAACGACATAATAATCCACAGAAAGAGATAATTAACGGAACAAGCTAAGGCTTGTTTGGCTCAAAATATAAAAGAATAAGTACAATCCTTCAAACCGTTAAATTTACAAGTAGAACCTTCCAAAACACGAATCCACGAGTTCGGATTCATTACCACGAATTCAAAAGGAGTTAAGTACATAACATGACCTTACAATTCCATTCCAAAACTTAGAAGTGACGTTTCTAGTCCTAACTTCCAAAAATTACATTATCAACCAAGGAATGGAAGACAAAAACATATACAAAGTGGTTCAACCCCGTCGTTCCCGCGGTCTCACTCTTCGCGCTTCTTTTTCCCTTTCTTCTTGTCACCTGCAATGGAGGAAATCTCCACTGCTCAGCTATATGCTGAGTGTACAATTCTAAACAAATGCATATGAGGCAATTCATGTTTTAAACATCTAAATCACATAATTTAGTCTCCGGGGAGAGAGATACGCATTCACCCAGTATATCGGCAAGTCTTAAATCTTAAACCGCGATGTCAATGGTTAGCCAAGGATCACTCAACCATTACACCCATCTGCTCTGGTTGGCCACTTCCCACACCAAGCAAGTAGTCGTCACTACTATAAACTCTCAAACATCGAGAGGCGTGCACCGGCGTAAAATTATATCAAACTCCCCTTTGACCCACATAGACATTTAACATACTCACATAATCATGTCACCGTGCTTTTCTATACATACTCGCTAACTTTAACGGGCCTAATTTAACACATAAGTTTGCCCGGATCACAAGTCATACAAAATATCTAAAACATCCAAAATTGTCTATATTACATAGGTTCGGAATTCATACCTCGTGCGATTTTCCTATAACTTCGAAGGATGAACTAGGAGGTCGATTAAACGTCGGATTTCGAATATCAAGCGATTCCTACAAGTTTACAAGCGTTTACCCCAAAATTCTAACATTAGGATTTTTATAAAACTTAACCAAACTAGTCCTAACTAGTATCAAAACGAAGCCCTTACCTCAAGGAGTTCGAATCTCAAATTTGGTTGAAAACTGACGGACGAACGGTCGCCGTTTGTCGTCGCAAAGCCCGTAGCAATCAATCTCCCTTTCTCTCTCCTCTCCCAAGATATTATATAAGTTTTGTAACTAATGCAAATACATCCACTCCTATTTATAGACAAACTCTTCGGGAATCTCGTTTACTCCCCCGTGAGTTTCTTAAACTTCTAGTTAACTCCCGAAACTTCGCACACGTCCATTTTATAACTTTACGAGTGAAAATTATCAATTTCAAAAGTTTTCGACTAAGACTCGTTTGGTCCAAAAATACGTCCGAAAACTGAATTATGTGGAATCTCTACACAACCTACCTTTTTATGACGTGTCACTCACGTTCTCACCACAGTTCTCAAAATGATATAAAACAGTACCAAAATTACCAGAATTTACTCTTCGCAAATAATTTCACTATTCATGAAATATCAAATAGTTCAAATAACATTTAAAGCATATAAATGTCATTTAGTCATACGGATGCCTCATGGTCCTCCGATTACCGTGTCCTCAATCGACACTCCACCGTTGACTACAGTCAACTACTTATCACAAATTATTAATTAACATCGATAATTTGTGAAATTCAAATATGCATGTTAAAACCATGAATCTTTGGAACGGTTGTGACAGTGAGGGAGATGAAATTGAAGGTGATCTAGGAAGTAAAACAATACACGAGAGTAGAAACCAAGTACTATCGGATTTGGAGTTTACTTTGGCAAACCCTCCTTATGTTCTTTCATGAGGACGTCCAAAATCACTAAGACAAAAACACCTGATAGAAAATCAAGCTAAAAAAAAGCGCAAGTGTAGCATTTGCAGGGAAACAGGACACTTCAAAAGTAATTGCCTGCCAAAAAAAAAAAAAAAAAACAAGGTAACTAAAATCAGTTTTCACTTTAGCATATTTTAATTTTTTATTAGTGTTATTCTCACATCTAATACTTTTCTCTCTCCTTTTTTTTTTCATTCTTTATTTTATTTTATTTTATTTTTTATTTTTATTTATGAACTCAGACACAATGCTAGTACAAGCTTTTCACTTATAAACTTAGGTGCATCTTACCCTTCTAATTTTTCTGAGGTAATGAATTTTCATTTTCTCTTTATATATTACATACGTATTGTTTTGGAAGGGTTTTATTTGAGGGGGCTATGGTCGAAGCGCCCTAAAATATATTGGGTTACATAGCTTGTGTTATTTCTAATCTATTGTTTATTCTAGGCCTCTTCACCAAGAACGCATTATCCTTCATCTCCTACATATTCCATGTCGGATGATCCTAAACATTCAACTTTTATGGTATGTATTTTTGTGTTCTCTCGCCCTTACAATCTTGCACGTATTTACCTTTGAGTATGGGGCCAGCAGCTAATTTCCAGATCATTCCTATTATTTTGTATGATGATTCCCACTACATGAAGATCTTTCTAAAACAAGGCGCACCAATTCCAAAGGTTGTGCCATGGTGGTATAAAATCTGATCTGAAGATGCATCTAAGTGGGAAGTTTTGGTAAATCCCATGGTTAACGATTGGGGAAGATAATGTCAATTGTCCATAGTTTAATTTATTTTTGGTAACTTAAAATTTTGATTTTTTTTTTGGTATTTTTATAGTCAATGTGGATTTTGTTTGATATGATTTTTTTGGGTATTTTTATAGTCAATGTGAATTTCGTTTTATAGATCTTGTTTTGTATATTCCGAATATATAAATTTTGTGAAAAATAGAATTCTGGATTGAAAGTCATGGCATTTTGAAGAGAAAAAAATGACTACTATGGTGCACGCTACAGTAATTTTTTAGGGCATTTTTGTCCCCCCCCCCCCCCCCCCCCCCCCAAAAAAAAAAAAGAAGGAAAAAAAAAAAGCAAGGACTGTTGGGATTAAAAAAAAAAAGGTTAGGAACCTATATTTGGAATGTGTTCATTATAGAGACCTATGGCCGAATGACCCAAATTAAAACCATTACAGTTAAAAAAATTAAAATTATTTTCCCAATTCTGTAATGATAGCCACTATTTTCCTGATTAATAAAAAATTAAAAAAAAGAGCCACTATTTACTATTCTGTAACCTAGAATGCTCACATTTTGCTCATCCTCCTTTCCCATTACATTATAGTGGAGTTCAATACTTTACACTACTCATTAATTCTCATTTAAGCTTGAGTCCCACTGCATTAGCCAATGAGAGAAGAAAGTAAACAATTTTGGAGTGATAAAAAATGAGAGCATTTTTGCTCACCCAAAAACTGGTACACCAATGCTCGCCCAAACATCTCATTGTTTAATCCCGGATTCCTACTGCATTGGCCAATGGAATACTTTGGTGAGCATTGGTGTACCATAATTTGGCTGAGCAAAAGTATTTTCATAAAAAATATACTCAATTCGAAACAATAGATAAAGCAAATTAAAAAGGATCCCACCAATCAACTAGTCACGTGAAAGCAAACTAGGGGTTTACTGCTTCATTAAATGAAGACACAGAATGTCAGCAATGTTTGAAAAAAAGGAAGAAAGATCAGCTATGCTTCTTCACCACCAATTGTGTGTGTTGTCCAATGGGCTAAAGGCTTTTGACACATGTCACTATTTAGTTGGGCACAAGGTTCTAAACCATCTTTTCATGTGGTACTCTTTGCACATACAAAAATTTCTCACCTTCTCTCCTGTGTAGCTTATAAATCTGACTTGGTAGCCCACTATTGGATTCCGTTAAAGCATATTAGTACGGATCATCCGTCTAAAATTTATTCCCATTTTTTTGCCAATATTTTAGTTTTGAATTCAGTGGGTCCCACAATTGTGTAAATAATCCATGAACCAAATAAAGGAAACGATAAAGATTATCGATAATCTTAGGTTGAAATCAAAATCCACCCTAAGAATACATAAATCAAACAGTTTAGGTGAAATTATAAGATTGATCCATCGTCCCTTACCCTCCTAAGTCTCAAGGTCACCTGTCAGGATCATCCTTCGTACTAGACTTGATACTCCCAGCCGAAGCACTTCCCTCTCAAGTCTCAACTCTCACGGTGTTTGTAAACCTTGAAGTGTTGATTCAAAGACTTGCGTTCTTCTTTGGTTTTTTGCAAAAGAAATTTTTGCTGACCTGGCTTTTTTGTTTGTTTGTTCCAGATTGAGAGGCCATTAGGCTAACGAAATTGAGGAGAAGGAAAACCTTGAAGTACCTTTTTGGCTTGCAATGACAAATCTAATTGATTGTTATATATATTGTTATGATATGTGAGCATTTGGACATTGATAGTCAGTTGCCTTGATTGGGATAAGTATTGATTTAACGATCAAAGATTACGTTTCAATAGGTTAGCCTAATTTTTTTAACTATTTTTTTTAGACTAATTAATTTTAAATAAGAACCTTAATTTTTTTAAAAATTTTAAGTAAGATAAATAATATCCTCGTTGTTCGAACCGTTCTTGTTTTGACGACTATTACCGAACAAGCATGCATTTTTCAGCTATGAAGCATGTTATTAGTGAATGCACTACTCTTTATATTGAAACAATAAATTGTTAAGAACATTGATTTAAATTCGGCAGTAGCTAGATGATTTATATTCACTAAAGCCTCTTCGAGAATAAATTCAATAGGTTTGACATTTTGTATTAACTTTTGGCAACAACACACAAAAAAAAAAGGATAATATTTTGTTACTAGCTTTTGGCAATTTTTCGTATGGACATTTTTTTTTTTAATTTTTGCCCCATGTACTTCAAATCATCTCACAAATACTCTCTGTACTTTGGATTAAGATGAAACAATTATTTAACATGCATAAGTCATGTTTACAAACAACTTTTCTTGTAGTGAACGAATATTAATTGTGAAATTTTAAAAGTCAAAATAAAATATTTCAGAAAAATAGTTTCTACAATTGCAATGGGCCAAAAGTAACCTTTTGGACAACTCATTCTAATTTCTTCTGATTTATTGTATAAGAAAAAAAAAACTGTCAAACAGTCTACTAGGGGTACGTATTAGTGACACATTGGAGACAAGTGGAAAATTGAAAAGTATGCTCACCATAGGGAGTGTATGTGACGAATATTCCACTAAACAAGTTTTTATTCTGTTATATTATGTTATATTTAACTGACTTGCTAACTATTTTACTTTAGGCAAAATTACATGAGAGTACAAGTGGCACGATTTGAAGTATTGTGCAAGGGTGTATCTGTAATTATTCCTAAATTTTAATATTCAAATGTGGGAAAATGGCCATAGGTAACAATACGTAAGTCTAGTGACAATGCATCCAAAGGCACTCAAACTGGGGAAGGATAATCGAGAACTACTCCTCCGTCCCTTTTTTTGAGTCCACCTTTGGAAACTCAATTTATTAAGGGGATAAAAATAATCTACATCTACTTTCCACAATTGTCTCTAATCATTACAATAACTTTTTTAGTTTTGTCTTGGTGTATATTTCAATGAAAGATAGTTTTGAAAAGTAAGTAAAAATTGTTTACCAATTTAGGAAAAATGACACTAATTTTAGGACATCTCAAAATAGAATATAGGACTCAAAAAAAGATGGAAAGAATATAATATTTTATGGAATAATTCGGTGAAAGGTCCTTCAAAATTCGGCAGCACTGTCAAAGGGTGTTGGAGATGAAGTCCCTCGTCATTTTATTTATTTGTTTTTAGACATATTTACCATTATGTTTGTGAAAATACGCTATCAGATAAGGGTAATACTTGGGACACAACTTTCATATAACTTTCATACAACCTCCCCAAAAGATGTGTCTATCTCTTTCCTGTGTCACTGTGGGGTCCAGTGACATCACAGGAGAGAGATAGACACATCTTTTAGGGAGGTTGTATAAAAATTGTATGAAAGTTGTGTCCCAAATATTACTCATCAGATAATACTATATGTTAGCTTAGTTAACATGTTTATACCTTACAATGGCCAAAATTTTTAAATATATATATAGATGTATATGTATATATTGTTTTGGCCTAGTCACTTGGGTGATTTTATTTTACTTTTATTACATGTATTTATTGTAGATCTATGCATTGAATTAGGCATATTTGCATTAACGAAAAATTTTTGAGCCTCAATTTGATCTTTTTGTGGGATTTTATTTAACAAAATATGTTATTATTGCATTAACCGGTCAATTTTGACAAATAGTGTCATGTGTTTGAATTAAATGACAAATTTTGGTTCAGAGGATTTATATATCGGTCAATTCTGATACAAGCTAATAATATTATCTGTTTGAATTCCAGGATTGGTCCCGAATATTTGGAGGCTCGGGACGCACTAGTAAATGGGAGGCCCTTATACGGGAGTACTTTGGGAACATGCAGCGCCTCCGAGGCGATTTTTTTGGGGTCTATTTATACGTAATTGGCGATTTTTTTGGGATCTACTTAGCCTTAGTTTGGCCCCTATGTGGCTTTTTAAAAGGAGCTTATGAAATTTATTACTAAGTTCTTTGATAATTTTATACAAGTGACACACTACTCTTCAAAAAGACATCATGAAACCTAAAAGCAACCTTGAGCTTTTAAAAGCTCCATTCTAGAGCTTTTAAAAGCTCCCTCCAAAAATGCCCTAAGTTCAATTTTTGCAAAGCTCATAAACTAGTTAACAAATGAATTAACATGAAATTGGGCTTTAAAAAAGGAGAAGCACCACGTGGGGGCCAAACTAAGCCTTATAATATAAGTCTATATGTGAAACTTAAACATTGTATGCATGGTATCTTTCAAATTTCTTGGCGGGCCTATTTCTAAAACTAAAAATTCTTACACTAAAAGTATAATTTTCAAAATTTTATGGCCTTTGATTTTGAGTTTTATATACATGTATACAGGGCCGGTCTCGAGTTTTTGGAGGCCCGGGACGAACTACTGAAAGGGAGGCCCTTATACTGGGGTTCAGGGGCAGCGCCCATGAGACGATTTTTTTAGGGTCTACTTATACATAATTGGAAAATATATATATATATATATGAGTAATATTTGGGGCACTAACAAATTCTACTAACACACTCTATCTCTCTCCTAGTGGTATTGTGGGGTTCGCAGTAGACCCTGCAGTACTACTAGGAGAGAGATAGAGTGTGTTAGTAAGTGTTAGTGAAATTTGTTTGTGCCCCTAGCAAGACCTTATATATATATATATATATTTTTTTTTTTTTTATGGTTTACTTATACAAAATTGACGATTTTTTTGGGGGTCTACTTATAATATGAGTCTATTTGTGAAACTTAAGCATTGTATGGTATCTTTCAAAATTTAGAGGGGCTTATTTCTAAAACTCAAAAAATTCTTACACTAAAAGTGTAATTTTCAAAATTCTAAGGGCCTTTGCTTTTGAGTTTTATATACATGTACATCAATATATATATATATATATAGTTGATGGCACTAAATTGAGCCTAAGGAGAGGTCTAAATGTAAAATACAAAAAAAATCTCAAGGTAAAAATATAAGTATGAAAATTTCATGGAAGCCCTCAAAAGTTTGTGAACTTTGGTGGCCCAAGGTGGTTGCCCCTTTTGCCACCCTTTTGAGCCGGTCATGCATGTATATCAATATATATATAATTGATGATACTAAATTGGACCTTAGAGAAGACTTAAATGTAAAATACTATACTAAAAATCTCAAAGTAAAAATACAATTATAAAAATTTTATAAAGATCTTCAAAATTTTATAAACTTTAATAACTCGGAGCTCTTGCCCTTCGCCCCTTTGGGCCGGCGATGAGTTTGACTTAAAGATAACATTATTATTATTATTTTTTTCATTTCTTGGCTAAAGGTCATAGGTGAGGCAAGCAGGATCTTTTGGGCACGAAATTTAGAGAGTCCCAAAAATGCTACTTTGTGGGCAAATGATAGTCCTTGCCTCACAAAGGGGAACATTAATGAAATGGAATTTTTTTTTTTTTTCCTTTTTATTTTTTGTTTCTCACAAAATTTCTGAACCAAATAAATCCTTCAATTTTTTTTTTTGGTTTTACCTCACTAAACCATCAACCGAATAAAGCCTAATATAACCACACAAAGTCATTAACACCATATTCATTATCTTGCCAGGGTAGACAAATGCTAAGTCATAAAAACCATCTCAAATAAATATCCACTTTCAAAATATTTACCCTTTTACCATATAATATAATAAGTTTTCTTAAAATTTTTTTATAGGATTTGTTTTGGTATTGGATTTAGGTATGGAAAAAAAAAAAAAAAAAAACATAGAGCAAAATGTTTTTCTGCATTTGGTTAATATGAAAAACAACGAGAAAACTAGGAAAGAAAAGAAAATAAATTAAGGAATAAATTAAACATTTTGAATGTTATGAATTATTTTTCTACCTTCATTTATATAGGATAATTACATGTTTGCAATATTTTATTTTTAATATCATTTACGTATGAAGTAAAACACAAGGGAAACTCGAGAGAATTAGTTTTCCTTCTTGTTCTCATTTCCCTATTCTATTCCCTTATAAAATCTATTAACCAAACAGAGTCTACTTAGTGCGCGACACTATGTCAACATTGTGACCATGGTAAACAAGCCTCGCCAGTCCTTGGCTGCCTCCACAAGTTCTCAGCCATAGAGAGAAACCAATTTGCAATCCTGTAAGGGGGAAAATAATGGTAAAATTCCATTGGCTCCTTTCTAAATTTTGAATGCCACCCAATATTTCATTCCTCACCCATCTTTTAACCTCCTAAGGCCCTAAATTCTAGGTCCAAAACCAGAGATACAACCCTTTCTTTGCAAATTTAAAATCCCTTCACCTCAAACATATACCTTAATATTTGCCATTACCGACAAAACTTATCCCCTCATTCATTGTCAAATAAACACACAAAGAAACACACATATTTAATTACACCTAAAATATATATATATATATATATAAATACATAAACACGTACAGAACATGCATGCATGGTCATGCATGCATGATTTGTAAATGCTAAACCAAAACTCCCCGTTGAATCTTCATCCTCATTGACATGGCTTGTAGGCTCCCCATCGTTATTTCAATGGTGGTTGTTTCTCTAATCATCGTCTTTTCTGCCTTTACTTTAATGAAACACCACCAAAGAGCGTCAACACCAGCACTAGTATCAGCATCGGCATCGCCACAGCCCACACCACAACCGATTATCCATCGTCCCACATTCTTGGCCATCCAGCAAGCATGCAACATCACAAGATATCCAAAAACATGTGAAGCCTCAATGAATGGATCAGATTTCGTGTCTTCAAGTTCCGATTCAATCCAAATCATCCAATTCGCCACTTCAATCGCCTTCAAACACCTCAAGACCGCCCAATCTACGTTCCAATCTCTTTTGGACTCATCCTCAGACAATCAAAACCGGTCCAAGGTGGCACAAACCTGCCTGGAGGTGCTCCGTAACGCTGAGTACCGCATTTCATTGACAAATGAAACTTTGCCACGTGGAAAGATCAAGGATTCCCGGGCTTGGATGAGCGCGGCCTTGGTTTATGAATACGGATGTTGGTCTGGTTTGAGAACCGTGAACGACACTAAACGGATTGTTGATACCGTGGCGTTTATGAATTCCTTGATTGAGATGACTAGTAATGCGTTGAACATGATGGTGGCATATGATGTGTATGGGAAGGAACTCGGGTCGTGGAGGCAGCCCAAGACGGAGCGGGATGGGTTTTGGGAGGGAGTTGATAATGGGTCGGGTAATAATTCTGGGTTGAACTTCAACGGTGGGTTTCCGACGGGTTTAACAGCAAATGTAACGGTTTGTAAAGGCAGTGGTGATGGGTGTAATTACAGGACGGTCCAGGAAGCTGTGAACGCCACACCTGATAATGACAGCAACAAGCGGTTTGTGATCTGGATCCGAGAAGGGGTGTATGAGGAGACGGTTCGGGTTGGATTGGAGAAAAAGAATGTGGTTTTCTTGGGTGATGGCGTGGGCAAAACTGTCATCACCGGGTCATTAAATGTGGGTCAACCCGGTATGATCACTTACAACACAGCTACGGTTGGTAAGTGTCCGGTTATAAATTAGTTCTAACAAACTAATGCATTAAAACTTTAAATTATGTTTTTCTTCTGTGACTATTCTTTAATTAGAATGATTGCAGGAACATACGGACCACACTTAAATAATGGTTAATCAATTAAAGAATTTTAATGTAAAAGATCCACAATTATCACAACCAACATTGGTAAACAGCAAGACTTAATTATTTAGATTTGGGACAATGATGCTGCTTTTTTTTTTTTTATAACCGGTAGTGTCCGAGCCAGCTTGCGTGCACCTCGACTAATCTCCCGAGGTCCTGGAGTGGCCGGGTGAATTCCACAGACCACACTCTCCGTCACTCGAACACTAAATCTCTTGAATTATACACCCAGGAAACTTAACATTCAGCACAAAGGATGTGGTTATTGGGACAATGATTTTACCAAACTCTACACATGCATCTATGGTAATAATTTGACTTAGGGTTTTGTTATCATGTGCTCTTAGGGCATACGTTAAAGTTTTAAAAGTAGAAATAAATAAGGAGTATAATGTGAGTTTCAGTGTCCGGAGTGGGGTTCAGTGTTTATCTCCCATATTTATTTCTATTTTTGAAACATTAACATCTACCCTAAGGACACATATTAACAAAAAAAAACCCTTTGACTTAGTACAACCATTCTTAAGAATTTGCATAGTACTTGTGTATAATTAATTTGTCAAGCTACCGTCCTTTTTGAGTGTCTCTTGAATGTAATGATTCCACTCATTTCCCACACAATATATTAACTATAAATTTTATAGACTTAAAAATATCTTCAGAAACTAATTGGTATGTAAGTCTTGGGTTGGTAGTTCCTTTGCCTGCTAATTTGCAGGGCTGGGTGTTCTTGGCTTTTGAAGCCTTGTTGTATTCTCTCAATTTCTCCATTTATGAAAATTATTCTAGTACTGTTCAAAAAAAGAAACTAATACTCAACTCAATTATATGATGCTAATAATCATAATGATCAATTATGCAAAGTCAAAATATATATATAGATATATATATATATATGTACAAAATCCTATTAGTAGAAATGTTGGAATTGATCATTGAACACTGTAGACTTCTGAATTCAAATATTATGCACATTAAGTGCGAATGAAGGCACTTTATCTAAGACCAACCCCCAAGCACACGCTTTACTCTTCCCAATTATTTTCCTTTCTCTGTCAGAAGCATATTGAAGTATAAATTAATTTAGCTTTTGTGATAAATAGACACCTATATATATATATGTACACGGTTAGGCTTATTAGAGTGAACAGGGTAGAGAGTAAATTTTTTTTTTTTTTTTGCCTGAAAATACCCACGGGTCAGTTTGGCGCACGCAGGTCAACGGGTCAGCATGCACCCTACGGGTTTTTTTAGGCCAAAAAAAATATTCACTGGGTATGTTCATTCTACCCTGTTCACTCTAGAGCCTGGCCGTATATATATATATATATCTTGTAGTATTGTTTATATTGTTTATTAAAAACATTTTCCTTGGTGCTCGAATAACAGTACAAATTAAAAACTTCAACATAGATTATGCACTCAAGAAAAGAGAGGGATTAATTGACTCACAAAATTTAATATATATTTTTTATACATATATCACAATACCTTTTTTTCCGTCCTATTTTCCAGATTGTTTTTCCAGTTAACCAGACAAATACATAGTTTTTGGATGTTACAGTATTTCCTTCCCTTTCCATCCTTGAGTTCCAAAAACTAACAAAGTCTAAATATATTTTTTTTTTCTAACGCTTCAATAATCTTGGTGCAGGAGTTCTTGGAGATGGATTTATAGCAAGTGGCCTCACCATTGAGAACACGGCAGGCTCGTCCACCCACCAAGCAGTGGCCTTTCGGTCAGACAGCGACTTATCTATCATACAAAATTGTGAATTCATCGGTAATCAAGACACTTTGTATGCCAACACACTCCGTCAATTTTACAAGTCATGTCGAATCCAAGGCAATGTGGACTTCATTTTTGGAAATTCAGCCTCAGTCTTCCAAGATTGCCTCATCCTAATCTCTCCACAAGTTTCACAAAGCAAGAATGTAATAACAGCTCATGGCAGAATCGACCCTGCTCAATCAACTGGCTTCGTTTTTCAAAATTGCACGATAACTGGTAACAAAGAGTACATGGCATTGTATAATAAGAATCCTAAAATGCACTCAAATTTCTTGGGGAGGCCTTGGAAGGAGTATTCAAGGACTGTTTTCATAAATTGTAAGTTAGGGCCCCTTATTACACCACAAGGGTGGATGCCATGGAATGGAGATTTTGCTTTACAGACACTTTATTATGGGGAGTTTGAAAACTCCGGACCGGGGGCTGATCTGTCTGCGCGAGTACCATGGAGTACCCAGATTCCGGCTGACCGTGTTTATGTTTATTCGGTACAAAATTTTCTTCAAGGTGATGAGTGGATTCCATCACCATAAACTTCTTCATTCAAGTCACCAGTATACATATTCTTAGACTAAAAAAAAGAAGCCACAAGTATACATATATATATATATATATATATCAGCATATGGTATAAGGGAATTATGAATTATGATCTTTATGAGATTATATAAATTTTGATAAATCAAAATACTTATGGTAGGAAAGGATAAAATACCGAATTTTAGGCAAACTTTGTACCCTACAATAAGGTGTTACAACAGAAGCTATGATAGCAAACGAACAGAAGTATTTAGTATACATATTAGAAACCAACTGGATTCAAAAGCTTGAGTTAGTAATTTTTTTTAGCATAATTGTGTTTATTAGTCCTTATTTGTTACGCTTAACCTCACACGTGGCCCTGAAATGAAGTTGAGCTTATCCTGGATTTGGAAAAAAGAGATGAATTTGGGTTGAGAAGACAAGTATAATCCATATATTACGTCAAAAGGCCTAGCATGCATATTTTCCATATGATCTCCCATAATTTCAAGTTAGTATACTTTTAATGAGATCCAATTTTTTTGTTATGCTAAATCATATTGACTGCAAATTTTTTAAATTACAATATCCACATCCAACTTTTTGGTTAAGATTCTAGTTGGAATGTTTGCTTTATTTCTTTTGTTTTGTTTTGCCTTTTAACGTTTTTGTAGAGGAACAATTAATCCTCATGTTTTTGGTTTTGTTCATAAATTTGTGATGAACAACTAATTGTATTTGCAAATTATACCATGCAAAAAGCTAATGAATTTAAAACCAACAGATATTCCAGGTAATCCTGTGCATTTCAATTAGTGTCTGATGTCATTTAAAATGAGAATTCTATGATACGACTAAGTGATTGGGAACGATTTTTTATTTTGTGACTTGGATATAATATTTTGAGACCTAAGCAAACTAAGCAAACTACTACAGGTACAATGATTTAGTACGGCCAAACCACAAAGGTGCAACTGTCCCTAGATGTGTGAAACCAAATGGTGGTCATTTCTTACTTCTTGTGCTCATTGTTTAACGACATAGGGTTGTAGCATTGGTTAGCTTGTGTAGTATGGATTTTATACTTCAATCGAATAATGGTGGTCGTTGTGGGGGTTGCATGAGTGTCTTGCCGGTCATTCTTTGCTTCTTGACCTCATTGTTAGGGGCCCGTAAGAAGGGCCCTGAAAGCCATGGCTCCCGCAAAATTTTAAAAATTATGATTTAGCCTATAAATATTTTAAAAATTATAGATATTATATATATTGCTCCTTGCAAAATTCTAAGAACATTAATTTATATCTTATATGAAATCCTCAAATGCCCGATGACAGAAATATAGACAATGCTTGTAAACATAGCCTCACTCATCAAATCAAGCATTTCAAACAATCTACAATACAACACAAATATATGATATATAGTGCAAAGTGATCCCGACCCTCAATTATGATCAATCTATCAAACTTCTAAGCATTCATGCCACATATCTTGTCATGCCCTGGAGCAGTAAAAATAGAAAGAAAAAAAAAATTTCCTTTTTGGGTCCATAGGGAATTAATGATGAAATATAAAAGTAATATTTATCTTTGTTTTCAGCTGGCGTAGATGTAATCGCCAGCATAGTAGTCTTCCCCGACATATCCATCATCAGTGGGCCCAGTCTCTGCATACTCCCCCTTTGGGTAGTAGTCACTGTCGTAGGACCCATCACCTGCAGTATTAGGAACATGGTAGGCTGGCTGCGGAATGTCCAAGTAATGAAGGCCGTCAGCTTATTGAAAGTTGAGTGAATAGAAACTAAGTACTAGTTATATGAAGTAAAACAAGTTATGGAAGGCATAAGTTGTGTTATACTAAATAATATCTTCTCTTTATTCCATCGTGTCGTAACCAACCCTTACCGTTTTATTATCCCAATACCGATAACCAACATACTTCAACTAAATGAGCAGACTTAATCGTTCACCTCTATAGATATACCATTATTTCGTCCACCGCTTTTAAGAACATACTCACAGCTCACTGCATGTCATGGACTCCACGTCAGTCCGTCCCCAGCTTTTAAGAATATATTCACAGCTCACCGCATTACAGGGACACAACATTTCGAACAAGACATATCAATCTATTGCCACAACTTAGCGACGTCTACCAGTAATCCCAACTCACCGCCTTTTAAGAGAAAATTAACAGCTCACCGACTTTTAAGAATATATCATGGATCACCTGGCTATCTTAGAACTACTTGGTCAAGCTCACCGCCCTTTAAGAACATATTAACAGCTCACCAGCTTTTAAGAACATATCATGACCAAGCGTCCACTCCCATACAATTCCCAGAACTTATCAAACCTACCTAAATTTTGTACTAATACTGATACATGGCTTACCACTTGTGGCCTAACTATTCTGATTGAAATGAAACGGATATCAAACTGATTCATGACCACTACATTATCTAACGTCATAATGTTAATCCCTTATTCATAATCATAATATCTTTGACGTCACATTATCCCTTATTATCCCAAAGTCGCATATAGAACGTATGAAACGATATCTGAACAATTAACCCACACTTATAACAACTAACAGGAACAGACCATATTCTGAAACATCCAATCGATTGGGACAGAGGTCCAATCGATTGGGTAAACAGCAATAACAATCAATTGAGGAAATGATAATCGATTGGATCCCAAACAAAGCCAATCGATTACAAACTTTGGCAATCGCTTGGGTTATAAATAATGGCAACACGATCTCCTTCTCAACTGGCAAAGCCCCAGCCTTCCTCGTCCACATTTTCATCTCCACGGTACTCGCCTAGCGGAACAGAATCTCCAATACCTAGAACTATTGCAGTTGGACATGGATGTCTAGGGCCACACGCGCATTAGTTGAAAGCTGAGTAAAATACTACAAACAAAACACGATATGAATATATACACAATTTATGTTATCACTTAGAAGCTATCGCGACGTTACTCAAGTTCTCACCCAAAACCTAATGTTCTTCCCGACCATGCAATCATGCCAATGCAACACAACACGCACGAATCCACCGTGCCAACAACTCACAACTTGACTGAACTAGCTTCTGTCACACATGACCACAACACTGGCAGTACTAGCTCCTGCCCACAACCAGAACAACACTGAATCGACGGTACTAGCTTCCATCACACACGACAATCGATACATTATGCCCAATTCGGCCTCAAATTCATAAACAAGCCCAATTCGACCACAAAACAACTCCTCGCCCAATTTATCCCTAACACGTCACTAAGCCCAATTCGGCCACAACACAACTCCTAGCCCAATTCAGCCCTAACACAACACTAAGCCCAATTTGGACAAGAATAATGAATGCATTCCAAGCCTAATTCGGCCAATACATAATCGCCTAGCCCAATACGGCCCTAACTCAATCGTCCTAGCCCAATTCGGCCCTAACTCAATGACAGACAAACGACGACACAACACGACATAATGACAACAACACTTCATGAACACAACACAACTGATAACAAGACTGTTAACGTCATACGACCATATGTAGCCACACGCGGAATTGCCGACGAGGTTATCCAACACAACCAATCAACACAACCATGTTACACCCACGACTGATAACACTTATTCATTTAGGTACTTTATTCGCACATTACACTTCATTACATCATTAATGATTCGACCCGACGCGTTACTATTAACATTGTCAAAATTATCATAATAATAATCCACAGAAGTATAGAATTAACATATTAGAAGAATCGACATATGAATCATGATTTAATCGTTCACTTTAACATGGTACTACTAAGCATGCATACAGTACAACTACATAATTGACAAGCTCTTTCATATGTAACATATACAATTTCATGCTTAGTTTAACTCAGGATGTACACATATCATGACAATATTAACTTTATCATATAAACAAGCAAAGAAAACCAAAAGCTATCACACTTGAGCGCTCCGGCCTCTGAGCGCTCCAGGCTCGAGCACTCCAAGTTCAAGCACTCACGCTTGCTCAAGCGCTCGCACTTAGCTATTTTCCAGTAGATTGTTTTACTTTTGAAATATAACTACGACTTTGGTACCAAAATTTGAAATCTCAACTCCAAAAATAAGTAGCATCCAAAGAAAAGGAGAAGTAGTAAAATTTAATGCAAAATAAGTAGCATCCAAAGTTGCAGATAGTTATTTTTTATTATTATTTTATGGAACAGGGAGAGAGCTCAACCCAGATCAATTTTTGATTGTTGTACAAGAGAGAGAGAGAGAGAGAGAGAGAGAGAGACTGGATTGAATCTCAAAATAACATATGGGAAGAGAAAGTCAAGAAAAAAGAAGGAAAGAACCCATCTATATAATACATCGTGAAGTAAATATAATAATGAGGTGTGAGAATCAAAGAGATGTAAATAAGGATTATGAAAAGAACCCATAAGTGGAAGATGTAAAGCCAAAGGGAAGAGACACAAAGATTAGGAGATAAAAGGCCTCTTGAAACAGTTAAAAAGTGCGGATAGTGTTATGTGGTTTTAATGGCCCATGACTTGAGGTGATTGGGCTTGAGTTAAGTCAGTGCTAAAAATGAGATTAAACAAATATTTGACCATGACTCCATGAGTAGTCCACTTGCACATGTATAAAGCACAAAAAAAATAAAAGAAAAAAAAGGAAAACGAAGAGAAAGCCACATGGCTTCATGAGAAGAAGCTTTTGGCTTCGTCTTTCATATATACTAAATTGATGTATTCGTGTTACTTCTTTGAACTCACCCCATTTTTATAGTTTAGAGTGAAAAGAAATATTCAAAGCAAGATTGATAGCATCTTGTATTTTGTATTAGGTTACTACACTCATACACAAAAATGTGGTAGTTATCAGGAACATATTTTTCATGGATCTTGGAAGTATATTGCATCATCTATTTACCACATTACCATAATAATTGTTGTAATGAATGTTTTCTTGACAAAAATAGAAAATTCATTTCTTGACAAAGATAGTAAAACTCTCTATTTTTTACTGTGACCTTGAATGCACTAGAGATAAGATAATTTCCATCATTACTATTGTTATTATTTTGGTCTAAAGAATCTACATAATTTTGATTGCCCTGTCAATCGGGCCCTATGAGCAAGGCCTAGTATTGCCCAAGCTTGGCCCGAAATTAATATTACCTTTCCAAGCCCAAGCTCGGCCTATTCCTAAACACACTCTCCATTTCCAAACTCAGCCTATCTATTATAACGGGCTTCAGGCCAAATTCAGGCCTGGCCCGATTAATTGATTCAAAGAGAGAGAGAGAGGGAGAAAGAAATTAGGTATAGAAAATTTTTGACTTTTACTCTAGTTTTTTTTTTTTTTTTTATGTTATATGACCCCCCAGAGAAGAAGTTTACGTGGGTATGCCAAAAAGGGAAAATCATAAGTTTGGGTTTTGATAAAAAAAAATGAAAAACCCTTATTTTTTATCACTTTTGTGAAATCCAATGATGTCTTTTTTAGGGGAATGTTGTCCAAATTTTGACCACAACTATATGTATTACTCCCTTCATCCTATTTTATATGTCCATATTTGAGATACCAACTTTAGAAGGGAACATAATTGATATGCCCAAAATTGACCCTCTTCCACAACCGAGCGGTCCCGCACAGCGACAAGTCCTTATCCAGACAAGGTCATAAGCTGCTGCTTGGATAATGACTGTCCCGAGCGGTCTAGACTACCCGAGTGGTATATACATAAGGCCCGACCAACAGGTTGGAAAGAGCACGCAAGCACGGTCCATCACAGAGACAGCTCACCTGGGCCCTGAGGCATGATCCAAAACGTTCCAGCCAGTTTCCTATACAAGTTAGAAGACTAATGGAAAGTGCAAATTGTTTCCTAATCCAATTAGGAAACCCCCTTGATTGATGCCAATCAATCCTAAATCAGATTGTATTACTTAATCCGTCTAATTTCCTTGTACGAGTAGAACTTCTGCATCTATAAAAGAGATCACTCACCCCCATAGAAAGGGTTCAACTTTTCAGTCGGCATAGCACCCCTAGAGCAATCATAATTATGCCCGACCGACCTCTGGTAGCTCCAAACTGTTGTTGGTTCACTAAAGGTCCCTGGCTTTTTTACAATACAATGCACGTGCTCAGACACACCCGTAGACCTAGGTTCCTTCATTAACAGGGCTGAATCACATATAACTCTCTTGTCTATTTCTTCTTACTCTCTTACCCAAATTTTGGCATCATCAACTTGGCACTATTTGTGGGAAACGACAGATTTCTCAAAAACACCAATCTCTTAACTGACAGTCATGCCTCCCAAGAAAGGGTAAAAAAGCTAAGCAACAGGCTAACCAGGACGTTCTGCTGACCCCAGCGCCGGCTACGACAGCCTTGACACCGTAGCAGATCACCACGACCTCGCATAGGTCTTAGATGGCCAGCGTCAAACTCAACGGCACATTGAAGCCCTGCTGGCCCAACAAAGTAATCCTCTAGTGGCCGGGGAACAACCTGAAAACTTTATGCGCGGCGAGGAACCGATCCTGACCAGACAACGTGGCCGAACCGATCTCCTCCATATCGAGGATGCCAGAAGTATTATTAACAACAGGCGTGCTACCAGAGGAGAGGGGCAAGAACGCATGGTCCAGGAATCGGTCCACGATCACTCGGCCAGGAGCCGGGATGATCTTAGGCACACGATCAATTAGAGTGATAGCCGAGCCTCGTCCAGAGGATAACACGCCACGAGGAGGAAGCCTCTTCCACCAACCTGACCAATCCCCCGGATACCGGTCAAGAAGGTGCAATGGCCCGTATCAAGAATTTGAAGAAACAAATAGAGCTAGGCTAGAATGCTACTCAGGGTCATGTCAAAACCGAGACAGAGTTATCATTCTCTAACCAAATCACAAGGTTTGCCATCCCACAAAAATTCAAGCAGCCTCGCCTGGATTCATACAACGTCTCGGGTAGCCAGGTAGACCATGTTCGGACCTATAATGCCCAGATGGCTCTCGCCACCAATGCTGATGAACTATACTGCCTGGCCTTTCCCAGCACTTTGAAAGGCCAGCTGCTCAATGGTTCCACTCCCTGAAACCCTGATCGGTCAAAGATTCTAGGAGCTCAGCAAATACTTCATTAGTCAGTTCATAAGCATGCTTGACCGGCAGCAACCTGACACCTAACTACTCACTATTAGACAGCGGAGGGGAGAGTCATTGAAGGATTACACCGACAGGGTCAACCAACAGAAGCTTCAAGTCCGTAACTTGAACGAGATAGTCGCCATTACAACCTTCTGCTCAGGAGTTCAAGACACCAAGTGCGCCACATTATTTCACAGAAACAGACTGGAAACCTTGGTTGAACTTGCAGAGAGGGTTGAAAAATACATTGGCACTGGAGAATTTCTAAAGACCAAAGACCCCGGGTAAGAAAGCAACGAGCCTACAAGAAGTAAGCGAAAGCGAGATCATCCCGAGAAGAATAACATAAAGAAGGCTGATGGTTCTGGCAGTTCCTTCAGTGTTCAACAGCAATCCGAGCCCGGCAACCCCGACCCGACCTCCAGTTCACAATGGTCTGAGTCCGACAGCCCTGACCTGACCTCGAATTCATAGTGGTCTGAATTCGGCAGCCCTAACCCGACTTCCAGTTCACAGCGATCTGAGTCCGGCACCCTCGACCTAACCTCTAATTTGTAGCAGTCAGGATCCAATGATCCCGACCTTACCTCCAGCTCAGAGTAACCAGGAGCCCGATGATCCTGACCTGACCTCTTATCTCCAATAGTCTAGACAAGTCCAACTATAGTGGTACTTTTGCCCGATCATAGCATGAGGCTCCACGGACTGTCAGAGAGCTCTTGTAAAGACCTCGAGATTACGCCGGAGGCATCAAAAGACCCTGGAACTATCAACGTTCTAGGTTGGCTCCCTATAGTAATTGTTCCCACAAAGCCTAAAGCTTGGAGGACAAGATGCAATAAAAACTACAAGAAGTCACATTGAGTATTTTACAAACCATGGGGTTAACTGAGTGAAACTCTTAGACAACCTGAGTGCCTACAATACTCAGAGGCGCCAACTCTGCTTAGGTCCAAACCGACGATAGAGGTTATCCTCTTAGGTTTGCTCAGGATAGAGGAGTAAAAGAAATCCCAAAAATTCATACATTTTTGCGTCTCTGCTTGGGTCCAAACTGACGATAAAGGTAACTAAATCCTCTTAGGTGAAGGAAAAAATGGTTTAAAGTTAGAGTTTAAACGCGCAGCGGAAATAGGTTAAGTTATAAAACTTTTGGTATTCCAGAATCTACTACTCGTCAATTCCATAGATGCGTACAAGGGGGTGCAAGAATTATACCTTAATGTCTTGAACCCAATTCTGAAACTTTAACTTCCAGCAGCCTCCACTAGATGATCTTCACCCTTATGACTCCTGCGGATGCCTGCCGGAAAGACTAGGGTTGGTGGGAACCCTAATAGAGAGGATAGGAAGGTTTTGGGAAGACTATGATAGTTTCTGCAGCTTCTGCGTAAAAAAACGACGATCATTCTCTTCCAGAACGCAGCTGCCCTATTTATAGATTTCCAGAACCGACCTAGACTTCGAGCGATCGAAGTGACTTCGATCGATCGAACATTCGATCGATCGAACCATCTTCGATCGATCGAACCTGTAGACTTCAATCGATCGAACTATCTTCGATCGATCGAACCTGTCTAGACATCATCCTCATTTGCCTTTCCAAACATCCTAGCGGAGCTAAGAGTGGGACCTCCTAGGCTCTTTATTGTTGGCTCAGACCAGTTTGTTAATTACCATGACCAAACTCTTTGATCAGCAAACTAACTAACTGGTCAGTTAACGTTTATTCCACTATAAAACGATAACTGAACTCCAACGCAAAAGAACATATCCGAAGCGATAACTAGACTTGTATGGTGTACTAATGTTCCTCTACCGTCAGCATTCGTAATCATATTCAGGTAGTCGGATAACTGTTACTGTCAACCTGAATCATGATTACTTTTTGTATTCCTTGAGTCCCATTCACTACTCATGATTACCAAACATGTTGATAACTCTTATCAACAAGACTGCAGTACTCAGTAATCAACTTGGTGACATTCTCAAGGGAATGCTTACTCTGAATCAGAGGGTAGATTCTATCTTGACAATATATGTTCACAACCCTATGGACATGACATACCCAAGATACCCAGGTGTTGATCTTCTATAGACCTCACTGATTGGTAAGTCAAACTAGCCATATCCATAGTCTGTGTTCATAATCATCTCAAGATTGAGAACACGTACCTTATACAAGTTATGAGTTCCTATTGACTGTTGACAGCCTTAAGCGTCAATAGGAAAGCTCAGGTCCGTCAATGCACTATAAGCACTAGCATATCAACTAAGAGCTACACTCTAGTGATTGAGATTAATCACTCCATCCAATGGTAGTTAATTATGCTACAGTGTAGACCTGATGAGGTATCCAGTCTCATCATCCACTGTGACATATTCTAAGTATCAAAGAATAGTAATTCGTATCTCACTTGTGTGTATCTCATACACACACGAATTGCTTACTATGATACTTAAGGACAAAACAATCATCTCATGAAAGAAACATACACAATGAAATGTAAAACTGATATCCATATATTATAATGCTAATGTCTCATACATAAAGTAATGGTTTGAGGGCACAAACCCAACATTAGGTTGGTCCACAATAGAGGAGTAAAAAAGGACTCTAAAGCAACACGCTTTAGGTTAGCTCTACCAACATGGTCAAACTCTTCTCCCAACAGTCTTGACGAAGGCCTACGGAAAGAAGATAACTATCCTAGGAGCTAAAAAAAGGATCCTAAAGTAGCTCGCTTCAGGTTGGCTTTTCCAACATAGTCAAATTATTTTACCCACAACCTTGACGAAGGTTTACGAACAGAAGATAACCATCCTGGGAGCTGACTTAAGCAAAAAACCTCTGAATTAAGGTGAGTCTCAACTCTTGGCTAATTCCCGAGCACCTAAAGATTCCGAATTAGGCTAGGTCTCGACTCTTAGTCAATTCCCGAGCACTCAGATAATGGCAAACGGCATCAAACAAATTTTCCAACTTGCCTCGATATAGCATCCAGCCAATCTTGAAAAGGGGGGCAACTGATACGCCCAAAATTGACCCTCTTCTACGACTGAGCGGTTCCGCACAGTTACCGGTCCTTATCCTGACAGCGACGCTGGTACCACCTCGAGTTCCATAAGGAACTTCTTGAGCCAAACAGCTTCCTTTGCGGCTTCACAAGCAGCCACATACTCAGCTTCTGTAGTTGAGTCTGCAATGCATTTCTGCTTAATGCTCCTCCAACTAACAGCACCACCTCCCAAGGTAAAGAGATGTCCGGATGTCGACTTTCTCGAATCTTTATCTGACATAAAGTCCGAGTCAATGTATCCTACTGGAATTAACTCACTACCGCCGTACATAAGCATGTAATCTTTAGTTCTTCTCAAGTACTTAAGAATGTGCTTAACGGCTGTCCAGTGCTCTGGACCAGGATTCGATTGATACCTGCTAACCATGCCAACGGCAAAGCAGATATCTGGTCTAGTGCATAACATCGCATACATGAGACTTCCCACTGCCGAGGCATAGGGAATTCCTGCCATGCGATTCCTCTCCTCCTGTGTCTTTGGACACTGGTCCTTGGAGAACGCTAAACCATGCCTGAAAGGTAACAAACCTTTCTTCGAATTATCCATTGAAAACCTAGTTAGCACTTTCTCGATATAACCAGCTTGAGATAATCCCATTATCTTTCGCTTGCGATCCCGAAAGAGCTTTATCCCAAGAATATAGCTCGCCTCTCCTAGATCCTTCATATCGAAAGTACTAGCTAGCCAAACCTTGACCGTTGACAGCGCCGCTACATCATTCCCAATGAGTAGAATGTCGTCAACGTAAAGCACAAGAAAAGCCACTACTTTCCCTTCACATTTCTTGTATACACAAGGCTCATCCAGATTCTGTATGAAACCAAACGACTTGACTGCTTGGTCAAATCGGATGTTCCAACTTCTGGATGCCTGCTTAAGCCCATAAATGGACTTTTGCAACTTGCATACCAAGTTATCTTTCCGACCAGCTATGAACCCTTCTGGTTGTTGCATATAGATGTCCTCCTCAAGATTGCCATTCAAGAATGCAGTCTTGACGTCCATCTGCCAGATCTCATAATCTACGCATGCAGCAATGGATAAGAGTATTCTGATGGACTTGAGCATGGCTACCGGCGAGAAGGTTTCCTCATAGTCAATGCCCTCCCTCTGAGTATAGCCTTTCGCCACAAGCCTTGCCTTAAAGGTCTCAACCTTTCCATCAGATCCTCTTTTCCTCTTATAGACCCACTTGCAGCCAATGGGTTTAATATTGGCTGGAAGTTCTACAAGATCCCAGACCTGATTGGAATCCATAGATTCCAATTCAGCCTTCATAGCTTTAATCCAATGAGCTGAATCAACATCAGCCATTGCCTCTTCGTAAGTGGTAGGATCAGATTCAGATTCTATGGAGACAGCTTCAAAAACTTCTCCTAAGAACATGTATCTATCAGGCTGGCTGATAATCCTCCCACTACGACGAGGTACCAGTACGAAAATGGGTGAAGAAGTGGTATTTTCTTGATTTTCATCGTTATCAACTGCGAGTTGGACTGAGGGCTCTCCTTCTATCTCTCTAAGATCTATCCTTCCCTTAGGTTTATGGGTCATGATATAATCATCCTCCAAGAAAATAGCATTTGTACTAACAAACACTTTCTGTTCTCTTGGATCATAAAAATACCATCCATAAGTACCCTTTGGATACCCTACAAAGTAACATACTTCCGATCTAGAATCCAACTTGCTCATCTTTCCTTTGAGCACATGTGCCGGACACCCCCATATCCGGAGATGTTGCAAAGAAGGCTTGCGCCCAATCCACATCTCTCGTGGTGTCCTGGGAACAGATTTGCTTGGTACTAGATTTAGTATGTATGCAGCGGTTTCCAAAGCATAACCCCAAAGGAATAATGGCAACTCTGAATAACTCATCATCGACCTAGTCATGTCTAAAAGAGTTCGATTCCTTCTCTCCGCTACACCGTTCTGCTGAGGCGTACCAGGTGCAGTCAACTGTGACAGAATCCCATTTTGTATGAAGTGATCAATAAACTCATTAGAGAGGTACTCGCCACCTCGATCAGATCGAATGGCCTTGATATGTGTGCCCGATTGCTTTTCCACTTCAGCCCTAAACTCTTTGAACTTTTCAAAGGCTTCAGACTTGTGCTGCATTAGGTACACATATCCATACCTAGAGTGGTCATCGGTAAATGTTATGAAATACTCATAACCACCCCTTGCTCTAATATTTATTGGTCCACACAAATCAGTATGAACTAATTCCAACAATGCATTGGTCCTGTTGTCCTTTGCAGGAAAGGGCCTTTTGGTCATCTTACCCTCCAAACAAGACTCGCAGACTTCCATTGGTTCGAGAACCAAATCGCCTAAGACCCCTTCTTTGACTAGTCTGCCAATCCTATTCAGATTGATATGGCCAAGCCTCATATGCCAAAGCCTTGTTGGATTAGTGGAAGGTCCCTTTCTTTTAGATGGTAAAGTTACCACTGAGTTATTAAGTTCCAAACAAGAATCTTTTGAAATATTGGGAGTAATCACATACAAACCATTTGATTTAACACCAGAACATATAAAAGAACTGCTTCTTTTAATGACAACTTCAGTTCCAAAATGAAAGGAATAACCATTATTCGTTAAATTAGAAACTGAAATTAAATTACGTCTCATTAAAGGGACGTAAAGTACATCTGATAAAATCAAAATTTTATTGTCTGAAAATTCTAAAACTACGACTCCTATAGCAACCGCAGATACGGTTGCGCTAGAACCTAGAGTAAGTACGATCTCCCCATCACTGCATTTCCTGGTTGATCTGAACCCCTTGAACTCTTGTAGCTAAGAATTCTGGACAGTTCCTCTTCCAGTGGCCCTTCTCACCGCATTGGAAACACTTTCCTTTGCCTTGGCCACCCACCTTCCCTTTGCCCTTACCTTTTCCCTTAGATTTTGCAATCTTAGGGACCGGTCCAACACTTGAACCACCAGTGCCAGCCTTCTTCTTTCCTTTCTTACCTTTGGGTGTAGATCGGGAAGAAGAAGCGCTTTTCTCAACGTTTAAAACGCTGCCCCCAGGTTTGATCACCCCTTCTGCTGCCAGTAAAGAACTCATTAATTCGCTCATTGAAAAATCTATTTGATTCATATTATAGTTAAGTTTGAATTGAGCGAATGATGGCGACAGCGAGTTGAGGATCATATCAACTTGGGTCTGTGCATCGATGTTGGCTCCCAAGGTCTCCAGTTCGTTTAAATAACCAATCATTTTTAAAACATGTTCTTTGACTGGAGTACCTTCCGACATCTTTGCACTCATTATCTTCTGCATGGCTACCTGTCTGGCAGGCCTGCCATGCTCCCCAAACATCTTTTTCAAGGATGTGATAATGTCATTGGCAGAATCGTTCGATTGGAATTGGTGTTGTAACACACCAGCCATTGAGGCCAGAATGTAACAACGGGCCATTCCATTCGACTTCTTCCATTTGTCGAACTCGCGTCTGGCAGCTGCCGAAGCATTTGCCGCGGGTTCTTCAGGGCTTGGGGTGGTGAGGACATATATGTGATCCTCCGCAGTTAAAACGATGTCAAGGTTACGTTTCCATTCAGTGTAGTTATTTCTAGTTAACTTGTTTTGAGTGAGTATGGTGGCAAGTGGACTAAATGCAGATCCAGACATTATGATTACTGAAAATCAAAACAAACAAAATAAATATGGATATCAGAATTGACAGTTTGAAATAAAAGAACCCTTAAAACTCTTATTTAAAAACAAAGTCGCCGGAATATCGAAACGAAAGAATAAAGCCTCCGTGTGGTGGTCAATGTTCGATCTTTCGATTTATCATGCCTTATCCGCTATGCAACTCTTGCAAAATAGCCATGACTCCCGAACCTATTTGATCTCTAAGTTTCTGAATAATGCCCCGTGTGAGATCCCTTATCCATAGCTTAGCTAGTGTGTACCATTAACTAGGATCCAATCACAACCGTCTCAAGTAGCGCCTCCGTGTGGTGGTCACCCTCTAACACGTCTGATTGATCCTATCCATAGGAAGTTCACATCTAGTAACCAATGAGCAGTGTACCCTCCGTATGGAATGATCACCCCTGGCGAGGTGACACAGAATACACTACTCATCTTACAATGAACCGTTAATGGAAGATCGTGGGTGTTATTTGATAAGACCCTCTCCCACTAGATTTAGTAAATTAAGGATTTTGCTTTTGAAAAATGTTTCCACACACTACCCATAAACATCCAATGTTTACTAATGTGTTGAAAACGATTTTTGAATTTTATTTTAGAAAACTTGTTTTAAGTGCATGCAACAATGTATTATACGCCAATCACAAAACAAGCACATAAAACAAAAAACTAAAATGAAATATAGGCATTCAAACAATGCCTCTATCTCCCATGGCTCTATTTCCATAGAACACCTTCTTGGTTTGGTCGCCTCCGGCTCCATCTTGATGGACAACGGCTCCTTGCTCCATCTTCATGGAATTTCTAATTCTATTACATTGGACTTATGCTTCTTTTGAAGCTTACAATTTATCTAGAAAAAGAAATAGCAAAAATGAAATAAAAGGCTAGGGAAACCGGTGCGACTTTCCTTTTCGTAGGATTGAAGCCGCAGCGGCGCCCTTTACATACGCCTTAAAACCAAACCATTAATAAATTACAACATGCACCAATCTCAAACAATTTAAATATAAATATTTAAACGACTTGGTGCCATGAGAGATAGCGACTAATTTTGCTGCAAAAGGGTTAGTCGTACACACATCCACATATACATAACAAATATATGTAACTATTGGAACACTTAATTGATTCACACAGTATATAAACACTTTACTTACTGAATTAGAACTTAAAACAACATCTTACTTCTTTGTCACAGTTCGATCGATCGAAGACCGTTCGATCGCTCGAACCATCGATCGATTGAACACTGTTCAATCGCTTGAACATTCTGTTTCACAGAATGATTTGAAAATTTACAGAATATTTTAAAATTAAAGTTTTTAATTTCAAAACACTTTAAAACTATGAAACAGAGAACCTGACAAAGTATCTATCTCGATCGATCGAACTTCGTTCGATCGATCGAATACCAGAAGGTTCGATCGATCGAAAACTGTTCGATCGATTGAGAACAGAATGTTCGATCGATCGAAACAAGTTCGATCGATCGAACCCACCTTGCATCCTATACAATCACAGTTTTGTATTCTGCTGCGATAACACTGCAGAAACAGATCTGTGATGATGCAGTTTCGAAAACAGTTCTAAAATCAACATGCAAATCAAAACTAGGGTTCCAAAAACGCATTTATAGATCCAAACGAGCGTGGCTCTGATACCAATTGAAGGAAAAAATGGTTTAAAGTTAGAGTTTAAACGCGCAGCGGAAATAGGTTAAGTTATAAAACTTTTGGTATTCCAGAATCTACTACTCGTCAATTCCATAGATGCGTACAAGGGGGTGCAAGAATTATACCTTAATGTCTTGAACCCAATTCTGAAACTTTAACTTCCAGCAGCCTCCACTAGATGATCTTCACCCTTATGACTCCTGCGGATGCCTGCCAGAAAGACTAGGGTTGGTGGGAACCCTAATAGAGAGGATAGGAAGGTTTTGGGAAGACTATGATAGTTTCTGCAGCTTCTGCGTATAAAAACGACGATCATTCTCTTCCAGAACGCAGCTGCCCTATTTATAGATTTCCAGAACCGACCTAGACTTCGAGCGATCGAAGTGACTTCGATCGATCGAACATTCGATCGATCGAACCATCTTCGATAGATCGAACCTGTAGACTTCAATCGATCGAACTATCTTCGATCGATCGAACCTGTCTAGACATCATCCTCATTTGCCTTTCCAAACATCCTAGCGGAGCTAAGAGTGGGACCTCCTAGGCTCTTTATTGTTGGCTCAGACCAGTTTGTTAATTACCATGACCAAACTCTTTGATCAGCAAACTAACTAACTGGTCAGTTAACGTTTATTCCACTATAAAACGATTACTGAACTCCAACGCAAAAGAACATATCTGAAGCGATAACTAGACTTGTATGGTGTACTAATGTTCCTCTACCGTCAGCATTCGTAATCATATTCAGGTAGTCGGATAACTGTTACTGTCAACCTGAATCATGATTACTTCTTGTATTCCTTGAGTCCCATTCACTACTCATGATTACCAAACATGTTGATAACTCTTATCAACAAGACTGCAGTACTCAGTAATCAACTTGGTGACATTCTTAAGGGAATGCTTACTCTAAATCAGAGGGTAGATTCTATCTTGACAATATATGTTCACAACCCTATGGACATGACATACCCAAGATACCCAGGTGTTGATCTTCTATAGACCTCACTGATTGGTAAGTCAAAGCAGCCATATCCATAGTCTGTGTTCATAATCATCTCAAGATTGAGAACACGTACCTTATACAAGTTATGAGTTCCTATTGACTGTTGACAGCCTTAAGCGTCAATAGGAAAGCTCAGGTCCGTCAATGCACTATAAGCACTAGCATATCAACTAAGAGCTACACTCTAGTGATTGAGATTAGTCACTCCATCCAATGGTAGTTAATTATGCTACAGTGTAGACCTGATGAGGTATCCAGTCTCATCATCCACTGTGACATATTCTAAGTATCAAAGAATAGTAATTCGTATCTCACTTGTGTGTATCTCATACACACACGAATTGCTTACTATGATACTTAAGGACAAAACAATCATCTCATGAAAGAAACATACACAATGAAATGTAAAACTGATATCCATATATTATAATGCTAATGTCTCATACATAAAGTAATGGTTTGAGGGCACAAACCCAACATTAGGTTGGTCCACAATAGAGGAGTAAAAAAGGACTCTAAAGCAACACGCTTTAGGTTAGCTCTACCAACATGGTCAAACTCTTCTCCCAACAGTCTTGACGAAGGCCTACGGGAAGAAGATAACTATCCTAGGAGCTAAAAAAAGGATCCTAAAGTAGCTCGCTTCAGGTTGGCTTTTCCAACATAGTCAAATTATTTTACCCACAACCTTGACGAAGGTTTACGAACAGAAGATAACCATCCTGGGAGCTGACTTAAGCAAAAGACTCTGAATTAAGGTGAGTCTCAACTCTTGGCTAATTCCCGAGCACCTAAAGATTCCGAATTAGGCTAGGTCTCGACTCTTAGTTAATTCCCGAGCACTCAGATAATGGCAAACGGCATCAAACAGATTTTCCAACTTGCCTCGATATAGCATCCAGCCAATCTTGAAAAGGGGGGCAACTGATACGCCCAAAATTGACCCTCTTCTACGACTGAGCGGTTCCGCACAGTTACCGGTCCTTATCCTGACTAGGTCATAAACTATTACTTGGATAATGACCATCCCGAGAGGTCTGGACTACCCGAGCAGAATACACATGAGGCCCGACCAACAGGTTGGAAAGACCATGCAGACACGACCCATCACAGAGACAGCTCACCTCCCGAGGCATGATCCAGAACATTCCAACCAGTTTCCTATATAAGTTAGAAGACTAATGGAAAGTGTAAATTGTTTCCTAATCCAATTAGGAAACCCCCTTGATTGATGACAATCAATCCTAAATCAGATTGTACTACTTAATTTGTCTTATTTCCTTGTACGAGTAGGACTCTTGCATCTATAAAAGAGACCACTCACCCTTATAAAAAGGAATCAACTTTTTAATCTACATAGCACCCCTATAATAATCATAATCGTGCCCGGTCGACCTCTGGTAGCTCCAAACTGTTGTTGGTTCACTAAAGGTCCTCGGCATTTTACAATATAATGCACGTGCTCAGACACACCCGTAGACATAGCTTCCTTCATTAATAGGGCTGAACCACATACAACTCTCTTGTCTATTTCTTCTTACTCTCTTACCCAAATTTTGGCATCATCAATAATGATTGCTTGAAATAAATGCAATTGTTCCAATATTACCCATACTTGTTTTTGTTCCCTTTTACTTTTTGTTGGGTATTGATTTTGGGGAACATAATGATTGCTTGAAATAAACGCAATTGTTCCAAAATTACCCCTACTTGTTTTTTGTTCCCTTTTACTTTTTGTTAGGTATTTTCAAAATTAATAAGGATAAGTTTGAAAAGTAGCTAAAAGTCATCATAATGGACAATAGTTTTGGGACATCCAAAAAAGGAAAGATAGATACATAAAATGGAACGGATGGAGTATATTATATATATATATTAACATATGTATTTTACATTTTTTTACATATGTTATAATTATTGAGAGACATGATATAGATATAGATATACATAGACATATAGTGGTACATGCCGAGCTTATATTGGGACGAGCTTATATAGGCCCAAGCTCGGCCCGAAAACTAGTTCAGGCATAAAAACTTATCCAAGCTCGACCCGAATCACTTCCATATAAAGCTCAATCTAAAATTTAGCACGCCAAACAATCGGGCTTTGGGCTTGCCCGGCCCATATGACAGTCCTAATTTTGAAGTGTTAAATTTCTTAAAAGCAAAACCAGTAATAACTAAAATGAAAAATTAAGAATTTATCCCTCAATATTCTAAGGGCAAAGAAAGATGCTCTGAAATGACTAAATAACCTCTGTTTTTTCCAAGAAAAATAGTATCATCTAAAGGAAAAAGCTGGATAAGAAAAGTCCCATTCATTTGTAAATGGCATTACAATCACCCTAATATGAAATCACATTGAACTACTATAATTTACCAAACAATAAATAAATAAATAAAAATAAGAACTAGTTCTCTTGAACCAGTCCCACCAACTTAACAAGAATCTCAACATAGAGGCTGTTTGGGCACCACGATTGGTGCTCCAAAAGCTCAATTATAGTGCCAATGGTGGAAAGGATAAGTGTTTGGGTATCCAAAAGCAAAAGCAAATTTGAAAGCTATAGACCTAAAAGCCCAATTCAATCTAGATTCCCAAAATCTGGTGGTGACCAACTTTTAGTCAGAACGCATTTCCTAGGGGCTCACTCGCAATCTAAAATACCCTTTTGTCCTTTCACTTTTTGGTTAATGTTATCCATTGCCTATTTGTTTCTTTGTCTTCCAAATAAATTACCTTGTTGTTCTTTCACTTTTTTGTTAATGTCATCCATTTTTTTTTATTGGAATGGTTAATGTCATCCATAGTGACAAGCGGGGGTATTTGTAAAATGCAATTGCGCTAAACTAAAGAAATGCACTGATTTAGTTTGCAACTCCCCGTTATATCTGCAATTCGTATTACAATGCTAGCTTTTATACAAATGACTAATCTATGGGAAGTTGTGCTGTTTTAGCTATTATTTGTGTAGATCACTGTTTTGCTGTGTAAAGAAATGAATAGCAGGATAAAGGGAAAGCTTGATTATAAGCAAGAAAATTCAAAGATGAAAAGTGGAGTTCGAGTGATCTAAGAATCCTCAAGCGATCGAAGTTTCAATCGATCAAAAGCAGTTCATGCGCTCGAGTATTCTAGAAGTTCAATCGATCGAGTGATGTTCGATCGATCGAACATAGTTTTTACCAGAACTTACGCGCACACAACATATTCGTATTTGTTAACCCTAGCTTTAGGTTTTGGTATAAATATAAGTTTTATTCTCGTCCATAAGGACGCACACATTGTTTTCTTCAGATTTATAGAGAGATAGAGAGATTTGTTCTTGATTTTGTCGTTTCTCAAGGTTTTATATTGATTTTGTATTGGATTCTTATTAAGTAATCATAGTTCTTCATTCCAGGTTTTTATACATTAGTTAATTTACATTCTGCTTGATTAATCTCGTAGTTGAAGCTGTTATAATCGTAGGTTTTTAAAGTGTTAGTGATAAAATCCATAGTCTTTGTAGTTTTCATGTTAAATTCGCAACCAAATGCAACCTTAATGAATATTTACGTTAAAAACATATCTGAGACACTCCAGGCCATGTCTGAGTAGTCTTAAAGTTGGGGGATTATGATGAGACAGTGATCTCCAGCCTCTGCCATGCAACAGTGTAAAGCCTGTGTTCGATCGATCGAAGTTTGTTCGATCGATCGATCCTGAGGTACAGTCAAGCGATCGAAGACATTTCGATCGATTAAGACATGACAATGTTCGGTCGATCGAAAGCGTGTCGATCAATCGAACCTTCAGATTCTTAAGAAGATCTGTTTCAGTATTCATAGACTTTCTGTTTTTGAGATTCGTTATCAAACTGTCCCTAAATGCTCAGTTTGTTAATACAGTTCCTGAACTTTAAGCCTTAAGGAATTTTTCTTTAATAACTTTTGCAAACCACTTTGAATGCTAACAACATTCAGAGTGCGAGTCTTGACTATTGTTTTAAACCGCCTTCATGTATTTTTAACTAAATTGTGATGATGTAGTCCTGGTCATGAAATGACTATTGACTCTTTATCTTTAGAAAATATGGAATACTGTAAATGGATGTACTGCATTGAGCTTTAATTCAAACTGCATGGTAGATGGCTAGGTCGCTGCCGATTCGTGTGATCCCAACGTTCCCCTTTTATTAAGAAACACCATTTTTAAATATCACTTTAGTTAATTCGTTAATTCATAGTTTAATTTAATTGCTCTATTTTTAGTAGTCGTTAATTGTGGAACTCCGTGTTCTACATCTTCTTTAAACATTGAATTTTTATTTTTCTTTTAGAGTTTAATCTAAGTAATTAGTTTACAACCTTCCCTGTGGGATTGACCTGGTCTTAACCAGAATACTACTTGCACGTCTACCTACACTTGGGTATTGCACACAAGAGCACACAAAATATTTTTGTGTCAAGTTTTTGGTGTCGTTGCCGAGGAAGGCGACAAGCTAACGCTTAGATTACCTCATTCTATCTTTATTTATTTCTGTTTTTCATTTTCTTTCTCTTTAGGTTTAAAACCTTTTCGGATCTTTTCCCTTTCATGTCTGATAATTCCATTAAAGGAATTTACAAAAATCCACTCTACTCATCTGATTCTTCTAGCTCTATTAATCCCGTAGCTATACCTACAGATTCAATGGCTGATAATCAAAGTGAAAATGGTGAGAATGACATTATGTCTATTGACGATTTGTTATGCTCTTTGTGCGACCTTATGCAACCCGAACACGCACCTACACCTTCTTCATACTCATTCCACCCCATGCGGGCGAATTCCAATTTCGCAACAGAATGATTCAACTCCTTCCAACCTTCCATGGAATGGAGAGCGAGAAGGCATAACTACATGTCAAAGATTTCAAGGATGTTTGTAAAGCATTCTCGCAAAATTGTCCTGTAGATGTGACACGCCTAATGCTATTTCCCTTCACCTTGAAGGATAAAGCAAAAGCGTGGCTACTCACCCTCGAGCCAAATTCAATCTTCACCTGACATGCGATGAATATTGCATTCTTAAAGAAATTCTTTCCACCTCGCATGACCACCGAACTCAAACGTCAAATAAATTCCTACAAACAAAAGAGCAATGAAACCTTTACTCAAACATGGGAGCATTTCAAAGATTTGCTTCTCTTATGCACACATCACAGGTATGAGAAATGGCGAACCATTAGCTACTTTTATGAAGGACTAAATGGTGAAATGAAAAAACTGGTTGAAACTATGAGCTCAGGTCCATTTCTTCGCAAAAACACCGAAGAGGCTGAAACCCACTTCGAGTGGTTAGCTGAACATGCTCATGAATGGTCTAACTCTGAGGATGTCTCATGTGCATAGCTATCAGGTGTAGAGGAGCAAAGTATATATCAGCTAAAAAGTGAAGATTACCTAATGACCAAATACGAAGAACTAGCAAAGAAAGTAGAGGATTAGGGATGAAAGGAGAAGGTTCTAGACAGGTTTTGCCTGAAGAACCATGCGGCACATGCAATATGTTGGGACACACCACTCAATACTGTCTCAATGTGCCATATTTTCAAGAACAAGCCCCCATGGAGATGAACGCCATGCAAGGATACAGAGGGGCAGGAAATTCCTATAATAACAATAACAATTTTCAAAATAATAACAATTGATGGAATTACCCTAGTTTTGATTGGAAAAACGATGCTGGGATGCAAAATCAATATCAACAGCAGCCCTACAATAACAATCAATATCAAGGGCAAAACAATAGACAGTCCCAACAATTTAATCAGAATTAACAATTCAATCAAAATAGATCGAATAACTACAACCAAGCTCAACCCTCCAATAATCAACAGTCGAATGTATATGTGCCACCACATAAAAAGGTACAAGAGAAAGATCCACTCTCCAATGTGAACTTAACACAACAGTTAATTCAAATGATGAGCAAAATGTTCGCAACGTTAGAGAGAATGGATGCACGACAAGAGGGATCGGGAGGAACATTTCTTGCCCAACCACTTCAAAACCCTAAAGGATACAACAATGGTCCCAATTATCAAGAACATGCTAATGTCGTGACTACTTTGAGAAACGGCAAGATTATAGGGCACAATATGCCTCTCTCTACTCCTAAAGAGTACGAGGAGGACGAAGTGGTAAAGAAAAACGAACCATTTACTCAGGAAGAGGAGCCATCTACTAATAACGAACCATTCGATTCAAATGATAAAGCTCCTAAAGAAGTGGAAGAAGTTGAGAGTAAGCCCAGAAAGAAACCCGTTAATGACGAATTACCTAAATGCCCTTTCCCTTCGCCTTATCCTCAAAGGCTAAAGACACCCAAAAATAAGTTAAAGAATCAGGAGTTCTTGGAATTGTTTAAACTAGTCAAAATAAACCTTCCGCTCCTTAATGCAATCAAACAAGTACCGGCCTATGCTAAGTATCTTAAAGATTTATGCATGGTCAAAAGGAGGCAAAATGTGAAGAACATGCTTATGTCGCTTGCCAAGCAAGTGCGATCATCCAAAATGAATTGCCTCTGAAACTCAAAGACCCCGATACTCCCACTGTCTCATGCCAAATTGGGAATCAAATAATAGACAATGCACTCCTCGACCTAGGAGCGAGTGTAAATCTTCTGCCTTATTCAGTTTATAAGCAACTAGGGTTAGGTGAGTACAAACCCACCCGAGTTGCATTATAATTGGCAAATAGGTTGGTTAAAAACCCGAGCGGGGTGTTGGAAGACGTCCTCGTGCAAATAGACTCATTTTCCTTCCCGATTGATTTTGTAATTTTAGATACTGAACCTATGTCCAACCCATGTGCACAAATCCTGGTTATATTTGGACGTCCATTCCTAAACATAATTGATGCCACGATAAAAATAAGAAGTGGTACAATGACTATCGTATTCAGGAACATGACCGTAAATGTCAAAATCTTTCAAATCCCTGACCTGAAGAATACGAGGATGAGGAAGAAGTTAACTACATTGAAAAGGTCATTGAAAATAAGGCTGATTGGTCGACTATAAAGATCCTTCGGAGGTAGTGGTGTCACAATTCGATGCTGTTTACCAACCTAAAAACTCTACTCCATTGGACGTCGACCTAAATCTGACTTGCCTCATGATGGAAACGAGAGGGGAGGATAGAGCTGATTGCATGTAGGTAACATCATATGAACCATTGCCTCCAAAAATAAAGCTAGTCATGCCCTTAAACTTTCAGTTTCCCGATTTGGAATTAAAGGAGCTTCCAAAGGAGCTCAAATACACTTTCTTAGGGATTGAAAAGACTTATCTTGTCATAATTTCATCTACATTAAATTCTAAACAAGAGGGTAAATTAATCCAAATGCTAAAACAACATAATGGAGCATTGGGATGGACTATTGCCGACCTCAAAGGCATAAGCCCATCTGTTTGTACCCATAAAATATACTTGGAGGAAGATGCTGAATCATCGTGACAAATGCAAAGGCGTCTGAATCCCAACATGCAAGAAGTAGTCAAAAGGAAGTTTTAAAACTACTTGATGTTGGGATCATATATCCTATTTCTGACAGCCCCTAGGTCAGCCCGACTCAAGTGGTGCCAAAGAAGGCAGGCATAACGGTTATTCCTAATAAAGACGGAGAATTAGAACCAACACGTGTCCCCACCGGATGGCGGATGTGTATCAATCACCAAAAATTGAATACCGTGACCCGAAAAGACCACTTTCTATTACCATTCATGGATCAAATGCCAGAACGAGTGGCTGGTCATAAGTACTATTGCTTTTTGGACGGATACAATGGGTATAACCAAATTGAAATAGCTCGTGAAGATTAGGAGAAAACCACTTTCACGTGTCCATTTGGTACTTTTGCTTACCGTCGTATGCCCTTCAGTTTATGCAATGCACTTGATACTTTTCAGCAGTGCATGTTAAGCATATTCAGTGATATGGTCGAACAAATACTTGAAGTCTTCATAGACAATTTTTTTGTGTTCGGCCATAGTTTTGAAAATTGCTTAGACAATCTTGAACGTGTGCTAGCACGTTGCGAGGACAAACACCGAGTGTTAAACTGGGAAAAATGTCACTTCATGGTGACCAAGGGAATAGTTTTCGGCCACATCATCTCTGACGAAGGTATTCAAGTGGATAAAGCTAAAATCAACATAATCTCGAATCTACCTGTCCCCCGTACAGTAAAGGACATCCACTCCTTCTTGGGACATGCGGGATTCTATCGTCGATTTATCCAGAATTTTAGTGCAATATCTCGACCACTCTACTAACTAATTGTTAAAGATACACCATTCGAGTGGTCAGAAAGCTGTCAAATATCTTTTGATGCACTAAAAGAGCACCTTACCTCTGCACCGATAATATAGGCACCCGACTAGGGTTTGCCATTCGAACTAATGTGCGACGTTAGTGACTAGGCTATTGGCACAGTTTTAGGATAGGGGAAGGACAATAAACCCTACATTATCTACCATGCCAGTCAAACGCTGAACGAAGCTCAAATGAATTATATAACTACTAAAAAAGAGCTACTGGCTATAGTTTTTACCTTGGATAAATTCAGGTCTTATCTGATAGGGTCCCCAATTGTCTGTTTTATAGACCACTCGACCCTCAAATACCTATTATCCAAGAAAGATGCGAAACAAAGGCTGATTCGTTGGATGATCCTACTCCAAGAGTTTGATATCACAATCAAAGATAAAAAGGGAGTAAAGAATGTGGTTGCGGACCATTTGTCTTGGTTAACCTTTGTTGACAATACTGAATTGATACCGATCAAGGATGAATTCCCAGATGAGCAACTAATGACTGTTTCCAATTTGCCTGGTATGCGGATATAGTAAATTACCTAGTCATGGGAGAGATCCAAAATTATTGGTCAAATCAGGATAAAAAAATATTCCTCTCTTTTGCACGTCACATCTTCTTCGATGACCCGTACTTTTCAAGTATTGTGCCGATCAGGTCATCAGACGTTGCATTCCAAATGAGGATATAATCGTGATCTTAGCTTCATGCCACTCCGAAGATTGCGGTGGCCATTTTACTTCACAGAAGACCGTACAGAAAATCCTACATAGCGGTTTCTATTGGCCAAACATATTCAAGGATGCCCATGAATTTTGTAAATCGTGCCAACGCTGTCAAAAGCTTGGCGCAATCTCAAAACAAAATTCTATGCCTTTAACTCCCATAATCACAATCAAAATTTTTTATTGTTGGGGCACAGATTTCATGGGCCCATTCCCGAAGTTAAATAACTGCAAGTACATACTCCTTGCTGTGGAGTATATCTAGAAATGGGTAGAGGCAATCCCAACAAGGCAAAATCATCATCGAACAGTTATTTCTTTCTTAAAAGAAAATATTCTTTTGCATTTTGGAACCCCAAAGGCATTAATTGTGACCAAGGAAAACACTTCTGCAATAGACCCTTGGAGTCACTTCTCAAAAAGTATAGGGTTAACCATAAAATTGCCTTGGCCTATCACCCACAAACTAACGGGCAGGCAAATTTGGCTAATTGAGAAATAAAACATATTCTTGAAAAAATGGTTTATTCAAACAGGAAAGACTGGGCAGCTGACCGATGCTCTATGGGCGTACCGTACTGCTTACAAAATAAACCTAGGAATGTCCCCATACAGACTAGTGTACGGAAAGGCATGTCATATCCCCGTCAAAATCGAGCATAAAGCATATTGGGCGACATGCTCATTAAACTTTGATATTAAAGAGGGAGGGAAGTTAAGAAAACCTCAACTCGCAGAGCTAGAGGAAATCCGTAGAGATGCGTATGACTCTGCGAAGTTGCACAAGGAAAGGTTGAAGGCTCGCCACGATAGAACGATCTTTGGTAAATCATTCGAGCCAGGGCAAAAAGTCTTATTATAAAACTCTTGCCTTCACCTCTTCCCAGGAAAACTTCGATCTCAGTGGATAGGACCATTCATAGTCAAATCTATTTTTCCACATTGGGCCGTCGAGCAATTTAATCCAAAGAATGATGAAAGTTTCAAGGTCAACGACCAAAGATTGAAGCCGTTCTTGGACAATTTTCAACCCAAAGTTGAGCACATCCAACTGGATGAGCCCAACTATTCTTCTACTTAAAACGGCAAAGCGTGTTCACAAACTGTTGTACTCTTTACTTTTACCGCATTTTGTTTATTTTTTTTCTTTTCATCTATTTCTACTTTATTTCTCCTTTATGAGTGTGACTGCGACTCTAATCCGCTATTCCATATTATCTCTCTCCTGCAGGCTATTCAATATGAGAGACGACGACGTCCATTCAATTGGGTCATGGGCTGATTCAGGTCAATTACATCACCCTCCCTGGACTGCCGAGGAGATTGCATTCTGCCTTTCTCCTTATCAAGGGCCCGGGGCAGATGATGTAATTGACCTGACCCAAGGGTACATCCCTTACAATCCTGCCCTCCTCAACATTAATCCTTTTGAGAATATGGACTTCCCTGAAGAGGAAGGAGAACCGGAGGGGCATTTCGTCGGGGAAGTACATGATGCACTCTAGAATAGTGGGAGAACGACTCAATGTGGGAACCATAGGATGAAGACGATTTATAAGATCATGTAATGCCCGAACGCCATAACGTTGTCTTCATATATGTGGATGACTTCATTGTCATCGCCTTGGTTCCATACATCTTTGTGCACATGAGCTATTTGTTGTTCCGTCTTCAATGCCCCCTACTTGCTAGTGTAGATGGTTCTATCATGCCAATAGTGAGGTTAATTCATTGTCACATCTCATTCTTTTCGTCTTTCTTAGTTTACTCCTTTCACTTTTAGTTCTTTCAATTATTTTATTTAATTATTTTCTTTTTGGTTCTCTTTTGTTTTCCTTGTCCAGGATTATCACTATGTACCACAATGGTCTACCAGTGTTCCTTCTGCACCTACTGTTTTATGGACCTTACATAGGGTCTCCTGGTACTCCGCCGTAAGAGAACAACCAGCTGAGGAGTTACACTCCTTTATCTATGACGTCGTCAAGCTCACCAGGATCACCTTTTGCTTGCGCTTTCAACTCTTTGGAGATTTCAGATGCATTTGATGATATTCTTGATGCTTTCAGATCTTTTTGGAATCATGAATTATTGCATTTGGATGTCATTTTTTAAGATTTGGTGGAGTATGAAGCGGGTGTGGAAGAAGAAATTTTCATGTTTGAAGCATAGTGCTACACTTCAAGTGTTTTTATTCATCTGTCCATCTTTTAGCAATTGAAGTGTAATCCTAGACAACAACTTTGTTATCTTTAGTTTTAAATTTTTAGTTTTTCTTTGTAATAAGGTCTTAAGTACCAAAGTGGGGGAAATAATGTTGCAAAAGGATGCTATTAAAAATTTATATTTATAAAATTTGCAATTGATATTTCTATGATGATGCTTTCTGGCTTACATGTTCTGTGCTTGCACTGCTTTTAGACTATTCTTGTATGTCGAGACTAGTTTTTGTTAATTGGGGGTGCATAGGTATTCTATTCAAAGAGTTCTGAAAATTTTGGAGTTCAATCGATCTAATTACTCTCGATCAATTGAAGTCTTGGAATCCTTAAGCGCTTGAATAGGTCTCAATCAATCGATCTTTCGATCGATCAAAAGCTCTCGATCGATCGAGACTTGTATTTAAACGAGGCATCCCCAACACTCTTCTTCAGTTTCTCTCTCTCAAACTCTCGAGCGATTCCACACACAGAGAGAACGCTCATGGCGATTCTGTTGTCCCTCATCAATCTCACCATTTGGGAAGCTTTGGTGCTACACAATCATCATCATCATCATCCCCCACCCCTCCACTACACGTTCACTGAGAAAGGTTCTCACCTACCCCCCTATCCCATTTTCATTCAAAAACATGAAGGGGTATCCCCCCATTGGTCCTAAGACCAATTAATGTATGTCTTGATCTCTTATTTTGTTTTTTCTTGTCATTCCTGTTTCCTTTTCTCTGTCTCTGCGTTTTTCTGTGCTCGATCGATCGAGCTGGGCTCAAGCGATCGAAGTTGTCCCTTGTTCAATCGATCGAGAAAAGTTCGATCGATCGAACTTATGTAGAGGCAGATTCTTTCTTTTGTTTTGTTTTCCTGCTTTAATTGGCCCTTTGTTCTCTTTCTCTATTTCAGGGACATCTCGCGATGAATCCTATTACAGGGTACCACAAGTCCAAGACCCTCTATCTCACTATACCTAATCCGGCACCCGCTCACGGGTTTTAAAACGACGAGGATCGAGTGTGGTTCAACCGCTATTTTCATACGCGGAAGGTGATGCTGGAGCAACCACTTGAGTCTGTATGGCTATCGGCTCCATGGTTTCTAGCGAGGATCAGAGACATGCCCCTCTAGTACGATATGCTGGTTCAAGCCAAACAGATAAAGCCTGTGCCACGATGATCAAGGATCCCGCAGCCCCATTCACCTACTGCCCTTTCTTCAGAGGGCATGAGTTCATCTTTAGCCCCGCTACTGTAGCTGCTGCTCTGGGGGTCCCTGACTGCTTTTTCCCTCATTTACCAGGTGTCCCAGAGACTCCTCACACCACTATCATACGTGAGATCACGAGAGGGGCTGTTTAGATCTGGAATGGAGTTTCTCTCATCGAGGATCAATTTCTGATCGGGAAATACCATCTCCTCTACCTAGCGCTTGCCAACTGCATTTTCATGACTTCATACCATGAGAAGGTGGCACCATGGTAAGCTCGTGTCCTCTATGCCATTGGGACGGGACAGTGCGTCTGTCTGCCTTGCCTCTACATTGATTTTTTCATTCAGCCGACGCGGTACATTGTAGCTAAGCGCCATCTGAAAGGCGCTTGGCCCATCCATCGGGTTATCGAGCGAGCTAGGTTGCTTCCATTAGCCACAGATGTGGTCACATAGGCATCCAGTCGATTTGGCGAGACGGCGGCACGCCGTTCTGATGTATAGAAAAAAGAGGAAATTAAAAGGAAAAGCGAAGAGGAGGTAAGGTTGAGGCACCGACACTGAGGGTGCGGCTTTTAGGACGTCTTTCGAGGCTGAGGAGCCTGATTCGGATGACGAGGTTGACCCACGCATTGAGGTAGCACAATTCAAGCTGAGACAGTGGTCTCAGGCTCCCACCCAGGGAGAGTCCTCATCAGTGTCTCTCCAGACTCTCCACACTTTATTCATCGAGGAGAGGGAGGCACAGATGCAACTTGAGGGCAAGATGGACCATCTGACGACTATGCTCGAGGCAATTCTGATACAGATAGGGGTTGATCAGTCGTTGCACACAGCTTCACATCCACCACCCCCTGCTACACCACCCACTACTGATCCTTCATCTTCTGCTCCACCTCTACTTGCTGATCCTTCCGCCCCATCATCATCATCTCCAGCACCTCCGGTTAGGACTGTTCCTTCATCTGACCTGACCGAGAGTACCCTAAAAGGTGGAGTGGGGACGACTGTTCCTATTGCCCCTATAGTGATCCCGTCCGATGTTGCTGATGATGCTTAGTTGGTGATGCTCATTGAGAGTATGGGAGTTTTGTTGTATTTTTATTTAATTTTTGTTTCTTTTCTCTCTCCGCTCTCTTTGCACTCTCTTGGATATTGGATATTGTGGGATTGTTTGGATATTTTGGACTTTATGATCACTGTTCTGTACTTTTATTGTTTTATCATTCCAGTGATTGGGTATTTTATTATGTATGGATCATGTTCTTTCATTTCATATTATTTATTTTGATCTTGGCTGTTTGGAGATTGTCTGTTTCAGTTACAGGTTACTATGAGTGTTATTGTTCATTTGCTTATATCAAGTGACATCCATCTATTTTCATTTGAAAATCAACTTCTGAGGACATTGTTATGTTATGTTGGGGGTGGGATGCAGATAGATATTCACCTGTACATGTTCACACTTAGCATTCTAAATAATTTCATTGCCAATATCATACAATCTAAATTAAAATAAAATTAAAAAATTTTGAAAATTTGAAAATTTTGAATTGTATTGGTAGAATAACTTTGAACATTTACTTCTGCTTAGTTGTTACCAAGCAATGACACATTCATATTATTCTCACCTTTTTATGAATTAAGTTCACGTGTTTTTCTAGTACCACTATAATGATTGCATGTGTTGACCTTTCATGTATCCAACAATCATATGCACGTATTGATAGCTATGTAGAGAACCTAAAAATGAGTTAATACGACTATTGTGTCTAAGGAATGAGTAGTGGAAACTAGTTACCCTTGGTGAGCTTTTGGATCCAATCTTCAATTCTGAGGGAATTATCACATAAAATTCGAATTATCTTCCTTGAATAAGAGTATTAAATTCGTTGAATAGTCTCATTTAATTTTTATATTTTAGCTGCTTATTAGAGGAGAATGTTCAGGATTTACCAACTAAACTCAATAAACACTGAAGTGCTAAAACTAAGAAGTGAAGAAAATGATGTAAGCCATCGTTATTCATTCCTTCACCTTTTCATATACCATTATCTACATTCAAGAATTTGTTTTGTTTCCAACCCCACACCGATTAAATATCGCCAATTCTAGTATGAAAATTCGAACTCCTAAATCTTATACCTTGACCTCAGTGGACCCCATTGCACATCTAATATGATTAAATTGTTGAAGTATGGAAGGGAGTAGTTATGGGAGTGGCCTTATAAAAAGAAATGTACAAGGAGATATTTGAATGTGGAAGTTAAAAAAAAAAAAAAAGAAGAAAAAGGAGAATATGAAAGGATGAAAGTTGGTTGGAGGTGTGAAAAGAATACAATGAGATGATAAGATCCGTCATATGCTAATATGCGCATTTTTCTTTCTCGTCATCTTTATCTACTACATAAAAAAACTGAAATGTCAAAGCCTTAATGATTCTTAACAACTTCGTTTGAACATGAACGTGTAATGTGAGTTATCCACGGTATTTCGCTCCTCTAGTAAGTAGTATCCTTTTCGCAAGACTATACACTCTAAATGTTCGTCTTTCATTGAGTTATGCACGAAAGCATTAGTATCCTAAATGTTATTCCTATTAAAGATTTCCTGCAATGTGTGATCCTTTTTAACTAAGTTTCAATGAGACGTACTTTCATGAGTGTGAATCAATGAGAGGATTGAGTTAAAACTACAAGTTCCATAGGTGCGAGAGTCCAAACAACTCTAAATAAGGTTCAATGCATAGCTGTTAATATCACACACACACGGATACATGACGGTGATACGCATGTTATATCTACTTTGGTGACATGAGGAGCATGTGGATTTCTTTCATGGTTTTCTTGAGGTTAATATGTCTTTGTAGAGCTAAGTTAACAGTTGAGTGGGAGGGAGTGTTTAAAAGTTTTTCTATATCTTTTTTAACTTTAATTGGAGAATTTTGTGGGTACATTTACTGCAAACCCTCACGAGACAACACTCGTCCACTAGGGGGAACCTAGGGAATTAACGGCTTGTTGCATTCGCTAAATACAACCGCAATTCCTATGAAAGTGAATTAGGAGTTATCTCTTTCTATTTAGTTTAGTTTGTTTTAGTTTATTTTATTTTAGTCGTTGTAGCATTAGTTTAGCTTGTTTTATTATCGCTTTATCGCTAGGGACTAGCGATAAGCTAGTTGGGGTTGTGACAAGCGGGGGTATTTGTAAAATACAACCGCACTAAAATAAAGAAATGCGTTGATTTAGTTTTCAACTCCCTATAATATCTGCAATTCGTATTACAATGCCAGCTTTTATACAATATGACTAATCTATGAGAAGTTGTGTTATTTTAGCTATTATTTGTGCAGATCACTGTTTTGCTGTATGAAAAAATGAATAGCAGAATAAAAGGAAAGCTTGATTATAAGCAAGAAAATTCAAAGATGAAAAGTGGAGTTCGAGCGATCTAAGAATCCTCAAGCGATTGAAGTTTCGATTGATCAAAAGCAGTTCAAGCGCTCGACTTTCCCAAAAGTTCAATCGATCGAGTGATATTCGATCGATCGAACATGGTTTTTATCAGAACTTACGCACACGCAGCAGATTCGTATTTTGTAACCCTAGGTTTAGGTTTTGGTATAAATATAAGTTGTATTCTCGTCTATAAGGACGCACACATTGTTTTTTTCAGTTTTATAGAGCGATAAAGAGATTTGTTCTTGGTTTTGTAGGTTGCTCAAGGTTTTATATTGATTTTGTATTGGATTCTTATTAAGTAATCACAGTTCTTCGTTCCAGGTTTTTATACATTAGTTAATTTACATTCTGCTTGATTAATCTCATAGTGAAGCTGTTATAATCGTAGGTTTTTAAAGTGTTAGTGATAAAATCCATAGTCTTCGTAATTTGCATATTAAATTCGCAACCAAACGTAACCTTAATGAATATTTACGTTAAAAACAGATCTGGGATACTCCAGACCATGTCTGAGTAGTCCTAGAGTTGGGGGATCACGATGAAACAGTGATCTCCAGCCTCTGCCATGCAGCATTGTAATGCCCGTGTTCGATCGATCGATGTTTGTTCAATCGAGCGATCCAGAGGTACAGTCAAGCGATCGAAGTCATTTCGATCGATTGAGAGATGACAATATTCGATCGATCGAAAGCGTGTCGATCGGCCGAACCTTCAGATTCTTGAGAAGATCCCTTTCAGTATTCATAGACTTTCTGTTTTTGAGATTTATTATCAAACTGTCCCTAAATGCTCAGTTTGTCAAAACAGTTTCTGAACTTTAACCTTAAGGTATTTTTCTTCAATAACTTTTGCAAACCACTTTGAATGCTAACACCATTTAGAGTGCGAGTCTTGACTATTGTTTTAAACCGCCTTCATGTATTTTTAACTCAATTGTGATGATTTAGTTCCGGTCATGAAATGACTATTGACTCTTTATCTTTAGAAATACGGAATACTGTAAATGGATGTACTCCATTGAGCTTCAATTCAAACTGCATGGTAGATGGCTAGGTCACTGCGGATTCGTGTGATCCCAACGTTCCCCTTTTATTAAGAAACACCGTTTTTAAATATTACTTTAGTTAATTAGTTAATTCATAGTTTAATTTAATTGCTCTATTTTTAGTAGTCATTAATTGTGGAACTCCGTGTTCTACACCTTCTTTAAACATTGAATTTTTATTTTCCTTTTAGAGTTTAATCTAAGTATTTAGTTTACAACATTCCTTGTGGGATCGATCCTGGTGTTAATCAGAATACCACTTGCACGTTTACCTACACTTGAGTATTGCACATAAGAGCACACAAAATATTTCCGTGAACATTGCTTATTTGTTTCGTTGTCTTCCCATTAAATTCTCTCTCTCCTTAAATTTCTCTATTTCTATTAAATCTCTCCCCTTAATTTTCACTTTCTATATCTATTAAATTCTCTCTCTCTCTCTCTTGACATAATATAATGGCAACCAACCGTACTTTAATTGGTCCGACTCCACTTCTTCCAAGCAAAAATAATTAGAATGCATTTTTGTTAACCCTAAAATTGCTCACTTTTACTCACCCTACACTCTCATTGGCTGATACAGTGGGATCAAAGATTAATTAAAATTAATTAATTATATAAAGTACTGGGACACACTATATTAGCCAATAAAAAAGGATGGTGAGCATAAGATAAGCAATTTTGGGATGAACAAAAACTGCACTCAAATAATTAAAGTCCACTCCTTTTTTATTTCTATTAGTTTGGTGAATTCCTACTATGAAACATTCTATTTTAGTTAATAACTTTTATAAAATTCCTTTGAATTTGTAGTTTGTTCCAATTAATCACTTATGTGTATATCAATTAACTACCATCAATATTGTATTCTATTTGGCCATTTTTTTTTTTACGCAAAATCCCTCACTACTTTTTGAATTTAGTGAAAAGTCCATCCAAGAACAGAAAAATAACTAAGGCAATATTATCTCTCAACTTTAAATCACCATAACTCACTAATTTTTTAGCCTTTTTGAGTGATTCTTTTTTTTTTTTTTTTTTGATTTCATATATTTCTTCAAGATCAATATCTACGCAATAGAGTTGAAAATTGTACAACGAAAAAAAGCAATTTAGATCCTTATTTTTTTTTTCATCCGTCAAAACAGATGATATTGCCTGTTTTGCTAGATAATATATATTAAGTTAAACAATCATAATTTCCTTATTTTTCGCCCTTTAAGATGATTTTTTTTGTTATTGTTTTTCTTATTTCAGGTATTTCTTCGAGATCTACGCAATTGACATGGAAATTTTACCCAAAAAAAAAGATACGTTCCTACTTAATTTTGAGGTTGTATCTGTCTAATAGATAATATTATCTGTTTCATCTGTCTACAAACAGATAATATTATATGTTTATATTAAGGACGATAACTTTATCAATTTTTGGGCATTTTGGGTATTTTTGTATTCCCTGCTTTAATTTATTTTTTCTTCGCGATCTCTGCACCTATGGTGCCAATTTTATGAATGGAATATGTTATTGTTATATTTATGCACACAAAAAAAAAAAAAAAAAAAAAAAAAAAAAAAAAAAAAACCATAGTTTTTCATATTTGTTTAGTTTTTATTTTTTTTTTTCCCAGTAGTTTATGACCAATGTTGATTTTGGTTAATAGATCTCATTTTGATGATAACAAAATATCAAATTTTAAGACAAAAGTTATAGCAATTTGAAATTTTTTAGGCATAAAAAAGAGATAATTAATTAAAGAAAAGTACTAACATAAATTTTAACTTTGAGGAGTTTTCTTTGACAAAAATGATTCTTGCACCGAAATATGTATAGAATTTGTGCACCGAAATGATCCGGACCACTCATTTTAGTAGCCCCACACTTATATCTGGAAGGCCTACCAAATTCTGTTCAAATGTTCAATGCATGTAACATTATTCTATATTTGAGGGCTATGGTCGAAGCCCCCACAATAGGATGTGACTAGTACAAACACGAGAAATGATAGGTACACAATGAATTGTACAACGAATTGTACAAATGTGCAGTTGATAGTTGAACTTTGTGCTAAAAAATCTATACACACAAAAAAGTGTGTGCAAATTTTTTTAGCACAAAATTTAATCCTATACTACATATTTGTAAAATTCGTTGTATAATTCGTACTGCACCTATCATTATTACTAATAAAAACACACACGGAGGCTGCACCTACGAGGCTAAGCCTCTTTTTTTTTACGATTGTAATTAAATCCACAACCGCTATCATAATTTCTTTTCTTTTTTTGGGTTACACGTATACTAATTTTTGCCAACAGCACCATAATCACTGTATGTACTAAAGTTCTCATTTGCCAAATCTAAAAGGAAAAGTGCCAGATTCAATTGGTTGCTTCCCAAACACCATTGATTCTGTGAACCAGTCCAAACAGATCTGTCCATTCTCTCTCTCTCTCTCTCATCAACTGCCAACACAACAGCTTACACAGACCGTGACTCGAAACGGCATTCCCAAATCAACCTTTAATTCTCAATCTGATCCTAGTAATCCCACACATATCACTACCTTCCAAATATTACCCACTCACCCATCATCATCACCACCACCACATACATACAAATACATATATGTAATATACACATATATATATATTTATGTATATATAGACAAATAAATATACAAAATCATGGAGCTCAGAAAGCCCATAAAAAGCCCTTCATTCCAATTCAAAACCTCAACATTGAAATTCCTCCTCATTTCAATGGCTGCCATCTTCTTTCTCGCTCTACTCTCCCTCCTCCTTTTCTTCTCTCTCTCCTCCGCAACCCACCCCCACCACCACCCATCTCCGCCGCGCCACTTCCCCAAACCCTCCATGGCCTCGATCCCACCTGAGATCCACCAAGCATGCAAGGCCACACGATCACCAGATACATGCGAGACCTCACTCATTGGGTCCAATCGCGTCCCTCCGAACCCGAACCCGACCCAGATCATACAATCGGCCCTATGGGTCTCTTCTCAGAACCTCAAAACCGCCCAATCAATGGTCCAGACCATCCTAGACACGTCCGCAGGCAATCCCAACCGCACCATCGCATCGAAGAACTGTTTAGAGATACTTCACAACTCCGAGTTTCGCATCTCATCAACGGCTGACGCTCTGCAACGTGGCAGAATCAAGGACTCTCGTGCCTGGATGAGCGCGGCTCTTTTGTACCAGTACGATTGTTGGTCTGCTTTGAAGTACGCGAACGACACTCAAAAGGTAAATGAAACGATGTCGTTTTTAAACACGTTGACTGGCTTGACCAGTAACGCGTTGAGTATGTTGGTGTCGTATGACGTGTTTGGGAACGAAACGGCGTCGTGGAAGCCTCCCATGACCGAGAGAGACGGGTTCTGGGAGGGTGTCGGTGGATCAGGTGGCGGGTTGGGGTATAAGGGCGGGTTTCCCTCGGGTTTGAAGGCGGACGTGACCTCGTGTAAGGGTGGGTCATGTGACTATGGGACGGTGCAGGAAGCAGTTAATGCAGCGCCGGAGACCGGGGCGGGTCGGAGGTTTGTGATCTGGATCAAGGAAGGAGTGTATGAGGAAACGGTTCGGGTCCCTCTAGAGAAGAGGAATGTGGTGTTTTTGGGAGATGGCATGGGCAAAACCGTCATTACAGGTTCGTTGAATGTGGGTCAGCCTGGGATTTCCACTTACAATACAGCCACTGTTGGTAAGTAATTACTCCATAAATTTTTTTTCTCTAATTCTGTTAAAAGTCGGAAAAATTTGGTACATTTTTTTTTTGTGTATTTTTACTAATGTTTTGACATAAGAAATTGGAGTTATATATATACATATATATATATATAATCTGACACTCTTAAAAAATATATATATATATATATATATGTGTGCGCTCGCTAAACTAATAAGAGATCACTAGTCATGCACATGTTAGTCCAAACTTTAAAGAGAGCATATATCCTATATCTATATAAGTACTATGAAAGGCAGGTTTTGAGTATTTGGTATCCAGAACGAACTACTAAAAGGGAGGTCTGTAGGGTTCGAGAACAACGTCATTGAGGCGATTTTTTGAGGTCTATTTATACTTAATTAGAAATTTTTTAAGGATTTACTTATATATATATATAATTGACGTTTTTTTGGAGATCTATTTATAATATGAGTCTATTTGTGAAACTTAAGTATTATATGGTGTGTTTCAAAATTCTAAGGGGTCTATTTCTAAAATTCAAAAAATTCTTACACTAAAAGTATAATTTTCAAAATTTTAAGAGCTTTCTACTTTTGAGTTTTATATATATCTATATCAATATATATGTAGTTGATGGTAGTAAATTAGGCCTTGGGAGATGCCTAAATGTAAAATACTAAAAATTTTCAAGGTAAAAATGTACTTGTGGAAATATCATGGAGGCCATCAAAATTTTGTAAACTTTGGTGGTCTGGGACGATTGCCTCTTTTGTCCCCTTTGAACCGGCCATGTCACTATACTCACGTGTATAAGTGAGGTAATACTGTTGACGTAGTATCACCGTTTTGTTGAATATTTACTCAGATTTCTCTCTCTCAACACTCTCTTTCAATCTAAATTGACTATATATCTAAATATTAACATTATAAAAATTATTGTTTGTTGAAAACATAGACTAATTTTAGTTCAAACAAACTTTTTTCTTGGTAGTGACACAAGCAATTTCTAGTCATGTAAGTTATTTTTTATTTTTATTTTATTTTATTGAAAGTCATGTAAGTTCTAACAATGTGAAAAGGACAAAAATGTACCAAAATGTTGCAAATATTGTCTATTGGGTGTTGTTTTAGGTAGTCTATTCAAATGCGAACTTTTTGTTTATTTATTTATTTATCTTACTTTACCCATGGTTGGTGAGAGGATTAAACTCTTAACCCGACCAGCATGTTCCCTAATACATGTCATGTTATTATTACCTTTTCCTAAAAATTAAAAAATAAAAATGGGAGCTTTGACCATACTCAAATAAAACTCCTTCAAGTTAAAACTCATGTTACTTTTCTTTAATTTATTAGGTCATTTTTATGCCTAAAACATTTCAACGTGCTATAACTATGTTCTACAAATTTATTTTTCGTAAAATTTGATATTTTCGAATAGCAAAATGATATCTATAAAACGAGATCAATATTGCACCTTCTTTCTCAAAGTCAAGTTTCATCTAACCATGAAATACTGGAAAAAAAAAAACTATAAATTAAAAAAATGTGGAAAACTATATTTTTTAGGCAAAACTATTACAAGAGAGCATTTTTGCTCACTCAATTTTGGTTCAGCATTGCTCACGAAGGTCCTCACTGGGTGACATATGTCTCATTTCAGTAATTATGTTGATAGTACATGGGCAAAATGGGACAGATGTCACCAAGTAAAGGCCTGGATGAGCAATGATGAACCTAGAAGGGTGGGCAAAAATGCTCTCATGTAACAAAAACATATTCCTTTCGTAAAATTGACACCATAAGTGATTAAGTGCATAGATTTTGAAAGAAAAAAAAAATACAGGAAATGAAAAATAAAAAAAATCATCCAAAAAGACCAAGAAGTGAGAAAGTTATCGCTATTAATACAAACAAATAATATTATTTGTTTGCGTTGCATTAGACAGATTAAATCTCAAAATCAAGCTGCAATGCACCTTTTTTGTAAAATTTCCAAGCTCATTGCGTAGATCTCGAAAAAATACCTTAAATGCGAAAAACAAAAACAAAAAAATCATCATAAAAGGCCAAAAATAATAAAATTATAGTGGTTTAAAGTTGACAAATAATATTATTTGTGGGTAGCGAGGGGCTTTTTAAAAAATGGCCAAATCGTGTGGATTTTTAGCTAATACACCTTATATTGAGGGGTATATCACCTAAATCCCAAAAAAAAAATTTTGAGGTCATTTTGTCTAATTATTTTGGCTTTACGTGCAAAGAATGCCTAAATTGAGGTTTTGATAAAAAAAATTGTCTTATGATATGTAAAATAATTTATGAGATACATTGACGTGTGTCATTGTAGTAAATATTTGCATATAAAACTTTTTACCATTTGTCACTAATAACTTGATCATCTGTTGGGTTATAATCAGGAAGCTAATGTACAAATGCATAAAGTTGATTTTGTAAAATGGAAGTGTTTGGGTCAACTTAAAATTTCAGCACTTAAATAGATCAGCTGAAAAATTAAGATGAAAATCAGCTGAATAAAGTCACTTAATATTTCATCACTTAGAGTCCATTTTGGGTTGGCTGAAATTATAAGTGCCGAAAATTTAAAGGCTAAATTACACTTTAGTCCATTAAACTCTAACATGTTTTCAATTGGGCCCATAAACTTTTTTTTTTTGCAATTGGGTTCTTGAACTTTAAAAATTCATTCAATCAGACCCAAATTCTAACACTGTTAGCTTAAACTATTAGAAATTGTCACGTTGCGCGTAATGCTTACCTGTCACATGTTAGGTTAAGACAAACACGGGAGATTGTGAATAGTGCAAAAAATTGCATTCAATCAGATCTGAAATCGCGTTCAATCAAATTCGAAAACACATTCGACTACATCCAAAATTGCATTCAATCATACCCAAAATCACATCATTTTTTAGCCATTCATAGTCTCCCATGTTTGTCCTAACTTAACATGTGACAAGTAAGTATTACGCGCAATGTACGTGACAATTCTAATAATTTAAGCTAACAGTGTCAGAATTTGGGTCTGATTGAATGAATTTTTGATGTTTGAGGACCAAATTGCAAACAAAAAAAATAGTTTATGGACCCAATTGAAAACAAGTGTATAGTTTGATGGACTAAAGTATAATTTGCCCAAATTTAAATGCTGATATATCGTTTGGGTTAGTTGAAATGTCAAGTGTTGAAATTTTAAGTATTAAAATATTAAGTGTTTTGAGTGTTGAAATTTTTATTGTTGAAAATATTAAGCTACTTTTTTCAGCTGATTTGTTTAAGTGTTGAAATATTAAGGTAATTCAAACATTTCCATTTTACAAAATAATTTTTTTTTTCCCCTAAATTCGCAACTCATCACTTAATTTTTAAGTTTCAGCTAACTTAAGCGTACTCTTAATAAACAATCAATTAATATTTCAGCTACCTCAAACGGGCTCTTAGTGGTTTTAAAGCAAAAGACATAAATTGACTTTTAAAGGCTATTTTGGGTATATTCGGAAAATGATTATTTTCTAGGAAAGTTTATGATTTTATTGTTTAAAAACTATTAAAATAAAGAGAAGGTGGTATAAATAGCAAGAAAAAAAAAAAAAAAGGTGGTGTAAATAAGTCCCACCCTTAACTTTTTTTGTTAACGTATGTCTCCAAAGATATAATATCCAGGGACAAGATTATATTTTATGCATTGCAAGAATATAGCTTGATCATATGTCGGGTTTTAATTAGGAAGGTAATGTCGTAGTTATGCACAAAGTCTATGTTAACTAACTTTTGTGTTGGTGTATGTCTCGAAAGATATAATATTAACACTGTGGGTCAAGATCATATTATTATATACATTAAAAGAAGAGTAATCAGTAATGAATGATACACACTCTCTTAAACTGCATGAAAGAATAGACGAGCGCACTCTCTTAAACTGCATGGAGAACCATGGGCAGAGTTGTTAAGTGCTCTTAACTTTTTAGATTAACTTAATCTTCTCCAAATTTTATAAAAGTAGAATGTTAGGTCTTGTTTCGTATGACTCATTAATGAGAGCAATTTTTAGATTAACTTAATCTTGTTTAAATTTGATAAAAAAAAGCAGAATTTTAGGTCTTTGTTTGGTGTGACTCACATATAAGACCACTTTTTTATTTTTTATTTTTTAACTTCAATGAAACACATTAAAATGGTTTCATCTCTTACAGTCTTATATCAGGTTCCCTCTCAAAATCACTCTCTAGCTGGTGAGAAAAAACTTCAAAGACACTTCCATTTCAACTGTTGGAAATCAAGGGCTATTTAATTTCTTTTGGTGCTGTTGGGGAAGGGTCAGAAACAGTTCTGTGGTTCATTTATATGTTCAAAATAGAACGGTAGATGGTGTCTCAGTAATCAGTGCATAAGAGTCAATGCCCAACCATAAAGGAAAGCAGATTCTTTATGGCACCAACAAAATGTTGGGTTTCATAAATAAATAAAAATTAAAAACCTAATTTATGCATTCCCAAACATGCCATACGTTGTTAGTTGTAGTAATTACACTTAATCTGCATCTATCTTTTTTTTTAGCATTCACCTACCATTTTTCTTAGTTCTCGTGAACTTTCCAACAGCCGTTTTGCCACTACAGTTTTAGTAGTCAAATAATTATTGGGATATAGTAATTGTCTTTGCTTTCATGAAGAATATAGGTCAAGATTTTGGAGAATTTCATCCCTAATTGTTGGATCCTTTTCTGTGTCTTGGAAACCTCAACTGGCCATTTAAGTACGCTCTGTTTGGTTTGCGGATTTAGAGAAGAACAAGGAAAAGTAAAACGAGCAAGAACATTATTTTCCTGCTATTTTCCTCCATGATTAAACAACATCAAAATTCAAGCCTTTATTTTTTATTTTTTCAAATGTGATAGGAACTCAAGAGAAGATGAAGGGAAATGAGTCAAGTGACTGATAAAATTCAAAAAATTTAATTTCTCATCCTATTTCCTTTTCCTTACCCGGCTAAATCCATGAACCAAGCAGAACCTTAAGCTCTCAAATCTTTGAAAATCAAAATGGAAGGTTAAAAAGTGAAATGAGCTTCTTAATGAATATCCACTTTGTAAGCTAATTTTTTTCAGTAATCTTGGCACAGGAGTACTTGGTGATGGTTTCATGGCAAGTGGCATCACATTTCAAAATACGGCGGGTCCCGATGCGCATCAGGCTGTAGCCTTCCGATCAGACAGTGACCTATGTGTGATCGAGAACTGTGAATTCATCGGTAACCAAGACACTCTATACGCCCATTCTCTTCGGCAATTCTATAAATCATGTCGCATCCTAGGCAATGTGGACTTCATTTTCGGTAACTCTGCTTCAATCTTTCAAGATTGCCTCATTCTAGTTCAGCCCCGCCAAGTAAAACCCGAAAAGGGCGAGAACAATGCCGTGACAGCACATGGTAGGACCGATCCGGCTCAGTCAACAGGCTTCATTTTCCAAAATTGTGTGATCAACGGTACAGATAAGTACATGGCGTTGTATTATAGTAACCCCAAAGTACATAAAAATTTCTTGGGGAGGCCGTGGAAGGAGTATTCAAGAACGGTCTTTATTCAGTGTAATTTGGAGGCTCTTATTTCACCACCGGGGTGGATGCCTTGGAGTGGTGATTTTGCTCTAAGTACGCTCTATTATGGGGAATTTGACAATTCGGGGCCTGGATCAAATTTGTCCGGGCGAGTGACGTGGAGTAGCCGAATACCGTCTGATCATGTATACACATATTCAGTTGATAATTTCATTCAAGGTGGTGAGTGGATTCCAAACTCTTCTTGATCAATAGTGGCGTAGGGAGATTATTAAAATATATCTGCCTTTTTAGAATTTGTGGTGATAGCTGAATTTAGGGATAATATTAGATTCCTTTTTAAGTTGTAACCACAAAGTACTATTAAACAACAATTAGTATGGAGGAATGAAGTTGGGAAATTTTTGCCAGCGTCTTTTTTTCAGTCATCTTGTGCTGCATGTGCTGTGTGTGTGTGTGTGTGTGTGTGTGTAGCATTCTTCCAGACCATGGTCATCTCTTCTATATGATGTTTGAACTAATGTCATGAGAGCACAGCAACTTCAGTTTCATCAGTTATTATTCTTTGATCTATCATCTATATTAAAGGGTTAAGAATTTGAAAACATACACATGTTTATACATGTTTTTGGGGTCAATTTTAAATTTTTTATATATGACTTACATGTTTGATGTTTTTCTGGATGGTCAATAATAAATTGCTTGCTTGATTTCTTATTGGAAAGTTGTAATAAATTATGCTCCGTTTGTTATTGAAAATGACTTCTTTTTCCAAGTATTTGCACCAATATTAATGTACTTTATGTATATAGAGAGAAACGAGCTGAATGGGATATAGATGGAGATAGAAATTAGAAACATTATAGAGAGATTAATTTGCTGTAGAAGTTGAAGACTATGAGGTTTCGTCAACTCCCAACTCATGTCCTTGTGTGCAAAACATCATCTCCAACTTAAAAGCAGAAGCAATCAAGACTTGATTTTCCGAAAAAGTGAAAATTGTATTAAAATGCATCTTTAAAAAGAAGTTGCTAATGAAGATGCTTATGTAAATGAAATTGGTAAGAATGCATTCCGACGTTGTCATTCGCTTGAAAAAAGAAAGTGAAAATCATATCGGCCTCGCCTCTTTATCTTTCTGTATTTGCGTTCTAATGTTGGTTTGTTTGCAAACTCGTAAATTGTACACCTGTGTTTCTGAATTTCTACTGCTGTGTGGTAGATCGTATGGCATGTTATTTGTTTTCAGAACTATTATATTCACAACTGTATGAATGTCAACATGCTTCTGTATGTGCAAGCACTCTCACACGCGTGCAGACATGTTTGTCTAGAATTTTGTAATGGAGCACTATCACTACGCCGCAATAGTATGTTGTGTGTGTATACATATATATATATATACACATATATTTGCATATGTATGTATTGCTTCAGTGGCCATTATGCAGCTAAGCGACATTTTCACAAGGAATCCCAGTACAGAAAATTCAAAAGACACCACATGGGCTACTCCTATGCAATTGATGAGAGAGTGACAACTTGCCTTATCAATTGCATGACATGGGAGGCTAGGACCGCTGGGTGGTATGGTCACAAGCATAACAGGGAAGTTTCTCATTTCACTTTCATTCCTTTACTAATCCTTGCTATTTCTAAAGAAGAAAAAAAATAAAAAAATAAAAAAAGAAACATTTATGTCATTTGAGTAAAGAAATGTCCCAAACTAAATTATTCCAATGTTTTGAGTATGTCCTTTCACCCATATCTCTTTAGTAAAACTACTTGATTTTCTCTCATATCACATGAGACTTGTGAGAGTATGCCAAACAAAAGAGGACTATGTAGACTTTTGTCTCTTACTGTCACATGCTGCAGAAAAGGCAAACATTTGTTGGTATTGATGTAAGGCTTCTATGTTCACATGATCTGCTTGGTTTTTGTTTGGATATTTAGTTTCTCTCTGCCCCAGGGTTCTAAGAATCAGCCCTTACCTATAGTATCGAGGGGACCACACCGAACCGACCGATACAAGCTTGTCCCCAAACGACACCGTATCGGTTGTTGTATCACCATATCTGGCAATCATGGAGCGGATATAGATATTTGAAGTGCAGGGACTTGGTAAGGGCGAAACCAAGAAGTTATAATTGAGAGTAATCGAGTTTACGAGGGTTCGGGACAGCACCCTAAAGGCTATTTTTTCTTTGTTTATGTATACATATTTCCGTGTAGATGATCTAAGCTAATGCTATGGAGATTCACACAAAAACTCAAGAAATCTTATTTTTATTTCTATTTTTCGGTGCAAACATTTTTCAAGGTACGTCTAGTAAAGTCTTTCCAAAAATTTTCTTTGCATCCATAATTGAGTGAGTAAACGTGAACGCCGAGATATTTTAATATTATATCTTGTTTAAAATGATATGTGACATCAAATAGCACTATTACTTTTTATGTACATTATCATAAAATTTGAAATAAGAAATACTTAACAATATTTTTGACCTTGAAATTTCCTTTGTTGTTTTTAAAGTTTTGAGACTCATGTGTTGAACCATTGTTACCCAATTGCATGTAGTATTGTCAGATACTAGATCGCCAACGTGTGTATTTGATAATTATGTGATGTTATAATTTGTAGATTGAATCCTCCGCTACTGCCACTTTGAACCATGCTACGCTCCACTATAAGGCCCTGTTTGTCTTATTAGATTCAGTTACTGCCAAGCATACATCGCCAATGGCATGTTTGGGAACATACCAAATCGATTAGGTTCAATTCCAATTAAAACATACGTAAAAAACCTGTCTTAGTAGGTTGTCGGGACAAATCGATTACGGACGTCAAAGTAATTAAAACATATGTAAAAAACCTAACAATGTATAATCGGCAGTTCTTGCAATACCCAAACAGTTCCTATAGTCTCTATAAACGCTCTCATAGCGGTTCTAGGTTTTTAGACAGTTCATACAGTTGGAAATCTGCACTTTACTTTTAACAATCAAACATACCATTCAATTAGAAAGAGGTAAAGAAAGGGTAGAACCAGATTGGACTCTATACCTCATGAAAGCTATGTTTGGTACGAAGGATGGAGTAAAGCTAGGAAACGTGGGAGGGAAGAGGAAAAAATCCTTGTTTGGTAATGGTAAGAGTGGAAGAGGGGAAGGGAGGATGAAAGATGTATCCCTCTGGACCCACCATTTCTTATCCCTCCCTAGTTATACGTATTGGTAGCGGAAAAATAAAAAAAAATAAAAAAAATATTGTTCTGTCCAAAAAAATAAAAAATTTATTTCGTTTTTGTTATGGAACTGTTCGACAGTATATAAAATATTCCATGCTTTTCCTCATCCCTTCATTCATACCATTCCTTTTCCTAGGAATACCTCTTTCCTCCCTCCTCCATTCGTTTCCTTCCACGTTTCAATCCACCCTACAAAGCATAGTGGAAATGTAAGACAAACCTACACATATTTTTTTTGAAAATCATAGTGGATTTTCCACTTTCTGAACCATTTTCATGATATTAAGCATCCACTTCCACTCTGTATATGCCCTTATCCTCCTTTTTAAACTCTTCAAAAGTCCACTGTATTTTTTATTTGCTTGTTTGTTTTTGCAGACATTGTGGATTTCAAGGCTGACTAGATAAAGTGGTCCACATTCTCTCTTCATACTTTGTGACAATTTATAAACAACTTCCATTTTGGTACATGTACCCTCCAGAACACATAACATATATATAATATACACACACACATACATATACACTGACACACACATACACAAGTGGCATTACTTAGCTGTTGGTTATTTCTGTTTTTTAAAACTAAAAAGAGAATGTTTTGCTTCTCAAATTTCTATCTCAAAACTGCTTCCCAAATAATGTAGCAGTGGGGCCAGGTCTAATACAGTGGGACCAGTTGAATTTTGATTGGAAATTGTTTACCTGAGCCACTAGCACATCATTTGAGAAGCACTTTTAGGATAGAAATTTGGAAGTATGGCATTACTCAACTAAAAATAGGCATTTGACAGCTATATGCAACAAGAATCTCTTTACTTGCCAAGATTTGGTTACTTCAGGCAGCTTCTTAGCCTAGCAACACATACATATGTTTGTGCATTATTTCATCTCCAATTTACTGTTGTTGAAATCTGAATAAATATTAACATTGTAATAATTCCTTATTGGAGATATTCTAATCTGAAAACAGGTACTAGCTAATGAACTTCCAGTTTCATTGAAAAAGAGGGTGGATTTGCTCTTATAAAATTACCATGAACTCCAATACAAACCTTGTCTCTGAATCAGCCTCAGAAGAATCAAATAAATTGGTCAAAAAGTCCCTTATGAACACGAACTGGTAGAAATATGATCTTTTACTTTTAACTCTATATCATAGACTTATTATACAAGAATCTGAAATTTCTACTTATATACCAGAAAGAGAAACAGTGGTAAGAGCGGGTGGTGTGGGAGTTAAAAATTCATCGTCTGTCCAGTTAGTCTCTCCCCAATGCCTCAGCATACTCTTCCAAGAACAAAGCTTGTCAATACACTTCTTCAAACGCGGATCTTTAATCTTAATCCTCCAATGCCCATCTGAATAATTTCCCTTCTCGGCTTGAATCCGGTCCCACTCCAACTGCGCCTTTTGCTTCGATTCCAGCAGACAAAACTGCTGCAACAGCAATGGCATTGAATCATGAACTCTCCACCACTTCTCGTGAGCAATATCGCTCGCAAACTCTTGCAATATATCCACATTATGGTTACAATCATAGTCTCTAAAACACATCCAAGGCTTCACTCCCAAATAGTGTAACACATAGAGGATCGGTGGCTCAGCCCCAAAAAGTTGAGTTTTCTTTTGTTTCACTTCTTCTTCGTCACCAATCCAAAAATTCTTCAGAAAGTTCATGTGTCTTGGTATCCGGTGCCACCACGTGAACACTTCGTTCAGGTACCCCTGATCTCCACCATTGTAGGACTCGATCTCATTTATATGATCCATCAAGAGCTGAAATGTGCAATTAGACGGTTCGATAACCATCACGCCGGAGTTGAAAAGCGTTCCATTGTTGCCCGTTGCTGAAATCTCAGGCATGCCAAACAAGAAATCTATGTTTCTGAGTACTAACAAATCTGCATCGATGAAAATGATCTTGTCGTAATCGGTTAGTTGCCATAACCGGAATTTGCTATAGTTCCATTCGTTATAGGCATCTTTTTCGGCTTTTGGATTTCTTATTCTTTGGATCGTTCGGATTTTCCATCCAGCTAATTCAAGTCCACTTCTGTGGTAACGACTTATTGTTTCGTCGACCAGTATTACAAGGTCTCGAGTGGAGCCCGCCATTCGGATGCTTTGTGCTGCAGCTATGGCTCCACAGACGTAGACATGAGCTGAATGTAAGATTGTTGCATAGGCCTCCCGGTTCTCATTTCCCGAGTAAACTCTTTCTGCGCATCGGAGATTTCGTTAGGTTTTCCTTGAAGTTTTTAATGATGCTCATTACAAAGAAATGAAGAAATGTGTTGTGACAGAGGCTACAACCGGACTCAAATGGCATGAAAAAACAAGAGAAATGTAACAAGAGAAGAAACAAGAACACAACGAAATTACGTGATAGGCTGGCTTAAACTTAAAGTCTACGTCCATGGCAGGAGACAACAAGCTAGGAAGCACGGATACTTCATTTGGAGTGTAGCACCAAAACCGCCTAGCTCGGGGACATGGGTGTGCGTATGGTACGACTGGGTACGTTTCGGATACTCCTTGAGCCATGTCCTATTAAGTTTAATTGAAAGATTTAATCTGGGTACGGCTTGGGTATGCATGGGTATGTCGTGGGTACGAAAGGGACACGGGTACTTCTTCTTCTTTTTTATTTTTATTTATTTTTCTTTAATGTTGTGGACTTGAAATGCTAAAACAATGTTGTTTAATCCATAGACTACTTATTTGCTAACATGCTATGGATTAATATGCAGTAGTGATGTTCAATCTTCTTCTTCTTCTTCTTTTTTTTTTGTGTTAATTATTAAACTATATTTTAAAAAATAGATTTTTAGTACCCTAGCCGTACCCGTACCCTACATTTTTCGGAAATTGCCGTACCTCCATACCCGTATCGTATCATACCCGTGTCACGAGTCCGTACCCATGCTACATAGATAACAGGGTTTCACTACAATTCGGGAGAAAATTTGTTACATGTTCAGTGTGCGTCGCTCTCTAGGGAAAAAATAGGCCTAAAACAGAATATATTCACCCTTACCTTGTAACATGAACAGGGTCGGGTTTGACCCGTTTAATTTTTCATTTTCTTGTCAGGTTGAATTCCAGCAACCACCCAACAAAATATTTTACTCAAAGAGGAGAACATGTAGAGTGTACTTATGTGTTTAGGCCTATTTACTTCACAAAGGGGTTGAATTGCATTAGAGTTAAGTTCTATTGTTCTCATCAAGACATATATTCTCGGGGAACATCAAAGTACAATGTAACAAAGAGATTTTAGATTTTAGTTCATCATCAGAATGCTATCCCATGCTGCTGATGAACTAGAGAGATTTTAAGCCTCTTGTAGAATTTCTATCACACAAGTACACACACAGCATGCAAAATAAAGAAAATTCGGATTAGAACTGACCTTTGTCTCTGAATGGAAGTGAAAGTTCACAAGATCCGACAGGGAGCTGAATTTTTTCTCTCAAATCACTCAAGTTCGGTTTATACAACCACGCATTGCCTTCTCTCACAACAAGTTCATTGCAAGAGAACAGATTTGGTATCGGAAAGCAATTCGTAACGAAAAGCAAATGTAATGGAAAAGAGCCTTTGGAAGAGGCTGCCAAACCAGCAGCTGCAATCTGCAAGTGCAACCGAGCCACATCTCTCGACCAATTCCCCTCATCTCTACAAGGAAGTTTCACAGCTATCATATCCATCCGTTTTCTCGGGGCTTCAAGCTTAGGCAGGGAGGGGCAAAAAGGTAATTCTTCCTCTTGTTCTTCATCAATCCATTCTGGGTACAATGTGTCCCATGTTATATTTTTATCTGCGTAGTCTAAATGCAGATCAAAGTGGTTGGCGTTGGGAAATTTCTGTTTCCAACTATTGATTTCGCTCCTGTTGAAGTTGAGAAGGCCTATTCCTTGAATTTTATTCCGCTCAACCAACGTTTCAATGACTTTGGATATTTCTTCCCAATCAATGTCTAAATGCGATACATATCGTGGATCTGATGCACCCCATATCCACCTGTTCACAAAATGCGGCCTGCATTTATTAAGTTCATGTATTAATCAATGCATAATCTTTTCATTCATTGATGTTTTGTTTGGTATAGGATAAGAGTGATGCCGTCGTAGTACTTTTCAGATCAACTTCAAATGAAATTCATGTCATCCTTCTACATTTGAAGGTTCACATCACTTGGGATGTCCCAGAGTTGAAAATCATAGCATTATTCATAGGATCAATATCATTGAGCATCATAAGCTTTAAATATATATTGGTTAGTCATGACTCATGAGGTTTACCTATTAGTCCAATAAATTTGACAAAACATTCTACGTTAGTGTATGAATTGACAACTTCAACTAAAAACGGCCATTGACAAATTTGACAAGTTACGCTAATGTCAACAACCAAATATATATATATATATATATAATATATATATTTTTTAATATGAAAATTATCCTTCCAAGAATTTGTCAAAGTAGGAAAAAGGAACACCTCTATACTTGAGGTTTAACTGATATAAATTCGACATATGTGTTTTTAGGAAGAGGACATATTTGTCTTTTCAACAATTTCTGAATTTCTTATTTACAAAATTGTACAACACGTTGGGGGTATTACCGTCATTTCATCGATTCCAATTTTAAGTCCTTCTAGGTGAAAAGGTTAATGAAACAAAATATATACCTCATCAATGGCATTTGGTTAAACTTATGAGGCTAGGTAATAGTAATATTTAACCTGTTAGATATGCTTCATATAACATTTTGAATATTATATGGGTGTGTGTATAAAATATGTATATATATATATATATATATATTTATGGAAGCAATTCAGACATCAGTAGAAAGATATGTACAATAGGAAAACAAAACGTACCTTGAAACAGAGTCAGTTATATGGTCGTGACAGACAGTTGGAGAGTAGAGAAATATCACAAAACTTCCCAATATAATGATTGCTAGAACTAGTTTCAAAGGATGAAATTTGCATCTAACAATCCTATCTTGAGCTGGGATGTGAAAGGGCTTCTCAATATCTTTAATTTTACTTCTTTGTAACCTTCTTTTGTACGTGTCTTCACTGATTCAAGTCAAATTCAAGAACATGTTAGTATCAAGTTGAAATGAAAGAGATATAAAGAATAACAAATAAGGAAATCTAAATAATGTACAGTCTAGGTAGCACCAGTGCGGGTGCAGGATTCGGGTACGGGGATGCGGGTGCAAGGGATTCGCCAATTTTTCAAAAAGTGTGGGTGTGGGTGTGAGTGCGGCGGGAGTACTTGGATAAAATATTGAAAATATACTTTCAAATAATAGTAAATCCAAATCATTTTATAACTATTAGTGCATTAGTGTATACCTAAATTATTGTTATTATTATTTTCTATTATTTATCTTTTAAACCTCCAAAGTTTTCAAAATTGTATGAAGAACTTGTGTTCTTTTTCAAAAAAATGCTATAAAAATGCCTCAGCCACACTCCAAAAGAACTCAAAGAATCCACAGAGCACCCAGTATGGGTGCGCACAAAGTGCGGGTGGGCGGCCTTTTCGAAGAGTCCGTGTTTCATAGTGTATAGGTCAGTATTACATTTCAACCTTGGTTTAAAAAACAAATAATGTTACACTAAGAGTGTGTTTGGAATGTCATTTTCGAAATTCATTCACATTTTCAACTAATTTGTACATTCTACTTTAACTTTTTTGCTGCGTTTGGATTAGACGTAACTTCTTAATAGATGCATCAATATCGAGACGCTTCAGGTATAAGGGAGAAGAAAAACAAAGTGTGGTAGAAATGAACATTGAAAATGTTAGAGTGAGAGTTAACATGCTGTAGGAGTTGTGGAGCATAGGGGTTGTTTAAACAACTGACTGACTTATTGAACTTATCTTCAGTTTGCTTGGAGGAGGGAACAAATTTTGGAGTAATAACCCATGACCAAACCTTCTCCCGTATAAACGAATGTCGACTTCTATATGCTTAATCTGTACATGAAGAATTGAATCAGAGGTAAGCATGATGGCTGACTTATTTTAGAAAACAAAGTAGAAGAGTCCCCCCACAGAGAAGCCTAATTCTATCACTAAGGAATGCAGCCAAAGAAGTTGACATATGCCTTTATCCATTGTGGAATACTCAGCCTCCACTGAAGATCGAAAGACTATTGCATGTTTCTTACTTTTCCTATTTTCTATGATATAAGATGACTACCATAGAAAGTACAAAAACCAGAAGTAGAGCGCCTATCACTCTTAAACTCAGCATTATCGGCATCAATAGAACATGAATCCCCTAAATGTTCTCCTGTGATATAAAATAAGCCAAGATCCAGGCAAGTCTTAATGTACTTGAGAATGTGGTGAACATTATCCAAATGACAAGTACGCAAAGCATGCATGAACTGGCTCATAATAAAGGTAAGATTTGGTCGTGGATTCATCAGGTAGATGAGGAGGCCTACTAAGTGTTGATACACCAACGGATCCGATAGTAACTTTCCAGACTCGGCCACTAGCTTAAGTTTTGGGTCTATGGGAGTAAATACAAGCCGCATCCCATCATGCATGTATCCTAGAGGAGGTCTACAGTATACTTCTATTGGGACAAAGATATCCTGCGGTGGGAGCACACAACCTTACCTTAATGCTAAAAAAATACCAGAGAAGGGCCAGGTCATTAAAATCAATGACCCTTTCCCCCTCCCCCTCCCCCTCCCCCTCCCCCTCCCCCCTCAAGGGCTTGCTTAAACTTGGCAATACTTGTAGCATCGTCTCCAATAATAATGATATCATCAGCATACACCAATAGAATAATGCAACGACCACCAGGATATCGTCGAATAAAGCAACAATGATCAAAATGGCACCAAACAAATCCCATAAACATAACTACCTTACTGAAGTGACTTAATCCTGCTCGAGGAGACTACTTAAGTCCATAAGAGATTTCTAGAGACGACAGTTTCCCTAAATTCCCCCCCCCCCTCTCGGCTCAAAAACCTGGTGGCGGATCTATATAAATGGTCTCCAGTAGATCCCCATTTATAAGAATGCGAGGCGGCTAGGACAACAAGGAGCCGGACCATCGTCAATTTTGCCATTAGGGCAAAGGTAGCACTGAAATATTTACCCAAAACCTGAGTAAACCCTTTAGCAAAAGGCTGGCATTATACCGGTCGATGAAATCATCTACCAAAAATTTTACACTGAAGACTCACTTACAACCAACCAGTCGATGGAGCCATCTCGCAAATATTTAACACTGAAGACCCACTTATATCCAACCATCTTTTCACTAGTTAGAAAAGGAACAACAAACCAACTCAACTTGGCCAAGAAAGGACCGATGGGATTTTGAAAGACCCTGATAAGAGACATACTTGGCAATAGGATGACTAGTTCTACTACCAAAAGGGGGGAGGAGTTATCACGGAGGAGCATTACAAAAAAACTAAAGGGTTAAGAGGATACCTGATTCCGTGGAAGATGCTAGTGGGGGATCCTGACTATGAGGATGACCTGATTACATTTGTAACTGAATGGAGCAATAACCAGAGGAAGAGACACATTGACTTCCGTAGTAAAAGGCACCGGAGGTGACTCAAAAATGGGAATAGGGCGCGGAAAGAAGGTTTTCAAGTCAAGCTCCGCATCCCTATCTCTGTTTTTGGTTTCCATGACATTTAGGGTCATCCGTGATATCCTTAACAACGAATTCCACAAATGCATGAGCACTTGTTAAAAAGGTACGTCTTCTAGAAATATGACATCGAAGGAGTTATACGGAGATGTCAGAGACACGATCATAACTCTGATACCCTTTGGACATGGTAGAGTAACCTAAGAAAACACACCGAATAGCCTTATCATCAAGTTTAGTGCATGAAGGGATGCGATTCTGGATAAAGCAGGTGTACCCAAATACAAGCCGCATCTCATCATGCATGTATCCTAGAGGAGGTCTACAGTATACTTCTATTGGGACAAAGATATCCTGCGGTGGGAGCACGCAATCTTACCTTAATGCTGAAAAAATACCAGAGAAGGCCCAGGTCATTAAAATCAATGACCCTTCCTCACCACCTCCCCCCCCCCCCCCCCCTCTCAAGGGCTTGCTTAAACTTGGTAATACTTGTAGCATCGTCTCCAATAATAATGATATCATCAGCATACACCAAAAGAATAATGCAACGACCACCAGGATATCATCGAATAAAGCAACAATGATCAAAATGGCACCAAACAAATCCCATAAACATAACTACCTCACTGAAGTGACTTAATCCTGCTCGAGGAGACTGCTTAAGTCCATAGGAGATTTCTAGAGACGACAGTTTCCCTAAATACTCCCCCTCGGCTCAAAAACCTGGTGGCGGATCTATATAAATGGTCTCCAGTAGATCCCCATTTATAAGAATGCGAGGCGGCTAGGAAAATAAGGAGCCGAACCATCATCAATTTTTCCACTAGGGCAAAGGTAGCACTGAAATATTTACCCAAAACCTGAGTAAACCCTTTAGCAAAAGGCGGGCATTATACCAGTCGATGGAATCATCTGCCAAAAATTTAACACTGAAGACTCACAACCAACCAGTCGATGGAGCCATCTCACAAATATTTAACACTGAAGACCCACTTATATCCAACCATCTTTTCGCTAGTTAGAAAAGGAACAACAAACCAACTCAACCTGGCCAAGAAAGGACCGATGGTGTAGCACCCAGAATTTCCCCCAGAAATTTCATGTAAGAATTTAGAAATGATGAGATCACCTGGAGTACGGTTATAGAAGGTCCACTAGGATTATCCTAATTAGGAATTATCCATAGGATCCTTAATAGCTGTCTTGACAACGACGTCGATTTATATATTTTAATAATAATAACATATAGTAGTCGCGACCCTGTTTCCTTTTATTTCTAGTTAGAATTATAGCCAGACTCTTATTAAGATTCGTACACAGCCCGTACCTAATATTCTGATATTGTGCTCACTCCCACAGTATCGTGCTTACACTAGAACTTTGGCACATTCCAGTACAATTACTGAAATGGGACCTACACCACCCATTGACAGTCATATGGATCCCACTTATTCTACCCTTGGACGCACACACACCCACTTACACATGTGATTACACATTGTGCACACCACCTCAGCACATGGCAATACATGTGCGCCACTTGTCAAGCCATGCACCAATTGCATGACACTTGTCAACCCCATCTCCTATTTATATATTTATACATGCAGCACACACAAACATTTGGTTGCTTGCATCTGCCATAGCAGATTCTTGGGAGAGGGAGACCCGAGAGCTCGGGGCTCAACCAAACACCACACTACACTCACAACCCTCGGTGCACACATACACAACACCCCACCCTGCCTCATTTTGTGTCCACACAACCGCACCATACCCTCACCTTCTCCCTCTCACTGTGTTCCCTCTCCATACACAGCACACACACGCAGAAAAGGCTGAGAAAAGAAGAAGAAAGGAATATCGGAGGAGATTAAGGGAGTTTGAAGCCCCCTGAGGTAAAACCAAACCCTCCCTTTCATTTTGAGCCCCTGCATGTCCATTAGGAGACCCTAGGACCCTTGCATGCAAACCAAACAGAGCCTAAGGCTCTGCATGAGCTCCGGCCACCATTAAAGCTCAACTTAGGAGCTTGATTTGTCAAGAGTGACCATAAGCCATAACACCTACACTAGTCTGACCGAATTAGACCCAGATGAATCCCACATGAACAGAAAGTGGAATGGAGATCATTTGATCGGCCATGCAGGCCGTTATTCTCCATAATGGCCAAAAGAATAATCGCATCATGGGAACCCTTAATGAATAAACCGGATCAAGAGTTCCTAGTATGTGATAGAGGATCAAATTCCGGTCACAATGTCGTTGGATTCATCAATTTTGATGAAGAGATGAGAAAGATATGAGGCCTGGAAGTTTTCCGGCAAAATCGCCGTCGCCGGCGACGTCGGGGCTCGCCGGAGAAGAAGAAGATCCGTTTGGATCTTCGGGTTATAACAGGCGGGTCCGGGTCGGGTCTAGGAAGGGTAGGCCTGAGTGTGTAAATGGGTTTGGGTAGCGGGCCGGGTTGGGTTTTAAATAACCCGTGGGTCAACTTAAGTGCAGCGACGTCGTTTTGACGTCGGGCTGAGTTCGGGCCGAGTTTCGGGTTTTGAGACGGGTTGTGTTGAGTGTGTTAGTGGGTCAGGGTTAGGTTCGGGTTAGGTTAGGGTCTGGGTTACCGGTTTGGGTTAGATTGTTAGTATAAGTGGGTTTCGGTTCGGGTTAGGATCAACCCGAATGGGTTTTGGGTTGGGTTTAGTTGTGAGTTTATATGGGTAACCCGTTTAGGATTCGGGTTCGGGTTCGGGTCAAAACCGCGAGTTCTGATTGGGTTTCTTTGAGAGTGTTAGCGGGTAACCCGTTTACCCATGGGTCGGTTCGGGTTGACCCATCGGGTCTGAGAATATATTATTATTATTATTATTACTATTAGTATTAATTAGTTTAAAAGGTTTTAAATGGTTTTAATAATTATTAATAACTTATAATTATACCATTAAGGTTTTAATAATATAGAATATTATTTTAATATTCTATATATCATTATTATATTATATATATTATATATATTATTATTTATATGGTTAATATAAATAATAAATATTAGTTTTAAATGATTTTAAATAGTTAATAAATACCTATGTGTATTTATAAATTCTAGAAAATTAGGGTAATGACCCTATGACTACTTTATTACATAATGTAAGTTATAAAGCTATAATATTATAGTCTAGTATTTTTAATAATTAATAAGGAGCTATTTTATGAGTATATTAATTATTAAAAATACCAAACGAGCTCCAAAAATTATGAAATAAATACTGGTGGTGTATTTTAATGTCTAGTATTTAATAAAAAAACTTCTAAGCACTGATTTCTTTGTATAATTATAATTATATATTTAAACCCCGTTTCAGGTATTTTCTGGTATGTAATATCTTTAATAATTCATAATAAATAATTTAGGACTCCGAAAACTACGCGGTCAGTTCCCAGAGTCTTAGAATAATGTCTAGAACATTCCCGTAAAGTTTGGAGACTCTTCGACTCGGTCGAAATTACAGCCTGTCTTTTAGGGCCAGCATTAGTATAGTAAGCCCTACCTTTTACCTTCGTAAAATGCGACGGACTCCGGTTTGAGTCTAGTCAATGGCGTTGGACTTAGAATGACACGTAGATCACTACCTTGAGGTTTATGACCTCATTTGGTAAAATTACCATTTTGCCCCTATAGTTGTACTCATACATTATTATTGTTTATTTCGTTTATTGTTGTAGAACTTGACGGTTATCCGCTTTTCGAGGATCGGTGACTCGAGGTGAGTTTCCTAACCTCACTCTAATCCTAATAAGACTAATATAAGATGTTTAAAAGCTACCTGTATGATAATTTGTATAAGTGATATGCTGATTTATGATGCTACATGTATTCCAATAATTGTAAGGCTATGTGAAGCATGTTATGGTAGTGCTATCGTATGCGTGAGCATGTCAAGGGTTTTATCTATATGATTATTGGTATCAATCCATGTTATATGATCCATGTTATATGTACGTTTCTGCTGCTAATTGTTAAGTGCACGTTTTACGGTATTGTTAATTGAAATAGATAACACATGCCATGCGAATAATAAAGAGAATGAAAGTGGTTTTGCATATGGGTATCGGTAGTGGACTCACTTGCATTTCATGACATGTGTTAGCATGCATTGTATGAAAAAGAGAGGTGTTTTGATGAGAATGTGAATGAGATGAGATACGTAAATGTGAATGAGATGTGAATATTGGATCCGATGAATCAACGGCTGACGAGCCGGGTGGACATGAACGGTTAGGGTTCCTAGCGCGCCTCTCGCCGTTGAAGACGTCCGGCGATGCGCATACGTGGTTGAAGACGTCCTGCGTATCGTTGAAGACGTCCGGCTAGTGCTCTAATATACTTCTCAGCCGTGTAGACGACCGGTGAGAGTATACACATGGTTGAAGACGTCCCATGTGCCAGTTTCATTGTTTACAGATAGTGCGCGCCGTGAAGACGTCCGGTGGCCTATCAAGGGAATGAGTATGAATTGGCTGTGATAGCATGTTATCATCCTTGATATACCGCGTGTTATCAAGTGGATGAGAAAGAAAAGGTGAATGATGAGATTGAGTTGATAAGTAAAAATGATTTAGTTCAAAATGATTTGGTTTGGAAAGTTTTGGTTTTAAAATAAAATGGTTTTGAAAAGTATCCGTTTTAAAAAGCAAGTGTCTATGAAAAGAGTCGGGAGTGAGTTACATTGGTCATGCATGTGCACGCACAAGGTTATAATAAGGAGAATGTATTCTATGATGTTATGTTTATCTGTTTACCTGTCTTGTTGAGACCTCTGCTATGCCCGTGGTGAGAATGCGTCTTTTGATAAGAGATTAACCATATCTTAAAGTATTAAACTATGACGTAAGTCGAGAGATGTTATGTATTACTGATTATTGTGCGGTTGAGATTCTCACTCAGCCTTGTTCCAAGGCTGACGGCATGTTACGCCCTGGGCATTCGTATGTCCAGAGTGATGCAGGTTGGGAGAATAGATAGAAGAGTTCAGGATGCAGTACCATGGAGCCAAGGAGAATAAAGTCTTGCCCAAGACATGATAGACAGTTTCTCAAGTTTTAAGATTATGTAAATTATTTAGTATGGCCTCTTGTATTAAGATTGAAGTTAATGTAACCCTTGTTTAATTTCCGCTGCTGTATTTATTCTCTGATAAGTTTAGATCATGCTATTGCCCTAGCTTTTCCCTTATGATTGCATAGTGCAGAGTTAGAAGGGCAGGACGGTTAACAAACTAGTCACGTGTCTACGGACCCATAAAGGAAAATTTTTATTTTCCCTATTTTTGGCTTACTCCGGGGCGTGACAGGGTTTTAGTGGTATCAGAGCCTAGGTTAGGCATTTACCGTTTGTCCTATACACTTTAAGTTATAAACCATTAGATCTTTTCCCCACTTATGAAGATACTAACCCTATGATAGTTTATATTGGACAGGTTAGCATGGAACCATTCTATGTCCAAGACGGGTTTGGAGGACATTGGGTTTATCCAGATCGTATAGAGCCTGCATACCCAGTGTTGTACCGACAAAGGATTCGACGGAGTGCTCAGCAGCATTTGGAGGAAAACATGTGGCATGATGTACATGTGTTGGGAATTGAGGACCCAGAGATCCTGCAGAGAGAGACGCATTACCGAGAAAACACCCTTAGACTTGTTCATCAGGAAGCAGCTGAGATAACTCATGACAGCTATACCCTCCGAGTCATGACTTTTCGAGTCAAGCTGACACCCCCACCAGGACCCGTAGGACCATCTTCTGCTATGCCACCCCCAGTACCAGAGGAATCCATAGCTGATACACCCTTGACTGTTGAGTCAGTCATGGGGACTGATAGGGAGGAGGATGATGATGGAGAAGTTCCAACAAAGGAGACTAATTATGTGGAGGATGCTGATTCCGCAGTCAATGCTGACCCAACTAAGAATGTGGGCAAGAAACCACCCAAGAAAAACATAGCTGAGAAGGGAAAGTCGAAGGTCGAGGACCTGGATAATTGAAGGACTATGTAATAGGACTGTTAATCCATCTTTTGTGTATATAGCTGTACTCAGGCATGTAACACGTAGTAGTAGTAATGTGTACGCCTTTCATGTATCTGTTGTTGGCACTATTCCCTACTATGTACGTACTTAGTGTACGCACTCTCTGATATAAATGTTTTTGTAACTATGTTGCACTATGTTTAAAATCTATCTATGAAAATCGTCTTTAACCCGACTTATGTATTATTACATTGATGTACTGCTTGCTTATAATTAGTAACTTGTATACTCTTAGTCTATAAGAATAACGAATAAATCCCTGCGATGAGTTGACCCATAGAAGTCACAAGTGTAATAAATATAGAAGTTGGAACTATTATAGGTTCGGGGAGTCAGACTTGGAACAATTGACAGTAACTCAAGGTTTAGATAGAATTAAGAAAGATACCCCTTTGTCACTATGAAACTTTAAGATATTTCATTAATTAGCATCAGTACTAAGTTAGTTTTCTGTGTTGGGCAGGCTAACATGGAGCACCAGATAGAGTACGATGCTGCGGATGGACAGTACAGAGTCACCTTGGAAAGACAGTTTGCCCCTCGAGGATTTGGTCATGTTAGCAACACCATCAGGCATAGAGTTCGCCAGAGTATAAAGAAGTGGACACGTTGTTTCTTCCGTGAGAGACCTGTTCCAGAGTTAGCATATCATAGAGTGGTAGCACCGCGTTTGCTGTTTGCTGAGATGGAGGACATTCCTCATGCCCTCGGAAACCTTGCAATCCATGACCAGGACGAGCCACAAGAGGACATAGTACACTATGTTACCCCTACAGGTTCTGATGATGACTCAGATGATGATCCAGATGAAGACCCACTAGCGGAGCCTGAGATGATAGAGGACCCTGATTGGCCCCTAGAGCCAGCCTGGGATGCATTTGTTGGTATCCCTCCGATTGACTTTCCACCATCCAGTGATTTAGGAGAGGTAACCTCGGACTCTGATGTTGAGAGAGATGGAGGATGGATCTTTAACTAGTTCATCTTATGTTCTTATTCCACTTCTTTTGATGTATTCCAAATAGGTAGAACTAGTATTCGTACTTTTGCTGTACTTTTTATTTTCTGATTAGTAGTAGTTTGCTTGTGTCTAAACTTAACATAATTGTATGGATGAGACTTATTCTTATTAATTGCTAATCTTACCCCTTATGCGTTTATTACTAATAAGAATATAGGCTTGACCATTAGTCGATAGATGTTTAGGCACTGACGAACTTCCTGAGATGTATCTCGGAACAATCAGCTCAACCTAGAGTCTAGAAAGGCCAAGGATAAGAATGCCTTACCCTTGATCCTAGTAGTAGTTGTGACAACCGTTATATGCTAGAAATCCCTGTTAACTCAATACTGTTACTTGTCATATGATCAGACGAGATAAGATAAGGTATTGACCAAATAGGTGTTAACTCGTAGGTATAACCCTTGCTAGCGTACACCATGGTTAAGAGAAAACGGAATACTCAGAACTCACCCAACGGACCAACAAATGTGATACCTCCAGCAGTGGATCCAACAGGATTGATAGGAGCTCTTGTCCGACGCGTGGAACAAGCAAGTGATCACTTGAACCGCGTCATCAACAGCAAGGATACTTGTCAGACAGGAGATAAACTGCTTGAGAGATTTCGTGCACTTAAACCAGGAACGTTCACTAGAATGACAGAAGCATGGGAAGCTGAACAATGGCTTCGTGATATGGAACGAATGTTTCAAGCCCTCGAATGTAACGAGACTGAGAAAAGACGCTTGGCTATTTTCCAATTGACGTATTCGGCAGTCGACTGGTGGGAATCTGTCGAAGCTACAGTGGGCGAAGATGTTACAAGGAGAATGATATGGGAATCATTCAAAACGAAATTCCTAGCAAAGTACTTCCCAAGAACAGAAAGAAACAAGAAGAAAAATGAATTCACAGAGCTAGTTCAAGGCAACATGACAGTACAAGAATACACAGCAAAATTTGAGAGACTATCGCGATTTGCTCCCTACATGGTAGATACTCAGCGAAATAAGACACTGCAATATTATGAAGGACTTAATCCAGACATTCAAAAAACAGCAGCAGTATACCTTGACCAACCATTCGAAGAAATGGTCGAATTAGCCATACAACTGGAGAACATAGCTCGGAACAGCAAGAAACTAGAAGGCTACCCACAAGGAGGAAAAGATAACTGGTTCCAGGCAACCAACCCAGGAGGAAGTCGAAGAAGCAATCAAGTGTCACGGGCAACCGCTCAAATGCAGTCTGCAATCACTAGAAGAAACTCTGGACACCTCCAGAATCATCACAAAGGACAGAGAAGCAATGACAGAAGAGTTAGTCAGACAGCTGTTCAGACACACGCAAACCAAAGAGACATCTGCTACAACTGCGGAACACCTGGACACCACTCCAAAGAATGCGCAGCACCGAAACAACTCACAGGACAACAGGTGCGGTGTTTCAATTGTAGAAAGACTGGTCACATACGCAAAGTTTGTCCCGAACAAGAAGTTCAGAACAATGCTCCACCACTACAGAGACCCAGAAAGAGAGCTCGCAGATCAGTAAATCAATCACGTCACTGAACAGAATGGATGATTGAAGGTACCATACCCACTGCCAGAACTATGAATCTTATATGGAAATGATATTACAAGATGATTGGAGACATTCAAGAGAAATTGTGAGAAGGAGCTGATGTATTTCCAGGAAATCAGACCCCAGATCAGTTGACAACAACTTATGGTCCGATAGACCATTTAGATTGATAAGAGCGCCTGAGTTAGTGTAGAACGACTAACCTAATGGATAAAGATTCGTATATTTTTAGACCTAGCAAACTCTAGATTTCGAGGACGAAATCCTCAAATAAGGTGGGTAGAGATGTAGCACCCAGAATTTCCCCCAGAAATTTCATGTAAGAATTTAGAAATGATGAGATCACCTGGAGTACGGTTATAGAAGGTCCACTAGGATTATCCTAATTAGGAATTATCCATAGGATCCTTAATAGCTGTCTTGACAACAACGTCGATTTATATATTTTAATAATAATAACATATAGTAGTCGCGACCCTGTTTTCTTTTATTTCTAGTTAGAATTATAGTCAGACTCTTATTAAGATTCGTACACAGCCTGTACCTAATATTCTGATATTGTGCTCACTCCCACAGTATCGTGCTTACACTAGAACTTTGGCACATTCCAGTACAATTACTGAAATGGGACCCACACCACCAATTGACAGTCATATGGATCCCACTTATTCTACCCTTGGACGCACACACACCCACTTACACATGTGATTACACATTGTGCACACCACCTCAGCACATGGCAATACATGTGCGCCACTTGTCAAGCCATGCACCAATTGCATGACACTTGTCAACCCCATCTCCTATTTATATATTTATACATGCAGCACACACAAACATTTGGTTGCTTGCATCTACCATAGCAAATTCTTGGGAGAGGGAGACCCGAGAGCTCGGGGCTCAACCAAACACCACACTACACTCACAACCCTCGGTGCACACATACACAACACCCCACCCTGCCTCATTGTGTGCCCACACAACCGCACCATACCCTCACCTTCTCCCTCTCACTGTGTTCCCTCTCCATACACAGCACACACACACGTAGAAAAGGCTGAGAAAAGAAGAAGGAAGGAATATCGGAGGAGATTAAGGGAGTTTGAAGCCCCCTGAGGTAAAACCAAACCCTCCCTTTCATTTTGAGCCCCTGCATGTCCATTAGGAGACCCTAGGACCCTTGCATGCAAACCAAACAGAGCCTAAGGCTCTGCATGAGCTCCGGCCACCATAAAAGCTCAACTTAGGAGCTTGATTTGTCAAGAGTGACCATAAGCCATAACACCTACACTAGTCTGACCGAATTGGACCCAGATGAACCCCACATGAACAGAAAGTGGAATGGAGATCATTTGATCGGCCATGCAGGCCGTTATTCTCCACAATGGCCAAAAGAATAATCGCATCATGGGAACCCTTAATGAATAAACCGGATCAAGAGTTCCTAGTATGTGATAGAGGATCAAATTCCGGTCACAATACCGTTGGATTCATCAATTTTGATGAAGAGATGAGAAAGATATGAGGCCTGGATGTTTTTCGGCAAAATCGCCGTCGCCGGCGACGTCGGGGCTCGCCGGAGAAGAAGAAGATCCGTTTGGATCTTCGGGTTATAACAGGCGGGTCCGGGTCGGGTCTGGGAAGGGTAGGCCTGAGTCTGTAAATGGGTGTGGGTAGCGGGCCGGGTTGGGTTTTAAATAACCCGTGGGTCAACTTAAGTGCAGCGACGTCATTTTGACGTCGGGCTGAGTTCGGGCCGAGTTTCGGGTTTTGAGACGAGTTGTGTTGAGTCTGTTAGTGGGTTAGGGTTAGGTTCGGGTTAGGTTAGGGTATGGCTTACCGGTTTGGGTTAGGTTGTTAGTATAAGTGGGTTTCGGTTCGGGTTAGGATCAACCCGAATGGGTTTTGGGTTGGGTTTAGTTGTGAGTTTATATGAGTAGCCCGTTTAGGATTCGGATTCGGGTTTGGGTCAAACCCGCGAGTTCTGATTGGGTTTCTTTGAGAGTGTTAACGGTTAACCCGTTTACCCATGGGTCGGTTCGGGTTGACCCATCGGGTCTGAGAATATATTATTATTATTATTTTATTATTATTATTATTATTATTATTATTATTATTAGTATTAATTAGTTTAAAAGGTTTTAAATGGTTTTAATAATTATTAATAACTTATAATTATACCATTAAGGTTTTAATAATATAGAATATTATTTTAATATTCTATATATCATTATTATATTATATATATTATTATTTATATGGTTAATATAAATAATAAATATTAGTTTTAAATGGTTTTAAATAGTTAATAAATACCTATGTGTATTTATAAATTCTAGAAAATTAGGGTAATGACCCTGTGACTACTTTATTACATAATGTAAGTTATAAAGTTATAATATTATAGTCTAGTATTTTTAATAATTAATAAGGAGCTATTTTATGAGTATATTAATTATTAAAAATACCAAACGAGCTCCAAAAATTATGAAATAAATACTGGTGGTGTATTTTAATGTCTAGTATTTAATAAAAATACTTCTAAGCACTGATTTCTTTGTATAATTATAATTACATATTTAAACCCCGTTTCAGATATTTTCTGGTATGTATTATCTTTAATAATTCATAATAAATAATCTAGGACTCCGAAAACTACGCGGTCAGTTCCCAGAGTCTTAGAATAATGTCTAGAACATTCTCGTAAAGTTTGGAGACTCTTCGACTTGGTCAAAAATACAACCTGTCTTTTAGCCGCATTAGTATAGTAAGCTCTACCTTTTACCTCGTAAAACGCGATGGACTCCGATTCGAGTCTAGTCAATGGCGTTGGACTTAGAATGACACGTAGATCACTACCTTGAGGTTTATGACCTCATTTGGTAAAATTACCATTTTGCCCCTATAGTTGTACTCATACATTATTATTGTTTATTTCGTTTATTGTTGTAGAACTTGACGGTTATCCGCTTTTCGAGGATCGGTGACTCGAGGTGAGTTTCCTAACCTCACTCTAATCCTAATAAGACTAATATAAGACGTTTAAAAGCTACCTGTATGATAATTTGTATAAGTGATATGCTGATTTATGATGCTACATGTATTCCAATAATTGTAAGGCTATGTGAAGCATGTTATGGTAGTGCAATCGTATGCGTGAGCATGTCAAGGGTTTTATCTATATGATTATTGGTATCAATCCATGTTATGTGATCCGTGTTGTTATATGTACGTTTCTGCTGCTAATTGTTAAATGCACGTTTTACGGTATTGTTAATTGAAATAGATAACACATGCCATGCGAATAATAAAGAGAATGAAAGTGGTTTTGCATATGGGTATCGGTAGTGGACTCACTTGCATTTCATGACATGTGTTAGCATGCATTGTATGGAAAAGAGAGATGTTTTGATGAGAATGTGAATGAGATGAGATACGTAAATGTGAAAGAGATGTGAATATTGGATCCGATGGATCAACGGCTGACGAGCCGGGTGGACATGAACGGTTAGGGTTCCTAGCGCGCCTCTCACCGTTGAAGACGTCCGGTGATGCGCATACGTGGTTGAAGACGTCCCGCGTATCGTTGAAGACGTCCGGCTAGTGCTCTAATATACTTCTCAGCCGTGTAGACGACCGGTGAGAGTATACACATGGTTGAAGACGTCCCATGTGCCAGTTTCATTGTTTACAGATAGTGCGCGCCGTGAAGACGTCCGGTGGCCTATCAAGGGAATGAGTATGAATTGGCTGTGATAGCATGTTATCATCCTTGATATACCGCGTGTTATCAAGTGGATGAGAAAGAAAAGGTGAATGATGAGATTGAGTTGATACGTAAAAATGATTTAGTTCAAAATGATTTGGTTTGAAAAGTTTTGGTTTTAAAATAAAATGGTTTTGAAAAGTATCCGTTTTAAAAAGCAAGTGTCTATGAAAAGAGTCGGGAGTGAGTTACATTGGTCATGCATGTGCACGCACAAGGTTATAATAAGGAGAATGTATTCTATGATGTTATGTTTATCTGTTTACCTGTCTTGTTGAGACCTCTGGTATGCCCGTGGTGAGAATGCGTCTTTTGATAAGAGATTAACCATATCTTAAAGTATTAAACTATGACGTGAGTCGAGAGATGTTCTGTATTACTGATTATTGTGCGGTTGAGATTCTCACTCAGCCTTGTTCCAAGGCTGACGGCATGTTACGCCCTGGGCATTCGTATGTCCAGAGTGATGCAGGTTGGGAGAATAGATAGAAGAGTTCAGGATGCAGTACCATGGAGCCAAGGAGAATAAAGCCTTGCCCAAGACCTGATAGACAGTTTCTCAAGTTTTAAGATTATGTAAATTATTTAGTATGGCCTCTTGTATTAAGATTGAAGTTAATGTAACCCTTGTTTAATTTCCGCTGCTGTATTTATTCTCTGATAAGTTTAGATCATGCTATTGCCCTAGCTTTTCCCTTATGATTGCATAGTGCGGAGTTAGAAGGACAGGACGGTTAACAAACTAGTCACGTGTCTACGGACCCATAAAGGAAAATTTTTATTTACCCTATTTTTGGCTTACTCCGGGGCGTGACAGATGGGATTTTGAAAGACCCTGATAAGAGACTTACTTGGCAATAGGATGACTAGTACTACTACCAAAAGGGGGGAGGAGTTATCACGGAGGAGCATTACAAAAAAACTAAAGGGTTAAGAGGATACCTGATTCCGTGGAAGATGCTTGTGGGGGATCCTGACTATGAGGATGGCCTGATTACATTTGTAACTGAATGGAGCAATAACCAGAGGAAGAGACACATTGACTTCCGTAGTAAAAGGCACCGGAGGTGACTCAAAAATGGGAATAGGGCGCGGAAAGAAGGTTTTAAAGTCAAGCTCCGTATACCTATCTCTGTTTTTGGTTTCCATGATATTTAGGGTCATCCGTGATATCCTTAACAACGAATTCCACAAATGCATGAGCACTTGTTAAAAAGGTACGTCTTCTAGAAATATGACGTCAAAGGAGTTATACGAAGATGTCAGAGACACGATCATGACTCTGATACCCTTTGGACATGGTGGAGTAACCTAAGAAAACACACCGAATAGCCTTATCATCAAGTTTAGTGCATGAAGGGATGCGATTCTGGATAAAGCAGGTGTACCCAAAAACACAAGGTAATATTGGGAAGAGGGTGCTATCGGACTAAAGGACATGTATGGGTGACTTACCTTGCAAAACCTAACTAGAAGTATAATTAATAATAAAAGTAGCAGTAAGGACGACCATATGCCAAAAATATTTAGGTACTCCCATATCACGAAGAAGACACTAAACAACAGATTTTATGTAGTGGTTCTTATGTTCGGCCACATCATTCCATTTGGGAGTATAAGGATATGTGAGCTGCTAAAGAATACCCTGTTTATTAAGCTCGAACCAAAACTAATTCAAAACATATTCACAACCAATATTAGACCGAATTTTTCGAATAATGGTATGAAATTGGGTATTTATCATTTGCAAGAAATTAGTAAACAGTCTGAAAACCTCAGATTTTTTCCTAAGTAACCAAACCCAAGTACATTGAGTGTGATCGTCGATAAATGTGACATAATAAATAGCGGTGTCCAGATAAAGCAGTAACAGGATAAGGACCCCAAACATCAGAATGTCTAATATCAAAAGCACTAAGGGCACGACGCATACGAGAAATTTTGCAAGAATGAGTGTGTTTAGACAGTCCACAAACCTCACAATAAACTTAAAGGTGTTAGAGCATCCAAAATAGTGGGGCTAAACTTAGTAGCTCGTAGTGCTGGAGTTCGGGAGACGACGTTGGAAAAACCATTTGGATCCAAATGGTACAGTCAAAATTGGTTCATATTTTTTAACCCTAAAAAAAAAAAAAGACCTAGCAGTTTTGTGAAAACCGTTTGAAATTCAAATAGTTTTCAAAGCACTGTTTGGATCCAAATGGTTTTGTGTACACCATTTGACATGAAATAGCTATGTCTACATCGTTAGCTCGTACAATAGGACAACTTAGGTGTATCACAAACTTAAGTTCCACTATCCTACCAATCTTAACTTTACCCTAAGTTAAGGTATACACTACACAATTGTGTAGCTAAAACTTAATTTACTCTAAAGTGTGTTATGGAGTCCCACCATTGTCGATGCTCTTAGAAGCTTTATTTAAAGATGGAAAAAGAAAACAAAGGTACTGAAAATTTGCACGTTCTAATCGAGCATGCCACAATTTAAAGTCTTAAAAAGAAAAAATGGACTAATCGAAAGCAGAAAAAATAGACACCTAAAGACTGGACAACAACACTTTGGCCCACGGAGGCTCCCCAAAGTAATATAACCCATCGTGCTTATATCCACTACCAAAAAACTTCTTCGAAATCAAGTCCTACCAAGAACAATGATTACAGTAAGAAAATGACAACGCAATTAATGTTCTTAGCAAGGTGACTAACAGAAAGGAGATTAAAGACAAAGTCAGGAACATGAAGAACAAACGCATGGGTAATATCAAGAGACATGCATTACCCTTACGGCCTTACTCCTAATCTGAGTGGTAGACCCTTCAGCAAGACATATGCACTGATCTAGAGGGACAAAAGAAGAGGAAAAAACCTTCAACTCGCTAGTTATATGATCATTGGCCTTAGAATCCAAAACTTGGGTGGGATGGCCTAGCATAACATGAAAGGCGGTAGGGGCACTTGTAGCAACTATGGCTGTGGGACTAACAGACGAGGAAGCAACTCACATACAATGGCTCTAATGAAAGAGGGTACCCAATTGAGATTGAAGATAACCAATCTGAGACTGAAGCTGACGAGATTAGAGGTTGCAGGGCTGGGAATTAGCGCTGCAATTGCAGCCGTACGAGAAGAATCTTTCCCGTAATTCTGAACAAACGGGTGCTTCAACTCAGGATGTAGCCTGAAGCATCGTTCCTTGACATGACCTCAAGCTCCCAACAGTGACGACAAACAAGCCTTCTACCTGCAAAATGTGAAATAGCAGAGGCCATAAATATCATTTGATTAGAAATCGGGGATAGCTCCAGCATTGGGTGGAAGAAGGCTAAACCAGACGATGAGTACCCTTATCTCCATTAGTAGTGGTCAATGCCTCGTATAGAGAAGGCATAGGAGATGTGTTTAAAATCTGAGTTCATAAAGACTCAAACTCAGGCTTTAAACCTATCATGAACTGATATGTACACTGCCGATTGAGGCTCTTGACAGCAAAGGCAGCGCCCTCGGCTGGAAAATCACTAAGAGGCTCATACTAAGGCAATCCTCCCATTCAGACTGGAGGTAGCCAAAGTAATCTGCCATAGAGTGGTCCAAAGCACCCTGTGATGCCTGGGTAATTTCTCTATAGAACTCCAAAATTTTCAACTCATTGCGCTCATGCGCATGCATTTGGGCCAATTAAGTCTACAGACCCTATATTGTGTCATGGTACATAAACATGTAATAGATCCAACCCTCCATATTGTTAAACAACCACCCCAAAATAGTGCAATTATCTATATCCCACTATGCAAATTTGGAATTGGCGAGGGTCGGCTTGGTTTCTGTACGAAGAATCGATCCCGTCTTACCTTTTCTACCAAGAAAGAGTAAAAAAGAGCGAGACTAGGTAGTAAAGTTTTGACCATTCAACAACATACTCGTAACACGATGGGAGGGTGTGAGCCAAGAAAGAGACAGTCTGGGCAAGTATTGGTGAGGTTTCTTTACCCGATGCAACCATTGATCACAAATAGAATGTGAATGGAAGAGAGGTACAAAAGATAGAGAAGAACGACGAATTATCATCAAAGGGAGGAGATTCCAACAAAAGTGAATCAACCAGCAAAAAAATGCCCAAAAAAACACGGTACAACTTAAGGCTCTAGCACATCACACGGACGGAAAAAACCCAGGGGAAAAGGCGCAGCACCAGGGGCTGCGCAAAGCAGTTGCAAACAGCAGAAGAAGGGTTTTCGTGACTATAGAGGGTCGGTGAAGGGAACCGGGGGTTGCCCGAGGGTCGGCTAAGGGGCTGGCACCGATGTGTTGATGGGTTCATCGCAGGTGATGGTGGTGGCTAGAGGGCTAGGCACGCGTGGTAATGGCTAGGTAGTATTAGATTAGGTTTAGCCAATAATATACAAATGGGTAATTCTATCCGCACGCACCTTATAGTACACCCACCTTTTAATGAATTTTTCACTTTTGAGTATACCATTTTACAAAATGACAAAAAATGACAAGTTAATAAAATATATACTATAAAATAAATACTCTTTACACCCACCTCTACTAAATATATCAAAAAAAATTCTTTAAAAAAAAAGCTTTATACACATCCACCTATATCAATAAACCCAAGAAATTTTTTTAGTTAGCTTTATACAAATGTATTCATCATGGAACATCATTTGAATTCCTTGAAAAAAAGATAGAGCAAGAGGTATGATTTGTAACCTTTTTCTTTTCTTTTTTTCTCTCTTATTTTTGTTATTATTATTATTATTATTATTATTATTATTATTTTTAACTTTTTTTTTTGACATTATTTCGAACCTTGAGCGTTCAAGGAATCGGGAGTGTTCAGATTTTTATAACATGACAAATTGGTAATGTTCCACCAAATACCACTGAACAACTATACATTGATCCACCTCATTCTATAGAACATTTTATAATTTTTCCATCAATATCCACCGAACCTTTGGAATTTGTTCTGCTATGGTGTGCCAAACAAATTTTCGACCAAAAACAAAACGTATGTTTCCATTGTTTGATCTTTCACGAAAATTAACCCAAAATCATAGAATCAAAGCTATGATATAACCACACTATACATAATGTTCCTAAAAAGTAAGATTAAATCTATAAAAATTTAAGTGTACTGTGGTTCATACGCTTGGAGTAGCCTTGATCAAATAAGAATCACGCCATGGATGGACCTACCTTGAACTATTGAAAATCACTCTGGTACTGTAATATTTTGTGTTATTTTGATGGAATTCCCATTGAGGTTTGGAAATGCTTGGGAGATGTGGGGGCATTTTGGCTTACAAAAGTTTTTAATAGGATTTTAATGAGTAGAAAAATGCCTGATGGGTGGAGGAAGAACATTCTAGTACATATATAAGAATAAAAGAGATGTACAACAATGCAACAACTATATATGTATTTAGCCATACTATGAAGCTGTAGGAGAGAGCGATGGAGCATTGCTTAAGAGGCGCAACATTATTGTTAGAAAATCAGTTTGGATTCATGCCTGGGAGGGTCAACTATGGAAGCAATTTATTTACTTAGGAGACTAATGGAAAAGTACTATAGAGAGAAGAAAAAAGATCTACATATAGTTTTTATTGATTTAGAGAAATATTATGATAGGGTACCCAGAGATTTAATTTGATGGGTGCTAGAGAAGAATGGAGTGACCAAGAGTTATTATAACACCCGCATATGTGTTATTGCATTGCATTACATTGTCATGTATGATAATGTGATGTGTTGTGCTTTTTGTCATATGTTTGAATGAGTTTTGACTCACGAGTAGAATTGGGTATCTGTGTTAGAGAACCCTTTGAGACTATGTTGATGAGCATTTTGTTGTTGTGACGTCTCTCCGAGTATGAGACGGTCATTGTGGAATACTTTAAATGTTTATCTGAAAATAAATGTTTACCTGTGTTTTCACTATCTGTATTATTTGTGGATTTCCAGAAGTATTGCCTATATATAGAAAGTGATGACTTTCATATTTTTCACAACTCTTAACCTAAAACTCAAAAGGAGGCCAAAACGGAGATTTAGGAGCTTAGAGCTTTGCGATGGAAAACGACAACCTTCTGTCCGTCTGATTTCTTCTAGTTTCATATTCGAACTCCTCGAGGTAAGAGCTTCGTTTTGATACCTATTAGGCTATGTTTGGCTAAGTTTTTCGAAAAGTTATTTTTTAGAATTTTCCAAAATTTGATATTTGGACTTTTAATCCATAGGAATTGTACTAGACGGTTTTCTGCTCGTTCTTTGCGCACGAGTTTTCCTTGGTTTGAATTATAGGAGCATAAATCGGAGGTGAGTGATTCAACCTTGCAATTTGGAACGATTTCTTGACATGTATTCATGTTTGATATGAAAAGCATGTGTTAATCCATAGAGATATATTGTGTAGTTCATATTGGGCAGTTATATTGATAAGTAGGCTCAATAGCATGGTGAAATGTTTTAATTACCAAGAGCATGGTGATATGTATTTGAGTATGTTGAATTGTTTATTTGGGTCAGAAGGAGCACGTGGACACTAAGCCATTTTGTGTAGCCGATATAGGCATTAAGGTCGCACGATTGAAGCAAAGAATCGTGGGTCTTACCCTTTCGCATAAACTTATTGGCGAGGAGTCGTGGATCTGGAATGTGCACATGAGTCTTCGGCAACTAGTATGAAATGTAGAGATGTGAATGCGAGCATGTTTTATCATTCATGTGCATGTGTTGATTTATTCACTAAGCGTTAGCTTAAACAAATCGAATATGTGTGGTTATTCAAATAACCATTGCAGGTATAAATGCTGGCGAGGAATCGCAGAAGTGAGCACGTGGGTTGAGAGTTCACATCGAAGACAACCTAATTGTTGATCTTGTAGTTTTGGGACAATAGGAATGGTGTAATGAGGATTTGATTGTTTAACTTATATTAACTTAGAATCATAGAACAAGTCCATAAAGTTATAATAGATTGTAATCTCTTGTAATTTTGTTTTAGAAATGTTTTAATCCTGTTGGGATCGTTTTAGTATGAGTTTGGAGTATGTTTTTGATCTTTGGTTGATTTCAAAAGCTTTTAAACTTTGAAAACATGCAGAAGGGACTGCTGCTGCAAAACAGTCAATTGGACCCCTGTTTTAAGAAGACAGTTTCTTTTGTTTTTCAGGGTTTCAGTCGACTGATCCCTAGAATTCAGTCGACTGGTTTCTGCACGAAAAACATACATTCTGCTGGATGCGTTCAGTCGACCGGAAAAGTCCCCAGTCGACTGAAAACTTCAGGCATCAGTCGACTGGACCGAGGGTCATCGACTGAAGGTAACTGTTGGGAAATTCTTGATCTTTGTAACTGATGGGGTAGTCGACTGGAGGCACAATCCAGTCGACTGGATTGCTTATTTTCAAAATGTTGTTTAATCCGCTGCGTGTATTTTTAAAACTAATTTTTGGGAACGCTAATGAATTGGTTTAGCCTCGGTGGCGTGCCTCGGGCTCTGGTTCTGCTATTGTGGGATCGGGCTGTGATAGTTATATTAAAGTGACCAAGAGTTATATTAAAGTGGTGAATGATATGTATGATGAAACCTTTATTACAATTAAATCACCGGCCAGAGAATTAAGCGAATTCCCAATTACCATAGGCCTGTACCAAGGGTCAGACTTGAGCCCTTATTTATTCACCCTAATTATGAATGAATTGACTAGACAAATCCAAGATGAGGTTCCATAGTGTTTGTTATTTGCATATGATATTGTTTTAGTTGATGAGACTAAAGGAGGACTCAACAATAAACTGGAAGCTTGGAGAGAATCACTAGAGACAAAGAGGCTAAAGATAAGTAGGACGAAAATAGAATACATAGAATGTAGTTTTAGTAACAGTGGTATTAGAGTTAGCTATTAGAATTAGTTTTATTAGTTTTAGAGTAATTTAGTCTTTTACTTTATATTAGGGTAATACTGTATATCTAAATATACTATTATTGTCTCTTATTTTGTATTGTATTCATTCATTCAGTTTTCATGTTATGAAAAACTCTAGCTCTCTTTTCTCTTTTCCCTTTGTTGTTTTCTTGATTATTTGATATATTCACAAGTGAAAGTAGAGACAACAAAGCAGTGAAGATCAAAGATCAAGAGATCCCAAATAGGGAACATTTTCGCTATTTAGGTTCAATGATCAGTAGAGATGGAGAGACTGGTGATGACATGACCCAAAAAATTAAAGTAGGGTTGCTTAAGTGGAGGAGTGCTTCTGGAGTATTATGTGACCGGAGAATGCTAACAAATTTAAAGGAAAATTTTATACGATAACTATTAGGCCAACTATGCTCTACGGGATAGAGTGTTGGGCAACTAAGAAACAACACATTAGAAAAATGAGCGTAGTTGAGATGAAGATGCTAAAATGAATGTATGATAAGACTAGGAAAGATAGAATTAAAAATAAGTACATTCGAGAGCCTGTAGGAGTGTCACATATTGAGGATAAGTTGAGGGAGAATAAACTTAGATGGTTCGGCCATGTGCAACGAATACCTGTACACGCATCTGTGTGAAAGAGTGATAGGATCGTAGTACCTAGAATGGTTAAAGGGAGGGGCAGACCTAGACTGGACTGAGAGTATGTAGTACAACAAGATGTAAATATATACAATTTAAATAAGCATATGAATCTTGATAATGCAGAATGGAGAAAAATGATTCATACAGTCGACCCCAATTGATTGGGACATAAGACTTGGTTTTATTTTGTTTGATTTGGTTTGGTTAGTAAATTATAGTAAAGGATGGTGTGGGTGTAGAGAGTAATATAAAAAGGGAGGTAAGGGTGGGTGTAAAAATAAAGTTAGAGCTATTTTGGGAATAGCATGTGGGTATAGAGACTAAGTTGATTTAATTATAATTGAGGTGGTGGGTGTGAGAGCAAGAGGATGTAGAATCTAGATGCAATTGAGGTAGATGTAAATAGAATTACCTATACAAACCTCTAACAATATAATAAAATTACCAACATGGGGATATGTACTTTGAAAAAGAACAAAAAAAAAAAAAAAAGTCATTTTCATAAACAAACGTAGTACAAATTGTTGTTACTTTTAAGTTGAAGGTGATGTTTTGTACACCAAAACAAAACATGAGTTAGGGTGCGGGAAAAGCAAGTCTCAACTCCTACCGCAAATAATTCACTTTCATAACGGAATATTTTTACTTTATAGAATGCCAATCACTAGTTAGCCACCATAAATATTAAAATATAAAGTAATATATATATATATATATAGATATATCTTCTCATTTCTACATTCAGTTGAGCAATCCTACAAAAATTTGTCTGTGAAATTTCAGAAGAGCTGGGAAAAAAAACTCAAGTATGCCTGATCAAGCAATGGAAAAATAGCATAAAATCAAATTTAGTTGTATAAGCTTGGGTAAATTAAATGGATGAGACACACAATAAATGTAACAATGTTCGCATACAATTAAAAAATTTATATTGACCACTCTTAAAGTTTGATGTTGATTACATCCATTTCTATCCCGCTAGTCAATGGCAGCAAACCAAATGAGAATTTTTGTTGTTTTTTTTAGTTAAAATTGCTACCTTGCCATTATATAAAATAAAATTGAAAAAAAAAATTTGAACAACCCTTGACTTTTTAGTTAAAATTACTACCATGCCATTATATAAAAATTTAAGAAAAAAAAAACCGAACAACCCTTGAATTTTTTCTTACTCTGTTAAAAAAGGTTCATTTACTTTTAACCACTTATTTAGTTGTGTTAGTTTCTATTTATCTAAAAAAAAAAGGATATTTCATTTATAGTTATAATCGATTTTCTTCTTCTTCTTCTTCTTTTTTTTTTTTTTTTTTTTTTTTTTTTCCTTTTTTTGTTTTTGGTTAAAAAGTTATGGTCTCCATCTGACAATGGAGATTAGTGTAATACATGTTTAAATATATGAAAAGTTGTCCCTGCATGCATTTATAACATATTTCAAGGAAGGTAAATGCAATTTAGCCTTTAAGTTTTAACTTTTGCAAAGCAAGTGAACTAGAACTCTGATATATACCAATAACAATCATTGTTCCTCCTTTTATTTATTAGCCGAACGTTAGTTAAATCAATAATTGCACCTAAGTACAACCAAATAAGCGAACAAAGTACAAGTCGAAATATAGCAAACAAAATGTAATCCAAAAGAAAGGGAAAAGTAAAGAAAAAAAAGGTCACATTTTCCAAGCAATCGAAACATGATTGTTACTTTATTTAATTAATCAATGGCTTTAATTCATAGAGATGGCTTTGAAAGAATTAACAATTTTAACTGAAATTCAGAGAGTTGTGGAAAGCAATAAATTAGTAATTAATTGGCAAATTGTGAAGTAACAAAGCTGAAGAAAAACAGGAAAAAATAAAAATAAAAATAACTCACATTGACATAGTTGATCTTTGTCTTGCCTCCATGGGACGAAAAATGTCTGATCTGCAAATTAATACAATTACATAACAAATTCAATTTAGTATGTATTACAACACACATATTTGTATGTATGTGTGCATATATATATATATATATATGTTTATAAATAGTAGTCTGAGAAAAGAAAATCCGTGAGACACACTAAGGCTTAGTTTGGCCTCCACGTGACTTTTTAAAAGGAGCTTATGAAATTTTATTACTAAGTTTTTTGATAATTTTATACGAGTGATACACTACTCTTTAAAAAGATATTATGAAACCAAAAGCAACCTTGAGATTTTAAAAGCTCTATTCTAAAGCTTTTAAAAGCTTCCTCCAAAAAAGCCCTAAGTTCAATTTTTGCAAAAGTCATAATCTAGTTACCAAATAAATTAACATGAAATTATACTTTAAAAAAGAAAAAGCACCACGTGGGGGCCAAACTAAGCCCACGTGTAAGAAAAAAGAATGATGGATACAACATAAGCAAAAAACAACCCAAACAACTTTGGCTATGAATTGAATGAATTTTAACAAAATCCCAATGAATAAGTAGTGAAGAAAAATCAAGGTAGTGATCATAGCCTCATAGGTGTGTATACCATAGGAAAGAACAGAGAGAGAGAGAGTATAAACTCTTCAGCAAAAAAAAAAGAAAAAAGAAAGATAGAGTATAAACTGTACAATGTAGCAATTATTAAACATACTTGCAAGAACAAATAAAATCTTCAAGCATTCATGGTTTCTGTGAATCAAGATTCAAGCTTGCAATTTGGCCACCAGTTTGTAACATCTGACATAACAGTATGAAAAGAGAGAGAGAGAGAGAGAGAGAGAGAGAGAGAGAGAGAGAGAGAGAGAGAGAGAGAGGATGGAGAAGGTTAGAGGGCAGAGCGTGGAAGGAGAGAGACAGGAGAGCCAATATAGACAGAACTCACAGAAGTAACTTGTATTTGAATTTTTCCTTTCCTTTTCATGAATCACCAGAAAAATATATCTATTTTCTAAACTCTAATTTCTCACCAACTCTCTCTCTCTCTCTCTCTCTCTCTCTCTCTCTCTCTCTATTTTTTGGTTAAATTCATGAACTTTGATTTGTGGCACATGTCCTCTTTGTGCTTTAAACTAAAGTGAAATCACGAAATCTATTAAATGTGACAATGAAATGTCAAAAATGTCCTCAATATATCATTTTGCATTTTTTTTATTTATTCAATTTTCATGCATTTCAATTAATCAATTTGCTAAAAGGAGATTAAAGATTTAACTTTTATTGTTTAGTGACTAAAAAAAGGGCAAATATGTCTTTTTCATAGATATTTTGGCGAAAAAAATGTGCATTTAAACACTTTACATCCATTTAGATGGAAAATATAACAATTTTACTTTAATTTAAAGTAAGGGGAGTTATGTGCATTTTAAACACTTTACATCCATTCGGAAGAAAATGCATGGTTTTATATAGTAAGTTACCATTTAAGAAAAATAGAAATTTCACATATGAGGAAATGGATATGCACTCATGGATGGATTTTTTGGATTACTTACATGTATGACACGCATCACATACACGCACGCACACACACAATCTAAATAGTAGGAATCTAGAGATAAGCCCAATAAAATACACCGGACATTCTACGAAGAAAATAGGGGGGGAAAAGATTTTAATTGATGAAAGAATAATTTATTGGTGAATTGTCGATACTTGTAGGGTTGTTCCATGTAAATAATAATAATTGCCAAGATAGTCATCATACGCATAAAGGAAAAAAGGAAAAGAAAAAGGAGTAATATTAGGGCACTAACAAATTCCACTAACACTTACTAACACACTCTATCTCTCTCTTAGTGGCACTATGAGGTCTTACTAACACACTCTATCTCTCTCCTAGTGGCACTGGCATTGTGGGGACAGTCCCACTAGGAGAGAGATAGGGGACAGTGCCACTAGGAGAGATAGAGTGTGTTAGTAAGTGTTAGTGAAATTTGTTAGTGCCCCTAGCATTGCCCAAGAGAAAAAAAAAAAAGAAAAAAAAAATTGTAGAATACATCGATAGCTAGCCTAGCTTGTTTAAAATAAGATGGCTACATTAGAGCTACAGGTTACAAATGTTAAGATGGGAAAGGCTCTTAGGTTTACTGGATAAGTGCACTGATTCGGTGCACTAAGCTTTTAAGTTTAAAAAACCCGTAGGCTGTCCCGTTCACCCGCGCCCTTTCCTCTGCCCCGCTATATATATGCACAGGATTATCAGGCTCCACTTGGTTGTTGAGGGGAAGCAAAATAAAAAAAAAAATAATAAAATTAATAAAAATAAAAAGCATGGCTCCTTGAATTATTATTATTATTATTATTATTATTATTATTATTATTATTATTATTGCTCCTAGAGTAATTGCTAGATTAGTAAATGAAAAGCATGTGCTCCTTGAATGTAGAAAATTTATGTGGTTAGTGATGGGGAAATGATTAAATGAAGTTCCGTTTTACTTAACAAATTAGATTTGTAGCTCATGCATGCGATGTACGAGAGACTTGTTATAATTCAAGTATTTGATAGATACAACTCTACAAAATTATTGAAATCTATGGACCTGCTCGATAAAAACTGATAATTAATTTCTGAAAACTAAGGGCGTATTTGTTAACTCAATTAAGTAGTGAAAATGAAAATTTTTGGCACTTATTTTTTTCAGAGCGTATGATAATGTATCACTTAATAAAAAAAAAACCAAAAAACCAATGAAAACTTTAAGTGAAAATATTCTACAAAAAATAACCACTAAATGCAGTCTATTTCAATAATGAAAATATTGTTTTCAGTATTGCGAATTCACTCGCGTAAAATTTTTAGTGCCTAAAATTCAACACTTAATTTTCAGTTTTATCAAACAGACCCTTAGTGTTGAATTTTAAGTTTTGAAAATTTAAGAATTAAGATATGGTTAAAGTGAAATATGGATAACTTCTTTGGTTAGAACTATTGCACTTGTAAAAGATATGATTAGATTAGATGTGATTTAAAAAGTAGTAAAAGATATGCTTGGATTTAATGAAGCATTTATATATATATATATATGTATGTATAAAAATATATGAAAAAGTACAGAGTTGCCATGTGGCAAATCGTCTGATTCTACTTTAAAATATATACTATTATTTTTGTTTTTATATTTTAAAAAAATAAGCAGTTAACATTTTAGCTACTGTGATTCAAATTTAATTGCTTCTCAATTGCTAAATATGAAGTATTAAAATTGAAGCTTGTTTTGAGATTTTATTTTATCAAGTTTTATATTTATCTACAAATATAGTCCTATTAAAGATATATTTATCTGCCAATTATTTCTTTAATTTTTTTCTTGAAGATTATTTATTAGATAAGATGTGTATGATATGATGTGTGTGTTAGAGATATGATAAGGTTTAAAGAATTTTAAAAAATAAGAGAAATTTTAAAGATTAAAAATTAATTATTTTAAAGATTATTTGCACGGGATGCAATATTTTTTATTTTTGTTTTTAAAAAAGCAGTTAATATTTTAGTTAGTGTGATTCAAATTTAATTACTTCTAAGTATGAAGCATTAAAATTGAAGTTTGTTTTGAAACTTTATTTTATCAAGTTTTATATTTATCTACAAATGTAGTCTTAGTAAAGATACATTTATCTGCTAATTTTTTATTTTTTATTTTATACATTTTTTCATGAAGATTTATCTATTTGATCAGGGCCGGCCCTGAGTTTTCGGGGCCCTAGGCGAGTTTCCAAAATGGGGCCCTCTATTTATTAGCACAAAGTATTTAACTAAAATGCGATACAAAAATAACCTTGCATATAATTAGCTTTAGAGCAATCTACTTTAAAATGAAGAGAGAGAGAGAGTGAGAGAGATTACCAGAGACGGAGAGTCGGAGACGAAGCAAGCACATCGTTTCAGTTGGGTTGGGAATGCTTTTGGTATACCGTATAGAACAAGGACAGAGCCAGGATTTTTGGTCCGGAGGGGCCTAGACTATATAGGGATTCGGGGGCAGCGCCCCCGAGGCAAATTTTTTTTTTGGGTATATCTATACATAATTATTTGTAAAATTGTAGAATTGGTTTAACACCCTAATTTGGAGTAAATTATGTAATTTTATGGGGGCCTATACCTAAAACTTGTAAAATATTACATGTAAGTTTACAATTTTCAAGAGTGCAGGGGGGCTTGTATGTAAAACTTGTAAAATATTACATGTAAATCTAGAATTTTCAGAAGTACATGGGGGTTTGTGTGAAATTTAAGAGAGCCTACTTATAAAATTTGCAATTACTACACATAATTTTGTACTTTCCAAAAATTTAGGGGCTGTGGTTTAAGGTTTTTTGTTTTTTTTTTTGGAGGGGGGGGGGGGGGAGGGGGGGTGGGGAATGAAAATTTGGGCGCAGGATACGCATGTATCTTAAAGGAGAGTTCGGCCTCTAGTTTGCATTGGGCTTTGGGCTTTTTTCAGTTGGGTTAAAAGTACTTTTGAGTTGATCTAATACTAGTGGCATAAAATTAGGGGCCCTTAAAATATGAGTAGAATTGGGGGGCCCTAGGCAATGACATATGTGGCCTATGCCCAGGGTCGGGCCTGTATTTGATAAGTTGTTTATGATATATATATATATATGTATATATATATGATTAGATAGGGAAAACAAATCATTTTTCATAGGCGATTCAAAAAAAAATTTGCCTAAAAGGGAAGGTGAAATTGCTAATCCAAATGACAAAAGTTTGTTTATGTTATAATTAATCAACTCATCTCACCACTTAAGAAAGAGATACTAATAAGTTGCTTAAGAGTAGTTATCCCTTTATTATCTGTCTAGTTAAGTGGTCCATATTATCATTTGGTTGCAGTAATGGCTACTCAATAATCCATTCAAAGGTTAATTAAGCCTCTCTCTCTCTCTCTCTCTCTCTCGTGCGTGGATAAAAGAAAGGGCCATGCTTGGCACGCTGAATATTTGAATTGAATTTAGAAGAATAAACCACCCACTCCTCCACCGTTCGATCGCCTGTCTCTCCGATTTTTCACCATATCTTGAGTTATACCGACCAATTGCCGTTGATCCTGATTGATCGCCCATGTCTTCATCAACAATCTCCTGAGGGACAATGAATTTCTTGAGATTCAATCTTTTTTTTTTTTTTTTTTTTTTTTTTGCTGATGGTCAAAGCACCCGCAGGCGCCACACACACACTGCAGACAAGCTGCAAACAGCCAGGGGGGGCCACGGGCCCACTTCAAAGAGACTTCCTCCCATAGACGGCTGAGGGGAATAAATCCCCCGATCCAAACTCCCCCTAAGGGGTCTTGAACTCCCCACCTCCCACTTGGGAGAGGTGAGGGTAGACCACTTGGGCAATCATGCATCGGTTTACGACCCTTTCCCATAATCGCACCACCGTGTCTTCCTCGACAACCTTCCGCAAGACCATCCATCCCATAGTACCATGTACAACATAGCGTTTGGCAGAGTACCAATTAATGGCCTTGAACAGTATTAAAAAAAAGTTACTCCCTCCGTCCCATAATAAGTGTCTACATTTTCTTTTTTAGATGTCCTACAATAACTAAATAAGTGTCCACTTTCCTAAATTGGAATATAGATTTTACTTACTTTCCAAAACTACCCTTTTAATAAAGACAAAGTAGCATTTATTTGTGGCCTCAAAACAAGCAAAAGTCAAACACCAATCACATTTAAGGGCAAAATTGGAAAGTGACCATTTAATGAACCAAAATAACTAAAATAATACAACTTTCTTAAACAATGTGCAGAATAGAAGTGGACACTTATTATGGGACGGAGGTAGTATTAATTTAACGATAAATTAGCCCCGAATCCTTAAAGTTCAAAGGACTCGCTTTTTCTATGTATTAGTCAAAAGTTCCTCTCACCAATTTTGGTGATGAAGACCCAAGCGTGCCCCACGCGCATGGCTAAGCAGAGTCCAAAACATTTTACCCGCTCACACCGTGTGAGTGGCTGTACTGTAGCATTCGTTATTTCAAAAAATATTTTAAAACTTTAACCCTCCATAACTTTTGATCTACAATTCCATTTTCATAAATTTTATACCGTTAGAATTATGTTGACGAGAGCTACAAAACTAGTACCATTGTTTATATGTTTTGAGCAAATTTTTATTTTATTTTATTAATTTGAAAAGATTTTGAAAAAAATAATAATAAAGTTTTGTGAAATTTCACAAAACTCTATTTTGGTTTGAAGAAATTTTGAAAAAAAAAAGGTTTTTGAAATTGGATAATTTCACAAATTTGTGAAATTTCACAAAATTATTTTCACAAAAAAAGTTTTGTGAAATTTGAAGAAATTTTGAAAAAAAAAACAAAGTTTTTGAAATTTGATAATTTCACAAAATAACTTTGTCAAAATTGTTGAAAATTGTTTTGTGAAAATTTCACACAAGGCCTGTAAAATTTTTGATTTTTTTTTTGCTCAAACATATCAACAATGATATTAGTTTTGTAGCTATCATCGACACGATTTCAACGGTATAAAATTTGAGAAAAATGGAGTTGTAAGTCAAAAGTTATGGATGTTTAAAGCTGCAAAATATTTTTAGAATTTGGGATATCATACAATACAGTGCATAGCTGCAAGAAGCATTGGCCCGTGGATAGTTGGAGAGTGTGGGAAATGTGAGAAATGTTTGGGTGCATGTCACTTTTGTTCTTTTGTCAAAGATAAAGAACTTTTGATTAAATGCAGATGTTGAATGTACTTTTTATTAAATTTTTAATTGACAATTGATATATCTCTAACTGTCCCTTAATTTAATTATCTTTTATATTATGTCCAAACAAAATTGATTTTATGTCAACCCATGGGGATATAGATTTATCACATGCACATACAATAAAAAGGGGTGTGTGAATATTCTTATCCAACGGATAAGCACTATCAAATGCCAATATATGATGAGGATAAATAAAATTAATTTATTATGCTCTCTCATCTAGGCCACCTAACACCCCTAAATGATCGATATATATATATATATATATATGAGAATGCTAACTTACAGTACTGTGATTTTTTAGCGACAAAAAAAATTCTTTCAGTGACGAAAATTTTCATATTAACGACATTTTTTTTGTAACCTTTAGTGATAAAATATTTTTAAAAAATTTGTCATTAAAATGTTTTTGTTTGTCGTCTAGTGTATAATACTATATTACAACATTCCTATTGTAGATAACAGCCCATATATATATTTGATAGGAAATTGATCAGGATTAAGGACTTTCATTCAAAAAAATGCAAATCAACCAGGTACATATTCGGAATTTAAAACATCAAGAGTCTCAAATAGTCTAATGCCTATTAAAGCCTAATGCCTATTTCAAAAGCATAATAGATCTTCACAAATAGGACTTTGAACCAATAAAGCAGACATATCTGTCCAAGGTCAACTCCTCAATTCCCCTTTTGGTTAACTATACATGTTATGACAAAGAAAAAACAATCAAAACATGTCGCTAATATTGTGCTTGTGTATGTAAGTAAATATTATACAGTTTTTATTCTAGAGTTGTGTTTAATTGATAGGGTTGTCATGTAGGTCTAATAGTCCTTCCAAAAACTACTTCAACAAACAATGGACAATAATTCAGCAATTCTTTTTTTATTAACAGGTAGTCAACTAGGCATTATATTTTTCTTCTAAGAAAAGGTTTATCTTAATGTACCATATTTTTCATGTGTAATTAGTCCTAACACCTTTCAGTGACTCAACTAATAATTAAGGCTTTGTCTGATTTGTCTTTTCATTAAGGCTTTGTTTGGTTCATGGATTTAGTGAGCAACAGAAAAGAAGACATAGAGGAAAATATTTTCCTTTATTTGGTTAGTGAAGAAAACTATGAGGAAAATAAGAAAGAAAAGAAAATAAGTAGAGAAATAAATTAAACGTTTTGAATGTTATGAGTTATTTCCCTTCCCTTATTCACTAATATTATATATATATATATATATATGTTTTTAATTATTTTATTTTTAATATTATTTAAGCATGAATTAAAACACAAGGGAACTAATTTTCCTTCTTGTTTTTCCTTTCCATTCTCTTTTCTCTCACAAAATCCATGAACCAACAGAGTCTAAGGGAAAAGAAAATGGAACGAAAAATAAGAAGAAAAACTAGTTTCCCTTGTGAATTCTTTCATGCTTAAATAATATTAATTAAGGCTTTATTTGATTTTTAGATTTCACGAGGGAAAAGAAAGGGAAAAGAAAACTAGTTCCCTCATGTATTCCTTGTAATTAATTTTTTTTCATGTTTTAATAATATTAAAATTTTAAAATATAATTATAACATATTAATAAAATGACTCAAAATATTATCTAATGAAAGAAAGAACAAAATATTAAAGAATATGAGATTTCGAACAAATTTATCATAAGATGGAGTACCTAATGAAAGAAGACCAAAATATTTAATCATCTAAAATGGAAGGTTAGGGAGGCTTGATATTAAATTATTAAAGTAAAGATAATCATGACAATGACAAAGCATTAACTTTTAAGTTTCAAATCTGTAAAGGAAAAATAATAAGATCTAGACCAACCAGAGGAGCATCACACTTGGCAACGTTACAACTAATTGCTTGTTTGAGAGAGAAAGGGTTGGGACATCCTTATATGAGGGTAACCTTGCACCTATCGCTACGTATCTCTCTGTTACTCAATTCCCATCTCATGCATTTTAGATATAGCAATACATATACATACTAAAGACAGAAAATTGTACTTTGTTTTGAAAGCAAAGCAATCCAAAGGCATGCGTAGACTTTGGCTGTTAACTTTTTTTTTTTTTTATTTTTTTTTTATTTTATTTTTTATTTCTTTATATTTTATTTAGGTTAAATACATTTTACACCCTTGTAATTTGTCACTTGTATCAGTTTGCTCTCTGTAATTTAGAAAGTATTATTTTAGTCCCTTTAGTTTTATAAGTGTGTCAAATAAGTCCAATAAGTCCTTTAGTGATAAATAATTTTGTCACAAAATGAAAAAAGTTTATCACAAAAAGTGTATGAGGGACTAAAATGATACTAATGAAACTACAGGGACTAGAATGACACTTTCTAAACTACAAGGACTAAATTGACACAAAGGACAAATTAAGAGAGTGTAAAATATAGTTACGCCATTTTCCCCCTTGTTTCTGTGTTGGCAAGTCATGATCCGAAGCAAATGATTTTGAGAGAGAAAAAAATAATAAAAACAAGCAATAACAATAAAAAAAACATAAAAAATAAAAAAACAAAAACAAAAACAAAAACAAAAAGGAAGGAGGGAAAAAAGAAGAGAGAAAAAAAAAGAAAAAAAAAGAATGGGGATATAATGTTCGGATTAGAGTAATGATTTGGATCCCATTTGCATTCCAATTTGGGACTGAAGCAGTTCCAATGAAATTTCTAGTCTAGAGTGTCTCTTTGGTGTTGGCAAAACGCACAATGGGCACATAAGTCGAATCGTGCCCGGATATTAGATTCTAACTGTTTGCTTGTATTTTTGTGCGAACGTGCCAGAGTTAAATGAGCTTGGCGTGTGCAAATTAATTTTTATATGTTTGAGTGAGAGATATTCAAGGCTTTGAGATTTAACTTCTAATGGGGTGATTGTGTGTGGTGAGTGGAAAGTGCCCTCACTCAAAGTTTTATGGTAGTACTGAAGCGCACAAGCCAATTAGTGTAAGAGTTTACTAGATAAACAATCACAAACGATTAATAAAATACAAAGATATCTTATTAAATGTTTGGAAAATAATAACAAAAGCCAAAGAACAGGATCAGAGCAGGCTCTGATTGCTCAAAAGATTGAAAACAGTATGAAGAAAACAACAGGCACAAACCTATTAACTATGAACGCAGAATCACAGGAAGAAACACAGGGTTGAATGCTGTATGAATGTTGTGTGAGTGTTGTTTTCGAGATGACGCGGAGTGCTTTGCACGGTTGGCCTACCTTTGCATTTATAGCGGCCTTCAATAATCCTGATATGGCAAGAATTCCTTGACTTACGCTCCAAGCAAGGTATAGCTAGCAGAATCCTTCTTTACCTCTAACTCTTTCCTTATCTCGATCTTGATTGATTCAATCCCAATGTTCTCGGGATAATCCCCTCATCTCTACCTGTATGTGACCAAACCCTTTCCTAGACGGACTCCGTTTCCTTAATTTCAAGGTGATGTCATTATGACCAATAGAATCGCCTAACTAATTCATCGGGCTAGCATGGTGCCACCCTATCAAAGGGATCAGACTGTCTCCCAACTAGTTGTTCCGTCTTTCACACACTCAAGCCCGATCAGGGCAAAACGTATTCTTCCATCCATCGGGCTCATCCACTCTCCCTTGCCAGGCATTCCTCTCATGGATGCCCAATGGATGTTATTCATGCTAACTTAACCAATTGGGCTCCAACACTCGCCACTGCTCGCTTATTTCAAGTATGGTGCCCGATTATTAAGCATCCGACCCACATCACCTATCGGACTCAACCAGGCGGAGGTCAATGCCTTGCCTTTCCAAACCTCATGATGTCTCCCACTTGAGCCCGACTACTCTTTGCAATCTTGGGCTGGCCATTCTAGAACAAGGGCTGGTTCAATCATCTCCAGGCCCATTCCAACAACTCACGGGCTCAAAAACCTTTGACAATTTTTTTGGTGCAAACAATTGACTCCTAAAAGGTCATGTCAATCATCCTGCCCTTGATTGATATGATGTTTTGAATTTGAATCTGCCACGTGTCCAACACGCAGAGGTTGTCAGATCTCGAGAATCTCACCCGTCACTCACCATTTAATGCTAAACGTATGAAATGAAGGGATTTTAAAAAATCTCATCACTTTCCCAAATCTTCTTCGTCTTCCTTTCTCTCTCAAAAACCAACAGCTCAGAGCCTCTCTCTAGGAACTCCATCTTTTTCGGTGTATGAACCTTCATCGTAACGCTAAAACTGCTCTGGTAGCCTCATCCAAAGCTAAGAAATCTTTCTTAGAGGCTTCACCTCCACAAAAAGAGGTGAGACAATTGGACAATACTCACGCGTCAGAGATTTCCACAAAGTACTTCGTCAACCATTGCACCTCTGATGGTATACCGGCAGCACCTGGCCTTGGCACGGTGTTTCGTGGCAATCCTCTGGCGGCCTTCAGTCCCTACTTCCCACCAACAGCCAACGAACCATTCCTCTAACTCCCTTCTCATTGGAACGATGTCTGGACATCCACACATCAAATTAGAGGTTGGCCTCAGCCTTTAGCAGACTGGGACAAATGGCTCCTTAGAGTCTCGGCCTCCAATGCCGACCTCTGGAATAGAATGGGCATCCATGATGCCATTATGCTGAGTTGGTCAAGGCTCGAGATTGATCGGTCTCTCCTTCTTTCTTATCTTCTATTTTGGTCTCAATCCTGCAATGGATTCCTTTTCCGTTGCGGGCCAATGGGGGCCTATTATCAAAGACATCAGCTACCTCATCGAACTATACCCTCATAGGCAAGAGATTAGACCTAGTCTAGACGTCAGAACGGCCAGCCTCGCCTGTTCTCAGAGTGAACCAGTCAGGGATGGGGCCGTTTCCATCAAACCCATTACTGCATACGGGCCATTCATAGCTGCTTGTATGGGTATAGAAGGGACGGAAATGTCCGATGTTGAACATACTACTCTCTTGAACTACTGGCTAAACAGGTTCATTTTTTGCTCAACCAGCCAAGCCATTACAAAAGAATACACCACCTTAGCCTTAGCCTTGGCCTTGGTTGCTGGCTAGCCACTAGCCTTAGCCACTCTGGTCTGGGCACACCTTGTCCGAGGTGTGACAGACTTTATTGACTTAGGCTTTCATTCTAGAGGTAGCCCGATCTGGATTCTGCAGCTTTGGCTGCATTATTACTTTATTGCACATCAGCCTCCATCCTGGGATTTGGTTGAAGTTTCCATTTTTGCTGTCCACTTTATGAACGTTGCTCCCTCTCCTCATACTTTTGAGGAATGTTTTACCTACTTCTACGAGGGATGCTCCAATCGGTCTCCTTCTGACTTTTTGCCTTTCTTTTTTCTTCATTTCTGCCCATTTCTTCAACTCTCTAATAACCCTTCTAACTGGGATTCGGGTACCTAATCTACTTATAACAAAATATTCTCTAGCTACTTGGTAGCTAGAGACATTATCTATAGCCCTACCATACCTCGTAGCAATAGTTATTGCGGGGTGGAATTCTACTTTTCCCACTTTTCGCAGGTCAATTTGGGCTTTCTCAAATGGTGCTCGTCCCTACTGCTGTCATCGCCAATCAAGATTTGGTAGAGCGGGGCTTGGTCGTGACCAATGAGCAGGTGAAGACAATTAGTGATCGGTCTGATAAGTTGAAGAAATCCTTTGCCTTCCAACCATTTTAGCATCGTCCAATTGCTTCAGATGAATTTAATAAGTGGTGGGCCAATCGGACTACCCAGATATTCAAGACTACTGCTGTTGAGGTATTGTTCCAATTCACTGTCTCATCGGTCTCATCGTCTATCATGACCGATGAACCTGCTGCTACACCTAAGGCAGCCCGTAGAAAGCAAGAAGCAAAGAGAACGGCTCCTAAGAAGGCATCGGGCCAAGGACCGACCAAGAAGAAGAAGCCTCCAGCTCCTTCCACTTAGGTATTATTCTTATCTTCCTTTTACTTTGCGCTATCTGATTCACCCTTTTCTCCTTCCAGACCACTTTTTGTTCCTCTCCAGCTTATGGACGAGGGCTCCAAAGAGGTTGTACTGCCTGTTTGGCAACAAACACAATCAGCTCAACCTCCAGCCGCCCATCAGCGGGTTGCGCCACCTCCCATTCCTGTTCCAACTTATGCTGCATGGGCTACAACTGTCTTCGAATAAGTTGCTGAGAGAGGCCCCCTTCCACTCCGGATCGTATCACCCTTGACTCTTTTTGATTCAGATGACAATGTTGACCTCGCCGCTGGGTCCACACCAGAACAAGTGGTGCTTTCTTCCAGTAGTGAGAACTTGCCCGAAGACAGTATCGCTCGCGATATTATTGGAGGAGAAGTAGAACAAACGGTCCAAGAAGTAGAAGAATGGAGCGAAGATGTTACTACGGATCGGATTGGTCCAACCATTGTAATAGGAATGGCCATAGAGAGTATAGAAGGGATGATAGAGGCCTACCCCGTCACTTCTAGTCTTTTTGAAGATCAAACTCCAAGTCCTAGAGAATAGGCTCTAGCTGATGTTCCGGTGTCACACCCCAACCCGCCCCAGCGGATCAGGACACGTGTAACAAGAGTAACCGCACCCAAAACACACACTAATTAGAAAGAAAATGTGGATAAACTACTTTTTAGAACTCCCTTGTGACAAAATAGCCCCCAAGGGCAAAATGGTTAGATTTTTATACCAAAAGTTAGATTTTTGAGTCCCGGTTCCAATGCAACAAACGGCGCGCGAATCCAAATTTTCTAGAATGAGTTATGCACATTTCCGTAAAAGCGGACGTGCTGTGAAAAAAATTCAAGCGGATCGATCCCTTCAGAAAAACCGGATTGATCCATTTCTTTGATTCAAAAGCAGAATACCTCCGAAGAAGGCCGGATCGATCCCTTCACAAACATGGATCGACCGCGACCTGCAGAACATGTTCTATTGCTAACTTTTGCTGTCAAACAAGTTTCAAACTTACCAAAACACAACCAAATCACATGGAAACCTTATGAAACTTTGGGAAAACATATCCAACACATTTTCAAACACTTTTAAACTTAAATCAAGTTTGGATCACACAAACACATTCACAATTTGATCAAATCAATCATAAACTCATCTCATTTGATCCAAAACAACTTTTGAACTTTAAAACTCAATTCACATCCAAAGTACATGAAACTTGTTGGGAATTAAATCAAAGTTACCACCCACATTACACATACATATTTAACTTGCCAACAACACTTGCGACTCATCTAGACTTGCCAAGATGGTCCTAACTATTAACTTGCACCACTTGAGCAAAACAAGAGAGATTACACATAAGTTCTCAAACTCATTTCCAGCTCTCCAAAATACAACTTTAGGATCCAAATTCCTTTTCTGCAACCCAAGTATTAACATTAACATGAAAGAAACCATAATTTACATCTTTTTACAAGTTCAAAGAAGTTTACATGCTTTAGCCCCCAAATCTCCCCCATCTCTCCCATCTCTTCCAGCGCGCGTCATTTCCTCTCCGGATACGGCTCCGAACCTGCAGTGGTTGGTATGTACCACAACAGAAATAGGAAAATGGTTTTCTTAAGCATTACGCTTAGTGAGCATTCTAAACAAGATTGTGTGTTTAATACGTGCAATGCTACAATTAACACATAAAACACAATCGTAGTCGCCAAGTCACCGGTTGTATGGTTCATTCAGACCCAAAAACCTCCCTTGGTTCCATGGCCACTTCTATTCCTTGGACTTTCGTATTTATCGGATTCTTCCTCTACACCACTCTTATTACTCCCAACAATGAACCATTTCCCCGGTGCTCATTGACTACCACATAGACATATAAACACATAAACACATATTCACGTATCAACATATACTTTTCATAGAATTGACATGGAATTCCCAACTTAACAACAAAATAACCTCTAGCATGATTAGTTATTCTTAACATCATCAAAGCCTTGAATCCATTAAACAAAATCATTTGGTTTGTATAGAAAACTCACCTTATTCACAAATTTTACCCAAATTCAAGCTAGAGATGTGCTGAATTTCACCAATTAAAGCTCAATTTCTACTCCAAAATAAATCCTACAAGAATTCGGTAGACGACATCTCACTGTTAAGTATGAGCTACCAAAATCCAGCAATTTAAACGTAAATTAAGGGTATAGAAACGTTTGTCTCACCTCCACGAGTCCGAAAATGGCTTTGGTTCGCGAATCCGATGAACGGCGGCGACAGAACGGCAAAAAGATGTCATCGGCGTCTCGAGCTCCGTCTTCTCTCTCGGCTCTCTCTTATTTTCTTTGTTTAATTTCTTCTGAAATGAGAGTATAAACTCTCCTAGTGACACACACACATCACATGCAAGTGATGTGTCACTTGTGTTTCCTTATTTTAGTTTACACCCCTGAATTTCCTTGAATATCTATTATGAAATCCCCAAACATTTTATTAACTACCCAATTATTTAATGAGTGTTTGTCTAAGTTCCGTATGGGTCTCAACGTGGGTCCCATATATTTTGTGAAATTACTATCGCACCTACAAATTTTAAATCGGTTTCATTTATACCCTTACAACACCAAATGCTACACATATATCAACATGTAATATGAAAGCATGTAAGCAAATATTCATGTAATCACATAAAATGCATTTAATCATTTAAAAATGTAAATTATCAATTTACCCTTTGCTGGGTTCCATTTCAATACTTGTCCCACCTCACTGGGGACTTTTCCAACTAGTGTCCCTCTCTGAACACTTTTTACATGGGCGAGTCCAGGCCTTCTTTTAATCTGTTTATACACTAATTATACTAATTAATGCTTATTAACACAAATAATTAACCCGTTCCCTGGGTACGGGTGTTACATTTCTTCCTCCCTAAAAGGGAATTTGGTCCCTAAACTTATTCTTACCTCAAGAATCAAAGAGATGTGGCTCGGATTTCATCCTCTCGTTCCTAAGTAGCCTCCTCGACTGAATGGCTTCGCCATTGAACCATAGCTAGTGGAATCACCTTGGTTCTCAATACTTGATCTTTTCTATCAAGAATTTGCACGGGATGCTACACATAAGTCAAATCTTCCTGAATCTCCAATGGTTCTGAATTGATAACATGTTTCAAATCCGGCACATAACGTCGAAGCATCGACACGTGTAACACATTATGAACATTCGCCAACTCTTTAGGCAATTCTAATCGATAAGCCAACAGTCCAACTCGATTAAGAATCAAATAAGGTCCAACATACCTCAGACTGAGCTTACCTCGCTTACCAAATCGTGTTATGCCTTTCGAAGGCAATACCTTCAAAAACATATAGTCACCCACTTCAAACTCCAGCGGTCTTCTACCAGTATCCATGTAGTTTTATAGCGACTCTGAGCCGTTTGTAACCGCTTCTTAATCAATCGAATCTTGTTAGTAGTGATTTGAACTATCTCCGGCCCCAAAAGCTGTTTTTCACCAACTTCTGTCCAACAAACCAGCGATCTACACTTCCTTCCATACAATAACTCGTAAGGCGCCATTCCAATACTAGTTTAAAAGCTATTATTGCAAGAGAGCTCGATTAAAGGCAAGTGGGTCTCCCAATTGGCCTTGAAGTCTATTACACAAACTCTCAACATATCTTCCAGAATTTGAATCACCCTTTCGGACTGACCATCGGTCTATGAATGAAAAGTAGTGCTAAAATGTAAAGCTGTCCCCATAGCCCTCTGTAAACTCTCCCAAAATCTTGATACAAATCGGGTATCACGGTCCGACACTATCGAAATCGGTGCTCCATGAAGCTGTATAATTTCTCTGATATAAATCTCTGCAAGTGTTGATGGATCTTTGGTCTTGATAGGTAAGAAATGGGCTGAGTTAGTCAACCGATCGACAATAACCCAAATGCTATCATTCAACTTTTGAGATTTTGGAAATCCTGAACAAAGTCCATCGTGATATGCTCCCACTTCCACTCTGGTATCTCTAAAGGATGCAACTCTCCCCTAGGTCGTTGATGTTCCATTTTTACCTTTTGACACGTCATACATTTAGACACAAATTCTGTAATTTCTCATTTCGTACCACTCTACCAATAAATTTCTTACAAATCTCGGTACATTTTGGTACCACCCAGATGTATTGAATATCTGGTGTTGTGAGCTTTTTCCATAACTCTGTCTTTCAAATCACCAACTTTTGGAACACATAATCGATTGATGTATTTTAGAACACCATCTTGGAAACTGAATTCTGGCCTTCTCCCCTCAGGTAACTCATCCACAATCATCTTGAATTCTGAATCTAAGAGCTAATTAGTCTTGATTTCACCAATTAAACTCGGCTGTGCTACGATCGCAGCCATTAAACAACCTCTAATCTTGGGAATCACCTCAAGTTCTAATTGTTCAAATTCCTTTACCAACTTTTCCTGCCCATTTAAAGCATAAGATAAGTTTCCTGATGATTTCTGACTCAAGGCATCAGTAACTACATTGGCCTTTCTTGGGTGATACTGAATTTTTAAATCATAGTCTTTCATAAGTTCCAACCATCTTCTTTGTCTCATATTAAGGTCTCTCTGAGTGAACAAATACTTCAAGCTTTTGTGATCGGTGAAAATTTCACAAGTCTCCCCGTATAGATAGTGTTTCCAAATCTTCAAGGCAAAAATAACCGCCGCTAATTCCAAGTCATATTATGGGTAATTCTTCTCGTAATATCTCAACTATCGCGAAGCGTAAGCTATTACCTTGTCATCTTGTGTCAAAACACATCCCAAGCCTTAGTGAGAAGCATCACTGTATATTCTAAAATTTCCAGTACTTGTTGGAATTGCAAGTATTGGTGCCGTTGTTAACTTTTCCTTCAATGCTATGAAACAATCTTCATATTCCTTGTTCCACTCAAACGGTACATCCTTTCTCATCAACCTTGTCATCGGCGTTGCAATTCTAGAAAAGTCTTTTACAAACCTTCTATAATATCCAGCTATGTCACGCCCCGGAGCAGCATAAATAGAGAAAAATAAATTTCCTTTATGGGTCCATAGGGAATGACGGGTGAATAACCGCGTTGTCATCTACTCAAACCAATAAACACCACGATAGGGAGGATGCTATTCATAGAACATATCTTATTAACATAATCAGAGGCTACAGCGGAAACTATAAAAGGTATGAAAGCAACAGATGCCCAAGTACCAATTATAAAAGTCTACTAAAACTATTACAACAGCTGTCTTATAGTCTCAGGCCTATAACAATAACAACAACAGATATACAAACTAACTATATAAAGCAGCACATCTTCGTCTTCCAGCCTTCAGCTCCAAGTCTGGCAGAACTATCAGTCTTCAGTCCTCAAGACCTACAAATCCCTAGACATTGGAATGTCCAGGGCATAAACGCCATCAGCTTTGAATACAAAGCTGAGTGAGTACATTAAACAACACTCCTCACCGCTATTGTTCAGCATCTTAAAATGCGGTTAATCTCTTAACAATGGCGTCACTCACGGACATAGCAAAGGTCTCATTAAACTGTATATGAATCAATAATAACAGAAATTATATTAAGTAATGACAAGGATAAACATCATGGTATAACATATCTCATCACGTATTCACCAAATCCATGCGTGTAATCGTGCAACCACCCATGCATCTACCTTTACGTCGGGACGCTGAATCCACGACTGAACCATCATCATACTAAACATTCCCATATTCACATCCATATCCATGTTCTTATTCTCATCCGTATCCATACGTCGATCCCATAATACCAATCTGAAAACCATTCGTCGATACAGTACTGCCAATCGGAATCACCCGACTAGGCAATAGGTCCCACAATCCCTTGATAGGGTTACCGGTCGTCTACACGGTACCACCTATCTGTAAACGATAGAACGGCACATCGGACGTCTTCAACGATGCGTATACCCTCACAGGTCGTCTACACAGCTGAGAATACATTAGAGCACTAGCCGGACGTCTTCAACGGTACACTGGACGTCTTCAACAGTGCATACGCATCACTGGACGTCTTCAACAGTGAGAGGCGCACTAGGAACTCTAACCATCCCACGTCCACCCGACTCGTCAGCCGTTGATCCCACGGATCCCAAAGTACACATATCTCATTATTCCATATAAATCACAGTTCCCCTTTCTCATCATATCTTCTCATCTCTTCATATCAATATCCCATTTCTCATCAGATTCTCTTACCTCTTGACATCACTATCCCATGCATGCTGACATATGTGGTGAAATGCTCATATACTAAGTACAGGAAATACCACATGCTCTGTATTCAACATAACTACTCATTTCTGATTATCAACGTGCTGTCGTGTTCCGTTCTACTATTCAGTTTGACAATAACATATGGCAGTTACTTAACCATTAGAGCATCTCATATCGACAGTAAATAATAAACAGTTCATCTTATAACATTAACATAAACATCATATAAGGCTTACGTAGTATCATGTTGACTAAGCACATATCCAATATCACATATGGTACAGCCATTAACAGCTTGGGTACATTACAATCAGCTCATAACATATAATAATAGATAAACAACATTCTGCTCTTACTCAATCGATTGGAAATAATGTCAATCGATTGGACTTATGTCAATCGATTGGGAATATGTCAATCGATTGGACTTATGTCAATCGATTGGATAATATGTCAATCGATTGGACTTATGTCAATCGATTGAACTCTGTCTTCTTCCTCAAAACTGCTGGGTTTTATTACAAAACGTTGGGGTTCATCTTTCCTCTTCATGCACGTTATTATACACACATAAACATCACAAAAACAAACCTCTTTGAGTGAGTTAATAAACTCACCTCTCTCCGGCGTTCCGTTGACGGCGTCCCGGCGGCGGCGGTTATGGTGAGTTCTCTTTCCTCTCTCTTTCTTCTCTGCTCTCTCTTTCTCTGTCCGTCTCTGTTCTCTCTCTGGTCTCCTCCTCCTCCTTTTCTTCTTCTCCTTCTCTCCACCCGAGAGTGTGTGTGTGTAATATATATACAATATATATGTGTGTATATATATATATAAGAGTATGTATCTCTCTCTCCCAAGGCTGCCAAAACTTGGCCCAAGGCCACAAATGAACGAGTATATATAGGGGTTAAGAGTGCCACACGTTTAAAGCTGAAGGAAAGAAGAAAATATTTCTCAGCTTATGTCAATCGATTGAGACACAAGTCAATCGATTGGGAACAGATATTTGTAGTCAATCGATTGGAATAATGTCAATCGATTGGGATGAGTGTCAATCGATTGAAGAAGATGGCAATCGATTGATAAACTGCCACGTCATGGATTCAGGTCGGTCTGATGGCAATCGATTGGGAGCATGTCAATCGATTGAACTAATGTCAATCGATTGAAAAGAATGTCAATCGATTGGAAACTCAAACTCACCAAAGACTAAGGAAAGTGCAAGGGATATATATATACCTGAAAATACAGGGTATTACATCATCCACCACTCATCAAAAGATTTCGTCCTCGAAATCCGAAGCAACGACCGCTACCACCAAAAAGAAAAACCACCTAAATGCTCAAGACCTCGTTTTACATGAACGATTACGTCAGCGGCCAACGGATTAAGTTCTAAACACACGATACGAAGATATCACTGATCTACAAATACTAGGGTTATAACTACCAAATCTTCAGGATTAAGGGATATGAAATTCGTATGTCAAACTTCAGGAAAAAGGTTCTAGGTAGCACAATCTAATCATCTTACAACATCTGAAATGGCTAGTCTCCAAACACACAAGGTTCCTCTCTCAGGTCAAACTCTACGGTGTGAGGGTTCTAGTGATCAAGTATTCAAATCTCATCTAAGTAGTAGCGAAGCGTTGCCGTCTACTCTGGTTTCGAAGATGCTTCACACTGTGCTGACGATGTCTCTACTGCGTCATTAGTTGACTGTCTTCTTATCTCTGGACTTCTCGTTACGATCGTCAACGTTATTAGTCAGCCTCGTGTTGCACACGACGTCCTTGTTAACTCCCGTGTTGTTGTCGTCCTTCATCCTCCAATATGTTGACTTGAAAGTATTGTGACTCTAGCATCGTCATTTGATAACTCAAATTTCCTCATGGCTCTCCAAATTCCCACGTACTATTAATATAATCATCTCTTTGAGGTCGTTTAATCCATTGAATACTCGTTCTGCTTCCACGTACTAATCAAATAGGTTAGGCAGGACTACGTACTGATATCGTGAGTCGATCTATTGTATAACTTCTTGACTGGATGAAAGCAACAGGCGATCGGTGTCGAAAACATTCTTCTGCGATACTCTTTTGAAAGTTCTGGTGTTGTCTCTGCGTTACTCGTATCTCTTCTCGTATATTCACAATCTTCTAGTTCATCCTCTCTTGTTAAGCTACATCTAACGAAAATTGAGATTCTTCATCTCTAATCTCTGTCCAACATACCAATGGTTGGCGTAGTCTTTCGATAGGTAGGCAATTGACGTCATATAAGGATGCAATTGATGTCTTATGGGGATGCAATAGATGTTATACAGGGATGCAAATGATGTTATATCCATACTTGAACTACTGTCGATCAGTGTCAAACGAATTATTCCGGTAACTACAATTTACGGTGTAGGCTAATCCTCTTACAATCAAATCAAACGGGTGCAAAGCTTCCTACAATATCGGGATCATATGTAATACATGATGTAGGTGATGAGGGTTGTACCTTCTGTCTATCGTCCTTGTCTAAGTTGAGATCCATTACTTGTATGGTGAGTCTGCCCTCGTGGTACTTGTTGCAACGGAACATTGTGTTGCATCTCTAGTTCTGGACAAAACTTACGAACATGACCAAATTTACCACAGTTGAAACATCGTATTCCCCGTCCATTAGATTTCCTTAACGCTCTGCATTCTTGGGAATGGTGTCCAGGTACTCCACAATTGTAGCAGATATCTCGTTCTCTGTGCTGTGTTGGGGTCGTCACGGGTTTTGATTCTTTCTTGTCGGTCTCAAATCTTTTGCGCTTCTGGCGGTTGCCTATGTAATTTCTTTCTATGTTTCCTTGTTGAACTTGGTTAGCAGCCAACACAATCTGACTATCTCTTCCTCTCTGATCCGTTAGGAGAAACTGATCGTACTCTGGAAATATTTTATCAAAGTGTTGTCCTTCACTAATCTGACTGTCGTCTTCCAATGTCGTTGCCATTTCTACCAAAGCTTCGAAAGATTGGTTTAAATGTCCTATAGTCATATGTCGAATATGCGGAACTAGTCCTTGATGATATCTTTTGATCTTTCTTCTTGGCGTATCGATCATATGCGGTGCAAATCGTGATAGCCTCTCGAATTGAGTTGTATATTCGGGCACTGTAAAACAACCTTGAACTAATTGGATGAACTCCATCTCCCTTTTGTTCTTCTCGGATTCTGGAAAGTACTTTTCTAAAAATCGAGTCTTGAATGATTCCCAAGTCATCCTTCCTACAGCTTCTTCACCTGTCGTAGCTTTCACTGCGTCCCACCAATCTGCTACTGAGAATGTCAGTTGAAATATAGCCAAATGTCTTTTCTCAGTGTCAGTACATTCAAGTGTCTCAAATATCAGTTCTATCTGGCGAATCCATTGCTCAGCTTGCCATGCTCCCGTTAATCCGGTAAAGGTCTCTGGTTGAAGAGCACGAAATTCCTTTAGCAACTTGACTCTCGTCTGTCGTACTGGTGCTTCATTGTCGATGACGTGATCCGCACGATTGATAACTTGTTCCATGCGACGAATGAAAACTCCAATCATTCCTGTTGGATCTATCTCAGGAGGTACTAATTCAGGTACTCCATTTAGCTGGCCCGAGTTTCCTCGAGTCGTCCTAACCATAACGAGTGCTGGTAGGGTTCAGTGTCGCTACCTACAATGAAAACTATTCGGTCAGACACATTCTATCTTACAGCTCAAGCAAGAAAAAAACATGTGGTAACCAATATATAGTACCACTATATAATACGATCACATTAAGCAATACGGATACCTCACATAAATAATAATAACCACAAGGTCAGTCTATCTACCAAGTGTACTCCAATATATCTATGCTCAAGACACGGATTACGAAACTATAGGTTCTACACGCAACGTCAAATCTAAACATTCTATTTCCATTCCCAGGTTCCAAGCTATGAGTATTGTTCAACTAAAATGTGAGAACACTCAACTAACATGTGGCTCAAGGTAACAGGATAATCTTATCCTAAACCTCTTTCTATTTCTAGATCATACCGACTGCTCCGAGATTGCTTCGGGATTTGTCAGCGTCTAAAATCCAACGGTTCTATATTTATAGGATCTCCACAACCACAACTAATTCTCAATGTCTGTTCTCCGCTAACTCAGCTATCCACATCCTTATTGGTTCCAACAATTACTATCTTCCAAAGAAACATCCTCAGACAGATTCTTCCAACCTCTTATCTGTGTGACAAGATAACAGTTCTATCTCATCTCAGCTAATCCTCATGCTACCGATATTAACTTAGAACTCGGGTTCCAATCACAAAAGACAGCGGTTAACAACTAAAACCTAGGCTCTGATACCAAAAATCCTGTCACGCCCCGGAGCAGCATAAATAGAGAAAAATAAATTTCCTTTATGGGTCCATAGGGAATGACGGGTGAATAACCGCATTGTCATCTACTCAAACCAATAAACACCACGATAGGGAGGATGCTATTCATAGAACATATCTTATTAACATAATCAGAGGCTACATCGGAAACAATAAAAGGTATGAAAGCAACAGATGCCCAAGTACCAATTATAAAAGTCTACTAAAACTATTACAACAGCTGGCTTATAGTCTCAGGCCTATAACAATAACAACAACAGATATACAAACTAACTATATAAAGCAGCACATCTTCGTCTTCCAGCCTTCAGCTCCAAGTCTGGCAGAACTATCAGTCTTCAGTCCTCAAGACCTACAAATCCCTAGACATTGGAATGTCCAGGGCATAAACGCCATCAGCTTTGAATACAAAGCTGAGTGAGTACATTAAACAACACTCCTCACCGCTATTGTTCAGCATCTTAAAATGCGGTTAATCTCTTAACAATGGCGTCACTCACGGACATAGCAAAGGTCTCATTAAACTGTATATGAATCAATAATAACAGAAATCATATTAAGTAATGACAAGGATAAACATCATGGTATAACATATCTCATCACGTATTCACCAAATCCATGCGTGTAATCGTGCAACCACCCATGCATCTACCTTTACGTCGGGACGCTGAATCCACGACTGAACCATCATCATACTAAACATTCCCATATTCACATCCATATCCATGTTCTTATTCTCATCCGTATCCATACGTCGATCCCATAATACCAATCTGAAAACCATTCGTCGATACAGTAATGCCAATCGGAATCACCCGACTAGGCAATAGGTCCCACAATCCCTTGATAGGGTTACCGGTCGTCTACACGGTACCACCTATCTGTAAACGATAGAACGGCACATCGGACGTCTTCAACGATGCGTATACCCTCACAGGTCGTCTACACAGCTGAGAATACATTAGAGCACTAGCCGGACGACTTCAACGGTACACTGGACGTCTTCAACAGTGCATACGCATCACTGGACGTCTTCAACAGTGAGAGGCGCACTAGGAACTCTAACCATCCCACGTCCACCCGACTCGTCAGCCATTGATCCCACGGATCCCAAAGTACATCTCATTATTCCATATAAATCACAGTTCCCCTTTCTCATCATATCTTCTCATCTCTTCATATCAATATCCCATTTCTCATCAGATTCTCTTACCTCTTGACATCACTATCCCATGCATGCTGACACATGTGGTGAAATGCTCATATACTAAGTACAGGAAATACCACATGCTCTGTATTCAACATAACTACTCATTTCTGATTATCAACGTGCTGTCGTGTTCCGTTCTACTATTTAGTTTGACAATAACATATGGCAATTACTTAACCATTAGAGCATCTCATATCGACAGTAAATAATAAACAGTTCATCTTATAACATTAACATAAACATCATATAAGGCTTACGTAGTATCATGTTGACTAAGCACATATCCAATATCACATATGGTACAGCCATTAACAGCTTGGGTACATTACAATCAGCTCATAACATATAATAATAGATAAACAACATTCTGCTCTTACTCAATCGATTGGAAATAATGTCAATCGATTGGACTTATGTCAATCGATTGGGAATATGTCAATCGATTGGACTTATGTCAATCGATTGGATAATATGTCAATCGATTGGACTTATGTCAATCAATTGAACTCTGTCTTCTTCCTCAAAACTGCTGGGTTTTATTACAAAACGTTGGGGTTCATCTTTCCTCTTCATGCACGTTATTATACACACATAAACATCACAAAAACAAACCTCTTTGAGTGAGTTAATAAACTCACCTCTCTCCGGCGTTCCGTTGACGGCGTCCCGGCGGCGGCGGTTATGGTGAGTTCTCTTTCCTCTCTCTTTCTTCTCTGCTCTCTCTTTCTCTGTCCATCTCTATTCTCTCTCTGGTCTCCTCCTCCTCCTTTTCTTCTTCTCCTTCTCTCCACCCGAGAGTGTGTGTGTGTAATATATATACAATAAATATATGTGTGTATATATATATAAGAGAGTATGTATCTCTCTCTCCCAAGGCTGCCAAAACTTGGCCCAAGGCCACAAATGAACGAGTATATATAGGGGTTAAGAGTGCCACACGTTTAAAGCTGAAGGAAAGAAGAAAATATTTCTCAGCTTATGTCAATCGATTGAGACACAAGTCAATCGATTGGGAACAGATATTTGTAGTCAATCGATTGGAATAATGTCAATCGATTGGGATGAGTGTCAATCGATTGAAGAAGATGGCAATCGATTGATAAACTGCCACGTCATGGATTCAGGTCGGTCTGATGGCAATCGATTGGGAACATGTCAATCGATTGAACTAATGTCAATCGATTGAAAAGAATGTCAATCGATTGGAAACTCAAACTCACCAAAGACTAAGGAAAGTGCAAGGGATATATATATACCTGAAAATACAGGGTATTACAAGCTAACCCCAAGAAACTTCAAATTTCTGACACATTTGTCGGCTTTGACCGATTCATAAAGGCTTCAATCTTCTGTGGGTCTACAAAAATACCTTCTTTAGAGATCACATGCCCCAGAAAAGTGACACTCGTCCACCAAAACTCGCTTTTCCTCAATTTCCCAAACAACTATTTTTCTCGTAGTTGCTGCAAAACTAGTCCCAAGTGTCGTTCGTGCTCCTCCGGACTCTTAGAATAAATAAGAATGTTATCAATAAAAGCAATCACAAATTCATCCAAATATGATTTGAACACTCGGTTCATTAAATCCATGAAGGTGGTAGGCACATTAGTAATCGCAAACGGCATCACCAGAAATTCATAGTGCCCGTAGCGGGTCCTAAAGGTTGTCTTCTCTACATCCTCAGGTTTAACCTTCAATTGATGGTACCCTGACCTCAAGTCTATCTTTGAAAAATACCTGAGCCCCTTGAAGTTGATCAAATAAGTCATCAATACGTGGCAACGGGTACTTGTTCTTGATTGTTACTTTGTTTATTTCCCGGTAATCAATGCACATCCGCATCGTACCATCCTTTTTCTTCACAATTAATACCAGTGCATCCCATGGAGACACACTAGGTCAGATAAAGCCGTTATCTGGCAACTCTTGCAACTGTATCTTTAAGTCTTTCAACTCAACTGGTGCCATATGATATGGTGCTCGTGAAATTGGCTGAGTTCCCGGCATAACATCAGTACCAAACTCAATCTCTCGATCAATTAACACACTAGGTAATTCTTCTGGAAACACATCCTAAAATTCTCTAACAACTGGAATATCCTCAAGTTTTAAATCGGGACCTCCAGTATCAAGAATACTATACAAAAACCCCCCGACAGCCCTTCTTTAATAAATGACAAGCATTAATAGCTGACACGATATACGGCGGTGATATAACACCTTTACCTTGAAAATAAAACTCATCTTGATTCGGAATATGGAATATACTCCTTTAGTGTTACAGTCAATATTAGCATGATTAGCCGCTAACAAGTATCATATCAGATGTGTGTCAAGGGTCCTTTATTTGACCAAAACCCGGCCTTTGCATGATATCTTCTATAGAACCTTTCAATCTAGGAAATTAATTCTCGATTAGGATTTATGTGCTAGGGAGTTTTGTATGCATGGAAGGGATTAGTTGAGATGATGACGATGCTCACTTGATGTAAGATGTTTAACATTTTAATCACCTTTTAGCAACCGCTCTTCATGTCCCATGACATTTGGGGAACATGTTGAATCTTGATAATAAGATTACATCTCTTATATCCTGTTAGCTAAGCATCATTGACCTTGCATGCATCCGAATTCATGAAAAGTGAGATAATTATCCAATCATGTGATACTTCTACCAAATAATTCAAAGTTCACTATTTATAACAGATTTTGATTATTCATCATCTTTTATACAAAAATGTTTTAAAAAATCACTCTTTCAAAGAAAAGGTCCAAGGTTTACTTTTTAATCAAGTAAAGTTGAAACCCAATCATCTCTTATCAAGAAATGTTTTCACATCCTCATTTCAAAGAAAAGATTCAAAATTCTTGAGAATTGTTTTTGAAAGATCTCATCACCTCAAATGAATTCTGAAAAATTTTAAATACCCGACTGACAAGCGGGGGAATTCGTAAAATATAACCGCGCTGAAAGAAGAAAATACGCTGATTTAGTAGACAATTCCCTTGGATATCTGTAATTTGAATTACAATGCCAGTTTTTGCACAATATGATTAATCTATGATAAGTTGTATTGTTTTAGTAGTTATTTGTGCAGATTACAGTTGCTGAGTGAAGAATTGAATAAGCATGATAAAAGGAAATGTTTGGTTTTAATGAAGACAATTCAAACATGAAAAGGAAGTCTCGAGGGATCGAAGAGGTTTCAAGCGATCGAGGTTTCGATCAATTGAGACAAGCTTAAGCGCTCGAAGATCCCAAAAGTTCAATTGATCGAGAGATGTTCGATCGATCGAACATGGCTTTTATCAGAATTTACGCACACGCAGTAGGAAGTGAGTCTTTAACCCTAGCCTTAGTTTTGAGTATATATACTCGTTTTGTATACGTCCAGAGGGATGCCCACTTTAGTTTTTATTAGTTTATAGATAGTAGAGAGCTTTGTCTTGTGTTTTGTAGGTTTTATCATGGATTTTTATTGTTTGGCTTGGTTTCTCTTAATTATAATTGAAGTTCGTCATTCCAGGTTACTTCTTATCATTTTATTTACATTCTATTTGCCATTTATTGTAGTTTAATCTGTTAATCTTATAGATTTGCATGTTAAATCGTATTAAACCATTAGTTTTCATAGTTTTTATGATAAAATCTCAACCAAAAATAACTTTAATAGACTTTCACATTAAAACCGAATCTAAGATACTCCAGACCATGTCTGAGTAGTCCTAGGGTTAGGAGATCGCGATGAAACAGTGATCTCTAGCCTGTGCCATGTAGTAGTATAAAACCTGCATTCGATCGATCGAAGTAGTTCGATCGATCGAAGCAGACGCACAGTCAAGCGATCGAAGACCTTTTGATCGCTCAAGAGATGATGATGTTCGATCGATCGAAAGCGCGTCGATCGATCGAACTCTTTGATTCTTAAGTAGTCTTCTTGCTGTATTCCAAGACTTTCTACTTTTGAAATTTGTTATCAAACTGTCCCAGAATGCTCAGTTTGTCAAAACAGTTTCATTACTTTAAGCCTTAAGGCATTTTTATTCAATATCTTTTGCAAACCACGTTCAATGCTAACACGATTGTAGGTGCGAGTCTTAACTATTGTTTTAAACCACCTTCATGTGTTTTGGAAATAAATGTGGTGATGTAGTCCTGGCTATGAATGGACTATTGATTCTTTATCTTTAGAAAACACAGAATATTGTAGATAGACACACTTCCTAGAGCTTAAATGTAAACTGCATGGTAGATGGCTAGGATGCTGTGGATTCGCGTGATCCCAACATTTCCTTTTATTAAGAAAAACACGTTTTAAAATCTCGCTTGAGTTGATTAGTTAATTAGTAGTTTAATTTAATTTAGTTGCTTTATTTTTAGTAGTCACTTCGTGGTACTTCGTGTTCTACAACCTTTCAAATATTGATTTTTATTTTAGAGATTAATCTAGGTATTTAGTTTATCACTTTCCCTGTGGGATCGACTTGGTCGTAAACAGATTACTACTTGCACGATTACCTACACTTGGGTATAGCACACAAGAACACACACTTTTTTAGCTGTGTCAAGTTTTTGGCACCGTTGCCGGGGATTGCGACAAGCTAACGCTTAGATTACCTCAATCTATCATTACCTTTTTCTAATTTTTTCTTTTGTCTCTTATTCTTTAGATTAAAACTACTTAGGATCTTTCCCTTTATGTCTGATAATTCCATTGAAGGAATTTACGTAAATCCATTCCACTTAGCCTATTCCTCTGATTCTATTAATCCCGTAGCTACACCTACCGATTCAATGGCCGACAATCAAAATGAAAACGGTGAGAATGTGGTTGTACCAATTGACGATTCGCTTTGTCCTTTGTGCGATCTCATGACACCCGAACATGCACCTACACCTTCTTGTATTCTCATTCCACCACATGCTGGCGAAATTTAATTTCGCAACGGAATGATTCAACTCCTTTAGACCTTCCATGGACTGGAGAGCGAGAAGGCATATCTACACGTCAAAGATTTTGAGGATGTTTGTAAAACATTCTCACAAAATTGACCTGTAGATGTGACCCCTTCACCTTGAAGGATAAAGCAAAAGCATGGCTACTCACCTTGAAGCCGAATTTGATTTTCACCTGGAATGCAATGAACACTGCGTTCATAAAGAAATTCTTTCCACCTCGCATGACCACTGAGCTTAAACGACAAATTAACTCTTATAAACAAAAGAGCAATGAAACCTTCACTCAAAATTGGGAGCATTTTAAGGATTTGCTTCTCTCATGCCCACATCACGGGTATGAAAAATGGCGAACCATAAGCTACTTTTACGAAGGGTTAAATGGTGAAACTAAAAAGCTAGTTGAAACCATGAGTTCAGGACCATTTCTTTGCAAAAACACCAAAGAAGCTGAAGCTCACTTCGAGTGGTTAGCTGAACATGCCCATGAATGTTCCAATTTTGAAGATGTCCCACGCTCATAGATATCCTGTGTAGAACAGAAAAGTTTGTACCAATTAAAAAGTGAGGATCATCTGATGAACAAATATGAGGAACTAGTTAAGAAAGTAGAAGAGTTAGGACTGAAAGGAGAGAGTTCTAGGCAGGTTCTACCTGAAGAACCATGCAGCACATACAACATGTTGGGACACACTAATCAATACTGTCCCAATGTGTCATTCTTCCAAGAACAAGCCCCTATGGAAATGAATGCCATGCAAGGGTATAGGGGGACGGGGAATTCCTATAATAATCATAACTCACACAATAACAATCGATGGAATCACCCCGATTTTGATTGGAAAAATGATGTTGGGACCCAAAATCACTACCAACAACAACAGCCCTACAATAATAATAATCACTAGGGCAATACAATAGGCAGCCCCAGCCATTTAATCAAAATAGATCAAACAACTACAACCATGCTCAACCCTCCAACAATCAGCAGTCAAATGTTTACGTGCCACCTCATAAAAAGGTGCAAGAGGAAGATCCACTCTCTAATGTGAATTTAACACAACAGTTAATTCAAATGATGAGTAAAATGTCTGCAACATTAGAGAGAATGGATGCACGATAAGAGGGGTCGTGTGGAATGTTTCCTGCCCAACCACTTCAAAACCCTACAGGATTCAACAATGGTCCCAATAATCGTGAAAAGGAAAAAGCCGTGACTACTCTATGAAGTGGCAAGATTATAGGGTGCAATACACCCTCTCTACTCCCGAGGAGTATGAAGAGTACGAAGTGGTAACTAAAAACAAATCGTCTACTCAAGAAGAGGAACCGTCCATTGATAACAAACCATTAGAATCAAATGATGACGCTCCTAAAGAAGTAGAAGAAGTTGAGAGAAGGCCCAGAAAGGAACCAGTAAAAGACCAATTACCTAAATGCCCTTTTCCCGCGCTTTACCCTCAAAGGCTTAAGAAAGCCAAAAACGAGGCAAAGAATCAGGAGTTCTTGGAATTGTTTAAACAAGTCAAAATCAATCTCCCACTCCTTGATGCAATCAAACAAGTGCCGGCCTATGCTAAGTACCTTAAAGACTTATGTACAGTTAAGAGGAGGCAAAGTGTGAAGAAACATGCTTATGTTGCTTGCCAAGCAAGTGCAATCATCCAAAATGAATTGTCTTAGAAACTCAAAGACCCCGATACCCCAACTGTCTCATGCAGAATTGGGAATCAAAGAATAGATAATGCCCTCCTTAATTTAGGAGCTAGCGTAAACCTGCTGCCATACTCAGTTTATAAACAATTAGGGTTGGGTGAACTCAAACCTACCCGAGTTACGTTACAAATGGAAGAGAGGTCAGTCAAATACGCTAGAGGAATACTGGAGGACGTTCTAGTGCAGATAGATTCATTTGTCTTCCCGGTCAATTTTGTGATCCTGGACACTGAACCTGTGTCTAATCCATGTCCATAAATCCTGGTAATATTTGGACGTCCATTCCTCAACACCATAGATGCCACAATCAAAATAAGAAGTGTTATTACGACCATCGTATTCGGGAACATGACGTTAAATGTCAAAATCTTTTCAAATCCCCGACCTGAAGAATACAAGGACGAAGAAGAAGTTAACTTCATCGAAATAGTCATCGAAGATGAGGCCAACTTTGTTGATTATAAAGACCCTTTGGAGGTAGTAGTGTCACAATTTGACACTATATATAAACCTAACGATTCTACTCCTTTAGATGCCGTTTTGAACCAAACTTGCCTCATGATGGAAACCAAAGAGGAGGATCGAGCGGAATGCATGTGGGTAATACCATATGAACTACTACCTCCAAAAACGAAACTAGTCATGCCCTCCAATTTTCAGTTTCCCGATTTAGAATTAAAGGAGCTTCCAATAGAGCTCAAATATGACTTCGTAGGGACTGAAAAGACTTACCCCGTCATAATTTCATCCACTCTCAGTCTGGAACAAGAGGGCAAATTAATCCAAATGCTAGAACAACATAAGGGAGCATTGGGATGGACTACTGCCGATATCAAAGGCATAAGCCCATTTGTGTGCACTCACAAAATATACCTAGAGGAAGTCGCTAAACGTTCGCGATAAATACAAAGGCGTCTGAATCCCAACATGCAAGAAGTCGTCAAAAAGGAAGTACTAAAACTACTTGATGTTGGGATCATATATCCTATATCTGATAGCCCTTGGGTTAGTCTAATCCAAGTGGTGCCCAAAAAGGCAAGTATAACAGTAATCCCAAACAAAGACGGTGAATTGGTACCAACACGCGTTCCTACCGGATGGCAGATGTGTATTGATTACCGAAAATTGAATACTGTGACTCGAAAAGACCACTTTCCATTGCCATTCATGGATCAAATGCTAGAACTAGTGGCGGGTCATAAATTTTATTGCTTTTTGGAAGGATATAGTGGATATAACCAAATTGACATTGCTCCCGAAGATCAGGAGAAAATGACTTTCACATGTCGTTCGGTACATTCGCCTACCGTCGTATGCCTTTTGGCTTATGCAACGCATCTGCCACCTTTCAGCGGTGCATGTTGAGCATATTCAGTGTTATGGTCGAACAAATACTCGAGGTCTTTATGGAAAATTTTTCGGTGTTCGGCCATAGTTTTGAAAATTGCTTAGATAATCTAGAACGTGTGCTAGCAAGATGCGAGGATAAACACCTAGTACTAAACTGGGAAAAGTGTCACTTCATGGTGACCAAGGGAATTGTCCTCGGCCACATTATTTCTAATAAGGGTATCCAAGTTGATAAAGCAAAAATCGATATTATCTCAAACCTACCTGTCCCCCGTACAGTTAAAGACATCCGCTCTTTTCTGGGATACGCGGGATTTTATTGTCGCTTTATCCAAAATTTTAGTGCAATTTCCCAACCACTTTGTCAACTCTTAGTCAAAGACACACCTTTCGAGTAGTTGGATAACTGTCAAACATCTTTTGACGCACTAAAAGAATACCTTACCTTCACACCGATAATACAAGCACCCGACTGGAGTTTGTCTTTCGAACTAATATACGATGCTAGTGACTACGCCATTGGTGCAGTCCTAGGACAGAGGAAGGATAATAAGCCCTATGTAATCTACTATGCCAGTCGAAGACTCAACGAAGCTCAAATGAATTATACGACCACTAAAAATGAGCTACTGGCAATAGTCTTTGCTCTAGATAAATTCAGATCATATCTGATAGGGTCCCCAATCGTCTGTTTTACAGACCACTCGACCCTCAAGTACCTGTTATCTAAAAAGGGTGCGAAGCAAAGGCTTATCTGTTGGATACTCCTACTCCAAGAGTTCGACATCACAATCAAGGATAAAAAGGGAGTAGAGAATGTGGTGGCTGACCACTTGTCTCGGTTAACATTTACTGACAACACAGAACCCATACCAATTAAAGATGAATTCCCAGATGAGCAACTGATGGCTATTTCCCGTTTGCCTTATTATGCGGATATAATAAATTATCTTGTTACGGGAGAGACCTCGAGTCATTGGTCAAATCAGGATAAGAAACGGTTCCTTTCATTCGCACGTCATTTCTTTTTTGATGACCCTTACTTATTTAAGTATTGTGCTAATCAGGTCATCAGATGTTGCGTCCCAAACGAGGATATAACCGTGATTTTAGCCTCATGTCATTCTGAAGCCTGGGGTGGTCACTTCGCTTCGCAAACGACTGTACAAAAAGTTCTACACAGTGGCTTCTATTGGCCCACCGTATTTAAGGATGTTTATTCTTTTTGTAAGTCGTGCCAATGCTGTCAAAAGCTAGGTACAATTTCAAAAAGGAGCTCAATGCCTTTAACCCCCATTATCACAATTGAAATATTCAATTTTTGGGGCATAGACTTCATGGGTCCATTTAGAAATCAAACAACTGCGAATACATACTCCTAGCTGTGGAGTATGTATCGAAATGGGTAGAAGGAATACCAACAAGACTCAACGATTATGTCCTTTCTTAAGGAACACATTCTATCGCGTTTTGGAACCCTGAGGGCACTAATAAGTGACCAAGGCAAGCATTTCTACAACAGGCCTTTAGAGTCACTCCTTAAAAAATATGGGGTCAATCATAAGATCGCTCTCGCCTACCACCCACAGACTAACAGGCAGGCAGAATTAGCTAATTGTGAAATCAAACATATACTCGAAAAGACGGTTAGTTTCAACAAAAAGGACTGGGCATATAAACTGATCGATGCTCTGTGGGCCTACCGTACTGCTTATAAGACAAACCTGGGGATGTCCCCGTATAGGTTAGTGTATGGTAAAACATGTCACCTCCCTGTCAAAATTGAGCACAAAGCATATTGGGCGACACGCTCATTGAACTTTGACATTAAAGGAGGCCATCTTCAAAAACTCCAATTGGCTGAACTGGAAGAAATACGTCGAGATGCATACGACGATGCTAAATTACATAAGGAAAGGTTAAAGGCTCACCACGATAGAACAATCTTTCGAAAATCATTCAAGCCGGGGCAGAAAGTCTTGTTGTATTACTCTCGCCTCCACCTTTTTCCAAGCAAGCTCCAATCCCGGTGGTCAGGTCCATTCCTTGTCAAATATATTTTTCTACATGGGCCGTCGAGCTCATAAATCCCAAGAACGAAGATTGTTTCAAGGTTAATAGCCAAAGGTTAAAATCGTTCTTGGAAAACTTTCTACCAGAAGCTGAGCACATCGAGCAAGATGAGCCCAGCTATCCCTCCACCTAAAACACCAAAGCGTGTTCACATTTTGTTGTTGTATTCTTTCCTTTACTGTACTTTGTTTTTATTTCATTTATTTCTGTCTCTTTTGAGTGTGACTTCAATTCTAATCTGCTATCACGTATCTCTCCCTTGCAGGTTGTTCGATATGAGAGATGATGATGTTCACTCAATTGGATCATGGGACGATTAAGAATATCCTAACCCTCTATAGACTACCGAGGAGATTGTATTCTGTTTCTCTCCTTATCAAGGGCCCAGAGCGGACGATGTCATTGACCTAACCCAAGGGTATATCCCTTACGATCCTGAACTCCTCCAAATTAATCCTTTCGAGCATACGGACTTCCCTGAAGAGGAAGGCGAACCAGAGGGGTATTTTGTTGGGGAAGTTGATGATGCCCTCTTGGAATAATGGGAGAACGATTCGATGTGGGAACCATGGGAAGAAGACAATTTATAGGATGTAGTGCCTGAACACCATAATGTTGTCTTCACTTATGTTGATGACTTCTTTGTCATCGAATTGGTTCCATACATTTATGTGCATTTAAGTTATTTGTTGTTTCGGCTTCAACGCCCCCTACCTGCTAGTGTACATGGTTATATCATGCCAATAGTGAGGTTAATTCCCTGTCACACTTCTTTTTCTTTTCGTCCTTCTGCGTTTATTCCGTTCTTTTGTTTTAATTAATTTCTTTCATTCTTGGTGTTCTTCTCGTTTTCCTTTGTCAGGTTGTTCACTATAAATCCATTGTTACCACCGTTGTTCCTCCCGCATCAGCTGTTCCATGGATTTGGACCATACATAGTGCCCCCGGGTACTCCACCGCAGGAGGAAAGTCCATTGAAAAATTACACTCCATTATCTTTGTCTCTATACGGATCACCTCTTGCATGTGCAATCAATTCCTTAGTGATTTCAGACTCACTCGATGATATCCTCGCTGCTTTTCGACTGTTCATGAGTTACTTATAGAGGAGAGAGAGGCCCGGATCAGACTCGAGTCCAAGATGGACCGCATGACGACTCTACTTGAGGCTATATTGATTCAGATAGGGGTCGACCAGTCTCTACATACACCTCCACCACCCACTACCGGACCTTCATCCGCAGCTCCACCTCCACAGGTTGATCTTTCTGCTCTATTTACATCGGCGGCACCACCTTCTACTGAGACACAGCTTCCACCACCTCCAGTCGTGGCTGACCCATTACTATCTACATCAGCTGCCCCGAATGTGAGTGACCCAGCGACGGCTACTACTATTGTTGAGGGTGGATATGTGGATGCTCCAGATGTGCTGATCGAGATCTTATCCGATGTCGCCGATGATGCCTAGCCCAGCGTTTGTGGACATTTGTGTTGTTTTTAGCTCCAGTAGTTGCTTGAGGAAATTTGTGTTGTTTTTGGATATTTTAGACTATTTGGATGGTTTGGGTATTTTGGACTTTGGTTACTATGGACTTTACTATCACTGCTCTGTTGTTTTCATTATTTTATCATTCCAGTGATTAGTTTTGTTATTATGGATGGACCTCATGCTCTAACTTTTCATATTTTATGTGATCTTTGCTGCTTGGAGTGTTGTATGCCTTCTTTACAGATTGCTATGCTTGCGGTTTTTGTTATGCTTTATCAGGTGATATCTCTCTATCTATATTTGAAAATCCACTTCTGAGGACATTGCAATTTTCAGTTGGGGATGGGATATAGGTAGATAATCACCTGCCCATATCTATAAATAGCAATCTGGATTACTTTATTGCACATTTCGTATAATCTCGAGTAGAATTGGATTACATTTACATTTTGAAGACAAATAAATTGAAGAAATTGAAGAAATTGAAGAAAATTTAAAATTTACAAAATTTAAAAAATTTAAGTTTTAAATTATTAAGGAATTTTTGAACTGAATTGGTAGAACAACTTTGAATACTCACTTCTATTTAGCTATTATCAAGCAATGATACATTCATATTAATCTCATACTTTTACACGCATTTTTCTAGTTCCACGAGGATGATTGCATAGGTTGACCTTTTATGTATCCAATATCCAATTGCACTAGTTAGTAGCTATGTTGAAAGCCTAAAAATGAGTTAATAAGACTATTGTGTTAAAAGAACAAGTAGTAGAAACTATTTAACCCTTAGTGAGCTATTGAATCCAATCTTCAAATTCTGAGGGAATTATCACATTATTCAAATTGTTTTTCTTGAATATACGTATTGAAATTCATTGAATAGTCTCTAATTCTTCATTTTGGCTGCTTATTAGAGGAGAACATTCAGGATTTACCAACTAAACTCAATGAACACTGAAGTGTTAAAAATTAAGAAGTTGAGAAAATGATTTAAGTCATCGTTATTCGCTCCTTACCTTTCCATATACCTGTATCAACATTCCAGATTATGCGTTGTTCTCAACCCCACACCTAGTAAATACTGCTAAGTCTATTATGAAAATCTAAATCCCTAATCTTACGCTTTGACCTCAATGAACCCCATTGCATATCTAATGTGATTAAATTGTTGAAGTGTGTGACGAGGAGGGAGTAAATGTGGGAGGGACCGCATAAAAGAGAAAAGGAAAGAAGAAGGATTCCATGTTAAAAAAAATACATTTATGAGAATAGAGGATGGTTGGAATAGAGTGAAGTAAAATTGCTAAACTCAATCACATGCTAAAGATGTGCGATTTCTTACCCCTCTCATTTCTGTCCTACTATGTAAAAACTGAAAAGTCAAAGCCTTAATGATTTTTAACAACTTAGTTTGAATATGAACGTGTAAATTGAGTTATCCATGGTATTTCGCTCTTCTAGTAAGTAGTATTCCTTTCTTGAGACTATGTACTCTAAATGCTCGTCCTTTATTGAGTTAGGTGTGAAAGCATTAGTAACCAAACTTTCAATTATTATCAAAGTTTTCACACCATGTGTGATCATTATTAAACTAGTTTCTGTGAGATGTTTATTCCTTAGTGTAAACCCATGTGAGAATTGAGTTGAAACTACAAGTTCTAAGAGTATGATAGTCTAGACAACTCTAAATAAGGTTCTATGCATGGCTGTTAACTTCACACACACACGGATACATGGATGCGATGCATATGTTATGTTTATCTTGGCGACATGAGGAACATGTGTATTTCTTTCATGGTTTGAATGAGGATGATATGTTTTGTAGAGCTAAGTTTACAATTGTATTGGAGGGAGTGTTTACAAGTTATTCTATATCCTTTTGAGGTTAAAATTGGAGAATTTTGTGGGTACATTCACTGCAAACCCTCACGAGACAACACTCGTCTACTAGGGAACCTAGAGGATTAACGGCTTGTTGCATTCGCTAAATGCAACCGCGATTCCTACGAAAGTGAGTTAGGTAGTTTCTCTTTTTATTAAGCTTAGTTTTCCTTAGTTTAATTTAATTTATTTTATTTTAGTTGTTATAGTAGCAGTTAGTTTATTTTTATTTTCGCTCTATTGCTAGGGACTAGTAATTCGTTAGTTGGGGGTTGTGACAAGCGGGGGAATTTGTAAAATACAACTGTGCTAAAAGAAGAAAATACGCTAATTTAGTATACAATTCCCTTGGATATCTGCAATTTGAATTACAATGCCATTTTTTTACACAATATGATTAATCTATGATAAATTGTATTGTTTTAGTAGTTACTTGTGCATATTACTGTTGCTGAGTGAAGAATTGAATAAGCATGATAAAAGGAAGTGTTTGGTTTTAATGAAGACAATTCAAACATGAAAAGGAAGTATCGAGCGATCGAGGTTTCGATAGATCAAGATAAGTTCAAGCACTCGAAGATCCCAGAAGTTCAATCGATCGAGAGATGTTCGATCGATCGAACATGGCTTTTATCAGAATTTACGCGCACGCAGTAGGAAGAGAGTCTTTCACCCTAGCCTTAGGTTTGAGTATATATACTCGTTTTGTATACGTCCATAGGGACGCCCACTTTAGTTTTTATCAGTTTATAGAGAGTAGAGATCTTTGTCTTGTGTTTTTGTAGGTTTTATCATCGATTTTTTATTATTTTGCTTGGTTTCTCTTAATTATAATTGAAGTTCGTCACTCTAAGTTACTTCTTATCATTTTATTTACATTCTACTTACTGTTTATTGTAGTTTAATCTATTAATCTGATAGATTTGTATGTTAAATCATATTAAATCATTAGTTTTCATAGTTTTTATGATAAAATCTCAACCAAATATAACTTTAATGGACTTTCACATTAAAAACGAATCTAAGATACTCTAGACCATGTCTGAGTAGTCCTAGGGTTGGGAGATCGTGATGAAATAGTGATCTCTAGCCTCTTCCATGCAGCAGTATAAAACCTGCATTCGATTGATCGAAGTAGTTCGATCGATCAAAGCAAACGCACAGTCAAGCGATCGAAGACCTTTCGATCGCTCGAGAGATGAAGATGTTCGATCGATCGAAAGCGCGTCGATCAATCGAACTCTCTGATTCTTGAGTAGTCTTCTTGCTGTATTCCAAGACTTTCTACTTTTTAGATTTGTTATCAAACTGTCCCAGAATGCTCATTTTGTCAAAACAGTTTCATTACTTTAAGCCTTAAGGCATTTTTCTTCAATATCTTTTGCAAGCCACCATTGTAGGTGTGAGTCTTAACTATTGTTTTAAACCACCTTCATGTGTTTTGGAAATAAATGTGATGATGTAGTCCTGGCTATGAATGGACTATTGATTCTTTATCTTTAGAAAACACGGAATACTACAGACAAACACACTCCTTAGAGCTTAAATGTAAATTACATGGTAGATGGCTAGGATGCTGTGGATTCGCGTGATCTCAATATTCCCTTTTATTAAGAAATCACGTTTTAAAATCTCGCTTGAGTTGATTAGTTAATTACTAGTTTATTTTAATTTAGTTGATTTATTTTTAGTAGTCACTTCGTGGAACTTCGTGTTCTACAACCTTTCAAATATTGATTTTTATTTTAGAGATTAATCTTGGTATTTTGTTTATCACTTTCCCTGTGGGATCGACTTGGTCTTAACCAGATTACTACTTGCATGATTACCTAAACTCGGGTATAGCACACAAGCGCACACACATTTTTAGCCGTGTCATCGACCTTCAAAAAGGTATTGAGGATCACAATGAAAAGAGAAATTAGCACACTTGACATGGGTGAGGATTTTATGTGCTTATGTGTTTATATGTTAGGATTAGGATTTTCTTTTCTTTGACATATAGAGTAGTCACACACATACATACTTGCATTTTATCCGTGTACCATGTGTGCTGTGCATGCATTTAGCCACATCAAATTGTTAAAGCATGTACATTTTTGCACTCTCACAAATCAACATCATTGCATACGTGTAGCGTACAAACTCACAACATCTTCTTCCCAATCAAGATCAAAGTCCCTCAAAAATCCCTTACTGTTCAATTATGCATGCAGACCTTTTTCTTATCTATGTTGTGGATTTGTAGAAAGAGTGGAACAACTAGATTCTCTAATAAGGACACTTCTAATCTTCTTGGGTTCGTCTTTCTTGATTAAAGGAGAAAAGTGAGCAAACTGCAAGCCGCTGTTGAGCGACAAGATTTGAGGGTGAATGTGGATACCGGCATTTAGGCCCACTTCTGTTTTTAAAACATTTTCTTAGTCAAATTTCAAATTCAAATACAAAGAGTCGCCACTTAATTTTTTTTAGAAAAATTAAGAAACCATTTTTTAAAAGCAACCGATCTTTTGCGAAACCAAAGATAATCTGGGTTCGGGGATCATGGAATGAAAGGGGAAGGAGCCCGGCATACTAAAACACCCCCTTTCATCCTATCTCGTGATAGGCCTCTACTCATCATCCTATTTAATCGAATTAATAATCTAAGCATGCCCTCAACTAATACATAGATATAAGTATACATATCACAAGCATTTCAAAAGGGTGCAAAATTGCTAACGGTAAAATATCATTCATAAGCCACATAATTCAAATAGCAAGCAAAATGATGTGCAAGTAGGGAACTAGAGAACTTACCCGGGATCCAGCCGCAAAATGGGAAACGTGCAATGCATACAAAGAATAAAAATCCTAAAATATGTCTCTAATCACACATACATATAAGGCAAGGCCTATGCTAAGGTGTCGCGCATGGAGTCGAAAATCAATAAAATCAAAGAATAGAACAAACTAGAGAAAGATTGAGAAATTGTACCTTAAATTCGCTACAAAACAAAGAGTTAGTCCACATGCTTCACACAATAATATGGCATCAAATAATCAATCCTAAATCTCTTGCTTAGATCTATCAATTAGAGGAAGAATTGATAAAACTATGAATTCCTTTCGATTAGTTGGAGTCATAGCATCTCTATAGATGCACAAGTCTCAACTAAGAGCCAATGTGATGTCTATATAGGGGTGCTATAATCCCGACATGATCACAAGGAATCCATAGTTATGTTCAATTTGGTTCAACTAAGTCCAACTTTATCCAATAACTAGTCCTAATCATAAGTATCAATGTACATGGATGAATGAATGAACATGAACAAGAATGGGATGTGAATTTATTCACTAATTTGGATCACTTAGCCTTTGGATTTAAGCTAAATTATCATTATTCAAAACATGATTTGGGCCCCAAGACATTAGAGAACCATTTAAGTTAAAATCAATGAGACTAGACAAAAATAGTGACTGTTTTTCCTAAATTACAGAGAGCAGACCAGATTTTAAAAGGTAGAAAAACCATACTTCCAACGGTTGGATCTTAATGATTTTTGGATATGATATGCCTCTGTGAGTCTATTGTCTAACCCGAAAAGTAAAATCAAGGTTTGAATGGTTAGATCTCTGGGAATATGGAAAACACTAGACATCACTTAGGAATCTGCAACTCTCTGTCCAGAGATTTTGTACGATTTTATAAAAATACCAAAAAAAAGAGAAACACTGAGATCATTTTAGGGTATCTTCCTAACATATTAAGGTAATTAGAAAAAATTATTAGAGACCCGAAAAACTCTATTAAGGTTCTAATTTATTAATTTTAAAACGGACTTACTGTTATGAAATTTTGGACAGAGAGTTGCTTGTTTTGAAATTATAAGACCACACCATCTTAGACATGGAATTTCATCAAAACAAAAATTACAGAGATGTTTGAATGAGTTATGAGCATCCTTCAATTGGTCTCATCCATTTCTAATGAATCATGACTCTATAAAAAATCTTTGATCACGATTGTTTTATGGATTCACTGCACCTTTGTTAAATTGATGTTTGTATTTTGAATCAAACTTGATCCATGATTTTAGAGAGAACTAGGATCAAGTATGACCATGATTATTGGAATAGATAATGAAACATGAAGAGATTCATAGATTTAGCCTTAATGGATTTCTGCCATAGATCTCACAACAAGAGAATCCTAAGGTCTTACTTAATCTTATGAATTTTGAATGTAAACTATGAAAATCTACATCTAATTCCTCTCTCAAACATATGATCCTTGAGGAATATAGGATTATGATATGTTATTCTCCTCTCAAATTAATGGTCCTTGGAGACTAAATGAGACTCAAATCTACTCAAATCTCTATGTAATATAGTATAGATTCCATAAAATTCCTAGTAGGGAGATCCAAGTCATGAGCTAAGACTTGAACCCAAACAACTATGTGTAGATATGACCTTGACCAATCTTAATCCCCATATAAATCATAGGATCATAAGGGACTAGAGGATCAAACTCAAAGAGATCTAATGAGATATTGAAGATCTCATAGATCCTATGAGAAGAATATAAACAAAAGAAATGAAATCAAAGGTTATTTGTAAATTTCAAGTCAAAACTCTTTTATTCTTAAATCCAAAGCTCTATTTAGACCCAAATTAATGAAATGTTATGAGATTCAATCACAAGCTTTAAGTGGTGTGTGATGAAATGGGGTAGGAAGAGAGGTTTTGAAAATGTGTAAAGTTCCTAGAATTATGAACTTGTGATTGAATTTATCTAATTATACCAAGGATTTAGAGGTTACCTCTATGACCTCAAGGATTTCTTCTATTTCTTGGGAAGTTCTTCCTAAAGTCTTCAAGTTCTTCTTCAATTCTTTAATTTCTTCAAGAAAACTTTCTTCGTCCTCTCTCAATTCTCTCTCTATTGGCTATATAACTCTTGTATCTCTCTCTAAGATTAAGTGAAAAGTTCAAAAATCAAGTAAAAGTCCTCATAATGGAGATGAAGGTCTGTTTATATAGACAAACATGACAAGGTTAAATGGGTAAATTCAAGTGGAAACCCATGTGCAAAGTTTTCTTCTAGACCATGTGAGAAAAGCAGTCTGTTAAAGTTTGCAGCATTCGATGACTGCTTGCGGCACTCACTGAATGCCAGGCGGCACTCAGTGAGTGCCACCGGCTTTCCCGCGTGCCGCGGCTAACAGAATTTTGCCCTCTTTTTAAATTTCAACAAATATATTAACATAAACTTAATTTATCTAGTAAAGTATATACTAATGTACTTATATTTGCAATGTACTTTATTAAAATATATCCATATGCATGGTATACATTCCTATATATCATTTTATTTCTTTTTTCTTTTCTTCTTTTTTTCTCTTTTCTTTTCAAGACATTTTTCAAAATTCTTTTTTTTTTTTCACTTTTCTCCTTACATATATATATATATATTTTTAGAACACTTCCTTTTCTTCTCTCTTTCACTCTTCTTTTTATTTTATATACCTTATTATCATTACTATATATATATATATATTTGAAAGTATTCTCAGACTGATTTCCTCACACGTTCTTCAATGTTCAAGTTTATCTTTGAATACCCAATTTCTTCTTCTTTGACTTTTTCTTTGATTTTGAAACTTTACTTGAAGAATCTTTGAAGAATTTGAATTCTGTGAAAAATCTTCGAATTTCACCGGTCATCGTCATCATTGGTCTTAAGAGGTAACTAATCCCTGGATTTGATGTTTGGTCAAAATCGGGGTGTCTACAGTTTGCCCCTCTTCGGCAGAGCTTGTAAAGCAATGCGTATCACAAGTGAATGTTGAAGCCATCATGAAAGACAAGCCTTAGACTAAGTGGTCGAATCCAGGTAAAAACAAAAGTGTGTTGCAAAAGTCGGGTGCGCAGAGAGCCAAAAGCTGGTCGTGCTCAATGGTGAGTTGCCTACGTATCCCATCGGGAATCAGACCAGGACGTAGTTCGGGCAAAGGACAACACATAAACGCAAACAACCACACAGATGTACTCCTATCTTATCATGATACATATGCTCAAATTTCATGTCTCATGCTCCCAAATGTGATGACCCGGAGTCATGTTGATCTTTTTATTATTAAAAATGCGCCTTATGCTCCAAATTGTCCAGTTATGTTATAGTTTTATTCTTGGGAACATGTGTTTTGAGGAATTATCTGATCGACTGAGCCGCTTCACGCCTTATACTCCATAGTCGAATCAGGTAGCAAGCTGAAAGATTGAGTCGCTTCACGCCTTACACTCCATAATCCTCCAAAAATCATCTGATCGTCTGAGCCGCTTCACGCCTTACACTCCATAGTCGAATCAAGTAGCACGCTGAAAGATTGAGTCGCTTCACGCCATACACTCCATAAATTTCCTCAACCTAGATGACTTCAACAAGGATTTGCCTCAATCTAGAGGACTAATATCGGCCAAAAAGATGTTGTCATCGAGGACTAATGCAAGGTTGCCATTGAGGACTAATACCGATAATGCTGCCATTGAGGACTAACGCAAGGTTGCCATTGAGGACTAACACCAATAATGCTGCCATTGAGGACTAACGCAAGGTTACCATTCAAGGACTAATGTTGCGAAAGTAACAAATTAACAGCCTCGTAAGGACTTATGTTGCAAAAGCAGAGATCAAAAGCCTCGTAAGGACTTACATTGCGAATGCAGAGATGAACAGCCTCGTAAGGACCTACGTTACAAAAGCAACAATTAACAGCCCTTTTGGGGACTTATGTTCCAAAAGCAGAGATCAAAAGCCTCGTAAATACTTGCATTACAAATGCAGAGATCAACAGCCTCGTAACGACTTATGTTGCAAAAGCGACAATCAACAGCCCTTTTGGGGACTTATGTTCTAAAAGCAGAGATCAAAAGCCTCGTAAGGACTTACATTGCGAATGCAGAGATCAACATCCTTGTAAGGACTAATGTTGTAAAAACGACAATCAACAGCCCTTTTGGGGACTTACGTTCCAAAATCAGAGATCAAAAGCCTCGTAAGGACTTACATTGCGAATACAGAGATTAACAGCTTTGTAAGGACTTATGTTGCAAAAGGGACAATCAACAGCCCTTTTGGGGACTTACGTTCCAAAAGCAGAGTTCAAAAGCCTCACAAGGACTTACATTGCAAATGCAGAGATCAACAGCCTCATAAGGACTTATGTTGCAAAAGCGACAATCAACAACCCTTTTGGGTACTTACAATCCAAGAGAAGAGATCAAAAGCCTCATAAGGACTTACATTGCGAATGCAGAGATCAATAGCCTTGTAAGGACTTATGTTGCAAAAGGGACAATCAATAGCCCTTTTGGGGACTTACGTTCCAAAAGCAGAGATCAAAAACCTCGTAAGGACTTACATTGCAAATGCAAAGATCAACAGCCTCGTAAGGACTTACATTGCGAATTTAGAGATCAATAGCCTTGTAAGGACTTATGTTGCGAATGCAGAGATCAATAGCCTTGTAATGACTTGTGTTGCAAAAACAACAATCAATAGCCTTTTGGGGACTTACATTCCAAAAGCAGAGATCAAAAGCCTCGTAAGGACTTACATTGCAAATACCGAGATCAACAGCCTCGTAAGGACTTATGTTGCAAAAGCGACGATCAACAACCCTTTTGGGGACTTATGTTCTAAAAGCAGAGATCAAAAGACTCGTAAGGACTTACATTGCGAATACAGAGATCAACAACCTCATAAGGACTTATGTTGCAAAAGCGACAATCAACAGCCCTTTTGGGGACTTACGTTCCAAAAGCAGAGATCAAAAGCCTCGTAAGGACTTACATTGTAAATCTAGAGATCAACACCCTCTTAAGGACTTATGTTGCAAAAGCGACAATCAATAGCCCTTTTGGGACTTACGTTACAAAAGTATAGATCAAAAGCCTCGTAGGGACTTACATTGCAAATCCAGAGATCTATAGCCTCGTAAGGACTTATGTTGCAAAAGCGAGAATCAACAGCCCTTTTGGGGACTTGTGTTCTAAAAGCAGAGATCAAAAGCCTCGTAAGGACTTACATTGTGAATGCAGAGATTAACATCCTTATAAGGACTTATGTTGTAAAAGCGACAATCAACAGCCCTTTTGGGGACTTACGTTCCAAAAGCAGAGATCAAAAGCCTCGTAAGGACTTACATTATGAATGCAGAGATCAACAACCTTGTAAGGACTTATGTTGCAAAAACGACAATCAACAGCCCTTTTAGGGACTTACGTTCCAAAAGCAGAGATCAAAAGCCTCGTAAGGACTTACATTGCAAATGCAGAGATCAATAGCCTCATAAGGATTTATGTTGCAAAAGCGACACGAAAACTAATTAACTGGTGTTAGGCTGATTCTCAAAAGACTTCGTGGATTCAACTGACTTATTTTTGACTTGATGAGGTTCAAGTGTATTCCTAAGAAACTCTGCTTGTTCAACTGATGCTTCCATTGATTTATATTCAAATTCTTTACTTTGCTACTTTGAATGATCCATTCTTGATTTTGCTCTCAACTGATACTCAATTCATCTAATGTTCTTTCAACTCTTAGTTCTAATTTGACAGTATGCCATGATTTTGATTGGACCAATTCTGACTGACAGACGTAGGCTTACCAGACTCTCGTACGATTTTGGTAGATACTCGACTTACTCAAGGTTTAACCGGTTGACTCTACAATTCTTAATCAATGCAGGCCTTAACTCAATTTGAAATTACCCCCACTTAACTGACGCACGTTGATTCTACTTTGATTCCAATTGTCAACTGTCCAATTCTGAGGATACTCTCTCAAATTCAATGCTTTGTGCTAAAAAAATCACTGATGAACTCATGTAATGAGGATGATCATTACTTTCGACACTTCTCACACTGCAACTTTAACCGATGTAGTGACAGTGTTAGAACTTTTACTTGTATTTCTCTTGGGATGCTTATAGAGAATTTTTCAAATCTTTATTCATCATCTTGAACCCACGCATTTGAGACCATTATTGACTCATCAATGGAGGACAATCTAGACAAGGCAATTACACAAGATGACTGACTCAAACTCTACATTGTTGTGAATCAATGTGCTTTCATCATGAATAATGTATCATCCCACCTTTCATTTATTCATCATCTTACAATGGTAGTACTTCACTGACAAATCTAAACTTTGAAGATTCTCCCTCTTCGAGTCAGCTGATTCTTTTCCTATCCAGAGTGTACTTCAAATTAGTGATTTAGCTTAGAGAATAAAAGACAATCCATTCAAAATAAACTCGATTACTTGAGAAATTATCTCTGACATGGAGGGATTTTGGCAAACAAAGTTTGCCCCTAGTTTGAATAGGACTCGGAGGCACTGCTTATGGGGTTAAATGAGGTGTTCAGCAAACGAAGTTTGCCCCTGGTATGGCAATATATATGTGGCTTCAGGCAAACTTGTGCAAGTTTTCCCCTAGTCTGAAGTAAGGAAACCAAAGGCACAAAGGGGTGATGCTTACGGTTTAGGGATGGTTACGAACCGAGAACCCTGGAAGGTTTGCCTACTTATTCCCGAACGGGAATCAGGTTCGAAGTAGTTTGGTAGAGGTTTGAAAGAGAAATATCACATGGTTCAACGATGTTTATGACCGAACCGCACAGGCTGCCTACGTATCCCTAAGTGGGAATTAGGTCAAAACGTAGTTCATCAACTCTGGAGGTCTTGAAAGAATAAGGCTTCAAGAACTTGTGGGCTTTTCGAGCCACGTTTCCATATGAGTCCAATGAGTGCTCTTTCTTGGGAAGATTTTCCAAAACGGACCCCTTGTGGTAGCTTTTGAACAAGATGGTGAGAATATGAACTACTTCTCCCTTTTATTTTTTCTTTTCTTATCTCTTTTTTTTTACTTGACGATTGATTCTTAAACCCTTTCACTAGCCAGTCAACTTTGCCATTCTCATAATGTATCGTGCTTTTATCATACCCTATCATACTCATAAAGCAATATCAGCCCTCCAGATCACTCTTTATTTTCCTCAAAGATATCTTTGCATTGTTTTAGACCCACTTAGCCATTGAGCCTCTCACAAAATTTTGAGACTAATTGGAACTTTCAAATCTCTCTTTTCATTTCCAATTTCTTTTCTTGGTTTAGAACAACACAAAGCTTTAGGATAATTCATGTGTTAATGATCTACTTTGAAGTGCTCAAGAATTCTCAATCTTCTCTGCTTTTCTTTTCTTTTCTCTTTCCTTTCTTCTCTCTACCTTACTGTCTCTTATTCTCTTCATGATTTTGACTGGCTAGGATTAAGATTTCGAAATCAAGACGCATCTTATTTTTGCTCTAACTTTTTCCTAGGCGCCCTTTCGGGTTTTCATCCTAGTGAACTCTTTCTCTTTCTTTTCTCTTTTATTTTGTGCTCTAACTTTTGCCTAGGCACCCTTTTGGGTTTTCTTCCTAGCGAGCTCTTTCTTTTCTTCTTCATTTTTTTTTTTGGAAGAAGAAGTTCATTTAAAACATGTGACTACCATAAAGGATCAAGTTATGGCTTTGGAATGGTTGGGCTCATCTTTTAGGCTTGGTATTTAAGAAAAGGGGATGGTGAGCAAGCTTCGAGTTCCAAGTTCATCTTTTCAAGATTGAGCAAGAGCATCTTTAAATTCTTAAAGTAAAGCTAATCAATTCTCTACTCCTCCTTGGATTTGGCACAAAATTTGCTTTGATCATTTGGGGATCCTTTTCAATGCAAAGATTTATTAACAAAGTATTTCCCACGATCATTTGAAAAAGTGATTTGATTTTCATTTTTTTCTCTTCTTTTTTTTTTCTTTCTTGGCTTAATGATCCATACATTCATGACTTGGCACACTAAATCAAACAGAATGAAATTTTATTCAACTAATAGGAAAAAAGAATTACATCACTTGACTCGATAAAAAGAGACTTGAAAAATAAGCTCGATAACTGACTGACTCAAAGACTTGACTGGACTTGACATTTGACTCCAACTTAACATGACTCGACTCTGGTCTCAATTGGAGTGTCATAGATGATTTTTAATTTATTGGGTCCCCAAGAGCATCCACATTTGCTTCAACAACAGTATTTCCAAACACTATTAATCACTTCAATGTATGAGCTCAACATTTGTTCTAAGATCTCCATCAAAGGCAAGAACAAGCATCACATGGATTTGGATTTGATAGAGATTAACTCAATCCAAGATAGTGGATGAGATTTGGATACGACGCATCATCTATGAGGTCCTGAATGGCATGGCGAAGCCTCTTGCAACTATTGGTTACATGACCATGATCTTGGTGGTAATCACAATATTTGGAAGCATCGTACCCAGGAGGTGGACGCTTGGGGGGTTTTTCAGGCTCCAACTTCTTCAAATATCCCTTTTCTAGCATCTTTTCTAGTGCCATATTCAATGGCATTCCCAACGTTGTGAATTCTCTGCGCTCCTTAGGTTGGTCTCGATTCGATCCTGACTTATTGTTCTTCACAATTATGGTACTTTGAAATATGCTCTGCCGTTGGAACAAACCTCTTGATATGACCCTAGGTGCTAACATCGATGCACAGACCCTCGTTGATATGATCCTCAATTCGCTGTCACCTTCATTCGCTCAATTTAAACTTAACTATAATATAAATCAAATAAATTTTTCAATGAGCGACTTGATGAGTTTTGTTCTAGTAGCAGAAGGGGTGATCAAACCTGGGGACAACATTTTGAATGTTGAGAAAGGCTCTTCGTTCTCCTAATCTATGCTAAAAGAAAAGAAAGGGAAGAAGAAAGCTGGCAATGGAGGTCCAAGTGTTGGACCAGTCCCTATGATTGCAAAATCTAAAGGAAAGGGTAAGGGTGGGAAGGTGCGTGGCCAAGGCAAAGGAAAGTGTTTCCAATGCTCTGAGAAGGGGCACTGGAAGAGGAATTGTCCACAATTCTTGGCTACATGGGTTCAAGGTATGATTGAATCATACATGATTGAAGTAAGTTTTATAACGGATACTTTAAACACTTGGTGCACTGATTCTGGTTCGACTAACCATATCTGTGATTCGTTGCAGGTGTTCAGATCAACCAAGAAATGCAGTGATGGAAAAATCGTGCTGACTTTAGGATCTAGCGCAACCGTTTTCGCGGTTGCTGTAGGAGTAGTAGCTTTAGAATTTTCAGACAATAATGTTTTGATTTTATCAGATGTACTTTATGTCCTTTAATGAGACGTAATTTAATTTAGCTTCTAACTTATCGAATAATGGTTATTCTTTTCATTTTAGAACTGAAGTTGTGATTAAAAGAATGGTTCTTTTATTTGTTCTGGTGTTAAATCAAATGACTTGTATGTGATCACTCCAAATATTTCTAAAGTCTCTTCTATGGAACTTATTATCTCAGTGGTAACTGTACCATTTAAAAGAAAGGGGCCTTCTACTAATCTAACAAGGCTTTGCCATATGAGGCTTGGCCATATCAATCTAAATAGGATTGGCTGACTAGTCAAAGAAGGGGTCGTAGGCGATTTGGTTCTCGAACCAATGGAAGTCTACAAGTCTTGTTTAGAGGGTAAGATGACCAAAAGGCCCTTTCCCGCAAAGGGCAATAGGACCAATGCATTGTTGAATTAGTACATACTGATGTGTATGGACTAATAAATTTTATTGCAAGGGGTGGTTATAAGTATTTTATAACATTTACTAATGATCACTCTAGGTATGAATATGTGTACCTAATGCAGCATAAGTCTAAAGCCTTTGAAAAGTTCAAAGAGTTTAGGGCTGATGTGGAGAAGTAATTGGGCACACATATCAAGGCCATTCAATCTGATTAAGGTGGCGAGTACCTCTCTAATGAGTTTATTGATCACCTCGTACAGAATAGGATTCTGTTACAGTTGACTGCACCTGGTACGGATCGGTAGAACGGTGTAGCGGAGAGAAGGAATCAAACTCTTTTGGACATGACTAGGTCAATAATGAGTTATTCCAAGTTGCCATTATTCCTTTGGGGTAATGATTTGGAAACTGCTGCATACATACTAAATCTAGTACCAAGCAAATTTGTTCCCAATACACCACGGAAAATGTGGATTGGGCACTAGCCTTCTTTGTAACATCTCCGGATATGGGGGTGTCCGGCACATGTGCTGAAAGAAAAGATGAGCAAGTTGGATTCTAGATCGGAAGTATGTTATTTTGTATGGTATCCGAAGGGTACTTATGGGTGGTATTTTTATGATCCAAGAGAACAGAATGTGTTTGTTAGTACAAATGTTATTTTCTTGGAGGATGATTATATCATGAACCTTAAACCTAATGGAAGGATAGATCTTAGAGAGATTAAAGGAGAGCCCTCAGTCCTACCCGTAGTTAATAACAATGTAAGACAAGAAAATACCACTTCTTCACCCATTTCTGCACCGGTACCCCAGTCGATTGCATTAAGAGAGCAAACATGTGTTGACACTAGGGCCTAAGTTGTGAAGCACTGCCCAATCAATTACGTCAAGAGAGCAAACCCGAATTGATACCAGGGCCTAAGTCGCGAAGCAACGCCCAGTCAATTACATCAAGAGAGCAAACCCACGTTGACACCAGGGCCTACGTCACAAAGCGCCGCCTATTCGATTGCGTCAAGAGAGAAAATTAGCATTGGCAGCGGGGCCTAAGTCGCTAAGCGCTGCCTAGTCAATTGAATCAAGAGAGCAAACCCACGTTGACACCAGGGCCTAAGTCATGAAGCGCTGCCAATCTATTATGTCAATAGAGCAAACCTGCGTTGACACCGGGGCCTAAGTCACGAAGTGCCACCCAGTCAATTGCGCTCATTCGATTGGCTGAAATGGCTACGAGTCTTGAAGAGGGCCAACTCGTTAGTTAAAGAAACTCTGAGTTCTGAATATAGCTCGCCCAGTAAGTTGAAGTAACCGCAATCATTAAGTAGCATAAGTCATGGAGTGCATCTAGGTACATCAAAATAACATGATCTCAAATCATTGCATTTACATAGTTCAAAAACGTGAAGCATAAAATTGCATTAGCAACCATGATTGCATGAGCACGTGCATCACGACAGGGTAGGTGCATTCATCTGTATGACTATTTATGCGCGTGTGTTTTTCCCTTCCCGAACTATGTCTTGGTCTGATTCCCATAGGGATACGTAAGTAGCTCACTATTAAGCGTGACCGGTATGGACCATTTGCGCGACTGCTTTTGTAACACATTTTGTTTTTACCTGAATTTGACAGTTTGGTCAAAGGCTTATCTTCACACAAGCTTCGACATTAGCTTGTGACACACATTGCTCCACAAGCTCTGTCGAAGAAGGGAAACTGTAGACACCTTGATTTTGACCAATCATCGAATTTAGGGGATTGTTACCTCCAAGACCGATGATGACAGTGTCCGACTAATTTGGGATTTTCGAAATGATCAAGCTCTTTTAAAGGCTCTTCAATTTAAAAAGATGAAATTAATTAAGAAAGAAAGAAAAAAAAAGGGGAGAGAAGAGACATGAAGAAATAACACGTAGTGAGGTTTGCAGTGGTCATGTAGTACCGCAGCAGTACTCACTAAGTGCCGTGATGGCAATCAGGAAGCGCTATATCGGTGATCACTGAATGTTGCAGACAATTCGCCAAATTCCATGACAAATAGGAGAAGTTTAGAAAGAGAAAAAGAAAAGAAAAAGAATAAGGAAAAGAAAAAGAAATCAAAAACAAAACAAAAAAGGTACATAAAAGATGGCAATCCGTGAGGTGTTTGCGACACTCACCGAGTGCCGCTCTAGCACTCAATTGAGCGCTGCTTGGCTATTGTTAAATACCTTTCTAGCATTTGCAGAGTGCCGCAACTCTCATGAGTGTCGTCTTTTTCAACAGTCCGCTTTTAAAATAGTAAGCATTGTACCATCAAAAGTGCTTTTAGGTTTAGAATTTTTACCCCTGAATTTACTAAAATGACCTTTAAAATTAATCTATATGAGGAGATGAATATCCCCATTACAAGGGGGGAGGATTCTTGAACAACGTTTTGAGATAATTAGGAGACCACCATTGAGAGAATCTTAGAGAGACTTAAGAAAACCATTGTAAGGGTTGGAGGAAGAGCTTAGAGATCCTTTTGAAGACCTTCAAACTACAAAGAAGTTGAGGATAATTGGAGGTAACTTCTAATCTTTATTAGTCCTTAGTTCAAGTTCAATCATAATTCATAGAGCTCCTTAGGATCTTTCACACATTTTCAAAAAGTCTCTTCCTAGCTCATTTCATCACTCACCACTAGAATTGTGATTGAATTTCATTTGTTTTCATTGATTTGGATCCAAATTGCGTTGGGTTTATGATCAAATAAGTTTTAAAGTGAAATCTAACTTAGAACATCAATTAAATTTTGACTTCATCTCCCTCGGTTTATATTATTCTCTTGGGGTTCATAAGATCTTTAATATCTAATTTGATTCCCTTAAGTTTGATCCTTTAATTCTCTATAAACTTATGATATATATGGGAAGTAATTAGGTTGTTCATAGTTATTTCCATACATAATTAGTGGATGCAAGTCTTGGTTCATGATGTATGTCCTCTAATTTGAAGTCTTATGGAATTCTCTTCATATTCCATTAAGGTTCTTATGGATTGGTCATATTTTAGTCTCCAAGGATCATTAACCTGGGAGGAGAATTGAATAAAATGAGTCTATATTCCTCAAGGATCATCAACTTAGGAAAGGAATTATGGCTTAAGAAGAACTAATTTTCATGGCTTAGATGTCAACATTGGTGCAGTAAATTCACTAACTAGCAACGATCAAAGATTTTTAATTAAATCATGATCCATTGGAGTTGAATGAACCAATTGGAATGTGTTCATGACACAAAGATCTACCACGGTAATATTTTTTTATGAGATTTCGTGGTTAGGAGGGTTGGATCTTAGGATTTGTAAACTAGTCACTCTCTCTCCAAAATTTCAGAACAGTAAGTCAATTTGGATTGTAATAGACCAGAGCCTTAATAAAACATTTTTGGCTTCAAATAAATGTTTCTATGAATTTTAATGTGTTAATAAGACCTCCTAAAAAGATTGAAGTGATTCTGATTCATTTACTGTTTTTAAGAAATCATACAACATCTCTGGACAGTGAGTTATTTAATTTTCAGTGATGTCTAGTCTTGGTCCTATTTCTAGATATTCGACCATTTGATCGTTGATTTTACTTTTTGGGTTAGAAACTAGACTCACAGAGGCACCTAGTGTCAAAAAATCATTAAGATCAAACCATGGGGATATGCTTTTTCTATTTTTTTTGAAAGTTAGGTCTACTCTTTGTAATTCCTGAACTCTGTTATAGTTTTGATAAACTTGGTAAATGAGGACCCAAATGACTTTTCTATGACCTCGGACTTAAATCATGTTTTAATAATGATTAATCGAACTTAAAACCAGAGGTTAAATTAACCAAATCAATGAATGATTTATTGCTTACTCTTGTTCATGTTCATGCATTCATCACATAGGTATGTATAGATTCTAACAATTAGGACATCATCTTGTATTATGTTAATTCGTAATTAGTTGAACATAATTTTGGGTTCCTTATGATCATGTTGGTTCCTAGTTGAGACTTGTATATCCATACAGGTGTTGTGTTTCCAACTAGTTAGAAGAAATTCATGATTGTGTCAACTCTTTCCATGCTTGGTAGATTTAAGCTAGAAGTTTGGGTATGATATTTAGATTTCGATATTATAGTTTGCTCAAAGCATTTGGACTAACCTTTGTTTTGTAGTGCTATTGAGGTATGATTTCCCGACCCTTTTCTAGTTTGTTGATTTCTTGATTTTATTGATCCTCGTCTCCATGCGCGACACCTTCGATTAGGGTTTGCCTTATGTGTGTATATATATATATATGTGTTAGAGGCTCTTTTTTTAGGTTTCTTATTTATATGCATGTATTGCATGTTTTTTACCGCCGCTGGATCCTGGGTGAGTTCCCTTGTTCCCTATTACATATCATGACGAAAGCTACTTGAACTATATGAATTTCGTATGCCATTTTATCGTTAGCAATCTTGAACCCTTTCAACATGCTTTTGTAATGTATATATCTATGTACTAGTTGAGGGCACACTTAGAGTTAATTCAATTAAAAGGATGTTGAGTAGAGGCCTAACACGAGATAGGATGAGAGGGGGTGTTTTAGTCCATCAGACTCCTTCCCCTTTCATTCCATAATCCCCGAACCTAGAAATCTTTGATTTTCAAAATATCAGTTTACTTTTAAAATGGTTTCTTAATTCTCCTTTCAAAATTAAGTGGGGACTTGTATTTGAATTTGAAAAAGAGGGAGTTTGATGTTGATATTCCAAGTGGTTAGCCTACGATATACATAGGGTTTTGGAAGTATATTTCTAGCACTAAATGGGGATTATAACCACTTGGAATATCAACATCAAACTCACCTCAAGAACTTCCCAAACCAATGGCAAGACTTTGTTTTATTTTGAACATAACTTCAAGAATACTTGGGAAGTATTGAAGTTAGAATCATCATCTATCAAACATGTTTTTGAGGTCAAGAGCTACTATCCATAAGGATTCACTCACCTCATACACCATGTTATCATCTAGATGATGGTAAACAAGTAAGTAAAACAAAGAAAATGAAAAAGAAATGATGTAATAAGAGATGACCATTAAAGTAAACAAGCAAACAAGTAGCAATCAATAGATGATATTCAATGAGATTTTGGACTTGCAGCTTAGTGTTTCACTCATAAATGGTGACATTTGGACATACAAGCTGGTTTCTAGCTCATAAATGCTTGAAAATGGTGGCTAGGGGGGGGGGTATTAAATGTAAGAAATGAAGAGTAGTAATAGAAGAACTTGAGTTTAGAACTCACTTTCTATAGAAAAACAGTAGCTAAAGCTCACTTTCTCACTTCTAATTCTATCTCTATCTCTCTACAACATTCTCAAGCTTTGCACTTGCCCCCCCTCCCCCCCCCAAATGAAGAGCAAAGGGAAGTTTATATAGGCCAACTTGGGGTGATTTTGGGATTTAAAAAGTGTTGTTATTGGTCCCAAACATCTGAGAACAAGAAACTTCGCCGTTTTGACTTTCGATTATTCAATTTGGGACCCCAAATAAAAATTGCAAAAATGCAGCATCTTGGGAAGTGCCGCAAAGGCATTGGACCAGTACTGTAATTGTAGTGGGCTAGTGCCATGGCAGCAGTGTTCCTCAGATGCCCAGATTATTCTATTTAGGCCCCCAGAGTTTTTGTTATTCGCAAAAAGGCCCTATTTCATTCAAAATTCACAGAAAATGCGTACGAACTCCAAACTGAGCTTGTGATATTGATCGGGAGAGAACAAATCCTATTTATACGCCTTAACGAGCATTTGTTAGTACCTTTTTATCCTTTTTTGTATATTTTTACTTCGTTTTCTATTTTCTGACAGGTTTTGGAAGAAATCAAGTAAACCAGGCTAAAAAGCGTGAAAAAGCAGAAGAAAAGAAGCTGAAAAAGTCAAGTCGCGCGCGCGACCCGCGGGCGCGAAAAACCGAGAATCGCTCGCGCGATCCGCTCGCGCGAGAACCCAGAAATCGCTCGCGCGATCCGCGCGCGCGAAGTGCCAAATGTCGCACTCGCGCGACCCGCTCGCGCGATATGTGTAAAAACCAAAGTTGCGTATTTCAGGACACTGAAGACTCCTGTGCAAACGAAACTGCTGAACGACGTCCAGACTGTAAATTACATCAGTTTCAGTCCGTTTCAGGTTGGGAAGGCTTCCAAAACTTGTTGTAAATCTATATATACCCTATTTTATTACAATTAAGGGGTTAGACATTGTTACACACCCATACATACACATTCTACAACCATACTTCCAGCCATTGAAGGGAGGGAAGCAAGGAGAAGAAGAAGAAGACCAAGGATTTCCATGGCCTCCTCCATCAACCTCTTGTCATCCATCACTTCCATGGACGGCTAGATCATAGATCTAGGGTTTCAATGAAACCCTAGCCAAGTAATAGGGTTTTATTTATGTTTTTATTTTAGTTTTATTATGTATGGATGACAGTCACATGTTTTGAGGATTTTTATAAATAAATCGTACTTCTAGTGATTAAATCATTGCTTTCAGAATTTATTCTTGTCTTAGATTTATTTTGACTGTGATGTGCTCAACGATCTATTCTTGCTGTGCTTGTTTAGATTGTTTACATGTGATGGTGCTTTATTGATTTGTGCTATCAAGTATCCGAATAGTCCATGCCTAGATTAGACGGATTAGATCACAACCCTAGTTTAGTGTGGGATAATTCGTGCTAACCGAAGATGGATTATGTTGGTGCTTGAACCATGAATATCTTCTTGTCGGAGGAATTGGGCTTGTAGCTACAATTCCCCATTATCATCCAATGTAATAAGCTAAAGTAATTCATAAATATTCCTATTATGAAGCTAGTGGTGGATTTGCACTCCTAGGTTCCCTTAAACATTATTTAAAAACAACTATTAAAATTGCTTTCATAGTTTAGATTTATTTTTATGTTCTTAGTTTAATTCAAATTAAAATCAAATCTGTTTTCTTAGTTAACTAAATTTAGGTTTTAAAATTAAGTCGCTGTAGTAAATCAATCTCTGTGGGTTCGACCTTTACTTCCACACTGCAAATCTTTTGAAAAGTAAAGAATACTTTTATATCTTGATTCTGACAAGATCAGATATACCGTTGGAAAGGTAGTAGAGTCCACTTTACATAAAAAAAATAATTTAGAGATAGGTCACTTTGAAAAGTGTTGCGGTATTCACGATAATAATCACTTTGATCGCCTTTTTCTCATTTAAAAATTCATAATAGATCAGTTTTAAATCCATAAATTATGTGCGATATACCGTTAGAAATCTGTAGACCTCCAGTATCCATGAAAAATGTTTGAAAAATGATACGGTACTTCGATCGTCGAGTCAACTTTTAGGTCAAACCAAGAACCTTTAGGAAGTTTTAAGAACCTCTAGGAGCTTCCAAGACCTGACGTTTTTGTCCGATTTTCTTTTAAAAATTATTTTAGTACTTTTCACATGATTTGGAATGATCTCGAAACTTTCGGGTGAATTAGAATGATTTTGGTCAAACCTTGGTCAAACCATGGTCAAACCGGTCAACGGGGACTTTTCGGGAACTTTTTCTGGGAGTTGATGTTTTCATCCAATTTTGTTTTAAAACTCACTTTATTACTTTCTTATGACGTAGCGTGTTTCTAGAACTTTTTGTCCAAATTTGGGAGTGTTTGGGCTTTTGGTGGCATTTTGGTCATTGCCATCACTTTTTGAGCATTTGAGAGTTAGAACTAACTTCTAGGAGTCCTTTTCGCGTCTTTTTAAATCATTGTGAACCACCAAGCTATGGGTCTCCTAAATCTGATAGCCGACAAAATTAGGCGTCTACAACAGTAGAACTTACAAGGTTGTATGTGGTTCTTAGATTTGGAATTGTTGAATATAGTATAGATCGCTAAATTAAAATTTGAAAAAAAGAAAAATAAGAAGTTTAAGATTTGGAGAAGCCAATTACGATGCCATGGTACAGGGGGAACAAGGCAGCGATGGTAACAATGGTGGCTACTTGGCATGAATACTAAGAAAAGACACATATACGACAAGAAATGGACATAGCAACGGGGAAAATTCTAAAAATGTAGTATATAGACACAGCTAGGACAAGACAAAAGGAAGAAAACTTTTTAAGCATTATATCCATCACATAGTCACAAATACCATACGAAAGCGGTTTGCGTATCTTTTTCTCCCCCTCTCAGACATTACAAATGAAACTGGTTTGAATATTGTTTGAACACAACACCCATAATTCCTTGTTTAAAACTTAGAACTCTTTGAATTATGATTTTCTACCCTTACAATTTTCTAGCTTTCTAAATAAATCCCTCATTTATCCCCCATTTACTATATTTGTCATTTTACCAAAAAATTTATAAACATTTATGCCCACCATGTGTCAGGTGCAGGTCAATCCATGTTCAATGCCAAAAATAAAAATAAATAAATAAGGCATCTCTTTAAGCATGTCAGCACGTGTCTGATACGTAGTGGTGGTAAAGCTAAGGAAAGTGCAGGTAACGCGTATATAATGGTAGTACTACAGGCCATGTCAGCAGTGTGCGAAGGCAGCAATGCTATTGATGGTGAAATGGTAGAAGTATCACTGCTGGGGATAGTGAATGGTGATCAATGGTACTATTGGGTGGTAGAGACATTAATGCTCTTTCGTCTGCTTATATACAAACTCGTCTGCTACTCTAGTTCAATCAAATTCACGAGCATTTGTAAATATCAACTTAAGTCTTTGAAATTCCAGAATCCAAATTACTTGCATAACGAGAATCCAATATTAGGTATAGGTGGATCTTCATATTCTACTTGACTTCTGCACTCCATATCTAAATTTGGATTTTAAAGGCCAAAGATATACCACAAACAAATTCCAATTCTTTGAATCAAGCACACCCAAAGGCCATGCTTGGATGATCGTAACCCAGGTTGGGAATGGGTTTTCCTACTTAAACAATTAACATGTTTGGGGCACTATTTTAATAGATTTTGTAACTGGGAATATAATAGTCATGAGATCAAATTCCCAATGACAGTGGCAATCTCAATCCCATGATTTATTTATTCTCAACAAGAACATCATAATCATAAGAACAGTGGATTACAAAATTTATAATGTTTAAGAAGATTTATTACTAATCAAAAATCAACTTGTTCTCCGTAGGGTCCATAAATGAACTGATCTAAGCTAGGTTGATTTCCCAAGCTTGGTTGGAGAAATTAACGAGGTCCAAATGAATTCATCATTTCATAAGGGAGCTTCTACCTAAATGATAATAATTCATGCGTGTGTAATTGTACAACCTTCTTTCAGCAACAATCTCAAGATTCTCATTAGTGCATCAAAATCTATGATAACCCAAGCTTATTAACTTAACCACCATGTAATCAATCTTGGAAAACTTTGAATGTTTACCTCATATGTAATCTAAAGCAAGTCCCTATATGAGATGCCCACTAGCTAAGCTCAAATAGCATACAGTGTTGCAGAAGCGCTGGACACTTACTAGGACTAAGGCGAGGCAAGGTTTAGTTATATCTTTTAATACATTTTTCTCGAACATTTTTCTATACTCATGTTCGGTGATGAGCGACTTCTTCTTCTTGAATAGAGTGATTTCTTTGTCCCAGATGCACGAATGAGGAAATTTCTTATCTTTATCACTATTTAGTCGATCCTACAAGGATTTCTTTTGGCAAACCCTATCCCAGGCACTGCCATGCAACTTCTTTCCTTCTTCTAGCATTCCCATAAAGTCAAATCCTCATAACTCACTATCTTCTTTAGGTGTTTAGACTTCTAGCACATGGCCATGGTTTGTCCCTTATTTCTTATCTTTATCACTATTTAGTCGATCCTACAAGGATTTCTTTTGGCAAACCCTATCCCAGGCACTGCCATACAACTTCTTTCCTTCTTCTAGCATTCCCATAAAGTCAAATCCTCATAACTCACTATCTTCTTTAGGTGTTTAGACTTCTAGCACATGGCCATGGTTTGTCCCTTATTACTTGATCAAACTGTCGCCAGAGATCATCACCACATCCTCTTTCTGGTGGAGAGTGGAAGCAACTGCATTATTCATATGTAACCACAAACGTCCCAAGAGTAGGTTGATGCTAGTTGGAATATCAATCACTTGGAATTCAACCTCCTTGTTTAAAGGTCCAACTTCGATCTTCACCTTGATCATTTACACAATGGCTCTTGTTGTATTATCATAAGTCATCACAGTTTGTTTTGATGGCAAGAATTCTAAGATGGATAGCCCCATCATGAGAGCTATTTGGAGTGGACATACATTTAAAGCTGATCCATTATCTACTAAGCAGACTGGTACTCTATTTCTATAGTGATGTAGACCTCTATTATGGTGTGACCCTTCCAGCAGTAAATCTTCATCAGTGAATGTGATTATAAGCTTATGTGGCTTCGAAGAGATCATGTTCACCAGGTCTTCAGGAGTAGTATTAATGGAGGCATCCAACCAGTTGAGTGTGTCGAGCATGGCCTACCTGTGCCTATGAGAGGTCTTTAGTAAACCTCAAATTGAAATCCAAGACTGAGTCTTCTTCAATTGCATTAGGATTTTATCTTCTTTTTTAGTCGCTTTGCCTTTGTCAGTTTCTTTTGCTTTGCTGACCACTTTCTCATTCCATACTTCCTTTCCATGATTTTCTAGCTCATGGGGTCTAAAATGGCATCCAAAACACGTCAAGTGATTAGATTCATTGTTGATTCAGATAGACTCAAGTTCTTTAGCCAACTCTTCAATTCCGACAGTAACTTTCCAAACAGAATAGTTGGGAATTATGGTATTGTTGACAGAATCATCTTTTTCTTACGACCAGTCTTCTCCTACCATCATAGCAACGAGGTCATAATCCTTATAGTCTAGATTTTTTATGGATTCCACCAACTCTTCTATCAGCTCATTGATTTCCTTCTCGGTGACTGCTTCTATGGGATTTTCTTCTTCATGCCAGATTGAATCATTGATGATGGTATTAGGATCCCACCATTTGATCATGAGATTTCTGTTGACTATTTCTTCTTTAAAAGCCCGTTCTTCTTTGACCCACTTTTTTTCTTCCACATCTATCAAAATACAAATTTCTGCATACTTAGGGAGTTGAACATCTATAGCTGGCTGATCCAAACGAGTGATGTAGGTCATCGGATTTTTTAGACCCTTACTCCATAAAGTTAACATTTGGTAGGTTTCCCTTATGATTAGGAGTGGATTCTTCTGAACATTCGATTGAGTGGGAAAAATCTTCAATTTCATGGCAGAGCCTCCAGCATCTATCTGTGCTATGTCTGCATCTTTGATGGACATTTTGAAGCCATGTGGAAGAGGATTAGGTTCTGGCTTGTGTTCTAATTTCTTCAAATACCATTTTTCCAACATTCTTATAAGGGCTGTGCTTAAAGATGTCCCCAATTTGGAAAACTCCCTTTTCTCTCTTGACTGCCCTGGTTCTGATTGTTTTTAGTAACATTGACATTTCGATGTTCTCTTTCAAATAGTTGAGGAGCCAAAGCATTGGCGTCAGTAGACTAATAGACTGACCTTTTTGTCTTTCTATATTGACTGTTTAGGCTTTCTTTCTTGATCTATCCTTCGCTGATGGTATCTTCTATGTGAGTTCCCATGTCAAATAGCTGCTAAATGTTCCAATGGACATAAATTCTAACCTCTCCAGGTATTCAGATTTCATATTCTTAACAATTATGTGGATTTGCTCTTTCTCGATTGGCCAGTTAGTTACTCTGGCTGCTTTTTCCCTCCAACGACTGAACTCAATGAACGAATTCTTGACTCTTGATGGGTAGTATAATACCTTATAATTTCATTGTACTTGGGTATTTCTGTATATATAAATAAAGATGATTTATTCTTGTCTTTATTGAATTTTAGGTCCCAATCGATTGCCATCTTTACCAATTAATTGCCATGCTACCGACCTGAATTCATTACGTGGTGCTATCTCAATCGATTACCATCTTTCTTAATTGATTGCCTTGAAATATCTGTGCCCAATCGATTGCCTCTGGTCCTAATCGATTGTCACCTAGAGAGAAAAGTTTTCTTCTTTGCTTCGTAGTTTTACACGTGGTACTTCATTTCTCTATATACATGAGCTCATTTTCTTCCCTTAAGCTTGTTTAGATAGTCTTGAGCTCAAGAGAGTATTATAGATATCATATATGCACATGTATTATATATACACACATATATATACACAACACACACACACACACATACTACCCTTTGGCAGAAGAAAGAAAAAAAGAAGAGAAGATCAGAAAGGAGAAAGAGAAGTGAAATAGAGACAGAGGAGAGGTAGAGAAGAGATCAAGCAGAGAAGAGAGAGAGAGAGAGAAAGAGAGAGAGAGAGAGAGAGAGAGAGAGAGAGAGAGAGAGAGAGAGAGAGCTCAAGCTCCATAGTCACCACCCACACACCAAACGCACCCTAGGTGAGTCTAACTCATTTGGGTACCTGTATTTAATGTTTTTACAAGTTTTAGTGAAAATTAGATGTAGTTAATACGTCCTAAGGGCGTTATATATGCTGGACTATTTTCTTACTAGAAAAGATGAAGTCCAAATCGATTGGCTTTTACATCAATCGATTGCCATTTTTTGTAACACAATCAATTGCCAAAGTTTGCAATCGATTGGCATTCGTTTGGATCCAATTGATTGCCAAGTTTCCCAATTGATTGGTGACTGTAGAATGTGGATTATTTCTTTTTTTTTTATTATATAAGGGGTTTGATTATTAGATTATTGATCCAAACATTCGGGATGCAAGTACGGGGTAATAAGTGATAATGTGGTACTGTATTGGAATAATACACACGTTGAATAATGGGCTTAATGCATTAAATAGTAGAACCAATTATATAACAATGATATACTATTGTTAAGTGAATTGAGAAGTCGATGTGCATAGTAGTGGGTCCATCGACCGTGGAGGTCGATACTATTTTTATCAATATGTGTGAATATGATCGTAAACATCATACAACATTGGGCTTAGGATCTAAATGAGTTAAGAAAGCCGAGCATGGTGGTGAACAGATGTTGTTTGTGTGGAGCACCAATGTCGCCTTGGTCCATGAGAGAGACTCAGGGATATATGGTTGGCATCACCTTAGTCCACGAGAGAGACTAGGGGATACATATTGTGAGAATGGAAAGCACCCTAGTCCAATAGAGGCTAATGGAATATCGCATTGTCCCCGATGGAGACATGAGAGATCCATTAGAGAGAAGGGCATGGTCATGTTAGTCCAAGACTGAGACTAAGGGTTATGCCGATGCTATCATCTTAGTTTAATAGAGGCTAAAGGAATATTACCTTAGTCCATGACTAGGATGTGAGATCCAAATAGAGACTACACGAATATGTCATTTTGGTTCATGACCGAGACTAAGAACGATACATCATGAACTTGGTCCAACAGAGGCTAAAGGTACATCACCTTGGTCTGAGTTTGGAGATTCGGTAGAGGCTAAGGGATGTCACTTTGGTCCATGGTCGAGACTATGAGGGATAGAATCGTGGAAGAGAATGAATTAGGGTGTGTTGGCTAGGATATATGGTCTACGTGTTGAGTTTGATGAGTCGTAATGTATTGGTCTACGGGCCAGGATAGTAAAGTGGAAAGTAAATCTACATGTCAGATATGGATCCCAGAGTCCATATTATGATGACATTAGGTTGGAACGATATCAATTATACATATTGAGTTGGTGCATTCGGGGAAGTGAATGACGAGATGATTCTTAGTAATGCTATTGTTATATATGCTGCAAATCTATAGATACTCTGTTAGTGTTTGCATTCGCTCAGCTTTTGTAGCTTATAGTGTTTATGCCGCTAGATATTCGACGTCCAGCTAGCCAGGGTTACGAGTATGCGAGAGATGCATACATGGATAGAGGCTATGAGGATAGAGCCTACGATGATGGAGGCTATGCTGGTGCTAACTACTATGCAAGCTAAAGACTTGGAGCTTGCTGTTGATATGCTTATGTTTTTAGAGACTCTAGAATAGTTATGTTTATAATCGGCATATGTTGTCGTAGTACTTTAATTACGTTTCTGTAGATACTTAAGGTTTGTAATAGTTTAGTATTAAACTCTGATTAAGTATATCGAGCTTAGAATCTCCAAATGCACAGTTGTTTTCATTACTCTGATGGTTTGACTTTGGTTATAGGCAATATGGTGAATTTCAACTGTCATGGCCTATGGGTCCAAAAAAGAATTTACTTTCTCTATTTTTGCTACTACGGGGTGTGATAGGATTTTCGGTATCCGAGCTTAGGTGTAGTGAGCGCTTTCACCAATTGTCCAACATTTCTTGAGTTTGAACCTTAAGATTCTTTGAGATAGGGGTTGACTCTAAGTAATGTTTTGGAGATATGGAGTTCACCATGATATTAATGTGATAATAATTTTAACTATTATGTTTAGTTGCAAATTACTTTCTATGACTATTTTTGGATTAACAACAGATAGATCTCTGTATAGGTACCCAACCTTACTACATCGATGGCAGGAAGGCCACCTACCCAGAACCATCCAGCACAGATTAAGGATGCACCCCAGTACCCCAGGCTGTTGATCCAACTGGATTGTTCGAAGCCTTTGTGCGTAGAATGGAACGAATCAACAATCCTAATATGAACAATAATAATAATCATGGACCACCTCCGAGGCTAGTTGAGGATCGAATAGTTGAGCATTTTTGTCCGGAGAAGTTTGATAGGAATACTAAGTCGTGGCAAGCAAAATAGTGGCTCTGGGAGATGGAAGCAATCTTTGATACCCTGGGATGTAACGAGATCGAGAATCGTTGACTTGCGACATTCCAGTTAACTTATGCGGTAACGTATTGGTGGGAATCAGAGAAGGTGATCGTAGGATAGTACGTGGTCAAAAAATTGCTCTGGATCATGTTTAAAGGGTTGTTTCTAGAGAATTATTTTCCTCAGACAGAGAGGAACAAGAAAGAGAGGGATTTGATTAAGCTAAGACAAGGAAACCATACCGTGAGGGGGTACATAGTGCAATTTGAATGGTTGTCCTGATTTGCCCTACACATGATAGATACTCTAGAGAAGAAGAACCGACAATATCATCAAGGTCTCGCCCTGCCACTACAACGAATGACGTTGAATCATTAGGGTCAGAATTTTGAGACCATGGTAGGAATGGCAATCGGTCATGAAGATATCAATGGTCAAGAGTAAGGATGCTTTAGGAATCGACCACCACCTAGGATTAACCAAGGACCGAGACCTCCATTGCGGTTCCAAGGGAACAAGCGCAACTAGACTGCGATAAGAAGCCATAACCTGTATTTCCCCAGAACCACTATGTTGTAACCTAAGCACCTCCCCTACAAGGATTCCCTGCTGCTATTGGAGGCAATACCTATGAATGCTTTTCAACTGTGGTAAACCTGGTCATTTGGCTAAGGACTGCCGAGCTATAAGAAACTATAATCATCCAGAAGTTGTATGCTACAATCGTGGTAAGCATGGCCACAGAGTAAGAACTGTAAGACACCCTGTAGAGGATACAATGGACCAACTACTTAGGGTCAAGTTAGACAGACTCGTTTGAGTGCAATCATCCCAGAGGACGTGGGATATGATGAAGTTGAGCAGCAAAACATAGAAGGTACTTTTATGTTATTCAACACTCGAGGTGTTATTTGATACTGGTGCTTTAAATTCATTTATTGCTATCCGAGTGGTTAAACTTCTGGGTTTAGTGCCCCAGGTGCTTGATGTAGCCTTGAATGCGGTATCACCTTTGGGAGTGATTATGAGATTAGGAAAAGTGTGCAATGATTGTACTTTAACCCTTGAGGATAGAATTCTTTCTACAGATCTAATCATTTTGTCAATAAAAGAATTTGACATCATCTTAGGATTTGATTGGCTTACGAAGTATCATGCTAAGTTGGATTGTGCCAATAGGAGGATTTCCTTTACAATACCAGAAAGTCAGCCTTTTGATTTCTAGTGTAACCCCTCTAGCAATGTGATTCTTACCAGTCGTCGAGAGCTCAAGTTTGGAACTAACTGTTGCACAAATTTCTATAGTCTGAGACTTTGAGGATGTGCTTTAAAATATTCTAGGATTGCCACCTAAGTGTGAGATTGATTTCTACATCGAATTGGTGCCTAGTACTTTACCACAATTGAAGGCTCCTTATCAGATGGCACCAAAGGAGTTGTAAGAGCTAAAGAAGCAAGTATAGGAGTTAAAAGATCTCAAGTTTGTTCGACCAGCACGTCGCCTTGGGGAACACCAGTGTTGTTCGGTAAGAAGAAAGACGGGACTCAAAGACTTTGTATCGACTATAGGGAGCTGAACAAGGTCACGATTAAGAATAAGTACCCACTCCCTAGAATCGATGATCTATTTGATTAGTTGCAAGGAGCGACGACTTTCTCCAAGATTGATCTATGATCTGGATATCACCAATTGTTGGTTTGACCCGAGGATATTTTGAAGACTGCTCTCAGGATAAGGTATGGACATTATGAATTCTTGGTTATGTATTTTGGATTGACCAATGCGCAAGCAGCATTCATGGACCTAATGAATAGAGTGTTTAGATCCTACTTGGATTAATTCATTATTGTGTTCATAGATGATATTCTAATCTACTCAAAGACCGAGGAGGAACATGAGGAACATATAAAGACCGCACTACAAACCCTTCGAGATAACTAACTATATGCAAAGTTTAGCAAGCATGAGTTTTGGCAGAAGGAAGTCAAATTTCTAAAACATGTTGTCTCATAAGATGGAATAGCCATAAACTTGTCAAAGACAGACATAGTAGCTTTCTTGGTCTAGTTGGATACTATAGGAGATTCGTGGAAGGATTCTCCAAGATCTCCTCTTACCGGGCTAACGAAGAAGGATTTAAAGTTTGAATGGGGTGATAAGCATGAACGCTCATTCCAAGAATTGAAATAAAGATTAACCATAGTGCCAGTGCTGGCAATACCCAAGAGCGGTGAGCAATTCACCATTTATAGCGATGCATCACACCAAGGACTAAGATGTGTTTTGACACAAGATGGGAAGGTAATCGCATACGGATCTTGTCATTTGAAACCTCACAAGTTGAACTATCCAACACATGATCTCGAGCTAGTCGTGATTGTGTTTGCACTCAAGATTTGAAGGCAATACCTGTACGGTGAGAAGTTTGATCTATTCTCAGATCATAAGAGTCTAAGATACTTGTTCTCTTAAAGGGAGTTGAACATGAGGTAATGACGTTGGATGGAATTGTTGAAAGATTATGATTTCACATTATAATATCACCTTGGGAAAGCAAATGTAATGGCCGATGCGTTGAGTTAGAAACCTCAGAGGATAGTAGTAGCTTCTCTTATGGTCAAAGAGTGGCAAGTGTTAGAAACTTTTGCTGGATTCGATATTCAAACCACGGATCCGAGTAAAGGATGACACTTTGGATGTCTCATGATGAAACCGACCCTCATCAATCGTATTTTGGAGGCACAAAAGAGGAATGAAGGACTTTAAGAATGGTTCACAAGCAATGCAGTAAAAGAACCAGAGAATTGGAATATTGGTGTATATGTGGCACTCAGATGTAGAGATAGACTTTGTCCGCCAAATGAAGATAATCTTGGAAAGGATATACTGGACGAAGCACACAAGTCACGTATGAATATCCACCCAGGAGGTATAAAGATGTACAAGGATTTGAAAAAATACTTCTGGTAGAAAGGAATGAAACGAGAAGTTACTGGGCACGTGTCTCAATGCCTTACGTGTAAGCAAGTGAAGGCAGAACATCAGAAGCCTGTAGGACTTCTACAACCATTACCACTTCCCAGATGGAAGTGGGAACACATAACTATGAACTTCGTGGTAGGTTTGCCGAGATCTCAGCAAAACCATGATGCTATTTGGGTAATTGTGGATCGACTTACCAAATCGACACATTTCATCGCTTATAATATGTCGAACTCAGTCGAGTGTTTGAGTAGGATGTATATACAATAAGTCATGCGACTGCATGGTGTACCTTTGTCAATCATATCAGACCGCAACTCACGATTTACTACGGAGTTTTGGAAGAGTCTACAGTAATCTTTGGGGACTTGATTAAGGTTGAGCATAACCTTTCACCTATAGACCGATGGACAGACTGAACGAGCCAACCAAGTGATGGAGGACATGCTTTAAGCGTGTGTTATTCATTTTGAAAGTGTTAGGGATATACACTAAAATCCATGCTTTATGTAGTTCATTTATTATTTTAATAATATTAGTTATTCCATTTTTATGAGAATCTGTGTGGGCAATGTTTGCATTATATTGTTTATATAATATTGTGCATGTGTGTCTCTTATTCTACGTAGTAGGTGGTTTGGTGTGCAGAGTTTGGCTTACACGTAGAAGATCAAACTATCATATCTTGTACAATGTAAGATTTTGGTTTATAGTCTTAGATTGGATTAGACACATCATCGGTAGAACTATAGTATGGTGATGTAGTAGGTTTGTCTTGACTACGGGAAACGGTATAGTTTTATCACACTATGCTGGTACACTTTGTGTATTAAATGGGACCGACTTGGGGTAACTATCTTTGTACTGACTTATAAGATAATTAATACCTCATGGCTATTATGAGTGCTTATGCTCTAAATCCTAAGTTAATTTATAAACACGTACATTTGATATTTACGCTTTGATCCCTAAAAGGGTGATATCCTTAAATGGGTCAATATCTCATTGGATTGGGTTACAATATCAATTGTGTGGTGGCTATTAATTAATGATGGAATCCATGTCTTAATTTTGGGATTGATGATATCCCCTTGAGAAAGCTTATAAGTTTTGATTATGTCAAACCATGTAGCTGAATTTTGTATCCGACATATCAGATAAGTTAAGCAGATGATCTCAAGGAATTTTAAGAGATTAATTAAATATGAATTTCAGTAATTATATTTAATTAATGGATATATTTAATCTTAACGTGGGGTGATAATAAGCATTTTATAATATGAAGCTTGAAATGTATTTAATGAGGTAAGGGTGGGAGTGCAATTATAATTTATGAAAATAGGAATCTAATTCAGTACGATTTAGGGTTCCCTAATTCCATAAGAAAGCCTATTCCTTATTGACTTCTTATGGTCCCTATCCTAGCCTATATATATATATGCTACTTTGGCTCTCTTCTCAGTTTGCGTTTTTCATCAAGAGAATTATAACTCAAAATAGAAAAGAGAGCGTAAAAATAGAGAGCAGAAAACAAAATGGATTTCGAAAGAGCCCACACTCAGCTCGAGACTCTGGCAGCAGAGAAATATAGTAGAAGATCATGAGCTGTTATCGAGCCTGTGTTCTGAATTCGTCTACTACACTAATTCATTTTGCAGCTCAAGGTAACCCTAGTTCCGCCCTTGTAGGATTATTGTAGCTTTCATGTAATTCTTGCAGTACCAACTTATACGCGCTATCAACGAATTCTGGGAATGCAATTTCCAAACAGAAAGCTCACGAGAGACTCATCTACCATTGGTCGAGTTCGCATACAATAACAGTCACCACTCGAGCATAGGGATGGCACCCTTTGAGGCATTATATGGATGACCATGTCAATCACCTATATGCTCTGCAGAGGTTAGAGACAATCAACTACTTAAACCTGAATTAGATCGGGAAACTAATGAGAAGATCCAGATCATGAAAGAAAGGATGCGAATGGCACAGAGTGAACACAAAAGTTATGCGGATAAACGCCGTAGAAGTTTGCAATTCAGTGTTGGAGATCATGTGCAACTCAAAGAATCTATGGTACGAGGAATTGCCAGATTTGGATAGAAGAGAGAAAAGTTAGCACCACATTTCATTGGACCATTTGAGATCCTCGAACGTATAGGAAAGGTTTCTTGCCAACAGACTCGCATTACCACCAAAGATGTCAGGAGTCCACAACGTCTTCCACGTTAGCATTTTGAGGAAAAGTGCTCACAATCCGAGTCATGAGATCAACTTTGAGGACATCGAGGTGAATGACAATGTATCATTCAATGAAGGACCAGTATGAATTTTGGATCGAGCAGTTAAGTAGCTAAGGAATAAGGAAATTTTCTTAGTAAATGTTCAGTGGAAGTTCCACAACGAAGGAAAAGCTTCTTGGAAGTTAGAGTCAGAGATGGGTGAGAAGTATCTAGAATTTTTCAACGACGCTTAGTTCGAATTTTGGGGATGAAAACTTTATTTAGAGGGGGATGAAGTAATACCCTGTAATTTCATTTTACTTGGGTATTTCTATATATATAAATAAAGACCATTTGATTTATTCTTGTCTTTGTTGAATTTTAGGTCCCAATCGATTGCCATACTGCCGACCTGAATTCATTACGTGGTACTATCTCAATCAATTGCCATCTTTCTTAATCGATTGCCTTAAAATATCTATGCCCATTCAATTGCCTGTGGTCCTAATTCATTGGCACCTACATAGACAAGTTTTCTTCTTTGCTTCGTAGTTTGACGCGTGGTACTTCATTTCTCTATATTTATGAGCTCATTTTCTTCCCTTGAGCTTGTTTGGACAGTCATGAGCTAGAGAGAGTGTTATATATGTCATATATGCACAAATATCATTTATACACACATATATATACACAACACACACATATACACACATACACATACACTACCCTTTGGCAGAAGAAAGAAGAGAAGAAGAGAATATTAGAAAGGAGAAAGAGAAGAGAAAGAGAGACAGAGGAGAGGCAGAGAAGAGATCAAGAGGAGGAGATAAAGTGCTCAAGCTCCATAGCCACCACATACACATCAAACGCACCGTAGGTGAGTCCAACTCACTTGGGTATCTATATTTGATGTTTTTACAAGTTTTAGTAAAGGTTAGGCATAGTTAATACATCATAAGGGCGTTATATATGCTGGACTATTTTCACACTAGAGAAGACAAAGTCCTAATCGATTGGCTTTTATATCAATCGACTACCATTGGTTGTAACCCAATCAATTGCCAAAGTTTGCAATCAATTGGCATTGTTTTGGATCTAATTGATTGACAAGTTTCTCAATCGATTGGCAACTGCAAAATATGGATTGTTTCTTTTCTTTAGTATATAAGAAGTTCGATTGTTCGATTGTTCGATTATAGATTCAAACTTTTAGGATGCGACTATGGGATAATAAGTGATAATGTGGTACTATATTGGAATGATACACACGTAAAATAATGGGCTTAATGTATTGAATGGTAGAGCCAATTGTATAACGATGATATAATGTTGTCAAGTGAATTGAGAAGCCGATGTGCGTATCTATAGATTTGCAGCTTATATAACAACAGCATTATTAAAAATCATCTCGTCATTCACTTCCCCGAATGCGCCAACTCAATATGTATATTTGATATCGTCTGAACCTAATCTCATCATAACATGGACTCTTGGATCCACATCTCACACGTAGCTTTACTTCCCACTTTACTATCCTGGCACTTAGCCTAATGCATTATGACTTAACTCGACACGTAGACCATATATCCTGGCCAGCACGCCCTGATTCATTCTTCCCCACGATTGTATCCCTCCTACACTCAGTCATGGACCAAAGTGACATCCCTAAGCCCCTGTCAGAACTCTTGTCTTTGACCGAGGTGATGTACCATTAGCCTCTATTAGACTAGGTTCATCATGTATCCTTATTAGTCTTGGTCGTGGACTAAAGTGACATAATCATGTAGTCTCAATTTGGATCTCCTATCCCAATCATAGACTAAGGTAATATTCTTGTATCCTCTGTTGGACTATGATTATAGCATCGGCATAACCCTCAATCTCGATCTTGGAATAATGTGACCATGTCCTTGCCTCTATTAGATCTCTCATGTCTCGATCATGGACAAGGCGACATTCCATTAGCCTCTAATGGACAAGGGTGCTAGCCACGTTTATGTATCCCTTAGTCTCTCTCGTGGACTAAGGTGATGTCAACCATATATCCCTTAGTCTCTCTCATCGACCAAGGTGACATAGGTACTCCACACAGACCACATCTATTCACCACCAAGCCTGGCTGTCTCAACTCATTTAGATCCTACACCCAACATTGTACGATCTTTGCGATCGAACAGTAATCCTCAAAAAGGAAGATTGACACAAAGCTCACATGGGTTAATTAGTTTCCACTACTTGTCTTTGGACTGCATAGTTTATGCTTACTCATCTATTTTGATTCAGTAAATATTCTCACTGTTTCAAAATATTCAAAGTTTGAAGAGTTTTTAGCATTTGAAATTAGTTAAACATGTGACATTGTGTTATATGTTGTTAACATAACAAAAATAACATTATCGTATCAAATTTTATCCTATATTGAAGTAAAAGTAAAACTTCTGAAAATGTCCTAAATGCATCCACTATGTTGGATATATATATGGTGCAACAGTATCCTCTGCATCTATACAAAAGAGGCTATACAATCCAAAGCATCCAAATTGTCACTATCGCCCTAGTAAAAGAGATGAGTCTAGAACCACTAGCAAGCTAGAACACCAGTAAGAGGCTAGGAGAAAACATTGGCTTTACCTAGTTTGTCGCTACCTCTAGGGTCGATCACCGCACTAGACGATATCTGGTGATGTTGGGAGCGTGCAAATTACTCCTATCGAGCCAACTACTGAATGCTAGATGTACACAAAGGATCATTTTAAAGTCTGACCTGACTAAAAATTACTGAATGTACTAAAAATAGATTTTAAAAATGAAATGAGGGATGAGAAACCAAAGTTCATTTGGGTATCAAAGGATCCAATCCTCTTTCTAAACCAACATTTTCTTTTGTTTCGATTTGAATTGTCTTCTTGAATAGTAGTAAACTTTGGAAGAAGTGCCATTGTGAGAAATTAAACTAGGACATTTTTCTCTGTAACAATTCAAACACCATCCTAGCCTTTTAGCTCTCCTTTTGATGGCATAAAGGCTACTGCTCAGAAACAAGTGAGCGACCCATTAACGTCAGTTCATCGACTGTTGGATCCATTTTTTATACTTTCAGCTAACAAGAGAGGCTAGACTCAACCCTATCAACCAAGATCTAATTAAAGAGAGCTTAGATGGGGTAGGTGGGATTTTTATTTAAAAACTATGTATATTAAATTATTTTTTTTCAAAAACTAAAATTTTTTTTGAAATATTTTTTTTAAGCACAACACATCATCACAATAATAATAATTAAGAAAATAATAATGATTAGTTCACACTACATAAGAGCATCAAGTAGCAGGTCGTCGATTTTGTAGTTTAATACTGAAATGGGGAAATATCACCTGCCACATAGAGATCTAAAAACCTGGTAGGGTCGTAGATCGAGTGGTTTTTCCAAGCTTCTTTGGGTGCCTACAACTTTTTGAATTTCATTTTCTTGTTATATAATGTAAGAGACAGAAATGAAAATAAATAAAAACTAAGCCAGATCGGAATAATAGAAAATAAAAGGTACCAACTGATAGAACCTTCCTTGCCTTGGCTCAACGTCCTTTCCCTTATCCATGTTAGTTTCGGACCTTTTCACGGTTGTAACCATTGAGCTTGAACCTTGTTGCTTCTTTGTCGGACAGTCTCTAGCCTGATGTCCCGGCATACAACAAGTATAGCATCTCCCCCTCATATTTGGATTAGAACATCCCGTGCTCTGAGTCCTAACTTGCGGGCAAAACCTTGCAACATGTCCCAATTTATTACAAATATTGCACACCAAAGTTTGGTGGCAAACTCCCATGTGTCGTCGATTGCATGTTAGGCACAATGGGTTAGTCTCCCCAGAGTAGGTATTTCTCCCTTGACTTCTTGTACCGGAGCCTGAACCTTGTGAAAATGTCATCTTAGAGAACCCTTGCCCCTTCCCTTTGTCCTCATATGTTGGCTTACCCTGCTACCCTTGTTTGAATTTCTAAATATCTCTTTCTACTATTAAAGCCACATCTTGAACATCAGCTATGTTTTGGTGTTGAAGCGTATCAACACAACTGCGAATATTGTCTCTTAATCCCTTCTCAAACTTCTGAGCTTTATCAACTTCTCTTGGAACAGACCAATATCCAAAACGAAGTAAATCATTGTAATATAGTGTAATCATTGACAGACATATCCCCTTGCAGCTAATTTGCAAATTCTCAACTCAATTGTGTCTTTGCCGCTGCCGAAAAATATCGTTTGTTAAACTCTTTTTCAAACCTCCTCCACGTCTCTGGCGGTCCTTGGGCAATTTGATTAGTCCACCAACTCTGAGCTCCACCTTTAAGACTATCAGTGGGACACATATTCTTTTCAGCATTTGTACAATCCATAGCTCAGAAAATACGTTCCATGTCCATTAACCAACGATCGGCCAACGAAGTATCCGAACCTCCCTCAAATTGAATTGGTTTCTATTTGTAGAATTTCTCAATGATCCCTCGTTCATGCCATGGATTTTCAGGTCTAATCCTACCCATTAGTATTTTATCACTGGTGGCTCTTACAAAATTACTTACAATATCCTCCAAATGATCCAATCTCGAATGTGGTGAATGTTCTCGGTTTGGGTCCACCATTTCTTACTTGTCAATCAAATCTGCATGAATACAATGCATGTTATGCTAATATAACATGCAATAATCATATTCCATATCCATATGTATTCATGCTATGCACCTAATTACTTGTCATAGTCAAGTTCACTCAAGTCGTCGTCTCTCGTACCCAAAATTTTAAGCCTATTGCTCTGATACCACTAAATTTCATTCCCCAGAACCGCACATACGGTTCTAGGACATTGGCACGCCACCAAGGCTCCCATTACACTCCTAAAGATCCATTATTAACATTAAAATTAGAGTTACGAAATTCCTTCCCATTTAAAACACTTTTAAAACAAATCATTTTGAAATAGGGTAGTCCAATCAACTGATCGGGGACCCGGTCGACTGAACATTAGAACCAATTGACTGAAGACCCCAACTCCAGAATTTTAGTATTCTATTACATGATCTAGTTGACTGGGTCGGGCGTCCAGTCGATTGGATTGTGCAATAGAATCCAAATATGCAACAAGCCCTATTTACAAAATAAAACCAAACCACCATACTCAACACCTGGTAAAAACAACCCAACATAATTAACATGATACAATCCTTATATTACTAACACAAGTTTCCCAACTAACCATTACAAGTATATAAAACCAAACCTTATCGAAACGACCAATCTAGTGAGCGTAGTTTGAAACCATATTATAACACATAAGTTTAAAGTAACCAGCATCAAGTTAACTACATATTTACAATCATTCCCAAAACCCATGTTTCTTGCTAAATCATTATTGATTCCATTTCTTCACTCGTTCGCTGACTTGCCTTTATCATCTACAATGGTTATTCAATAACCACTACACTACATCAGTTATATGCTGGTGAATACCAATAATTATAAACATGCTCAATCTCATCTTTCTATACATCACTATGGTCTCCAAAAACACGAGTACTGACCATCCTTTCACGCTAGGTTGCGACTACTCCATTTAGTCTGCGCGACTAACTGAGCTACCCAGGCCTCTTTCTTTTAGGCGCGTAGTCTCATGGCCAATTTGGCACCTGGTTTCATAACCTCTATGGCAATTACAAGTTCCCCTTTGACCCAAATATAAAACTCAACATGCTCAAATAATTCATCACACCATGCTATTGTCAAGCACATGGGTCTTATTAACTACGAGGGTTTGCCCAATAATAACCAAACATGCTAAATTATACAAATAAACATGCTAATCATCACAAAGATAATATCAAATACGGAATTATCCAATTTCCATAATTATTGCCACTCACCTCAAGGATTTCGCTCCTAATTGCATAATTAAGCCCCTAACAAATTCTGGATGCAATTCCTATATACAAATTACAAGTTATGAGCTAAATTCTTGAATTGTGGTGCAGAAAAACTATCTTAAAACACAATTAGATTTATACCACTGCGTTAGACTCACCTCTAGGAGTCTGAATATGTAGCCTGTTTGAAATTGAACTCAAATAGCACGTTAATCGGTGTCGAAAACGTCGTAGTCGTCGTCGAATTCTCTCAGAATTCCCTTTGTATTATCACCGAATTGCCAATGTAGATAGGCAATTAGTGATGATATGTGTCATAGGTGACACATGTCTCACAACATGTTAACCCCAGTTTCATTAATTCTATATACCTCCTCCAGCTTTATCAATTTTGCATTTATACCCCTGCTACTTACTGAAACTTATTAAAAGTTATCCCAAACTTAGATGGGTGTTTGTCTATGTCATGTATGGGTCTCATAAGTGGTCCCATATAATATTATGAAGTTGCTAATTAAATACTAATTATACATTGTGTCCAATTCGCCATCACAAAAGTATCCCTAATGGACCATAGAAATGGTCTCTAAGAATTAACATATTAATAAAGCATCATTATAATATTAATCACTTATGCCTTTATAAATAATTAAGCAGATAAGAATTATCCCCCCATATCTGTCCCATCACACGGGGGCCTATCATAATTGTCCCAAACTGGGACTGCCACATTGGCCTATAGCTGGGTTCCAAACTAGGCACCTCTAATAATCTTAGTGAGTTAATACTCACTTAACACATATAATCATATCATTAATTTAATGCTAATGATGAGTGCTAAATGCAATTAAATGCTACCAACGGAAGTGGGTGTTATACCTTATTCTCACAGTATAAGCTCACAGAGTCCATGGCTCAAGCCTTAAAATCATAAGTACAAATTTTATCCGTTGTAACTTACAAACCCTTTGGGACATAACCCAAAATCTACCACTGTTTGCTTGTTGTTGTTCCAAGTTACCAGGTTTCCTCTAATAAATGTGCAATATGCGAGAATGGACCTCTTGTTAGTCACAGAACATGCCTAGTCAGCATCTGTGTAAGCCTCTACCTCAAGTGACCGTGTTTACTAAAGAACAATCCCTAATTCAACACTGAATTTAAGTATTTGTGTGATAACCCGTATTTTTACGCAATTATTTATTATATTCACATCACTTGTGGAACCATGTATAACATTAGTTGGTACATTTATGACAGGTTATATGTTATTACTTGACACGTTGGTAGGTTTTAAGGATTCAATAGTTGACCCCAATACAAAAGTAGGACCCACAGGGTCTAAATAGCATTTTTGACATTTGATTGCATTTAAATGGCTATTTGGTTAATTTTTTAATTATTTTAAACATTTTAATATTATCAGTGATTAGTGTTGTGATCTTTTATGGGCCCAATTTGGATACCTTGTGAGGGAGTAATTGGACACGTGGCAAAAGGTTAATTAGTGCCTTTGCGTATATTTGGGGTCATGTTTAGGACCTAAGATGATGGCATCCACATGTGCCATCTAGTAAGTAGGTGACACGTGGCAATGGAGGGGACTACCAAGGGTTTGTAGCCATACAAGCTTATCTAAAGCTATTAAATAAAAAGGAAAGAAGTAATTAGAAGCTTCATATTGAAGCTTAAGATAAAAACGTGTAGGTGGTATATATATACATATATCGATTATATATATGTAACACCCGTACCCAGAAAAGAAGATTAATGTGATATTAAAATGTGTTAATTTAAGATAATTAATACATAAGATGGCTTAAGGTGGGTTTATGAACCCACCCACGGCTAAAAAATGGTGTTCAAATGCGGACACAGATGAAAGTTTTGTAAAAGACAAGACTAGTATAAATGTGGGGTCCAACGAGGGTCTAATTAAAATAATTTGCATTTGGATGTTATTATATGTTTATATGAGTACTTGTTTAAATGCTTAAAGATATTGTTATGTCTTATAATAGGTAAAGGGAACCTGTTTGGGTACCATGTGAGGGCGTATTTGAATACAATTGATAATTAGTAGGTTTAATAGCAACTTCATAATTTATGTGGGACCACATTTGGGACCTACGCAAGACTTAGATTAAATACATTTAGAAAGTATGGGTAGTTAGTGTAATTAACATGGGGGTTTCATAATAAACCTTAAAGAAAGTTAGGGGAGGTAAATGGGAATAAGGCAAATTTGTGCCAACACATATGCATGTAAGCATATATGTCATTTGGTTAGTAAATAAGCTTGAAATTCAGAGATTGGAGAGGACGGCGAGCTCTCGAGTCGGCGACGAAAATCCATGCTACGTTTCTTGTCGAATATTCGCCGTCCGACGTCGGATTTATGATCCGAGACCATTTTTGGACTCGTGGAGGTAAGAGGATCACATGCATGTCTTTTCTTTTCAGTTTCAGTGATGTTTTTACAGAAACTGTTCTTGATAGATGATGTTTGTTGTACCAATATTATATAGGATTTACACTGGTAGATTTGGGTTGGAAATTTGCAAGAGATTTGGGTTTCTAGGCTTAATTTGTCAACAATTTGAGGAGGTGAGTGTTTTAATTCCAAAATTGGGTATTTGTATATGTTTATGTGATAATTATTGTCAAAAGAGTGCTTAGTTCATAGACTTGTGATTATATGTTGATGAATTTGAAGTAAAACATGTCAATTATATATAAATTGTTATGTTATATGCTAGAGTTTTTTATATGCTTATGTGGATCAAAGGGAAGTCAAGTAGTGGTCCCCATTTATAGGTCCCATACGTAAGGGATAGGAATTCCTCAATGAGTAGGACATGGTGACGACCATAATAAAATGCCGATGACGCCTTCGGAGTCACAAGAGAGTGTGTGTTGCGCTATATGCATCAAAAAAGTGAGAAAGATCCAGGGTAAGAAGGACCTAGGGGTGGTGTCTGGAGTAACTTGACTTTTCGAAGATCATTTTGTTGATGTTTTAATGATTGTTGAATTTGCATATTAAGCATTCCAATAGCATGATTAGTTCTCTCACTAAGCAAAAGCTTAAACAAAAAATATGTTTGCTGTTGCAGTTATTGAATAACCATCGCAGGTACCGAACGGGAGAGGAAATGATCCGTATGATGGGTTGGGCGTGGGAGTTTTGTCCATGTGAATATGTTCATATGTCTAGTTAGTTTATATTTAAAATGTATCATTTATTGTCAATATAGAAGTACCTTGGGTTTTTGGGAGACTTGTAATATGCTAAGTTGGGTATTGTTGGTTGTTTATGCACAAACCATGAGTTGCACTTGCAAGTTGCAAGTTGCAAGTTATGTATGTTGGGAGTGAATTTGAAAGCTTTTCCTTATGTTGTATGGTCATGTATGTATTGGGAGTAATATGATGCAAGTTGATGTTCTAGTGAAAGGTTAATGAGTTTGAATGTGAAAACAACTTTTCAAATGAGATCATGTACATGTTTGAATGTGGGAAGAACTTGGTTTCATGTTAAAGATGATTTATATAAGTTCCATGGAATTTACTTGAGGTTTTGAGCTCACTTTGTCAAGAACATTCATTTTTCTTACTAGTTTTTGAAATTGGAGTTTCTATGCCTAGTTCTTCATTTGAACGTACTTAGAGTATGTTTCTAAATGTCTTGGAAAGACTTAAAAATATTGTGGATATGTTTATGGATGTTTGGGAGATGTTTCCAAAAGTTTCCATGATGATTGAAACCAATTATAGAACTTGGGAATGTTTTGAACTGATTAAACAGAGTTTTAGCAGCAGGAAAACCCATCTGAAAAAATCTAGATCGATCTAGGTTTGGTGCGGGTCGATTCGGGGCATCTGGGGAATCAGAAAATGACATTATGCTAAAATTGGATCGATCCGGTTTTGGGGCAGATCGACCCGCTAGTCTGGTTTCAGCCCGATGACTTTTGCAGAAACAAGCATAACTCTCTCTAGAAAATTCAGATTCACATGCCGTTTTTTGCGTTGGAACCGAAACTCAAAGACCTATATTTTGATATAAAATTTACTATACTTTATTGATGACCATTTTACCCTTTGGGGCTGTTTTTTCATTATAAACTTATTTTATGAAGTTTAATTCATGGTTTCCTTAGTTGTTTGAGAATAAATTGGTGTGTGGGCTTGTTACACGTGTCCTAAACTACCCGAGATGGGTTGGGGTGTGACAATATATGTTAGTTAATCATGAGAAAAAAGAAAGAGAGATGGAAAGAATACAGAGAGAGGGTCGGCGTGAGAAGAGTGAGAAATACTCTCTATCATCGTTTTGTCGCCATAACCTCATCGTCTTTCGTCCAAATTTCAATTTGAGATCATATTCAGACTCATGGAGGAATTATATATGGACTAGAATTAATCTAGATTTGGGTTTCTATAGCGTGAATTTGTGGGAATTTGTAGAGAAAATTGCTATGCTTCTGTGATTATGTGGACAATGAGTACCTGATAAATGGTTCATTATTGTTGGGGCCTGACAAAATGGTATCAGAGCATATCCCTAGCCAGAAGTGTGGGGCTGGGTGTAGAGTGTGACGATCAAAATTGTTGATATAAACAGGTATGATACTTAGTTCCACATCATCTGGGGGAGTTAGAGAAGATAGTATTGTATTTGTTTTTTTTTTTTTTGAATAAAAAAAAAACAAAAATGAAATGGTTTGAAATTTTTGGAGTTACCAAACTATTTAATTACATTTAAATTTTAAGGATGATTTCCGAAAGGTAGGGATATCGTAATACCCGCATATCCCCTTTTATTTCTTTTAGTTGATTAGTAAATTTTACGGGGCTGAAATAGTGATTATTAGATTAATTGGGGGTCTAATTTTAAATAGGTAATATATGGCTAGTCATAGTGCACGTGTGCCATGTGTAGTGTGAAGTGGTAATACAGTGACATGTGTATGTTGTGTCATCCTAAGTGGTGATTGAAAAAAAAAACATATATTCCCTCTGTCCCAAATTGCTTGGCACTTTTGGGGAATCCAACTTTTTAAGGGAACATAATAATTGCACTTTTGTCAAACTTTTTATGCTCCAACTTTCCAAATTTGCCCCTCATAAATGCATTTAGATTAGTTAGGGGTGTGAAAAAAGTAAGGGCAAAACAATAAAGATTCAAAATTTGCTGTGCTGACTTTTCAACATGGACTAACATTTTGGGACAACCCAAAATAGAAAGAGTGCCCAGCAATTTGGGACGGAGGGAGTGTAAATATATATATAGTAATTTGTGTGGTTTGCGTAGTGGCAGGGGTGAAGCCCAATTAAGGCCAAGTTTGGCTTTGGGTTAATAAAAAAAAAGTGCTTGACTAGGAAAGACCAAGATTATGCTTGGGGAATTGCTCATGTTGGGTGTGGCTCATATTGTAATGGGTCCATTACACTAGGCCCAAGATATATATGATATAACCCTAAATCGTTTTTGATAGTGGAAAACTTATGGCTCTCCGATGTGGACGTAGTTACATTACTGAACCATATGATAATTCTCTGTGTCTCTTGCATCTTTCTGTTTTTCATATATTATTTGCGTGTGATTGTTTCGATCCAACAATTGGTATCAAAGCAAGGTTAATCGTCACAACAATGGTGAATACTTCGATCTTAAAGTTTGATGTGGAGAAGTTTGATGGAACTTCAAACTTTGGTCTCTGGTAGTTAAGGGTGAAAGATCTATTGGTGCAGTAGGGTCTGTTAGGGCATTGTATGGTAAATCGAAGAAGCCTGCAAAAAGGTCTGATGAGTATTGGGAAGATCTGGAATTGAAGGCTGTCAGTACCATTCGTCTTTGTCTTGCACATTTGGTTATGTATCATGTTCTAGATGAAGATTCTCCTGCTGGAATATAGACGAAATTGGAGAGTAGGTATATGTCAAATTCTCTCACTAATAAACTGTTTCTTTTCCAAAAGTTGTACGGGCTTAAGATGGTTGAGGGTTCAGATTTGACGCAACATATCAATGTTTTCAACCAGATTATCAGTGATCTCTTGAGAATTGAGGTGAAGATAAAGTTTTAATTCTTCTTAGTTCTCTTCCTATTTCTTATGAGCATCTGGTTACAATCCTTTTGTAGGGAAAGGACACTCTGGAGTTAGAGGATGTTACATCAGCCTTGTTGGCTTATAACCAACAGAAACAAAATACTAAAGGGTTTCAGTGAGAAGGGCTAGTAGCAAAGGATAATTAGGTTCGTGGAAGAAGTAAGGATAGAGGGAATCGATCTGGTAGGAATAAGTCTAAATTGAAATCAAGGGAAAAGTGGTTAAAGAATATTGAATGTTAAAAGTGTCATGATAAGGGGCATATGAAGAGAGATTGTCCAGAGTTAAAGAATAATGAGAAGAGAAGGACAACGGAAAAGGGAAAGCAACTACTTCAGCGAATGTAGTGGAGGATGGTTTGGACTGTAGCGATGGAGATATGCTTTCTATGTTAGTGGCAACTAATCGCTTCATGGATGCTTGGATTCTAGATTCTGGATGTTCATATCATATGTGTCCACATGAGGACCGGTTTGATACCTACAGGTCAGTAAATTGTGGTAATGTTGTCATGGGTAATAATGCATCTTGTAAAGTCATTGTTATTGGCACTATTAAAATTAAAATGTTTGATGGTGTTGTACGGACTTTGGATGATGTGAGACACGTTCCGGATTTAAGGAAGAATCTAATTTCTTTGGGTACCTTGGACTCCAATGGCTATGTTTTTAAATCAGAAGGGGGTGTCTTGGAGGTGATCAAAGGGGTTATGGTTTTGATGAAGGATCAGAAGGTTGCAGGAAATATTTACATGTTTATGGGAAGCACGATTGTAGGTGGAGCTGCAGCAACAACTTCTGCAGAATCTAGTACTGATGATACTTTATTGTGGCATATGAGACTTGGTCACATGAGTAAGCGAGGTATGCTGGAACTTCATAAGAGAAATCTGCTGAAGGGAGTAAAATCATACAAACTGAATTTCTGCAAATATTGTGTACTTGGGAAACAGTGCAAGGTGCAGTTCAAGACAGCTACTCGCAGCAGTAAGGGTACTCTTGACTATATTCATTAGGATGTTTAGGGGCCAGTAAGAGTTCAATCAAAGGGTAGATCTTATTACTTCGTAATTTTCATAGATGATTACTCGAGGATGGTCTGGGTCTACTTCATGAAGCACAACTCTGAAACTTTTTCTATGTTCAGATTATAGAAGACAGAGGTAGAGAAACACACAGGAAGACAAATTAAGTGCTTCAAAACAGATAATGGTACAGAGTACAAGGATTCACAATTTTTTGAAGTTTTGTGAGGAGCATGGGATCAAGAGACATTTTATCATTTGGAGAACACCACAACAGAATGGTGTTCTAGAGAGGATGAACAGAACTATAGCAGAGAAAATAAGGTATTTAAGACTTAATGCTGGCTTACCCGAGAGTTTTTGGGCTGAAGCAGTAAGTATGGTATGTTACATCATTAATAGATCACCTAGAGTAGTGCTTGATGGCAAGGTAGCAGAAGAGGTATGGAAAGAGAAGGAAGTGGATTACTCTATGATGAGGGTATTCGGGTGTCCTGATTATGTTCATATCCCGAGTGAGGAGAGGTCAAAGTTAGACCCAAAATCAAAGAAGTGCATCTTTTTTGGATACGAGAAAGGGGTGAAAGGGTATAAGCTTTGGGATCCTAAAACTCAGAAGGTGGTCATCAACAGAGATGTAGTGTTTGATGAAAACTCAATGTTGAGAACTTCTTTAGAAGATCAGAAGCATCAATCAGAGGAGAATAGCAACAACAAATAGGTCATAGAGGTGAAGCTTGATGTAGACAAAGAAAATACTATCTAGCCAATAGAGGAGCATCATAGCATAGCCACAGATAGGCCCAGACACACGATGAAACCACCAGCTAGGTATGATGATTTTGTTTCTTTTGCACTTGTCACTAGTGGAGGAGAACCTTCAACTTATCAGGAGGCAATTAGTTGTCAAGAGAAGGATAAGTGGGTGGAGGCCATGGTAGAAGAACTCAGTCACTACACAAGAATAAGACTTGTGATTAGGTGGAACTTCCTGAGGAAAAGAGGGCAATCGGGTACAAGTGGGTCTACAAGAAAAAGGAAGCAGTATCAGAAAAGGAAGGACAGAGATTCGAGGCAAGATTGGTAGCAAAAGGGTACTCACAATGGTAAGGGGTTGATTACAATGAGGTTTTCTCTCCAGTGGTTAACACACTTCCATCTGGACAGTGCTTACTTTAGTAGCTAATTATGATATGGAGTTGGAGCAGCTAGATGTGAAGACTGCTTTTCCTTTATGGCGATTTAGAGGAGCACATCTTGATGGAGTAGCCAGAGGAATTCAAGCAACCATAATCAGAACATCTTGTTTGTAGACTGAAGAAGTCTCTGTATGGGCTGAAGTAGTCTCCCAGGCAGTGGTACAAGAAGTTTGATTCCTACATGATTGAGATTGGCTACAGTCATTGTGAGTATGATATAGAGGGGATATGAATTGTTCTTGAAAAAAATAACCAAACAAAATGGGATATGCTTAGGAAACTAGTATGATGCATGTTAATTCTTGAGAAAAGAAGATCCCTCAATCCCTAGGACGGGTGAAAAAGGAAGATTCGATCGATGGGAAGTATGAACATGTGATCAAGTTCATTCGTTATAATCTTCTTAGACTAGGAGTCACTAAAACTCCTAATCCTGCATAGATGCAATGGATGAGCATAGAATGTGCAAATTTGTGGTGTGTTTGTGTTCATGGGTTTCTAAAATGATTTAGAAGTCTAGAATATGCATGAATGCATGAATAATGTTATTATAGGATATGTACAAATGTGATATGAACTACTTCCTAACATATGGGCTAATTTTGATTGCATGTGCATATCTAATCAAAGAATTTAAGAAAAACATGCTTGCTGTGAATAGTGGACAGAATAGTGAACTAATTTTGTAAATATGGAAAAGTGAGGCTTGAAATGTTTTTAATTCATGATTTTTTACTTAGATCATCCCTGTTGTGTCTAAAATGCATAACAAAAAGCCAAATCAAAATTGAAGTTGTAGATTGAGAGAAATCATATAAACAAGAAAGGCTACTAAAAAATAGAATCCGTACTATTGACGAAAATGTAGAAAAATCTTTGAAAATGAACAAAACATTTAGATGCCCATATTATACAACAAGTTCCCTAAGACACTGAAGTGCAAGGAAAAAATAAGTTTGAGCCACTCATTTTGGAAAAGTTGTTTGGAAAACAAGTTAGAAGTCAACCAAAGCTTCTGTGACAGAAAAATAGAATGTCTCGAAGGAATGTTTGGGACAAAATGGAACCTTTCCAAGTGCTCTAAAAATCATCCAAAAAGCTTGGACATTCCATAATTAGTTAGCAAGACATTCCAAGTGGCCTTGCAATCATCCATTGAGTATTGAACACAAAATGACATTTTAAATTTGAACAACTCACTGTTTTGAAGATTTTGAGAAAACAAGTCTTGGAATCAAAATGAGGGGTTTAAGAAGGGTTTTGAAATGGAGGTTTCGGGAGTATATTTCCAGCACTAAATGGAGATTATAACCACTTGGAATATCAACATCAAACTCACCTCAAGAAATTCCAAAATCATTGGCAAGACTTTGTTTTATTTTGAAAATAACTTCGAGAATACTTGGGAATTATTGAAGTTAGAATCATCATCTATCAAGAGGTCAAGAGTTACTATCCATAAGGATTGACTTTCCTCAAGCATCATGTCATCATCTAAATGATGATAAACAAGTAATTGAACAAAGAAAATAAAAAAGAAATGAGGTTAAGAAGAGATGAACAGTGGGTTAATGCCATGGCGGTACTGCTCCTCTGATGCCCAGATTTTCTGTTTAGGACCCTGAAGGTTCCGGTATTTGCAAAAAGGCCCTATTTCATATGAAATTCACAGAAATTCACCGAAAATGCGTACGAACTCCAAATTGAGCTTGTGATATACTGTTGGAAAGGTAATGGAGTCTACTTTTTATAAATAAAAAAAGTTTCGATGTATGGTCGCTATGAAAACCTTTACGGTATTCTAAAAAAAAGCCGAATTGATCGCCTTTTTCACCTTCGAAATTTTATAATAAATCTGTTTTAAATCCAAAAATTATGCGTGATATACCATTGGAAAGCCATCAACCTCTAGTATCCATGAAAAATGTTTGAAAAATGATACAGTGCTCTAGTCTCCAAGTCAACTTTTAGGTCAAACCGAGGACCTCTAGGAAGTTTTGAAAACCTCTAGGAGCTCCGAAGAGCTGACGTTTTCGTCCGATTTTCTTTTAAAACTCATTTTAGTACTTTTAACATGATTTAGGACTATCTTAGAACTTTTAAGTGAATTCAGATGATTTTTGTCAAACCTTGGCCAAAATTGGTCAAACATTGGTCAAATAAGTTAATGAGAACTTTTTGGGAACTTCTAGGGCTTCTGGGGGTCTCTGGGAGCTGACGACTTTATTCAATTTTACTTTAAAACTCATTTTATTACTTTTCTTATAACGTAGCATGTTTCCAAAACTCTTGGTCAAAATTTGGGCTTTTTGGAGCATTTTGGTCATTTGTACCACTTTTTGAGCATTTTGGGAGATAGACTAACTTCCAAGAGTCCTTTTTGAATCTTTTTCAATCATCACAAAGCAACAAGCTATGGGTCACTTAAATCTAATAGCCGAAAAAATTTGGTGTCTACAGTTTGCCCCTCTTTAGCATCAACTTGCGAGGCAACGCATATCGCAAGCGAGTGCTAAAGATTTGAAACGAAATGTCTTTTGAAGGCTATAGATTTAGGATAAAACTGTTGCAAAGATGCAAGGATAAAAACGTGATGTTGATGCTGGTCGTGCTCTGCGTGAGCTGCCTACGAATCCCGGGGGAATCAAACCAAGACGTAGTTCGGGCAAACACGGAGCAAAACCACATATGCAAATGCACAACAGAATGGGCAGATGCTATACTATGAGAACGATGTGCAATCCATGGATGTGATAAGGATGTGCACTGAGTCGTGTTGTGCTTGGAGTTATATTATAAAGTGCTTGTGGTTCTAGTACATGTGTTTTGTGTATTTGTCACTCGCAATGGGACTTTATACGTGCTTTTTATGGTGCTAATGATCCTAGCATGAGCTATTGCTATAGTTGTGCCACTTTGAGTGGGCTTATGTTATGCTAATGTTTTGACTCTAATGCGGTAGTTAACTTGGACAAGGGTGTCAAGGTTCTTAAGACTCTACATCTCGGGGTTAACTTCTTGTATTTCAGGAAGCTTGCTTTGTGAGTGACTGTACTCAGACATGGAAGCCCTATTGATGGACATGAAAGCCTGAGATGTCAAGCGACAGACATGGAAGTCCTAAGATGTGGCACATGGAGGCCCCGAGATGATTGATGGACATGGAAGTCCTAAACGATGGACATGGAAGCCTAAGATATCAAGTGACAGATGTGTAAGCCCTGAACGACATATATAGGAGCCTGAGATGTCAAGCGATGGACATGGAAGCCCTAAGATGAGGGACATGGAGGCCCCAAGATGATCGACGGACGTGAAAGCCCTGAATGATGGACATAGAAGCCCAAGATATCAAGTGACAAATGTGGAAGCCCTGAACAATAGATAAGGAAGCCCGAGATGTTAAGCGATGGACATGGAAGCCTTAATATGAGGGACATGAAGGCCCCGAGATGATCGACGGACGTGGAACCCCTGAATGATGGACATGGAACCCCAAGATATCAAGCGATGGATGTGGAAGCCTTAAACGACAGACATGGATGCTTGAGATGTCAAGCGATGGACATGGAAGCCCTAAGATGATGCACATGGAGGCTCCAAGATGATTGATTGATATAGAAGCCTTGAACGACGGACATGAAAGCCTAAGATGTCGAAGAGTAGTTTGGCTTTAGTGATGTTCTAATCATTGGCTGATCCTTGCAATGATCAATCCAGAAAGCTAGTTCAGGCTTCCAGGAATTGATTTTTTCTATTTTCTTCTATTAGGGATGGTAGGGATATCTCTAGGAATCTTTCTTCAGCTATTCAATTCAAGAACCAGGATTCACTTCTGAACCTCTCACGGTTGACCAAATCTTGCGACTACTAGTCTGGAAAGTCAATACAGGCCTCCCGAAGTTGATTTCTTTCTGTGTTCTCCTACTGGGGATAGTACAGGCTCTCGAAGAATCTCTCTTTACTATTTTTTTTCATTTTTGATCAAGAACCAGGATTCATTTCTAAACAACTCACGGTTGACCATATCTTGCAATGATTCGTCCGAAAAGCCGATTCTGGCCTACGGGAGCCAATCTCCTTTTGTGTTTACTTGTTGGGGATAATCTGATAAACTTTTAAACTATTGGGAATAAAACCTTATCAATCTTGGCTGAAATGGGCCACTGGGCTAATTAGGGCCAAAAATGGGCCAAAACGAAGTAGAATGAAGCAAATTGGGGTAAGACGGAGTAAAGCGGGGCCCGCAGGGAGCAGGGCCGCGGCGGCACTAGGCCAATGCTGTGGTGGCACTGAACCAATAGCATGGAGGCAATTGGTCATTTCCACAGTGACACTGGGCAACCAGACTCCATTGTTCTATATCTTGAGTTCTTGACCATTTGAGCCCATTCTTGGCCATTTTGGGGTGATTTTGGAGCCAAAACTCATCAAAAATCAGTTTGTGCATGCCTGGGTGAGTAATCTTTTTCCCACAAATGGAATTTTGATTGGTGTTTTTTTTTTCTCCAAATTTCAAGAAGAAAGTTTGGTTCCAACTTCCATTTTCTTTACAAATCTATGGCTTCAAGCTCAAAAAGGCTCTCCAATAAGGCTAAAGAATGAGTGAGGATTGAGAACCTACCTTTGAAGTTGATTTGTGAGACCCCCAATGTCACCTTTCTGTCGCAGCTCTAGCCAGTCAGACATACAAAACTTTTGGCAGTTCTGGACTATTTTTAGTGCATTGTGCTAATTTTGTGAACTATAGTGTGCATGTAGAAGTCATTGGATGTTAATTTTGTGCTCATTTATTGATTTTGGGAAGTTGGACTTCAGTGTTGTGAATACTGATTTTGTGCCTATTTTTGTTAATTTTGATGTGTGTAGGTGTCGGATGTGGCCTTGAAGGGCCACGGTAGTCTTGCACACTTTTATGCTCTTGCAGAGCGGTGATGGGATACCACCAACACATTCCATCTTCCATTCAGTGAGATGATGATGACGCCTTTCTACTTTTTAATGATTATCATCTTGAGGGTAGGATGTGCCTGATTTTGAACTATTTTTATGAGATTAATCCTGAGGCCATTAAGACACTAATTAGGGTTGTTCCTCCAAATCTGGAGGGGCATCGATTCACTATCGGCTAGCTTTGTCAGGCTTATAGAAAGGAGAGGCACAATCTGTATGACTATCAATGTTGTGGGTCTTCCTTCTGTATGTCCTTGGCTATTTGATCTTTGCGACGTGAAATAACCAGGTGAGTCTGAGGCTCCTTTCTTACTTGGCAGACATTGACAAGATTCCTTCGTATAACTGGGGTGGTGTCGTCTTAGCTCATCTTAATAAGCATATGGGTGAGGTTTCTCGAGGTGATATTAAATCGTTCGGAGGGTGCAACTTTCCTTCTTTAGCTCTTGATTTCCTTGTTTTTGCTTTCTGATTTTTACTTTTTTTGTAAAGCTCTAGAGCTTTGAGTCCCTGAAGATGTTGGCTCCCTCTCCTGCTCACGAGTCAGGTGAGTATGAGGATGGTATGGCTCGAGGCTTGCGATGGAGATGGGATGATGTCGGGGTCAAAAGCAGAGCCCACAGTATCATCCTTCTAAGGAACTTCCTGTCTAAGTTGACTGTTACTGGTGTTGAGTGGACTCCTTGGGAGAGTGTTTCCTATGCTACCCCTGAGGAGATTTAGGCGATCAAATCCCTTTCTTCTTATCGATTTTTAATCAAGAGTACTGATGATAGGTAGTGGTACCTTGGTGAGCGAGTGTCTCGACAGGTGATTGGTGATTTGAGGTACTGCGTTCCTCATATTCCTCCCATGATGGATGCCGGTGATCTTTCTAGTACTTCTCTATAGGTAGCTTCGACTAGTACTGATGCTTAGGACCACTTCCGTTTTGAGGCTGGCTATGAGACCTACTGTGGCCGCTTTCTCATGCCTAAATTTCCGCTCCTGGATGTAAGTGTTTTACGTTTTTGTCTCTATTCCTCACTTATGTTTTTGACTCATCTTTCCCCTAACTTATTTTGTGCCTACAATTTTGCGGGTTGTATAGGAGATAGGCTCTTCCAACCTCTGATCCTATACTGCTTTGGGACTGGACTGTCAATGATTTGGGTGCTACAATGGAGATACCACGAGTCATGTGCGGGTATCCTACCCAGCCAGCAGGTGTCCTCAACATCCCTTGAAGTTATGCTTAGGAGGGTTATGCCTTGGCAGCTACCTTATGGTCTTTGGTCCTCAAGTGAGACCATAGGGTATATCTCTAATTTTGTGTTTCCTAAGGTTATGAGATTCTATTCCTAGGCTTTACCCTTGACAGATGGATGGTATATGGCAGTTGGCCACCAATCAGATTCATCCTTGGTAGGTTTTTGACTCGAAAACATTTTGTACTTTTGTTGGCTCGTGGTTAACTATTTTCATTTTATTTGTGTGTGTAGTATCGCAGAGGTTATGCTGTCTCGCCAAGGTCCAGGCCAAGGTGCAGAGGTAGTAGGAAGCCATTACCGACGTATACTCCGGGCCACCCAGTGGAAGATGAAGAGAAGCAGAACTAAGGCCTCCTGAGCAGGGACTTTTATTTTGTCTCCATTTTATGTTTTTGATTAGGCTGTATTAGTGTATTTTATGGATGATGGATGATGTGTAGGATGGTTTTTCACTATATTATGACATTTTGCCTTTAGGCCGGATAGTTTCTGGTTTGGAGGTGTAGTTGTGTGCTTATTTTAGTTGGTGATCGTGTGACGATACATATGGGCACTGTGATTTGTGATTGTTGACGCTACCGCGATGGACACTTTGTGATAGTGAGTGTGTTTGCCTTGTAGGTGGAATAGTTCATTGAACGGGGAAGTGCTACCAAAATTTTGAATTTTGCTAGAGCTGCGACAAAAGATCTAGCATTGTATGATCCTACTCAACTCATTGCTTGGTTGAACATCACAGATGGGGTCGAACGGATCAACCTCTTCAGTTATGGCTTGATTGAGCTGTTATCTCTTCGCCAAATGGCCCCGAATACTGAGTTTATGCGTGTTGCCATTGCTCACTGGGACCCAGTAAATCCTGTTTTTAACTTCAATGGCTTGGAGATGTGTCCCATGTTTGAGGAATTTTGTGCTATCCTCGACTTTGATCCTGACTCAAACTTGATTCTTCCTTCCACTGATATCCCTAGTCCTACTTGTGACTTGGCTGAATATCTCGACTGCTCGACCATTATCTCTCGCCGACTGGCTCAGGGTAAGGTTCTCAACATTGCGTCTATCATTGCCCATTACACTAACCCTAGAAATGCTAGCATTTATGATGCTTCTTGCGGAGCTGCTCTGATTTTGTGTATGACTTCACATTCCTTATTCTCGAGCACTTACAATGATTTTGTGCATGTTTGCCTTGGACTGAAATTGGGTAGGAACCCCATGGCTATGGTTCTTGACACGAAATAAATTTGTGCGCTCTTGTACAACACCCAAGTATAGGTCATCGTGCAAGTAGTAAACTGGATAGGACCAGGTTGATCCCACAGGGAAGATGATTGTGTACTAACGTAGGCAAATCTCATAAATAACATTAAAATATCAATAATTTAACAGAAGGTGTAGAACACAAAGTTCTACAGATTAACTACTAATTAAATCAATTAAACTAAATTACTAATTACTAATTAACTATGAAGATTTTAAAATAGGTTTTTACTTTATAAAAGAAAGGCGTTGGGAACACACGAATCGACAATGACCTAGCTATTTACCATGCACTCATTGTCGCTCTGACAAGCGGGTGTATTTGTAGAATATAACCGCGCTAAAAGAGAAAAATACATTAGAAAAGTCTACAATTCCCCTGTTTATCTGCAGTTTGAATTACAATACCAGTTTCTACACAAATTGATTAAACTATGATAAGTGGTATTGTTTTAGTGATTATTTGTGCAGATTACTGCTGCTGTATATAAGATTGAAGAATGTTGATAAAAGGGAGTGCTTAGGACTGATGAAGACTACTCAAAGCTGAAATACAAGGTTCGAGCGATCGAACATGATTTGAGCAATCGACGTTTCGATCGATCGAGTGGAGTTAAAGCGATCGACGTGTCTGCAGTTCAATCGATCGAGAGTTGTTCGATCGATCGAGGATGCCTTTTATCAGATTATACGCGCATGCAGCAGAAACGGGTTTTAAACCCTAGCATTAGGTTGAGGCTATATATATTCATTTTGTACACGTCCAGAGGGGCGCCCCACTTGTTTTTCTTCAGTTTTCATAGAGAGAGGAGAGTTGTTCTTGTTTTGTAGGTTATTAACCAAGCTTTGACATTACTAGTTGGGATTTTTCTTGTGATTTAATACGAGTTCTTCGTTTCAGGTTAAGTAGTTATCATTTTACTTACATATTGCACTTAGTTAATGGTAGTTAGTGTTTAATCTTACTGTTTATTTATGCTATATATGTTAAAATTTCAAGTTTTTATCGTTTTAATGAAAATCTCAAAACCAAACGTTACCTTAATGACTTTTCACGTTAAAAATAATTCTGAGACTCCTCAGATCATGTCTGAGTAGTCCGGGGTTGGGAAATCGTGATGAAACCGTGATTTCAGACCTCTGCCATGCACTATTTTTATTCCTGTGTTCGATCGATCGAATGTAGTTCGATCGATCGGACCAGAGACATAGTCGATCGATCGAAAGCGCGTCGATCGATCGAGGTTTCTGATTTTTGAGGACATCTAATACAGTATCTCAAGACTTTCTGTTTTACTGATTCGTTATCAAACTATCCCCAAATGCTCAGTTTGTCAAAACAGTCTTTAAACTTTAAGCCTTAAGGCATTTTCTTTCAATATATTTTGCAAACCACCCTCAATGCTAACACCATTGTAGGTGAGAGTCTTAACTATTGGATTAAACCACCTTTGTGTATTTCAAAATTTAATTGTGATGATATAGTCCCGGTCATGAAAGGACTATTGATTCTACATCCTTAGAGAAGTAAGGGATATTGTAGAAGTTGCCCTCCGTTGAGCTTAATTGCAGTTGCATGGTAGATGCTTGAGTCATGGGGGATTCGCGTGATCCCAACACTTTCTTTTATTAAGAAGAACCGTTTTCAAATTTTGTTTTATTTAAATAGCTAATAATTAGTTTAGTTAATTTAGTTGCTTTTAAGTTTAGTAGTTATTACTTGTAGAACTTCGTGTTCTACACTCCTCTTAAAATATTGAATTTTCTTTTCTTTTAGAGTCTAATCTAAGTCAATTGATTTCTATCCTTCCCTGTGGGATCGACCTGGTCTTACCAGTTACTACTTGCACGTCCACCTACACTTGGGTGTTGCACAAGAGCGCACAAGATTTTTCGCCGTGTCAAGTTTTTGGCGCCGTTGTCGGGGAAGGCGACGAACAATTCCTTAGATTACCTCAGTCTCTCTTCATCTCTTTCTGTTTTTATTTTCTTTTCTGCTCATTTCTTTTGGTAAACACTCACCTTGGGGACTCTCCTAGTTCATGTCCAATAATTCTATTGAAGGAATTTTTGGAAATCCTTTCTACCGTTCTGACTCTGATAGTTCCATTAACCCGATAGCCACTCCAACTGCATCAATGGATGATCATCAGAGTGAAAATGGTGACAATGTTGTGGTACCAATTGATGAGGCGCTACGTCCTCTTTGTGATCTCATGCAACCAGAACACGCACCTACGCCCTCTTGCATTCAAATCCCACCACATAATGGTGAATTTCAGTTTTGCAATGGGATGATCCAACTGCTTCCCACCTTTCATGGGATGGAAAGTGAGAAGGCATACTTACATATCACTGATTTCGAGGATGTTTGCAAAACATTCTCGCAGAATTGTCCTAGGGAGGTGACGCATCTAATGTTATTCCCCTTTACTTTGAAAGATAAAGTGAAGGCGTGGCTCCACTCCCTGAAACCTAATTCAATTTTCACCTGGCATGCGATGAGCACCGCGTTTTTAAAGAAATTCTATCCTACTCGTATGACCACAGACCTTCAACGTCAAATCAATTCCTATAAACAAAAGAGCAATGAAACCTTCACACATGCGTGGGAGCGTTTCAAAGATTTGCTTCTCTCATGCCCACACCATGGGTTTGAGAAATGGCGAACTATTAGCTTCTTTTATCAAGGATTGAATGGTGAAACGAAGAAGTTGGTAGAAACTATGAGTTCCGGACCATTTCTGCGTAAAAACACCGAGGAGGCTGAAGCCCATTTTGAATGGTTAGCCGAATACGCTCATGAATGGTCAAATTTTGACAATGTCTCACGCTCACAGATATCCTGTGTAGAGGAGAAAAGCCTATACCAACTAACCAGTGAAGATCACCTCATGACTAAATATGCAGAACTGGAAAAGAAGGTAGAGGAGTTAAGCATGAAAGGAGAGAGCTCTAGGCAAGTTATGCCTGAGGAACCATGCGGCACATGCAACATGTTGGGACATACAACTCAATATTGTCCCAATGTGCCGTATTTTCAAGAGCAGGTCCCTATGGAGATGAATGCTATGCAAGGTTTTCGAGGGGCGGGGAATTCCAACAATAACTTTCAAGGTAACAATAGATGGAATCACCCCGGTTTTGATTGGAGAAATAATGCTGGGACCCAAAATCAATATCAACAGCAGCCCTACAACAATAATCAATATCAAGGGCAAAACAATAGGCCGTCCCATCAATACAATCAAAACAGAACCAATACCTACAACCAAGCTCAACCCTCCAATGCGCCACAAACCAATACCTATGTGCCACTGCACAAGAAGGTACAAGAAGAAGAGCTACTTGCTAATGCCAATCTAACGCAGCAACTCATACAGATGATGAGTAGAATGTCTGCCACGTTAGAAAGGATAGATGCACGACAAGAGGGTTCAGGAGGAACATTCCCTGCCCAACCACTTCCAAACCCCAAAGGACACAACAATGGTCCTAACAATTAGGAACATGCTAAAGCTGTGACTACATTGAGAAGTGGAAAAATCATTGAGAAAAGCATGCCTCTGTCTACACCCGAAGTGTACAAAGAGGAAGAAGTGGTGGGAAATGAGTTTGAGCTACCATCTACTCGAGAGGAGGAGCCGTCTACTAATGACGAGGCAATAAAGGCAAACATTGAAGCTCCTAGAGTAGAGGAAGAAGTTGAACGAAAGCCTGGAAAGGAGTCTGTGAAGGATGAACCACCAAAATGTCCTTTTCCTGCACCTTATCCTCAACGGTTGAAGAAACCCAAGAATGAGACGAAGAATCAGGAGTTTCTGGAATTGTTTAAACAAGTTAAAATCAACCTTCCACTCCTAGATGCTATCAAGCAAGTGCCGGCCTGTGCAAAGTATCTCAAAGATCTATGCACGGTCAAGAGGAGGCAAAGCGTGAAGAAACATGCTTATGTCGCGTGCCAAGCAAGTGCGATCATTCAAAATGAGTTACCTTTAAAACTCAAAGATCCCGGTACACCTACTGTCTCATGTAGAATTGGGAATCAAAGGATAGATAATGCACTCCTCGATTTAGGAGCAAGCGTGAACCTGCTGCCATATTCAGTCTATAAACAGCTAGGGTTGGGTGAACTCAAACCCACCCGAGTCGCTTTGCAATTGGCAGACAGATCTGTGAAGTACCCTAGAGGGGTGTTAGAGGACGTCCTTGTCCAAATAGACTCTTTTGTCTTTCCGGTTGATTTTGTGATATTGGACACAGAACCTGTGTCTAATCCTGGAGCACACATCCCGATTATCTTTGGACGTCCATTCCTCAACACTATTGATGCCACAATCAAGATTAGAAGTGGTATCATGACTATCGTATTCGGGAACATGACATTGAATGTCAAGATTTTTTCTAATCCCCGACCTGAAGAATACGATGACGAGGAAGAGATTCATTACATAGACACAGTCATTGAAGATGAAGTTGACTTGGTCGACTACAAAGATCCTTTGGAAGTTGTGATGACTCAATTTGGCGATAGCTATCAGCCTGCGGAGTCAACTCCATTGGATGCTGACCTGAACCAGACGTGTCTTATGATGGATACGATAGAGGAGGATAGAGAAGAATGCATGTGGATAATGCCATATGAACAATTGCCTCCTAAAACTAAGTTGGCAATGCCCTCTAGTTTTCAGTTTCCGGAGTTAGAGTTAAAGGAGCTACCCAAAGAGCTAAAATATGCATTTCTAGGGACTGAAAAAACCTACCCTGTGATCATTTCATCTGCTTTAACTCATGAACAGGAAGGTAAGTTAGTGCAAATGCTAACCAAGCATAAGGATGCCATGGGATGGACAATTGCTGACCTCAAAGTCATAAGCCCATCCATATGCACTCATAAGATATATCTGGAGGAAGACGCTAAACCCTCAAGGCAAATGCAAAGGCGTCTGAATCCCAACATGCAAGAAGTAGTTAAAAAGGAAGTGCTCAAACTACTTGATGTTGGGATGATTTATCCAATATCTGATAGTCCTTGGGTTAGTCCAACCCAAGTGGTTCCAAAGAAAGCAGGCATAACGGTCATCCCGAACAAAGATGGTGAATTAGTACCAACACGTGTCCCCACTGGATGGAGGATGTGTATTGACTACAGGAAGTTGAATACTGTGACCCGTAAAGACCATTTTCCCTTACCATTCATGGATCAAATGCTAGAACGTGTGGCAGGTCACAAGTATTACTGCTTCTTGGATGGATATAGTGGATATAATCAAATTGAAATTGCTCATGAAGATCAGGAAAAAACCACATTCACTTGTCCATTTGGTACATTTGCCTACCGTAGAATGCCGTTTGGCTTATGTAATGCACCGGCTACCTTTCAGCGGTGCATGCTAAGCATATTTAGTGACATGGTCGAAAACATCCTTGAAGTCTTCATGGATGATTTTTCAATGTTTGTCCATAGCTTTAAAGATTGCCTCAGCAATCTTGAGCAGGTATTAATGCGATGTGAGGACAAACACCTAGTTTTGAATTAGGAAAAGTGTCACTTTATGGTGACCAAGGGAATAGTCCTCGGCCATATAATCTCCGATGAAGGAATCCAAGTGGATAAGGCCAAAATCGACATAATCTCAAATTTACCTGTCCCCCGTACAGTGAGAGACATCCGTTCGTTCTTGGGGCATCCGGGATTTTATCGTCGATTTATTCAGAACTTCAGTACAATCTCTTGACCTCTTTGTCAACTTCTTGTCAAAGATGCACCATTCGAGTGGTCAGAGAGTTGCCAAAAGTCCTTCGAGGATCTAAAAGAGCTCCTCACCTCTGCACCTATAATACAGGCACCTGATTGGAGTCTGCCTTTCGAATTAATGTGCGATGCTAGTGATTACGCCATTGGCGCGGTCCTAGGCCAGCGAAAGGACAATAAGCCATATGTGATATACTATGCTAGCCAAACTTTGAATGAAGCTCAAATGAACTATACAACTACCGAAAAGGAGCTGCTGGCTGTAGTATTCGCCTTGGATAAGTTTAGGTCTTATTTGATAGGGTCACCAATCGTCTGTTTTACAGATCATTCGGCCCTCAAGTATCTGCTGTCTAAGAAAGACGCTAAACAACGGCTCATTCGCTGGATACTCTTACTCCAAGAGTTTGATCTAACAATCAAAGATAAGAAAGGAGTAGAGAATGTGGTTGCGGACCATTTGTCACGGTTGACTTTTGTCGACAATACCGACCCCCAATCCATTAGGGGAAACACCGAATCATTGGTTGAACCAAGACAGAAAATGGTTCCTCTCATTCGCGCGCCATTTCTTCTTTGATGACCCATATCTTTTCAAGTACTGCGCTGATCAGGTTATCAGGCGCTGCGTCCCCAATGAGCATATAACCGTAATTTTAGCATCATGCCATTCTGAGGCATGCGGTGGCCATTTCGCGTCACAGAAGACCGCGCAAAAAGTCCTACAAAGCGGTTTTTACTGGCACACAGTTTTCAAAGATGCATATTCCTTTTGCAAGACATGCCAACGCTGTCAAAAGCTTGGAACTATTTCTAAAAGGAATTCTATGCCTTTAACCCCTATCATCATAATTGAGATATTTGATTGTTGGGGCATAGATTTTATGGGTCCATTTCCCAAGTCTAATAACTGTGAACACATACTCCTTACTGTAGAGTATGTGTCAAAATGGGTAGAAGCGATACCAACGAGACGAAATGACCATTGAACGGTCATGTCCTTTCTCAGAGAGCATATCTTATCTCGTTTTGGAACTCCGAAAGCTTTACTAAGTGACCAGGCAAACATTTCTGCAATAGACCTTTGGAGTCACTTCTCAAGAAATATGGAGTCCACCATAAAATTGCTCTTGCCTATCATCCACAGTCAAACGGGCAAGCAGAATTGGCTAACCGAGAAATCAAGCATATTCTCGAAAAGACGGTTAGTTCCAACCGAAAAGACTGGGCATACAAGCTAACCGACGCTTTGTGGGCATACCGTACAACTTATAAGACGAATCTCGGCATGTCCCCGTATAGGTTGGTTTACGGGAAAGCTTGCCACCTTCCTGTTGAAATTGAACATAAAGCTTACTGGGCGACACGCTCATTGAACTTTGATATTCAAGAGGGAGGTCAGTTACGTAAGCTGCAACTTGCAGAACTAGAGGAAATACGACGAGATGCGTATGACTCTGCAAGGTTGCATAAGGAAAGGTTGAAGGCTCGCCACGATCGTACGATTTTTCGTAAATCATTTGAGCCAGGGCAGAAAGTTTTTCTGTATGACTCTCGCCTCCACCTTTTCCCAGGAAAGCTCCGCTCCCGTTGGACAGGCCCGTTCATTGTAAAAACTGTTTTTCCACACGGGGCAGTTGAGCTTGTCAATCCTAAGAACGATGATTGTTTCAAGGTCAATGGCCAAAGATTGAAACCGTTCTTGGAGGACTTCCAACCTGAAGTTGAGCACATCCAGCTGGATGAGCCCAACTATTCTCCCACTTAAATTCTAAAGTGGAGTTCCATTTTGTTGTTGTATTTCTTTTCTTTCCCTGCATGTTAGTTTCCTCTCTTTTGTTCTTTTAAGTCTTTGTTCATTCTTTTTGCATTTGTGATCTAGTTCTAATCAGTTATACCTTAAACCACTTTGTTGCAGGTGCATAGATGCGAGGTGATGATGCTCATTCCATCGGTTCATGGGCTGATTCAGAATGTCGTTGTGGCACCTGGACTGAGGGTGAACTCACACCCTGCCCTTTGCTTCATCAAGATCCTGAAGCTCATTCTTTCATTGATGCTGCTCAAGGTTACATTCCATACCCATCGGACCTCCTTGACATCAATCTATATGAAAATATGGGATTTCAGGATGACGATGATGTGTATGAGGAAGAAGATCTGTACATGGGGAGAATGGTGGATGATGCACTCATGGCACAATGGGAAAATGATGATATGTGGGAGCCATGGGAAGATCATGACCTCCAGGATGTCATCCCAGAACGCCACAATGCCGTCTTTATTTTTGTTGATGACTTCCTTGTTCCTGAGTTGGTCCCATACCGCTATGTGCACTTGAGCTTTCTGCTATTCAGGCTCCAATGCCCCTTACCAGCTAGTGCATTTTGGGAATCCATGCCAATAGTGAGGTTGGAACTGAGTCACATCTCTTTGTTTCTATTCCTTGTTTTTTTTTGTTATTTTCATGTTTAACCCGTGTTTCTTGTGTTCGATTATCCTAATTTTGTTTTGTTTGTCTTTTGTTTTTCTTTCTTTGTCCAGGATTGTCACTATGCTTTTTAATGGTATTCCGGTATTCCTTCCACATCAACTGATTCATGGTTTTGGGCCCTACATAAGGCCCCCACACACTCCACCGCAAGAGGACAGTCCGTTGCGCAATTACACTCCTTTATCTGTGTCTCCATCCGGATCACCTCTTGCATGGGCTTTCAATTCCTTAGAGACACCAGACTTGCTCGATGATGTCCTTGCTTCTTTTCGATTGTTCTGGGAAAGGGAATCATCAAGTTTGGACTCCACTTTTGAAAATTCGGTGGATCATGAAGCGATTATGGAAGAGGAAATCTTTAGGCTCGAAGAATAGTGCTGCATTTCAGTTATTTCCGTTCATTTCATATTTCTTTTATCAATTGGAGTGTAATCCTTGAAGAATTTTATAAGTTTTAGTTTTATTTTTGGTTTTCTTTAGTTCAATAAGGTCTTGAATACCATTGGGGGTAATAATGTTGCAATATGGATGTTATTCTAAAGTTTTATTCCTATATAAATTGCAATTTTCTAATATGAGGATGAGTTTTTGGGCTTACATGTCCTGTACTGCACTGTTTTATCATTCTACTGTATGTCTAGAATAATGTTGGCTAGTTGGGGGTACATTGTGTCTAAATTCTGTGAAGTTTTGGGAAAATCTAGGTTCGATCGATCGAAAGTTTCTCAATCAATCGAACGTTTCACATTCTCGAGCGCTTGAAAGTGTCTCAATCGATCGAAAGTTCGATCGCTCGAACACATCTAGATCGATCGAGAATTGTATTTAAATGAGGCTTCCAGCGTACACTTCATCGGTCTCTTCATCTTCCTCACTCTCTCGAGCGATCGGCGACAGCTGGATTGGGCGATTCTCGAGCTTCAGGTCCCATTTTTGAAGGCTTCGGTCCCTCCCCTTCACCCCCTGCTTCATCCTCTTCATCACCCTCACACTCCCCTCTGCACACATTCCCGAGGTAAGGCCACGAGCTCCCCACTACAAGAAAATATGCTTTTTATGTCACTTTTAAATTTCTTTTTATGTCATTTTTATTGTGAGTGACATAAATATTTATTGTTCAACCTTTTTATGTCACTTTTAGACTGTTTATGTCACTTTTTCAAAAAAGTGACATAAAAACCTGATAATTTATGTCACATTTTAAAAAAAGTGACATAAATAACCAGGTTTTTATGTCACTTTTTAAAAAGTGACATAAATGAAAACGCGGTGGCAATTTTGTAAATATAACATTTTATTTTTATGTCACTTTTTGTAAAAAGTGACATAAAAAGATGATTATTTATGTCACTTTTTTAAAAAAAGTGACATAAAAACTTGTTATTTAGAAGGCTCCTTATTGCTTTTAAAAAGTGACATAAAAAAAAAATTGGGCGCGCAGGAAATCGAGGTTTGCGCGCAGATAGAAGCTCTTTTTTCCCTCTCTCGATCTTTTTCCTCATCTCCTCTCATCTTCCCCCACCTCCTCTCATCTCCTCTCATCTTCCTCTCATCTTCCTCCCGCCGGCAGCATCACAACCGTCGCCGCCGCCGCCGCCATCACCACCAGCAACATTGCCGCCGCCGCGCGCCTCTCTCTCCAGGTTTCTCTCTTTCTCTCCCCCCCCCTCTCTCTCTCTCTCACACACACACATAGCTACTTTATGCAAAAGGATAGGCTTGTCACCAGTTTGTGGGTGGGTAATGGTCCTTTAGATTAATAGATTATAAACTACCGAAGATTGCATGCATTTTTATGACCTTTAGCTTTAATTTATGATGTGTCGCATCTCTGTTTGATATGAATCCCTCTTGAAAAAGTGCTGATCAAAGAAAAAAGAAATTAAAATGCTCATCCATTATAGAAGGTCAGATGATGAAAGAAAACGCAAAAGGGTAGGATCTTGAAAACATGCTACAATGTAACCTGTCTCTGTAAATAGAAAAACACACACTGAGCCCTGTAGAGGCTTTGATTGAAATTAAAAAATAAAAAAAAAACAAAAACAAAAACAAAAACAAAAGAGACATTACAAACAGAGAAACCTAGTGTAATTTATCTAGTTATATACTCCCTCCGTCCCATAATAAGTGTCCACTTCTATTTTGCACAATGTTTAAGAAAGTTGTATTATATTAATTTTTTTGGTTCCTTGAAGAGTCACTTTCCAATTTTACCCTTAGATGTGATGAGTGTTTTGACTTTTTGCTTGTTTTGGGACCGCAAATAAATGCTATTTTGTCTTTATTACAAGGGTAGTTTTGGAAAGTAAGTAAAAGCTATATACCAATTTAGAAAAGCGGACACTTATTGTGGGACATCCAAAAAAGGAAATGTGGACACTTATTATGGGACGGAGGGAGTATCAATTTGTCCCAATTTATATGTCAGAGTGCCTTTATTGGACAAAAAAAAAGAGTTAATTGTGTGTCAACCACTGTGGAAGTCTCCAAATGGAAGATTGCTATTTACATTATGTTAAACCAACACTATTTTGAATACCAACTTGGTAAATGAGATGAAGAACATGTCAAAGTTTTGGTGACATTTCATGTTCAATGTATTCCAAAACGATATATTGATTAATCAATGTTAAAAGTCCTTACATCATTTTCTTTTGTGGTAATCAAAGTGCTCATATCTAATATTCAAATTTGCGATTACACAGCAGTCATAGATATAGAAAGGTCCGATTTATGTATGTTGACAAATATTTTAAAATATCATACCGTCCATCATTCTTACTAGCTAATCATTATTAATTTATTATACCAATAAACTTATTGAAAATGACTAGTACCAAGTACTCTCTAGATCTCTCTCTCTCTCTCTGTCAGCACATACACATTAAAAATTCAACCGCTTCGCCTGAAATTAATAGTTTTCAATGTGGCATAACTATGTGTTGATGTTCATATGGATCATCCACTTGTTTTCCAAATAGATTTTGGTTAGGGGAATTAGTGTTACCAAACTCTTGAGGAGAACACTTTAATATGTTGGGGATTTGGTATAGAAATGAATTCCTCTGAACACTTTAATTGGAAATTGATTCTTTTTTATGTTGGGACTGTAAAGTGTGCCTAGCAACTTATAAGCATGTTGGGTATCATCAATTGGCTTTTAGAAACTAGAAATGTCAATCTATGCATTCTTGGACTTTTCTGTCTTTGACATTGTAATGATCAACAAATTATTTTCTCCTATGCGTATTATAAACTTCCTTGACACTTACAACTTTCAACTGCAAGTGATATGATTATTTAGAGATTGATCTTTAATAAAATTAATGTAGAGGACTAAGATATATATATATATATAAGTGGGAGAATTCCATGACTTTTTGTCTTGCACTTTGTTTGGTTTGTCCGTTTATTTAAGGCACGGGACCAAAGTGACTCACAAAATCTATTTTTTTTTAAAAAAAATTTCTCACTGTTTATTCGTCTTCTTGTGTGTATATTTGTATGTGTCACTTGTGATTCACGCAGCTTATTGGCTAAGATCATGACAATGATGAGACCATGACACCTCAAAGAAAGCTAGTTTATTCTTCGTCTCATGTTCTATGATACTTTTCTGAACATTTGCTCTCTACTTTCGTACTAAAGGTGGTCCATATATGTTTTTTTGGGGGAAAATTACAGTGAACTCCATTGAGGTTTGGTGTAATAACATGCAACTTCTATGATATGAAATTCAAATTCAACTCGAATGTTAATTATATGAATTTGAGAAATCCTGTTAGTTTTTCTAACTTTATTTAAGAAATGGGGCTAAGTGTTGCGGAGTTATAAACCTCAAGGGAGGTTCTTGATTTTTTTGGCCAACTAACGGGGCGAGCTATTATTATACCGACCTGAAGGGAGGTCGAGTGAAACTTGCCTTTTGAATGATTTGCTCCATTACTTTCCAAGTTGTTTATGGCCCCATAATTCCATTTTTAGCACATGGTTTTGCTTGTCGGAGGCCTTTCCAAATTGGGAACTTTTTATTGTGGTTGTCAACTTGTTGATTGGTATGTTGCTATGCATATTAGTCTAAATCAATTTTAGCATCTATTTAGGACTATTGTTCAATGTTGCAGGTAATGCAACATTTTATATGTTTCATGTAACTGCATGTCTCTTTAGTTACCAGATGAGATTACCTCAAATTAAGGATCTAAATTCATCTGGTAAACATCTTTTTCTTTCAATAGCTGTGAACTTTCTCGGGTAATCGAGTAGGGCGGTATACCGTATCGAACATGTTATATATTTCAATTGTTGATTTGTCTTCTCAGCTACATTTTACATTTTTCACTTGTTGGTTTGTTCTCTCAGGTGCATTAGTATTTTGGTAATAGATCAAAGATGGCCATAGTCACTGTGTTGGTGTAAGGCTGCATATGTTTCAGGTTCATTTGCATTGCATAACTATATGCTAAAAGAATAGCAACTATTAGCTTCGATTGTGAATTTTTACTCTTGCCAAGTACTTCTAGGCTCTGTTTGGCTCATGGATTTAGTGAGAGAAAAGAAAGGTAAACACTTTCCTTTAGTTAATAAGGAACGTTGTGAGGAAAATAGTTAGGAGAGTAAAGTATAGTGAGACATAAATAAAAAATTTTGAATTTTGAAAATCACTTCCGTCTGTTCTACCTCAAGTTACAACTATTTCTTTTAAATTGTTAACTAATCTTATTCAAGCATGGAGAAAAACACAAGGGAATCGGATTTAAGTTGTAAGAAAGAAGGTAAGCAAAGTTAGAACTACCGGACGATTCATTGCTAACATCAACAACCTAAGACTTGATCATTTCCATTTTCTTTTCACTCACTAAATTGCAAACCAAAAATAGCCTTCGAGAGAGACTATATGAATCAAAGAGATTATAAATTTTCCAACAAGGGGATGAGATAGTTGTTAGATTAGGATAACTTCTTTGTTTGTACTCCATAGTTGTCTTCTAGTTCTTGACTTAAAAGAAGGTGACAATGAAAGTCCCATCTCTGCACTGAAAAATTTATGGATAAATTTGGTCTCCCAGTCTTTGACTCTAGAGGTTCCAATGAACTGAACACCACCATGTATGTACTTCCTCTTTTCCTTGCTTATTTGTTTTGGGTTCTAATCTTAATAGTAATAATAGAGGATGACTATAGTAGCACCTAGGTAGCATACGAGGACAAGGCTTAGCACACGTTTAGCACACTGTTTTGTATACCTTCTTGTGTACGTGCACGTGAAAATATGTGCACATGTTTTCATAGTTTGTGCACATGTTTATCACACTGTTTTGTATACATTCTTGTGTACGTGCATGTGAAAAATGTGCACTAACTTGCAAATGTGCTCAGGACGATTCCCTATATATTTATATATGCTCTATGATTTTTTTTCTTTTCTGTCTCTAAATTCATGAGCCCAGTAGAACTCTATTCTCTATGATGGATTTCTCTAACCATCATAGATGGTGTAGCAATAATTAGTTTGAGGCCCATCCTTTTTTATTGAATTCATTGCTCTTTTATGTTGGTTAGAGTAGGATTATAGATACAACACATGCAAATCATTGCTCTTTTATGTTGGTTGGAGTAGGATTATATATACAACACATACAAATTAAAGGTTGCTACGTTATTTGTTCTAGGATATGGATAGGTCTTGGATGAAGAAAGGACTATTGTCGAACGAATGCGAAAAAATGACTCTATGGAGCACTTAAGCTTGAAAAAACATAGTTTTGAGGGTTTTAAGTAGTGAATCGGTAAACCGGTTCACCAAATGCCACGAAACCTTACACGCACCTCAAACATACCTAAATAAACTTGTGGCAACTAACGGAATGAATAACGGATTCACGGTTCACCAAATATGCGAAAAAATGACTCTTTGGATCACTTAAGCTTGAAAAAACATAGTTTTGAGGGTTTTAAGTAGTGAATCGGTAAACCGGTTCACCAAATGCCACGAAACCTTACACGCACCTCAAACATACCTAAATAAACTTGTGGCAACTAACGGAATGAATAACGGATTCACGGTTCACCAAATATGCGAAAAAATGACTCTTTGGATCACTTAAGCTTGAAAAAACATAGTTTTGAGGGTTTAAAGTAGTGAATCGGTAAACCGCTTCACCAAATGCCACGAAACCTTACACGCACCTCAAACATGCCTAAATAAACTTGCGGCAAATAACGGAATGAATAACGGATTCACGGTTCACCAAATATGCGAAAAAATGACTCTATGGATCACTTAAGCTTGAAAAAACATAGTTTTGAGGGTTTTAAGTAGTGAATCGGTAAACCGCTTCACCAAACGCCATGAAAACTTACACGCACTTCAAACATGCCTAAATAAACTTTCGGCAACTAACGGAATGAATAACGGATTCACGGTTCTGAGTACGTCCCCGAACACATTGTGGTCGATCTCTCAAAACCTCCAAACATAGTTTTACTCTTTCATTATTTTATATACAACTAATTAATAATGAAACCCTTATCTTTTTTGTAGGTACAAAGTTTCACATTTTGATCGAAGGTTCTAACAAACAAACCACTTTTTTTGTTGGTCTAATTCTTTTTTGTTGCTTTCATATATAGGTTTGTTTGTACTTTTTGATGAATATGTAATATGTATATGTTATTAGTTTTACACTTGACTCAGATCGATTGTTTATTTTTTTGTTCATCCCAATTAATTGGTTGATATTGAGATGAATCGATGAATTTAGTAGTTGAAATATTGAGTTGAATTTAATTTTGTACAGGGTGCATGGTATTGTATATATATATGTACAGGGTGGTATATATTGTTTTTACAGGGTGATATTTATGTCACTTTTACTGTATTTATGTCACTTTTAAGGCTTTTATGTAATAATGTTGTTTGGTATTTATGTCACTTTAGGTTAAAAGTGACATAAATAAAATGGTATTTATGTCACTTTTAAGTATTTATGTCACTTTTAAGACTTTGATGTTATAATTTTGTTTGGTATTTATGTCACTTTTCTACTTTTATGTCACTTTATGTTAAAAGTGACATAAATAAAATGGTATTTATGTCACTTTTACGTATTTATGTCACTTTTAAGATTTTGATGTAATAATTTTGTTTGGTATTTATGTCACTTTTCTACTTTTATGTCACTTTAGGTTAAAAGTGACATAATTTATGTCACTTTTAAGTATTTATGTCACTTTTTATTAACAAATGTGTTGGTTTTATGAAACATTTATGTCACTTTTTCGAAAACATTTATGTCACTTTTAAAACATTTATGTCGCCTCCATTTATGTCACTTTTTATTGGAAAAAAAAGTGACATAAATACTTATTTATGTCACTTTTTAAGTGACATAAAAAGCCTTTTTCCTTGTAGTGCCCCCTCCTTCCATTTTCATTTAAATCTTAAATGGGGGTGCCCCCCATGGGTCGTTTGACCAGTTTCTTGTTAGTCTTGCTCTTATTACATGTGTTTTGTTATTTTCCGTTGCTTTTCCGATTCGTCCTCTCGTTGCTGCGCATCTCTGTTCTCGATCGATCGAGAAGCTTCGAGCGATCGAATATTCTTGTGTTTCGCGATCGATCGAGAAATTTCGAGCGATCGAAGTCTTGCATTGTTCGATTGATCGAACCACGTTCGATCACTCGAACTACAGCAGTGGCAGTTTTCTTTTTTTTTTCTTTATAGTTTCCTGTTTGTAATTGTCGTTTTCTTTTCTTTTCCATTTCAGGGTGTTCACAATGAACCCTGTTACAGGGTATCACAGGGAGAAGCCTTTTGACCTAGCCATTCCTGACCCGGTCCCACTTCATGGCTTCCGGCATACTCCCGACCGCCAGTGGTTCACACGCTACTTCCAGTCCCGGAAGGTCATGATTGAGCGACCACTCGAGACGGCATGGCTCTCTACGCCCTGGTATCTCGCTCGCCTCCGAGCCATGCCACACTGGTACGATTTGCTCTCTCAGGCGAAGAGAGTGAATCTCTCGTGGATTTTTGTGCGACGATGATTACAGATCCCGATGCCGCATTCACACTGCGATCATTCTTCCGCGGCCGGGAGATCGTGTTCAGTCCGGCTACCGTCTCAGCTGCTCTAGGAGTCCCGGAGGTACCCGACTGTGTATGCCCGCACCGTGCTGGCATGCCAGTGCTCTCACCCACTGCTGTTATCCGAGAGCTTACCGGGGGTGCATTACCAAGCTGGGATGGTACGGCCCTTATTGCTGATATTTATTTGACGGATAATTATCATATGCTCCACCTTGCGTTGAGCAATTGTCTATTGGTCACCTCCTGCCGGGAGAAGATTGCTGCCTGGTATGCTCATGTTTTATTTGCCATCGGGATGGGGTTACCAGTCTGTTTGCCTCGCCTATATATTGACTTCATGAGGCACCCCACTCGCTACATTGCTGTCAAGAAGCACCTGAAAGGTGCTTGGGCCATTCATAGAGTGATCGAGCAGGCCGGCCTCCTTCCCTTACCTGATGATGCGACTTCTCAGGCTCGCAGTCGATTTGGCGAGACAGCTTCTCGCCGTTCAGATGCTCAGAAGAGGAAAAGAAAGGGAAAGGGGAAAGCGAAAGTTGGAGAGAAGAGGAGGAGAGTCGATGGCACCGATACAGAGGGTGCAGCTTCAGGGACGCCGACAGAGGCTGAGGAGCTTGATTCTGACGATGAAGTTGATCCTCTGATGGAGGTTGCTCAGTTTGAGCTGAGACAGCGATCTCAGGCTCAAACTCAGGCCCAAGGAGAGTCTTCGTCATCCGTGCCTCTCCCGACGATTCATGAGCTATTGTTGGAGGAGAGGGAGGCTCGGATCAGACTCGAGGGCCGGGTGGCCCACATGACGACATTGTTAGAGGCTATTCTGATTCAGTTGGGGGTTGACCAGTCATTACGTACTTCTCCACCTACTGCTCCTGCCGCACCACCTACCACTACTCCCCCTACTGCACATCCTACGGTTGATCCGTCCACTTCTGAGACCCTACCACCACATACTGATTCTGTTCCACCATCATCCTCGGCAGCACCACCTTCTGCGGAGCCCCCACTTCCACCACCTCCAGTCATCACTGAGAGTGACCCGACGACGGCTAGTACTGTTGTTGAGGGTGGAGTTGCGGATACCTCCGATGCGCCGATCGAGATATTATCAGATGTTGCGGAGGATGCGTAGGTGGTGACTGTGCGAGTGTTTGGAGAGTTTTGATGTATTTTCTTTCTATTTTTTTCTATCTCTCTGCTCTCTTTATGTACATGTTTTTTTGGATTATGTGGGACTGTCGGTGGTTATATTTCGACTGTTGGATGTTTTTTGAGATTGTACGACCTCTATTATCACTGCTATGTCATTTCCATTACTTTACTTTTACAGTGATTATTTTTGTTTTCATTCATAGATCATACGCTTATTGTACCTTTGTATATCTTTCGTTTGATCTTGGTTGCTTGGAGATTGAATATGTCTTTACAGATTGTTACGCTTGCAGTCATTGCGTTGCTTTAGCAGGTGATATCTTTTTATTTCTTGTTGAAAATCAACTTCTGAGGTCATCGCGATTTTCAGTTGGGGGTGGGATGTAAATAGATTATCACCTGAGCACGTTTATGTTATTAGCAATCTGATTTACTTTATTGCACATTGAACGATCATGTTATTATGAACTTTATCAGTGGAATACTTTTAAATATTCTCTCTTACTTAACCGCTATCAAGCGATGATACATTCATGTTAATCTCATCCTTTTATGAATTACATTCACGCGTTTTTCTAGCGTCACTAAGACAAATGCATATGTTGAACATTCTAGTATCCAACACCCATTTGCACGCGTTAATAGCTATGCTGAAAACTTAAACAAGAGTTAATACGATTGTTATGCTTTAAGGAATAAATAGTGGAAACTAGTTACCCTTAGTGAGCTTTTGAGCCCAAACTTCAATTCTGAGGGACTTATCACAATAAATTCGAATTGTTTTTCTTGAATATACTTTAAATTCGTTGAATAGTCTCAAAATTCTTCATTTAGGCTGTTTATTAGAGGAGAACGTTCAGGATTTACTAATTAAAACTCAATGAACACTGAAGTGCTAAAACTAAGAAGTTAAGAAAAATGATTTAAGCCATCGTTATTCATTCCTTACCTTTTTCATATACCTATATCAACATCCAACAATCTATTAACCCCAAATTGATTAAATATTGCCAATATGAAAGCCCAAAACCTTTCATTTGATACTTTAACCTCCATAAACCCGATTGCACATCTATTGTGACTAAAAAAATTGTTGAGGTATGTGACGAGAGGGGAGCAGTTATGGAAGGGATTGTATAAAAAGAAAAAATGCAAAGGGATGTTTTAGGTTAAAAAAAAAAAAGAGAGAAAAGGAAGGAAGAAGGAAGGAGGAGTAAAAAGAAATAAAAGTATATGAGAAGAGAGGATGGTTGGAATAAAGAAGAAATAAACTAGTCATTATCACAAGCTAAGGATGTGCAATTCTCGCCCCTCTTATCTTCACTCCACTGATTAAAAGCCGGTAAGTCAAAGTCTTAATGATTTCTAACAACTTGGTTTGAACATGAACGTGTACTTTGAGTATCCACGATATTTCGCTCCTCTAATAAGTAGTATTCCTTTCATGAGACTATACACTCTAAATGTTCGTCCTTTATCGAGTTAGGTGTGAAACACTAGTAGCCAGAACATCATTCTTATTAAAGTTTTCACACCATGAGCGATCATGACCAAACAAGTTTCTGTGAGATGTTCATTTTTGAGTGCAGACCCATGTGAGAATTGAGTTGAAACTACAAATTCCAAGAGCATGATAGTCTAAACAATTCTTAATAAAGTTGGATGCATAGTTATTGACTTCACAGACACACGGATACATGAATGTAATGCATATATATAGTTGTCTTGGTCACATGAGGAACATGTGGATTTCTTCATGGTTTGTATGAGGTTGATATGTTATGTGGAGCTAAATTGATAGTCGAATGGGAAAGAATGTTTGTAAGTTTTTCTATATCTTTTTGAGCTTAAAAATCTAGAATTTTGTGGGTAGATTCACTGCAAACCCTCACGAGACAACACTCGTCCACTAGGGGAACCTAGGGGTTTAACGGCTTGTTGTATTTGCTAAATGCAACCGCGATTCCTGCGAAAGCGAGTTAGGTAGTGTCTCTTTCTAAATTAGATTAGTTTGCTTTAGTTTATTTTTGTTACTCTAGTCGTTGTAGTAGTAGTTAGCTTGTTTTTCTTTTCGCTTTATTGCTAGGGACTAGCAATTCGCTAGTTGGGGGTTGTGACAAGCGGGTGTATTTGTAGAATATAACCACGCTAAAAGAGAAAAATACATTAGAAAAGTCTACAATTCCCCTGTTTATCTGCAGTTTGAATTACAATACCAGTTTCTACACAAATTGATTAAACTATGATAAGTGGTATTGTTTTAGTGATTATTTGTGCAGATTACTGCTGCTGTATATAAGATTGAAGAATGTTGATAAAAGGGAGTGCTTAGGACTGATGAAGACTACTCAAAGCTGAAATACAATGTTCGAGCGATCGAACATGATTCGAGCGATCGACGTTTTGATCGATCGAGTGGAGTTAAAGCGATCGACGTGTCTGCAGTTCAATCGATCGAGAGTTGTTCGATCGATCGAGGATGCTTTTTATCAGATTATACGCGCATGCAGCAGAAACGGGTTTTAAACCCTAGCATTAGGTTGAGGCTATATATATTCATTTTGTACACGTCCAGAGGGGCGCCCCACTTGTTTTTCTTCAGTTTTCATAGAGAGAGGAGAGTTGTTCTTATTTTGTAGGTTATTAACCAAGCTTTGACATTACTAGTTGGGATTTTTCTTGTGATTTAATACGAGTTCTTCGTTTCAGGTTAAGTAGTTATCATTTTACTTACATATTGCACTTAGTTAATGGTAGTTAGTGTTTAATCTTACTGTTTATTTATGCTATATATGTTAAAATTTCAAGTTTTTATCATTTTAATGAAAATCTCAAAACCAAACGTTACCTTAATGACTTTTCACGTTAAAAATAATTCTGAGACTCCTCAGATCATGTCTGAGTAGTCCGGGGTTGGGAAATCATGATGAAACCGTGATTTCAGACCTTTGCCATGCACTATTTTTATTCCTGTGTTCGATCGATCGAATGTAGTTCGATCGATCGGACCAGAGACATAGTCGAGCGATCGAAGATATTTCGAGCGATCAAGAGATGATGAAGTTCGATCGATCGAAAGCGCGTCGATCGATCGAGGTTTTTGATTTTTGAGGACATCTAATACAGTATTTCAAGACTTTCTGTTTTACTGATTCGTTATCAAACTATCCCCAAATGCTCAGTTTGTCAAAACAGTCTTTAAACTTTAAGCCTTAAGGCATTTTCTTTCAATATATTTTGCAAACCACCCTCAATCCTAACACCATTGTAGGTGAGAGTCTTAACTATTGGATTAAACCACCTTTGTGTATTTCAAAATTTAATTGTGATGATATAGTCCCGGTCATGAAAGGACTATTGATTCTACATCCTTAGAGAAGTACGGGATATTGTAGAAGTTGCCCTCCGTTGAGCTTAATTGCAGTTGCATGGTAGATGGTTGAGTCATGGGGGATTCGCGTGATCCCAACACTTTCTTTTATTAAGAAGAACCGTTTTCAAATTTTGTTTTAATTAAATAGCTAATAATTAGTTTAGTTAATTTAGTTGCTTTTAAGTTTAGTAGTTATTACTTGTAGAACTTCGTGTGCTACACTCCTCTTAAAATATTGAATTTTCTTTTCTTTTAGAGTCTAATCTAAGTCAGTTGATTTCTATCCTTCCCTGTGGGATCGACCTGGTCTTACCAGTTACTACTTGCACGTCCACCTACACTTGGGTGTTGCACAAGAGCGCACAAGATTTTTCGCCGTGTCATGCTCTATGGAATATATCCCTCTTCAGTATTCTGCATTTTTCTAAAGATAAATAATCAATCGTCCTTACATGACCGGTACTATATCATCACAATTGATTTAAAATACTTAAAAGACAATTTAAAATAATGGTTTAGACTCGTGCTATGAATGGTGCTAGTATTCAAAGAGGTTTGCTAAAAGACATTGTAGAAAATAGCCTTAAGGCATAAGGTTCTAAAACTATTTTGACAAACTGAGCTTACCTAGACAGTTTGATAATAAATCTTAAAAGCAGAAAGTCTTGGGATCATTAAAAGGATCATCTCAGGAATTTACATGTTCGATCGATCAACGCGCTCTCAATCGATCGAACTACATCATCCTGTAATCTATCGAAATATCTTCGATCACTTGACTGTGTCTCCGATTCGATCGATTGAGCTAACTTCGATCGATTGAACACAGGTTTTTCTGCAGTGCATGGCAGAGGCTGGAGATCACTATTTCATCGTGATCTCCCAACTACTGGACTATGCTGACAATATTTTAATTACAGAAACTAAGTTTTTAACGTATGAAATCATTAAGGCCATGTTTGGTTTGGTTTTAAACATATATGGAAAACTATGGTTTAAAAAACTAGCATCCAAAACTACGATTCAAACAGATTATATCTACTAGAAACTAAAGACATAATGTGAAGAACTATATTATAGAACTTGTCTCAAACTTCAACTAGTAATCCTAACTAAATTAATATCCAAGCTAAAATACCTACGAAAACATAAGAACTCTCCATCTCTCTATAAAACTTATGAAACAAAAAGTGGGCATCCTTTGGGACGTGTTTACATCAATTATTTATAGAGAAAACCTAGGCTAGGGTTAACAACATGCGTATTGTTGCGCTGTCCGCAAAATTCTAATAAAGCCATGTTCGATTGATTGAACCGGGTTCGATCGATTGAACTTTAGTATTCCTCAAGTGCTTGAGAGGCCGTCGATCGTTTGAACCTTCAATCGCTTGAGACTTCATTGATCGCTTACACAAAACTCATCATAAATGCATCTCATTGTACATAAACTGGCAATGTAAAACAACTACAGATAAAACGAAAAATTGTTAACTAGACTGTGTTGTATTCTTGTTATAGAATGGATATATTCTACAAATACGCCCACTTGGCATAACCCCCAACTAGCTTACTATCTGACATCTGGGAGGCTCATGAAGTGGGCATTAGAGTTAGAAGAATTTGAAGTGGTGTACAGACCTCGAACGACAATAAAGGAACAAGCAGTGGCAGACTTCCTAGTGGAATTCATGCGCTCGGAAGACCCAGTCGAGGAGTTCAACCCACCTGAGTTACCGCCCGAGCTACAGCCTAACATACTGACCTGTGTACTTTATGTGGATGGGTCCTCAAATAAGTAAGGCAGTGGGGCAGGAGTCTTCCTCACCACGCCCGATGGGATCCAACTAGAGTACACCCTAAGGTTTGAGTTTCAAGCTTCCAACAACGAAGCCGAATATCAGGCTTTGTTGGTCGGGCTACAGTTGGCTACCTCAATAGGCGCACAACAAATTCAAGGGTACAACGACTCCCAGCTAGTTGTCAACCAAGTTTGCCAGGAATATGAAGCCTGGGAAGACAACATGGTGGCCTACTTGGCCCTCATCCGATTTGTCATAAAGAAGTTCAAAACGAGGGAAGAAAATACTAGGGCCAATCGATTGGCACGACTAACATCATCTTCAAAGTCAGACCTCCTAAGGATAAGGGTAGAGTACCTATCTGAACCTAGCGTGTCCAACTCAGAGGGCATCGAAGTCGACCCAATTGACATGGGACCCAGCAGGCTGGATCCTAGTGTAACTTTCCTCAACACCAGGATCCTACTGACCGGGAAGGATGAAGCTCGATGTGATAGATATTAAGCGACTAGATAGCACTTCATGGATGGCGTGTTGTACAAAATGGGATTTACCCTGCCCTACTTTTGATGCATCCACCCATCTCAGGTCCAAGCAATCTTATATGAGATCCACGAAGGAGTGTGTGGAAACCACATCGGAGGTCAGGAGCTTTCACGAAGGCCCCTACTATGAGGTTACTATTGGCCCACGATAGTCCGAGACTCCAAAGATTATGTCAAGTGATATGAAAAATGTCAAAGACATGCCAACATGATCAACCTCCGGGTAAGGCTCCAAACTCCAATCCTCAGCCCCTGGCCATTTGCTCAGTGGGGCATTGACATAGTCGGGCCCCTTCCCAAGGCAGGTTAGGTTTGCCATCATCATTGTGGACTACTTTACTAAGTGGGTAGAGGCCAAGCCCTTGGCAACTATAACCGAGAAAAAAATGGAGAGTTTTATCCAGAAGAACATCGTCAGTAGGTTCAGCATTCCCTGGGTACTAGTCCGCGACAATGACAAGCAGATCAACACCTTGATATTCAGGCAATTCTGCTCAGGCTATGGTATATCAAATCACTGCTCTTCTCCTGAGCATCCTCAAGCTAATGGCCAAGCTGAGGTGACAAATCAAACAATTCTATAGTCCATTAAATCCAGGCTTGAACTAGCCAAGGGACTTTGGGCTGATGAACTACCGACCGTTCTTTGGTCCTAACGTACCACTCCCTGAGCGACAATAGGAGAGATACCGCTATTACTTACCTATAGCTTTGAGGCAGCAGTACCCATAGAGCTCAGATTACCAATGTACCGGGTGGTGAATTTTAGCGAACAAGGCAATGAGAAAGCCCTTAGAGGGGTTCGACCTAACAGAAGAAAAAAGAGACCTGGTATATTTAAAGGTGGCAGTATACAAGCAGAGGGTCTCGCGATACTTTAACAGCAGGGTAAAATGCTGCAGTTTCTAATGGGGGACCACGTTCTCAATGGAGTCAATCAGTCCACCAAAATTTTGAGTCACAAAAAACTAGGACCAAATTGGGAAGGCCCATATAAAGTTACCCAAGTTAATCGACCGGGAACCTACTGGTTGCAAACGCTAGATGGACATGGCCTGTCACACCCATGGAATATGGAGCATCTACGAAAGCATTTTCAGTAAACTGTGGGCTAGAACTGGTTAGGGACTTATGTTTACACAAAGTTATAGCTCTTCTCGAGCAATCATAGTATTTTTTCAGGTTGAACAAAATCCATTAATGAAAAAAAGTTCCTTACCAATGTTCCACCACCACAAAAAGACCTCAGGATCACACTTAAGGCACAAATAAGACCTCGGGACCATACCCGAGGCACCAAAAGACCTCGGGATCACACCCAAGGCATCGATTTCGCTTAGGTCCATAACCTACAATGGGGGAAATCCCTCTAGGTGGCTGATGATAGCAAACTTTAAAAGACCCTGGAACTACCAACATTCTAGGTCAGTTTCCTATAGTCACTTCTTGCACAAACATCCGCCTTAGCAAAAGCTTGGGGGGCAAGGGAATATTGAACTAAAATAGGAAATCACACCGAGCACTAATAGTACTTAGAATAACCCCTAAAACATTTCTATGTACCTACAATGCCCAGAGCTAACCGACCGGGTAGTAACAGGATTAAAAGATGACATTTTCCCCCGGAAGGGACCTACAAACCTCCTACTCATCAATAATTCAAGAAATTTAAGGCATTACAGGTCTCTAAAAGACTAAGCATTCTCTACCGGTCACAGTCCTAAGCCTTTTCGTAAGGTAGGGTTCTGATAAGACTACCAACTGATCAAACACGGGCATTCACAAGGGAATGCTAGCAATTAAAGTGCTAACATGGACAACAAATGGCACAAAGGTAGCCTCGGAGGGCCTTTTACCATTCAACTATCAAAAAGTACATAGCTTTGGGGACAAGTATAGTATCCTCCCCCCTCTCCCCCAAAAAAACCAACAAGACGAGTGCAAAAGAAAATAAATACAAATACGGGCCGAGGACTAAGAGTAGTCCACCACCACCACTTCATCCCCGACCTCTCCGCCGATGGCATCATCCTCTATCGGTGCATCTCGAACAACGGCTCCTTCAGTAGCAGCGTGCTACGTATCCCAGAAGTTACAATCTATCCCTTCAGAAGCTGAGAGGTTCCACTCTGGATGGTCTCAGGCTAACCTTTTTTTAGGTCCGCGTAGCCCTGAAAGAAGCCATCGTCAAAGTCGTCCTCAGAAGACCTTGTAGCCGCCGCCTCGGATAGAGCTCTCTCCCGAGCATCCACCACCGCCAAACTTGCTCGGATAGCATTTAGTTCCTCTAGGGCAGTCCCCAAATCTACTTGTGCACTGCCCAAATCCAGAGCCATGCCCTTCACCTTGTCATTCTCAACGGCCAGGGTAATTTCCTTGGCCTCCAAGGCTACCCTCTCCTTTGATAGAGTAGCTTCAGCAATGCCAGCCCTCTCGGCTAAGGCAGGCAAAAGAGACCCGGCTCTGGTAGCCATGGAGCCAACCTACAAAAATCAAGCATAAATCGGTCAGTTATTACAAGAAATGAAAAGAAAAAAGAAGGCAATGGAGAAGAGTTACTCATAAAGTGGGAGAGACTGTACAGCTATCCCTGAAAAGTCTATGGAGACATATTGGCACAGATCTCCACTTAGCTCAGGAGAAGGCCTAGTCTGATTCTCTCACGGATCTCTGTCGACTCTCCTAGCGGCATCCTGGAAGGTATATCTTCCTGGGGAAAATACGGGTGCCTCAAAAGGCTGATGGGGCTTGTATATAACTTTTCGATCTCCCGATCAGGTCAGCAACATTGCAATATTTGTAGGTTCCTCTGCCAATACCCTAATCCTTTCCTAGCACTCGTCAGGAACGTTTGGCAGATCGGTCGATCCCACTGCAAAGCAAGATAATTAGCTCAAAAACTGCAACAAAAGCAAAAAAAAAAAAAAAAAAAATTGAAAAGAAAAATAGACATGGAACAGGGACTTGCTCCTCAACTTCCTCGCCCAGGAAGTCCTTAGTTGAATCCCCTCTTATAGAGCCCAAGGGTAGATACTTAGAAGAATTTCTTATTCTACCCCTTCTTGTTGCTTGGGTAGTTGATGATGATCGTTTTCCCCTGCCAAGCTCCCCGAGAAAAGAACCCGACCTCCCCATGTACCAAGAGTAGTCGGTAGGTCCATAGAAACTCTTGTAGGGTGAGTTTGAACCCAAAGACTTGGGGCTAGAGAGAGATAGACCCTATAAAAAATTGCCAACCATTCAGAGCAAGCTGCCCAGGAGCGATCTCAAGATAGATCAAAATGTCCTGGGCGACTGGATGAAGGGGAATGCGAAGACCAACCATGAAAGCATCCTCGTAAAGGGTCACGAATCCTGACCGGTATATATGAGCCCTTCCAGGGAGTACGGTCAAGGAGTAATGGCTAGGAATATCATACTTACCCCTGATTTATTCCAGATTGGCGACGAGCAAACTGGAGGAAATCCACTTGTTGGAAAATGCCACCTCGGGGTTACTGGGGATCGACACTGCATCGCCTGAGCCCCATAATATAGAGGCTACGGGGAGCTCCTGATCCGCCTCATCATCGGATACCCAGATAGAAATCCGCCCTTCACTATGGTGATCAGAGTAAGAGAGTGACAGGGGGTCCAAGCTGGTGTCCGGGGTACCCGACCTAGATTATTCATCTTCTAATCGGGATGGCGAGTTGAAGCCAGAGTGACACCTCTCCAGAGCTCCTACGGTGGGATGGGAAAGTAGTTGGTGACCTAAGTAAGGGCCAGGAACCCAAAGCCTAAGGTGTAATGAGGACAAGACTAAAATCCTAAAAGGAAAGAGGTACAAGACTTTCAGGTTTAAGTAACACTCGGTTAGAACAGTCATAGGATGGTTTAACTGTTTAATTACACCACCTGATCTAAGGAATCAACAGAATCTCAAATAGAAAAAATCCCACTCCCTCACAAGCCCTAGCGGATTTTTATTCTCTAGCTTCACTCGGAAATGAAGGAGAGAAAACAAAAATAGTGAATTATAACGCCAGAGAGTTGAAGACTTACAAGAATTAAGTGCGAAAAAGAGCTTGGGAGGCTTGACCGAATGCTTTTTCTCTACAACCGTTCGATAATCTCTTTCAGTGACAGCTGAAGCAGTAAATGTGCACAAGTGCCCTTTATATAGATAACACAGATAGCCTAGATCATCTCAGATCCAATAGTCTAGCACAACTCTAGCCTAAACATACACCAGTTGGCGCCTCGGGTAGTCCAAGTGGCACCTTGAACGACGTGCATGTTAAAGGCACGAGTGATGGATTGGTTGGGATATGATTGCCCAGTTACACCTGAATTGGTCTTGTTGAATCCTAACTAGACCAATGACTCCTCGACACGTGGCAAGCACTGACCTCAAGCTCCCAGGACAATCGCTAAGGCCATGCCTCGTTCAACCATGGCGACTGTTCCAGCCCGAGCAACCTCTTGAGCTGCTTCGAATGGTTTGCTGTGTTATACTAATTTCCAACCCTCATCTAATGGAGCATCACATTAGCCTTGGAAATAGGGAAGCAGCTGATATGTATAAAAACTATAAGCTATGGGTCAATCTTTGCCACCTTAGAAAGGAGTGCCAAGTCATCCGGTAACTGCACTCAACGCATAGTCATTCCGAGCGGTACATCAAGAATTGCAGGTCAAGAATACAACGTAGACTCATACCCGCAAAGGACTAGACATGTCACAGAACGTGGTCTAGAATATTTTAGAATAGTTTCCTACACAAGCTAGAAGACTAATGAAAAGAGTAGATTGTTTCCTAATCAAATTAAGAGACTCCCATGATTTGTACCAATCAATCCCGACCTACCTGTGTTACCGTAATAGTTTATTTACATTGTATGGGTAGGTCTCTTGTATCTATAAAAGAGGTCGCTTACACCTGTCAAAGGAAACATCTGATCTCACTTGCATACACTTTACCAGACCGGTCTCTGGTATTTCCAACCCCATTATTGGTCCCCCTAGCAAATTTCATATAATAGTATAAGTGCTCCGATACACAACATGGACGTAGGTTTCTTAATTAACAAAGATGAACCACATACAAACTCACTTGTCTATTTTTTCTTCACTACAACCAAATTCAGGCATCATCATATAACATGGTCTAAAATAACAGAACCACCTATCACTACAAATAAGAAACAGAATAAACAGTGCAGTGAATGAGTTTATAATACAAAAGTACTAAAGATATAGAGAAGAGAGACAAAAAAAAAAAATACAGCATAGCCCTTGCTCTCTCATCTAAACTATCCCAATCAATATGAATCTGGTTATCAGAAGCAGGATAAGAAACATCAGTTGGAGAAGGAGGAGGTAGCAGAATATTGCCATTGGATGTAGTGGTCCCCCCTCCACCCTCAGCAACTACAATAGTAGTCGCTGGGTCACTCGTTGTAGGGACATGAGGTATAGTGGATGAAGGATCAACAATGATCGGAGGTGGTGTAGGTGGTGGCTCAGTAACAGGAGGTGGAATAGTAGATAAGGATGGAGAAGTGGGTGGTATGTGGAGTGCTGGGCTACCCCCAACTGAACCAAAGTCGTATCCAACTGAGTGGTAAGATGATCATCCTTGCCCTCAAGTCTTATCTATGCCTCTCTCTCCTCCATGAGTATAGTGTGAATAGTCTGGAGAGACATAGATGACTCTTCCTAGGCTGGAGCCTAAGTCTGCTGTCTTAGCTCAAATCGCTCCACCTCGACAACAGGATCAATATCATCCTCGAAATGACACTCCTCAGCTTTAGATGGCATCTTAGAAGCTACCTCAGTGTCAGTACCCTCTATTCTCCTCTTTCCTTTTCAACTTTCTCTTTTTCCTTTTCCTTTTTGGTTTCATTTCCGCTCGTCAGAGCGGTGCACTGCTGCCTCCCTAAACTGACTAGAAGCATTCTTCATATCATTAGTGGCTAAAAGGAGTAAACCTTACTAGGCAATGACACGATGAATAGCCCAGGCGCCTTTTAGATGTTTCTTAACAGCGATGTAGCGAGTCGGCTGGACCATAAAATCAATGTAAAGATGGAGCAAACAGACTTTCTGTCCTATCCCTATAGCGTACGATACCCGTCCATACCATCCTAGGAATGAGTCAAGATAGGAGGTAATCAGGATGTAATTGCACAGGGCAAGTTGAAGCAAGTGGTTTTTGTGTTTGAGCAATTTATCTTTAAGTTCCAAATCCTAACGGTACCACCTGTGATTTACTGGCCAATAGTAAAGAAGGAGGTCTCAATGGTTCCTGGGAGAGGAGGATATACACGATCAGGGACCTCAGGCATGCCCAAAGCTGTGGCAACTATGGCCGGTCTAAAAATAAACTCCCGTCCTCGAAAGATAGATCAGTATGTGAATGGTGCGATGAGGTCCTCAATCATTTTGGCGCATGCCCCAAGAATCTATGAGATATTAACCCTCTTAGCATGGGTAAGCATGTCAAACCAGTGAGGCATTGCTTGGATACGAGCCAAGAACCATAGAGATTCGAGTCAGATGGTATCCATAGGATGCTCATCATGACCTTTCGCATTTAAAAATAAAGCGTATACCATTATCGATCAAGGGTGCTCCAAAAATCATGAGCTAGGACCGAGTTAGGTATAAGGAGGTCCAGATGTTTTTCCTTGTGGTAGCCTGTAACTAGATTCATTAGCGCAGCTAGAACAAAAAAAAACAACAAGAAAAAAAAGAGTAAATGAGTAAAACAACCAAGAAAAATAGAAACTATTTCTGTAATTCGTTGATTGATCGAACTTTTTTGATCGATTGAAACTGGGTCAGGTTAGATCGCTTGAGCCCAATTTGATCGATCGAACACAAAAAATTGGTGACCCAAAGAAAAAATCACAGAAACAAGAAAGAAAACTAACAGAAATATTAGTTAGTTGGTCTCAAGACCAATGGGGGGCACCACCTCTCGTTATCTAGCGTCCTAGGTATAGGGTTTGTGGATATCGCAGGCTAGCCATGCTTTTTAAAGTTTTTCAAATTCAAAATACGAGTTGCCACTTAATTTTTAAAGGAAAATTAAGAAACTATTTTAAAAGCAAATTGATCTCTTGGAAACCATAGATTTTTAGGTACGGGGATTATGGAATGAGAGGGGAAGGAGCCCGACGGACTAAAATACCCACTCTCATCCTATCTCGTGATAGGCCTCTACTCAACATCCTGTTTAATCAAATTATTAATCTAAGCATGCCCTCAACTAATAGATATATATACATTACAAAAGCATGTCAAAAGGGCTGCAAAATTGCTAATGATAAAAAGCATACAAAACCACATAATTTAAATAGCAAGCAAAATGACATGTAATAGGGAGCGAGGAAACATACCTATGATCCAGCTACGATATTAAAATATGCAATGCATACACAAAATAGAAAGCCTAAGAAAAGGTCTCGAATACATATATACACATAAGGCAATACCTAATCTAAGGTGTCGCGCATGGAGTTGAGAATCAATAAAATCGAGAAATAAAATAAACTAGAAAAAAGTAGAAAAATCATACCTCCATAGTGCTACAAAACAAATGTTAGTTCACATGGTGGAGCATAATATAATATCAATTCCTACATATCAAACTCCTAGCTTAAATCTAACAAACATGGAGAAAGTTTACCAAATCATGATTCCTTCTAATTTGTTGAAATCACAACACCTCTATAGATATACAAGTCTCAACTAGGAGCCAATGTAATGTCCATATAGAGATGGTACATTTTCAACATGATTAAAAGGAATCCATGACTAAACTCAACCAATCATAACTTATTTCAATGATTTACAATTTAAAGTTCTAAGATACAAGTATCATAACCTAAACATGATGATGATAATGAATGCATGAACATGAACAATCACAAACTATGAATCATTCATTGATTTGGACCATTTAGCCTCTGGATTTAAGCTTAATAAATCCTAATCAAAACACATTTAAGCCTTAAGGCATTTAGAAAATAATTTGGATCATCATTTATAAGAAGTATGAAATCTATCACAGGATTCCAGAGAACAGACTAGACTTTCACAAATAGGAAAATCATAATTTCCATGGTTTGATCTTAATGATATTTGGATATGATATGCGTATGTGAATATAGTTTCTAACCCAAAAAGAAAATCAAAGATCAAATGGTCCAATCTCTAGGAATGGACCAAGACTAGACATTACGTAGGATTTGTCAACTCTCTGTCTAAAGATTTGTATGATTTTCTAAAACTAGTAAACAAATCTGAATTACTTCAAATTTTTTGAGGATCTCATTAACACATTTAACTTCATGGAAAAAATTAGTTGAAGCTCAAAATACTTGTTTAATGCTCTGATCTATTCAACTCAATACTAACTTACTATTCTAAAATTTGGACAAAGAGTGACTAGTTCACAAATCCTAAAATCAAACCACGTTAACTATAAAATTTCATCAAAATGAAAATTGCAGTGGTAGATCTTTGTGTTATTAACATATTCCAAGTGGTTTCATTTAATTCCAATGGATCATGATTTAATTAAAAATCTTTGATCACAGTTGGTTGATGAATTCATTGCACCATTGTTGATTTGGTGTTAATAATTTGAATCAAACTTGATCTATAATTCTAGAGAGAATGTAGATGAAGTATGATTGTCATCATCAAAATGATAATGAAATACAAAAGAAATTTATGGATTTAGCCTTAGAAGATCTCCACCATAAATCTTATGTTGAAGATCTAGCAAGAGAACCTCAAGGACTTACTCAATCCTATAAACTTTGAATACTTGGATTCAATAATCAAATTATGAAAATAACTAGATCTACATCTAATTCCTCTCCCAAACATGTGATCCTTGAGGAATATAAATTCATTCTATTCAATTCTCCTCCCAAGTTAATGGGCCTTGGAGCTCAAACTAAATTGATGATCAAAAGGAGAAGAGTATGAACAAATGAAGAGAGAATTCAAACTACATTGATGATTCAAAGCAAATTTTTTCTTTAAAAAAAGCTTATTATAAACTTAATCCATGATCTACTAGATCCAAATCAACAAGTAGATTAGAATTCAATCACAATTCAAGTGGTGTGTGATGAAATGAGGTGGGAAGAGACTTTTTTGAAATGTGTAAAGTTCCTTGTCAAAAATATGAATTGTGATTGAATTATTATACATGAAGACAGATTTAAAGGTTTTACCTCTAGACCTTCTCAAAATTTGTAGAGATTTTGAATTCTTCAAGCTTTTCCTCTTTTTCTTCCTCAAGCTTTAAGCTCCTTCAATGGTGATTTGATAGATTGTATTGGTGGGATTTATGAGTTTTCTCTGTCCATGTTTTTCTCCTCTAAATCTCTTCCAACATATTTCGCTATATAATTCAAGTGTCCAACCCCCCACAAAATGAGAGAAATGAGTTTATTTCATAGACTTTGATTTCCTTGGTGGCTAAGATGAGGGTAGATAGGTCAATTTGGGGTAGGTTAGGAATAAAGAAATATTCGATGGCATCTCTGACTCTCCACGGCACTTCTATGCAATTCTAAGGAACTTGAAAGGCATTTAAGTTGGGTAGAATAAAGGAACATTCTAGAGCAACTTCAAAGCACATGGGAGATTAGTGCCCAAGAAAGGGCTCTTTGGGTATTTGCTTGGGTTAGGATTATGCCAAGGAATCTCTAACTCTCCAAATCAGATGGGATACTTTCTTTTATTATTTTCCTTTTCTTGTATATATATATAAACACATTTTTCATTTTAAATCCAAAAGTATATGAGTCTCTAAATAATTTTTTTTTTCTTTTTGAATGTAAAAATATGGGAAACAATGTTATTTTTAGAAAATATCATTATTATTATTATTATTTAATCTATTCTATTTTTTTTAGAAAGTAACTCATGATCCAGTGAGCTTGACATAGATGGTCAAGGATTGCCCAAATCTACAGATATTAGGAGCAAGGTTTGGGAACTTGAAGCTTTTCAGAAGTTGAAATGATGAACTTGAAGAAAATTGTCAGGACATTATTCATCATTGATTTCTAGAGGTAAATCCCCCTAAGTTTAATAGTTCAGTCAAAATTGGGGTGTCTACAGGGTTTCATAAGAACCTTACCTCGGTATGTGTATAGACAGGGTGCTGGGATGAAGGTGATGATGAGTTGGGGAGGACACTTGTGATGATCAGAGGGAGATGGAGGCGTCTAGAGTTGGGGAAGAGGAAAATCGCCGAACAAGCTCCCTTTCTCTTAAGTGATTGAAAAGACTGAGAAATGAGGGAGCTTCTAGTAGGCGCCTTGTTTAAAAACAAAGTTCAAGCGATCGAGAAGGTTCGATCGATCGAACATTCCATCACTCTAACATATCTCAAGCGCTTGAGAGAACAAAAAGTTCAATCGATCCAAGAAAAAAATCCCCGATTCCCTACTTATATTATATCAATCACCCTAACATGCAAACACTGATCCAAACATACAGAAATAAGAACATCACATTACTCGTAGTATGTTAGGACAGATATAACCCATCATTGCAATTATAAAATTCCCAAAATCCATTAATATAATATTCTTTTATAGCATCCAATTGCAACATTAACCCCCAATTTGGTACTTAAACCTTATTACAGCTGAAAATAAGATAGAAAAATAAATAAAACTAGTGTCTAGGACTACAACTACAACTCCAAAAAGATTGATCAACAAGAGCATGAGCTAAAGTTGGCCACAATTTCTTTAGTTGGAGCTATCATCCTCCGCAATTGCATTAGCATAGTACTCTGCCAATTCCTTAATGTTGGAATCCAAGGTTGATAGTTCATGGTCTCAGAAAGATCTTAAAGCTTTTGAGAATATCATCAAGTGTGTCTGAATTCTTCCAAGAACTGACTGCACGAGTGAGAGGAGATATTAGCTATCCCGATGGAGAAATAGATAAAGGAGTATAACTTCTCAACTTTTTGCTCTCTCGTGGCGGAGTACTTAGGGACCACGTGGTGGCCTATGAAACTGTAGATGTGGAAGGAACACCAGTGGAGCAGTGAGATTCATAGTGATAATCCTAGACAAGAACAATAATGAAAGAAAACAAATGAAAAATTAGAAATATGAATTCGAGAGAATAAAAGAAAAGAAAGAACTGGAAAAAAAAAAAACTACAACAAGAGAAAGTGTGACTCTGACCCAACCTCACTTTTGGCATGAACGCGTAGCGTGCACTAGTTGGTAAAGGTCATTGAATCCTATAAAGTAGGTAGCTCAAGTGCACAAACAGATAGGGAACCAATGCAATAACAAGAAAATCATCAGCAAACATAAATATGGCGTGGTGGTTCCCAACAACAACATCATGCAGATCATTGATGTCCCATTGCTGCCACAATTCATTATCTGCCAGCCCAATGTCATCCTCGTCCTCATCCTTAGAGGGGAATATCATGTGTTCGAAGGGGTTGAAGGCAAGAAGGGTGGGTGGAATAGGGACGTACCCATAGGATATATCAATAAGTTCATACACCCCTGGTCTATCATATCATGAAAAATAGAATTCAATTTCTTCAATAGTCCAAGGTGGGTTCGGAAACTCTAGATCCTCCCAAGATCCTAACAAAAAGACTGATCTAGCATCTTCATTATCGCTCATGATCGAAATTACAGATGAATTAAAGATGATAGTTTAATGGGTGAGGATGTAGGGCCAAAAACTAAAAATTAAACTAAAGTAAACAAAAGAAAAGCATAAAAGTAAAGGTTACAACAACAACTCTAATAGTCTCGGGGTGCTTTAAATGCTGGAATAATCGAACGCAACCAATTGGATGTGCTCGATTTTTGGTTCAAAATTCTCCAAGAACGACTTCTACTACTGGCCGTTCACCTTGAAATACTCTTCATTTTGGGGTTGATTAGCTCAACTGCTCTGTGTGAAAAGATAGATTTTATGATGAATGGACCTATCCAACTCGAGCGGAGCTTGCCGGCGAACAAATGGAGGCGTGAGTTGTAAAGTAAGACTTTTTGTCCCGGCTCGAAGGATTTTCTAAAAACATTTTGGTCGTGGTGAGCTTTTAACTTTTCCTTATGTATTTTGGCATTATCATACGCGTCGTTGCACGTTTCTTCGAGTTTAGCCAATTGCAATTTTCAGAGATGTCATCCCTCTTTAATGTCAAAATTCAATGAGCGGGTTGCCAAATATGCTTTGTGTTCGAGTTTGACTGGGAGGTGGCTGTGGTGCATTTGGGCCCACTTTTAAACCTTTTAAAACAACTTTCAAATTCAAATTCAAAGAGTCGCCACTTAATTTTTTTTTAGGAAAATTAAGAAACCATTTTTTTAAAAGCAACCGATCTTTTGCGAAACCAAAGATAATCTGGGTCCGGGGATTATGGAATGAGAGGGGAAGGAGCCCGACAGACTAAAACACCCCCTCTCATCCTATCTCATGATAGGACTCTACTCAACATCCTTTTTAATCGAATTAATAATCTAAGTGTGCCCTCAACTAATACATATATATAAGTATACATATCACAAGCATGTCAAAGGGGTGCAAAATTGCTAACGGTAAAATATCAATCATAAGCCACATAATTCAAGTAGAAAGCAAAATGATGTGCAAGTAGGGAACTAGAGAACTTATCTGGGATCCAGCCACGAAATGGAAAACGTTCAATGCATACAAAGAATAGAAATCCTAAGAAAAATGTCTTTAATCACATATACACATAAGGCAAGACCTAAGCTAAGGTGTCGCACATGGAGTCGAAAATCAATAAAATCAAAGAATACAACAAACTAGAGAAGGATTGAGAAATTGTACCTCAAATGCGCTACAAAACAAAGATTTAGTCCACATGCTTCACACAATAATATGGCATCGAATAATCAATCCTAAATCTCTAGCTTAGATCTATCAATTAGAGGAAGAACTGATAAAACTATGAATTTCTTTCAATTAGTTGGAGTCATAGCATCTCTATAGATGCACAAGTCTCAACTAAAAGCCAATGTGATGTTTATATAGGAGTGCTATATTCCCAACATGATCATAAGGATTCCATGGTTATGTTCAATTTGGTTCAACTAAGTCTAACTTTATCCAATAACTAGTCCTAATCATAAGCATCAATGTACATGATGAATGAATGATCATGAAAAAGAATAAGATGTGAATTTATTCACTAATTTGGATCACTTAGCCTCTGGATTTAAGCTAAATTATCATTATTGAAAACATGATTTGGGTCCCAAGACATTAGGGAACCATTTAAGTTAAAATCAATGAGATTAGACAAAACAGTTACTGCTTTTCTAAAATTACAGAGAGCAGATCAGATTTTGAAAGGTAGAAAAACCATACTTTGAACGGTTGGATCTTAATGATTTTTAAATATGATATGCCTCTGTGAGTCTAGTTTCTAACGGTAGATCTCTGGTAATATAGAAAACACTAGACATCACGCAGGAATCTGCAACTCTCTGTCCAGAGATCTTGTACGATTTTCTAAAAATAGTAAAAAAATGAGAAACACTTAGATCTTTTTAGGGTATCTTCCTAACACATTAAGGTACTTAGAAAAAATTATTAGAGACCTGGAAAACTCTATTAAGGTTTTGATTTATTAATTTTAAAACGGACTTACTGTTCTGAAATTTTGGACAAAGAGTTGCATGTTTTGAAATCATAAGACCAAACCATCTTAGACATGGAATTTCATCAAAACAAAAATCATAGAGGTACTTAAATGGGTTATGAACATCCTCCAATTGGTCTCATCCATTTCCAATGAACCACGACTCTATAAAAAAAATCTTTGATCACAATTGGTTTATGGATTCACTGCACCTTTATTGAATTGGCGTTCATATTTCGAATCAAACTTAATTCATGATTCTAGAGAGAACTAGGATCAAGTATGACCATGAGTATGGGAATAAATAATGAAACATGAAGAAGTTCGTAGATATTGCCTTAATGGATTTCCATCATAGATCTCATAGCAAGAGAATCCTAAGGTCTTCCTTGATCTCATGAATTTTGAATATAAACTATGAAAATCTACATCTAATTCCTCTCTCAAACATATGATTCTTAAGGAATATAGAGTCATGACATCTTAATCCCCTCTCAAATTAATGGTCCTTGGAGACTAAATGAGATCAAAATTTGCATAAACCTCTATGGAATATAGCATGAATCCCATAAGATTCTTAGTGAGGAGATTCAAATCATGAGTTGAGATTTGAATCCCACTAACTATGTGTGTAGTTTTCCTTAATCTCCATATGAATCATGAGACCATAGGAGACTAATGAATCAACCTAAAGAGGATCCAATGAGATATTGAAGATCTCATGGATTTCCAAGAGAAAATGGAGACAAGGAGAAGTAAAATCAAAGTTTCCATGAAACCCAAATAAAAAATACTTTCATAACTTGTTTTTGTTTTAAAATCCAAAGCTATTTCTAGATCCAAACTAATGAAGACAACTTATGAAACTTCAATCACAAACTCTATGTGGTGTGTGATGAAATGAGGTAGGAAGAGAGGTTTTGAAAATGTGTAAAAGTCCTAGATTTATGAGTTTGTGATTGAATTATATATAATAAGTATAGGAATAAGGATTTAACCTCTAGTTTTTCTCAGGATTTGATTGATTTGGAGAGATCCAAGCCTTACAAGCAATGCTCTTCTTCTTCTTCCTTGAAGCTTCAAGGTTCTTCAATGGAGATTTGAGGAATTGGGTGAATAAGGTAAGATTTCTATGGGATTTTTGGATTTCTCTCTCTATATTTCTCTCAGAACAAACTTCATCTTCAAAATTCAGTCTCTCTTTCTAAGATTCAAGTCTCATCTTCCTAGATTCAAGTCTTCAACCTCTCAAAATGAGAAAAAATGGGATTTTTATAGACTTCCATTATCTTATGGGCTAAGATAAGGGTAGATAGGTCAATTAGGGATGGTGGGAGCATGGTTTGCATGACCTAGGAGTAGTAAACACGTACACAAAAAACGGCATCATTTGGTGCATTCATTTGATCAAAGATTGAAAAAGATTTTTGGCTTAAAAATGTAAATTAGCCCAGTCCGGCACTCGATGAAGATGGAACGGCACCCACTGAGTGCTGCGCGGCATCGAACGGCACTCAGCGAGTGCCGCAGCGGCATTCACTGACTGTCGTTCGGGCACTTTGAGTGCCGCTGCACAACAGTTCAGCACTATTCACAGCAATTCAGCACCTTAATTTCATTTCATGTCATTTAAGTAAATTCCGTTTACTTCATGTCATTTAAGTAAATTCCGTTTTATGTCATTTAAGTAAATTCCGTTTACTTCATGTCATTTAAGTAAATTCCGTTTAATTTATGTATTTACTTAAGACATTAAATGTAATTAAGGAAATACTCCCCATTTGGATTCAATAAAAATATCTAAAAAATCAAATTCTTTAAGGAAAAAAAGTCAACTCTCCCTCCGAAGGCAAAATATCGATTTTCTGCACGATTCTTCTTAAAAGCCTTTAAATTTCACCATGATTCCTTTCATTTAAAAATTCTAAAAAATCATTTCTAGCATAAGGGAGACCCAATGAACAATTATCGGGACTTTTCATCTTGAAATTAGAAAATTTTACGATTGACTCCCTTTTGAGCCATTGACTTTTTACTGGGTCAACTGTTGACTTTTTCTTTCGAGATTCATATTGAATTCCTCTCCTTTTGAAAATGGTTTTAAGATGCTCCGAGAACATTATCATGTTCCTATACGTGTTCAAAACTCATGGTCTACAAGGTGACGGGTAGATGAGAATTTTGGTCTTTTGGCTGAAAAGGGTGATTTTGAACCGAGATTCTTGTAGGAAGAGAGTCAGATTGCTTGTAAGAGTCTTGATTCCGTCGAGACATATTCATCATTGATCTCTAGCGGTAAATCCCCCTAAGTTTAATAGTTCGGTCAAATTGGGGTGTCTACAGTGGCACGCTTTTCTATACACCAGGCTGTACTACATACCCAAGTTTGTTTCAAATGTGGTTCGATACGCCCATAATGCATCAGTCAACTTGTGCGACTAGTCTTTTTTGTTTGAACTCAGAATCTTTTCTGGAATGTGCTTAATTTTTTGATTTGCTAATTTTGCCTGCCCGTTGGTTTGTGGGTAATAAGCTAAAGCAATTTTGTGATTAACCCAATATTTTTTTTATAAGTGACTCCAAGGGCCTATTGCAAAAATGTTTGCCTTGGTCACTTATTAACGCTCTTGGGGTTCCGAAACGAGAAAGGATATTTCCTTAAGAAAGGATATAATTGTTTTGTGATCATTTTGGCGCTTTGGAATGGGTTTCACCCACTTTGAGACATACTCCACAACAAGGAGTATATATTCATGGTTATTAGATTTCAGGAGTGGGCTCATGAAATCTATGCCCCAACAATCGAAAATTTTTATTATTATTATGGGAGTTAAGGGCATAGAATTTCGTTTTGAAATTGTGCCAAGCTTTTGACACTGTTGGCATGATTTACAAAAGGTATGGGCATCCTTGAATATGGTTAGCCAGTAGAAACTGCTGTGTAGGACTTTTTGTGCATATTTTGTGAAGCAAAATGGCCACCACAGGCTTCAGAATGGCACGATGCTAGAATTATAGTTATATCCCCATTTGGTACATCTAATGACTTGATCAACATAGTATTTGAAAAGGTACGGGTCATCGAAAAAAAGGTGACGCGCGAACAAAAGGATTTATTTTTTGTCTTAGTTTGACTAATGTGCAGGATTTTCTCCCATTACTAAATAATTCACTACATCCGCTTACCATTGTAGATTAGGAACTGCCATTAGTTGTTCATCTGGGAATTCATCTTTGATAGGGATCTGTTCAGTGTTGTGCACAAAAGTCAGCCTAGAAAGATGGTCTGCGACCACATTTTCTACTCCTATCTTATCCTTGATGGTTAAGTCAAATTCTTGGAGTAGAAGTATCCATCGAAAAAGCCTTTGTTTTACGTCCTTCTTCGAAAGTAGATATTTAAGGGCCGAATGATCTGTGAAACAGATTATCGGTGACCCTATGAGGTAAGGTCAGAACTTGTCCAAGGTAAAGACTATCGCTAGTAACTCTTTTTGAGTTGTCGTATAGTTCATGTAAGCTTCGTTTAGAGATCTACTAGCATAGTAAATGACATACAGCTTATTATCTTTCCTCTGGCCTGGGACTACACCAATGGCGTAGTCACTAGCACTGCATATTAATTGAAAAGGGAGACTCTAATCAAGAGCTCGTATTATAGGTGCGAAAGTGAGGAGTTTCTTTAGTGTATCAAAAGATTTATGACAATCATCCAACCACTCAAAAGGTGCATATTTGACAAGAAATTGACAAAGCGGTATGAAAATGGCATAAAGTTTTGAATGAATCTTCGATAAAATCATGTATGTCCTAGGAAAGAGTGAATATCTCTGATTGTACGGGGGACATGAAGATTTGAGATATTGTCAATTTTTTCCTCATCCACTTGCATACCTTCATTTAAAATTATGTGGCCGAGGACTATCCCTTTGGTCATCATGAAGTGAGACATTTTCCAGTTTAACACTTGGTGTTTGTCCTCGCATCTAGATAGAACTCGTTTGAGGTTTTCTAAGTAATTATCAAAGCTATGGCCGAACATAGAAAAAATCATCCATAAAGACTTATAGGACCTATTCAACCATGTCGCTGAATATACTTAACATGCACCACTGAAAGGTAGCAGGTGCATACAAAGGCCAAATGGCATTCATCAGTAAGTAAAAGAACCAAACGGACAAGTGAATGTTGTTTTCTCCTGATCTTCGAGGGCTATTTCGATTTGGTTATATCTGCCTAAGAAATAGTAAAACTTATAACCCGCCACTCATTCTAACAATTGGTCCATAAATGACAAAGGAAAGTGATAGTTCCAGGTCATAGTGTTTAATTTTCTATAATCTATGCATATCCTCCATCCGGTGGGGACGCACATGGGTACTAATTTGCCATCTTTGTTAGAAATGAAAGTTATGCCTACCTTCTTGGGTACCTCTTGGGTCGGACTAACCCACGGACTATAAAAAATTGGCTATATTATCCCAACATCAAGTAATTTTAAGGCATCCTTTTTAACAACTTCTTGCATGTTGGGATTTAGACGCCTCTGCATTTGTCGCGAAGGTTTAGTGTCCTTCCAGGTAAATTTTATGAGTACAAATGGACGGGCTTATGCCTTTGAGGTTGACAATAGTCTATCCCAATGCTCTCTTGTGTTGTTTTAACATTTGGACAAGTTTTTTTCTCTTGCTCAGAAGTTAGAGCAGCTGATATGATAACAGGGTACATTTTCTTAGTTCCTAAGAAAGCATATTTGAGCTCCTTAGGAAGCTCCTTTAATTCCAAATCAAAAAACTGTAAATTCGAGGGTATAACAAGTTTTGTTTTCAAAGGCAAGGGTTTTTATGGTGCTACCCATATACATTCAGCTCTTTCTTCCTCTATTGTGTCCATCATAAGATAAGTCTGATTTAAGTTAGCATCTAATGGGGTAGACATGTCGGGTTGATAGACAACATCAAATTGTGACACAACTACCTCCAAAGGATCTTTATAATTGATAAAATCAGACTCATTCTCGATAACAGTTTCGATGAGGTTAACTTGTTCCTCATCCTTATATTCTTTAGGTCTGAGATTTGACAGGATTTTTACATTTAAAGTCATGCTCCTAAATACGATAGTCATAATACCACTTCTTATTCATATTGTGGCATTGATTTTTGTTTAGGAATGAATATCCAAAGATTACCGGTATTTGTGCACATGGATTTGAAATAGGTATAGTGTCTAAGATCCCAAAATCTACTGGAAGACAAACTTCTCTATTTGCATAAGGATGTTCTCTAACACCCCCTTTACGTATATCACTGATCTGTCTGCCAATTGCAACGCACCTCGGGTAAGCTTGAGTTCACCTAACCTAGTTGTTTATAGATTGAGTATGGTAGTAGATTTATACTCGTTCCTAGATCGAGGAGTGCATTGTCGATTCTGGTTTCTAATCCTACATGAGACTATTGGTGCACCAGGGTCTTTCAGTTTTGGAGTCAGTCGTTTTAAATGATTGCGCTTGCATGACAAGCAACATAAGCATGTTTTTTCACACTTTGTCACCTCTTGACCATGCATAAATCTTTCAGGTATTTAGCGTAGGCTGGTACTTGCTTGATTGAATCAAGGAGCATAAGGTTTATTTTAACTTGTTTAAATAGTTCCAAAAACTCCTAATTTTTGCCTCATTTTTAGGTTTCTTTAGTCTTTGGAGTAAGGCGCATGTATAGGACATTTTGGGATTTCTTCATTAATGGGTTCCTTTCTGGGCCTTCTCTTTACTTCCTCAACTACTCTTGGAGCTACATCATTAAATTTTAAATTTTCAGTTTCATTAGATGGCTCTTCATCATTTACCACTTCATCCTTTTCTTCTACATTGGTGGAAATAGGTGTATCTTGCCCAATTATTTTGCCACTTCTAAGAGTAGTCACGGCTTTAGCATGTTCTTGATTGTTGGGACCATTAATAAATCCCTTCGAGTTTGGAAGTGGTTGGGCAAGAAACGTCCCTCCCGTTGCCTCTTGTGGAGCATCTATCCTCTCTAACATAGCAGACATCTTACTCATCATTTGAATAAGTTGTTGCATCAAATTTGGGATAGAGAATCGATCTTCTTCTTGTACCTTTTCGTAGCAGACATCTTACTCATCCTTATTATACTTGTTTTACTGGAATGGTTGGGAATACATACTTTGTTGGCCTTGGTATTGATTGTAAGGTTGTTGATTTTGATATTGATTTTGAGTCCCAACATCATTCTTCCAGTCAAAACTAGGGTGATTCCATCAGTTATTGTTATTAGATTGGAAATTATTATAATTATTATTGTAGGAATTCCTTGCCCCTCTATACCATTGCATGGCATTCACCTCCATTGACTTTTATTCTTGAAAATACGGCACATTAGGATAGTATAGGGTAGTATGTCCCACCATATTATATGTGTCGCATGGTTCTTCAGGTAAAACCTGCCTAGAACTCTCTCCTTTCATTCCTAACTCATCCACTTTCCAAGCTAACTCCTCATATTTTGTCATTAGAGCATCCTCAGTTTTTAATTGATAGATACTCTTATCATCTCTACCTTGTGTTGGATCTTCTTGGTTGGTCCATTCATGGGAATGCTCGGCTTACCATTCAAAGTGTGCTTCGACTTCTTCAGTATTTTTACTAAAAAATTCTCCTGCACTCATGGTTTCTACCAATTTTTTGGTTTCTCCATTAAGTCCTTCAAACAAGAAGCTAATTATTCGCCATTTCTTAAACCCATGATGTGGGCATGAGAGAAGCAAATCTTTAAATCGCTCCCATGTTTGAGTGAAGGTTTCATAATTTTTTGTTTATATGAGTTTATTTGGCATTTAAGATCAAAAGTCATAAGCGCAAGAAAGAATTTCTTTAAGAAAGCAGTGTTCAACACATGCCATATGTATATAGAATTTGGTTTGAGGGTGAGCAACCACGCTTTTCTTTATCCTTCAGGGTGAAGGAAAAGAGTATTAAGCGAGTGACATCAACAGAAAGATTTTTGGAGAACGTTTTACAAACATCCTCAAAATGCTTGACATGTAAGTAAGCCTTCTCGCTTTCCATCCCATGAAAGGTTGAAAGGAGTTGAATCATTCCATTGCAAAATTAAAATTCAACTGTGTGTGGAGGAATGAGAATGCAAGAAGGTGTAGGTACATTTGAGGGTTGAATGAGTTCGCATAAGGGATGCAATGAATCATCAACTGGTACAACACTATTCTCATCATTTTTGCTTCCATCGTTAGCCATAGAGTTTGAGTAGCTACGGGATTAATAGAACTAGAAGAATTAGATTAATAGAGTGGGTTATCAAAAATACCTTCAATGGAATTATTGGGCATGAAAGGGAAAACCTATGAAGATTATAATATAAAGAACTTAAAAAGAAAAAGAAAAGCTAGAAATAGGTAAAGATAAACTGAGGTAATCGAAGTAATATCTAGTCGCCTTCCCCGGCGACGGCGCCAAAAACTTGACACGAAATAAATTTGTGCACTCTTGTGCAACACCCAAGTGTAGGTGATCGTGCAAGTAGCAAACTGGATAAGACCAGGTCAATCCCACAAGGAAGGTGATTGTGTACTAACTTAGGCTAATCTTGTAAATAAAATTAAAAAATTAATAATTTAACTGAAGGTGTAGAACACAAAGTTCTACGGATTAACTACTAATAAATGCAATTAAACTAAACTACTAATTACTAATTAACTATGCAAATTTTAAAATAGGTTTTTACTTTATGAAAGAAAGGCATTGAGATTACACAAATCTACAATGACCTAGCCATCTACCATGCTCATTCATTGTCGCTCTATGTAGTACATCCCTCTTTAGTATTCTGTATTTTTCTAAAGATAAAGAATCAATAGTCCTTACATGACTGGGACTATATCATCATAATTAATTGAAAATACTTAAAAGACAGTTTTAAACAATGGTTTAGACTCACGCTATGAATGGTGTTAGCATCCAAAGAGGTTTGCTAAAAGACATTGAAGAAAATGGCCTTAAGGCTTAAGGTTCTAAAACTGTTTTGACAAACTGAGCTTACTTGGACAGTTTGATAACAAATCTTAAAAGCAAAAAGTCTTGGGATACTTAAAGGATCATCTCAAGAATTTACACTTCTGATCGATCAAAGCGCTCTTGATCGATCGATCGAACTGCATCATCCTTCAATCGATCAAAATATCCTCGATCGCTTAACTGTGTCCCTGGTTCGATCGATCGAACTAACTTCGATCGATTGAACACAGTTTTTCCTAGAGATCATTATTTCATCATGATCTCCCAACTATTGGACTACACTTACATTATTTTAGTTATAGAAAATAAGTTTTTAATGTATGAAATCATTAAGGCTGTGTTTGGTTTTGTTTTAAACATAAAACTTATGAAAAACCATGGTTTGACAAACTAGCATACAAACTACATTTGAAATAGATTACATCTACTAGAAACTAAAGTCACAATGTAAAGAACTATATTACAAACCCTGTAATGCAGAACTAGTATCAAATTTCAACTAGTAATCCCAACTAAATCAATATCCAAGCTAAAATACGTACGAAAACATAAGAACTCTCTATCTCTCTCATAAAACTGATGAAACAAAACGTGGGCATCCTTTGGGACATATTTACATTAATTATTTATAGAGAAAACCTAGGCTAGGGTTAACAATACGTGTACTGCTGCATTGTCTGTAAAATTCTAATAAAGCCATGTTCGATCTCGATAGATCAATCCAGGTTCGATCGATCGAATCAGGTTTGATCGCTTGAACTTCAGTATTCTTCAAGCACTTAAGAGGTCGTCGATCGCTTGAAGATTCAATTGATTGAGACTTCTTTGATCGCTTGAACTTCTCTTTTCAACTTTGCAATGTCTTTTTTGTATTTTTGACTACCCTTTTCCATTAATTCATTCCTACTCATAACAACATAGCATATCTGCGCAGAATAACATCTAATACAACAAAACTCATCACAGATTCATTTCATTGTACATAAACTGGCAATGTAAAATAATTACAGATAAAACAGAAATTGTGAACTAAACTGTGTTGTTTTCTTGTTATAGCGTTGATATATTCTATAAATACACCCACTTGCTAGTTCTCATTGAAACCTTGAATGGTTTGGATACTGCCCTCAACCAAGGGACTCTTCTTCTTTTTGGGGCACCTTTGGTGTTGTAGGCTTGGTTGTATAAGCACTTTCAGTTATGGACAGGTCGTGTGCCACCGATTTAATTCTACAAGGCTATGCTTTATTCTCACTATACTTTGCCGACTAGGTTCACATGATGAGTACTCTATCTAAGGCAGACAATTACTGGATTGTGGGGCATCAGGGCCTTCATGCTATAACTATGAGCCTTAGGGATCACCAGAGTGGTTGATGGGTCTTAGAGAGACTTCCTTCTATCATCCAGGCTGATTGGCTAGGAAATATGGAAGGGTTCAAGAGTCTCCATAGGGATTTGCAAAGAGGGACCTTGCTTCCAAAGTCAGAGCTATCACTATCGCCACTTTTATTAATGGTTGGACTTACTGGGTGAAGACCTATTTCTGAATACCTTTGAAGAATAAGACCAAGCTTGACAAATTCTGCTTCTTTCTCTCTGTTCTTTGATATTTGTGATTGCTTTTGAAACTTTTATCTTTTCAATCCTTTCTAATTTTGTAATATTTGAAGTTTGTTTATTGGTGAACCTAGATTACCTCGAGACTCTTATTTTATGCATCTTGGCTTTCTTAAAAATATATTGTAACAAGATTTCGATTAGATGTTGCTTTTGGTACTTGATTGGGCATGCCTGAGTGGTTGGAGGGAAATAAGGCAGATGGCCGAAGTTTGCCCCTAGTTTTGGAATATATGCAGTTATGAGGCAAACGAGGTAGATGACCGAAGTTCGCCCCTAGTTTAGGAGAGATTTAGGCAAACAAGGCAGGTGGGAAAAGTTTGCCCCTAGTGTGAAGGGTGGTTTCTGGGTCATTATAAGGACCGTGACTTTATTTCTCTCATATGCTCATAACTTTTGTCTAGGCACTAGTGGAATGACCTAACGAGCTCTTTTCTCTCTTTTATTATTGCTCTATTTGGATTTACTCTAATTTTTGCCTAGGCATCCTTTTGGATATTTGACCCAGCGAGCAATCCTTTTTTTTATGAAATTCTGCCTACGTACTCCTTAGCGGGGATCAAGTCCAATATAGTTTGGGCTAAGGTTGAAAAGAAGTGGGTTATTTTCTGGTGGGACAACCAGATCGAACCAAAGTAGTTGCCTACGTATCCCCGAATGGGAATCAAGTCGAGCGTAGTTCAAAGCAAGGTCTTGAAAAAGAGGTTGTTTGAAAGTCTACCTACGTACTCCTGAGTGGGGATCAGGTCTAATGTAGTTCAGGCCAAGGTTGGAAAGAAGTGGGTTGTTTTCTAGTGGGATGACCGAACCGAACCAAAGTTGTTGCCTACGTATCCCTAAATGGGAATCAAGTCGAGCGTAGTTCAAAGCAAGTTCTTAAAAAAGAGGTGGATTTAGAGTCAAGCATAGTACTTTTTGAGGCAATCAAGTTTGATTGGTTCTTTGAATTCGACACTATTGAAGTCCATGAGGTAGGTCGCTCCTTCGAAATGGATAGTTTTGATAATATAAGGGCTACCCCATTTAGGTTTGAATTTTTTGTGCAGATCGAAGATTGGGGCTCGCGGCTCTTTAAGGACAAGATCTCCTTTGACAATTTTTCTCAGACGAACCTTCTTGTTAAAAGCACTGGCTATCCTCCTTTGATAAATTTGGACATGGTCGACTACCGTGACGTACTTTTTATCTATGTGTGCCAACTCTTCGTATCTTTTCCTTAACCAATCGAATTATGAGATTTCACATTCAACCATCACTCACAATGATGTAATTTTATCTCAACCAGGAGTACTACTTCTATCCCATATACCAGTGAATAAGGAGTCGCTCCTGTCAACATCCTTATCAAAGTTTTACACCCCCAAAGTGAAAACAGTAGCTTCTTGTGGCAATCTTTGTATGTATCGGCTAATTTCTGCAATATGGTGTTGACATTCTTGTTTGCGACTTTGACTGCCCCATTGGTTTACTGCATATATGGCAATGACTTATGATAACTGATCTTGTACTCCTCGAACAAATCTCTGACCTCTGCTTTAAAATGGCTTCTATTATCCGAGATGATCTCATAAGGGACTCTATAGTGATAGATGAGATTTTTCTTAATGAGTTTGGCCACTTCCTTACCTCGTAGCTTTGACCCATTTTGTGAAGTAATCAATGGCTACCAGGATGTATTTATTCCCATTTGACCCCTTTGGAACAATCTCGCCAATGATATGGATTCCCCAGGTTGAGAACGGCCATGGAGAGGTCATACTGTAGAGTAGAAATGGCGGTACATGCATCATGTTTGCATGGATCTGGCACTTGTGGCATCTTCTTACATATTCGCAGTAATATTAATCCAATGTTATCCAATAATATCCTTGTTTTATAATCTTCGTAGCCAGCATGTGACCATTCATGTGTGGACCGCACACCCCTTAAAGTATTTCTTCTATCATTCTTCTTCCATTCCTTCCGAACAAGCAAGTCAGGTTATGACCGTTATACCCTTTCTTCAATAGTTTTTTCCCATAGATGATGAACTGTGCTGCAAATCTTTGAATTGGTCTTTTGTCTTTTTCTATAGACTCTTGGGGATACGTTCATTTTCCTATGAAGTCCCATACATCTTGGTACCATGACGTTTCTTTTTCTTCTTCTTCAATTATGGCGATCACATAGAATGATGGCTTGTATCTCTGCTCGATCACCAAAGGCATCATCTTGATTCCCATGAGGATTTTGATCATGGATGCTACGGTAGCCAAAGAATCTTCTACTGGTTTTCTTCCCTAAGCAGGTAGAAGAATGCTATACTCTTGAACTATTTCTTGAGTCCATCAAGATGATCATGATAGGGCTTCAACCTTTCTTCTTTCACCTTCTATTCTCCTCTGGCTTGTGATACAATGAGGTTTGAGTCTCTGAAGATGTCCAATTTTTGAACCTTTAATTCTATGGTTGCTTCCATCCCCAAAATACATGCCTCGTATTCAGTGGTACTATTGGTGGAGTTATAGTTGATATTGACTGATAGTCGGGTATGGTCCCTATTGGTGAAACACGAATCATCCCTACTCCATATGCTTTCATGTTGGTTGCCCCATCGAAGTACAACTTCCACTGCTCTTCTTTAATTTCCATGATATTCTCATCCAGGAATGAGAAGTCTTCATTTTCCTCAGAATCAACGTCGTGCTCAGCGAGATGCTCGATTATAGTTCTTCCTTTGACTGACTTGCTTGTTATATACTTGATATCGAATTTAGATAGTAGCAGTAGCCAATGAGATACGCGATCGGTCAGGGTAGGTTTTTTGAGGTATTTTAGAGGATCTATATGGATATGAGCATAACTAGAAATGCTAGAATTTAGTGTCTTAGTCGGCGAGTGCACTAGACTAAAGCCCAACATGTTTTTACTAGGGTAGAGTAGTTGAGCTCATACCCAGTCATCCTCTTGTTAAGATAATATATGGCTTTTTCGGAGGGGCTCTATTCTTCTTCTTGGGCTAGCATGCAACCCATGGCATTTTCAGCTATAGATAGGTAAAGAATCAAAGGCTTACGAGGGCTAAGTGGTGAAAGGACAGTTGGGTTCTGAAGGTACATTTTTATTTTATCAAAACCGGTTTAGCATTGGTCATCCCATTGGAATTTTTCTCCTTTCTTTAGTAGTCAAAACAAGGGATCACATGTAGTTGTGAGCTTGTGTTGAATTGGATCCTCCTGAGGAATTCTCCACTTATTTCTCATTCTGTGGAGGTGCTATCTCTAGAATCTTCTTGCTTTTGGAGGGGTCTAATTCTATCCCCCTTTGTGTGATGAGAAAATCTAGGAGCTTCCCAGAGGTCACACTAAAAGTGCACTTCTTCAGATTCAGTCTCATCTTGTATTTATGGAACCTTTTAAAGAATTTCTCTAGTGCTGCCAAGTGTACTTCTCGATCTTTGGATTTCACAATCATGTCAAATATGTATACCTCTACTTTTTTGTGAATCATGTCATACAACAAAGTGGTGGCGGCTCTCTGGTAGGTTACTCCAGCATTCATGAGCCCGAAAGGCATTACCCTGTTGCAGTAAGTCTCCCATGGTGTGGTGAATGTTGTCCTCACAAGACCAAGTAAATGTATCTTTGAATTCTTTTAGCAAAAGAGTTAGTATTTCTTTTTCTTCTTTATTAAGTGTTAAGCCAATTTGTATAATTTGTGGATTATCTCCTTCACCTAGGTTAATTGATAAAGTATCTTTGATTATTTCATAAGCAGGTGGTTTTTTAATTAGTTGTTTAAGTTTGATTGGGAGATCCTCAGAGGGATTTGTGCATTCACAACTATTAGACACAGAGGAGTAAGCAGAACTGTCTTCAATTTCATTCATAATAGGTGGAGTGATTACATCAAAGAATGGTAGGCCTACAACGGTCAACTCTGGTACAAACTCGATAATTAGAAGTATAGGCTCTGGGGTAATAAGGGATAGGAAGACATAAACATATGACTCTACAGCCTAGTTGCTTAGACCCTCTTCAGTTAGTACGATCTGATCACCTTGGCTCTTGGCCCTCTTTTCTTCCCTTTCTTAAGCAAGTTCTTCCAACATCTTCTCGATGGCTTCAGTGTCCAAGTACTTCAACCAATCCTCTGGGGTCTTGGCGGCTTCTTTTGTGTAGAACGGATCTTAATAGGAGGGACTTTTGTAGTTAGTAAAGATTTCTAGGCCAGGATACCTCTTTCTAGTATCCTGATGGATCCAAGGCTCCAAAACCCTGTAGTAGGGGAAATCATCCCCTTCCTTGATGAACTTTCCATTCAAGGTCTTCTGGTATGGCGGGAGACTTCTCACTCTCTTCTTCAATGTTTTCAGAGGCTCAATGTCTTCTTTAGTGGGCTTGTACCCCAACCCAAATGTGCCTTTTTGTCCTTCGATTTGGGGGAAATCACAGATCCCTTGTTGACGCCAGCCCAATCCCATTCTAGGGAAAAAGTACATCTTGCAAATGATGTTGACCATCGTAGAGTGAATTTTGAGAAGCCTATCTTCATCACTAATCATGTGGACTCCCTTCATGAAAAATCCCCCAATTTCTCCTTCTTCTAGCTCAAGCATTTGGATTTTGAAGATGGAACGTAGCTTGGTGAGATTTCATTTCCTCAGCTATTTTGAAGATGATTTTCACTTCTTTCTCATGAAATTACTTTATCATTTTATGCAGAGTGGGTGACACAACCTTGTTGACATGCAGCCATGGTCTCCTAATCAATAAGTTAAAAGAAGTAAGTATATCTATGATTAGAAAAACTCAATGCGAACCAGAGATCCCACTTGGATTTAGTGAAAGACGGGCCCCATTACTGTCCTCTTTATGTTGTCATAGGCTCCCACAAACTGTGTGGATGGAGTGATATCGAAGATATTGATGCCCAAAGTAGTGGAAGTTCTTAGAACACAAACATTCAAGGTAAACCCAGTATCAACCAAGAAGAATGGTACTTGATGCCCCTTGTACCCGACAGTGATGTATAAAGCTTTGTTGTGTATAGACCCTTCCGGTGGCAGGTCCTCATCGGATAAAGTAATGATTAGGTCAAGGGTAAGTGTGCCTAAAAAAGCCACCATATCTTCTGGTGCAGCGTCAATGGGGACTTTGATCCCAGCTAAGGCATTTAAAACAGCTTGCTTGTGCTTATAGGAAGTTACCATGAGGTCCCACATTGAGAGATGTGCTTGGGTTTTCTTTAACTGCTTTATCAGCTCATTGTCTTCCTCTATGATCTCAGTCGTCTTCTCTTTTCCCTTATACTTGGTTAGCCCTTTTTCTATAGCTTTAGCGGTAGGTTGCAGTGGTTGATAATGAAAGATGAACTTAATTAGATGGTCGATTTCAGCGGAGGTAGGCCCTTCAACAGTCCGATCTTCTTTGAACCAATCACAATCAGTACCCACAATTGACTTTTCTGGCTTATTCCAAATGGAGGCATCACTCCCATTGTTCAGGTCATACCATTGGAGGTCTACTGCCCCTAAGTCATGTTCTTCTAAAAAAAATAGATCTTGATTATCATCCAACTATTGTTGGCATTCATCATCTCCTCCTTTAATCAAATGAACCCCTATAGAGTCTGGGATGTTAATAAAAGGTAAGTGATGCCCTAAGGGGGTTATGAAGGTAGAAGGGTTGAAGGATACAGGGTTGGATTCGATGAGGCTGATATTTTAGTTGCTCGATAGGGGATTTTGGGTGACATGGGGTTGCTTTGGAGGTGGCTCAATGATATTTTGGTTGATGAGATCCTGGATATCATGGCAGAGGTATATGTAATCATTGGTATTATGGCTAGCATTTGGTGGTAAGCACTGTGTTTAGACATATCACAGTTTGGAGAGGGTGGGGTATCTCGAGGTTGGAGTAGTTGGAGATGGCCTTTCTTAAGTAGGTAGTCTAGGGTTGAGGAGATGGAGATTTCTAGCTTGGCAAAGTTATGGGGAGGCTTTTTCTGGAAGGGTCGGTTGGAGGTGGTTGCTTGGTTGGAGGATTGGTACAACCGGGCCATGTACGCCATGGTTTGGTTGCTGAGGGCAATGACATCTAGGGATTTTCAAGAGTAACTGTGTCTATTTGACTGGCTTTGCGGCTCTTCTTTCTTGATCTTCCCCTCTCTGATAGCATCTTCAATTCTGGTTCCAATTTCAGACAGCTCTTCAAAGGTAGAGATAGACTAATAGAACAACTTCACATAATAGAGTGACTACATTTTCTGGAGCAGCATTCTCACTAGCTCCTTTTCAATTAGCCTATGGGATATTTAGGTTATTTTACTCCTCCACATGCTCAAAAATGTAGCGAAGGATTCATTGTTGTTTTGCCAAGTAGTTTCCAAATCCCTGATTGTGACATTCAGCTCTTGATTATAGGAATAGTGATCAACAAACACCTGAATAATATCTTCTCATGCCCGAGTTTTGGAGGCTTCTACAGTTAGGAACCATGACAATGCAGATTTTATGAGGTTCTGTGGGAACAGCATAGTAATGTGCTCATAGGTGCAGTCCATTGATTGGAGAATACTCATATATAGCTTTATATGGCTTTTTGGATTTCCAATTTCGTTTAAACTATCGATGGCAGGCATTTTGAAGTCTTCTGGCAGTTTTAGCTTGATGGGCTCAAAGAAGCCTTCTAAGCCTAACATGTAGTCATCAACTCCCTTGCTCTTCCTCAACACACTTTCCAACTTGTCAACTTTGTCCATCTTCTCTTAGAACTTTTTCTCATATGTAGGTGGCAGGACCCCATGAAACCATTCTTCTTCCCCGTTATTCTCATGTATAGCAACAGGAGATGGTACAAATCTAGATGGTGGTGGTGGCATGAACCTTGGTGGTGGTGGTGGGAACCCTGGGGGGTACTACGGCTGCTGTTGTTTTAGTTCTTCCATGAAACTCAAAACCTGGGCCAGGCAATTAGACTGTTGGCTTATAGTTGTTCCCAATTCTGTGACTCTGGTTTCCAATTCTTCTTGATTTATGTTCAAAGTTCTTAGCGGATTGATTCTGACCAACCTAGCTACTAATTTTAAGAATCTCTACTAACCTGCATAGTTAAGAGTAGAAGTGTCAGATTCTTACAGCGACAATTTGACACACAAAGACAGTGATGTTGACAAACGTGGACTGACTCGTGTACGAACTACTGAAAATAGAGTATACAAACTAATGAGACAAGCATGCAGATGCGAGCCCTAATCTATATGATACTCTTACATCTAATAAATAGAAGTTAGGCAAGTAAGGCCCTAGCCCATACAGAGCATGCTAACTTTACTTTCTAGTGTGATCACCATGGGAGAAAGAAGAATTTCTGGGATATTTGGAAGATTCGAGGAATATCTAAAATTTTCTGAGAGTTTTTAGGAGAAACTGGTACATCTGCAAAATTTTGACAGAGTTAGTTTCTGGGAAAAACTGGTATATCTGGGAAATTTAGACAATTTCTGAGAGAAACTGGGATATATGGGAGATTTGGACAGAGTTTCTTCTAGAAACAGGGATATCTGGGAAATTTAGATAGAGTTTCTGTGAGAAGCTGGGATATATGGAAGATTTGGACAGAGTTTCTGGGAGAAACTGAGATATCTGGACATTTCTGGAAAATTTAGACAAAGTTTCTGGGAGAAACTGTATATCTAGGAAATTTAGATAGCGTTTTTGGGAGAAATTGGGATATATGGGATATTTCGACAGAGTTTCTAGGAGAAATTAGAATATCTGGGCATTTTTGGGAAATTTAGACAGAGTTTATGGGAGAACCTAGTACATCTGAAAATTTTAGGCAGAGTTTCTGGGAGAAACAGTGCCACGATCCATCCCGCTACGGGTGGAAATAGGACACATGGTATGCCATCAAGACTCATCTAATTTAATTAAAGTAAATAGCAGCAGAAAACAAAAAGTAAAATTCATAAAATTCAGAGTTATAAAAAAGTTTGACGCATTTGAAAACATTTAAAGAAAAACCCTGGTTGAAACCAGCAATCTAGCCGACTGAACAGAGGTTCGGTCAACTGGAAATGCAAGATACAAAGGCCTCAAATTCTTAGCAGCCAGTCCAGTCGACAGCGTTAGGGACCCAGTCGACCGTGGCCTCAAAATCCCAGTTGATTGGTACTTGTCCGGTCGACTGGTACCCTGTCCAACAAAAACTCTCATTTTTTAAAACACGATCCAGTCGACTGTGGTCTCCACCCAGTCGACTGTTTCTTTCATAGAACAAAAATAACAATTTCAGCCCAATGATTTAGTCAACTGTGTCGGGACCTTGAAGACTGTTTTTCAATATTTAAGGGCAGTAGCTGATTCAAAACAGGCCACCAGTCGACTGTCCCTAAACTAGTCGATTGCTTTGCCTCAGCTTGCTAAGCATTCTACAGATTTTCCATCTATGGTTATCCAAACTCACACAGGGATTAAAGAACATACATCAACTCATCCCTAAAGGGTTCTAACTGTATTACAACATGCCAAAACATAATACATGAGTTTTACTATGGATTATAACAACTACAAATCCATTCCAAGATTTTAAGCTAAACACATGGTTTCAACTTCTCAAAATCTTTATTACAACATTTGGAATGGAAACAAAACCATATAAAAGAGCGATCCCGTCATCCCATCGGCCTCACTCTTCACATTTTTTCTTTCCTCTCTTCTTATCACCTGTAATGGAATAAAGCTCCACTGCTCAGCTATATGCTGAGTGCACAATTCTAAATATATGCTTATATGACAATTCATGCTTTAAATCATCTAAACACATCAAAATAGCCTCCGAGGTGAGAGATACGCATTCATCCAGTAATAAAACTATGGAATCGACGTCGTGGAAGGCCTTTTCTCAACCACTTATCCAAGTGTCCTGTCAGTGCCTTCTCCCAAACCATACACTGTGCCTTAACATGGCCTTCTCCCAAACCATGCATTGTAGACGTTGCTACTAAATCCTCAGACATCGAGGCTCTTCCCCTCAGAATGAAATTGTATCAAACTCCCTTTTGACCCACATAGACACATAGTATGCTCATATAATCACTTATACATGCTTTTCTAACATATTCGCGTGCATAAATAACGAACCTAATTAATACATGAATTTTTCCTGAATCCAAAATATCTAGTCCAATGTTTAAAATATGTAAAATTTCTTATAAAACACAGATCTAGAATTCATACCTCGTGTTAAAGCTCTATAACTTTGAGGGAAGTGCTAGAGTACCGATTAAATGTTGGATATCAGATTTTGAAAGATTCCTACAAGTATTAACATGTTTTCTCCAAAATTCCAATAATAGGATTTTCGTAAAAAGTTGTCAAACCAGGCCTAAGAGACATCAAAATTTAGCTCTTACCTTGAGGAGTTCAAATATGAAGTTTGGTGAAAAACTAACTATCGGAAGGTTGTCGATTTGCGTCGTGAAGCTCGTAGGAATAAAATCTCTCTTTTCTCTCTCTCTCCAAGATATTATTTTTTTGGATACTTTAAGAAAAATGTCTTAAGTTTAATATATACATAGGCATAACTCTAAAAAATTACGTTTACCTCCCCACGTGTTCTCAAATCTACTAATTATTCTCCAAAACGTCGCACACGACCATTTTATTACTTCACGAGTGAAAATCATAAATTGTAACAGTTTTCATCAAAGTTCCTGTGGATACCGGGCTTCCACCGCTTCTCTCGTTTGAGATTGCTCTGAAATTGATTTAAATCAAGGAAAGAAAACGAAAGGTCTGTTGAAAACAGATACAGAGTCGCCACTTGGTCTTTAAGGAACCAAGAAACCTAATTTTGACTCACCCAAATGGATAAAGGGCACCGGCCCTTCATAACCAAAGAACTTGGTTCGGGGTTTTGGTACGAGAGAGAAAGGAGCCTTTGTCGCGACTAAAACACCCTCAACTAGCCCTGTCTTTCGACGGGCCTCAATTAGCATCCAAATAATCATCTTATACTATGTATGGTTCGACAATTAATACTATGATAGTATATTACATCACATAAGAAAATTGAAATGGAAGATCAAAAGATAAAATATCATTCATAAGATCTAAGTCAAATATCATGCAATGTAAAGTGAAAGATCACACAAATAAACCTAGAAAAAATCGTCTAATCATGTATCAAGTAATTAGTTTCCTTAATCTAAAGGGGACATGAATTGTTCTTGAAACAAATAAATAAAGAAATCAAAATATGCTTAGCAAGCTAACTTGATGCATGTTATTCTTTGAGAAAAGAAGATCTCTCAATCCCCGGGACGGATAAGAAAGGATGATTAGATCGAGGGGAAGCATGAATGTGTGATCAAGTTCATTCCTTATAATCTCCTTAGATTAAGAGTTACAAAAACCCCAAATCTTGCATGGATGCAATATATGTATCTAAGATGTGCAAAGGTTGTAGTGTGTTTTGTGTACATGGATTTCTAGAATGACTTAGAAGTCTAAAATGTGTATGAATGAATGAATGAAATTAACATGGGATGTGTACAAATGTAGTATGAACTACTTCCTAAGATATGAACTAATTTGGAATGCATATGAGCATCAAATCAAAGAATGAAAGTTGGAATGTACTTGCTGTGAATAGTGGACAGAACAGTAGCATGATCTTTTGGAATTTGAAAAGAGGGGTTAGGAATGTTTTCAATGCATGATTGTTTATGGAGATGTTCCTTATTATCTCTAGAACACAACCCAAAAGGTCAATATTGAATAGCTATCACAGATTGAGAGAAATCATATAAACAATGAAGGTCACTCAGAAATGGAGTCCGTACCGTCGACTGAAATGTTGAAAAATCTTAGAAAATTAAAAATAATGATATAGAGGCCCATTTTATACAGAAACTTTCTAAGACATTTAATGTTAAGGGAAAAATAAGTTAGGGCCACCCCTTTTGGAAAGGTTTTCTGAAAAAGAGGTTGGAAGTGGACCTAGCTGCTGTGACAGCAAAAACAGAATGTCTGGAAGGAATGTTGGGATCCAAATGGACCATTTCCAAGTACTTCCAAGTCAAACCAAAAATCATGGGTGTTCTATAATGAGTTAGGAAGACTTTCCAAGTGGACTTGCATCCATATGTTGAGTATTGAGTTCTATAGAAATCTTTGAACTCAGCTCACTCACTGTTTTAACTCACTATTTTGAAGATTTTTGGGAAAATAAGGTTTTCTTTCTTGAAATCAAAATGTGAGGGATTGAGGGGGGTTTTGAAATAGAGGTTTTGAAAGTGCATTTTTAATACTCAATAAAGATTATAACCACTCAAAATGTCAACATTCAACTCATCATCAAGAACCTCCAAGATTGTTGGAGAAACTTATTTTTATTTTTGAACATAACTTCAATACTTTTCAAGAATAACTTGGAAGTATTGAGGTTATGATCATCATCTATCAAACATGTTTTTGAGGTCAAGAGCTACTATCCATAAGGATTCACTCACCCCAAACTTCATGTCATCATTTAGATGATGATAAACTAGTAAGTAAATAAAGAAAATCAAAAAGAAAAGAGGCAAGAAGAGATGAACAATAAATAAACAAGCAAGTAGATGATGATCAATAGATGATATTCATGAAGCATGAAACTTGTAGATTGGTGTTTCACTCATATGTAATGACACTAGACATGGAAGAAGCTTCCACTCTCTTAAATTCTCACTAAAATGGTGGTTGGGAGTATTGAATGTTGAAGTAACTGGGAGTAATGAAGTAAAAACAAAGTTTAGAACTCACTTTTGTTTTGAAAATCAAAGAAGAAAGCTTCTTTTCTCTCTACTCTAACCTTATCTCTACAACTTTCTCTCCCAAACTTTCTCTAAACTTGCATTTTACTCCCCCAAAATGAAGAGTAATGGGGTGCTTATATAGGCCAACTTGGGGTGGTTTTGGGATTTAGAAAGTATTCCCATTGGCTCCAAACATCTGAAATCATAAAACTATGTCGTTTTGGCTTTTAATTAATCAAAATGGGGCCACAAAAATTATTACAAAAATACACTGTTCTGCGGGGGAGTGCCGCGGCGGCACTGGGCCAGTGCCGCGGTGGCAGTGGGCCAGTGCCGCGGCGGCAGTGCTTCTCCCTCCGTCCAGATAATGCTATTTAGGCCCCCTGAAGTTCCGGTATTCGCGAAAAGGCCCTATTTTGTCCGAAATTCACAGAAAATGCATACGAACTCCAAATGGAGGTTGTGATATACCGTTGGAAAGGTAATGGAGTCTATTTTACATAAAAAATAGTTCGGGGATAGGTCACTTTGAAAAGTTTTGCGGTATTTGCGTTAAAAGCCGATTTGATCGCCTTTTTCGCCTTTGGAAATTCATAATAAATTCGTTTTAAATCTAGAAATTATGTGCGATATACCGTTGGAAAGCTATTGACCTCTAGTATCCATGAAAAATGTTTGAAAATTTTTTTGGTTCCCTGGTTCCAAAGTCAAATTCTGGTCAAACTGGTCAAACCTGGGATTCCCGGGAAGTTCTGGAGACCTCCGGGAGTTCCCGGGAGCTGATGTTTTCGCTCGATTTTCTTTTGAAACTTGTTTTAACACTTTCTTCATGATTTTGGTGAATTTGGACGATTTCCGTCAAACTTGGTCAAACTTGGTCAAACCTGGTCAAACCTTGGTCAAACCTAGTCAAACCTAGTCAAACCTTGGTCAAACCGGTCAACGGTGACTTTTCGGGAGCTTCCGGGACTTCCGGGGGTCTCTGGGAGCTGACGATTTTAGTCGATTTCTCTTTAAAACTCATTTTATCGCTTTTCTTATGACATATCATGTTTTCAGAACTTTGGGACCAAATCTGGGAGTTTTCGGGCTTTCAGGGGCATTTTGGTCATTCTGAGCATTCTGAGGGATGGAGCTGTCTTCCGAGAGTCCTTTTGATTCTTTTACGATCATTGTGAACCACCAAGCTATGGGTCTCCTAAATCTGATAGCCAACAAAATGGGGTGTCTACAGTTTGCCCCTCTTTGGCATGAACTTGCGAGGCAACGCATGTCGCAAGCGAGTGCCAAAGCTTTGAAGAGACAAGACTTTTTGGAGGCTATAGATTTAGGATAAAAACGTTGCAAAAGATGAAATGAAGAAAAAAAAAGGATGCTGAGTTCAGTGCTGGTCGTGCTCTGCGTGAGCTGCCTACGTATCCCAAGGGGAATCAGACCAGGACGTAGTTCAGGATACAAAGTGTTTGCTGTAAATGTTGTTCGGGCGTGCCAGAGCCTTGTGAGGTAGACCCAAACTAATTAATACAAAATTTCCTAAAGCACTTGTGTGAGTGATACACAAAGTTTGAAAATCTGACATCTAACAGGCGATTGTGAAAGGTGAGTAGGAAAGTACCCTCACCTAAGGTCCCTAGACAGTGTTGAAGCACACAAGTCTAGCAAGTGATTAAGAAAAGAAATTAAATAAAAAGCAGGATTTTATTTAATAAAAATAAAAGAAGGAATTACAATAGGTGTAATTGAAATCTAAGAAAGCCTAAGAAAAATAAAAGGAATGCTAGGAGCGCTAAGAATGCATGGTGGAATGCTTTTTCGAAGAGACGCGGAGTGACTTTGCAGCTTGGCCTGCCTGTTAATTTATAGCGGCCTGGACTGATTGAGATAAGGCAAGTAAAATCTGCTAAACATAATCTGGTATAATTTACCAGATTTATCTCCCAAAATCTGATAAAGACTTCAATATATCTTCGAATATATACATATATGTATATGCATATATATCTTGCATCTGGTCCTTCTTGTGGTCTTGATACAACTGACTTCCCCTCCAAGTAAATGATATATTTCCTTTATCAAATAATATTATCCCATGACTTGTTGATAATATCCAAAATATAATAATATCTTAAAATATTATCTCCTTATCACAATATGGTATATATCACCAATATTATAACTGATAATTATTAATCATAGAGATTTTAGGAGTGTTACACTTCCCATAAGTGTTTGAATCAGCATGGTAAGGTCTACCAATTGGGTACCAACAAAATCTCTTCCCCATCACAACACGCCCATTAATTCTTGCCAACATGAGTCCGAATGAATGCACTGCCAAATGTATTAAGCCTGCTTAATTGGATAATTGAAGTCATTAGTGGCCCACCACAGTACTTGTTAAAAAAAGTCAAAAGAAATAAAAACTCAAGCCCGATCATATATATATATTGGAAGCCCGATAATATGCTGCCATTTGAATCTTTGAAGCACAAAAGTCTTTGTAACTCATCAAAGTGATAATGACTTGGGCCCCACCACTGTTGACTTCTTTGTCCAAACCACATGCCAACGGTGGCCTACCATGATGATTAAAGTTGTGCCAAGCCATATTAGATGAAATGCAGTCCGATGACGTAATGCACAGCCCGATGGAGTTTGAGCCCGACCAAAATTTGATGATACTAAGTCTCTTGGACAAATTTATAAATCGGTCAATCAAAGTGGTCAAATTTATAAGGACATCGGACTGAATGATTAAAAGCCCTCGGGCTACCTTCCCAGACTAGTGGACCACATCAACATGGCCTAAATTATCAAATGGCCAACTATAGTAGCCAAAATTATTGAATGCTTCAAAAGAGTCTTAGACTATTATGAACGTGGCCCACCACTATTTAATAGCCATCAAATACATCATTACATTGGGACAACACATGGGCCCACCAATTGTCTCTTGATCTTTTGGCCAAAATAACATACGTGGGAATTGGAAATCAATCAGTCTAAATGATATCAGCCAGTCCGATTAAATGGTGATCAGTCACTTGACCCCTAATATATACGATCGGTCTAGTAAGTCCGATAAAAAAAATCACCATCGGCCTCTACCCAATTTTGATTTTAGAAAAATGTATTTTTTTGGGTGCAAACAATGCCCCCCTGGCTGTTTAAAAATGATAAAGGAGAATTTTTGAAGAGCCATGTTTATCAAGACCGATTACCTTTAGACTGATTGCCTTTTGAGAACTGACATCGGCCTTGCCCATGAGTCCGATGGTACACCATAGCGTGGTATAAATACTTAGCACCAATCTGATCAATGAACACCTCAAACCAAAGACTTCATCACATATCAAAACTCCAGTCAAAGGCTAATGATGGCGTGATAGTACTTGATGAGCAGGCCTACACCCACTTTTGATTTTAGAAAATGCCATATTTCATGTATACTGAAGAAAAATCAACCCACGCTACTGACACTCATTGTTTTCAACACTTTGCCAGGCCCACAATGCTTGAGCTTTTAACAACTCACTGTATAGCATAGTCACATCGGTAAACCCCATGTAATCAGGCCCTACCACTTGACAGCAAAAGCTTGATAGTGAAAACTTGGGCCACGCCACTCCTGGCCCCTTCATGAATTAGTCAACAGTACCCAAAACATCACATTCACACTTTTTTTTTCTTTTTGCTCTCGGTCTGGAATGAGTCCGAATAGCTCATTGACTGAATTAATTCAGTCCGGCCTTCAGTAATTTCCCTTCTTTGATAGTACCATTGTTGTAAAAATAACCACCAAATAATAGCTAATTTTTGGTGAGATCCACAAAGCCAATGTGAATTTAGATTAGCAGAAGCCAAATAATTAATTGGCCTAGCATGGAAATAATAATCGGTCACAACAAAGAGACCGAAATATTTGAACAATTCCTTGAGGCTGAGTTTCCTCAAAGGAATATGTTCAAAAACTTCATGGACCGATTTAATTTCAACCGGTCTTGGCGAAGCTTGCCCCCCGAGCCCTTCATCGCCGATTTCTTCGTCAATAGTGGGGTCTTCATCATCATCCTCCTCCTCATCAACGGGAGGCTCTATGGCCGATACGAGATCACTCGGCCTATCACACTCTTCCTTTTCGGCCTCAACATAATTGTGAGGCTCATCTTGAATTTGCCCCCCGAGTGCTTCGTCGTCTTCTTCAACGTCGGGGAGAGGCTCTATGGCCGATGTAAGATTACTCGGCCCTTCGTCAAAAATTATTTTTTCGCCGTCTTGCCCCCCGAGCGGTTTGGACAGCGTGGTAACATCGGCCTTCTCGGGCCGTTGTCGTGACTTTAAAAATTGCTCGATCTTTTGCCCTTGAGCCTCCAGTATTGCCAGGCCTGCTTTCGTGTCTTCTTCAAACCGGCTAAGCCTTGCCTGCTGTTCCCTCGAGTGCGCCTTCATATCTTCAAGAGCACGAAGAATGTTGTCACAAACTTGCTTCTTTTGCCAGTCACCGTATAGAAACTCGTCTAGAGACATGAACGAATTTCCCTCGGGCGGCGGTTCATCAGCTCCACTCGAAGCTGTGAGGAGGCCGATTTCTTGATTAAAAAATCGCATGTCGGCCTCAAAACGGTCTATCTCATTGTAAAGATGACCAGTTTCATTCCAATATCCATCGTTGTAGAGACGACAGATTTCTTCGCGAAGTTGGCGTATTGACTCATTCCGCCAACCAATCTGGTTGTTGTAAAAGTGTAGCCATGCTTCGGTGTGTGCATGGCTCATCACTTGGCTGTCCCACCGGGCGTGCCAAATTGTTTGCTGTAAATGTTGTTCGGGAGTGCCAGAGCCTTGTGAGGTAGACCCAAACTAATTAATACAAATTTTCCTAAAGCACTTGTGTGAGTGATACACAAGGTTTGAAAATCTGACATCTAACAGGCGATTGTGAAAGGTGAGTAGGAAAGTACCCTCACCTAAGGTCCCTAGACAGTGTTGAAGCACACAAGTCTAGCAAGTGATTAAGAAAAGAAATTAAATAAAAAGTAGGATTTTATTTAATAAAAATAAAAGAAGGAATTACAATAGGTGTAATTGAAATCTAAGAAAGCCTAAGAAAAATAAAAGGAATGCTAGGAGCGCTAAGAATGCATGGTGGAATGCTTTTTCGAAGAGACGCGGAGTGACTTTGCAGCTTGGCCTGCCTGTTAATTTATAGCGGCCTGGACTGATTGAGATAAGGCAAGTAAAATCTGCTAAACATAATCTGGTATAATTTACCAGATTTATCTCCCAAAATCTGATAAAGACTTCAATATATCTTCGAATATATATATATATGTATATGCATATATATCTTGCATCTGGTCCTTCTTGTGGTCTTGATACAACTGACTTCCCCTCCAAGTAAATGATATATTTCCTTTATCAAATAATATTATCCCATGACTTGTTGATAATATCCAAAATATAATAATATCTTAAAATATTATCTCCTTATCACAATATGGTATATATCACCAATATTATAACTGATAATTATTAATCATAGAGATTTTAGGAGTGATACACTTCCCACAAGTGTTTGAATCAGCATGGTAAGTTCTACCAATTGGGTACCAACAGAATCTCTTCCCCATCACAACACGCCCATTAATCCTTGCCAACATGAGTCCGAATGAATGCACTGCCAAATGTATTAAGCCTGCTTAATTGGATAATTGAAGTCATTAGTGGCCCACCACAGTACTTGTTAAAAAAAAGTCAAAAGAAATAAAAACTCAAGCCCGATCATATATATATATTGGAAGCCCGATAATATGCTGCCATTTGAATCTTTGAAGCACAAAAGTCTTTGTAACTCATCAAAGTGATAATGACTTGGGCCCCACCACTGTTGACTTCTTTGTCCAAACCACATGCCAACGGTGGCCTACCATGATGATTAAAGTTGTGCCAAGCCATATTAGATGAAATGCAGTCCGATGACGTAATGCACAGCCCGATGGAGTTTGAGCCCGACCAAAATTTGATGATACTAAGTCTCTTGGACAAATTTATAAATCGGTCAATCAAAGTGGTCAAATTTATAAGGACATCGGACTGAATGATTAAAAGCCCTCGGGCTACCTTCCCAGACTAGTGGACCACATCAACATGGCCTAAATTATCAAATGGCCAACTATAGTAGCCAAAATTATTGAATGCTTCAAAAGAGTCTTAGACTATTATGAACGTGGCCCACCACTATTTAATAGCCATCAAATACATCATTACATTGGGACAACACATGGGCCCACCAATTGTCTCTTGATCTTTTGGCCAAAATAACATACGTGGGAATTGGAAATCAATCAGTCCGAATGATATCAGCCAGTCCGATTAAATGGTGATCAGTCACTTGACCCCTAATATATACGATCGGTCTAGTAAGTCCGATAAAAAAAATCACCATCGGCCTCTACCCAATTTTGATTTTAGAAAAATGTATTTTTTTGGGTGCAAACACAAAGAAATGAATCAAACATGCTCAACAAGACATGCGGATGCCATGCTATAAGAGTGATATGCAATGCATGGATGTGATATGAATTGTGTCATGAGTCCTATCATGTCTAGTGTTATGACGCTAGTATGAGCAAGTGCTGTGGGGTGCGCCACTCCGAGTGGGCTAGTGTCGTGCTAGCGCTCGCGACTATGACGTGAAGGATGACTCGGATAAGGACATCGAAGTTTTAGAAGACTCCGGGTCTGGGCGCAAACTTCTGGAACGAGTGAGATAGATCAGCTGCGCTTTGTTTAGAAGACGATAGCCAATGGTGACCGAGGGATCTTGTGATAAAGCTGTGAGAAAATTCTTGATAATCAGGAGATCTGGATGCGGGCGATGTTCTGATTGTTCCTGATGGCCGACTTTCGGGAATCGGTTCCGGCTGGTGGGTGAATCTTTATTTTCTTGATCGGGAACCAGGATCCATCTCTAAACCTTTCACGGTTGATCAAATCTTTTGGCGCTCAATCCGAGAGAGCCGGTCAGGGCCTCCGGGAGCTGGTATCTGTCTGCTTTTGTCCTCGGGGGATAATGCAGGGTTCTCGGGGAATCTCTTTTCTTGATCGGGAACCAGTATCCATCTCTGAACCTCTCACAGTTTGATCAAATCTTTCAATGCTCAATCCAAGAGAGCCGGTCAGGGCCTCTGGGAGCTGGTATCTGTCTGCTTTTATCCTCGGGGGATAATGCAGGGTTCTCGGGGAATCTCTTTTCTTGATCGGGAACCAGGATCCATCTCTGAACCTCTCACGGTTTGATCAAATCTTTCAATGCTCAATCCAAGAGAGCTGGTCAGGGCCTCTGGGAGCTGGTATCTGTCTGCTTTTGTCCTCGGGGGATAATGCAGGGTTCTCGGGGAATCTCTTTTCTTGATCGGGAACCAGGATCCATCTCTGAACCTCTCACGGTTGATCAAATCTTTTGGCGCTCAATCCGAGAGAGCCGGTCAGGGCCTCCGGGAGCTGTTTTTTTCAGTTTCTATGTGTTGGAGGTAGTTTTGGCAATTTTTAGTCTGCTTGGGGTAAAACCTCATAAATCTCGACTGGAATGGGCCACCGGGGCTGATCGGGGCCAAAAACGGGCTGAAAAAGGCCAAAACTGGGCAGAATGGGGCAAAACAGAGCAAAATGGAGCGAAGCGGGGCCCACGGGGAGTAGTGCCGCGGCGGCACTGGGCCACTGCCGCGGCGGCAGTTGGCCAGTGCCGCAGCGGCACTGGGTGGTCGGACCTCAACTTTGTATATCTCGGGTTTTTGAGCTTTTGAAGCTCATTCTTGGCCATTTTGGAGTGTTTTTGGAGCCAAAATTCATCAAAACGCAGCTTGTGCGCGCTCATGTGAGTAATCTTTCCCCGTAGTTGGATTTTTGATTGGTGTTTTGGTTAGCCCAAATTTTCAAGAAGAAAGTTTAACGGTGACTTCCATTTTTCTTGTAGATCCATGGCTTCGAGCTCAAGGAGACAGTCTAAGAAGGCCAAGGGACGGATGAAGGCCGAGGTGCAAACCCCGGACTTGATTTTACGGGACCCCCAACACCATCTTTCGGCCGCGGCTCTAGCGAGCTTGGTATGTGAAACTTTCGACATTTTAGGACTGCTTTCATGTATTATGCTAGCTTTGTGGGCCGTAGTGTGCACCTAGAGATCGTTAGAAGTCCGATTTGTGCTTAAATGTTGATCTCATGAGTTCGGCTCTCGGTTTGTGAATAGTGATTTTGTGCATCTCTTTGTCGTTTTTGTTGTGTGCAGGTGCCGGAAGTGGCATTGAAGGGCCATGGTAACCTCGCCCATGCTTTCTTATGGTACACTCAACTCTCGCCTACCGTCAAGAGGATGGTTGACGATGCCGGGTTCGGAGGCTTCGTCCGTTTGGTTTCGAAAAGCAGCAATGATTTGGCTCACTTCTATGCCTGGCCGAGAGGTGGTGGGACACCACCAACACTTTTCACCTGCCGTTTGGTGAGATGACTATGACGCCCTTTGATTTCTCCATGATTACGGGCTTGAGGGTTGGCGGGAAGCGCCTGATTCTGGACTACTTCTATGAGATTGATCCGGAGGCTGTAGAGATGCTGATTGGGGTTGTTCCCCCGAACCTAGAGAGGCATTGGTTTCCTTGCGGCTGGCTTTATCGGGCCTATGGCAGAGGGAATCATAATTTGAACAATTCCCAGCTCCTGAGAGTGTATCTTTTATATGTCCTGGGTTGCTCAATCTTTGCGACGCGGAATGACCGGGTGAGCTTGAGGCTCCTTTCTTTCCTGGTGACCATTGATGAGATCCCCTCCTACAACTGGGGCGGTGCTGCCCTGGCCCATCTTTACAAGCATATGGGCAAGGTCTCTCGGGGCGATGTTAAATCGACCGAAGGATTTTGGCGAGCTTGGGAGGTATGCCTTGTATCTTTTTTATTTTCCATCTTTTTGATTTCTATACTCATTCTAATTTTCTCCTTTGTCTGTGCAGCTTTGGAGCTTTGAATACCTGAAGATGTTGGCTCCTTCCCCAGCAGACGAGTCAGGCGAAGACGAGGATGGCATGGCTCCTGTGCCTCTGTTCCCACGAGGCTTGAGATGGAGGAGGGATGTTGTTGGGGTGAAGAGCGGGGCCCATCGGATTATTGTGCTTAGAAACTTCTTGACTGAGCTGACGGCCTCTAGCGTTGATTGGACGCCTTAGGAGGGCGTCGCCTATGCCGCCCCAGAGGAGATACAAGCGGTCAAATCTCTTACCTCTTGCCGCCTTCTGATGGAGAGTACCGAGTGCAGGCAGTGGTTCCTTGGTGAGCGGGTGTCTCGGCAGGTGGTTGGTGGTTCCAGGTATCGCGTTCCTCATGATCCCCCTGTGATGGATGCTAGTGACCTCTCTGGTAATGCTCTGCTGGCGGCCTTAGCCGGCACTGATGTTTGGGATCATTTTCTCTCTGAGACCGGCTATGAAGCTTACCGTGGCCACTTCTTGATGCCTAACTTCCCACTCTTGGAGGTGAGTTTCCTCTTATATTTTTGCCTATGTCTTTTATTCACCTTTTCCTAACTTATTCTGTGCCCACAGCTTCGCGAGATGTACAGGAGACAGGCTCCTCAGGCTCCCGACCCTATCCCTCCTTGGGATTGGACCGTCAACGTCCTAGGTACTGATGGCAGTCCCCAAGTGATGGAGGTGCCGCGGGTCACATGTGGGTACCCTACTCAGCCAGCGGGCGTCCTCAATGTTCCTTGGAGTTATGCCGAGGAGGGTCACGCCTTGGCGGCTAGCCTACGGTCCTTGATCCTTACATGAGACCATCGAGTATGTCTCTAATTCTGTGCTTTTTTTAAGGTTATGAGGTTCTAACCCTAGATTTTGCCCTTGACTGATGGACGGTATGCGGCAATTTGCCGCCAACCAGATGGCGTCTTTGGTAAGTCTCTGACTTGACTCTATTTTTGTATTTTTTATGGTTTCCCTACTGATTGTCTCTGTTTTATTTGTGTGTGCAGTACCGTGGAGGTGGAGCTGGCTCATCGAGGACTAGCCCAAGGTGCAGAGGTGGTAGGAGGAGGCCGTCGCCGACATACACTCCGGGCGGTCCAACAGAGGACGAAGAAGAGGAGGACTGAGACCTCGCAAGCGGGAATTTTATTCTCTCTTTTTTTTTTTTATGTTTTCGATTGGGTTGTACCAGTGACATGACTATTCGGACAGTGTAGGATGATGTGTAGAACAATTTGTGACCTTTGACATAGTATTATGATGTTTCGCCTCTTAGGCCGGATAGCTTCCGGTTTAGGGGCGCAGTTGTGTGCTTGTTTTAATTGATATATGTGCACTGTGGTTGTTGGATGTTACTGCGATGGGCAGTTTTGTGATAGTGAGTGCTTTTGCCTTGCAGGTGGGATAGTCCGTGAAGCGGGGAGGTGCTGCCGAAATTTCGAATTTTCCTAGGGCCGCGACCGAAAGCATGACTTTGTATGATCCCGCTCAGCTCACAGCTTGGCTGAACATCACGGATGGCGTGGAGCGGATTAACCTCTTTAGCTACGGCTTGACCGAGCTGTTTTCTCTTTCCCAGGTGACCCTAAATACTGAGTTCTTGCGTGCTGCCATTGGTCACTGGGACCCGGTGAACCATGTCTTCAACTTCAATGGCCTGGAGATATGCCCCATGTTTGAGGAGTTCTGTGCTATTCTTGGCTTTGATTCTGACTCCGACTTGATTCTCCCTTCTGTTGATACCCTCAGTCCTACGCGAGGCTTGGCTGAATATCTGAATTGCTCCGTCACTATTTCCCGCCGGCTGATTCAAGGTGAGGTTCTCAACATTGCTTCTACTATTGCCCGGTACGCCAGTCTTGGGAATCCCAGCGTGTATGATGCTTCCCGTGGGGCCGCTTTGATATTGTGCATGACTTCGCACTTCTTGTTCTCGAGCACTTCCATTGACTTGGTGCATGTGTGCCTCGGGCTGACACTTAGCAGGAATCCCATGGCCATGGTTCTAGCTGAAACTTTGAATGGTTTGGATAATGCCTTCAACCAAGGGACTCCTCTTCTTTCTGGGGCGCCTTTGGTGTTACAGGCTTGGCTTTACGAGCGCCTTCAGCTGTGGACGGGCCGTATACCACCGGTTTACTTTCGTCGAGCCGTGCTTCATTATCACTATACCTTTGCCGATTGGGTGGGCATGATGAGCGCCCTATCTGAGGCTGACATTTGCTGGATCGTGAGGCGTTGGGGCCTCTATGCTATCACCACGAGCCTCAGGGGTCACCAGAGAGTGTGGTTGATGGGTCTGAGAGAGACTTCTTTTTATCATCCTCGCCGTTTGGCCAGACAGTATGGGCAGGTTCAGGAGGTTCCCCGGGGGTTTACTGAGTGGATCTTTGCTTCCAGGATCAGGGCTGCCACTATCGCTGTTTTTATTGATGGTTGGACTGACCGAGTAAAGGCCTACTTCTAAAGACCTTTGAAGAAATAAAAGACACTAGACCTGACTGATTCTGCTCATTCTCCAAGTGTCTTTGAACATGTGATTGCTTTTTGAAAGACTTTTATTTCTTTGATTTATTCCTGTTTATGTAATTTTCAAAGTTTGTTTTATCGGTGAACCTTGGTTACTTCAGGAATCTTATTTTGTGCATTTTAGCCTTCTAAAAATATTTCGTAACTTGAGATTTCAATTAGTGGTTGCTTTTGGTACTTGCTTGAGCATGCTGGGGTTATTAGAGGCAAATGAGGCAGGTGGCCGAAGTTTGTCCCTAGTTTGGGATATATATGGTTGTGAGGCAAACGAGGTAGATGACCGACGTTTGCCCCTAGTTTAGAAGAGGTTCAGGCAAACGAGGCGAGTGGCCGAAGTTTGCCCCTAGTGTGGAGGGTGATTTTTGGGTTATGGTAAGGACCGCGACTTTATTTTTCTCACATGCTCATAATTTTTGCCTAGGAACCAAGGAGGTGACCTAGCGAGCTATTGTCTCTCTTTTGTTATTGCTTACCTTGGATTTAGCTCTAATTTTTGCCTAGGCGTCCTTTCGGATTTTCGACCTAGCGAGCCATCCTTCTTTTCTTTTTGAAAGTCTGCCTACGTACCCCCGAGCGGGGATCAGGTCCAACGTAGTTCGGGCCAAAGTTTTGAAAGAAAAGGTTATTTTTTGTGGGTGGAGCGACCGAACCGATGTGGTTGCCTACGTATCCCCAAGTGGGAATCAGGTCGAGCGTAGTTCAAGGCAAGGCTTGAAAGGAATGGTTATTTTTTGTTGGTGGAGCGATCGAACTGATGTGGTTGCCTACGTATCCCCGAGCGGGAATCAGGTCGAGCGTAGTTCAAGGCAAGGCTTGAAAGAAATGGTTATTTTTTTGTTGGTGGAGCGACCGAACCGATGTGGTTGCCTACGTATCCCCGAGCGGGAATCAGGTCGAGCGTAGTTCAAGGCAAGGCTTGAAAGAAATGGTTGTTGAATAGTCAAGCATAGTACTTTTTGAGACGATCCATGTTGATTGGTTCTTTGAATTCGACACCATCGAGGTCCATGAGATAAGTTGCTCCTCCGGAAAGAACAGTCTTGACGATATAAGGGCCGACCCATTTAGGTTTGAATTTCCCACGGGGATCAAAGATCGGAGCTCGCAATTCCTTAAGGACAAGGTCGCCCTTGACAATCTTCCTTAGGCGAACTCTTTTGTTGAAAGCTCGGGCTATCCTCTTTTGATAGATTCGAACATGGTCGACTGCCGCTAGGCGCTTTTCATCTATGAGGGCCAATTCTTCATATCTTTCCCTTAACCAATCTGATTCCGAAATTTCACATTCTGCCATCACGCGTAGGGACGGTAGTTCTATCTCGACCGGAAATACTGCTTCCATCCCATACACTAATGAGTAAGGCGTTGCTCCTGTGGACGTCCTTATCGATGTTCTGTATCCCCAAAGTGCAAATGGTAGCTTTTCATGCCAGTCTTTGTAGGTATCAGCTGATTTTTGCAGTATGACCTTGACATTCTTATTTGCAGCTTCGACTGCCCCATTGGTTTGCGGCCTATATGGCGACGACTTGTGATAGATGATTTTGTATTCTTCAAATAGATCCCTGACTTCTACTTTGAAATGACTTCCGTTATCCGAAATGATCTCATGGGGAACTCCATAGCGGCAAATGAGATTTCTCTTAATGAATTTGGCCACTTCCTTGGCCCCCAACTTGGTGTAAGACACGGCTTCTACCCATTTTGTGAAGTAGTCTATGGCCACCAGGATGTACCGATTTCCATTTGAGGCCTTTGGAATGATTTCACCAATAATATCGATTTCCCAGGTGGAGAATGGCCAAGGCGAGGTCATGCTGTATAGAAGAGATGGTGGCACATGCATCATGTTTGCATGGATCTGGCACTTGTGACACCTTCTTACGTATTCGCAACAATCTTTTTCCAAGGTCGTCCAATAGTACCCTTGTCATATAATCTTCTTGTCCAACATGTGACCATTCATGTGCGGGCCACAGACCCCCTCGTGTATTTCCTCCATCATTTTTTTGGAGCTCTTTCCGAACAAGCAAGTCAGGTTGTGACCGTTGTATCCTTTCTTCAGCAGTTTCCCACCGCAAATGATGAATTACGCTGCGAATCTTCGTATGGCCCTTTTGTCTCTCCCGGTGGATTCTTGGGGGAACGTCCCCTTTTCTATGAAATCCCAGACATCTTGATACCACGGTGTTTCATTCTCTTCTGCTTCGATTGCGGCAATCATGTTGAACGAAGGCCCGTACCTCTGCTCAATTACCAAAGGCATCATCTTGACCCCTGCGGGAATTTTGATCATGGAGGCTAAAGTGGCCAAGGAATCTGCCAGCTGGTTCTCTTCCCTGGGCAAGTAGAGTAACGTGATGTTCTTGAATTGCCTCTTGAGTTGATCCAGACGGTCATGATAGGGCTTCAACCTTTCTTCTTTTACTTTCCATTCTCCTCTAGCCTGCGATATAATGAGGTTTGAATCCCCGAAGACATCCAACCTCTGAACTTTCAGCTCTAAGGCTGCTTCCATTCCCAGAATGCATGCTTCATACTCAGCAGTGTTGTTGGTGGAGTTATAATTGAGCTTGACTGCTAACGGAGTATGGTCCCCACTCGGCGATACTAGGATCATCCCTACTCCGTATCCCTTCATGTTGGCTGCTCCATCGAAGTACAACTTCCACTGTTCTTCCTTGATTTCCATGATGCTCTCGTCCGGAAACGGAAAGTCCCCACTTTCTTCAGAGTCAACGGCATGTTCTGCGAGATGCTCAGCTACGGTTCTCCCTTTTACTGACTTGCTCGTAACATACTTGATATCGAATTCGGATAATAGAAGTAACCAACGGGATATACGACCGGTCAGGGCAGGTTTTTCGAGGAGGCATTTTAAAGGATTCATGCGGGATATGAGCACAACCGGGAAGGCTAGCATGTAGTGCCTTAGTCGGCGGGTGCACCAAACCAAGGCCCAACACGTTTTTTCGAGGGCAGAGTAGTTGAGTTCATACCCAGTCATCCTCTTGCTGAGGTAGTATATGGCTTTTTCGGAGTGGCTTTCTTCTCCTTCTTGGGCTAGCATGCAGCCCATGGCATTTTCGGAGACAGATAGGTAAAGGAATAAGGGCTTATGAGGCGTTGGTGGTGAAAGGACAGGCGGATTTTGAAGGTAGGCTTTTATTTTGTCAAAAGCGGCTTGGCATTGGTCATCCCATTGGAACTTCTCCCCTTTTCTCAATAACCAGAACAGAGGATCGCACATGGTTGTGAGCTTGGAAATGAAACGGCTGATGAATTGGATTCTTCCGAGGAACCCCTTACTTCTTTTTCATTCTGTGGTAGCGTCATTTCGAGGATTGCCTTGATCTTAGAGGGGTCCACCTCTATTCCCCTTTGTGTGATGAGAAAACCCAGGAGTTTACCGGAGGTTACGCCGAAAGTGCACTTCTTTGGATTCAACCTCATCTTGTATTTGCGCAACCTTTCGAAGAACTTTTCCAGCGCTACCAGGTGTCCTTCTCGGTCCTTGGATTTCACAATCATGTCGTCTACATATACTTCTACCTCCTTGTGAATCATATCATGCAGCAGAGTGGTGGCAGCTCTTTGGTAAGTCGCCCCCGCGTTCTTGAGTCCGAAAGGCATTACTCGATAGCAGTAGGTTCCCCAAGGGGTGGTGAATGTCGTCTTTTCCCGATCTTCTGGTGCCATTAGAATCTGATTATACCCTGAGAAGCCATCCATGAATGAAAGTAGCTCATGTCCAGCGGTGTTGTCCACCAAGACATCAATGTGGGGAAGCGGAAAGTCATCCTTGGGACTGGCTTTGTTTAGATCACGGAAGTCAACGCACACACAAACTTTTCCATCATTCTTCGGGAATGGCACGATATTGGCAACCCATTCCGGATATTCGGTGACAATGATGAATCCTGCCTTGAATTGCTTCTCCACTTCTTCCTTAACCTTGAGTGCCCACTCCGGCCTCATGCGCCTCAGTTTCTGCTTGACAGGTTTAGAATTAGGGAGGAGGGGAATATGATGTTGGACAATGTCGGGATCGACCCCAGGCATGTCCTCGTAAGACCAAGCAAAAACATCTTTGAATTCTTTTAGCAAGAGGGTTAATTTTTCTTTTTCTTCTTTATTAAGAGCTGAGCCGATTTGCACAATTTGGGGATTATCTGTTTCACCTAGGTTAACCGATAAAGTTTCTTCGATTATTTCATAAGCAGGTGGTTTTTCAATTAGTTGCTTAAGTTCAATTGGGAGATCTTCGGAGGGATCTGTGCATTCACAAGTATTAGACACAGAGGAGTAAGCAGAATCGTCTTTCATTTCATTCATGATAGGTGAAGTGACTACATTGGATAGTGATGGGCTTACAGCAGCCGACTCTGGTACAGACTCGATAATCGGTAGTACAGACTCCGGGGGAATAGGGGATAGGGAGACACAGATAGATGACTCTACAGCCTGGTTGCTCAGACCCTCCTCAGTTGGCTTGATCTGATCATCTTGGCTCTTGGCCCTCTTTTTTTCCTCCTTCTCAGCGGATTCCCCCCACATTTTCTTGATGGCTTCAGTGTCCAGGTATTTCAACCAGTCTTCCTCCGGAGTTTTCTCAATTTCTTCGGGATAGAACGGATCTTGATATGGAGGCCTCTCGCAGTCAGCGAAGATTTCAAATCCAGGGTGCCTTTTCCCAGTGGTTTGATGGATCCAGGGTTGAGGGAACCCAAAGCAAGGGAAGTCATCCCCTTCTTTGATGAATTGTCCATTCAAAGTCTTGCGGTATGGTGGGAGACCCTTCACCCTTTTCTTCCATGGCCTCTGTTGCTCGACGTCTTCTTCAGTGGGCTTGTACCCCAACCCGAAAGTTCCTTGTTGTCCTTTGATCTGAGGGAACTCACGAATCCCTTGCTGGCGTCGGCCTAATCCCATTCCCGGGAAGTAGTTCATCTTGCGGACAATGTTGACAACTGCGGAGTGGACCTCAGGGAACCTATCTTCGTCATTGATCACGTGGATTTCTTCCATGAAGAATCCCCCAATTTCTCCTTCTTCTAGCTCAGGCATTTGGACTTCAAAAACGGGAGCGTAATTTGGGAAAGCTTCATTACCCCAACTGTTACCGAGGATGATTTTTACTTCTTTCTCATGAATGTACTTGATCATTTGATGCACAGTGGATGATACGGCTTTGTTGACATGTAACCAGGGCCTTCCGATCAACAAGTTGAACGAGGCAGGTATGTCCATGACTTGAAAAATCTCAGTGCTTACCAAAGATCCTACCCGGATTTACAAAGAGATAGTCCCCATCACATTTCTCCTGGTGTTATCATAGGCCCTCACAGATTGCACAGATGGAGTGATGTCAAGGATATTGACCCCCAAGGCAGTGGCAGTTCTTAGGGCACAAACATTTAGGGCTGAACCCGTATCAACCAGACAAAACGGCACCTGCTGCCCTTTACACTCGACAGTGATGTACAATGCTTTGTTATGTGCGGATCCTTCCGGCGGCAGGTCCTCATCGGAAAATGTAATGATCGGGTCGGGGGCAAGTGCGCCCAAGAAAGCTACCATGTCCTCCGGCGCGGCGTCGATGGGGACTTCAATCCCAGCCAAGGCATTCAACACGGCTTACCTGTGCTTATAGGATGTTACCATGATGTCCCACATCGAGAGATGTGCTTGGGTTTTCTTTAGCTGCTTGATCAGCTCATTATCTTCTTCGATGACCTCATCCATCTTACCCTTCCCCTTGTCCTTGACTGGACCTTTCTCGGTTGCATCGGTGGCAGGCTGTGGAGGCTGATAATAACGGCCTGACCTGGTTAAATGATCAATCTCGACAAGAGTGGGTCCTTCTACAGTCCCATCTTTCTTGAACCAATCACAATCGTCCCCACAAATGGTTTTTCTGGCTCGTCCCAGATGGAAGCGTCACTTTCTTTGTCGGGATCATACCATTTGAGGTCTACCACCCCTAAGTCATGCTCTTCCAGAAAGAACAAGTCTTGCTCATCGTCTAACTGTTGCTGCCACTCGTCATTTTTCCCTTCAATCAGATGAATTCCTACAGAGTTCGGGATGTCAATGAGGGGTAAGGGTTGTCCTACAGGGGTGATATAGGCAGCAGGGTTGAAGGATATAGGGTTGGACTCAATGAGGTTGACATTTTGGTGGTTCGGTAGGGGATTTTGGGTGATATGGGGCTGCTTTGGGGGTGGCTCAATGATATTCTGGTCAATGAGGTCTTGAATATCATGACGGAGGCGCATGCAGTCATCGGTGTTATGGCCGGGGGCTTGGTGGTAGGCGCATCGTTTAGACATATCGCAGTTAGGCGGGGGTGGGGTATTTCGAGGCTGGAGTAGTTGGAGATGGCCCTTTTTGAGGAGGCGGTCCAAGGCTGAGGAGAGAGAGATTTCTAGCTTGGCGAAATTGCGAGGGGGCTTTTTCTGGAAAGGGCGGTTGGAGGGATTTGGCTGGTTGGAGGGTTGGTATGGCCTTGGAGGGTATGCCATGGGTTGGCTGCTAAGGGCATTGACATCCGGGGGATTCCAGGAGTAGTTGGGCCTTCTTGGTTGACTCGGAGGGTCTTCCTTTTTGATTTTTCCTTCCCTGATAGCATCTTCGATTCGGGTTCCGATTTCAAACAACTCCTCGAAGGTGGAGATAGACTGGTAGAATAATTTCTCATGGTAGAGCGGCTGCAGATTTCGGATTAGCATTCTCACCTGTTCTTTCTCAATCGGTCGGTGGGTCATTTGGGCTACCTTGTTCCTCCATCTGCTCAGAAATGCAGCGAAGGATTCATTGTTGCTTTGCCGGGTTGTTTCCGAGTCCTTGATAGTGACATCCAGCTCTTGATTATAGGAATAATGATCGACAAAAACTCGAACGATATCTTCCCAGGCCCGGGTTTTGGAGGCTTCCAAGGTTAGGAACCATGATAGTGCAGATTTTGCCAGAGTTTGTGGGAACAGCATTGCGATGTGCTCGTGGGTACAACCCATGGACTGGAAGATACTCATACACAGCTTCACGTGACTTTTTGGGTTCCCAGTTCCGTCAAAACGATCGATGGCAGGCATTTTAAAGTTTTCCGGCAGTTTCAACTTGACAGGCTCGAAAAGGCCTTCCAGGTCTAACACGTAATCATCGATACCCTTGCTCTTTCTCAGTACGCTCTCCAATTTGTCGACCTTGTCCATTTTCTCTTGGACCTTCTTCTCATACGTAAGCGGTGGGACCCCTTGAAACCAGTTTTCCTCCCCATTATTCTCATATAGAGGAGGTTCAAAACCTGGTGGCGGAAACCCGGGCGGAGGTTGCGGCTGCTGTTGCTTCAGTTCTTCCATGAACTTCAGAACCTGGGCTAGGCTATAGGACTGCTGGTTTATGGTTGCCCCCAACTCAGTAACCTTGTTTTCCAACTCTTCTCTATTCATGCTGAAGCGAGCTGTCGGACCGATTCTGACCAAACGATTATCTGAACTCCTGGCCCACGAGGATTCCGGCTGCTGACCTTGGGAATCTATACTGACCTGACAGATTTTGAGAGAAAGGGGTGTATCAGATCCTGACAGTGATGACTTTTTAGACAGACAGTGACGTGGACTGACTCGGGACAGTGCGTGCAGAGAGATGGGGATGGTGTATGCATGGGTGACAAGCATGCGAATGTAAGCCCTAATCTATATGATATTCCTATTTCTAACAGATAGCGGTTAAGCAATTAATGTCCTGACCATATAGAGTGTGCCAATCTTACTTTCCATTATGATCACCAAGGGATAACAGGGGTTTTCAGACATTTCTGGTTGACTGGGATACAGTTTCTGGTATGTCTAGAAAATTTGAGCAGGGTTTCTGGGAGAAACTGGTTAATATGGTTATATCTGGGATATCTGGACAGAGTTTCTGGGAGAAACTGGTTAATATGGTTATATCTGGGATATCTGGACAGAGTTTCTGGGAGAAACAAGTATATCGGAGTTTCTAAGCAAAATTGAGGTTTTTGGGTATTCTGGGGGAAGCAAGAATATCTGGAGGGACATAAGTATATCAGAGTTTCTGGAAAATATTGAGATTTCTGGGTAATCTGGGGAGAAATAGGAAATCTGGGTGATTCGGACAGAGTTTCTAGGAGAAACAGGGATATCCTGATGAGTTGGGTAGAGTTTCTGGAAGAAATAGGGATATACGACGGGAATAGGTGATGATGATGATCATACTATTCTAGCAAGTTTTCATACTCCTATGTCTCAGGATCAACAAACAAGGTTTGCGGTGTATATCTTTGTGAGCATGGAGCAGACATCCTTATCATGGTGCCTAGGCAAGTCAACTCAATGTGATCACATGTGAGTGATTGCCTTGGGAATCATAAGAAAGAGGTTCTGTTCTATGCCACATAAGCGTCTACACCGCGCAGGTAATCCCGCCAGGGCATACAGCAGTTACATCACATTGTCCTATCTGAAAAGATAAATGAACAGTCCTATGAAAGATTCTACAGGAATCTATATGCAAAGGCTGGGTTTAGTCAAAGAGGGTCCGTTGACGAGAGTTCCAATATACCGTCAGAGAGACAGTACGGAGATTTTTACTCTTTTTGATATACCTTGGAAGGTACAGTATCAACGGTGACTTGTGCCCTGGCACAGCAAGACCTGAACAATGTCAGCGCTGCGTTTCAGACACAGTCGGAGGGGGGAAATGCAAGAGTGCAATGCAGTGAACCAGACACAGTAAAAAGATGATTTTAAGGATGCTTCTTATGAGTCAAACCTCTGTATTATTTTGTTTTGAAAATAAAAGTCCCCAGCAGAGTCGCCAGATTGTGGATACCGGGCTTCCACCGCTTCTCTCGTTTGATATTGCTTTGAAATTAATTTAAATCAAGGAAAGAAAACGAAAGGTCTGTTGAAAACAGATACAGAGTCGCCACTTGGTCTTTAAGGAACCAAGAAACCTAATTTTGACTCACCCAAATGGATAAAGGGCACCGGCCCTTCATAACCAAAGAACTTGGTTCGGGGTTTTGGTACGAGAGAGGAAGGAGCCTTTGTCGCGACTAAAACACCCTCAACTCGCCCCGTCTTTCGACGGGCCTCAATTAACATCCAAATAATCATCTTATACTATGTATGGTTCGACAATTAATACTATGATAGTATATTACATCACATAAGAAAATTGAAATGGAAGATCAAAAGATAAAATATCATTCATAAGATCTAAGTCAAATATCATGCAATGTAAAGTGAAAGATCACACAAATAAACCTAGGAAAAATCGTCTAATCATGTATCAAGTAATTAGTTTCCTTAATCTAAAGGGGACATGAACTGTTCTTGAAACAAATAAATAAAAAAATCAAAATATGCTTAGCAAGCTAACATGATGCATGTTATTCTTTGAGAAAAGAAGATCTCTCAATCCCCGGGACGGATAAGAAAGGATCATTAGATCGAGGGGAAGCATGAATGTGTGATCAAGTTCATTTCTTATAATCTCCTTAGATTAAGAGTTACAAAAACCCCAAATCTTGCATGGATGCAATGTATGTATCTAAGATGTGCAAAGGTTGTAGTGTGTTTTGTGTACATGAATTTCTAGAATGACTTAGAAGTCTAAAATGTGTATGAATGAATGAATGAAATTAACATGGGATGTGTACAAATATAGTATGAACTACTTCCTAAGATATGAACTAATTTGGAATGCATATGAGCATCAAATCAAAGAATGAAAGTTGGAATGTACTTGCTGTGAATAGTGGACAGAACAGTAGCATGATCTTTTGGAATTCGAAAAGAGGGGTTAGGAATGTTTTCAATGCATGATTTTTTTATGGAGATGTTCCTTATTGTGTCTAGAACACAACCCAAAAGGCCAATCTTGAATAGCTATCACAGATTGAGAGAAATCATATAAACAATGAAGGTCACTCAGAAACAGAGTCCGTACCGTCGACTGAAATGTTGAAACATCTTAGAAAATGAAAAATAATGATCTATAGGCCCATTTTATATAGAAAGTTTTCTAAGACATTGAAATTTAAGGGAAAAATAAGTTATGTCCACCCCTTTTGGAAACGTTTTCTGAAAAAGTGGTTGGAAGTGGACCTAGCTGCTGTGACAGCAAAAACAGAATGTCTGGAAGGAATGTTGGGATCCAAATGGACCATTTCCAAGTACTTCCAAGTCAAACCAAAAATCATGGGTGTTCTCTAATGAGTTAGGAAGACTTTCCAAGTGGCCTTGCATCCATATGTTGAGTATTGAGTTCTATAGAAATCTTTGAACTCAGCTCACTCACTGTTTTAACTCACTATTTTGAAGATTTTTCGGAAAATAAGGTTTTCTTTCTTGAAATCAAAATGAGAGGGATTGAGGGGGGTTTTGAAATAGAGGTTTTGAAAGTGTATTTTTAATACTCAATAAAGATTATAACCACTCAAAATTTCAACATTCAACTCATCATCAAGAACCTCCAAGATTGTTGGAGAAACTTATTTTTATTTTTGAACATAACTTCAATACTTTTCAAGAATAACTTGGAAGTATTGAGGTTATGATCATCATCTATCAAACATGTTTTTGAGGTCAAGAGCTACTATCCATAAGGATTCACTCACCCCAAACTTCATGTCATCATTTAGATGATGATAAACTAGTAAGTAAATAAAGAAAATCAAAAAGAAAAGAGGCAAGAAGAGATGAACAATAAATAAACAAGCAAGTAGATGATGATCAATAGATGATATTCAAGAAGCATGAGACTTGTAGATTGGTGTTTCACTCATATGTAATGACACTAGACATGGAAGAAGCTTCCACTTTCTTAAATGCTCAATAAAATGGTGGTTGGGAGTATTGAATGTTGAAGTAAATGGGAGTAATGAAGTAAAAACAAAGTTTAGAACTCACTTTTGTTTTGAAAATCAAAGAAGAAAGCTTCTTTTCTCTCTACTCTAACCTTATCTCTACAACTTTCTCTCCCAAACTTTTTCTAAACTTGCATTTTACTCCCCCAAAATGAAGAGTAATGGGGTGCTTATATAGGCCAACTTGGGGTGGTTTTGGGATTTAGAAAGTATTCCCATTGGCTCCAAACATCTGAAATCATAAAACTATGTCGTTTTGGCTTTTAATTAATCAAAATGGCGCCACAAAAATTATTACAAAAATACACTGTTCTGGGGGGGAGTGTCGCGGCGGCACTGGGCCAGTGCCGCGGCGGCAGTGCTCCTCCCTCTGTCCAGATAATGCTATTTAGGCCCCCTGAAGTTCCGGTATTCGCGAAAAGGCCCTATTTCGTCCGAAATTCATAGAAAATGCATATGAACTCCAAATTGAGGTTGTGATATACCGTTGGAAAGGTAATGGAGTCTATTTTACATAAAAAATAGTTCCGGGATAGGTCACTTTGAAAAGTTTTGCGGTATTCGCGATAAAAGCCGATTTGATCGCCTTTTTCGCCTTTGGAAATTCATAATAAATTCGTTTTAAATCCAAAAATTATGTGCGATATACCGTTGGAAAGCTATTGACCTCTAGTATCCATGAAAAATGTTTAAAAATTGCTTTGGTTCCCTGGTTCCAAAGTCAAATTCTGGTCAAACTGGACAAACTTGGGATTCCCGGGAAGTTCTGGAGACCTCCGGGAGTTCCCGGGAGCTGATGTTTTCGCTCGATTTTCTTTTGGAACTTGTTTTAACACTTTCTTCATGATTTTGGTGAATTTGGACAATTTCGGTCAAACTTGGTCAAACTTGGTCAAACCTGGTCAAACCTTGGTGTGGACCACTGCGAATGAGGAGGTCCTGACGCTCTCCCTCGATAGTGTCCCGGGACGGATCCCAAGGAGCACACTTCAGGGAAAACTAGGACTTCCTCACGCGATCCTAGAGACAAAGAGTCGCCACCTAATTTTTATCGGGAATTAGGAAACCCAAGTTTGACTCGCCCAAAATTGAATAAGGTTACTCGCCCTTCATTACCAGAAACAAGGTTCGGGGGTCTTGGTACGAGAGGGGAAGGAGCCCAAGCAGGACTAAAGCACCCCCTCCTCGCCCTACCGAATGGTAGGCCTTGATTCAAATATCCTTGTTATTAATTCATAATAGATGTTGTTTCCTCAAACATACTAGATAGATATATACATGGCAAAAAGAAACATCTAATGAAAATCATTTCAAGAGACTAAATCAAGTAGAAAGCGGATGCTCATGCAATACAAGGGAGAAGTATACTCACAGTGGCTAGTCCCGCCCGGGACCGATGCAAATAAAGTAAACATGTCATGATATGCAAAGGGAACGAGAAGACTTACATTGGTTGACTCAAGCGGAGTCGCGAAAGCAAAAAGAATGGAAACGTGCAATGCAATCATGCAACAATCCTAGATAAGATGTCTCTAACAAATAATCATATAAACGGAGACTACCCTAAAGGAAATGTGTCGTTGAAATCAAAGTTGTAAACCTAGAAAAATTCTAAAAGAAAGGATAGAGATAGTACATGATACATGGGCACTAAGCCACATGTAGACGAGGCAAACCACAAATCGACGTCCGGGTCCGAGGCACTTAATTCTCTCTTGGAGGATTCTCAATTACAAGACCAAAATTGATTTGAAGATCTTCTTCTTCAAGTGTTATTCAAGTGTTCTTCAAGCACTCATCCATGGAAGTTGAGGGAGGCAATTGATGTTCAAATTGTGGTCTAATTAGCCTAAGTTAATCTAAATTCAATTCATAATTTTCTCTCTCTAGAATTCACCTAAATTGAAAGTATATTCAAAGTATACTTATCTCTCTTATATGTGCTTCTATGTGTGTTTGTATCTCTAAGTATATTCAAGTGTATCTCTTCCAAGTGTCTAGTGTGTTAAGATGTGTGTGTGTGTGTGTGTGTGTGTGTGTGTGTGTGTGTGTGTGTGATCTCATATGAGATGTATGAGATCTTATATAGAGTTTTGAAGACTTAGCTCTTAAGTTTCAGGGTTAAAACAGGATTTTTAGAGCTTAAAAGAGGGTTAAAATGGCCATTTCGGAGCTTAAACGCAATTTCCAGGCAATTTCCTCGCAGTGGGAAGCTTCTAGAAGGGTCTGGAACTCAAAAAGCTCCGTGGAGGACACAAATGGAAGTGGCGGTTATGGTGGGACCCGCCACCCCCATACCCAAAACCGCCACTTACTATTTGGGTCCCTCTGGTCACCCACAAGCTCTGTTTCAAATTTCATGCGCACTGCTTTTCCAGATTTTTGTAAAAATGCTTTTTGGTGTCCGAAATCGTCCGTTTACGTACCGTTGGAAAGCTGTCAGGTTGAATTTCAGTATAAAAATATTTCCAGAGGTTTTATAATGAGAATTGAAGTCCAATTGAAGTCCGGAAGTCCTCCGGAACTTTCGTCGTCTTTTTGAAATCAAATGACGTCTTTTCCAAAATTGCTTTCAAATGTGCGTCGATTTCAAACTTTTCTTTAAAATTGAATCTCTGGATACCTAGAATACTGCGTTTAGAACACTTAATGTTCATATAACCCTGAGAGAATATGAATTCTGAGAGATGATTTTGACAAAACCGGGATTTATCCATGGAAAAGGGCTTTTCTGAGCTTGAAGTCACTTTCCGAAGTCCGATCTTCTGATTGTGTGGAATCCAGTACCTTCCACGGGGTACTTTTCATCATCGAATCCTCCAAGACGTTGTCCACCCTAAATCCTATCAGTGTGGTCAAAATTGGGTGTCTACAGTTTGCCCCTCTTTGGCAGAGCTTGTTGTGAACAACGTGAACGGCAAGTGAGTGCCAAAGCCTTGAAGGCACCCAAATAACCATACTGAGAGGTTTTAGGAAAAACAAAAAAATTCGCAAAATCAAGAAATTCAAAATCAGAGAAAATCAAGAAATTACGAATGCAAGAATGCAATGCAATGCTGGGTAGAGGCGGCTAAGTTGAGGCTGATGCTGGTCGTGCTCCGCTGGAGCTGCCTACGTATCCTTTCCAGGAATCAGACCAGGGCGTAGTTCAAGCGCGCGGGAAAACGGAAAACAAACAACAACAATGCGGATGAAATGCTCCTATCCTAGGATGCTGGTGCAGTATGAAAACATGAAATGTGAAAGTGTTGGAGGAATCATCCTCAAGGGTTCCCTAGATGCAAAATCTAATGCAAAGGATGCAACGACTCTCTCTCACAGTCGAATATGCTAAAGGTATCTTGGATGATTCTCGAGGTTTTTGTCAAAGTTATTCTTCTGATCTTAAGGCTCGTAGGCGTCATCTGTATCCTGGACGACTCTTGAAATAGTGAAGTATCTTGGATGAATTCTGAGTCATGTCAAACAACTGGACGATTGCTGGTGTAGAGTCCTTCTGCTGGGGACGATTGCTGAAACAGGTCCTTCTTCTGTGGACGATTGCTGATGTAGAGTCCTTTTACTGGGGATGATTGCTGATGTAGAGTCCTTCTGCTGGGGACGATTGCTGAAATAGGTCCTTCTTCTGTGGACGATTGCTGATGTAGAGTCCTTCTGCTGGGGACGATTTGCTGATGTAGAGTCCTTTTGCTGGGGACGATTGCTGGTGTAGAGTCCTTCTGCTGGGGACGATTGCTAATGTAGAGTCCTTCTGCTGGGGACGATTGCTGAAAGAGGTCCTTCTTCTGTGGACGATTGCTGATGTAGAGTCCTTTTGCTGGGGACGATTGCTGATGTAGAGTCCTTCTGCTGGGGACGATTGCTGATGTAGAGTCCTTTTGCTGGGGACGATTGCTGATGTAGAGTCCTTTTGCTGGGGACAAATCTTCTGAAACAGGTCTCTCTGCCGGAGACAAATCTTCTGCTCTTCTGAAACAGGTCCTTCTTCTAGACAAATCTTCTGTAACAGGTCTGGAAACAAGTCTTCTGAAACAGGTCTCTCTGCCGGAGACAAATCTTCTGTTCTTCTGAAACAGGCCCTTTTTCCGAGGACAAATCTTCTGTGGCAGGTCTAGAAACAAATCTTCTGAAACAGGTCTCTCTGCCGGAGACAAATCCTCTGTTCTTCTGAAACAGGCCCTTCTTCTGGGGACAAATCTTCTGTGGCAGGTCTAGAAACAAATCTTCTGAAACAGGTCTCTCTGCCGGAGACAAATCCTCTGTTCTTCTGAAACAGGCCCTTCTTCTGGGGACAAATCTTCTGTGGCAGGTCTAGAAACAAATCTTCTGAAACAGGTCTCTCTGCCGGAGACAAATCCTCTGTTCTTCTGAAACAGGCCCTTCTTCTGAGGACAAATCTTCTGTGGCAGGTCTAGAAACAAATCTTCTGAAACAGGTCTCTCTGCCGGAGACAAATCCTCTGTTCTTCTGAAACAGGCCCTTCTTCTGGGGACAAATCTTCTGTGGCAGGTCTAGAAACAAATCTTCTGAAACAGGTCTCTCTGCCGGAGACAAATCCTCTGTTCTTCTGAAACAGGCCCTTCTTCTGAGGACAAATCTTCTGTGGCAGGTCTAGAAACAAATCTTCTGAAACAGGTCTCTCTGCCGGAGACAAATCCTCTGTTCTTCTGAAACAGGCCCTTCTTCTGAGGACAAATCTTCTGTTCTGATGCACGGATTCTGAGAGATACACAAATTCTGAGAGATGACCCTTCTTCTGAGAGCAACCCACGGATACACGATTCTGATTTTGAGAGAAACCCTACATTCTGGAGGCAACCCTGATATGCGATGCTGAGAAATACATGATTCTGAGAGAAACCCTACATTCTGGAGGCAACCCTGGATACACGATTCTGATTCTGAGAGAAACCCTACATTCTGGAGGCAACCCACGATTCTGAGAGAAACCCTACATTCTGAGAGCAACCCACGGATACACGATTCTTGGCATAAACCTTGTATTCTGGAGGCGACCCACGATTCTGATTCTGAGAGAAACCCTACATTCTGGAGGCAACCCACGATTCTGAGAGAAACCCTACATTCTGGAGGCAACCCTGGATACATGATGCTTGGCATAAACCTTGTATTCTGGAGGCGATTTTGATGCTCAAATTCTGAGAGATACCCTTTATCTGGAGGCAACCCGTGGATACATGATGCTTGCGAGAAACTTAATTCTGAAAGTTCTCTACTGGGGAGATCCTATGATTCTGAGAGATGCACGAATTCTGTATACCTTGACAATATCTGGAAACTCTCTGCTTGAGGAGATATCTGAGGTTTCTGGGACGCGAGCACATATTCTGGAGGCCCTGCTGATTCTTTCTGAGACTCATATTGGTGCTTCGACCAACGCAATCATTCTTGCAACACGTCAGGCTTACTCTAACCCTTTCTGAACATCTCGCATTCTGACCCATCTTCTGAAAGTCCTTTCTGGATGTAATTCTCAAGCGACAGTAGACTCAAATGTCCATTTTCTAAGACAACTCATAATCAATCCCAAAACGACGGGAGTTTGCCGTTTCTCGGCCACTTTCAGGCTGCGGTGCCTTTGATTCTTCTGATCTTTCTGACCATATCTTTCTTCTCTTTGCAGTGGGATGGCATGTGCCAGACTTACATAGACCGTGATGCGGCCCTGGTAAATTTCTTGACCTTTTCTTCTTATCTCATTGCTTTTTCAAACCCCTATACTGATTCTTTTCTTCCACAGGTGGCTCAAGTTAGGCAGCTTCAATCACAGTTGGAGCGGATGAATGCAGGCCCTTCTGGTGGGGCTGGTGGGTCTAGGCGAAGGCGCCAAATTGAAGATGATGATAGCTCTACGGCCTCAGATATGCCTGCTTGGTACCCACGGGCTACTCGTCGTCGCTGATGATGATCATATGCACCCATGACTATCTTTCTGTTTTTCTTGCTTTCTGTGCTGAGACTGATGTTGATGTATTCTGTCTGAGACTTGATGGGCTTGTACTCTTGACTTTGCTTGATGCTGCTTTATGCTGTCCTTCTGTTTCGCTTTGCATCCCTTGTCACGAGACCGATTTGATTGACACTTTGCACACTGACACACAGGACTCGATTTTTACAGGGAAAGGAAATTTCTGACGATTCCTCTTTCTCGACAATGTCTTTTAACTTGGATATTTGAATTTTCTAAGGATTTGCATGTTTTGAAAATGAGATTTTATCTTGTAGCAGGATATTGTGTTGGCTTTGCATGTAATCTTGAAGCTTTTGAAAATTTTCCACATAATGTTTCAGTCTTGACATTAGATTCACATCTTTAGATTGCTAAAAAAAACTTTTCAACTTAATATCAAGAATTACCAGATTTTTCACTTAGGTGCTTTAATTCTGATAGCCAAGTGATCCAGAGAGGACAGGTAGCGAGGTATGGGCAAACGACAGTTTGCCCCTAGTTGACAGAGATAAATGGAAGTTTGGGCAAACGCAGTTTGCCCCTAGTGTGGCAGTGATATCTTGAGGCTTTGGGCAAACTTGAAAGTTTGCCTCTAGTTTGCAAGGTTCAGGGATCGAGAGCCAGGAAAGCTCGCCTACTTATCCCCAAGTGGGAATCAGATCCAAAGTAGTTCGGCCAGGTCTTGAAAGAAAGTATGGTTGAGGGTTTCAGGAGCAGTGACCGAACCTAGTAGGTTGCCTACATATCCCCAAGTGGGAATCAGGTCAAGTGTAGTTCCTCGAATGCTGGAGGTTTTGAAAGAACAGGTTTTGAAAGAAAAGGCTTTTAAGCATAGTATCTCTTGAGACGGTCAATGTTGATTGGCTGATTGAACTCAACTCCATCTAGATCCATCAGGTATGCCGCTCCTCCAGAGAGAAGCTTCTTGATGACGTATGGGCCAACCCAATTTGGCTTGAATTTCCCTCTAGGATCGAAAACGGGTGCTTTTAAGGCTTTAAGCACAAGGTCGCCTTCCTCAAGTTTTCTTGGACGGACCTTCTTGTTGAATGCTCGAGCTATTCTTCTCTGATACACATGCACATGATCAATTGCGGCCAACCTTTTCTCATCAAGTAACATTAGCTCCTCATATCTATCTCTTAGCCAATCAAATTCTGGAATCTCGGATTCTGCCACAACTCTCAAAGATGGTAGTTCTATTTCAACTGGGAGTACTGCTTCCATTCCGTAAGCCAATGAATAAGGAGTGGCTCCTGTAGATGTTCGGATAGATGTTCTGTATCCCCACAGTGCATACGGTAACTTCTCATGCCAATCTCGGTATGTATCAGTCATCTTTCTTAGGATCGTCTTCAAATTCTTATTAGCTGCTTCAACTGCCCCATTTGTTTGTGGCCTATACGGCGCTGACATGTGGTGCATGATCTTGTATTCTTCTAGTAGATCCAAAACCTCTTTCTGGAAGTGACTGCCATGATCGGATATCAACTCATGAGGGACCCCGTATCGGCAGATTATATTTCTTCTGATAAATCTGGCCACATCTTTAGCCTTCAATGTCGCATAAGACTCTGCTTCCACCCATTTTGTGAAATAATCAATTGCTACCAGGATGTATTGATGCCCATTAGACGCCTTCGGGGTTACTTCTCCAATAACATCTATTCCCCAAACTGAGAATGGCCAAGGGGTAGTCATGTTGTATAGCAGTGACGGCGGCACATGCTTCATATTGGCATGGATCTGACATTTGTGACATTTTCTGACATATTCATAGCAGTCCTTGTCCATAGTAGTCCAATAATATCCTTGTCGGATGATCTTCTTAGCTAACATGTGTCCACTCATATGAGGACCACACACCCCTTCGTGAATTTGCTCCATCATCTTTCTCGCACTGTTTCCATATAGACATGTCAAGTTGAATCCATTGTGAGATCTCTTCAATAGATTTCCGCCACAAATCATGAATTGAGCCGAGAATCTTCTTATGGCTCTCTTGTCTTTCTCAGAGGCGCCTTCCGGATATTCCCCATTTTCAATGAAGTTCCACACGTCGGTGTACCACGGAAGTTCTTCTGCTTCTTCTATTTCCCCAATCATCTCATAAGACGGCTTTTCCCTTTGTTCAATCATCAAAGGAGTTAGCTTTATCCCCACAGGAATCTCAATCATTGACGCTAAAGTAGCCAAAGAGTCTGCTAGCTGATTTTCTTCTCGAGGCAGGTAGAAGAACGTGATATGCAAGAAACGAGTTCGTAAAGAATCAAGATACTCATGATAGGGTTTTAACTTCTCTTCCTTGACTTTCCAATCTCCTCGAACTTGGGATATGATCAAATTGGAATCCCCGAATACATCAAGTTTCCTTACCTCCAAAGTCAATGCGGCTTCTAGCCCCAAAATACAAGCTTCATACTCAGCAGTGTTGTTGGTGGAAGTGTACTTCAGCTTAATAGAGAACGGGGTATGTGCTCCTTCAGGGGATACAAGGATGATCCCCACTCCATATCCTTTCTGGTTTGCAGCTCCATCAAAATACATTTTCCACACATCTTCTTTTAATTCCATCAATCCTTCGTCAGGGAACATGAACTCTCCTTCGTTTTCCAGATTTATCGGATGTTCTGCTAAATGTTCTGCGACAGCCCTTCCTTTAACAGATTTACTCGTAGCATGTATCAAGTCAAACTCAGATAGCATCAATGTCCATCAGGAGATTCTTCCGGTCAATGCTGGTTTTTCAAATAGGTACTTCAAAGGATCCATTCGGGAGATTAAAACAACAGGGAAGGCCAACATATAATGCCTCAGACGACGAGTGGCCCAAACCAAAGCCCAACATGTCTTTTCTAACGGAGAATACTTCAATTCGTATCCAGTCATCCTTTTACTTAAGTAGTAAATGGCTTTCTCTGTACGCCCTTCATCTCCTTCTTGGGCTAACATGCATCCCATAGCATTCTCTGACACGGATAAGTACAACAGCAAAGGCTTCCCTGACTTCGGGGGTGAAAGAACCGGTGGGTTTGATAAATAAGCCTTGATCTTGTCAAAAGCTTCTTGACATTGATTGTCCCATTCGAATTTCTTCCCTTTTCTCAACAAGCTGAAAAGCGGATCGCAAGTAGCAGTGAGCTTAGATATGAAGCGGCTGATGAATTGGATTCTTCCCAGAAATCCTCTTACTTCCTTTTCATTTGTCGGAGGTGGCATATCCATAATAGCCTTGATCTTTGTGGGGTCAACCTCAATTCCTCTCTGTGTGATGAGAAATCCCAGCAGCTTTCCGGTGGTAACTCCAAAAGTACACTTCTGTGGATTCAATCTCATTCTGTATTTCCTTAATCTTTCAAAGAACTTGGCGAGTGCTGTTAAATGCCCACTTCTTTCTTTGGACTTAACAATCATATCATCCACATAAACTTCTACCTCTTTATGGATCATGTCATGTAACAAAGTAGTAGCAGCTCTCTGATAGGTTGCGCCAGCATTCTTTAACCCAAATGGCATCACTCGGTAGCAATACGTCCCCCAGTGAGTTGTGAATGTAGTCTTTTCTCTGTCTTCGGGTGCCATTAAAATCTGATTGTACCCTGAGAAACCATCCATGAATGATAACAACTCATGCCCCGCGGTGCTATCTACCAGAACATCTATGTGTGGAAGCGGAAAATCATCCTTAGGACTAGCCTTGTTTAGATCTCTGAAGTCAACACATACACGGATCCTTCCATCCTTCTTTGGCACAGGAACTATATTGGCTATCCATTCCGGATATTGGGTTACCATCAGGAATCCAGCTTTCAATTGTTTCTCAACTTCTTCTTTGATCTTCAAAGTCCATTTGGGTCTCATGCGTCTCAACTTTTGCTTAACAGGTTTTGAATTTGGAAAGAGAGGGATGTGGTGTTGGACAATCTCTGGATCGATGCCTGGCATATCTTGGTAGGACCAAGCGAAAACATCTTTAAATTCTTTTAATAAGTTGATTAGTTCTTTGCTTTCTTGTGAAGTGAGTGTGGTGCCAATATGAACATTTTGTGGATTATCTTCATTATCCAAGTTTATTAGCAAAGTTTCTTCAATAATCTTGCATGCAGATTCATTTTCATTTTCAATTAATCTTTGCAAATCCTCAGAAATTTCAAAATCAAGATCATCAGACACAGAAGAGTAAGCAAAATCCTCGTTCATTTCATTAACATTTTTGGGTACATCAAAAGCAAAAGCAGACTCAACATCATGGCTCATATTGGCCTTTACAGACTTCCGGGGAAATGGGGGAGGGGATTTGTTGACTTCCGATTCTATCACCCAATTGTTCAGAGCTCCCTCTATTGGCTTGATTTCTTTCACATTTCCCAGTGCTTCTTCGGCATCCATCAGCATGTTCAGCTCTTCATCCATTAGCATGTTCAAATCATCACTTGTCATCAGCTCAGCCCAGTCCTTCCTTTCTTTCTTGATAGGCGGAGTATACAAGAACGGATCCTCATAGTCGGAGAACTCATGTTTGAAGAAAATCTCAAATCCAGGCTTAATGTTCTTGGTAGCCGGATCATACCATGGTTCAGGGAACCCACAGAAGGGAAAGTCATCGCCTTCTTTCACGAAGTATCCATTCAGGATTCTTGGCCCAGAAACAACCATCGGCCCTTTTCCTTTTGTCATCTTCTTCTTATCTTCTTCAGTCAATTGATACCCAAGCCCAGATTTATCTTTCTGTTGGTGGAAGTTCGGTGGTTCAGTTATTCCTTGTTGACGACGACCTAGTCCCATTCCAGGAAAATAGTTCATCTTCCGCACCATATGAGCCACTTTAGGATTGGCATACTGGTCAAAGTACAATGGCATGACTTCAGGGATCCAATTCTGTCCCACTTCTTCTTGTAGATCTTTGGCAACCGGGTTTCCCTTCTCGAACATCTTTCTATATTCGCGTCCGGTGATGAACGGCTTCTTTTTCTTGATCGGAGTGATTTCTTCGTCCCAGACAGATGCATCAGGAAGTTTCTTCTCATAGCTGAGTCGATCCCAAACGGATTTCTTTTTCTTAGCTCCTTCATTTATCATTCCCACAAAGTTGAATCCTCCCAATTCATTTTCTTCTTCCGGTGTTTGGACTTCTAGCACAGGACCATGGCTTGTCCCTTCTTCTTTGATCCAGCTATCCCCAAAGATTGTTACCACATCCTCTTTCCAGATGAACTTGACTTTCTGGTGGAGAGTGGAGGCGACTGCATCATTCACATGTAACCACGGACGTCCCAATAGCAGATTAAAGCTAGCCGGAATATCAATCACTTGGAAATCAGCTTCTTTGTTTAATGGCCCGACTTCAATTTTCAACTTAATCATTCCCACAATGGCCCTTTTGGTGTTATCATAGGCCCTCACAGTTTGTGTTGATGGCAAGAGTTCTGAAATAGACAACCCCATTCTGAGAGCTGTTTGGAGAGGACATACATTCAAGGCTGACCCATTATCTACCAAGCAGACCGGTACTCTATTCCCCAGGCAATGTACAGTGATGTAGAGAGCTCTGTTGTGGTGTGCCCCTTCCGGCGGTAAATCTTCATCTGTGAATGTGATTACAGGCTTACAAGGCTTTGAAGAGATCATGTTTACTAGATCTTCGGGAGTAGTATTGACAGAAACATCCAAACGATTGAGAGTATCGAGCATGGCCTGCCTGTGTTTGTGAGAGGTCATAAGTAATCCCCATACTGAGATCCAAGCTTGTGTTTTCTTCAATTGCTTTAGGATTTCATCTTCTTCTTCGCTCACGGCTCCTTTACCAGCCTCTTTTGCTTTGACGACTTCTTTCTCATTCCATGTTTCTTTTCCACAATTTTCTAACTCATGAGGCTTGAAATGACGTCCGGAACGGGTCAAGTGGTTTGCTTCATTGGTGATCCAGATAGACTCAAGTTCTTTGGCTAACTTTTCGGTGCCAACAGTGATTTTCCAAACAGAATCATCGGGGATTATGGTATTATTAACGGAATCATCCTCATCATCATACCACCAATCTTCTTCTTCTTCCATCATTGCAATAAGATCGTCATCTTTGATTTCAAGGTTCTCGACAGGCTTTAGCAATTCTTCTATCGGCTCAGTGCTTTGTTTCTCGGTGACTGCTTCTATGGGCTTTTCTTCCTCATACCAGATCGAGTCGTCGGTGATGGCATTGGGATCCCACCATTCAATTGTAAGATTTCCGTTGGCTATTTCTTCTTCAAAAGCCAGTGCTTCTTCGACCCATTCTTCCTCTTCCATATTCCTCAAGATGCAAATTGCAGCGTCTTCCGGAAGTTGAACATCCATAGCTGGTTGATTCGAGGATGTGATGTAGATCTTTGGGTTATAAATCTGAGATCCTTCTTCTACAAAGTTAACATTTGGCATGTTCCCCTTATGATTAGGGAGAGGATTCTTCTGAACATTTGGCTGAGAGGGAGGAGGGGAGATGACCCCTTTTTCAATCAAGTCTTCAATTTCATGGCGAAGTCTCCAGCATCTATCTGTGCTATGTCCACGGCCTTGATGAAAGTCACAAAAGAACTCTGTTTTGAAACCCGGTGGAAGTGGATTTGGCTCTGGTTTAGGTTCCAATTTCTGCAAGTACCCTTTTTCTATCATTCTTTCAAGTGCGGTGCTTAGTGGCATCCCCAAGTCGGAAAATTCTCTTTTCTCTCTCGACTGTTTCTGATTTTGACTTCCTCTTGCATTAGCCATACTTCGACGCTCTTTCTGAAAAGGCTGAGGAGATAGTGTGTTGACATCAGCAGACTGATGATAGACTGGCCTTTCTGTCTTTCTGTATCGATTGCTCGTGCTTTCTTTCTTGATCTTTCCATCTCTAATGGCATCTTCTATCAAAGTTCCCACATCAAACAGCTGTTCGAAACTCACAATGGACTGAAATTCTAGCCATTCCAAGTATTCGGGCTGTAGATTCTTGATGATCATTCGGACCTGATCTTTTTCCGCTGGCCTGCTAGTCATTTGAGCAGCTTTAGCTCTCCAACGAGTAAGGAAACCTGCGAAGGATTCCCTGTACTCTTGTCGGGTGGTTTCTAGATCTCTTGCAGTTACATCAAACAACTGGTTATATGAATATTGAGCCACGAAAGCTTTGGCCAATGCCTCCCAATCTCTGGTTATGGCTGGTTCCAACGTCAAGTACCATGAAAGTGCTACTCCACTCAAAACTCTTGGAAACAATAGAGCGAAGAGGTCAGATCCAATGCCCATGGGCTGCAAAGTTCCTACATAAAGCCTCAGATAGCTCTTTGGATTTCCGGTTCCATTGAAAAATTCAATATGCAGCATCTTGAACTTCTCTGGGAGTTTGGCTTTTGGAGCGTCACACAACCCTTCAACATCGAACAAATACTCATCCACCCCTTTGCTCTTTCTGATCACACTCTCTAGTTTGTCGATCTTGGCCAACTTGTCCTGAATTTCCTGATCTAGCTGAACCTTTGGTTGAACTGTCTCCCCAAAATCTTCTTCTTCATGATGCTCTGGAGGTGGTGGTGGTGGATTAGTTAGCTGCTCAATCATTCTCATCATAGTGGCAAGTTGTTCTCGATTCTGCTCCCTGCTCTGATCCAAGGCAGCTTGCATTGCGGCCAATCTGGCTTCCATATCCGCTTCGTATGTCATATCTTCAACCCTAGTCGACTCGGCTGTTCCTTCTTCTAACCCTGATCTGATCAAACGGCTGTTCGGAGCTCTGACCCAGAAAGGAGTACAACTTTTCGGTCCTATCTTTTCTTATCTGGTTTATTTAGGGATTTTCAAATAATCAGGTATCTTTATTGCAAAAGAATTTTTCAAAGAATGATATAAGAAGGTGGATTTACAAAGATGGAAATCATAAATGGAAAATCATTTCCTTTTTCAAAAACATTTTTCTTAAAATCAAAGAAATCTTTTCAAGCTTTCAAAATTCTGAGGAAAACAAATCTTTTCTTTTGAAAGTATATTAGAGGCGTCGCACTCGTGAGTCGTATATGCAATGCTCGTGTAGTGCATGCAATGCAGATGAAATGCAATCTAATCTAAATGCAATGCACCTTAATCTAGCTTAGACCTAGCACATCAGCACATAAGCACATAAGATTCCTTGAGTATGCTAATCACCCTACTAATTCAATCATTATCCAAGGATTTTGAGTTTTGAAATTCTTGATGGTTCAGGTTTGAAAAATTGAAATTTTTCATGAAAATCTTTGAAAGAGATGGGGAGATTTGTAATTTTCAAAAGAATTTTTGAACCATCAATGCTTGTGGTGAGAAATCATGATTCTTAAAAATTGAGGTGGGAATTTTGAAATTCTAAGATCTGAGAGGAAGATTTTGAAATTGAATCATCATGATTTCTTGAAGACCAAAGTAAAATTTTTTTTTTTGAAATTCTCTAAAATCTAGGAGAATTTGAAATTGAATCATCAAAGTGTGATCATGATTTCTGGAAATAGGAATTTTGAAATCTAAGGAGAATTTTGGAAAGATTTTGTGAAAGTGAATCTCAAAGCAAATTTTCAAAAGGGATATTCTTGGAATTTTCAAAAGACTTGGGGTTTTTCAAAGAAGTGCTTATAATTTCAAAAAATTTCAAAATTGTCCTCAAATAGTGATTGGACGTTCGGATAAAGACCATACTACCCTAGAGGAATCCACCATACAAGGTTTGATGATGCCTTCGCATACACGTCCTCATCATCCACATAATCCCTTACGGGCAAGCGCAAATAATTCATCACATTGTCCTAATCAAAGATGATAATCAAGATCCTAATTGAAGGGTTCTATAGAAACTATATGCAAAGGCCGGGTTTTAGTCTCATAAAGGGTCCATTAGCAAGCTCAGCGGTGTGGTTGACCGCCTCCCCGAGGGCGTGCCGTTCACACATAGGCTCTATATACCGCACGCGGTACAAGGCTAACGGTGACTACATGCTACCAAAACTCTTGACAAATAGAGGAAAGAGGACCCTCTATCTTCAAGGCAATGATCTCAAGCAGTCGCGGTGAAAGAACAATGCAAGTGCAAATGCAGGCAGAAACAACATGATTATTGAATTAATAACAAGGATATTCATTGGTTCAAGTCAAACCCTCGAAGAACAAGAAACCATCGGTTTCATGTTCAAATCCCCAGTGGAGTCGCCAGATTGTGGACCACTGCGAATGAGGAGGTCCTGACGCTCTCCCTCGATAGTGTCCCGGGACGGATCCCAAGGAGCACACTTCAGGGAAAACTAGGACTTCCTCACGCGATCCTAGAGACAAAGAGTCGCCACCTAATTTTTATCGGGAATTAGGAAACCCAAGTTTGACTCGCCCAAAATTGAATAAGGTTACTCGCCCTTCATTACCAGAAACAAGGTTCGGGGGTCTTGGTACGAGAGGGGAAGGAGCCCAAGCAGGACTAAAGCACCCCCTCCTCGCCCTACCGAATGGTAGGCCTTGATTCAAATATCCTTGTTATTAATTCATAATAGATGTTGTTTCCTCAAACATACTAGATAGATATATACATGGCAAAAAGAAACATCTAATGAAAATCATTTCAAGAGACTAAATCAAGTAGAAAGCGGATGCTCATGCAATACAAGGGAGAAGTATACTCACAGTGGCTAGTCCCGCCCGGGACCGATGCAAATAAAGTAAACATGTCATGATATGCAAAGGGAACGAGAAGACTTACATTGGTTGACTCAAGCGGAGTCGCGAAAGCAAAAAGAATGGAAACGTGCAATGCAATCATGCAACAATCCTAGATAAGATGTCTCTAACAAATAATCATATAAACGGAGACTACCCTAAAGGAAATGTGTCGTTGAAATCAAAGTTGTAAACCTAGAAAAATTCTAAAAGAAAGGATAGAGATAGTACATGATACATGGGCACTAAGCCACATGTAGACGAGGCAAACCACAAATCGACGTCCGGGTCCGAGGCACTTAATTCTCTCTTGGAGGATTCTCAATTACAAGACCAAAATTGATTTGAAGATCTTCTTCTTCAAGTGTTATTCAAGTGTTCTTCAAGCACTCATCCATGGAAGTTGAGGGAGGCAATTGATGTTCAAATTGTGGTCTAATTAGCCTAAGTTAATCTAAATTCAATTCATAATTTTCTCTCTCTAGAATTCACCTAAATTGAAAGTATATTCAAAGTATACTTATCTCTCTTGTATGTGCTTCTATGTGTGTTTGTATCTCTAAGTATATTCAAGTGTATCTCTTCCAAGTGTCTAGTGTGTTAAGATGTGTGTGTGTGTGTGTGTGTGTGTGTGTGTGTGTGTGATCTCATATGAGATGTATGAGATCTTATATAGAGTTTTGAAGACTTAGCTCTTAAGTTTCAGGGTTAAAACAGGATTTTTAGAGCTTAAAAGAGGGTTAAAATGGCCATTTCGGAGCTTAAACGCAATTTCCAGGCAATTTCCTCGCAGTGGGAAGCTTCTAGAAGGGTCTGGAACTCAAAAAGCTCCGTGGAGGACACAAATGGAAGTGGCGGTTATGGTGGGACCCGCCACCCCCATACCCAAAACTGCCACTTACTATTTGGGTCCCTCTGGTCACCCACAAGCTCTGTTTCAAATTTCATGCGCACTGCTTTTCCAGATTTTTGTAAAAATGCTTTTTGGTGTCCGAAATCGTCCGTTTACGTACCGTTGGAAAGCTGTCAGGTTGAATTTCAGTATAAAAATATTTCCAGAGGTTTTATAATGAGAATTGAAGTCCAATTGAAGTCCGGAAGTCCTCCGGAACTTTCGTCGTCTTTTTGAAATCAAATGACGTCTTTTCCAAAATTGCTTTCAAATGTGCGTCGATTTCAAACTTTTCTTTAAAATTGAATCTCTGGATACCTAGAATACTGCGTTTAGAACACTTAATGTTCATATAACCCTGAGAGAATATGAATTCTGAGAGATGATTTTGACAAAACCGGGATTTATCCATGGAAAAGGGCTTTTCTGAGCTTGAAGTCACTTTCCGAAGTCCGATCTTCTGATTGTGTGGAATCCAGTACCTTCCACGGGGTACTTTTCATCATCGAATCCTCCAAGACGTTGTCCACCCTAAATCCTATCAGTGTGGTCAAAATTGGGTGTCTACACTTGGTCAAACATAGTCAAACCTAGTTAAACCTTGGTCAAACCGGTCAACGGGGACTTTTCGGGAGCTTCCGGGACTTCCGGGGGTCTCTGGGAGCTGACGATTTTAGTCGATTTCTCTTTAAAACTCATTTTATCATTTTTCTTATGACATATCATGTTTTCAGAACTTTGGGACCAAATCTGGGAGTTTTCGGGCTTTCAGGGGCATTTTGGTCATTCTGAGCATTCTGAGGGATGGAGCTGTCTTCCGAGAGTCCTTTTGAGTCTTTTACGATCATTGTGAACCACCAAGCTACGGGTCTCCTAAATCTGATAGCCGACAAAATGGGGTGTCTACAGTTCCGTTTGGTTTTTTAATTACTTTTTGAAAACTATTTTCGTGGAATTTCTAGATAACCTACCTTTTATGCAACGTATCACTCCCGTTCTCACCAAACTATTCAAAACGATCTAAATCGAGATCAAAACTACTAAAAATTATACAAAACAAGTATAATTACTATTCACAAATGCCAGATTATGTCAAATAACATTTAATCACATAAATGTCATTTAAGTCATGATAATGTTGCATGGATTACCAATTATCATGTCCTCGATTGACACCCACCATTGACCCCACAGTCAACTCCATCCACCATTATCAAATAACATTGATAATCTTTTAAAATCATTTATGCATTTTAAAACAATTGTATTTTTCGGGATGGGTGTGACAAACTAGGATATATGGGAGATTTGAATTGAGTTTTTGGATAAATTGGGATGTCTGGACATTTCTTGAAAATTTAGACAGAGTTTGTAGGAAACTGGTATAACTGGGCATATCTGGGAAATTTGGATTGACTTTCTAGGAAAACTGGTATATCTAGGCAGATGATGATGGTGATCATACTATCTAACAAGTTTTCATAATCCTATATCTTTGAACAAATAAATAAGGTTTGCGGTGTATATCTTTGGGATCATGGAGCAGACATCCTTATTATGGTGCCTAGGCAGGTCAACTCAATGTGATCACATGTGAGTGATTGCCTTGGGAATCATAAGAAAGAGTTTCTACTCTATGCCACATAAGCATCTACATCGTGCAAGTAATCCTATCAGGACATACAGCAGTTATATCACATTGTCCTATCTAAAAAGATAAATTAACAGTCCTATGAAAGGTTCTACAGAAATCTATATGCAAATGCTGAGTTTAGTCAAAGATGGTCCGTTGATGCTAGTTCCAATATACTGTCAGAGAGACAGTACAAATTTTTTACTATTTTTGATATGCCTTGGAAGGTACAATATCAACGGTGACTTGTGCCTTAGCACAACAAGAACTGAACAATGTCAGCATCGCATTTCAGACACAGTTGGAGGGGAAAAATACAAAAGTGCAATGCGTTAAAGCAGACATAGAGAAAAGATGATTTTAAGGATACTTCTTATGACTCAAATCTTTGTATTATTTTGTTTGTAAAATAAAAAAAATTCCCTAACAAAGTCGCTAGATTATGGACATGCGACCTCTGGGGTCCACCCTATTCCGGGATTCGGAATTGATTTTCCTTTGAAAAGAAAAAAAGTCTGTGAAAACAAATACAGAGTCTCCACTTGGTCTTTAGGGAACCAAGAAACCCAATTTGACGTGCCCAAATAGATAAAGGGCATCAGCCCTTCATAACCAAAGAACTTCGCTCAGGGTTTTGGTACCAGAGAGTAAGGAGCCTTTGTTATGTCTAAAACACCCTCAACTCATCCCGTCTTTCGATGAGCCTCAATTAGCATTCGAATAATCATTTCATACTATGTTTGGTTCGACTGTTAATATTATGATAAGTACATTACATCACACAAGAAGCTTGAAATGGAAGATCAAAAGATAAGATATCATTCAGAAGATAAATATCACACAATGCAAAAGTGAAAGATCACATAAAACAAACTTAGGAAAAATCGTCTAATCACATATCAAGTAATCAAGTTTTCCTAATCTAGAGGGGACATGAATTGTTCTTGAAAACAAATAATCAAAGAAAATGGAATATGCTTAACAAACTATTATGATGCATGTTAATTCTTAAGAAAAGAAGATCACTTAATCCCCAGGATGGATGAGAAAGGATGATTCGATTGATGGGAAGCATGAACGTATGATCAAGTTCATTCCTTATAATCGTCTTAGACTATGAGTCACTAAAACTCCAAATCTTGCATGGATGTAATGGATGAGCCTAGAATGTGCAAAGTATTGATGTATTTGTGTTCATGGGTTTCTAAAATGATTTAGAAATCTAGAATATGCATGAATGCATGAAGAATGTTATTATAGGATATGTATAAATGTGGTATGAGCTACTTCCTAAGATATCGGCTAATTTGAATTGTATGTGAACATCTAATCAAAGAATTAATGTAAAACATGCTTGTTATGAATAGTGGACAGAACAGTGAACTAATTTTGTAAAACTGGAAAAGTGAGGTTTGAAATGGTTTTAATTCATGATTATTTATGGATATCATCCCTATTTTGTCTCCCTACTGTGTCTAGAACACAGTAAAAAGCCAAATCAAAATTAAAGTTGTAGATGAATCATATAAACAAGAAAGGCTACTCAGAAACAGAATATGTACTGCCAACTAAAATGTAGAAACATCCTTGAAAATGAAAACAAAATATTTAGAGGCCCATATTATACTAAACATTCCCTCAGACACTGAAGTTCAAGGGAAAAAGGAGTCAGAGTCAGCCTTTTTGGAAATGTTTTTTGGAAAACAAGTTGAAAGTCAACTAAAGCTGCTATGACAGAAAAATAGAATGTTTGGAAGGAATATGTGGGTCAAAATGGAAACCCTTTCAAGTGCTCTAACAATCATCCAAAAAGCATGGACATTCCCTAATGAGTTAGGAAGACTTTCCAAATGACCTTGCAATCAACCATTGAGTATTGAACTCAGAATGACATTTTAAAGTTGATCAACAACTCACTGTTATAAAGATTTTGAGAAAACAAGTGTTTCATTTCTTAGAATCAAAATGAGGGGGTTAAGAAGGGTTTTGAAATGGAGGTTTCGGGAGTATATTTCTAGCACTAAATGGAGAGTATAACCACTTGGGATAACAACATCAAACTCACCTCAAGAACTTCAAAAATCATTGGCAAGACTTTGTTTTATTTTGAAAATAACTTCTAGAATACTTTGGAAGTATTGAAGTTAAAATCGCCTTCTATCAACATGTTTTGTCAAGAGCTACTATCCATAAGGATTGACTCTCCTTGTAGACATCCCATTTTGTCAGCTATCATATTTAGGAGACCCATATCTTAGTTGTTCACAATGATCAAAAAAGACTCAAAAAGGACTCCTAGAGGTTAGTTCTATCTCTCAAAATGCTCAGAATGACCAAAATACCCCGAAAAGCTCGAAAACTCCCACATTTGGGACCAAAATCTCTGGACACATACTGTGTCATAAGAAAAGTGGTAAAAATAAGTTTTAAAGAAAAAATAGATGAAATCGTTGGCTCCCAGAAACCCCCGGAAGTCCTGGAAGTTCCCAGAAAGTCCCTGTTGATAGGTTTGACCAAGGTTTGACCAAAATCATCCAAATTCACCAAAAGGTTCTGAGATCATGCTAGATCATATGAAAGGTACTAAAACGAGTTTCAAAAGAAAAGCGTACAAAAACGTCAACTCCTAGGAGTTCCAGAGGTTCCTAGAACTTTCTAAAGGTCCCTTTATTTGACCAGTTTGACCAAAAGTGGACTTTGAAACTGGAGCACTGTATTATTTTTCAAATATTTTTCATCGATACTAGAGGTCAATAGCTTTCCAGTGGTATATCGCACATAATTTTTTAATTTAAAACGAATTTATTATGAATTTTTGAAGGTGAAAAGGACGATCAGGTCGGCTTTTATCGCGAATACCGTAAAACTTTTCAAAGTGACCGAGCTCTGAACTATTTTTTTTTACAGAAAATAGACTCCATTACCTTTCCAATGGTACATCACAAGCTCAATTTGGAGTTTGTATTCATTTTCTGTGAATTTCAGACGAAATAGGGCCTTTTTGCGAATACCGAAACCTCTGGGGGCCTAAAAAGAATTATCTGGACGAATGAGGAGCAGTGCCGCCGCGACACTAGCCCACTGCCACTGCGGCACAGGCCCAGTGCCACCGCGGCACTCTCCTCCAGATAGTCCATTTTTCCAATTTCTTTTACAGGTCCATTTTGATTAATTAGAAACCAAAACGACGTAGCTCTATGTTTTCAGTTGTTTGGGACCGATGAGAGTACTTCTAAAACCCCAAAACCACCCCAAATTGGCCTATATAAACCCCCCTTAACTTCTCATTTTGGGGGTTTCAAATGCAAGCTTTGAAAAGTTTTAGAGAGAAAGTTGTAGAGATAAGGTTAGAGTAGAGAGAAAAGAAGCTTCCTTTTTTGATTTTCAAACAAGAAAGTGAGTTTTAAACTTAGTTTTTACTTCATTACTTCTATTTACTTCACTTTCAATATACCCAACTACCATTTTAGTGAGTATTTATGAGAGAGAAAGCTACTTCCATGTCCAAAGTCACCATATATGAGTGAAACATCAAGCTACAAGTCCAAAATCATCATGAATATCATCTATTGATTGCTATATATATGTTTGTTTACTTTGGTGTTCATCTCCTCTTATCTTATTTCTTTTTCTTTTTCTTGTTTACTTACTAGTTCATCATCATCTAGATGAGGACATGAAGTTTGAGGTGAGTGAATTGTTGGAAAAACAGGTTTAAATGGAAAGTTTAAACGCGCAGCGGAAAAATCAAGTTATGAAACTTTATTGGCATGCCCGGATCTACTACTCGTCAATTCTACAGATGCGCACAAGAGGGGACACGAGTTATACCTTAATGTCTTGAACCCAATTCTGATCTTCAACTTCCAGCAGCCTCCACTAGATGATCTTTACCCTTATGACTCCTGCGGATGCTTGCCAGAAAGACTAGGGTTGGTGGGAACCCTAATGGAGAGGATAGAGAAGGTTTTGGGACTCCAAAACAGTTTCTGCAGCTTCTGACGTTCAAAACGACGAACAACTTTTTCCAGAATGCAGCTGCCCTATTTATAGATTCCCAGAACCGACCTAAACTTCGAGCGATCGAAGTGCCTTCGATCGATCGAACATTCGATCGATCGAACCATCTTCGATCGATCGAACCTGCAGACTTCAATCGATCGAGATATCTTCGATCGATCGAACTTGTCTGGACATCATCCTCAAGCATATTTCCAAGCATCCTGGCGGAGCTAAGAGTGGGACCTCCTAGGCTCTTTATTGTTGGCTCAGACCAGTTTATTAATTACCATGACCAAACTCTTTGATCAGCAAACTAACCAACTGGTCAGTTAACGTTTACTCCACTATAAAACGATAACTGAACTCCAACGCAAAAGAACATATCCGAAGCGATAACTAGACTTGTATGTTGTACTAATGTCCCTCTACCGTCAGCATTCGTAATCATATTCAGGTAGTCGGATAACTGTTACTGTCAACCTGAATCATGATTACTTCTTGTATTCCTTGAGTCCCATTCACTACTCATGATTACCAACCATGTTGATAACTCTTATCAACAAGACTGCAGTACTCAGTAATCGACATGGTGACATTCTCAAGGGAATGCTTACTCTGAAACAGAGGGTAGATTCTATCTTGACAATATATGTTCACAACCCTATGAATATGACATACCCAAGATACCCAGGTGTTGATCTTTTATAGACCTCACTGATTGGTAAGTCAAAGCAGCCATATCCACAGTCTGTGTTCATAATCGTCTCAAGATTGAGAACACATACCTTATACAAGTTATGAGTTCCTATTGACTGTTGACAGCATTGAGCGTCAATAGGAAACTCAGGTCCGTCAATGCACTATAAGCACTAGCATATTAACCAAGAGTCACACTCTAGTGATTGAGATTTATCACTCCATCCAATGGTAGTTAATGATGCTACAGTGTATACCTGATGAGATATCCAGTCTCATCATCCACTGTGACAAGCTTTAAGTATCAAAGAATAGTAATTCGTATCTCATTGTATGTATCTCATACACACACGAAATACTTACTATGATACTTATGGATTAAACAATCATCTCATGAAAGAAACATACATAATAAAATGTAAAGCTGATATCCATATATTAAAAAGTCAATGTCTAATACATAAAGTAATGGTTTGAGGGCACAAACCCTAACAAACTCCCACTTGCACTCATAACCATTCAGAACTACATCTAAGACCTAGACTATCTAGATGACGATCAAAGACCTTCTGTGGTAAGGCCTTTGTAAATGGATCAGCAAGATTGTCAGCGGTGGCAATCTTGGTGACAGTCACATCTCCACGTTGAACAATATCTCGGATAAGATGATATTTCCGCTGTACGTGCTTTCCCTTTCCGTGGTTCCTTGGCTCCTTGGACTGAGCCACTGCCCCACTATTATCACAATAAAGCGTAATAGGCGACAGCGACGCTGGTACCACCTCGAGTTCTATAAGGAACTTCTTGAGCCAAACAGCTTGCTTTGCGGCTTCACAAGCAGCCACATACTCAGCTTCTGTAGTTGAGTCTGCAATGCATTTCTGCTTAATGCTCCTCCAACTGACAGCACCACCTCCCAGGGTAAAGAGATGACCGGACGTCGACTTCCTCGAATCTTTATCTGACATAAAGTCCGAGTCAGTGTATCCCACTGGAATTAACTCACTACCACCGTACATAAGCATGTAATCTTTAGTTCTTCTCAAGTACTTAAGAATGTGCTTAACGGCTGTCCAGTGCTCTGGACCCGGATTCGACTGATATCTGCTAACCATGCCAACGGCAAAGCAGATATCTGGTCTAGTGCATAACATCGCATACATGAGACTTCCCACTGCAGAAGCATAGGGAACTCCTGTCATGCGATTCCTCTCCTCCTGTGTCTTTGGACACTGGTCCTTGGAGAACGCTAAACCATGCCTGAAAGGTAACAAACCTTTCTTCGAATTATCCATTGAAAACCTAGTTAGCAGTTTATCGATATAACCAGCTTGAGATAATCCCATTATCTTTCGCTTGCGATCCCGAAAGAGCTTTATCCCAAGAATATAGCTCGCCTCTCCTAGATCCTTCATATCGAAAGTACTAGCTAGCCAAACCTTGACCGTTGACAATGCCGCTACATCATTTCCAATGAGTAGAATGTCGTCAACGTAAAGCACAAGAAAAGCCACCACTTTTCCTTCACTCTTCTTGTATACACAAGGTTCATCCAGATTCTGTATGAAACCAAACGATTTGACCGCTTGGTCAAATCGGATGTTCCAACTTCTGGATGCCTGCTTAAGCCCATAAATGGACTTTTGCAACTTGCATACCAAGTTACCTTTCCGACCAGCTATGAACCCTTCTGGTTGTTGCATATAGATGTCCTCCTCAAGATTGCCATTCAAGAATGCAGTCTTGACGTCCATCTGCCAGATTTCAAAATCTAGGCATGCAGCAATAGATAAGAGTATTCTGATGGACTTGAGCATGGCTACCGGCGAGAAGGTTTCCTCATAGTCAATGCCCTCCCTCTGAGTATAACCTTTCGCTACAAGCCTAGCCTTAAAGGTCTCAACCTTTCCATCAGATCCTCTTTTCCTCTTGTAGACCCACTTACAGCCAATGGGTTTAATATTGGCTGGAAATTCTACAAGATCCCAGACCTGATTAGAATCCATAGATTCCAATTCAGCCTTCATAGCTTTAACCCAATGAGCTGAATCAACATCAGCCATTGCCTCTTCGTAAGTGGTAGGATCAGATTCAGATTCTATGGAGACAACTTCAAAAACTTCTCCTAAGAACATGTATCTATCAGGCTGGCTGATAATCCTCCCACTACGACGAGGTACCGGTGCGGAAATGGGTGAAGAAGTGGTATTTTCTTAATTTTCATCGTTATCAACTGCGGGTTGGACTGAGGGCTCTCCTTCTATCTCTCTAAGATCTATCCTTCCCTTAGGTTTATGGTTCATGATATAATCATCCTCTAAGAAAACAGCATTTGTACTAACAAACACTTTCTGTTCTCTTGGATCATAAAAATACCATCCATAAGTACCCTTTGGATACCCTACAAAGTAACATACTTCCGATCTAGAATCCAACTTGCTCATCTTTCCTTTAAGCACATGTGCCGGACACCCCCATATCCGGAGATGTTGCAAAGAAGGCTTGCGCCCAATCCACATCTCTCGTGGTGTCCTGGGAACAGATTTGCTTGGTACTAGATTTAGTATGTATGCAGCGGTTTCCAAAGCATAACCCCAAAGGAATAATGGCAACTCTGAATAACTCATCATTGACCTAGTCATGTCTAAAAGAGTCCGATTCCTTCTCTCCGCTACACCGTTCTGCTGAGGCGTACCAGGTGCAGTCAACTGTGACAGAATCCCATTCTGTACGAGGTGATCAATAAACTCATTAGAGAGGTACTCGCCACCTCGATCAGATCGAATGGCTTTGATATGTGTGCCCGATTGCTTCTCCACTTCAGCCCTAAACTCTTTGAACTTTTCAAAGGCTTCAGACTTGTGCTGCATTAGGTACACATATCCATACCTAGAGTGGTCATCGGTAAATGTTATGAAATACTCATAACCACCCCTTGCTCTAATATTTATTGGTCCACACACATCAGTATGAACTAATTCCAACAATGCATTGGTTCTATTGCCCTTTGCAGGAAATGGCCTTTTGGTCATCTTACCCTCTAAACAAGACTCGCAGACTTCTATTGGTTCGAGAACCAAATCGCCTAAGACCCCTTCTTTGACTAGTCTGCCAATCCTATTTAGATTGATATGACCAAGCCTCATATGCCAAAGCCTTGTTGGATTAGTGGAAGATCTCTTTGTTTTAGATGGTACAGTTACCACTGAGTTATTAAGTTCCATACAAGAATCTTTAGAAATATTGGGAGTAATCACATACAAACCATTTGATTTAACACCAGAACATATAAAAGAACTATTTCTTTTAATCACAACTTCAGTTCCAAAATTAAAAGAATAACCATTATTCGATAAATTAGAAACTGAAATTAAATTACGTCTCATTGAAGGGACGTAAAGTACATCTGATAAAATCAAAACTTTATTGTCTAGAAATTCTAAAACTACGACTCCTATAGCAACCGCAGAAACGGTTGCGCTAGAACCTAGAGTAAGTACGATTTCCCCATCACTGCACTTCCTGGTTGATCTGAACCCCTGCAATGAATTACAGATATGGTTAGTCGCACCAGAATCAATGCACCAAGTGTTTGAAGTATCCGTTATAAAACTTACTTCAATCACATGTGATTCAATCATACCTTGAACTCTTGTAGCTAAGAATTCTGGACAGTTCCTCTTCCAGTGGCCCTTCTCACCGCATTGGAAACACTTTCCTTTGCTTTGGCCACCCACCTTCCCTTTGCCCTTACCTTTTCCCTTAGATTTTGCAATCTTAGGGACCGGTCCAACACTTGAACCTCCAGTGCTAGCCTTCTTCTTCCCTTTCTTTCCTTTCGGCACAGATCGGGAAGAGGAAGCGCTTTTCTCAACGTTTAAAACGCTGCCCCCAGGTTTGATCACCCCTTCCGCTGCCAATAAAGAGCTCATCAATTCGCTCATTGAAAAATCCATTTTATTCATATTATAATTCAGTTTAAATTGAGCGAATGATGGCGACAGCGTATTGAGGATCATATCAACTTGGGTCTGTGCATCGATGTTGGCACCTAGGGTCTCCAGCTCGTTTAAATAACCAATCATTTTCAAAACATGTTCTTTGACTGGAGTCCCTTCCGACATCTTAGCACTCATTATCTTCTGCATAGCTACCTGTCTGGCAGGCCTGCCATGTTCCCCAAACATCTTTTTCAGGGATTCGATAATGTCACTGGCAGAATTGTTCGACTGGTATTGGTGTTGTAACACATTAGCCATAGAAGCCAATATGTAACAACGAGCCATCCCATTCGACTTTTTCCATTTATCGAACTCGCGTCTAGCAGCAGCCGAAGCATTTGCAGCGGGTTCTTCGGGGCATGGGGTGGTGAGGACATATATGTGATCCTCCGCAGTTAACACGATGTCAAGGTTACGTTTCCATTCAGTGTAGTTGTTTCCAGTTAACTTGTTTTGAGTGAGTATGGTGGCAAGTGGACTAAATGCAGATCCAGACATTATGATTACTGAAAATCAAACAAACAAAATAAATATGGATATCAGAATTTGACAGTTTGAAATAAAAGAATCCTTTTAAAACTCTTATTTTAAAACAAAGTTGCCAGAATATTGAAACGAAAGAATAAAGCCTCCGTGTGGTGGTCAATGTTCAATCTTTCGATTAATCATGACTTGTCCGCTATGCAACTCTTGCAAAACAAGTTATGACTCCCGAACCTTTTTGATCTCTAAGTTTCTGAATAATGCCCCGTGTGGGATCCCTTATCCATAGCTTAGCTAGTGTATACCATTAACTAAGATCCAATCACAACCGTCTCAAGTAGCGCCTCCGTGTGGTGGTCACCCTCTAACACGTCTGATTGATCCTATCCATAGGAAGTTCACATCTAGTAACCAATGAGCAGTGTACCCTCCATATGGAATGATCACCCCTGGCGAGGTGACACAGAATACACTACTCATCTTACAATGAACCGTTAATGGAAGATCGTGGGTGTTATTTGATAAGACCCTCTCCCACTAGATTTAGTAAAAAAGGATTTTGCTTTTTGAGAAAATCTGTTTCTACACACTTCCCATAAACATCTAATGTTTACTAATGTGTTGAAAACGGTTTTTTGAATTTTATTTTAGAAAACTTGTTTTGCGTGCATGCAACAATGTATTATACGCCAATCACAAACAAAGCACATAAAACAAAAAACTAAAATGAAATAAAAGACATCTAAACGATGCCTCTATCTCCCATGGCTCTATCTCCATAGAACCTGCTTTTGGTTTGATCGCCTCCAGCTCCATCTTCATGGACAACGGCTCCTTGCTCCATCTTCATGGATATTCTAATTCTATTACATTGAACCTATGCCTCTTTTGAAGCTTACAATTTATCTAGAAATAGAAATAGCAACAACAAAATAAAAGGCTAGGGAAACCGGTGCGACTTTCCTTTTTGTAGGATTGAAGTCGCAGCGCCCTTTACATATGCCTTAAAACCAAACCAAACTTAAAACAACACACCAATCTAAAACATTCAAACACAAAATTAAATGCTCTTGGCGCCATGGGAGATAGCGACTAACTTTTGCTGCAAAAGGTTAGTTGAACACACATCCACGCATATATATAACAAAATATAACTATTGGAACCCTTAATTGATTCACACAGTATATAAACTCTTTACATACTGAATTAGAACTCAAAACAGCATCTAACTTCTCTGTCATAGTTCGATCGATCGAAGACCGTTCGATCGCTCGAACCTTCGATCGATTGAACACTGTTCAATCGCTTGAACATTCTATTTCACAGAATGATTAAAAATTTTGCAGAATATGTTAAAATTAAACTTTTAATTTCAAAATACTTTTAAAACTGTGAAACAAAGATCCTGACAAAGAGTCTGTCTCGATCGATCGAACTCTGTTCGATCGCTCGAACAACAGAAGGTTTCGATCGATCGAAACCTGTTCGATCGCTCGAGTACAGAGCGTTCGATCGATCGAGACTACTTCGATCGATCGAACCCATCTTGCATCCAATGCAATCACAGATTTGTATACTGCTGCGATAACACTGCAGAAACAGATCTGTGACGATGCAGTTTCGAAAGCAGTTCTAAAATCAACATGCAAATCAAAATAGTGTTCCAAAAAACGCATCTATGGATCCAAACGAGCGTGGCTCTGATACCAATTGTTGGAAAAACAGGTTTAAATGGAAAGTTTAAACGCGCAGCGGAAAAATCAAGTTATGAAACTTTATTGGCATGCCCGGATCTACTACTCGTCAATTCTACAGATGCGCACAAGCGGGGACACGAGTTATACCTTAATGTCTTGAACCCAATTCTGATCTTCAACTTCCAGCAGCCTCCACTAGATGATCTTCACCCTTATGACTCCTGCGGATGCTTGCCAGAAAGACTAGGGTTGGTGGGAACCCTAATGGAGAGGATAGAGAAGGTTTTGGGACTCCAAAACAGTTTCTGCAGCTTCTGACGTTCAAAACGACGAACAACTTTTTCCAGAACGCAGCTGCCCTATTTATAGATTCCCAGAACCGACCTAGACTTCGAGCGATCGAAGTGCCTTCGATCGATCGAACATTCGATCGATCGAACCATCTTCGATCGATCGAACCTGCAGACTTCAATCGATCGAGATATCTTCGATCGATCGAACTTGTCTGGACATCATCCTCAAGCATCTTTCCAAGCATCCTGGCGGAGCTAAGAGTGGGACCTCCTAGGCTCTTTATTGTTGGCTCAGACCAGTTTATTAATTACCATGACCAAACTCTTTGATCAGCAAACTAACCAACTAGTCAGTTAACGTTTACTCCACTATAAAACGATAACTGAACTCCAACGCAAAAGAACATATCCGAAGCGATAACTAGACTTGTATGTTGTACTAATGTCCCTCTACCGTCAGCATTCGTAATCATATTCAGGTAGTCGGATAACTGTTACTGTCAACCTGAATCATGATTACTTCTTGTATTCCTTGAGTCCCATTCACTACTCATGATTACCAAACATGTTGATAACTCTTATCAACAAGACTGCAGTACTCAGTAATCGACATAGTGACATTCTCAAGGGAATGCTTACTCTGAAACAGAGGGTAGATTCTATCTTGACAATATATGTTCACAACCCTATGAATATGACATACCCAAGATACCCAGGTGTTGATCTTTTATAGACCTCACTGATTGGTAAGTCAAAGCAGCCATATCCACAGTCTGTGTTCATAATCGTCTCAAGATTGAGAACACATACCTTATACAAGTTATGAGTTCCTATTGACTGTTGACAGCATTGAGCGTCAATAGGAAACTCAGGTCCGTCAATGCACTATAAGCACTAGCATATTAACCAAGAGTCACACTCTAGTGATTGAGATTTATCACTCCATCCAATGGTAGTTAATGATGCTACAGTGTATACCTGATGAGATATCCAGTCTCATCATCCACTGTGACAAGCTTTAAGTATCAAAGAATAGTAATTCGTATCTCATTGTATGTATCTCATACACACACGAAATACTTACTATGATACTTATGGATTAAACAATCATCTCATGAAAGAAACATACATAATGAAATGTAAAGCTGATATCCATATATGAAAAAGTCAACGTCTAATACATAAAGTAATGGTTTGAGGGCACAAACCCTAACATGAATCCTTATGGATTGTAGCTCTTGACCTCAAAAACATGTTTGATAGATGATGATTACAAGATCAATGCATCCCCATGTATTCTTGAGGTTATTTCCGAAATAAAACAAGTCTTTCCAACAATCTTGGATGTTCTGCAAATGAGTTTGATGTTGATGTTCTAAGGAATTTTAATCCCCTTTGAGTGCTGAAAATATACTTTCAAAACCCATATTTCAAAACCCCTCTAAAACCCCAATATTGGGATTCCAAGAAATAAACCTTATTTCTCTCAAAAAAATCTTCAAAATAGTGAGTTGTGTAATTTCAAAGAATTATTCTAAGTCCAATACTCAAGGTATGGATACAAGACCAATTTGAAAGTCTTCCTAACTCATTATAGAACACCCATGATTTTTGGCTTGACTTGAAAGCACTTGAAAGGGGTCCATTTTTATCCAAACATTCCTTCCAAACATTCTATCTTTACTGTCACAACAGCTTGGTTGAATTTCAACTTGTTTTCCAGAAAACTTTTCCAAAACGAGTGGTCCCAACTTATTTTTACCTTAAACTTAAATGTCTTAGGAAACCTTTGGTATAAAATGGACTTCTAGATGATTTGTTTTCATTTTCTAATATTTTTCAGAATTTCAGTCGACAGTACGAACTTTGTTTCTGAGTGACCTCCATTGTTTATATGAGTTCTCTCAATATGTAATAGTTATTGAGGATTTGCTTTTTGATAGGTGTTCTGGACACAATAAGGATGATCTCCATAAAGAATCATGGACTTAAAACATTCCTAGCCCTACTTTTTATTTTCCACAAGATCAAGTCACTATTCTGTCCATTATTCACAGCAAATATTCTTTTACTTTCATTCTTTGATTTGATGCTTATATGCACACCAAATTTGTTCATATCTTAGGAAGTAGTCCATACTACATTTGTACGTATCCCATAATGATTTCCTCCATGCATTCAGTCATCTTTTTAGACTTATAAGTCACTTTAGAAAGTCCATGTACACAAACACACAACAACCTTTGCACATCCTAGGATCAAGCATTGCATTCATGCAAGATTTGGGGTTTTTGTGACCCCTAATCTAAGAAGATTATAAGGAATGAAGTAGATCATACGTTTATGCTCCCCCTCGATCCAATCATCCTTTATCATCCATCCCAGGGATTGAGAGGTCTACTTTTCTCAAAGATTAACATGCATCATACTAGCTTGCTAAGCATATTTTGGTTTCTTTTTATTTATTCGTTTCAAGAACAATTCATGTCCCCCCTCTAGACTAGGAAAACTTGATTACTTGATATGTGATTAGAGGGTTTTTTCTAGGTTCTTTTGTGTGATCTTTCACCTTTGCATTGTGTGGTATTTGGCTTAGATCTTATGAATGATATCTTATCTTTTGATCTTCTATTTCAAGATTCTTATGTTATTTAATATACTATCATAGTATTAATTGTCGAATCTAACATAGTATAAGATGATTATTTGGATGCTAATTGAGGCCCGTCGAGAGATGGGGTGAGTTGAGAGTGTTTTAGCCCCGACAAAGGCTCCTCCCTCTCTCGTACCAAAACCCCGAGCCAAGTTCTTTGGTTATGAAGGACCATTGTCCTCTCTCGAATCACATTGGGTGAGTCAAATTGAGTTTCTTGGTTCCCTAAAGACCAAGTGGCGACTTTGAATCTGTTTTCAAAAGACCTTCCTTTTCTTTCTTTGATCCAAATCAATTTCAAATAAAAACAAAAAGAAGTGGAATTCCGTGTGTCCACAATCTGGCGACTCTATTGGGGACTTTTATTTTAAAACAAAATAATACAGAGGTTTGACTCATAAGAAGCATCCTTAAAATCATCTTTTTACTGTGTCTGATTCACCGCTTGCACTTCTGCATTTACCCTCCGACTGTGTCTGAAAAGCGACGCTGCCATTGTTCAGGTCTTGCTGTGCCAAGGCATAAATCACCGTTGATACTGTACCTTCCAAGGTATATCAAAAAGAGTAAAAACCTTCATACTGTCTCTCTGATGGTATATTGGAACTCTCGTCAATGGACCCACTTTGACTAAACCCAGCCTTTGCATATAGATTCCTGTAGAACCTTTCATAGGACTGTTCATTTATCTTTTCAGATAGGACAATGTGATATAATTGTTATATGCCCTAACGGGATTACCTGCACGGTGTAGACGCTTATGTGGCATGAGGCAGAAGCTCTTTCTTATGATTACCAAGGCAATCACTCACATGTGACCACATTGAGATGACCTGCCTAGACACCATGACAAGGATGTCTGTTCCATGCTCACAAAGATATACACCGCAAACCTTGTTTGTCGGTCCTAAGACATAGGAGTATGAAAACTTGTCAGATGGTATGATCACCATCATCACATGCTTCTGTCATATACACTTGTTTCTCCTATAAACTCTACCCAACTCATCCGGATGTCCCAGTTTCTCCCAAAAACTGTCTAAATTTCCCAAAAATTCCTAGATATATCAGTTTTTCTCAAAGACTCTGTCCAAATTTCTCAAATTTCCCAAATACCAGTTTCTCCCAGAAACTCTTCCTCAATCTCCTAGATTTCCTAAATATACCAGTTTCTCCCAGAAACTTTGTCTCAATTTCCCAGGAATGCCCAGATATGCCTATTTCTCCCAGAAACTCTATCCAATTCGCCTAGATTTCCCAAAAATTCCTATTTCTCCCAAAAATCTTGAAATCCCTGTTTTTCCCAGAAGCTTCTCCCAGAAACTCTAATTTCTCCCAGAAACTCTGTATAAATTTCCCAAAAATCCCTATTTTTTCCAAAAACTCTAGATTTCTTTGAAATCCCTACTTCTCCCATAAATTCCCCTAAATCTCCCAAATATCCTGGAAATTCTTCTTTCTTCCATGGTGATCACACTGGAAAGTAAAGTTAGCATACTCTGTATGGCTAGGACCTTACTTGCTTAACTGTTATATGTTAGAAGTAGGGGCATAATGTAGATTAGGGCTTGTATGCGCATGCTTGCTTCATCAGTTTGCATACACTGTGACAGTCAGTCTATACACGAGTCAGTCCTCTTCTGTCATAGTCTGACACGGTCTTTTTTACATCTAAATGTTAGTATAAGTTTCGAGCACCCATGATCTGCATTGTGAGTCAGAGGATTAGGGAACCACCTTTTCGAATCACTCCGTCGAAAGTTAGCTTTATGGATCCGGGAGGTTTGGAAGCAAGAATGACAGAAATGATCAAGCAACAGTCTGACCAGTTGGCCCAAGTTTTAGCCTTTATAGAAGAATTAAAATAGCAGCAGCCATAATATCCACCTGGGTTCCCACCACCACTGGGATTCATGCCGCCACCACCACCGGGCTTTGTACCACCTCCCATCGGTATACATAAGAATAATGTAGATGATGACTGGTTGAATAGGGCCCCACCGCCCGCACTTAACAAGAAAATTCAAGAAAAACTGGATAAGGTCGACAAGCTTAAGAACATACTGAGAAAGAGTAAAGGGGTCAACGATTACATGTTAGATCTAGAAAGATTTTTTGAGCCCAACAAATTAAAGCTACCTGAGAATTTCAAGATGCCTGAAATTGATCATTTTGATGGAACTGGGAATCCGAAGAGCCACGTAAAGTTCTGCATGAGTGTTTTCCAATCAATGGGTTGCACCCATGAGCACATCGCAATGTTGTTCCCTCAAACCCTCGCCAAGGCTGCTCTAGCCTGGTTTCTGACCTTGGAGGTTTCTAAGACGCACACTTGGGAAGATATAGTACAGGTCTTCATAGATCATTACTCCTACAACCAAGAGCTCGATGTTACCGTCCAGGATCTGGAGACTACCTGTTGGGTTTGTGCCCTCAAACCATTACTTTATGTATGAGACATTAGCATTATAATATATGGATATCAGCTTTACATTTCATTGTGTATGTTTCTTTCATGAGATGATTGTTTTGTCCTTAAGTATCATAGTAAGCAATTCGTGTGTGTATGAGATACACACAAGTGAGATACGAATTACTATTCTTTGATACTTAGAATATGTCACAGTGGATGATGAGACTGGATACCTCATCAGGTCTACACTGTAGCATAATTAACTACCATTGGATGGAGTGATTAATCTCAATCACTAGAGTGTAGATCTTAGTTGATATGCTAGTGCTTATAGTGCATTGACGGACCTGAGCTTTCCTATTGACGCTTAAGGCTGTCAACAGTCAATAGGAACTCATAACTTGTATAAAGTACGTGTTCTCAATCTTGAGATGATTATGAACACAGACTGTGGATATGGCTGCTTTGACTTACCAATCAGTGAGGTCTATAGAAGATCAACACCTGGGTATCTTGGGTATGTCATGTCCATAGGGTTGTGAACATATATTGTCAAGATAGAATCTACCCTCTGATTCAGAGTAAGCATTCCCTTGAGAATGTCACCAAGTTGATTACTGAGTACTGCAGTCTTGTTGATAAGAGTTATCAACATGTTTGGTAATCATGAGTAGTGAATGGGACTCAAGGAATACAAGAAGTAATCATGATTCAGGTTGACAGTAACAGTTATCCGACTACCTGAATATGATTACGAATGCTGATGGTAGAGGGACATTTGTACACCATACAAGTCTAGTTATCGCTTCGGATATGTTCTTTTGCATTGGAGTTCAGTTATCGTTTTATAGTGGAATAAACGTTAACTGACCAGTTAGTTAGTTTGCTGATCAAAGAGTTTGGTCATGGTAATTAACAAACTGGTCTGAGCCAACAATAAAGAGCCTAGGAGGTCCCACTCTTAGCTCCGCTAGGATGCTTGGAAAGACACTTGAGGAAGCTGTTAAGACAAGTTCGATCGATTGAAGTATGTTCGATCGATTGAAGTCAGCAGGTTCAATCGATCGAGAATGGTTCGATTGATCGGAGGTTCGATCGATCGAAAACACTTCGATCGATCGAAGTCTAGGTCGGTTCTGGAAATCTATAAATAGGGCAGCTGCGTTCTGGAAGTAAGTGATCATCGTTTTTATACGCAGAAGCTGCAGAAACTATCATAGTCTTCCCAAAACCTTCCTATCCTTTCTATTAGGGTTCCCACCAACCCTAGTCTTTCCGGCAGGCATCCGTAGGAGTCATAAGGGTGAAGATCATCTAGTGGAGGCTGCTGGAAGTTAAAGTTTCAGAATTGGGTTCAAGACACTAAGGTATAATTCTTGCACCCCCTAGTACGCATCTATGGAATTGACGAGTAGTAGATCCTGGAATACCAAAAGTTTTATAACTTTACCTATTTCCGCTGCGCGTTTAAACTCTAACTTAAACCACTTTTCCTTCAATTGGTATCAGAGCCACGCTCGTTTGGATCTATAGATGCGTTTTTGGAACCCTAGTTTTGATTTGCATGTTGATTTTAGAACTGTTTTCGAAACTGCATCGTCACAGATCTGTTTCTGCAATGTTATCGCAGCAGAATACAAAACTGTGATTGCATAGGATGCAAGGTGGGTTCGATCGATCGAACTTGTTTCGATCGATCGAACATTCTGTTCTCAATCGATCGAACTTGTTTCGATCGATCGAACATTCTGTTCTCAATCGATCGAACTAGTTTCGATCGATCGAAGCCTTCTGGTGTTCGATCGATCGAATAGTGTTAGATCGATCGAGACAGATTCTCTGTCCAGGTGTTCTGTTCACAGTTGTAAAAGTTTTTTTTTTAAATTATGCTTTAATCTTAAATTATTTCTGTAAAATTTTTAAATCATTCTGTGAAACAGAATGTTCAAGCGATTGAACAGTGTTCAATCGATCGAAGGTTCGAGCGATCGAACGGTCTTCGATCGATCGAACTGTGACAGAGAAGTAAGATGCTGTTTTAAGTTCTAATTCAGTATGTAAAGTGTTTATATACTGTGTGAATCAATTAAGTGTTCTAATAGTTACATATATTTGTTATGTATGTGTGGATGCGTGTACGACTAACCCTTTTGCAGCAAAATTAGTCGCTATCTCCCATGGCACCAAGTCGTTTAAATATTTATATTTAAATTGTTTGAGATTGGTGCATGTTGTAATTTATTAATGGTTTGGTTTTAAGGCGTATGTAAAGGGCGCTGCGGCTTCAATCCTACGAAAAGGAAAGTCGCACCGGTTTCCCTAGCCTTTTATTTCTTTTTTTGCTATTTCCTTTTTCTAGATAAATTGTAAGCTTCAAAAGAAGCATAGGTCCAATGTAATAGAATTAGAAATTCCATGAAGATGGAGCAAGGAGCCGTTGTCCATAAAGATGGAGCCGGAGGCGACCAAACCAAGAAGGTGGTTCTATGGAAATAGAGCCATGGGAGATAGAGGCATTGTTTGAATGCCTATATTTCATTTTAGTTTTTTGTTTTATGTGCTTGTTTTGTGATTGGCGTATAATACATTATTGCATGCACTTAAAACAAATTTTCTAAAACAAAATTCAAAAACCGTTTTCAACACATTAGTAAACATTGGATGTTTATGGGTAGTGTGTGGAAACATTTTTCAAAAGCAAAATCCTTAATTTACTAAATCTAGTGGGAGAGGGTCTTATCAAATAACACCCACGATCTTCCATTAACGGTTCATTGTAAGATGAGTAGTGTATTCTGTGTCACCTCGCCAGGGGTGATCATTCCATACGGAGGGTACACTGCTCATTGGTTACTAGATGTGAACTTTCTATGGATAGGATCAATCAGACGTGTTAGAGGGTGACCACCACACGGAGGCGCTACTTGAGACGGTTGTGATTGGATCATAGTTAATGGTATACACTAGCTAAGCTATGGATAAGGGATCCCACACGGGGCATTATTCAGAAACTTAGAGATCAAATAGGTTCGGGAGTCATGGCTATTTTGCAAGAGTTGCATAGCGGATAAGTCATGATAAATCGAAAGATCGAACATTGACCACCACACGGAGGCTTTATTCTTTCGTTTCGATATTCCGGCGACTTTGTTTTTAAATAAGAGTTTTAAGGATTCTTTTATTTCAAACTGTCAATTCTGATATCCATATTTATTTTGTTTGTTTGATTTTCAGTAATCATAATGTCTGGATCTGCATTTAGTCCACTTGCCACCATACTCACTCAAAACAAGTTAACTGGAAATAACTACACTGAATGGAAACGTAACCTTGACATCGTTTTTACTGCGGAGGATCACATATATGTCCTCACCACCCCAAGCCCTGAAGAACCCGCGACAAATGCTTCGGCAGCTGCCAGACGCGAGTTCGATAAATGGAAGAAGTCGAATGGAATGGCCCGTTGTTATATTCTGGCCTCAATGGCTGGTGTGTTACAACACCAATTCCAATCGAACGATTCTGCCAGTGACATTATCACATCCCTGAAAAAGATGTTTGGGGAGCATGGCAGGCCTGCCAGACAGGTAGCCATGCAGAAGATAATGAGTGCAAAGATGTCGGAAGGTACTCCAGTCAAAGAACATGTTTTAAAAATGATTGGTTATTTAAACGAACTGGAGACCTTGGGAGCCAACATCGATGCACAGACCCAAGTTGATATGATCCTCAACTCGCTGTCGCCATCATTCGCTCAATTCAAACTTAACTATAATATGAATCAAATGGATTTTTCAATGAGCGAATTAATGAGTTCTTTACTGGCAGCAGAAGGGGTGATCAAACCTGGGGGCAGTGTTTTAAACGTTGAGAAAAGCGCTTCTTCTTCCCGATCTACACAGAAAGGTAAGAAAGGAAAGAAGAAGGCTGGCACTGGTGGTTCAAGTGTTGGACCGGTCCCTAAGATTACAAAATCTAAGGGAAAAGGTAAGGGCAAAGGGAAGGTGGGTGGCCAAGGCAAAGGAAAGTGTTTCCAATGCGGTGAGAAGGGCCACTGGAAGAGGAACTGTCCAGAATTCTTAGCTACAAGAGTTCAAGGTATGATTGAATCACATGTGATTGAAGTAAGTTTTATTACGGATACTTCAAACACTTGGTGCATTGATTCTGGTGCGACTAACCATATCTGTAATTCATTGCAGGGGTTCAGATCAACCAGGAAATGCAGTGATGGGGAGATCGTGCTTACTCTAGGTTCTAGCGCAACCGTATCTGCGGTTGCTATAGGAGTCGTAGTTTTAGAATTTTCAGACAATAAAGTTTTGATTTTATCAGATGTACTTTACGTCCCTTTAATGAGACGTAATTTAATTTCAGTTTCTAATTTAACGAATAATGGTTATTCCTTTCATTTTGGAACTGAAGTTGTCATTAAAAGAAACAGTTCTTTTATATGTTCTGGTGTTAAATCAAATGGTTTGTATGTGATTACTCCCAATATTTCAAAAGATTCTTGTTTAGAACTTAATAACTCAGTGGTAACTTTACCATCTAAAAGAAAGGAACCTTCCACTAATCCAACAAGGCTTTGGCATATGAGGCTTGGCCATATCAATCTGAATAGGATTGGCAGACTAGTCAAAGAAGGGGTCTTAGGCGATTTGGTTCTCGAACCAATGGAAGTCTGCGAGTCTTGTTTGGAGGGTAAGATGACCAAAAGGCCCTTTCCTGCAAAGGGCAATAGGACCAATGCATTGTTGGAATTAGTTCATACTGATGTGTGTGGACCAATAAATATTAGAGCAAGGGGTGGTTATGAGTATTTCATAACATTTACCGATGACCACTCTAGGTATGGATATGTGTACCTAATGCAGCACAAGTCTGAAGCCTTTGAAAAGTTCAAAGAGTTTAGGGCTGAAGTGGAGAAGCAATCGGGCACACATATCAAGGCCATTCGATCTGATCGAGGTGGCGAGTACCTCTCTAATGAGTTTATTGATCACCTCGTACAGAATGGGATTCTGTCACAGTTGACTGCACCTGGTACGCCTCAGCAGAACGGTGTAGTGGAGAGAAGGAATCGGACTCTTTTAGACATGACTAGATCGATGATGAGTTATTCAGAGTTGCCATTATTCCTTTGGGGTTATGCTTTGGAAACCGCTGCATACATACTAAATCTAGTACCAAGTAAATCTGTTCCCAGGACACCACGAGAGATGTGGATGGGGCGCAAGCCTTCTTTGCAACATCTCCGAATATGGGGGTGTCCGGCACATGTGCTCAAAGGAAAGATGAGCAAGTTGGATTCTAGATCGGAAGTATGTTACTTTGTAGGGTATCCAAAGGGTACTTATGGATGGTATTTTTATGATCCAAGAGAACAGAAAGTGTTTGTTAGTACAAATGCTGTTTTCTTGGAGGATGATTATATCATGAACCATAAACCTAAGAGAAGGATAGATCTTAGAGGGATAGAAGGAGAGCCCTTAGTCCAACCCGTAGTTGATAACGATGAAAATCAAGAAAATACCACTTCTTCACCCATTTCCGCACCGGTACCTCGTCGTAGTGGGAGGATTATCAGCCAGCCTGATAGATACATGTTCTTAGGAGAAGTTTTTGAAGCTGTCTCCATAGAATCTGAATCTGATCCTACCACTTACGAAGAGGCAATGGCTGATGTTGATTCAGCTCATTGGATTAAAGCTATGAAGGCTGAATTAGAATCTATGGATTCCAATCAGGTTTGGGATCTTGTAGAACTTCCAGCCAATATTAAACCCATTGGCTGCATGTGGGTCTATAAGAGGAAAAGAGGATCTGATGGAAAGGTTGAGACCTTTAAGGCAAGGCTTGTGGCGAAAGGCTATACTCAGAGGGAGGGCATTGACTATGAGGAAACCTTCTCGCCGGTAGCCATGCTCAAGTCCATCAGAATACTCTTATCCATTGCTGCATGCCTAGATTATGAAATCTGGCAGATGGACGTCAAGACTGCATTCTTGAATGGCAATCTTGAGGAGGACATCTATATGCAACAACCAGAAGGGTTCATAGCTGGTCGGAAAGGTAACTTGGTATGCAAGTTGCAAAAGTCCATTTATGGGCTTAAGCAGGCATCCAGAAGTTGGAACATCCGATTTGACCAAGCGGTCAAGTCGTTTGGTTTCATACAGAATCTGGATGAGCCTTGTGTATACAAGAAATGTGAAGGGAAAGTAGTGGCTTTTCTTGTGCTTTACGTTGACGACATTCTACTCATTGAGAATGATGTAGCGGCGCTGTCAACGGTCAAGGTTTGGCTAGCTAGTACTTTCGATATGAAGGATCTAGGAGAGGCGAGCTATATTCTTGGGATAAAGCTCTTTCGGGATCGCAAGCGAAAGATAATGGGATTATCTCAAGCTGGTTATATCGAGAAAGTGCTAACTAGGTTTTCTATGGATAATTCAAAGAAAGGTTTGTTACCTTTCAGGCATGGTTTAGCGTTCTCCAAGGACCAGTGTCCAAAGACACAAGAGGAGAGGAATCGCATGGCAGGAATTCCCTATGCCTCGGCAGTGGGAAGTCTCATGTATGCGATGTTATGCACTAGACCAGATATCTGCTTTGCCGTTGGCATGGTTAGCAGGTATCAATCGAATCCTGGTCCAGAGCACTGGACAGCCGTTAAGCACATTCTTAAGTACTTGAGAAGAACTACAGATTACATGCTTATGTACGGCGGTAGTGAGTTAATTCCAGTAGGATACACTGACTCGGACTTTATGTCAGATAAAGATTCGAGAAAGTCGACATCTGGACATCTCTTTACCTTGGGAGGTGGTGCTGTTAGTTGGAGGAGCATTAAGCAGAAATGCATTCCAGACTCAACTACAGAAGCTGAGTATGTGGCTGCTTGTGAAGCCGCAAAGGAAGCTGTTTGGCTCAAGAAGTTCCTTATGGAACTCGAGGTGGTACCAGCGTCGTTGTCACCTATTACGCTATACTGCGATAATAGTGGGGCAATGGCTCAGTCCAAGGAGCCAAGGAACCACGGGAAGGGAAAGCACGTAGAGCGGAAATATCACCTAATCCGAGATATAGTTCAACGTGGAGATGTGACTGTCACCAAGATTGCCACCGCTGACAATCTTGCTGATCCGTTTACAAAGGCCTTACCACAGAAGGTCTTTGATCGTCATCTAGATAGTCTAGGTCTTAGATGTAGTTCTGAATGGTTGTGAGTGCAAGTGGGAGTTTGTTGGGTTTGTGCCCTCAAACCATTACTTTATGTATGAGACATTAGCATTATAATATATGGATATCAGCTTTACATTTCATTGTGTATGTTTCTTTCATGAGATGATTGTTTTGTCCTTAAGTATCATAGTAAGCAATTCGTGTGTGTATGAGATACACACAAGTGAGATACGAATTACTATTCTTTGATACTTAGAATATGTCACAGTGGATGATGAGACTGGATACCTCATCAGGTCTACACTGTAGCATAATTAACTACCATTGGATGGAGTGATTAATCTCAATCACTAGAGTGTAGATCTTAGTTGATATGCTAGTGCTTATAGTGCATTGACGGACCTGAGCTTTCCTATTGACGCTTAAGGCTGTCAATAGTCAATAGGAACTCATAACTTGTATAAAGTACGTGTTCTCAATCTTGAGATGATTATGAACACAGACTGTGGATATGGCTGCTTTGACTTACCAATCAGTGAGGTCTATAGAAGATCAACACCTGGGTATCTTTGGTATGTCATGTCCATAGGGTTGTGAACATATATTGTCAAGATAGAATCTACCCTTTGATTCAGAGTAAGCATTCCCTTGAGAATGTCACCAAGTTGATTACTGAGTACTGCAGTCTTGTTGATAAGAGTTATCAACATGTTTGGTAATCATGAGTAGTGAATGGGACTCAAGGAATACAAGGAGTAATCATGATTCAGGTTGACAGTAACAGTTATCCGACTACCTGAATATGATTACGAATGCTGATGGTAGAGGGACATTAGTACACCATACAAGTCTAGTTATCGCTTCGGATATGTTCTTTTGCGTTGGAGTTCAGTTATCGTTTTATAGTGGAATAAACGTTAACTGATCAGTTAGTTAGTTTGCTGATCAAAGAGTTTGGTCATGGTAATTAACAAACTGGTCTGAGCCAACAATAAAGAGCCTAGGAGGTCCCACTCTTAGCTCCGCTAGGATGCTTGGAAAGACACTTGAGGAAGCTGTTAAGACAAGTTCGATCGATTGAAGTATGTTCGATCGATTGAAGTCAGCAGGTTCGATCGATCAAGAATGGTTCGATCGATCGAAGGTTCGATCGATCGAAGTCACTTCGATCGATCGAAGTCTAGGTCGGTTCTGGAAATCTATAAATAGGGCAGCTGCGTTTTGGAAGTAAGTGATCGTCGTTTTTATACGCAGAAGCTGCAGAAACTATCATAGTCTTCTCAAAACCTTCCTATCCTCTCTATTAGGGTTCCCACCAACCCTAGTCTTTCCGGCAGGCATCCGCAGGAGTCATAAGGGTGAAGATCATCTAGTGGAGGCTGCTGGAAGTTAAAGTTTCAGAATAGGGTTCAAGACACTAAGGTATAATTCTTGCACCCCCTAGTACGCATCTATGGAATTGACGAGTAGTAGATCTTGGAATACCAAAAGTTTTATAACTTAACCTATTTCCGCTACGCGTTTAAACTCTAACTTAAACCACTTTTCCTTCACTACCCGGCAGAACTTCAATGAGACATTCGCTGCGTTCTTGAGCAGATGGAGGAACAAAGTGGCCCAAATGACCAACCGACCTGTCAAAAAGGAACAAGTCCGGATGTTGATCAAGAATCTACTGCCGCTGTACCATGAGAAACTATTCTACCAGTCCATCTCAACATTTGAAGAACGGTTTGAGATTGGGATTAGAATTAAGGATGCAATCAAGGAAGGGAAAATCAAGAATGAAGAATCACAAAGCCAGTCCAAGAGGCCCGACTACTCCCGAAACCATCCGAATGTCAACGCCCTTAGTAACTAGCCCATAGCCTATTCTCCCCAACCATACCAACTCACAAACTAAACCAGCTCGCCTAGCCGCCCTTACCAAAATAGGGTACCCCATAAATTTTCCAGGCTAGATATCTCCCCCTCCGTAGCCTTAGGACGCCTGCCAAAAAAGGGACACCTCCAACTCCTTCAGCCTCATGCCGATCCCCTACCACCTAACTGTGACCTATCCAAATGATGTGCCTATAACCAAGGCCCAGGCCATGACACCGACTGGTGCATACATCTCCGCCATGACATCCAAGACCTCATTGACCAAAGAATCATTGAGCCACCACCCATTCAACCCCATGTCACCTAAGCCCCTGGCCGGTCCTTTCAAATGATCCCCTTCCCCGAGGCTAATGATTGTTAAAGCTACGCGGTGAGTTGATAGTGTTTGGAACTTCTGCGAAAAATAATGATAAGAATAAGCGAGTCACTGTGACACTCCATTTGAGACCAGGTCGAGTCAAGTCGAGTCTGTCCTATGTTTTGAATCTAATTCAAGTTTAGTCTTGCGGTCAAGTCTAACTGTCATCAAGTTGTTGTGAGTCTATATCAAGTAATGTGACACGAGAATTTTTCTTTATGCCCTTGTGTGCTATACCCAAGTGTAGGTAATCGTGCAAGTAGTAGTCTGGTTAAGTCCAGGTCGATCCCATAAGGAAGGTGTTAAACTAATTACTTAGATTAATCTCAAACAAGAAAATAAAAATCAATATTTTAATAATGCAGAACACAAAGTCCCACAATTTATCAACTACTAAAAAGATTAAAACAATTAAACTAAATTAAACTAATTACCAACTAATTAATTACCAACTAATTAATTAAAGCGATAATTTAAAATGTGTTTTTCTTAATTAAAAAGGAATGTTGGGATTACACGAATCCACCGCAATCTAGCAATCTACCATGCAGTTGCATTGAAGCTTAATGGAGTACATCCTCTACAGTATTCTGTATTTCTCTTAGGATAAAGAATCCATAGCCCTTTCATGACCGGGACTATATCATCACAATGGAGTTTGAAATATACAAAAGCGGTTTAAAAAAATAGTTAAGACTCTAACCTCCAATGGTATTAGCATTGAGGGTGGTTTGCAAAAGTTATTGAAGAAAAATACCTCAAGGCTTAAAGTTCACAAACTATTTTGACAAATTGAGCGTTTTGGGACAATTTGATAACAATCCAGTAAAACAGAAAGTCTAGGAATACTGCATAGAATGTCCTCAAGAATCAGAGGGTTCAATCGATTGACGCGCTTTCGATCGATCGAATATCTTCTTCTCTCGATCAATCGAACTGTATTCGATCGATCGACTGTGTCTCTGGTCTGATCGATCGAACGACTTTGATCGATCGAACATAGGAATTATTCTGCTGCATGGCAGAGGCTTCAGATCACGATTTCATCGTGATCTCCCAACCTGGGGACTACTCAGACATGGTCTGGAGTGTCACAGATTTATTCTTAATGTAAGTACTCATTAAAGTTGCGTTTGGTTGAGATTTAAACACGCAATCAATGAAAAATGATGGTTTAAACACTACCAACAAGCAAAACTATGATCTACTCAGATTTAAACTATGTAATATGCTAAAAGAATGCAAACAAAACTGATATAACAAAACCTGGAACGAACAAGCTATTAATAAACTTCAAACTTCAACTGAATTCAATATCCAATCACCGAAACCTACAAGAAATCAAAGTAAAACACTCTCTCTCTATGTAAAAATGATAAAAAATAAAGTGGGCGTCCCTCTAGACGTTTACATTACGAATATATATAATAAAACCTAATGCCTAGGGTTAAAAATGCATTCTGCTGCGTGCGCATAAAAATATGATAAAAGGCATGTTCGATCGATCGAACAATTCTCGATCGATTGAACTTCTGGGGCTTCAATCGCTTGAACTTCTCTCGATCGATCGAAACTTCGATCGATCGAATGTTCTTCAATCGCTCAAACTCTATATTTCAGCTTTGATATGTCTTCTTTGAAACCAACCACTTCCTTTCATCATTATCTTTCAATTCTTCACACAACAACTGCAGTCTGCACAAATTACAGCTAAAACACACAACTTATCATAGTTTAATCAATATGTGCATAAACTAGCATTCTAATTCAAATTGCAGATAAGTGATGGAATTGTAAACTAAATCAATACATTTTCTTCTTTTAGCGCGGTTATATTTTACAAATACCCCCGCTTGTCACAACCCCCAACTAGCGATTTGCTAGTCCCTAGCAATAGAGCGAATAATAAAAGAAAACAAGCTAAACTACACTATAAAAGAAAAACTAGAATAACAAGATCCATATTAACTAAATTAAAATGACAAGAAAGAAAACTACCTAACTCACTTTCGCAGGAATCGCGATTGCATTTAGCGAATGCAACAAGCCGTTAAACCCCTAGGTTCCCCCTAGTGGACGAGTGTTGTCTCGTGAGGGTTTGCAGTGAATATACCCACAAAATTCTCTGATTTTAGGCTCAAAAAGATATAGAATAACCTTTAAACATTCCCTTTTCATTCAACTATTGATTTAGCTGTACAAACATATCATCCTTAGTCAAACCATGAAAGAAATGCACATGTTCCTCATGTCACCAAGATAAAAATGACATAAGCGTCACATCCATGTATCCGTGTGTGTGTAAAATTAATAGCTATACATCGAACTTTATTTAGAGTTGTTTAAACAATCATACTCTCAGAACTGGTAGTTTTAACTCAATCCTCACATAGTTATTACACTCAAAAATGAACATCCCACTGAAACTTGGCTAATAATGATCGCACATGGTACGAAAGCTTTCATAGGAGTGATTTTTCGGATACTAATGCTTTCATACTTGACTCTATAAAAGACGAACATTTAGAGTGTATAGTCTCATGAAAGGAATACTACTTACTAGAGGAGCGAAATACCGCGAACAACTCAACTTACACTTTCATGTGTTAAACCAAGTTGTTGAAAATCACTAAGACTTTGACTTTTTCGGTTTTTTTTTTTTTGTATATTTAGTAGGGTAGAAATTAGAGGGATAACAAATTGCACATCTTCAGCATGAGGCTATATCCAGTAATTTCTTCACTTTATTCCAACCATCCTCTTCATACATACCATCCTTCAAATTTTATTTATATATTTATTTATTTTATTTTATTTTATTTTAAATTTTTTTTTTTGGAATATATATATGCAGTCCTTCTCACCACTATTCCCTCCTCATACTTCAACAATCTAATCACATTGGGTGTGCAATGGGGTATATGAAGGTCAAGGTATGAAAAATAGGGATTTAGAATTTCATAATGGATTCAGCATTAATTATTAGGCGTGGGGTTGAGAACAACACATATTTGGAAATATCGATATAAGTAAATAGAGAAGGTAAGGAGCAAATACGATGGCTTAAATCATTTTATCAACTTCTTAATTTTTAACACTTAAATGTTCATTGAGTTTAATTGGTAAATCCTGAACGTCTCCTCTACTAAGCAGCCAACATGAAGAAATAGAGGCTAGACAACGAATATAATCGGCATAGTCAAGAAAAACAATTTGAGTTTTAATGTGATAATTCCCTCAGAATTGAAGATTGGATTCAAAAGCTTACTAAGGGTAACAAGTTGTCACTACTTCATTCTTTAAAGCACCAAAGTTGTATTAACTCTTATTTTAAGTTTTCCGCATAGCTATTAATATGTGCAAATAATTTGGATACAAGAATGATCAACATATGCTTTCATCCTAGAGAAACTAGAAAAACGCGTGAACTTAATTCATAAAAGGATGAGAACAACATGATTGTGTCCTCGCTCGATAACAGCTAAACAAAAGTGAATATTCAAAATAATTCTACCAATTTAATTCAAAAATTTATATTTTGGAAATTTTAAAATTTTAAGTTAATTCTAACTTCGAATGGAGATTGTATGACATTAGTAATAGATAGAGTGGTCCAGATTGCTAGGTAACTAATATGCACAGGTGATTATCTATCTACATCCCACCCCCAACTGAAAATTACAATGTCCTCAGCAGATGATTTTCAAAGAAAGATAGAGAGATATCACCTGATGTATATAATCATAAGAATCAGAAGTGTAACAACCTGTACAGAAGGCATACAAACTCCAAACAGCAAAAAGGCAAACAGGAATTAACTATAAAGCAAGGAATCCATGCATAAAACAGAACGCATCACTGGACAGATAATAAGATGAAAGAACATAACAGTGATAATATACATCATACAAACTAAAATCCAAAATATATACACCACCCACCAATAATACAGAATATCCAAAAATATATCCAATCAACCAAACAACACCTCCAAATCCAACCACAAGAACCAAAATACACAAACAATCAATAATACCCATCCCCCAGGACTAGACATTATCGGCGACATCCGATAATATCTCAACAAAAATATCAGGAGCATCCCCACCGCCACCCTCAGCAACAGTCGGTGCTGCTGGGGCACTCGTAGTCGTGGCAGCTGTAATAGATAAAGATGTGTCGGCCACGACAAGAGGAGGTGGTAGTGGTATCTCCGTAACAAGCGGTGATGCTGATGATGTAGAAGCAGTAGGATCAAGTGGGGAAGATGGATCGGTAGTGGATGGTGGAACAGCAGATGTAGTCGGTGGGACGGTGGAAACGGCAGGAGCAACAGTAGGTGGATCGCTGGGTGATGGTGCAGCAGCTGCATGAGCTGCCTGGTCGACGCCGATCAGTATCAAGATCGCCTCCAGTAGAGTAGTCATCACATCCACCTTACCCTCAAGTCTAATCCTGACCTCCCTCTCCTCCAATAATAACTCATGAATAGTCGGGAGAGGCACAGAAGAAGACTCTCCCTGGGTACGAGCCTGAGACCTCTGTCTAAACTCAAATCTCGTCACCTCCTCAACAGGGTCTAACTCCTCCTCCGAGTCGTGCTCCTCAGCCTCTATGGCCGTCCCAGAAGCAGCACCCTCAGTATCGGTGCCTCCTCCTCTCCTCCTCTTCTCTCCAACTTTCGCCTTGCCCTTACCTTTCCTCTTTCTCTTCTGTGCATTGGAGTGGCGGGAACCAGTCTTGCCAAAATGGCTGCGAGACTGGGCAGTACTATCGGCCGCCAAAGGAAGTAACCTCGCATACTCGATCACCCTATGATAGCCCAAGCACCCTTCAGGTGCTTCTTGGCCTGAATATAGCGTGTAGGGTGTCGCATGAAATCGATGTAGAGGCGGGGCAAACAGACAGGCTGTCGTGTCCCAATCGCATATAATACGTAGGCATACCACGGTGCAATCTTCTCCCGATACGATGTCACTAGTAGGCAATTGCTCAGGGCGAGATGGAGCATATGATAATTATCTATAAGGTGGAGGTCGGGAATGAGAGCCTCTCCATCCCATGCCGAAAGAGCACCCCCGGTAATCTCTCTGATAATAATGGTCGGGGAGAGCACCAGTGTGTCAGGGCAATACGGACAAACACAATTAGGCACCTCTGGTACCCCAAGAGCAGCAGCAACGGTGGCCGCGCTGAAGATGATCTCCCGGCCACGGAAAAATGATCGAAGAGTAAACGGAGCAACCGGGTCCCGGATCATCGTCGCACACGCCTCCCGTATCCAAGATAGATTTACGAGCTTCGGCTGGGAGAATAGTGCGTACCACTGTGGCATGGCTTGTATCTGGGAGAGATACCACGGAGTAGAAAGCCAGGCAGTCTCAAGGGGTCGCTCGATCATGACCTTTCACGACTGGAAGTAACGAGTGAACCAAACACGGTCTTCCTCATTTTTGAACCCGTGATCTGGAGCTGGGTTGGGTATAGCGAGGTCGAACGACTTGGATTTGTGGTAGCCAGTGATCGGGTTCATTGTGTAACCCTGAAACATAAGAGAGAGACAAAGAAATATTAAAAAATAGGAAAACCAGAAAAAGAAAAGAAACTGTCACACTTCGATCGATCGAAGCCTGTTCGATCGATTGAGAATATTACAGGTTCGATCGCTCGAGAATTTTCGATCGATCGAACTGATGCTGGGTTCGATCGCTCAAGACCAGTTCGATCGATCGAGCACAGTGAAGTGGCAGTATCGACGATGGAGAAGGGGCAAAGCCCGAAAACAACAAAAATAATAAGAAAACATATGAAAAGGAGTTAACTAACCAATGGGGGGCACCCCCATACAAAAATGAAAGGAAAAGGAAAATGAGGGGTTTCTCGGGGCCTCACCTCGAGAAACGCACTGAGAGGGGGATGACAGTGATGAGTGTGATGATCAGGAGGAACGGTTGCTCCTCAATTGGTGCGGTTGGAAGTGGGGTCCCAAAAACCGCCGAGATGTCCTCTGTGCTCAATCGCTCGAGTAAGGGAGAGAGAGAGAGAGGAAACTGACGAAGTGTCTCGGCGATGCTTCGTTTAAATACAGGTCTCAATCGTTCAAGATGTTTCGATCGATCGAACATTTGATCGATTGAGCCCTCCTCAAGCGCTCGAGATTCGGATATTCTCGATCGATCGAGATACGTTCGATTGATCGAACAAAGAAATTCTACAGTAACCCTGATTTGAGAAATTAAACACCCCCAACTAGCCAACACTGGTCTGGAGATACAGAATAGTGATAAAATAGTGCATTAACTGAACATGTAAGCCAGAATAATTATCCTCATCGTAGAAAATTGCAAATTTATAACAATAAATCCTTATAATAGCATCCATTTGCAACAATATTGCCCCCGGCATGGTCTTTAAAACCTTATTGAAAAAGAAAAAACTAAAATTAAACTTGAATCATCAAAACTTTGTCCAAGAATACACTCCAATTTATGAAAGAAAATATGAAATGACATAAAGCAATTGGAGTGAAACACTATTCTTCAAGCAGAAAGATTCCGTCTTCCACACCTTCCTTCTCTGCCGGAACTTCAAATGTAGAGTCTGAACTTAATGATTCCCTTTCCCAGAACAAGCGAAAAGCAGCAAGGACATCATTAAGCAAGTCCGAACTCTCTAAGGAGTTGATTCCATCGACAATAGGTGATCCGGATGGAGACAAGAATAACAGAGTGTAATTTCGCATCGGATGTTCCTCTTGTGGCGGGGTTCCCGAGGACCTTACGTATGGTCTAAATCCATGAAAGAGTTGATGGGGAAGGTACAACAGTGGAAACTGTGGATTCATAGTGATATTCTTGACAAAGGGAAAACAAAAGGGAAATGAAGAAAATAAATTAACTAGATTGACAGAAAAACAAACAGGAAGAGATAAATAAAGCAAAAATGAAAAGAAAATGAAAGGAAAGTGACCCAAATTTAACCTCACTATTGGCCAGATATCCCCAGGTGTACTAGCTGGTAGAGGGCACTACAGCCTGAACAACAAATAGCTCAAATGGACATAAATATAGGGAACCACTTGGACGACCAAGAAGTCGTCGACATATGTGAAAACAACATTGTGGCGTTCTGGCACCACATCTTGTAAGTCCTCTTCTTCCCATGGCTCCCACATTGAGTCATTTTCCCATTATTCCATCAAAACGTCATCGACTTCCCACACAACATATCCTTCCGACTCTCCTTCCTCTTTAGGGAGTTCCATATGCCAAATGGGTTGATCTGAAGGAGCGCAGGATCATACGGGATGTATCTGTGGGTTAAGTCATTGATGTCGTCGGCTACTAGCCCTTGGTATGGAGATAAGCAAAATGCTATTTCATCAGCAGTCCACTGTGGGTTCTGATACTCAGAATCAGCCCATGACCCTATGGAGTAAACATCGTCATCTCTCATGGTGGATAGCCTGCAAGAGATAAAAGTGGAATAGCAGATTATGATCCAGATCACACTCAAAAAGGAATAAATGAACAGAAGAACAAAACAAAACAAGAAACAGCAAAAGATAGTACAACAACATTGATAAAACACACTTTAGCGTTCTAGGGGGAAGCATAGTCGGGCTCATCCAGTTGGATGTGATCGACCTCTGGTTGGAAATCTTCTAAGAACGGCTTCACCCTTTGGCCATTGACCTTGAAACTTCCATCGTTCTTAGGATTAAATAACTCCACGGCCCCATGTGGAAAGACAGATTTGACTGTGAAGGGTCCTGTCCACCGGGATCGGAGTTTTCCTGGGAAGAGATGAAGGTGCGAATCATATAGTAGAACTTTTTGTCCAGGCTCTAAAGATTTTTGAAAAATCGTTCTGTCATGGCGAGCCTTCAATCGCTCCTTGTGGAGTTTGGCATTGTCATATGCATCTCGTCGAATTTCTTCCAGTTCTGCCAACTGCAGTTTCTGGAGATGTCCTCCCTCTTTAATGTCGAAGTTTAATGAGCGTGTCGCCCAATATGCTTTGTGTTCTATTTCGACAGGAAGGTGACATGCCTTACTATATACTAGCCTATATGGAGACATTCCCAGATTTGTCTTGTATGCAGTACGGTATGCCCACAGAGCATCAGTCAGTTTATAGGCCCAGTCTTTTCTGTTGAAACTAACCGTCTTCTCTAAGATGTGCTTGATTTAACGGTTAGCCAACTCTGCCTGCCCGTTCGTTTGTGGGTGGTAGGCTAGAGCGATCTTGTGATTAACCCCATATTTCTTGAGTAGTGATTCCAAAGGCCTATTGCAAAAGTGTTTTCCTTGGTCACTTATTAGAGCTTTTGGGGTCCCGAAACACGATAAGATATTTTCCTTAAGAAAGGACATTACCGTTTTATGGTCATTGCGTCTCGTCGGTATCGCTTCTACCCATTTCGATATATATTCCACAACAAGGAGTATATATTCACAGTTATTCGATTTAGGAAATGGGCCTATGAAGTCTATGCCCCAACAATCGAATATTTCAATTGTGATGATGGGAGTTAAAGGCATCGAATTCCTTTTTGAAAGTGTTCCAAGCTTATGACATCGTTGGCACGACTTACAAAAAGCATAGGCATCTTTGAATACGGTGGGCCAATAAAAACTGCTGTGCAATACTTTGTGTACGGTCTTTTGGGAAGCAAAATGGCCACCGCAGGCTTCAGAATGACAGGAGGCCAAAATGACAGCTATGTCCTCGTTCAGAACGCAACGCCTGATGACCTGATCAGCACAATGTTGGGTTTGTGCCCTCAAACCATTACTTTATATAGGAGACATTGACATTTTAATAAATGGATATCAGCTTTACATTTTGTTATGTATGTTTCTTTTATGAGATGATTGTTATCCTTAAGTATCATAGTAAGTAATTCGTGTATGTATGAGATACATACAAGTGAGATACGAATTGATATTCTTTGTTACTTAGAACATGTCACAGTGGATGTTGAGACTAGGATATCTCATCAGGTTTACACAATAGCATGATTAACTACCATTGGATGGAGTGATCAATCTCAAATCACTAGAGTGTAACTCTTAGTTAATATGCTAGTGCTTATAGTGCATTGACGGACCTGAGTTTCCTATTGACGCTCAAGGCTGTCAATCAGTCGATAGGAACTCATAACTTGTGTAAGGTACGTGTTCTCAATCTTGAGACGATTATGAACACAGAGTGTGGATATGACTGCTTTGACTTACCAATCAGTGAGGTCTATAGAAGATCAACACCTGGGTATCTTGGGTATGTCATGTTCATAGGGTTGTGAATATATATTGTCAAGATAGAATCTACCCTCTGATTCAGAGTAAGCATTCCCTTGAGAATGTCACCAAGTCGATTACTGAGTACTGCAGTCTTGTTGATAAGAGTTATCAACATGTTTGGTAATCATGAGAGGTGAATGGGACTCAAGGATTATAAGAAGTAATCATGATTCAGGTTGACAGTAACTGTTTATCCGATTACCTGAATATGATTACGAATGCTGACGGTAGAGGGACATTAGTACAACATACAAGTCTAGTTATCGCTTCGGATATGTTCTTTTGCGTTGGAGTTCAGTTATCGTTTTATAGTGGAGTAAACGTTAACTGATCAGTCGATTAATTTGCTGATCAAAGAGTTTGGTCATGGGAGTTAATCAACTGATCTGAGCCAACAATAAAGAGCCTAGGAGGTCCCACTCTTAGCTCCGCTAGGATGCTTAGAAAGGCAAATGAGGATGATGTCAAGACAGGTTCGATCGATCGAAGTTGTCTCGATCGATTGAAGTCTAGACAGGTTCGATCGATTGAAGATGGTTCGATCAATCGAATGTTCGATCGATTGAAGCCACTTCGATCGCTTGAGAGCTAGGTCGGTTCTGGGAATCTATAAATAGGGCAGCTGCGTTCTAAAAAAGAGGTTGTTCGTCGTTTTGAACGTCAGAAGCTGCAGAAACTGTTTTGGAGCCCCAAAACCTTCTATATCCTCTCCATTAGGGTTCCCACCAACCCTAGCCCTTCCTGCGAGCATCCATAGGAGTCATAAGAGTGAAGACCATCTAGTGGAGGCTGTTGGAAGTCAGAGATTTCAGAATTGGGTTCAAGACAGTAAGGTATAATTCTTGTCTCCTCTTGTGCGCATCGATAGAGTTGATGGGTAGTAGATCTGGGCATGCCAATTAAGTTTTATAACTTGATTTTTCCGCTGCGCGTTTAAACTTAGAACTTAAACCGTTATTTTTTCCAACAATTGGTATTAGAGCCACGCTCGTTTGGATCTATAGATGCGTTTTTGGAACACTATATTGATTTGCATGTTAATTTTAGAACTGTTTTCGAAACGACATTGTCACAGATCTGTTTCTGCAGTGTTATCACAGCAGAATACAAATCTGTGATTGCATGGGATGCAAGGCGGGTGCGATCGATCGAACATCCTCTGTCCTCGAGCGATCGAACAGTCTTTGATCGATCAAAACCTTCTGGTGTTCGATCGATCGAATGAAGTTAGATCGATCGAGACAGATTTTTTGTCAGACTCTCTGTTTCACAGTTGTAAGGTGTTTTGAAATTAAAAGCTTTATTTTTAAAAGTATTCTATAAAATTTTCAAATCATTCTGTGAAACAGAATGTTCAAGCGATTGAACAGTGTTCAAGCGATTGAACAGTGTTCAATCGATCGAAGGTTCGAGCGATCGAACGGTCTTCGATCGATCGATCTGTGACAGAGAAGTAAGATGCTATTTTTAAGTTCTAATTCAGTATGTAAAGAGTTTATATACTGTGTGAATCAATTAAGTGTTCCAATATTACATATATTTGTTATGTATGTATGGATGCGTGTACGACTAACCCTTTTGCAGCTAGTTTAGTCACTATCTCCCATGGCACCAAGACTTTTAAATTTTGTATTTAAACTGTTTGAGATTGGTGCATGTTGTAATTTAAGTTTGGCTTGGTTTTAAGGCATATGTAAAGGGCGCTGCGACTTCAATCCTACGAAAAGGAAAGTCGCACCAGTTTCCCTAGCCTTTTATTTTGTTGTTATTTTTATTTCTAGATAAATTGTAAACTTCGAAAGAAGCATAGGACAAATGTAATAGAATTAGAAAATCCATGAAGATGGAGCAAGGAGCCGTTATCCATGAAGATGGAGCTAGAGGCGATCAAACCAAAAGGAGATTCTATAGAGATAGAGCCATGGGAGATAGAGGCATTGTTTGAATGCCTATATTTCATTTTAGTTTTTTGTTTTATGTGCTTGGTTTGTGATTGGCGTATAATACATTATTGCATGCACGCAAAACAAGTTTTCTAAAATAAAATTCAAAAACCGTTTTCAACACATTAGTAAACATTAGATGTTTATGGAAAATGTGTAGAAACAGATTTTCTCAAAAAGCAAAATCCTTTTTACTAAAACTAGTGGGAGAGGGTCTTATTAATTACACCCACGATCTTCCATTAACGGTTCACTGTAAGATGAGTGGTGCATTCTGTGTCACCTCGTCAGGGGTGATCATTCCATACGGAGGGTGCATTATGATCTTGTCAGAATCAAGATATAAAAGTATACTTTACTTTTCTAAGGATTTGTAGTGTGAAAGTAAAGGTCGAACCCACAGAGATTGATTACTACAGCTTTTAATTTTAAAACCTAAGTCTAATTAATTATGGAAAACGGATTTGATTTGGTTTGAATTAATCTAAGAACAATAAAAATAAATCTAAACTATGAAAGCAATTAAAAGTGTTTTTAATGAGTATGTAAAGGGAACCTAGGATTGCAAATCCACCACTAGTTTCATAATAGGAATATCTATGAATTACTTTAGCTTATTACATTGGATGAATATGGGGAATTGTAGCTACAAGCCCAATTCCTCCGACAAGAAGATAATCATGGTTCAAGCACCAACATAATCCATCTGCGGATAGCACGAATTATCTCACACTAAACTAGGGTTGTGATCTAATCCGTCTAACCTAGGCATGGACTATTCGGATACTTGATAGCACGAATCAATAAAGCACCATCACATGTAAACAATCTAAACAAGCACAGCAAGAATAGATCGTTGAGCACATCACAGTCAAAATAGATCTAAGACAAGAATAAATTCTGAAAGCAACGATTTAATCAATAGAAGTACGATTTATTTATAAAAATCCTCTAAACATGTGACTGTCATCCATACATAATAAAACTAAAATAAAAACATAAATAAAACCCTATTACTCATCTAGGACTTCATTGAAACCCTAGATCAATGATCTAAGCTGCCATAGGAGTAGAGATCGTCAAGAGGTTGATGGAGGAGGCCATGGAAATCCTTGGTCTTCTTCTTCTTCTCCTTGCTTCTCCCTCTTCAAGGGCTGGAAGTGTGTATATATGGCTGTATATGAATGTGTATAATAGTTGCCAACCAACTAATTGAGTAAATTTAGAGTTTAAATAGAGTTTATACAAGCTTTGGAAGGCTTCCTAACCCGAAACGAATTGAAACGCATGTAATTTACAGTCTGGACGTCGTTTAGCAGTCTCGTTTGCACAGGAGTCTTCAGTATACTGAAATACGCAACTTTGGTTTTTGGGCATATCGCGCGAGCGGGTCGCGCGAGCGCGACTTTTGGTACCTCGCGCGCGCGGATCCCGCGAGCGAGTTATTGGGGGTCTCGCGCGAGCGACTATCTGATTTTCGCGCCCGCGGACTGCGCGCGCGACTTTGGTTTTTCAGCTTCTTTCTTGATGCTTTTTCACCCTGTTTAGCCTGGTTTAGCTGATTTCTTCCAAAACCTGTCAGAAACTAGAAAACGAAGTAAAAATATACAAAAACAAGATAAAAAGGCACTAACAAATGCACGTTAAAGCGTATAATTAGGATTAGTTCTCTCCCGATCACACCCCCAAATCTACATTTTGCTAGTCCTCGAGCAAAAAAAAATAAAAACTACTAATAAAAATCTATTCCATTTTCGTATGGATCACGATTGCATTTAGCGTATGCAACAAACCTTTTAAACCCCTAGGTGTCCCTAGTCGGACGAGTAAAGTCTCGTGAGGGTTCTCGTCAACAAGTTACCCACAACCATCTTTATTAACTTGTAAATTTGAAAACTTTTATTTAAAAACGAAAAACATAAAATTCAATACTCCTTATTATACAACAAAGATTTGAAATAGAATAACGAACAAGAAGAAACGGAATCAAACGTTCACCTACATCATGAAAAACAATCTCAAGCACATGCATCGTATAAATCAATAGAGTTTCTCATAAAATTGCACGTGTGTGATATGGTAGTCAAATGAACACGCGCTTGTCATAAACTTGGAATATAACTCGGATAACCATCTAACTATGTCTTGACTACGAATCTCACAATTAATTACACTCTAAAATGAAACACTCAGAAACATGTGTAATTTTTTCTAATATATGTGAGTAAAAGAAATATATTTTCAAAACAAGAAATGCTCACATATGACTCGAAAAAGACGCATGACACGAAAAAACAGTAGTCTCATGGATAAGATGCCAATAATCAAGAGAAATTAATCATTACCATGTTTTAATCCCCCTCCCATCGTTTTCATATCCGAACCATGTTTCCTAGGATCAAATAGGACTTTTCAAAGGTTGTAATGTAGCTCAGGTAATGAAAAAGGATAGAAAGGATTCATTAGGTAGTTTTAGAATGGCATTGTAAAGCATGTTCGATTTCTTTCATTCTTCTCTTCTACCAACTTTCATCTTTTCTTTCTCTTCATTCCTTTTCATTCATTTTTCTTCTTTTCTTTCATTTTTTTTCAACCTCCCTCTTCTTTATTTTTTTTCTTTATTCTTTTCCTCCTCGTTGCTTTTGAAACGAATATTCAATAAATAACAAGGCAACCCCCCCAAACATCATCTTATTTTCTTCTTCTTCTCAATCACACATCGCCTTAACACCACTAAAAGGTGATCAATCTTTCAGAAGTGAACTCCAAGTTGGCCAAATTGGAGCAAAAACAAGGATAATGGTAATTTAAGAAAGAAATGGCATTTTAATGGCTCAAAGGCCGAACTAAGGAAATTTTCATCATTTATCGGTCGGTAATAAACAAAGAGGGCCTAAAATCATTTCCTAGGGTTATATGGTTCTTCAATGTTTACGACGGAAGATTATTTAGCATTGTAACAAATATTTTAACTTGACTATTAACCAAAACAAGAATAATGAGACTAAACAACGAGTTAATGCGCTATTTCAATGAAATTCGACAAACACAAAATGTATTTATAACTCTCTAAAAAGAAAAGATAGGCTCAAAAGCTCACCGGGCTTAGTCTCCACCTTATGTTATCTAGAAATCCGAATCATATTATAGTTCACAACCAACATGTATCCCAATGACTACGTGCAGTGCATAAATTTATGTGCAAATCTATGATATAACACTACGATTCAAACAATACATAACTTAAAACATTTCATCATGACTTTAGCAAATATTTAACCACATATTCTCATGTTTACCATTCTATAACAATTCAAAGTTATTGAACAAGAAGTATCAAATTGATATTGCAAAAATGTTAGTACTATCGTTTATTTAAACACACTTGTTGAAGAATTTTAAAATTTTATGCATAATAATGTGCATGTGTGATTGCATACCCCCAAACCTAAACCTTTCATTGTCCCCAATGAAACAATAAATCGAAAGAAAGGGAAGTACGTAAGAAAGGAATGATAATACCTAGATCTCGGCAATCATAGAACAGGTGAACACCAAGGAATATGATAATAAAGTTCAATGTACTTGTTAATACTAGATAAACGAAAAGATACTAACAAAAATATATTAAACACAGCTAAAAGAAATGTAAATAAATTAAACTAAAATAAATAAACTCTAAGTTTGAAAATAAAAAGATAATAAACTATAAAACAGAACCAGAACTACAAAACTAACAAAGGACTAGATCTAAAAATACTGACGAAAGAAAATCAGAAAAGTAAACTATATATCAGAACAAGTATGGGGGCTGATATAGAAAACAAAAGAAAATATCAAGAAAATTGAGGAATCGCGCGAGCGGCCATCGCGCGCGCGAATTCCGGTTTTTTTTTTTTTTTTTTTTTTCCGCGCCAGCGAGGTACCTCGCGCCCGCGATTCCAGGCGCGAGGAGAACCTGAGGCATCATATAAGAAAAATCAAGGAAAAACCACTAAGGGACATTCTCGCGCCAGCGGGCCGCGCGAGCGACGTCTCGCGCGAGCGGGCCGCGCGCGCGAGAATGGTTTTCTCCATTTTTTAACTAAAATTATGTATATATTACTAAAGTAAATTAATTTCAACTCCCAAACCTATCCAGAATGCTCACAAATTGACCAAAACGACTCAAAAACATCCAAAAATCAAAGGAACGGACGACATAAAGCTTGGGTTGCCTCCCAAGAAGCGCTAACTTTTACGTCTTCAGCTAGACCGTTCTAGCTCAAGACTTACGGCGGTTGTAAATCAGACTTCGTACCCCTAAGAATGTCAGGCAGAGCTCGATGGTAAGAAGAAATTACGTCGCTTTGAATTAATTCAATCGACGGTTTATCAGTATTTTCAAATCGATTTCTTACCTTTCGAGTAGATTCAACATTAGGGTCCGAAGTATTAGGATTCATCCACTCATCATCCTCTACATTATTTCCCGCACTTATATTTATTACGTTCTTAGGCTCAATATTCCGTGTAACCTCACTACCCTCCACACCTAGATAATCATCGTCTTTGGAAGGTTGATCAACAGCATTAAAAACATTTAATTTTAATTTTATATTCCCGAACGACACTTTCATCACCCCTGTTCTACAGTTAACACGTGCGTTAGCCGTGGCTAAGAATGGACGACCAAGAATGACAGGAGTGTGTTTCCTAGCATCTAGCACCGGTTCGGTGTCAAGGACCATAAAATCAACGGGATAGAAACATTGATCAACTTTTACTAGTACGTCTTCGACGATTCCTCTAGGTATTTTAACAGAACGATCCGCTAATTGAATAGTAGCGGCCGTAGGCTTAAGTTCCCCTAAACCTAATTGTTTATAAACGTGATAAGGTAAAAGGTTAACACTCGCTCCTAAGTCAAGGAGAGCCCGATGAATGATAGTGTCACCTATGACACATGAAATCGTAGGCGTACCTGGATCTTTATATTTTGGAGGAGCGTGTTGGAATATAGAGCTTACTTTTTCCGTGAGGAAGACCTTCTTAGGAGTATGACTACGTATTTTGCGTTTTTGAGTACAAAGGTCTTTTAAACATTTAGCATAAGCAGGAATTTGTTTTATAGCATCGAGGAAAGGAATATTTATTTTGACTTGTTTAAACACCTCGAGTATATCCTCAACCTTAGACTTTTTATTTGTAAGATTAGACGGCTCCCCAACATTAGGTGGATATGGCATTCTCGGAATATAATTCGTTGGGACCGATTCGTTTTCTTTTTTATTTTTATCCATGTCCTCACCCATCTTATTCGAGTTAGTATTCATATCTTTCACATTCTCATTCGGGATTTCTTTTACCTCTTCCTCTCGTGTAGTCAACCTAGTTGAGACGGCGTTTACTTGTTCATTCGACCCCTTAACCTCATATTGTCCCTTAGGGTTTTGAATTGTTTGACTAGGCAACGTCCCCTCGTTTCTACGACTCACTACAGTAGCTAATTATCCCATTTGGGATTCAAGCTTCGCAATGGATTGTGTATGTGAGTGCACTATTTGTGCTTGTGCCTGTACTTGCGTTTCAATAGTCTTAAGGGACGCCAACACCTTTTCCTCAAAAGCATTACCCCTTGAAGGATTCGAATTAGGAGGCGGTTGTTGGTATTGATTAGGTTGAAACTGAGGTCGATATGCATTTGGAAAGTTAGTCGCCTCATTAGGATTATTATTATTATTTTTCCACGAGAAGTTAGGATGGTTTCTCCATGGCGCGTCCGGATTATTAGTAGTTGCATTATAATTATTTCGTGGGTATTGTTGAATAGAATTAATGTGTTGCTCCACGAATTCCGGAAATTGACTCGCCGATGGACATGCAAGTATCGAATGTGAAGGATCGGAACATAATGCACAGATTTCACGAGCGGGTGGGGCTGTCGTTTGGTTCATTGTTAAAAGTCGGTCAAGTTTGTTAGATAGTTCTTTTATTTCAATTGATTGACTTGACTCGAATTTTACATCCTTCTTAGGTTGATTCAGATATCCTTCCGAACGGACAGACACCGTTTGGTGCATCGAATTCTCGCTTAACGTTTCAAACATTTTCCAAGCCTCGTCGGCGCTTTTGTGTAGGAAAGTTCCCGCACAAACGGCATCGACGGTATTCCTAACAGAGGGAATAAGCCCCTCATAAAAGACCTGAACAAGTTGCCACTTAGGAACCTGATGATGTGGACACGAGCGTAGTAATTCTTTAAATTTTTCCCACGTGTCGTAAAGTGATTCCCCATCTTGCATTACAAAATTGGTTATGGATTTTCTTATCTGGTTTGTACGCATAATCGGGAAAAACTTTTGTAAAAATGCGGTGTGTAAGTCTTCCCATGTTCTAATAGTGTTTGGCTCCAAAGATTGAAGCCAATATTTAGCTTTGTCCTTTAATGAGAATGGAAAGAGCCGCATTTTTAATTCATCATCAGTAAGATTTTGAATTTTCAACGTAGAGCATATATCTTGAAAATCTCCTAAATGTTTATATGGATCTTCATTTAAACGGCCATGGAAAGATGGAAGCAGCGAGATGGTAGACGACTTTATCTCAAAGTGAGATGCCGTCGCCTCCGGTAATTCAATACATGTTTGTGGCGTGTAAGTCGTCGGAATAAAATAATCTTTAAGTGGAGGTGGTGGCGGTATATTAATATTATTCATATTAGCTCCGTTATTATTTCGGTTGTTGTCGTTATTATTTCCAATGTCTGCCATTTTAATTGGTTCTATGTTATTAAAGCGTGGTTTCTTTAGTTTTTGAAGAGTACTACGTATTTCAGATTCAAATAACGACGTTGGTTTTGGTGTCAAATCGTCGTCTATTACAAACCTAGTTCCAGAAGTTAAATTTGAAGACTTGTAAAGTCTTAATGTACGTTCAAGTTCAGAGTCTAAAGGTTGTAATTCCGGTTTGTTTGAACGTGTACCTAACATAAACTAAAAGAAAAGAAAAGAAATTAAAAACAAAGACTGACTCAAATAAAAAAAAACAAATAGCAAGCAATCACGCAACTAAGATAACAAGCACTCAACTACTATGATGCATGCAAATTATCCTGTAATGCAATGACCGCGTCAAGCCCAGCGCCCCGGGTTTCCTAGCTAATGCAGTGCAATTAACCTTAAACTAATGCAAATAGTGCGTCACAGCGCCCTGACTTACAGCGGTTTAAAGCGAATTCCACAAGAAGCAATTTATTTTATTTTATTTATATTTTATTTGCGTAAGCTCCTTTGATGTAATTAGCTGCTCCACTCGGAAACGTTGACTACAAAATAAAAGAAAAAGTTAGTAACTAAAAACAAAAACAGAAAACAAGAAAAATAAACACTAATCTAATATTTACGAATTAACTAAACTACAATTATAAAACTAAGAGTAGTAATGCAATCCCCGGCAACGGCGCCAAAAATTGATCTTGTCAGAATCAAGATATAAAAGTATACTTTACTTTTCTAAGGATTTGTAGTGTGAAAGTAAAGGTCGAACCCACAGAGATTGATTACTACAGCTTTTAATTTTAAAACCTAAGTCTAATTAATTATGGAAAATGGATTTGATTTGGTTTGAATTAATCTAAGAACAATAAAAATAAATCTAAACTATGAAAGCAATTAAAAGTGTTTTTAATGAGTATGTAAAGGGAACCTAGGATTGCAAATCCACCACTAGTTTCATAATAGGAATATCTATGAATTACTTTAGCTTATTACATTGGATGAATATGGGGAATTGTAGCTACAAGCCCAATTCCTCCGACAAGAAGATAATCATGGTTCAAGCACCAACATAATCCATCTGCGGATAGCACGAATTATCTCACACTAAACTAGGGTTGTGATCTAATCCGTCTAACCTAGGCATGGACTATTCGGATACTTGATAGCACGAATCAATAAAGCACCATCACATGTAAACAATCTAAACAAGCACAGCAAGAATAGATCGTTGAGCACATCACAGTCAAAATAGATCTAAGACAAGAATAAATTCTGAAAGCAACGATTTAATCAATAGAAGTACGATTTATTTATAAAAATCCTCTAAACATGTGACTGTCATCCATACATAATAAAACTAAAATAAAAACATAAATAAAACCCTATTACTCATCTAGGGCTTCATTGAAACCCTAGATCAATGATCTAAGCTGCCATAGGAGTAGAGATCGGCAAGAGGTTGATGGAGGAGGCCATGGAAATCCTTGGTCTTCTTCTTCTTCTCCTTGCTTCTCCCTCTTCAAGGGCTGGAAGTGTGTATATATGGCTGTATATGAATGTGTATAATAGTTGCCAACCAACTAATTGAGTAAATTTAGAGTTTAAATAGAGTTTATACAAGCTTTGGAAGGCTTCCTAACCCGAAACGAACTGAAACGCATGTAATTTACAGTCTGGACGTCGTTTAGCAGTCTCGTTTGCACAGGAGTCTTCAGTATACTGAAATACGCAACTTTGGTTTTTGGGCATATCGCGCGAGCGGGTCGTGCGAGCGCGACTTTTGGTACCTCGCGCGAGCGGATCGCGCGAGCGAGTTATTGGGGGTCTCGCGCGAGCGACTATCTGATTTTCGCGCCCGCGGACCGCGCGCGCGACTTTGGTTTTTCAGCTTCTTTCTTGATGCTTTTTCACCCTGTTTAGCCTGGTTTAGCTGATTTCTTCCAAAACCTGTCAGAAACTAGAAAACGAAGTAAAAATATACAAAAACAAGATAAAAAGGCACTAACAAACGCACGTTAAAGCGTATAATTAGGATTAGTTCTCTCCCGATCACATTACTCATTGGTTACTAGATGTGAACTTCTTATGATAGGATCAATCAGACGTGTTAGAGGGTGACCACCACACAGAGGCGCTACTTGAGACGGTTGTGATTGAATTCTAGTTAATGGTACACACTAGCTAAGCTATGGATAAGGGATCCCACACGGGGCATTGTTCAGAAACTTAGATATCAAAAGGGATCGGGAGTCATAACTTATTTTTTTGCAAGAGTTACATAGCGGACAAGTCTTGATTAATCGAAAAATAGAAAATTGACCTCCACACGGAGGCTTTATTCTTTTGTTTCGATATTCCGGCGACTTTGTTTTAAAATAAGAGTTTTAAGGATTCTTTTATTTCAAACTGTCAAATCCTGATATCCATATTTATTTTGTTTGTTTGATTTTCAGTAATCATAATGTCTGGATCTGCATTTAGTCCACTTGCCACCATACTCACTCAAAATAAGTTAACTGGAAACAACTACACTGAATGGAAACGTAACCTTGACCTCGTGTTAACTGCAGAGGATCACATATATGTCCTCACCACCTCATGCCCCGAAGAACCCGCGGCAAATGCTTCGGCAGCTGCCATACGCGAGTTCGACAAATGGAAGAAGTCGAATGGAATGGCTCGTTGCTATATTCTGGCCTCAATGGCTGGTGTGTTGCAACACCAATTCCAATCGAATGATTCTGCCAGTGACATTATCACATCCCTGAAAAAGATGTTTGGGGAGCATGGCAGGCCTGCCAGACAGGTAGCCATGCAAAAGATAATGATTGCAAAGATGTCGGAAGGGACTCCAGTCAAGGAACATGTTTTAAAAATGATTGGTTATTTAAACGAGCTGGAGACCCTAGGTGCCAACATCGATGCACAGACCCAAGTTGATATGATCCTTAATTCGCTGTCGCCTTCATTCGTTCAATTTAAACTTAACTATAATATGAATCAAATGAATTTTTCAATGAGCGAATTGATGAGTTCTCTTTTGGCAGCGGAAGGGGTGATCAAACCTGGGGTCAACGTTTTGAACGTTGAGAAAAGCGCTTCCTCCTCCCGATCTGTGCCGAAAGGAAAGAAAGGGAAGAAGAAAGCTAGCACTGGTGGTTCAAGTGTTGGACTAGTCCCTAAGATTGCAAAATCTAAGGAAAAAGGTAAGGGCAAAGGGAAGGTGGGTGGCCAAGGCAAAGGAAAGTGTTTCCAATGCGGTGAGAAGGGCCACTGGAAGAGGAACTGTCCAGAATTCTTAGCTACAAGAGTTCAAGGTATGATTGAACCACATGTGATTGAAGTAAGTTTTATAACGGATACTTCAAACACTTGGTGCATTGATTCTGGTGCGACTAACCATATCTGTAATTCATTACAGGGGCTCAGATCAACCAGGAGGTGTAGTGATGGGAAAATCGTACTTACTCTAGGTTCTAGCGCAACCGTTTCTGCGGTTGCTATAGGAGTCGTAGTTTTAGAATTTCTAGACAATAAAGTTTTGATTTTATCAGATGTACTTTACGTCCCTTCAATGAGACGTAATTTAATTTCAGTTTCTAATTTATCGAATAATGGTTATTCTTTTCATTTTGCAACTGAAGTTGTGATTAAAAGAAATAGTTCTTTTATATGTTCTGGTGTTAAATCAAATGGTTTGTATGTGATTACTCCCAATATTTCTATAGATTCTTGCTTGGAACTTAATAACTCAATTGTAACTATACCATCTAAAAGAAAAGAACCTTCCACTAATCCAACAAGGCTTTGGCACATGAGGCTTGGCCATATCAATCTAAATAGGATTGACAGACTAGTCAAAGAAGGGATCTTAAGCGATTTGGTTCTCGAACCAATGGAAGTCTGTGAGTCTTGTTTAGAGGGTAAGATGACCAAAAGGCCCTTTCCCGCAAAGGGCAATAGGACCAATGCATTGTTGGAATTAGTTCATACTGATGTGTGTGGACCAATAAATATTAGAGCAAGGGGTGGTTATGCGTATTTCATAACATTTACCGATGAGCACTCTAGGCATGGATATGTATACCTAATGCAGCACAAGTCTGAAGCCTTTGAAAAGTTCAAAGAGTTTAGGGCTGAAGTGGAGAAGCAATTGGGCTCACATATCAAAGCCATTCGATCTGATCGAGGTGGCGAGTACCTCTCTAATGAGTTTATTGATCACCTCGTACAGAATGGGATTCTGTCACAGTTGACTGCACCTGGCACGCCTTAGCAGAATGGTGTAGCTGAGAGAAGGAACCGGACTCTTTTAGACATGACTAGGTCAATGATGAGTTATTCACAGTTGCCATTATTCCTTTGGGGTTATGCTTTGGAAACCACTGCGTACATACTAAATCTAGTACCAAGTAAATCTGTTCCCAGGACACCACGAGAGATGTGGATTGGGCGCAAGCCTTCTTTGCAACATCTCCGGATATGGGGGTGTCCGGCACATGTGCTAAAAGGAAAGATGAGCAAGTTGGATTCTAGATCAGAAGTATGTTATTTTGTAGGGTATCCAAAGGGTACTTATGAATGGTATTTTTATGATCCAAGAGAACAGAAAGTGTTTGTTAGTACAAATGTTGTTTTCTTAGAGGATGATTATATCATGAACCATAAACCTAAGGGAAGGATAGATCTGAGAGAAATAGAAAGAGAGCCCTCAGTCCAACCCGCAGTTGATAACGATGTAAATCAAGAAAATACCACTTCTTCACCCATTTCTGCACCGGTACCTCGTTGTAGTGGGAGGATTATCAGCCAGCCTGATAGATACATATTCTTAGGAGAAGTTTTTGAAGCTGTCTCCATAGAATCTGAATCTGATCCTGCCACATACGAAGAGGCAGTGGCTGATGTTGATTCAGAACATTGGGTTAAATCTATGAAGGCTGAATTAGAATCTACGGATTTTAATCAGGTCTGGGATCTTGTAGAACTTCCAGCCAATATTAAACCCATTGGTTGTAAGTGGGTCTACAAGAGAAAAAGAGCATCTGATGGAAAGGTTGAGACCTTTAAGGCTAGGCTTGTAGCGAAAGGTTATACTCAGAGGGAGGGCATTGACTATGAGGAAACCTTCTCGCCGGTAGCCATGCTGAAGTCCATCAGAATACTCTTATCCATTACTGCATGCCTAGATTATGAGATCTGGCAGATGGACGTCAAGACTGCATTCTTGAATGGCAATCTTTAGGAGGACATCTATATGCAACAACCAGAAGGGTTCATAGCTAGTCGGAAAGGTAACTTGGTATGCAAGCTGTAAAAGTCCATTTATGGGCTTAAGCAGGCATCCAGGAGTTGGAACATCCGATTTGACCAAGTGATCAAGTCGTTTGGTTTCATACAGAATCTGGATGAACCTTGTGTATACAAGAAGTGTGAAGGGAAAGTGATGGCCTTTCTTGTGCTTTACGTTGACGATATTCTACTCATTGGGAATGCTGTAGCGGCATTGTCAACGGTCAAGGTTTGGCTAGCTAGTACTTTCGATATGAAGGATCTAGGAGAGGCGAGCTATATTCTTGGGATAAAGCTCTTTCGGGATCGCAAGCGAAAGATAATGGGATTGTCTCAAGCTGGTTATATCGATAAGGTGCTAACTAAGTTTTCAATGGATAATTCGAAGAAAGGTTTGTTACCTTCCAGGCATGGTTTAGCGTTCTCCAAGGACCAGTGTCCAAAGACACAGGAGGAGAGGAATCGCATGATAGGAGTTCCTTATGCTTTAGCAGTGGGAAGTCTTATGTATGCGATGTTATGCACTAGACCAGATATTTGCTTTGCCGTTGGCATGGTTAGCAGATATCAGTCGAATCCAGGTCCAGAGCACTGGACAGCCGTCAAGCACATTCTAAAGTACTTGAGAAGGACTAAAGATTACATGCTTATGTACGGTGGTAGTGAGTTAATTCCAGTAGGATACACTGACTCGGACTTTATGTCAGATAAAGATTCGAGGAAGTCGACGTCCGGTCATCACTTTACCTTGGGAGGTGGTGCTGTCAGTTGGAGGAGCATTAAGCAGAAATGCATTGCAGACTCAACTACAGAAGCTGAGTATGTGGCTGCTTGTGAAGCCGCAAAGGAAGCTGTTTGGCTCAAGAAGTTCCTTATGGAGCTCAAGGTGGTACCAGCGTCGCTGTCACCTATTGCGCTTCATTGTGATAATAGTGGGGCAGTGGCTCAGTCCAAGGAGCCAAGGAACCACGGAAAGGTAAAGCACGTAGAGCGGAAATATCACCTTATCCGAGATATTGTTCAACGTGGAGATGTGACTGTCACCAAGATTGCCACCGCTGACAATCTTGCTGATCTGTTTACAAAGGCCTTGCCACAGAAGGTCTTTGATCGTTATCTAGATAGTCTAGGTCTCAGATGTAATCCTGTATGGTTATGAGTGCAAGTGGGAGTTTGTTGGGTTTGTGCCCTCAAACCATTACTTTATATAGGAGACATTGACATTTTAATAAATGGATATCAGCTTTACATTTTGTTATGTATGTTTCTTTCATGAGATGATTGTTATCCTTAAGTATCATAGTAAGTAATTCGTGTATGTATGAGATACATACAAGTGAGATACGAATTGCTATTCTTTGTTACTTGGAACATGTCACAGTTGATGTTGAGACTTGGATATCTCATCAGGTTTACACTGTAGCATGATTAACTACCATTGGATGGAGTGATCAGTTAATATGCTAGTGCTTATAGTGCATTGACGGACCTGAGTTTCCTATTGACGCTCAAGGCTGTCAATCAGTCGATAGGAACTCATATCTTGTGTAAGGTACGTGTTCTCAATCTTGAGACGATTATGAACACAGAGTGTGGATATGACTGCTTTGACTTACCAATCAGTGAGGTCTATAGAAGATCAACACCTGGGTATCTTGGGTATGTCATGTTCATTGGGTTGTGAACATATATTGTCAAGATAGAATCTACCCTCTGATTCAGAGTAAGCATTCCCTTGAGAATGTCACCAAGTCGATTACTGAGTACTGCAGTCTTGTTGATAAGAGTTATCAACATGTTTGGTAATCATGAGAGGTGAATGGGACTCAAGGATTATAAGAAGTAATCATGATTCAGGTTGACAGTAACTGTTTATCCGATTACCTGAATATGGTTGCGAATGCTGACGGTAGAGGGACATTAGTACAACATACAAGTCTAGTTATCGCTTCAGATATGTTCTTTTGCGTTGGAGTTCAGTTATCGTTTTATAGTGGAGTAAACGTTAACTGATCAGTCGATTAATTTGCTGATCAAAGAGTTTGGTCATGGGAGTTAATCAACTGATCTGAGCCAACAATAAAGAGCCTAGGAGGTCCCACTCTTAGCTCCGCTAGGATGCTTGGAAAGGCAAATGAGGATGATGTCAAGACAGGTTCGATCGATCGAAGTTGTCTCAATCGATTGAAGTCTAGACAGGTTCGATCGATTGAAGATGGTTCGATTGATCGAATGTTCGATCGATCGAAGCCACTTCGATCGCTCGAGAGCTAGGTCGGTTCTGAGAATCTATAAATAGGGCAGCTGCGTTCTAAAAAAGTGGTTGTTCGTCGTTTTGAACGTTAGAAGCTGCAGAAACTGTTTTGGAGCCCCAAAACCTTCTATATCCTCTCCATTAGGGTTCCCACCAACCCTAGCCCTTCTTGCGAGCATCCATAGGAGTCATAAGAGTGAAGACCATCTAGTGGAGGCTGCTGGAAGTCAGAGATTTCAGAATTGGGTTCAAGACAGTAAGGTATAATTCTTGTCTCCTCTTGTGCGCATCTATAGAGTTGATGGTTAGTAGATCCGAGCATGCCAATTAAGTTTTATAACTTGATTTTTTCCGCTGCGCGTTTAAACTTAGAACTTAAACCGTTATTTTTTCCAACACACAATACTTGAATAAGTATGGGTCATCAAAAAAGAAATGGCGTGCGAATGACAGGAACCTTTTCTTATCTTGATTTGACCAATGGCTCGGGGTCTCTCCTGTAACGAGATAATTGATTATATCCGCGTACCAAGGCAAGTTGGAAACGGCCATTAGTTGTTCGTCTGGGAATTCATCTTTTATAGGTACCGGCTCAGTGTTGTCGGTAAATGTCAACCGAGATAAATGGTCGGCAACCACGTTCTCTACTCCCCTTTTATCCTTGATAGTAATATCGAATTCTTGGAGTAGGAGTATCCAGCGGATAAGCCTCTATTTCGCGTCTTTCTTAGATAACAGGTACTTGAGGGCCGAGTGGTCTGTAAAACAGACAATTGGGGACCCTATCAGATAAGACCTGAATTTATCCAGCGCGAATACTATTGCCAGTAGGTTTTTCTCAGTAGTCGTATAATTTATTTGAGCTTCGTTTAGTGTTCGGCTGGCATAGTAAATTACATATGGCTTGTTATCCTTCCTCTGTCCTAGAACTGCCCCAATGGCATAGTCACTAGCGTCGCACATTAACTCAAATGGCAAACCCCAGTCAGGTGCCTGTATTATCGGTGCGGAGGTAAGGTGATCTTTTAGTGCATCGAAAGCTATTTGACATTTTTTCGACCATTCGAAAGGTACATCTTTGACTAGGAGTTGGCACAGTGGTCGAGAGATTGCACTAAAATTTTGGATAAAGCGTCGATAGAATCCTGCGTGTCCCAGAAAAGATCGGATGTCTCTAACTGTACGAGGGACAGGTAGATTTAAAATTATATCGATCTTTGCTTTATCGACTTGGATACCCTTATTAGAGATGATGTGGCCGAGGACAATTCCTTTGGTCACCATGAAGTGACACTTTTCCCAGTTTAGTACTAGGTGTTTGTCCTCGCATCTCGCCAACACATTCTCTAGGTTTTCTAGACAGCTGTCAAAACTATGGCCAAACACTGAGAAGTCGTCCATAAAGACCTCGAGTGTCTGTTCAACCATATCACTGAATATGCTTAACATGCACCACTGAAAGGTAGCAGCTGCATTGCATAAGCCTAAAGGCATACGACGGTAGGCGAACGTACCGAACGGACAAGTGAAAGTTGTTTTCTCCTGATCTTCAGGAGCTATTTCAATTTGGTTATACCCACTATATCCGTCCAAAAAGCAATAAAATTTGTGACCCGCCACTCTTTCTAGCATTTGATCCATGAATGGCAATGGAAAGTGGTCTTTCTGGGTCACAGTATTTAACTTTCGGTAATCAATACACATCCGCCATCCAGTGGGGACGCGTGTTGGTACTAACTCGCCATCTTTGTTTAGGATAACTGTTATACCAGCCTTTTTGGGCACTACCTGAGTTGGACTAATCCAAGAGTTGTCAGAGATAGGATATATTATCCCAATGTCAAGGAGTTTTAAGACTTCCTTATTCATGACTTCTTGCATATTGGGATTCAGACGCCTCTGCATTTGTCGCGAAGGTTTAGCGTCTTCCTCCAGATATATCTTATGGGTGCAGATAGATGGGCTTATGCCTTTTAGGTCGGCAATAGTCCATCCTAATGCTCCCTTGTGCAGTTTGAGCATTTGGATCAACTTATCCTCTTGTTCTGAATTTAACGTGGCTGAGATTATAATGGGATAAGTCTTTTCAGTCCCTAGAAAGGCGTATTTGAGCTCTTTTGGAAGCTCCTTTAATTCCAAATCAGGGAACTGAAAGTTCGAAGGCATGGTTAACTTCGTTTTCGGAGGCAAGGGTTCATATGGGGTGACCCACATGCATTCAGCTCTATCCTCTTCTTTAGTTTCCATCATGTGGCAGGCATGATTTAGGGCTGCGTCCAATGGAGTAGAATCATTAGATTGATAAGTAGCGTCGAATTGTGACACTACCACCTCCAAAGGATCTTTATAGTCAACAAAATCGGCCTCGTCTTCGATGATTGTTTCGATGAAGTTAACTTCTTCTTCATCCTCGTATTCTTCAGGTCGGGGATTCGAGAAAATCTTGACATTCAAAGTCATGTTCCCAAATACGATGGTCATGATTCCACTTCTTATCTTGATTGTGGCATCAATGGTGTTGACGAATGGACGTCCAAATATTACCGGGATTTGTGAACATGGGTTTAACACAGGTTTAGTGTCCAATATCACGAAATCAACCGGAAAGACAAAAGTGTCTATCTGTACCAGAACGTCTTCCAGTACTCCTCTAGGATATTTGACTGACCTGTCTGCCAATTGCAATGCAACTCGGGTGGGTTTGAGTTCACCCAACCCTAGTTGTTTATATACTGAATATGGCAGCAAGTTCACGCTCGCTCCTAGATCAAGGAGTGCGTTATCTATCCTTTGATTCTCAATTCTACACGAGACAGTTGGGGTGCCAGGGTCTTTAAGCTTTGGAGGCAACTCATTTTGAATTATTGCGCTTGCTTGGCAAGCGACATAGGCATGTTTGTTTACACTTTGCCTTCTTTTGACCATGCTTATGTCTTTCAAATACTTAGCGTAGGCTGGCACTTATTTGATTGCATCAAGGAGTGGGAGATTTATTTTAACTTGTTTGAACAACTCCAAGAACTCCTGATTCTTTGCCTCGTTTTGGGGTTTCTTAAGCCTTTGAGGATAAGGTGCAGGGAAAGGGCACTTAGGTAATTCGTCAATGACTGGCTCCTTTCCAGGCCTTCCCTCAACTTCTTCTATTTCTTTAGGAGTGTCTTCACTTGATTCTACTGGTTTATCATTAGTAGACGATTCCTTTTCTTGAGTGGGTGTTTTGTTCCTGGTCACTACTTCCTCCTCGTCATACTCCTCGGGAGTAGAATGAGGCATGTTTTGCCCTATGACTTTGCCACTTCTTAGTGTAGTCACGGCTTTTGCTTGTTCATGATTAGGGGGACCATTGTTATACCCTTTTGGGTTTAGAAGTGGTTGAGCGGGAAATGTGCCACTTGAACCCTCTTGTCGTGCATCCATTCTCTCTAATGTCGCGGACATTTTGCTCATCATTTGAATTAACTGTTGTGTTAAACTCGCGTTAGAGAGTGGATCTTCCTCTTGCACCTTCTTGTGAGGTGGCACATAGACATTTGCGTGTGGATTATATGAGGGTTGAGCTTGGTTGTAGTTATTTGCTCTATTTTGATGGAATGGCTGGGACTGCCTGTTGTATTGCCCTTGATATTGATTATTGTTGTTATAGGGCTGTTGTTGTTGAAATTGGTTTTGGGTCCCAGCATTGTTTTTCCAATCGAATCCGGGGTGATTCCATCTATTGTTATTATTGTGCGAGTTGTAATTATTGTAGGAATTCCCCGCCCCCCCTGTACCCTTGCATGGCATTCATTTCCATGGGGGGTTGTTCTTGAAAATATGGCACATTGGGACAATATTGAGTAGTGTGTCCCAGCATGTTACATGTGCCACATGGTTCTTCAGGCAAGAACTGCCTAGAATTATCTCCTTTCATCCCCAATTCTTCCACTTTCTTTACTAGTTCTTTATACTTGTTCATCAAATGATCCTCACTTTTTAGTTGATATAAACTTTTCTCTTCCACACAGGATATCTGTGAGCGTGGGATATCATCTGAATTTGACCACTCATGGGCGTGTTCAGCTAGCCACTCAAAATGAGCTTCAGCTTCTTCCGTGTTTTTTACACAGAAATGGCCCTAAACTCATGGTCTCGACCAACTTTTTCGTTTTACCATTTAGCCCTTCATAAAAGTAGCTGATGGTTCGCCATTTCTCATATCCATGATGTGGGCATGAGAGTAGCAAATCCTTGAAACGCTCCTAAGTTTAGGTGAACGTTTCATTGCTCTTTTGTTAGTAAGAATTGATTTGTCATTTAAGCTCGGTGGTCATGCGAGGTGGAAAGAATTTCTTTAAGAAAGCGGTATTCATCGCATGCCAAGTGTAGATGGAGTTTGGCTTCAAGGTGAGTAACCACGCTTTTGCTTTATCCTTCAGAGTGAAAGGAAATAGCATTAAACGTGTCACGTCTACAGGACACTTCTATGAGAAAGTTTTACAAACATTCTCAAAGTCCTTGACATGTAGATATGCCTTCTCGCTCTCCATTCCATAAAAGGTAGGAAGGAGTTGAATCATTCCGTTGCGAAATTGAAATTCGCCTGCATGGGGTGGAATGAGAATACAAAAAGGTGTAGGCGCATGTTCAGGTGTCATGAGATCGCACAAAGGACGAAGTGAATCGTCGATTGGTACAACCACATTATCACCATTTTCGCTTTGATTGTCGGCCATTAAGTCGATCGGTGTAACTATGGGGTTAATAGAACTAGATGAGTTGGATGAATAGAGTGGGTTTCCAAAAAATCCTTCAATGGAATTATCGGACATAAAGGGAAAGACCCTAAGTAGTTTTTAATCTAAAGAACAGAAGAAAAAGAAAAATAGAAAGAAGATAAGGAAAGATTTGAGGTAATCGAAGCGTTAGCTTGTCGCCTTCCCCCGGCAACGGCGCCAAAAAAACTTGACACGAGAATTTTTCTGTGTGCGCTTGTGTGCTATACCCAAGTGTAGGTAATCGTGCAAGTAGTAGTCTGGTTAAGTCCAGGTCGATCCGACAGGGAAGGTGTTAAACTAATTACTTAGATTAATCTCAAACAAGAAAACAAAAAATCAATATTTTAATAATGCATAACATAAAGTCCCACAATTTATCAACTACTAAAAAGATTAAAACAATTAAACTAAATTAAAGTAATTACTAACTAATTATTTACCAACTAATTAATTAAAGCGATAATTTAAAATGTGTTTTTCTTAATTAAAAAGGAATGTTGGGATTACACGAATCCACCGCAACCTAGCCATCTACCATGCAGTTGCATTGAAGCTCAATGGAGTACATCCTATACAGTATTCCGTATTTCTCTTAGGATAAAGAATCTATAGCCCTTTCATGACCAGGACTATATCATCACAATGGAGTTTGAAATATACAAAAGCGGTTTAAAACAATAGTTAAGACTCTCACCTCCAATGATATTAGCATTGAGGGTGGTTTGCAAAAGTTATTGAAGAAAAATGCCTCAAGGTTTAAAGTTCACAGACTGTTTTGACAAATTGAGCATTTTGGGACAATTTGATAACAATCGAGTAAAACAGAAAGTCTAGGAATACTGCATAGAATGTCCTCAAGAATCAGAGGGTTCGATCGATCGACGTGCTTTTGATCGATCGAATATCTTCTTCTCTCAATCGATCGAACTGTATTCGATCGATCGACTGTGTCTCTGGTTCGATCGATCGAACGACTTCGATCGATCGAACACAGGAATTATTCTGCTGTATGGCAGAGGCTTCAGATCACGATTTCATCATGATCTCCCAATCTGGTGACTACTCAGACATGGTCTGAAGTGTCACAGATTTATTCTTAATGTAAGTACTCATTAAAGTTGCGTTTGGTTGAGATTGAAACACGCAATCAATGAAAAACTATGGTTTAAACACTACCAACAAGCAAAACTACGATCTACTCAGATTTAAACTATGTAATCTGCTAAAAGAATGCAAACAAAACTAATATAACAAAACCTGGAATGAACAAGCTATTAATAAACTTCAAACTTCAACTGAATTCAATATCCAATCACCGAAACCTACAGAAATCAAAGTAAAACACTCTCTCTCTATGTAAAAACTGATAAAAAATAAAGTGGGCGTCCCTCTGGACGTTTACATTATGAATATATATAATAAAACCTAATGCTTAGGGTTAAACATGCATTCTGCTGCGTGCGCATAAAAATATGATAAAAGACATGTTCGATCGATCGAACAATTCTCGATCGATTGAACTTCCGGGACTTCGATCTCTTGAACTTCTCTCGATCGATCAAAACTTCGATCGATCGAATGTTCTTCAATCACTCGAACTCTATATTTCAGCTTTGATATGTCTTCTTTGAAACCAACCACTTCCTTTCATCATTATCTTTCAATTCTTCACACAGCAACTGCAGTCTGCACAAATTACAGCTAAAACACACAACTTATCATAGTTTAATCAATATGTGCATAAACTAGCATTGTAATTCAAATTGCAGATAAGTGATAGAATTGTAAACTAAATCAATACATTTTCTTCTTTTAGCGCGGTTGTATTTTACAAATACCCCCGCTTGTCATAATGTAATCCTTCTCTTCTGATGGAATGAAATCTCATTTTGCCTAATCTGATGTGTCTAGCCATAAATGCATGAATCATTGAACTAAAATATCACGTTTCAAATTACCATGGATATTACTCTACTATTAAATTTTTAAATCAAACAAAAAAAAGAATCCTGAAAAGGTCAAAGTTAATTTCGCGCTGACCCCGAAGAAGAGCCGAGAATTGAATAGTCTTACTTTAAGAATTTAAAGATGTTTTTGCTCAAATCTTGAAAAGACATACTTGAGACTGATTTGGAGCTTTCCCAACACCCTTTTCAACCATTTCAAAGCCTTGGGCCCAACCTAATTAATAGCCATGCGAATCTGTTCAGACTTGGTCCTTGATGGTAGACAAACATTTCAGTGAGTTTCATCTCCACTTTCAAAAAAGATGAAAAAGAGGAAAAAGAGAAATGCTCGCTAGGTTGAAAACCCAAAAGGGCACCTAGGCAAAAGTTAGAGCTAAAAGGTATTAATTTTTGAGATCTGACCCTAGACAGTCAAAATGATGGAGAAAATGAAAGAAAGAAAATTTTGGTGATAAAGAGAATTGTACACTTCAAGGTACATCATGAAAACGTGCTTAGATTATATTTCAAAAGGCTCGGAACGACCATAAACAAATTCTAAGAGCTGACATGCATACTATGTAATTTCGAGATTATGATTGAAAGATCTCACATGAATTAACTACATGAAAAGCAAAATTGACTAGCTAGGAAAAAGTGAAAATGATCAATCCTCAAAATAAAAAAAATAAAAATAAATAAAAGAAAAAGAAAGGGAGATCGAAACTGAATCTTCTTATTCAAGGCTACCACAAGTGACCCAAGTTTGAACTTCTTTGATAATTGGTTTAGAAAGCCCTCATACCTCAACCTTTCCAAGAACCTTGCCTTGAACTACACTCAACCTGATTCCCGCTCAGGGATACGTAGGCAACCACATTGGTTCGGTCGCATCAAAATTAACCCATTTCTTTCCTACCATGGCCCGAACTACATTGGACCTGATCCCCACTTGGGGTTACATAGGCAGACATTCCAAAAAGAAAAGAAGGATGGCTCGCTAGGTCAAAAATCTGAAAGGACGCTTAGGCAAAAATTAGAGCTAAATCCAAAGTGAGCAATAACAAAGACAGAAAATAGCTCGCTAGGTCACTTCACCAGTGCTTAGATAAAAGTTATGAGCATATGAGAGATTAAATTCATGGTCCTTACTTAATGCCAGAAATCACCTTCCACACTAGGGGCAAACTTCAGCTAGTTTGCCTGAATTTTACTATCTACTCTTCATATAAGGGGCAAACTTTGGTCACCTACCTCGTTTTCCCAGAAACTCCAATAAACAATCATCCGAACTAGGGGCAAACTACGGTCTCCCACCTCATTTGCCTATGAATTCCACTTCCTACACCTCTAACTAGGGGCAAACTCCGTTTACCTAACATGATCCTTTCACACTGAGGGCGAGTTTTCAAGTCACCAAGTTGTTTGAAAATTTTGAAATAGAGAATCTTTTATTCTAAAAGCTAGGTCACTAATTTAAAGCACTTTCGGGGAGAAAGTAGAGAATTGATTAGATCAATCAGGAGGAATTTTCAAAAACTAGATTTATCAGCAACGTGCTATCATATTAAGATAAGGAGTGAACATAAAAGATGAGCGGTACATCATTTATGACAGAGGCACATTGCATCATGGCAATTCGAAAATTTCATGTACGAGTCAATCCTTATTTGTTAGAGTCAGTAGTAATCTAATCAAAAGTGTGTCAGAGATCGAGGTTTCATACAAACTAACCCAACATTCATTGTCACCATCATTCCTGTTAAGTCCATTCATCCTGATGGTCTCAAATGTGTGGATTTAAGGTGACTCTCAATTTTAAAAAAAATGTGGATACAAGTCGAAGTACCAAACATCATTACAAAACTAGTCAAGGTATCAACATGAAAAGTGTCCTAAGTACGAGTGGCATAACCTCGTAAGTGGTTGCAAACTACAAACCGATAGTTGTTTCTTAAGGTGGTTGATTGGAGGAAATATTGCCAAAACCAAGAAATTATTGCTGATCCAATCAGAGTCTAGACGTGTTATTGAGGAGTTTAGGGCTCAGAGTCCATATGTATTGATAAGATGTGTTTTTGAGGTGTTTTAGGGCTCAGAGTCTAGATGTTTTGATAAGATGTATTGTTGGGATATTTTTGGGCTCAGAGTCCAGGTTGCTGATGATATATTTTGTGAGGATGTTTTAGGGCCCAGAGATTAGAGGAGCATCGAGTAACATAAGGAGAATTGAGAAGCATTGTTGGAGCATCGAGTAACATCAGGAGAGTTGAGAAGTATTGTTGGAGCATTGAGTAACATCAGGAGAGTTGAGAACCATTGTTGGAGCATCGAGGAATATCAAAAGAGTTGAGAAGCATTGTTGGAGCATAGAAGAACATTAGAAGAGTTGAGAAGTATTGTTGAAAAGTGGAGTAGCATCGAGGAACATTGGAAGTGTTGAGGAGTATTGTTGAAGAGGAGCATCAAGTGTGTTGAGGAGCATTATTGAAGAATAAAAGAGAATCAAATGTGTTGAGGAGCATCAAAAGAGTTGAAAAGCATCATTGAAAAGTCGAGGAGCATCGTTGATGATTTGAGGAGCATAATTGAGATTTGAAGAACACCGTTGAGAATCAAGAAGCATTGAGAAGCACCGTCAAAGATTTGAAGAACAACATAAGTGCCATTGAGAATTGAGGTTCATCATTGAAATTTGAGAAGCACTGTTGAGAATCTGAGAGTCACCGAGTCCATATTATCACGATTAAGGGGAGCACAATTCAAGTCTAGAGCATCACTTCACTCACCAAACACAATAAATTGGCCATAACATGACGCATAGCCCATTGGTCGTGACACACTGCCCACTAGGAGTGGCAAACACACCACAAACATTCTTTTGAGCACCGTAGTATCACTTTGAGCACCACGCTTTTCCTTGGGTAATACCCCTGGGTCAAGATCCCTCATAATTCTGTTAGTCATAGTGAAGCATATATCACCAAGCCTGCTGAGAGTGGCGAATACACAAAAAATATGTACTAGAACCACAAGCACTTTAGAACACAACATCAGGCATGACACGTATCATTTTAGCTCATCATAACATAGCATCATCCCCGCATAGCATCCTCCCGATTGTTGTTTATTTGCATGTGTTTGTTTCTTTGTGCCCCGAACTACGTCATGGTCTAATTCCCCTTGGATACGTAGGCAGCTCACGCAGAGCGCAACCAATACTAGGCTCAGCATCGGTTTCATTCTCTTGAATTTTTCACAATGCACTTATTTTTATCCTAAATCTCTTAGCCTCCAAAAGACCTGTCTCTTAAAGGCTTTGGCACTCGCTTGCGACATCCGTTGTCTCGCAAGTTCATGTCAAAGAGGAGCAAACTGTAGCCACCCTATTTTGTCAGCTATTAGATTTAGGAGACCCATAGCTTGGTGGTTCACAATGATCGAAAAAGACTCAAAAAGGATTCCTGGAAGTTAGTTATATCTCTCAAAATGCTCAAAATGACCAAAATACCCCAGAAATCTCGAAAACTCCCAGATTTGGGATCAAAAGCTCTAGAAACATACTTCGTCATAAGAAAAGTGGTAAAATGAGTTTTAAAGCAAAACCAAATGAAATTGTCGGCTCCAAGAGACCACCGGAAGTCCCGGAAGTTCCCAGAAAGTTCGTGTTGACCGGTTTGACCAAGGTTTGACCAGGTTTGACCAAGATCTGACCGAAATCGTCTAAATTCGCCAAAAAGTTTCGAGATCGTGCTAGATCATGTGAAAGGTACTAAAACGAGTTTAAAAAAAAAAACATACAAAAACGTCAGCTCTTGGGAGCTCCCAGAGGTTCCTAGAACATTCTGGAGGTCCCTAATTTGACCAGTTTGACCAAAAGTCGACTTTGAAATTGGAGCACCGTATCATTTTTCAAATATTTTTCATGGATACTAAAGGTCAACAGCTTTCCAACGGTATATCACACATAATTTTTGGATTTAAAACGAATTTATTATGAATTTTCGAAGGTGAAAAAGACAATCAAATCAGCTTTTATCGCGAATACCACAAAACTTTTTAAAGTGACCTATCTCTGAACTATTTTTTTACGGAAAATAGACTCCATTATCTTTCCAAAGGTATATCACAAGCTCAGTTTGGAGTTTGTATGCATTTTCTGTGAATTTCAGACGAAATAGGGCCTTTTCGCGAATACCAGATCCTCTGGGGGCCTAAAAAGAATGATCTAGACGAATGAGGAGCAGTGCCACCATGGTATTGACCCACTGTCACCGTGGCACAGGCGCGGCACTCTCCTCCAGAACCGTCTATTTTTGCAATTTCTTTTGGGGGTCCATTTTGATTAATTAGAAATCAAAACGACGTAACTCTATGTTTTCAGTTGTTTGGGACCAATGGGAGTACTTCTAAAACCCCAAAATCACCCCAAATTGGCCTATATAAACCCCCCTTGACTTCTCATTTTGGGGGTGTCAAATGCATGCTTTGAAAAGTTTTAGAGAGAAAGTTGTAGAGATAAGGTTAGAGTAGAGAGAAAAGAAGGTTCCTTCTTTGATTTTCAAACAAGAAAGTGAGTTCTATACTTTGTTTTTACTTCATTACTTCTATTTGCTTCACTTTCAATACACCCAACTACCATTTTAGTGGGTATTTGTGAGAGAGAAAGCTAATTCCATGTCCAAAGTCACCATATATGAGTGAAACATCAAGCTACAAGTCCAAAATCATCATGAATATCATCTATTGATTGCTATATACTTGTTTGTTTACTTTGATGTTCATCTCCTCTCATCTCATTTCTTTTTCTTTTTCTTGTTTACTTACTAGTTCATCATCATTTGATGAGGACATGAAGTTTTAGGTGAGTGAATCCTTATGGATTGTAGCTCTTGACCTCAAAACCATGTTTGATAGATGATGATTACAACCTCAATACATCCCCATGCATTCTTGAGGTTATTTTCAAAATAAAACAAGTCTTTCCAACAATCTTGGATGTTCTGCAAATGAGTTTGATGTTGATGTTTTAAGGAGTTTTAATCCTCTTTGAGTGCTAAAAATATACTTTCAAAACCCCTATTTCAAAACCCCTCTAAAACCCCAACATTGGGATTCCAAGAAATAAACATTATTTTTCTCAAAAAATCTTCAAAACAGTGAGTTATTTAATTTCAAAGAATTATTCTGAGTTCAATACTCAAGGTATGGATGCAAAACCACATGGAAAGTCTTCCTAACTCATTATATAACACCCATGATTTTTTGGCTTGACTTGAAAGCACTTAAAAGTGATCCATTTTTGTCCAAACATTCCTTCCAAACATTCGGTCTTTACTATCACAGCAGCTTGGTTGACTTTCAACTTGTTTTCTAGAAAACGTTTCAAAATAGAGTGGTCCCAACTTATTTTTTCCTTAAATGTCAATGTCTTAGGAAATGTTTTGTATAGAATGGGCCTCTAGATGTTTTGGTTTTATTTTCTAATATTTTTCAACATTTCAGTCGACAGTATGAACTCTGTTTCTGAGTGACCTCCATTGTTTATATGATTTCTCTCAATCCGTAACAGTTGTTTAGGATTGGCTTTTTGATATGTGTTCTAGACACAGTAAGGAGGATCTCTATAAAAAATCATGCATTTAAATCATACCTATCCCTACTTTTCATTTTTCACAATCTCAAGTCACTGTTCTGTCCACTATTCACAGCAAACATTCTTTTACTTTTATTCTTTGATTTAATGCTTATATGCACTCCAAATTTGTTCATATCTTAGGAAGTAGTCCATGCTACATTTGTACATATCCCATTATGATTTCCTCCATGCATTCATTCGTTTTTTTAGACTTATAAGTCACTTTAGAAAGTCCATGTACACAAACACACAACAACCTTTACACATCTAGGATCATGCATTGCATTCATGCAAGATTTGGGGTTTGTGTGACCCCTAATCTAAGAAGATTATAAGGAATGAACTAGATCATACTTTCATGCTCCCCCTTGATCTAATCGTTCTTTCTCATCCATCCCGGGGATTGAGAGGTCTTCTTTTCTCAAAGATTAACATGCATCATACTAGCTTGCTAAGCATATTTTGATTTCTTTTAATTTATTTGTTTCAAGAACAATTCATGTCCCCCCTCTAGACTAGGAAAATTTGATTACTTGATATGTGATTAGATAATTTTTTCTAGGTTCTTTTGTGTAATCTTTCACCTTTACATTGTGTGGTATTTGGCTTAGATCTTATGAATGATATCTTATCTTTTGATCATATGTGCTGAAAGGAAAGATGAGCAAGTTAGATTCTAGGGTATCCGAAGGGTACTAATGGAAGGTATTTTTATGATCCAAGAGAACAGAAAGTGTTTGTTAGTATAAATGCTATTTTCTTGGAGGATAACTATGTCATGAACCGTAAACCTAAGGGAAGGATAGATCTTAGAGAGATAGAAGGAGAGCCCTCAGTCCTACCCGTAGTTGATAATGATGTAAGATAAGAAATTAAATACCACTTCTTTACCCATTTCCGCATCGGTACCTCGTCGTAGTGGGAGGATTATCAGCCAACCTGATAGATACATGTTCTTAGGAGAAGTTTTTAAAGCTATCTCCATAGAATCTGAATCTGATCCTACCACGTATGAAGAGGCAATGGCTGATACTGATTCAGCTCGTTGGCTTAAAGCTATGAAGCCTAAATTGGAATCTATGGATTCTAATCAGGTCTGACATCTTGTAGAACTTTCAGCCAATATTAAACACATTGGCTGTAAGTAGGTCTATAAAAGGAAAAGAAGCTCTGATGGAATGGTTGAGACCGTTAAGGCAAGGCTTGTAGCGAAAGGTTATACTCAGAGAAAGGGCATTGACTATAAGGAAACCTTCTTTTCAGTAGCCATGCTCAAGTCCATCAAAATACTCTTATCCATTGCTGCATGCCTAGATTATGAGATCTGGCAGATGGACGTCAAGACTGTATTCTTGAATGCCAATCTTGAGGATGACATCTATATGCAACAACCAGAAGGGTTCATAGCTAATGGCAAAGGTAGCTTGGTATGCAAGTTGCAAAAGTTCATTTATGGGCTTAAGCAGATATCCAAGAGTTGGAACATTCACCAAGCGGTCAGGTCATTTGGTTTCATATAGAATCTGGATGAACCTTGTGTATATAAGAAGTGTAAAGGAAAAGTTGTGGCTTTTCTTGTGCTTTACGTTGAAGACATTCTACTCATTGGGAATGACGTAGAGGCATTGTCAATGGTTAAGGTTTGGCTAGCTAGTACTTTCGATATGAAGGATCTAGGAGAGGCGAGCAATATCCTTGGGATAAAGCTTTTTTGAGATCGTAAGAGAAAGATAATGGGATTATCTCAAGCTGGTTATATCAATAAGGTGCTAACTAGGTTTTCAATAGATAATCCGAAGAAAGGTTTGTTACCTTTCAGGCATGGTTTAGCATTCTCCAAGGACCAGTGTCCAAAGACACAGGAGGAGAGGAATCGCATGGCAAGAGTTCCCTACGCTTTAGCAGTGGGAAGTCTCATAAATGCGATGTTATTACATGCTTATATATGGAACTAGTGAGTTAATTCCAGTAGGATACACTGACTTGGACTTTATGTTAGATAAAGATTTGAGAAAGTCGACATCTGGACATCTCTTTACCTTGGGAGGTGGTGTTGTTAGTTTGAGAAACATTAAGTAGAAATGCATTGCAGACTCAACTACAGAAGCTGAGTATGTGGCTGCATGTGAAGCTGCAAAAGAAGCTGTTTGGCTTAAGAAGTTCCTTATGGAGCTCAAGGTGGTACCAGTGTCCCTGTCACCTATTACGCTATACTGTGATAATAGTGGGGCAGTGGTTCAGTCCAAGGAGCCTAGGAACAACGAAAAGGGAAAGCACGTAGAGCGGATATATCATTTAATTTGAGATATTGCTCAACGTGGAGATATGACTATCGCAAAGATTGCCACCACTGACAATCTTGCGGATCCAATCATAAAGGCCTTGCCCCAAAAGTCTTTAATCGTCATCTAGATAGTCTAGGCCTTAGATGTAGTCCTGAATGGTTATGAGTGCAAGTGGGAGTTTGTTTCGTTTTGCCCTCAAACCATTACTTTATGTATGAGACATTGACATTTTAATATATGGATATCAGTTTTACATTTCATTATGTGTGTTTATTTCATGAGATGATTGTTAATCCTTAAGCATCATAGTAAGTAATTTGTGTGTGTGAGATACATACAAGTGAGATATGAATTACCATTCTTTGACACTTAGAATTTGTCACAGTGGATGAGGAGACTGGATATCTCATCAGGTTTACACAATAGCATGATTAACTACCATTAGATGAGTGATGAATCTCAATCACTAGAGTTTAGCTCTTAGTTGATATGGTAGTTCTTGTAGTGCATTGATGGACCTGAGCTTTCCTATTGACACTTAAGGTTGTCAACAGACGATAGGAACTCATAACTTGTATAAGGTACATGTTCTCAATCTTGAGACGATTATGAACACAAACTGTGGATATGGCTGCTTTGACTTACCAATCAGTGTGGTTTTTAAGATCAACACATGGGTATCTTGGGTATGTCATGCTCATAGGGTTGTGAACATATATTGTCAAGATAGAATCTACCCTCTGATATAGAGTAAGCATTCCCTTGAGAATGTTCCCAAGTTGATTGCTGAGAACTGCAGTCTTGTTTATAAGTAGTTATCAACATGTTTGGTAATCATGAGTGGTGAATGGGACTCAAGGAATACAAGAAGTAACCATGATTCAGGTGGACAGTAACTGTTTATCCGACTACCAGAATATGATTTTGAATGCTGACGGTAGAGGGACATTAGTACACCATACAAGTCTAGTTATCGCTTCGGATATGTTCTTTTGCGTTGGAGTTCAGTTATCATTTTATAGTGGACTAAACGTTAACTGACTAGCTAGTTAGTTTGCATCAGAGTTTGATCATGGTAATTAACTACTGGTCTAAGCCAACAATAAAGAGCCTAGGAGCTCCCACTCTTAGCTCCACTAAGATGCTTGGAAAGGCACATGAGGATCTTGTTAAGATAGGTTCGATCGATCAAAGGAATCTCGATCGATTGAAGTCTTGGCAGGGTTCGATCGATCGAACTTGGTTCAGTCGAACGACGGTTCGATCGATTGAAGCCACTTCGATCGATTGAACGTAAGGTCGGTTCTGGGAATCCATATATAGGGCAGCTGCATCCAAAAATTAGAGTTTGCCATTTTTATAAACCAGAAGCTGCAAAAACTATTTTAGGGTTCCCAAACCTTCTTATCCTCTCTATTAGAGATCCCACCATCTCTAGCTTGACCGGGAAGCACTCATAGGAGATATAAGGATAAAGACAACCTAGTGGAGGCTACCGCACAATCAAGGAAGAAGACAATCAGAATTGGGTTCAAGACCAGAGGTATAAACTCTTCTTCCCCTTTTGTATACGCATCTAAAGAATTAACGAGTAGTAGATCCAGGCTACCAATAAAGTTTTTGAAACTTAATCATTCCGCTACGCGTTTAAAATAATTTTTAAACATGTTTTTCCTACATCCACTCCTTTCGTTTTCGAAAGGATTTTGGATTTGAAGTTTCCATTGAAATAATCTGTAAAAATAGATATAGAGTCGGCACTTGGTCTTTAGGGAACCAAGAAACCCAATTTTGACTCACCCAAACAGATAACGGGTCATAACCAAAGAACTTGGCTAGGGATTTTGATACGAGAGAGGAAATATATGCCATGGGCTGGCTACTATGGGTATGTGCCACTCCGAGTGGACTTATGTTGTGCATGCATTTTGACTTAGTGTAGTGGTTGATTCAGATAAGGACACCAAGGTGTTGAAGACTCTGGGTTTCAGGGCAAACTTCTAAATTTTGGGAAGTGTGCTTCACAAGCGAATGTAATTGGATGTGGAGTCCCTGAGGACGACAATCAGAGATGATGGCCCAGGATAACTGACGGACGCGAAAGTCCTAGATATCAAACGACGAAAAAGGAGCCCAAGATAATCGATGGACGTGGAAGTCCTGGATATCAACAGATGGACGAAGAAACCAAAGATAACTAATGGATGTGGAAGTCCAGGAAATCAAGCCATATAAAAGGAAGCCCAAGATAACTAACAGATGCGATAGTCCTAGATATCAAATGACGGATAAGGAGCCCAAGATAACTGATAGGCACAAAAGTCATGGATATAAAATGATGAAAAAGGAACCCAAGATAACTAACGCACGTGGAAGTTATGGATATCAAACGATGGATGGGGAAGCCATATTGAGATGATCAACACAAATGTGATTCACGCCTTATACTGCTTATCGATAGAATAATCCAGAGTTACTCCAAATCACGAATGATCATTCCTTCAAAAGCTGGGGTTATTCCATCTAGAACCAAAGATTTCCTAAGAGGTGTCCAATCTAAGACAATTTAGCTAGGTACTCAATCTAGGATGGAGAGATCTGCCTCAATCTATAGGGCTTTCAACAAAAGGTTTTCCTCAATCTATAGGGCTTCCAACGAAAGGTTTGCCTCAATCTATAGGGCTTTCAACGAAAGGTTTACCTCAATCTAGGGGGCTTTCAAAGGGAGATTTTGCCTCAATCTAGGCCTCAATCTTGGGGGCTTTCAATGAGAGATTTTCCATAATCTAGGAGGCTATCAACAAGAGATTTGACTCAATCTAGGGGGATTTCAACAAAAGGTTTGCCACAATCTATAGGGCTTTCAATGAGAGATTTGCCTCATTTTAGGGGGCTTTCAATGAGAGATTTGCCTTAATCTAAAGGGGCTTTCAACGAGAGATTTGCCTCAATCTATGGGGCTTTAAACGAGAGATTTGTCTCAATCTAGGGGCTTACAACAAAAGGTTTGCCTCAATCTATCGAGCTTTCAACTAGAGATTTGCCTCAACCTAGGGGGCTTCCAACCAAAGGTTTGCCTCAATCTATAGAGCTTTCAACGAGATATTTGCCTCAATCTAGGGGGTTTTCAACAAGAGATTTGCCTCGATCTAGGGGGACTTTTAACAAAAGCTTTGCCTCAATCTAGGGGGCTTTCAACAAGAGATTTGTCATTGAGGAGTGCCATTTAAGATCTTGACAAAGATTGCTATTGAGGATTGCCATTGAGGACTTAATAAAGATTGGAGATGTGAAGGAGCTGTCGTTGAGGTCTACCACTGATGAAAAGAGGCAATTGTTGGGGATGGAGACTAACAACATGGTATGGAGAACTGATTATTTGGGGTCCCTGTGGTCCAAGAGAGTTGAGGTTATCAATAGCCACTCATGGACTTGTGTTGTGTAAATGAAAGAAGATGATCAACAGTCACTTATGGACTTATGTTGCTTGAACAAAAGAGGATAATCAATAGCCACTCATGGACTTATGTTACATGGGCAAAGGAATATGATCAATAACCTCTCATGGACTTATTAGTTTCTAGGAGATGATGGTCAACTCTTGATGGTTTGGAAAGGGATGAAATTTAATTCTATCCCAAGTTGGACATTTCTCATGCTGACACATTGACTGGTACAGTAATGGTGTTTGGTACTTCAACTTGTATTGTCCTTGGAACGATCTTAAAAATTCATTATAAGTCACTACCAACTTACCTATTTGAGACAACGACAGACTCGATAACTAACGGACATCGGCACCCGAGGACGATACATTTGATGCCAAAATAAGCTCGACATACCTAAACTTGATGTGCTTTTGTCATAAATAATGTACCATTTCTTTTTTACGTTCACTCCTCATCTTAACATGGTAGCACTTTGCTAATAAAGCTGATTTTTTAAAATTCTTCCCTATTGATCTAATTGATTCTTCACTTCTCCCAGAATGTGCTTTGAATTAGTGCCTTAGATTATAGAATAAAAGATACTCTATTTCCATCTATTCAAAACAACTTGACGACTTGAAAAATTGCCCTTGGTGTGAAAGGATTGTTAGGCAAATGAAGTTTGCCCCTAGTTTGGACGGTGGTTCATTGAGGTTTTGGGAAAAGGAGGTAGGTGACCGAAGTTTGCCCCTTGTATGAAGGGTAGATAGTAAAATGTAGGCAAACGAGGCAGGTAACCAAAGTGTGCCCCTACTGTAGAATGTAATTTCTAGCTTGAGGCAAGGACTGTGACTTTAATCTCTCAAATGCTCATAACTTTTGCCTAGGCACTGGTGGAGCGACTAGCGAGCTCTTTCTCTCTTTTGTTGTTGTTCACTTTGGATTTAGCTCTAGTTTTTGCCTAGGCGTTCTTTTGGATTTTGGAACTAGCGAGCCATCCTTCTTTTCTTTTTGAAAGTCCGTCTACGTACCCCCGAGCAGAGATTAGGTCCAACGTAGTTTGGGCCAAGGCTATGAAAGAAGGGGGGTTGATTATGATAGTGTCAACCGAACCGATGCAGTTGTCTGCTTATCCTCGAGTAGGAATCAAGTCGAGCGTAGTTCAAGGCTAATGATCTTTGGAAAGGTCAAGGTATGAGGGTTACAAGCTAATCATCAAAGAAATTCAAACTTGAGCCACTTGTGGTAACTTTGAACAAGAGGATTCAGTTTCGATCTCCCTTTCTTTTCTTTTTCTTTTTATTTGTTTTGAGGATTGATCCTTTTCACTTTCGCCTAGCCAGTCAAATTTTCTTTTCACATAGTTAGTTCATGTGAGATCTTCCGATCACAAGCTCATGCAAAATCATAAAATGTGCATGTCAGCTCACGAAATTTGTTTGTGGTCGTTCTGAGCCTTTTGAAATGTGATCTAAGCACTTGGTCCGTATGCACGCACATCTCATTAGTCTCACACATGTTAGTCTCTACTCATCAAATGCGCGCATATCATCATCCTTACCCATCTCAATCATTGTATAGAAGTCGTATACTTACTACAATCATCATTGGTTCAAATTGATAAATTCTTCAAAATTCCAATCATCTCTCCCCACTAGGAGTCCATAAGCAGTATTTCGCGCCTCTGCTAATTTGGGCTTTGACTTCTTTTTGCATAAAACATAGCCTCGAGCAAGTACACTTTTGTACCTCCCCGGATTCATTCTATTGATCGTGGGTTAGCCCAGACCGTCATAAATCCACCAATAGCCTACCAATCTTTGGAAGAGAAAGTGAACAAACTACAAACCACTATTGAGCAGCTAAGTTTAAAGGTAAGCTAATTTGAGAAGATGGTGCAGAGCATCCATAAAGGGAAGTATGGTTTACCCGATGCCCTCTATCCAAGCCTGTTTCTGCATTCGAATCACTACTTGTATCCAAGCCCATACCCTAGTCTTGGTAATCCTAATCCATACCTAAATCCAAGAGCTACTCTAAGGTCCCACTCGAACTCGAAGCTGAATAAAGCCTACAACCTAAGAACCTTCGCTAACCTGGGTATGATATTGTTGATAATCCTTGATAACCTCATTTAAAAAGGGCAACTCCAACTCCTTCAGCCTTGTGCCGATACCCCATCATCTAATTGTGACCAATCTAAATGCTGTGCCTACCACCAGGGCCCAAGCCATGACACCGATCAGTGCTTGCGTCTCCATCGTGATATCTAAGACCTCATCGATAGAAAAATCATTGAGCCCTCACCCATCCAACCCCAAGTCAACCAAAACATCACCTTCATCGAAACTAAAGCCCCTAGCTTATCTGTTTAAATGAGCTCCTTCGTTGAGGCCCATGAATGTTGAACCTGTACAAGTGAAGTGATAACGTTTGGGACTTCTGCTAGCAAAACAAATGAGGAAGCTCTTTCGAAAAAGAAGAGAAATAAGAATAAGCAAGTCACCATGACAATCCATTTTCAGACTAGGTCAAGTCAAATCAAGTTTGTTCTATGTTTTATGTCTCTTTTGAGTTTAATCTTATGGTCGAGGCTGTCTTTTTTTTCGATTGAGACTGTAGCAAGAAATGTAGTCCCTCTCTTTTGATAATGGAATGAAATCTCATTTTGTTTAATCTAATGTGTCTAGTCATAATGCATGAATCACTGCACTGAAATGTCACTTCTTCAAATTACCATGGATTTTACTCTGCTTATAAATTTTTGCATAAAAAAGAATCCTGAAAGGTCAAAGTCTAATTCGCATTGACACCAAAGAAAAGCCAAGAATTGAATAGTCTTACTTTAATAATTTAAAAATGCTTTTGCTCGAATCTCGAAAAGACGTATTGGAACTGACTTGGGGTTTGCCCAACACCCTTTTCCACCATCTCAAAGCCTTGAGCCCAATCAAATTGAGAGCCATAGAAATTTTTCGGATTGAAGCAATGTCGACTTAGTCCTTGATGGTAGCCAAACATTTTCAATGAGTTTCTTCTCCCCTTCAAAAAAAAAAGAAAAAACAAAGAAAAGAAAAGAAAAACCCACTAAGTTGAAAGCCCGAAATGGCACCTAGGAAAAAGTTAGAGCTGAAAGGTGTTGATTTTTAAGATCTGGCCCTAGCCAGTCAAAAGAATTTTGATGAAACAAGTGAAAAAATTGTACACTTTGAGGTACGTCATGAGAACGTGTCTAGATCATCTTTTGAAAGGCGTAGAAAGGCTACAAACAAATTTTGAGAGTTGACATACACATTGTGAAATTATAAAATTATGATCAGAAGATCTCATTTAAATCAACAACGTGAAAAGCGAAATTGACAAGCTAGGCAAAAGTGAAAAGGGTCAATCCTCAAAATAAAACAAAAAATAAGGAAAAGAAAAGAAATGGAGATTGAAACTGAATTCTCTTATTCAAGGCTGCCACAAGTTGCCTAAGTCTAAACTTCTTTGACGATTGGTTTGAAAAAACCTCATACCTTGATCTTTCCATAACCATTGGCTTTGAAGTATGCTCGACCTGATTCCGACTCAGGGATATGTAGGCAATTGCTTCGATTCGATCGTCCCACCCACCAGAAAACAACCCACTTCCTTCCTACCTTGGCCCGAACTATGTAGGACCTGATCCCCGCTTAGGGGTACGTAAGCAGACTTTCAAAAAGAAAGGAAGGATGGCTCGCTAGGTCAAAAATCCGAAAGGACACAAGCAAAAATTAGAGATAAATCCAAATTGAGCAATAACAAAAGTGAGAAAAGAGCTTGCTAGGTCACTCCACCAGTGCCAAGGAAAAGGTTATGAGCATCTGAGAGATTAAAAGTCACGGTCCTTACCTCAAGCCCGAAATCACCTCCCATACTAGGGGTAAACATCGGATACCTACCTCGTTTTCCTAAATTTTATTATCTACCCTTCATACAAGGGGCAAACTTCGATCACCTACCTCGTTTGCCCAAAACCTCCTATGAACCATCGTCTAAACTAGGGGCAAATTTTGGTCACCTACCTCGTTTGCCTATGAAATCCACTTCCTACACTTCTAACTAGGTGCAAACTTTATTTGCCTAACAATCCCTTCACAACAACGGCAAGTTTACAAGTTAACAAGTTATTTTGAAAATTTTGAAACAGAGTATCAGAGCTCAAGGTTCAACAAACTAACCCAACTTTCCTTGTCATCGTTATTCCTGTCAAGTCTATTTATCCTTATTGTCTCAAATGTGTGGGTTTAAGGTGATTCACAATTTTAAAAAACTGTGGATATAAGTAGAAGTGCCAAACACCATTGCTTCACCAGTCAAGGTGTCATACGAGAAGTGTCCAAACTTAGGACAGAATTGAATTTTCATCTCTTTCCAAACCATCGAGAGTTGACCATCATCTGCTAGCAACTTAAGTCTATGAGGGGTTGTGGATGATCTTCTTTTTCCCATGCTACATAAGTCCATGAGTGGCTGTTGATTATCCTCTTTCATTTAAGCAACATAAGTCCATGACTGACTGTTGATCATCTTCTTTTGTTCACGTAACATAAGTCCATGAGTGGTCATTGATCATCCTACTCCATCAATGTCAAATCCTTAGTCACCGCAGATCATCTTCGTATCCTTCATCACAAATAGAATGATACATTTAGTCCCATCAGTGAGCGTATTTCCTTCTTCCCTAGCAAGTACATTTTATCCATTCCCACCCAGTAGAAGCGATTTCATCCCCTAAGAAGTTAACCCCATATTCCCCAGTAGAGCTCTATCTTGTCCCTGACAAATACCCAACCTCAATTCTCTTGGATCGCGAGGACCCCAAATCATCAGTTCTCCATACCATGTCATCAGTGTCCATCCTCAATAATTGCCTCTTTTCATTAGTGATAGACCTCAATGGCAACTCCTTTATATGAGCAATCTTTGTTAAATACTTAACAACAATCTTTTTCAAGATCTCAAATGGCACTCCTCAACAACAAACCTTTTGTTGAAAGCCCCATAGATTGAGGCAAACCTCTCTTTGAAAGCCCTATAAATTGAGGCAAAACTTTCGTGAAAGCCCTAAAGATTAAGGTAAACCTTTTGTTAAAATCCCACTAGATTGAGGTAAATCTCTCGTTGAAAGTCCCCCTAGATTGAGGTAAATCTCTCGTTGAAAGCCCTATAGATTAAGGTAAACCTTTCGTTGGAAGCCCCCTAGATTGAGGAAAATCTCTCATTAAAAGCCCTATAGATTAAGGCAAACCTTTTGTTTAAAGCCCTATAGATTGAGAAAAATCTCTTGTTGGAAGCCCTATAGATTAAGGCAAATCTCTCGTTAATAGCCCTATAGATTGAGGCAAACCTTTTGTTGAAAGCCCCCTAAATTGAGGCAAACCTTTCACTGAAAGCCCCCTAGATTAAGGCAAATCTCTCATTGAAATCCCCATAGATTAAGGTAAACCTTTCGTTGAAAGTCCTATTCTTTGAGGTAAACCTTTTGTTGAAATCCCTATTGTTTGAGGCAAACCTTTCATTGAAAGCCTCCTAGATTGAGGAAAATCTTTCGTTAGAAGCCCTATAGATTGAGGCAAACCTTTCGTTGGAAGCCCCCTAGATTGAGGCAAATCTCTCACTGAAAGCCCTGTAGATTGAGGCAAACCTTTCATTGAAAGTCCCACAGATTGAGGCAAACCTTTCGTTGAAAGCCCCCTAGATTGGGCAAATCTCTTGTTAAAAGCCCCCTAGAATGAGGCAAATCTCTTGTTGAAAGCCCTATAGATTGAGGTAAATCTCTCATTGATAGCCCCCTAGATTGGGACAAATCTCTCGTTTAAAACCCCCTAGAATGTGGCAAATCTCTCGTTGAAAGCCCTATATATTGAGGCAAACCTTTCGTTGAAAGCACCCTAGATTAAGGCAAATCTCTCATTGAAAGCACCCTAGATTGAAGCAAATCTCTGATTGAAAGCCCCCTAGATTTAGGCAAAATCTCTATTTTAAAGCCATCTAGATTGAGGCAAACTTATCATTGAAAACCCTATAAATTGAGGCAAACCTTTCGTCGAAAGCCCTATAGATTGAGGCAAATCTCTCTTTGAAAGCCCTATAGATTGAGGCAAACCTTTCGTTGAAAGCCCTATAGATTAAGACACATCTATCCATCCTAGATTGGGCACCTAGCTAAATTGTCCTAGATTGGATGCCTCCTAGGAAATCTTTGGTTTTATATAGAATAACCCCGGGTTTTGAAGGAATTATCATTCGCGAATTCAAATTTGAAACGCATCTGTGTCGATCATCTCAATATAGCTTCCCCATCCATCATTTGATATCCAAGACTTCTACGTACGTCAGTTATCTTGGGCTCCTTGTCCGTCGTTTGATATCCAGGACTTTCGCATCCATTTGTTATCTTAGGCTCCTTATCCGTTATTTGATATCTAGGACTTTCGCATCCGTCGATTATCTTTGGCTTCTCCGTCCTCCATCACTTGATATCTAGGAATTCCGCGTCCATCGGTTATCTTGGGCTCCTTGTCTGTCATTTGATATCTAGGACTTCTGTGTCTGTCAGTTATCTTGGGCCTTCATCCCCAACTATCGTACTCAGGGACCCTACATCCGATTACATTCGCTCGCGAAGCGCACTTCCCAAAATTCAAAAGTTTATCCTGAAACCCAGAGACTTCAACACCTTGGTATACTTATCTGGATCAACCACAATACTAAGTCAAAATGCCTGCACAACATAAGTCCACTCGGAGTGGCACAAACCCATAGCATCAGCTCATATATCAGAACACTAGAAATGATAGGACTCGGTACACAATTCATATCACAGCATCATCCATGCATATAACATCCACCAAATTGTTGTGTATCTGAATGTGTTTGTTTCTTTGTGCCCTGAACTACGTCCTTGTCTGATTCCCCTTGGGATATGTAGGCAGCTCACTCAGAGCGTGACCAACACTAGACTTAACATCGGTTTTTATTTTTATTTTTATTTTTTTTAGCAACGCACTTGTTTTTATGCTAAATATTAGCCTCCAAAAGACTTGTCGTTTCAAGGCTTTGGCACTCGCTTGCAACATGCGTTGCCTCACAAGTTCATGTTAAAGAGGGGCAAACTGTTGACACCCCATTTTGGCGAATAATAGATTTAGGAGGCCGTAGGCATGTCTAACCTTGATGATTAAGGAGATCAAATTCCAGAGATTTCTTCTAACTCTCAAGAAACTAAAGAATTGGTAGAAATGACCAAAATATCCCTGAAATCCCAAAACTCTCCAAATTAGCCTAGAAGCTCAGAAATCATTCGATGTCATTCAAAATAAATAGAAAAATATTTTAAAGGAGAAAGGTTTGAAAATGTCAGCTCCCAGAGGCTCCCGGAAGTTCCCATTTGATCGGTATAATCTCGGTTTAACCGGAATTTTTCAAAATCGCCCAAAAGCTCCAAAATTATTCTCAATCATGTAAAAATCTTAAAATATGTTTTTAAAGAAAATTGGACGGAAACATCAGTCTCCGAAGGCTCCTAGAACTTCTTGGAATTTCTTGGAAGTGCAGTTTTTGACTGATTTGCTCGCAAGTTTGACCAAAAGACAAAGTCACCTTTGCGACGTTGAAATATGTTTACCAAATAATAAAGGTCAATAGCTTTCTAGCGGTATATCGCACATAATTTATGGACTTAAACTGAATTTATTATGAATTTTCGAAGGTGAAAAAGGCAATCAAATTGGCTTTTATCGCGAAAACTGTAAAACTTTTTAAAGTGACCTATCTCCAAACCATTTTTTTATGGAAAGTAGATTCCATTACCTTTCCAATGGTATATCACAAGCTTAGTTTGGAGTTCGTACGCATTTTTGTGAATTTCGGACGAAATAGGGCCTTTTTGGAAATTCCAAAAGTTCCCCTCCTGAAACCAATTTTTGTAAAATATTTTGGGTTCTTAATGGTAATTTTAGTTCTTAAAATGACATAGTTTTGATTATTCCGGGATTATGGACCAATGAGAGACTTTTTCTAACCCCAATTACCTCCCTAACCCCTCTATAAATGCCCCCGCCCCCCCCCCCCCCCCCCCCCCTTCATCTTCACAACTTGGGATAACAATGGAAGCTCTAAAGAGAAAGAGATATAAAGAGTTACGGAGAAATAAAAAGAGGAATAGTAGTTTTCTTGTTCAAAATCTAATCAAAATGTGAGTTTCAACAAGTTTTCTTCAAACTGAACTTGTGCTTTCAAGCTTTTAATCCATTTTCTTTACATCATTTGAGTTTCCAATGAGTTAGAGAGAGATGTACACACCCACATACACATATATGAGAGGTTGAATGCTTGTGGTTCCACCATTGAAAGATCATTGATTATATATTTGTTCTTCTTTCCTAATCTCATTTCTATTTTAATTTTTCTTTGTCATGCTTGCATTTCTCTTCTCAACCCCATTTTAATTTTTTTTATTTCTTTACATTCTAGCATAATCTCTTCTCAACCTCCATTTCTATTTTGATTTCTTTATCAATTGCGTCATCTCTCCCTCAACCTCACTTTTATTTTGATTTCTTCTTATTCCAAGTTCTTGAGATTTCAAGTGTTAAGAGGATGATCTATATGGTTACTTCATCTTCTCAAGTGTTTGGATTCAAGATTTGAACTCCTCTTTCAATGCCCCAATCAAAAGCAAGTGAGTTTTCTAAAATGAAAAGTCCATTTTCTATAGATTTTCTCAGAGCAGTAAACAATCTGAGTTCAAACATTTATCTTGAATTAAAAACTTGTGGTATGATGATAAAACCACTTGGACAGCCTTATTAATACATCATAGTTCACCCTCATTTTGTTTCATCAATTTTAGAAATGTAGAAACATGTTTTCTGGATTTTGGAAGTTTATGTTAACAATCTGTCTTTTTTCTCACAGGTTGTAGTCTGATTTCTTACATTTATTTCGGATGCTTTTCACCACATAACATGGTCATTTCTATTTTTTTTCTTTAAACTTCAATGTTTTATGAAACTTTCTGTATCTTTTAAGCATCATAAGAGTTGTTTTTCCTATTTATAAAAGATCAGACAACAACGCAGCTACTGTTTCTAAGTCATGTGTACATTCTAATTTATTTCTTTTAATCTGTAAAAGCTATTGGAGTTTGGTGTTTTTTTTTTGTGTATTCTAGACACTAGGGAGGCACTCTGATATTTACCAAGTTTTCCTAGGCATGTTCAACTTCCCATGATGAATTTATAAAGTGATACATATAGTTTGAACACTATTCACAATAGACCAATTTTTGACTTTCACACTTTGGTGCAACACTCCCTTGTCTCTAGATGAACCCATGAACGTATTCTTTACTACTCTTAGCATGTTGTATCATACCAATATTGGAAGTTGATACCATATTGCATCATCCCATGAACATATTCTTTACCACCCTTCCGGGTTTTGGAATTAATTTTTCTTTGAAATATTTGAAAATTGAAGTCTATGAAAACAGATACAAAGTCATCAATTGGTCTTTATGGAACCAAGAAACTCAATTTTGACTCACCCAAACAGATAAAGGGCACCAGCCCTTCATTACCAAAGAACTTGGCTTGGGGTTTTGGTACGAGAAAGAAACGAGCCTTTGTCATGACTAAAACACCCTTAATTCGCCCTGTTTCTCGATGGGTCTCAATTAGTATCCAAATAATCATCTTTCACTATGTTTGGTTCGATAATTAATATTATGATAAGTATATTACATTGCACAAGAATTTTGAAAAAGAAGATCAAAAGATAAGATTTCATTCACAAGATTTAAGCCTAGTATCACACAATGTAAAGGTGAAAGATCACACAAAACAAACTTTGGAAAATCATCTAATCACATATCAAGTAATCAAGTTTTCCTAATCTCTAAAGGGGGACATAAATTGTTCTTGAAACAAATAATCAAAAAAAATATGCTTAGCAAACTAGAATGTATGCATGTTGATTCTTGAGAAAAGAGGAATTCTCAATCCCCGGGACGGATGAGAAAGGAAGATTTGATCGAGGAGAAGCATGAACGTGTGATTGATTTCATTCCTTATAATCTTCTTAGATTAGGAGTCACTAAAATTCCAAATCTTGCATGGATGTAATGTATGATCCTAGAATGTGCAAAGTAATATTGTGTTTGTATTCATGGATTTTCTAAAGTGATTTAGAAGTCTAAAATATGCATGAATGTATGAAGAATGTCATTATAAGATATGTACAAATCTGGTATGAACTACTTCCTAAGATATGGGCTAATTTGGATTGCATGTGAACATCTAAGCAAAGAATGAAAGAAAAACATGCTTGCTGTGAATAGTGGATAGAATAGTGAACTGATTATAAAACTTGAAAAGTGAGGATAGGAATATTTTTAATTCATGAAATTTTATGAAGATCATTCCTACTGTGTCTAGAACATATAGAAAAAGGAAAAATCAAGATTGAAGTTATCAATTGAGAGAAATCATATAAACAAGAGAGATCACTTAGAAATAGAATCCGTACTGTCGACTAAAATGTAGAAAGCTTCTTTGAAAATGAAAACTACCTTTGGAGGATCGTATTATATAGAAAGTTCCCTAAGACACTGAAGTTCAAGGAAAAAATGAGTTGGGGCCACTCTGTTTGAAAAAGTGTTCTGGAAAACAAGTTGCAAGTCAACTAAACTGCTGTGATAGAAAAAATAAAATGTGTAAAAGGAATGTTTGGGTCAAATGGAACCCTTCTAAGTGTTAAAATTCATCCAAAAACCATGGACATTCCATAATGAGTTAGGAAGACTTCCCAAGTGGTATTGCAATCATCCATTGAGTATTGAGCTCGTAATGACATTTTTAAGTTGACCAACTCACTATTTTAAAGATTTTGAGAAGACAAATATTTTATTTCATGAATTCAAAATGTGTAATACCCTATTTTTAGTAATTATTTATATATACAAATTTCAAATACTTTTCCCTTGTTCATACTTGAAATTTCACTTTCAATCGATTAAAGCTCTTTCGAACGATTGAACATTTCTGTGTTCAAGAGATCGAACCTAGTTCAATCAATTGAAACCCTACCGACATCAATTTATGACGTGGTCCCCACTTCCATCAATCAAACCCCTTTTCAATCGATCAAACCTGACCGAATCACTCTTGAACAATCAAAGTAGCTTCGATGGATTGAACTTGTAATCATCAGGATTCCAGGTTTCACACAAAGTCAGCCACATGCACCCCTCACCCTCTAAAAATACATTGTGTTCATGTATGTTGATGTTTTTGGAAAACCAGAGAGTTGGGAGAGAGTGTGTGCTTGTGTTTATATATTATACACATACCCATATATATATACACTCATATTATACATATATACGCACGGTCAAAGAGAGAGAGAGAGAGAGGGAGAGAACTAGAAGAAAAGGGACAGAGAAGGGAAGGAGAAGAGAAGGAAAAGGAGAGACAGAGACGAAGAGAGGAGCAGAGAGAGAGAAGGAGGCCACCATTAAAACTTTGAAGCTTCAAGCTTGCCAAACGCACCCTTACAACGTTTAGTGAGTTTCAAACTCACTCAGTAGCTTAGTTATAATTGATCTTGTCAAAATCAAGATATAAAAGTTTATTCTACTTTAAAAGATTTGTAGTGTAGAAGTAGAGGTCGAAAACCCACAGAGATTGAAATACTAAAACACTTTAATTTTAAAACCTAAACCTAGTTAATTAAGAAAAATGTTATTTTGATTTTGATTTTAATTAAACTAAGAACAATGAAAGTAAATCTAAACTATGAAAGCAATTTAAAAGTTGTTGTAAACGATATTTAAAGTGAACCTAGGATTGCAAATCCACCACTAGCTTCGTAATAAGGGTATATATGCATTCAATTAGCTTATTACATTGGATGATAATAATGAATTGTAGCTACAAGACCAATTCCTCTTTCAAGAAGATAACTACGATTCAAGCATCAACATAATTCATTTTCGGTTAGCACGGATTGTCTCGCACTAAACTAGGGTTGCGGCACACTCCATCTTCCCTAGGCATGAACTATTCGACTACTTGATATCATAATTCAATTAAAGCACCATTACATGTAAATAATCCATACGAGCACAGGAAATATAGACTATTGAGCACATCACATTCAAAATAGATCTAAGATAAAAATAAACTTTAAAAAAAATGATTTAATCAATAGAAGTATGATTTTATTATAAAAAATCCTCTAAACATGTAATCATCATACACACATAATAATTCTAAAGAAAAACATAAATAACACCCTATTACTTGGCTAGGGTTTCATTGAAACCCTAGATCTCGATCTAAGCAGCCATGGAAACGATGAATGGCAAGAGGTTGATGGAAGAGGCCATTGGAATCCTTAGTCTTCTTCTTCTTCTCCATGCTTTCCTCTCTTCAATGGCTAAAGTTTTTTGTTGTATATGGATGTGTATAATGTTGTGTATATGTTGTGTAACCTCAAAGTTGATTTAAAATAGGATTTATATAGATTTTGGAAGGATTATGAGGCTTTTTTAAGCCTAATCGCATTAAAACTGCTAATTTTACCTGTCTGGACGTCGTATGCACAAACTACCTTCGTTGGGAACTTTAATTTGAGGAAATACGCATTTTTGGTTTTTTCACAGGTCGCTCGCGTGAGGTACCTTTCACTACACTGTGCACCGATCATAGAATTGCGATAACTTTCGACTCGGACCTCGTATTGACTCACTGTTTGCGGCCATGTATTCGTAACTCAAAGATCTACATTTTATATCTCTTGAGAAATTTCTCAATTCCGAAGTACTCCTTATCAAAAATGTAATTTACCGAGGCTGCTTCTGCATTCAGCTTTCACCGGAATCAATTTTTGAGCCCAGAATGACTTCCAAAACCACTAATCATTGGATTTTAGTGCATTTTAAAGTTATAGCTCCAAAACCTACAAAAAAATAGAATACTTATTAAAAAACAACTAATAACTAAATGAAATGGGCTAACAAAACGTATCTTCAGGACTATAAATGGAAACTATTCGTTGCCGATCACACCCCCAACCCACACTTTGCTAGTCCTCGAGCAAAGAAAAACATAAAAATAAATACTATTATACTTAAAAATCCCAACTCACTGTCATAGGCAATGCGATTGCATTTAGCATATGCAACAAGCCTTTTAAACCCCCGGGTGTCCCTAGTAGGACGAGTGAAGTCTCGTGAGGGTTCTCGTGGAATAAGATACCCACAGCCATCTTTGTTTCATTATATATTTAAAAAGTTTTATTAAAAACAAAAAATAGAACATTTAATACTCCTTATCATAAAGCAGTGATTTGAAATAGTATAACAAACAAAAATAAACGGAATCAAATGTCTACCTACGTCATCAAAAATAATCTCAAGCACATGCATCGTATAAATCAATAGAGTTTCTCATAAAATTGCACGTGTGTGATGTGGTAGTCAAATGAACACGCGCATGTCATGAACTTGGAATATAACTCGGATAACCATCCAACTATGCTTCGACTAGGAATCTCACAATGTTAATTACACTCTCAAATGAAACACCCATAAACATGTGTAATTTTGTCTAATATATGGAAGCAAAGGAAATATGTTTTCAAAACAAGAAACGCTCACATATGACTCGAAAAAGATGCATGACACGAAAGAACAGTAGTCTCATAGATAAGGCCCCAATAGTCAAGAAAAATTAATCATTACCATGTTTTAATCCCCCTCCCATCATTTACATATCCAAACCATATTTTCTAGGATCAAATAGGGCTTTTCAAATGTTGTAACGTGGATGAGACACTGGAAAAGAATAGAACAGATTCATCAAGAAATCTTTAGAAGGGCATTGTAAGGCATATTCAATTTCTTTCATTCACTTTTCTACCAACTTTCATCATTTCATTCTCTTCTCTTCACTTTTTTTTAATTCTTTCCTCTTTTTTTTGGTTCTCTTCTTCTTTTTTTTTTCATTTTCGTTGCTTTTGAAATGAATATTCATCGAATACCAATGCAACTACCCCAAACATCATCTTGTCTTCTTCTTCTTCTCAATCGACACATTGCCTTATCACTACTAAAAGTTGATCAATCTTTTAGTGGTAAACTCCAACGTGGTCAAATTGTAGCAAAAAAAAGATATAATAGTGATTAAAGAAAAATAGCATTTTAACAGCTCAAAGGGGCGAACTAAAGAAATTTTTATCATTTATCTAGATAGGGAAACAAAGAGGGCCTATGTGGATACCGGGATTCCACCGCTTTGTTTGCTTTTGAAACGTGTTTGATTTTGATCAAAGAAAGAGAAAAGGGTCTGTTGAAAACGGATACAGAGTCGCCACTTGGTCTTTAAGGAACCAAGAAACCTAATTTTGACTTCACCCAAACGGATAAAGGGCACCAGCCCTTCATAACCAAAGAACTTGGCTCGGGGTTTTGGTACGAGAGAGGAAGGAGCCTTTGTCACGACTAAAACACCCTTAACTCGCCCCGTCTCTCGACGGGCCTCAATTAGCATCCAAATAATCATCTTATACTACGTTTGGTTCGACAAATAATACTATGATAGTATATTACATCACATAAGAAAAATTTGAAAATGAAAGATCTAAAGATAAGATATCATTCATAAGATCTAAGCCAAATATCACACAATGCAAAGTGAAAGATCACACAAATAAACCTAGGAAAAATCGTCTAATCATGTATCAAATAATCAAGACTTCCTAATCTAAAGGGGGCCATGAATTATTTTTGAAACAAATAAATCAAAGAAAACAAAGATGCTTAGCAAGCTAGAATGATGCATGTTATTCTTTGAGAAGAGAAGATCTCTCAATCCCCGGGACGGATGAGAAAGGATGATTAGATCGAGGGGAAGCATGAACGTGTGATCATGATCATTCCTTATAACCTTCGTAGATTAGGAGTTACAAAACCCCAAATCTTTGCATGGATGCAATGTATGTATCTAGAATGTGCCAAGGTTGTAGTGTGCTTTGTGTTCATGGATTCCTAGAATGACTTAGAAGTCTATAATGTGTATGAGTGAATGAATGAAATTATCATGGGATATGTACAAATGTAGTATGAACTACTTCCTAAGATATGAACTAATTTGGAAGGCATATAAGCATTAAATCAAAGAATGAAAGTTAAAATGTGCTTGCTGTGAATAGTGGATGAAACCGTAACATGATGTTGTAAAAATGGAAGAGAGGGGTTAGGAATGCTTTCAATGGATGATGTTTTATGGAGATGTTCCTTATTGTGTCTAAAATACAACCCAAAAAGCCAATCTTTAATAACTATCACAGATTGAGAGAAATCATATGAACAACAGAGGTCACTCAGAAACAGAGTCTGTACTGTCGACTGAAATGTTGAAAAATCTTAGAAAATGAAAACGAGTGATCTAGAGGCCCATTTTATACACACAGTTCCCTAAGACATTGACGTTTAAGGGAAAAATAAGTTGGGACCACCCCTTTTGGAAAATAGTTCTGAAAAAAAGCTGGAAGTTAGTCAAGCTGCTGTGACAGCAGAGGCAGAATGTTTGGGAGGAATGTTTGGTTCCAAATGGACCATTTTCAAGTACTTCCAAGTCAAACCAAAAATCATGGATGTTCTCCAATGAGTTAGGAAGACTTTCCAAGTGGCCTTGCATCTACATGTTGAGTATTGAGTTCTAGATAAATCTTTGAACTCAGCTCACTCACTATTTTGACTCACTGTTTTGAAGATTTTGGGGAAAATAAGGTTTTCTTTCTTGAAATCAAAATGAGAGGGATTTAGGGGGATTTTGAAATAGAGGTTTTGAAAGTATATTTTCAATACTCAATAAAGATTATGACCACTTAAAATGCATTCAACTCATCATCAAGAACCTCCAAGATTGTTGGAGAAACTCATTTTTATTTGAGCTTAACTTCAATACACTTCAAGGATACCTTGGAGGTATTGAAGTTATGATCATCATCTATAAAACATGTTTTTGAGGTCAAGAGCTACTATCCATAAGGATTCACTCACCCCAAACTTCATGTCATCAATTAGATGATGATGAACTAGTAAGTAAATAAAGAAAATCAAACAGAAATGAGGTGAGAAGAGATAAACAATGAATAAACAAGCAAGTAGATAATGATCAATAGATGATATTCATGAAGTATTGAACTTGTAGATTGGTGTTTCACTCATATGTAATGACATTGGACATGGAAGAAGCTTCCACTCTCTTAAATGCTCACTAAAATGATGGTTGGGTGTATTGAATGTTGAAGTAAATAGGAGTAATGAAGTAAAAACAAAGTTTAGAACTCACTTTTGTTTTGAAAATCAAAGAAGAAAGCTTCTTTTCTCTCTATTCTAACCTTATCTCTGCAACTTTCTCTCCCAAACTTTTTCTAAACTTGCATTTGACTCCCCCCAAAATGAAGAGCAATGGGGGGTTTATATAGGCCAACTTGGGGTGGTTTTGGGATTTTAGAAGTATTCCCATTGGTCCCAAACATCTGAAATCATGAAACTACGTCATTTTGGTTTTAAAATAATCAAAATGTACCCCCAAAAGAAATTACAAAAACACACTGTTCTGGGGGAGAGTGCCGCGGTGGCACTGGGCCAGTGCCGCGGCGGCAGTGGGCCAGTGCCGCGGCGGCAGTGGGCCAGTGCCGCGGCGGCACTTCTCCTCCTTCGTCCAGATAATGCTGTTTAGGCCCCCTGAGGTTCCGGTATTCACGAAAAGGCCCTATTTCGTCCGAAATTCACAGAAAATGCGTATGAACTTCAAACTGAGGTTGTGATATACCATTGGAAAGGTAATGGAGTCTACTTTACATAAAAAAATTTTCGGGGATAGGTCACTTTGAAAAGTTTTGCGGTATTTGCGATAAAAGACGATTTGATCGCCTTTTTCGCCTTCGAAAATTCAAAATAAATTCATTTTAAACCCAGGAATTATGTGCGATATGTCGTTGAAAAGCTATTGACCTCTAGTACCCATGAAAAATATTTGAAAATTATTTCGGTGCCCTGATTCCAAAGTCAAATCTTGGTCAAACTGGTCAAACCTGGGATTCCCGGGAAGTTCTGGGAACCTCCGGGAGCTCCCAAGAGCCGACGCTTTCGCTCAATTCTCTTTTAAAACTCATTTTAATACTTTCTAATGATTCTGGTGAATTCGGATGATTTTGGTCAAACTTGGTCAAACTCTGGTCAAACCTGGTCAAACCTTGGTCAAACCGATCAACGGGGACTTTCGGGGAACTTCCGGGACTTCCGTGGGCCTCTGGGAGCTGACGATTTCATCCGATTTTACAAAAAACTCTTTTTATCATTTTTCTTATGACATAGCATGTTTTCAGAACTTCGGGACCAAATCTGGGAGTTTTTGGGCTTTCAGGGGCATTTTGGTCAATCTGAGCTTTCTGAGAGATAGAGCTGACTTTCAGGAGTCCTTTTGAGTCTTTTACGATCATTGTGAACCACCAAGCTATGGGTCTGCTAAATCTGATAGCCGACAAAATGGGGTGTCTACAGTTTGCCCCTCTTTGGCAGGAACTTGCGAGGCAACGCATGTCGCAAGCGAGTGCCAAAGTTTTGAAGAGACAGGACTTTTTGGAGGCTACAGATTTAGGATAAAAAGCGTTGCAAAAGATGCAATGATGCTGGGGCTAGTGCTGGTCGCGCTCTGTGTAAGCTGCCTATGTATCCCAAGGGGAATCAGACCAGGACGTAGTTCAGGGCACAAAAAGGCAAATTATGTATGTACAACGAGACAGGTGTATGCTATGTTATGAGGAGGATATGCGATGTATGGATGGATTGTGTCATGAGTCCTATTATGCCTATTGTATGATCCTAGTATGCCGTAGGGTGTGCCACTCCGAGTGGGCTAGTGTCGTGCTGGTGTTTTTGACTATGATGCAGTTATTGACTCGAATAAGGATACCAAGATTTTAGAAGGCTCTGAGTCTAGGGGAAAACTTCTGAATTTTGGGAAGTGTGCTTCGTAAGCGAACGTAATTGGGTGAGGGGTCTCAGAGGACTATAATCGAAGACGCCTTTTGGCAAATAACCGACGGACACGGAAGCCCTGGAAATTAAGAGACGGACACAGAAGTCAAGGGATGATCATGAAATCCTGAGATGTCACGCAATGAACATGGAAGCTCCATTGATAGAAGCCATGGCATATTTTGAATGAGAGCGATGATGATTAATGAACTGACGATGTTTGAATCGAGATGATGAGTCGACAATGGACTACTGTGATTGAACTGACGGTGTACGAATCTGCTGAGGATTAATCTGAATCTGCTGGGGATGAAGCGACTCTTTCTGGGATCTCTCTTCAACTGCTTTTTTAATCAAAATTTGATTTCATCAAGATCTTTTGGTGCTCAATCCAAGAGGGCCGGTCGGGGCCTCCGGGAGCTGGTATCTTTCTGCTTCTGTCCTCGGGGGATGATGCGTGGTTCTTGGGGAATCTCTTTTCTTGATCGGGAACCAGGACCCATCTCTGAATCTCTCACGGTTGATCAAATCTTGCGGTGCTCAATCCAAGATGGCCGGTCGGGGCCTCCGGGAGCTGGTATCTTTCTGCTTCTGTCCTCAGGGGATGATGCGGGGTTCTCCGGGAATATCTTTTCTTGATCGGGAACCAGGACCCATCTTTGAATCTATCACGGTTGATCAAATCTTGCGGTGCTCAACCCAAGAGGGCCGGTTGGGGCCTCCGGGTGCTGGTATCTTTCTGCTTCTGTCCTCGGGGGATGATGCGGGGTTCTCAGGGAATCTCTTTTCTTGATCGGGAACCAGGACCCATCTCTGAATCTCTTACGGTTGATCAAATCTTGCGGTGCTCAATCCAAGAGGGCCGGTCGGGGCCTCCGGGAGCTGGTATCTTTCCGCTTCTGTCCTCGGGGGATGATGCGGGGTTCTTAGGGAATCTCTTTTCTTTATTGGGAACCATGACCCATCTCTGAATCTCTTACGGTTGATCAAATCTTTCGGTGCTCAATCCAAGAGGGCCGGTCGGGGCCTCCGGGAGCTGGTATCTTTCCGCTTCTGTCCTCAGGGGATGATGCGGGGTTCTCGGGGAATCTCTTTTCTTGATCGGGAACCAGGACCCATCTCTGAATCTCTCACGGTTGATCAAATCTTGCGGTGCTTAAAGTTATGAGGTTCTAACCCTGGATTTTACCCTTGACAGATGGATGGCATGCGGCAGTTTGCTGCCAATCAGATGGCGTCATTGGTAGGTTTCCGTCTTGACTCTGTTTTTGTATTTTTTGTTGTTTTCCTACTGATTGCCTTTATTTTATTGGTGTGTGCAGTACCATGGACATGGAGCTGGCTCATCAAGGACCAGTCCGAGGTGCAGAGGTGGTAGGAGGAGACCGCCGCCGACATACACTCCGGGTGGTCCGACAGAGGACGAAGAAGAGGAGGACTGAGGCCCCCCCCCCCCTCCCCCCCCCCCCCCCCCCCCAAGAGGGAATTTTATTCTATTTTTTTTTATGTTTTTGATCGGGTTGTACTGGTGATGTGACTATTTGGACAGTGTAGGATGATGTGTGGAGCAGTTTGTGACCTTTGACAAATTATTATGATGTTTTGCCTTTTAGGCCGGATAACTTCCGGTTTGGAGGCACAGTTGTGTGCTTGTTTTAGTTGATGATGATACATGTGCACTGTGCTTGTTGGGTGTTACTGCGATGGGCAGTTTTGTAATAGTGAGTGTTTTTGCCTTACAGGTTGGATAGTCCGTGAAACGGGGAGGTGCTGCCGAAATTTTGAATTTTCCTAGAGCCGCGACCGAAAACACGGCTTTGTATGATCCCACTCAACTCACGGCTTGGCTGAACATCACGCATGGTGTGGAGCAGATCAACCTCTTTAGCTATGGCTTGACCGAGCTATTCTCTCTTTGCCAGATGACCCTGAACACTGAGTTCTTGCGCGCTGCTATTGCTCACTGGGACCTGGTGAACCATGTCTTCAATTTCAATGGCTTAGAGATATGCCCCTTGTTTGAGGAGTTCTGTGCCATCCTTGGCTATGATTCTGATTTGGATCTGATTCTTCCTTCTGCTGATACCCTCAGTCCTACGCGAGGCTTGGCTGAATATCTGAATTGTTCCATCACTATTTTCCGCCGGCTGCTTCAAGGTGAGGTTCTTGACATTGCTTCCATAATTGCTCTATATGCCAGTCCTGGGAATCCCAGCGTGTATGATGCTACTCGGGGGGCTGCTCTGATTCTGTGTATGACTTCACACTTCTTGTTCTCGAGTGCTTCTAGCGACTTAGTTGCTCTATGTCTTGGACTGAAGGCAGGTAAGAACCCCATGGCCATGGTTTTGGCCGAGACCCTGAATGGTTTGGATCGCGCTTCAAGTCAGGGAATGCTTCTACTTTCTGGGGCGCCTCTGGTGTTACAGGCTTGGCTCTACAAGCGTCTTCTGTTATGGACCGGCAATGTGCCGCCAGTTTATTTTCGCAGAGTTGTGCTTCATACTCATTGTACTTCTGCTGATTGGGTGGGTATGATGGGCGCCTTATCTGAGGCTGACATTTGCTGTATCGTGAGGCGTTGGGGCCTTTATGCTGTGACCCCCAGTCTTGGAGATTTTCAGAGGGTGTGGCTAATGGGACTGAGAGAGACCTCCTTCTATCATCCTCGTCGGTTGGCCAGACAGTATGGGCAAGTTCAAGAGGTTCCCCGGGGGTTTACTGAGACGGTCTTTGCTTCCAGAGTCAGAGCCACTACCATTGCTGCTTTCATCAGGGGCTGGGCCAGCCGAGCAAGGGCCTATTTCTAAAGACCTTTGAAGAAATAAAAGACATAAAGATAAAACTAGACCTGACTGATTCTGCTCATTCCTCCCAGTGTCTTTGAACGTGTGTGATTGCTTTTTGAAAGACTTTTATTTTTTGATCTTTCCTGCTTATGTAATATTCAGAGTTTGTTTATCGGTGAACCTTGGTTACTTTGGGAATCTCATTTTATGCATTTTAGCTTTTTAAAAACATTTTGTAATCGAGATTTCAATTAGATGTTGCTTTTGGTACTTGCTTGGGCATGCTAGGATGATTAGAGGCAAACGAGGCGGGTGGCCTAAGTTTGCCCCTAGTTTGGGACATATATGGTTGTGAGGCAAACGAGGTAGACGACCGACGTTTGCCCCTAGTTTAGAAGAGGTTCAGGCGAACGAGGCGAGTTGCCGAGTTTACCCCTAGTGTGGAGGGTTATTTCGGGGTTATGGTAAGGACCGCGACTTTATTCACTCAAATGCTCATAATTTTTCCCTAGGCACCAGTGAGGTGACCTAGCGACCTCTTTTCTCTCTTTTGTTGTTGCTCACCTTGGATTTAGCTCTAACTTTTGCCTAGGCGTCCTTTCGGATTTTCAACCTAGCGAACCATTCCTTTTTTTTTTTTTTTTTTTTTGAAAGTCTGCCTACGTACCCCCGAGCGGGGATCAGGTCCAACGTAGTTCGGGCCAAAGCTTGAAAGAAATTGGGCTATTTTTGTGGGTGGAGCGACCGAACCGATGTGGTTGCCTACGTATCCCCGAGTGGGAATCAGGTCGAGCGTAGTTTAGGCCAAAGTTGGAAAGAAATTGGGCTATTTTTGTGGGTGGAGCGACCGAACCAATGTGGTTGCCTACGTATCCCCGAGTGGGAATCAGGTTGAGCGTAGTTCAGGGCAAGGCTTGAAAGAAAAGGTTATTGAATAGTCAAGCATAGTACTTTTTGAGATGATCCATGTTGATTGGTTCTTTGAATTCGACACCATCGAGGTCCATGAGATAAGTTGCTCCTCCGGAAAGAACAGTCTTGGCGATGTAAGGGCCGACCCATTTAGGTTTAAACTTCCCACGGGGATCAAAGATCGGAGCTCGCAACTCCTTAAGGACAAGGTCACCCTTGACAATCTTCCTCGGACGAACCTTTTTGATGAAAGCACGGGCTATCCTCTTTTGATAGATTCGAACATGGTCGACTACCGCTAGGCGCTTTTCATCTATGAGGGCCAATTCTTCATACCTTTCCCTCAACTAATCTGATTCTGAAATTTCATACTCTGCCATTACACGTAGGGATGGTAGTTCTATCTCGACTGGAAGTACCGCTTCTATCCCATACATCAGTGAGTAAGGAGTTGCTCCCGTGGACGTCCTTATCGAGGTTCTGTATCCCCAAAGTGCGAACGGTAGCTTTTCATGCCAGTCTTTGTAAGTATCGGCTGATTTTTGCAATATGGCCTTAACATTCTTGTTTGCAGCCTCGACTGCCCCATTAGTTTGCGGTCTGTACGGTGATGACTTGTGATAAGTGATTTTGTATTCCTCGAACAGATTCCTGACTTCTGCCTTGAAATGACTTCCGTTATCCGAAATAATCTCATAGGGAACTCCATAACAGCAGATGAGATTTCTCTTGATGAATTTAGCCACATCCTTGGCTCCCAACTTGGTGTAGGATGCAGCTCTACCCATTTTGTGAAGTAGTCTATGGCCACCAGAATGTACCGATTTCCAATTGAAGCTTTCGGAATGATTTCACTAATAATATCGATTCCCCAGGTGGAGAATGGCCAAGGTGAGGTCATGCTGTATAGGAGGGATGGTGGTACATGCATCATGTTTGCATGGATCTGGCACTTGTGACACTTTTTCACATATTTGCAACAATCTTTCTCCAATGTTGTCCAGTAGTACCCTTGTCTTACAATTTTCTTGGCCAGCATGTGACCGTTCATGTGCGGGCCACATACCCCCTCGTGTATTTCCTCCATCACTCTTCTGGAGCTTTTCCCAAACAAGCAAGTCAGGTTGTGACCGTTGTATCCTTTCTTCAGCAGTTTCCCACCGCAAATGATGAATTGTGCTGCAAATCTTTGAATGGCCCTTTTGTCTTTTTCGGTAGATTCTTGGGGGTACGTCCCCTTTTCTACGAAGTCCCAGACATCCTGATACCATGGTGTTCCGTTCTCTTCTTCTTCGATTGTGGCGATCATGTTGAACGAAGGCTCGAACCTCTGCTCAATTACCAAAGGCATAATCCTGATTCCCACAGGAATTTTGATCATGGAGGCTAAGGTAGCCAACGAATCAGCTAGCTGGTTCTCTTCCCTAGGCAAGTAGAAGAACGTTATGCTCTTAAAGTGCTTCTTGAGTCCATCGAGATGGTCATGGTAGGGCTTCAACCTCTCTTCCTTCACCTTCCATTCCCCTCTGGCTTGTGACACGATGAGATTTGAATCTCCGAAGACATCTAGCTTTTGAATTCTCAATTCTATGGCCGCTTCTATCCCCATAATGCACGCTTCATATTCAGCGGTGTTGTTGGTGGAGTTATAATTGAGCTTGACTGCCAGTGGTGTGTGGTTCCCGCTTGGTGATACTAGGATTATTCCTACTCCGTAGCCTTTCATGTTGGCTGCTCCATCAAAGTACATCTTCCATTGTTCTTCCTTGATTTCCATGATATTTTCGTCCGGGAATGGGAAGTCTCCACTTTCTTCGGAGTCAACGGCGTGTTCCGCAAGATGCTCAGCCACGGTTCTTCCTTTTACCGATTTGCTTGTAACATACTTGATATCTAATTCGGATAGTAGAAGCAACCAACGGGACATACGACCGGTCAGGGCGGGTTTTTCGAGGAGGTATTTTAGAGGATCCATGCGGGATATGAGCACAACCGGGAAGGCTAGCATGTAGTGCCTTAATCAGCGAGTGCACCAAACCAAGGCCCAACACGTTTTTTTTGAGGGTAGAGTAGTTGAGCTCATACCCAGTGATGTTGTCAATATCAAGATATAAAAAGTATGCTTTTATTTATGCTTTACTTTTCTAAAGATATGTAGTGTGAAAGTAAAGGTCGAACCCACAGAGATTGTTTACTACAGCTCTTAATTTTAAAACCTAAGTCTAATTAATTAGGAAAAACGGATTTGAATTGGATTTAATTAAACTAATAACTATAAAAGTAAATCTAAACTATGAAAGCAATTAAAAATGTTTTTAATGAATATGTAAAGGGAACCTAGGATTGTAAATCCACCACTAGTTTCATAATAGGAATATTTATGAATTACTTTAGCTTATTACGTTGGATGAATATGGGGAATTGTAGCTACAAGCCCAATTCCTCCGACAAGAAGATAATCATGGTTCAAGCACCAACATAATCCATCTGCAGTTAGCATGAATTATCCCACACTAAACTAGGGTTGTGATCTAATCCATCTAACCTAGGCATGGACTATTCGGATACTTGATAGCACGAATCAATAAAGCACCATCACATGTAAACAACCTAAACAAGCACAGCAAGAATAGATCGTTGAGCACATCACAGTCAAAATAGATCTAAGACAAGAATAAATTCTGAAAGCAATGATTTAATCACTAGAAGTACGATTTATTTATAAAAATCCTCTCAACATGTGACTGTCATCCATACATAATAAAACTAAAATAAAAACATAAATAAAACCCTATTACTTGGCTAGGGTTTCATTGAAACCCTAGATCTAGGTTTAGCTGTCCATGGAAGTGATGGATGGCAAGAGGTTGATGGAGGAGGCCATGGAAATCCTTGGTCTTCTTCTTCTTCTCCTTGCTTCCCTCCCTTCAATGGCTGGAAGTATGGTTGTAGAATGTGTATATAATAATTGCCAACCCTTTAATTGAGTAAATTTGGAGTTTATATAGAGTTTATACAAGCTTTGGAAGGCTTCCCAACCCGAAACGAACTGAAACGCATGTAATTTACAGTCTGGACGTCGTTTAGCAGTTTCGTTTGCACAGGAGTCTTCAGTACACTGAAATACGCAACATTGATTTTTCCACATATCGCGCGAGCGGGTCGCGCGAGCGCGACATTTGGCCTTTCGCGCGCGCGGATCGCGCGAGCGATTTCTGGAGATCTCGCGCGAGCGGATCGCGCGAGCGATTTCTGGATTTCGCGGGCGCGGGTCGCGGGAGCGACTTGTCTTTTTCAGTTTCTTTCTTTGTTCTTTTTCACCCTGTTTAGCCTGGTTTACTTGATTTCTTCCAAAACCTGTCAGAAACTAGAAAACGAAGTAAAAATATACAAAAACAGGATAAAAAGGTACTAACAAATGCTCATTAAGGCATATAATTAGGATTAGTTCTCTCCCGATCACCCAGTCATCCTCTTGCTGAGGTAATATATGGCTTTTTCGGAGTGGCTTTCTTCTTCTTCTTGGGCCAGCATGCAACCCATGGCATTTTCGGAGACGGATAGGTAAAGGAATAAGGGATTATGAGGCGTTGGTGGTGAAAGGACAGGCGGATTTTGAAGGTAAGCTTTTATTTTGTCGAAAGCGGCTTGGCATTGGTCATCCCATTGGAACTTCTCCCCTTTTCTCAATAATCGGAACAGAGGATCGCACGTAGTTGTGAGCTTGGAAATGAAGCGGCTGTTGAATTGGATTCTTCCGAGGAACCCCCTTACCTCTTTTTTATTCCGTGGTGGTGTCATTTCTAGGATTGCCTTGATCTTGGAGGGATCCACCTCTATCCCCCTTTATGTGATGAGGAAACCCAGGAGTTTACCAGAGGTCACACCAAAAGTGCATTTCTTTGGATTCAACCTCATCTTGTACTTACACAACCTTTCAAAAAACTTTTCCAATGCCACTAGGTGTCCTTCTCTATCCTTGGACTTCACGATCATGTCGTCTACGTATACTTCTACTTCCTTGTGAATCATGTCATGCAGCAGAGTGGTGGCAGCTCTTTGGTAGGTTGCCCCATCATTCTTGAGTCCGAAAGGCATTACTCTATAACAGTAGGTCCCCCAAGGGGTGGTGAATGTCGTCTTTTCTCGATCTTCTGGCGCCATAAGAATCAGATTATACCCTGAGAAACCATCCATGAATGATAGTAGCTCATGTCCTGTGGTGTTATCTACCAAAACGTCAATGTAGGGAAGCGGGAAGTCATCCTTGGGACTGGCCTTGTTTAGATCACGGAAGTCGACGCACACACGAACTTTTCCATCCTTCTTCGGGACTGGCACGATATTACCAACCCATTCCGGATATTCGGTGACAATGATGAATCCTGCCTTGAATTGCTTCTCCACTTGTTCCTTAACCTTGAGTGCCCACTCCGGCCTCATGCACCTCAGTTTCTGCTTGACAGGTTTAGAATTAGGGAGGAGGGGAATATGATGTTGGACAATGTCAGGATCGACCCCAGACATGTCTTCGTAAGACCAAGCGAAAACATCTTTGAATTCTTTTAGTAAGAGGGTTAATTTTTCTTTTTCTTCTTTATTAAGAGTTGAGCCAATTTGCATAATTTGGGGATTATCTGTTTCACCTAGGTTAACTGATAAAGTATCTTCGATTATTTCATAAGCAGGTGGTTTTCCATTAGTTGCTTAAGTTCAATTGGGAGATCCTCGGAGGGATCTGTGCATTCATAAGTATTAGACACAGAGGAGTAAGTAGAATCGTCTTTCATTTCATTCATGATAGGTGAAGTGATTACATTGGACAGTGGTGGGCTTACAGCAGCCGACTTTGGTACAGACTCGATAATCGGCAGTACAGACTCTGGGGGAACAGGGGATAGGGAGACACAGACAGATGACTCTACAGCCTGGTTGCTCAGACCCTCCTCAGTTGGCTTGATCTGATCATCTTGGCTCTTGGCCCTCTTTTCTTCCTTCTTCTCAGCGGATTCCTCCCATATTTTCTCGATGGCTTCAGTGTCAAGGTATTTCAACCAGTCTTCCTCCGGGGTTTTCTCAATTTCTTCGGGATAGAACGGATCTTGATATGGAGGCCTCTCGCAGTCAGCGAAGATTTCAAGTCCGGGGTGCCTTTTCCCGGTGATTTGATGGATCCAGGGTTCGGAGAACCCGAAGTAAGGGAAGTCATCCCCCTCTTTGATGAATTGTCCATTCAAGGTCTTGCGGTATGGTGGGAGACCCCTTACCCTTTTCTTCCATGGCCTCTATAGCTCGATGTCTTCTTTAGTGGGCTTGTATCCTAGCCCAAAAGTACCTTGCTGTCCTTTGATCTGAGGGAACTCTCGAATCCCTTGCTGGCGTCGGCCCAATCCCATTCCAGGGAAGTAGTTCATTTTGCGAACGATGTTGACAACTGCAGAGTGGATCTCAGGGAACCTGTCTTCATCATTGATCATGTGGACTTCTTCCATGAAGAATCCCCCAATTTCTCCTTCTTCTAACTCAGGTATTTGGATTTCAAAGACGGGAGCGTAGTTCGGGAAAGCTTCATTACCCCAACTATTACCGAGGATGATTTTCACTTCCTTCTCATGGATTTACTTGATCATTTGATGCATAATGGACGATACGGCTTTGTTGACATGCAACCAGGGCCTTCCGATCAGCAAGTTGAAAGAGGCAGGTATGTCCATGACTTGAAAGACTTCGGTGCTCACCAAAGATCCTACCCGGATTTGGAGAGAAACGGTTCCCATTACATTTCTCCTGGTGTTATCATAGGCCCTCACAGATTGCACAGATGGTGTGATGTCAAGAACATTGACCCCCAAGGCGATGGCAGTCCTTAGGGCATAGACATTTAAAGCAGAGCCCGTATCGACTAGACAGAACGGCACCTGTTGTCCCTTACATCCCACGGTGATATATAATGCCTTGTTATGTGCGGATCCTTCTAGTGGCAGGTCCTCATCGGAAAATGTAATGATTGGGTCGGGGGTAAGTGCGCCCAAGAAAGCCACCATGTCCTCCGGTGGAGTGTCGATAGGGACTTCAATTCCAGCCAAGGCATTCAACACGGCTTGCCTATGCTTATAGGATGTTACCATGATGTCCCACATCGAGAGACGTGCTTGGGTCTTCTTTAGCTGCTTTATCAACTCATTATCTTCTTCAATGATCTCATCCATCTTACCCTTCTCCTTGTCTTTTATCGCGCCTTTCTCGACAGTTTCAGTAGTAGGCTGCAAAGGTTGGTAGTGACAGCCTGACCTGGTCAGATGGTCAATTTCAGCAGGAGTAGGCCCTTCTACAGTCCCTTCCTTTTTTAACCAATCACAATCCGTTCCCACAAATGGTTTCTCCGGCTCGTCCCAAATAGAAGCATCACTTTCATTATTGGGATCATACCATTTGAGGTCTACCACCCCCAGATCGTGCTCTTCCAGAAAGAAAAAGTCTTGCTCATCGTCTAGCTGTTGCTGCCACTCGTCATTCTCTCCTTCAATCAGATGAATTCCCGCAGAATCTGAGATGTCAATGAAAGGCAAGGGTTGTCCTAGGGGGTGATATAAGTAGCAGGGTTGAAGGATACAGGGTTGGGCTCAATGAGGTTGACATTTTGGTGGTTTGGTAGAGGATTTTGGGTGATATGGGGCTGCTTTGGTGGCGGTTCGATGATGTTCTGGTCAATGAGGTCTTGAATGTCATGGCGGAGGCGCACGCAATCATCAGTGTTGTGGCCCGGGGCTTGGTGGTAGGTGCACCGGTTAGACATATCGCAGTTTGGCGGGAGAGGGGTGTTTCAGGGTTGGAGTAGTTGGAGATGGCCCTTTTTGACGAGGCAGTCTAAAGCTGAGGAGAGAGAGATTTCTAACTTGGCAAAGTTGCGAGGGGGCTTTTTCTGGAAGGGGCGATTGGAGGGGTTTGCCTGACTAGAGGGTTGGTACGGCCTAAGAGGGTACGCCATGGGTCGGCTGCTAAGGGCATTGACATCCGGGGGATTCTGGGAGTAGTTAGGCCTTCTGGACTGACTCGGGGACTCTTCCTTTTTTATCTTTCCTTCTCTGACAGCGTCTTCAATCCGGGTTCCGACTTCAAACAACTCCTCAAAGGTGGAGATGGACTGGTAGAATAATTTCTCATGGTAGAGGGGCTGCAGATTCCGGATGAGCATCCTTACCTGTTCTTTTTCAATCGGCCGGTGGGTCATTTGGGCTACCTTGTTCCTCCATCTGCTCAGAAATGCAGCGAATGATTCATTATGATTTTGTCGGGTTGTTTCCAAATCCCTGATGGTGACATCCAGCTCTTGATTGTAGGAGTAATGATCGACGAAGACCCAACGATGTCTTCCTAGGCCCGGGTTTTGGAGGCTTCCAAGGTTAGGAACCACGATAGTGCAGACTTTGCAAGAGTTTACGGGAACAACATCGCAATGTGTTCGTGGATACAACCCATGGATTGGAAGATACTCATACATAGCTTCACATGACTTTTCAGATTCCCAGTTCCGTCAAAACGGTCGATGGCAGGCATCTTGAAATTCTCTGGCAGTTTTAGCTTGACAGGCTCGAAGAGGCCTTCCAGGTCTAGCATGTAATCATCGACCCCTTTGCTTTTTCTCAGTACGCTTTCTAGCTTGTCGACCTTGTCCATTTTCTTTTGGAGCTTTTTCTCGTACGCGAACAGTGGGACCCTTTGAAACCAGTCTTCTTCCCCATTATTCTCAGGTGGGGGTGGTTCAAACTCCGGTGGTGGAAACCCGGGCGGAGGTTGCGGCCGCCGCTGCTTCAATTCTTCCATGAACTTCAGAACTTGGGCTAGGCTGTCGGACTGCTGGCTTATGGTCGCTCCCAATTCAGTAACCTTGTTTTCCAACTCTTCCCTATTCATGCTGAAGTAAGCTGTCGGACTGATTCTGATCAATCGATTATCCGAACTCCTGACCCACGAAGAGGACCCTGATTGCTGACCTTGGGAATCTATATTGACCTGACAGATTTTGAGAGGACTAGATTAGATCTTGACAGTGGTGACTTTAGACAGATAAAGACAGTGACGTGGACCGACTGGAGACAGTGCGTGCAGATTGATGGGGAATGGTGCATGCAAATGGGACAAGCATGCGGATGTAAGCCCTAATCTATATGATGCTTCTATTTCTAACAGATAGCAGTTAAACAAATAAGGTCCTAACCATACAGAGTGTGCTAACCTTACTTTCCAGCATGACCACCAAGGGATAACAGGGATTTCTGGGATACTTCGGGTAATTTTGGACAGAGTTTCTGGGAGAAACTGATTAATATGGTTATATCTGGGGCATCTGGACAGAGTTTCTGGGAGAAACTGGTTAATATGGTTATATCTGGGATATCTGGACAGAGTTTCTGGGAGAAACTGGTTAATATGGTTATATCTGGGATATCTGGACAGAGTTTCTGGGAGAAACTGGTTAATATGTGGTGATAGTGATCATACTGTCTAGCAGGTTTTCATACTCCTATGCCTTAGGACCGATAAACAAGGTTTGCGGTGTATATCTTTGTGAGCATGGAGCAGACATCCTTGTCATGGTGCCTAGGCAGGTCAACTCAATGTAATCACATGTGAGTGATTGCCTTGGGAATCATAAGAAAGAGGTTCTGTTCTATGCCACATAAGCATCTACACCGCTCAGGTAATCCCATCAGGGCATACAACAGTTATATCACATTGTCCTATCTGAAAAGATAAATGAACAGTCCTATGAAAGGTTCTACAGGAATCTATATGCAAAGGCTGGGTTTAGTCAAAGAGGGTCCGTTGACGAGAGTTCTAATATACCGTCAGGGAGACAGTACGGAGGTTTTTAGTCTTTTTGATATACCTTGGAAGGTACAGTATCAACGGTGACTTGTGCCCTGGCACAGCAAGACCTGAACAATGTCAGCGCCGCGTTTCAGACACAGTCGGAGAGGGAAAATGCAAGAGTGCAATGCGGTGAACCAAACACAGTAAAAAGATGATTTTAAGGATGCTTCTTATGAGTCAAACCTCTGTATTATTTTGTTTTAAAATAAAAATCCCCAGCAGAGTCGCCAGATTGTGGATACCGGGATTCCACCGCTTTGTTTGCTTTTGAAACTTGTTTGATTTTGATCAAAGAAAGAGAAAAGGGTCTGTTGACAACAGATACAGAGTCGCCACTTAGTCTTTAAGGAACCAAGAAACCTAATTTTGACTCACCCAAACGGATAAAGGGCACCGGCCCTTCATAACCAAAGAACTTGGCTCAGGGTTTTGGTACGAGAGAGGAAGGAGCCTTTGTCACGACTAAAACACCCTCAACTCGCCCCGTCTCTCGACTGGCCTCAATTAGCATCCAAATAATCATCTTATACTACGTTTGGTTCGACAAATAATACTATGATAGTATATTACATCACATAAGAAAATTTGAAAATGAAAGATCTAAAGATAAGTATCATTCATAAGATCTAAACCAAATGCACCGGCTTCGTGGGAGACAAGTCCCCGAAAGCCAAGTAGAGGTGTGAGGGCTCTGAGAAGGGCCCGGTGAAGATGCCCAGGCAAGACCAATAGAGAGAAGCTTGGGATCAGCCCCAAATCACTTTCATGCCTCTATCCCGACCAATCCATGAAGTCATGGCTGCCGCCGAGGCACAGAGGTTACTTCAACAACTAGCAAAACTCAAAGCCCCGCCCGGAAAGAGGAATCGGGATAAGTTTTGCCGCTTTCATAAAGACCACAGCTATGACATAAAGGATTACTTCAAGTTGAAGATAGCTATAAAAAACTGATTGAGCAGGGTCATCTAGTAGAGTACGTCGCCACAGCTGGACGGCCTACACAAAGAGCCCAAGCTCCCAGTCAAATACAGCCTCTTGGTCAAATCAATGTGATCTCCAGATGAGCGTCGGGCGGTGGGGACTCATAGTCTGCAAGGAAGAGGCATGCTCGGGCATCCTGGGCTGATGTCTAGCAGGTCTAATCCACCGGTTCCCTGCCAACTGACGTACTGATGTTCACCTCCGACGATTTGCAAGGCGTCCACTATCCCCATGATGACCCGTTGGTTGTGACGCTCTCCATAGCCAATTACGTGGTCAAGAGGGTGTTGGTAGACATAGGCAGCTCGACCGATATCATGTCCGTGTCAGCATTCGATTAGCTCGGGATGTCCAGGGATCGGCTCTTACCGGTTGCTACTCCCTTGGTGGGTTTTAACGGATCCAACACCCAACCGCTCGGTACCATGGAGCTCCCCGTGCTTATGGGAACTTACCCTCTGCAGGTCTCTCTGCTGTCAAATTTTGTAATAGTGGAGGCTCCATCTGCATACAACGTCATTCTAGGGAGGCCCACACTCAACAGAGCTAGGGCCGTTGTCTCTACCCATAGCCTGACAGTTAAGTTCTCGACCCCTCAGAGACACGGGAACCTGCGTGGAGATCAGGTAATCGCCTGGAGTTGCTATGTCAGTTCCCTCCACAAGGAGGTCATCACAGAGACATTAAATGTCCAGGAGATGGACCCGAGGGATCAGATTGATAGAGTGGGAACGATCAAAGAATTGGAACAAGTGGCGTTGAACCCACAACTCCCAGACCTAACGGTGATCATCGGCACCCTGTTGGAGACCCACCTTATGGAGAAGTTGATTTAGTTCCTGTAATAGAGTCAGGATATGTTCGCTTGGTGCCACGAAGATATGCCTAGGATTGATCCTCAAGTAATGTCTCATTGGCTCAAAGTCGACCCAGACTCCCGGCCTATAAAGCAGAAGAGACGGGGCATGGTCCCCCGAGAGACAGAAAGTAGTGGGTGAGAAGGTCAAGAAGCTCCTCAAAGCCCACTCTATACGAGAGGTCCACTACCCCGATTGGCTAGCCAACGTAGTACTTGTCAAGAAAAGCAATAGGAAGTGGAGGATGTGCGTGGACTTCACCGACCTGAACAAAGCCTGCCCCAAGGACTACTATCTGCTACCCAGGATAGACCTCCTTGTGGATTCCATGGCTGGCCATTCGCTCCTCTCGTTTATGGATGCCTACTCCGTGTATAATTAGATCAGCATGTACCCCAGGGACGAAGAAAAGACCTCGTTCATCACGGACCAGGGGACCTATTGCTACAAAGTCATGCCTTTTGGCCTCAAAAATGCTGGGGCAACTTATCAATGCCTGGTCAATCACATATTCAAAGACCTGATCAGGAAATGAATGGAGGTGTACGTCGACAATCTCCTGGTCAAAAGCCAGGACGAGTTCGACCATCTAGAACATTTAACCAGGGCCTTCAGCATTTTGAGGAAGTTCAGGATGAGGTTGAACCCGGCCAAGTGAACATTTGGCGTCTCATCCAGAAAGTTCTTAGGGCACCTGGTCAGCAGGCGGGGCATTGAAGCAAACCCTGAGAAAATCCAGGCCCTCATCAACATGCGATGGCCTAAGTCGACAAAAGAAGTACAGAGTCTGGCCGAACGGGTTGTCACACTTAACAGATTTGTCTTCAGAGCTACCGACCGATGCCTAACATTTTTCAAGATCCTTCGTAAGGCGTTTCTGTGGTCTGAGGAGTGTGAGGAGGCATTCCAGGCACTCAAGAAGTACTTGGCATCTCCCCCTCTACTCTCAACACCCGTACCGGGGGAAGAATTGTTCCTATACCTGGCAGTCTCGCCCACAGTGGTTAGCTCAGCACTCATCAGGGAAGAGCACGGGATACAGTTCCCAGTGTACTATACTAGTCGGGCACTCCAAGGTGTGGAGAGCAGATACTCCCGCATCGAAAAACTTGCATTCGCTCTCATCACCTCCTCTAGGAGACTCTGCCTATACTTTCAGGCCTATGTCATTGTGGTCCTTACCGACCAACCTCTCCATAGGATCTTAAGCAGGCTTGACACGTTCGGGAGGCTCGTCAAGTGGCCGTGGAGTTAGAGGAATTTGAAGTGGCCTACCGCCCCCGGACGGCGATCAAAGGGCAAGCAGTAGCAGACTTTCTGGTTGAGTTCACATATCCGGAAGACCCAGTTGAAGAGCTCGATCCACCGGTCCTACTGCCTGGGTTACAAGCTGGCATCCCCACCTGGGTGCTGTATGTGGACGGTTCCTTAAACCAGCAAGGTAGTGGGGCAAGAATCATCTTGACTACTCCCGACGGCATCCAGCTCGAGTATGCCCTAAGGTTTGGGTTCTGTACCTCCAACAACGAAGCTGAGTATGAAGCCCTATTGATCGGATTGCAATTGGCCACTTCCATGGGTGCGCAATAGGTCCAAAGTTATAGCGACTCTTAGCTCGTGGTAAATCAAGTCAACCAAGAGTACGAAGCCCGGGGGGACAACATAGTAGCCTACCTAGCCCTTGTCCGAGCGGTTTTGAAGAAGCTTCAGGGTTTCTGTATAATACAGATTCCCAGAGAGGAAAACACCAGGCCCGACTGGTTAGCCCGCCTCGCTTCATCTTCTGAGTCAGACTTGCCCCAGATAAGGATAGAATACCTGCCCAAGCCATGTGTGATCAACTCAGAATGTATGGAGGTGGAACCGAACACCTTGGGACCCAGCTGGATGGACCCGATCGTAGCATTCCTGACAATGGGCGTGTTACCAAACGACAGAGAAGAGGCCCACCGGGTCAGGTACCGGGCGGCCCGATATCATCTTATAGATGGAATCCTCTACAAAAGGGGATTCTCTGTACCTTACCTCCACTGCGTCCATCCCGCACAGGTCCAATCAGTGTTGTATGAAATCCATGAAGGAGTGTACGAGAATCACATTGGAGGCCGGGCATTCTCTAGAAAGGCCTTACTATAAGGATATTACTGGCCGACAATGGCCTGGGATTCTCAGGAGTATGTCAAAAGATGCGACAAATGTCAGAGATACTCTCCCATGATCAAGCAACCGGGAGAGCTTTAGACCCCGATCCAAAGCCCCTGGCCCTTTGCCCAGTGGGGTATTGACATTGTCGGGCCCCTACTGATGGGAAAAGGACAGGTCAAGTTCACAGTCATCGCCGTTGACTACTTTACCAAGTGGGCGGAGGCTGAGCCCTTGGCGACTATAACCGAGCGAAAAATGGAAAGCTTCATGGAAAAGAACATCCTCAGTAGGTTCGGCATTCCCCGGGTTCTGGTTAGCAACAACGGCAGGCAATTTGACACCCCATTGTTCAGGCAGTTCTGCTCGGGCTATGGGATACTTAATCACTACTCCTCTCCCGAGCACCCTCAAGCTAACGGTTAAGTCAAGGTGACAAATTGAACAATCTTACAGCCAATCAAAACAAGACTTGAAAGCGCCAAAGGACTGTGGGCTGAAGAACTGCAAACCCTCCTGTAGGACTACCGAACTATGCCCCTAGCGTTAACAGGTGAGACGTTGTTTTCCTTAACCTACGGGTTTGAGGTAGTGGTCCCTATAGAGCTCGGGTTGCCTACTTACAGCGTGCCAGACAATGAAGACACACTCAGAACAGAACTGGACTTGGCAGAGGAGAAAAGAGACCGGGCGTATCTAAAATTTGTAGCCTACAAGCAAAGGGTGTCCCGGTACTATAATAGCAGGGTGAAGCATCGTAGTTTTCAAGTAGGAGATCGCGTCCTTAAGGCAGTGAACCAGTCTACTCGAATCCCGAACCATGGGAAGTTGGGGCCAAACTGGGAAGGTCCATATACAGTTACCCAAGTCAACCGACCGGGAACTTACTAGCTTCGGAGCCTGGATGGACGTGATCTGGCTCACCCTTGGAATGTGCAACTGTAATGCCTGTAATTTCTCTACGTGCAATAATACGAGTTTTATGAATTTCTATATCTGGTCTATTATTATATTAATATTTTATTTGTGTGACTGTATCAGTGTAATATAATTACTAATTAGACTATAATCACTGCACCGACTCGACCGTAATTTGACTTAACTTAGTCATGTACCTGGACCCGAACATCAGAAATAATACCTGTCTGCACGTAAACCGAGATCGACACGCATAACGAGGAACTTATGCATGCAAATCGAGAAAGTAGCACGCAACCCAAGGTGGGCCCCACATGGCCGGCCACATGGAAGCTACATGCAACCCCATTGACACATGTCACCACCCCATGTGACACTTGTCCACTTGTAGGACACTTGTCCAAACATGCATACATGCATGTGACACCTAGCATAAGTCTTGCATTATTTAAGCTTCCATGCATATACATTTTTAGTTCTTTTAGACATTACAATCTGAATTTAGAGAGGAAGTTAGGAGACTTGCATGTCCATGAGAAAAATAGAAGAGAAGAAAGAGGATTAGAAGAGGAGGAAGAAGAAGATTACATCACTTGAAGCTTGTGTCCAAGCTTCCTAAGCTCAAATCCAAAGCCCAAGCTCAATTTCAAGTTTAGGTGAGTATTCTAACTCACTTTAGAACCTATATAGCATGTAGTAATGTTTTATTAAGTGCTTGATGTTAATAGTTTGAGAGATCCATGCCATGCAAGATAAATTTTCAAATCTGGGAAGCAGAAACTTCCAGCAGAGTGTTGTTTAGTAAAACAAACATTTCGAGCAGTTCAAAAATGGGAATGAGGCTAGGTTTTTTTGTGGAGAAAGCTAACGCATATATCTACAAATAACTCTTCTATAGCTCAGTCTGAAAATCACTTTTTCATAGGTGAAATGTACATGCAACGAAGTACTTTAAATCTGAGAAACTGAAACTCTCAGCAGAACATAGTTTAGTAAAATGAATGTTTTGTGCAGCTCAAAAATCCGAATTAAGCTAGATTTTTTTATGGTGAAAGCTAACTCATTTATCTACAAATAACTCTTCTATAGCCTAGTCTAAAAATGACTCCTTAATAGGTGAAATGCACATGCAACGCAGTACTAAAAATCTGGGACAGAGCAGTCCGAAAATATAGAAATGTCTAAGTAAAATAAATATTTTGAGCAGTTCAAAAATGCAATTGAAGTTAGATTTTTTTGTACATGAAGCTAATCCAATTATCTACAATGTTCTAGTTTTGAGTTTGATCTACAAATCAATTTATCATGCCCAAATAAATCTTATCAATTCAGTCGACATAGTAAAATTAATTCCTGGCAGATTGTATAACTACTTGTATGATGTGTTTATTAATGATGCTTGCTTTCCGGTATCTATGGGGTTATGGATATCTTGTGCTATGGTAGTGCTATCGCATATATGAGTATGTTAAGGGTTTCATCTATATGGTTATTGATGTCAAATCCATGTTATAGATCCACGAGCTACACGCTAGGTTTCCGTTGTTATGAATATAGTGTGATGACCATAGAGAATTCATACCCAAGCTATAAGTATGTTGTACGGCACGATTATTGCGCTGATAGTGATTGGATAGGTTTCAAATGTAAGTATGTTATGACATAAAATAGGATGATGGATGTATAAACGTAACTTCGAAAGTATATTCGGAAGTCCTTTAATGAACTAAATTCTGAAATGAGTGACGAATGCGTGGTCGGGAAAATGTAAGGGTCGGTTGTGCTATGTTAGAAGCAGATTATGATAAGGATAATTGTCGGAAAGGTAATCTGGGCAACGGAGATCAGGATAGTAAGAAAAAGGGATGTACGGTTGAGTTGTGATGCGGTGATTCTTTGAGTAAAGACTCCTTTCGGTTCTTCGTGACGAAGTGGATGTCCTTGTACTCCGTAACGCTTTCGGTTCTTCGTGACGAAGCGGTGATTCTTTGAGTAAAGACTCCTTTCGGTTCTTCGTGACGAAGTGGATGTTCTTGTACTCCGTAACGCTTTCGGTTCTTCTTGACGAAGCGGTGATTCTTTGAGTAAAGACTCCTTTCGGTTCTTCGTGACGAAGTGGATGTTCTTGTACTCCGTAACGCTTTCGGTTCTTCGTGACGAAGCGGTGATTCTTTGAGTAAAGACTCCTTTCGGTTCTTCGTGACGAAGTGGATGTTCTTGTACTCCGTAACGCTTTCGGTTCTTCGTGACGAAGCGGTGATTCTTTGAGTAAAGACTCCTTTCGGTTCTTCATGACGAAATGGATGTTCTTGTACTCCGTAACGCTTTCGGTTCTTCGTGACGAAGCGGTGATTCTTTGAGTAAAGACTCCTTTCGGTTCTTCGTGACGAAATGGATGTTCTTGTACTCCGTAACGCTTTCGGTTCTTCGTGACGAAGCGGTGATTCTTTGAGTAAAGACTCCTTTCGGTTCTTCGTGACGAAATGGATGTTCTTGTACTCCGTAACGCTTTCGGTTCTTCGTGACGAAGCGGTGATTTTTGAGTAAAGACTCCTTTCGGTTCTTCGTGACGAAATGGATGTTCTTGTACTCCGTAACGCTTTCGGTTCTTCGTGACGAAGCGGTGATTTTTGAGTGAAGACTCCTTTCGGTTCTTCGTGACGAAATGGATGTTCTTGCACTCCTTAACACTTCGGTTCTTCGTGACGAAGTGGTTGATGAAAGATGTTTTGGTTGATGAAAGACGAAGTAGTTGATGAAAGATGTTTTGGTTGATGAAAGATGAAGTGGTTGATGAAAGATGGTTTGGTTAGCAAGGGACACTTTGGGTTTGTAAATGATGTCGGATGTTAGAAATGAATGGTAGTGGCATTAAGAATGTCTAGACGGGTCTCCTGAATTGTTTGTATTCCTATCGAATACGTAGTCGGGTACGCTACTAGTTATAATTCGACGGTGAGAGCGTAAAGATCCTAAAAGATATGTTGAAAGGTAGTAAATGTATTCCTATTGTGTTTTACTATATACGTTCCATTTGATTTAGCTTACTCACTCAGCTTTCATAAGCTGACGACGTTCATGTCGCTGGACATTCCCATGTCCAGCTTATCCAGGTAACGAGTACGCGGGTTATGATGCTACGCAAGCGGAGAACGCGGAGGAAGAGTACACCGAAGATGGCTATGGTTATGCTAGTTAGAGAGAAGACTAGCAGTTATCCTCTGTAAATGTTTTGATTATAACCAGAAGACTTAGCATATATTTTGTAATAGTTTTGTAAGGCCGAGAGCCATAAGACTCTGATGTATTTATAATGATGTATTAACTAGCTAAGTACTTTGACTTCTCTTTGTAATATATTCCAGTAAGTATGATGGTTTTATCTTTTTATTATATCGTTTAAATATTATTATCTGGTCATGGACAATTCGGTACTGTAACCAGTCACGTGCCTCAGGGTCCAAGATGAAAATTTTAAATTTTTCCATATTTTGGCTACGCCGGGGCGTGACAGCAACACCTTCATAAGTATTATCAGTAACCCAGAGATGAGGACAATTTAACACTGATTAGGAAATTTTTGTAGCTCTATTTGAGAGTTCAGTATAAATTCTTGAATAAAATAAAAGACTTTACTTTGCAAAATTACTCCTATCACAGTCCCATCCAATATTGACAGACCTCGGGCCAAATCCGGAGGCAAAAGACCTTGGCTCAAAACCAAGGCACAAAGACCTCAGGTCTAACCCCGAGGCAAAAGACCTTGGCTCAAAATCAAGAAACAAAGACCTCGGGCCTAACCCCGAGGCAAAAGACCTTGGCTCAAAACCAAGGCACAAAGACCTCGGGCCTAACCCTGAGGCAAAAGACCTTGGCTCAAAACCAAGGCACAAAGACCTCGGGCCTAACCCTGAGGCAAAAGACCTTGGCTCAAAACCAAGGCACAAAGACCTCGGGCCTAACCCCGAGGCGACGGCTTCGCTTAGGCCCAACCAACGATGGGGGCAAACCCCCTATGTGGCTGATGATGGCAAGCCTCAAATGACCCTGCAACCACCCGTGTTCCAGGTCGGTTTCCTACAGCCTCTCACTCCCGCACACCCGCCTTAGCAAAATGCTTAGGGGGCAGGGACTGGGCTAAAATAGGAAATCACACCGGTCATTAAAATGACTTGGAATCCTAACATTCCTAAGTACTTACAATGATCAGAGATAAAACATCCCGGATGGTAAAACAGGATTTTCCTATAATACACCGGGCCATCCCTGACGGTAAAATAGGATTTTTCCTATAATACACCGGGCCATCCCGGATGATAAACAGGACAAGTTCCTATGATACACCGGGTAGTCACCTTTAAAACAGGTCCATAAGACCAGATGTTCTACCAGTTACAGTCCTAAATCATTTGCTAAGGCAGGGATTTAGGTAGGTCAAAACTAGGCGGACACTGACAATCACAAACAGACATGCAAGTACAAAAACTAGTAAACAGTTAACGGAAAAGACGGTCTCAAGGACCTTTTCATTGATTAAGAACTATTTGTATAGGGCCTGGGGGGCAATTATAGTAGCCTCCCAAAAAAAACTACAATATAAAAGAAAACGGTTGGGGACCTCAATCGTCCACCTCGACCACGTCTTCGGTCTCCTCGGCCTCCTCTTCCAGGTTAATTCCTCCTCCCGGTGCAGAACCTCCACCCGGGGCAGCCTCCTCAGCAAGGCTGGCATCAGCAGCGGGGGCCTCGTCCATAACAGGACCTATATCCCTGAAGTTCGAATCAATCCCTTCGTAGGACGATATGTCCCACTCGGGGTGATACCGGGATATCTTACGCTTCAAATCTTCATAGCCCTAGAAGAAGCTGTCGTCGAATGCTTCTTCCCCAGCCCCAGTTGCCGTCACCTCTACCAGTTCTCTCTCCCGAGCCTCCGTCGTAGCTGTGCTGGCCCGACCAGCCTCTAGGTCGGCCTGGGTGGTAGCCAACTTGGCTTGAGTAGCACCAAGGCTCAAGGCCAAGCCCAAGCCCTTCACCTTGTCCTTCTCTACGGCCAGAGCGGTGCCCCTGGCCTCTGAGATCTCCCGCTTCTCAGATAAAGTGGCTTCAGCAGCAGCGGCCCTCCTGGCCAGGGAAGGTCGGAAGGACTCAGCCTTGGCAGCCATGCATCCGACATGCGAGAAGTTAAAATCGACAGGTCAGAGAACAAGCACAGTTGACAAAATAGTTGAAGAAAATGAAACAAAGGCAGGAGAACTCACCATGTGAGAGAGGCTGTACAGCCAGCTCTGGAAGACCTCGGGAGACATGTTTTCACATGCCTCCACTTAGCTGGGGAGCAAACCAGGCTTCACCCGGTCCCTGATCTCGGTCGAGGCAGCCATTGGTGCCATGGCCGGCACCCCCGCCCTGGGGGGGCAGTCTCCTTGACTACCACCACGTAGGGCGTTGAGGTCCCCACTGGCTCCGGACGGACACCGTGCCGGATCTGCCGCAGCGGTCACTCTCCACCCGGGGCCTCGGTGGCGGGCCTTTTTCCTTGTGCCACTGCCATTCAGGCGGCAGCAGCAGCAGCGGCAGCGACCTACCTCTCCCTCAGTTGCTCCATGTTTTTCTTCGGGGCCATCTCTACAAGAAAAGAAAAAATTGAATAGTTAATAACCAATGTAGAAGACGAGGAAGGAGCATCACGGTAGCCTGTAGAGTCCGAGCACTTACCAGGGAGGATTGGGGAGAATACTGGAGCTTCTGTGGGCTGAGCTGGGTCGTTAGTAGCTCAGAAGTCGCCGGTCCTAGTCAACATGTTCCAGATCTTTACTGGCCGGTCTGCCAAACTCCTGATCCTGACTTGGCACTTGTCGGGAATGCTCAGTGGGCTACTGAGAGATGGGCCCCATCAAGAACCTCCAACCGTTCGGGGCCAACTGGCCCGGGGCAATCCCCAAGTAGATCAGGACATCCCGAGTGACCGGATGGAGGGAGAAGTGAAACCCGCCATGAGGATGTCCTCATATAGGGTAGTAAAACCCTGCTGGTAGATTTGGGCCCCACCGACACTCACCGCCAAGGAGCAGTAGTCAGGAAGGCTATATCTATCCCTAATGCCCCCGAGATCTTCAGTACGTAATGTGGACATGATGAATTCACTAGAGAAGGCCACCTTGGGGTCGGGTTTCCCTGGTGTCTCGTCGCTTGAAACCCGGGAAACGGAAGGGACAGGGGCTTCCTGGTCTGACTCATCATCGGAGAGACAGATCTAGATTCTTCCATCGCTTTGGTGGTCAGAGGGGGGTACGGACGGCAGACTCAGACTTGTGTCCGGCTCCTCTAACCCGGACCGCTCATCCTCCGATCAGGAGGATGAGTTAAAACCAGAGTGGCACATTTTTGAGGTTTCTGTAACGGGGCCAGAAAGAAGGTAACGACCAAGGTATGGGTCAGGAACCCCGAGCCTGGTATACAGAGGGGGTAAGGTCACTAACCTAAAAGGCAAAGAGTGGATGGTACTTAGCACTAGATGGCACTCTCTCAAGACTACTCCGGGGTCAACCGCTTGGTTTAACTGTCATAAGGTTCCACCTGACTTAAAGAAACAACAGAACCTAAGGAGGAAGAAATCCCACTCCCGCTCAAAGCCTACCGGGTTCGCTCGCTCTAGCCTCACTGCGGAAAGAAAAGAGTGACAAATTGAAGCTCGGAAAGGAAAGGGACTTACAGGAATCAACGCAAGAAAGGGCTCGAAAATCTTGATCGAGAAATGTTTGATCTCAAACCGCTCGGGAATATGTGTCTTTGCAGCAAAGAGTTGAGAAATGAACAAGTGTTCCTTTATATAGGAACTACGGACGGTTTAGATCAAAACAGATCCAATGGCTCGTGAGCTTTCCAGCCCAAAGTGGCCGACAGTTGTCACCTCGGGTATGCGAAGCGTCGTCTCAAAAGGCGTGTGCATTAAATGCACGATGAGATAATTTAGTTACCGTATAAACGGTCTGGTTACACCCATGCTGGTATCGTTCGATCATGACTAGGCTAGTCACAAGCTAACACATGGTGTAGGTAGGACTCGGGCCCATAAAGTCACCGCTCGGTCCATACCCCGGCTGACCATAATGACCGGTCTCACTCCGGTTTGAGTCCCCGGGCTTTTACCGGATGGTTACTTGGAAGCAATCTTAATTTTCAAACTCCATCTGATGGGACATCACATCAACTCTGAAAATGGGGGGTAGCTGATACGCCCAAAAATATTCTTCTACAAGTTAAACCTACACGTCAGCTGCTAAGCACCCTGATTATCCGGCAAGGGAGCCTATGGCCCACTGATCCCGGGATCTTTCGAGTGTTACCGCTTGGGATGCTCGCACAGCCCGGGAATGCGGCTAAGCAGTTCTCCACAAGGTGCAGATTGACAGCCAAGTTACTCAGCAGTTTCCTAAATTGGTCAGAAGACTAATGGAAGGTGTAAATAGTTTCCTAAGTCATTTAAGAAACCTCTATGATTGGTGCTCATCAACTTGCAATTAGATTAGGCTTCCTTATCTAATCAGTTGCCTAATGCGGGTGGTCTCTTGCACCTTTAAAAAGGGCCACTCACCTCCATCAAGAGGATGTCATTCTTAACTAAAAGAATAGCATATACATTCATCTCATATGCATACACCCAGCCGGAATTACTGGTAGTGCCGCCCCAATTATTGGCTCACCAGGCCCGCCGATTGATTCGAGGTGAAAATTGCATATTTATAGTGTATTATATGGTCTTATATGCATACTTTTATCCCCAAAGTCCCTATATTTAGGTGCATTCTAATAACAATGTTCTTTTTATTGTGTTAATGCTAAAACATATGTTTATGCGTTGTTTTATAGGTATTAGAATATAAATCAATGAAGTGGAGCTAAAGAAAAGTGATTCTGGTGAAGAGAACAACGGAAGCAGCTGAGAAAATGCCAATTTTGACACTGAAGACTTCAGATTTGAAAGCTTTTACCAGAGATATGAAATGTAGATCTTTGCATTACGGTCACGTGGCCGCAAATAAGAGGTTAATCCGGGTCCGAGCGAAAGGTTATGGCCATTCTCCCATCAGTACGCAAAGCTGTCAAAATCAGAGAAGTTCAAACGATTGAGGAGAGTTCAATCGATCGAACTAAGCTCGATCGATCGAACTTTATATTCACCCAAAAGTTGTGTAAACTCTGTGAGAACCCTATATATAAGTCGTTTTGACGCCAGACGAAGGGAGGACGCTCAAGAACGCGAAAAACAGCAGTTTATGGTAGTTTTTGGGTTAGATTAGGAGTAGGTTAGGTTAGATTCATATTATTTTTCCTCTTTTCCATTGCTATACTAAATATTGTTGAAGATTTCAAGTTTGTTTCAAGTTATAATCAGATTATTATAGGTTTTTCCTTCCCTTTTCTTTATTTCATTGTTTATTACTCTAGTTATTATGATCGCCTTAGTTCACTGTTTCTGTACTAGTTTTATTATGTTTCCGTAGTTTAGACGTTGGGAATATGTGATGAAATATTGATTCCCAACCTCTGCCATGCAATCTTTAGAAACCTTGGGCTCGATCGATCGAAGGTATTTCGATCGATCGAACCAGAGCCATAGTCAAGCGATCGAAGGCATTTCGATCGATTGAAGGATGATGCAGTCCGATCGATCGAGAGCGCTTCGATCGATCGAACTTGCTAATTCCTGAGATTATTCTTTTAAGTATTCCATGACTTTCTGTTTTAGAAATCTGTCATCAAATTGTCCCAATAAGCTCAGTTTGTCACAACAGTTTTTAGAACTTAAAGCCTTAAGGCTATTTTCTTCAATGACTTTTGAAAACCACTTTGAATGCTAACACCATTTAGAGTGCAAGTAATTACCATTGTTTTAAACCGTCTTTCAAGTATTTTAAATCACTTGTGATGATGTAGTCCCAGTCATGAAAGGGCTATTGATTCTTTATCTTTAGAAAAATACGGAATACTGAAAAGGGATCTACTCCATAGAGCGTTAATGAATATGCATGGTAGATGGTTAGGATCAATGTGGATTCTCGTGTTTCCAACACCTTTAGTTTATATGTTTAATTAGTTATGTTTCTTTATGCTTTAGTTTGTTATTTAGTTTAATTTAATTAATTAGGATTTGTCAGAACCTTCACTCTTACAATTCAATTTTTCTATTTCTTTAGGTTGTAACTTAGTAGATATTTTTCTTGTTCCTTCCCTGTGGGATCGACCTGGACTTATCCAGTATTACTTGCACGATCACCTACACTTGGGTGTTGCACAAGAGCGCACAACTTTTTAGTCGTGTCAAGTTTTTGGTGGCGTTGCCAGGGAAGGCAACTAGGTTAGGATTTTACTAAGTTATTTCCAATTTTTCTTACTTTTCAAAAAAAAAAAAAAAAACTTTTGGACTTTTTCTCTCACAAGATAAAAAATAAATAAATAAATAAAATTCCTATTGTTTAAAAATTTTGAGTGAATATGTCTTATCTATATTATCCTCCATACAACACAAATGCCACCAATAGCTACACATTTGAAAATCAAAATAACTATCCTCCAAGTTGGCAAGCACCCACTTATGATGTAGATTATCAACCTGATTGCTACCAACCACCACAATGGGAAAACAATAGTGGTAGTCCCCCGTATTATCAAACGTATCAAGAACCTCCATATGGAGAGTTCCATCAACTGCAATGGGGATATAACCAAGATAATATTGTAGGATATAGTAGTAGTTCTCACGATTACCAAATGTACCAAGACTTTCCTTCTGGAGAGTCTTGTCCACAAACACAATGGGAAGGGGACTATTACCAACAACAATGGGGCGAAACTTCGTATAGTAATAATGAGGAGAATAACCAAGTTGAGGATAATGGTATGTTAAAATTACTACTTAGTGAAATGAAAAGGCTAGATAGTGCACTAGATAAATTAGAAACTAGATATCAAGAAGCATATGCTAGCCAACTTTTAGAAGACTATACCAATCCTTCAACACTACAACCTAAATTTCAAGACACTAATAATGTAATGGAATTGGAGGATAATGACGGGTGTATAATAATGTCTAAACTCCAAAACCAAACCATTGAGCATGATATTGTAGAACCATCTTCTCCTCAATATGCAAACCCATACATCAACTCCTTCACTGCCTGGATAAAGTTGCACAATTCCTTTGTCCAGAGAACCTCAATAGATGACATATATAGTGAGGAGAGTTACACGGATGAGAATGAGGTTTTTACAGATAATGAGAGTTTAGGAGACTGCACGCAATTAGGAAATGATGAGTCCCCTGTTGACTCTACCCCTACCTTTGATAGTGATCCTAGGGAGGACATAATTGAAAAATCTAAATCCTGTTTAGATTCATGTGATATTCATGAACCCTCACCTCTTTCGGCCGAAGAGGTGGTGTCACCAAGTTACCCATCACATATCCTCTCTATTAATCAAAACTCTCATCCCAAGCTTAAAAGTTATGTGTACCCCACTATTGAACAAAAAGAATGTGTTGTAGAAGAGGATGATAAGGATTCTAGCACATGTAATTCGCAAAATTTTACATTTCAAAATTTTGTGAGAGAGGATTTGGAAAATATTAGGCCCACTTTAGATGATCTTAAACTTCAACAAGAAGCTAGTAATCTGCTAGACTACTTGACCTTCTTGAGTAATAATGATATTGAGGCCCAAATAAATAGTTTTATCCAAGTCCAGTCGAAATCAATGTGCATAGAACAGAAATTAAATTCCTATGATCATATTTCTATAGATTCTGTTCTAGGACAAGAGGAGGGTAATAAAACTTTATTAGAACATCACCTAGACCCTGCTCCTTTTATCAAACCGTGGCCACCTCCTTGTATTAAAATAGAGGCCGTTATAGAAAATACCAACACCAACGATCATTTTTTGAGTATAATTCATAAAAAGTGTGGTATACCTCTTATAACTGTCCACAAAATATTTGGAAGCCATAGATTTTGCATCATCTCCTCTGACCTTGAGCCTGACATTAGTTGGGGGGAGTTGCATATTTATGAGGATCCCTACATTCTTTTCACTATTAAATTATTTCATTCGGAAGATCCTCAAAAATTTCGGTTACTACTTTATGATAAAAATCTTGATTAACCAGATTCATTTACTGAGTAATTCTATTATATTCTCTATTTTTCTTGTTGCTACTAATGATTTTGTAGGTAACTTGAAAAAAAATTGGATATGAATGCTTCGAGGTAACATCCTTCCTTCTCTCGCTTACTTTACATGTCCATGTGCTTAGTTTAGAACATTGAGGACAATGTTCAGGTTTAGTTGGGGGGGAGTGAGTCATTGCATGCCTCGTTTCTTTCTTTTTATGCTTTAATGTCAATACACCTGCTAAGCAACATGACTCAGTCAGTTAAAAATGTCAAAATTTAAAAATTTAAAAATGTCAACATGACTCAGTAAATTAAAATTGTCAAAAATTTTAAAATTTATAATTTTATTTTTAAAGATAATAAAATGCTTCTTGTATTTCTCCCTTAGTTAATGTAGTTAGTTATGATGCATTGGTGTTATTTTCTGTACGTTACTAGTATGTAATACACAATGATAGTTTGTTTACTATCTTAGTTATAGTATGTTTTATGCCTTTTTAATCTTCAAACAACTTTGAACACGTTGTGACAACCTTGTACTTAGCTAAAATGGATTAGTAAGCATAGCTTAGGTATCTTGAGAGACTGTAGTGGAGACTAATAACCCAAGTGAGCTTTTGTGCCTTTCTTTATTCTTGAGGGTTTTATAAAATTACTCTTACTTTTTGAAAAGCGTATTAATTCGTTGAAAGTCTCATTTTTCTTCTTCATTTTGACTGATCACTAGAAGGGAACGTTCAGGATTTACCAAAATTTAGAGCTCTTGAATTTACTGAAATGAATAATCCTATGAACTTAGAAGATGATTTAGGCCATCTTTTGACCTTACACGCATAATACAGCCTTGGCCTACCTCTGTGTTATTCCTTTACTTCACCTCTTGAGCTTATCATAATTGTCTTGTCTTCACAATCCTTAAGTCTGTACTTAACTCCAAATTAGGAGTTCAAGCCTCAGTTCTTTATATGGGTGTGATTGGGATGTGTTGACATGACAAGAAGTTTGGTTGTGTGAATAAGGGAAAGTTGGCAAAGAGAAAAAATGATGAAAAAAAAATAAAGAGAAAGAAAAAAAGAAAAAAAAAAGAAAAAGAAAAAAAAAGGCATAAAAAGAATAAAAAAACGTCAATGGTTGTTACAAAAGAAAAAAAATAAAAGAAAGAAGAGTGTGGGAATGAAAAGAAAAAGAAAAAAAAAAGAGAGATTGGAGATGTGGGGAAGTTTGAAAAGTTGTAGTAGACATTCCAATCACATCCTTGGACCCAATTGACAATCACAAGTCTCTTTCTTCTTTCACCTAACGCCTCTTTTTCAAAGTCCTGATGAATTTAAGTAAATTGGATTTGAAGTTAAGGTAATGAGAGAGTTCTCCACGGTATCTCGCTCTTCTAATGAAAAGTATCCTTTCATGAGACTTTGTGCACTATAAAATATCCGTTTTTCTATTTAGATATGAGAAGCATTAGATTCCATTTACATTTACTCTTTATAGCTTCCATATCATGAGTGATAATTATTACACCCAATTCGGAGTGATTTCATCTTGAGAGTGTAATCCCGGTAAGAGTTGAGTCAAAATGAACGTCTTGATAGCATCTTAGGTTATGCAAGCTTTGAAATTAAAGTTTTGTATTTTGCTTGTCCATTCACACACGCACTTGAAGATTAATAGATATGGAACATTCTAATGACTTTGATAGTAGATTAACTGTAATGTGTATGTTGCATTGCTATGGCTTACGAGAGAGTTTCATGAGATTGTTGAGCTTAACTATATTGCTAAATGAGAGAAAAATTTCTTGAAAACATTTAAATGAGAACCATTACCATAAACATGAATTTTGTGGGTAAATTCACTGCAAACCCTCACGAGACAACACTCGTCCACTAGGGGGAACCTAGGGATTTAAAGGTTTGTTGCATACGCTAAATGCAATCGCGATTCCTGCGAAAGTGATTTAGGATTTTTACTTTCTTTTGTTTTCGATTGTTAGAGTTAATTAAACATTGTTGTAGTTTGCTTCATTGCTAGGGACTAGCAACGAGCTACTTGGGGGGTGTGATTCGAGGTGAAAAGTGCATATTTATAGTGTATTATATGGTCTTATATGCATACTTTTATCCCCAAAGTCCCCATATTTAGGTGCATTCTAATAACAATGTTCCTTTTATTGTGTTAATGCTAAAACATATGTTTATGCGTCGTTTTATAGGTATTAGAATGTAAATCAATGAAGTGGAACTAAAGAAAAGTGATTCTGGTGAAGAGAACAACGGAAGCAGCTGAGAAAATGCCAATTTTGACAATAAATACTTCGGATTTGAAAGCTTTTACCAGAGATATGAAATGTAGATCTTTGAGTTACGGTCGCGTGGCCGCAAACGGGAGGTCAATCCGAGGTCCGAGTGAAGGGTTATGGCTATTCTCCCATCAGTACGTAGAGCTACCAAAATCAGAGAAGTTCAAGCGATTGAGGAGAGTTCAATCGATCGAATCTTCGATCGATCGAACTGAGCTCGATTGATTGAACTTTATATTCACCCAAAAGTTGTGTAAACTCTGTGAGAACCCTATGTATAAGTCGTTTTGACGCCAGACGAAGGGAGGACGCTCCAAAACGCGAAAAACAGTAGTTTAGGGTAGTTTTAGGGATAGATTAGGAGTAGGTTAGGTTAGATTCATATTATTTTTCCTCTTTTCCATTGCTATACTAAATGTTATTGAAGATTTCAAGTTTGTCTCAAGTTACAATCAGATTATTACAGGTTTTTTCTTCCCTTTTCTTTGTTTCATTGTTTATTACTCTAGTTATTATGATCGCCTTAGTTCACTGTTTCTGTACTAGTTTTATTATGTTTCCGTAGTATAGACGTTGGGAATATGTGATGAAATATTGATTCCCAACCTCTGCCATGCAATCTTTAGAAACCTTGGGCTCGATCGATCGAAGGTATTTCGATCGATCGAACTAGAGCCATAGTCAAGCGATCAAAGGCATTTCGATCGATTGAAGGATGATGCAGTCCGATCGATCGAGAGCGCTTCGATCGATCGAACTTGCTAATTCCTGAGATTATTCTTTTAAGTATTCCATGACTTTCTGTTTTAGAAATTTGTTATCAAATTGTCCCAATAAGCTCAGTTTGTCACAACAGTTTTTGGAACTTAAAGCCTTAAGGCTATTTTCTTCAATGACTTTTGAAAACCACTTTGAATGCTAACACCATTTAGAGTGCAAGTAATTACCATTGTTTTAAACCGTCTTTCAAGTATTTTAAATCACTTGTGATGATGTAGTCCCGATCATGAAAGGGCTATTGATTCTTTATCTTTAGAAAAATACGGAATACTGAAAAGGGATGTACTCCATAGAGCGTTAATGAATATGCATGGTAGATGGTTAGGATCAATGTGGATTCTCGTGTTTCCAACACCTTTAGTTTATATGTTTAATTAGTTATGTTTCTTTATGCTTTAGTTTGTTATTTAGTTTAATTTAATTAATTAGGATTTGTCAGAATCTTCACTCTTACAATTCAATTTTTCTATTTCTTTAGGTTGTAACTTAGTAGATATTCTTCCTATTCCTTCCCTGTGGGATCGACCTGGACTTATCCAGTATTACTTGCATGATCACCTACACTTGGGTGTTGCACAAGAGCGCATAACTTTTTAGTCGTGTCACCGGTGATCTGCTAGTGCAGCGCACTGATGCACCCGTGGACGTAGGTCACCTTATTAATGGGGCCGAACCATATACAATTGATTGTGTCACAATATCTCTCTTCTTATTCCCTCTTACAAATTTTTGGCATCATCAGAGAATAAACAACGAGTTAATGCGCTATTTCAATGACATTCAACAAACACAAGATGTATTGATAACCCTCTAAAATGAAAAGATAGGCTCAAAAGCTCACTGGGTCTAGTCTCCACACTATGTGTTATCTAGAGATCTGAATTATATTACAATTCACATCAAACATGCATCTATTTGACTACGTGCAATGCATAGCTTTGTGTGCAAATCTATGATATAAAATTATGATTCGAACGATACATAACCTAAAATGTCGCATCATGACTTCAGCAAATATTTAACCACATCTTTCCTTGTTTACAATTGTATAACAATCCAAGTTACATAACAAGAAGTATCGACTCGAAATTGCAAAAACGTAGGTAACATTATTTAATAGAGCACAAGTATAAAAAAAATTTTGAAAAATTGGTGCATAATAATGTGCATGTGAGTGCATACCCCCAAACCTAAACCTTTCATTGTCCCCAATAAAATAATAAAATGAAAGAAAGGAGAGTACATAAGGAAAGAACGAAATTACCTCGATCTTAGCAATCACAAACCAGGTAAATGTATATGAATATGGTGATAAAGTTCAATTGCTCCAAATGGAGACACTAATTCACCCGTCAACACTTACAAAAACAAGAAAAACAAAAAAAAAAAATATGCAAATAACACTAGCTAATGTAAAACTAAATATGCAATGCAAAAGATCAAACACAAAATGAAAAAAAAAACAAAAAACTTAATATAATAAAAAAAGAAACAAAATAAACAAAAGTAACAAACAAAGAAATACTCAATCTAAAAGGGGCCTAATAGAGCAAACAAAAAGGAGGTTGGGAGTGAGAAGAAAAGAACAAAAGAGAAAAAAAACACAAAAATACCCCTTTGTGCGAGCAAGCCGCACGAGCGACCTTTGCACGTGCGAGTGCCTCCACGATGTAGATCTGAGGCATGTTTTAAGGTTCATAAACAATATTTTGTAGTCGACAGATCGCGCAAGCAGGCCGCTCGGTTGATAGGCCCTCGTGCATGCAATTTGTGGCGCGACATGAATCTGAGGGTATATATAAAAAAAATTGAAAGTTTTTTCCTAAGATAAAATCTCGCGCGGGCGACATGTCCTATTTTTCTTTTCTCTTCCTTTCAATGTAAATAAGTTCAAAATAAATTGACCCCGACCACCAAACCTGTCCAAAACGACCAAAACTGACTCAAAATGACCCAAAAAGTGTATAAAAATGATAAAATAAAATGATAAAAGCTTGAGTTGCCTCCCAAGAAGCGTTGTCTTTTACATCTTTAGCTAGACCATTCTAGCTCAAGACTCATGGAGGTCGAAATTCGGACATTGTACCCTTGAAGACATTAAGGATACTCCAGTGAAAAACAGAAATAATGTCATTATTTTTTAACTCGAGCAACGGTTCCCCCTGATCATGTTCAAATTGATTTCTCACCTTTTGAGTAAATTCATCATTAGGATCCAGGTTATCAGGATTTTTTTGTTCATTGTGCATAATCTCCTTTCCTTTATTCATGTTTATTATGTTATTGGGTTCATTAGCTTGTCTAACCTCACTCTCTGCCACACATGGGTAATCCTCATCATTAGGAGGTTGGTCAATAGCATTAAAAACATTTAATTTTAGGTTCATATTCCTAAACAAAACTTTCATTACCCCCGTTCAACAGTTTATACGTGTGTTGGTTGTGGCTAAGAATGGACGACCAAGAATGACTGGAGTATGTTTCCTAGCATCTATCACCGGTTCGGTGTCAAGGACCATGAAATCGACAGGATAATAAAATTAATCAACTTTTACCAAGACGTCCTCGACGATTCCTCTAGGGATTTTAATAGAATGATCTACCAATTCTATGGTAGCGGCCGTGCATTTAAGTTCACCTTGACCTAATTGTTTGTAGATGGTGTAAGGTAAGAGATTAACACTTGCTCCCAAGTTGAGGAGAGCTCGATGAATGATAGTGTGAGCTATGATACATGAAATCGTTGGTGTACCTGGATCCTTATACTTTTGAGGAGCATGTTGGAAGATTGAACTTACTTTTTCTGTTAGGAAGACCTTTTTCAGAGTATGACTGCGCAACTTGTGCTTTTGAGTGCACATGTCTTTTAGACATTCAGCATAAGCAGGAATTTGTTTTATAGTGTCGAGGAATGGAATATTGATTTTAACTTGTTTAAATACCTCGAGTATATCTTTAGTTTTCAACTCTTTCTTTGAAAAATGTGATGGTTCCTCAATGTTTGGTGGGAAAGGCAGTTTCGGAACATGATTAATTGGGACCGTTTTATTTTCTTTCCTAATTCGACTCATGTCCTCACCTTTCTCTTGATTCAAATTAGTGTTCACATTTTTCTCACTCTCATTCGGAATTTCAACAACTTCCTCTTCTTGAATAGTCATCCTAGTCGAGATGGCATTTACTTGCTCACTCGAACCCCCCTTCTCGTATTGTCCCTTAGGGTTTTGAATAGTTTGACTAGGCAACTTACCCTCATTTCTACGACTCACCACATTAGCTATTTGTCCCACTTGGGACTCAAGTTTCGCAATGGATTGTGTGTGAAAGTGCACTATTTGTGCTTGTGCTTGAACTTGCATTTCGATATTCTTAAGGGATGCCAACACATTCTCCTCAAAAGAGTTATCCCTTGGAGGGTTAGGATTAGGACGGGGGTGTTGGTATTGACTTTTTTGAAATTGGGGTCGATAATTATTAGGAAAATTAGCTGTAATAGGATTATAACTATTTCGTGGGAATTGTTGAATACAGTGTATGTGTAGCTCCACGAATTCTGGAAATTGAGACACAAATGGACATTCAAGTGTAGAATGCGAAGGATCGGAACATATTTAAAAATTTCATAAGAGGGTGAGCTCGATGTTTGGTCCATTGTCATAAATCGGTCAAGTTTTTTAGATAGTTCTTGTATTTCGATTGAATGACTTGACTCAAAATGCTCCTCTCGCTTGGGTTTAGGTGGAAGACACCCCTCAGGACATACCGGCAGGACTTGATGCATCGAGTTTTTACTTAATGTTTCAAAAATATTTCATGCCTCATCGGCGCTTTTGCGTAGGAAGGTACCCGCACAAACGCCATCGATGGTATTACGAAGTGAGGGAACAAGTCCCTCGTAGAAGATCTGTACCAATTGCCACTTGGAAATTTGATGATGTGGGAAAGAGCGCAATAATTCTTTAAATTGTTCCCAAGTGTCATAAAGCGTTTCCCCATCTTGCATCACAAAGTTCTTTATAGATTTTCTTATTTGATTAGTTCTTGTGATGGGGAAAAACTTTTGTAAAAATGCAGTATGTAATGCTTCCCATGTTTTAATAGTGTTTGGCTCATGAGATTGGAGCCAATACTTAGCTTTTTCCTTTAAGGAGAATGGAAAGAGACGCAATTTTAATTCATCATCAGTTAGATTTTGGATTTTCAATGTAGAGCATATGTCTTGGAATTGTCCTAAGTGATGATAAGGATCTTCTTTAATACGGCCATGGACTGAAGGGAGTAGCGCGATGGCAGATGACTTTATCTCAAAGTGAGATGATGTCACCTCCAATAATTCGATACATGCTTGTGGCGTATACGTCATAGGAATGAAATAATCTTTAAGCAGAGAAGGCACAGGTACATTAGGGTTATTTCCATTGTTTTGGTTGTTCCCATTATTTTTGTTGTTTCCAAAGTCGGCCATTGGAATAGATTGGATGTTAAGAGTTTGAGTTTTTCTTAAACATTTAAGTGTGCTTTGAATTTTGGCCTGAAACAACGACGACGTTTTCAGAGTTGATTCGTCATCTAATACCAACTGAACTCTAGAAGCTTGGGTTGAGGACCTATTGACTCTTAGGGTACGTTCAAGTTCAGGATTGAAAAATGCAATTCGGGTTTACTCGAACGCGTACCAAACATAAACTAAATAAAATGACACTACGACAAAGATTGACTTAACCAAATAAGGAAATAAACTACGTAAATAAGGAAAGCAAGCACATAACACTACTATGATGCATATAATTATCCTGTTATGCAGTGCTTCAAGTGAAAGTCCAGCGCCCCGGGTTTCCTAGCTAATGCATGTGCAAATCACCCCTAAACTAATACTAGTGCTTCTCAGTGCCCTGGCTTATAGTGGTTTGAAGCGAATTTTAAAGGAAACGATTTACTTGAATTGTTGCTTTTTTGCAATTTTTTTTTATTCGCATAAGCTCCTTTGATGTGCACCACTATTCCACTCCAACTTGGTATGATTTGATGACTTGCGAGCAGCAAAATACGGATAATTTTATAACGACTCGAAACAAAAACGAAAAAATAAGAAAAAGAAAACCTAATATAATATTTACGAATTAACTAAACTAAGATTCTAAAACTAAAGGTAGTAACTTGCAATCCCTGGTAACAGTGCCAAATTTGATCTTGTAAAATCAATATATAAAAGTATACTCTACTTTAAAAGATTTGTAGTGTAGAAGTAGAGGTCGAACCCACGGAGATTGAAATACTAAAAAAAAACACTTTATTTTAAAACCTAAACCTAGTTAATTAAGAAAAATAGAATTTTGATTACGATTTTAATTAAACTAAGAATAATGAAAGTAAATCTAAACTATGAAAGCAATTTAAAAGTTGTAAACGATATTTAAAGTGAACCTCAGATTGAAAATCCACCACTAGCTTCGTAATAAGGTTATCTATGCATTCAATTAGCTTATTACATTGGATGATAATGGGGAAATGTAGCTACAAGCCCAATTCCTCCTTCAAGAAGATAACTACGATTCAAGCATCAACATAATTCGTCTTCGGTTAGCACGGATTGTCTCACACTAAACTAGGGTTGTGGCACACTCCATCTTCCCTAGGCATGAACTATTCGACTACATGATATCACAATTTAATTAAGCACCATTACATGTAAATAATCCATGCAAGCACAGCAAATATAGACTATTGAGCACATCACATTCAAAATAGATCTAAGATAAGAATAAACTTTGAAAGCAATGATTTAATCAATAGAAGTATGATTTTATTATTAAAAAATCCTCTAAACATGTAATCATCATCCATACATAATAAATCTAAAGAAAAACATAAATAACACCCTATTACTTGGCTAGGGTTTCATTGAAACCCTAAATCTTAGTCTAAGCGGCCATAGAAACGATGAATGGCAAGAGGTTGATGGAGGAGGTCATGGGAATCCTTGGTCGTCTTCTTCTTTTCCTTGCTTTCCTCTCTTCAATTCCTGAAGTTTTTTGTTGTATATGGATGTATATAATGTTGTGTATATGTTGTGTAACCTCAAAGTTGATTTAGAATAAAATTTATATAGATTTTGGAAGGATTAGGAGGCTTTTCTAAGCCTAATCGCACTAAAACTACTGTTTTTATGTGTTTAGACGTCGTATGCTCAAACCACCTTCGCTGGGTACTTTAATTTGACGAAATACGCATTTTTGGTTTTTTCACAGGTCGCTCATGCGAGGTACCATTCACTACACTACGCACGTATCATAGAATTGCGATAACTTTTGACTCAGACCTCGTATTGACTCACCGTTTAAGGATACGTTTCCATAACTCGAAGATCTACATTTTATATCTCTGGAGAAATTTTTCAAATTTGAAGTATTCCTTGTCAAAATTGCAATTTACCGAGGCTGCTGCTGCATTCAACTTTCACCAGAATCAACTTTTGAGCCCAGAATGACTTCTGAAACCACTAATCATTGGATTTTAGTGCATTTTCATATTAAAGGTCCAAAACCTACAAAATATGGAATACTTATTAAAAAACTATTAATAACTAAATGAAATAGGCTAACAAAGCGTATCTTTAGGACTATAAATGGGAACTATTCGTCGCCGATCAATAATGTTTTACATGTTTTGGACATTTAATAATAACCTAAACACGCCCTAACAGATTATGGACATTCACTGCCAGAATTTGGAGAAGTCAGAGTTCGAGCTATTGAACACACTGAGTCTCAAGCGATCGAAATGACTTCAATCGATCGAGACCACCTTTACTTCAATCGATCGAGAATACTTCAATCGATCGAACGGCACTTTCTTCAAGCGATTGAAATGGCTAAAATCGATCGAACCTTTTAGAACTTGGATGTTTTCCTTGAAGTTTATAATTCATAATGCTTAGCTATTTTAATTAATGTTCCATATTCCTACTGTGTGATATTATGGATTTCAAGAATAATCAATACGATAATGAGATTGAGATGATGTGGTGAGAAACATAGTAGGGTTTGGAACGTTATTAGTTATGCGATGCAATAACGCGATAAGGTTTGAGATATAACGGTGGGTAACATTGGATAACCTGATGACGGAGTTAGTGGTGTATTAGTTACTTTCAAGGTTATGTTTAGTCGAGCTGATAATTCGCTCAGGTTGAATCCGACAAGTGAGTAATATGATTTAACTAGGATTCTGGAAGCTATGGCTACACAGTACTCGCAAGCATTCTTAAAAGCGGTGAACAGTAAGAGTTCTAAAAAGTGGTGAACAAGAATGGTAATGGCACGCCCATAGTTAGATTTTCTAGAGCTATGTGTGTACCATACTCACAAGCGTTCTTAAAAGCCATGAACAGTAAGAGTTCTTAAAAGCGGTAAAAAGAGTATGGGTACGTCCATAGGCTAGTCGTTATATGAGAACGATGTATGGTGCTCATAAGAGTACTTAAAAGATGTGAACAGTAAGAGTTCTTAAAAGTGGTGAACAGGAGCACTAGTATGTCGTGACTATATAATCAGTTTAGTATAGTCTGCTGGGATTAGTACAGTTAGTCTTTGAGTTGGATGATGATACGAATCGATTAATGATGTATCTAAATAAAAGAGGAAAAGATGTTATTAATATCACTGCTATATATTATGCATGACTAGTAATTACTTTATTTTTATGAAACTGTGTTAGTTAGTTCTCACTCAGCTTTCAGTAAGTTGATGGCCTTTATTGCTTGGACATTCCCTGTCCAGACTACCCTATTCATAACAATACAGGTGATGGAACCTACGATGATAGCTATTACCCAGAATTGGATTATGCAGAGGATGGCCCTACTAATGACGGTTATGCTGACGACTACCCTTACGCCAACTGAAGACCTGAAGATAGTTATATAGTTTATATTGCTGTTATTTCTATTGAACCTTATTAGTTTAGAAGGTACTTGGGCATATTTTGTCTCCAATCATGTTGTGATCCTGAGGACCACTCTGATATTGTAATGGATAGGATTGTTATTTTATATTCAGTTGTTTACTGTTCCTGTTTATTTTAGTTACTATGTGGTGTGGATAATTAAGTGACTTTCAACTGTCATTCCTTATGGACCCATAAAGGAAATTTATTTTTCTCCATTTTTGCTGCTCTGGGGCATAACAACATTTTTGGTATCAGAGCTTTAGGATGTGATACTTTCGTTCAATAACGATTCCACACCATCTGGTCCTAGTATTTTAAGATTTCTTGAGATGAGATATGATAAGATAAGTTCGTCCTTCTGATGATAGATAGTTTCCTTTACAGGTTAGCATGGATCCAGATTTCTACTTGTTTATAGATGACTCTTTTGACGGACATATTATTTATGGTGATATAGTAGAGCCAGCCATACTAGATATATACAAGAGCCACATCGCCAAACAGCAGTCGTTACTTAGAGGAAAAGATGTGGACTTCTTACTATATTATAGGCACGACACACCTGACAGAGATACGTATGGACGCATATCACTACGCTATGACCAGAGCAGCCATATACCAAGAGATGGCTAGATTGATTCAGAGTAAGTCGGAGGTAAACAAAATTGAGTTGTGAGCTATTATAGTCAGGCCTGTCCCACCAGTACCGGTAGCCTTACCATCACCGATACCCATTGTACTAGTTCCAAAGCCTGAGCTAATTCAGGGTACGGAAGAACCAGAGCCAGAGGATGAGCATCCTGACGAGGATATCGATAGGGATGGGGAGGAGGAGCTTGAAAAATATATGTATTCTTTTTCCTCTAGGGAGTAGGTTATTTTGTTGATTTGGAATAGTGTTATTTTGTAAAATATTTGGGTTTCTTTTCTCACTAAATGTGAAATCTTTTGGTCTATCTCTAGAGAATACTCGAATCACTGAATTATTTTCTCATGTAGACACTACTTAAGAATGGTTGCCCAGCTAGTTGGATTTATGATGGGTGAGGCTGCATTAGTAAGAGCATTAGACATACCTGATGGATTTACTAGTGTGGCTGGCGACATCTCTAATCAGACAAAGATGGCAGAGGAAGTAGTTGTGGATTAGGATATTGGAGTGGTAGTCGGAGATCTTGCCGCACCAGTTGAGGACGTTCCCCTTGAGAAGATGGATTTCGTTTCGGAGTATGAGGCACCACCAGCAGGATCAAACCCTGACGATTTTTTAGTCAAGATCTAGAGGGTTTAGTTTTTGTTAGTGTTTATATCAAGATATATTGTCCACATAATTTTTGGGAGATAGAAAGATAGCTATTTGACCATAGCTTTGTATAGATATTACTAGTAGTAGTAGTATTGTAAATAGCTGACTTTAGTACTGTTTTAGCCTATGTCCCATATGGTATCCAATTTGACTAGTGTGTACTATGCGGTATATCTTTAGATATATATATATGAGCAGTACTTTTGATATATCGATGAGAACTGTTAATTCTTGTTGCTTCTCGCTCTATCTTGATTTCGTTTCTACGAGAAGACTTTTAGCTTATCAATAAGTCTTTTGTAGATGCACCTCCCTAGCATACTATGGTGGAACCTTTCAGAAATCATCAAGCTCGTATTGGAGCACCTATCCCTGAAGGAATGGATCCATCTAGAGTCTTTGAAGCTTTTATGCAAAGGATGGAACATGTACGCGATACCTACAACCATACTACCAATCAATGACCTGTCTAACCCCCAGTGGTACAGTTTCAGCAAAGACAAACCGGAGACAAGTTACTGGCACATTTTTGTGGACTATGTCCCGAGAAGTTCAATGGATTAATAGAACCATGGAATGCCAAACAATGGATAAGAGACATGGAATTGATCTTTGAGGCGTTAGAGTGCAGTGAATAGGAGACACGTCGCCTTGCTATGTTTCAGCTCACCTATGTTGCCGCAGATTGGTGGGAAGCTGAACGAGACACTATTAGGATAGATGCTGCAAGGGCGATGCCTTGGGAAATGTTTAATGAAAGATTTTTGGAAAAGTACTTCCCAGAAGATAAGAGAGATCAACAGGAGAGGAATTTTCTCAATCTGGTCCAAGGAGGATGGAGTGTACAGGAATATACTACCCAATTTGAGCGATTGTCTCGATTTGCTAAACATATGATAGACACTCCACCAAAAAAGGTGAATAGATTTTACCAAGGATTGAACCCCCACCTCAAACATATGATGGTTGGTCATTTGAACCATTCGTTTGAGGGGATCATCAAATTTGCTATAGGGTTGGAAAAGGATGCTTATCCAGTACAGCAACCAAAGATAAATTGAACTCAATCGTCAAGAGTTTTTCAACAACAGAGTTTCCAAAACTAACCACCAACCCAAGGTTGGAGACCTCAGGGTAATTTTCAAGAGAATAAGAGAACCTGGGAGGGAACCAAGAAGACTCAGTATAGCTATTCTCAATCCCAATCATATCACCCGTATGGACCACAACCTCAGGCATTGCTAACAGCCACTCCAAATAATAACGAAGGATGTTTTAATTACGGAAAGCCAACGCACATTGCCAAGTTCTGCACAGTCCCCAGAGGTAATCACTGAATGGATGCTATCTGCTAAAATTGCAACAAGCCAAGACATTTAAGCATAGATTGACGTGTACCATGAGGAGGATACTAGATGGTGCCAATTCAAGAAATCCAAGGACCCCCAGATCAAACAAGGATGAATGCGATCATCCCAACGGAAGCAGGCTTTAATGCTGATGAGTAGCAACATCTGGAAGGTACACTTGTACTCTTTCATAGTTAAGTTAAAGCTTTTTTTCGATACTGGAGCTACACCTTCATTTATTACTATTAGGATTGTACGTTAGTTGGGTTTAGAACCCTAGATACTTGAGCCAACACTTAATGTTGTGTCACCATTGGGAATGACTATTAAGTTGGATAAAGTGTGTAAGGATTTCCCATTGACCATGGGAGATAGGAATCTTCTAGCAGACTTTGTAGTTCTATCGATGTCAGAGTTCGACATTATCCTAGGGATAGATTAGTTGACTAAGTACATTACCAACCTGGATTGCCCTACTAGGACAATTGTGTTTCCTATACCTAGAGGACCAGCGATCAGATTTCAGTGTCAGCCGCCAAGTGACATGTTCCTTACAAGTTGGTTAGCTAAAATTAGGAGTAAAGGTACGAAACTCACATTGGATTAGATTCCTACCATACAAGACTTTGAGGATGTATTCTAGGATGTTAAAGGACTTCCACTGAAAAGAAAAATTAACTTCTATGTGGAACTAGTACCTGGAACGTTACCAATATCTAAGACTCCATATAGGATGGTGCCAACTGAAATGTTGGAACTGAAGAAGCAAGTTCAAGAACTTGAAGATTTAGGATTCGTTCGTCCGAGTACATCACCTTGGGGAGCACCAGTTCTGTTTGTGAAGAAGAAGGATAGAACACTTTGACTCTATATAGACTACAGGGAGTTGAACAAGGTTATGATCAAGAATTGATACCCACTACCTTAGATAGATGATCTATTCGACCAGTTACAAAGGTCAAGGATCTTCTCAAAGATTGATCTATGTTCGGGATATCATCAACTTTTACTTCGACCAAAGGATGTAAAAAGACTAGATTCAGGACAAGACACGGGCATTATGAGTTTCTAGTTATGCCTTTTGGACTGACAAATGCTCTAGCAATATTCATAGACTTTATGAATAGAGTATTCAGACCATATCTGGATCAATTAATTATAGTGTTCATCGATGACATATTGATCTACTCAAAGATGAAGGAGGATCACAAGAAACACTTACAGATTGCTCTATAGACTCTTCGAGATAGCAAACTGTATGCAAAGTTCAGCAAGTGCAAATTTTGGCTACAAGAGGTCAAGTTCTTGGGACATGTTATATCTCAGGACAATATCTTTGTGGACTCATCTAAGATTGATGCAGTCTTAAGCTAGAACAGACCAACCAATGCAACGGAGGTCAGAAGTTTTCTCGGCCTAGCAGGATATTATCAGAGATTTGTCAAAGGATTTTCCAAGTTAGCAAGACCTTTGAAGAATTTGATGAGAAAGGAGATGAAGTACGAATGGACAGACAAATATGAGAATGCATTTTAGGAGTTAAAGGAAAGATTGACTTCTGCACCAGTACTTGCAATACCTAAAAGTGGATAAAGATATGTAATTTATAGTGATGCATCACACCAAGGACTTGGTTGTGTACTTACGTAAGACAGGAATGTTATTGCATATGAATTAAGATAATTGAAGGTACATGAGAAGAACTATCCGACACATAATTTGGAATTGGTAGCAATAGTGTCTGAATTAAAGATTCGGAGACACTATCTCTATGGAAAAAAGTTTGATCTATCTTTCGAACATAAGAGCTTGAAGTATTTGTTCTCTCATAAGGAGTTGAACATACAACAACGAAGATGAATGGCGATACTCCAAGACTATGACTTTTCATTACAATAGCATCTAGGTAAAGTAAATGTCATAGCAGATGCTTTGAGTCGTAGACCTCAACTAGTAATCGTTGCATTGTTAATTCGAGAATGGCAAGCATTGAAAGTTTTAGCTAAATTTGATCTTCAGCCAGTTGAACCAATGGAAGGACAACATTTTGGATGTCTTATGGTGCAGCCAACACTGATCAGCCGTATCGTAGAAGCTCAACAGACGACGAAAGATTTGAAGTTATGGTTCACCAAGATGCCAGTAAAAGAACCAGATGTTTGGAGTATTGGTATAGACGAAGCCTTATAATGTAAAGGTAGACTCTGTGTGCCTGACAAAGAAAATCTCCAAAAAGAAATACTGGATGATCATCTTGGAGGTACGAAGATGTACAAGGATCTAAAAAGAAATTTGTGGTGAAAAGGAATGAAGATGAGTAGCTGAGTATGTATCTCAGTGTTTTACATGTAAACAAGTAAAGGCAGAACATCAAAAACCACCTAGATTACTACAACCGTTGTCGATTCCCCAAAACACATCACCATGGATTTCGTGGTAGGATTGTCGAAGTCACAGCAGAACCACGAAAAAATTTGGGTAATTGTGGATCGACTGACAAAGACAGCACATTTTATTGCCTAAAGTATGATGTATCCAGTGGAACTTTTAAGCCAGATGTATCTATAGCACATCGTACAATTACACGGTGTACCTGTTTCTATTGTGTGAGATAGATATTCGCGCTTTACTGCAGAATTTTGGAAGAGTCTCAAATAGCGATAGGAACAATACTAAACTTGATTTCAGCCTTTCATCCACAGATCGATGGGCAGACGGAATGAGTTAATCAAGTGATGGGGGACATGCTACGCGCTTGCGTTATAGATTTTGAGAGTTCTTGGGAGATGCACCTTCCACTGATCGAGTTCTCCTACAACAACAGTTACCATACAAGCATAGGAATGGCGCCGTTTGAAGCTTTATATAGAAGACCTTACCGATCGCCGCTATGTTGGGCTGGAGTCGGAGATACTCAACCCCTTGGACCAGAGATGGTACGAGAAACGAATGAGAAGATTCATATTAGACATGAGAAGATGAAGATAGCTCAGACCCGACACAAGAGTTATGCTGACGAGTGTCGCAAAGATTTGGAATTTTCCGTTAGAGATCACGTGCTGCTTAAAGTTTCACCTATTCGAGGGATCGTCGGATTTGGATAGAAGAGAGGCAATGTAATTAATCGGACCATTCGAGATTCTAGAACGTGTTGGGAAGTTTCTTACCGACTCGCATTGTCACCGAAGATGTCAGGAGTGCACAATGAATTCCACATTAGTATGCTACGGAAGTGTGCTCACAACCCAGCGCACAAGATCAACTTCAAAGATATTGAAGTCAACAACAACGTTACGTTTAACAAAGGACCAGTGCAGATCCTAGATCATGGAATCAAGAAGCTCAAGAACAAGGAGATTACGTTGGCAAAGATTCAATGGAAGCATCATGATGAAGGCAAAGCTTCATGGGAACTAGAGTCAGAGATGCGAGAGAAGTTTCCATTTTTGTTTTAAACCTTGTTTATTTTTTATTTTGAGGATGAAATCCTCAATAAGTAGTAGATGATGTAATACCCTGTATTTTCAGTAATTATTTATATAAAGAAATTTCATATACTTTTCCTATGATCATACTTGAAATTTCACTTTCAATCGATCGAAACTCTTTTGACCGATCAAACATTTCTGCGTTCAAGCAATCGAACCCTGTTCAATTGATTGAAACCCTGCCGACATGAATTTATGACATAGTCACCACTTCAATCGATCAAACCCCTTTTCAATTGATCAAACCTAGTCGAATCACTCTAGAGTGATCAAAGTAGCTTTGATCGATCGAACTTGTAATCATCAGGATTCCAAGTTTCATGCAAAGACAGCCACCTGCACCCCTCACCCTCTATTAATACATTGTGTTCGTGTGTGTTGATGTTTTTGGAAAACCAGAGAGTTGGGAGATAGTGTGTGTTTGTGTTTATATATTATACACACATATATGTATACTTATATTATATATATACACACGGTCACAGAGAGAGAGAGAGAGAAAACCAGAAGAAGAGAGACGGAGAAGGGAAGGAGAAGAGAAGGAAAAGGAGAGACAGAGACGAAGATAGGATCAAAAAGAGAGAGAGAAGGAGGCCACCATTAAAGCTTTGAAGCTTCAAGCTTGCCAACGGCACCCTTACAACGTTCGGTGAGTTCCAAACTCACTCAGTAGCTTAGTTATAATGTTTTACATATTTTGGACTTTTAATAATAACCTAAACATGCCCTAACAGATTATGTACGTTCACTGCCAGATTTTGGAGAAAACGGAGTTTGAACAATCGAAATAAGTTCTCGATCAAACACACTGAGTCTGAAGCGATTAAAATGACTTCAATCGATCTAGACCACCTTCACTTCAATCGATCTAGAATACTTCAATCGATTGAACAGCACTTTCTTCAAGCGATTAAATGACTTTAATCGATCGAACCAAATAGAACTTGGATGTTTTCCTTTAAGTTTATAATTCATATTGCTTAGCTATTTTAATTAATGCTCCATGATCCTACTATGAGATATTATTGATTTTGGGAATAATGGGATACGATAATGAGATTGAGATAATGTGGTGAGAAATGTAGTAGGGTTTGGAATGTTAGTAGTTATGCGATAAGTCTATAAGGTTTGAGATATAATGGTGGGTAACATTGGATAACCTGGTGATAGAGTTAGTGGTGTATTAGTTACTTTCAAGGTTGTGTTTAGTCGAGCTGATAATTCACTTAGGTTGAATCCGATAAGTGAGTAATATGGATTTAACCAGGATTGTGGGAGCTATGAGTGCACAGTACTTGCAAGCGTTCTTAAAAGTGGTGAACAGTAAGAGTTCTAAAAAGCGATGACCAAGAGTAGTAGTGGCACACCTATAGTTAGATTTTCCAGAGCTATGTATGTACCATACTCGCAAGCGTTCTTAAAAGCGATCAGTAAGAGTTCTTAAAAGCAGTGAACAAAAGTATGGGTATGTCCATAGACTAGTTGTTATATGAGAATGATGTGTGGTGCTCATAAGAGTTCTTAAAAGTGGTGAATAGTAAGAGTTCTTAAAAGTAGTGAATAGGAGCACTTGTATGTCGTGATGATATAATCAGCTCAGTATAGTCTGTTGGGATTGGTACAATCAGTCTTAGAGTTGGAAGATGATGAGAATCGATTAATGATGTATCTAAATAAAAGAGGAAAAGATATTATTAATATCACTGCTACATATCATGCATGATTGGTAATTACTTTATTTCTATGAGACTATGTTAGTTAGTTCTCACTCAGCTTTCAGTAAGTTGATGGTCATTATTGCCTGGACATTCCCCATCCATACTACCCTATTCATAACAATATAGGTGATGGAACCTACGATGATGGCTACTACCCGGAGTTGGATTATGCAGAGGGTGGCCCTACTAATGATCGTTATGTTGACGACTACCCTTACGCCAGCTGAAGATCTGAAGATAGTTATATAGTTTATATTGTTGTTATTTCTATTGAACCTTATTAGCTTAGCAGGTACTTGGGCATATATTGTCTCCAAACCTATTGTGATCATGAGGACCACTCTGATATTGTAATGGATAGGATTGTTATTATATATTCAGTTGTTTACTATTCCTGTTTATTTTAGTTGGACTATCACTATGGTGTGTGGATAATTAGCAACTTTCAATTGTCATTCCCTATGGACCCATAAAAGAAATTTATTTTTCTCTATTTTTACTGTTCCGGGGCATGACAAAATGAAGGTGTTTTAAGAGGGGTTTTGAAATGGGAGTTTTGAGAGTATATTTTCAGCATTAAATGGAGATTATAACCACTTGGAATATCATATTCAAACTCACATCAAGTCTTCCCAATATATTTGCAAAGCATGGTTTTGTAGGGAAACCAAACTCAAGAATCTATAGAAGCATAATACATGAGAGGATAGATGATACATGGAATGATGCAATATGCTAAGAGTGGAATAGAATATATTCATGGGATGTGGGTTCATCTAGATGCAAGAGAGTGTTGCACCAAAGTGTGAAAGTCAAAAAGTTATCTGCTGTGAGTAGTGTCCAGATTTTATGTATCACTTTACAAAATCATATTAGGAAATCAAACATGCCTAGGACAACATGGGAAAAATCATAGAGCTTTCCTATTGTGTCTAGAATACACAAAAAAAGATCAAACTCCAATAGCTACTGCAGAGTAAATGAAACAAATTAGAATGTACACATGACTCAGAAACACAAGCTGCACTGTTGGCGGATTTTGTATGATTTTTTATGAATAGGAAAGCAACTCTTATAATGTTCAAAAGATGCAAAAAGTTTCATAACACATTAAAGTTTAAATATAAAAAAAGTAGAAAAGACCATGTTATGTGATGAAAAACATCCGAAATAAATGTAAGAAGTAAGACTATAATCTATGAGAGGAAAGACAGATTGTTAACATGAACTTCTAAAATCCAGAAAACGCGTTTCTACATTTCTAAAATTGATGAAACAAAATAAGGGTGTACTATTTATTAATAAGGTTTTTCAAGTGGTTTTATCATCACACCTCAAGTATTTATTTCAAGATAAATGTTTGAACTCAGATTGTTCACTGTTTTGAGAAAATCTGTAGAGAATGGACTTTTCCTTTTAGAAAACTCACTTGGTTTTGATTGGGGATTTGAAAAAGGAGTTCAAATCTTGAATCTAAACACTTGAGAAGATTAAGTAACCATATATAACATCCTCTTTAACACTTGAAACCTCAAGAACATGGAATAAGAAGAAATCAAAATAGAATTAAGGTTGAGGGAGAGATGACGCAAATGATAAAGAAATCAAAATAGAAATGGAGGTTGAGAAGAGATTATGCTAGAGTGTAAAGAAATAAAAAAAAATGGAAATGGGGTTGACAAGGGAAATGAAAGTATGACAAAGAAAAATTAAAATATAAATGAGATTAGGAAAGAAGAACAAGTATATAATCAATGATCTTTCAATGGTGGAACCACAAGCATTTAACCTCTCATATATGTGTATGTGGGTGTGTACATCACTCTCTAACTCATTGGAAACTCAAAGGATGTAAAAAAAAATGGATTGAAAGCTTGAATTCACAAGTTTAGTTTTAAGAAAACTAGTTGAAGCTCACATTTTGATTGAATTTTGAAGAAGAAAACTACTATTCCTCTCCCTATTTCTCCCTAACTCTCTATCTCTCTCTTTGGAACTTCCAAGTTGTCCCAAGTTGTGAAGATGAGGGGGGTATTTATAGAGGTGTTGGGGAGGTAATTGAGATTAGAAAAAGTCTCTCATTGGTCCATAATCCCAGAAAAATCTAAACTATGTCATTTTAAGAATTGAAATTACCATTGGGCACCCAAAATATTTTACAAAAATTGGGTTCAAGAGGGGAGTGTTGCAGCGGCAGTGGTGGTGTGCCGCGGCAGTCAGCCCTCGTTAATCTAAATTTTACATTTAGGCCCCCAGAACCTACAAAATTTGTAAAAAGGCCCTATTTCATCCGAAATTCACAAAAAATGCGTACGAACTCCAAACTAAGCATATGATATACCGTTAGAAAGGTAATGGAGTCTACTTTCCATAAAAAAAATTAGTTCGGAGATAGGAAACTTTGAAAAATTTTGCAGTAATTGCGATAAAAGCCGATTTAATCGCATTTTTACCTTTGGAAATTCATAATAAATTCATTTTAAGTCCAAACATTATGTGCGATATTGGAAAGCTATTGACATCTAGTATTTGGTAAAAATGTTTCAACATCGCAAAGGCAATTGTGACTTTTAGTCAAACTTGCGGTCAAATCAGTCAAAAGTGCATTTCTAAGAAATTCCAAGAAGTTCTGAAAGCCTCCGGAGACTGACGTTTCAATCTGGTTTTCTTTTAAAAAATGTTCTAAGACTTTTCACATGATTTAGAATGATTTTGGAGCCTTTGGAAAATTTTCAGAAAATTTTGGTCAAACCTTGGTTAAACTGATCAAATGGGAACTTCTGGGACTTTTGGGAGCTGATATTTTTAAATGTTTCTCTTTTTCAAAATACTTTTCTGTTTATTTTGAACGACATCAAACAATTTCTGAGCTTCTGAACCAATTTGGAGAGTTTTGGGATTATAAGGGCATTTTGGTCATTTTTTGCCAATTTTTTAGTTTTTCGAGAGTTAGAGGCAATCTATGGAAATTCGATATCTCTAATCATCAAGGTTTGACATGATTGTGGCCTCCTAAATTTTTTATCCGACAAAATATGGTGTCTACAGTTTTCCCCTCTTTGGCATGAACTTGCGAGGCAACGCATGTCGCAAGCGAGTGCCAAAACCTTAAAGAGACAAGACTTTTGAAGGCAAAAGATTAGGATAAAAACAAGTATGTTACGAAAAAAAAACAAGAAAAAAACCGATGTTACGGCTAATGATGGTCGCGCTCTGTGTGAGCTGCCTATGTATCCCAAGGGGAATCAGACCAGAATGCAGTTCGGGGTACAAAGAGACAAACACATTCCGATACACAACAATCAGGCAGATGTTATACGCGGGGGATGATACTATGATATGAATTGTGTCTTGAGTCCTATCATGTCTAGTGTTCTAATCCTAGTATGAGTTGGTGTTGTGGGTGTGTCCCTCTGAGCAAACTTGTGTTGTGCTAGTGTTTTTTACTCTGATGCAGTGGTTGATCTGGATAAGTATACCAAGGTTGAAGACTCTGGGTCTCAGGGCAAACTTTTGAATTTTGGAAAGTGTGCTTCGCAAGCGAATGTAATCGGATGCGGGGTCGTAGAGGACCACAATCGGATGCGGAGTCTAGGATAATCGACAAACTTAGTGCAATGCCCTATATTTTTTAAATGTACTAAACGAATCGATTGCCACTTTTTGCATACCAATCAATAGCCATATTTCCCAATCGATTGTCATGCAACCGACCTGAATTCATTACGTGGCACTATCCCAATTGATTGCCATTTTACCCAATCGATTGCCTTGAAATAACTGATGCCAATCGATTGCCACTGATCCCAATCGATTGGTACTTGCAGGATAATTTTTTAATTTTGATTCATGGTTTGACATGTGGCACTCATTTTCTCTATATATACAGCCCTATTTCATCCATTTGAACCTCTTGGACAGTTTGAGATTGAGAGAGAGTGAGTTATATGTATACTCAAACATACATATATCCATATATATACACACAAGCTTAAACACACACTCAAGAGTAGAGAGAGAAGAAGAGAAGAGAAGAGAAGAAGGAGAGACAGAGAGAGAGAGCTGGGACAGAGAAGGGAGAAAAAGGAGGAGAGAGAAAGCTTGAGGTTTTCCAAGCCAAATGCCCTCCACACAATCTAGGTGAGTTCTAAACTCACTTGGTCTCACTATATGATATTTTTACTAGCTTTGATATGGATTAGAGTATAGATATTGATTTATGTTTCTGCTAGGGAAGATGAAGTACCAATCGATTAGACTTTTTCTAATCGATTTCCATCAGTTGAATCCCAATTGATTAGATAGATTACCAATCAATTGCCATTATTTGTAATCGATTGACATTATTTTGGATCCAATCGATTGACATGGTTCCCCAATCGATTGTTATAATTTCTACCCCAATCAATTGGACCCTAGTCCTAATCGATTGGCATTAGCAAAACATGGATTATTTGTTTGGTTTATTATATAAAGGGTTCGATCACTCGATTCTTGATTCGGACTTTCAGTATATGATTATGGGTGGATCAGGGATAATGTGACAACAAAGATAAGTACGATTAAGAGTAACCAATTAACATGATGACATTAGATGCTATGTGGTTTATGTATGAGTTCGTTATCCGTTCATTTCAATCAGAGTAGTCAGGCCACAATGGAATGTCATGTAATAGTCTTAGTATGAAAACTTGTATAGGTCTTGATAAGTTTCTGGGAATCTGTATGTGGGTAGACAGTTGGTCATATTATGCCTTAACAAGCAGTGGACGGTGAGATGTCCTCAATGAGCAGTGGGTGGGACCAAGTAGTTCTAAGATAGCCAGGTGATCTATGTTGTATCCTTAATGAGTGGTGGATGGGTTATGTCCTTAATGAGTGGTGTATAGGAGATCACTGGTATTTGTTGCTAAGTCGTGACAATAGAATGATATGCCGTTGTTCGAAGCATTATATCCATGACCTGTGGTGGACTGAGAATATGTACTCGATATTCTCAACCACAGTAGATAAAGCAGTGGTGTATCCAGGAATATTACAATCAGATCTATGCCTTATGAGTCAGTGTCTATAGGTCTTTCCATAATAAGATGTGGATTCGGGTAAAGGGGAGTTGAATAAAGAGAAGATATTACTTAGTAGAACTATATCTGATGACTTTCATAACTAGTTATTTTGTTATATAAGTGGTACATTGTGAGTTTCTATTTACTTAGCTCTCAGTAAGTTGACGGTCATTATTGCCTAGAGATTCTCTGTCTAGATTATCTCGTCTTTCTTAATGCAGCTAATGGAGCTTATGACGACGGCTAATATCATTATAAGGAAAATTGCTATTTATGTCACTTAAAAAGTGACATAAATAGGTACTTATGTCATTTCTTTTTCAGTAGAAAGTGACATAAATGGCGGCAACATAAATGTTCGAAAAAGTGACATAAATGTTTTATAAAAGTGACATAAATATTTTATAAAACCGAAACATATGTTAATAAAAAAGTGAAGTGAAAGGTGAAATAAAATACAGATTAATTAATTAACCAATAGGACAACTTGATAAAGTGAAATATAAAATACCTTATCATCATTTATTGAGGATCTGTTTTATTTGTGAATTTAGTGAAGTGAAAGGTGAAATAAAATGAGTAATGCTACACCCACACCCATTTTACAGTTTACACCCAAAAACAAATACCCACTTACAATCACTCCTGGTTGACCCCACAGTGTTAGTGGGCCCCATTGTGCCACCTTGGAGTTATTGTGAGTGGGTGTGAGTTTTTAGGTGTGAAGTGGGTGTGGGTGTAATATTACTCAAAAAAAACCATAAAAGAAAACAATTTCCTTTGCTTGGTTGATAAGGAAAATACCGGGGAAGGGATGAAGAAAACGAAAATATGGTGACGAATAGATTAAAGGGGAAAAGAAAAGGGGAAGGAAAACAAGTAGGAAAACTAGTTCTCTTGTATTTTCCTTCACGTTTAAATAACGCTAAAAATTTAAATTTTCTAAAATGTATGTGTAATATATTAATAAGGGTAAGAAAATGACTCGCAACAATCCAAAAACAAAACCAAGAAAGATTAGGAAATTCATCTACTATTTTTGAGCAATCAAAGGTTGCTAGATAAGATGATATTGAATAAAACCTTGTTCATAGGTCATAAGTCAATTATCATGAATTTGTGTCTTAGCTCGTTTCTCTTAAGCTCAGAAAATTTGAGCAGTATGGATGAAATACAACTGCTTGAGAAAGAAATCTAATCAAGTTAGATTACGCTTACTCCAAAAATCAAGTTTGACTTCACTAAGATAATTATGCATGCATATAACATATTATTGCATCTTGTATATTAAAGCAACCAGGTTGGTAGTGAAGTTTATTACTCCCCAACGATTGTCAGAAAGTTTATTTCCTAATGTAGAATATACATAAAATTAGTCAACAACAAAAGATCATTAAGGTACAATTATGAAGAATCATATTCATAACAGAGAATTGAAAAGTTTCATATGTTCACTGTAGTTTTCAGATTCAAAGTTTTGATACTAAATTACCTTTACCGAGCGGTACTTGAGTTATGACCTATTTGTGTTCTGTTCCCATATTAACCAAGTTTCTGTGAGATGTTCATTTTTGAGTGTAATAACTACGTGGGACTTGAGTTGAAACTACAAGTTCTGAGAGTATGATAGTCTAAACAACTCTAAATAAAGTTCGATGTATAGCTGTTAATTTCACACACACACGGATACATGAATGTGATGCATATGTTATTATTATCTTGGTGACATGAGGAGCATGTGTATTTCTTTCATTGTTTGAATGAGGATGATATGTTTTGTAGAGCTAAATTAATAGTTGAATAGAGGGGAGTGTTTAAAAAAAATTCTATATATTTTTTAGCTTAAAATTGGAAGAACTTTGTGGGTACATTCACTGCAAACCCTCACGAGACAACACTCGTCCACTAGGGGAACCTAGGGGTTTAACGGCTTGTTGCATTTGCTAAATACAACTGCGATTCCTGCGAAAGTGAGTTAGGTAGTTTCTTTCTTGTTATTTTAGTTTAGTTAATCTGGGTCTAGTCTATTTTAGTCATTGTAGTATTTGTTTAGATTGTTTTTATTTTCGCTCTATTGCTAAGGACTAGCAAATCGCTAGTTGGGGGTTGTGACAAGCGGGGGTATTTGTAAAATACAACCGCGCTAAAAGAAGAAAATGTACTAAATTATTTCACAATTCCTTTATTTATCTGCAGTTTGAATAACAACGCCAGTTTGTGCACAATTCGATTAAACTATGATAAGTGGTGTTGTTTTAGTAGTTATTCGTGCAGGTTATTGTTGCTGTGTGAAGAATTGGATGCGAAAGATAAAAGGAAGTGCTAAATTATAATGAAAACAACTAAAGATAAAAAGTGGACCTCGATCGATTGAAGAATAGTCGATCGATCAAAGGTTCGATCGATCGAGAGAAGCTCAAGCGCTCAAAGATCCCAGAAGTTCAATCGATGTTCGATCGATCGAACATGGCTTTTATCAGATTATACGCGCACGCTGCAGAATTGACTGGGAACCCTAAGCATTAGGTTTTTAGTATAAATATTCGTATTGTATACATCTTTAAGGACGCTCACATTAGTTTTCATCAGTTTTTAGAGAGAGAAGAGAGTTTTTCTTGATGTTTTTGTAGGTTTCAAAGATCTTTGTGGTTTTGTAGCTTGATTACTCTTGGTTTAATCAAAGTTTTTCATTCCAGGTTACTTCTTTATTATTTATTTAAATTCTGCACGTAGTTTATAGTAGTATAATCTGTTAACTTCGTAGTTTTGCATGCTAGACAAGTTCACACCATTAGTTTTCTTAGTTTTACTGATTAAAACACAAACAAACAAGACCTTTATGAACTTTTACGTTAAAAACACATCTGTGACATTTCAGACTATGTCTGAGTAGTCCCCAGGTTGGGAGATCAAGATGAAACCGTGATCTCAAGCCTCTGCCATGCAGCAAAATAATACATGTGTTCGATCGATCGAGAAAGTTCGATCGATCGGACCACAGACAATGTCGAGCGATCGAAGTCAGTTCGATCGATCGAGGGATGAAGATGTTCGATCGATCGAAAGCGCGTCGATCGATCGAACCTTCTGATTCTTGAGGATATTCTATGCAGTATTCCTAGACTTTCTGCTTTACTGATTTGTTATCAAATTGTCCCCAAATGCTCAGTTTGTCAAAACAGTCTGTAAACTTAAAGCCTTGAGGCATTTTTCTTCAATAAACTTTGCAAACCACCCTCAATGCTAACATCATTGGAGGTACGAGTCTTAACTATTGTTTTAAACTGCTTTTATGTATTTCAAACGTAATTGTGATGATACAGTCCCGGGCATGAAAGGACTATCGATTCTTTTTCCTAAGAGAAGTACGGAATACTGTAGAAGATGTACTCCATTGAGCTTCAACGTAACTGCATGGTAAATGGCTAGGTCGCGGTGGATTTGTGTAATCCCAACATTCCCTTTTATTAATAAAAATACGTTTTAAATCATCGCTTTAATTAATTAGTTAGTAATTAGTTTAATCTAGTTTTATCGCTTTATCTTTAGTAGTTGATAAACTGTGGAACTTTGTATTCTACACTCCTTTAAAATATTGATTTTTATTTTCTTGTTTGAGATTAATCTAGGTAATTAGTTTAACACCTTCCCTGTGAGATCGACCTAGACTTCCAGTACTATATTACTTGCACGATTACCTACACTTGGGTATAGCACACAAGCACACACAGAAAATTCTCGTGTCAAGTTTTTGGCGACGTTGCCGAGGAGGGTGACAAGCTAACGCTTAGTTTACCTCGATCCATCTTTATCTTTTTTTGTTTTCTTCTTCTTTTATCCTCCAAAAAAAAAAAACTACTTAGGGTCTTTCCCTTTATGTCCGATAATTCCATCGAAGGAATTTACGGAAAGCCATTCTATTCATCCAATTCATCTAGTTCTATTAACCCCATAGTTACACCTATTGATTCAATAGCTGATAATCAAAGTGAAAACGGTGATAATGTGGTTGTACCAATCGATGATTCACTTCGTCCTTTGTGCGATCTCATGACACCTGAACACGCACCTACACCTTCTTGTATTCTCATTCCACCCCATGCAAACGAATTTCAATTTCGCAATGGAATGATTCAACTCATTCCTACCTTTCATGGAATGGAGAGCGAGAAGGCGTATCTACATGTCAAGGACTTTGAGGATGTTTGTAAAACTTTCTCACAGAATTGTCCTGTAGACGTGACACGTCTAATGCTATTTCCTTTCACCATGAAGGATAAAGCAAAAGCGTGGTTACTCACCTTAAAGCCAAATTCAATCTACACGTGGCATGCGATGAACACTACTTTTCTGAAAAAATTCTTTCCACCCTGCATGACCACTGAGCTTAAACGACAAATAAACTCTTACAAACAAAAGAGCAATGAAACTTTCACCCAAACTTGGGAGCGTTTCAAGGATTTGCTTCTATCATGCCCACATCATGGGTATGAGAAATGGCGAACCATCAGCTACTTTTATGAAGGGTTAAATGGTAAAACAAAAAAATTAGTCGAGACCATGAGTTTAGAGCCATTTCTTTGCAAAAACACGGAAGAGGCTGAAGCTCATTTCGAGTGGTTAGCTGAACACGCCCATGAGTGGTCAAATTCAGACGATGTCCCACGCTCACAGATATCCTGTGTGGAAGAGAAAAGTTTATACCAACTAAAAAGTGAGGATCATCTGATGAACAAGTATGAAGAACTAGTGAAGAAAGTGGAAGAGTTGGGAATGAAAGGAGAGAGTTCCAGGCAGTTTTTGCCCGAAGAACCATGCGGCACATGCAACATGTTGGGACACACTAGTCAATACTGTCCTAATGTGCCGTATTTTCAAGAACAACCCCCATGGAAATGAATGCCATGCAAGGGTATAGGGGGCCGGGGAATTCCTACAACAATTTTAATTCGCAAAATAAGAACAATCGATGGAATTACCCCGGGTTTGATTTGAAAAACAATGCTGGGACTCAAAACCAATATCAACAACAACAGCCCTACAATAGCAGTAATCAATACCAAGGGCAATACAACAGGCAGTCCCAGCCATTCCATCAAAATAGAGCAAATAACTATAACCAAGCTCAACCCTCTAACAATCAGCAAGCAAATGTTTACGTGCCACCTCACAAAAAGGTGCAAGAGGAAGATCCACTCTCTAACACGAATTTAACACAACAGTTAATTCAAATGATGAGTAAAATGTTCGCGACATTAGAGAGAATGGATGCACGACAAGAGGGTTCGAGTGGTACATTTCCTACTCAACCACTTCCAAACCCTAAGGGATTCAACAATGGTCCCAATAACCACGAACATGCCAAAGCCGTGACAACTTTGAGAAGCGACAAGGTCATAGGGAAAAACACGCCTCTCTCTACCCCTGAAGAGTATGAAGAGGATGAAGTGGTGGATAAAAGTAAATCATCTACTCAAAAGGAGGAGCTTTCTACTAATAACAAAGCATTAGAATAAAATGAGGACACTCCTAAAGAAGTAGAAGAAGTTGAGAGAAGGCCTAGAAAGGAGCCTGTCATTGACGAATTACCTAAGTGACCTTTCCCTGGACCTTACCCTCAAAGGCTTAAGAAACCCCAAAATGAGGCAAAGAATTAGGAGTTCTTGGAGTTGTTCAAACAAGTCAAAATTAATCCCCCACTCCTTGATGCAATCAAACAAGTGCCAGCCTACGCTAAGTATCTAAAAGACTTATACACGGTCAAAAAGAGGCAAAGTATAAAGAAACATACCTATGTCGCTTGCCAAGCAAGCGCAATCATCCAAAATGAATTGCCTCCGAAGCTTAAAGACCCTGGTACCCCAACTGTCTCGTGTCGGATTGGGAATCAAAGGATAGACAATGCACTCCTTGACCTAGGAGCAAGCGTAAACCTGTTGCCATACTCAGTCTATAAACAACTAGGATTGGGTGAACTCAAACCTATCCGAGTTGCATTACAACTGGCAGACAGGTCAGTCAAATACCCTAGAGGAATACTGGAGGATGTTCTGGTACAAATAGACACGTTTATCTTCCCGGTCAATTTTATGATTTTGGACACTGAACTTATGCCTAATCCATGTTCACAAATCCCGGTGATTTTTTGACGTCAATTCCTCAACACCATTGATGCCACAATCAAAATAAGGAGTGGTATCATGACCATCGTATTTGGGAACATGACTTTAAATGTCAAGATTTTTTCAAATCTCCGACCTGAAGAATACGAGGACGAAGAAGAAGTTAACTTCATCGAAACGATCATCGAAGACGAGGCTGACCTTGTTGATTATAAAGATCCTTTGGAGGTGGTAGTGTCACGATTCGATGCTACTTATCAACCTAACGATTCTACCCCATTGGATGCTGCTCTAAATAATGACTACCTTATGATGGAAACTAAAGAGGAGGATAGAGTTGAATGCATGTGGGTCACACCATATGACCTTACCTCCAAAAATGAAGTTAACCATGCCTTCAAACTTTCAATTTCCTGATTTAGAATTAAAGGAGCTTCCAAAAGAGCTCAAATACGCTTTTCTAGGGACTGAAAAGACTTATCCGGTTATAATCTCAGCCACGTTGAATTCTGAACAAGAGGATAAGTTAATTCAAATACTCAAACTGCATAAGGGAGCATTGGGATGGACTATTGTCGACCTAAAAGGCATAAGCCCATCTATTTGCACCCATAAGATATATCTAAAGGAAGACGCTAAACCTTCGCGAGAAATGCAAAGGCGTCTGAACCCTAGTATACAAGAAGTCGTGAAAAAGGAAGTCTTAAAACTTCTTGACATTGGGATTATATATCCTATTTCTGACAATTCTTGGGTTAGTCCAACCCAGGTAGTGCCCAAAAAGGCTGGTATAACAGTTATCCCAAACAAGGACGACGAGTTAGTACCAACACGCATCCCTACTGGATGGTGGATGTGTATTGATTATCGAAAGTTAAATACTGTGACCCAAAAAGACCACTTTCCATTGCCATTCATGGATCAAATGCTAGAAAAAGTGGCAGGTCATAAATTTTATTACTTCTTGGACGGATATAGTGGGTATAATTAAATCAAAATTGCTCCTGAAGATCAGGAGAAGACGACTTTCACTTGTCTGTTCGGTACATTCGCCTACCATCGTATGCCTTTCGGTTTATGTAATGCACCTGTCACTTTTCAGCGGTGCATGTTAAGCATATTCAGTGACATGGTCGAACAGACACTCGAGGTTTTTATGGATGACTTCTCAGTGTTTGGCCACAGTTTTGATAACTGCCTAGAAAACCTTGAAAATGTGTTAGCAAGATGCGAGGACAAACACTTAGTACTAAACTGGGAAAAGTGTCACTTCATGGTGACCAAGGGAATTGTCCTCGGCCACATTATTTCTGATAAGGGTATCCAAGTCGATAAAGCAAAACTCAATATAATCTCAAATTTACCTATCCCTCGTACAGTCCGAGACATCTGATCTTTTCTGGGACATGCGGGATTCTATCGTCGCTTTATCAAAAATTTTAGTGCAATCTCCCGACCACTGTGTCAACTGTTGGTTAAAGACATGCCATTCGAATGGTTGGAAAACTGTCAAACATCTTTTGAGGCGCTAGAAGAACACCTTACCTCCGCACCGATAATACAGGCACCCGACTGGAGTTTGCCATTCGAGTTAATGTGTGATGCTAGCGACTATGCCATTGGCGCAGTTCTAGGACAGAGGAAGGATAACAAGCCTATGTAATCTACTATGCTAGTCGAATACTTAACGAAGCTCAAATGAATTATACGACTACTGAGAAAGAGCTACTGGCATTAGCTTTTGCTCTGGACAAATTCAGGTCTTATCTGATAGGGTCCCCAATCGTCTGTTTTACAGACCACTCGGCCCTCAAGTACCTGTTATCTAAGAAAGATGCAAAATAAAGGCTTATCTGCTGGATACTCCTACTCTAGGAATTTGATATCACTATAAAGGATAAAAAAGGAGTAGAGAATATAGTCGCCGACCATTTATCTCGGTTGACATTTACTGACAACACTGAGCCTGTACCAATAAAAGATGAATTTCTAGACGATCAACTGATGGCTGTCTCCAGTTTACCTTGGTACGCAGATATAATCAATTACCTTGTTACAGGAGAGACCCCAAGTCATTGGTCAAATCAGGACAAGAAAAGGTTCCTTTCGTTCGCACGTCATTTCTTTTTCGATGACCCTTACTTATTTAAGTATTGTGCTGATCAGGTCATCAGGCATTGCATCCCGAATGAGGACATAACTGTAATTTTGGCCTCCTGTCATTCTGAAGCCTGCGGTGGCCATTTTGCCTCCCAAAAGACCGCACACAAAGTATTGCACAACGGCTTCTATTGGCCCACCGTGTTCAAAGATGCCTATGCTTTTTGTAAATCGTGCCAACGATGTCAAAAGCTTGGTACAATTTTGAAAAGGAATTCGATGCCCTTAACTCCCATCATTATAATTGAAATATTCGATTGTTGGGGCATAGACTTTATGGGCCCGTTTCCTAAATCTAATAACTGTGAATATATACTCGTGGCTGTGGAATATATATATCAAAATGGGTAGAAGCGATACCTACGAGACGCAATGACCACAAAACGGTAATGTCCTTTCTTAAGGAAAATATCTTATCGCGTTTCGGAACCCCAAAAGCACTAATAAGTGACCAAGGCAAACACTTTTGCAATAGGCCTTTGGAATCATTACTAAAGAAATACAGGATGAATCACAAGATCGCTCTAGCCTACCACCCACAAACGAAAGGGCAGGCAGAGTTGGCTAACCATGAAATCAAGCACATTTTAGAAAAGACGGTTAGTTTCAACAGAAAAGACTGGGCTTATAAATTGACTGATGCTCTTTGGGCGTATCGTACAGCCTACAAGACAAATCTAGGAATGTCCCCATATAGGCTAGTGTATGGTAAGGCATGTCACCTCCCCGTTGAAAATTGAACACAAAGCATATTGGGCGACACGCTCATTAAACTTTGACATTAAAGAGGGAGGTCATCTCCGAAAACTCCAGTTAGCGGAACTGGAAGAAATCCGTCGAGATGCATATGACAATGCTAAACTTCATAAGGAAAGGTTGAAGGCTCGCCATGATAGAACGATTTTTTGAAAATCTTTCGAGCCGGGACAAAAAGTTTTACTATACGATTCATGCCTTCATCTCTTCCCAGGAAAACTCCGATCTCGGTGGACAGGACCCTTCACAGTTAAATCTGTCTTTCCACATGGGGCCGTTGAGTTGTTTAATCCTAAGAACGATGGAAGTTTCAAGGTCAATGGCCAAAGGTTAAAACCGTTCTTAGAAGATTTCCAACTCGAGATCGAGCACATCCAACTGGATGAGCCCGACTATGCCTCAACCTAAAACGCTCGAGTGCGTTTCCACTTTGTTGTTGTACTTTTTCTTTTACTGCATTTCATTTTTGTTTTGTTCTTTTCTGTCTTTTTGAATGTGACTTCGATTCTTAATCTGCTATTCCTTGCTTTCTCTCCCTTGTAGGATATTAAAAATGAGGGACGATGACGTGCATTCCATAAGGTCATGGGCTGATTTGGAATATCCTAACCCCCCTTGCACTACCGACGAGATAGCATTCTGTTTTTCTCCCTATCAAGGACCAGGGGCGGATGATGTAGTGGACCTGACCTATGGGTACTTCCCTTACGATCCTGCTCTTCTCTAGATCAATCCTTTTGCGCACATGGAACTCCCTGAAGAGGAAGGTGAACCTGAAGGGTACTTTGTTGGGGAAGTGGATGACGCTCTGTTGGAACAGTGGGAAAATGACTCAATATGGGAACCATGGGAAGAAGAGGACTTACAGGATGTGGTGCCCGAACACCATAATGCCATATTCACATATGTTGACGATTTCCTTGTCATCCAAGTGGTTTCCTACATGTATGTGCATTTGAGTTATTTGTTGTTCCGGCTTCAATGCCCTCTACCTGCTAGTGCACCTGGGGATATCAGGCCAATAGTGAGGTTATTTCTTGGTCACATTTCCAGTTTTATTCATTCCGTTAGTTCTTTTTTTGTTTATTTAATATCTTTCTTTTCTTTTTGTTCTCTTTTGTTTTTCTTTGTCAGGGATGTCACTATGAATCATATGTTACCACCACTGTTCCTTCCACATCAGTTGTTCCATGGAATTGGACCATACATACGGTCCCCGGGTACTCCGCCGTAAGAGGAAAGTCCGATGCGAAATTACACGCCGTTATCGCTTTCTCCATCCGGATCACCTCCTACACGTGCAATCAATTCTTTGGATAGTCCAGACTTGCTTAATGATGCCCTAGATGCCTTTCGGCTATTCTGGAAGAGGGAATCAGCAAATTTGGACCCCACATTCAGAGCTTTGGCAGAGACAGATATTGTGGAAGACGATATCTTCATGCTTGAAGAATAGTGCTACACTTCAATTGTATTCCGTCATTTTCTTCTTTCTTTCATCAATTGAAATGTATTCCTAGACAATGTTTTTAGTAGTTTCAGTTTCTTTTATTTTTTTTCTGTTTCAATAAGGTTTTAAATACCATGCGGGGGCAATAATATTGCAAATGGATGCTAATATACTGTTCTATTTATAAAATATTTGCAATTCTCTATGTTGATGATGACTTTTTGGCTTACATGGCTTGTCAATGAACTGTTTTGTCACTATTCTGTATGCCCAGAACAGTGTATTTAAACAAGGCGTCGTCGTTACACTTTCTCAGTTTCTCACTCTCTCTCTCTCTCTCTCTCTCTCTCTCTCTCTCACGTTCGAGCGATCGGAGACAGAGGAGAAGCTCGCATTTTTGGACCCCCCGTGCACAACTACATTACTTGAAGATAACTGGACCGTTCGGATCATCAACTTCAACCTCCTCCTCCTTCTTGTCAGACGTATCTCGAGGTGAGGTGAGGTTTAATTTCCCCTCGTGTTTTTCTTTTCATACGAATTGTATTGGGGGTGCCCCCAAGGGGTATTAATCCGTTATTTTGTTGCTTATTTGCTTAATTTTGTATTTGCAGGCATTTCCCGTAATCGTAATTTGTTCTATTTTAAGTATGGATCCCATGCTCTATATTTCATATCTTTTTTATCTTTGCTGATTGGAGTTTGTATGCTTTCTGTACAGGTTGTTACCCTTGCGATTCTTATGATGATATATCAGGTGATATCTCTCTATCTATTTTTGAAAATCGCCTGTTGGGGACATTGCAATTTTTAGTTGGGGGTGGGATGTAGATAGATAATCACTTGTGCATATTTTTACTTAGTAATCTGGACCACTCTATCTATTGCATATGTCATACAATCTCCATTCGAAGTTTGTTAATTAAATTTAATTACAAAATTTTAAATTCAACAAGATTTCAATCAACAAAATTTCAAAATTTTTCAAACGATTAAGTAAGGTTTGAATTAAATTGGTAGAATAATTTTGAATATTCACTTCTATTTACCTGTTGTCGAGCAATGACACAATCATTTTATTCTCATCCTTTTATGAATTAAGTTCATGCATTTTTCCAGTTTCTCTAGGATGAATGCATATGTTGACCATTCTTGTATCCAAATTATTTGCACATGTTAATAGCTATGCAGAAAACTTAAAATAAGAGTTAATACGACGTTCGTAGTTTAAGAAACAAAGTAGTGGAAACTAGTACCCTTAGTGAGCTTTTGAATCCAATCTTCAATCTTGAGAGAATTATCACATCAAACTCGAATTGTTCTTATTGAATAAGCATATTAAATTCGTTGAATAGTCTCTAATTCTTTATTTTGGCTTCTTAGTAGAGGAGAACGTTCAGGATTTACCAACTAAACTCAATGAACATTTACGTGTAAAAATTAAGAAGTTGAAAAAATGATTTAAGCCATCGTTATTTGCTCCTTACCTTTCCATTTACCTGTATCAACACTCTAAGAATATGTGTTGTTCTTAACCCCACACCTACTAAATACTTCCAAATCTATTGTGAAATTCTAAATCCCTAATTTTATACTTTGACCTCAATATACCCCATTACACACCCAAAGTGGTTAAATTGTTGAAGTATGAGGAGGGAGTAGTAGTGGGAAGGGCTGTATAAAAGAAAAGAAAAGGAAGGAGTCATTCCAAGTTTTAAAAAAAAATATGATGTATATATATGTATGGAGAGGATGGTTGGAATGAAGTGAAGAAGAAATTACTAAAACTAAATCACATGAAGATGTGCAATTTCTTACCCCTTTCATTTCTACCCTACTAAATTAAAACCATCAGGTCAAAGTCTTAATGATTCTTAATAACTTAGTTGAAACACGAACGTGTAATTTGAGTTATCCACGGTATTTCGCTCCTCTGGTAAGTAGTATTCCTTTCGTGAGACTATACACTCTAAAATGTTCAACTTTTATAGAGTCGAGTATGGAAGCATTAGTATCCAAAAAAAATCACTCCTATCAAAGCTTCCATATCTTGTGCGATCATTATTAACCAAGTTTATGTGAGATGTTCATTTTTGAGTGTAATAACTATGTGAGACTTGAGTTGAAACTACAAGTTCTGAGAGTATGATAGTCTAAGCAACTCTAAATAAAGTTTGATGTATAGCTGTTAATTTCACACACATACGGATACATGAATGTGATGCATATGTTATTGCTATCTTGGTGACATGAGAAGCATGTGTATTTCTTTCATGGTTTGAATGAGGATGATATGTTTTGTAGAGCTAAATTAATAGTTGAATAGAGGGGAGTGTTTAAAAAAAAATTTCTATATCTTATTGAGCTTAAAATTGGAAGAACTTTGTGAGTACATTCATTGCAAACCCTCACGAGACAACACTCGTCCACTAGGGGGAACCTAGGGGTTTAACGGCTTGTTGCATTTGCTAAATGCAAGCGCAATTCCTGCAAAAGTGAGTTAGGTAGTTTCTTTCTTGTTATTTTAGTTTAGTTTATCTGGGTCTAGTCTATTTTAGTCATTGTAGTATTAGTTTAGATTGTTTTTATTTTCGCTCTATTGCTAAGGACTAGCAAATCGCTAGTTGGGGGTTGTGCAAGCGGGGGTATTTGTAAAATACAACCGCGCTAAAAGAAGAAAATGTACTAAATTATTTCACAATTCCTTTATTTATCTGCAGTTTGAATTACAACGCCAGTTTGTGCACAATTCGATTAAACTATGATAAGTGGTGTTGTTTTAGTAGTTATTCGTGTAGGTTATTGTTGCTGTGTGAAGAATTGGATGCGAAAGATAAAAGGAAGTGTTGAATTGTAATGAAGACAACCAAAGATGAAAAGTGGACCTCGATCGATTGAAGAACAGTCGATCGTTCGAAGGTTCGATCGATCGAGAGAAGCTCAAGCGCTCAAAGATCCCAGAAGTTCAATCGATCGAACGGTGTTCGATCGATCGAACATGGCTTTTATCAGATTATACGCGCACGCAGCGGAATGGACTGGGAACCCTAAGCATTAGGTTTTTAGTATAAATATTCATATTGTATACGTCTTTAAGGACGCTCACGTTAGTTTTCATCAGTTTTTAGAGAGAGGAGAGTTTTTCTTGATGTTTTTGTAGGTTTCAAAGATCTTTGTGGTTTTGTAGCTTGATTACTCTTGGTTTAATCAAAGTTTTTCATTCCAGGTTACTTCTTTATTGTTTATTTAAATTCTGCACGTAGTTTATAGTAGTATAATCTGTTAACTTCGTAGTTTTGCATGCTAGACAAGTTCACACCATTAGTTTTCTTAGTTTTACTAGATTAAAACACAAACAAACAAGACCTTAATAAACTTTTACGTTAAAAACACATCTGTGACATTTCAGACTATGTCTGAGTAGTCCCCAGGTTGGGAGATCATGATGAAATCGTGATCTCAAGCCTCTGCCATACAGCAGAATAATACCTGTGTTCGATCGATTGAGAAAGTTCGATCGATCAGACCAGAGACATTGTCGAGCGATTCAGTTGATAAACTGTGGAACTTTGTGTTCTACACTCCTTTAAAATATTGTTTTTTATTTTCTTGTTTGAGATTAATCTAGGTAATTAGTTTAACACCTTCCCTGTGGGATCGACCTGGACTTCCAGTACTATATTACTTGCACGATTCCCTGTCGAGTTTGATGTGATAATTCCCTCGAGATTGAAGAATGGATTCAAAAGCTCACTAAGGGTACTAGTTTCCACTACTTTGTTCCTTAAAGTACGAACGTCGTATTGACTCTTATTTTAAGTTTTCTGCATAGCTATTAACACGTGCAAATAATTTGGATACAAGAATGGTCAACATATGCATTCATCCTAGAGAACTGGAAAAACGCGTGAACTTAATTCATAAAAGGATGAAAATAAAATGGTTGTGTCATTGCTCGACAATAGGTAAATAGAAGTGAATATTCAAAATTATTCTACCAATTTAATTCAAACCTTACTTAATCGTTTGAAAATTTTTGAAATTTTGTTGATTGAAATCTTGTTGAATTTGAATATTTGTAATTTAATTTAATTAACAAACTTCGAATGGAGATTGTATGACATATGCAATAGATAAAGTGGTCCAGATTACTAAGTAAAAATATGCACAGGTGATTATCTATCTACATCCCACCCCCAACTGAAAATTGCAATGTCCCCAACAGGCGATTTTCAAAAATAGATAGAGAGATATCACCTGATATATCATCATAAGAATCGCAAGGGTAACAACCTGTACAGAAAGCATACAAACTCCAAGCAGCAAAGTTCAAAAAGATATGAAATATAGAGCATGGGATCCATACTTAAAATAGAACTAATCACGATTACGGGAAATGCCCGCAAATATAAAATTAAGCAAACAAGCAACGAAATAACGGATTAATACCCCTTGGGGGCACCCCCAATACAATTCGTATGAAAAGAAAAACATGGGGGAAAATTAAACCGAACCTCACCTCGAGATACGTGCGACAAGGAGGAGGAGGACAAAATGAATGCAAATCAAAATAGAACTTCATGAATCATGTTAACCAAGCTAATCTATGCTTTTTATCTCTCATCCATTTATCCTAGATGATTTTTAATCCAAGTTTTATTTATCAATGGTTGTTGAACAATCAAGGTGTGACCATTTTGTATACATAATCATAATTGTAGTTAAACTTAGAAAATTCCAGAATAGTCGTATCAACTTCAAACGCTTAGAAAATGACCTTAACTCAATCGTATGCTTACAATTTTACATCGGCATATGGATACATGAGTTAAAAATCATCCCCAAAAATCATATCGTCGATAGCTATCATAGAGTTTCTAAACTTCAACCACAAATAGACTATGCTCAAATCTATCAACCGATTTTTCAAAAATTAATAAAAATAGCACAAGGTTCTTAATGATTCAATGAAAGCTAATTCATCAAAGTTTACCCAAAAATTTTGAAATCCATCAAACTATGGGTTTTTGATGGACCAAATTCTATGGACAAAACCACTATGTTTTGCTGAATTTTAACTAGTTCATTTTAAAGTATGAAGAAATCATCTTAGGTGAAGATTCATGTTCATTAGAGAGATCAAACTCATAGATTAACTAGATTATCGTAATTCCCAATCCATTTATCCCCCAAGTTCTATGGAGAACTTTAGATTATGGATCAAAGGGTCTTAAAATTTTCATTTTGGAGATGAAATTCAAAGTAGGAATTCTAGGTAATATGAATAATCAAGAGATAAGTATGAACATAGGAATCATCCATCTAATAGATCATACTTACAAACCATCATAGAACTCAAAGTAGATACATATACATAATCATGTATTCATGGATCTAAACTAAATAGAAGGAATGAATCAAAATTAAAATCAAGATATACAAATCAAAGTGAAAATCAATCTTTAATGATGAATTATCAATAAAAATCAAGGAAGACTTGGATCTAGCTATGTGAGTGTGTGAAGAATGAGAGAAGAAGAAGATGAGTGTTCTAACAAAGAAAAGAATACTAAACTAGATCCAAATCTTATAGATCTATATATAAAAGTAGGAATTAGAGATAAATTATAGTGTTTACCTCTTAGAGAATTCTCAATTATGCTTCAAAATTGAGTTTAAAGGATCTCCTTATTCAGGTGTTCTTCAAGTTTTCAAGCAGTCATGAATGGTAGAAGTGAAGGGAGGCAATTGATGTCAAAAAATCTCGTCAATTATCTAATCTTGTTATCTTAAGATTCATTTTAGGAGAAATCAATTTATAATTCACTATTCTCTCTCTAGAAATCTATTCTAAATTCAAGTATATTCATGGTATGCTTAAGGATATTCCAAGGCTATCCCAAGATGATCTCATATGGATCAATATATATTGAGTTTTAAAATGTAATTCTTAAGTTTCAAGGTTAAAATCAAAATTCTAGAGATAAAAATGGGGTTAAAATGGTCATTTTAGTGCCTAAATGCAGTTTCTGGGTCATATCTTCGCAGTGGGAACCTCCTGGAAGGGTTTGGAACCTGAAAAGCTTAATGGAGGGGGCATATTGTAGGTGAAGGCTCCCATCTAAGTGTCCATTTCCATATGGGAGCCGCCATTTACTATTTAGGCTCCTCTGGTTGCCCACAAGCCCTATTTCAAATATTATGCGCGCTGCTTTTCCAGATTTTCATAAAAATTCTTTTTTATGTTCGAAATCATCCATTTCTACATACCGTTGGAAAGCTATCAAGTTTAATTTTAGTTAAAAAATATTCAGGAGGGATTGAACTCAGTGTTGAAGGTCGATTGAAGTCCGGAAGTACTTCGAAACTTTTATCATCTTTTTGAAATCAAACGACTTCTTTTTCAAAATTACTTTGCAATGCACATCGATCCCGAGTTTTTCTTCAAAATTGAATCTTTAGATACCTATAATACTGCGTTTAGAACATTTCATGTTCATTTACTCCCGAGTGAATATGAATTATGAGATACATTTTTGACAAAACAGTGTTTCGATGCTTGAAAAGGGCTTTTCTGAACTTGAAGTCACTTTTCGAAGTTCGATCTTTTGATTGTATGGAATCCAGTACCTTCCATGGGGTGCTTTTCATCATCGAATCCTCCAACACGTTGTCCACCCTAAATCCTAATAGTGTGGTCAAAATTGGGTGTCTAAAGTATGAGATACATATATGTGAGATACGAATTACTATTCTTAGATACTTAGAATTTGTCACAGTGGATGATGAGACTGGATATCTTATCACGTATACACTATAGCATGATTAACTACTATTGCATAGAGTGATGAATCTTAATCACTGGAGTGTAAGACTCTTAGTTTGCATGATAATGCTTATAGTGCATTGGCAGACCATAAGCTTTCCTATTGCCATCCTAAAACTGTCAAAAGTTGATAGAACTCATACCTTGTATAAAGTACGTGTTCTTAATCTTGAGATAATTATGGACACAAACTATGGATGTGTCTTCTTTAACTTACAATCAGTGACGTATTCAAGATCAGCACCTGGGTATCTTGGGTATGTCATGTTCATAGGGTTGTGAACATATATTATCAAGATAGAATCTACCCTCTGATAAAGAGTAAGCATTCCCTTGAGAATATCACCAAGTTGAATACTGAGAACTGCAGTCTTGTTGATAGGTAGTCATCAAAATGTTTGGTAATCTTGAAAGGTGACTAAAACTCAAGGAATGGAAGATGTAATCATCATTCAGGTTGGCAGTAATAGTTATCCGACTACCTGAATATGATTATGAATGCTGATAGTAGAGGGACATTAGTATACCATACAAGTCTAGTTATCACTTCGGATATGTTCTTTTGCGTTGGAGTGCAATTTTCATTATACAGTAGAGTTAACATTAAATGGTCAATTGATTAATATGATGATCAAAGAGTTTGATCATGGGAATTAATAAATGGTCTGAGCTAACAATAAAGAACCTAGGATGTCCCACACTTTGCTCTACAAGGATACTTTGGAAAGGCAGAAAGAGGTGAACCAATCGATTAAAAAGGTTTTAATCGATTAAAATTCAATTCAATTGATTGAAAGTGTTTCAATCGATTGAAACCTAAAGTCGGTTTGGAAACTTATAAATAGGAGGACTTGCGAGATAGAATAATCACTCGTCATTTTAAAGTTCTCATAACGTCCAGACTGTTTTAGTTTCTCCAAAACATCCTCACCTCTCTATTTAGGTTCCTACAAGCCCTAGCCTCTCTGGGAAGCATTCGAGGAGACATAAGGGTGAAGACTTTCTAGAGGAAGTTACTACACATTGAGGAAGAAGACAAAGTTTGAAGTGGATTCAAGACCAATAGGTATACTCTCTTCCCTACACATCTAAGGATCAATAAGTAGTAGATCTGGCTTTGCAATCAAAGTTTTGAACTTTGTTTTTCTGCTGTGCATATTATTTAAGTTTTCAAAACCTAAATCCATCAATTGGTATCCGAGCCACACTTATTTGAATCTCTAGATGCGTTTTGGGACCCTAGTTTGATTTACATGTTTATGTTTTAGTACTTTTTCTGAAACTGCATCGCCATAGATCTATTTGTTGTATGTGTTGATTTTCTTTGATTTTATTTTCTCCTTCGTGTGTGTGTGTTCACTATTTGATTGATTCTGTGGGCTTGCATACAACAAGTGGTATCAGAGGTAACCATGTTTAGATCTACGGATTCAGATAGTGACGTTGGTGGAACATGAATGGTGATAGAGAAGTTTGATAGAAAGAATAATTTTAGCATGTGGCAAGTGCGGATGAGGGATGTTTTGGTGCAACAAAACATTGAAGAAATGTTAAATGAGAAGGACGACAAACTGGCAGGGATTACCAATAAGAATTAGGATCAGATGAAGTCATAGAACCATCTATTTGAGTTTAGTAGATGGTGTGGTTTATGATGTGATGGAAAAATCCTCAGTGAGTGACTTATGGAAGAAGCTGGAGGATCTCTACATAGGAAAGAATTTTACTAATCGCCTCATGTTGAAGCAGGAGCTTTATTCTTTTAAGAGAGAAGAAGGGGTGGATCTTCAATCCCATATTAGTGAGTTTAATAAATTGCTATGTGATTTATCCACTATTGGTGTTAAACTTGAGGGCGAGGACAAAGCTATTATTTTGTTGACTTCAGTAAAATCTACCCATAAGCATCTTTTCAACATTTTGAGTTATGGGAGAGATTCAACGACTTTGGAACAGGTGAAGAAAGCTTTGTACTCTAGCGATAAGTTGGAGATAGAAGCTGCAAAATCTTCAGATGAATCACAAGCATTGGTGAGTCATGGGAAGGAGAGGCCATATAGGAGAAAGAACCAAGGCGATGGTGAAGGTGGACGAGTCAAGAGGCCATCAAAGGAGATAGAGTGTTACTATTGTAAAGAAAATGGTCACATAGCCAGGTTTTGTCAGAAAAGGATGAAGGATGAAGATGAACATGTTGGTCCTAAGAAGGATGGAGTAGTTGCAACAACAAGGGATGAAGATTGGGTCACAGAAGATCTTTTGTCAATCACAAGAGATGAAAAGAAAAGGATGGAATAGGTACTTGATTCGGCTTGTTTCTCACACATGTCTTCTCATAGAGTTTGGTCCTCCACCTACCAACCAATCGAGGGATAAGTCTTTATGGGAAATAGTTCATCAAGTGAAGTGAAGGAAGTAGGAACTATTCAAATCAAGACAATGGATCAATTAACAAGGACCTTGACCAGTGTTCATCATGTTCCTAGTTTGAAGAGGAATGTGACCTCTTTAGGTATGTTGAACTCAAATGGTTGTTAGTTTGTAGCACATCATAGACTTTTGAAGGTAAAGAGACGACAAGAGTTATGTTGATGGGAAGAGAGGTTGGGAATCTGTATGTCTTTTTGGGGAAAGCAGATGTTGTTGGTGAAATCGTGAAGCCTACAAGAATGTAGAAGCCGGTGAAAAGGTCTACGCAAAAGGTAGACAAAATGACTCTTGTAACTTTGACGACATTAACCTCCTCTACAAAAGGCAAAACTTCAAGTAGTAAGGCCGAGCTCGCATCTTTCCAATTTGGTGAAGGTGGTGCAAATGTTGATGATGGTGATGACGTTCCCAAGTTCATGGGTGATGTGAACTTGGGAATATAATATAGATAGATGGAGATGCAACGAAGACTGACAAGGTAAGAGAAAATCCCTACAAACCGTAGATGTCAAAGATGGTGAAGCTGTGAATTACAATTGAAGATGGTGAAGAATTGAAAAATTAAACCAAGGTAAAGTTTGTTGAAATTGGACAAAATTTCTCAAAACCTGGTTTGCCGGTCGAGCGGGGTATCAAGCGGGGTACCATGCAATAGGGCCTCGGGCGAAGGATTAGTGGATTGGAAACTCGACTATCGCATGTGCAGTGAACCGTGCAAGTGGAGCCGGCCCAAGCAGGCAACGCGGGAATGGAAAATTTGTGCGAGGGTAGGTTTCCTAAATAGAATAGGATAGCACTTTTGGGTAAGTTTCCATAGATGATAAGTCTCCTAATTATATAAGATTACATGTGGGATAAGTTTCTTGGTGAAGAATAATTTCTAAGTGAATAAATCCTCTCCCACTAGGATTAGGCAATGTAATATATGTATATAAGATGATATGATGAGATAAAAATGTAGTAGAGAACTTAAATTATAGAGAGAATTCAAGAGAGAGAGAAAACTCATAAAAGAGTTAGAAAGTGTGTGTGGTAAGTCCACATCTACTGTGATGGAGGGTTTGTATTCTTCAAATAATAAAGTCGTTATTCGTGGTGGTGGATTAGCACGTGGGAACTACATAGAAATCTTGTGTGAGTTGATTTTCTTTGATTTGCTTTCCTTCTTCTTGTGCGTGTTCACTATTTAATTAATTCCGTGGACTTGGGCACAACAGTTGTTTCTCCTAGCCATTATAAGGCGAAAGGGTGGAACATTCACGGTTGGGAACACACGCTAGAAACTTTCTTGGGACGATTCAGATTATGTTAAAGTATTCACATGCTTTTGATTGTATTTTAAGTTACTCTGTTTGCACACTCTAATTGGGTCAGGAGTTGTCCTCCTCCAAATAACGTTCATTGTGCTGCTTTGAGAACGAGCTATCAATGGAAGAGCTTGTAATTTCCAAGTTGAGGTATCTTGTGTTTTTAATTTTGATTTCTGTTTGTAATTTTAAAGTAAATAGAGAGAAGGATCATTCGTACTCCTCTCCCAATCGCACTCTTAGAAGTATATTTAGATGCATAAAAACACGAGATTAAGAATTTGTGTTCTTCTGTGCAAGATATATATATTTATTGCAAAGTGTGAGGTACAAATGATGCAGGAAATAGTTTAGTGCATAAAAGACTAGGGTACTAATATGGTATGGAAAATGCTAGATCATACACTTTTTCCACACACAGCTTTAAATATTTGTACCCTGTGCTGTATAAGTGGGGCACAAAAAGTTTTTAAAAATTCAAACAGTACAAGGTACAAGCATTTAAAGCTATGTGTGAAAAAAGTGTGTGGTTCACTGTGTGGGTCTAATAGTGCTCATATGTATTGTTCCGAATGAGATTGATCCAAGTATGCAGGAAAGATAGAGACACGATATAATATATATATATATATAACAATCATGTGACAGAGCCGTAGGGTATGTCTATACGTGTACAAGGAACCGTAGGAGATGTTGTCTCTTTCTACGTCAAAAGTGTGGTGAAAGGCTTAGAAAGATTATTGTCGAAGATTTATTATCTCATTCATGATCAGAAGCTAAAGATTGACATCCATCAATACAATTCTGAAACAAACATATTTTTATTTTTTTCTTTCCTACATTAACATATGTGTTGAAAAAAATTTGTTTTGGGGGCACCCATTTGGGTCTGCCCACATCAAATGGTAGTTACCACCATATGTACACATGTGCATAATTTGAATTTGAAAGTGGGTGGCATAACTGCCAAGGGAAGTTATTCCCGGACACACATATATGTATATGTGTGTGTTTCATTCCTTAAAAAAAGAAAAAAAAAAAAAAGAAAAGAAAATAAGACAGAATGTATGGGTGCGATTCATATTGCTAAAGTTCTAGTCTTCTAAAGAGAAGACATATGGGTTTGTGAAATTGTGATTTCAATTCTTGTAATTGGAATTCCCAATCGCCGAAGTGTGTTTGTGAACAATTCAACGGAGTCCGGAAACGTGTAATTCTAATCTCAATAACAATCCTGGACAATTTGATTGATATCTTCAATCATGTAAGTTATTTTTGTTTTGGGATTTTTCTGCTCATATACGAATCAAAATCCAACATTGGTATCAGAGCAAGGTTGGTTAGTTTTCATGTTTTATGACTCTTAAAAGATAGAATTGAGACTGTTACAGTATGCTATACAAATTCACTGATTTGGTACTATGTTGCATTGTTCATATTTTTTTGTTAAGACCTTGATAGCCTATAATGGCAACTTTCCACACAAACGATCTTAAGGTGTAATTTTTTGGACAAAATTGTATCTTATATGTGTATGATTAAGTCTACAAGATTTCGTTGAAAACCAAGGAATGGTTTGTGATATTTTTTGGAAATTAAAGTTTCACCCACGAAAGCATGTGTACATAAACAAATCTGTTTGGACAGACTGTTTTTCTCTCACCATGGACCCATGAAATCTGTTTTTGTATAGTTTGATTTTTTTTTTTCAAATATATGTAGTCACCCATTTTGTTTGGCCAAGAAATAAGAAAACTACAAGCAACTAAAGTGGGCTACTTAGAAAAAAGTTTTTGTTTTGCCAAACGAAAAAGGGGTACTAACTCTTTGCTGTGACTCCTATTTACTTGTCATTGAATATTTACAGAAGTTGGTAGTGTTTTTTATTTATTTACAAATCAATCAACTTCTTGTGTATATATTATTCTAAACATTGTGGAATTATATATATATATATATATATTCTTATTCACTGCAAAATTCATTGTGTCTAAGGGATTAATTCCTTTATACAATGTATCATTTTTTTATGCCATTTTTTTTTGTAGTGGTATAATGGTTACATTGGCAGATTTTTTGGACTATAAGATGAAACCAAATCATACAATGCAACAACACATTGCTATGGTTATCGAAAATTACCGTGCTTTTAAAATTGCGGGGTATACTATTTCACGTAGGCAAGCAAAACAAGCTTTGCTTAATTCTCTGTCGGATTCTTGGGAATCAGTCAAAGTTGCCATATCCAATAATCCGGAAGTTATTGGATTATTGCAAACTGCAAGTGAATTTGAGTTAGCCGAGGAACGCAAAATACTCAATGGAGTAAGGCGAACAGCGGTGCTATCTCAATTCTCGAATCTACGCAGTGCCAGGCATTTGGGCCATAGAGCAAGCGATAGGTTTCCTTGGCTGTACAGAGTTGGAAAAAGAATCTTGGATGATCAGTTAATTTTTGATATAGGGGGTCACATTAATTATCATTGCAATCGTAGATTAAGTTATAAACGTAACAAAGAAGCGTGATTTTTTTTAATGTACATAAACTCTTTGTATATATATCATATACATATAGTTCATGCTTATGTTTGTTACTCTTTATATTTTTTTTAATGCTACATTAAGTGGGAGGATTTAGGTTGGTAGAACTATTGGGATATTTCTCACCTAATTCCTAAGTACTTTGCGCATAATTGAATTAATCAATACTAATTGAACTTTGATCATGGAAGATGATTGAGTGTATTACATTTCTTTCGATTCTATGACATACGTTAAATTATTCTTGCTTAATTTGAGAGATTGCGGCAAAATGATGTATTATTAATATTGTGCTAGTAATTAATGACAAATTTTTCCTTTGTCTCTTAAAGTTGAATATGGCTGCTTCCAAGAGCATAATTGCGAACCTCAATCAGGGTGAGAAACTGAATGAAAAGAACTATGATGTTTGGCATTGTAAGATTCAGTATCTCCTAGAGGACCAAGAGTTGATTGAGACTATAACACAATCAATGGCTGAGCCTGAACAAGGAACCACAGCACAACATAGGCGTGATAATGAAGCTTATCTAGCTTAGAAGAAAAAAGACCGTGTTGCTCGCATCCTGTTGTTGAGCAGCATGAGGAATGATATCATGCTGCGTTTTGAGAAGAATCGGTCAGCTATGGCAGTCTGGGATGCTATCAAGTTCCAGTATGGTGGAACTTCAACAACTAGGCTCCGCCAGCTCACTCTGAAGTTCGATGGCTATAGGAAACGCCATGATCATACTATGAGGCAACATCTCACAGTCATGTCAAACATGATAAGTGAACTGAGAGTTGTAGGCCATGAGTTGACAGATGAGCAGCAGGTGCAGGCTGTCATTTGTTCTTTGCCCCAAGCATGGGAACACATGCGTGTGAATCTCACCCACAATGATAACATCAAAACTTTTGATGAAGTTGCGCGTCATGTGGAACTCGAGGAGGATCGCTTGTTGGCTGAAAAACCTCCTGGAGAAGAATATCTAGCAGAGTCTAGCTTGCGCAAGGCTTCTGGATGGATGCGCAAGAGAGCTAAAGGTGGGGCACCTGGACATGGCAAGAAAGGTGGACCTCCTCACAAGAAGGCGAAAAATGCCCAACGCAAAAGGGGAAAGCGTGGAGGCAAGAAGGACAAGGCACAAATGAATTGCTACAATGGTGGTCAGTTGGGTCACTTCGCTCGTGAATGCACTGAGCTGAAGGTATGTACTAAACTGTCTAGTTCCTCACATTTATATGTTAGTAGTTATTTGATGTTGGCTGAAACTGTTCCTGTTTGGACTATAGACTCAGTAGCAACAAACCACATAACGAGGGACAGAACAGCTTATGTGTAGTTTCATCGGATACCCACTGGGAGTAGACGAATCTACATGGGGAACAACTCAAGTGCAGAGGTTCTAGGAATCGGTACCTGTAAACTTGTATTGCGAGGTGGACGCACTTTATATCTCCATGATGTTTTGTATGCACCCGACGTCCGGCGAAGTCTTGTGTCTGTTTTAGCTCTTCTATGTTTAGGTTTTAACTTTGAGTTTGTTGATGGTTGTGTTATGTTGTCTTTGGGAACTACTTTTTATGGATCAGGTTTCTTGTTGGATGGTTTTATGGTGCTAGACACTATTTCTATTTCTAGTAATGTTAATAGTTGTTTTGCTTATTATACCTCTTCTAGCAATGATGTGAATGTCAATTCATCAACATGGCATGCTAGATTAGGTCACATAGGGCAAGACAGATTAAATAGACTTGCTCGAGAAGGTCTCCTTGGCCCAATCACAAAGATTGACTTGCCTATTTATGAGCATTGTTTAATGGGTAAAACAACTAGAAAACCATTTGGCAAAGCCATTAGGGCTACCACACCTCTGCAACTTATTCATTCAGATATCTGTGGCCCAATGAATGTGAGGGCAAGGCATGGTGCCTCATATTTCATCACTTTCATAGATGACTTTACCCGGTATGGTTATGTCTATTTGCTCTCCCATAAATCCAAAGCATTGGATTATTTTAAACAATTTTCAAGATTGGTTGAGAATCAATTAGACAAAAGTATTAAGGCTCTTAGGACAGACCGTGGACGTGAGTATCTATCCGAACAGTTTAAGGAACTATGTGATAAAAAGGGGATATCTAGACAGTTAACTATTCCAAGAACTCCACAGGAAAACGGTGTTGCGGAAATAAGGAATAGAACGCTTCTAGAGATGGTTAGGTCAATGATGGCGCAGGCAAATTTGCCTATTTCCTATTAGGGAGATGCATTATTGACTGCAACCTATATTCTTAACCGCGTGCCCTCCAAGTCTGTTCCTTCCACCCCTTATGAACTATGGTCAGGAAGAAAGCCAGATTTGAGCAATTTGCGACCATGGGGTTCAGCAGCTTATATTCACAATTCTTCTCACAAGTTTGGGAAGTTAGGCCCAAGAGGAAGAAAATGTATTTTCATTAGATACTCGGAACATTCCAAGGGCCATGTATTTATTGGTGAAGAAGCTGATGGAAGTATAACAGAAATTGAGTCACGAGATACTACTTTCTTAGAAGAAGACTTTCCAAGTAGAGGTGAAGTTACAAAAGATTTCCAATTATATAAATTGGAGGATCCACAACTTGTCGCAACCAGCCAGATAGTTGAGGAACAAGAAGTAACTCTTGAGCCTCCTAGGGCAAATGGGAGCGACATTCCCATTAAAGTAACTTCAGAAGAGCATGTTCAAGAAGAATCTCAATCGCGTAAAAGCACTTGTGGTAAGAACCCTTGTCGCCGTTTTGGGATTGAGGGAGAAACTTTTATGGTTGGTCTTGAAGATGATGAAGAGCCCAAAACTGTTCAAGATGCTCTCTCATGCCCCTCTGCTGAGAAATGGACTAAAGCAATGCAAAAGGAGATGGAGTCTATGAAGGCAAACCATGTTTGGGACTTAGTTGACCTTCCACCTAGCCGTCAAACAAATGGGTTCTCTCAAAATTAAACAAAAGGCAGATGGATCTATTGAAAGGTACAAAGCTCGACTAATGGCTAAGGGTTATACCCAAAAGGAAGGAAATGATCATGAGGAAACCTTCTCTCCAGTTGTTAGGTTTGCCTCAATACGACTTATTCTAGCCATTGTTGCACACATGGATTTGGATCTCTACCAAATGGATGTGAAAATCGCTTTTCTTAATGGAGAATTAGATGAAGAGATCTATATGGATCAACCTGTTGGCTTTATAGATAAAGGCCAAGAGAGCAAAGTGTGCAAGCTCCAACGGTCTATTTATGGTTTGAAATAGGAGTCTAGGCAATGGAATCTCATATTTCATCAAGCTGTCTTAGCAGACGGGTTTATGATGATGGAAGAAGATCATTGCGTTTACCTAAAACGGTTTAAAGGCAGTATTTTTAATCCTGTCTTTGTATGTTGATGACATACTTTTGGCTGGGAATGACAAGGGTTTAATCAATGCCACCAAGAAGTGGTTATCCTCCAATTTTGAAATAAAGGATATGGGTGAGGCTAGTTATGTGCTTGGTGTCAAGATAACAAGGGATAGATCTAAAAGATTTCTTGGTTTGTCTCAAGAGACTTACATCAAGAAGATGCTTGAAAGATACCATATGCACAACTGTAAATCCATAGATACTCCTACAAAGAGAAATTCAAGTTTGAGCCTTAATATGGGTCCAAAGACTCCAGAAGAGATAGAGAAAATGTCTAGAGTTCCCTATTCAAGCGCAGTCGGAAGCCTAATGTACGCTATGATGTGTACACGGCCTGACATATGCCATGCAGTTGGATATGTAAGCCGTTATCAGGCAAATCCGGGATTGGCACATTGGAAAGCAGTCAAGAGAATATTCAGGTATCTCAGAGAAACGATGGATTATATGCTATGTTACCAGGATAAGGATTTGCGTCTCATAGGATATAGTGATGCTGATTGGGGAGGTGACCTAGATGAGCGCAAATCGACATCAGGATATGTTTTTCTACTTAACAATGGCGCCATATCTTGGAGTAGTAAAAAGTAATCCTGTATTACCTTATCAACTATGGAGGCTGAGTACGTTGCATGTTCTTCTACTGTACAAGAAGGTGTTTGGTTAAAGCGGTTCTTGGAGCATTTAGAAATGGTCACAGTAGCATCAAATCCTGTGATGATTTATTGTGACAGTATGGCTGCACTAGCTTATGCTAAAGACCCAAAGTATCATGGTAAAACCAAACACATCCACATAAGGTACCATTTTGTTAGAGACAGTGTAGCAAAGAAGGAGGTGGTCCTGGAACACATATCTACGAGTCGGATGGTTGCGGATCCTTTGACCAAACCTATTTCCAGGGATTTATTTGTGTCACATGTTAGATCCCTAGGACTGCGTAGAATGTAATTGTTTCACTTGACCATTATGTAAATATACATTACTGACAGTTTTTAGTTTAATATTAGTACGTATTTGGTTGGTGCCATTTACTTATCTTTGGTATTATGTATAATTTACAACTAGCACAATTTAACATGTCAATAGGCTAAGATTGGCTTACTCACGCGAGCAATCGCCTCTGGCACTATTGGAGTGAGCAGAGATGAGACTATGTTGAATTTTTGTTGTTGAGAAAGCGAACTTAATTCAAATCCTTATTGTGTCGCCTTGGTGAAAACCAAGATGAGGTTTATTGTATTCAAAGAACTGACATGAATGTTTCCCCACCATTCATGGAGCCTATATGTAAAGCCGGGTGTGAGACCTTTGTTTGGCGCTGTTGATAGTGAGAAGATAAAGGACTCAAGTTAGATGCTCTCGGAGCTACTGAACCTAGATCTGTACAGTGTTTAGAGTAAAGACATACGCTTTGTGAAACAAAGATTCTCCACTGTAGCATGCATTTCATACTGCATGTGCTAAACGACCAATTAGGAAGTGAGTGAATAGATCCCTACTTCCTCATTGCGTGAGTCCTAGAGATTGTGAACATAATCTCTATTATACCCTTTGTGACTTTTGACTGTGTCATGAAGTGAAAAGTTAATGTTAGCTACTCTAGTATGTTACCTATGGTTATGAATGATTCGACCTAAAGGAACAATACTGATAAAGCAGTTGACCTAGATCAGAATGGCGTTAAGGTAAAAGGAAGACAAATTTAGAATTACACCACTCACTTGTATTCATTGGCTAGCCAGTTATGCCGTTACATAGAGACTTGACATAACTATGGTGTAACAACCCTAAATTTTTAAGTGTGTAAATAATTATTTTAAATAATTTTTTCAATTAGCAATGATATACGAGTGTACCTAGGTAAGACATGTGTTTAAAAATTTTAAGTTTGAAGAACCCATAAATTAAATTGCTAGTAAGCATATTTAATTTGTCCATATTTAATTTGTTAGTAATAACAGTAATATTTCCCCATTTGTTTTTGTATTAAAATTTCTAATGTTTCATTATTATTATGACATGACATTTTGAGCTTTAATTAAATTGTATGATAGATTATTGTCTGACTGAGTTAAAATTTTTGTAGAATGACGAGTTTAGTGTCGGGTAGTGTTTTGGGGCCCACTAGTAAGTTAAGTAGTGAATTTAACATGAAAATTAAGTACCCGGGGTATGAGTACCCTTTGGGCTAGCCATTTTAGTGGTTTATGTTACATTCTGGGCTCATATGAGTCTCTTTTGTTAACCCATAAAAAGAAAAACGGGATTATTAATATTTGTGTGAGTAATATATGTATTGTGTGTGTATTATATGTATATAGATAGATAACATATCCTAGGATTAGAAAGAAAAAAAAAAAAATAGAGCAGCCTCAAGAGAGAGAGAGAGAGAGAGAGAGAACAAGAGACAAAGAGAGAAGATGCAACCCTAGCCACCTAGAAGGAGAAGAAAAAGAGAAGAGAAGAGAAAAGAAGGGAGTTCACCATCATCAACATCATCTTGCTTTTCTCAATTTGGTGAGTAAACATTTAGATTTGTAGGGTTAATTCGTAGTTTGATTGATTTTTGATTTGTGTTCATTATAGTTTGAATAAATCGTATGGATGGGTGTTTATATAATACGGATCTATAGTGATATATACATACACATATATATATATATCAAAGGTTAGATATAAGTTATTTAGAAAATTGAAGAAAAAAAAAGAAGACTAACATAAATTCCGGATTTAGGTAAAATTAAAAAAAAAACTCTCAGATCTGTTTTAGAAAATAATTCGTATTAATTCATACATTTTGTTTTTGGTAAAACTGTTCGCGAATATTAATGTAAAACGCAATTCTGCACGTTTTTCGTCTAATGATATTTTTCTCAATTCTGCACCGTTTGGGCAGAAAATTCATATTATAGTAGCAGTAAATGTTAACTCCGAATTTTGAATTATGTTTATGAAAATTGTTAGAGATGTTTCTTTGTACGGTATTATTATGAAGAACAATTTCAACCCATGCTGGTTTTGGGGCTGTTTAATATAAGATTTGTTTGGGACAATTTTAGATAGTGCTGTTGAATGCCGATTTTAAATGCTATAACTTATGCTATATGTGGTATTAAATGATGATTGTAGAAATACAACGTTAGAGACGTGAATAGAAGTTTGGTGCAAGGGCCTTATTGTGAATAATCGGATAATGATAATCCATGTAATAATTGATAAATTTTCGAAGTGGTTAATGACGTGATTAAATCCTCATGAATGGTACTTGTGTATATTAACGTAGATGGTAAAAAAAAAGTGGTTTCAAGTTCCTTAGTGTTCACCGCTTCCCGTTGTGTGATATGTTTTTTTTTTGTAGCTCGACTTGCTGAGTGTACCCTTTTGCCAGTGGCTTCGTGATCAAGCTGGCCTAAGCCTTATGCCCGGCTTATTTGTTAGACATCTAGGCATATAGACTGGCCTTCTGTGTGTATACCTGGTTTGGTTGATACCCCAACCAAACTAGCACCAGAGTGGATGTTGGTAATATGTCCGGGCACACATGGGATATATGTGTGGGTGTACCATGGAGGGTGACCAAGTGGTGAAGTTAGGAAATTGAATAATGAATCGTTCATAAAAAGTAAGTTGACCAGGAGTAGGGTGACCTTAGTGGTGAACCTAGGGCAAGAAAAAAATGACAGTGATTGTAGAGCGTTAAATGCAAATGGCTAAACTGTTGCGAAACATGAAATTGAAAACTCGAAATGGTTACCGTGGTATATGTTGGAAAATTGAATGATAAATTGAAATTTAGTGCTGTATATGGGTTTTGCCAAACAACCCCTTATTCGAATGTTTGTGACTGTTGACGAACAGTCTCCTTTCGAAGGGTTGTGACTGTTGACGAACAGTCTCTTGCAACCTATATATATGGGTCTTGTTCGTTCATTTAAAAAATATATACACAATTCTCTCTCTCTGTATATTAGAATTAAGTGTGTTCGAGTATTATACATATATTTGCGTTCGCTGGGTTCTGCATATTGGAGTGCAACTTATACAGAACTGTAAGTCTGTTCTATCTTGGGAGACGATTGTTCATCAACCTTGTGCACCGAGAGGGAACAAATTCGTCTTAAGAAATCAGTGTTGTCACTGGGCGCGGATTCTTTCTCAAATTTATTATATATTTATTTTGGATCTCCATTCGATAAGTATTTCAGATTTCAAATTTATACATCCCAATATATTTTGAATAACAATCTTAAGACGAATTTGATGGTATATATCATGTATCGTGTTTGTATAAATCTGTGTTTTGTAAACTGTATGCTCTTTTCTGAAACGAAACCGGAACCTCACTAAACTGTTTATTGTAAGTTGCTGTTTACAAAAGTCTCGTTTATGTCAAGCAGTGTTCCTTCCCGAAATTTAGTTCACTCATATACATATATCGTTTATGTAGATATAAAATGTATTGAGTTTCGATATTACTCAAAAGTTGCCTTGGTTAGTTAGGCTTTTACCTTTTTATAAAATAGTCAAGTTTTATGAAATAATTACAAAATAGTACAACTTTATAAGCACCGTTTCTCAAATGATGCCTCGCTAAATTTGAATTTGTTGCAATCTGTAAATAGGTTGAATCATTTGGAAAGTTGTATTATGTATGTCACAATCTGTTTCGTAATTGGGTTCGTAGATTGACTGTTATGTAATATTATGTACATATGATACTGTGAGTGTGTGTCGTACAAATTGGTTGTGTTATAATTTTTTATATCAAGAACATTAAAAATAAATTTAAAAAAAAGTGAATGACTTCTCGGCGGTGGGTTTATTGGTTGACCCTTCATCTTTTGGACCATTGTGTTGGCTCAAAACTTTCATTATCAGAAGCGGTGTGAAATAACCATTGGATTACTCTGAAACAATAGGCACCCAATTCTTTCAAGAAAAATGATTATTTTACTCAAACAATAAGAAGACACCCAATATCTAGAAACAGGTTTGAATTTGGTTTCTTATTTTTTTTTTATTATTTCTCTAGTTAAGCATTTGAATGCTGAGAACCATCTTTTATGTTCACGAGAATCACAACATTTGGACTGAATGGTTGTGTCTCTTCCTTGAGAAGTTGTGTCTATTTTTTGTGTGTTTTGAAAAGTCTTGTGTCTGCAACTTTGTCTTGATCACAAACTTGTATTGTTTCAAAATACAAAGATATGGTATTTATTTTATTAGAGAATAATTAAATTTCCAATTTGCTTTATTTAAAGGTGATTATTGGAACCCAAATAGTGTGGGTTCTTGTGGCTTTTCGGAAAGTCACCGGATATTTAATAGAATTGCAAATATGTCTTAGATTCTATCAATTTGATATTCGACCCTATCAATGCTTTAATTTTCCTTTTCTTTAACACTAAAAGCGTGTTGTTTGCACATAATCGAGGAATTATGAAAGTTTATGAATTGAGAATTGATTTATCATAATATAAAATCATCTGCATATTGAAGCAACTTTATGTCAATGACTGATAGATGGAACCATGCATGTTGGGAAAAAGTTATTCTGGAAATCTATTTTGAAAATTTGAGTTTATAAAATATGTAAATTCTGGAAAAAAATAAAAATAAAGTAAAATGTTTGTAGAATTTGAATGCTTTTGGATTTCCAAGTAGCATGTGTATAATCCAAAAACATATTATTGAATATGAGAACTGGTTCATATTCACATGATTTTCGGAAATTTACCTTTTTGTGGGTAGTGATAAAATGCTTGTACTCACATGTGATCACCAAATGTGGGGGTCGATTTAAACATGAGTTTGTTATTTATTCTTCGTTAATATTTTCTAAGTATGAAAATTTTGAATATGTCATTTATCTTGTAAATTTGTTGAGTTCATTAAATATTGTTATATGGGTTCACATTGGAACTTAAAGCTATTATCTTTAAATTGAGGAAATATAAAGAGCATTTATGAGTATTTGAACTGCTAGAAATTCAACGTGGAACAATAATAAGAATTTATTGGTCCAAGATAAGAGAAAGAGTGTTTTGACTTGTAAGAGCCGAAACAATGGTGTTATGGCTTGATAAAATTTGACAATGATCGATGAAAAATGTTAAATGGATTTAAATCATGTGTCTCAAAAGTACGAAAATCTGTTATGTCACAGTTTTCCCCTTTGTGAATGATATGCTCTTTATAAGTAGCAATAATGATATGATTAAGACTACCAAGAAATGTTAAACATGAAGTTTGACATGCTGATTAAGTTGTTGCAGGTTGACACGCGAAAAATCTTGTGCGCTCTTGTGCAACACCCAAGTGTAGGTGGACGTGCAAGTAGTAACTGGTAAGACCAGATCGATCCCACAGGGAAGGTGTTGACCTATTGAATTAGACTATCCTCAAAGAAAATAAAATAAAATGAATAAGATTGAACGATGGTGCAGAACACAAAGTTCCACAACTAAGATTACTAATGAAGAAAATTAAGATTAAATTAACGATCTAACTAGCTAATTAAAACAATACTCTAAATTAGGATGTTTAACTTTAAGAAGAAAGTGTTGGGATTACACGAATCCACAATAATCTAGCTATCTACCATGCATTTGCCTTGAAGCACAACGGAGTACATTACCCACAGTTTTCCGTATTCCTCTAAAGATGGAGAATCTATTACCTTTTCATGACCGGGACCATATCATCACAATTAAATTAAAATACGTAAAAGCGGTTTAATCCAATAGTTAAGACTCGCATCCTCAATGGTGTTAGCATTGAAGATGGTTTGCAAAATGTATTGAAAGAAAATGCCTTAGGGCCTTAGTTTTAAAAACTGTTTTGACAGACTGAGCATTTTTTTGGGACAGAATGATAACAAATCTTAAAACAAAAAGGTCCTGGAATACTGCAGGGAATATCCTCAAGAATCAGGGAGTTCGATCGATCGACGCGCTTTCGATCGATCGAAGACCTTCATCCCTCAATCGATCGAACTGACTTCGATCGCTTGACTGTCACTGGTTCGATCGATCGAACTAACTTCGATCGATCAAACACAGCGATTATCCTGCTGCATGGCAGAAGCTGGAGATCACTGTTTCATCGTGTTCTCCCAATCTGGGACTACTCAGACATCGTCTGGAGTGTCACAGATTAATATTTAACGTACAAAAACATTAAAGCCTCGTTTGGTTGCGATTTTTTCATGAAAACTATAAAATCTATGGATTTGAAAATATCTAGCATGTAACACTACAAGATGAACGATTAAACTACGACTACCAAGTGCAGAATATAAATAAACAATATATAAATAACCTGGAACGAAAAATACTTGTATTAAACTTAGAGAAATCCGGTTCACAATGTAAAACTCAATGGAAACCTACAAAAACACAAGCAAACTCTCTATCTCTCTCTCTAAAACTGTAAAAATGTAAAGTGGGCGTCCTTCTGGACGTAAACAATACACATGTATATAAGAAACCTAAGAGACTAGGGTTAAAAACTCGCATCTGCTGCGCACACGAATGTTACTGGAAATACCCAGTTCGATCGATCGAACTGCTCTCGATCGATCGAACCCTTAAGCCTCAAGCGCTTCAACTTTCTTTAAGCGATCGAACGCTCGATCGATCGAACCTTCTTAGATCGATCGAACTCCATATTTCAACTTTGACTTCTTTTGTTTTCATTCCAGCATTCCATGTATCCTGATGTCCATCTGTTTAATCCACACAGCAGTGATCTGCACAAACAACAGCTAAAACAATACAACTTATCATAGATTAATCATATTGTATGAAAATTAGCCTTGCAATGCAAATTGCAGATAAAACGGGAAGTTGTGATAAAAACTAACACAATTCTTCCTTTTAACGCGGTTGTGTTTTACAAATACCTCCGCTTTGCACAACCTCCAACTAGCTTATTGCTAGTCCCTAGCGATAAAGCGAAAATAAAATAAACTACAAACTCCTAAACTAATACTACCACAACTAAGAAAACAAAGGAAAACTAAAAAACAACCTAAACTAAGATAGAAAGAAAGATCCTAACTCACTTTCGCAGGAATCGCGGTTGCATTTAGCAAATGCAACAAGCCGTTAAACCCCTAGGTTCCCCCTAGTGGACGAGTGTTGTCTCATGAGGGTTTGCAGTGAATATACCCACAAAATTCTCCAATTTTAAGCTCAAAAAGATTTAGAATAACTTATAGAATTCCCCCCTTCCATTCAATTGTTAATTAAGCTCTACAATAATATACTATCCTCTATCGACCCATGAAAGAGACCCACATGCTCCTTAATATCACCAAGTAAAATATAACAAATGTATTACCATCATGCACCCGTGTGTGTGTTAAATTAACAACCATGCGTCCAACCCTATTAAGAGTTATCTAGACTATTGTACTTTGGAAAAATTGCAGTTTTAGCTCAATTCTCACATTGGTCACACTCAAAAAGAACGTCTCTCAGAAACTTGCTTTACAATGATCGCACATCGTATGAAAGCTTTGATAAGGATGATATTATAAGTTCTAATGCTTTCATACTTGACTCTATGAAAAACGGACATTTAAGAGTGTACAGTCTCAGGAATGGAACACTACCTACTAGAGGAGCGAAATACCGTGGATAACTCAACTCACACTTCCATGTTCAAATCAATTATTGAGAATCTTCAAGACTTTGACTTGCGACTTTTATTTAGTAGGGGGGAGTGTTGTAGAGAAGAGTGTGCTTTTTAGTATGTGATGGAATTTCAACTTCTCTTTTTATTCTTCATTCTTTTCTCCACCCAATCTCCCATTCATTTCATATGCTCTTTTTCTCTTCTCCTTCATTCATTATTCATTTATATATATATAAATATTTTTTTTTTTTTAACCTGCCACAACTACTTCCTTCCATTTCACATACTTTGATGACTCATTCTCAACAAATATATCAAACGGCTTAATGAGGTCAAGGTATAGATCAAGGGTATGGATTCTTGTGATTACATTGGAAATATTTAATTGGTGTGGGATCAGGGATGAAATAATTCAATGAATGTAGGTGAAAGTTATATCAGGTAAAAGAATGGGTAAACGATGGCTTGAATCATTTTCTCAACTTTCATTTTTTAGCACTTAAGTGTTCATTGAGTGTAATTGGTAAATCCTGAACGTTCTCCTCTAACAAGTAGTCAAAACTTTTAAAGAAAACTGAGACCTAACAACGAATTCACCAGGTATATGCAAAAAAGACCATTCGACAATGTATGAGAATCCCCTCAGAAATAACGATTGGCTCAATAGCTCACAAAGGGTTATTAGCCTCCACTACTTGTTCTTTTCGCACAATATTCATATTAACTCAACTTTCAGGTTTTCTACATAGCTGCCAATTAGTGCGCAAAAATATTGGGTACATAAATAGCTTTACAAATGCAATTCATTTCAGTGATACAGAAAACGCGTGGATTTAATCCATAAAAAGATGAGAATACTACAAATGTGTCATTGTCTAATCAACAAGCAGGAGAGATTATTCAGAGTTATTCTAACAATACGATTCAATATTAAAAATTTCAAAATTTCAACATTTCAAATTTTAAAGCGGTTTAACAGACTGTGTTCTCATTAAATTTAAAACATATCCAAGTGCAAAAACCTGATCATTACGGGTGTATACCTATCTATTATCTCCTACCCCCAACTGAAAACAACAAAGTCCCCAGAAGTTGATTTTTAATAAATAAAATAGATGGGTATCACCTGTATGGAGCAAATTGATGATCGCAAGCATAGCAACCTAGCATAGAAAAGTATAACACAATCTCCAAAACAACCAGGATCAATAGGTAAAAGGAACACAATAAAATACATGTTCCAAACAATCTAAACCACTGTAATATGAACAGAATAAAATACAAGCAGTTGTGGATATCGCAGGTTGACTTACCCACAGCTTTTCAAAATCAATTTCTAAAAACTAATGAGTCGCCACTTAATTTTTAAAAGGAAAATTAAGAAACCATTTTAAAAGCAAACTGATCTTTTAGAAACCAGAGATTAACTAGGTCCGGGGATTATGGAATGAGAGAGGAAGGAGCCCATCGGACTAAAACACCCTCTCTCATCCTATCTTGCGATAGGCCTTTACTCAACATCCTTTTAATCAAATTTATTAATCTAAGCATGCCCTCAACTAATACATATATACATATACATCACAAAAGCATGTCCAAAGGGTGTAAAATTGCAATTGACAAAATATCATTCAAAAGCCACATAATTCAGGTAACAAGCGATATGATATGCAATAGAGAACAAGTGAACTTACCCGGGATCCAGCAGCGATAATAAACGTGCAATGCATGCGAACAAAAGAAAATCCTAAAAAAGAGGTCTCTAATCACATATACACATAAGGCAAGCTCCTAATTCTAAGGTGTCGCACATAAGGTCGAAAATCAAATAAAAATCAAGGAATTTAATAAACTAGAGAGGGATTGAGAAATCGTACCTTAATAGCGCTACAAAACAAAGGGTTAGTTCACATGATATGCAAAATATGATGTTAGAAATAACAATCCTAAATTTCTAGCTTACATCTATCTAATGTAATTAAAGCCAAAGCAAGTAAGTCTTAATTACAAGTGTCAAATCATATAGATGAATATGTACATGGACAAGGATAAACTATGAAATACTCTTAAACTTTGAATTCAAGCTCAACTAATCATTATTAAAGCATGGTTTAAGCCCTAGATCATAGAAAAGTCATTTAGATCCTTATTTACAATGTAAGTCAAATGTGTCATAAAACTCTGAAAATTGCAAAGAGCAGACCAGAACTTAAAAGAAATAAAAAGCATATCTCTCATGGTTTGATCTTGGTGAATTTTGGACACGAGATGCCCCTGTGAGTCTAGTTTCCAAATCAAAAAGAAAATCAAGGTTTCAACTGTCGGATCTCTGGAAAGAGGACAAACACCAGACATCACTCAGAGATGTACAACTCTCTGTCCAGAGATTTTGTTTGATTTTTTACAAATAGTAAAATAATCCGAAATGCTTCATTCTTTTTAGGGGATCTTCCTAACACATTAAAGTACCCAGAAAAAATTATTAGAGACCCCAAAAACTCTATTAGACTTCTGATTTATGAATTTCAAAATGGACTTGCTGTTCTGAAACTATTCTGAAACTCTGGGCAGATTGTGGTTGACTCACAAAACCCATGATCAAACCCTTCTAAACATAAAACCACCTTAAAACAAAAATTACAGTGGTAGAATATTGTGTTATTGACACTTTCCCATTGGTTTCACTTGATTTCAACGGTTAGATTTCGAACTAAAAATCTTTGATCAAAAACAGTTTGTGAACTCACTGTTTTCATTTGTCAAGTTCAACTTTTATTTGTTAATCCCAACTATTAAACCATGAAGTTGGGTTTAAACCAAACCACTTCTCCTACCATTTGATGGTCATTGGAGGCTAAAGACTTTTATATTTGTAGATTTCAAATGAAGTATGAATAGACTTCATGAAATCTCAAGATGATGAATCCAAACCATAGAGATGAGTTTAGACCCAAAATACTTTCTCCTACCACTTGATGGTCATTGGAGATGAAGATATGACTAATACTCATGAGTCTCCAAGGAATATAGAAGGGATTCCATGAAACATCAAGCTAGAGGACTCAAGTCATAAGCATGGACTTGGATCCATCTATTTACTTATAAAAAAGTGATGATCAAACTTTGACTCCCATGTGAAGTATAAGCTTACATGAGATTCAAAACATCAAACTCAAGAGCTTTCAAGGGAGATATTGAAGATCTCCAAGAATCTCAAAAGAAGAACATAAACAAGAAAAATAGAAGAAGGATCAAAGAACTAGGAAGTAAGGACTTCCAAGTTTACTTAACAAACTCTAAAACTTAATCAAGAAAAACTAAATGACTTGTAAATTAGAAGCTCAAAAGAAAGAAAACACAACTAAGATTAGAGGGTCACCTCCAAACTATCCTCAAAGTTTCTCTCCTTTGAAGATCTTCCAAACTCTTCTTCAAGCTCTCCAAACTCTCTTTTTTTCTCTAAGGAAAATGTTGGTGTAATGGTAGTCTTTTTTTTGTGTGTTTCCTCCCTCCTCTTTTGCATGTGTTTCTCAATGGAGATACCTCTTCTTATATAGACAAAAATACCTAGGTCATTTCAGTAAATTCGGAGTAAAAGACATGTGTAAACATCTCATTTGGTGGTACAATGTGTACTTTCTGAATTTAGACAGACTGCTGCCCAGGGCGGCAGTCAAGAAACTGTCGCGGCAGTCCGTGAAAGCCGCCGCGGTAGTCCATGACTGCCGTTCCGGCACTGCGTGACTGCCGAGCGGCACTCATCAAATGCCGCGACAATTAATGGATTGCCGCGTTTTTGTCAGTCTTACTTTATCAGTTTTTTGTTCTTATTCGCATATGCATACGTATTGCACTGTAAAATACAGACTTTAAAAGTGAACGGCAGTCAGAAATTTATGGCGGCACTCGGTGAAAGCCGGAACGGCACTCTCTGACTGCCGCGCGGCACTCAGCGAGTGCCGCGGCAGTCTGCCGTGTGCCGTTTTTAGCTGAGGTTCCCTTTTTTAGGTCTTCCCCCTTTTTGAAACAAATTATTTTTTAAGATCCTTTCCAAAAATCATGTCTTATACCTGAATTCTCCTAAATACCTGGTATTTTTCTCTTTCTGTGAAATTTTATCGCGTTTTGGAGATTTTCTGAAGAGCTTGGAATACTTCAATTTTTCGGTCCTTGTCATCATCGGATACGGAGGTGACACTCTCCTAAATTCGACGTTAGGTCAAAATTGGGGTGTCTACAGTTTGCCTCTCTTCGGCAGAGCTTGTGGAGCAACGCGTACCACAAGTGAATGTCGAAGCCTGTGTGAAGACAAGCCTTTGACCAGACCGTCGAATTTAGGTAAAAACAAAAATGCGTTGTAAAAAGAGAACATGCGCGGGGCAATGGTTCACGCTGGTCGTGATCGATGATGAGCTGCCTACGTATCCGTTCAGGAATCAGACCAAGACGTAGTTCGGGTCAAGGGTCAAACACACACAAGCGCAAATAGTCATACGGATGAATGCACCTATCTTATCGTGATGCACGTGCTCAAGCAATCTCGTGCTTTCTGAATTAACCTGGTTATGTAAATGTCATGCTTATCACATTTTCCCTATGTATGATGCGCATTTCGTGGCGTGTTAGTCAGGGAAGATTATCTATGCGAGAATCTGTCATAGGAGTCATGAGAGTGCTTTTGATTTGATCACGAAGGTCAACGCAAGTCCGTTGCGAAAACCGGGAATATAAGTCCGTTATATTCTCAAAAAAACGAAGGTCAATGCAAGTCCGTTGCGAAAACCGGGAATATAAGTCCGTTATATTCTCAAAAAAACGAAGGTCAATGCAAGTCCGTTGCGAAAACCGGGAATATAAGTCCGTTATATTCTCAAAAAACGAAGGTCAATGCAAGTCCGTTGCGAAAACCGGGAATATAAGTCCGTTATATTCTCAAAAACGAAGGTCGACGCAAATCCGTTGCGAGAACCGGGAATATAAATCCGTTATATGCTCAAAACGAGGGTTGACGCAAATCCGTTGCGAAAGCCAGGGATATAAATTCGTTATATTCAAAAGACAAGGGTTAACGCAAATCCGTTGCGAGAACCGGGAATGTAAATCCGTCACATTCTCAAACAAAGGATCGCCGCAAATCTGTTACGAGGATCGAGAATATAAATTCGTTATATTCTCAAGACGGGGGTTAGAGCAAATCCATTGCAAGAACCAAGAATGTAAATCCGTCACATTCTCAAACAAAGGATCGCCGCAAATCTGTTACGAGGATCGAGAATATAAATTCGTTGTATTCTCAAGACGGGGGTTAGAGCAAATCCGTTGCAAGAACCGAGAATGTAAATCCGTCACATTCTCAAACGAGGATCGAGAATATAAATTCGTTATATTCTCAAGACGGGGGTTAGAGCAAATCCGTTGCAAAAACTGGGAATATAAATCTGTTATATTCTCAAAAACGCGGGTTGACGCAAGTCCGTTGCGAAAACCGGGAATATAAGTCCGTTATATTCAAAAACGCGGGTTGACGCAAGTCCGTTGCGAAAACCGGGAATATAAGTCCGTTATATTCTCAAGACAGAAATCAACGCAAGTCCGTTGCGAAAACCGAGAATATAAATTCGTTATATTCTCAAAGCGAGGGTTGACGCAAGTCCATTGCGAAAACTGAGAATATAAATTTGTTATATTCGCAGGACAAAGGATCGACGCAAATTTGTTGCGGAAACTGAGAATATAAATTTGTTATATTCTCAGGACAAAAGACAAAGGATCGACGCAAATATGTTACGAGGATCGAGAATACAAATCCGTTATATTCCCAAAACGATGGTTAGCGCAAATTTGTTGCGGAAACCGAGGATGTAAATTCGTTACATTCTCAAGATCTTTAATTTTCAGGAGTTGGGAGCCCACAGGCTCAAATATTCTTTAATCTTTAGGAATTGGGAGCCCACAGGCTTATACTCCGGTGTCTCCCAAGAATCATCTGATCGACTGAGATGCGCTTCGCGTCTTATACTCCGATGTCAAATTAGAAACTACGCTTTCCGAAAGACTGAGATGCGCTTTGCGTCTTATACTCCGGTGTGTTTTGAGGATTACTAACACGAACAAGGTTGCCATTGAGGACTAACACTGATAATGCTGCCATTGAGGACTAATGCAAGGTTGCCATTGAGGACTAACACCCATAATGTTGCCATTGAGGACTAATGCAAGGTTGCCATTGAGGACTAACACTGATAATGCTGCCATTGAGGACTAATGCAAGGTTGCCATTGAGGACTAACACCCATAATGCTGCCATTGAGGACTAACACCGATGATGCTGCCATTGAGGGCTAATGCAAGGTTGCCATTGAGGACTAACACCAATGATGCTGCCATTGAGGGCTAATGCAGATGAAGAGAAACTGCCATGGAGGACTAATGTTTATGAAGAGAAGCAGCCATTGAGGGCTAATGCTTGTTCAAGAGTCTCGTCGTGCTTAAAGAACCAAATTTCAATATTCGGAGTCATTCGGACTCAAAGAATTGATTTCACAAAAGTTCGGGAGTCCGCGGACTCACAGAGTTAATTTTTCAAAATTTGAGGAGTTTTCAGATGCAAAGAATTTGAACGGAGCTGATAGAAAGTATAATTTTCTGCATTTGCGGACCTTTGGAAGAAACACATCGATTTCGTCAAAAGAGAGAAGTCACCTTTGCCCCTAGTATTGGACTCTTCTTATATTGCCACTTTATGTTGTGATAGTGTTCGAAACCTCTGCTCGTACCGCTCTTGGGATGCTCACGAAGACTTTTCAAATCTTTATTCATCATCTTAAACCCACACATTTGAGACCATTTATTGACTCATCAAAAGAGGACAGACCTGACAAAGCTATTTACTCAAAATGACTGACTCAAACTTTTCATTCATTATGAATCAATGTGCTTTCGTTGTGAGTAACTGTATCATCTCACCTTTAATTTATTCATCATCTTACAAATAGTAGTACTTTGTTGATAAATCTAAACTTTGAAAACTTCCCCTTTTGAATTAGCGAATTCTTTGCCCATCTAGAATGTGCTTCAAATTAGTGCTTTAGCTTATAGAATGAAAGACACTCTATTTCAATCCTTTCAAAATGAACTTGATTACTTGAGAACTTGCTTCTGACATAGAGGGATTTTGGCAAACTATGTTTGCCCCTAGTCTTAAGGGCAAATAGGCTCATCCAAGGGTTTTGAGAACATGATGGTACAGGATGCCTGCAGTGCATTTACTCCCAACCTAGAGATAGTCATCATGAATGTGGTGGGCTGAAGCGAGAAACCCAATGCTGATGGGAAAACTTTGTTTGCCCCTGGTTTGGCAATACATATATGGCTCTAGGCAAACACAAGTTTGCCCCTAGTCTGAAGGAAGGAAACCAAAGGTGCAAAGGGTGATGCTTTCGGTTTAGGAATGGTTATGGACCGAGAACCTTGGGAGGTTCGCCTACTTATCCCCAAGTGGGAATCAGGTCCAAAGTAGTTCGGCCAAGGCTTGAAAGAGAAATATCACGTGGTGCAATGATGTTTGTGACCGAACCGCACAGGTTGCCTACGTATCCCCAAGTGGGAATCAGGTCAAAACGTAGTTCATCAACTCTGGAGGTCTTGAAAGAATTAGGCTTCAAGAATTGGTGGGCTTTTCGAGCCATGTTGCCATTTGGGTCTAGGGAGTGCTCTTTCCGAAATGGGCCACTTGTGATAGCCTTTGGACAGGATGATGAGAACATGAACTTCTTCTCCGCTTTATTTTCCTTCCTTTTCTTTTCTTTTCTTTTCTTTTCTTCTTTCCTTTTTTTTTTCTTTTCTTTTCTTTTCTTTTCTTTTCTTCTTTCTTTTTTTTTTTTTCTTTTCTTTTCTTTTCTTTTCTTTATTTGACGATTGATTCTTTTAACCCTTTCACTAGCCAGTCAACTTTGCCATTCTCATATTGTATCGTGTTTTTATCACACTCACAAAGCAAATATCAACCCTCCAGATTACTCTTTATTTTCCTCAAAGATATCTTTGCATTATTTTGGGCCCACTTAACCATTGAGCCTCTCACAAGATTTTTTTTTAGACTAATTGATACTTTCAAATCTCTCTTTTCCAAATCTTTTCTTTGTTTACAAAGTTTTCGGATAATTCATGTACCAATGATGTACTTGAAGTGCTCAAGAATTTTCAATCTTATTTATTCTCTCTCTTTTTTTCTTTTCTCTTTCCTTTCTTTTCTCTACCTCACTATCTCTAATTCTCTTCATGATTTTGACTGGCTAGGATTCGGGGTTTTGAAATCAACACGCATCTTATTTTTGCTCTAACTTTTGCCTAGGTGCCCTTTCGGGTTTTCATCCTAGCGAGCTCTTTCTTCTTTTTCTTTTTTTTCTTTTTTTTTGTGCTCTAACTTTTGTCTAGGCGCCCTTCCGGGTTTTCATCCTAGCGAGCTCTTTTTTCTTTTTCTTCTCTTTTTTTTTGGAATAAGAAGTTCATTTAAAATGTCTGGCTACCATCAAGGACCAAGTTTATGGCTTTAGACTGGTTGGGCTCATCTTTTAGACTTGGTATTTGAGAAAAGGGGATGGTGAGCAAGCTTCAAGTTCCAAGTTCATCTTTTCAAGATTGAGCAAAAGCATCTTTAAAGTAAAGCTAATCAATTCTCTACTCCTCTTTGGATTTGGCACAGAATTTGCTTGATCGCTTGGGATCCTTTTCAATGCAAAGATTTATTAACAAAGTATTTTCCATGATCGTTTGAAAAAGTGACTTTTTTTTTAGCTTAATGATCCATACATTCACGACTTAGCACACTGAATCAAGAAAAATGAGATTTTATTCAACTAGTAGGGAAAGAGGATTATATCACTCGACTCGATAAACTTGACAAAGACTTGAAAACAAACTTGATAACAGACTGACCAGAAGACTCGACTGGACTTCACATTTGACTCCAACTTAACATAACTCGACTACAGACTGGACTCGATTTGGTCTCAAATGGAGTGTCACAGACGATTTTCAAATTATTAGGTCCCCAGGAGCATCCACATTTGCTTTCACAGCAGTATTTCAAAACACTATCACCTTACTAGCAACATATGTGCATAAACATCTCTCTTCCTACTATGTGCTCCATCCTGAATAATCTCATGCTTGAATCTCTGTACCAAACAACACTTATCTTTTAATCAACTTTGACTAATTTTCTTAAGAGAATCTTATACTTCTATTGATTTTATTAAATTTTTATGCCAAGTGAAATGCTCATGAATGATTCATATGTCACACGGATGCAATGCATGTGTGTGTGTGTGCCTATTCTATATGCCAAAGAAACGAAAAAAATCTAATCCTAACACATAAACACATAAGCACATAAAATCCTCATTCATGTCAAATGCGCCAATTTCACCTTTCATTGTGATCCTACTACCCTCTCAAAGGTTGGATATTCAAAAATTCATTTGAAAAGCATTTCTTTAGATGATGAGATCTTTCAAAAATGATTCTCAAGGATTTTGAATCTTTTATTTTTTAAAAATGAGGATGTGAAGACATTTCTCAATGAAGATAATTGAATTGAAATTTTGCGTTAAAATTCATTTGAAGAGCATTTTTTCAAAAACAATTCCCAAAGATTAGTTTGGAGCTTTAATCAAAAGTGAACTCCAAAGACTTTTGAAAGAGCAATTGAAAACTTTGGGATGAAGATTACAAAAATCCACTTGCTTTCAAAGATGGTCTTAAAATTCTTTCGGGGTAGAAGGATCACACGATCGGATTATTACCGTACTTTTCATAAATTTGGATGCATACAAGGTCAATGATGCTTAACTAAACATGATATAAGAAGTATAATCTTATAATCAAGGTTCGGCATGTCCTCCAAATGTCATGTAACACGAGGAGAAATTGCTAAAAGGTGATTAAAAGATTATTCATCTTTCATCAAGCAAGTATCGTCATTATCTCAAGTAATCCCTTCCGGGCATACAAAACTTCCTAACACATAACCCTAATCAAGAATTGATTTCCTAAGATTGAAATGTTCTATAGAAACTACTATGCAAAGGCTGGGTTTTGGTCAAATAAGGGACCCTTGACACACACCCGATAGGATGCTTCATATACCAAATCATGGTACGAGATCAAGGGTGATCACACAGTCCCATGATAACTTGACCGACCGGGTTGCCCCGAGCCTCCAAGGTCATAGTTCCGTGCAATCGACTGGCTGGACATGCAAGTGAAATGCAACAGGCACACAAAGATTAATTAATTCGAATAAAAGGATGTTTTTCAAGTCTAATCCTCAAGTGAACCCAAAATCAGAATTCTGGTCTGCGAAACCAGAGATTCTGGGTTCGATCCCCAGCAGAGTCGCCAGATTGTGGATATCGCAGGTTGACTTACCCACAGCTTTTCAAAATCAATTTCTAAAAACTAATGAGTCGCCACTTAATTTTTAAAAGGAAAATTAAGAAACCATTTAAAAGCAAACTGATCTTTTAGAAACCAGAGATTAACTAGGTCCGGGGATTATGGAATGAGAGAGGAAGGAGCCCATCGGACTAAAACACCCTCTCTCATCCTATCTTGCGATAGGCCTTTACTCAACATCCTTTTAATCAAATTTATTAATCTAAGCATGCCCTCAACTAATACATATATACATATACATCACAAAAGCATGTCCAAAGGGTGTAAAATTGCAATTGACAAAATATCATTCAAAAGCCACATAATTCAGGTAACAAGCGATATGATATGCAATAGAGAACAAGTGAACTTACCTGGGATCCAGCAGCGATAATAAACGTGCAATGCATGCGAACAAAATAAAATCCTAAAAAAGAGGTCTCTAATCACATATACACATAAGGCAAGCTCCTAATTCTAAGGTGTCGCACATAAGGTCGAAAATCAAATAAAAATCAAGGAATTTAATAAACTAGAGAGGGATTGAGAAATCGTACCTTAATAGCGCTACAAAATAAAGGGTTAGTTCACATGATATGCAAAATATGATGTTAGAAATAACAATCCTAAATTTCTAGCTTACATCTATCTAATGTAATTAAAGCCAAAGCAAGTAAGTCTTAATTACAAGTGTCAAATCATATAGATGAATATGTACATGGACAAGGATAAACTATGAAATACTCTTAAACTTTGAATTCAAGCTCAACTAATCATTATTAAAGCATGGTTTAAGCCCTAGATCATAGAAAAGTCATTTAGATCCTTATTTACAATGTAAGTCAAATGTGTCATAAAACTCTGAAAATTGCAGAGAGCAGACCAGAACTTAAAAGAAATAAAAAGCATATCTCTCATGGTTTGATCTTGGTGAATTTTGGACACGAGATGCCCCTGTGAGTCTAATTTCCAAATCAAAAAGAAAATCAAGGTTTCAACGGTCGGATCTCTGGAAAGAGGACAAACACCAGACATCACTCAGAGATGTACAGCTCTCTGTCCAGAGATTTTGTTTGATTTTTTAAAAATAGTAAAATAATCCGAAATGCTTCATTCTTTTTAGGGGATCTTCCTAACACATTAAAGTACCCAGAAAAAATTATTAGAGACCCCAAAAACTCTATTAGACTTCTGATTTATGAATTTCAAAATGGACTTGCTGTTCTGAAACTATTCTGAAACTCTGGGCAGATTGTGGTTGACTCACAAAACCCATGATCAAACCCTTCTAAACATAAAACCACCTTAAAACAAAATTTACAGTGGTAGAATATTGTGTTATTGAAACTTTCCCGTTGGTTTCACTTGATTTCAACGGTTAGATTTCGAACTAAAAATCTTTGATCAAAAACAGTTTGTGAACTCACTGTTTTCATTTGTCAAGTTCAACTTTTATTTGTTAATCCCAACTATTAAACCATGAAGTTGGGTTTAAACCAAACCACTTCTCCTACCATTTGATGGTCATTGGAGGCTAAAGACTTTTATATTTGTAGATTTCAAATGAAGTATGAATAGACTTCATGAAATCTCAAGATGATGAATCCAAACCATAGAGATGAGTTTAGACCCAAAATACTTTCTCCTACCACTTGATGGTCATTGGAGATGAAGATATGACTAATACTCATGAGTCTCCAAGGAATATAGAAGGGATTCCATGAAACATCAAGCTAGAGGACTCAAGTCATAAGCATGGACTTGGATCCATCTATTTACTTATAAAAAAGTGATGATCAAACTTTGACTCCCATGTGAAGTATAAGCTTACATGAGATTCAAAACATCAAACTCAAGAGCTTTCAAGGGAGATATTGAAGATCTCCAAGAATCTCAAAAGAAGAACATAAACAAGAAAAATAGAAGAAGGATCAAAGAACTAGGAAGTAAGGACTTCCAAGTTTACTTAACAAACTCTAAAACTTAATCAAGAAAAACTAAATGACTTGTAAATTAGAAGCTCAAAAGAAAGAAAACACAACTAAGATTAGAGGGTCACCTCCAAACTATCCTCAAAGTTTCTCTCCTTTGAAGATCTTCCAAACTCTTCTTCAAGCTCTCCAAACTCTCTTTTTTTCTCTAAGAAAAATGTTGGTGTAATGGTAGTCTTTTTTTTTGTGTGTTTCCTCCCTCCTCTTTTGCATGTGTTTCTCAATGGAGATACCTCTTCTTATATAGACAAAAATACCTAGGTCATTTCAGTAAATTCGGAGTAAAAGACATGTGTAAACATCTCATTTGGTGGTACAATGTGTACTTTCTGAATTTAGACAGACTGCTGCCCAGGGCGGCAGTCAAGAAACTGTCGCGGCAGTCCGTGAAAGCCGCCGCGGCAGTCCATGACTGCCGTTCCGGCACTGCGTGACTGCCGAGCGGCACTCATCAAATGCCGCGACAATTAATGGATTGCCGCGTTTTTGTCAGTCTTACTTTATCAGTTTTTTGTTCTTATTCGCATATGCATACGTATTGCACTGCAAAATACAGACTTTAAAAGTGAACGGCAGTCAGAAATTTATGGCGGCACTCGGTGAAAGCCGGAACGGCACTCTCTGACTGCCGCGCGGCACTCAGCGAGTGCCGCGGCAGTCTGCCGTATGCCGTTTTTAGCTGAGGTTCCCTTTTTTAGGTCTTCCCCCTTTTTGAAACAAATTATTTTTTAAGATCCTTTCCAAAAATCATGTCTTATACCTGAATTCTCCTAAATACCTGGTATTTTTCTCTTTCTTTGAAATTTTATCGCGTTTTGGAGATTTTCTGAAGAGCTTGGAATACTTCAATTTTTCGGTCCTTGTCATCATCGGATACGGAGGTGACACTCTCCTAAATTCGACGTTAGGTCAAAATTGGGGTGTCTACAGCAGTGATACATAATGTCCATACAAAACCAACCAACCAAATAAATCCAACCAAAACAACCAACATATCCAACCACCCAAAACCAATACAATAACTAACCAAAAATACATAAACGCCACCTCCCCATCGAAAACTAATCGACACCGGACGGTGCATCATCAGCTAGATCAGAAGGGATATCGATGGGAGCAGGCGACAACGAGGTAGTAGTAGGGGCAGCAGCAGATGGATCGACAAGTGGTGGATCGGCTGCAGTAGAAGAAGTGGAAGGACCTGTAGGAGTAGGAGTAGCAACATATGATGGATCGGCAGTAGGCGGAGCAGACGGGGCCATCGATGGATGCTGAGTAGAGTGAACAGCCTGATCAATCCCAATCTGAATCAATATGGACTCCAGCAAGGTCTGTAGATGGTCCATCCGGCCCTCGAGTCTAATCCTGGCCTCTCTCTCCTCCAATAGTAGCTCGTGAACCGTCGGGAGAGGCACAGAGGAAGAAGACTCTCCCTGGGCCTGAGTCTGCGACCGCTGTCGCAGCTCAAACTGCCGAACCGCAGCAACCGGATCATCCTCATCATCATCGGAATCAAGCTCCTCCACCTCGGTGGGTGTCCCTGAAGCTCCCGCCTCCGTGTCCGTCCCACCACGCCTCTTCTTCCTCCCCCTCACCCGCGATTTCCCTTTTCCCTTTCGCTTCCTCTTCTGGGCATCGGAGCGGCGAGCTGCCGCCTCGCTGAAACAGCGAGGGGAAGTGCGAACATCATCTCCAGCAAGCTCGGGGAAACCGGCATCAGCCATAACCCTATGAATAGCCCAAGCACCCTTCAGGTGCTTCTTGGACGAGATAAAACGGGTGGGGTGGACCATAAAGTCAATATAGAGGCGTGGGATGCAAACTGACTGTCCCGTCCCCACTGCATATAAGACTCGCGCATACCAAGCCGCGATCTTTTCTCGATAGGAAGTCACTAGGAGGCAGTTGCTGAGGACCAAGTGGATCATGTGGTAGCCATCAGTGAGAAAGTGGTCCTCAATCAAAGCATCGCCATCCCAAGACGGAACGGCGCCTCTAGTGAGCTCACGGATAATAGTGGATGGTAGGATCACTGGTGCATCAGGCCGGTGGGGGCAAACATAATCAGGTACCTCTGGTACCCCCAATGCGGCTGAAACGGTAGCTGGACTGATAATGAATGGGCGACTCCGGAAGAAGGCATGGTAGGTGAATGGTGCAACCGGGTCGCGGATCATAGTCGTACATGCACCTCGAATCCAGGACAGATTGACACTCTTGGCCAATGAAAGGAGATGGAACCAGTGAGGCATAGAACGGATCTGTGTCAGGAACCATGGGCTCTCTGTCCAGACGTACTCAATAGGACGCTCGACCATCACCATCCTCGTCTGAAAGTGCGGCTCGTACCATAGCCTATCCTCGTCATTCCGAAACCCATGTGCGGGTACCGGATCTGGTATAATAAGGCTGAGGGGCTTGGACTTATGGTAGCCCGTCACTGGATTCATCGCGGCAGCCCTGAAAATAAGACACAACATGACACAGATAAGAACAGGGGGAAAAAGAAACAAAACTGCCACTGCTTGAGTTCGATCGATTGAACTGGGTTCGATCGATTGAACTGGAGGAGGATTCGATCGCTTGAACATTGTTCGATCGCTTGAACAGTTCCCCTTCGATCGCTCGAAACCAGTTCAAGCGATCGAGCACAGCGATGTGCAGCAATCGCAGAATCGAAAAGGAAACAACAAAAAGAACAGAACAAGATCTAGAAGTGAAAAACTAAGACCAAGGGGACACCCCCTTGGGATTTCTATCAACAAGAGAGAGAAAACAAAAGTAAAAACAGTCGTGGGCCTACCTCGGTGTAGAAGCACACAGTGGAGGCGGAGGGGATGTTGAGATGACGATGAGGATGATTAGAGGGGTGATCTGAGCGTCTTATTGAGTGGAAGAACGCGAAAATTGGCGAGTCGCCCCCTCCTCTGTGCTCGAGCGCTCGAGTGTGTATAAGTGAAGGAAATGAAGAGGTGTTCTGAAGACGCCTCGTTTAAATGCTGAGTTCGATCGATCGAACTATGGTCGAGCGATCGAAAGCAAATCCCTCAATCGATTGAACATAAAGTACAAGCGCTTGAATATTCAGGTTTCGATCGATCGGAAAGGGTTCGATCGATCGAACACAAAAATTTCAGAATCTAATGGGGGACATGAACCACATCACTCCCAACTATCAGAAACAAATCTGGACATGCAGAGAGACTGAAACGCAGTTGAATTACAGGCATGTAGAACAGAAATTCATCCTCAGAATAGAAAATCGTAATTTATATAAAAATAAAACTTTATAATGGCATCCAAATTGCAACATTATTATCCCCAACTGTGGTTAAAACCTTATTTAACTAAAGAAACCAAAAATAAAACTAAAACCAATAACATTCTATCAAGGATTACACTTCAGTTGATGAACAAAAGATAAAATGAACGGAAACAACTGAAATGCAGCACTAATCTTCGAGTATAAAGATTTCCTCTTCCACAATCTCTTCAGAACCTGCCGAATCTTCAGAAGTGAAGTCCAAACTCGATGATTCCCTTTCCCAGAACAATTGAAAAGCAACAAGGATATCATCAAACAAGTCTGGCGTCTCCAAAGAATTGAAAGCCCATGCAAGAGGTGATCCGGATGGAGACATGGATAAAGGGGTATAATTTCGCAACGGACTGTCCTCTCGTGGCGGAGTGTGTGGGGGCCTTATGTAGGGCCCAGGACCATGAATCAGTTGATGTGGGAGGAATACCGGAATACCATTTAGGAACATAGTGACAATCCTGGACAAAAGACAACAAACCGAAATTAAAATAACAGAACACAAGAAACACGGATTAACACGAAAAGAAAAACAATGAACAAAAACAAAAATACAAAGAAATGTGACAAGTTCTAACCTCACTATTGGCATAGGTTCCCAAAATGCACTGGCTGGTAAGGGGCATTGGAGCCTGAATAGCAAGAAGCTCAGGTGCACATAGCGGTATGGGACCAACTCAGGAACAAGAAAATCATCCACGAAAACAAAGACGGCATTGTGGCGGTCTGGGATGACATCCTGGAGGTCATGATCCTCCCATGGCTCCCACATATCATCATTTTCCCATTGGGCCATGAGTGCATCATCCACCATTCGTCCCATGTACAGGTCTTCTTCCTCCTCCACATCATCGTCATCCTGAAATCCCATATTTTCGTATGGATTGATGTCCAGGAGGGCTGGTGGATATGGAATGTACCCTTGAGCAGCATCAATGAGAGAATGAGCTTCAGGATCTTGATGAAGCAAGGGGCATGGTGTGAGTTCACCCTCAGTCCAGGTGCCACAACGACATTATGAATCAGCCCAAGAACCGACAGAATGAACATCATTACCTCGCATCTATGCACCTGCAACAGAGTGGTTTAAAGTATAATGGATAAGAACTAGATCACAAACACGAAATAAAGAACGAAAACCAAAAAGAAACAAAAGAGAGAAACTAAAATGCAAGGAAAGAAAAGAATTCAACAACAATTTGGAACTCCACTTTGGATTTTTAAGTATGAGAATAGCTGGGCTCATCCAGCTGGACGTGCTCAACTTCAGAGTGGAAGTTCTCCAAGAACGGTTTCAATCTTTGTCCATTGACCTTGAAACAATCATCGTTCTTTGGATTGACAATCTCAACCGCCCCATGTGGAAAAACAGTTTTTACGATGAACGGGCCTATCCAACGGGAACGGAGCTTTCCTGGGAAAAGGTGGAGGCGAGAGTCATACAGCAAAACTTTCTGCCCCGGCTCAAATGATTTACGAAAAATCGTACGATCGTGGCGAGCCTTCAACTTTTCCTTATGCAACTTTGCAGAGTCATACGCATCTCGTCGTATTTTCTCTAGCTCTGCAAGTTGGAGCTTGCGTAGCTGGCCTCCCTCTTGAATATCAAAGTTCAATGAGCGTGTTGCCCAGTAAGCTTTATGTTCAATTTCAACAGGAAGGTGGCAAGCTTTCCCGTAAACCAGTCTATACGGGGACATACCAAGATTCGTCTTATAAGCAGTACGGTATGCCCATAACGCGTCAGTCAATTTGTATGCCCAGTCTTTTCGATTGGAACTAACCGTCTTTTCGAGAATGTGCTTGATTTCTCGGTTAGCCAATTCTGCTTGCCCATTTGACTGTGGATGATAGGCAAGAGCGATTTTATGATGGACCCCGTATTTCTTGAGGAGTGACTCCAAGGGCCTATTGCAGAAATGCTTGCCTTGGTCACTTAATAAAGCTTTCGGAGTACCAAAACGAGACAAAATATGCTCTCTTAGAAATGACATGACCGTTCTGTGGTCATTTCGTCTCGTTGGTATCGCTTCTACCCATTTCGATACATACTCCACGTCAAGGAGTATGTATTCACAGTTATTCGACTTGGGAAATGGGCCCATAAAATCTATGCCCCAATAATCAAATATCTCAATTGTGATGATAGGGGTTAAAGGCATAGAATTCCTTTTAGAAATCGTTCCAAGCTTTTGACAGCGTTGGCATGTCTTGCAAAAGGAATAAGCATCTTTGAAGACTGTGGGCCAGTAAAAACCACTTTGTAGGACTTTTTGTGCGGTCTTCTGTGACGCAAAGTGGCCACCGCATGCCTCAGAATGGCATGACGCTAATATTACGGTTATATCCTCATTAGGGACGCAGCGCCTGATGACCTGATCAGCACAGTACTTGAAAAGGTATGGGTCATCAAAGAAGAAATGACGCGCGAATGAGAGGAACCGCTTTCTGTCTTGGTTCGACCAATGAGTCGGTGTTTCACCCGTGACAAGGTAGTTTACAATATCAGCATACCAAGGCAGACTACTTACTGCCAGTAGCTGTTCGTCTGGGAACTCATCCTTAATGGATTGGGATTCAATATTGTCAACAAAAGTCAACCGGGACAAATGATCCGCAACCACATTCTCTACTCCTTTCTTATCTTTGATTGTTAAATCAAACTCTTGGAGTAAGAGTATCTAGCGAATAAGCCGTTGTTTAGCGTCTTTCTTTGACAGCAGATACTTGAGGGCCGAATGATCTGTAAAACAGACGATTGGTGACCCTATCAGATAAGACCTAAACTTGTCCAGGGCGAATACTACAGCCAGTAGCTCCTTTTCAGTGGTAGTGTAATTCATTTGAGCTTCATTCAAAGTTCGGCTGGCATAGTATATCACATATGGCTTATTGTCCTTTCTCTGGCCTAGGACTGCGCCAATGGCGTAATCACTAGCATCGCACATTAATTCAAAAGGCAAACTCCAGTCGGGTGCCTGTATTATAGGTGCGGAGGTGAGAAGCTTTTTTAGATCCTCAAAGGACTTTTGGCAACTCTCTGACCACTCAAATGGTGCATCCTTAACAAGAAGTTGACAAAGGGGTCGAGAGATTGCACTGAAATTCTGGATAAACCGACAATAAAAACCTGCATGCCCCAAGAATGAACGGATGTCTCTTACTGTACGGGGGACAGGTAGATTTGAGATTATGTCGATTTTAGCCTTATCCACTTGGATTCCTTCATCGGATATTATGTGGCCGAGGACTATTCCCTTAGTCACCATAAAGTGACACTTTTCCCAATTTAGGACTAGGTGTTTGTCCTCACACCTCATTAAAACCTGCTCGAGATTGCTGAGGTAATCTTCAAAGCTATGGCCAAATACTGAAAAATCATCCATGAATACTTCAAGGATGTTTTCGACCATGTCACTGAATATGCTTAGCATGCACCGCTGGAATGTAGCCGGTGCATTACATAAGCCAAACGACATTCGTCGGTAGGCAAATGTACCAAATGGACAAGTGAACGTGGTTTTCTCCTGATCTTCAGGAGCAATTTCAATTTGATTATATCCACTGTATCCATCCAAAAAGCAGTAATACTTGTGACCCGCCACACGTTCTAGCATTTGATCCATGAATGGCAAAGGAAAATGGTCCTTTCGAGTCACAGTATTTAACTTCCTGTAGTCAATACACATCCTCCATCCAGTGGGGACACGTGTTGGTACCAATTCACCATCTTTGTTCGGGATGACCGTTATGCCTGCTTTCTTTGGGACTACTTGGGTAGGACTCACCCAAGGACTGTCAGATATCGGATATATCATCCCAACATCAAGTAGCTTGAGCACTTCCTTTTTAACTACTTCTTACATGTTGGGATTCAGACGCCTTTGCATTTGCCTTGAGGGTTTAGCGTCTTCCTCCAGATATATCTTATGCGTGCATATGGATGGGCTTATGCCTTTGAGGTCAGCAATCGTCCATCCCATAGCATCCTTATGCTTGGTCAGCATTTCCACTAGCTTACTTTCCTGTTCATGAGTTAAAGCAGATGAAATAATCACAGGATAAGTTTTTCCAGTACCTAGGAATGCGTATTTCAGCTCTTTGGGAAGCTCCTTTAATTCTAACTCCGGAAACTGGAAGCTTGAAGGCATTACCAACTTGGTTTTAGGAGGCAGTTGTTCATATAGCATTACCCACATGCAATCGGCTCTATCCTCCTCTACCGTATCCATCATAAGACACGTCTGGTTCAGGTCAGCATCCAATGGGGTGGACTCTGCAGGCTGATAGATATCGCCAAATTGAGTCATCACGACTTCCAAAGGATCTTTGTAGTCGACCAAGTCAACTTCATCTTCAATGATCGTGTCTATATAATGAATTTCTTCCTCATCATCGTATTCTTCAGGTCGGGGATTAGAAAAAATCTTGATATTCAATGTCATGTTCCCGAATACGATAGTCATGATACCAGTTCTAATCTTGATTGTGAAATCAATAGTGTTGAGGAATGGACGTCCAAAGATAACCGGGATATGTGCACCAGGATTAGACACGGGTTCTGTGTCTAATATCACGAAATCAACCGGAAAGACAAAAGAGTCTATTTGGACAAGGACGTCCTCCAACACCCCTCTAGGGTACTTCACAGATCTGTCTGCCAATTGCAAAGCAACTCGAGTGGGTTTGAGTTCACCTAACCCTAGCTGTTTATAAACTGAATAAGGCAGCAGGTTCACGCTTGCTCCTAGATCGAGGAGTGCGTTATCTATCTTTTGATTCCCAATTCTACATGATACAGTAGGTGTACCGGGATCTTTGAGTTTTGGAGGCAACTCATTTTGAATGATCGCACTGGCTTGGCACGCGACATATGCATGTTTCTTCACGCTTTGCCTCCTCTTGACCGTGCATAGATCTTTGAGATACTTAGCATAGGCCGGCACTTGCTTGATAGCATCTAGGAGTGGAAGGTTAATTTTAACTTGCTTAAACAATTCCAGAAACTCCTGATTCTTTGTCTCATTCTTGGGTTTCTTCAACCGTTGAGGATAAGGTGCAGGAAAGGGGCATTTTGGTGGTTCTTCCTTAACAGACTCCTTTCCAGGCCTTCGCTCAACTTCTTCCTCTACTCTAGGAGCTTCAATGTTTGCCTTCATTGCCTCGTCTTTAGCAGACAGCTCCTCCTCTTGAGTAGATGGTAGCTCAACTTCTTCATCCACCACTTCTTCCTCTTTGTACACTTCGGGAGTGGACAGAGGCATGCTTTTTTCTATGATTTTTCCACTTCTCAATGTAGTCACAGCTTTAGCATGTTCTTGATTGTTAGGACCATTGTTATGTCCCTTGGGGTTCGGAAGTGGTTGGGCAGGGAATGTTCCTCCTGAGCCCTCTTGCCGTGCATCTATCCTCTCTAACGTGGCAGACATTCTACTCATCATCTGTATGAGTTGCTGCGTTAGATTGGCATTAGCAAGTGGCTCTTCTTCTTGTACCTTCTTGTGCGGCGGCACATAGGTATTGGTTTGTGGTGCATTGGAGGGTTAAGCTTGGTTATAATTATTGGTTCTGTTTTGATTGTATTGCTGGAACGGCCTATTGTTTTGCCCTTGATATTGATTATTGTTGTAAGGCTGCTGTTGATATTGATTTTGGGCCCCAGCATTATTTCTCCAATCAAAACCGGGGTGATTCCATCTATTGTTACTTTGAAAGTTATTGTTGGAATTCCCCGCCCCTCGAAAACCTTGCATGGCATTCATCTCTACAGGGGCTTGCTCTTGAAAATATGGCACATTAGGACAATATTGAGTTGTATGTCCCAACATGTTGCATGTGCCACATGGCTCTTCAGGCATGACTTGCCTAGAGCTCTCTCCTTTCATGCTTAACTCCTCTACCTTCTTTGCTAGCTCTGCATACTTAGTCATAAGGTGATCTTCACTGGTTAGCTGGTATAGGCTTTTCTCTTCTACACAGGATATCTGTGAGCGTGAGACATTGTCAGAATTTGACCATTCATGAGCGTATTCAGCTAACCATTCGAAATGAGCTTCGGCCTCTTCGGTGTTTTTACGCAGAAATGGTCCAGAGCTCATCGTTTCCACCAACTTCTTTGTTTCACCATTCAATCCTTGATAAAAGAAGCTGATAGTTCACCATTTCTCAAACCCATGGTGTGGGCATGAGAGAAGCAAATCTTTGAAATGCTCCCACGCTTGTGTGAAGGTTTCATTGCTCTTTTGTTTATAGGAATTGATTTGACGCTGAAGGTCTGTGGTCATGCGAGTAGGATAGAATTTCTTTAGAAACGCAATGCTCATCGCATGCCAGGTGAAAATTGAATTAGGTTTTAGGGAGTGGAGCCACGCCTTCGCTTTATCTTTCAAAGTGAAGGGAAATAGCATTAGATGCGTCACCTCCCTAGGACAATTTTGCGAGAATGTTTTACAAACATCCTCGAAGTCAGTGACATGTAAATACGCCTTCTCACTTTCCATCCCATGAAAAGTGGGAAGCAGTTGAATCATCCCATTGCGAAACTGAAATTCGCCATTATGCGGTGGGATTTGAATGCAAGAGGGCATAGGTGCATGTTCTGGTTGCATGAGATCGCAAAGAGGACGGAGTGCCTCATCAATTGGTACCACAACATTGTCACCATTTTCACTCTGATGATCATCCATTGATGCAGTTGGAGTGACTATCGGGTTGATGGAACTATCAGAGTCAGACAGGTAGAATGGATTTCCAAAAATTCCTTCAATAGAATTATTGGACATGAACTGGGAGAGTCCCTAGGGTGAGTGTTTACCAAAAGAACTGAAAAGAAGAGAAAATAAAAATAGAAAGAGATGAAGAGTGACTGAGGTAATCTAAGGAATTGATCGTCGCCTTCCCCGGCAACGGTGCCAAAAACTTGACACGCGAAAAATCTTGTGCGCTCTTATGCAACACCCAAGTGTAGGTGGACGTGCAAGTAATAACTGGTAAGACCAGGTCGATCCCACAGGGAAGGTGTTGACCTATTGAATTAGACTATCCTCAAAGAAAATAAAATAAAATGAATAAGATTGAACGATGGTGCAGAACACAAAGTTCCACAACTAAGATTACTAATGAAGAAAATTAAGATTAAATTAACGATCTAACTAGCTAATTAAAACAATACTCTAAATTAGGATGTTTAACTTTAAGAAGAAAGTGTTGGGATTACACGAATCCACAATAATCTAGCTATCTACCATGCATTTGCCTTGAAGCACAACGGAGTACATTACCCACAGTTTTCCGTATTCCTCTAAAGATGGAGAATCTATGACCTTTTCATGACCGGGACCATATCATCACAATTAAATTAAAATACGTAAAAGCGGTTTAATCCAATAGTTAAGACTCGCATCCTCAATGGTGTTAGCATTGAAGATGGTTTGCAAAATGTATTGAAAGAAAATGCCTTAGGGCCTTAGTTTTAAAAACTGTTTTGACAGACTGAGCATTTTTTTGGGACAGAATGATAATAAATCTTAAAACAAAAAGGTCCTGGAATACTGCAGGGAATATCCTCAGGAATCAGGGAGTTCGATCGATCGACGCGTTTTCGATCGATCGAAGACCTTCATCCCTCAATCGATCGAACTGACTTCGATCGCTTGACTGTCACTGGTTCGATCGATCGAACTAACTTCGATCGATCGAACACAGCGATTATCCTGCTGCATGGCAGAAGCTAGAGATCACTGTTTCATCGTGTTCTCCTAACCTGGGACTACTCAGACATCGTCTGGAGTGTCACAGATTGATATTTAACGTACAAAAATATTAAAGCCTCGTTTGGTTGCGAGTTTTTCATGAAAACTATAAAATCTATGGATTTGAAAATATCTAGCATGTAACACTACAAGATGAACGATTAAACTACGACTACCAAGTGCAGAATATAAATAAACAATATATAAATAACTTGGAATGAAAAATACTTGTATTAAACTTAGAGAAATCCGGTTCACAATGTAAAACTCAATGGAAACCTACAAAAACACAAGCAAACTCTCTATCTCTCTCTAAAACTGTAAAAATGTAAAGTGGGCGTCCTTCTGGACGTAAACAATACACATATATATAAGAAACCTAAGAGACTAGGGTTAAAAACCCGCATCTGCTGCGCACACGAATGTTACTGGAAATACCCAGTTCGATAGATCGAACTGCTCTCGATCGATCGAACCCTTAAGCCTCAAGCGCTTCAACTTTCTTTAAGCGACCGAACGCTCGATCGATCGAACCTTCTTAAATCGATCGAACTCCACATTTCAGCTTTGACTTCTTTTGTTTTCATTCTAGCATTCCATGTATTTTGATGTCCATCTGTTTAATCCACACAGCAGTGATCTGCACAAACAACAGCTAAAATAATACAACTTATCATAGATTAATCATATTGTATGAAAATTAGCCTTGCAATGCAAATTGCAGATAAAACGGGAAGTTGTGATAAAAACTAATACAATTCTTCCTTTTAACGCGGTTGTATTTTACAAATACCTCCGCTTTGCACAGGTGTTATACTAGTTAGTCTGATGAACTAGTGTGGTCACAGTATATATATCGGCAGTAGAATATTTCTATATGAGTATTAATGTTGAATTGGTAGTCTAATGGATGTCGTAATTAATTTGCACTCGCGACTGGATATAGCTTACTAGTGTAACTCATTTAGTAAATTGAGAAGTTGTATAATTAATCTAAGTGTAGATTATTGGAAAACGATAATCGGGTGTTTGGAAACGTGAGATACACCTTGATATATGAATTGCACTGCACAAGATATCCAACTATACTTAAAGGGAATAGGTCCAAATTGGATATCTGTTTAAAAAGACTGACAATCGACAAATGGATGTCTTTACACTTAATTGTGCAGTTATGCCTTGGAAATCCTCTAAATAGTTTGCATCGCCTGATCAACAATGGAATCTGAATATATTACTTTAGATAAAGTAAGGGAGGAAGTAAATTGGCTTCGCTTTCCTTAGAGGATATTCCAAGTTGGACAAGACTTGTGTCAAGAATTTGTGCATTGTGGTAGCCAATCGACAAATGGAAATGCACATAAAAGTATGGTAAGTCTTGACATACAGTCAAAGACATAATACCATTAAACAATTGCTCTCTAATGGACTTATCTCTATTGTCTATGTAAAATCAAAGGATAACATAGCGGATCCATTAACTAAAGGCCTAACGCGAGAGCAAATGAAAAGTTCATCGAGAAGAATGGGATTAAAGCCTATGCACTAAATAAGAGTCGTCATAGTGGAACCCAACCTAGTTGACTGGAGATCCCAAGATCTAGGTTCAACGAGAAAACTAAATTATGTAGTACTCGGTACACACTGAGAAGAATTATATCTTCCTCCTCCCATTTCAAAGATGAGTCAGTGTCTATCTGCCGCGAGTAAAAGGATAAGATACACTTTTAATGGTTCCTATACCTTGGAAAATGTCCAAGTGGGGTATTGTAGGATACTCTTCATAGTAACCACCTACGTGAGTATGACGGGGCCGCTTCTATGAGAATTTGAAGGCTGAATTCTCTAAAATACTCACGGAACCAAGAGGTGTTCAAGGCCAAAACGAACACAAATGTGAGAACCAAATATGTAAGAAGAAGGATTGTGTGTATTCTATCGCCTAGGTTTACACAAATGGCTGGGAATTCAAAGACAATAAAGTCTACTCACTGGCTAGTAAATCCGATAGTTTATCACTAGGGCAAGTTTAAGGCCACTAGGCTGCTTAGTCTGAAGCAGTACTTCTTCATTGATACTCGAACTAGTGTCTGCATTTTCATTTGCATGTTGTATAGACAATTTATCATTCATGTGGGGGATTGTTGGAAAATTGAATGATAAATTGAAATTTAGTGCTGTATATGGGTTTTGCCAAACAACCCCTTATTCGAATGTTTGTGACTGTTGACAAACAGTCTCCTTTCGAAGGGTTGTGACTGTTGACGAACAGTCTCTTGCAACCTATATATATGGGTCTTGTTCGTTCATTTAAAAAATATATACACAATTCTCTCTCTCTGTATATTAGAATTAAGTGTGTTCGAGTATTATACATATATTTGCGTTCGCTGGGTTCTGCATATTGGAGTGCAACTTATACAGAACTGTAAATTCGTTCTATCTTAGGAGATGATTGTTCATCAACCTTGTGCACCGAGAGGGAACAAATTCGTCTTAAGGAATCAGTGTTGTCACTGGGCTCGGATTCTTTCTCAAATTTATTATATATTTATTTTGGATCTCCAATCGGTAAGTATTTCAGATTTCAAATTTATACATCCCAATATATTAATATATTTTGAATAACAGTATAATGCGAAGGAAATTGATAAAATGATTTGGTATTGGAGAATTGCTTATTATGATACTAAGGATTTGTGCTAACTCTCGAGGTGCAGGATGGTGGGCCCACTAACCATTGTATGCAGGCTTTGGCTCACCATGTTATTTAAGAGTAAGTGTTTCTTTTACTTTGTGGGTGGAATAAACTGCCGCGTGACTCAAGGAAACTACCACTTGTCCTCACTCGCGTGTGGAACTACAGTTTTGCCTACAACTTTGTATGTGTTTGTGGTTAAGAAAGGGAGGGAGCCCAGCGGATTCCCAACCTCAGGGAAATTTATTGCGTATTATTATGCTAATTGATTTTTGTTGGGTTGGAGTCGAGGGGACCACGAGTGATCCTTGAGACTGGGGGCGTGTTTACTCATACCAGTGTTGTTATACAATGCTGACCCGTGTGATGTTTATCATGCGGGGGCGTTTCTCGGGAAACGCAGCCGTTTTGCAGATTAAGTCCAAGAGATGGACCCCCGGGACCAGAGCGACGTGATAGGACCGATGGAGGAACTGGAGCAGGTCATGCTGAACCCTGAGCACCCCGACCGCACAGTCAGCATAGGGACCTTACTAGAGCCGGCCTTGAAGGAAGAGTTTACCCAGTTCCTGAGGCGAGAACAAGATGTTTTTGCTTGGAGTCACGAGGACATGACCGGGATTGACCCCCGGGTAATGTCCCATCATCTCAATGTTAGCCCGGATTGCCGCCCTGTTAAGCAGAAAAGGTGGGGCATGGCCCCCGAGAGACAAAAGGCAGTCGGGGAGGAGGTCGAGAAACTTATGAAGGCGAAGTCCATCCGAGAAGTCCACTATCCCAACTGGCTAGCTAATGTCGTTCTGGTCAAGAAAAGCAACTGGAAGTGGAGAATGTGCGTGGACTTCACCGACCTCAACAAGGCCTGCCCCAAGGACTGCTATCCACTGCCCAGGATAGACCTCCTTGTTGACTCAACGGCAGGCCACTCACTCCTTTCATTCATAGACGCTTACTCGGGGTATAATCAGATCAGCATGTACCCCGAGGATGAAGAGAAGACAACGTTCATCACCGACCAGGGCACGTATTGTTACAAAGTCATGTCGTTCGGCCTCAAGAATGCTGGGCTACCTACTAGCGCCTGGTCAATTTCATGTTCAAAGACCTCATCGGGAAATCCATGGAAGTATATGTGGACGATCTCCTGGTCAAGAGCCAGGACGAGTCCGATCACCTTGAGAATCTGGCCGGGGCCTTCAGCATTTTGAGAAAGTTCAAGATGAGGTTGAACCCGGCCAAATGCACCTTCGGCGTTTCGTCTGGGAAGTTCCTCGGCCACTTAGTCAGCAGACGGGGAATCAAAGCAAACCCCGAAAAGATCAAAGCTATCATCAACATGCGGTCACCCAAATCAACGAAGGAAGTTCAAAGCTTAGCCAGACGGGTGGCCGCACTAAACAGATTCGTATCCCAAGCCACCGACTGGTGCTTGCCATTCTTCAAGATCCTCCGCAAAGAGTTCCAATGGTCAGAAGAGTGTGAGGAGGCATTCCAGGAACTCAAGAAATATCTGGCTTCTCCTCCTCTACTATCAACACCAAAACCTGGAGAGGAATTGTTCCTGTACTTGGCGGTGTCGCCGTCGGCGGTTAGGTCGGCACTAGTTCGGGAGGAGCAGGGGATACAGTTCCCAGTGTATTACACCAGTCAGGCATTGCAGGGCGCGGAAAGCCGATACTCCCGGATCGAGAAACTGGCCTTCGCCCTCGTCACCTCAGCCCGAAGGCTCCGCCCATACTTCCAGGCCCATGTCATTGTAGTCCTGACCGACCAGCCTCTCCGCAGAATTCTCTCTCGGCTGGACACATCTGGGAGGCTCGTCAAGTGGGCCTTGGAACTAGAAGAGTTCGAAGTAATCTACCGACCCCGGACAGCATTCAAGGGGCAAGCTGTAGCGGACTTTCTGGTTGAGTTTACATACCCTGAAGACCCAATCGAAGAGTCCGAGCCTCCGGCATTACCGCCCGGATTAAACTACGATATCCTGACCTGGGTACTGCACGTGGATGGTTCCTCCAATCAGCAAGGTAGCGGAGCTGGAATTATCTTGACTACTCTCCAGATTGAATATGCTCTAAGGTTTGGGTTTCGCGCTTCCAACAACGAGGCCGAGTACGAAGCCCTCTTGGTCGGGTTGCAATTAGCCATCTCGATGAGTGCGCAGCAGGTCCAGGGCTACAGTGACTCCCAACTTGTGGTCAACCAAGTAAATCAAGAATATGAAACACGGGAAGACAACATGGTAGCCTACTTGGCCCTTGTCCAAGCAGCTTCCAAGAAGCTCCAAGGGTTCTCCATCACCCAGATACCTAGAGAAGAGAATACCAGAGCGGACCAGCTTGCTCGCCTCGCCTCGTCCTCTGAGTCAGACCTGCCCGGGATAAGGATACAGTTCCTACCCGAGCAGAGTGTGATCAACTTAGAGGGCATGGAGGTCGACCCGGTCACTCTGGGACCCAGTTGGATGGACCCGCTCATGACATTCTTAACAACAGGAAGGCTACCAGATGATAGGGATGAGGCACGCAGGGTCAAGTACCGGGCAGCGCGATATCACCTCCTTGATGGCATTCTCTATAAAAGGGGATTCACTATCCCGTACCTCCGCTGCGTTCATCCTGCGCAAGTTCAAGCGATACTGTTCGAAATCCATGAAGGTGTGTGTGGGAACCACATCGGAGGTCGGGCGCTTTCCAGAAAGGTCCTGCTACAAGGTTACTATTCCCCAACCATGGCCCGAGATTCACAGGAGTATGTTCGAAGGTGTGACAAGTGCCAGCGATATTCTCCCATGATCAACCGACCGGGAGAACTCCAAACACCGGTCCACAGTCCCTGGCCATTCGCCCAGTGGGGAATTGACATCGTTGGCCCCTTACCGACAGGAAAAGGGCAAGTTAAGTTTGTTGTGATAGCTGTCGACTACTTCACCAAATGGGCGGAGGCTGAACCCTTGGCAACGATAACCGAGCGAAAAATGGAAAGCTTTGTGGAAAGAAACATCCTCAGCAGGTTCAGTATCCCACGAGTCCTGATCAGCGATAATGGAAGGCAATTTGACACACCCATCTTCAGGCAGTTCTGCTCGGGCTATGGGATACTAAATCATTACTCTTCTCCCGAGCATCCACAAGCCAATGGTCAGGACGAGGTAACCAACTGCACAATTTTGTAGTCGATTAAGACAAGGCTGGAAGGCGCCAAAGCCTTGTGGGCTGAAGAGCTACCGACCCTCCTGTGGGCCTACCGCACTACACCTCGAGCGGCTACAGGCGAAACCCCACAGAGCTCGGGCTGCCCACATACCGGGTGGCTACCTTCAATGACCCAGACAATGGAGAAGCCCTCAGGACGGAGATGGACTTGGTGGAAGAAAAAAGAGACCAGGCCTATATGAAGGTAGCCGCTTACAAGCAAAGAGTCTCGCGGTATTACAATAGCAAGGTGAAGCACCGTAGCTTTCAGGTTGGGGACCTCGTCCTCAAGGCGGTGAACCAGTCAACCCGAATCCCAAGCCACGACAAACTGGGGACAAACTGGGAAGGCCCTTACAAAGTGACTCGGATTAACCGGCCGGGAACATATTGGTTATAGAGCATCGATGGGCATGATCTCACCCATCCTTGGAATGTGTAACATCTTCGCAAGTACTATCAGTAGCATCGGACCACGGGAGTGTAGTATTATAGGCAAAATTCTTTCTTGTAGCTCCGATTGGACAATCGACGTAGTTTATTATGTTTTAAATAAAGTTACATGGTTCTACTTCGAAAATTTACTCCTGTCAGTACACCGTGCAATGCACAAAAGACCTCGGGCCTAACCCCGAGGCAACAAAGACCTTGGGCCTAACCCCAAGGCAGAAAAGACCTCGGGCTCCGAACCCAGGCACAAAAGGACCCTACAACCACCCATGTTCCAGGTCAGTTTCCTATGGCCACTCCCCAACATGCCCTCGCCTTAGCAGGACGCCAAGGGCAAGGGGATTGTCGACCTAAACAGGAAATTACTTCAAGCTTTGCCTAGGCCCAGCCAATAACGGGGCCAAACCCCTAGGTGGCCGACAATGGCGAGCTTCAAATGCCCCTGCGACCACCCATGTCCCAGGTCGGTTCCCTAAGGTCACCAGTTCCCGTACTCCCGCCTTAGCAATATGCTTGGGGGCAGGGAAACATTAGGCCAAAACAGGGAATCACACCAGTCATTACAAGAGCTTGGGAGATCTTCCTAAGCGCTTACAGTGATCAGAGATATATCACGGGTCGTAAAACAGGATACACCTATGATACGCCGGGACAACCCGGATGGTAATACAGGGTACTCCTATAATACACCGGACGATCCCAGAGGCTAGGTAGGGCTAGTCCTTACAGCGCTCTGAGCGATTACCTTTTAGAAAGGTTAATAAGACTAGGAGTTCTATCGGTTACGGTCCTAAAGCATTTGCTAAGGCAGGTGTTAGGTCGGCCAAAACCGAGCGGATACTAGCAACTATAAACAGGCTCGGTGCAACAAAAGAAGACAGTTAATGAAAAGGGAAATTGGTCCTCAAGGGCCTTTTTATTAATGCAAAACTGTACAAAGCCTAGGGGGCAGTTGTAGTTGCCCCCCCATAAAAAAGAAACAACAAAAATAAAAAAGAGAAAAATAACAACAACCGGGGGAGCTGGGAGCCTAGGCATCATCTATATCAACAACATCCACATCCTCCTCGACCGCCTCCCCGGCCTGCCCCTCTGGCTCAGCATCTCTCCCCTGGCTGGCCGGAGCAATGGCACCCTCAGTCGCAGTTACATCCCCCTCCTGGACCGCCGGGGCAACAGCACCCTTGGCCGCAGCAGCGTCCTCGGTGGACTCGGACACCATGTCCCAGTAGTTGGAGTCCACCCCCAGTTAGGGAGTGGCGTCCCACTCCGGGTGGTCTATGGCCAGCCTCCTCTTTAAGTCCTCGTACCCGAGGAAGAAGCCGTCGTCAAATGTTTCCCCCAAGGGACCATAGGCCGTCGCTACCTCCAAAAGCGCCTTCTCCCGAGCTTCAGCTACCGCGCGGCCAGCCTGTTCGGCCTCCAGCTCCGCCAGAGCCACCGCTAGTTCTTCCCGGGCTACTCCGAGGTTCGAAGCCAGGCCCTTGACCCTGTTTTTCTCTACGATCAAGGCCCTCTCTTTGGTCTTCAAGGCAACCTCTTTCTCTGCAAGGGCGTTCTCGGCGGCGGTGGCTCTCCCGGCAAGGGTCGGCATGAAGGACTCAGCCCCGGCCGCCATGCAGCCAACCTACAATCAAAGTAAAACGAATACGGTCACTACAACCGACAAAGCAGAAAATGCAAAGAAATCGGAAGATGCAGGAAAATGTACTCACCAGATGGGAGATGCTGCACAGCCACCACTGAAAAACTTGGGGCGACATGCCGGCACACTTCTCTACCTGACCGGGGAGGAGGCACGATCTGATTCTGTCCCGGGTCTCCCCAGGTTGCTCCAGGGGTGCCCCGGCAGGAATCTCGGCCTGGGGGGCCGAGGTCTCCCCTACTACCACCACCCGGGGAGTCGAGGCCTCTACTCCAGGAGCTTGGGCCGCAGCCGATATGCCGCGCCTGAGTCACCTGAAGGCGGGCGCACTGCCAGAGGCCTCAGCGGCAGGCCTCTTCCCGGCCATCGCCATCCGCTTCGCAGCGGCAGCCTGCAGAGCCTTCAATTGCGCGGGATCTTTCCTAGGGGCCATCTCTGCAGAATAAAAAAAGCCATAGGATCAGTAGTCGAGACAGCAAGGCGGCAGAAGTACCCAAAGCTAAGGCAAGTGACAAAAGTCGTACCCGGGATGATAGTAGAAAAGATGGGTGCCTCGGCAGGACGGAGGGGTCGGTGATCACCTTTTTGGTCTCCCGACCGGGTCAGTACGTCCCAGACGTTGACAGGTCGCTCAATCAAGCCCCTGATCCTTTCCTCATAGTCCGTCGGAATGCTTGGGGGATCGACGGATCCTACTACGACACAAATCAAGGCAATTAGTTCCAAAAACCTCAAACAGAGCCGGGAATGAGGCCAGAGAAGATACGGGATGGGCTTACCCCTTAATTCTCTCGCCCACGCGGTCCTTAGCCGACTTCCCAGGGCTGGCTCACAAAACCCAGGGGTGGATACTTGGAAGAACTTGTTTTTCCACCCCTTGTTGTTGCTCGAGCAGTTGATGATGATCTTCTTTCCCTGATGAGCCCCCAGGGAGAAAAACCCCGCCTCCTCTTGAAATGGGAACGGCCGGTAGATCCAGAAAAACTCTTGAAGGGTAAGTTCATACCCGAAGATCTGGGGCCACAATGAGATGGATCCCATAAGACATCTCTACACGTTCGGGGCTAATTGCCCAGGAGCTATCCCCAGGAAGATCAAGACGTCTCGGGCGACCGGATGAAGGGGGACGCGGAGGCCGGCTATGAAGGCATCCTCGTACAAGGTAACAAAACCTCTATGGTAAATATGAGCCCCGCCGGGGCGGACGGACAAAGAGCTGCCGCCAGGGATGGCGTACCAATCCCTGATCCAATCAAAGTCCCCGGCATGCAGAGCGGAGGGGATAAATTCGCAGGCGAACATTACTTCGGGAGCCGGCTCCCTAGGCTCCTCATCACCAGAACCCCGTGACACCGAGGCAATGGGGGCCTCCTGGCCTGACTCATCGCTGGATACTCGAACTGGGATCCGGCCCTCGCTGTGATGATCCGAGGGAGAACCGGAAGGTGAGTCAAAGCTAGTATCGAGTGACCCCGACCGGAACATCTCACTCCCCGACCAAGAAGCAGAGTTGAAGTCAGAATGCTCCATCTCTTGTGCACCTATGGAGGGGAGAGGCAGAAGGGCACGACCTGAGTAGGGATCAGGGACACCGAGCTTGGTGTACAGAGGTGGCAGGACTACTAGCCTAAAGGGCAGAGAATAGAGAGTCCTTAACACCAAGTGGCACTCTGTCGGGACTATCCTGGAAACACTCGCTCACTCTAACAAACCTAAAGTACCCCCTGCTCGAAAGAAGAAACAGAACCTGAGGAAGAAAAAATCCCACTGTTGTCCTAACTTAAGTGGGCTCACTCTCTCCAGTCTCGATCTGACAAGAGAGAAGAGAAGGACAGAGAGAGGAGAAATGATGAACTGAAACTGAAAAAGAAGAAAGAACTTACAAAGCTTGGCGCAGAAAGAGGGGCTCGGGAGCCTTGCTCAGAATCGTTCTTGCTCTTAAGGCGCTCGGCAGTTGACTCTCTGCTATGTAGAGACGGAGAAGTGGGCAAGAGGTCATTATATAGAAATCAGCAACGGCCCAGATCAAAGCAGATCCAACGGCTCGTGCGTGTTCCCGCCCAAAGTGACCGACAGTTGTCACCTCGGGGACCTGACACGCCGCCTCAAAAGGCGCATACATTAAATGCATGACAGAGACGTTTCGGTTACTCCCAAGCTGGTATCGTTGGATCCTAACTAGACCCATGGCCAGCTGACACGTGACGCAACGATGGCCCGGGACGCGACTGATCTATCCAACTGGTGTCCTCCTATCGGGATCCCGATATATTACCAAACGGTTCCCAAGGGGGTGCTTAGTTTTTAAAACGGTATCAGACAAAGTACCGAGCGTTGGCAATCACAAACGACGCAATAGAAGAACAGAGTGAGAGAAAGTATCAGCCTCAGGGACCTTTTCATTGCTATTGTGAACTATACAGAGATCGGGGGCAATTATAGCAGCCTTCCCAAAAAAAAAAAAAAAGAGAGGAAGAGGAGCCTTCAAGTTCCTTTGCCCTTCAGAGCCTTGACTTCCTCTTCCAGAGCCGCCATCCTCGCCACCAGTTCCTTTACAGTGAGCTCAAGGGTGTGAATATCCACCTCCTACATGGCAGAGCCTGTCTGCAGGTGAGCGGTCTGCTTTTCCACCTCCTGAAGACGACCCTCCAGGTTAGCAAGGGAGAGGCCGGTCCAAGAGCTGGGCACGTGAAGGCCAGCCGGGTATTCCATCCGACTTTTCTTGTGTGGAGGTGGAGATCCATCCCCGACCGCTTTCTCCTTTCCCTTTCTGGACGGGCCTGGTGGCGGACTTGCATCCCCGGACGAGGCAGAATCGTTGCTGGAGGACAGAGAAACTGGCCCCTTGGGCGGGCCGACCCTGCCAGTAGCACACAGACCGGTAGCCATGGATCGAGTGTAGCGGCGAGACCCGGAGGCAGCAGCGGCAGGGGTCACAGATGGAGCCCCACCGCCAACCTCACCAGCGGGACCCCGGTCAAATCCGAGAATGAGAGGCCGGCTTCGACAGCTCGGCCGATCGCCTTCGTGTCAGCAACATCAGGGGCAATGCTGCGGAAGGCGGCAAAAGATCCTTTGCAGAGTTCCGGGCTAAAGGTCGCAGGGGGGCAGAGAGAAGGGTCCACTATCCAGTTGCCGGACACCACGACCCAAGGATATTGGCGCCACTTCTTGTTCGGGAAGTCCAGACCCTGGACAAGGTGTCTCCCCTCGGGCCCGGGGCGTAGGTAAGGGCCCCCGTGGTCGATGCCCAGGACATAACACCTGACGACGTCGACTGAACGGAGGAGCAACCCAAGTCGCTGGTTCAACTCTGATATCCTCCAGAGGAGGCGGGCAACATTTGGGCGGCACTGGGAGAGCGGAATGCGCAACCCCTGAAGCAGGTCGCAGAAGGAGGTTGGGAGAGGAAAGCGTAGCCCCACAACTAGCAGCAAATAGCTGCTAATGAGGACAAAAGGGAAGGCTACCTTCTCCCCGTCGATGTAGGGGCGAACTCCGACGTCGTCTGGAATTTTGCAGTCTTCTCGGAAGTTTCTAAGTCCGTCGTCGGAACTCAGGTCAACGAGAGAAGCCATCGGAAGAGAAGGTATGGGCAATAGAAGCAAAGGAAGAGAGTTCGGGGACGCTTTGCTCTCAAGAATCGCTCGATAAACTCGGTTGATGATCTGCAGTAAGGGATGGACTGAACAGATGCCCCTTATATAGGCATCATGAACGGTAGAGATCAGAATAGATCGGACGGCCCATATGTCCTCCCGCCAAAACTATCATTTCGGGCACATGGGGCGTTGCCTTAAAAGATGTGAGCATTTAATGCTCGACATGATGTTTCGGTTGCCACGCAAGCGATTCGGTTACTTCTGTATGGGCATCATTGGATCTTAACTAAACCAGTAGCCAGGTGGCACGTAGCATTCGGGATGCCGGGCCTAGTCACCGTTCGGTCAGTATCCCGGCAAACCGCTACAATCGGTCCCAGTCCCGGTGAAATCCCGATCTACGCCCGAGCGGTATCGTGGAGACGGTCTTAATTTTCAAACTTCCTCCGCCGAGATGTCACATCAACTTTGAAAATGGGGGGCAGCTGGTGTGTCCGGAAATATCAGCTAAAGAGCAACTGCCACGTGGCAGAAGGACCCGAGCTATTTGGGAAGAGACTATGGGGCCCGCGCCCCGCATTAGACGTCACCGCTCGGGTGAGGTGAACAGCCCGGGCGTGATCTGCGGCGGCTTCTCAGCAGGCACAGCTCGTGAAGAGCATTCCAGGCAGTTTCCTTATGAAACCCGGACTCTATCAAGGAAAGATGAGTAGTTTCCTAAACCACTTAGGAAACTCTCCAAAGATCGTGCAAATCTGTTGTGATTAGATTAGGCTTCTTAATCCTACTAACTTACCATGTAGGGGTGGATTCTTGCATCTATAAAAGAGCCACCTACCCTGTCAAAAGGGGATCCGAAATCTATCTTCTCTAAGCATACAAGTTCTATTAGAGAACTCATCACTTACATGCATACACCCGGCCGGTATTACTGGTAGTGCCACTCGTCCTTGTTGGCTCACCAGGCCCGCTGGTGATCTACTAGTGAGAAGCGCATAGACGCACCCGTGGATGTAGGTCACCTCGTTAACGGGACCGAACCACATACAAACCTCTTTCTACTTTATTTTCCCGCATAAACCTCGCTTACCAATTTTCGGCATCATCACTGATTATTTGGCTTTCCAAAAATCGGGGTGTGACATATGGATACATGTGAAGTTAGAAGGGTTAAGTATGTTCTCTTGAGGGATTGAGAAATGCTTAACATGGTGTAATCAGATCAGTCTAGGGTATGTCAATACATCATGATTATATATAAATGTATTTTGTGGTTGATGTCTCCATCCTGGCCCTAGTGGGTTTCTAGTTTGGAGCTCCCAAGTACAGGTGTATCGGCGGTCGCACGACCCATTTGTCTGTATGAATGAAGCTCAAGATTTAGCAACATGAAGAACTTAAAATGATGGTCATACCCAACATGTGTGAGTGGTAGATGTTGAAAAAAATTTGTTTTGGGGGCACCCATTTGGGTCTGCCCACATCAAATGGTAGTTACCACCATATGTACACATGTGCATAATTTGAATTTGAAATTGGGTGGCATAACTGCCAAGGGAAGTTATTCCCGGACACACATATATGTATATGTGTGTGTTTCATTCCTTAAAAAAAATAAAAAATAAAAAAAATAAAAAAAATTAAATTAAGGCAGAATGTATGGGTGTCATTCATATTGCTAATTAAAGTTCTAGTCTTCTAAAGAGAGGACATATGGGTTTGTGAAATTGTGATTTCAATTCTTGTAATTGGAATTCCCATTCGCCGAAGTGTGTTTGTGAACAATTCAACGGAGTCCGGAAACGTGTAATTCTAATCGCAATACCAATCCTGGACAATTTGATAGATATCTTCAATCATGTAAGTTATTTTTGTTTCGGTATTTTTCCGCTCATATACGAATCAAAATCCAACAATATGGTTATATTGTTCTGGGCTAGCTGTTACAATAAAACCAAACATTCAAATCCAAGTGTCATTCAACATGAACTCATCAAACACACCAGAAATCATAAATTGAACTCAAAATAGGAATAGGAAAGCCAAAAAGAAAAGAGAAGATGCAGATAAAACTTTAGTTATCCAGAAGGTGGAGGCTGATGGCAACCGAGATCTGACCACCTTGCTGCCAGAAAATCTACATCACTGGTCTGACCAGAGCCTGTACTGAGTTCATGAACTGGTGGCTGATCTGAAAACATGGGAAAAGAAGGCGGTGAAGAAGAAGAAGACTGAAAATGTGACAAAAAAATTTGGTCCAACAAACTAGTTGGCTGGCTTTGAAATTCACCAGAATTCACAAGGACTTGAGAATGGTGGTTCATGTAGTTTCCATGACCCTCGGGATTCAGAACAGTCGAAATAGGCTCGGTTGTTGTTGTTGAATCGGAGAAAAGGTTAGTTGGAAAATTAGAAATGGTCAACTGAGTCCCCGGCGAATAAGAGGAAGGTGGCCGGAGTGTGACGTTTTCGGGAAAGTTGAGTTTGGCCTTGTTGCCTCTGAATTTGAGAGCTGCTTCATCATAGGCTCTTGCAGCTGCTTCGGCTGTATCAAATGTACCTAACCAAACCCTGGCAGCTTTGTATGGATCTCTTATTTCAGCTGCCCATTTCCCCCATGGTCTCTGTCTCACTCCTCTGTATTTCCTGCTCCTTGTCTCACCTCCTCCATTTGACACTAACTCACTAGTAGTAATAGTACTAGTACTATTATGCGTAGGAATGTATGTATACTCAGCTTTTGTTGCTGCAGGTGTGCTAATTGCCCCATTGTTTGAACCTTCTGCCATTCATAAAATCAAATACCAGACCAAGAAAAAGATTATTATTCCAAAGCGTAATGCTAAGTATAGTTAAACAGGACACTTAAATAATACACGTACTATTACTGACTTTATGGTACTAAAGGGCACTAATGTAAATAAAACACTGGTCCATCTAAGCTTCCTAGATATGCAGATTTTGAACACTATTCATCTTTCATACACAACATATATAGAATTGACTTTTAAATTTTGTACAAAAAGTTGATTGAAATTTAATTAATTAGCCCATTAAAATATATTGAAACATGCAAAATAAGAACAGAAACGTAAGAGAGAGAGAGAGAGAGAGAGAGAGAGAGTGACCATAAGCTGATGGAATTTTTGATACAGAAAACTGCGACTGTCCACCACCCTCCACTCCAACAGCCATATTAAGAGAATCTGAAGAAATAGAGTGATGATTGTTAACAAAATCTTGATGAGTACTCATGAATCTCGTCATCTTATGATCATCTCCAGCCACCACATGGGTTAGAGCAGACACCATTACTGACATCTCTTTCTCTCTACAATGCCTTGTCGACTCCAACACTACATTCATCCCAATCCCAAATTCATCATCAAATATTCTCTCTTCTCCTCCTCCATCATCTCTTTCTCTCTCCTTCTCATCCCTAATTCGAAGCCTCATCACGCACTTATTGCCATCAGAGTTTTTTCTTGAATTCTCCATCTTGAACACGAACAAGTAACTCATTAAGCTTCTTGAACTGACCGTTACATATAGACAAGTTGGTTTGGACTTTTTGTGCTGTATAACACAGTCGGTCTCATGCATTCCACCTTCACTGGAAAGTAATTAATGATCAAACTGAATGTGCTTTTCTATTTCAAATTTTCAACATATTTAAATTTATTTATTTTGTTTTCGTTGGGTTAGGTGGAGTGAACTGTGAAGGGTTGACTATTGCAATCACATAATAGAAGTTGGCTTGTGTTAAGGTAACTTGTTATGTGTTTTGGAGCTATAGTCAAAGAGTGGGAATTATCAATTGTCAGCGGGCCGGAACCGGCCAGACAATTTGCTTTTTACGTGTCGGCGTTGAGAGAGAGAGCGCCGACATGAAGCCCGTGAATAAAATAGTGAAGTACGTAAAATTTATTTGTGGTCAAAGATTAAGGGTATGCTTGATAATCCATTAAGTACTGAAAATGAAAAGATTTAGCATTTATTCTTTTTTAGTGCATTTGATAGCGATTGATAAAGCAGCAAAAAAACCATTAAAAACTTTAAGTGAAAATTTTCTACTAAATATTATTACTGAATGCATTATATTTTAGTAGTTAAAGCACTATTTTCAGTATTACAAATTCAACCACTTAAAATTTTTAGTACTTAAAATCCAGCACTTAATTTTCAATTTTATCAAACGCATCCTCTAAGTCTGAATAAATTTAGGGACAGTTACAGATATATCTCTTGTTAACTAAAAATTTAACAAAAAGTACCTCCAATATCTGTATTTAATCAAAAGTCCCTTATCTTTGATGAAAGGACAAAGTTGACATGCACCCAAACATTTTCCACATTTTCCCCACTCCTGCCCAATTTTTCACGTGCCATACTTTTGCAGTCGCTCATACGGTATGAGAATTGTACTGTATAATATTCTAAATTCAAAAAATATTTGGCAAATTTAAATCTCCATAACTTTTGACATACAATTCCATTTTTTTTTTCAAATTTTATACCGTTGGAATCGTGTCGACGAGAGCTACAAAACTAGCACCATTGTTGATATGTTTTGAGCAAAAAAATATCAAAATCCTACATGCCTTGTGTAACTGAAAGTTTCACAAAATTATTTTCAACAATTTTGACAGTTATTTTGTGAAATTGTCAAATCTCATAAACCTTGTTTTTTTTTTTCAAAATTTCTTCAAAGTTCACAAAACTTTTTTTAGATAATTTCACAAATTTGTAAAATTATCAAATTTCAAAAAAACTTTTTTTTTTTATCAAAATTTTTTCAAATTTTACAAAACTCTAATTTTTTTTCAAAATTTCTTCAAAGTGAAAAAAAAAATTGTTCAAAACATATCAACAATGGTACTAATTTGTAGCTCTCGTCGACACGATCCCAGCGGTATAAAATTTGTAAAAAAAAATGGAGTTGTAGATCAAAAGTTATGGAGGGTTAAAGTTTTGAAATATTTTTTGAAATGAGGAATACTATAGTAAAGTCACTCATACGGTGTGAGTGGCTAGAAAGTTTGGGGCTATGCTTGGCCAGCGTGTGGGGCAAGCTTAGGCATTGATTAAAAAAATTGTGAAAGGGACTTTTGACTAATGCTAAAAAAAAATGGCTCCTTTGAACTTTTTATTGCTTTAATTATGGATTTGGACTTAATTTACCCATAAATTTATGGTTAGATCTACTTTACACTTCTATTAGTCTATAGTTAGGCTTTAAATATGAGTAATACTTCATACACAACTTTCACACAATCTTTTGTGCACAATCAACAAAAGAATGTCTATCTCTCCAGTGTCACTGTGGGATCCATGTCACTGTGGAATCCACTGACATCATAGGATGACACAGGAGAGAGAGACACACACACACTTTTGTGGGTCGTGCACAAAAGGTTGTGTGAAAATTGTATGTGAAGTTTTATCCTTTAAATATAAAAGGGTAATTCTTGGGACACAACCTTCATACAACTTTCATACAACCTCCCCAAAAGATGTGTCTATCTCTTTCCTGTGTCACTGTGGGGTCCAGTGACATCACAGGAGAGATAGACACATCTTTTGGAGAGGTTGTATGAAAGTTGTATGAATGTTGTATCCCAAATATTACTCAATATAAAATATAACATTTTCCTGTCTCATTTTAGTCCATCTAGTTTCAATTACATCAATTTTGTGCCTAAAGTTTTTAAATAAAAGTAGTATAGTCCAAAATGTCTCATTCTGTCATAAATTTTGATAGAACACGGCTATGCACAATTACGTTATGGGGAGATTGTTGGTCTTCCATTTTTTTTTCCTAAAAAGCGTGACAGTGCATAGCATGTGATAAATTCTGTCAACTTTCTAACAGAATTTGATATATGGACCACATTGCTTTTATTTAAAAATTTTAGGACCAAACCAATGCAATTAAAACTATAGGGACCAAACGTTAAGGCTATACTTTGTAATTAAACCGTATAATTATATCATTTTTACTTACAGGAACATTCTTTTTCACTCAATGATCATTCAAGCACTTCATTGGTGAGAAAGTGGGACCCACCACTTTTCATGGGTAAAATTGAGAATTAATGATGAAAAGTTGTGATTCTCACTTACTCACCCGATGAGATGCACTACACTAAAAGCTTCATTTTCTAATGGACAGATTTTGATATTTCTAACGGAGTTTTACCGTTACAAATTTGTAACGATAAAAATCGTTACAAATTTGTAACGGTAAAAAACCGTTAGAAATATCACATTTCCATTAGAAATATAAAGAATCTGTTAGAAATAATGAAAAGTTTTCAAATAAATGAAAATACGATGGCATTTTTGTAAATAAATCCAAAAATCAAAATTTGCGGTGGCATTTTTGTAAATAGCATATGCACCAAAAAGTTTCCCCAAATATTTTCCCCAAAATTCCACTTCCCTCTCTTTCTTAACCTAGCCCTAGATCTGTACATGTTCTTGGTAAAAAAAGAGAAGAAAATAGAAGAAATGAGAGAGGGAAAGGAGAAGAAAAGAAGGGGACTCCATCCGCACCGCCATCCACCACTACTCCACCGTCGGTGTCTACCACCATTTCAAGCTTCCCTTCATCTCCACTACTGCTAGCCCTAGCATCAGCACCAACACCAATGCTACTGCTGCTCATCCTCGCGCCGCCGTGGGCTCAAGATCTGGTACAAGATCTTTCTCAGGCTCAATTTTGCAGATCTATCAATCCGGACGACGTCTGGTATGGTTTTCTATTTGATATTTTATGTTACTCTGTTATGATTGGAACGATATGTATACATCTATGGCAATACAGATTTGTTGATGGCTATCCGTGGAGCACAGTTGATAATGAAGCATCTTGGTGTCATTCTTGCTCATATTGAGATGTTCTTTCAACTTTTAGGTTATGGAGTGGAATATATCATAAGGGGAACTTAGGGTAAAAAGGAGAAGAAATTAAGAAGAGGAGTTTATAGATAAACACGTTGGGAGTCGTATACGAGCGAGGACTGATTGGCATCTATCATGACTGGTATGGTTTTCCCAAGTTGATGTCCTACATGGTTGTTGGAATCTTGTGATTTACGAGCAGATTTGAGTTTCACCAATATTAATTTTGACCTTGAAGCTTTGAATTTCAAGTTGAAAACTTACACATGTTGGCCTTGATACTGCTTGAAACTTTTTTTAAAAAATTTATTACTGTTCATTTTTAGCATTGTACGTATATTTTTATCTGTATACATTATGTACATATAGTATGATTAAAAAATGTGAATCTTGCGATTCATGTTTCATAATCTTGGTTTGAATATACCGGTTACACTTAGTAATTACATTGTTTGAAGCTACAGGCGACCAAAAAGCCAATAGATCAACAGCTTCTACTTGATTAAACTTGATATATATTTGGCATATTAGATTATTTTGGATCATGTAATTTGGGCATTTTTTAAAAAAATTAAGAGAATTAACAATGTTAGATCATGGCAATTGTTATGTGCTTCAAATTTGTAGATTTTGTATAGGTTTTTCTGAGCTTCACTTAAAAGGAGTGAGATGATCCTCATCTTCTTTTTAGTGAGCGTTATGGTTCTCATTGAGGGTGACATTGAGGGAAAGGAAGACCTTAGGTCCATAGTTACTATGGTGTGAAGATCGTAAAGATAGATATATCATGTGGTTCAATAGGAGGTTATGGGCTTGAACAGAGTAAAGTGTCAAAAACAGAATTCATGTTGGAAGTTGGAAACCAAAAATCTGTTAGTCAGGTTTTGCAAGTTGGAGTTCAATTTTTTTTCCGATTAATTGGATAGTAATATAGAATTGAAGACCTAATTGGGATATCATGGTATTGGTTGAATTCCGTCGAAAAATCAATTGAAAAATGAAAAGTAGGAACAAGTTCATAGGTTTAAAAGTGAGCTTGCATAGGTTTTTCAGCTGAGTGCTATATGGGTGATTGTGCTTGTAGTTTATAGAGGTAATTTCACTCATAGATTTTGGCAATTATTTGACACAGACTCACAGTGTTTGGGATTGGCCTTCTTTTTTGTTCTCTCTTTTTTTTCCCCTCTATAAAAAAATTAACATTTAAAATTCTACTTATGATATATGGATTTATGTTTTACTTGTGCATAAGCCCATTTTCAGTAATTTCCTTCTATTATTTTTAACTTTTTAAAAGTGACCGAACCTTTTCTGGCTTTTCACTTATTCTAGTCTTTTTGGTTAAGGTGTGAAGCTTTCTCCACATACCCAAGGACATATGACCTTTTTCATGCCAGTGGACTCTTTAGTTTGTACAAGGACAAGTAAGTGTCTTATTTATTTTTTGGAGTTGTTTGGGCCTTTAGTTCTGTAATACCCCGTATTTTAGGTATAGATCCCTAGTACTTTTCTTAGCCTTTGGTGAGGTTGTGTGTTCAATCGATTGACCTTATCTCAATCGATTGATATGTCAATCGATTGGATGTTTTACCAATCGATTGGTATCCTGCCGACCTAACACCAATCGATTGACACTTGGTATCAATCGATTGGAAGTAGCTGGAGTTGGCCACCTCGTTGGTTTTGTGTGGTTGTGATTGTTTCCCTCCCCTATATATACCCCTCCCCTTATACATATATATGTTTGCTTGTGTGTGTGTTTGGGAGAGAGAGAGAGAGAGATATACTCTTATGTATACACACATATATATATTATATATATATATATACACACACACTCTCGGGTTAGAGAGGAGAAGGAGAAGAAGAATAAGAAGAAGAAGAAGAGGAGGACAGAGAGAGAACAGAGACGGACAGAGGAAGAGAGAGCAGAGAAGAGAGAGAGAGGAAAGAGAACCACCATGGCCGCCGCCGCGGAGCTCGGGACGCCGTCAACGGACCACCGGAAGAGGTGAGTTTATTAACTCACTCAAAGAGGTTTGTTTTGTGATGTTTATATGTGTATAATAACGTGCATGAGGAGGAGAGGAACCCCAACGTTTTTATAATAAAACCAGCAGTTTTGAGGAAGAAGACAAAGTCCAATCGATTGCCATTGGATCCAATCGATTGAATGATTTCTCAATCGATTGCCATAGAGTTCAATCGATTGATATATCCAATCGATTGACATTATTTCCAATCGATTGACATTATTTCCAATCGATTGACATAAAGTCCAATCGATTGACATGTTTGTTCAATCGATTGGGGAAGAGCAGAATGTTATTTATCTATTGTTATATGTTATGAGCTGATTGCTATGTACCCAAGCTGCTAATGGTTGTACCATACGTGATATTGGATATGTGCTTAGTCAACATGATACTGCGCTAGCCTTATATGATGTTTATGTTAATGTTACAAGATGAACTGTTTATTGTTAACTGTCGATATGAGATGAATTGTTTAACTGTCATATGTTATTGTCAAACTGAATAGTAGAACGGAATACAACTGCATGTTAATAATCAATAAGCAGTAGATATGATTAATACAGAGCATATGGTATTTCCTGTACTTAGTATACAAGCATTTCACAACATGTGTCAGCATGCATGGGATAGTGATGTGAAGAGGCAAGAGAAGCTGATGAGAAATGGGATATGTGACTTATGTGGAATATGAGATATGTGTACTTTGGATCCATGGGATCAACGGCTGACGAGTCGGGTGGACGTGGGACGGTTAGAGTTCCTAGTATGCCTCTTGCTGTTGAAGACGTCCAGTAATCCGTATGCACTGTTGAAGACGTCCAGTGTACCGTTGACGATTACGTCCGGCTAGTGCCCTAATGTATTTTCACTGTGTAGACGACCAGTGAGAATATACACAGCGTAGAAGACGTCCGTTGTGCCGTTCTATCGTTTACAGATAGGTGGTACCGTGTAGACGACCGGTAACCCTATCAAGGGATTGTAGGACCTACTGCCTAGTCGGGTGATTCCGATTGGTACTATGGTATCTATGTATGGATACGGATTGGGATTATGTTATCAACGTACGGATACAGATATGGATATGAATATGAGAATGGTTAGTAAGAAGATTGTTCAGTCGTGGATTCAGCGTCCCGACGTAAAGGTATATGCATGGGATGGATGCATGGGTTACATGCATGGATTTGATGAATATGTGATAAGATATTATACCATGATCCTTGTCTTTGTCATTACCATGCTTCCTGCTATTCCTGTTACCTTTGATTAATGCATAGTTTAATGAGACCTTTGCTATGTCCGTGAGAGACGTCATTGTTAAGAGATTAACCGCATTTTAAGATGCTGAACAATATCGGTGAGGAGTGTTGTTTAATGTACTCACTCAGCTTTGTATCCAAAGCTAATGGCGTTTATGCCCTGGACATTCCAATGTCTAGGGATTTGTAGGTCTTGAGGACTGAAGACTGATAGTTCTGCCAGACTTGGAGCTGAAGGCTGGAAGACGAAGACGTGCTGCTTGTAATAGTTAGTTTGTATATCTGTTGTTGTTATTGCTATAGGCTTCAGAATCTAAGCCAGCTGTTGTAATAGTTTTAGTAGACTTTTATAATTGGTACTTGGGCATCTGTTGCTTCCAAACCTTTTATAGCTTCCGCTGTAGCCTCTGATTATGTTAATAAGATATGTTCTATGAATAGCATCCTCCCTATCGTGGTGTTTTTTTGGTTTGAGTAGATGACAATGCGGTTATTCACCCGTCATTCCCTATGGACCCATAAAGGAAATTTATTTTTCTCTATTTATGCTGCTCTGGGGCGTGACAGGATTTTTGGTATCAGAGCCTAGGTTTTAGTTGTTAACCGCTTGTCTTTGGTGTTCGAACCTGAATTCTAAGTTAATATCGGTAGCATGAGGATTAGCTGAGATGAGATAGAACTGTTATCTTGTCACACAGATAAGAGGTTGGAAGAATCTGTCTGAGGATGTTTCTTTGGAAGATAGTAACTGTTGGAACCAATACGGATGTGGATAGCTGAGTTCACGAAGAACAGGCATCGAGAGTTAGTTGTGGTGGTGGAGATCCTAGATATAGAACCATTGGATGTTAGACGCTGACAAATCCCGAAGCAATCTCGGAACAGTCGATATGATCTAGAAATAGAAAGAGGTTTAGGATAAGATTATCCTGTTACCTTGAGCCACACGTTAGTTGAGTGTTCTCACATTTTAGTTGAACAATACTCATAGCTTGGAACCTGGGAATGGAAATAGAATGTTTAGATTTGACGTTACGTGTAGAACCTATAGTTTCGTAACCCGTGTTTTGAGCATAGATATATTGGAGTACACTTGGTAGATAGACTGACCTTGTGGTTATTATTATTTATGTGAGGTATTCGTATTGCTTGATGTGATCGTATTATATAGTGGTACTATATATTGGTTACCACATGTTTTGTTCTTGCTTGAGCTGTAAGATAGAATGTGTCTGACCGAATAGATTTTCATTGTAGGTAGCGACACCGAACACTACCAGCACTCGTTATGGTTAGGACGACTCAAGGAAACCCGGGCCAGCTGAATGGAGTAGCTAGTGTAGTACCTCCTGAGATAGATCCAACAGGAATGATCGGAGTTTTCATTCGTCGCATGGAACAAGTTATCAATCGTGCGGATCACGTCATCGGCAATGAAGCACCAGTACGTCGGACAAGAGTCAAGCTGCTAAAGGAATTTCGTGCTCTTCAACCAGAGACCTTTACCGGATTAACAGGAGCATGGCAAGCTGAGCAATGGATTCGCCAGATAGAATTGATATTTGAGACACTTGAATGTACTGACACTGAGAAAAGACATTTGGCTATATTTCAACTGACATTCTCAGCAGCAGATTGGTGGGACGCAGTGAAAGCTACGATAGGTGAAGAAGCTGTAGGAAGGATGACTTGGGAATCATTCAAGACTCGATTTTTAGAAAAGTACTTCCCAGAATCCGAGAAGAACAAAAGGGAAATGGAGTTCATACGATTAGTCCAAGGTAGTTTTACAGTGCCCGAATATACAACTCAATTCGAGAGGCTATCACGATTTGCGCCGCATATGATCGATACCCCAAGAAGGAAGATCAAAAGATATCATCAGGGACTAGTTCCACATATCCGTCATATGACTATAGGACATTTAAACCAATCTTTCGAAGCTTTGGTAGAAATGGCAACGACACTGGAAGACGACACTCAGATTAGTGAAGGACAATACTTTGATAAAATATTTCCAGAGTACGATCAGTTTCTCCTAACGGATCAGAGAGGAAGAGATAGTCAGGTTGTGTTGGCTGCTAACCAAGTTCAACAAGGAAACATAGAAAGAAATTACATAGGCAACCGCCAGAAGCGCAAGAGATTTGAGACCGACAAGAAAGAATCAAAACCAGTGGCGACTCCAACACAACATAGGGAACGAGATATCTGCTATAATTGTGGAGTACAAGGACACCATTCCCAAGAATGCAAAACATCAAGGAAATCTAATGGACGAGGGATACGATGCTTTAACTGCGGTAAAGTTGGTCATGTCCGTAAGTTTTGTCCCGCACTAGAGATGCAATACAATGTTCCGTCGCAACAAGTACCAAGAGGACGAACCTGTCGAACAAATGATTGATCTCAACTTAGACAAGGACGATAGACAGAAGGTACAACCCTCATCACCTACATCATGTATTATATGTAATCCCGATATTGCAGGAAGTTTGGTATTTGTTTGATTTGATTGTAAGAGGATTAGCCTACACCGTAAATTGTAGTTACCGGAACAACTCGTTTGACACTGATCGACAGTAGTTCAAGTATGGATATAACATCATTTGCATCCCCATAAGACATCAATTGCATCCTTATATGACGTCAATTGCCTCCCTATCGAAAGACTACGCCAACCATTGGTAAGTTGGACAGAGATTAGAGATGAAGAATCTCAATTTTCGTTAGATGTAGCTTAACAAGAGAGGATGAACTAGAAGATTGCGAGTATACGAGAAGAGATACGAGTAACGTAGAGACGACACCAGAACTTCAAAAGAGTATCGCAGAAGAATGTTTTTGACATCGATCGCCTGTTGCTTTCATCCAGTCAAGAAGTTATACAATAGATCGACTCACGATATCAGTACGTAGTCCTGCCTAACCTATTTGATTAGTACGTGGAAGCAGAATGAGTATTCAATGGATTGAACGACCTCAAAGAGATGATTATATCAATAGTACGTGGGAATTTGGAGACACGTGAGGAAGTTCGAATCAACAACTACGATGTTAGAGTCACAATACTTTCAAGTCAACCTATTGGAGGATGAAGGACGACAACAACACGGGAGTTAACAAGGATGTCGTGTGCAACACGAGGCTGACTAATAACGTTGACGATCGTAATGAGAAGTCCAGAGATAAGAAGACAGTCAACTAATGATGCAGTAGAGACATCGTCAGCACAGTATGAAGCATCTCAGAGACCAGAGTAGACGGCAACGCTTTGCTAAGACTTAGATGAGATTAGAACACTTGATCAATAGAACCCTCACACCGTAGAGTTTGACCTGAGGGAGGAACCTTGTGTGTTTGAAGACTAGCCGTTTCAGATTCATGAGATGATTAGATTATGCTACCTAGAACTTTTCTCGAAGTTCGACATACGAATTTTCATATAGCTAACCCAAGGATTGGTAGCTGTCACCCCAGTACTCATAGATCTTTGATATTTTCGTATCGCGTGTCTAGAACTTTAACCCGTTGGCCGCTGATGTAATCGTTTATGTAAAACGAGGTATTGAGCATTTAGGTGGTTTTTCTTTTTGGTAATGGGGGCCATTGCTTCAGATTTTGAGGGCAAAATCTTTTGATAAGTGGTGGATGATGTAATACCCCGTATTTTAGGTATAGATCCCTAGTACTTTTCTTAGCCTTTGGTGAGGTTGTGTGTTCAATCGATTGACCTTATCTCAATCGATTGATATGTCAATCGATTGGATGTTTTACCAATCGATTGGTATCCTGCCGACCTAACACCAATCGATTGACACCTGGTATCAATCGATTGGAAGTAGCTGGAGTTGGCCACCTCGTTGGTTTTGTGTGGTTGTGATTGTTTCCCTCCCCTATATATACCTCTCCCCTTATACATATATATGTTTGCTTGTGTGTGTGTTTGGGAGAGAGAGAGAGAGATATATACTCTTATGTATACACACATATATATATATTATATATATATACACACACACTCTCGGGTTAGAGAGGAGAAGGAGAAGAAGAATAAGAAGAAGAAGAAGAGGAGGACAGAGAGAGAACAGAGACGGACAGAGGAAGAGAGAGCAGAGAAGAGAGAGAGAGGAAAGAGAACCACCATGGCCACCGCCGCGGAGCTCGGGACGCCGTCAACGGACCACCGGAAGAGGTGAGTTTATTAACTCACTCAAAGAGGTTTGTTTTGTGATGTTTATATGTGTATAATAACGTGCATGAGGAGGAGAGGAACCCCAACGTTTTTATAATAAAACCAGCAGTTTTGAGGAAGAAGACAAAGTCCAATCGATTGCCATTGGATCCAATCGATTGAATGATTTCTCAATCGATTGCCATAGAGTTCAATCGATTGATATATCCAATCGATTGACATTATTTCCAATCGATTGACATTATTTCCAATCGATTGACATTATTTCCAATCGATTGACATAAAGTCCAATCGATTGACATGTTTGTTCAATCGATTGGGGAAGAGCAGAATGTTATTTATCTATTGTTATATGTTATGAGCTGATTGCTATGTACCCAAGCTGCTAATGGTTGTACCATACGTGATATTGGATATGTGCTTAGTCAACATGATACTGCGCTAGCCTTATATGATGTTTATGTTAATGTTACAAGATGAACTGTTTATTGTTAACTGTCGATATGAGATGAATTGTTTAACTGTCATATGTTATTGTCAAACTGAATAGTAGAACGGAATACAACTGCATGTTAATAATCAATAAGCAGTAGATATGATTAATACAGAGCATGTGGTATTTCCTGTACTTAGTATACAAGCATTTCACAACATGTGTCAGCATGCATGGGATAGTGATGTGAAGAGGCAAGAGAAGCTGATGAGAAATGGGATATGTGACTTATGTGGAATATGAGATATGTGTACTTTGGATCCATGGGATCAACGGCTGACGAGTCGGGTGGACGTGGGACGGTTAGAGTTCCTAGTATGCCTCTTGCTGTTGAAGACGTCCAGTAATCCGTATGCACTGTTGAAGACGTCCAGTGTACCGTTGACGATTACGTCCGGCTAGTGCCCTAATGTATTTTCACTGTGTAGACGACCAGTGAGAATATACACAGCGTAGAAGACGTCCGTTGTGCCGTTCTATCGTTTACAGATAGGTGGTACCGTGTAGACGACCGGTAACCCTATCAAGGGATTGTAGGACCTACTGCCTAGTCGGGTGATTCCGATTGGTACTATGGTATCTATGTATGGATACGGATTGGGATTATGTTATCAACGTACGGATACAGATATGGATATGAATATGAGAATGGTTAGTAAGAAGATTGTTCAGTCGTGGATTCAGCGTCCCGACGTAAAGGTATATGCATGGGATGGATGCATGGGTTACATGCATGGATTTGATGAATATGTGATAAGATATTATACCATGATCCTTGTCTTTGTCATTACCATGCTTCCTGCTATTCCTGTTACCTTTGATTAATGCATAGTTTAATGAGACCTTTGCTATGTCCGTGAGAGACGTCATTGTTAAGAGATTAACCGCATTTTAAGATGCTGAACAATATCGGTGAGGAGTGTTGTTTAATGTACTCACTCAGCTTTGTATCCAAAGCTGATGGCGTTTATGCCCTGGACATTCCAATGTCTAGGGATTTGTAGGTCTTGAGGACTGAAGACTGATAGTTCTGCCAGACTTGGAGCTGAAGGCTGGAAGACGAAGACGTGCTGCTTGTAATAGTTAGTTTGTATATCTGTTGTTGTTATTGCTATAGGCTTCAGACTCTAAGCCAGCTGTTGTAATAGTTTTAGTAGACTTTTATAATTGGTACTTGGGCATCTGTTGCTTCCAAACCTTTTATAGCTTCCGTTGTAGCCTCTGATTATGTTAATAAGATATGTTCTATGAATAGCATCCTCCCTATCGTGGTGTTTTTTTGGTTTGAGTAGATGACAATGCGGTTATTCACCCGTCATTCCCTATGGACCCATAAAGGAAATTTATTTTTCTCTATTTATGCTGCTCCGGGGCGTGACAGGATTTTTGGTATCAGAGCCTAGGTTTTAGTTGTTAACCGCTTGTCTTTGGTGTTCGAACCTGAATTCTAAGTTAATATCGGTAGCATGAGGATTAGCTGAGATGAGATAGAACTGTTATCTTGTCACACAGATAAGAGTTTGGAAGAATCTGTCTGAGGATGTTTCTTTGGAAGATAGTAACTGTTGGAACCAATACGGATGTGGATAGCTGAGTTCACGAAGAACAGGCATCGAGAGTTAGTTGTGGTGGTGGAGATCCTAGATATAGAGCCATTGGATGTTAGACGCTGACAAATCCCGAAGCAATCTCGGAACAGTCGATATGATCTAGAAATAGAAAGAGGTTTAGGATAAGATTATCCTGTTACCTTGAGCCACACGTTAGTTGAGTGTTCTCACATTTTAGTTGAACAATACTCATAGCTTGGAACCTGGGAATGGAAATAGAATGTTTAGATTTGACGTTACGTGTAGAACTTATAGTTTCGTAACCCGTGTTTTGAGCATAGATATATTGGAGTACACTTGGTAGATAGACTGACCTTGTGGTTATTATTATTTATGTGAGGTATTCGTATTGCTTGATGTGATCGTATTATATAGTGGTACTATATATTGGTTACCACATGTTTTGTTCTTGCTTGAGCTGTAAGATAGAATGTGTCTGACCGAATAGATTTTCATTGTAGGTAGCGACACCGAACACTACCAGCACTCGTTATGGTTAGGACGACTCAAGGAAACCCGGGCCAGCTGAATGGAGTAGCTAGTGTAGTACCTCCTGAGATAGATCCAACAGGAATGATCGGAGTTTTCATTCGTCGCATGGAACAAGTTATCAATCGTGCGGATCACGTCATCGGCAATGAAGCACCAGTACGTCGGACAAGAGTCAAGCTGCTAAAGGAATTTCGTGCTCTTCAACCAGAGACCTTTACCGGATTAACAGGAGCATGGCAAGCTGAGCAATGGATTCGCCAGATAGAATTGATATTTGAGACACTTGAATGTACTGACACTGAGAAAAGACATTTGGCTATATTTCAACTGACATTCTCAGCAGCAGATTGGTGGGACGCAGTGAAAGCTACGATAGGTGAAGAAGCTGTAGGAAGGATGACTTGGGAATCATTCAAGACTCGATTTTTAGAAAAGTACTTCCCAGAATCCGAGAAGAACAAAAGGGAAATGGAGTTCATACGATTAGTCCAAGGTAGTTTTACAGTGCCCGAATATACAACTCAATTCGAGAGGCTATCACGATTTGCGCCGCATATGATCGATACCCCAAGAAGGAAGATCAAAAGATATCATCAGGGACTAGTTCCACATATCCGTCATATGACTATAGGACATTTAAACCAATCTTTCGAAGCTTTGGTAGAAATGGCAACGACACTGGAAGACGACACTCAGATTAGTGAAGGACAATACTTTGATAAAATATTTCCAGAGTACGATCAGTTTCTCCTAACGGATCAGAGAGGAAGAGATAGTCAGGTTGTGTTGGCTGCTAACCAAGTTCAACAAGGAAACATAGAAAGAAATTACATAGGCAACCGCCAGAAGCGCAAGAGATTTGAGACCGACAAGAAAGAATCAAAACCAGTGGCGACTCCAACACAACATAGGGAACGAGATATCTGCTATAATTGTGGAGTACAAGGACACCATTCCCAAGAATGCAAAACATCAAGGAAATCTAATGGACGAGGGATACGATGCTTTAACTGCGGTAAAGTTGGTCATGTCCGTAAGTTTTGTCCCGCACTAGAGATGCAATACAATGTTCCGTCGCAACAAGTACCAAGAGGACGAACCTGTCGAACAAATGATTGATCTCAACTTAGACAAGGACGATAGACAGAAGGTACAACCCTCATCACCTACATCATGTATTATATGTAATCCCGATATTGCAGGAAGTTTGGTATTTGTTTGATTTGATTGTAAGAGGATTAGCCTACACCGTAAATTGTAGTTACCGGAACAACTCGTTTGACACTGATCGACAGTAGTTCAAGTATGGATATAACATCATTTGCATCCCCATAAGACATCAATTGCATCCTTATATGACGTCAATTGCCTCCCTATCGAAAGACTACGCCAACCATTGGTAAGTTGGACAGAGATTAGAGATGAAGAATCTCAATTTTCGTTAGATGTAGCTTAACAAGAGAGGATGAACTAGAAGATTGCGAGTATACGAGAAGAGATACGAGTAACGTAGAGACGACACCAGAACTTCAAAAGAGTATCGCAGAAGAATGTTTTCGACATCGATCGCCTGTTGCTTTCATCCAGTCAAGAAGTTATACAATAGATCGACTCACGATATCAGTACGTAGTCCTGCCTAACCTATTTGATTAGTACGTGGAAGCAGAATGAGTATTCAATGGATTGAACGACCTCAAAGAGATGATTATATCAATAGTACGTGGGAATTTGGAGACACGTGAGGAAGTTCGAATCAACAACTACGATGTTAGAGTCACAATACTTTCAAGTCAACCTATTGGAGGATGAAGGACGACAACAACACGGGAGTTAACAAGGATGTCGTGTGCAACACGAGGCTGACTAATAACGTTGACGATCGTAATGAGAAGTCCAGAGATAAGAAGACAGTCAACTAATGACGCAGTAGAGACATTGTCAGCACAGTATGAAGCATCTCAGAGACCAGAGTAGACGGCAACGCTTTGCTAAGACTTAGATGAGATTAGAACACTTGATCAATAGAACCCTCACACCGTAGAGTTTGACCTGAGGGAGGAACCTTGTGTGTTTGAAGACTAGCCGTTTCAGATTCATGAGATGATTAGATTATGCTACCTAGAACTTTTCTCGAAGTTCGACATACGAATTTTCATATAGCTAACCCAAGGATTGGTAGCTGTCACCCCAGTACTCATAGATCTTTGATATTTTCGTATCGCGTGTCTAGAACTTTAACCCGTTGGCCGCTGATGTAATCGTTTATGTAAAACGAGGTATTGAGCATTTAGGTGGTTTTTCTTTTTGGTAATGGGGGCCATTGCTTCAGATTTTGAGGGCAAAATCTTTTGATAAGTGGTGGATGATGTAATACCCCGTATTTTAGGTATAGATCCCTAGTACTTTTCTTAGCCTTTGGTGAGGTTGTGTGTTCAATCGATTGACCTTATCTCAATCGATTGATATGTCAATCGATTGGATGTTTTACCAATCGATTGGTATCCTGCCGACCTAACACCAATCGATTGACACCTGGTATCAATCGATTGGAAGTAGCTGGAGTTGGCCACCTCGTTGGTTTTGTGTGGTTGTGATTGTTTCCCTCCCCTATATATACCCCTCCCCTTATACATATATATGTTTGCTTGTGTGTGTGTTTGGGAGAGAGAGAGAGAGATATATACTCTTATGTATACACACATATATATATATATTATATATATATACACACACACTCTCGGGTTAGAGAGGAGAAGGAGAAGAAGAATAAGAAGAAGAAGAAGAGGAGGACAGAGAGAGAACAGAGACGGACAGAGGAAGAGAGAGCAGAGAAGAGAGAGAGAGGAAAGAGAACCACCATGGCCGCCGCCGCGGAGCTCGGGACGCCGTCAACGGACCACCGGAAGAGGTGAGTTTATTAACTCACTCAAAGAGGTTTGTTTTGTGATGTTTATATATGTATAATAACGTGCATGAGGAGGAGAGGAACCCCAACGTTTTTATAATAAAACCAGCAGTTTTGAGGAAGAAGACAAAGTCCAATCGATTGCCATTGGATCCAATCGATTGAATGATTTCTCAATCGATTGCCATAGAGTTCAATCGATTGATATATCCAATCGATTGACATTATTTCCAATCGATTGACATTATTTCCAATCGATTGACATGTTTGTTCAATCGATTGGGGAAGAGCAGAATGTTATTTATCTATTGTTATATGTTATGAGCTGATTGCTATGTACCCAAGCTGCTAATGGTTGTACCATACGTGATATTGGATATGTGCTTAGTCAACATGAGACTGCGCTAGCCTTATATGATGTTTATGTTAATGTTACAAGATGAACTGTTTATTGTTAACTGTCGATATGAGATGAATTGTTTAACTGTCATATGTTATTGTCAAACTGAATAGTAGAACGGAATACAACTGCATGTTAATAATCAATAAGCAGTAGATATGATTAATACAGAGCATGTGGTATTTCCTGTACTTAGTATACAAGCATTTCACAACATGTGTCAGCATGCATGGGATAGTGATGTGAAGAGGCAAGAGAAGCTGATGAGAAATGGGATATGTGACTTATGTGGAATATGAGATATGTGTACTTTGGATCCATGGGATCAACGGCTGACGAGTCGGGTGGACTTGGGACGGTTAGAGTTCCTAGTACGCCTCTTGCTGTTGAAGACTTCCAGTAATCCGTATGCACTGTTGAAGACGTCCAGTGTACCGTTGACGATTACGTCCGGCTAGTGCCCTAATGTATTTTCACCGTGTAGACGACCAGTGAGAATATACACAGCGTAGAAGACGTCCGTTGTGCCGTTCTATCGTTTACAGATAGGTGGTACCGTGTAGACGACCGGTAACCCTATCAAGGGATTGTAGGACCTACTGCCTAGTCGGGTGATTCCGATTGGTACTATGGTATCTATGTATGGATACGGATTGGGATTATGTTATCAACGTACGGATACAGATATGGATATGAATATGAGAATGGTTAGTAAGAAGATTGTTCAGTCGTGGATTCAGCGTCCCGACGTAAAGGTATATGCATGGGATGGATGCATGGGTTACATGCATGGATTTGATGAATATGTGATAAGATATTATACCATGATCCTTGTCTTTGTCATTACCATGCTTCCTGCTATTCCTGTTACCTTTGATTAATGCATAGTTTAATGAGACCTTTGCTATGTCCGTGAGAGACGTCATTGTTAAGAGATTAACCACATTTTAAGATGCTGAACAATATCGGTGAGGAGTGTTGTTTAATGTACTCACTCAGCTTTGTATCCAAAGCTGATGGCGTTTATGCCCTGGACATTCCAATGTCTAGGGATTTGTAGGTCTTGAGGACTGAAGACTGATAGTTCTGCCAGACTTGGAGCTGAAGGCTGGAAGACGAAGACGTGCTGCTTGTAATAGTTAGTTTGTATATCTGTTGTTGTTATTGCTATAGGCTTCAGACTCTAAGCCAGCTGTTGTAATAGTTTTAGTAGACTTTTATAATTGGTACTTGGGCATCTGTTGCTTCCAAACCTTTTATAGCTTCCGCTGTAGCCTCTGATTATGTTAATAAGATATGTTCTATGAATAGCATCCTCCCTATCGTGGTGTTTTTTTGGTTTGAGTAGATGACAATGCGGTTATTCACCCGTCATTCCCTATGGACCCATAAAGGAAATTTATTTTTCTCTATTTATGCTGCTCCGGGGCGTGACAAGTTCATTTAGTGGATATCAAGGCTTTATGATGGTACTTTCTTTAGTTTATGGATAAGCTACAATGTGTTCACATGACCTTCATTTGGCTCAAATACACTTCATTGCAACTTATTTTTTCTGAATTTTTTTTAATTGAGGTCAATCGAAGACAACCTTAACGGATATGAAATATTAAACCTTAAATAATAGTCCCCAGACCACAATTGTCCTCGATTGAAATCGATGTAAAATTTCCTTGAGTGATACAACCAATAAAGATAGACAACTTTGGCCACATTCTAATTAAATCTATTTTTAGATCTCTTGTGAAAACACTTGTCTCCCCGGACCATAATTCTTTGATATTGTTACACACTTATATGATATAGCTACATAGCTAAGGGTGGACTTAGCACCGGACTCAACACCATTTTTGAAAAGATTTTACCCTTTAACCTACTACTAGTCCAATGCATAAGTTAATTTCAATAACCATATTGTTTGCTGGGACCATAGTAATGCATAAATCTATACCACACATCTCTAGTGAAAACACAACTGGGGAATAAATTATCATAGGACTTGAAGAGTAAGAGGTGTAAATATTGAGCCACATTTTTGTCGGATTGAGGACAAGGAACTCGACTTCTATAATGATTTCAATATTATTGTTATGGGGCGTGATTCCAATGAGGCTCAAAGCTACAAAAATTATGTGGCATGTAGTTTTTTGGGTATGTTCTTTCTTGTTTTTGGCAGTCTAAAATTCTTATTTTGTTTCCTACTAAGTTTGAATTAGAAATCTGAAATGAACTTGCATAGAGTTCAATTCCTACTAGTTGCTTTTTGTTATGTCTCGTTCTATGCTTCCATTTCATGAATTATGAATTTCTAATCTCACTGCCCAATCATTGTCAAGATATTCCAATTCACTCGAACTTTCTGAAAAGTTCAAATATACACTTTGATGTTTTGATAGGTTTTAGAATTGAGGAACGACTTTTGACAGAGCGAACTTCGCTTTGATGAATAGTTAGAATTAGTTGGTTAGTGCTAGGCTGCTAGCAAAGTATTGTCAATGTCTGAAGATTCCCTAGTATTTGTGCTTTGGAAATTGTAAGCTAGAGTGGGATGAAAATTAAATAAAGATTACAAAATGGTGAGAATGGATTGAAAGCATAATAAGTTTGTGTCTACAATCAGTTCGTATTAGTCTTATTGTGTAACTTATTTCATCATTGCAAAGGCTTAATCTTCTAGTGGATCTCCAAGATTTATTGTGTGAATCTAGGAAGACAATTTCCAAAATTTAAAGAACTTACACCAAAAACTTGATTGCTTGTAAAATTGATGCTAGTGAGCCTAGGCTATGTATTTTGAAGGGCAGCTGATAATATAAGTCATCTTGCACGAACTATTAACTTCAAGAGGTTCTGCAGGCCTTTATTTGATTTTTTGCCTATATGTGTGGTGGGGTATGCGACATGATATTGTTTCATATTGAAAATCGCAGAGAGTTCTCGTTATTTCTTAATATTGAGGAGATTTAAGGATGACCCATTTTTCTTTGACATCAAACTAGATGCTTTCCACATTCTGCATTGTAATAACAACTCTGGCCTTAGGGCAATAAATTGTCTAAAGCTCACTTAAATTCAACAAAAGTGAAAAAAGGTAGGTGATGATCAATGCATTTGGTCCGCCACTTAGAAAGTGGCATAAGAAAACTACTAGAGGTACTACCATACAAGGGATGTGTTTGTGGCTTTGTTGGGCAAATGATGACTTTGTGTTATAGATTCAGTTAATGGGCTTTCCATTTCAAAGTAAAAAATTGCAAAAAGGACTCCTAAACTCCTTAGTTCAGGTCATAATGTGTGTTTTTAAAACAAAACTCAAACTCCTTGAAGAGAACTTAATAGCTTATCCAATTGTATTATGTGTGATTCAAACTAAATTGACCTTCACTTCTATTTTCACATAGAATGATCATCAATACATATTCGTAGGTTGATAGAAGGTACAAACAATATTATCATCAGATGCAGATAGTGGTATCAATTCCCATTTTCCTTTCTGCTTTACAAACACCTTCAGGTATTCATCTTTATATTGTATGATTTGACTGGTTGTATCAATTTTTTTTTCTCGTCATTCTAAGCTTGCAACATTGCAAGATTCGTTTCTTACTTGGTTCTTACTTTTGTAGGAGGATCACAAATTTAAGCAAGCTCATAAAATTAGAAATCCGAAAAATAGACTTAAAAAGATTTTGGATGCCTCCAAGAGCAAAACCAAATGTGAAGGCAGTGATGAGATTGATGGCCAAGGTCAATTACATTTGATGAAACCACTCAAATTAAAGGTTCGATCTCTCAATTCAACAAGCCTTCACTTCCCTATTGCAATTTGAATTCCTTTCTTTTAAGATCTAATTTAGTAATATAGAGATAGAAACAAATTATTTGACTTGAAAGTATTAATTGGTTAAGCTTCTATGTGTTGGGCATCCTTGAGATATATGTTAATATTTCCATATTTACATTAAATATCTCTCTCCTCAAATAAACATTGGTCTCATAGGTGTTGCCCAATTATAATTAGGTTCCGTGAATAGCTTTGGTTGACAATCTATTAGGATCTTGACTAGATTGAAAACTAATGCATGCATGTTTGATAGGGATTCATAAAGCCCGAGATTAAAAAAACTATGAAATTCTTATTTCAAGATAGTAATAGTGCTTAACTTCTTATTATAGTTCTTAAAAATGTAGGATATGTACACATCTAGGATACTTTGACTAATGTAACGAAATTCTTGTTTGTTTAATTCAGCTCAATTTTCTTGCTAAAAAGTTTAGAATGGATAAAGAAAATGTTCACATCAATATTGTGGTCATTGATCGAAGTCAACCACCACTGGTCATCTTATCTTCAAGCTTGGTGGTCAATGGACATGTAGACTTTGTAAAATTTCCCGTGTGTTTGTTTGTTATTTTAGTTTTGTTTGAGTTTGGATGGATGAACTCTTTAAATTTTAGACATGGTTTGTTAGTTTTGGTTTGGATGGAAAGACATTTTGGATTTTACTTGTTATGTTTATTATGGATTATTTTGTTGTGTTTACTATAGATTGGGCTTGTTATATGTTACTTTTAGATTAATTATTCTTGTAAATTCGATGTGATTGTGATGTTATTGGAGTTCATTCGATGTGGTTGTATTTATTAGGTGCAAATAAAAACTGGGGAGAGATGTGACTGTGTTTAGATTACTAACATATTTTTTTTGTTAGAAACGATATTTCTAAAGGATTATAACCGTTAGTATTATTTGTTTCTTAATTAGTATTTACCATTAGAAATGATATTCCTAACGCCAATTTACCGTTAGAAATTCTTTATTGCTAACGGATATTTTCCGTTAGTATTTTTATGAAAGTGTTACAAAATTGCTAGATGGCTAACATATTTTTAATCTGTTAGAAATATTATTCCTAACGGTAATTTACCGTTAGTAAATTTAACTTAAGTGTTATAAAATTGTTGGATTACTAACCACATTTTATCGTTAGCAAGAATATTCCCAACGGTAATTTACCGTTACTAAATATATTTTTCTAACGATAATTTACCATTAGAAAATGTGTTAGAAATATTCCCCACACTTTATTTCTAACGGTAACTGTAAATTACCATTAGGAAAGTGGCCTTTTGGTGTAGTGATACTTGAGTAATCTTCGAGTGAGCAAATTTGCTGGATGTGCAAATTCATTCTCTAAGAAGTCCACTTGAGATAACTTGTCACGACTCATCCCACTACGCGTGGAAATAGGACACGCGGCACGCCATCAAGGCTTATCCAGTTCCATTAAAGTCAATAGCAGCGGAAAACATTATTAAAATCCATTAAAATCAGAGTTTTTTTTTTAAAAAAAATTTTGTTCACTTGAAACCTGTCCAAAGGAACACAGTTTTGAAAACAGAGGTTCAGTCGACTGTGCCTAGGGTCCAGTCGACTGTTCCTAGCAGAAACCAAAACCCAAAAATTCTCAACAAAGGTCCAGTCGACTGATCAGGGAACCCAGTCGACTGTGTTATGCAGAACTAAAATTTAACATTTCAAAAAGGAGTCCAGTCGACTAATCTGGAGATCCAGTCGACTGGTTTTACCATTATTAGAAGCAGTAGCCAAAAATCAACAGTGTTCAGTCGATTGATAAAGGGTCCAGTCAACTGCTTCTCATACTATTCACTTTCAGTGTCTCAATCACATGGGATCCAGTCGACTGACATAGGGTCCCAGTCGACTGCTCCCCTGCTGGGCAGCCCTGTTGTGAAAATTAACAACTCATACTTCTCCACACTAACAACAATCACAACCATAACTGAATTACAACATTTAAAACATAACCACAGACATTCAAATACATGATTACCATACTACGGAACTAATCCAAAGATCTATTACAACGTATTACATAACCTAATTCCTTGATTCCAGTTTAGGAACTAGAAACAAAAATATAAACAAGTGATTCCCCCGGCGTTCTTTAACGGCCTCATTCATCACGCTTCTTCTTGTCTTTCTTCTTACCTGCAATGGAGTAGATCTCCACTGCTCAGCTATATGCTGAGCGCACAAGTCTAACATTTGCAATATATGACAAAACATGCTTTAATCTCGTAAATCATATCAATAGTCTCTAGGGAGAAAAATACGCATTCATCCGGTAGCGGCAAGTCTAAGCCTTACACCGCGATGTCAATGGCAAGTCCAAGCCTACAATCATTACATCCCCACAAGTGTCATGGTGTGGATGCCGGCATTTGGGCCCACTTTTGTTTTTCAAAACATTTTCCAAATTCCAATTTCAAATACACGAAGAGTCGCCACTTAATTTTTTTTAGGAAAATTAAGAAACCATTTTGAAAGCAAACTGATCTTTTGCGAAACCAAAGATAATCTGGGTCCGGGGATTATGGAATGAAAGGGGAAGGAGCCCGACGGACTAAAACACCCCCTTTCATCCTATCTCGTGATAGGCCTCTACTCATCATCCTTTTAATCGAATTAATAATCTAAGTATGCCCTCAACTAATACATACATATAAATAATACATTACACAAGCATGTTAAAAAGGGTGCAAGATTGCTAATAATAAAATATCATTCATAAGTCGCATAGTTCAAATAGCAAGCGAGATGATGTGCAAATAGGGAACTAGGAAACTTACCCGGAATCCAGCTGCGAATTTAAACATGCAATGCATACATATAAAATAAACCTAAGAAAAGGTCTCTAACGCATATAAACACATAAGGCAAGACCTAGTCTAAGGTGTCGCACATGGAGCCGAAAATCAAGAAAATCAACAAATGAAATAAACTAGAGAAGAGATGAGAAATTGTACCTCAAATGCGCTACAAAACCAAGATTAGTCCACATGCTTCACATAATAATATGATATCAAAACAATCAATCATGATCCTCTAGCTTAGATCTATTAAGCATGAAATCTAACTTTACTCAATAGCTAGTTCTAATCATAAGCATTAATGTACATGAATGAATGAATGTGAACAAGAATAAAACATGGATTTATTCACTAATTTGGATCACTTAGCCTCTGGATTTAAGCTAAATTATCATTATTCAAAACATGATTTGGGTTCCAAGACATTAGGGAACCATTTGAGTTAAAATAAATAAGATTAGACAAAAATAATAGCAGTTTTTTTATGAATTACAGAGAGCAGACCAGATCTTAAAAAATAGAAAAACCATACTTCCAACGGTTGGATCTTAATGATTTTTGGATATGATATGCTCTGTGAGTCTAGTTTATAACCCAAAAAGAAAATCAAGGTTTTAATGGTTAGATCTCTGGGAATATAGAAAACACTAGACATCACTCAGGAATCTGAAACTCTCTGTCCAGAGATCTTGTACGATTTTCTAAAAATAGTAAATGAATGAGAAACACTTAAATCTTTTTAGGGTATCTCCCTTACACATTAAGGTACTTAGAAACAATTATTAGAGACCCGGGAAACTTCATTAAAATTTTGATTTATTAATTTCAAAATGGATTTACTGTTCTGAAATTTTGGACAGAGAGTTGCATGTTTTGAAATCATAAGACCAAACCATCTTAGGCATGGAATTTCATCAAAACAAAAATCACAAAGGTATTTAAATGGGTTATGAACCTCCTCCAATTGGTCTCATCCATTTCCAATCAATCATGACTCTATAAAAAATCTATGATTACGATTGGTTTATGGATTCACTGCACCTTTGTTAAATTGATGTTCATAGTTTAAAACCAACTTGATCCACGATCCTAGGAAGGACTAGAATCAAGTTTGATTATGATTAATGAGATAAATGGTGAAATAGGAAGAAACCCCTAGATTTAACCTTGATGGATTCCTATCATAGATCACATAATTGGAGATCGAGCAAGAGAATCTTAAGGTTCTACTTATTTTAAATGAAAATCTACATCCAATTCTTCTCTCAAATGTATGGTCCTTGAAGAATATAGAGTCATATTACTATTTCTCCTACCAAGTTAATGGTCCTTGGAGACAAAATGATATCCCAACTACATAAGCCTCTATGAAATATAGCATGAATTCCATAAGATTTTTAGTGAGGAGATTTCAAACCATGAGTTAAGACTTAATTTCAACAAACTACATGTAGAGATGATCATGATGATCCACTTTAATCCCCATATAAATCATAAGATCATAGGGAATTATAGGATCAAACTCAAAGAAACCTAATAAGATATTGAAGATCTCATAGATCTCTTGAGAAGAATATAAATAAAATAAAAGAAATCAAAGGCTACTTGAAAACTTCAGGTCCAAAAACTCTTTTATCTTAAATCCAAAGCTCTCTTTTGGATCCAAATTAATGAAACATTATGAAATTCAATCACAAGTTCTAAGTGGTGTGTGATGAAATGGGATAGGAAGAGAGGTTTTGAAAATGTGTAAAATTTCCTAGAACTATGAACTTGTGATTGAGTTCTCCTAATTCTACAAAAGATTGAGAGGTTACCTCTATGACCTCAAATAATTCTTCTATCTCTTGTGAAGTTCTTCCAACAATCTTCAAATTCTTCTTCAATTTTTCAAATTTCTTCAAGAAACTCTATCTTCATTCTCTCAATTCTCTCTAATGTATGTATATAACTCTTGTATTCCTCTCTCTTAATTCAAGTATATCCCAAAATGAAGATGAAAGTATGTTTATATAGACCACCAATTCAAGGTTAGATGGGTGAGTTCGGGTGAAAACCCATGTGCAAAGTTTTCTTCTAGAACATGTGAGAAAAGCAGTCTGTTACAGCTCGCGGCACTCGATGGCTTCCGGCGGCACTCACTGAATGACGGACGACACTCACTGAATGCCGGCGCGATACTCAATGAGTGCCGCCGGCTTTCCCGCGTGCCGGGGCTAACATAATTTTACCCTCTTTTTTAATTTTCAAAATATACATTACCTCAATTTTAATTATCAACAAAGTATGTACTAATGTACTTATATTTGTAGTGTACTTTACCCATATACATAGCATATACTATCATTTTATTTATTTATTCCTTTTCTTTCTTTTTCTTCTTCTTTTTCTTCTCTTTTTTTTCTTTTGAAAACTTCTTTTATACTCATCTCTTTTTTAAAAAAAAAATTCATTTTCATTTTCATTTTCATTTTTTTATATATATATATATATATATATTTTTAGACTGATTTTCTCACATGTTCTTCAACATTCGGATTTTCCCCCGAGTACCCAATTCCCTTCTCTCTCCTTTACTTTGATTTTTGAACTTTGTTTTGAAGAATCTTTGAAGAATTTGAATCTTCTGGGAAAATCTTCGAATTTTACCGGTCATTGTCATCATCGGTCTTCTAGAGGTAACCAATCCCTGGGTTTGACGTTTGGTCAAAATCGGGGTGTCTACAGTTTGCCCCTCTTCGGCAGAGCTTGTGAAGCAACGCGTATCATAAGCGAATGTCGAAGCCTGTGTGAAAGACAAGTCTTTGACCAAACAGTCGAATCCAGGTAAAAACAAAAGTGCGTTGCAAAATCGGGTACGCAGAGAGCCAAATGCTGGTCGTGCTCAATGGTGAGCTGTCTACGTATCCCATCGGGAATCAGACCAGGACGTAGTTTAGGCAAGGGACAACTCCTAAGCACAAATAACCATATGGATGAATACACCTATCCTAACGTGATGCACATGCTCAAATATCATGCCTCATGTTCCTAACGTGATGACCCATGTTAATCTTTCTATCACCAAAATGCGCCTTAAACCCCAAATCCCCCGTTTATGTTATAGTCATACTTTGGGAATGCCAAAATTGCGAAGCTCGGAGTCCACATGAATTTTGAGAATTGTCTGATTGACTGAGATGCGCCTTGCGCCTTACACTCCATAGTCAAATTAGGTAGCACGCTGAAAGATTGAGCCACTTTACACCTTACGCTCCATAATCTTCCAAAACCATCTGATCGACTGAGCTGCTTCCCGCCTTACGCTCCATAGTCGAATCAGGTAGCACGCTGAAAGATTGAGCCGCTTTACGCCTTACGCTCCATATTCTTCCAAAATCATCTGATCGACTGAGCTGCTTTCCGCCTTACGCTCCATAGTAGAATCAGGTAGCACGCTGAAAGATTGATCCGCTTCACGCCTTACACTCCATAATCTTCCAAAATCATCTGATCGACTAAGCATAGTTGAATCAGGTAGCACGCTGAAAGATTGAGCCGCTTCACGCCTTACGCTCCATAATCTTCCAAAATCATCTGATCGACTGAGATGCGCTTTGCGTCTTATACTCCGGTGTCTTGAGGATCATCTGATTGGCTGAGATGTGCTTTGCATCTTATACTCCTGTGTCTTGAGGATCATCTGATTGGCTGAGATGCGCTTTGCATCTTAGACTCCGGTGCCGAATCAGGAAATGTGCTGAAAGGCTGAGATGCGCTTTGCGTCTTATACTCCGGTGTCTTGAGGATCATCTGATTGGCTGAGATGCGCTTTGCGTCTTAGACTCCGGTGCAGAATTTGGAAATGTGCCGAAAGACTGAGATACGCTTCGCGTCTTATACTCCGGTGTCTTTTGAGGATCATCTGATCGACTGAGATGCGCTTCGCGCCTTATACTCCGATGTCAAACCAGGTAGCACGCTGAAAGACTGAGATGCGCTTCGCGCCTTATACTCCAGTGTCTTCCAAGAAATGAGATGTTTTGCAGAAAAGTCAGAATTTGCACCGGATTCAATGACCTCAAAGATTGCAGAAAGTCAAAATCGCTTCAAATTCAATGACCCCAAAGAGCAGAAAAATCAGAATCGCTCTAGATTCAATGACCCCAGATAGCAGAAACGTCAGAATCGCTCCAGATTCAATAACCCCAGATAGCAAAAAGTCAGAATCGCTCCAAATTCAATGATCCCAAATCACAGAAAAGTCAGAATCGCTACCGATTCAATGACCCCAATGATCACAGTAAAGAAGCTTGGTATTGCTAGGGTAAATCTCCTTTCTTTTTCTTTTTCTTTTTCTTTATCTTTTTTTTTTCAGAACAGTCATGTGGACTTTAACAATCCGTTCTCTATTTTAAAAAAGAATTGGAGTCGCACGGACTCGAAAATTCATTTTTCTATTTTCAAAGATCTGGAGTCGCACGGACTCAAAAATTCATTTTTCTATTTTCAAAGATTTGGAGTCGCGCAGACTCAAAAATTCATTTTCTATTTCAAAGATCTGGATTATGTATATTTTTTGCTTTGGTTGGTGACACATAGGCTGCGATAGACGACTTATGCCAAGACCGAGAATTAGATCGGTAACTCATAGGCTGCGATAGACGACTTATGCCAAGACCGAGGATTTGATCGGTAACTCATAGGCTGCGATAGACGACTTATGCCAAGACCGAGGATTAGATCGGAGCTGGTTCAGCCTCAAGAGATTTGCCTCAGGGCTATTCTAGCTCAATATATGTTTATTTGCTTATCATTTCAGATTGCTCTTTTTTTTTTTTGATAGATTGCCTTTTTATGAACAGCAGTTTGGGTGATTCGGGCAAGAAGAGGAAGAAGTATGAGCCAGTTCTTTCACAACAACCCCACTTTTCTACTTACTGATTTTTTTTTTGATTATGGACAAACCAAAAAGGCTTTCTGGTTCATCTGATGATTAGCTTGGAGCCTGATCTGCTGGGAATATTCACTTGATTTTGCTCCCACTGAAGATATTACTCGATCTCTATTCGATTTCCTTAGTGGAGCAGAATCTGACTCCCTGACCTCTATGCTATTACCCTTCTTTTGAAATTCTCAACTCTTGTTGATCCCTCTGAGGGATGTATCTTTCGGATTCCAAGAAGGTAGACTCAAAACTGAGCAGAGATAAACACATTTCGTGACTAATTCTGCTTTCTTTTCTTTGCGCTTTTCTGATTATATTTTTTTTAGAGAATCATTATCCCATAGTATTCTTTCATTGTATCTTCCTTTACAATTGACTTCAAGGTAATGATGAATTCTTCTTTTCAATGTTTTTTTCCATCTTAAATCAATTTCAGATTTATGCATGAAAACTTCAACTTTTAACCTCAAGAACTTTCAGGATGCCCAAACTTGATCCTTATTTGGAGAGCCAGTAAACCCAGAGATATCTTATTTGGCAAACAATAGTTTGCCCCTAGTTTGATAAGGGGCTTGGAAGTGTTGGGCGAACGAAGTTTGCCCCTGGTTTGAGGGAGATGACGCGGCCTCTGGGCTAGCGAAGGTGATTTCATGAGTTGGTTGGGTTTCTTATTTGGACCGGGGCCTTGTGAGACCCGCCTACTTATCCCCGAATGGGCATCAGGTCCTCGAGTAGTTTGGTCAAGGCCTGAAAGAAGTGCAATGATTGATTGTGTGTGTAGTTGTGACCGAACCTTGCAGGTTGCCTACGTATCCCCAAATGGGAATCAGGTCAAAACGTAGTTCATCGACTCTGGAGGTCTTGAAAGAATAAGGCTTCAAGAATTGGTGGGCTTTTTGAGCCATGTTTTCATTTAGGTTCAATGAGTGCCCTTTCTGGGTAGAATTTCTGAGATAGATTCCTTGTGGTAGCTTTTAAACAAGATGATGAGAAAATGAACTACTTCTCCCTTTTATGCATTTTTTCTTTTCCTTTTTTTTTTCTTTTCCTTCTTCCCCCTCTTTTGGTTTTGTGATGGTTGATTCTTTTCACCTTATCACTAGCCAGACAATCTTTACAATTCTCATAATATATCGTGTTTTAATCATACTCTATCACACTCACAAAGTAATATCAGCCCTCCAAATTACTCTTTATTTTTCTTAAAGATACTTTTGCATTGTTATAGGCCCACTTAGCCATAAGCCTCTCACAAAATTTTGATACTAATTGATACTTTCAAATCTCTCTTTCCAATTTCAATTTCTCTTCTTTCTTGAGAGCAACACAAAACCTTTGATAATTCATGTACTTTGAAGTACTAAAGAATTTATTTATTCTCTGCTTTTTCTCTTTTTTTCTTTTCTCTACCTCACTATCTCTTATTCTCTTCATGATTTTGATTGGCTAGGATTCGGATCTTGAAATCAACACGCATCTTATTTTGCTCTAATTCTTGCGTAGGCGCCCTTTCGGGTTTTCATCCTAGCGAGCTCCCCCCCTTTTTTTTCTTTTCTTTTTCTTTCTCTTTTCTTTCTTTCTTTTTCTTTTCTTTTTCTTTCTCTTTTTTTTAAAAGAAGAAGAAGTTCATTTAAGATATCTAGCTACCACTAAGGACCAAGTTCATGGCTCTGGACTATGAGCCCACCTTTTAGGCTTGGTATAAAGGGGTGATGTGGGATAATTTCTGAATTCATTCTGGCACATCATCATAGGACCATGCAAAGCATCCTTGTATTCTTTTAGCAATGAGATCAATTTTATGCTTTTATCTTTATTGAGTGAAATATGGAAAGAATCACTTCGAGAATCTTCTTCATTTTCTAAGTCAAATGCCAAGGTTTCCTCAATGATTTTGCATGTAGGTTCATTTGCTTTTTCACATTTATTAAGCGCAACCAAGTAAGCAGAATTAATCACATTTTCATTGATAGCAGAAATTTAAAAAGCTTGGCTCATATTGGCCATTATAGACTTCCGAGGTAGGGGAAATTCTATCGCTAGACTCGAGGACCTATTGGTGAACCTCCTAGTTCTGTCTCTCCTTCATTTTCCAGCTTCTCCTTCCCTGCTTTATTTCCCTTGACCTCTTCCTTTAGTATTTCTCTCATCTGTTCTTTCCCAATCTTCACTTCTATGATCTTCTTTGGACTACTCTCCTCGGTCTCACTGCCTTCTTCATTAAAAAGGTTCCTCATAGACAGACCATCCAGTACACAAATCCAATCTTGGACAGAAATTGGTTTTGCGGGCACTTGTAGGTATGGATCTTCATAGTCAGCGAATTTATGTAAGAAAGAGATCTCAGACCCTTGCTCCAAGTATTTATCTTTGCAGTCCACCCAGGGCTCCGGAAAGCCGCAGTAGGGGAAATCTCCTCCTTTCTTAGTGAAGTATTCATGCGACGCCTGACCTTCTTCTTTTTCTTCAGGATCCTTCCCTTTCCCTTTTTCCGAATCGTTTCCCTCAGCATGTTTGATCACTTCCTCAGTATTTCCCTCTTCTCCTTCTTCAAACCACAGACCGTCTGTGTCACTGTACACCTCCTCATCCTAAATGGAGTTATCAGTAGGATTGTTTGGATCCCACCAATTGATTTGGATGATTTCATTATCCATATCTTCCTCAAATGCTTGTTCTTCTTCTCCTCCTATCAGCCAATCCTCTTCCTCAACTACTATAAGGCATATCCTCTGATCTTCTGAGAATTTATAAGCTTTGGTAGCTTGTCCTACTGGTGCGATCAACACACACGGATCAAAGACTTCCTTCCCAACATCTAAGAGATTAATGTTCTGTGGTGGTGGTACAGCATGATGATTAGGGAGTGAGTTCCGGGTCACATGCGGTCGATCTGTAGGCGGAGGGGAAATAATCTTGTTATCAATCAAATTTTGTACTTCATGTCTCAGCCTCTTGCATCGGTCAGTTGTATGGCCATGTGCCTGGTGAAACTCACAATAGAGGTTTGTATTGAAGCCTGGCGGGAGTGGATCAGGCATTGGCTTTGGATCCAATGGCTTTAAATATCCTTTTTCCATCAGTCGCTTGAGAGTGGTGGTCAGTGAGATCCCTAAATCAGTGAATTGACGAGGTTGTCCCTCCAATCTCGGTCTTGGTGCACCCTCCTTGCCCAAAACATTGATATCAGTCGCTACCTGGTTTCCCGTGTTCCCTCCATAAAATGGTCTTCTAGAGCGGTTCCCTTGGGATTCCTCCTTCTTAATCCTTCCATCCTTGATTGCGTCCTCGATCTTGGCTCCAATTTCAAATAATTCTGCAAAGGTATGAATGCACTGGTACATGAGTTTCTCCTGATAGATGCTCTGGAGATTTTTTATTACGATCCGGATCTGTTCTTTCTCTGATGGTCGTTGGGTCATTTTCGCAGCCTTCCCCCTCCATCGCGTCAAGAATTCAGCAAACGACTCTTTATTCTCTTGCGTAGTCATCTCTAGATCTCTCATAGTTACATCAAGCTCTTGATTGTATTCATACTGGGTGACAAAAGCCTTCACCACTTCCTCCCATATGCGACTCTTACTTGGCTCTAATTTGAAATACCAGGATAAAGCTGCCCCAGTCAAAGGTTGCTGAAACAGCATGGCCATCATGGCAGGACTCAGGCCACTTGGTTAAAAGGCTCCGATGCACATCCTCACGTGGTTTCTGGGGTTACCAGAACCATCAAACGTATCGATCTCAGGCATCTTGAAACCGGCTGGCAATTTCTCTTTAGCTCCCTCAAATAAACCCTCTAGCTCTAGCAGGTAGCTATCAACCCCATTGGACTTGCGGACAACTTTCTCCAGCTTTTCCACCTTCTCCTTCATTTCGATATGCTCTTTCTTAGCTTTCTCAATTTTCTCTCTCTCTCTGCCCTGGGTACATCAGCTCTAGGTGGTTCTGGATCCTCAAACCATTCGTCTTCTACACCCTGAAAAGGTGGAAGAGGAGGGTCGATTATCGGTGGATCAATTACCGGCCTCTGACGGGTCAATGTTTCCAACATGGCCATCATTTGGTCCATCATCTCTTTCAACTGTGCTATTTCTACAGCTTGTTGTTCGTGATCCATTTCTCTTTCTGTCTCTGGCTCTCTTCGTACTAACCATGCGCTCGAATCCCTGACCCAAACTGTCCTGGCGTTCAATGCTATCTTGCCTACAACCACTTTTTATTTTTAATCAATTTTCAAACAACTTTATTTATTTTGAAAATGCTTGGTAGAATTCTTATGAATGGCTCATATGTCATGTGGATGCGATGCATGTGTATGCGTGCCTATTCTATATTCCAAATAAAAGAAAATTCTAATCCTAACACATAAACACATAAGCACATAAAATCCCCATCCATGTTGAGTGTGTTAATTTCTCCTTTCATTGTGATCCTCTTTACCCCTTCAAGGTTTGAAAATTTTAGAATTTTTGAAATCCATTTGACAAGTATTTCCCCCAGATGATGGGGTCTTTCAAATTCTTAAGAAGCTTTCCTTTGAAGGCAACAACATTTCTCAACAAAAGATGATTGGATTGAAACTTTGCTTTGAAATTCATTTGAAAAGCATTTCTTTGATTGGGGAGATCTCTCAAATACAATTCTCAAGAATTTTGGATTATATTCCTCAACCAAAAGGTGATTGGGTCAAAATTATGCTTTGTAAAAGCGTTTTTTTAGTTGGTGAAACTTTTCAAAATCTTCCAAGAATTTTGGGTTCTCCCTTCAAAGATGGTTGACTTCAAATTTTAATCAAAAAGTGAACTCCAAAGATTTTTGAAAGAACGATTGAATACCTTGGAATAAAGACAGCAAAAATCTATTTGCTTCCAAAGACGTATTTAAAATTCTTTGGGTAGGAGGATCACATGATCGGATTGTTGTCATACTCTTCATGAATTCGGATGCATACAAGGTCAATGATGCTTAGCTAACCAGATATAAGAGATGTAATCTTATAATCAAGATTCAGCATGCTCCCAAATGTTGTGGGAGATGAGAAGGAATTGCTAAAAGGTGATTAAAGGGTTACACATCTTTCATCAAGCAAGCAACATCATCATCTCAAATAATCCCTTTCGGGCATACAAAACTCCCTAGCACATAATCCTAATCAAGAATTAATTTCCTAAGATCGAAAGGTTCTATGGAAGCTACCATGCAAAGGCCGGGTTTTGGTCAAATAAGGGACCCTTGACACACACCCGATAGGATGCTTCATATACCAAAACATGCTACGAGATCAAGGGTGATCATTGTTGGGTTTGTGCCCTCAAACCATTACTTTATGTATGAGACATTAGCATTATAATATATGGATATCAGTTTTACATTTCATTGTGTATGTTTCTTTCATGAGATGATTGTTTTATCCTTAAGTATCATAGTAAGCAATTCGTGTGTATATGAGATACACACAAGTGAGATACGAATTACTATTCTTTGATACTTAGAATATGTCACAGTGGATGATGAGACTGGATACCTCATCAGGTCTACACTGTAGCATACTTAACTACCATTGGATGGAGTGATAAATCTCAATCACTAGAGTGTGACTCTTGGTTAATATGCTAGTGCTTATAGTGCATTGACGGACCTGAGCTTTCCTATTAACGCTTAAGGCTGTCAACAGTCAATAGGAACTCATAACTTGTATAAGGTATGTGTTCTCAATCTTGAGACGATTATGAACACAGACTGTGGATATGGCTGCTTTGACTTATCAATCAGTGAGGTCTATAAAAGATCAACACCTGGGTATCTTGGGTATGTCATATTCATAGGGTTGTGAACATATATTGTCAAGATAGAATCTACCCTCTGTTTCAGAGTAAGCATTCCCTTGAGAATGTCACCATGTCGATTACTGAGTACTGCAGTCTTGTTGATAAGAGTTATCAACATGTTTGGTAATCATGAGAGGTGAATGGGACTCAAGGAATACAAGAAGTAATCATGATTCAGGTTGACAGTAACAGTTATCCGACTACCTGAATATGATTACGAATGCTAGAGGTAGAGGGACATTAGTACAACATACAAGTCTAGTTATCGCTTCGGATATGTTCTTTTGCGTTGGAGTTCAGTTATCGTTTTATAGTGGAGTAAACGTTAACTGACCAGTTGGTTAGTTTGCTGATCAAAGAGTTTGGTCATGGTAATTAATAAACTGGTCTGAGCCAACAATAAAGAGCCTAGGAGGTCCCACTCTTAGCTCCGCCAGGATGCTTGGAAAGATGCTTGAGGATAATGTCCAGACAGGTTCGATCGATCGAAGATATCTCGATCGATTGAAGTCTGCAGGTTCGATCGATCGAAGATGGTTCGATCGATCGAATGTTCGATCGATCGAAGGCACTTCGATCGCTCGAAGTCTAGGTCGGTTCTGGGAATCTATAAATAGGGCAGCTGCGTTCTGGAAAAAGTTGTTCGTCGTTTTGAACGTCAGAAGCTGCAGAAACTGTTTTGGAGTCCCAAAACCTTCTCTATCCTCTCCATTAGGGTTCCCACCAACCCTAGTCTTTCTGGCAGGCATCCGCAGGAGTCATAAGGGTGAAGATCATCTAGTGGAGGCTGCTGGAAGTTGAAGATCAGAATTGGGTTCAAGACACTAAGGTATAACTCGTGTCCCCTCTTGTGCGCATCTGTAGAATTGACGAGTAGTAGATCCGGGCATGCCAATAAAGTTTCATAACTTGATTTTTCCGCTGCGCGTTTAAACTTTCCATTTAAACCTGTTTTTCCAACAATTGGTATCAGAGCCACGCTCGTTTGGATCCATAGATGCGTTTTTTGGAACACTATTTTGATTTGCATGTTGATTTTAGAACTGCTTTCGAAACTTCATCGTCACAGATCTGTTTCTGCAGTATTATCGCAGCAGTATACAAATCTGTGATTGCATTGGATGCAAGATGGGTTCGATCGATCGAAGTAGTCTCGATCGATCGAACGCTCTGTACTCGAGCGATCGAACAGGTTTCGATCGATCGAAACCTTCTGTTGTTCGAGCGATCGAACAGAGTTCGATCGATCGAGACAGACTCTTTGTCAGGATCTTTGTTTCACAGTTTTAAAAGTATTTTGAAATTAAAAGTTTAACTTTAACGTATTCTGCAAAATTTTTAATCATTCTGTGAAATAGAATGTTCAAGCGATTGAACAGTGTTCAATCGATCGAAGGTTCGAGCGATCGAACGGTCTTCGATCGATCGAACTATGACAGAGAAGTTAGATGCTGTTTTGAGTTCTAATTCAGTATGTAAAGAGTTTATATACTGTGTGAATCAATTAAGGGTTCCAATAGTTATATTTTGTTATATATATGCGTGGATGTGTGTTCAACTAACCTTTTGCAGCAAAAGTTAGTCGCTATCTCCCATGGCGCCAAGAGCATTTAATTTTGTGTTTGAATGTTTTAGATTGGTGTGTTGTTTTAAGTTTGGTTTGGTTTTAAGGCATATGTAAAGGGCGCTGCGACTTCAATCCTACGAAAAGGAAAGTCGCACCGGTTTCCCTAGCCTTTTATTTTGTTGTTGCTATTTCTATTTCTAGATAAATTGTAAGCTTCAAAAGAGGCATAGGTTCAATGTAATAGAATTAGAATATCCATGAAGATGGAGCAAGGAGCCGTTGTCCATGAAGATGGAGCTGGAGGCGATCAAACCAAAAGCAGGTTCTATGGAGATAGAGCCATGGGAGATAGAGGCATCGTTTGGATGTCTTTTATTTCATTTTAGTTTTTTGTTTTATGTGCTTTGTTTGTGATTGGCGTATAATACATTGTTGCATGCACGCAAAACAAGTTTTTTAAAATAAAATTCAAAAACCGTTTTCAACACATTAGTAAACATTAGATGTTTATGGGAAGTGTGTAGAAACAGATTTTCTCAAAAAGCAAAATCCTTTTTTACTAAATCTAGTGGGAGAGGGTCTTATCAAATAACACCCACGATCTTCCATTAACGGTTCATTGTAAGATGAGTAGTGTATTCTGTGTCACCTCGCCAGGGGTGATCATTCCATACGGAGGGTACACTGCTCATTGGTTACTAGATGTGAACTTCCTATGGATAGGATCAATCAGACGTGTTAGAGGGTGACCACCACACGGAGGCGCTACTTGAGACGGTTGTGATTGGATCCTAGTTAATGGTACACACTAGCTAAGCTATGGATAAGGGATCCCACACGGGGCATTATTCAGAAACTTAGAGATCAAAAAGGTTCGGGAGTCATAACTTGTTTTGCAAGAGTTGCATAGCGGACAAGTCATGATTAATCGAAAGATTGAACATTGACCACCACACGGAGGCTTTATTCTTTCGTTTCAATATTCCGGCGACTTTGTTTTAAAATAAGAGTTTTAAAAGGATTCTTTTATTTCAAACTGTCAAATTCTGATATCCATATTTATTTTGTTTGTTTGATTTTCAGTAATCATAATGTCTGGATCTGCATTTAGTCCACTTGCCACCATACTCGCTCAAAACAAGTTAACTGGAAACAACTACACTGAATGGAAACGAAACCTTGACATCGTATTAACTGCGGAGGATCACATATATGTCCTCACCACCCCATGCCCCGAAGAACCCGCTGCAAATGCTTCGGCTGCTGCTAGACGCGAGTTCGATAAATGGAAAAAGTCGAATGGGATGGCTCGTTGTTACATATTGGCTTCTATGGCTAATGTGTTACAACACGAATACCAGTCGAACAATTCCGCCAGTGACATTATCGAATCCCTGAAAAAGATGTTTGGGGAGCATGGCAGGCCTGCCAGACAGGTAGCTATGCAGAAGATAATGAGTGCTAAGATGTCGGAAGGGACTCCAGTCAAAGAACATGTTTTGAAAATGATTGGTTATTTAAACGAGCTGGAGACCCTAGGTGCCAACATCGATGCACAGACCCAAGTTGATATGATCCTCAATACGCTGTCGCCATCATTCGCTCAATTTAAACTGAATTATAATATGAATAAAATGGATTTTTCAATGAGCGAATTGATGAGCTCTTTATTGGCAGCGGAAGGGGTGATCAAACCTGGGGGCAGCGTTTTAAACGTTGAGAAAAGCGCTTCCTTTTCCCGATCTGTGCCGAAAGGAAAGAAAGGGAAGAAGAAGGCTAGCACTGGAGGTTCAAGTGTTGGACCGGTCCCTAAGATTGCAAAATCTAAGGGAAAAGGTAAGGGCAAGGGGAAGGTGGGTGGCCAAGGCAAAGGAAAGTGTTTCCAATGCGGTGAGAAGGGCCACTGGAAGAGGAACTGTCCAGAATTCTTAGCTACAAGAGTTCAAGGTATGATTGAATCACATGTGATTGAAGTAAGTTTTATAACGGATACTTCAAACACTTGGTGCATTGATTCTGGTGCGACTAACCATATCTGTAATTCATTGCAGGGGTTCAGATCAACCAGGAAGTGCAGTGATGGGAAAATCGTACTTACTCTAGGTTCTAGCGCAACCGTTTCTGCGGTTGCTATAGGAGTCGTAGTTTTAGAATTTCTAGACAATAAAGTTTTGATTTTATCAGATGTACTTTACGTCCCTTCAATGAGACGTAATTTAATTTCAGTTTTTAATTTATCGAATAATGGTTATTCTTTTAATTTTGGAACTGAAGTTGTGATTAAAAGAAATGGTTCTTTTATATGTTCTGGTGTTAAATCAAATGGTTTGTATGTGATTACTCCCAATATTTCAAAAGATTCTTGTTTGGAACTTAATAACTCAGTGGTAACTTTACCATCTAAAAGAAAGGAACCTTCCACTAATCCAACAAGGCTTTGGCATATGAGGCTTGGCCATATCAATCTGAATAGGATTGGCAGACTAGTCAAAGAAGGGGTCTTAGGCGATTTGGTTCTCGAACCAATGGAAGTCTGCGAGTCTTGTTTGGAGGGTAAGATGACCAAAAGGCCCTTTCCTGCAAAGGGCAATAGAACCAATGCATTGTTGGAATTAGTTCATACTGATGTGTGTGGACCAATAAATATTAGAGCAAGGGGTGGTTATGAGTATTTCATAACATTTACCGATGACCACTCTAGGTATGGATATGTGTACCTAATGCAGCACAAGTCTGAAGCCTTTGAAAAGTTCAAAGAGTTTAGGGCTGAAGTGGAGAAGCAATTGGGCACACATATCAAGGCCATTCGATCTGATCGAGGTGGCGAGTATCTCTCTAATGAATTTATTGATCACCTCGTACAGAATGGGATTCTGTCACAGTTGACTGCACCTGGTACGCCTCAGCAGAATGGTGTAGCGGAGAGAAGGAATCGGACTCTTTTAGACATGACTAGGTCGATGATGAGTTATTCTGAGTTGCCATTATTCCTTTGGGGTTATGCTTTGGAAACCGCTGCTTACATACTAAATCTAGTACCAAGCAAATCTGTTCCAAGGACACCACGAGAGATGTGGATTGGGCGCAAGCCTTCTTTGCAACATCTCCGGATATGGGGGTGTCCGACACATGTGCTGAAAGGAAAGATGAGCAAATTGGATTCTAGATCGGAAGTATGTTACTTTGTGGGTTATCCAAAGGGTACTTATGGATGGTATTTTTATGATCCAAGGGAACAGAAAGTGTTTGTTAGTACAAATGCTGTTTTCTTAGAGAATGATTATATCATGAACCATAAACCTAAGGGAAGAATAGATCTTAGAGAGATAGAAGGAGAGCCCTCAGTCCAACCCGCAGTTAATGACGATATAAATAAAAAAAACACCACTTCTTCACCTATTTTCGCACCTGTACCTCGTCGTAGTGGGAGGATTATCAGCCAGCCTGATAGATACATGTTCTTAGGAGAAGTTTTTGAAGCTGTCTCCATAGAATCTGAATCTGATCCTACCACATACGAAGAGGCAATGGTTGATGTTGATTCAGCTCATTGGGTTAAAGCTATGAAGGCTGAATTGGAATCTATGGATTCCAATCAGGTCTGGGATCTTGTAGAGCTTCCAGCCAATATTAAACCCATTGGCTGCAAGTGGGTCTACAAGAGGAAAAGAGGATCTGATGGAAAGGTTGAGACCTTTAAGGCTAGGCTTGTAGCGAAAGGTTATACTCAGAGGGAGGGCATTGACTATGAGGAAACCTTCTCGCCGGTAGCCATGCTCAAGTCCATCAGAATACTCTTATCTATTGCTGCATGCCTAGATTTTGAAATCTGGCAGATGGACGTCAAGACTGCATTCTTGAATGGCAATCTTGAGGAGGACATCTATATGCAACAACCAGAAGGGTTCATAGCTGGTCGAAAAGGTAACTTGGTATGCAAGTTGCAAAAGTCCATTTATGGACTTAAGCAGGCATCCAGAAGTTGGAACATCCGATTTGACCAAGCGGTCAAATCGTTTGGTTTCATACAGAATCTGGATGAACCTTGTGTATACAAGAAGAGTGAAGGAAAAGTGGTGGCTTTTCTTGTGCTTTATGTTGACGACATTCTACTTATTGGAAATGATGTAGCGGCATTGTCAACGGTCAAGGTTTGGCTAGCTAGTACTTTCGATATGAAGGATCTAGGAGAGGCGAGCTATATTCTTGGGATAAAGCTCTTTCGGGATCGCAAGCGAAAGATAATGGGATTATCTCAAGCTGGTTATATCGATAAGGTGCTAACTAGGTTTTCAATGGATAATTCGAAGAAAGGTTTGTTACCTTTCAGGCATGGTTTAGCGTTCTCCAAGGACCAGTGTCCAAAGACACAGGAGGAGAGGAATCGCATGACAGGAGTTCCCTATGCTTCTGCAGTGGGAAGTCTCATGTATGCGATGTTATGCACTAGACCAGATATCTGCTTTGCCGTTGGCATGGTTAGCAGATATCAGTCGAATCCAGGTCCAGAGCACTGGACAGCCGTTAAGCACATTCTTAAGTACTTGAGAAGAACTAAAGATTACATGCTTATGTACGGTGGTAGTGAGTTAATTCCAGTGGGATACACTGACTCGGACTTTATGTCAGATAAAGATTCGAGGAAGTCGACATCCGGTCATCTCTTTACCTTGGGAGGTGGTGCTGTCAGTTGGAGGAGCATTAAGCAGAAATGCATTGCAGACTCAACTACAGAAGCTGAGTATGTGGCTGCTTGTGAAGCCGCAAAGGAAGCTGTTTGGCTCAAGAAGTTCCTTATGGAACTCGAGGTGGTACCAGCGTCGCTGTCGCCTATTACGCTTTATTGTGATAATAGTGGGGCAGTGGCTCAGTCCAAGGAGCCAAGGAACCACGGAAAGGGAAAGCACGTAGAGCGGAAATATCATCTTATCCGAGATATTGTTCAACGTGGAGATGTGACTGTCACCAAGATTGCCACCGCTGACAATCTTGCTGATCCGTTTACAAAGGCCTTACCACAGAAGGTCTTTGATCGTCATCTAGATAGTCTAGGTCTTAGATGTAGTTCTGAATGGTTATGAGTGCAAGTGGGAGTTTGTTGGGTTTGTGCCCTCAAACCATTACTTTATGTATGAGACATTAGCATTATAATATATGGATATCAGTTTTACATTTCATTGTGTATGTTTCTTTCATGAGATGATTGTTTTATCCTTAAGTATCATAGTAAACAATTCGTGTGTATATGAGATACACACAAGTGAGATACGAATTACTATTCTTTGATACTTAGAATATGTCACAGTGGATGATGAGACTGGATACCTCATCAGGTCTACACTGTAGCATACTTAACTACCATTGGATGGAGTGATAAATCTCAATCACTAGAGTGTGACTCTTGGTTAATATGCTAGTGCTTATAGTGCATTGACGGACCTGAGCTTTCCTATTAACGCTTAAGGCTGTCAACAGTCAATAGGAACTCATAACTTGTATAAGGTATGTGTTCTCAATCTTGAGACGATTATGAACACAGACTGTGGATATGGCTGCTTTGACTTATCAATCAGTGAGGTCTATAAAAGATCAACACCTGGGTATCTTGGGTATGTCATATTCATAGGGTTGTGAACATATATTGTCAAGATAGAATCTACCCTCTGTTTCAGAGTAAGCATTCCCTTGAGAATGTCACCATGTCGATTACTGAGTACTGCAGTCTTGTTGATAAGAGTTATCAACATGTTTGGTAATCATGAGAGTTGAATGGGACTCAAGGATTACAAGAAGTAATCATGATTCAGGTTGACAGTAACAGTTATCCGACTACCTGAATATGATTACGAATGCTAGAGGTAGAGGGACATTAGTACAACATACAAGTCTAGTTATCGCTTCGGATATGTTCTTTTGCGTTGGAGTTCAGTTATCGTTTTATAGTGGAGTAAACGTTAACTGACCAGTTGGTTAGTTTGCTGATCAAAGAGTTTGGTCATGGTAATTAATAAACTGGTCTGAGCCAACAATAAAGAGCCTAGGAGGTCCCACTCTTAGCTCCGCCAGGATGCTTGGAAAGATGCTTGAGGATAATGTCCAGACAGGTTCGATCGATCGAAGATATCTCGATCGATTGAAGTCTGCAGGTTCGATCGATCGAAGATGGTTCGATCGATCGAATGTTCGATCGATCGAAGGCACTTCGATCGCTCGAAGTCTAGGTCGGTTCTGGGAATCTATAAATAGGGCAGCTGCGTTCTGGAAAAAGTTGTTCGTCGTTTTGAACGTCAGAAGCTGCAGAAACTATTTTGGAGTCCCAAAACCTTCTCTATCCTCTCCATTAGGGTTCCCACCAACCCTAGTCTTTCTGGCAGGCATCCGCAGGAGTCATAAGGGTGAAGATCATCTAGTGGAGGCTGCTGGAAGTTGAAGATCAGAATTGGGTTCAAGACACTAAGGTATAACTCGTGTCCCCTCTTGTGCGCATCTGTAGAATTGACGAGTAGTAGATCCGGGCATGCCAATAAAGTTTCATAACTTGATTTTTCCGCTGCGCGTTTAAACTTTCCATTTAAACCTGTTTTTCCAACAATCATACGGTCCCATGATGACTTGACCGACCGGGTTTCCCCGAGCCTCCAAGGTCATAATTCCATGCAATCGATTGGCGAAACATGCAAGTGCAATGCAACGAGCACACAAAAATTAATTAATTTGATTAAAAGGATTCTTTCAAGTCTAATCCTCGAGTGAACCCAAAATCAGAAATTCTGGTCTGCGAAACCAGAGATTCTGAGTTCGATCCCCAAAAGAGTCGCCAGATTGTTGATGCCGGCATTTGGGCCCACTTTTGTTTTTCAAAACATTTTCCAAATTCCAATTTCAAATACACGAAGAGTTGCCACTTAATTTTTTTTAGGAAAATTAAGAAACTATTTTGAAAGCAAACTGATCTTTTGCGAAACCAAAGATAATCTGGGTCCGGGGATTATGGAATGAAAGGGGAAGGAGCCCGACGGACTAAAACACCCCCTTTCATCATATCTCGTGATAGGCCTCTACTCATCATCCTTTTAATCGAATTAATAATCTAAGTATGCCCTCAACTAATACATACATATAAATAATACATTACACAAGCATGTTAAAAAGGGTGCAAGATTACTAATAATAAAATATCATTCATAAGCCACATAGTTCAAATAGCAAGCGAGATGATGTGCAAATAGGGAACTAGGAAACTTACCCGGGATCCAGCTATGAATTTAAACATGCAATGCATACGTATAAAATAAACCTAAAAAAAGGTCTCTAACGCATATAAACACATAAGGCATGACCTAGTCTAAGGTGTCGCGCATGGAGTCGAAAATCAAGAAAATCAACAAATGAAATAAACTAGAGAAGAATTGAGAAATTGTACCTCTAATGCGCTACAAAACCAAGATTAGTCCACATGCTTCATATAATAATATGATATCAAAACAATCAATCATGATCCTCTAGCTTAGATCTATTAACCATGAAATCTAACTTTACTCAATAGCTAGTTCTAATCATAAGCATTAATGTACATGAGTGAATGAATGTGAACAAGAATAAAACATGGATTTATTCACTAATTTGGATCACTTAGCCTCTGGATTTAAGCTAAATTATCATTATTCAAAACATGATTTGGGTCCTAAGACATTAGGGAACCATTTGAGTTGAAATAAATAAGATTAGACAAAAACAATAGCAGTTTTTTTTAATGAATTACAGAGAGCAAACCAGATCTTAAAAAATAGAAAAACCATACTTCCAACGGTTGGATCTTAATGCTTTTTGGATATGATATGCCTTTGTGAGTCTAGTTTATAACCCAAAAAGCAAATCAAGGTTTTAACGGGTAGATCTCTGGGAATATAGAAAATACTAGACATCACTCAAGAATCTGCAACTCTCTGTCCAGAGATCTTGTACGATTTTCTAAAAATAGTAAATGAATGAGAAACACTTAGATCTTTTTAGGGTATCTCCCTAACACATTAAGGTACTTAGAAACAATTATTAGAGACTCGAAAAACTTCATTAAAATTCTGATTTATTAATTTCAAAATGGATTTACTGTTCTGAAATTTTGGACAGAGAGTTGCATGTTTTGAAATCATAAGACCAAACCATCTTAGGCATGGAATTTCATCAAAACAAAAATCACAAAGGTATTTAAATGGGTTATGAACCTCCTCCAATTGGTCTCATCCATTTCCAATCAATCATGACTCTATAAAAAATCTTTGATTATGATTGGTTTATGGATTCACTGCACCTTTGTTAAATTGATGTTCATAGTTTAAAACCAACTTGATCCATGATCCTAGGAAGGACTAGAATCAAGTTTGATTATGATTAATGAGATAAATGGTGAAATAGGGAGAAACTCCTAGATTTAACCTTGATGGATTCCTATCATAGATCACATTATTGGAGATCTAGCAAGAGAATCTTAAGGTTCTACTTATTTTAAATGAAAATCTACATCCAATTCTTCTCTCAAATGTATGGTCCTTGAAGAATATAGAGTCATATTACTATTTCTCCTACCAAGTTAATGGTCCTTGGAGACAAAATGATATCCCAACTACATAAACCTCTATAGAATATAGCATGAATTCCATATGATTTTTAGTGAGGAGATTTCAAACCATGAGTTAAGACTTAATTTCAACAAACTACATGTAGAGATGATCATGATGATCCACTTTAATCCCCATATAAATCATAAGATCATAGGGAATTAGAGGATCGAACTCAAAGAAACCTAATAAGATATTGAAGATCTCATAGATCTCTTGAGAAGAATATAAATAAAAGAAAGGAAATCAAATGCTACTTGAAAACTTCAAGTCCAAAAACTCTTTTATCTTAAATCCAAAGCTCTCTTTTGGATCCAAATTAATGAAACATTATGAAATTCAATCACAAGTTCTAAGTGGGGTGTGATGAAATGGGATAGGAAGAGAGGTTTTGAAAATGTGTAAAATTTCCTAGAACTATGAACTTGTGATTGAGTTCTCCTAATTCTACAAAAGATTGAGAGGTTACCTCTATGACCTCAAAGAATTCTTCTATCTCTTGTGAAGCTCTTCCAACAATCTTCAAATTCTTTTTCAATTCTTCAAATTTCTTCAAGAAACTCTATCTTCTTTCTCTCAATTCTCTCTAATGTATGTATATAACTCTTGTATTCCTCTCTCTTAATTCAAGTATATCCTAAAATGAAGATGAAAGTATGTTTATATAGACCACCAATTCAAGGTTAGATGGGTAAATTCGGGTGAAAACCCATGTGCAAAGTTTTCTTCTAGAACATGTGAGAAAAGTAGTCTGTTACAGCTAGCGGTACTCGATGGTTTCCGGCGGCACTCACTGAATGCCGGGCGGCACTTACTAAATGCCGGACAGCACTCACTGAATGCCGGCACAACACTCAGTGAGTGCTGCTGGCTTTCCCGCGTGCCGGGGCTAACAGAATTTTGCCCTCTTTTTTAATTTTCAAAATATGCATTACCTCAATCTTAATTATCAACAAAGTATGTACTAATGTACTTATATTTGTAGTGTACTTTACCCATATACATAGTATATACTATCATTTTATTTATTTATTCCTTTTCTTTCTTTTTCTTCTTCTTTTTCTTCTCTTTTTTTTCTTTTGAAAACTTCTTTTATACTCATCTCTTTTTTTAAAAAAAATTCATTTTCATTTTCATTTATATATATATATATATGTTTTTAGACTGATTTTCTCACATGTTCTTCAACATTCGAATTTTCCCCCGAGTACCCAATTCCCTTCTCTCTCCTTTACTTTGATTTTTGAACTTTGTTTTGAAGAATCTTTGAAGAATTTGAATCTTCTGGGAAAATCTTTGAATTTTACAGGTCATCGTCATCATCGGTCTTCTAGAGGTAACCAATCCCTGGGTTTGACGTTTGGTCAAAATCGGGGTGTCTACTCATGGCAAGTCCAGGCCTACAACCATGCACAATAGCCGTCGCTACTAAAATTCTCAAACAACGAGAAGCTTACTCCGGCATGAATTTGTATAAGACTCTCCTTTGACCCACATAGACAACTCAACGTGCTTGCATAAATTTAGACATGCTTTTCACAATTTAGCGCGTGCATAATTAACGAGCCTACAATTAACACATGGATTTTGCCCGGATCTCAATTTCGTCGTCGAAATATAAAACATGTATTTCTCTATATTTCACAAGTTAGAACTTCATACCTCGTGCGATTTCCCCCAAACTTTGAAGGATCGACTAGGAGGTCAATTAATCGTCGTATTTCGAATTTGAGAAAATTCCTACAAGTTTATACCTGTTTTTCTCAAAAGTCTAGAATTAAGATTTTTACAAAAATTAGCCAAACACGGCCTAAGTAGTATCAAAACGTAGATCTTACCTTCACGAGTTCAAATCTTGAATTTGGTGAAAAACTGACGGATGAAAGGTCGCCGATCGTCGTCATAAAGCTCGTTGGCTGCAATCTCCCTTTCTCTCTCCTCTCTCTAGATATTTTAGAAGGATTTGGATGAGAATGAATCTCATCCACCACTATTTATAGAAAAACTTTCTGGGAATTGCGTTTACCTCCCCACGAGTTCCTCAAATTTCTCATTAGCTCTCGAAATTTTGCACACGTTCATTTTATGCCTTTACGAGTGAAAATTATAAATTTCTAATGTTTTCGACTAGGTTTCTTTGGCTAAAAAAAATAACGTCCGAAAACTATATTCTGTGGAATCTCTACACAACCTACCTTTTTAATTAACGTATCACTCACGTTCTCACCACAGTTCTCAAAATGATATACTAAAGTATCCAAATACAAGAATTATACGACATAGGTATAATTACTATTCACAGGAATACCAGATAAAGTCAAATAACATTTAAATCATATAAATGTCATTTAACCATGCCAATGCAACATGAAGTGCCATGTTCCCGTGTCCTCACTGACACCTTACCGTTAACTCACAGTCAACCTCATCACCATTATCAACTAACATTGATAAACTCCCAAATTACAAATATGCATGATAAAATTTATGAATTCCTAAGACGGGTGTGACATAACTACTTTATATTGTGTGTTAATTTCTTAATCATCGAGTGTAGAGTGAAAGGGAGAGGATCCTCGACCGCATTAATTAGAGGTGCGGCAAACCCAGCCACACTCCCTTAAAGGGAAAAATATTAATTGTAATTGTTACATCGTTCAACATGGCATATGTTTGGCTACTTTATTCTTCGGAGGATATTTTATGTAATTTTGATGTGTGCGAGCGTGCCGCAAGTAAACTATCAATGTGATTGTAAAGCCAAATGTGCCTCACCAGGCCAATTTTGACAGTTCGAATACCTTAATTAAAAGTTTGTTATCGTGTAGAATGATTCAACAGTTGTAAAATAAATCTAAACTATCTATGATACTGGATTTAATTAACTAGGTACTGCAAAAGAGTAAAAGAAATAAACTACTTTATTTAGAACAAAGTAAAGTACAGATCCTAAACTTGAAGAGTACTTTGAAGTGATATTCTACTCCTAAGGAGAATGAAAGATATGACAATAGAAATGTATTATGAAGAGTTGTTTGTGTGGTTGTGTGTATCCTTTTCATTCCACTCCCTCTCTTATTTATAGACCTCCAAAGTAACTGTTTCCTCAATTCATCACGTCACTACATCAAAAATGGGCTTTAGCGACGAAACATGGCAACGAAATTTAAATTTTGTGGCCAAAAGTATAGTTTTAGCAACAAAATTATATTTCATCGCCGAAGAAGTTAAAAAAAAAACATTGTCAATTTTGGCGACGAAATATAATTTCGTGGCCTAAAGTGATGTCTATGGCGATGAAATATTGATTCATCGCCTAAAGTGATGCCTATGGCGATGAAATATTAATTTGTCACCTAAAGTAAGTTCTAAGTGATGTCTTGAAGGAAAAACAGGTTTAAATGGAAAGTTTAAACGCGCAGCGGAAAAATCAAGTTATGAAACTTTATTGGCATGCCCGGATCTACTACTCGTCAATTCTACAGATGCGCACAAGAGGGGACACGAGTTATACCTTAGTGTCTTGAACCCAATTCTGATCTTCAACTTCCAGCAGCCTCCACTAGATGATCTTCACCCTTATGACTCCTGCGGATGCCTGCCAGAAAGACTAGGGTTGGTGGGAACCCTAATGGAGAGGATAGAGAAGGTTTTGGGACTCCAAAACAGTTTCTGCAGCTTCTGACGTTCAAAACGACGAACAACTTTTTCCAGAACGCAGCTGCCCTATTTATAGATTCCCAGAACCGACCTAGACTTCGAGCGATCGAAGTGCCTTCGATCGATCGAACATTCGATCGATCGAACCATCTTCGATCGATCGAACCTGCAGACTTCAATCGATCGAGATATCTTCGATCGATCGAACCTGTCTGGACATTATCCTCAAGCATCTTTCCAAGCATCCTGGCGGAGCTAAGAGTGGGACCTCCTAGGCTCTTTATTGTTGGCTCAGACCAGTTTATTAATTACCATGACCAAACTCTTTGATCAGCAAACTAACCAACTGGTCAGTTAACGTTTACTCCACTATAAAACGATAACTGAACTCCAACGCAAAAGAACATATCCGAAGCGATAACTAGACTTGTATGTTGTACTAATGTCCCTCTACCTCTAGCATTCGTAATCATATTCAGGTAGTCGGATAACTGTTACTGTCAACCTGAATCATGATTACTTCTTGTATTCCTTGAGTCCCATTCACCTCTCATGATTACCAAACATGTTGATAACTCTTATCAACAAGACTGCAGTACTCAGTAATCGACATGGTGACATTCTCAAGGGAATGCTTACTCTGAAACAGAGGGTAGATTCTATCTTGACAATATATGTTCACAACCCTATGAATATGACATACCCAAGATACCCAGGTGTTGATCTTTTATAGACCTCACTGATTGATAAGTCAAAGCAACCATATCCACAGTCTGTGTTCATAATCGTCTCAAGATTGAGAACACATACCTTATACAAGTTATGAGTTCCTATTGACTGTTGACAGCCTTAAGCGTTAATAGGAAAGCTCAGGTCCGTCAATGCACTATAAGCACTAGCATATTAACCAAGAGTCACACTCTAGTGATTGAGATTTATCACTCCATCCAATGGTAGTTAAGTATGCTACAGTGTAGACCTGATGAGGTATCCAGTCTCATCATCCACTGTGACATATTCTAAGTATCAAAGAATAGTAATTCGTATCTCACTTGTGTGTATCTCATACACACACGTATTGCTTACTATGATACTTAAGGATAAAACAATCATCTCATGAAAGAAACATACACAATGAAATGTAAAACTGATATCCATATATTATAATGCTAATGTCTCATACATAAAGTAATGGTTTGAGGGCACAAACCCAACAAACTCCCACTTGCACTCATAACCATTCAGAACTACATCTAAGACCTAGACTATCTAGATGACGATCAAAGACCTTCTGTGGTAAGGCCTTTGTAAACGGATCAGCAAGATTGTCAGCGGTGGCAATCTTGGTGACAGTCACATCTCCACGTTGAACAATATCTCGGATAAGATGATATTTCCGCTCTACGTGCTTTCCCTTTCCGTGGTTCCTTGGCTCCTTGGACTGAGCCACTGCCCCACTATTATCACAATAAAGCGTAATAGGCGACAGCGACGCTGGTACCACCTCGAGTTCCATAAGGAACTTTTTGAGCCAAACAGCTTCCTTTGCGGCTTCACAAGCAGCCACATACTCAGCTTCTGTAGTTGAGTCTGCAATGCATTTCTGCTTAATGCTCCTCCAACTGACAGCACCACCTCCCAAGGTAAAGAGATGACCGGACGTCGACTTCCTCGAATCTTTATCTGACATAAAGTCCGAGTCAGTGTATCCCACTGGAATTAACTCACTACCACCGTACATAAGCATGTAATCTTTAGTTCTTCTCAAGTACTTAAGAATGTGCTTAACGGCTGTCCAGTGCTCTGGACCCGGATTCGACTGATATCTGCTAACCATGCCAACGGCAAAGCAGATATCTGGTCTAGTGCATAACATCGCATACATGAGACTTCCCACTGCAGAAGCATAGGGAACTCCTGTCATGCGATTCCTCTCCTCCTGTGTCTTTGGACACTGGTCCTTGGAGAACGCTAAACCATGCCTGAAAGGTAACAAACCTTTCTTCGAATTATCCATTGAAAACCTAGTTAGCACCTTATCGATATAACCAGCTTGAGATAATCCCATTATCTTTTGCTTGCGATCCCGAAAGAGCTTTATCCCAAGAATATAGCTCGCCTCTCCTAGATCCTTCATATCGAAAGTACTAGCTAGCCAAACCTTGACCGTTGACAATGCCGCTACATCATTTCCAATGAGTAGAATGTCGTCAACGTAAAGCACAAGAAAAGCCACCACTTTTCCTTCACTCTTCTTGTATACACAAGGTTCATCCAGATTCTGTATGAAACCAAACGATTTGACCGCTTGGTCAAATCGGATGTTCCAACTTCTGGATGCCTGCTTAAGTCCATAAATGGACTTTTGCAACTTGCATACCAAGTTACCTTTCCAACCAGCTATGAACCCTTCTGGTTGTTGCATATAGATGTCCTCCTCAAGATTGCCATTCAAGAATGCAGTCTTGACGTCCATCTGCCAGATTTCAAAATCTAGGCATGCAGCAATAGATAAGAGTATTCTGATGGACTTGAGCATGGCTACCGGCGAGAAGGTTTCCTCATAGTCAATGCCCTCCCTCTGAGTATAACCTTTCGCTACAAGCCTAGCCTTAAAGGTCTCAACCTTTCCATCAGATCCTCTTTTCCTCTTGTAGACCCACTTGCAGCCAATGGGTTTAATATTGGCTGGAAGCTCTACAAGATCCCAGACCTGATTGGAATCCATAGATTCCAATTCAGCCTTCATAGCTTTAACCCAATGAGCTGAATCAACATCAACCATTGCCTCTTCGTATGTGGTAGGATCAGATTCAGATTCTATGGAGACAGCTTCAAAAACTTCTCCTAAGAACATGTATCTATCAGGCTGGCTGATAATCCTCCCACTACGACGAGGTACAGGTGCGAAAATAGGTGAAGAAGTGGTGTTTTTTTGATTTATATCGTCATTAACTGCGGGTTGGACTGAGGGCTCTCCTTCTATCTCTCTAAGATCTATTCTTCCCTTAGGTTTATGGTTCATGATATAATCATTCTCTAAGAAAACAGCATTTGTACTAACAAACACTTTCTGTTCCCTTGGATCATAAAAATACCATCCATAAGTACCCTTTGGATAACCCACAAAGTAACATACTTCCGATCTAGAATCCAATTTGCTCATCTTTCCTTTCAGCACATGTGCCGGACACCCCCATATCCGGAGATGTTGCAAAGAAGGCTTGCGCCCAATCCACATCTCTCGTGGTGTCCTTGGAACAGATTTGCTTGGTACTAGATTTAGTATGTAAGCAGCGGTTTCCAAAGCATAACCCCAAAGGAATAATGGCAACTCAGAATAACTCATCATCGACCTAGTCATGTCTAAAAGAGTCCGATTCCTTCTCTCCGCTACACCATTCTGCTGAGGCGTACCAGGTGCAGTCAACTGTGACAGAATCCCATTCTGTACGAGGTGATCAATAAATTCATTAGAGATATACTCGCCACCTCGATCAGATCGAATGGCCTTGATATGTGTGCCCAATTACTTCTCCACTTCAGCCCTAAACTCTTTGAACTTTTCAAAGGCTTCAGACTTGTGCTGCATTAGGTACACATATCCATACCTAGAGTGGTCATCGGTAAATGTTATGAAATACTCATAACCACCCCTTGCTCTAATATTTATTGGTCCACACACATCAGTATGAACTAATTCCAACAATGCATTGGTTCTATTGCCCTTTGCAGGAAAGGGCCTTTTGGTCATCTTACCCTCCAAACAAGACTCGCAGACTTCCATTGGTTCGAGAACCAAATCGCCTAAGACCCCTTCTTTGACTAGTCTGCCAATCCTATTCAGATTGATATGGCCAAGCCTCATATGCCAAAGCCTTGTTGGATTAGTGGAAGGTTCCTTTCTTTTAGATGGTAAAGTTACCACTGAGTTATTAAGTTCCAAACAAGAATCTTTTGAAATATTGGGAGTAATCACATACAAACCATTTGATTTAACACCAGAACATATAAAAGAACCATTTCTTTTAATCACAACTTCAGTTCCAAAATTAAAAGAATAACCATTATTCGATAAATTAGAAACTGAAATTAAATTACGTCTCATTGAAGGGACGTAAAGTACATCTGATAAAATCAAAACTTTATTGTCTAGAAATTCTAAAACTACGACTCCTATAGCAACCGCAGAAACGGTTGCGCTAGAACCTAGAGTAAGTACGATTTCCCCATCACTGCACTTCCTGGTTGATCTGAACCCCTGCAATGAATTACAGATATGGTTAGTCGCACCAGAATCAATGCACCAAGTGTTTGAAGTATCTGTTATAAAACTTACTTCAATCACATGTGATTCAATCATACCTTGAACTCTTGTAGCTAAGAATTCTGGACAGTTCCTCTTCCAGTGGCCCTTCTCACCGCATTGGAAACACTTTCCTTTGCCTTGGCCACCCACCTTCCCTTTGCCCTTACCTTTTCCCTTAGATTTTGCAATCTTAGGGACCGGTCCAACACTTGAACCTCCAGTGCTAGCCTTCTTCTTCCCTTTCTTTCCTTTCGGCACAGATCGGGAAAAGGAAGCGCTTTTCTCAACGTTTAAAACGCTGCCCCCAGGTTTGATCACCCCTTCCGCTGCCAATAAAGAGCTCATCAATTCGCTCATTGAAAAATCCATTTTATTCATATTATAATTCAGTTTAAATTGAGCGAATGATGGCGACAGCGTATTGAGGATCATATCAACTTGGGTCTGTGCATCGATGTTGGCACCTAGGGTCTCCAGCTCGTTTAAATAACCAATCATTTTCAAAACATGTTCTTTGACTGGAGTCCCTTCCGACATCTTAGCACTCATTATCTTCTGCATAGCTACCTGTCTAGCAGGCCTGCCATGCTCCCCAAACATCTTTTTCAGGGATTCGATAATGTCACTGGCGGAATTGTTCGACTGGTATTGGTGTTGTAACACATTAGCCATAGAAGCCAATATGTAACAACGAGCCATCCCATTCGACTTTTTCCATTTATCGAACTCGCGTCTAGCAGCAGCCGAAGCATTTGCAGCGGGTTCTTCGGGGCATGGGGTGGTGAGGACATATATGTGATCCTCCGCAGTTAACACGATGTCAAGGTTACGTTTCCATTCAGTGTAGTTGTTTCCAGTTAACTTGTTTTGAGTGAGTATGGTGGCAAGTGGACTAAATGCAGATCCAGACATTATGATTTACTGAAAAATCAAAAAACAAAATAAATATGGATATCAGAATTTGACAGTTTGAAATAAAAGAATCCTTTTAAAACTCTTATTTTAAAACAAAGTCGCCGGAATATCGAAACGAAAGAGTAAAGCCTCCGTGTGGTGGTCAATGTTCGATCTTTCGATTCATCATAACTTATACGCTATGCAACTCTTGTAAAACAAGTTATGACTTCCGAACCTATTTGATCTCTAAGTTTCTGAATAATGCCCCGTGTGGGATCCCTTATCCATAGCTTAGCTAGTGTGTACCATTAACTAGGATCCAATCACAACCGTCTCAAGTAGCGCCTCCGTATGGTGGTCACCCTCTAACACGTCTGATTGATCCTTATCAAAAAGAAGTTCACATCTAGTAACCAATGAGTAATGCATCCTCCGTATGGAATGATCACCCCTGGCGAGGTGACACAGAATGCATCACTCATCTTACAGTGAACCGTTAATGGAAGATCGTGGGTGTAATTAATAAGACCCTCTCCCACTAGATTTAGTAAAAAAGGATTTTGCTTTTTGAGAAAATCTGTTTCTACACACTTCCCATAAACATCTAATGTTTACTAATGTGTTGAAAACGGTTTTTGAATTTTATTTTAGAAAACTTGTTTTGCGTGCATGCAACAATGTATTATACGCCAATCACAAACAAAGCACATAAAACAAAAAACTAAAATGAAATAAAAGACATCCAAACGATGCCTCTATCTCCCATGGCTCTATCTCCATAGAACCTGTATTTGGTTTGATCGCCTCCAGCTCCATCTTCATGGACAATTCTAATTCTATTACATTGAACCTATGCCTCTTTTGAGGCTTACAATTTATCTAGAAATAGAAATAGCAACAACAAAATAAAAGGCTAGGGAAACCGGTGCGACTTTCCTTTTCGTAGGATTGAAGTCGCAGTGCCCTTTACATATGCCTTAAAACCAAACCAAACTTAAAACAACACACCAATCTAAAACATTCAAACACAAAATTAAATGCTCTTGGCGCCATGGGAGATAGCGACTAACTTTTGCTGCAAAAGGTTAGTTGAACACACATCTACGCATATATATAACAAAATATAACTATTGGAACCCTTAATTGATTCACACAGTATATAAACTCTTTACATACTGAATTAGAACTCAAAACAGCATCTAACTTCTCTGTCATAGTTCGATCGATCGAAGACCGTTCGATCGCTCGAACCTTCGATCGATTGAACACTGTTCAATCGCTTGAACATTCTATTTCACAGAATGATTAAAAATTTTGCAGAATACGTTAAAATTAAACTTTTAATTTCAAAATACTTTTAAAACTGTGAAACAAAGATCCTGACAAAGAGTCTGTCTCGATCGATCGAACTCTGTTCGATCGCTCGAACAACAGAAGGTTTCGATCGATCGAAGCCTGTTCGATCGCTCGAGTACAGAGCGTTCGATCGATCGAGACTACTTCGATCGATCGAACCCATCTTGCATCCAATGCAATCACAGATTTGTATACTGCTGCGATAACACTGCAGAAACAGATCTGTGACGATGCAGTTTCGAAAGCAGTTCTAAAATCAACATGCAAATCAAAATAGTGTTCCAAAAAACGCATCTATGGATCCAAACGAGCGTGGCTCTGATACCAATTGAAGGAAAAACAGGTTTAAATGGAAAGTTTAAACGCGCAGCGGAAAAATCAAGTTATGAAACTTTATTGGCATGCCCGGATCTACTACTCGTCAATTCTACAGATGCGCACAAGAGGGGACACGAGTTATACCTTAGTGTCTTGAACCCAATTCTGATCTTCAACTTCCAGCAGCCTCCACTAGATGATCTTCACCCTTATGACTCCTGCGGATGCCTGCCAGAAAGACTAGGGTTGGTGGGAACCCTAATGGAGAGGATAGAGAAGGTTTTGGGACTCCAAAACAGTTTCTGCAGCTTCTGACGTTCAAAACAACGAACAACTTTTTCCAGAACGCAGCTGCCCTATTTATAGATTCCCAGAACCGACCTAGACTTCGAACGATCGAAGTGCCTTCGATCGATCGAACATTCGATCGATCGAACCATCTTCGATCGATCGAACCTGCAGACTTCAATCGATCGAGATATCTTCGATCGATCGAACCTGTCTGGACATTATCCTCAAGCATCTTTCCAAGCATCCTGGCGGAGCTAAGAGTGGGACCTCCTAGGCTCTTTATTGTTGGCTCAGACCAGTTTATTAATTACCATGACCAAACTCTTTGATCAGCAAACTAACCAACTGGTCAGTTAACGTTTACTCCACTATAAAACGATAACTGAACTCCAACGCAAAAGAACATATCCGAAGCGATAACTAGACTTGTATGTTGTACTAATGTCCCTCTACCTCTAGCATTCGTAATCATATTCAGGTAGTCGGATAACTGTTACTGTCAACCTGAATCATGATTACTTCTTGTATTCCTTGAGTCCCATTCACCTCTCATGATTACCAAACATGTTGATAACTCTTATCAACAAGACTGCAGTACTCAGTAATCGACATGGTGACATTCTCAAGGGAATGCTTACTCTGAAACAGAGGGTAGATTCTATCTTGACAATATATGTTCACAACCCTATGAATATGACATACCCAAGATACCCAGGTGTTGATCTTTTATAGACCTCACTGATTGATAAGTCAAAGCAACCATATCCACAGTCTGTGTTCATAATCGTCTCAAGATTGAGAACACATACCTTATACAAGTTATGAGTTCCTATTGACTGTTGACAGCCTTAAGCGTTAATAGGAAAGCTCAGGTCCGTCAATGCACTATAAGCACTAGCATATTAACCAAGAGTCACACTCTAGTGATTGAGATTTATCACTCCATCCAATGGTAGTTAAGTATGCTACAGTGTAGACCTGATGAGGTATCCAGTCTCATCATCCACTGTGACATATTCTAAGTATCAAAGAATAGTAATTCGTATCTCACTTGTGTGTATCTCATACACACACGAATTGCTTACTATGATACTTAAGGATAAAACAATCATCTCATGAAAGAAACATACACAATGAAATGTAAAACTGATATCCATATATTATAATGCTAATGTCTCATACATAAAGTAATGGTTTGAGGGCACAAACCCAACATGTCTATGGTGACGAAATAACTTAAAGTGATGCCTATGGCGATGAACTATTAATTCGTCGCCTAAAGTGAGTTCTAAAGTGACGTCAATATTTCGTTGTCGAAAGTGATGTCTATGGCGATGAAATAAATTTGTCGCCTAAAATGAGTTCTAATGTGATGTCTATGGAGACGAAATATTATTTCGTTGCCAAAAGTGATGCATATGGCGACGAAATATTAATTCGTCGTGTAAAGTGAGTTCTAATGTGATATCTATTCGTCTCCTAAAGTGATGCCTCTGGCGATGATATATTAATTCGTCACCTAAAGTGAGTTCTAAAGTGATGTCTATGGTGATGAAAGATTATTTTGTCACCTAATGTGATGCCTATGGCGACGAACGATTAATTCGTCGCCTAAAGTGAGTTCTAAGTGATGTCTATGGCGACAAAATATCATTTCGTCGCTTAAAGTGATGCATATGGCGACGAAATATTAATTTGTCGCCTAAAATGAGCTCTAATGTGATGTCCATGGCGACGAAATATATTATTTCGTCGCCTAAAGTGATGCCTATGGCAACGAAATATTAATTCATCGCCTGAAGTGAGTTCTAAAATGATGTCTTTGGAGGAATAATATTATATTATTATATATGATAATTAATTAAATAAAAATATAAATAATAGACAAAAATGGAGGAATTTTGGTGATTCAATTTCTTTGAGAATTGTTGAGAATTACCTTATTTTTGAATAATATTATTAATTATATATATGTATATATATTTGAGGTGACTGATATATAGTTTTAATTTTTTTAATGCTAAAATCAAAATTATGAAAGATTTAGACATGTTTTCAGTTTGGTATCAGTTTACATATTTTTTACTCTACTATCGACCGAACCGACTGAACAAGAGTCTGAATAACCCTACATATACATACATATATTTTGTATATCTACGAACACTTTAATCTGAATTGTTCTTCGCTCTAATTTTTTTTTATTTATCATAATGTTCTTTTCAAAAGATTTTGTTATCAAAGACTAAAATATTGGATTTTTTTATGTTCGTTTTATAAAAACCGACATAAATGTTGTTTTAATTTTACTTAACCCGCATATCTATATACATTTATAAATGCAAAGGGAGGGGTACCATAAAAATATTATCTTACCATCAATAACTATACAAAAATCATTATATAAACAGTTTATTTCTTTGATAAATATATATATAATGGATTAAAATGTTACAAAAATACCACAAAAAATTACTTTGAACTTCCTCCAAAATCTCTCCACTCAACAGTGGTTGGCATAGCTCAAGTGGCAAAAATCTTGGTATACATAATTCTATTCCAATACGTATATATTAGGAGTTTGAACCTCATCCCCTCTCTCATATTAAAAAAAAATATCTCCACTCATAGAGTGAGTGGGCTCCTAATAGTCACAAATAAGCGACATAAAAGTTACCCTAATCATTGCTAGAGCACTGAGTGAGAGAGAGAAAGGGGAGATTAAAAATTTGGGGCCAAAAGAAATAGAAACATCAAACAGGTGAATACATTTGGGTTTTGGGGGGAAAATTTTGGGTTAGTATATTACTCTTTCCGTACTTATTTTTGAGTTTTATATTTTATTTTGGGATATCTCAAAATTAGTGTCTATAATCTTAAATTGGTATATAATTTTTATATACTTTTCAAAATTAGCCTTCTTTGAAATCTACATTATGACAAAACTAAAAAATTCATTATAATAATTAGGGACAATTGTGAAAAGTAATAGTAATAGTAATTGATTCTTGGGTAAATTACACAAACCTCCCCTGAGGTTTGCCTTAATTACACGGACCTCCCCTCTTGTTTTAAAAATTACACAGACCTCCCTCGAGGTTTGTAATTAGGTAACAAAACGCCCCCTCCCCTAATGGTCCGTTAGTTTTTTTACATTAGCCTCCCCTGAAAATTACAATTAGCCCCCCTAATATTATAAAATTGTCATACTAAAGCCCCCTTTCTCTTATATTTTTGTGCTAATTATAAAATCCCTCCTCCCTCCTATGTTTTTGGGTTAATTTTTTTAGCATTAATTTATATCATCTACACAAAATATACATAAAACATATATAAATATGTCCAAAAATTTTTTTCCCCCGAACAAACCTTTATCAAGCGCCCCCCGTATTAATTTTCTAGATCCGCCCCTATTCCTATGCTTCAAAAGTGGACACTTAACCCCCTGTGATTGTGGACTAAAATAGAACTGTTATGATTTCACTCAAAGAGCGTTAACCCCAAAATTAACATCACAAAATTGGTTAAGTGTTTATATTTTTAACCAATTTTAGAATTTTTGTCAGTTTTGAGTGAAATCATAACAATTCCATTTTAGTCCACAATCACAGGGGGTTAAGTGTCCACTTTTGAAGCATAGGGACAGGGGCGGATCTAGAAAATTAATACATGGGGGGCTTGATAGAGGTTTGTTTGGGGAAAAAAAATTTTGGACCTATTTATATGTATTTTGCGTAGATGATATAAATTAATGCTAAAAAAATTAACCCAAAAACATAGGAGTGAAGAGGGATTTTATAATTAGAACAAAAATATAAGAGAAAAGGGGCTTAGTATGACAATTTTATAATATTATGGGGGCTAATTGTAATTTTTAGGGGAGGCTAATGTAAAAATAACTAACGGACAATTAGGGGAGGGGGCGTTTTGTTACCTAATTACAAACCTCGAGGGAGGACTGTGTAATTTTTTAAACAAGAGGGGAGGTCCGTGTAATTAAGGCAAACCTCAGGGGAGGTTTGTGTAATTTACCCTTGATTCTTTTTTGACTTGCAGTCCACAAAAAAAATTCTCTCTCGAGCTCCCTCTCCAAGCTCCAACTCTCTCTCAACCATCTCCCCTCCCCTTCAACCGCCGGCGCCGGCGCCGTGCCCTCCACGACCCGGAAACCCCCACCCGCTCCGCTACTCACCAACCATTTTCCCCCTCCCATCCGGAGCACCACCACAGCCGCTATCACTATATCCCGCTCCAACCACAAGACCACATCCTCCGAACAACCACCACTCCAAGCAGAAAATTGGGGATCTTGGTCGGGTTTCATCTTGCTGCGATCTGCTCAGGTTTTGATTTATTCTAAGCACTTAACTACAATGGTTTTTGTAATCATTAATTGCACACACAAACATATCTCTAAATTTCTAGAAGTGGGTCTTCTCTCCCTACCAATACAGCCCTTTATGTGATTTTGGGTTAGATTTCTGAATCTGTGAAGAGTGTGAATTGTAGGAAATTGAGCATGGACTATATAGTACCCTAATATCTTCCATGGACTTTGACAGGTTTGCCCCGTTTAGATCGAAGATGTTTCTTACAAGGTCAGTGAATTTTTGTCAACAAATTTAGGGTTTCCTTTTTGGTGAATTGATATTGCCTATACATGTAGATGTACTGCCTAAAAACTTATCGTTGTGGCAAATTTTTTTTAATGCTGGGTGTGATTGAAGGACCGAGTACGATAGGGGTGTCAATACATTCTCACTGTAAGGTTGATTGTTTCAAGTTGAATATGCTATTGAGGCCATCAAGGTTAGCCTTTTTTTTTTTACTGTGGATATACATCTATTGCATATCTCATAGTGTGTGTGTCTGTATATACATACAAATTTGTATCGCAAATGACCATATGCCACTGCATGTGGCACAACTGTCATAGCAATTGGGAACCTTTATTCGGGATTCAAATTTGGGAAGCATAGATTTACTCATATACACTGACCAATACATATGTTAAAGGATTGACTGTCTGCCAACTAAAAGTAGATTAGTTGTTCATTAAAGAGCATATTAGTGTGTTTGTTCCCCAAAGGGAAAAATTGTTTAAGCTCCTATTACTGTGATTATAACAGCTGGGTTCGATAGCGATTGGGTTGAAGACAAAGAAAGGGGTTGTGCTTGCTAGAGAAGCGTATCACTTTACCACTACTGGTCTGCGTGCTGTCTCTTTCATCCCCTTATAGTCTTTTATGACTTTGATAATATGGTGACGTGAACATATAATGTTAGCACAAAGTATATTAGCTATTTCTTTTTGTTGGTACGCTTCATGAATAAAAATGCTAAAGCTGGTTCTGGATTTATATCGTAAACTACCAACCTGATACAGTTTTCTACAGTACTCTCTTTAGTTTCTCTTAAATTCTGTGTTATGCGGCTTGTGCCTAGCAACTCTGTCATCCTTGATGGAGAACAGAAAAGCTGTGCATGACATTTGACATTGCAACGGTTTTATTAGATCTAAATTGCAATTGGGAAAATGCTACATGGTGAATTAATTTTATAATGCATATCAATTGTTTTTTGTAGAATCTAGTGATTGTCTAAAAAAGAAAAAGAAGTATCTAAGTATGACTTATAACTTTGGCATGAGTTAACTAAACTGTTTAATTACTCCCCATATGAATTTCAGTATATACTGGAACAAGTATTTGCCTTTCATAATCTTCAATCTTACAATTCTTATTAGGAGAGACATTCGACATTGGTATACTGAATTATTAGCATTATATAATTTAATATTATGTTGATGCTCTCTCAATTTGTTTGTAGCAATCATTTTACTATATAACTATAGCCAAAATGTGATGATGACTTTGAATGAGTTGGATTGTTCACTTTTACCACACTATGTTTGTCTCTCTTGGCTTTGATAAAATGTGTGAGAGGGAAAAGAGAGGGATAGAGATTAGGGAGAGAGGAGAGAGGTGTGGGAGAGAGAGGGAGATTTAGGCTTCTACCTCAGCACACTGGGCATCACCATGGAATTGACATGGAGCACCCTATACTAGCTTTGAATGTGTTATCTTTTAGAAAGAATTTTAATCTACTCTGATGTGGCTATATTATGAAATTAACATTAAGCAAAATTGGGGTTTTAACAGATATCTTTCCCGGGTGTGTATTGGGTTTTATCTTATTGGGCTACTCATACTGAATGTAAATTAGAGCATTTACTAAGGTATGTTATTTGGAAGGCTAACAATTAGAAAATCTCCTAGTCTAAATTGGATATATATTTTGTTTCGCTCCGTTTGTTCATCATCCAATACAATAATTAACAATATTAAAAATTTCTCGATTTGTCTTCTAGATTGCAAGCTAAGCTTATGAGAGTGGTCCCACTATTATTAATAGAGTAATGCTATGCTTCTCAAATGCTTCCCAAATACATGTAGTAGGGCCACCTTCAATTATTGTGGGACCACCTCAACATCCTCTAATCAAAATGCAGTGGGCCTACTATCACATGTATTTGGAAAACATTTGGGATTCAAATTGCGTGAAGCATAGCATTACTCATTATTATACGGTCACAATGTCACATTTTTTGGGAGCCAAATTTGACATACAAATTTGACATACAAATTTGGGAACCATAGCATTCCTCAAACTTCTTATATTGGTTGAGGTATTTGCAATGTAGTTTGTGATGATTACCCATTTCAGCTCACGTGATGGTGGTTGTTTTAGTTTGGGATGATATCTATTCGTAACTTTATAGAAGATGGAATTGCACTAAACTGTGTGCAAGTAGTTAATAATTGTACTAAACATTACCGTATCAGATTTCTAGTGTTTTCCATACTTTTGCAGTAAAAACAAGAACCATAATATGGCTGAGAGACGAGCAAAGGAATTAACTGAACAACTCGAGTCTTGGCAGCCGAAGATGGACTTGACAAGTAGTTATGGACACTTGCATGACAGACATCTTAGTTGTATTTAGTGCTTATTTTTTGTTAGCTATTACCTCTATTTAGTGGTGCATGATAAATATTTTGGTAAGCTTATACGACATTAAAAATTATATATATACTAGCATGTAATCCATGAGTTAGCATTGTGTGGATATGTTCCCATGGGATATGGTGACTATTCATGTGTTGAAATATTATGTTGTATTAATGCTTTAGTATATATTAATACAAGTAATGAAGACTCAATTACTAGGATCACCTTCTTCGATGTTCCCAGGGCTAGTTAGAAGAACTAAACTTTTTACTATTGCTTCTCACATGCATGTTCTTAGTTCTTTATGTTTTTCCAAATTTATGGAGAATATGATCCTTTGGAAATTCTAATAATCATTTGTCAGTATCGTAAATTCTAATAATCATTTGTCAGTATCGTTTCAGGTAGAAACAATACTCCATCTTTTAGTTTTAGTTGCGCTTGTTCAATTTATCAGCAAACAACTACTATTTGCAGAGGTTTGTTGAATACTTTTTGTATTTGTAACTTCTCTTCTTATGCTTTGTTTGGTTTGTGGATTGAGTTGAAGAAAATAAAGGTAAGGGTAGGAATTGGGTAGGAAAACTAAAATCCCTTGTGTTTTCTCCTATACTCAAAATGATATTAGAAACTCAAATATTATTAAAAAAAAAAAAGAGCTGAAAATCGATAAAAAGGAAAAAAAAAAATGAAACATAAAAAATGTTCTTTTATGTTGAATTTTTGTTTTCTTTTTTAGCCTACTTCCCTCACCGTTTTCTTATGTAACCAAACAAGAATTTTTTCTTTTTTTCTTTTTCTTCCTTATTTCATCACCATTTCCAGGCAAATATCTCGTCTTTCTATTGGATGTTTTTGCTTTCTTCTTTTTGAAATGCTTATCCATATTTTAGTACAATATAAATTTTCTGCTTGTATATCTTTTAATTATGTTTTTATCGTTTATGTGCCTATGTTCTAGCTTGAAAGCAAAATTATTGGTATAACGCACGCAGCAACCACATGCGTGTCCATAAGTTACGCGAGTTCATAAGTTTTAGTTCGAAAGTATTTTTTATAGAAATAGTGTTCATAAGTTTTAGTTCGAAAGTATTTTTGATAGAAATTGTGTATAATCTATAATTCATGACTTCGTTACTTTCTTACGACCGTATAAGCTACGAATGTTTTCCATTTTTTTGTGTCGCAGATTTGGTATGGACATAGGGCTCGGTTATATATATATATATATATATTTTTTGTGTAATGAACAATATTTATTAATTTTGTTATTATATTAGTTTTGAGTAGGAATATGATGTAAATGTATTTTGTGGTTTGTATTAGTTTTGAAAAGATATACAATATAATGGCATTGTGGTTTTATTAGCTTTGAATAGAGCCATGCAATGATAGTTTGTGTTTTATTAATGCTTTGTTGGTATACAAACAGCAACCAGAACAGATTATAATAATATAATTTTTTTATTTTTTTTTATTTAAAAATAGTTTTGGCGACAATAATATTGTCGCCATAGCACTTTCTAAAAATGGTTCACAAGCATTGTGACGAATTATATTGCCGCCTATGTTATCAAATATTTAAAGAAATAGTTTTGGTGACGAAATATTTCGTCGCTAATTCAAACTACAACAAAATTTATAACTCTTTTGGCGACAAAATCCGTACTAATTGCGACGAAAAAAAATGAGAATTGATGACGAAATATTTCGCCGTCAAAAGTAATGTCTATGGCGATAAAACTGAATTTCGTCACCAAACGACTAAGCAAAGGCGACAAAATTGGCAACAAAATATTTCGTTGTCAAAGCCTTTAGAGGCGAAAAAGGGACTTTTGATGACGAAATTTGTTTGTCGCCAAAGCATATTTTTGTTGTAGTGCGTGCTCCAATTGTTACTTCAAATTGTCCTGTTCTTTCCTCGGCACGTGTCTCAACAGTTACCCTTTGAATTTGAACATTGCTAAATGCCAAACTGCTCACGCTCAGGTTATCTGTTTGAATCATTCCATGTGTTATTCCCATATCTTTCCACATCACCTAATGTGGCTGTCACTTTTCTCTCCACGTGTCAGCGTACTACTGGACTGGATTCTTATGATACAAACATACCCCCGCGTCAATTACCATTTGAACATAAGTGTGATTGGCAGTTTCTTGATAACTACCAGTACCTTGAACATTTGGAACTTTCTTCATGAAGCTCTACGATCGTGATTCGTGGCTTCAATCTGAATTCCATCAACTGCTTCTTACAAAGCCTCAAGCACTATTCAAGTTTCATCATTCTATATTTGAACACTTTTCTCACCTTGTCACTATCTCGAACATATGGACCAAGATGGAGTCCAGATAGTTTACCACTTGACCTTCGTGAGGATGCCAAAGCTGCTACGTACAAAACTTAAACAAGTTGAAACTTCAATAGCTTGGGATGAAATTACCCCAATCGAACCACCTCTTAGCCATTACACTCTTTCTGGCTGGAAGAAATGGGCTGCTCACATTACACCTTCGAATCCTCAAGACGCTTCTTCTTCGAGGCATAAGTATGGTGATTGCATGCAAATTCCCTCCGGCTTGGGAAATGCCAACTTCGAAAGGGGAGGGTTTAGGATTTTACATTGGTGTAAAGCTCAAAACCCCTATAACTACCCCTTTAGTAGTGTATCCTGACTTTGACTACTTTGAAGCAGCTGAAGATGTTGTTCGAAGTCGAATAATTAATCCTTGATACCCTTTCTCGAACAATCTCACCCCAAAACAAAATCTTTTCAATGTCTGGCTTGTTTCTTCTACAAGCCCTCCTGGTCTTCAATTCAAATGGGAGAAAAACATATTCCCTTAAGGAAGACCTCCCGTGCACACCTTTGTAAGGGACACTCATGAAAAGTTTTCTGCTGAGCACTACTCTAACTAATTTTTTGAACAAATGTGCCATGTTTACATAGGAATATGAAGAAAAGGTTCTCCTTTGATTATACTCAATTAGGCTTTCCTACTACTATAATCAAAGCCTTCGATCCCATCGAGAAGCCACTTGGAAACCCCATTCATTCACTGGACCAATTATGTCAATATGGTCCTGACTTTAATCGCACTCACCCGTCCTTGATCCAAAGCCAATTCATCTTGTCCAAGCTATGAGGCTCCTGTTGCTTTTTTGAAATCTTCCTTTCTCCATTTATCATGGATTTCAATATTGAAGATATCTGCTAATGGTAATCTATCTGCCAGAATAGGTAGTGATGTGCACAAAAATATCAGCCACCTCAGCATGTAAAAGCCAATCCACCTTGAATCTGGGCTGATTACACAGCCATCCCAGTCCGTTGCACAAAACCGCCCGGTTTGGTTCAGAGCCTGGGCGCCCGCTCCAGACTGGCCCCACATGGACGCACCTCCGAAAGGCGTGGTTATTTGCCTAATAAGCCTCCATGCAGTTTCCTATCCCGGCTAGAAGACTAAATGGAAGGAGCAAGTAGTTTCCTAAATTACTTAGGAAACTCTCCCAAATTCATGTAAATCTATTGTAATTAGGTTTAGCTTCCTAATCTGCAGATTTACCTTGTACGGGTGGGCTCTTGCATCTATAAAAGAGATCACCCACCCCCATTGAGGGGGATTCCACTCTGACTCTAAAGAATAGCATATAGACAACTCACTGTTATGCATATACCCAGTCGATTTCTGGTAGCTGTTGGCTCACCAATAGTCGCTAGTGATCTGCTTGTAAAAGCGTACTGACTCACCCGTGGATGTAGGTCACCTTGTTAATGGGGCCGAACCACAATCAAACACCATTATGTCCATCTTTCTCATATAATTATCTTTACCCATATTTTGGCATTATCACTTTGGCGCTGTCTGTGGGAAACGACTGCTTTCTCTGAAAACAAATCTTTGACTGATCAACATGCCCCCAAAGAAAAGTAAGAATACCACTGCCCCAACGGGACCGGCGAACTCACAAGCCGGACGTCCGGCCGCCTCTATGACCTCCGAGCAGGTCACCGTGGCTCTCTCACAACTCGTAGAGGGCCAATGGCGTACCCAGCAGCAGATTGAAGCACTGCGGGCCCCGCAGGATGAGCCCTCCCAAATTGAGGAGCAGCCTGGGAAAGGCATGCCTAACCGAAAGCCTCCACGGGTCAGACAACATACCCACACTACACCTGCATCCCCGCTGGGTTGGAGACGGCACGGAGATGACGAACATAGCCATGCACTCAGGCGAGCCCGACAAAATGCCCGGGCTAACCCGCGCCGGGCGAAAGACGCCAGAGACATCATCAACAGTAGGCGTGCTGCTAGAAAGGAGTGGCCAGGACATATGACCTGGGAATCGACCGAGGACCCTCCGACCATAGGCCGGGGAGATCTCAGGCACACGATTACCCGTAGCCAGAGCCGGATCCTATCCCCAAGGGCAGCACATTTCGAAGAAGAGGCCTCGTCATCCGATATGACCTACCGCTCGGATATAGAAAGGAAGACCGAGCGGGAAGGCGTGAAGGCTCAAATCCAGGACCTGTAGAAATAGATCGAGCAACTGAGCCGCAAGCAGCGTCATGATCATACCAACACAGAGACCGAATCACCCTACACCGTTCGGGTCACTGGATTCCTTATCCTGCGAAAGTTTAAGCCACCACATCTCAACTCCTACGATGGGACAGGGAGCCTAGTGGATCACGTTCATACCTACAAGGCATAGATGGCATTAGTCACCAACGTCAATGAGTTACTGTGCCTGGCCTTTCCCAGCACTCTTAAGGGGCCTGTCGCGCAGTGGTTCCATGCTTTTAAACCCCGAACGGTTGATGACTTCAGGACACTGAGCAAGCTTTTCATTAGCCAATTCGTAGGGATGCTAGTCCGGTCACAACCGGACACCCAGCTGCTGATCGTCAAGCAACGTAATGGAGAGTCCCTAAAGGACTAAGTGGGTCGTTTCAATCAACAGAGCCTACTTGAACGAAACGGCCGCTATCATGGCCTTGAACGAAATGGCCACTATCATGGCCTTGAACAAAACGGTCGCTATCATGGCCTTCTGCTCGGGAGTTTAACACACCAAAGTTGCCACGTCGTTTCATCATGACCGACCGGCAACCCTGGTGGAACTCTCAGAAAGGGTCGAAAAGTACATCGACACAGAGGAATTTTTGAAACCCAAGCGTGCCGGCTTTGCGAAAGACGAGTCCCTAAAAGCAAAACAGAAATGTGAGGGCTCCGTGAAGTGTCCAGGAAAGTGGCCGAGGCAAGATCATCAAAGAGGCAGTTGGGACCAAGCCCCGATTACCTTCACACCACTTTCTCGGCCTATCCACGAGGTCATGGCCGCCGTAGAGACCCAGAGGCTACTCCAGCAGCCAGCGAAGCTGAAAAGTCCGCCCGGTAAGAGAAATCGGGATAAGTTTTGTCGCTTCCACAAAGACCACGGACATAGCACAGAGGATTGCTTTAAGCTTAAGATCGCCATTGAGAAACTGATTAAGCAGGGCCATCTAGACGAGTTTGTGGCGACAGATAGACGACCCCGGCAAGACACCCGGGCTCCCGAGCAGCCGCGACCCCTCAGGCAGATCAATGTAATCTCTGGAGGAACTTCAGGCGGAGGGGATTCATAGTCGGCCGAAAAGAGGTATGCTCGGGCATCCCGATCAAATGTCTGGCATGTCCAAACCACTGGCTCTCCCCCGACCAACGTGTTAATGTTCTCATTCGAGGATATGCTAGGCCTGCACTGCCCTCATGATGATCCACTAGTGGTGACGCTCTCCGTCGCAAACTATATGGTTAAAAGGGTATTGGTGGACACAGACAGCTCCTCTGATATTATGTTCTCTTAGCATTCGATCATCTCGGGATCTCCAAGGACCGGCTCTGACCAGTGGCCACTCTCCTGGTAAGTTTCAACGGATCAAGCACACAACCGTTCGGTACCATCAAGGGGACTTACCCCCAGCAGACATCTGTACTGGCAAACTTCATAGTTGTAGAAGCTCCATCCACGTACAACGTCATCCTCGGTAGACCAACTCTCAACAAAGCCCAGGCTGTGGTGTCAATATACAGCCTGGTGATTAAGTTTCAAACCCCTCAAGTGCTTGGGAGCCTGTATAGAGGCCAGGCGGTTGCTCGGAGCTGTTATGTCAGTTCCTTGCGCAGAGAAGCCATCAATGAAACGTTAAATGTTCAGGAGATGGACCCTAGAGACAAAAGTAATGGAGTGGGTCCGGTGGAGGAGCTGGAGCAGGTGGTGCGACCGTTTAGTTAGCACTGGCACTCTCTTAGAGCCAGGACTCAAGGAGAAGTTGGTTTAATTCCTGCAGCAAAGCCAAGACATCTTCGCCTGGAGCCATGAGGACATGCCTGGGATAGATCCCCAAGTCATGTCTTACCGTCTCAACACCAACCCGGACTCCCGACCGGTCAAGAAAAAGAGGCAGGGTATGGTACTCGAGAGACAGGCGGTGGTATATGAAGAGCTAGAAGCTCCTGAAAGCAAATTCCATCCGAGAGGTCCACTATCCTGATTGGTTAGCAAACGTGGTTTTGGTTAAGAAAAGCAATGGGAAGTGGAGAATGTGCGTGGATTTCACCGACCTAAACAAGGCCTGTCCCAAGGACTACTACCCATTGCCCAGGATAGACCTCCTTGTAGACTCTACAGTCGATCATGCACTCCTCTAGTTCATGGATGCCTACTCAGGGTACAATTAGATCAGCATGTATCCCGGGAATGAAGATAAGCCTTCCTTCATCACCGACCAAGGAATGTACTACTACAAGGTAATGCCATTCGGCCTCAAAAACTCGGGGGTAACCTATCAACGCATGGTTAATCACATGTTTAGGGATCTGATCGGGAAGTTCATGGAGGTCTACATTGACTATGTTTTGGTTAAAAGTCGAGATGAGTTCAACCATCTCAAGCATCTGGCTGGGGCCTTCAGCATTTTGAGAATGTTCGGGATGAGGTTAAACCCGGCCAAGTGCACATTTGGCATCTCGTACGGGAAATTTTTGGGACACCTAGTCAGCAGACGGGGTATTGAAGCAAACCCCGACAAAATCTGGGCCATCATAAATATGCGGTCACCCAGGTCAACCAAGGAAGTCCAGAGCTTGGCCGGGCGGGTCGCCACATTGAACAGATTTGTCTCCAGAGCTACAGACCGGTGTTTCCCATTTTTCAAAATCCTCCACAAGGCCTTTTAATAGTCAGAAGAGTGTGAGGAGGCGTTCCAGGAACTCAAGAAGTACTTGGTATCGCCCCTTCTACTCTCAAAGCCCGCACCAAATGAGGACTTGTTTTTATATTTGGCGGTATCACCCTCAGCGGTCAGCTCAACTCTTATCCAAGAAGAACACGGGATACAATTCCCGGTCTACTACACTAGCCGAGCACTTCAAGGCGCAGAAAGCAGATATTCCTACATAGAAAAGTTCACCTTTACCCTCATCACTTATGCTCGGAGATTTCCCCCGTATTTCCAGGCCCACGCGATCGTAATCTACATTGATCAACCTCTCCGCCGGATCTTGAGCAGGCTTGAAACATCCGGAAGGCTCGTCAAGTGGGCATTGGAGTTGGAGGAATTTAAAGTAACCTACAGACCCTGAACGACAATCAAAGGACAGGCCGTGGCAGACTTTCTTGTGGAATTCACATACTCGGAGAACCCAATTGAAGAGCCCGGCCCGCCGACCTGCTGCCCGGCCCGCCGACCTACTGCCCGGCCTACAGTTAAATATCCCGACCTGGGTACTTTACGTGGATGGGTCATCCAACAAACAAGGAAGCGGGGCAGGAATCATCCTGACTACTCCCGACGGAATCCAGGTTGAGTATGCATTGAGGTTCGGATTCTATGCCTCTAACAACGAAGCTGAGTATGAAGCCTTGTTGGTAGGACTACAACTGGTTACTTCAATGGGTTCACATCAAGTTCAAGGGTACAGCGACTCCCAGATCGTGGTCAACCAAGTTAATCAGGAGTACGAAGCCCAAGAGGGTAACATGGTAACTTACTTAGCCCTTGTCCGAACGGTCTCGAAAAAGCTTAAGGGTTTCTCGATCTCACAAATCCCGAGGGAAGAGAACACCAGGACCGATCGGTTAGCCCGCCTTGCCTCGTCCTCCAATTCAGACTTGCCCGGGATAAGGATAGAACACTTACTCGAGCCAAGTGGGGTTCTCTATCCCCTATCTCCGATGTGCCCACCTTGCCCAAGTACAACCAATACTACATGAAATCCACGAAGGTGTGTGCGGCAATCATGTGGGAGGCTGGGCACTCTCGCGTAAGGCCCTGTTGCAGGGTTATTACTGACCGACAATGGCCCAAGATTCCCAAAAGTACGTCAAAAAATGTGACTAATGCCAAAGATATTCCCCCATGATCAACCGACCGGGAGAGCTTCAGGCACCAATCCTCAGTCCCTGGCCATTTGCTCAGTGGGGAATCGATATTGTCGGGCCCCTCCCGATGGGAAAAGGATAAGTTAGGTTCGCTGTCATCACCATGGACTACTTCACCTAGTGGGCGAGGACCGAGACCTTGGCAACAATCACCGAGAAGAAGATGGAAAGATTTATTGAGAAAAACATCCTTAGCAGGTTTGGCACTCCTCGGGTTCTAGTCAGTGACAACGGCAGGCAGTTTGACACCTTGGCGTTCAGGCAGTAATGCTCGGGCTACGGATTATCCAATCATTACTCTTCTCCTGAGCATCCGTAAGCCAATGGCCAAGCCGAAGTGACAAACCGGACAATCCTGCGGTCAATCAAAACCAGGCTTGCAAACGCCAAGGGCCTTTGGGCAGAAGAGCTACCGACCCTATTGTGGGCCTACCGCACCACCCCCCAAGCGGTAACAGGGGAGACACCATTCTCACTAACCTATGGCATGGAAGCGGTGGTCCCCATGGAGCTCGGGTTGCCTACGCACCGGGTGGAAAATTTCAGCGAACGGAACAATGAGGAAGCCCTCAGAGGAGAGCCCGATCTAATAGAAGAGAGAAGGGATCATGCATATCTAAAAGTGGCAGCCTACAAATAGAGAGTCTCCCAGTACTTCAATAGTAAGGTCAAGTGCCGTAATTTTCAGGTGGGAGATCTCGTTCTGAAGGCGGTGAACTAGTCTACCAGAGTCCTGAGCCATGGGAAGTTGGGGCCAAACTGGGAAGGACCATACCAAGTTACATGGGTCAACCGTTTGGGCACCTATTGGTTACAAACTCTAGATGGGCGTGCTCTTTCTCACTTTTGGAATGTTCAACACCTCTGAAAGTATTTTCAGTAATGCTCAGACGCGAACGGGTTAACACTGGTTAGGTAGTTTTGTAGCTCTACTTGAGCAGTTGTTATAAATTTTCGAAAGAAATAAAGATTTTCTGTTCTTACTACAAGGTGCAACCACTACAAGCGTTCTGTTCAAAGACCTTGGGATCAAACCTTGAAGCACCGGCTTTGCCTAGGCCTAACCGACGATGGGGGCACCTCCCCCTAGGTGGCTGACGATGACAAGCCTCCAAAGACCCTGGCTAAAACCCAGGGCACATAAGACCTCGGGGTCAACCCCCGAGGCACCGGCTTCGGTTAGGTCCAACCGATGATGGGGGCAAATCCCCTCAGGTGGCTGCTGATGGCAAGTCTCAAAAGACCCTGTAACCACCCACGTTCCAAGTCGATTTCCTAAATTCACTTCCTCCATATGTCTGCCTTAACAAATGCTTGGGGGGCAGGGAAATTCCAGGCTAAACAGGAAATCACACTGGGGACTAATAGGACTTGGAATCCTAGGACACCTAACATTCCTAAGTACCTACGGTACCCAGAGAAATCGCCCGGATAGTTAACAGGTCACAAGCCTACACTATACCCGAGTGGGACCTACATAACATGTCCCTGAAATACCAAATATTCTCTACCGATTACAGTTCTAAATCTTTTGCTAAGGCAGGGTTCCAGAATAACTAACAACCTGTTAAGGCAGGGTTCCAGAATAACTAACAACCGGTCAGGAATGACAATCACAAATAGGCATACAAGTACGGAATAATAAACAGTTAGTACAAAAGATGACCTCGATGGACCTTTTTATTAATTAAAAATAGAAAACTGTACATTGCCGGGGAGACACTTGTAGTAGCCTCCCAAAATAAAACAAAACAAAAAATAAAAATAAACAAAACAATAAGAGATACAAGTCAGGGACTAAGCATCGTCGATCTCGACCATGTCCGCAATCTCTTCGGTCTCTACAACCAGGGCGGTTCCTTCTCCCAGGACCGGGTTACCGCCCAGGGCAGTGAAAACATCAACAACTCCGGCCAAGGCAGCAAAGTCACCAGTAGTGGGAGGACCAACGTCCCAGTAGTCTGAATCAATCCCCTCGTAGGACGAGATGTCCCACTCAGGATGATCCCGGGCTAGCCGTCGCTTGAGGTCTTCATAACCTTGGAATAAGCCATCATCAAAGGCTTCCTCCGTGGATCCGGCCGCTGTTGCCTCAGCTAGGGCTTTCGCTCAAGCCTCTGCCGCAGCTGTGAGGGCTCGGGACGCGTCCAGATCAGCAAGGACGGTCGCCAGATCTGCCTGGGTCGTGCCAAGACTAAGGGCTAAGGCCTTAGTCTTGTCTTTTTCCAGAGCCAGGGCGGTTTTCCCAGCCTCTGAGTCCACCCGTTCTCGCGACAGTGTGGTTTCAACAGTGGTGGTCCTCTCGACCAAGGAGGGCAGGATGGACTCTACACCAGCAACCATACAATCAACCTGCATGAAACCCAAACTAGCCAGTCAACAGGGGGAACGCAGGGAAAGTTATGATAGTAAAATGAGCCAAGGCAGAAATGCTAGCGCCCCAAGAGGTCCACTAACCCAACAACTTGACGAGCCTACCACATTGGTCCTTAAAATGCTTAAGCCCAAGTTGTTAGTAGTAGTCCCCTTGGTTCTACATATATCAGACTAACTTTTTATATTTATCAGATGTAGGACGGGATCTCACAATCTCTCCCACTCAGAGACGCGGCGTCGTCGTCGCGTTGGCCTAGTTCTTCCCCTGGCTGGTCGATGTGGAAGCAGATCATTGGTGACCACAGAGCAGCCCATAAGCGTGCACAAGGTATACTACCTCGGGGCCTCTACCCCTCTCCGGAGCCTCTACTCCTCTGCCACACCGCCCACGGTGCCCTTACAGGACCAGGGTTGGCTCTGATACCATTTGTAACGCCCCAAGAGGTCCACTAGCCCAACAACTTGACGGGCCTACCACATTGGTCCTTAAAATGCTTAAGCCCAAGTTGTTAGTAGTAGTCCCCTTGGTTCTACATATATCAGACTAACTTTTTATATTTATCCGATGTGGGACGGGATCTCACAATCTCCCCCACTCAAAGACGCGGCGTCCTCGTCGCGTTGGCCCAGTTCTTCCCTTGACTGGTTGATGTGGAAGCAGATCATTGGTGACCACAGAGCAGCCCATAAGCGTGCACAAGGTATACTACCTCGGGGCTTTTTGTAACGCCCCAAGAGGTGTTGGCAATTAGTATTTATTTCCTTCCATTATTAGTTGGTTTATTTTGGGTTATGTTGACCATGTTTAATTTCTTATTTATTAGGAGATTTTTTGTTTCCTTTTTTATGTCTCAACCTTGTGTATATATTCATTGGTAATCATCTAATAACATATGCTTGAATCAGAATTTGACATGGTATCAGAGCCTCTCTAAGAGAGAGAAAACAGTCCCTCACATAAACATCATCACCACCAACCTCAGCCACAACCACCACAACCTGCGACAGCTCCCCAAGACTACCACCAGTCAGGCGGCAAGGCTCTTCACCACCTGCGGCACCTCTCCAGACTACCACCACCCCAGCCACAAGCGACCCATGCTGCCCTAGTCCAGCCGCAGCTTCAGACCACCACCAACCGCAGCTCCAAACCACCACCAACCCAACCGCAAGCCTCTTCATGCTACCCTAGCCCAGCCGCATCCTTACCAAACCCTATCCAATCCCACCGCAGGCCCTCCTTCATTCAAACCCATACCACAAGTCTCATGTTAACCTAAACCCTACCCTACGACCCTTACCCAACCTTTACATCTAACCGAAAACCCTATACAACTTTTTCTTCTTGCCTTGATCACCACATATCCTTTCGGTTGTTGTTAGGTCCTTATATAGGCCATTGATCAGCCATGATTGACTTATTGGCATCCTGTATGGTGCTTTGATTTATTAATTGTGTGCTTCAGATCCGGTCGTACCAGTTCCTAGTCCCTTGTTGCAGTTATTATTCCGGGTATTGCTTGCGGGCTGATTTACGATGTCGGATGATCCAGAAAAATCCTCCGTCAATTCGCAGCCGCCTCGAAGTGAGAATATTATTGTTACTCAACCTGATAACCCGAACTTGAAGATCACTACTTCCCTCTTCAATGGTCCGAATTTTCTGGCATGGTCCCAGTCTGTGACATTGTTTTTTAAGGGTAGAGGAAAGATGTGGTACATCAACGGCCGGATCAAAGCACCAAGCACCGAGGATGCCACTTATGACAAATGGGAGATGGAGAACTCCATTGTCATGACTTGGCTGATACACTCCATGATCCCAGAGATAGGGGAAGGTTTTTTGGATATGGCTACTGCCCAAGATATCTGGGAGACCATGGCCAATACCTATTCCAGAAAGGGCAATTCTGCCCAGATATTGAGCTATGATGTTTAATTGGCCGCTCTGAACAGGGCGAGATGACTGTACTACAATTCTTCACATCCCTTTCCATGAGTTGGAAACGCCTTGATCATCTGTTGGACTACAAGCTTATATGTCCTACTGATTCCACTGCTTATGCCAAACTTGTTACTGAAGAGAGGATTTTTAAGTTTCTTGAGGGTCTTAAATCTGAGCATGATCCGGTTCGTAGTCGTATTCTTGGTATGGATCCTTTGCCTTCACTCCAGGAGGCCTTTGCTTACATACAGAACGAGGAAAGTCGTCGTTCTACCATGTTTCCACCTGCATCTACAGAGAGATCCGCTTTAGTTTCAGCTCCTCAGAGTGATGGGAACTGTGGTCGTGATACTACGAGTGAGTCTGGTTCGCCTGACAAATCCAAGCAGTTTTGTGATTACTGTAATATGAAATATCACACCAGGGAGACGTGCTACAAACTTTATGGTTATCCACAAGGAGGTTGAGGGGGTCATTCTGGTCCGTCTAGGGGCCGTGGTGGAGGACGTGGAGGTAACTTTGGGGGCCGTGGAGGTAGTTCTCATGCCCATCATACAGAGGTGGTTGATTCTCCTATTGTTTGTGATACATCTCCACCTTCATCCACTGCATTGTCTTCTTCAGACTTGGAGACTCTCCACCGCTTGATGTCTCGACTAGATACACCTACTACTGCCTCATCATCTTTTGCTCATTCAGGTAACTTAGCCACTTTTGTGAGTACATTCCATTCTCAATCTAGTTATCCTTGGATTATTGATTTAGGGGCGCGCATCTGATCATATAACTGGTTCATCTCCTGTGTTTTCCGATTTTAAACCATATTCAGGACAAGATAAAGTCAAGATTGTTGATGGAACCGTCTCTTCGATTTCAGGCAAAGGTTTAGTCTGTGTCTCCCCCTCATTATCCTTATCTTCTGTTTTGCATATTCCTAGCTTGGCCAATAACCTCTTATCTATCAGTCATATAACCCGTGATCAAAATTGTAGGTACACATTTTTCCCTTCTCATTGTGTGTTTCAGGATCTTATCACGAGGAGGACGATTGGCAATGGTAGAGAGGAGAATGCTCTTTATCTTCTGGCACCACAGGGACAACCTCATCTGGCACATCATACTACTTTAGCTGGCTCTAAATCTGGTGATATCATGCTTTGGCACAGACGTCTAGGACATCCTGCCTTTAGTCTACTTCAGTTTTTATTTCCCTCTCTATTATCAAATAAAAATGTATCCACCTTTCGGTGTGAAGATTGTGAACTTGGAAAGCATCACCGTGCTTCTTTTTATCCCAGTAATAATAAAAGTATTGTTCCTTTTTCGCTTATTCATTCTGATGTTTGGGGTGCTTCTCGTATTATTGCACTTAAGGGTCATAGGTGGTTTGTTACATTCATTGATGATTGTTCTCGAGCTTCTTGGGTGTACATGATGAAAGAAAAGAGTGAAGTTCACTCGATCTTTAAAAAATTTCATAAAATGATCTATACTCAATTTGATGCTCGTGTTAAAATTATTCATTCAGATAATGGGGGGGGTATTTTAAATCTGGTCTTGAGGATTATTTTTTGGATCATGGCATAATTCATCAATCATCTTGCACCAACACCCCACAACAAAATGGGGTTGCTGAATGTAAGAATAGGCACCTTCTAAACACTGCTAGGTCTATGTTATTTACTGCTCAGGCTCCAAAGTCTTTCTGGGGAGAAGCAGTCTTAACTGCTGCCTATCTTATTAATAGGTTACCTACTCAAGTACTCAACAAAAAATCTCCAGTTGAAGTACTTTCTAGCCCTTCTGCCTTGTTTTCTATCCCTCCTAAGTTCTTTGGCTGTGTATGTTTCATTCATAACCATGCTCCAACACGAGTAAAACTTGATCCTCGTGCTATCAAATGTGCTTTTGTCGGTTACTCTCTTACACAGAAAGGCTATAAATGTTACCACCCTTCTACCCGAAAGTGGTATGTTTCCATGGATGTCACATTCTTCAAGGAACAATCTTATTTCACCCTCAGACACCTCTTCAAGGGGAGAGTAGACATATAGAAGAGGTATCTGATGGAGTTGGGGTTGCTACTAGTGATGTTTTTGATGTTCCTGTACTTCCTGTGCCCAATGTTCCTGTGTCTAATCCATTTGAGATACTGGGGACTATTGAAATGAGGATGAAACAGAGGAGGAACCCAGAAGAAGAGGAAGGAACCCAGAAAGTGATAATATAGTATATCAGAGAAGAACTTGGAGGATGAAAGATAAGACCATTGCTCCAGATCCGCCACTCCTATCTCCTTCTCCTGATGAGAACCTAGGTAACTCTGATTCTACTACTATTATTGATTCTCCTGTCTTTGATTCTACTCCTATCATTGATGATTTAGATATTCCGATTGCTACACGTAAGGGTGTTAGGTCATGTACTCAACACCCTTTATCTAACTTTGTTTCATACAGTCGCCTCTCTCCTTCCCATAAAGCTTTTGTGTCCAATCTTGCTTCTGTGTCTATACCTAACCATGTACAGGATACACTCATGGATCCCAAGTGAAAACATGCTATGATTGAGGAGATGAAAGCTCTCCACAAGAATAGCACCTGGGAATTGGTTGACTTACCTAGAGGGCACAAAACAGTGGGGTGTAAGTGGGTGTTTGCAGTCAAACATAAGGCAGATGAGTCCATTGAAAGATACAAAGCCCGCTTAGTTGCAAAAGGCTTTACACAAACCTATGGGGTAGATTACGAGGAAACATTTGCTGCAGTGGCTAAGATGAATACTGTGAGAATCCTTCTGTCTCTTGCTACAAACTTAAATTGGCCTCTTCACCAATTTGACGTTAAAAATGCATTTCTACATGGGGATTTGGCTGAAGAAGTACATATGGATATTCCTCCGGGCTTTGAAGATTCTAAAACTAAAGGGAAAGTCTGCAATCTTAGAAAATCCCTATATGGACTTAAACAGTCCCCAAGAGCGTGGTTTGAAAGATTTACTCAAGCTATGCTGAAGTATGACTTTAAACAAAACCAAGGTGACCATACACTATTCATTAGGCATTCCTCACAGGGGAAAGTCACCATTCTCATAGTGTATGTGGATGCTATTGTCTTGACAGGAGATGATGTGGAAGATATGCAGGAATTGAAGAAATATCTGGCCAAAGAATTTGAAATAAAAGACTTGGGAAACCTTAAATACTTTCTGGGGATTGAGGTGGCTAGAAGCAAATAAGGTATCTTTATCTCCCAGAGAAAATATGTTCTTGATCTTCTCCAAGAAACTGGCATGCTAGGGAGTAAGGCATGTGATGCTCCTATGGAAGCTAATCATAAGCTAGGGGATGACACTGATGGAGCAATTGTTGACAGGGGAAGATACCAGAGGTTGGTGGGCAAGCTAATTTACTTGTCACATACTCGTCCAGACATCGCTTTTGCTGTAAGTGTTGTGAGTCAGTTCATGCATGCTCCCCGAGAGTCTCACTACAGTGCTGTTCTTTGAATCCTTAGATATTTGAAGTCAGCGCCTGGAAAAGGTTTATTCTTTGGTATACATGGTCATCTTCAGGTGGATGGTTATACAGATGCAGACTAGGCAGGCTCAGCCACAGATAGGAGATCTACCTCAAGATATTGCACCTTTGTTGGAGAAAATCTTGTTACCTGGCGTAGCAAGAAATAGGCAATGGTATCTAGATCAAGTGCTGAAGTAGAATTCCGAGCAATGTCTCAAGGAATTTGCGAACTACTATGGATAAAAATTCTTTTGAGCGAGCTTAGACTTGAGCCCACTGACTCTATGAGGTTGTTTAGTGATAATAAAGATGCCATCAACATTGCTCATAATCTAGTACAACATGACCGAACCAAGCATGTTGAGATTGACAGACACTTCATCAAGGAGAAATTGAGCAGTGGAGTGATCTGTATCCCATTTGTGAAATCTAGTGAACAATTAGCAGATGTTCTGACAAAAGGTCTGGGAAATAGGACTCATCATTATTATCTTAGCAAGCTGGGCATGAGAGATATCTTCGCACCAGCTTGAGGGGGAGTGTTGGCAATTAGCATTTATTTCCAATTAGTATTTATTTCCTTTCATTATTAGTTGGTTTATTTTGGGTCATGTTGACCATGTTTAATTTCTTATTTATTAGGACATTTTGTGTTTCCTTTTTTATGTCTCAGCCTTGTGTATATATTCATTGGTAATCATCTAATAAAATATACTTGAATCAGAATTTGACAAGAGGTCCACTAGCCCAACAACTTGACGGGCCTACCATATTGGTCCGTAAAATGCTTAAGCCCAAGTTGTTAGTAATAGTCCCCTTGGTTCTACATATATCAAACTAACTTTTTATATTTATCCGGTGTGGGATGGGATCTCACAATCTCCCCCACTCAGAGACGCAGCGTCCTCGTTGCGTTGGCCTAGTTCTTCCCCTGGCTGGTCGATGTGGAAGCAGATCATTGGTGACCACAGAGCAGCCCATAAGCGTGCACAAGGTATACTACCTCGGGGCCTCTACCTCTTTCCAGAGCCTCTACTCCTCTGCCATACCGCCCACGGCGCCCTTACAGGACCAGGGTTGGCTCTGATACCATTTGTAACGCCCCAAGAGGTCCACTAGCCCAATAACTTGACGGGCCTACCACATTGGTCCTTAAAATGCTTAAGCCCAAGTTGTTAGTAGTAGTCCCCTTGGTTATACATATATCAGACTAACTTTTTATATTTATCCAATGTGGGACGGGATCTCACAGCTTACCAAGTGAGAGAGGCTATATAGCCATCCCTGAAAGTCTACGGAAGATAAGCTGGCACATGTCTCCACTTAGCTGGGGAGAAGGACGGGCCTAACCCTGTCCCTGATCTTTGCAGGTCCCCCCATCGATAAACCGGACGGCACGTCCGTCCGGGTAACTGCCTCTTCTACCGCTACCACTTGGGGAGCTGATGTCCCCGCAAGTTCTAGACGGTTCGTCATCCCATGTCGGATCCGCCTGAGCAGACGATCGCTCCCGGATACCTCGGCCGCCGGTCTTTTTCCCTGGCTCTGTGCCAACCAGGCGGCTACGACGGCGGCAGCAGTGGCCTGTCTGGCTCTTAACTGCTCTAAATTCCTCTTTGGGGCCATTTCTGCAAAGGGAAGGTTACGATATCAGCAAAAGGAAAACATAAATAAAGTACAATAAGAAAGACACCTAACTTGAGCACTTACCAGGAATGATGGGGGGGAAGACCGGAGTTGTAATGGGCTCGTCCAGAGTGTAGGTGGCAAAAAACTCTCCCATTCGGGTCAGCAAGTTCCAGACGTTCATAGGAAGACTGGCCAAGTGCCGGATCTAGTTCTGGCACTCCTCAAAAATGTCAGGAGGGTTGGCCGACCCCGCTGCAAGGCAAAGCATGAAAGAAGTAAGCAGTCAGGCTACCCTCAAGAAAACAAAAGAAAGAAGAAAATAAGAAAAAGAGGAAGAACATTGGACAGGCTTACCCCTCAGCTCCCCCGCCCAGGAGGTCCTAAGTTGGCTTCCCAGGGCCCGATCCTAGAGCCCTAGGGTGGAGACTTGAAAGAACTTAGACTTCCACCCCTTCTTGTTACTCGGTCAGTTCATGATGATCTTCCTCCCCTACCAGGCTGCCAGAGAGAAAAATCTGACCTCCCCATGCACGGGGAACAGTCGGTACGCCCACAGAAACTCGTAAAGGGTGAGTTCATACCCGAAGACCTGGGGCCATAGAGAGATGGACCCCATCAAGAAGCTCCAGCCATTCGGAGCTAACTACCTGGGAGCAATCCCGAGGTAGATCATGAAATCCCAAGTAACTGGATGTAGAGGAATGCAAAAGCTCGCCATGAGGGCATCCTCATACAGGGTGATAAAGCCTCGCTCATGGATATGGGCGCCGCCGGGATTTACGACCAAGGAAAAATTGTCAGGGATAGCCTACCTATCCCTAATTCGGCTAAGATCATGAGTACGCAGGATAGATGGAGTAAACTCATAGGTAAATGCAACCTCGGGGCCAACGTTCCCCGGTGTCTCATCACCTGAACCCTGGGAAACGGAGGCAACGGGGGCCTCCTAGTCCGACTCATCGTCAGATTGACGGATTGGGATTCTGCCCTTACTATGGTAATCAGAGGGGGTCGCAGAGGGTGGACTTAGACTTGTGTCCAGGGTCCTTGACCCAGACCGCTCATCCTCCGACTGGGAAGACTAGTCAAAACCGAAGTGGTACATCCTTAGGGTCTCGGTGACTGGGCAAGGAAGCAAATAACGACCTAGGTATGGGTCAGGAACTCCGAATCTGAAGTACAAAGGGGGTAAGGTTACCAATCTAAAGGGTAAAAAGTACAAGGTCCTTAAAGTAAGGTGACACTCAGTTAAAACTACCCCGGGATAGCCGGCTCGGTTCAACCTACCTAACGTACCAGCTGATCTAAAGAAAGAACAGAACCTTAAGAAGAAAAAATCCCACTCTCATTTGAAACCTAACGGATCTGTCCTCTCCAGCTTCACTCGGGAAAAAAAAGGAAAAGAGGATAAAGGGAAGAACAGTGAATTGAAACTCGAAAGTGAGAGACTTACACAAATTAACATAGGAAAAGGGCTCGGAAAGCATGGCCGAGGACTTTTTTGCTCTCAAACCGCTCGGTATCTCTATCTCTTGGCAGCAGGAATGGCTGAAATGAACAAGTGTTCCTTATATACATAGCATGGACGGTTCAGATCAAATCAGATCCAACAGTCAAGAAGCTTTCCCGCCAGGACTGTCTGACAACTCTCACCTCAGGCACGTGAAGCGCTGCCTCAAAAGGTGCACGCATTAAATGCAGGATGTGATGGCCCGATTTCCACACAATTGTTCAGTTACTCCTAAATTGACCTCGTTGAGTCGTGACCAGACCAGTGACCAGTTGGCATGTGGTGGAAGTTGATCCCGGGCCCACATAGTCACCGTTCGGTCTAGACCCCGATTAACCCGCACGACTGGGCAAGACCCCAGTCTCTTCTATGAACGGTTTTTTGGAGCAGTACTAATTTTCAAAACCTCATCTGATAGAGCATCATATCAGTTTCGAAAATGGGGGGCAGCTGATGTGTACAAAAATATCAGGTCAAAGTCAAGTCTGGCCACCTCAGCATATAGAAGCCAAGTTACCTTGAATCTGGGCTGACAACACAGCCATCCCAGTCCGTTGCACAAGACCGCCCGATTTGGTTCAGAGCCCAGGCGCCCACTTCAGACTGGCCCTGCATGGGCGCACGAGGGAAGGCATGGTTATTTGCCTAATAAGCCTCCATACAGTTTTCTATCCCGGCTAGAAGACTAAATGGAAGGAGCAAGTAGTTCCCTAAACCACATAGGAAACTCTCCCAAATTCATGTACATCTATTGTAATCAGATTTAGCTTCCTAATCTACAGACTTACCTTGTACGGGTGGGCTCTTGCATCTTTAAAAGAGATAACCCACCCCCATTGAGGGGGATCGCACTCTGACTCTAAAGAATAGCATATAGACAAGTCACTGTTATGCATATACCCGGTCGATTTCTGGTAGTGCCTTCCACTCTATTGTCTTACCAATAGCTGCCAGTGATCTGCTTGTAAAAACACACTGACGCACCCGTGGATGTAGGTCACCTCGTTAATGGGGTCGAACCACATCCAAACTCCATTGTGTCCCTCTCTCTCATATAATTATCCTTACCCAAATTTTGACATTATCATATAGTAATTTCCTAGCTATCACTTGACTTATGTCTTCGAGATCATCAAAATCACTTCTAAAACTACAAGAGCTTTGAGCCACATCATTGGCTTCGTCATTGAAGAATCTCGGGATATGCATCAATATAACATCATCAAATTTAGTTAGTAAACTCATTGTTGTATCATAGTAAATTTTTAGCAATGGGCTAATACATATAAATTCCCCTTTTAAATGGTTGATAACCAGTTGAGAATCTACATACACTTCAACAGATGATGTAGTCAAGCGCAAAAGTGCCTCTAATCTCATTATTATAGCTTCATATTCTACTTGATTATTAGTACACTGCATTGAATTCAACCTGAAACCATATTTGGTTTTAATTTTTTCAGGAGACTCGATTACAAATCCAATTAATGAGTTTAAATCAGTTTTTCCACAATTTCCATAGGCTCACAGATATAAAACCAATCTTACATTGTTCTTGTAGTTCTCTATCATTAAGGTAGTCAGCTAGAAAATCAGCCAATGCCTACCCCTTAACTGCTTTTTGGGGGACATAAATCAAACAAAATTTTGATAATGCTAGAATCCATTTCCCAATCTGATTGCATATAATAGGTCTCGTTAATATATACTTAACTAAACCAAACTCCGTAATAACATAAACTTCTCTAGGGAGAAGATACTGATGATGTCAAAAATTGGTAAGAGTAAAGTAGAGCAATTTTAAGAGAGAGAGAGTGAGAGACTGGTTTTTTTGAATGTGGTTCGGCCCTGTTAATGAAGCTACCTACGTCCACAGGTGTGTCTGAGCACGTTCACTATACTGTAAATGAGCCGGGGGCCTGTGGTGAACCAACAAGTCTGGAGCTACCGTAGGCCGGCCGGGCATGTAGATGAATGCTATAGAGGTGCTGTGTAGACTAAAAAGTCAGCCCCTTCAATGGGGGGTGAGAGGTCTCTTGTATAGATGTAAGAGATCTACTCGTACATGGATAAGGAAATGTAATCCAATTGATATAGATTGGCTTTAATTGTGGGGGTTTCCTAATCGGATTAGGAAATAGTTTGCACTTTCCATTAGTCTTCTAGCTAGAGTAGGAAACTGCCTGTAATGCTCGAGATCATGTCTGTGGGCCCGGATGATCTGTTCCCGCGGTGGGATGTGCCCATGCGATTTTCCTTACCTGTTGGCCAGGTAGTGGATGAACCGTTCAGGATGATGAGTTTCGGTAGACTAGACCGCTAAGGCTAATGCTTGTCCGAGGAGTTATGCATGATTTGACCGGAACATGGACTGGCTGCTGAATTAAACTGCTCAGTCATAGGATAGAGCCAATTTTGGGTGTATCAGCTGCCCCCCATTTCCAAGGTTGGCCAGATGCTATATCGGGACAAGTTTGGGAATCAGTTTGATGTTACTTGCCACTGTCTGAGTGTTTGGGGAAGCTGCCTCGGGGCCTCTGAGCCTGGTGAGTCCTTAGGAATTGGCTAAGAGTTGAGACCCAGCCTAGCTCGGGACCTTTAGGTGCTCGAGAACTGATCGGGAGTTGAGACCCGGCCTAATTCAGAGTCTTTGAATGCTCAGAAAGTGACCGAGAGTTGAGACTCGGCCTACTTCGGAGTCTTTTTTGCTTGAGTTAGCCTCCAGGATGGTTATCTTCTGCCCGTGAACCTTCATCAAGGTTGTGGGTAGGGAAATTTTACCATGTTGGAAAAGTCGACCTAAAGCGTATTGCTTTAGGGTCCTTTTATGTTAACTCCCCAGGATGGTTGTCTTCCGCCCAGCCAGCCTTCGTCAAGACTGTTGGGAGAAGAGCTTGGTCATGTTGGTAGAGCCGACCTAAATCACGTTGCTTTAGGGTCTTTTCGCTCCTCTATCGTCGGCCATCTAAGAGATTTTAGTCATCTCTATCGTCAATTTGGACCTAAGTGGAGTAAATGCCTTTAAGTATTGTAGGTGCTCGGGTTGTCCAAAATTTTGACTTGGTTATCCGCGAGGCCTGTAGATACCCAGTGTGATTGCATGTTTAGTTCACTGCACCATCTTGCCCCCAAGCTTTTGCTAAAATGAGGGTCTTACAGAAGCTATAATTGTAGGTAACCGACCTGGAACATGGTGGTTGCAGGGTCTTTTGAAGCTTGCCATCATCAGCCACCTAGGGAGTTTGCCCCCATCAGCCGATGCCTTGGGCGTGACCCCGAGGTCTTTTGCCTCGAGTACGATCCCGAGGTCTTTAGTGTCTCGGTTCAGAGCCCGAGGTTTTTTTAGTGCCTAAGTTCGGAGCTCAAGGTCTTTTTATGCCTCGGGGTTAGGCCCGAGGCCTTTGTATGCCTCGGGGTTAGGCCCGAGGTCTTTGTAAGAACTCTCTGACAACCGGTGGAGCCTCATGTAGTGATCAGGCAAGTACCACTGTAATAGGGCTCATCTAGAATGATGGAGACAGGGGGTCGGATCAGGACCGTCGGGCTCCTGATTTCTCTGTGCTGGAGGCACAGTTGGAACTGCTTGATCCTGACCGATGTGAATTGAAGGTCGGGTCGGGGCTGGAGGACTCAGACCGCTGTGAACTAGAGGTCGGGTTGGGACTGTCGGACCCTGCCTGCTGTGAGCTGGAGGTCGGGTCGGGACTACTGGACCCTGCCTGCTATAAACTGTCAGAACTCCCATGCTGATCTCGCTTTGGCTTACTTCTGGAAGACTTGTTGCTTTCCTACCTGGGGTCTTTGATCTTTAGAAATTCTTCAGTGTCAATGTATTTTCCAACCCTCTCTGCGAGTTTAACCAAGGTTACCGGTCAATTTCTGTGAAACGACGTGGCACACTTGGTGTGTTGAACTCCTGAGCAGAAGGCTATAATAGTGGCAGTTTCATCAAGATCATAGATGCTGAGCTTCTCTTTATTAAACCGACCAGTGAACTCCTTGAGGGTCTCATTATTCCTTTATATGATTGTCAGTAGATGTATGTCAGGCTTTGGCCGTTCATGCATACCGGCGAACTGGTTGATGAACTGCTTGCTGAGTTGCTTGAAATCGTGAACTGATCGGGGCTCCAAAGAGTAGAACCATTGCACGGCCAGGCCTTTCAAAGTGCTGGGGAAGGCTAGGCAGTATAGTTCATCAGAGTTTGTAGCAAGGGCCATCTGAGCCTTGTAGGTCTGGATGTGGTCGACCGGGCTTCCCAAGCCGTTATAGGGATCTAGGCGAGGCTGCTTAAATTTACGCGGGATGGAAAACCTCGTGATTTGGCTAGAGAACGGTGACTCTATCTCGGTATTGGCCTGATTCTGAGTGAGGTTTTGACCAAGCTTTTTGGCCACTCCGTCAATCTGCTTCTGCAAGTCCTTGATTTGGGCTTCCACTCCACCCCGACTGGTATCTGAGGGGTTGGTCGGGTCGGTGGAAGAGGCTTCTTCTTCATGGCGGGGTGCTGTCCTCTGGGATCGGGCTCGACTATGACTCCGGGTAACCGTGTGCCTAGGGATGACTCGGCTCTTGACCGAGTGACCCTGGACTGATTCCCGTGCCATATGCTCCTGCCTTTCCTCTCGGGTAGTACGCCTACTGTCGATGTCTCTGGCATCCTCAACGGGGGACGGGTTGACTCGGGCATGTCGTCTGGTCAAGATCAGTTCCCGGCCGTATGCAATGTTCCCGAATCATTTCCCAGCCACTGGAGGACGGCTTTGTTGGGCTAGCAGGGCTTCGATTTGTTGTTGGATTTGACACTAGTCCTCCAAGAGTTATGTGAGGGTCGCGGTGATCTGCTCAGATGTCATGACTGCCACAGCCAGTGCCGGGGCCGGAGGAACATCCCGGTTGGACTGCTGATCAGCCTTCTTACCCTTCTTCGGTGGCATGACAATCAGTCAAGAGATTTGTTGATGAGAAGACTTGTCGTTTCCCACAAACGGCGCAAACTGATGATGCCAAAAATTGGTAAGAGTAAAGTAGAGCAATTTTAAGAGAGAGAGGGAGAGTGAGAGACTGGTTTTTTTGTATGTGGTTCGGCCCTGTTAATGAAGGTACCTACGTCCACAGGTGTGTCTGAGCACGTTCACTATACTATAAATGAGTCGGGGGCCTATGGTGAACCAACAAGTCTGGAGCTACCATAGGCCGGTCGGGAATGTAGATGAATGCTATAGAGGTGCTGTGTACACTGAAAAGTCGGCCCCTTCAATGGGGGGTGAGAGGTCTCTTTTACAGATGTAAGAGACCTACTCGTACATGGATAAGGAAATGTAATCCAATTGATATAGATTGGCATTAATTGTGGGGGTTTTCTAATCAGATTAGGAAATAGTTTGCACTTTCCATTAGTCTTCTAGCTTGAGTAGGAAACTGCCTGTAATGCTCGGGATCAAGTCTGTGGGCACCGATGAGTTGTTCCCGCGGTGGGATGTGCCCGTGCGGTTTTCCCAACCTGTTGGCCGGGTCGTGGATGAACCGCTCGGGATGAGTTTCGGGTAGACTAGACTGCTCGGGATGATGCTTGTCCGAGGAGTTGTGCATGATTTGACCGGGACATGGACTAGTTGCTGATTTGAACTGCTCGGTCTTAGGATAAAGCCAATTTTAGGTGTATCAGATAATATCTTAATTTCATAGCTGTGAAGTACAAAGCTAGATAAAGTTTTTCCATAAAGGAATATTTACATTCAACCTCATTTAAAAACCTACTAAGGTAATAAACAGCATGTTCTTCTTCTCATCATTATCTTGTGCCAAAAGTACTTTTATTGAGGCTTCTGTAGCTGAAATATACAACTTCATAGGTCTGTCATTCTTTAGAGACATCAACACTGGTGGCTTAACCAAATAGTCTTTCAAGGCTTGAAAGGCTTGCTGGTGCTCTTCTTTCTATACTAATTTGTCATGATCTTTGAGCTTCAAGAAAGGAGAAAACACCGTAGTTTTTCAACAGTATTGGAAATAAATCTTCAAATGATAACTTGACCAAAAAATATTTGTAATTCTTTTTTATTTGAAGGTGGTTTACATTGAATCACAGCTAATGTCTTATTCTTGTCAACTTAAATTCCCTTTTCATGAACCAAGTATCCTAGAAAATTTCCAGCTAGGACTCCAAAGGCACATTTAACAGGACTCAACTTGAGTTTGAATATTCTCATCCTTTCAAATGTTTTCTTCAGATGAGTATAATGATCATCAAATGTTAGATTTAACCTCAATATCATCAATATAATATTCTAAAAATGTTCCAATCATATCATAAAAAATAGCATTCATAGTCCTTTGATAGGTTGCTCTATCATTGTTAAGTCCAAAAGGCATTTGAACCCATCCGAAGGTTCCTATGCTACCTGGACATCTAAATGTTGTCTTATCGATATCTTCTTGATCTCGTCAGAATCAAGATATAAAAAGTGTTCTTTACTTTTCAAAAGATTTGTAGTGTGAAAGCAAAGGTCGAACCCACAGGGATTGGTTAACTACAGCGACTTAATTTTAAAACCTAACTTTAGTTAATTATGAAAACGGATTTTGATTTGATTTTAATTAAACTAATAACAATAAAACTAAATCTAAACTATGAAAGCAATTAAAAGTGTTTTAAATAATGTTTAAGGGAACCTAGGATTGAAAATCCACCACTAGCTTCATAATAGGAATATTTATGAATTACTTTAGCTTATTATGTTGGATGATAATGGGGAATTGTAGCTACAAGCCCAATTCCTCCAACAAGAAGATAATCATGGTTCAAGCACCAACATAATCCATCTTCGGTTAGCACGAATTATCCCGCACTAAACTAGAGTTGCGATCTAATCCGTCTAACCTAGGCATGGACTATTCGGATACTCGATAGCACAAATCAATAACGCACCATCACATGTAAACAATCTAAACAAGCACAACAAGCATAGATCGTTGAGCACATCACAATCAAAATAGATCTAAGACAAGAATAAATTCTTAAAGTAATGATTTAATCACTAGAAGTACGATTTATTTATGAAAATCCTCTAAACATGTGACTGTCATCCATATATAATAAAACTAAAATAAAAACATAAATAAAACCATATTACTCGTCTAGGGCTTCATTGAAACCCTAGATCTATGATCTAGCCGTCCATGGAAGTGATGGATGGCAAGTAGTTAATGGAGGAGGCCATGGAAACCCTTGGTCTTCTTCTTCTTCTCCTTGCTTCCCTCCCTTCAATGGCTGGAAGTATGGTTGTAGAATATGTGTATAATAATTGCCAATAATGTCTAACCCTTTAATTGTAATAAAATAGGGTATATATAGATTTACAACAAGTTTTGGAAGCCTTCCTAACCCGAAACGGACTGAAACTGATATAATTTACAGTCTAGACGTCATTCAGCAGTTTCGTTTGCACACGAGCCTTCAGTATACTGAAATACACATAATTGGTTTTTACACATATCGCGCGAGCGGTCCGCGCGAGCGCGACATTTGATGAAAAAACCTGATGAAAAAGGACCTACGAAACAAAAACAAAAATGGAAAACTACCTGAGCAGGTATGGGGAAAGGACACAGAAAAGAAAAGCAAATATCAAGAAAAGGGGAAATCGCGCGAGCGGTCCGCGCGAGCGGCCGTCGCGCGCGCGAATTGCCAAATTTTTTTTTTATTTTTTTATTTTTTTTTTATTTTTTTAATCCTCGCGCCCGCGAAACCAGGCGCGAGAAGAAGCAGAGGCATCATATAAGAAAAAGCAAGGAAAACGCCTAAGGCACAAACTCACGCTAGCGGGCCGCGCGAGCGGATCGCGCGCGCGATTTGGGTTTTTTCCATTTTTTAGCTAAAATTATGTATGTAATATTAAAATAAATTAATTCCAACCCCCAAACCTATCCAGAATGTCCAAAACAGACTCAAACAGACTAAAAAACGACCAAAAATAAGAGAAACGAACAAAATAAAGCTTGGGTTGCCTCCCAAGAAGCGCTAACTTTTACGTCTTCAGCTAGACCGTTCTAGCTCAAGACTTACGGAGGTTGAAAATCAGACTTTGTATCCCTAAGAATATCAGGTAGAGCTCGGTGGTAAGCAGAAATCACGTCGCTTTGAATTAATTTGATTGACGGTTTGTCAGTATGTTCAAATCGATTTCTTACCTTTCGAGTAGATTCAGCATTAGGGTCCGAGGTATTAGGGTTCATCCACTCATCATCCGCTATATCTTTGTCGTTACTCACATTTATTGCTTTGTTAGGCTCAATATTCCGTCTTACCTCACCTTCCGCCTCACATAGGTAATCGTCATTAAAAACGTTTAATTTTAAGTTCATATTCCCAAACGACACTTTCATTACCCCTGTCCGGCAGTTAACAAGTGCGTTAGCGGTTGCTAAGAATGGACGGCCTAGAATGACAGGAGTGTGTTTCCTAGCATCTAGCACGGGTTCAGTGTCAAGGACCATGAAGTTGACAGGATAATAGCATTTATCAACTTTAACCAAGACGTCCTCGACGATTCCTCTAGGTACTTTGACGGAACGATCCGCTAATTGAATAGTAGTGGCCGTAGGTTTAAGTTCACATAGACCTAATTGTTTATAGACGTGATAAGGTATAAGATTAACACTAGCTCCTAAGTTAAGGAGAGCCCTATGAATGACAGTGTCACCTATGACACATGATATCGTTGGCGTACCAGGATCCTTATATTTTGGAGGTGAGTGTTGAAATATAGAACTTACTTTTTCTGTGAGGAAGACCTTTTTCGGAGTATGACTCCGCAATTTGCGCTTTTGTGTACAAAGGTCTTTTAAACATTTAGCGTAAGCGGGAATTTGTTTAATAGCATCGAGGAATGGAATATTGATTTTAACTTGTTTAAATACCTCAAGTATATCCTCAACCTTAGACTTTTTCTTTGTAAGATTAGACGGCTCCTCAACATTAGGTGGACATGGCATTCTCGGAATATAATTTGTTGGGACCGGTTCATTTTCTTTTCTACTTTGATTCACGTCCTCACCCCTCTCTTTATTAGAGTTGATGTTCATATCTATCACATTCTCATTCTTATTAAGGGTTTCTATCACCTCCTCTCGTGTAGTCATCCTAGTTGAGACGGCATTTACTTGTTCATTCGACCCCTTAACCTCATATTGTCCCTTAGGGTTTTGAATTGTTTGACTAGGCAACGTCCCCTCATTTCTACGACTCACTACAGTAGCTAGTTGTCCCATTTGGGATTCAAGCTTCGCAATGGATTGTGTATGAGAGTGCACTATTTGTGCTTGTGCCTGTACTTGCGTTTCAATTTTATTAAGGGATGCTAATACCTTTTCCTCAAAAATGTTACCCCTTGGAGGGTTCGGATTAGGATGCGGTTGTTGGTATTGATTAGGTTGAAACTGAGGTCGATATGCATTAGGAAAATTAGTCGCCTCATTAGGATTATTATTATTATTTTTCCAAGAGAAGTTAGGATGGTTTCTCTATGGCGCATCCGGATTATTAGTAGTCGAATTATAATTATTTCGTGGGTATTGTTGAATAGAGTTAATGTGTTGCTCCACGAATTCCGGAAATTGACTCGCCGATGGACATGCAAGTATCGAATGTGAAGGATCAGAACATAATGCACAAATTTCATGAGCGGGTGGGGCTGTCGTTTGGTTCATTGTTAAAAGTCGGTCAAGTTTGTTAGATAGTTCTTTTATTTCAATTGATTGACTTGACTCGAACTTTACCTCCCTCTTAGGTTGTGAATGATATCCCTCGGAACGTACTGATACAGCCTGATGCATCGAATTCTCGCTTAATGTTTCAAAAATCTTCCAGGCCTCGTCGGCGCTTTTGTGTAGGAAAGTTCCCGCACAAACGGCATCGACGGTATTCCTAACAGAGGGAATAAGCCCCTCGTAGAAGACTTGAACCAATTGCCACTTGGGAACCTGATGGTGTGGGCACAAACGTAATAATTCTTAAAATTTTTCCCATGTGTCATAAAGAGTCTCCCCATCTTGCATCACAAAATTAGTTATATCTTTTCTTATCTTATTTGTACGCATAATAGGGAAAAACTTTTGTAAAAAGGCGGTGTGTAAGGCTTCCCATGTTTTTATTGTGTTTGGCTCAAGTGATTGAAGCCAATACTTCGCTTTGTCTCTTAAGGAGAATGGGAAGAGCCGCAATTTTAATTCATCATTATTTAGGTTTTGTATTTTCAAAGTAGAGCATATACCCTGAAAATCCCCTAAGTGTTGGTAAGGGTCTTCATTTAGACGGCCATGGAATGATGGAAGTAGCGAGATGGTAGACGACTTTATCTTAAAGTGAGATGTTGTCGCCTCCGGTAATTCGATACCAGCTTGTGGCGTGTACGTCGTAGGAATAAAATAGTTTATAAGTGGAGGAGGAGGCGGTATATTAAGATTATTTATATTAGCTCCGTTGTTATTTTGGTTATTTTCGTTATTATTTCCAATGTCTGCCATTTTAATTGGTTCTATGTTATTACAGCGTGGTTTCTTTAGTCTTGTAAGAGTACTACGTATTTCGGACTCAAATAAAGACGTTGGTTTCGGTGTCAAATCATCGTCTATTAAAAACCGTGTTCTAGAAGTTAAGTTGGAAGACTTGTTAAGTCTTAATGTACGTTCATGTTCAGAGTCAAAAGGTTTTAATTCCGGTTTATTTGAACGTGTACCTAACATAAACTAAAAGAAAGTAAACTAAAAACAAAAACTGACTCAACTAAAAAAACAAATAGCAATCACGCAACTAAGATAACAAGCACTCAACTAGTGTGATGCATGAATATTATCTTGTAATGCAATGACCGCGTCAAGCCCAGCGCCCCGGGTTTCCTAGCTAATGCAGTGCAATTAACCCTAAACTAATGCAAATAGTGCGTCACAGCGCCCTGACTTACAGTGGTTTAAAGCGAGTTTCACAAGAAGCAATTTATTTTACTTTATTTATATTTTTATTTGCGTAAGCTCCTGTGATGTAATTAGCTGCTCCACTCGGAAACGTTGACTACAAAATAAAAGAACTAGTAACTAAAAACAAAACGGAAAATAAGAAAAATAATAAAAACTAACCTAATATTTACGAATTAACTAAACTAAGATTATAAAACTAAAGGTAGTAATGCAATCCCCGGCAACGGCGCCAAAAATTGATCTCGTCAGAATCAAGATATAAAAAGTGTTCTTTACTTTTCAAAAGATTTGTAGTGTGAAAGCAAAGGTCGAACCCTGTAATACCCTGTATTTCGGTATATTAATAAAACCTGGTATTTCATTTCTATACTCGTATAAACTTTCTCTTCCTTTTGGTGAATTTTGATACCAATCGATTGACATATTCCCAATCGATTGACACTTTTCTGATACCAATCGATTGATAAGTCATCCCAATCGATTTTCATTCAACCGACTAAAAGTGATGACGTGTCAACATTTCCAATCGATTGCCATTCATCCCAATCGATTGACATTGTTTCCAATCGATTGACTACAAATATCTGTTACCAATCGATTGACTGGTGTCTCAATCGATTGACATAACCTGAGAAATGTTTTCTTCTTTCCTTCAGCTTTAAACGCGTGGCACTCCCATACCCCTATATATACTCGTCCATTTGTGGCCTTGGGTCACTTTGGCAGCTTGAGAGAGAGATATATACCTCTTGTGAGATATATACACATACATATACATATATCTATATCTATACATATATACACTCCACACATACACTCACTGCCGTGGCAGCTGGGAGGAAGGAGAAGAAGCAGAAAGAAGAAGAAAGAAGAAGGAGGAGACAGAGAGAGGGCTGGACAGAGAAGAGGAAAAAGAGAGAGAGAGTTTGAAGTTTTCAAACTTAAACACACCCAAACGCACCCTAAGTGAGTTCTAACTCACTTGGTCCCTTTATATGAAGTTTATATAAGCTATTATGATGTTTAGATGGGTTACATGCATGTAGTGCACGTTTATATATGTTGTTTTTACAATCTGCTGGAGAAGACGTAGTTCCAATCGATTGACATAAATCTCAATCGATTGACATCAGTTGCATCCCAATCGATTGAATAGGATTTCAATCGATTGACATTGTTCCAATCGATTGACATGTTTCTCAATCGATTGACATAACTTTTGTTCCAATCGATTGAACTTTTGTTCCAATCGATTGACATGATCAGTACATGGATTCTTTTGCCCGTTTATTTTATAAGAGGTTTAGTTGTTCGATTTCTGATTCGGGAATTCCATTATGCGATTATGGGGTAGACAGGAGTAATGTGACACCAAAGATTTATGGATAATGAATAAAAAGTAATATGAAGACGTGGGTTGACGTGTTGTTCCTGATATGAGTTCGATATCCGTTTCTTTTAATCCGAGTAGTCAAGCCACATTGGGAATTGTCATGTGTCGATGTTAGAATGGAACGTAAGTAGGTTTGGTAAGTTCCGGGAATGGTACGTGGATGGATGATTGGTCATAATATGCTCTTAAAAGCGGTGAACCGGACCATGGTTCTTAAAAGCGGTGAGCTGGACCAAGAAGTCTTAAGATAGACTGGATGATCTATGATATGCTCTTAAAAGCGGTGAACCGGACCATGGTTCTTAAAAGCGGTGAGCTGGGATCACTAGTAGATGACGTTGAGTCGTGGCAATAGATTGATATGCCTTGTTCGAAACGTTATATCCCTGAAATGCGGTGAACAGGACCATTGTTCTTAAAAGCTGGGGACAGACTGACGTGGAGTCCATGACATGCGGTGAGCTGTTCATATGCTCTTAAAAGCGATGGACAGAATAAGGGTGTATCCCTAGAGTTAAACGATTGAGTCTGTTCATGATATCAGAGTCTGTTGAGTTCGGTATTTGAGTAACAAGACGATAAGGGTCGGTTTACAAGAATGAATAGAGGAACAAGATAATGTTATTTTTTATAATAAGATGTTAACTCGTGTTTTTATAAGCTTGTGTTTACTTCAGATAATTGGTACCTCGTTAGTTTATGCTCACTCAGCTCTCAGTAAGCTGACGGCCTTTTATTGCCTGGACATTCCCCGTCCAGAATATCCTGCCCCTTATTCTGCAGGTAAGGACCAGTACACTGATGATTATTATCCCGAGGAGGGCCCCACCGATGACAGATACGCCAGGAAGGATTATCCTTATGCCAGTTGAAGACTGAAGATGTTATAATTAGATTTAATTTCAGTTGTTCTGTTAATCTTTTGTTAACGGGTACTTGGGCATTTGTTGTCTTCAGACCTGTTGTGATCCTGTGGACCATACTCTGATAGTTTGTAATAGTTAGCACTTTGTGCTATTTTCAGTTGATTACTGTTGCTTTTCTTTTGGACTAGTACTGCGTGGTGTGGATTATTAGTGACTTTCACCTGTCATTCCTTATGGACCCATAAAGGAAATTTATTTTTCTCTATTTATGCCGTTCCGGGGCGTGACAGGGTTTTTGGTATCAGAGCCTGAGTTTGGTACTCTAGGGGAGTGATACTGTCGTTCACCGATCATTCCACACCATCTGGTCCTAGTGTATTAAGATTCTTTGAGATGAGATATGAGTATAAGATAAGTTCGTCTTCCTGACGATAGATAGTTTCCTTTGCAGGATAGCATGGATCCGGAGTTTCACCTGTTTGTTACCGATGCTTATGGAGGACATATTATCCATGGAGATACCGTGGAGCCAGCTGACCCAGAGTTTTATCATGAGCGTGTGTGCCAGATAGCTAGTCGACATTTAGAGGAGGACATGTGGAGAGCGATTTATGTGACCAGGAGTACTCACCCGACCCAGATGCGCATGGATGCTTACCACTTAGCGAGAGTTGGCAGAGACATTTGCCAGGAGATGTTGCGACTAGTTTTGAGTAAGCCAGAGATGGATGAGATTGAGTTGAGAGCTATTGTAGCCGGTCCGCCAGAGCCCGTAGTTGCACCAGCAGCAGCAGCAGCAGCCCCACCATCACCAGTACCTGTCCCAGAGCCAGAGCCTGAGCCGATTGAGGATGAGCATCCCGATGAGGACATGAACGGAGATGGAGAGGAGGAGCCGATAGATGACGAGGACCCAGTAGAGGATGAGCATGCAGGTGATGATGAACCTGAGGATGACCCCGAGGAGCCAGAGTTTGAGCCAGAAGATCCAGTACCAGACCCAGAGGCTATTGAGGCAGACGTAGTAGTAGATGAGGAGGATGACCCCGAGGAGATAGTTGTGCCAGAGGTACCAGTTGTGCTTCAGATACCAGCCGGACCGATTATGCATATGGCAGCCATGGCCGATATGGCAGTAGGATGGATAGCTCAGATGATAGCACAGCCAGCAGATTTTGTTATGGGAGAGGTGGCTATAGCAGGAGCTCTTGACATAGCTGACGGTTTTGCTGCAGTAGCTGTTGATGTCGCTAACCAGGCGATAGTAGACGTGATGGAGGACGATGATGCAGAGATGATAGAGGATTGGGATATAGGAGTAGTAGTCGGAGATCTTGTCGCACCAGTTGAGGATGATCCACTCGAGGAGATGGATATGGACCCAGAGGACGAGGCACCACCATCAGGATCAGATGCTGACGACTTTTGAGTCAGGATCGGCAGGGTGTAGATTTTGTTAGTTTATATTAGGACATGTTGTCCACTAGATTTTTGGGAGCTTGAGAGATAGCTATTTGACCATAGCTTTGTATAGTATTAGCTGACTTTAGTTGTTGTAACTCTTGTCCCATATGGTACACAGTTTGATTAGTGTGTACTATACGGTACATCTTTTGATATATATATACGAGCAGTACTTTTGGTTATTGTTTGATTATTGCGTTGTGCTGTGTTGTTTAGTAGAATTGTTAGTCTAGCTGTTTCTTATTCTATCTTGAGTCCGTTTCTACGTGAAGACTTTCAGCTGATCCATATGTCGTTTGTAGGCGATACTCGTTATCATCATGGTAGGACCCTTGAGAAATCACCAAGCACGTAATGGAGCACCTATACCGGAAGGGATGGATCCGACGGGAATTTTCGAAGCATTTATGCAGAGGATGGAGCATGTGGGGGATACTTATAATCACTCCACCCACCAGAGACCTTTTGTACCCCCGCCACCAAGACAGACTGGAGATAAGCTGTTAGCAAATTTTCGTGGGCTACGTCCCGAAAAGTTTGATGGACTAACAGAACCATGGAAGGCAGAGCAATGGATAAGAGAGATGGAGTTAATATTTGGAGCATTGGAATGCAACGAACAAGAGAAACGTCGCCTTGCTACGTTTCAGCTCACCTATGCCGCCGCAGATTGGTGGGAAGCTGAGCAAGCCACTGTTGGGATCGATGCCGCTAGAGCTATGTCGTGGGAGACATTCAAAGGCAGATTTTTGGAGAAGTATTTTCCAGAAGATGAGAGAGATCAACAGGAAAGGAACTTTCTCAATTTGATCCAAGGAGGATGGAATGTACGGGAATACACAACACAGTTCGAGCGTTTATCCAGATTTGCTCAGCACATGATAGACACGCCGCAAAAGAAGGTTAAGAGATTTCACCAAGGACTGAACCCCCACCTTAGACATATGATGGTTGGTCATCTGAACCAGTCGTATGAGGAAATTGTTAGATTTGCTACAGGGTTAGAAAAGGATGCTAATCCAGTACAGCAACCCCAGACAAATCGACCTCAGTCGTCACGAGGGTTTCAACAGAGAAATTTCCATAATCGACCACCGAGAAATACCCAAGGATGGAGACCTCAGGAAAATTTTCAAGGAAACAAGAGAATCTGGGAAGGAACCAGGAAACCACAGCAGAGTTATAATCGACCTCAACAATATCGCCAGCAGGGGTCACAGCCACAGGCATTACTAACAGCCCCACCCAGCAATAGTGGAGGATGTTTTAACTGTGGAAAGCCAGGACATATTGCAAGGAACTGCACAGCCCATAGATCTAATCGCAGGCCAGATATCGTCTGTCGCAACTGCAACAAACCAGGGCACGTGAGCAAGGATTGTCGTGCGCCACGAGGAGGATACTACGGGGCACCAGTGCAAGGAATTCAAGGACCTCCTGATCAGACGAGGATGAACGCTATTATTCCAGAAGAAGCAGGCTTTAATGCTGATGAGCAGCAACATTTGGAAGGTACACTTGTACTCTTTCATAGTCCAGTTAAAGCTTTATTTGATACTGGAGCCGCACGTTCTTTTATTGCTGTTAAGATTGTGCGTCAGTTGGGTTTAGAACCCCAGACACTTGAGTCAACACTGAATGCTGTGTCACCATTAGGAGTGACAGTTAAGTTGAGTAAAGTGTGTAAAGATTGCCCTTTGACTTTGGGAGATAGGAATCTGCCAGCAGACTTAGTCGTTCTGTCGATGTCAGAATTTGATGTTATCCTAGGGATGGATTGGTTAACTAAGTACAGTGCCAATTTGGATTGCCCTACTAGGACGATTGTATTTCCAATACAAGGAAAGCCGACGATCAGATTTCATTGTCAACCGACAAGCGACCTGTTTCTTACGAGTAGTTTGGCTACGATCATTAGTACAAGTACGGAGCTTACGATGGATCAAATTCCTATTGCACGAGACTTTCAGGATGTATTTCAGGATATTAAAGGACTTCCACCGAAAAGAGAAATAGACTTCTGTATGGAATTAGTACCTGGTACATTGCCTATTTCTAAGACTCCATATAGGATGGCACCAACCGAGATGTTGGAATTGAAGAAGCAAGTTCAAGAACTCGAAGATCTAGGATTTGTTCGACCGAGTACATCACCTTGGGGAGCACCAGTTCTGTTTGTAAAGAAGAAGGACGGAACACTTCGACTCTGTATAGACTACAGGGAGTTGAACAAGGTTACGATTAAGAATAGATATCCGTTACCTCGAATAGATGATCTATTCGACCAGTTACAAGGATCTAGGATCTTTTCCAAAATCGATCTGCGTTCTGGATATCACCAGCTGTTAGTTCGATCAGAGGATGTATCGAAGACTGCATTCAGGACAAGATACGGGCATTACGAGTTTTTAGTTATGCCTTTTGGATTGACGAATGCGCCAGCAGTATTTATGGACTTGATGAATAGAGTATTCAGACTATATCTGGATAAGTTCATTATTGTGTTCATTGATGATATACTGATCTACTCAAAGACAGAAGAGGATCACAAGGAGCATTTACAGGTTGCCTTGCAAACACTTCGAGATAGTAAGTTGTATGCAAAGTTCAGCAAGTGTGAGTTTTGGCTACAGGAAGTCAAATTCTTGGGACACGTTATATCCCAGGAAGGTATTTCGGTAGACTCATCTAAGATTGATGCAGTCTTAAGCTGGAATAGACCGACGAATGCAACCGAAGTCAGAAGTTTCCTTGGTTTAGCAGGATATTACAGAAGATTTGTAGAAGGATTTTCCAAGATAGCAGGACCATTGACGAATTTAACAAGGAAGGAGACGAAGTATGAATGGACAGACAAGCATGAGGGTGCATTTCAGGAGTTAAAAGAAAGATTGACTTCTGCACCAGTACTCGCATTACCTAAGAGTGGAGAAAAGTACGTGATCTACAGTGATGCATCGTACCAAGGACTTGGATGTGTGCTTATGCAAGATGGAAATGTTATCGCATATGGATCAAGACAATTGAAGGTACATGAGAAGAATTATCCGACGCATGATCTGGAATTAGCAGCAATAGTGTTTGCATTGAAAATTTGGAGACACTATCTCTATGGAGAAAAGTTTGACTTATTTTCCGATCATAAGAGTCTGAAGTATTTGTTCTCTCAAAAGGAGTTGAATATGCGACAGTGGAGATGGATGGAGTTACTCAAAGACTATGACTTTTCTTTGCAATACCATCCCGGCAAAGCAAACGTAGTAGCAGATGCTTTGAGCCGTAAACCTCGATTAGTGATCGCTGCATTACTAATTAGAGAATGGAGAGCATTGGAAGAAATTGCTGAATTTGATCTTCAGCCAGTGGAGCCAATGAAAGGACAACATTTTGGATGTCTGATGGTACAACCGACTTTGATCAGTCGTATCATGGAGGCTCAACAGACAACAGAAGATTTGAAGTTATGGTTCGCCAAGATGTCAGCCAAGGAACCAGAAGTCTGGAGTATTAGTACCGACGGAGCCTTACGATGTAAAGGTAGACTCTGTGTACCTAATGAAGGAAATCTCCGGAAGGAAATATTGGATGAAGCACATAAGTCACGAACGACTATTCATCCCGGAAGTACGAAGATGTACAAAGACTTGAAGAGAAATTTTTGGTGGGAAGGAATGAAGAGAGATGTGGCAGAGTATGTAGCTCAGTGTCTTACTTGTAAACAAGTAAAGGCAGAACATCAGAGACCACCTGGATTGTTACAGCCGTTACCTATTCCTCAATGGAAATGGGAACACATAACCATGGATTTTGTGGTAGGATTGCCGAAGTCACAGCAGAATCACGATGCTATATGGGTAATCGTGGATCGACTTACTAAGACGGCACATTTTATTGCCTATAGCATGACATACTCAGTAGAACGTTTGAGCCGAATGTATCTACAACACGTTGTACGATTACATGGAGTGCCTGTATCTATTGTGTCAGACAGAGATTCGCGCTTTACTGCAGAATTTTGGAAGAGTCTCCAAACAGCGATGGGAACGACATTGAACTTGAGTTCAGCTTTTCATCCACAGACAGATGGACAGACGGAACGAGTTAATCAAGTGATGGAAGATATGTTACGAGCTTGTGTCATTGATTTTGAGAGTACTTGGGAGATACACTTACCTTTGATTGAGTTCGCCTATAATAATAGTTATCATTCGAGTATAGATATGGCGCCATTCGAAGCTTTGTATGGAAGACCTTGCCGATCGCCGCTATGTTGGACCGAAGTCGGAGATAGTCAACTTCTTGGGCCAGAGATGGTACGAGAAACCAGTGAGAAGATTCAAGTTGTACGTGAGAAGATGAAGACAGCCCAGACCAGATACAAGAGTTATGCTGACAAGCGACGCAAAGACTTGGAGTTTGCAATTGGAGATCACGTATTACTCAAGGTTTCACCTGTTCGAGGAATCGTCAGATTTGGTCAGAAAAGGGGCAAGTTATCGCCACGTTTCATCGGACCATTCGAGATTCTGGAGCGTGTTGGAAAAGTTGCTTATCGCCTTGCGTTGCCACCAAAGATGTCAGGAGTGCACAACGTTTTTCACATCAGTATGTTGAGGAAGTGTGTTCACAACCCAGCGCACGAGATCAACTTTGAGGATATCGAAGTCAACAGCGACGTTACGTTCAATGAAGGACCTGTTCGTATTCTAGATCGAGGAATCAAGAAACTCAGGAACAAAGAGATTCCGTTAGTCAAGATTCAGTGGAAACATCATGATGAAGGAGAAGCTTCGTGGGAACTAGAGTCAGAGATGCGCGAGAAGTTTTCGTTTTTATTTTAGACCTTGTTGCTTTTGATTTCGAGGACGAAATCTTTTGTTGAGTGGTGGATGATGTAATACCCTGTATTTCGGTATATTAATAAAACCTGGTATTTCATTTCTATACTCGTATAAACTTTCTCTTCCTTTTGGTGAATTTTGATACCAATCGATTGACATATTCCCAATCGATTGACACTTTTCTGATACCAATCGATTGATAAGTCATCCCAATCGATTTTCATTCAACCGACTAAAAGTGATGACGTGTCAACATTTCCAATCGATTGCCATTCATCCCAATCGATTGACATTATTTCCAATCGATTGACTACAAATATCTGTTACCAATCGATTGACTGGTGTCTCAATCGATTGACATAACCTGAGAAATGTTTTCTTCTTTCCTTCAGCTTTAAACGCGTGGCACTCCCATACCCCTATATATACTCGTCCATTTGTGGCCTTGGGTCACTTTGGCAGCTTGAGAGAGAGATATATACCTCTTGTGAGATATATACACATACATATACATATATCTATATCTATACATATATACACTCCACACACACACTCACTGCCGTGGCAGCTGGGAGGAAGGAGAAGAAGCAGAAAGAAGAAGAAAGAAGAAGGAGGAGACAGAGAGAGGGCTGGACAGAGAAGAGGAAAAAGAGAGAGAGAGTTTGAAGTTTTCAAACTTAAACACACCCAAACGCACCCTAAGTGAGTTCTAACTCACTTGGTCCCTTTATATGAAGTTTATATAAGCTATTATGATGTTTAGATGGGTTACATGCATGTAGTGCACGTTTATATATGCTATTTTTACAATCTGCTGGAGAAGACGTAGTTCCAATCGATTGACATAAATCTCAATCGATTGACATCAGTTGCATCCCAATCGATTGAATAGGATTTCAATCGATTGACATTGTTCCAATCGATTGACATGTTTCTCAATCGATTGACATAACTTTTGTTCCAATCGATTGAACTTTTGTTCCAATCGATTGACATGATCAGTACATGGATTCTTTTGCCCGTTTATTTTATAAGAGGTTTAGTTGTTCGATTTCTGATTCGGGAATTCCATTATGCGATTATGGGGTAGACAGGAGTAATGTGACACCAAAGATTTATGGATAATGAATAAAAAGTAATATGAAGACGTGGGTTGACGTGTTGTTCCTGATATGAGTTCGATATCCGTTTCTTTTAATCCGAGTAGTCAAGCCACATTGGGAATTGTCATGTGTCGATGTTAGAATGGAACGTAAGTAGGTTTGGTAAGTTCCGGGAATGGTACGTGGATGGATGATTGGTCATAATATGCTCTTAAAAGCGGTGAACCGGACCATGGTTCTTAAAAGCGGTGAGCTGGACCAAGAAGTCTTAAGATAGACTGGATGATCTATGATATGCTCTTAAAAGCGGTGAACCGGACCATGGTTCTCAAAAGCGGTGAGCTGGGATCACTAGTAGATGACGTTGAGTCGTGGCAATAGATTGATATGCCTTGTTCGAAACGTTATATCCCTGAAATGCGGTGAACAGGACCATTGTTCTTAAAAGCTGGGGACAGACTGACGTGGAGTCCATGACATGCGGTGAGCTGTTCATATGCTCTTAAAAGCGATGGACAGAATAAGGGTGTATCCCTAGAGTTAAACGATTGAGTCTGTTCATGATATCAGAGTCTGTTGAGTTCGGTATTTGAGTAACAAGACGATAAGGGTCGGTTTACAAGAATGAATAGAGGAACAAGATAATGTTATTTTTTATAATAAGATGTTAACTCGTGTTTTTATAAGCTTGTGTTTACTTCAGATAATTGGTACCTCGTTAGTTTATGCTCACTCAGCTCTCAGTAAGCTGACGGCCTTTTATTGCCTGGACATTCCCCGTCCAGAATATCCTGCCCCTTATTCTGCAGGTAAGGACCAGTACACTGATGACTATTATCCAGAGGAGGGCCCCACCGATGACAGATACGCCACGAAGGATTATCCTTATGCCAGTTGAAGACTGAAGATGTTATAATTAGATTTAATTTCAGTTGTTCTGTTAATCTTTTATTAACGGGTACTTGGGCATTTGTTGTCTTCAGACCTGTTGTGATCCTGTGGACCATACTCTGATAGTTTGTAATAGTTAGCACTTTGTGCTATTTTCAGTTGATTACTGTTGCTTTTCTTTTGGACTAGTACTGCGTGGTGTGGATTATTAGTGACTTTCACCTGTCATTCCTTATGGACCCATAAAGGAAATTTATTTTTCTCTATTTATGCCGTTCCGGGGCGTGACAAACCCACAGGGATTGGTTAACTATAGCGACTTAATTTTAAAACCTAACTTTAGTTAATTATGAAAACGGATTTTGATTTGATTTTAATTAAACTAATAACAATAAAACTAAATCTAAACTATGAAAGCAATTAAAAGTGTTTTAAATAATGTTTAAGGGAACCTAGGATTGCAAATCCACCACTAGCTTCATAATAGGAATATTTATGAATTACTTTAGCTTATTATGTTGGATGATAATGGGGAATTGTAGCTACAAGCCCAATTCCTCCGACAAGAAGATAATCATGGTTCAAGCACCAACATAATCCATCTTCGGTTAGCACGAATTATCTCGCACTAAACTAGAGTTGCGATCTAATCCGTCTAACCTAGGCATGGACTATTCGGATACTCGATAGCACAAATCAATAACGCACCATCACATGTAAACAATCTAAACAAGCACAACAAGCATAGATCGTTGAGCACATCACAATCAAAATAGATCTAAGACAAGAATAAATTCTGAAAGTAATGATTTAATCACTAGAAGTACGATTTATTTATAAAAATCCTCTAAACATGTGACTGTCATCCATACATAATAAAACTAAAATAAAAACATAAATAAAACCATATTACTCGTCTAGGGCTTCATTGAAACCCTAGATCTATGATCTAGCCGTCCATGGAAGTGATGGATGGCAAGTAGTTGATGGAGGAGGCCATGGAAACCCTTGGTCTTCTTCTTCTTCTCCTTGCTTCCCTCCCTTCAATGGCTGGAAGTATGGTTGTAGAATATGTGTATAATAATTGCCAATAATGTCTAACCCTTTAATTGTAATAAAATGGGGTATATATAGATTTACAACAAGTTTTGGAAGCCTTCCTAATCTGAAACGGACTGAAACTGATATAATTTACAGTCTAGACATCATTCAGCAGTTTTGTTTGCACAGGAGTCTTCAGTATACTGAAATACGCATAATTGGTTTTTATACATATCGCGCGAGCGGTCCGCGCGAGCGCGACATTTGATACCTCGCGCGAGCGAATTGCGCGAGCGATTTCTGGACTTCCGCGCGAGCGGATCGCGCGGGCGACTTCTAGGTTTTCGCGCGAGCGGATCGCGCACGCGATGTTGATTTTTCAGCTTCTTCTATTCTGCTTTTTCACCTTGTTTAGCCTGATATACTTGATTTCCTCCAAAACCTGTCAAAAACTAGAAAACGAAGTAAAAATATACAAAAACAGGATAAAAAGGAACTAACAGATGCTCGCTAAGGCGTATAAATAGGATTTGTTCTCTTCCAATCACTTCTCCAGCAATGTAAATTTTGATTATATCCTGAATGTCCATCCATCATTGACATAATTGAATACCCTGCAGATCTATCAACTAGAAGATCTATAATTGGCATAGGATATTCATCTTTTGGTGTGACTAAGTTTAGATTTCTATAATCAATACACACTCTCAGCTTACCATTATTTTTAATCACTGGGACAACATTGGATTCCCATTTAACATACCTGGCTGTTCTGATAAAGCCATCTTTAAGGAGTCTCTCAATCTCTTCTTTGATCTTTAAAGTAACTTCAAGAGTCTTCCTTCGAGGTAACTGCTTGACTGGCTTATACCCTTCTTTGATTGGTAACTAGTGCTCTACCAAGTCTCTGTCCAATCCTAGAAGCTCATCATAGTCCCACGCAAAACAATCCTTGAACTCCCTTAGTAATTCGACTAGTCTATCTTGGGTATATTTAGGTAATCGAGCACATATATAAGTTACTTTTTTTGTTTTCCCTACTACCCAGATTAATTTCAACTACAGAATCTTGAGAGTCTACTTCCAATTCTATTTCAACTACAACATCTTTAAGGATTTGTTTTTCCATTACCATCCTGCTCAAGGATGTAATCTGCCCAAACCATTTTCTATAAAAACTAGTTGGATGGTATCACACCCCAACATAGTAAAGTAGGGAAAAATTAAAATTTTCACCTTTGGACACGTAGATACGTGACTGGTTTAAGGATCGTGTGCTTGTCCATGCAAGAAATAACCAAGATAAAAGTAATAGACAATAACTGAAGCAGTAATAATAAGCATGGTGGTTCTAGGTTTATATAATATTAAACATCATCAGAGTCTTAAATATGTTATTACAAGCCACAGAAATGAAAAGGAAAGATAATATTATCCTGGGCATAAAGCCCTACAACACAGTAATAATGATAACATCGGCATCTAGTGCCTCAACTAATAACAAAAGAACATAAAGAGTAAGTCTTCATTTCCATCCGCTAGCTAGCAAACCCATAGCCTTCCTCGGCGTACTCCTTGTCTAGAAAATCTGCCTCTGCAAGATCTGGACATTTGATTGTCCAGAACATAAAAGTTGTCAGCTTTACTGCAAGCTGAGTGAGTAAACCTACTACACTGAACGGGCTCAAAAAACACTTGTAATCCGTTAAGAAAGTAAAATGCTCCATTTTCTATTCTTTAATAAAAACATATCTTTAAATCTTGATTATACTAATCTCAAGGTAATGCATGCGTTACGAAACGTTCAATGATAAATTATTCGAATCTTTGAAACACAACTGACATTGATTAACTGATCACTATGGACTATCGGTCCAATCTTTACAAACTCAACACTTTAGTTTGAACCACAAGTTCAATCTTTACGACTCGACTCTTTGGATCACCGATCCAATCTTTGGACTATATGCCCACTCTATCTCAAACACGACTCTTTGCATGCATCTGGCATAAGTGTCGTTAACCTACAATATTGCCACTTTTTGGTCATGGGTTACCATCTTGTCATCGAGCCCAATGGCTAATTGACATTTATTTTCTTGTCATCGTGCCCAAATGGCTAATTGACATGTGCCTAATGGCCTCATTACTTGGTAATCCCAATCTTATTCCATTCGGCCTTGGTTAATTCGTCATCTTGCCCAAACTGGCCACTTGCTTGATGTCAGCCTATCGGCTATTAACCATCTCAACAACTGAACCCAAAATCTTTACTCTTTCTTGAACTAACCAAGCAAACGAACAACACGCAAGGAATAGACCAATGGAAATGAACATCTTGTTATTAACATTTTTGCATTATTCGCATTTTTAACAACTAACGCGCATGGAACAAAACATTAAAGCACATTATTCTCGAGTTCACGTACTTAAGTATGTTATATTACTGTTCTCGTTGCTCTCATACATCGTCCGCATAAGTTCTGTCGGTTAATCATAATATCAAGTTAAGAAAACATCTACTCCTTATCCTTATAAAAGGTATACATTAGTAAGGTACTACTCCAATAACATAAGGTATAGCTTATAGCAAGCACACGCAAGCATATACATATATCCAATACAACCTAAGGTACAACTATCACAGCTCATGGTACAACTATCATAGCTCATGGTATAACCAACCTTAACATAACTCTTTATATATATATAACAAATCATCCTTACAAATACTGCCTAGATGGAGCGCTCAAAACCCTCGACGGCTTGCACTTGGCCTGTTCAGTAAGTTCGAACACTCAGGTTCAACAATTTCAAAATAGTGACAGTTTTAGCAACTCATATATAGCTTTGATCTCTATGCAAGTTACATGCATGGCTCTAGATTATTAATGTAACTTTATAAAACATGTTAATGAGTGAGTATAAGAACTTATTTAAGATCTAGATGATCTAGATGAAGAAATATGACAGAAATGTGTGTATATGTACTTGAACTTCAAGAACTATTCAAACATCATCTTGGATCTTCATGGATGTCACATGCATGGGTCTAGATTATGAATTAACCTTAAGAAAACATACTTATGAGTGAGTAAGTATACTCACAAGGATCTAGATGTTGATCTAGAACTAGGATGATGAAGAATATGTGTGGGACCTTCAAGAAATCCAAGTACAAGCTCCAAGTTCACTTCAAAGCATGATCAAGGCCTTGATCCTCCTCTAACTTCTTGAACTTCACTCCAAGACTTCATAGAAGATATGATACAAGTGTTTTCATGTGTAGATTAGGAAATGGAAGACATACAAGCATGTTTGAGTGTGTGTTTGTGTATGGAATATGGTTAGACTCACAAACTCTCTCTCTCTCTCTCTCAAAGGAGCTCTCCATTTTCTGAGTTTTTACGCCCAAAATTCTGAGAAATGCATGGTATTTATAGACTTTATGAGACTCAGGGGCAAAACTATCATTTTACCCCTTTTAAGGTCGAGTGATCTGGCGCCTCAAACGCTCGGGGCTCCTGGTTCAGCAACCCCTCTATTATTTTAAGAGTTCAACGATTAAGGAATAAATATTCATAATAACTATCATCGAAACTCATTCATAAATAATCGTAACATACATATATGGTTAGGAAAATACAAAAATATATTCATATATAGATAAATATAGGTAAAAGAGCTGGTGTTACAAATGGTCTCATCCACTTCCTTCATGTCATATAGGGCTTGATCCTTTAAATGTTGTTTTCTTCACATAGTCCAAATAGACAAAATTGAGATCTTCCCAATCCTGCACTGGGGTATCATTAGATGATTCCTTAATGTCCAAAGGGCACATACCCCCTTGATAATACTATGCCTCTGCACAATTCGAACTTGCATGAAAAGGTAGAGCATCAGCCTCAACCGTTTCTACATTTCCATCATCTTTCAAGAGTAGAAGTTTCTCTAGATCATCTACCTTCGATGCCTTGTCTTCTTCATCATCTTCAACCATTTTTTGGTTCTCTTTGGCCTCAAGGTTATTGGAAGAGTGAAGGCAGTATTGACTTCCATTGGTACTGAAAATTAACCAAATTGTATATGGGAAATCTCTTCTTGAATCCTTTGTGAAGCCCTTTTGAGTATCTTGACATGTTTCTTCATTTCCCAAACTATGGGATTCTCCAATGGTGACATCTTCATCATCAAAACTCATGGCCTTTTCTAACTCTTTGAACTTGAGTTTGATAGTACTCTCTTCTGAAGTAGTACCACCATTAGTGTCATTTCCTTTGTTGAACCTTGGATTCATCTTCGAATTTGCTGAAGGTTCCTTGTCTATCTTCTCACTTTTCATTTGTGAGAATTCTTTCCAAAATGTAAATTTTCTTTGGATTTTCCTTTGTTGAGTTCGATTGATATTCGAAACCAGATTTTGGTTCTTGTTCTTTGGATTTTGAAGAACATACTAATGATTTGAATCAACCAAAGGAGGCTTGATCATTTTGAGCTTAGGCTCAGATTATGCTTTTTTCTTAAACATATGTTTCACCCTTTCATCTTGGAATACAAACCAATTAGGTATACCACGTACTAGAGAAGACATACCTAGTTCAAGAGGTTCTGACATCTTCTTAGCAGGCACAAGTGGTATAACTTTTTTTTAAAGAAAATATAAAAGTCCCTAACCAATACTGATTTTGAATTTATTCTGTAGATGTTCCACGTGCCATGGGTGCGACAGCCTTTTCAGTGGTTCCAACATCTTGGGTGGCATAACTGCAGGTTCCATCATATGATATTTCATTTTTTGTTTTGTCCCAAAGGCTACTTGCTGCCTCTTGGTTCAGGTCTCGATTTAGGCCTAATATATTGCATGCTCTTATTAGGCCTATAAAATGGGTTTGCCATCTTATTCCTCTAGTAATACCCCTTATAATTAGGAGTAATACCCTTATAATTAGGAGAAAACCTCGAATACCCAGTGACCATTGGACCAGTAGCCATTGAGGTTTGATAAATTGGTCCTCGAAATTGTCCTTTTTTCACATGCATCATTGGCTAAGGCAACATGCTAGTTGAAGACGTTGGCTATGCCATCAAACCCTGTTCTTTAGTCTTATTTTCCTTTACATCTCTTTTCTTACACATATCAGTGTATTCTTCTCCATATCTGATACACAATTGTGTGAGAATCTTTGTATCACAACTTAGCCCCACAGATTTGTGTTAGCCAGTTTTTCCAGTTTCTTTGTATGCTTTGCTTCATTCATTTTCTCCCTTTGCTTGATCTTTGACATAAGGAACTTAGTAGTCTCAGATGTTGAAGCCTAAACCATGTTTATGGATACTTCATGCACTGCTGGGAATAGATCTTCATCAATCCCAATTGCTTGCTTATCTTGTTGAGGGAACTTTAACTTCCCTTTCTTGATCAACTCTCGGATCTTGTCTCGAAACACAACACACTTGTTAGTAGGGTGTGTCCAAGTATTATTCCATTTACAATATTTCTTATCTTTCATTTCTTCGGAAGAAGGTAATTTAACATCATCAGGCAATCTTATAACTTTATCCTCTAAGAGATGATCAAAAATTTCATCCGCTTTATAAATATCAAAAGAATATCTCTTGGAAGATCCTTTTGCGTTATAAGACTCAGTAGATACATTCTTTTTCACTAAACTCTTGCAAGTGAAAGGTTCATTCCCTATTATTTGAGCAGCATCTATCTCATAATTAGGGTCTTTGTATTAAGTTTTGAGTGAAGAATCATTTCTTTCACTCTCTTCTTCTAAAAGAGCTTCATACCTAGAGACTCGAGTAGTTAATTCTATTAAATCTCTAAATTCCATGACATAGAATTTCTTCCTAAGTCTAAATTCGAGACCATTTTGTGCTAATTTCACAAATTCAGGTTCTAGAAAAATAATTTTGCATTTTGTTCTTGCTTTATTAAACCTATTTATAAATTGTTTTGCTTTCTTATCAGGCTTTTGGCTTAACCTAGCCAAGCTATTGAGACTTCTGGTTCAGTTTGAAAAAACTGGGCATGGAATAGATCTTCCATTTGAGCCCAAATTTGGACGGAGTTTGGTGCTTAATTGATAAACCAAGTAAAGGTTGTGTCAATTAACGAATTAGTAAACATCCCGAGTTTGAGAAATTCATTTGAGGCAGCATTAGCACACTGACTTGTAAACTTTGCAATGTGTTCAACTATGGATTGGCTTCCATCACCAGAATCCAAGGTGAATGTAGGGAACTTGAAACTTCAAGGATGTTCAGTTCTACCTATCCAATCAGGAAAAGGCTTTCTATATACAGGAGGGCACCCCTAGCAATAGGCCCACATATCTCATGAATGAGATTGATTAGATAATTTCTTTCAACCAAATTTGGTTGTTGTTGAACTGGCTGTCCCACAGGTGGAGCAATAGGTGGGGCAACATGTGGTGATTAAAAGTTTTCTACCCTTCTGTAGGGTTCATTAACAACCCTTCTACCATATCCCAACTCAGGTTCGAACACAGGATTGTTATTCACCCTCCTGTTCTGACCAATGTTAGTGTCACGCCTCAGAACCGCACATATGATTCTAGGACACGTGCCACGCCACCAAGGCACGTCCCTTGTCATTAGAGTTTCATAAAAATACATTAGTAAAAGCTTTGACTCATGAACTCAACACATTTCAATATTTTTAAAAAGATTTTATAAACACACACCCTAACAAAGCACTTTTTTGAAAGTAACACTTTTACTGCTCAAAAGGGTTCCAAAGGTACCCCCATGTTTAATTAGAAGTAAAAAAGAACACCCGAAGTGGTAAAACCAAAAGAGGATCAAAGGGTTTTTTACAAGTCGAACTGCCCCTTTCTACCGATCGAATGATCCCCTGGTAGAATCCCACCCTGCTGTAGAATTTTGCCTAGAGATTATCCAACCACTTCAAGTTTACACAACTTTAAAACATACAAAGCATCAAGTTCAATTCAAAAACATGTAAAAACATTCCCGAATCAAATTCGTGGACATCATGAATTCATAACAACCATTAAAACCAATTAAAGAGAGTTTGGATACAACCTTTCTTTCAATTTGAACTCTTGGAATAAACTCCGAGTTCGTCGCCCCAAACCAAACCAAATAAGCTCATAAGAGTAGTAACATCCCCAGTACTAAACCAACTAACATAATCCATATATTACACAAGTCAAGAAGACCAAATATACATAACCTTCCCAAAATAGCTTACATAATCTTAAGTTACTCAACAACTTTAACTTGTCATGATTTAGAAGTCTAGTTATGAACAAGTCAAACCAAGATTCAAACTTACCTAACCATATTACAAGTTTAAGAATAGAATGCAAAGTTAACTACATTAGCTACGACCACTCCCAAGTCCCACGTTTCCTTGCCCAATCCATTTTCATCTCTTCCTTGATCCATCTCCTTGCTCACCTACAATAGTTATTTAACAACCACTACACTATATACGCTATGTGCTTGTGAATTGTCAACATGAATAACAAATATGCTCAATTTCTTCTTTTACACATAACTATGGTCTCCAGGAACCCAAGTACCGGCCACCCTTTCACACTAGTCCATGACTACTCCATTAGTCTGCGCGACTAACTGAGACCCACGCCTCTTTTTTCCAGATAGATAACCTCATGGCCGATTTGGCACCTAATCCCATTCTCAATGTAAGTACAAGTTTCCCTTCGTCTCATTTAGACAACTCGACATGCTTAATTATTCATTTCACCTTAAATTTCATAGATTATACATGAACTACCAAAACTACTCAAAACATGCGAATTAAGCTAATTAGACATGCTTAGCATTACAAAGATAATCCCAAACATCCAATTATTCAAATTCCATAATTATTGTCACTCACTCTTGGTGTTCACTCCAATATGTAGAATTTAGACCCTAGTCAATTCCAGGTATAATTCCTGTACAAAATTTACAAGTTATGAGCTAAGCCCCCAAATTGGGTCGTCAAAAAACTCTCATGCCCCGGAGTAGCAAAAATAGAGAAAAATAAATTTCCTTTTTTGGGTCCATAGGGAATGACTGGTGAAAGTCACTAATTTGACCACACCACACAGTCAAGCTAACAAATAGTAACAAGAGTCGTAATAAAATCGACAGGAATATATTACAAAAGTTCTAGCTATTATAATATCATCAGAGTGCGCTATAGGAATTATAAAAGGTTTGGAAGCAACATATGCCCAAGTGTAGACACCCCGATTTTGACCAACAGTCGAATCCAAGGGTTGATTACCTCTGAAACCGATGACGATAAAGTCCGACAGAAATTCAAAAGTCTTCAAGGTGATTCAAGCTCTTCGGAAGGTTGTTCAGTATCGAAAAAAATTTCAGAGAAAGAAAAGACCAGGTGGTCAGGGAAATTCGGATGTAAAATACGTATAAGAATTTTTTTTAAAAAAAGTAGTTTGAAAATTTTTGGTTTGAAGTATTTCAAGAAAACTCTTTGAAAAGAAAATGAAAAAGAAAAGAAAAGAAAACAATATATATAATGATCTATATATATAAATACAGAAGACAAGGTGACAGAAAACTCACTAAGTGTTGCAGACAACTCAGTGAGTGTCATCCACTGTAACAGATTGTTTTTTTTTAATACGCATTGAACAAACAAAAATGCCATTACACATGGGTTCTTACCCCAAATTTACTGAATTAACCTCTCAAGGTTGGTCTATATAAGGAGATATATACCTCTATTACAAGGGGGATTTTGGAGACAAAAATTGGAGAGAAAATTAGAGACAATTTTGAGGTTAAGAGATAGAGAGAATTGAGAAAGAATATTTGAAGGAAACCATTAGAGGAACTTGAAGAACTTGATGGAGAGCTTGAAGGCTTTGAAGATCTTCATCAAAATAAGAGAAAATCTGAGGATTTTTGGAGGTAATCCACAAATTCTAATTAGTTTTAGTCTAAATTCAATCACAATTCATAGAATTCTAGGATCTCTTACGCAATTTTCAGAACGTCTCTTCCCACCACATTTCATCACACACCACTTGAATTGTGATTGAATTCTCATCTATTTGTTGTTTTGGATCTAGTTGATCATGAGTTGAGTTTTGAAATAAGGTTCTTAAAAGAAAATTTTCTTTGGATAATCTATTGACTTAGATTTTAATTCTCTTTGTTTATGTCCTTCTTTTGAGATTCTAGAGATCTTTAATATCTCACTTGAACTCTCTAATTTGGATCCTTTAATTTTCTGTAAATTTATGATTTACATGGGAATGAAAGTTGGTCTTAGTTATATTTATACACAATTGGTGGATCCAAGTCCATGTTCATGATTTGGGTCTTCCATTTTAAAGTTTCTTGGAATTCTCTCCATATTCCATTGAGATTCATGTGAATTAAGCATATTTAGTCTCCAATGACCAATAATTTGGGAGGACAGGTAATCAAATTAAGTCCTAATCCCTCAAGGATCATTAACTTGATAGAGGAATTAGGCCTAAGAGGAGCCAATTTGCATGGCTTGATGATTTGGGTTCAACAAAGAAATGACAATTCAACAATGGTGCAGTGATTCCAACGATGATCTAAGATCAAAGATTTTTAGTTAAATCATGATCCAGAAATTGGATGAGACTAATTAGAATCTGTCCTTAATTCATAGATGTATCACTGCAATTTTTGTTTTGATGAGATTCCATGTTTAACATGGCTTGGTTATAGGTTTTGCAACCCAATTACTCTCTGTCAAAAATTTCAAAACAGAAACTTCTTTTTAAAATGAATGGATCAGAGCCTTAAATGAGCATTTTAGCTTCAAGTAATTTTTTCCATGAAGTTAAATGTGTTAATAAGATCCCCTAAAAATATTGAAGAGATCTGATTCATTTACTATTTGTAAAAAATAACACAAGATCTCTGGACAGAGTGTTTATAAATTTTGAGTAGTGTCTGGTCATGGTCTAATTTCCAGAGATTGGACTGTTTGATTCTTGATTTTCTTTTTGAATTAGACACTAGACTTATGGAGACACCTTGCGTTCAAAAAGCATTAAGATCAAGCCATGGGAACTATGACTTTTCTATTTTTTATTATTTGGTTTCACCTCTGTAAATTCTGAATTCTGTGATAGATTTGATGAACTTAACCAACAATGATCCAAATAATATTTCTATGACATAAGACTTGAAACATATCTTAAATGAAGTTGATTAAGTTTAAATCCAGAGGCTTAAAGTTCCAAATCAAGGAATAATTCATGTCTTGTTCATATTCATGCATTCATAATCGTCATGTATGATAGTGGTAATTATATCTTAGGGCATTGATAAGTTTGTATAAGTAACTTGTGAATTGGTTGAACTCATGTCATGAATCCCTTTTAATCAGGTTGAGATTATATCATTTCTATATCGACATTACATTGGGTCCTAGTTAAGACATGTATATCTATAGGAATGATGTGATTAAATGAGTTAGAAGGAATTCATGATTTCGCCATCCTTCCCATTTTGTTAGATTTAGGTTAAAGTTTGGTATAGCAATTAGGATTTGATACTCTATTGTATTTAAAGCATATGGACTAATCTTGTTTTGTAGCGCACCTGAGGTGAACCTCTCTATCTTTCCTCTAGTTTATTTTGTTTCATTCCTTTGATTTTATTGATTTTCGAATTCATGCGTGACACCTTAGATTGGGGTTTGCCTTATGTATATATATATGTGTTAGACACCTTTTGTTAGGTTTTTCTATCTATTCATATGCATTGCATGTTTCCTTTCGCAGTTGGATCCCAGGTAAGTTCCTTTGTTCCTTATTGTATATCATTTTGCTTGTTATTTGAACTATGTGATTTTGTATGCCATTTTATCATTAGCAATCTTGCACCCCTTTCGATATGCTTTTAGAATGTATATATATGTACTAGTTGAGAGCATGCTTAGATTAATAGTTCGATTAAAAAGGATGTTGGGTAGAGGCCTACCACGAGATAGGATGAGAGGGGGGTGTTTTAGTCCGCCGGCCTCCTTCCCCTCTCGTTCCATAATCCCCGGACCTCGAAATCTCTTGTTTCCAAAATATTAGTTTGCTTTTAAAATGGTTTCTTAACTTTCCTTTAAAAATTAAGTGGCGACTCATATTTGAATTTTAAAAAGTTAAAATATGACTATCTGTGATATCCACACCAGGTACCAATTATAAAAGTTCTGCAGAAATATAAAACTAAGTATCCATCTTCATCTTTAGCTGGCATAGATGTAATAGTCAACGTAGTAGTCTTGTTTATCCTCGCCTCCTTCTCCAGCACCATCCTCACCATAGCCCTCTTCCATATAGTAACCATCCTGATAGTAATCGTCACCTGCATGGTTAGGAACAAGGTAGTCTGGACAGCGTATGTCCAGGCATAAACGCCGTGAACTTAATGAAAGATGAGTGAATACCAACTAACACAGTATCATATCATAGGTATATTGATTACCAGCTATGCACGACATAACATATAGTTCTACTAGTAGTATCTTTCTCTTTATTCCAAACTCATTAATCGATTACACACATCTTTTATACAAGAACCCATACGTCTAACTAATGATAAACAAACCAGATTGTAGTACTCCTGGATATACCAATGCTCTGTCTACCATATTAAGAATGCATGTTCCCAGTTCACCGCAAGTCACATACACATTCGTCTGTCTACCACATTCGAGAATACATATTCCTAGTTCACCGTAAGTCATAGACACATTCGTCATCTACCGCATTGATAGATATTACGTCAGTCCATTCCCCGCTTTTAACGGCATATGAACGGTCCTCCGTATATCAAGGATTTAACGCTTTGAGCAACAATACATCAATTATATTGCCACGACTTATCGACATCTACATATTTCTCAGCCACTACATGTCATAGACACATTCGTTTGTCTACCACGTTAGAGAATACATATATCCTGTAACTGTACCAGAACTTAATAAACCTACTTATTGTTTGTACTACTACTGATACTTGACACTCACATGTGGCCTGACTACTCTGATTGAAATGAATGGATTAACAAACTCGATTAGAAGCAGTCATTATCAACGTCCGATCCCAAATATGTTACTCAAAAAGCCCTCATGTTACTCTGTCCCATTGTCTCTTCATTCAACATTATCGTATAATGAAAGCATGCGATGATATAACAACTAAGGAATATGCATGATAAACAAAAAAAGAAGCAACCATGTACTGTGATGTTCAATCGATTAAAGTCATTTCAATCGAATTGAAGTGAAGGTGGTTTCGATCGATTGAAGTAAGTTCGATCAATTGAAGAAATAAAGTTCAATCGATTGAAGAATTATCGATCAATTGAAACTACGCATTTTTGATCGATTGAAGTAAGTTCAATCGCTTGAAAGTTTTCTTCTCTAGGAGACTGGACAGTGAACGTCCAAAATTGTTAGGGCATGGTTGGGTCCATTCTTTTACGTCCAAAACTTGCAAAACAATACACTAAGGCTACCGATTGAGTTTAGAACTCACTAAAAGTGCTAAGGACACGTTTGGCAAATCTCCAAGCTTTGTGGCCTTCAATGGTTTCCTCTCTCTCCTTTGTCTCAATCTCTCTCCATGTCCCCTTTTTCTCTTCTTCTTCTCCTTCTTCAGCTCTTCTTCTTTCTCTCTCTTGGACAGAATATGTATATATATAAAGTGTATGTGTATGTTTATATATAGATGTGTATGTTTATAAACACAACCTCTCTTTCTCTTTCTAAACTCTCTGATTTTCAACTACCCAAACCCACATGAAATACACTCATATATATATAGGGAAAGGTGAGGTGCAAGGTGGCATTCTAGCGCACAAATTGGGATAAGATTTTTGAAATTTTCAATAGATTGAACACAGTTCGGCTAGGTTTGATCGATTAAAAATAGTTCGATTGATTGGGAGGGTGAACACATCATAAATTCTTATCGGTAGGGTTTCGATCGCTTGAAAAGGGTTAGATTGATTGAACAAAGAAATTCTTGATCACTTTAAACAACTTCGATCGATTGAAAGTGAAAACTCAAGTATGGTAAAGGCAAGTATGTAGAATCTCATGGTTTATTATATACCAAAAATACAGGGTAGTACATCACCTACCACTTATTAAAAGATTTTGTCCTTGAAATCTAAAGTAGTTGAGTTAAAACAAAAATGAAAATTTATCTCGCATCTCTGACTCTAGCTCCATCGAAGCTTTGCCTTCATCATGGTGCTTCCACTGAATCTTCACTAGCGGAATCTCTTTATTCCTGAGCTTCCTGATCCCATGGACTAGGATCCGCACTGGTCCTTCGTTGAACATGACGTTGTCGTTGACTTCAATGTCTTCGAAGTTGATCGCCTATGCTGGGTTATGGGCACACTTTCTCAGCATGCTGATGTGGAAAAAGTTGTGCACTTCTGATATCTTTAGTGGTAATGCGAGTCGATAAACAACCTTTCCTACACGCTCCACGATCTCGAATGGTCCAATGAATTGTGGCGATAGCTTGCCTCTCTTCTGACCAAATCTGATGAAGCATCAGATAGGTGAAACTTTGAGCATCACATGATCTCCAATTGTAAATTCCAAGTCTTTGCGTCGCTTGTCAATAAAGCTTTTGTATCGGTCTGAGCTATTTTTTTCTTCTCATGTATGACTTGAATCTTCTCGTTGGTTTCTAGTACCATTTTTGGTCCAAGAAGTTGAGTGTCTCCGACTTCAGCCCAACATAGCGGCTATCAGTAAGGTCTTCCATACATAGCTTTAAATGGCGCCATTCCTATGCTCGTGGTAGCTATTATTTTAGGCGAACTTGATCAAAGGTAGGTATTTCTCCCAATCACTCTCAAAATTGATAACGCAAGCACGTAGCATGTCTTCCATTACTTGATTGACTCGTTCAGTGTGCCCGTCGGTCTGCGGATGAAAAGCTAAACCCAAGTTCAGTGTTATTCCCATTGTTGTTTGGAGACTCTTCCAAAATTCTATAGTAAAATACGAATCTAGATTTGACGCGATAGAAATAGGTACGCAGTGCAGTCATACAATGTGTTGTAGATACATTCGGCTCAACCATTCTACTGGATACGTCATACTATAGACAATAACATGCGCTGTCTTCGTAAGTCGAACTATAATTACCCAAATAGCGTTGTAGTTTTGCTGAGACTTCGGCAAACCTACCATAAAATCCATTGGGGAATCAGTAGCGGCTATAGAAGTCCAAGTGGTTTATGGTGTTCTACCTTTACTTGCTTACAAGTAAGACACTGAACTACATGCTCAGCTACTTCTCGCTTCATTCCTTCCCACCAGAAATTCCTCTTCAAATCCTTGTACATCTTCGTACCTCCGGGATGAACAGTCATTCGTGATTTGTGTGCTTTGATCAATATGTCTTTTCGAAGATTATCTTCGTCAAGTATACAGAGTCTACCTTTACATCATAAGGCTCCATCTGTACCAATACTCCAGACCTCTAGTTCCTTTGCTAACATCTTGGCGAACCATAACTTTAGGTCCTCTGTTGTATGTTGAGCCTCTATGATACGGCTGATCAAAGTTGGATGTACCATAAAACATCCAAGATGTCCTTCCATTGTTTCCACTAGCTGAAGATCAAACACTGCTAAAACTTCTAATGCATTCCATTCTCGCACTAGTAATGCAGTGATTACTAATCGAGGTCGACGACTTAAAGTATCTGCTACGACATTTGCTTTACCTGGGTGGTACTATAATGAAAAGTCATAGTCTTTGAGTAACTCCATCCATCTTCGTTGTCGCATATTCAACTCCTTCTGAGAGAACAAATACCTCAAACTCTTATGATCGGAAAATAGATTGAACTTCTCTCCATAGAGATAGTGTCTCCAAATCTTCAATGTGAATACTATGGCAACTAGTTCCAGATCATGCGTTGCATTCTTCTCATATGGCTTCAATTATCTAAATCCATATGTAATCTCATTCCTGTCTTGCATAAGTACACAACCAAGTCCTAGGTATGATGCATCACTGTAGATGATAAATCTCTCTCCACTCTTGGGTATTGCCAATACCGGTGCAGAGGTCAATCTTTTCTTTAACTTATAGAATGCGTCCTCATACTTAACTATCCATTCGTACTTTATCTCCTTCCTCGTCAAATTTGTCAAGGGCCCTGCAATCTTGGAGAGTCCTATGAATCTTCTATAATATCCCGCCAAACCTAAAAAACTTCTAACTTCTGTTGCATTGGTTGGAATATTTTCTAGCTTAAGACTACATTGATCTTCGATGAGTCCACGGAGATACCATCCTAGGAAATCACATATCCCATAAATTTGGCTTCCTATAGCCAAAACACACATTTGCTAAACTTAGCATACAACTTGTTTTCTCGAAGCGTCTGTAAAGCAATTTATAAGAGCTTCTTATGCTTTTCTCTCGTCTTGAAGTAGAACAGGATGTCATCGATGAACAAAAAAATGAATTGATCTAGATAGGGTCTGAATACTCTATATACTAAGTCCATGAATATTGCTGGGGCATTAGTCAAACCAAAAGGCATAACTACAAACTCATAATGCCCGTACCTTGTCCTGAATGCAGTCTTTGACACATCTTTTGGTTGAACCAATAATTGATGATATCATGAGCGTAGATCATTCTTTAAAAAGATCCTTGATCCCTGAAACTAATCAAATTGATCGTCTATCCGAGGAAGTGGGTATACAGAGTCAAAGTGTTCTGTCCTTCTTCTTCACAAATAGTACTGGTGTTCCCCAAGGTGACGTACTCGGGCTAATAAATCCTAAATCTTCAAGCTCTTGAACTTGCTTCTTTAACTCCAACATCTCAGTTGGTGCCCTCTGATACAGAGTCTTAGATGTCAGTAGTGTTCCAAGTACTAGTTCCATGCAAAAGTCTATTTCTCTTTTCAGTGGAAGTCCCTTAATATCTTGGAATATATCTTCAAAATCTTGTACGGTAGGAGATCCATCGTAGGTTCCGCACTCGTACCTCTGATCGTAGCCAAACAACTTATGAGAAACATGTCACTCATCAGTTGACACTAAAATCATATCATTGGACATCCAGGTATCTGAAACACAATAGTCCTAGTACGGAAATCTTAATAGCAATAAACAAATGTGCATCACCATAATTGCTTGAGCTTTATTCTTATTCACTTGAATTCCTTTTTTATGCACTAAGTACCCCAAAAAATTTCTAGTACTGACTCCAAAAGCACATTTCAATGGATTCAATTTGAGTTTAACAAAACCTCATTCTTTCGAATGCTAATCTCATGTACATTAGATGATCATAAAATGATTTAGATTTGACAATTATGTCATCTATATAACATTCTAAAAATGTTCCAATCATATCATGAAAAATAGCATTCATAGCTCTCCGATAAGTAGCTCCTGTATTTTTCATACCAAAAGGCATTTGTACCCATTTGAAGGTAGCTATGTTCCCTGGACATCTAAATGCAGTTTTATGAATGTCTTCCTCAACAATACATAATTGATTATACCCTGAGTGACCATCTATCATAGACATTATAGTATTGCCAGCAGATCTATCAATTAAAAAATCAACAATTGGCATAGGAGATTCATCCTTAGGTGTGGCTAAATTAAGATTTCAGTAATCAATACAGACCCTTAATTTTCCATTTTTCTTCATAACTGGAACAACATTTGAAAGTCATTCAACATACCTGGCAGTTCTTTAAGCAACCTTTCAATTTCTTCTTTAATCTTCATAGTGAGTTATGGTGTCATCCTTCTAGGTTGGTGTATCACTGGTTTATACCCAGCCTTGATAGGCAATTTATGCTCCACTAAACTTCTCTCGAGTCCTAGTAATTCATCATAATCCGAAGCAAAACAATCTTGAACTTATTTTAATAGTTTGACTAGTTTATTTTGGTCACATTTTTCAAGTTTAGAACTTAACTAAGTAATTCTTTTTTGTTGTTCTGATCCTAAATTGATTTCTAATAAAGGATCTTGTGATTCTTCTTGTATAGAACTTTCTGACATCACAGATTATTCTTCCCTATCAATATCCTTTAGATCTTGTGGATCTTTTCTCGAAGACATAAACTGACCAATTTATGGCCGAATCTTTTTCAATTCTCGATTCTAAATTTTCAATCATTAATTTTTGCATGACCAATCGAATGGTCTCTTCTACGTCTTCTATTTTTATAAATGTGTGAGTCATTAAACTACCTTGTCATCATCCAATGGTTCTAAAGAACTAAATGGCATGTCTGCCAAAATATCCCAATTCTCCTCTAGGGATCCATCTTTTGGCTCTTTAAGGTCAATTGGTTTAACATTCTCTTGATACAATTGAGCTTCGACATAGTTAGAGCTAGCATGGAAAGGCTGAGTATCAGCCTTCGCTATTTCAATCTCATGATCTTCTTTCACAAGCAATAATTTCGGATGCATTGAAGAAAAAAACACATCAATTAGCATGAATCCAATATCTTCCTAGTAAGGCGTGATAACTAGATTATCATCCACTATAAAGAAAGCAGTTTTGGATTTATTCGAACCTACTACAGTTTCGATAGATATAACTCCCTTGGTATTTTTCTTATCACCAGTAAAGTCTAATATCATAATGTGAGTCTGTATTAATTTTGAACCTTGTTTGTTAATTTTCTTTAAAGTGCTCTGAGGAATAATATTAATAGCAGTACCATTATCAACCAATATTTTGTTTAAAAGAAACCCATTTAAACAAGCTCTTATATATAATGGTTTAAGGTGCTTAGTCATTTCTAGTGATAGTTTTTCGAATGAATATACGAGATTGTACTCACTAAAAATGAATTTAGGAAGATTTACCTCAGAGACATATTCAGTAGATGCTTCCATTTCCATTTCTTCATCCATTTGTTGATCTTCTTTTGCTTCAAAGACCTTTGGTAATGTAAAAATGGCAGTGTTGACTTCCATCTGTTCTAGAAATGTGCCAAATTGGATGTGTATGTTCGCATTCTTGACAATCTCACCATCATGCTTAGTTTCAGTATTTCCCAAAATTTGGGATTCCATTGCTGTCATTTCTTCATCTCCTTCATCAACACTCATGGCTTTTTCTAACTCTATAACTTTGGCTTTAATGATACTTTTCTTAGACATAGTATCATTGTCTGCCTTAATATTACAATCAAATCTAGGATGAGGCTTCGAAATATTATCAGAACCTTTTTCAATCCTATTCTCCAACTCTTGGCCTTGAGTTTTTATGTTGGAAAATTCTTTCCACATGGTGTATTTCCTCTAGAGTCTTCTTTGTTGAGCCCTATTTATCATAGGAGCCATCTATTGGTTCTTTTCCTTAGGGTGTGTAGAAACCCCGATTTTGACCAAACGTCGAGTTAAGGGGAGTACTACCTCTAAAACCCGATGATGACAATGTCCGGCCAACCTAGGACTTCCAAAGATGATTCAAACTCTTTGAAAGACTCTCTAACCTAAACAAAAAGTAAAAGATAAAGAAAGAGGAGAATTGAGACAAAACAGCACTTAGGCAGATTTGCGGCAGTCACGGGCTGCCGTTACGGCACTCCCTAACTGCCAGAACGACATTCAGGGAGAGCCACACCGGCATCCATTAACTGTCTCTAAAATGCTTCAAGTACCGGTAAATTTGAAAATTCTAAAAAGACGGCAGTCCATGGAGTTGTCCGCGGCATTCAGAGAAAGTCGTTCTGGCATTCAGCAAGTGTCGCTCCGGCATTTAGCAAGTGCCGCTTCCATCTCCATTGAGTGACGCATTTTTGTAACAGCCAGTTGTAATACAGCACACTTTGTACTACCAAAGGATAGTCCGAATTAGGGTTTTCTGCTCTGAAATGACTAAAATACCCCTTCAAATTTGTCTATAAATAGAGGATGAATATCCTCTTGTATGAGGTTGAAATTTTCTTTGAATCTAGAGGTTGTCTTACTTCTCCAATCTTAAAACTTTCAAATCTCTTCTCTAAACACAATTAGAAGCTAGTTTTAGGAGAGTTGAAGAAGGTGGAAAGTTTGATTAGTCTTTGGAAGTTCTTCAAAATTAAAGAGTTGAGGATATTTTGGAGGTAAAATTTTGAATTAATTAGTCTTTCCAATCATAAATATACTTAGAGCCTTTAAATTTTTCTTCTCCTTACCCTTTTAGTCTTTGAGATTCATGAGACTCTCAATGTCTTATTTGAATCCTTAGACTTAAAATCCTTTAATTCCTTTGTAAACTCATGATTTACAAGGAGGTTGAAGTTGATATTAGTACACTTGATTAATAAATATAAACCCATTTTTATGGTTTAGGTTTGTTATGTTTAGGTCTCATGAAATTTCTCCATATTTCTTTGAGACTTTCAAGGTATGAATGTAGTTAGTCTCCCATGACCATCAAATGGTAGGAGGGGTGGTATGGTTCAAGCCAAATTCCATGGCTCATGGATGAAATTAATTAAGTTATATTCAACAAATGATGCAGTGAGTTCACAATATGTTTTTGATCATAGATTTTTAATTAAGCATCGAACTGTTGGAACTGAATGAAACCAACGGCAAAATGTTTATAACTCGAAGTTCTACTACTGTGATTTTTGTTTTAAGGAGATTTTATGTTTAAAGTGGTTTAGTCATGATTTTTGTGAGACAACCACAGTCTCTCCAGAGTTTCAGAACAGTAACACGTTTTTAAAATGAGTGAATCAGAACCTTAATCAAGAATTCTTGGCTCAAAATAAATTTTTCTAGATAGTTTAATGTGTTTGGAAGCTACTCTAAAACGACCAAAGCATTTCTGATTTTTTTTACTATTTTTAAAAATCATACAAAAACTCTGGACGGAGAGTTGTAAGTCCCTAAGTGATGTCTAGTGTTTGTCGAATTCCCAGAGATCTAACCGTTTAAACCTTGATTCTCTTTTTGGGTTAGAAACTAGACTCATAGAGGCATCTTGTGTCTGAAAATCATCAAGATTAAAACACGGGAAGCATGTGTAGACACCCCGATTTTGACCAAACATCAAATTAAGGAGAGTGTTACCTCCATATCCGATGATGACAATGTCGGAGCTTATCTAGGACTGCCAAAGATGATTCAAGCCCTTCGAAAGACTCCCCAACCCAAAACAAAAAGAAAAAAAGGAAAGAAAAGAAAAAGAATAAGCAGCACGGCACTCAAGCCTTTCCGCGGCAGTCACGGGCTGCCGTTGCGGCAGTCTCTGGACTGCCAGACGGCATTCGGTGATTGCTGCGAATTTGGTCAAATGCCGCAAAAAAAATGAATTTTACTAAAAAACAGCAGTCCCTGGAGTTGTCCGCGGCATTCAGTGAATGCCGTTCCGGCAGTCAGTGAATGTCGCGCCGGCATTCACCGAATGCCAATGCGGCATTTACTGAGTGCCGCTTCCATCTCCGGTGAATGCCGCATTTTTGCAACAGACAGCTGGTATACAGCACGTTTTGTACTATAAAAGGGACGACTGAATTAGGGTTTTCAGTCCTGAAATGACTGAAATACCCCTTTAAAATTGTCTATAAATAGAGGATGAATATTCACATGCAAGGGAGATTTTTCTTGGAATCTATAAGTTGTATAAGTGTTCTTCTTGCCTTAATTTTCATAATTAGGAGTGAGTTTAGAATAGTTTAAAAGAAAGAGTTGTGTGAATTAGTGTAGAAGGGCTTGATTAGTCTTTAGAAATTCTCCAAAATCACCAAGTTGAGGATACTTTGGAGGTAAGACTTTAGAATAGTTAGTCTTTATTCAAGTTTAATTATAAACATGCATGGAGTTCTTTAATTTCTCTTTTCATTTGTTGCGTTCATCCTTTGGGTTCATAAGGCTTTCAATGCCTTACTTGAATCTTTGGTTTGAAATTCCTTAATCTCTTTGTAGTTTTATTATTTATGAGAGGATTAAGATGGGTACTAGAATATTTAGCTAATGGACCCAAACCTATCTTCATGGTTTGAGGTTTATTATGACTAAGTTTCACGAAGTTCTTCCATACTTCTTTGAAATTTACAAACATAAGTACATTTAGTCTCCAATGACCACCAAAAGGTAGGAGAATTAGCTTTAGACAAGCTTTAGACAAGCCTAATCCCATGGCTTATTTGTCTAAAGTTAATAGGAATAAAGTGAATTAACCCAATGAGCAGTGAGTTCACTATCTGTTTTCGATCATGAATTTTTAGCCGAACATCTAACCGTTGGAATGGAATGAAACCAATGGAAAAGTGTTTATAACTCAAAGTTCTACCACTATAATTTTTGTTTTAAGTTGGTTTTATGTTTTGGGTGGTTTGATCAAGGGTTTTGTGGAACAACCATAATCTGTCCAATAATCTATCCAGAGTTTCAAAACAGTAACACTCTTTTGAAATAAGCAAATCAGAACCTTAATCAAGTACTTGTGACCCAAAATAAATTTTTCTAAGTAGATTAATATGTTAGGAAGCTACCCTAAAAAAAACAAAGCATTTTTTATTTTTTTGCTATTTTTAGAAAATCGTTCAAGAACTCTGGACAGAAGGTTGTAGCATCCTGAGTGATGTCTGGTTTTTGTCCAATTCCCGGAGATTTAACTGTTGAAACTTTGATTTATTTTTTGGGTTAAAAACTAGACACATAGATGCATATTGTGCCAAAATCCACCAAGATCAAACCACGGGAACCATCCTTTTTAGTTCTTTGAAGTTCTGATCTGCTCTCAGTAATTTTCAGAATTCTGTAATAATTTTGATCAATCTTATAAACAATGGCTTAGATGATATTTTTCATGAGTCAAGATTCAAACCATGTTTCAATAATGATTAGTTAAGCTTGAATTTAAAGTTTAAGTGACCTAAATCAATAAGTATTTCATGATTTCTTCTTATTCATGTTTACATTCATCCATGTGACTCGACATTTATAGTTAGGATTCGTTTGCTTTAGGTTAATTACATTTGATAGATTTAGGTTAGAGGCTTAGGATCACTATTCAAATTTTATGTGCTATGTATCATATGGACTAACCCTTGTTTTGTAGCGCTGATGAGGTATGACTTTTCGATTCTCCCTTAGCTTAACTTTTCTTTGATTTTATCGATTTTATGACTTCATGCGCGACACCTTAGAATTAGGTTCTTGCCTTATGTGAATACGTGTGATTAGAGACCCTTTTCTAGGATCTTTTTTCATTTGTTTGCGTTGCATGTTTAATATCGCGGCTAGATCCCGGGTAAGTTCTCTTGTTCCCTATTGCATATCATATCGCTTGCTACTTGAATTATGTGATTTTTGAATGATATTTTATCACTTGCAATCTTGCATCCTTTAGACATGCTTTTGTAATGTATATTTATACATATGTATTAATTGAGGACATGCTTAGATTATAAATTCAATTAAAAGGATGTTAAGTAGAGGCCTATCGCGAGATAGGATGAGAAGGGGTGTTTTAGTCCGATGGGCTCCTTCCCTTCTCATTCCATAATCTCCGGACCTAGTTAATCTTTGGTTTCGCAAAAAGATCAGTTCCGTTTTAAAATGGCTTCTTAATTTTCCTTTTAGAAATTAAGTGTCGACTCTTTGAATTTCTTGAATTTGAAAAAAGGTTTTTAAACAAAAGCTGTGGGTAAAGGAGAAAATTGCAATATCCACAATCTGGCGACTCTGCTGGGAATCGAACCCAGAATCTCTGGTTTCACAGACTAGAAATTTCTGATTTTGGGTTCACTCAAGGATTAGACTTGAAAGCATCCTTTTAATCGAATTAATTAATTTTTGTGTGTCTGTTACATTTCACTTGCATGTCCAACCAGTCGATTGCACGGAACTATGACCTTGGAGACTCGGGACAACCCGATCGGTCAAGTCATCATGGGATTGTGTGATCACCCTTGATCTCGTACCATGTGTTGGTCTATGAAGCATCCTATCGGGTGTGTGTCAAGGGTCCCTTATTTGACCAAAACCCAGCTTTTGCATAGTAGCTTCCATAGAACCTTTCAAAGTTAGGAAATCAATTCTTGATTAGGGTTATGTGCTAGGAAGTTTTGTATGCCCGAAAGGGATTACTTGAGATGATGACGATACTTGCTTGATGAAAGATGTATAATCTTTTAATCACCTTTTAGCAATTTCTTCTTATGTTCCACGATATTTGGAGAACATGCCAAACCCTGATTATAAGATTATACTTCTTATATCATGTTTAGCTAAGCATCATTGACCTTGTATGTATCGGAATTCATGGAAAGTACGGTGATAATCCGATCATGTGATCCTCCTACCCAAAGAATTTTAAGTCCATCTTTGAAAGCAAATAGATTTTACCATCTTTTCCCTAAGGTTTTCGATCACCCTTTCGAAAAATCTTTTGAGTTCACCTTTCGATTAAAATTTCCAAACTAACCTTTGTTAAGGTATGTTTTCACAAGATTGTTTTCTAAGGAAAAATCCAAAAATTTTGGGAATTATTTTTTTGAAAAAAAAAGCTCTTCAAATGAATTTTAAAGCAAAATTTCAATCCAATCACCTTCCTCATTTTTTAAAATAAAAGATTCAAAATCCTTGAGAATCATTTTTGAAAGATCGAATCATTTAAAGAAATGCTTTTCAAATGAATTTTGAAAATTTTTGAATATCCAACCTTTGAGAGGGTAGTGAGATCACAATGGAAGGAGAAGTTGGCACACTTGACATAAGCGAGGGTCTTATGTGCTTATGTGCTTATGTGTTAGGATTTAGGATTTTCTTTTCTTTGGCATATAGAGTAGGCACACACACACACATGCATTGCATCCACGTGACATAATAAAAAAAAGAGAGTTTTTTTTCTTTTAAAATGTCTTTGTATGACAAAAGGAAGCAAATAAAAAGTTTTTAAAAGGAAAATTTCAAAATTTGTTGGAGGGGCGAAAATAGCATCAAGATCAAATCAAGCCTGGTTAATCCCACGGCGAGGCTGGTAAGAAGAGAAAACGCTGACATGGCTGAAGAAAGAAACAACAAGGAAATAGCCAGATTAAGAGCACTGGTAGAACAACAAGCGGAGCAAATGAGGCGGCAAGCCGAAAATATGAACCGTATGATGGGAATGATAGAAGAACTGAATCGCCGACCACCGCCTGTAGTTTCGCCAGCTGTGGACCCGTCTCATGGAGGAGGAGATTGGTTTGATGATTAGGGGCATAATGGGCTGATGCGCTACAAGCCAACAGGGAAAGGGAGAAAGATGAGAAAGAGAAGTTACTGACCGAGAAAATAGAGAAGTTGGAAAGGGTGATGCGCAAGGCTCAGGGAGTTGATACCTATCTGATGGAATTGGAAGGGTTGTATGACGGAGTACGTGAGACACTGCCTGCCGGGTTTAAGATGCCAATTTTTTACAAGTTTGATGGGACCGGGAATCCTCGCAGCCATGTAAGAATGTGTATTAGAGCTTTCCAACCGAGCGGGCTGAGCACAACCATGATGGCTGTCCTATTCTAACAAACTTTAACCGGAGCTGCTTTATCCTGGTATCTTACTCTCAAACCAAGCAAAACCAGGGTTTGGGAAGAAGTGATCAAAGCATTTGTGGCACAGTATGAGTACAATCAAGATTTAGATGTCACTGTCCGAGATTTGGAGATCACTAGGCAAGGGAACAAAGAATCATTCGCCGAATATCTGAGCAGATGGAGGGGAAAAGCAGCTAAAATGGTACAAAGGCCGTCTGAGAAGGACTAGATCTGAATGCTGATGAAGAATCTACAGCCAGTGTATCAAGAAAAGATGAGGTTTCAGTCAATCAACACCTTCGCCGAGGTTTTCGATGTCGGAACAAGGATAAAGGATGCAATCCAAGAGGGGGTAATTAAGAAAGAGGAACAACCAAACCGGTACAGGAGACCAAACTATGGGTCCAACGAAGGACAAACGGGGGGTCACTCTGGCCCCACCGATGTCAATGCACTGAACGGGCCGAAGAGGAAATTTGGCATAACGCCAAAGAGAGGAGGAGACAAAGCACAAAGAAAATTCTCAGATCTGGGAGTGTCACTATCGACTGCCCTCGACAGGCTGTTAGCAAAGGGGCATCTCCGTCAGTTGGAACCTCGACCTCTACCAAGTCCGCTTCCGCCAAGTTTCTAGGGGGATCTCTTTTGCAAATTTTACCAACAGAAGTGTCATTCAACGGATCGGTGTATGAGATTAAGGCACGAAATCCAGGACCTCATCAATCACAAGGTAATTTCGGAACCACCTACCAAAGCTCCAAACGTTACTAGAAATCTGCTTCCGAATCATCAAGCTGTGCCACCACCATAGAGTCTTTATTTCTTGGGGATAGAAGAAGCAACCTTCGATCCGTCTAGGCGAATCACTAAGACCGGGACACCAAGAAAGCCATACCAGCTGCCAAAGGATTCAACAATCTATACTTTGGAGGATCAGCCGGAGAAAAGTGAAATAGAACAGTCAGACTGGTGGGTTCAAGGGAGTGACAATCGAGACGTGAGCCAGGTAGAAGACGATCTTTGGTACGAGAGTGACAAAGAAACGGAGATGGTGGAGGGTACTTTGAAAGTTGATTCAGAAGTTGACAATCTGTGGGCAAGAGAAGAAGTCAGTCACCTAACTCGGTTGGGCAGACACTTTAAACCACATGAGCTAGAGGAAGATCATCCGAGGAGAGAATTGGATAAAGGTAAAGGGAAAATGAACGAAGAAGAGGAAGAAGATAGGGTTCTAAAGTAGATGAAGAAAACTCAGGCCAATATCACCATTTGGGGGTTACTGATAGCATCAAAACGCCACAGGCAGGCAGTATTGGACGCCCTAAACCAATATGATGTTCCCATCAACACAGCACCAGAAGATATCGTGGGAATGATTGGCAGAATCCCGACCTTGGCTATTACCTTTTCTTCAGATGACATACCCTCTGGAGGACCCATTCACAATAAGTCATTGTACGTCACTGTCGAATGTTTGGGAAACACCGTACTCGCTTGTCTCATTGACAACGGGTCTGCTCTGAATGTATGCCCCTTCCGAATAGCCAAATAGATGGGCTTGGATGAATCGTCCTTCGTGCCGTCCTAGCAAAAGGTCAGGGCGTATGACAACACTCAAAGAACGGTCATGGGCATCATCTTTCTTAATCTCATTATTGGGCCAGTGGATAAAGAATCTGAATTCTAAATTATTGTTATCCCTGCCTCCTTTAATCTACTGCTAGGGAGGCCATGGTTGGATAGCTTGGGTGCCATACCATCCACCATTCATCAGAAGGTCAAATGTGTTTGGAAGAGCAAAGTCTGCGACATCCTCGGGGACAGTTGGGTTCGTTCGGCTGAAGCCTCATCAAGCACACCAGTTCTAGAACTACAGCTGCAAGAAGAAGAAGCAAACATAGGAGGGTTCGAGTTTGTCGGCATGATTGGGGAGGAAAAGCCAAAAGAATTCCTGCCACTTTACTTTGACCAATACGCAAGCCTGTTGGTCGTAGGGATCATGAAGAAAATGAATTTCTTTCTAGGATTGGGGTTGGGAAAGAACCACCAAGGCCTGCCAGAGTTTCCAAAAATCCCTACTCAGACTCACACTCACACTCACAGTCTGGGGTACCAATCATCCAAGAAAGGGGGAAAAGAAAAGAAGAAGGTTGTCGATGCGCTATTAGACCCTTACCTAAAAACGGTCAACGGATATTTCATGAAGGAGGGAGAAGATTTCCCCTTTTGCGACTTCCCAGAACCATGGGTGGTCCAGAAAGATAAATGTTTGAAGCCAGGGTTTGAGATCTTCTTTCCCTACGAGATTTCTGCATATGAAGATCCATACTTGCAGCTGCCTGCCAAGTCGGTTACTGCCAAGGATTAGATTGGTGCGCTAGACGGCTTTGTCATAAAAGATCTGTTGGGCGAAGGGAGCACAGAAGTTATGAAAGCGGGTCATGGAAAGGCCAAAGATGAATACGTTGAAGGTCTAGTGGAGGAGGCAGCCAAGAGTGATAAAGATGAGGAAGATCAGAGGGAGACTGACAAAGGAAGGGCCGAGAAAGAAGAGATGGAGGAAATTACCAAGACAGGGGATCTGGAAGAATGCTTCATCACTGATCTGGGATGAGAGAACAAGAAATAGTGGGTTTTTGAGTTTAGTGATAGGTATCCCCCACACCCAGAGTCTGTAATGGCCCAAATGAAGCATCTTTCATTTTCCATATCTATTGTAATCACCCCGAAGAAAATCAATGAAAGCATGACTGATTCTGCCTACTCGAATGCGTTTAATGAATGTGATGAATGTGATGATCATGAAATACCCATTGAATTGCAAAAGTTAACTGAAAAAGAAAAAGAATCTGTATGTAAAATCATTAAGGACAAGCTATCAATTAATCTATGAAATGAAAATAATCCTCAAAATGTCTTTATCGGCTCTACACTTGGTAAAGAAGAAAGCGAAGAATTAATCAAACTATTAAGTGAATTCAAAGATGTTTTTGCATGGTCTTATAATGATATGCCGGGCATTGATCCAGAGATAGTCCAACACCACATCCCTGTTTTCCCAAATTTGAAACCAGTAAAACAAAAATTGAGACGAATGAGGCCTGAATGGGCACTCAAAGTCAAAGAGGAAGTTGAAAGCAGTTAAGAGCCGGATTCTTAATGGTCATCGAGTATCCAGAATGAATCGCCAATATAGTGCCTGTCCCGAAAAAGGATGGTCGTGTTAGGGTTTGCGTTGATTTTCAAGCCCTAAACAAAGCAAGCCCTAAAAATGATTTCCCTTTACCACATAGAGAGAAAACCACTTTTATCATGCCATGGGGAACATACTGCTATAGGGTGATGCCATTTGGGCTCAAGAATGTAGGAACAACATATCAGCGAGCCGCTACCACGTTATTGCACGACATGATCCATAAAGAGGTATAAGTGTATGTGGATGATATGATTGTGAAATTTAAGGAGATGAGAGGACACTTGGAGGCTCTGAGGAAGTTTTTTGGGAGGTTAAGGGAGTTTAGGATGAGACTAAACCCACAGAAATGTACCTTCGGGGTCACCACCGAAAAATTGTTAGGATTTTTTATTACTCAGAGGGGAATTGAAGTAAACCCGACCAAGGTAAAAGCCATAGTCGAAATGTAGCCACCCAAGAATGAAAAAGAGCTGAGGGGGTTCCTGGGTAGAATACAGTTCATAAGCCGTTTTATCTCAAAACTCACCATGACCTGCGACCCACTATTTAAACTACTCAGAAAAGGAGAGAAGTTCGAGTGGGATACCTTGTGTCAGAAAGCCTTCGATAAAATCAAAACCTACCTCCAAAACCCACCTGTCCTGTCACCACCTTCACCTGGGAAGCCTCTACTACTATACCTTTCTGTGACCAAGGATTCAATGGGATGCATGCTAGCCCAAGAAGGAGAAGAAGGGCACGTAGAAAAGGCCATTTATTATTTAAGCAAGAGGATGACCGAATATGAGTTGAAGTACTCACCCTTAGAGAAAGCATGTTGGGCTTTAGTCTGGAGTACCCGTCGCCTTAGGCATTATATGTTAGCCTTCCCCGTGATCTTAATCTCCCAAATGGACCCGCTCAAATACCTGTTTGAAAAACCCGCCTTGACCAGTAGGATTTCCCGATGGACCATGATGCTAGCCGAGTTTGATATTAGATATGTCACCTCAAAATCTGTCAAAGGGAGAGCCATCGCCGAGTACCTAGCTGATCTTGCCGTAGAAACTGGGGAGAAAGGAGAATTCAGGTTTCCTGACGAAGGAGTGATGGAGGTAAGGGAGGATTTATGGAGGATGTATTTCGATGGGGCCAATCAACTAGGCTACGGAGTCGGGGTTATTCTTGTACCACCTGATGGAACCCCTACCCCATTGGCCGTCAAGCTTAAATACAACTCAACCAATAACACAGCAGAGTACGAAGCATGCATAGTGGGAATGGAGGCGGCGCTAGCCTTAAAAGTTGAAAGAGTTGATGTGTTTGAAGATTCCAATTTGATCATATCCCAAGTACGGGGAGATTGGAGGGTGAAACACGGGAAGTTGAGGCCATACCATGACTATTTGGAGAGTTTGAAAGAATAATTCAAGAAGATATCATTCTACTACCTTCCCCGAGAGGAAAACCAATTGGTCGATACCCTTGTAACCCTAGCATCAATGATATAGATCCCCTCAGGGGTCACGATGGTCCCATTATCCATAAAAATCATAAATCAACCCTCATTTGAGACAGTCGCGGCCATAAAAGACGAGGGGAAAGTGCCGTGGTATGTGGATGTGTGGAATTTCATTAAAGAAGGAGAATACCCCGAATGAGCCTCAGAAAAGGACAGAAAGGCAATCCGAAGGTTCTCAGCCCAATTCACGATCTATGTAGATAATCTATGGAAAAGGTCATACACAGGGTACAATTTAGAATGTCTATATGGAAAAGAGGCCAAAAGAATGATGGAGGAAATACATGAAGGAGGAAATACATGAAGGATTCTTTGGGCCCCACACGAATGGGCATCTGCTGGCGAAGAAAATCATTCGACAAGGATATTATTGGACGACTCTGGACAAAGATTGTTGTGAGTATGTCAGAAGATGCCACAAATGCCAAATCCACGCCAATCTAATGCATACCTCGCCTTCCCAGCTCTATAGCATGACCACGCCTTGGACTTTCTCTGTTTGGGGCATTGATATCATCGGTGAAATAGTTCTGAAGGTTTCCAATGGGCATCGATATATAATCATGGCGATAGACTACTTTACTAAATGGGTGGAGTCCGCGTCATACGCCACATTAAAGGCTAAGGATGTTGTGAGCTTCATCGAAAAGAACATAATCTGCAGGTATGGGGTCCCCAACGAATTCATCTCAGATCATGATAGCCATTTCCAAGGAGAAGTTATCCCGCTTTTGGAAAAGTATAGGATCACCCGCCATCAGTCCTCTCCATACAGGCCTCAAACGAACGGAGCGGTAGAAGCAGCTAATAAGAATGTTAAAGCAATCTTGGAGAAAACAACAGATACATAAAAAGATTGGCACGAGAAGCTACCGTTTGCACTATGGGGGTACCGGACCTCTATAAGAACTTCTACAGGAGCTACACCTTATTCGCTGGTTTACGATATGGAGGCCGTTCTCCCAGTCGAGGTAGAGATACCCTCTCTTAGGGTTTTGGCAGAATGTGAGATCACCGAATTGGAATGGATACGAGGAAGGTATGAGGAGTTGATGTTGCTCGATGAGAAGAGGTTGGCAGCAATAAACCATACTCGTGGATATCAGAAGAGGATAGCTCGTGCTTTCAACAAAAAGGTCCGCCCAAGGAAGCTTGCTGAGGGTGACCTAGTCCTCAAAGAACTGAAAGTGCTCGTTTATGACCCCAGAGGAAAATTCAAACCCAACTGGGTCGAGCCGTACATCATAAAGACTCTCCTCTCTGGAGGGGCGGCCTATCTCATGGACCTGGATGGGGTTGAATTTAAACAGCCGATTAACCTCGATCGCCTCAAGAAATACTTTGCTTGAAACCGTTCCTTTCAAAACCTCCTACCTCAGTGAACTACGCTTGACCTGATTCTCGCTAGGGGCTACGTAGGCAACTTACTTGGTTCGATCATTAAAATAAAACCGCCCGAGCAGCGTCTTCCTTCAAGCCTTAAATCGAACTACTGTAGGCCTGATACCCATTCGGGGATAAGCAGGCAGGCTCTCAAAAGCCTTCAACCCATGAAAACCTAAAAAGAAAAACCCTGTGCTAAACTAGAGACAAACTGACGTTTTCCCAGAACCACTTCAAAGCCTCAAAACCAGGGGCAAACTTCGTTTGCTACCCGAAGAATCCAGATATTTACCTTAAACCTATCTTTAGATCTCCTGACTATCAAAATGAGTACTATAAAGAAACAAACGTGAATTCATGGTATAGAAAGAGTAAAGCTTTAAGCAAGACACAAAGCAAGGTAAAGAGCCAAAAAAAGACATTAAAAGGAGAATTTTTCATAAAAGATTAATTGGAAGAGTGAACACTTTGATTAAACATGCTAGAACTTTTTCCAAAAAGATGAAAGCACTTTTTGAAGAAAGAAATAAAGAGAATCACATTCAAAAGCATAAAAGGATAGGCAGGACTTGTCTGAAATTTTTTATAAAGAAGAACTTTGTCCTGTTTATTTTACTTTTGTCAAAAATCTATGAAGCCTGTCTCTAGATCAGTGTTTGAATCTGGAAAAGGTACTCAGCGATAGGCACAATCGAAGCTGGGATTCTCCAAAAGGGGGTTGAAACTTTGTCATGCCAAGCCTCGATGAAAGCCTTCACAATAGAAGGGCGCAAAGTGGACCCCCTAGTAAAATCAGCGGTAACAGTCTTAGTAATGTCCTACAAGAGTCTAAACTGGCGGACCACCCGACCAGGAATGTAGAAAGTAGTAGCATACAAGCCAGGCAACCAGATGCCGGGCCGTCCAGGAAGGCGTACGATGACAGAGCAGTAAACCCACTGCGAGCAGGCCTAGCAAATATCACCAGAAGAAAGGCCTCGGAACCAGCCAAGCCATGCATCGGTAGAGTGGAATAGGCAATGAACCTCTATACGGTCATAGGGAAGTGGCCCACGAAGATGTAAGGAGTGTATGAAGAGATCAAGGCGTTCCATGAGCCAAACCTGTAAGAGAAAAGGTGCTCCTGCGGATAACATAGCCTCGGCAGTATGAGTGTGGCCCAAACCAATCAGAGTCTCGCCAAGAATCAGCATAACAGCACTCTTCATCTCCCGCAAATCGCAGGCAATGGGTATGAGAATGTTAGAAGATGACTGAAAGAGGAAGTAAGAAAGCATAGCAATCGATAGGGCACTACGCCGAATGATCTGATACTCTCCATCATAAGGGTCTCCTATGGGAGCATAAACGGAAGAGAGGCACTCGAAGTCAATCTGCCTATCACAAATAAAAGAGCCCGCCGCATTCCGAGATATATGGAGAACAGTGGCTAAATCTCGGACGTACCCGGCCTGAACCAAAGGAACTATCAACTCAGCAAAAGGATCAATGTGCATAATAGCGCTAAATTCCTCAAACAAGGGACAAGTCTCCTGAGAGCCGAAATGAAAGACGTTGAGAGAGGGATCCCAACATTGGATGGCAACTCGAAGTAGGCCCTCATTCAAATTCATCCGTCGGAAAAAGAAGAGATCATTTAGTCTGAAACACTCAAAGTTGAGCCTGTCAATGCCGGAGAGGGTGTCCATCCATGGAAAAAGGATTTGGGAGCTGATGGTGGCCATTTGAGAGGGAAGTAAAGAAGAGAAAATGGTGTTTTGCGGAGTATTGGGGGAAGAAAGTAGTATAAATAGGGGAATAAAACTGTCCACCTACTTGCGGCACTCGATAAAGCAGAACGGCACTCAACGAAGTGCCGCGCGGCAGTCCGTGAGTGCCATTGCGGCACTCATTGAGTGCCGTTGAGACCTAACCGAGTGCCATCCTGAGCCTCATTTTGGCCAGGGTTTGTTTGTAATAATTCATCCCACCTGCAAACAAAAGAGAGTATAAATGTGCGCATCATGCAGCACTTACAAGCAATATTAGACCATGGTCACATACATTCATTTCATTTATATATTCATTCATGCATTCACAGAAGCATTCAAGGTTAAAATAAAAGAGGGACCAAGCTATGGTCCCACATACGGCAAAATATATATACCAAGCATAATAAAAGGACCAAGCTATGGTCACACATACGATGAATAGCAATAAAAAGCAGAAAAGATAAAGGCAAGTGCTTATCCTACCGGCTATCCTGAAGCCATCATCAAGAGTAAAGTGTGTGCATGTGTATATACAATCATCCAAAATAGAGTATAAGTCCTCTCCAAGAACACTCAAAAATAAAAAAGAGAGAAAGAAAAAGTCAGCCCCGGCCCCGGGTCTAGCGAGTGACGCGCCAGAGAGGCTCATCCTCTGACTCTGTATTGCTCCTGCCGCGTCCACCTCCTCCTCTGCCCCTGCCTCTGCCGCTACTGGTGCCCTCAACACTGCCTCCACCACGTCCAGCACCGCTGCCTCCAGGGGCATCGCTGAGAGGGATGCCGAACTGCTGAAGCCGCTGCTGGAGCTCTCCCACCTGCCGGGATAGAACCCCCATCTGTTCCTCCTAGATGGAGGGAGCAAGTCAAATTGCTAATAAAAATGGTTTGGAAAGCAAGATAAACAAATAAAAATGAGCATTTTTGTTCTTACCAGAGCTCTCGTATGAGCCTCAATAGCCGCTCGCGCCCCCTCAGCCTAAGCCAAAGGAAGAAGGGTTAGAATGTCTGAATAAAACTACAGTTTTAAATAAAGCAAGATTTAGAAATTACCCTCCACTCTCGGCCGTAAATCCACTCTCTCACGCTGTGAGCATAAAGTAAGCCCTCCTCCGCATAATCCCACGGGACATGATCATTGTGGACACGCAGGATTTCACCACTTGTTTGTTTTTGTTTGAAATTTGATTTTGATCAAAGAAAGAGAATGGTCTGTCGAAAACAGATACAAAGTTGCCACTTGGTATTTAAGGAATCAAGAAACCTAATTTTGACTCACCCAAATGGATAAAGGGCACCGACCCTTCATAACCAAAGAACTTGGCTCGGGGTTTTGGTACGAGAGAGGAAGGAGCCTTTGTCGCAACTAAAACACCCTCAACTCGCCCTGTCTTTCGAAGGGCCTCAATTAGCATCCAAATAATCATCTTATACTATGTATGGTTCGACAAGTAATACTATGATAGTATATTACATCACATAAGAAATTTTAAAATGGAAGATCTAAAAATAAGATATCATTCATAAGATCTAAGTCAAATATCATACAATGTAAAGTGAAAAATCACACAAATAAACCTAGGGAAAAATAGTCTAATCATGTATCAAGTAATTAAGTTTCCCTAATCTAAAGGGGACATGAATTGTTCTTGAAACAAATAATCAAAGAAATCAAAATATGCTTAGCAAGCTAGTATGATGCATGTTAATCTTTGAGAAATGAAGATCTCTCAATCCCCGGGACGGATGAGAAAGGAAGATTAGATCGAGGGAAAGCATGAACGTGTGATCATGATCATTCCTTATAACCTTCTTAGATTCACAAAAGCCCCAAATCTTTGCATGGATGCAATGTATGTATCTAGAATGTGCCAAGGTCGTAGAGTGCTTTGTGTTCATGGATTCTTAGAATGACTTACAAGTCTATAATGTGCATAAATGACTGAATGAAATCATCATGAGATACGTACAAATGTAGTATGAACTATTTCCTAAGATATGAACTAATTTGGAGTGCATGTAAGCATCAAATCAAAGGGGGGAAGTAAAAGTGTGCTTGCTATGAATAGTGGACAGAATAGTAACATGATCTTGTGAAAATTGAAAAGAGGGGTTAGGAATGTTTTCAATGCATGATTTTTTATGGAGATCTTCCTTATTGTGTCTAGAACACAACCTAAAAAGCCAATCTTTAATAACTATTACAGATTGAGAGAAATCATATAAACAATAGAAGTCACTCAGAAACCGAGTCTGTACTGTCGACTGAAATGTTGAAAAATCTTAGAAAGTGAAAACAAAATATCTAAAGGCCCATTTTATACAGAAGGTTCCCTAAGACACTGAAGTTTAAGTTAAAAATAGTTTGGGACCACTCCTTTTGGAAAAGTTTTCTGTAAAACAAGTTGAAATTAGACCAAGCTGCTGTGACAGCAAAAGTAGAATATCTGGAGAGGATGTTTGGGTCCAAATGGACCATTTTCAAGTATTTTCAAGTCAAACCAAAAATCATGGGTGTTCTCTAATGAGTTAAGAAGACTTTACAAGTAGTCTTGCATATACATTGAGTATTGAGTTCTAGAGAATCTTTGAACTCAGATCACTCACTGTTTTGAAGATTTTGGGAAAACAAGGTTTATCTCTTGAAATCAAAGTGAGGGTTTTAAGTAGGGGGTTTTAAAAGAATGTTTTCAATACTCAATGAAGGTTATAGCCACTTAAAATGTCAACATCAAACTCATCATCAAGAACCTCCAAGATTGTTGGAGAGATTTATTTTCATTTGAACATAACTTCAAGGATACCTTGGAGGTATTGAAGTTATAATCATCATCTATCAAACATGTTTTTGAGGTCAAGAGCTACTATCCATAAGGATTCACTCACCTCAAACTTCATGTCATCATTTACAGGATGATGAATAAGTAAGTAAATAAAGAAAAATAAAAAGAAATGAGGTTAGGAAGAGACAAACATAATATGAACAAGTAAGTAAATAACAATCAATAGATGATAATCAATGTGATTTTGGACTTGTAACTTGGTGTTTCACTCATATATGGTGACATTTGGACATGGAAGTAACTTCCTAACTCATAAATGCTTAGGGAAATGGTGGTTGGGTGTATTGATGATGAAATATATAGAAGAATGGTAGAGGAAAACAAGATTGGAACTCACTTTCTATAGAAAAATAGTAGGAGGAAACTCCTTTCTCACTTCTAAATCTATCTCTATCTCTCTTTCTCTCTACAACTTCTATGGATTTTGCACTTGGCCCTCCCAAAATGAAGAGCAACGGGGGGTTTATATAGGCTAATTTGGGGTGGTTTTGGGATTTAGAAAGTGCTCCCATTAGTCCTAAACATCTGTAAACATCAAACTACATCGTTTTGATTTTTAATTAATCAAAATGGACCCCCAAAAATAATTGCAAAAGTGTACTATTCTGGAGGGGAGTGCCGCGGTGGCACTGCTCCTCAATTGTCTGGATAATCCTGTTTAAGCCCCCAGAGGTTCTGGTATTCGAGAAAAGGCCCTATTTCGTCCGAAATTCACAAAGAATGCATACGAACTCCAAATTGAGGTTGTGATATACCGTTGGAAAGGTAATGGAGTCCATTTTGCATAAAATATAATTTGGGGATAGGTCACTTTGAAAAGTTTTGCGATATTTGCGATAAAAGACGATTTGATCGCCTTTTTTGCCTTCAGAAATTCACAATAAACTCGTTTTAAATCCAAAAATTATGTGCGATATACCGTTGGTAAGCTATTGACCTCTAGTATCCATGAAAAATATTTGAAAATTAATACGGTGCTCCGGTTCTAAAGTCAAATTTTGGTCAAACTGGTCAAACCTGGGATTCCTTGGAAGTTTTGGAAATCTCTGAGAGCTCCCAGGAGCTGATGTTTTTACTCGATTTTCTTTTAAAACTCATTTTAATACTTTCCACATGATCTAGAATGATCTCGGCAAATTTGGACGATTTCGGTCAAACCTGATCAAACCTTGGTCAAACCGGTCAACGGGGACTTTTCGGGAACTTTCGGGGGTCTCTGGGAGCTAACGACTTCATCCGACTTTACTTTAAAACTCATTTTCTTACTTTTCTTATGACGTAGCATGTTTTCAAAACTTTTGGTCTAAATCTGGGAGTTTTTGGTCATTCAGGGGCATTTTGGTCATTCTGAGCATTTTGAGAAATAGAACCAACTTCCAGGAGTCCTTTTGAGTCTTTTTCGATCATTGTGAACCACCAAGCTATGGGTCTCCTAAATCTGATAGCCGACAAAATGGGGTGTCTACAGTTTGCCCCTCTTTGGCATGAATTTACAAGGCAACGCATGTCGCAAACGAGTGCCAAATCTTTGAAGAGACAGGTCTTTTGGAGGCTATAGATTTAATTAGGATAAAAGGTGTTGCAAAAGATGCAATTGATGCTGAGGCTAGTGCTGGTCGCGCTCTGTGTGAGCTGCCTACGTATCCCAAGGGGAATTAGACCAGGATGTAGTTTGGGGCACAAAGGAATAAATCACACATGCACATACACAACAATCAGGCGGATGCTATGCTATAAAAGTGATATGTAATGCATGGATGTGATATGAATTGTGTCCTGAGTCCTATCATGTTTAGTGTTCTGATCCTAGCGTGAGCTAGTACTGTGGGGTGTGTGCCACCCCGAGTGGACTGGTGTTGTGCTAGTGTTTGCGACTGTGATGTGGTGGATGACATCAAGATTTAGAAGACTCTGGGTCTAGGGGCAAACTTCTAGAATTTGGGAAGTGTGCTTTGCAAGCAAATGTAATCAAACGTGGGGTCCTAGAGGACAACAATTAAAGATAATCGACGGACACAGAAGTCCTGGATACCCAATAATGGATGAGGAAGTTCAAGATAGCCAATCGGAGAAGGGTTTTGCGATAACCGTCAAGCGAGAAGGCTCAAATAGCTGATGGGTATGAAGGGGCTCACAATTTTAGACAGAAGAGTGAGGAAGCTCATGATAAGTGAAAAAGCTCATGATAAGTGAGAAAGCTCACAATTAGTGAGAAAGCTCTCTAGTTTGGACAAAGGAGTGAGGAAGCTCACGATAAGTGAGAAAGCTCACGATTTTGGATGAAGGAGTGAGGAAGCTCACAAAAAGTGAGAAAGCTCACAATTTTGGACGAAGGAGTGAGGAAGCTCATGAAAAGTGAAGAAGCTCATGAATTCGGACAAAGGAGTGAGGAAGCTCACGATAAGTGAGAAAGCTCACAATTTTGGACGAACGTGTGAGGAAGCTCATAATAAGTGAGAAGGCTCAAAGGTGTGAGGAAGCTCATAAAAAAAGTGAAGAAGCTCACGAATTCGGAAAAAGGAGTAAGGAAGCTCACGATTTTTGGACGAAGGTGTGAGGAAGCTCATAATAAGTGAAAAGGCTCATGATTTGGTCAAAGGTGTGAGGAAGCTCATAATTTTGGATAAGGGAGTGAGGAAGCTCACGATGAGAAAGCTCACGATTTGGATAAAGGTGTGAGGAAGCTCATAATAAGTGAGAAAGCTCACAATTTTGGACAAAGGAGTGAGGAAGCTTATGAAAAGTGAAGAAGCTCATGAATTCGGATAAAGGAGTGAGGAAGCTCACGATAAGTGAGAAAGCTCACGATTTTGGATGAAGGAGTGAGGAAGCTCACGAAAAGTGAGAAAGCTCACAATTTTGGACGAAGGAGTGAGGAAGCTCATGAATTCGGACAAAGGAGTGAAGAAGCTCATGATAAGTGAGAAAGCTCACGATTTTGGACGAAGGTGTGAGGAAGCTCATAATAAGTGAGAAGGCTCAAAGGTGTGAGGAAGCTCATAAAAAAGTGAAGAAGCTCACGAATTCGGATAAAGGAGTGAGGAAGCTCACGATTTTTGGACGAAGGTGTGAAGAAGCTCATAATAAGTGAAAAGGCTCATAATTTGGTCAAAGGTGTGAGGAAGCTCATAATTTTGGATAAGGGAGTGAGGAAGCTCACGATGAGAAAGCTCACGATTTGGATAAAGGTGTGAGGAAGCTCATAATAAGTGAGAAAGCTCACAATTTTGGACAAAGGAGTGAGGAAGCTTATGAAAAGTGAAGAAGCTCATGAATTCGGACAAAGGAGTGAGGAAGCTCACGATAAGTGAGAAAGCTCATGATTATCGGCAGACACGGAGCCTTTGACTGTGAATAGATAATGCTTGACCCGGGAGTTGGGGTTCTTTTTACTATAGGCAGTGTTTTAGGATGACTAATCCGGAGAGTTAGTTCTGATTGTCGTTATCTTCTGCTGGGCATAGTAGGGAATTCTTCGAGAATCTCTCTTAACTTTGGCACTAGAACCAGGTTCGTCTCTAAACCTCTCACGGTTGATTGGAATGATCGAGAACTAGGATCCATCACTGAATCTCTCATGGTTGATCAAATTTTGTAATGCTCAATCCCAAAGAACCGATTAGGGCCTTCGGGAGCTAATGGACTCTCTGAGAATCTCTTGAAAATGATTGATAGATGTGGAAGTTCTACCCTAACCTAAAGGGTTTACAATGAAAGATTTGCCTCAATCTGGAGGGCTGGTGATGAAGGATTTGGCGATGAAGGATTTGCCTCAATCTGGAGGGCTAATAATGAAGGATTTGCCTCAATCTAGAGGGTTGGCGATGAAGGATTTGCCTCAATCTAGAGGGCTGACAATGAAGGATTTGCCTCAATCTAGAGGGCTAATGATGAAGGATTTGCCTCAATCTAGAGGGCTAATGATGAAATGACTTGCCTCAATCTAGAGGGCTGATAATGAAGGATTTGTCTCAATCTAGAAGGCTGCCAATGAAGGATTTGCCTCAATCTAGAGGGCTGGTGATGAAGGATTTGCCTCGATCTATAGGGCTGGTGATGAGGGATTTGCCTCAATCTAGAGGGCTGATGATGAAGGATTTGCTTCAATCTAGAAGGCTGGTGATGAAGGATTTGCCTCAATCTAGAGGGCTAATGATGAGGGATTTGCCTCAATCTAGAGGGCTAGCAATGTACGAATCGAGATGATGAGTCGACAGTGAACTACTGTGACTGTCATGGATTGGACCAACGGTTGGACTAACCGTGATCAAAAGAAATGATGATGTACGAATCGAGATGACGAGTCGACAGTGAACTACTGTGACTGTCATGGATTGAACTGATGGTTGGACTAACCGTGATCAAAAGAAATGATGATGTACGAATCGAGATGACGAGTTGACAGTGAACTACTATGACTGTCATGGATTGAACTGACGATGTACGAATGAGATGACGAGTCGACAGTGAACTACTGCGACTGTCATGGATTGAACTGATGATGTACTAATCAAGATGACGAGTCGACAGTGAACTACTATGACTGTCATGGATTGAACTGACAATGTACAAATCGAGATGATGAGTCGATAGTGAACTACTGTGACTGTCATGGATTGAACTGACGGTTGGACTAACCGTGATTAAAAGAAATGATGATGTACGAATCGAGATGACGAATCGACAGTGAACTATCGTGACTGTCATGGATTGAAATGATGATGTACTAATCAAGATGACGAGTCAACATCGAATTACTGTGACTGTCATGGATTGAACTGACGATGTACGAATCGAGATGACGAGTCGACAGTGAACTACTGTGACAGTCAGGATTGAACTGTCGATGTACGAATCGAGATGACGAGTCGACAGTGAACTACTGTGACTGTCAGGATTGAACTACCGATGTACGAATCGAGATGACGAGTCGACAGTGAACTACTGTAACTGTCATGGATTGAGCTGATGGTTAGACTAACCTTGATTAGAAGAACTAACGAATTGATATGCCTGCTGGGGATTAAATTGAATCTGCTGGGGGTGAAGAGACTCTACTAGGGATGAAAGTGGTTTCTTCTGTGGTCTTGACTGAGACACACCATATTTCTTCAGGACACTTTTCTGAAGATGAACTAGCTCTGTTGGGAATGACTTTGATGAGAAGATTCGACTGGGAAAAGAATGGTTGCACTGCGAATAGAGTAATTCAGCAGTGGATGAAGAACATTTGTGACATGATTTCGGGTTGGTTGCTGAGGAGCTGGTAGAAGATAGCCAGTGGATCTTGTGAATTGATTTTGTAAAGGCAAGTGAATGTGATTGGAGGGGTGTCACCAATGCTGGAGGTTCTTGGGACTCATATCATGTTGTAGACTTGACAAGTGCAGTAATGGTGTTTGGAATATCTGCTTGTATCCACAGGTTGTATAGTTGGTAATCACTTTAAATCCACACATTTGAGACCATTGGGACAAATGGACTTGACAGCAACAACGATGACAAGGAAAATTGGATTGGTTTGTATGAACCTTGAACTCTGATACAGTTTCGATTAGATTATTACTGACTTAACCAAAGAAGGATTGACTCGACAAAAGTAACGACACGAAACGCCCAAATTAGCATAATTAAATGTGTCTCTGTCATAAATGGTGTACTGCTCATCTTTTATGTTCACCCCTCATCTTAATATGATAGCACTTTGCTGATAAATCTGGTTTTTTGAAAATTCCTCCCTATTGATCTAATCAATTTTCTACTTTTCCTAGAAAGTGCCTTGAATTAGTGCCTTAGCTTTTAGAATAAAAGATGCTCAAAATTTTTTAAAACAACTTGGTGACTTGAAAACTCACCCTTGGTGTGAAGGGATTGTGTTAGGCAAACAAAGTTTGCCCCTAGTTTGAGTTATAGAAAGTAGAATTCATAGGCAAACGAGGTGGGTGACCGAAGTTTTCCCCTAGTTTGGACAATGGTTTATTGGAGGTTTGGGCAAACGAGGTAGGTGATCGAAGTTTGCCCCTTGTATGAAGGGTAGATAGTAAAATTCAAACAAACGAGGCAGGTAGCCGAAGTTTGCCCCTAGTGTGGAAGGTGATTTTCTGGCTTGAGGCAAGGACCGTGACTTTAATCTCTCAAATGCTCATAACTTTTGCCTAGGCACCAGTGAGGTGACCTAGCGAACTCTTTTCTCTCTTTTGTTATTGCTCACCTTGGATTTAGCTCTAATTTTTGCCTAGGCGTCCTTTCGGATTTTCCACCTAGCGAGCCATCCTTCTTTTATTTTTTATTTTTTTAATGTCTGCCTACGTACCCCCCGAGCGGGGATCAGGTCCAACGTAGTTCAGGCCAAAGTTTTGAAGGAAGAGGGGGGAGATTATGATGGTGTCGACCGAACCAATGTGGTTGCCTACGTATCCCCGAGTGGGAATCAGGTCGAGCGTAGTTCAAGGCAAGGCCTTGAAAGAAATTGGTTTGATTATGATGGTGTCGACCGAACCGATGTGGTTGCCTACGTATCCCCGAGTGAGAATCAGGTCGAGCGTAGTTCAAGGCAAGGTCATTTTGGAAATGTTGAGGTATGAGGGTTTTTCAAACCAATCGTCAAAGAAATTCAAAGTTGGGTTACTTATGGTAGCCTTGAAGAGGAGGATTCAGTTTCCATCTCCCTTTCTTTTCTTTTCTTTTCTTTTTCTTTTCCTTTTTTTTTTCTTTTTCTTTTTCTTTTTCTTTTTCTTCTTCCTTTTCTTTTGAGGATTGATCCTTTTCACTTTTGCCTAGCCAGTCAATTTTCCTTTTCACATAGTTGATTCATGTGAGATCTTCCGATCATAATCTCGAAATTCCAGAATGTGCACGTCAGCTCTCGGGATTTATTTGTGGTCGTTTCGAGCCTTTTGAAATGTGATCTGGGCACGTTCTTATGATGTACCTTGAAGCATACGATTCTCTCATTTGTTTCATCAAAAAATTCTTTCATTTTCTCCATCATTTTGACTGGCTAAGGTCAGATCTTGGAAATCAATACCTTTTCAGCTCTAACTTTTGCCTAGGTTCCCTTTCGGATTTTTAACCTAGATAGCTTTTCTTTTCTTTTCTTTTTTTTTAATTTTTTTTTTAAAGTGGAGATGAAACTCACTGAAATGTTTGGCTACCATCAAGGACTAAGTCTACACAAGTTCATATGGCTCTCAATTGGGTTGGGCCCAGGGCTTTGAATTGGTGGAAAAAGGGTGTTGGGCAAGTCCCAAGTCAGTTCCAAGCATGTCTTTTCAAGATTGAGGCAAGAGAATCTTTAAATTCTTAAAGTAAGACTATTCAATTCTCGGCTCTTCATCGGTGTAAGCTCAAAATTGACTTTGACCTTTTAGGATTTTTTTTGTTTGAGTAAAAAAAAAATTTAGCACAGTAATATCCATGGTAATTTGAAAAGTGACACTTCAGTTCAGCGATTCATGCATCTATGACTAGGCACATCAGATTAAGCAAAATGAAATTTCATCCATTATCAAGAGAGAGGGATTACATTACTCGACACAGACCCATAACTACTCGATGGTAGATAGACTCGACCACAAGACTAAACTTGAAATAGACTCAAAACATAGGATAGACTCATCTTGGTCTCAAATGGAGTGTCTTTGTGACCCATTTATTATTATTATTATTATTATTTTTCAGCAGAAGTTCCAAACACTATCAGTTCACCGTGTAGCTTCAACAATCATTGGCCTCAGCAAAGGAGATCATTTGAACAGGTAAGCCAGGGGCTTTAGGTTCGATGAAGCTGACACTTTGGTTGACATAGGGTTGGATGGGCGATGGCTTGATGATTTTCTGATTGAGGAGGTCCTGGATATCATAGTGAAGGCGCATGCAGCTATCGGTGTCATGGCCTGGGCCTTGGTGGTAGGCACAAATTTTGGACATGTCACAACTAGGCAGAGGGATGTCCGCACGAGGTTGAAGGAGTCGGAGGTGCCCCTTTTTGATGAGGATATCAAGGATAACGGACAATGGCATACCCAGGTTGGTAAAAGTTCTTGGGTTGCGGGTTTTATTAAACTTTGAGTTCAAGTGGGTCCTTGGAGTGGCTCTTGGATTTGGATATGGACTAGGATTACCAAGGCTAAAGTGCGGGTTTGGATACAAGTAGAGATTTGGACGTGGAAACGGGCTTGGATAGATGGCGTTGGGCAACCCATACTTCCCTTTATCGATGCTCTGCACCATCTGCTCGAATCGGCTTATCCTTAAACTTAGTTGTTCAACAGTGGTTTGTAGTTTGTTCACTTTCTCCTCCAGAGTTTGGTAGGCCATTGGCGGGTTTATGATAGCCTGGGATAGCCCACGATTGAGACATTGAATTTGGGAAGGTACAGAGGTGTCCTTACCTGGGGCTATGTTTTCTGCAAATAGAAGTAAAACCCAAATTAACAGAGGCACGAAATACTTCTTATGGACTCCTAGTGGGGAGAGCTGATCAGAGTCTCAAAGAATTTATCGATGTGAACTGATGATGATTGTGGTATGTATACGATTTCTATACAATGATTGTGATGGGTGAGGATGATGACATTTATGCGCTTGATGTGTAGAGACTGACATATGTGAGACTGACAAGATGTGCGTGCATGTTGACTAACATAAATCGTGTATGCATATAAGACAAGCATGCAAATGCAAGCCCTAATCGATATGATGCCCCTACTTCTAACAGATATCAGTTAAACAAATAAGGTTCTAGCCATACAGAGTGTGCTAACCTTACTTTCCAGTATGATCACCAAGGGATAACAGGGATTTTCGGGATACTTCAGGAATTTTGGATAGAGTTTCTGGGAGAAATAGGGATTTGGAAGATTCGGAGAAATTTCTAGAAGTCATTTGAGTTTCTAGGAGAAATAGGGATTTCTGGTTGATTTGGACTGAGCTTCTAGGAGAAACTGGTATTTTGGGTATTTCTGAGAAATATGGATAGAGTTTCTAGGAGAAACAAGTATATCTGGGCATTTCTGGGTGATTTGGGCAGAGTTTTTGGGAGAAACAAGTACTATGGGTATTTCTGGGAAATTTGGATAGAGTTTCTAGGAGAAACAAGTATATTTGGGCATTTCTAGGTGATTTGGGCAGAGATGCTGGGATTTTTGGAGAATCTGAGAGATTTGGGCAGAGCTTCTAGGAAAACAGGTACTTTGGGTATTTCTGGGAAATTTAGATAGAGTTTCTGGAAAAAACTGGTATATTTGGGAAAATCGGACAAAATTTCTGGGAGAAACTGGTTAATATGGTTATATCTGGGATATTTGGACAGAGTTTCTGGGAGAAACTGGTTAATATGGTTATATGTGGGATGTCTGGACAGAGTTTCTGGAAGAAACTGGTAAATATGGTTATATCTGGGATATCTGGACAGAGTTTCTGGAAGAAACTGGTTAATATGGTTATATCTAGGATATCTGGACAGAGTTTCTGGAAGAAACTGGTTAATATGGTGATAGTGATCATACTGTCTAGCAGGTTTTCATACACCTATGTCTTAGGACCGACAAACAAGGTTTGCGGTGTATATCTTTGTGAGCATGGAGTAGACATCTTTGTCATGGTGCCTAGGCAGGTCAACTCAATGTGATCACATGTGAGTGATTGCCTTGGGAATCATAAGAAAGAGGTTCTGCCTCATGTCACAAAAGCGTCTACACCGCCCAGGTGATCCTGTCAGGGCATACATCAGTTATATCACATTGTCCTATCTGAAAAGATAAATCAACAGTCCTATGAAAGGTTCTACAGGAATCTATATGCAAAGGCTGGGTTTAGTCAAAGAGGGTTCGTTGACGAGAGTTCCAATATACCGTCAGAGAGACAGTACGGAAGTGTTTACTCTTTTTGATATACCTTGGAAGGTACAGTATCAACGGTGACTTGTGCCCTGGCACAAGAAGACTTGAACAATGTCAGCGCCGCGTTTCAGACACAGTCGAAGGGGGAAAATGCAAAGTGCAATGCGGTGAACCAGATACATAAAAAGATGATTTTAAGGATGCTTCTTATGAGTCAAACCTCTGTATTATTTTGTTTTGAAAATAAATATCCCCAGTAAAGTCGCCAGAGTGTGGACACGCAGGATTCCACCACTTGTTTGTTTTTGTTTGAAATTTGATTTTGATCAAAGAAAGAGAATGGTCTGTCGAAAATAGATATAGAGTCGCCACTTGGTCTTTAAGGAACCAAGAAACCTAATTTTGACTCACCCAAATGGATAAAGGGCACCGGCCTTTTATAACCAAAGAACTTGGCTTGGGGTTTTGGTACGAGAGAGGAAGGAGCCTTTGTTGCGACTAAAACACCCTCAACTCGCCCCGTCTTTTGAAGGGCCTCAATTAGCATCCAAATAATCATCTAATACTATGTAATGTTCGACAAGTAATACTATGATAGTATATTACATCACATAAGAAAATTTGAAATGAAAGATCTAAAGATAAGATATCATTCATAAGATCTAAGTCAAATATCATACAATGTAAAGTATAAAATCACACAAATAAACCTAGGGAAAAATTGTCTAATCATGTATCAAGTAATTAAGTTTCCCTAATCTAAAGGGGACATGAATTATTCTTGAAACAAATAATCAAAGAAATCAAAATATGCTTAGCAAGCTAGTATGATGCATGTTAATCTTTGAGAAAAGAAGATCTCTCAATCCCCGGGACGGATGAGAAAGGAAGATTAGATCGAGGGGAAGCATGAACGTGTGATCATGATCATTCCTTATAACCTTCTTAGATTAGGACTCACAAAAGCCCCAAATCTTTGCATGGATGCAATGTATGTATCTAGAATGTGCCAAGGTTGTAGAGTGCTTTGTGTTCATGGATTCTTAGAATGACTTAGAAGTCTAGAATGTGCATGAATGAATGAATGAAATCATCATGAGATATGTAAAAATGTAGTATGAATTGTTTCCTAAGCTATGAACTAATTTGGAGTGCATGTAACATGACCTTCCATTTTCAATCTGTAATAGTTATTAAAAGTGTGCTTGCTGTGAATAGTGGACAGAATAGTAACATGATCTTGTGAAAATGGAAACGAGGGGTTAGGAATGTTTTCAATGCATGATTTTTTATGGAGATCTTCCTTATTGTGTCTAGAACACAACCCAAAAAGCCAATCTTTAATAACTATTATAGATTGAGAGAAATCATATAAACAATAGAAGTCACTCAGAAACAGAGTCCGTACTGTCGATTGAAATGTTGAAAATCTTAGAAAGTGAAAACAAAAATATCTAGAGGCCCATTTTATACATAAAGTTCCTAAGGCACTGAAGTTTAAGGTAAAAATAGTTTGGGACTACTCCTTTTAGAAAAGGTTTCTGTAAAACAAGCTGAAAGTAGACCAAGCTGCTATGATAGCAAAAACAGAATATCTGGAGAGGATGTTTGGGTCCAAATGGACCATTTTCAAGTATTTTCAAGTCAAACCAAAAATCATGGGTGTTCTCTAATGAGTTAGGAAGACTTTACAAGTGGTCTTGCATCCATACATTGAGTATTGAGTTCTAAAGAAATCTTTGAACTCAGATCACTCACTGTTTTGACTCACTGTTTTGAAGATTTTAGGAAAACAAGGTTTATCTCTTGAAATCAAAGTGAGGGTTTTAAGAATGGGGTTTTGAAATAGAAGTTTTGAAAGCATATTTTCAATACTCAATGAAGGTTATAGCCACTTAAAATGTCAACATCAAACTCATCATCAAGAATACCTTGGAGAGATTTATTTTCAATACTCAATGAAGTTTTGGAGAGATTTATTTTCATTTGAACATAACTTCAAGGATACCTTGGAGGTATTGAAGTTATAATCATCATCTATCAAACATAATTTTGAGATCAAGAGCTACTATACATAAGGATTCACATACCTCAAACTTCATGTCATTATTTAGAGGATGATGAACAAGTAAGTAAATAAAGAAAAATAAAAAGAAATGAGGTTAGGAAGAGACAAACATAATATGAACAAGTAAGTAAATAACAATCAATTGATGATCATCAATGTGATTTTGGACTTGTAGCTTGGTGTTTCACTCATATATGGTGACATTTGGACATGGAAGTAGCTTCCTAACTCATAAATGCTTAGAGAAATAGTGGTTGGGTGTATTGATGATGAAATATATAGAAGAATGGTGGAGGAAAACAAGATTGGAACTCACTTTCTATAGAAAAATAGTAGGAGGAAGCTCCTTTCTCACTTCTAAATCTATCTCTATCTCTCTTTCTCTCTACAACTTCTATGGACTTTACACTTGGCCCCCCCCCCCATTCCCCCAAAATGAAGAGCAATGGGGGGGGGGGGGTTTATATAGGCTAATTTGGGGTGGTTTTGGGATTTAGAAAGTGCTCCCATTGGTCCCAAACATCTGTGAACATCAAACTACATCGTTTTGATTTTTAATTAATCAAAATGGACCCCCAAAAATAATTGCAAAAGTATACTATTCTGGAGGAGAGTGCCGCGGCAGCACTGGGCCAGTGCCGCGGCAGCACTGGGCCAGTGCCGCAGCGGCACTGCTCCTCAATCGTCTGGATAATCCTGTTTAGGCCCCCAGAGGTTTCGGTATTCGCGAAAAGGCCCTATTTCTTCAGAAATTCACAAAAAATGCATACAAACTCCAAATTGAGGTTGTGATATACCATTGGAAAGGTAATGGAGTCTATTTTATATAAAAATAATTCGGGGATAGGTCACTTTGAAAATTTTTGCGGTATTTGCGATAAAAGCCGATTTGATCGCCTTTTTCGCCTTCGGAAATTCACAATAAACTCGTTTTAAATCCAAAAATTATGTGCGATATACTGTTAGAAAGCTATTGAGCTCTAGTATCCATGAAAAATATTTGAAAATTATTACGGTGCTCCAGTTCTAAAGTCAAATTTTGGTCAAACTGGTTAAACTTGGGATTCCCGCGAAGTTCTGGAAATCTCTGGGAGCTCCCAAGAGCTGACATTTTCACTTGATTTTCTTTTAAAACTTATTTTAATACTTTTCACATGATCTAGAATGATCCCGACGAATTTGGACGATTTCGGTCAAACTTGGTCAAACCTTGGTCAAACCTGGTCAAACTGGTCAACGGGGACTTTCTGGGAACTTCCGGGACTTGCGGGGGTCTCTGGGAGCTGACGACTTCATCCGACTTTACTTTAAAACTCATTTTCTTACTTTTCTTATGACGTAGCATGTTTTCAGAACTTTTGGTCCAAATCTGGGAGTTTTGGGGCTTTCAGGGGCATTTTGGTCATTCTGAGAATTTTGAGAAATAGAACCAACTTCCAAGAGTCCTTTTGAGTCTTTTTCGATCATTATGAACCACCAAGCTATGGGTCTCCTAAATCTGATAGCCGACAAAATGGGGTGTCTACAATCGTACTGGAGCGGAATGATGGGAGCACCCGCCTGATATCTGGGGACCGTGGTAGTAGTCTGCTCACCGTAGGAGACTGTCCTAAGACTCTAATCCCAGGGCGGTAGAGCAGGAGCCCGAGAAGCAGCAGGGACGAGCTGCAAGGAAGAATGAATCCAATAAGAAGATAAAACACGCATGTTCAAAGGAATTAAAGGAAAAGGCTGAAAGAAACTCACCCGGGTCACCTCTATCAGGGGAAAGTTCCTCATCAGCTTCGCAGCACGGAAAGTTGCATATCCCGCTAGAGGCTCCACGAAACCCTGAAGAGACAGACCAGCTAAGGCAACCATAAGCGCGAAACCCTAGAGGGTATCCGTAGCTCTCATGGACTCCAGCGGGGGGTATGGCACGAAGAAAGACTCGGCCGCCAAGGACTGTCTAGTCACCCTCTCTCCCAGGTACCATGCCCGAGCCTCTGGTTCATCCAGCAAGACCCTCTGTGGGTCATACCTAGCCGACTCCCGTATCCCCTGGGAGGTCTCTGGAAGTACATCAAGCCAGGGCTGCCATCGGACGTGCTGCTCTCGTAGGTTCGTCAGGAAGTTCCTGAACGAGATAAAATCATGAGCTCCGGTCTTCCGCCCAATTCGATCCTTCGCCCACTTCAGCCCCTGGGGCATGATGAGGGCGTCTGCTGGTCGCGTATCAGGCGACATCATGTACAAGTAATCATGGGACCAAATCTGCAAGAAAGAGAGAGGAACATAAGTTTTGGAAGAGCATGAATACAGAAATCTGAAATAAGAATGCAAAGTTTAAATCAGGATTAGGAAATTAATAAAAGAAGAGAAGTATACCTCCCAGGCCCTCCAGAAGCCGCCAGTAGAGGCTGGGCGATCCCGGGATATCTCTCCCATATGCTAGTAGAGGATGGCTAGCCCTTCCCCGGCCCAATCATACTGATATATCTGATCCATACGCTCCAGGGACCCCAGCAGCGTCACGGAGATCCGATCTCCCTTGGTGCTCAGCAGAGAGCACCCCAGCGCATACATCAGAAAACCCCGGGCCATCTGCTCGTCAGTAAAGCCCTACCGGCCTCAAAAAGTATCCATGAACCACTTGGCCATGACCAAGGGCTCCTCCAGGACGGCTCCCAGCAGCAGCTCGATTCGATCCCACTCCCTCGCCGCATCCAGGTAGCGAAGGCTCTCTCCCCCAAAAGGGATTCCGGTGATCATGGAGAAATCCAACAGCGTCATCGTCATCTCGCCGAATGAAAAGTGGAATGTGTTGGTGGTATCCCACCACCTCTCCGCCAATGTGTGAATCTGCCTCAGGTCATTAGAGTCCAAAGTTTGATGAAGTCTCCAAAGCCGGTCGCGGTAACAAAGCCCCTCACCGGCTCGCACAACTCCGTGTACCACTCATAATCGTGGGCAAGACTGCCGTGCCCCTTCAGCACCTTGGGCTGCAACTGAAAGAAAGAATCACAAGATTTAATCTCAGTAAATGGATAAAGAAAGAAAAAGCAAGAAAAATCAATAGGTGACAATAAGGAAATGGGAGAAAAGCAATATAAGAATAAATAATAAGAGAGAGAAAGGAAGAATCTGGAAATATTCGCAGGAAAATTCACAAGCACAGTACTCGTTTGCATTCATACTAAGTTCAGCAGTCGTTCATACAACAAAAAAAAGGGGGTGAATGGTGAAAGCATTTACAATACTGAAGAGATTTCCAAAAAAGGAAAAGAAGAGATGATTCACTTCCGTGGAGTTTCAAAAGAAATTTAGTTTCAAAAGAAATTTGGGTTCAAAAGATGTCTAAAGCCAGAGTTAAAATAATTAAAAGGCAGCAATGGCGCCCAAAAAACAAATAGTCGCTATTCATTAGGAGCATGTGCAAGATTTTGATTAACATACGTCACGCCCAGAAATCCTTTGAGGAAGAAAAAGAAAGTGGAATTAAATATGCACAGATACAGGTGAAACACCCGGGAATTCGTAATCACAGTGGTTGTATTTATGAGGGAATGTGAAATTTCGAATAAAGCGGTTTGTGTTCATGAACTTTAATAATAATAATAACAAGATAAGGTCAAGGGATGATCAAATAAAATAGGCAGGCAAGCACAGGTACAATTGGAACACCCGGAAGATCAACGGGCATAAGGAGGCATGAGAAGTTATATTGATAGTTCATAGCATTCATGAAGTTCAAAAAGAAAAGAATTGAAAGAAAGAAAAAGAAAGGGCGTTTACCTAGCGCTTGAACGCGCGGGCGGATAAGTGCTCATCTGGATCCAGGAGCAAGAGTGTAGGGTCAGGATGAGGAGTGGCCCGATATTTGGGCTTCTTCCGGCTACCGGAACTGCTCGCCATCATCTGTCAAGAAAGAGGAAGATTTGCGTGTTAGATTCATAAAAAAATTCAAAAAAACAACAAAATAATGAGAATAACTCAAGGTTTGATCAAGTAGAACTAACCTGATAAGTCCTGGCTAGACCAATACAAGCAAGAAGAGATGAGGGAAAAATTTCTCCAGAGATATTTCGGGTTAAAGAGAAATGAGAGAATGAAATGAAATGAAATAAAACTCTCGGTTTAAGCCTCTGCCGCTTAAACGCGGCACTAGGTTTTCGTGCGCGGCAGTTGATGAACTGCCGTGCGGCACTCTCTGAATGCCGCAATGGCACTTCGTGAGTGTCGCACGGCAGTCAGTGACTGCCACGAGTTTGAAGCGTGTGCCGCGTTTAAGTCGGTTAAGAGATATTTTGTTTTCCCCCCAAAATTCAAAATTGGGCCCCAATATTTGGATTTAACCCCCAAATTTTACCCTCATTGTTCTTTGAACACCCGGGGTTGGTTTTCAGGAGCAAATTGGTCCTCAAATTTGAAAATTGAAATAATTTTGAGTCCGTGGGCTCCCAAATTTTGAAAAAAGAAATAATTTTGAGTCCTTGGGCTCCCAAATTTTAAAAATTGAAATGATTTTGAGTCTTGACTCACCCCAAATATGATTACCCCATTTTTTTTAGAGTATAACAGACTTGCACTCTCGGTCCTCGCAAAAGATTTGCGTTAGCCCTCGTTTTAGGAATATAACAGATTTATGTTCTCCATCCTCGTAGCAGATTTACGTCGATCCTTTTGTTGAGAGTGTAACAGATTTACATCCTCGGTTCTCGCAATAAATTTGCGTTAGCCCTCGTTCTGAGAATATAACAGATTTATGTTCTCGATCCATGTAACAGATTTACGTCGATCCTTTGTTTTGAGAATATAACGGATTTACATTCTCGGTTCTCGCAACAGATTTGCGTTAACCTTCGTTATGAGAATATAAGGGATTTATGTTCTCGATCCGCGTAACAGATTTACGTTATCCTTTGTTTTGAGAATGTAATGGATTTACATTCTCGGTTCTCACAACAGATTTGCGTTAACCCTCGTTCTGAGAATATAACAGAATTATGTTCTCGATCCGTGTAACAGATTTATGTCGATCCTTTGTTTTGAGAATGTAACGAATTTACATTCTCGGTTCTCTCAACAGAATTGTGTTAACCCTCGATTTTTAAATCAAAAGCGTCTTCTTGACCCCCGTAACAGATTCTGCATCAGTTAAGAATTCGGTAATCTTCTCTGACTAACGCGTCATGTAATGTGCGTCATACGTAGAGAAGACATGATAAGCATGATGCTTGCATAACCAGGTCTATTCAGAAAATACCATTACATAGCTTGCGCATCACGACAGGATAGGTGCATCTATCCGTGTGACTACTTACGTTTGTGTGTGTTTGACCCCATGCCCGAACTACGCTTTAGTCTGATTCCTGATGGGATACGTAGGCAGCTCATCATGGGGCACGACCAATTAGAATTTCATTGCGCGCTCGTTTCCTTTTAAAACGCATTTTGTTTTTTCCTGAATTCGACAGTTTGGTCAAAGGCTTGTCTTCACACAGGCTTCAACGTTCGCTTGTGGTTCGCATTGCCCCACAAGCTCCGTCGAAGAGGGGCAAACTGTAGACACCCCGATTTTGACCAAACGTCGAATTAAAGAGAGTGTTACCTCCATATCCGATGATGACAATGCCGGAGCTTATCTAGGACTTCCAAAGATGATTCAAGCCCTTCGAAAGACTCCCCAACCCAAAACAAAAAGAAAAAAAAAGGAAGGAAAAGAAAAAGAATAAGCAGCACGGCACTCAAGCCTTTCCGCGGCAGTCACGGGCTGCCGTTGCGGCAGTCTCTGGACTGCCGGACGGCATTCGGTGATTGCCGCGAATTTTGTCAAATGGCGCAAAAATAATGAATTTTACTAAAAAACGGCAGTCCCTGGAGTTGTCCGCAGCATTCAGTGAATGCCGTTCCGGCAGTCAGTGAATGCCGCCCCGGCATTCACCGAATGCCGATGCGGCATTTACTGAGTGCCGCTTCCATATCCGATGAATGCCGTATTTTTGCAACAGACAGCTAGTATATAGCACTCTTTATACTATAAAAAGGACGACTGAATTAGGATTTTTAGTCCTGAAATGACTGAAATACCCCTTTAAAATTGTCTATAAATAGAGGATGAATATTCACTTGCAAGGGAGATTTTTCTTGGAATATATAAGTTGTATAAGTGTTCTTATTGCCTTAATTTTCATAATTATGAGTGAGTTTAGAATAGTTTAAAAGAAAGAGTTGTGTGAATTAGTGTAGAAGGGCTTGATTAGTCTTTGAAAATTCTCCAAAATCACCAAGTTGAGGATACTTTGGAGGTAAGACTTTAGAATAGTTAGTCTTTATTCAAGTTTAATTATAAACGTGCATGGAGTTCTTTAATTTCTCTTTTCATTTGTTGCGTTCATCCTTTGGGTTCATAAGGCTTTAAATGTCTTACTTGAATCTTTTGGTTTGAAATTCCTTAATCTCTTTGTAGTTTTATTATTTATGAGAGGATTAAGATGGGTACTAGAATATTTAGCTAATGGACCCAAACCTATCTTCATGGTTTGAGGTTTATTATGACTAAGTTTCATGAAGTTCTTCTATACTTCTTTGAAATTTACAAACATAAGTACATTTAGTCTCCAATGACCACCAAAAGGTAGGAGAATTAGCTTTAGATAAGCCTAATCCCATGGCTTATTTGTCTAAAGTTAATAGGAATAAAGTGAATTAACCCAATGAGCAGTGAGTTCACAATCTGTTTTCGATCATGAATTTTTAGCCGAACATCTAACCGTTGGAATGGAATGAAACCAACGGGAAAGTGTTTATAACTCAAAGTTCTACCACTATAATTTTTGTTTTAAGTTAGATTTATGTTTTGGGTGGTTTGATCAAGGGTTTTGTGGAACAATCATAATCTGTCCAGAGTTTCAGAACAGTAACACTCTTTTGAAATAAGCAAATCAGAACCTTAATCAAGCACTTGGGACCCAAAATAAATTTTTATAAGTAGATTAATGTGTTAGGAAGCTACCCTAAAAAGAACAAAGCATTTTTGATTTTTTTGCTATTTTTAGAAAATCGTGCAACAACTCTGGACAGAAGGTTGTAGCATCCTGAGTGATGTATGGTTTTTGTCCAATTTTCGGAGATCTAACCGTTGAAACTTTGATTTCTTTTTTGGGTTAAAAACTAGACATATAGAGGCATATTGTATCCAAAATCCACCAAGATCAAACCACAGGAACCATCCTTTTTATTTCTTTGAAGTTCTGATCTGCTCTCAGCAATTTCCAGAATTTTGTAATAATATTGATCAATCTTATAAACAATGGCTTAGATGATATTTTTCATGAGTCAAGGTTCAAACCATGTTTCAATAATGATTAGTTAAGCTTGAATTTAAAGTTTAAGTGACCTAAATCAATAAGTATTTCATGATTTTCTTCTTGTTCATGTTTACATTCATCCATGTGACTCAACATTTATAGTTAGGATTCGTTTGCTTTAGGTTAATTACATTTGATAGATTTAGGTTAGAGGCTTAGGATCACTATTCAAATTTTATGTGCTATATATCATATGGACTAACCCTTGTTTTGTAGCGCTGATGAGGTATGACTTTTCGATTCTCCCTTAGCTTAACTTTTCTTTGATTTTATCGATTTTATGACTTCATACGCTACACCTTAGAATTAGGTTCTTGCCTTATGTGAATACATGTGATTAGAGACCCTTTTTTAGGATTTTTTTTCATTTGTTTGCATTGCACGTTTAATATCGTGGCTGGATCCCGGGCAAGTTCTCTTATTCCCTATTGCATATCATATCGCTTGTTACTTGAATTATGTGATTTTTGAATGATATTTTATCACTTGCATCCTTTAGACATGCTTTTGTAATGTATATCTATACATATGTATTAATTGAGGACATGCTTAGATTATAAATTCGATTAAAAGGATATTAAGTAGAGGCCTATCGCGAGATAGAATGAGAAGGGGTGTTTTAGTCCGATGGGCTCCTTTCCTTCTCATTCCATAATCTCCGGACCTAGTTAATCTTTAGTTTTGCAAAAAGATCAGTTCCGTTTTAAAATGGTTTCTTAATTTTCCTTTTAAAAATTAAGTGGCGACTCTTTGTATTTCTTGAATTTGAAAAAAGGTTTTTAAACAAAAGCTGTGGGTAAAGGAGAAAATTGCAATATCCACAGTATGCTTTTTATTTCTTTGAAGTTCTTATCTGATCTCAGCAAATTTTAGAATTCTGTCATAATTTTAATGTATCTTGCAAATAATGGTCCAAATAATCTTTTCATGACCTAAGGCTTAAGCCATGTATTAATAATGATTAGTTAACCTTAAATACAGAGGCTAAACAATACAAATCAAGGAATAATCCAATAAGCTCATTCTTGTCACATCTATGTAATCATACACATTCATCCATGTAGATTGGTATTATAATTCATAATCGCGTTATTTCTTCTACATGATAGAATTAAGCTAGACGTTTAGGAACAATTATTTGATACTATACATTATTTCTAAAAGTATGTGGACTAACCTTTGTTTTGTAGCGCCTTTGAGGTACAATTTCTCAACCCTTTCTCTAGTTTATTTAATTCCTTGATTTTATTGATTTTATGACCTCATGCGAGACACACTAGAATTATGATCTTGCCTTATGTGAATATATGTGATTAGAGACCTTTTCTTAGGATCTTTCTATTCGTATGCATTGCACGTTTAATATTCACGGCATGGATCCCGGGTAAGTTCCTATAGTTCCCTATTTGCATATCATATTGCTTGCTACTTGAATTATGTGATTTTTGAATGATATTTTATCACTTGCAATTTTACACCTTCTAGACATGCTTTTGTAATGTATATTTATACATATGTATTAGTTGAGGACATGCTTAGATTATTAATTCGATTAAAAAGATGTTAAGTAGAGGCCTATCGCAAGATAGGATGAGAGGGGGTGTTTTAGTCCGACAGGCTCCTTCCCCTCTCATTCCATAATCCCCGGACCTAGAAAATCTCTGATTTCTTAAAAGATCAGTTTGTTTTAAAATGGTTTCTTAATTTTTTCTTTTAAAAAAATTAAGTGGCGACTCTTTATGTTTTGAAATTTAAAAAAATAAAATAAAAGAAAAGCTGTGGGTAAGAAAATTGGGATATCCACAGGGTGTTGAAGAACACACCATGTATTCATCTCAACATGTGGAGGTTTGATCATCCTATTTTTGTTCTGAGATCCTTGCTAATCTATCATATTCTTAATTCTATCATCTTGCATGACAAACCAATTTGGTACTCCTGGTACCAATACAGACACATCTGGTTGTGATGTTTCACCAACTTTTGGTAATGAATTTTATGTTGCCATATTCATCTTATCTCTGCAGCATCTATTTCATAATTAGGATCTTTATAATATGTTTTTAATGAAGAAGCATTCCATTTATTTTCTTCTTCTAACAAGGCTTCATATCTAGATACTCTAAATTCTAATGCATCAAACTTCTTTCGAAGTCTAAATTCGAGGCCATTTTGAGCCAATTGAACAAATTCAGGCTCTGGCAAAATGATTTTATACTTTGTTCTAGTCCTCTTGAACCTATTTATGAACTGAGTAGCCTTTTCATAAGGTTTTTGACAAAGCCTGGCTAAATCAGCCATAGAACTTCTGGTTCTGTTTGAAAAAACTGAGTATGGAAAGATTCTTCCATTTGTGCCCAATTATGGATCGAATTAGGAGCCAAATTGATAAACCATATGAATGCTATATCTATTAATGAATTAGAAAATAGATTAATTCTAAGATATTCATTATTGTTGGAAAAACCGGTTTAAGTTCTAAGTTTAAACGCGCAGCGGAAAAATCAAGTTATAAAACTTAATTGGCATGCCCGGATCTACTACCCATCAATTCTATAGATGCGCACAAGAGGGGACAAGAATTATACCTTACTATCTTGAACCCAATTCTGAAATCTCTGACTTCCAGCAGCCTCCACTAGATGGTCTTCGCTCTTATGACTCCTATGGATGCTCGCAGGAAGGGCTAGGATTGGTGGGAACCCTAATGGAGAGGATACAGAAGGTTTTGGGGCTCCAAAATAGTTTCTGCAGCTTCTGACGTTCAAAACGACGAACAACCTTTCCAGAACGCAGCTGCCCTATTTATAGATTCCCAGAACCGACCTAGCTCTCGAGCGATCTAAGTGGTTTCGATCGATCGACCATTCGATCGATCGAACCATCTTCAAGCGATCGAACCTGTCTAGACTTCAATCGATCGAGACAACTTCGATCGATCGAACCTGTCTTGACATCATCCTCATTTGCCTTTCCAAGCATCCTAGCGGAGCTAAGAGTGGGACCTCCTAGGCTCTTTATTGTTGGCTCAGATCAGTTGATTAACTCCCATGACCAAACTCTTTGATCAGCAAATTAATCAACTGATCAGTTAACGTTTACTCCACTATAAAACGATAACTGAACTCCAACGCAAAAGAACATATCTGAAGCGATAACTAGACTTGTATGTTGTACTAATGTCCTTCTACCATCAGCATTCGCAATCATATTCAGGTAGTCGGATAAACTGTTACTGTCAACTTGAATCATGATTACTTCTTATAATCCTTAAGTCCCATTCACCTCTCATGATTACCAAACATGTTGATAACTCTTATCAACAAGACTGCAGTACTCAGTAATCGACTGGGTGACATTCTCAAGGGAATGCTTACTCTGAATCAGAGGGTAGATTCTGTCTTGACAATATATGTTCACAACCCTATGAATATGACATACCCAAGATACCCAGGTGTTGATCTTCTATAGACCTCACTGATTGGTAAGTCAAAGCAGTCATATCCACAGTCTGTGTTCATAATCATCTCAAGATTGAGAACACGTACCTTACACAAGTTATGAGTTCCTATCGACTGATTGACAGCCTTGAGCGTCAATAGGAAACTCAGGTCCGTCAATGCACTATAAGCACTAGCATACTAACCAAGAGTCACACTCTAGTGATTGAGATTTATCACTCCATCCAATGGTAGTTAATGATGCTACAGTGTATACCTGATGAGATATCCAGTCTCATCATCCACTGTGACAAGCTTTAAGTATCAAAGAATAGTAATTCGTTTCTCATTATATGTATCTCATACACACACGAAATACTTACTATGATACTTATGGATTAAACAATCATCTCATGAAAGAAGCATACATCATAAAATGTAAAGCTGATATCCATATATTAAAATGCTAATGTCTAATACATATAGTAATGGTTTGAGGGCACAAACCCAACAAACTCCCACTTGCACTCATAACCATACAGGATTACATCTGAGACCTAGACTATCTAGATGACGATCAAAGACCTTCTGTGGCAAGGCCTTTGTAAACGGATCAGCAAGATTGTCAGCGGTGGCAATCTTGGTGACAGTCACATCTCCACGTTGAACAATATCTCGGATAAGATGATATTTCCGCTCTACGTGCTTTCCCTTTCCGTGGTTCCTTGGCTCCTTGGACTGAGCCACTGCCCCACTATTATCACAATAAAGCGTAATAGGCGACAGCGACGCTGGTACCACCTTGAGTTCCATGAGGAACTTCTTGAGCCAAACAGCTTCCTTTGCGGCTTCACAAGCAGCCACATACTCAGCTTCTGTAGTTGAGTCTGCAATGTATTTCTGCTTAATGCTCCTCCAACTGACAGCACCACCTCCCAAGGTAAAGAGATGACCGGACGTCGACTTCCTCGAATCTTTATCTGACATAAAATTCGAGTCAGTGTATCCTACTGGAATTAACTCACTACCACCGTACATAAGGATGTAATCTTTAGTCCTTCTCAAGTACTTAAGAATGTGCTTGACGGCTGTCCAGTGCTCTGGACCTGAATTCGACTGATATCTGCTAACCATGCCAATGGCAAAGCAAATATCTGGTCTAGTGCATAACATCGCATACATAAGACTTCCCACTGCTGAAGCACAGGGAACTCCAGTCATGCGATTCCTCTCCTCCTGTGTCTTTGGACACTGGTCCTTGGAGAACGCAAAACCATGCCTGAAAGGTAACAAACCTTTCTTCGAATTATCCATTGAAAACCTAGTTAGCACCTTATCGATATAACCAGCTTGAGACAATCCCATTATCTTTCGCTTGCGATCTCGAAAGAGCTTTATCCCTAGAATATAGCTCGCCTCTCCTAGATCCTTCATATCAAAAGTACTAGCTAGCCAAACCTTGACTGTTGACAGCGCCGCTACATCATTTCCAATGAGTAGAATGTCGTCAACGTAAAGCACAAGAAAGGCCACCACTTTCCCTTCACTCTTCTTGTATACACAAGGTTCATCCAGATTCTGTATGAAACCAAACGACTTGACCGCTTGGTCAAATCGGATGTTCCAACTTCTGGATGCTTGCTTAAGCCCATAAATGGACTTTTGCAACTTGCATACCAAGTTACCTTTCCGACCAGTTATGAACCCTTCTGGTTGTTGCATATAGATGTCCTCCTCAAGATTGCCATTCAAGAATGCAGTCTTGACGTCCATCTGCCAGATCTCATAATCTAGGCATGCAGCAATGGATAAGAGTATTCTGATGGACTTCAGCATGGCTACCGGCGAGAAGGTTTCCTCATAGTCAATGCCCTCCCTCTGAGTATAACCTTTCGCTACAAGCCTAGCCTTAAAGGTCTCAACCTTTCCATCAGATCCTCTTTTTCTCTTGTAGACCCACTTGCAACCAATGGGTTTAATATTGGCTGGAAGTTCTACAAGATCCCAGACCTGATTAGAATCCATAGATTCTAATTCAGCCTTTATAGCTTTAGCCCAATGTTCTGAATCAACATCAGTCATTGCCTCTTCGTATGTGGCAGGATCAGATTTAGATTCTATGGAGACATCTTCAAAAACTTCTCCTAAGAACATGTATCTATCAGGCTGGCTGATAATCCTCCCACTACGACGAGGTACCAGTGCGGAAATAGGTGAAGAAGTGGTATTTTCTTGATTTATATCGTTATCAACTACGGGTTGGACTGAGGGCTCTCCTTCTATCTCTCTAAGATCTATCCTTCCCTTAGGTTTATGGTTCATGATATAGTCATCCTCCAAGAAAACAGCATTCGTACTAACAAACACTTTCTGCTCTCTTGGATCATAAAAATACCATCCATAAGTACCCTTTGGATACCCTACGAAGTAACATACTTCCGATCTAGAATCCAACTTGCTCATCTTTCCTTTCAGCACATGTGCCGGACACCCCCATATCCGGAGATGTTGCAAAGAAGGCTTGCGCCCAATCCACATCTCTCGTGGTGTCATGGGAACAGATTTGCTTGGTACTAGATTTAGTATGTACGCAGCGGTTTCCAAAGCATAACCCCAAAGGAATAATGGCAACTCCGAGTAACTCATCATCGACCTAGTCATGTCTAAAAGAGTCTGATTCCTTCTCTCCGCTACACCGTTCTGCTGAGGCGTACCAGGTGCAGTCAACTGTGACAGAATCCCATTCTGTACGAGGTGATCAATAAACTCATTAGAGAGGTACTCGCCACCTCGATCAGATCGAATGGCCTTGATATGTGTGCCCAATTGATTCTCCACTTCAGCCCTAAACTCTTTGAACTTTTCAAAGGCTTCAGACTTGTGCTGCATTAGGTACACATATCCATACCTGGAGTGGTCATCAGTAAATGTTATGAAATACTCATAACCACCCCTTGCTCTAATATTTATTGGTCCACACACATCAGTATGAACTAATTCCAACAATGCATCGGTTCTATTTCCCTTTGTAGGAAAGGGCCTTTTGGTCATCTTACCCTCTAAATAAGACTCGCAGACTTCCATTGGTTCTAGAACCAAATCGCCTAAGATCCCTTCTTTGACTAGTCTGCCAATCCTATTTAGATTGATATGGCCAAGTCTCATATGCCAAAGCCTTGTTAGATTAGTGGAAGGTCTCTTTCTTTTAGATGGTACAGTAACCACTGAGTTATTAAGTTCCATGCAAGAGTCTTTAGAAATATTGGGAGTAATCACATACAAACCATTTGATTTAACACCAGAACATATAAAAGAACTATTTCTTTTAATCACAACTTCAGTTCCAAAATAAAAAGAATAACCATTATTCGATAAATTAAAAACTGAAATTAAATTACGTCTCATTGAAGGGACGTAAAGTACATCTGATAAAATCAAAATTTTATTGTCTAGAAATTCTAAAACTACGACTCCTATAGCAACCGCAAAAACGGTTGCGCTAGAACCTAGAGTAAGTACGATTTCCCCATCACTGTACCTCCTGGTTGATCTGAACCCCTGCAATGAATTACAGATATGGTTAGTCGCACCAGAATCAATGCACCAAGTGTTTGAAGTATCCGTTATAAAACTTACTTCAATCACATGTGATTCAATCATACCTTGAACTCTTGTAGCTAAGAATTCTGGACAGTTCCTCTTCTAGTGGCCCTTCTCACCGCATTGGAAACACTTTCCTTTGCCTTGGCCACCCACCTTCCCTTTGCCCTTACCTTTTCCCTTAGATTTTGCAATCTTAGGGACTGGTCCGACACTTGAACCACTAGTACCAGCCTTCTTCTTCCCTTTCTTTCCTTTCGGTGTAGATCGAGAAGAGGAAGCACTTTTCTCAACGTTCAAAACGTTGACCCTAGGTTTGATCACCCCTTCCGCTGCCAAAAGAGAACTCATCAATTCGCTCATTGAAAAATTCATTTGATTCATATTATAGTTAAGTTTAAATTGAGCGAATGAAGGCGACAGCGAATTGAGGATCATATCAACCTGGGTCTGTGCATCGATGTTGGCACCTAGGGTCTCCAGCTCGTTTAAATAACCAATCATTTTTAAAACATGTTCCTTGACTGGAGTCCCTTCCGACATCTTTGCACTCATTATCTTTTGCATGGCTACCTGCCTGGCAGGCCTGCCATGCTCCCCAAACATCTTTTTCAGGGATGTGATAATGTCACTGGCAGAATCATTCGATTGGAATTGGTGTTGCAACACACCAGCCATTGAGGCCAGAATATAGCAACGAGCCATTCCATTCGATTTCTTCCATTTGTCGAACTCGCGTCTGGCAGCTGCCAAAGCATTTGCCGCGGGTTCTTCAGGGCATGGGGTGGTGAGGACATATATGTGATCCTCCGCAGTTAACATGATGTCAAGGTTACGTTTCCATTCAGTGTAGTTGTTTCCAGTTAACTTGTTTTGAGTGAGTATGGTGGCAAGTGGACTAAATGCAGATCCAGACATTATGATTACTGAAAATCAAACAAACAAAATAAATATAGATATCAGGATTTGACAGTTTGAAATAAAAGAATCCTTAAAACTCTTATTTTAAAACAAAGTCGCCGGAATATCGGAACAAAAGAATAAAGCCTCCGTGTGGAGGTCAATTTTCTATTTTTCGATTAATCAAGACTTGTCCGCTATGCAACTCTTGCAAAAACAAGTTATGACTCCCGATCCCTTTTGATCTCTAAGTTTCTGAACAATGCCCCGTGTGGGATCCCTTATCCATAGCTTAGCTAGTGTGTACCATTAACTAGGATCCAATCACAACCGTCTCAAGTAGCGCCTCCGTGTAGTGGTCACCCTCTAACACGTCTGATTGATCCTATCATAAGAAGTTCACATCTAGTAACCAATGAGTAATGCACCCTCCGTATGGAATGATCACCCCTGACGAGGTGACACAGAATGCACCACTCATCTTACAGTGAACCGTTAATGGAAGATCGTGGGTGTAATTAATAAGACCCTCTCCCACTAGTTTTAGTAAAAAGGATTTTGCTTTTTGAGAAAATCTGTTTCTACACACTTCCCATAAACATCTAATATTTACTAATGTGTTGAAAACGGTTTTTGAATTTTATTTTAGAAAACTTGTTTTGCGTGCATGCAACAATGTATTATACGCCAATCACAAACCAAGCACATAAAACAAAAAACTAAAATGAAATATAGGCATTCAAATAATGCCTCTATCTCCCATGGCTCTATCTCTATAGAACCTCCTTTTTGGTTTGATCGCCTCTAGCTCCATTTTCATGGATAACGGCTCCTTGCTCCATCTTCATGGATTTTCTAATTCTATTACATTTGTCCTATGCTTCTTTCGAAGTTTACAATTTATCTAGAAATAGAAATAACAACAAAATAAAAGGCTAGGGAAACCGGTGCGACTTTCCTTTTCGTAGGATTGAAGTCGCAGCGCCCTTTACATATGCCTTAAAACCAAACCAAACTTAAATTACAACATGCACCAATCTCAAACAATTTAAATACAAATATTCAAATGATTTGGTGCCATGGGAGATAGTGACTAATCTTACTGCAAAAGGGTTAGTCGTACACGCATCCATACATACATAACAAATATATGTAACTGTTGAAACACTTAATTGATTCACACAGTATATAAACTCTTTACATACTGAATTAGAACTTAAAACAGCATCTTACTTCTCTGTCATAGTTCGATCGATCGAAGACCGTTCGATCGCTCGAACCTTCGATCGATTGAACATTGTTCAATCGCTTGAACATTCTGTTTTACAGAATGATTTGTCAATTTTACAGAATATTTTAAAATTAAAGTTTTTAATTTCAAAACTCTTAAAAACTGTGAAATAGAGAACCTGACAAAGTATCTGTCTCAACCGATCTAACTTCATTCGATCGATCGAATACCAGAAGGTGTCGATCGATCGAAGACTGTTCGATCGCTCGAGTACAGAGGATGTTCGATCGATCGAAACATGTTCGATCGGTCGAACCCGCCTTGCATCCCATGTAATCAAAGATTTGTATTCTGCTACGATAACATTGCAGAAACAGATCTGTGACAATGCCGTTTCGAAAACAGTTCTAAAATCAACATGCAAATCAATATAGTGTTCCAAAAACGCATCTATAGATCCAAACGAGCGTGGCTCTGATACCAATTGTTGGAAAAACCGGTTTAAGTTCTAAGTTTAAACGCGCAGCGGAAAAATCAAGTTATAAAACTTAATTGGCATGCCCGGATCTACTACCCATCAACTCTATAGATGCGCACAAGAGGGGACAAGAATTATACCTTACTGTCTTGAACCCAATTCTGAAATCTCTGACTTCCAGCAGCCTCCACTAGATGGTCTTCACTCTTATGACTCCTATGGATGCTCGCAGGAAGGGCTAGGATTGGTGGGAACCCTAATGGAGAGGATACAGAAGGTTTTGGGGCTCCAAAATAGTTTCTGCAGCTTCTGACGTTCAAAACGACGAACAACCTTTCCAGAACGCAGCTGCCCTATTTATAGATTCCCAGAACCGACCTAGCTCTCGAGCGATCTAAGTGGTTTCGATCGATCGACCATTCGATCGATCGAACCATCTTCAAGCGATCGAACCTGTCTAGACTTCAATCGATCGAGACAACTTCGATCGATCGAACCTGTCTTGACATCATCCTCATTTGCCTTTCCAAGCATCCTAGCGGAGCTAAGAATGGGACCTCCTAGGCTCTTTATTGTTGGCTCAGATCAGTTGATTAACTCCCATGACCAAACTCTTTGATCAGCAAATTAATCAACTGATCAGTTAACGTTTACTCCACTATAAAACGATAACTGAACTCCAACGCAAAAGAACATATCTGAAGCGATAACTAGACTTGTATGTTGTACTAATGTCCTTCTACTATCAGCATTCGCAATCATATTCAGGTAGTCGGATAAACTGTTACTGTCAACTTGAATCATGATTACTTCTTATAATCCTTGAGTCCCATTCACCTCTCATGATTACCAAACATGTTGATAACTCTTATCAACAAGACTGCAGTACTCAGTAATCGACTGGGTGACATTCTCAAGGGAATGCTTACTCTGAATCAGAGGGTAGATTCTGTCTTGACAATATATGTTCACAACCCTATGAATATGACATACCCAAGATACCCAGGTGTTGATCTTCTATAGACCTCACTGATTGGTAAGTCAAAGCAGTCATATCCACAGTCTGTGTTCATAATCATCTCAAGATTGAGAACACGTACCTTACACAAGTTATGAGTTCCTATCGACTGATTGACAGCCTTGAGCGTCAATAGGAAACTCAGGTCCGTCAATGCACTATAAGCACTAGCATACTAACCAAGAGTCACACTCTAGTGATTGAGATTTATCACCCCATCCAATGGTAGTTAATGATGCTACAGTGTATACCTGATGAGATATCCAGTCTCATCATCCACTGTGACAAGCTTTAAGTATCAAAGAATAGTAATTCGTTTCTCATTATATGTATCTCATACACACACGAAATACTTACTATGATACTTATGGATTAAATAATCATCTCATGAAAGAAGCATACATCATAAAATGTAAAGCTGATATCCATATATTTAAATGCTAATGACTAATACATATAGTAATGGTTTGAGGGCACAAACCCAACAATTATTTCCTGCATCAGCACACTGACTGATGAATTTTGCTATATGTTCAACTGTAAATTGACTCCCATCTCCAACAAACATAGTAAATGTAGGAAACTTGAATCCCCTAGGGAATTCAATCCTATCGATCCAGTCAAGATAAGGCTTCTTATATACTAGAGTTTGTACCCCCCGAGCCATGGGTCCACAAACTTCATGTATTAAATTAATTATGTCATTTCTCTCAACCATGTTGGGTGGTTGTTGATGACCTGGTTGACCTATAGGAGGGTTCATTACTGGTATTGGAGGTGGTTGAGGAAAATTATCCATCGTCCTAGGATTTTTGTTTCTTCGACTAAAACCTATTCCAGTAGGTTCTGGTTTGAATATAGGATTGTTATTTATTCTCCTATTTTGACTATTATGTTTTCCCTTGGCCGAGGTTCTTCGACATTCATTGGTCTATACATATGATCTTGACCATGTCCTATATGATATCCTTGCATCCCTTCCAACATTGGAGTAGTAGGATTAGGGACAGTCTTATAGAAGCTTTCTTGCGAATTAAGCCTAAGAGGAGGCCCATTTGCTTGAATCGAAGGATTTGGCTTAAATAAGCCATGAGTATAATCTCTTCCATTATGTCAAATCACAGACGGATTTTCACTTGGCACCATTACTGCTGTAAAGTGTGGTATGTTGTTGTTAAGGGAAGTGATCAGTGTTGTATTAACATTCTGAATCATATTTCCCAAATGATCAAACACTAGTGTCAACTGATTCACCAAATTATATGGAACTCCTGAACCAACATTTCCATTGTTTGGATTTGGATTCAAAATTTTCAACTCCTATTTATGGGTTTTCATTATTCACATGATTCCCAATGTTACTGCTTGTGAATCTTGGTCCGAAGGACCACCAATTTCAAGATTATTAAAACCAGCATTGGCGTTATCCACAGACCTACTACTTTGAAGGTTTCTGTTTGTCATCTTTTGACACTAGTGTCCTACCGGGCATGCCAAAAATATTTGATTGGAAAATTCTGAAGGAAAAAGTGGTTTAAAGTTAGAGTTTAAATGCGCAGCGGAAATAGGTTAAGTTATATAACTTTTGGTATTCCAGGATCTACTACTCGTCAATTCCATAGATGCGTACAAGGAGGTGCAAGAATTATACCTTAGTGTCTTGAACCCAATTCTGAAACTTTAACTTCCAGCAGCCTCCACTAGATGATCTTCACCCTTATGACTCCTGCGGATGCCTGCCGGAAAGACTAGGGTTGGTGGGAACCCTAATAGAGAGGATAGGAAGGTTTTGGGAAGACTATGATAGTTTCTGCAGCTTCTGCGTATAAAACGACGATCACTTACTTCCAGAACGCAGCTGCCCTATTTATAGATTTCCAGAACCGACCTAGACTTCGATCGATCGAAGTGACTTCGATCGATCGAACCTTCGATCGATCGAACCATTCTCGATCGATCGAACCTGCTGACTTCAATCGATCGAACATACTTCAATCGATCGAACTTGCCTTAACAGCTTCCTCAAGTGTCTTTCCAAGCATCCTAGCGGAGCTAAGAGTGGGACCTCCTAGGCTCTTTATTGTTGGCTCAGACCAGTTTGTTAATTACCATGACCAAACTCTTTGATCAGCAAACTAACTAACTGGTCAGTTAACGTTTATTCCACTATAAAATGATTACTGAACTCCAACGCAAAAGAACATATCCGAAGCGATAACTAGACTTGTATGGTGTACTAATGTCCCTCTACCGTCAGCATTCGTAATCATAGACAGGTAGTCGGATAACTGTTACTGTCAACCTGAATCATGATTACTTCTTGTATTCCTTGAGTCTCATTCACTACTCATGATTACCAAACATGTTGATAACTCTTATCAACAAGACTGCAGTACTCAGTAATCAACTTGGTGACATTCTCAAGGGAATGCTTACTCTGAATCAGAGGGTAGATTCTATCTTGACAATATATGTTCACAACCCTATGGACATGACATACCCAAGATACCCAGGTGTTGATCTTCTATAGACCTCACTGATTGGTAAGTCAAAGCAGCCATATCCATAGTCTGTGTTCATAATCATCTCAAGATTGAGAACACGTACCTTATACAAGTTATGAGTTCCTATTGACTGTTGACAGCCTTAAGCGTCAATAGGAAAGCTCAGGTCCGTCAATGCACTATAAGCACTAGCATATCAACTAAGAGCTACACTCTAGTGATTGAGATTAATCACTCCATCCAATGGTAGTTAATTATGCTACAGTGTAGACCTGATGAGGTATCCAGTCTCATCATCCACTGTGACATATTCTAAGTATCAAAGAATAGTAATTCGTATCTCACTTGTGTGTATCTCATACACACACGAATTGCTTACCATGATACTTAAGGACAAAACAATCATCTCATGAAAGAAACATACACAATGAAATGTAAAGCTGATATCCATATATTATAATGCTAATGTCTCATACATAAAGTAATGGTTTGAGGGCACAAACCCAACAAACTCCCACTTGCACTCACAACCATTCAGAACTACATCTAAGACCTAGACTATCTAGATGACGATCAAAGACCTTCTGTGGTAAGGCCTTTGTAAACGGATCAGCAAGATTGTCAGCGGTGGCAATCTTGGTGACAGTCACATCTCCACGTTGAACAATATCTCGGATAAGATGATATTTCCGCTCTACGTGCTTTCCCTTTCCGTGGTTCCTTGGCTCCTTGGACTGAGCCACTGCCCCACTATTATCGCAGTATAGCGTAATAGGTGACAACGACGCTGGTACCACCTCGAGTTCCATAAGGAACTTCTTGAGCCAAACAGCTTCCTTTGCGGCTTCACAAGCAGCCACATACTCAGCTTCTGTAGTTGAGTCTGCAATGCATTTCTGCTTAATGCTCCTCCAACTAACAGCACCACCTCCCAAGGTAAAGAGATGTCCGGATGTCGACTTTCTCGAATCTTTATCTGACATAAAGTCCGGGTCAGTGTATCCTACTGGAATTAACTCACTACCGCCGTACATAAGCATGTAATCTTTAGTTCTTCTCAAGTACTTAAGAATGTGCTTAACGGCTGTCCAGTGCTCTGGACCAGGATTCGATTGATACCTGCTAACCATGCCAACGGCAAAGCAGATATCTGGTCTAGTGCATAACATCGCATACATGAGACTTCCCACTGCCGAGGCATAGGGAATTCCTGCCATGCGATTCCTCTCCTCTTGTATCTTTGGACACTGGTCCTTGGAGAACGCTAAACCATGCCTGAAAGGTAACAAACCTTTCTTCGAATTATCCATTGAAAACCTAGTTAGCACTTTCTCGATATAACCAGCTTGAGATAATCCCATTATCTTTCGCTTGCGATCCCGAAAGAGCTTTATCCCAAGAATATAGCTCGCCTCTCCTAGATCCTTCATATCGAAAGTACTAGCTAGCCAAACCTTGACCGTTGACAGCGCCGCTACATCATTCCGAATAAGTAGAATGTCGTCAACGTAAAGCACAAGAAAAGCCACTACTTTCCCTTCACATTTCTTGTATACACAAGGCTCATCCAGATTCTGTATGAAACCAAACGACTTGACCTCTTGGTCAAATCGGATGTTCCAACTTCTGGATGCCTGCTTAAGCCCATAAATGGACTTTTGCAACTTGCATACCAAGTTACCTTCTCGACCAGCTATGAACCCTTCTGGTTGTTGCATATAGATGTTCTCCTCAAGATTGCCATTCAAGAATGCAGTCTTGACGTCCATCTGCCAGATTTCATAATCTAGGCATGCAGCAATGGATAAGAGTATTCTGATGGACTTGAGCATGGCTACCGGCGAGAAGGTTTCCTCATAGTCAATGCCCTCCCTCTGAGTGTAGCCTTTCGCCACAAGCCTTGCCTTAGAGGTCTCAACCTTTCCATCAGATCCTCTTTTCCTCTTACAGACCCACTTGCAGCCAATGGGTTTAATATTGGCTGGAAGTTCTACAAGATCCCAGACCTGATTGGAATCCATAGATTCCAATTCAGCCTTCATAGCTTTAATCCAATGAGCTGAATCAACATCAGCCATTGCCTCTTCATAAATGGTAGGATCAGATTCAGATTCTATGGAGACAGCTTCAAAAACTTCTCCTAAGAACATGTATCTATCAGGCTGGCTGATAATCCTCCCACTACGACGAGGTACCGGTGCGGAAATGGGTGAAGAAGTGGTATTTTCTTGATTTTCATCGTTATCAACTGCGGGTTGGACTGAGGGCTCTCCTTCTATCTCTCTAAGATCTATCCTTCCCTTAAGTTTATGGTTCATGATATAATCATCCTCCAAGAAAACAACATTTGTACTAACAAACACTTTCTGTTCTCTTGGATCATAAAAATACCATCCATAAGTACCCTTTGGATACCCTACGAAGTAACATACTTCCGATCTAGAATCCAACTTGCTCATCTTTCCTTTCAGCACATGTGCCGGACACCCCCATATCCGGAGATGTTGCAAAGAAGGCTTGCGCCCAATCCACATCTCTCGTGGTGTCCTGGGAACAGATTTACTTGGTACTAGATTTAGTATGTATGCAGCGGTTTCCAAAGCATAACCCCAAAGGAATAATGGCAACTCTGAATAACTCATCATCGATCTAGTCATGTCTAAAAGAGTCCGATTCCTTCTCTCCGCTACACCGTTCTGCTGAGGCGTACCAGGTGCAGTCAACTGTGACAGAATCCCATTCTGTATGAGGTGATCAATAAACTCATTAGAGAGGTACTCGCTACCTCGATCAGATCGAATGGCCTTGATATGTGTGCCCGATTGCTTCTCCACTTCAGCCCTAAACTCTTTGAACTTTTCAAAGGCTTCAGACTTGTGCTGCATTAGGTACACATATCCATACCTAGAGTGGTCATCAGTAAATGTTATGAAATACTCATAACCACCCCTTGCTCTAATATTTATTGGTCCACACACATCAGTATGAAATAATTCCAACAATGCATTGGTCCTGTTGCCCTTTGTAGGAAAGGGCCTTTTGGTCATCTTACCCTCCAAACAAGACTCGCAGACTTCCATTGGTTCGAGAACCAAATCGCCTAAGACCCCTTCTTTGACTAGTCTGCCAATCCTATTCAGATTGATATGGCCAAGCCTCATATGCCAAAGCTTTGTTGGATTAGTGGAAGGTTCCTTTCTTTTAGATGGTAAAGTTACCACTGAGTTATTAAGTTCCAAACAAGAATCTTTTGAAATATTGGGAGTAATCACATACAAACCATTTGATTTAACACCAGAACATATAAAAGAACTGCTTCTTTTAATGACAACTTCAGTTCCAAAATGAAAGGAATAACCATTATTCGTTAAATTAGAAACTGAAATTAAATTACGTCTCATTAAAGGGACGTAAAGTACATCTGATAAAATCAAAACTTTATTGTCTGAAAATTCTAAAACTACGACTCCTATAGCAACCGCAGATACGGTTGCGCTAGAACCTAGAGTAAGCACGATCTCCCCATCACTGCATTTCCTGGTTGATCTGAACCCCTGCAACGAATTACAGATATGGTTAGTCGCACCAGAATCAATGCACCAAGTGTTTGAAGTATCCGTAATAAAACTTACTTCAATCACATGTGATTCAATCATACCTTGAACTCTTGTAGCTAAGAATTCTGGACAGTTCCTCTTCCAGTGGCCCTTCTCACCGCATTGGAAACACTTTCCTTTGCCTTGGCCACCCACCTTCCCTTTGCCCTTACCTTTTCCCTTAGATTTTGCAATCTCAGGGACTGGTCCAACACTTGAACCACCAGTGCCAGCCTTCTTCTTTCCTTTCTTACCTTTCTGTGTAGATCAGGAAGAAGAAGCGCTTTTCTCAACGTTTAAAACGCTGCCCCCAGGTTTGATCACCCCTTCTGCTACCAGTAAAGAACTCATTAATTCGCTCATTGAAAAATTCATTTGATTCATATTATAGTTAAGTTTGAATTGAGCGAATGATGGCTGCAGCGAGTTGAGGATCATATCAACTTGGGTCTGTGGATCGATGTTGGCTCCCAAGGTCTCCAGTTCGTTTAAATAACCAATCATTTTTAAAACATGTTCTTTGACTGGAGTACCTTCCGACATCTTTGCACTCATTATCTTCTGCATGGCTACCTGTTTGGCAGGCCTGCCATGCTCCCCAAACATCTTTTTCAGGGATGTGATAATGTCACTGGCAGAATCGTTCGATTGGAATTGGTGTTGTAACACACCAGCCATTGAGGCCAGAATGTAACAACGGGCCATTCCATTCGACTTCTTCCATTTGTCGAACTCGCGTCTGGCAGCTGCCGAAGCATTTGCCGCGGGTTCTTCAGGGCTTGGGGTGGTGAGGACTGATGTTGTCAGTATCAAGATATAAAAGTATGCTTATTTTTTGCTTTACTTTCAAAAGATTTGCAGTGTGGAAGTAAAGGTCGAACCCACAGAGATTGTTTACTACAGCTCTTAATTTTAAAACCTAAGTCTAATTAATTAGGAAAAACGGATTTGAATTGGATTTGATTAAACTAATAACTATAAAAATAAATCTAAACTATGAAAGCAACTAAAAGTGTTTTTAATGAATATGTAAAGGGAACCTAGGATTGCAAATCCACCACTAGCTTCATAATAGGAATATTTATGAATTACTTTAGCTTATTACGTTGGATGAATATGGGGAATTGTAGCTAAAAGCCCAATTCCTCCGACAAGAAGATAATCATGGTTCAAGCACCAACATAATCCATCTGCGGATAGCACGAATTATCTCACACTAAACTAGGGTTGTGATCTAATCCGTCTAACCTAGGCATGGACTATTCGGATACTTGATAGCACAAATCAATAAAGCACCATCACATGTAAACAATCTAAACGAGCACAGCAAGAATAGATCGTTGAGCACATCACAGTCAAAATAGATCTAAGACAAGAATAAATTCTGAAAGTAATGATTTAATCAATAGAAGTACGATTTATTTATAAAAATCCTCTAAACATGTGACTGTCATCCATACATAATAAAACTAAAATAAAAACATAAATAAAACCCTATTACTCATCTAGGGCTTCATTGAAACCCTAGATCTATGATCTAGCCGTCCATGGAAGTAGTAGATAGCAAGAGTTTGATGGAGGAGGCCATGGAAATCCTTGGACTTCTTCTTCTTCTCCTTGCTTCCTTCCCTTCAATGGCTGGAAGTATGTGTATAGAATGTGTGTATATTAATTGCCAATCCTCTAATTGAGTAAATTTAGAGTTTATATAGAGTTTATACAAACTTTGGAAGGCTTCCCAACCCAAAACGAACTGAAACGCATGTAATTTACAGTCTGGACGTCGTTTAGCAGTTTCGTTTGCACAGGAGTCTTCAGTATACTGAAATACGCAACATTGGTTTTTCCACATATCGCGCGAGCGGGTCGCGCGAGCGCGACATTTTGGCTTTCGCGCGCCCGGATCGCGCGAGCGATTTTGGGATTCTCGCGCGAGCGGATCGCGCGAGCGATTCTCTGATTTTCGCGGGCGCGGGTCGCGCGCGCGACTTGGCTTTTTCAGCTTCTTCAACTATGCTTTTTCACCCTGTTTGGCCTGGTTTAGTTGATTTCTTCCAAAACCTGTCAGAAACTGGAAAACAGAGTAAAAATATACAAAAACAGGATAAAATGTACTAACAAATGCGCGTTAAAGCGTATAATTAGGATTAGTTCTCTCCCGATCACACCCCCAAACCTACATTTTGCTAGTCCTCGAGCAAAACTAAAATAAAAACTACTAATAGAAATCTATTCCATTTTCGTATGGATCACGATTGCATTTAGCATATGCAGCAAGCCTTTTAAACCCCTAGGTGTCCCTAGTCGGACGAGTGAAGTCTCGTGAGGGTTCTCATCAACAAGTTACCCACAACCATGTTTATTAACTTAAAATTTAAAAAGTTTTATTAAAAACGAAAAACATAATATTCAATACTCCTTATTATACAACAAAGATTTGAAATAGGATAACGAACATAAAGAGATAGAATCAAACGTCTACAAACATCATGAAAAACAATCTCAAGCACATGCATCGTATAAATCAATAGAGTTTCTCATAAAATCGCACGTGTGTGATATGGTAGTCAAATGAACACGCGCATGTCATGAACTTAGAATATAACTCGGATAACCATCCAACTATGCTTCGACTACAAATCTCACAATGAATTATACTCTCAAATAAAACACTCCGAAACAGGTGTAATTTTTCTAAAATATGTGAGTAAAAGAAATATGTTTTCAAAATGAGAAATGCTCACATATGACTCAAAAAAAACGCATGACACAAAAGAACAGTAGTCTCATGGATAGGATGCCAACAATCAAGAGAAATTAATCATTACCATGTTTTAATCCCCCTCCCATCGTTTTCATATCCGAACCATGTTTCCTAGGATCAAATAGGACTTTTCAAAGGTTGTAACGTGGCTCAGGTAATGAAAGAGGATAGAAAGGGATATATCAAGTAGTTTCAGAATGGCATTGTAAAGCATGTTCAATTTCTTTCATTCGTCTCTTCTACCACATTCATCTTTTCATACTTTTTCTCATTCATTTTTCTTCTTTTCTTTCAATTTTTTTCAACCTCCCTCTTCTTTATTTTTTCTTTATTCCTTTCCTCCTCGTTGCTTTTGAAACGAATATTCAATAAATAACAAGGCAACCACCCCGAACATCATCTTATTTTCTTCTTATTCTCAATCACACATCGCCTTAACACCACTAAAAGGTGATCAATCTTTCAGAAGTGAACTCCAAGTTGGCCAAATTGGAGCAAAAACAAGGATAATGGTAATTTAAGAAAGAAATGGCATTTTAATGGCTCAAAGGGCGAACTAAGGAAATTTTTCATTTATCGGTCATAAACAAAGAGGGCCTAAAATCATGTCCTAGGGTCATATGGTTCTTCAATGTTTACAATGGAAGATTATTTTGCATGGTAACAAATATTTTAACTTGACTATTAACCAAAACAAGAATAATGAGACTAAACAACGAGTTAATGCGCTATTTCAATGAAATTCGATAATATGTACTTATAACCCTCGAAAAAGAAAAGATAGGCTCAAAACCTCACCGGGTCTAGTCTCCACCATATGTTATCTAGAAATCCGAATCATATTATAGTTCACAACCAACATGTACTCAAATGACTACGTGCAGTGCATAAGTTTATGTGCAAATCTATGATATAAAACTACGATTCAAACAATACATGACCTAAAACATTACATCATGACTTTAGCAAACATTTAATCACATCTTCTCTTATTTACCATTCTATAACAATCATAGTTACATAACAAAAAGTATCAAATTGATATTGCAAAAACGTCGGTAACATCGTTTATTTAAACACACTTATTGAAAAATTTTTAAAATTTAGCATAAACTAATGTGCATGTGTGTGCATACCCCCAAACCTAAACCTTTCATTGTCCCCAATGAAACAATAAAACGAAAGAAAGGAGAGTATGTAAGAAAGGAACGATAGTACCTCGATCTCGACAATGGCAAACAGGTGAACACAAATGAATATGGCAATAAAATTCAATGGTACCTGTTAATACTAGATAAACGAAAAGAAACTAACAAAAGAATGAAACTAAACTATAAAATATAAGTCGATAACCTAATCTAAACCAAACTAAACGAATAACCGGAAAAGTATAGATGTATTAAGGAAAACAACAACTAACTCGATCTATAATGGCTAAAAAAAAACAAAAACAGAAACGAAAACATTATCAGAACAAGTATGGGGGAAGGATACAAAAAACAAAGGAGAAAAACAGATAATGGGGAAATCGCGCGAGCGGTCCGCGCGAGCGGCCGTCGCGCGCGCGAATTCCCAAAAATATATATATATATATATATATTTTAATCAATAATCGCGCCAGCGAGGGTACCTCGCGCCCGCGAGATCAGGCGCGAGGAGAACCTGAGGCCTCATAATAAAGAAAAGCAACGAAAAACACTAAGGGGCAATCTCGCGCCAGCGGGCCGCGCGAGCGACGTCTCGCGCGAGCGGGTCGCGCGCGCGATAAATTGATGTTTTCTCCCGGTTCACTTATTTTATGTATATAAATTAAAAATAACTTAATTCCAACCCCCAAACCTGTCCAGAAAAACTCCAAAACTGACAAAAACGACTCAAAAACGACCGAAAACAAAGAAAACAGACGAAGTTAAGCTTGGGTTGCCTCCCAAGAAGCGCTATCTTTTACGTCTTTAGCTAGACCTTTCTAGCACAAGACTCATGGAGGCCGTAAATCGGACTGTGTACCCCTAAGGATGTCAGGTAGAGCTCGATGGTAAGCAGAAATAACATCGCTTTGAATTAAATCGATTAACGGTTTGTCATTATGTTCGAATCGATTTCTTACCTTCCGAGTAGATTCCGCATTAGGGTCCACGAGATTAGGATTCATCCACTCATCATCGTCCGCTATATTATTTTCCGCACTTATATTTATTATGTTCGTAAGTTCAATATTTCGTTTAACCTCACATTCCGTCTCACATAGGTAATCGTCGTCTTTAGGAGGTTGATCCATAGCATTAAAAATGTTTAATTTCAAGTTCATGTTCCCAAACGACACTTTCATTACCCCCGTCCGACAATTAACACGTGCGTTAGCAGTTGCTAAGAATGGACGGCCTAGAATGACAGGAGTGTGTTTCCTAGCATCTAGCACGGGTTCAGTGTCAAGGACCATGAAGTCAACAGGATAATAGCATTTATCAACTTTAACCAAGACGTCCTCAACGATTCCTCTAGGTATTTTAATAGAACGATCCGCTAATTGTATTGTAGCGGCTGTAGGTTTAAGCTCGCCTAATCCTAGTTGTTTGTAGACATGATAAGGTATGAGATTAACACTCGCACCTAAGTCAAGGAGAGCCCTATGGATGACAGTGTCACCTATGACACATGATATCGTAGGCGTACCAGGATCCTTATACTTCGGAGGTGAGTGTTGAAATATAGAACTTATTTTTTCTGTGAGGAAGACCTTTTTAGGCGTATGACTGCGTATTTTGCGCTTTTGAGTACAAAGGTCTTTTAAACATTTAGCATACGCGGGAATTTGCTTAATTGCGTCGAGGAAAGGAATATTAATTTTAACTTGTTTGAACACCTCGAGTATATCCTCAACCTTAGACCCTTTCTTAGGCAAATGTGACGGTCCCTCAACGTTTGGTGGATATGGCATTCTCGGAATATAATTCGTTGAGACCGGTTCATTTTCTTTTCTACTTTGATTCACATCCTCACCCTTTTCTTTATTCAAATTTAAATTTTTACCTTTCTCACCCCCATCCGGAATTACAACAACTTCCTCATCTCGAGTAGTCGTCCTAGTCGAAACAGCGTTCACGCTCTCACTCGTACTACCCACTGCGTATTGCCCCTTAGGTTGCTGAGTAGGTTGACTCGTCGTCTTACTCTCAGTTAAACGGTTTAATGTATTAACTACTTGTCCCATTTGGGACTCTAGCTTTGCGATGGATTGTGTGTGAGAGTGTACTAATTGAACCACCGATCCAAAGTTTTCAAGTGAGGCCAACACCTTCTCCTCAAATGCATTATTGCGTGGAGGTGGAGGAGGATTGGGTTGTTGGTATTGATATTGTTGAGGCTGAGGTCGATAATTATTAGGAAAATTGTTCGACATAGAATTATAATTATTTCGCGGGAATTGTTGCATAGAATTAACGTGTTGCTCAACAAATTCCGGGAATTGAGATGCAGAAGGACATGCAAAGATATTATGTGACGGTTCGGAACATAATGCACATACTTCTGAAGAAGGTGGATTTGGCCTATTCCCCATCCTCATAAGTTGGTCAAGTTTTCTATTTAATTCTTGTATTTGCATTGACTGACTTGACTCAACTGTCACCTCTCGCTTAGGTTGAAGGTACCCCCCAGAACGAACAGACACCGCTTGGTGCATCGAATTCTCGCTCAAAGTTTCGAAAATTTTCCAGGCCTCGTCGGCGCTTTTGTGTAGGAAAGTTCCAGCACAAACGGCATCGACGGTATTCCTAACAGAGGGAATAAGCCCCTCGTAGAAGACTTGAACCAATTGCCACTTGGGAACCTGATGATGTGGGCATGAGCGTAACAATTCTTTAAATTTTTCCCAAGTATCATAAAGAGTCTCCCCATCTTGCATCACAAAATTAGTTATATCTTTTCTTATCTTATTTGTACGCATAATAGGGAAAAACTTTTGTAAAAAGGCGGTGTGTAAGGCTTCCCATGTTTTTATTGTGTTTGGCTCAAGTGATTGAAGCCAATACTTCGCTTTGTCCCTTAATGAGAATGGGAAGAGCCGCAATTTTAATATATCATTATTTAGGTCTTGTATTTTCAAGGTAGAGCATATACCCTGAAAATCCCCTAAGTGTTGGTAAGGGTCTTCATTTAGACGGCCATGGAATGATGGAAGCAGCGAGATGGTAGACGACTTTATCTCAAAGTGAGATGCCGTCGCCTCCGGTAATTCGATACCAGCTTGTGGCGTGTAAGTAGTAGGAATAAAATAATTTATAAGTGGAGGAGGTGACGGTATATTAAGATTATTCATATTAGCACCATCATTTTGGTTGTTGTTATTATTTCCAATGTCTGCCATTTTAATCGGTTCTATGTTATTAAAGCGTGGTTTCTTTAGTTTTTGAAGAGTACTACGTATTTCAGATTCAAATAAAGACGTTGGTTTTGGTGTCAAATCGTCGTCTATTACCAACCTAGTTCCAGAAGTTAAGTTTGAAGACTTGTTAAGTCTTAATGTACGTTCAAGTTCAGAGTCTAAAGGTTTTAATTCCGGTTTGTTTGAACGTGTACCTAACATAAACTAAAAGAAAAGAAAAGAAATTAAAAACAAAGACTGACTAAACAAAATAAACAAATACAATCACGCAAATAAGATAACAAGCACTCAACTACTATGATGCATGCAAATTATCCTGTAATGCAATGACCGCGTCAAGCCCAGCGCCCCGGGTTTCCTAGCTAATGCAGTGCAATTAACCTTAAACTAATGCAAATAGTGCGTCACAGCGCCCTGACTTACAGTGGTTTAAAGCGAGTTTCACAAGAAGCACTTTATTTTATTTTATTTATATTATTTGCGTAAGCTCCTTTGATGTAATTAGCTGCTCCACTCGGAAACGTTGACTACAAAATAAAAGAAAAAGTGAGTAACTCAAAACAAAAACAGAAAATAAGAAAAATAAACACTAATCTAATATTTACGAATTAACTAAACTACGATTATAAAACTAAGAGTAGTAATACGATCCCCGGCAACGGCGCCAAAAATTGATGTTGTCAGTATCAAGATATAAAAGTATGCTTATTTTTTGCTTTACTTTCAAAAGATTTGCAGTGTGGAAGTAAAGGTCGAACCCACAGAGATTGTTTACTACAGCTCTTAATTTTAAAACCTAAGTCTAATTAATTAGGAAAAATGGATTTGAATTGGATTTGATTAAACTAATAACTATAAAAATAAATATAAACTATGAAAGCAACTAAAAGTGTTTTTAATGAATATGTAAAGGGAACCTAGGATTGCAAATCCACCACTAGCTTCATAATAGGAATATTTATGAATTACTTTAGCTTATTACGTTGGATGAATATGGGGAATTGTAGCTACAAGCCCAATTCCTCCGACAAGAAGATAATCATGGTTCAAGCACCAACATAATCCATCTGCGGATAGCACGAATTATCTCACACTAAACTAGGGTTGTGATCTAATCCGTCTAACCTAGGCATGGACTATTCGGATACTTGATAGCACAAATCAATAAAGCACCATCACATGTAAACAATCTAAACGAGCACAGCAAGAATAGATCGTTGAGCACATCACAGTCAAAATAGATCTAAGACAAGAATAAATTCTGAAAGCAATGATTTAATCAATAGAAGTACGATTTATTTATAAAAATCCTCTAAATATGTGACTGTCATCCATACATAATAAAACTAAAATAAAAACATAAATAAAACCCTATTACTCGTCTAGGGCTTCATTGAAACCCTAGATCTATGATCTAGCCGTCCATGGAAGTAGTAGATAGCAAGAGTTTGATGGAGGAGGCCATGGAAATCCTTGGACTTCTTCTTCTTCTCCTTGCTTCCTTCCCTTCAATGGCTGGAAGTATGTGTATAGAATGTGTGTATATTAATTGCCAACCCTCTAATTGAGTAAATTTAGAGTTTATATAGAGTTTATACAAGCTTTGGAAGGCTTCCCAACCCGAAACGAACTGAAACGCATGTAATTTACAGTCTGGACGTCGTTTAGCAGTTTCGTTTGCACAGGAGTCTTCAGTATACTGAAATACGCAACATTGGTTTTTCCACATATCGCGCGAGCGGGTCGCGCGAGCGCGACATTTTGGCTTTCGCGCGCGCGGATCGCGCGAGCGATTTTGGGATTCTCGCGCGAGTGGATCGCGCGAGCGATTCTCTGATTTTCGCGGGCGCGGGTCGCGCGCGCGACTTGGCTTTTTCAGCTTCTTCAACTATGCTTTTTCACCCTGTTTGGCCTGGTTTAGTTGATTTCTTCCAAAACCTGTCAGAAACTGGAAAACAGAGTAAAAATATACAAAAACAGGATAAAATGTACTAACAAATGCGCGTTAAAGCGTATAATTAGGATTAGTTCTCTCCCGATCAAGGACATATATGTGATCCTCCGCAGTTAAAACGATGTCAAGGTTACGTTTTCATTCAGTGTAGTTATTTCCAGTTAACTTGTTTTGAGTGAGTATGGTGGCAAGTGGACTAAATGCAGATCCAGACATTATGATTACTGAAAATCAAAACAAACAAAATAAATATGGATATCAGAATTGACAGTTTGAAATAAAAGAATCCTTAAAACTTTTATTTAAAAACAAAGTCGCCGGAATATCGAAACGAAAGAATAAAGCCTCCGTGTGGTGGTCAATGTTCGATCTTTCGATTTATCATGACTTATCCGCTATGCAACTCTTGCAAAATAGCCATGACTCCCGATCCTATTTGATCTCTAAGTTTCTGAATAATGCCCCGTGTGGGATCCCTTATCCATAGCTTAGCTAGTGTGTACCATTAACTAGGATCCAATCACAACCGTCTCAAGTAGCGCCTCCGTGTGGTGGTCACCCTCTAACACGTCTGATTGATCCTATCCATACGAAGTTCACATCTAGTAACCAATGAGCAGTGTACCCTCCGTATGGAATGATCACCCCTGGCGAGGTGACACAGAATACACTACTCATCTTACAATGAACCGTTAATGGAAGATCGTGGGTGTTATTTGATAAGACCCTCTCCCACTAGATTTAGTAAATTAAGGATTTTGCTTTTGAAAAATGTTTCCACACACTACCCATAAACATCCAATGTTTACTAATGTGTTGAAACCGATTTTTGAATTTTATTTTAGAAAACTTGTTTTAAGTGCATGCAACAATGTATTATATGCCAATCACAAAACAAGCACATAAAACAAAAAACTAAAATGAAATATAGGCATTCAAACAATGCCTCTATCTCCCATGGCTCTATTTCCATAGAACCACCTTCTTGGTTTGGTCGCCTCCGGCTCCATCTTTATGGACAACGGCTCCTTGCTCCATCTTCATGGACAACGGCTCCTTGCTCCATCTTCATGGAATTTCTAATTCTATTACATTGGACCTATGCTTCTTTTGAAGCTTACAATTTATCTAGAAAAAGGAAATAGCAAAAAAGAAATAAAAGGCTAGGGAAACCGGTGCGACTTTCCTTTTCGTAGGATTGAAGCCGCAGCGCCCTTTACATACGCCTTAAAACCAAACCATTAATAAATTACAACATGCACCAATCTCACACAATTTAAATAAAAATATTTAAACGACTTGGTGCCATGGGAGATAGCGACTAATTTTGCTGCAAAAGGGTTAGTCGTACACACATCCACACATACATAACAAATATATGTAACTATTGGAACACTTAATTGATTCACACAGTATATAAACACTTTACATACTGAATTAGAACTTAAAACAGCATCTTACTTCTCTGTCACAGTTCGATCGATCGAAGACCGTTCGATCGCTCGAACCTTCGATCGATTGAACACTGTTCAATCGCTTGAACAGTCTGTTTCACAGAATGACTTGAAAATTTTACAGAATATTTTAAAATTAAAGTTTTTAATTTCAAAACACTTTAAAACTGTGAAACAGAGAACCTGACAAAGTATCTATCTCGATCGATCGAACTTCATTCGATCGATCGAATACTAGAAGGTTCGATCGATCGAAGACTGTTCGATCGATTGAGAACAGAATGTTCAATCGATCGAAACAAGTTCGATCGATCGAACCCACTTTGCATCCTATGCAATCACAGTTTTGTATTCTGCTGCGATAACACTGCAGAAACAGATCTGTGACGATGCAGTTTCGAAAACAGTTCTAAAATCAACATGTAAATCAAAACTAGGGTTCCAAAAACGCATCTATAGATCCAAACGAGCGTGGCTCTGATACCAATTGAAGGAAAAAGTGGTTTAAAGTTAGAGTTTAAACGCGCAGCGGAAATAGGTTAAGTTATATAACTTTTGGTATTCCAGGATCTACTACTCGTCAATTCCATAGATGCGTACAAGGAGGTGCAAGAATTATACCTTAGTGTCTTGAACCCAATTCTGAAACTTTAACTTCCAGCAGCCTCCACTAGATGATCTTCACCCTTATGACTCCTGCGGATGCCTGCCGGAAAGACTAGGGTTGGTGGGAACCTTAATAGAGAGGATAGGAAGGTTTTGGGAAGACTATGATAGTTTCTGCAGCTTCTGCGTATAAAACGACGATCACTTACTTCCAGAACGCAGCTGCCCTATTTATAGATTTCCAGAACCGACCTAGACTTCAATCGATCGAAGTGACTTCGATCGATCGAACCTTCGATCGATCGAACCATTCTCGATCGATCGAACCTGCTGACTTCAATCGATCGAACATACTTCAATCGATCGAACTTGCCTTAACAGCTTCCTCAAGTGTCTTTCCAAGCATCCTAGCGGAGCTAAGAGTGGGACCTCCTAGGCTCTTTATTGTTGGCTCAGACCAGTTTGTTAATTACCATGACCAAACTCTTTGATCAGCAAACTAACTAACTGGTCAGTTAACGTTTATTCCACTATAAAACGATTACTGAACTCCAACGCAAAAGAACATATCCGAAGCGATAACTAGACTTGTATGGTGTACTAATGTCCCTCTACCGTCAGCATTCGTAATCATAGACAGGTAGTCGGATAACTGTTACTGTCAACCTGAATCATGATTACTTCTTGTATTCCTTGAGTCTCATTCACTACTCATGATTACCAAACATGTTGATAACTCTTATCAACAAGACTGCAGTACTCAGTAATCAACTTGGTGACATTCTCAAGGGAATGCTTACTCTGAATCAGAGGGTAGATTCTATCTTGACAATATATGTTCACAACCCTATGGACATGACATACCCAAGATACCCAGGTGTTGATCTTCTATAGACCTCACTGATTGGTAAGTCAAAGCAGCCATATCCATAGTCTGTGTTCATAATCATCTCAAGATTGAGAACACGTACCTTATACAAGTTATGAGTTCCTATTGACTGTTGACAGCCTTAAGCGTCAATAGGAAAGCTCAGGTCCGTCAATGCACTATAAGCACTAGCATATCAACTAAGAGCTACACTCTAGTGATTGAGATTAATCACTCCATCCAATGGTAGTTAATTATGCTACAGTGTAGACCTGATGAGGTATCCAGTCTCATCATCCACTGTGACATATTCTAAGTATCAAAGAATAGTAATTCGTATCTCACTTGTGTGTATCTCATACACACACGAATTGCTTACTATGATACTTAAGGACAAAACAATCATCTCATGAAAGAAACATACACAATGAAATGTAAAGCTGATATCCATATATTATAATGCTAATGTCTCATACATAAAGTAATGGTTTGAGGGCACAAACCCAACAAATTCTTCTAAGGACATAAATGGAATTATGTAAGTGCGCGCGGGATAGGCAAGCAAATTGCCAATGTGTGTGATGAAATAAGTATCCAAACTGCGCCTCACCAGGGAGATTGTGGTGACGTTCGATGCCTTAAGAAGGATTTTAAACGTGTAAAGATATGACAAATTAAAGAACTTTGAACTAAATAATGTATAACTACTCCTATCAAAGAACAGTAAATGAAAATAGTAAAGAAACAGACTATTTTATTAAGTAAAATAAACTATAATCTAACCTTGAAGATAACTTCGAAAGTGTTCTAGTTCGAACTCTAAAAGTATTGATAAAAGTACAATATTTGAAAGGGTACAAAAGTGTATTGGTTGATGTTCATCGAGGGATCCCCTTATTGATCACAAACTTCCTCTATTTATAATTGTCGAGACCTCCCAGTAAACTCTGCAGAATGATCATTCTTCTAATTGATAACTGCTCATTCACGTGGCACTACCTTGGATTGACACCTGTCTTCAATTATGCTTCAAAAATCAACATGTGTTCCCTTAGTAGTTTACATTTTAAACTAAATAAATGGCAACCTGCTAATAACTGACCCTGCATCACTTCCCTCCTAAATACTTAATTAAATGTTTTGTCATGTCAAATCCTTTGTCATACCTCCTTATTGGTTGAATATATTCATCACAATTAAATTGTAACCGTAAGGAACAGTGACAAATATGGACTCCTAAACCCATCGCGCACAAATATTTGGTTTTCCCTCCCCCCAAATTTTGACCGGCCAAACACTCCTAAAAACCCCTTCCCCGATATTTGGTTTCCCCCAATACAATGACTAAAATCTAATTATCCCCAAATACAAGAGAAAGAGGTTCTCACTTTGCTCGAAGCCAACATTTTCTCTCCCTCTCTTCCTCATATTCCCCAACTTCTTTCGCAGCCGCCTTCACGCTCCACTCACTCTACCTCCTCTGGCCCCTCTAGCTTCGCTCCTCCTCTAGAACAAACGGCCAAGTCATTGTGAGGTTTTCGGAGCATAGGCCGACGATTCCTCCACCATTGAAGCTCAAAGCCGAAGTGTGTCATGAACATAACACTAGCCTTGTTGTTTTCTGGCAGGTACTGTATTGATTTTACAAACCCTAATTAATTTCAGTGGTTTTTTTTTTTTTTTTTTTTTTGTTGGGGTTACTATGTAAGTTCTTTGGCCATGTCTCTACTCTCATCTTTGTCTCCTCTCTCTCTCTCTCTCTCTCTCATCTCAGTTCGCCGATATACCACCACAACTGATTGAAAATCTCCATCACTCTCTAAGCTTTCACCTCGGAGTCAATTCTATACAAAACATACAGATATGCATATAAAAAGTATTATTTCTTATGGGATTACAAAAATAATCACACTAACTCAATACCGAAAAAGGGTATATGACCAGAATAATGTTACCTGTCTGTGTGCGCACGTTTGCTCATACCTAGATACAAGCATATTCAAGTATATAGATCACTAGTGAGTGAACACATAGATTTTATATGGTATGGATGGAGTTTTAAAGTAGATTTGCCTCTTCTATGAATTGTTTCAAATATGATGTAAAGAACAATTTTTTTTTCTTTCTATTTCTTGTGTAGAAGACCCTACCTAACGACTTCCTTATGGTTCATATTAGTGTTTCCAACAAGGCGTTTACTTCCACTGAGGAATTGTGTATTTAGCACTTATTCTATGAAGTTAATGGTAACTTACCATATAGGGAAGTTGAAGTTCTTTATTCCTAAAATTTGGGCTTATATCTCAGAAATGATAGCCCTTAGTGAATATGATGTTTTTTGGATTTTAGAAAAACTCAATAGGTTGTTGAATTACTACATTAGAAGTATTTTTTGCAAAGTAAACTCTTGGCAATCTTAATAGCTTTGAGACACTGTGCGGGTTTTTTTGTTTTCTTCTTCTTCTTGTTGCTGGCAACCAATTGGTAGCATGTGGAATAGTTGATAATTTTGTTGTTTCTGGCTTTACAACTTTTAGATCACTGGCATTGTAGAAGATTCAACAGACATATAGTTTCCTTCCTATCCCTCACCGATGACTACCGCCGTCCCGGATCCGAGCCTCTGGAACTACCACTGAGAAAATATGGGGATCTTGAATTTCTGCCTTTTTGTTTTCCAATGGTGATTAGTCTTATTTTTTTTTTTATTGTAGATGATATCTCTCTATCCAATCCACCTCTTTAGTCATTATATTTTGATGTGTATGTGTGTTGATGTAGGAATATTGTTGTTCAATTGAAAAATGGGACAGTAAGGACTAAGATTCATGAGCTGAGACAAAGATGCTGAGGTATTTAATCTCATTTCCTTTTCCCTTTTTACTCTGTTTTCATTCTTTCATTTACAATTTGGTTTGTATATAGTTTCCACTTTCCAGAAGAAGAAAAAAAACCTAATTTATCGTTTACAATTTGCTTCTCTGTGTTTGTTAATTTTATTTATATATTTTTTGTGCTTCTCTGTTTTTGTTATTCTTTGTGTCTCAAAAGAAATTTCTTTGCAAGTAGATTCACTTTTGAACAACTTTTGGTTGGTTTTAGTTATTGAAGTTTCATTTCTCACTCAATTTACTATAGCTTAATACTAAAAGGATTCTGCAAGGCAATCTAAATCGCAAGTATATAAGTTCTCTCCCTATCCAGTTAATATATATGCATGTGTATATATATATATATATATATGATAATTGTTAACCAAGTGAGACACCATATGTAGTACTCCACTTTTAATCTGTTTAAGTATTGGAATTTCAGGTGTATTGTTTTTGTCACACACTGGTTATAAAATGCTCTGTATTTGTTGTGAACCTGTGGTAGCCTGTTTTTATAGGATCTTTCGATCCTCGATTTTATCCTACGGTTCCAATCCTATAAAACCTAAAACTCCTTTAAGAACTTTGGTTGTAGCCAAAATCAAGTAGGATTGAATATTACTCAAAATTGCTGGTAGACTTCTATCTACATGAGTTTTCTTAAACTTGCCAAAGTTTCTTGTGAAACTATTATGATTTTGAACTGTGTTGTAGAGGAAACTCACTTTTTCATTGGAACTCTCTGGTGTCGTTATGATCAAAGATTCTCTCTCTCTCTCTCTCTCTCTCTCTCTCTCTCTCTCTCTCTCTCTCTCTCTCTCTCAAGTAAAATCGTATTGAAAAAACACCAAGGTGGAGCACACATGATATGCAAACCTAAATCTATCCCTCTAGGATAACAAAATAAAACCAAAACAAGGAGTCTAAAGGAGCTAAAATCCTTGAACCGAACAGAGCCTAGTGTATTTTTATAATTGTGGAATATCTGCTAAAATCAGACGGTATGGGGGGTGGTTTTGAACATTTGCTGGAATATTGTTGATTTCAGGAGGAAGTAGAAAAGTCTGGCCTGGAAAAAATTCAGCAGGCATTAATGGATGGAAAACCAGCACGATCAGTACAGACGTTGCAAAGCACCTTTGTTTACTTACAATGAAACCTGTCATCTATGTGGCAAATGTTGCAGAATCTGATTTAGCTGATCCTGAATTTAATCCTCATGTCAAAGAAGTGACGAACCTTGCTTCCGAGTTAAAATCTGGACTAGTTACAATCTCAGCTCAGGTTGAGTCGGAGCTTACTGAACTTCCGTCTGAAGAGAGAATGGAATATTTGAAGTCACACGGTGTCAGCAAAAGTGGACTTGGAAATCTCATTAGAGCGACGTATGGCCTTCTGGGACTGCGTCCGTACTTCACTACTGGTGAGAAGGTGAAGCTAGTGAAATGTTATTAACCAAAAACTATTGTGATTGTTTCAACTTATTAAAAGATGTTTTGATGTTTTTACAGGAAAGTAAAGCGTGGACCATACTTTCAGGTTAGTGTTGGATCTATTTGATGTTATTTCAATACTACACTTTCTAGCTTTTTGCCCTTGGTAATGATATGACTTACTTCAATCTAGTACAGGTCTGAGTGGTATACTTTGGTTTGTCAGATGTGAGTTAATCAACGCTCTCTTAATTGAGAGTTTATGTGATTCATAGTTGAATTTGAGGAAAAGAAATATTTTTCCATTTGTCTCTTTTAGATAGATGCAATGTCCACTAATGTCATGGAGAAATATGGTTTAGACAATATTGATCACAACTTTTATGACCATATCAATGCTGTTGAGACTTGAATAGGCATTAGTCTAATCATCGCTGTTTGATGTGTTAGGAATGACTGCACCTCAAGTTGCTGGAGTTATTCATTCCGACTTTGAGAAGGGTTTCATTCGAGCTGAGATGGTGAGGCATTATAAGCACAAATATTGAATTTCTTTTTCAAGCACTGTTTGGATTGTTGTTAATGTTGTGTATTTCTTTTTCTCTTGGAGCACGTATATGCATGTTTGCAAATTTAAGATACAGTAGTTTGAATGGATGCAACCGTTCTGAACATGGAACATTTTTGAAGGACTTCTGAAAATAGTTCTCTTTTAATATGCTCTGACAAACTGTTTCTCAATGATAAATCATGCTCAAGTGATTAAGAAAACATGAATATTGGTTAAAAATGGTAGGTTCCTTGAACGAAAACTGAATTAGATCAATGGAATTAGGTTGCTTTCTGAGTGAAAATGGCATTTGCTTGTGTTATAGGGGATATTGTAGCATCAATCTACTAAAATGCAATTATTTTGCCACTGAGTTTTCCGGTTCCTATTCCCGTGCACCATAACATTGTAATGCTTTTGTTTTATCAGTTTGCTTATGATGATTCTGTTTCTGCTGGTTCACTTGCAGCTGCAAGGTAAAAAGGACTTGTATCTTCTGTCTAGCTTGGGGTTATCTATGCACACACGTGCACACAGCAAACTGTCTTCATGGAAAAGACACACGTGCACACTGCACAGCAGCCCACGTGCACAGCACACAGCAGCCCACGTGCACCGCACACAGAACACGTGCACAGCACAGCAGCCCATGTTCACAGCAGCGCAGCACAGCACAGCACGCTTGCAATGCACACACGCACGGCAGCGCACAACATGCGCACAGGCAGCACATGTCCACGCGCAATGCACACAGTTTTGGTCGGACTCTCTGGTCATCTTTGCCCTAGATAAAATCAGTTTAAGTTTTTCCTCAAAACTACAATTTTGTAGCTCTCTGAATTATCTTCCCACAGCCAAGAACGGGGCATGATTTGATGTTCCGAGTGATGAGAAAATTCCATTTTACTAACACACTGTCAGTCTGAAAAACTGCTACTTTTTATTCTGAATTTTATACTTTCAATCTGTTTTTGTTCCACAAGATGAATGAATAATCAAACTCTCAAAACTACAAAGTTATAGGTCTAGATGTCTTCTTTCCAGTACATTAAGATTTGATTGAATTGAAATTTTGAGTGAAAATTTATGACCAAAACACTATAGCTACTGCAAGCTCCCAAAATAACTGTTTTTGAGTTTATTTTAGCTACTGTTTTTAGGCCATGTCTCTCAAACGGTTTGGGTAAAGGTTTTGAAATTTTAAGGGTAGAAAGATTATGATAAATAGAACAACTTTCATCTAGACACCTTTGGATTTTTACATGTTTGTCATTTTCTGGCTTACAATTTGTTCTACTTACCATGTTTCATCTGTTTGGTAATGGTGTTGTTTCATTGTAGTGCGGGGGATGAGGTATGATCTCTATGTTTGGGTCTTCATTGTCTTGTATTTTTCATTATGTGTTGCTTAGTTGTTGTCTGCCCATTGTCCAGTGTTTCTATTTTCCTTATCCCTATTCTTTTTTCTTTTTTCTTTTTCTTTTCGGTTAAACTTATTTCTACTTCTGAAAATAGGAGCATTGATTATAAAAATAGGAGCATTGATTATTTCCACTCATGGTTTAATTCTGTGAGTCACTTCCCTTCCTCTTTTCCCAAGTTCCTATTTTGGTTTAATTTTATATATTTTTTTTTTATAAATTTTAGATGTCATTCAAACAGGAAAGAAACACTAGGAAAAACATGAGGGAAATTGTTTTTCTTCTCTAATTCTGCAAACCAAACAGAGCCTAAATGTTATATTTTGAGGGGAATGGTGAACTTCCAAACTATTTTCCCTGATTGAGTTTCATTACAGGGACTAGCTTCTGAAGATAGGAAGAAAATTTTGTTGGACATAGCTGATGCTCTAGAGACAAATGAAAATTCCATCATATTTGAGAATGAAGTTGATGTTGCTGCTGGCTGCTACAAAAAAAGCTGGATGTGACGAGTCACTACTACCCGTTTGGTCCTGAAGCCCGGGAAGGCAAGTTAGCTGTCAATTATTGGAACTATGCTGTTCATTTGTATTAATTACTTGGATTTTATTAGTGGTTTTTCTCTTTCATATTATATCCTCTTTTTGTCACTACCTTCTTGATTCAACACTGTTCCGTTATTGAAGCCTGCATGTCTTTTTGCGAGTTTTGTGGATTGGCTGGCTTATACAGACAATAGAGTTTATTATACTATGTAGATATCTGCTCTTGCATACCTTGTTTATTTTTTCAAGTGATTAGCGAAGCCATCCCGGATATTGTTAGTGAAAAACTTATTGGACTTGTGACTTCAAGATATGAAATTCCTGATTTGCTCAAGGTGGGTATTGAACTTTAGGTCACTTTCATGTTTTATCATTGCTGATTAGTCTTTCGCTTTCTCACTAATTCGCAGCTTTGAATCAGTTGCTGATAGCAATGAATGGAAACTTTAAATTAGTTAGTAGAATATGATCTTGGAGGAAACCAACCACCATTGTCATTAGGTTATAGTGTTTGGGGGTCGATAGAATTCCAAATCGTATTCAATCTGTGGTAGCAGTGTTCTTGTCTCCACTAATATGCTAAATTTTAGATCATATCTGTTGTGTACATGTATGACGTATATATTTTCTAATGAAGCGAGTTGCATTCTATTATTTAACTAAGAGTTCATTTGGAAGTTACCTTGATCTCCATTTTAACGTAGATTCTAATAAAGTCTGGTTTATTTAACAGATTAAGGTTTCAAAAATAACCAGTGCCTTCATGACAGAGCTGGAAGCTGATACACTTGTCACCCAGGTAATTTTTTATTCATTACTGGAGACTTTTCATTGATTTATGTCATGCTAATTTTTGTGAGTTAATTGAGGAACTTTTTGGGTGTATGTTGATATCTTGTTTATTTGACATCCCATAGGAGATCTTTTATTGATTTTGATTCTATTGAGGTACGACTGATTGAGCACAAAGAGTAATTACACTTAGTAATTGTGGTATGTTTGTCTGAGTGGACTAGAATACATATGAGCATAAATAGGTCCAGAGCTTGTTTAAGTTTCACTTAGTAATTGAGGTACGATTGATTGAGCATAATCTATGAAGCACGGACACGGATACAGCGACACGGACACGACACAATACCGGTACATCGACACGATAAATCCTAAAAGATGATGACACGACACGGCGAAGATACGCAATTTATTATTATTATTATTATTATTTTTTTAAATTTAGTTAAATTTTAAGTTCATTCTTATATTTTCAAAAATGTTTTTCAAATATTATCTACAGGATGATCACTTCACATTTTTCGAAGTTATTGTTTAATATAAACAAAATGAAGAGAATGAGACGGTCAGAGAGAGAGAGAGATGAGATCGGACAAAGAGAGTCTTGAGAGACTAATGTCGGGAGAACGTGAGGAGATAAGTGATGTCATGCTTGACAAAATCAATTCCATTTTGGTTATGAAAATGTTAAAAAAAAACTAAAAAAACACAGTTTTTTGGTCAAAAAAGAGTTCCTTCCATGTCCCTTGAAGTGTCCCGCCGTGTGTCAGTGATGTGTCCGCCTTTAAAAATTGCATAATAGAAACAAGACACGTATTTGCCGCGTCGGATACGTGTCGGAGGTGTGTCGGTGTCCGATACGTGTCAGACACGGTTACGGAGCCTTTTCCAAAGTGTCGGTGCTTCCTAGAGCATAATAGTGATTTTACTTAGAGAAATTGAGGTGGATTTTGCTTTGATTGGAATGGGAAATGAGTAGAGAATAAATGGATATTTTTCTCTAAAACTTATTTTTCTCTTTTAATTTTGCAGGTAAGCAAGCTTCAATGGTCAGCGTTTATTGTTGTGTTTTCTGTGCTCGGATGATAATACATCGTTTTTTTTTTGGTTGTACTTTGATTGTACATTTTTATGGTTTTAAATTTTTAATTATTTATGACAATAAACTAAAGTTTGGTCATAGGAATTGAGTGACCCAGTGTTGTAATAATTCTGGCATGCACTGATTGTTTAACTAGATGAATTAAATTTTGCTTGCAATCCATTGTTAATTTTGAGTATGACTCGTGTTTGGCGCAAAATCCATTTTCAAGCTAGATGTTTTGGATTGCAATTGTACAGGTACCAAAAGAAACCAGATTTAAAAAAATAATAATAATAAAAAAATTTTCAAAATTTGTCACGATAGTGAAGTCATTGTTTATAGAAATGACAAATGCATAAATCGTTGCAGAAATTGTCACGGTCCGTGTAGTGACAATTTTTTGAAAAAAATTGTCAACCAATATTGTCATGGTTAGCGGTGACGATTATCATAATTGTCACGTAACGAGCGGTGACAATGTTTACATTTTTTGTCACGCTTCAGTGTGGTGACAAAGGGAAGGATCAAATGGGCAGTGAAACGAAATTGTCACTGCCAAGAGCAGTGACAAATATTTTTTGTCACCCCCAGAATTGTCACGGTCTGCAGTAACAAAGGCCCTTCGTCTCCTCCCAGAGCAGTGACAAATCGGCCAATCTGGTGCAATAATTACAACATCTCATCGTAGAATATATTCTCCTTTCATTAACATGCTCGTACATGACAATGCAACCGACTCAATCAAGATACATTCATTTCCGGATCCCCTCACCACAATAAACCATCATTCTTCTCACCAACGGATACCAACACATGGATATCAGCCTCACAATCACTCAGATACCAATCACACGGATTCCATCCTCACAATCACTCAGATACCAATCACACGAATACCATCCTCACAATCACTCGGATACCAATTACACCTCGCTCTCATACAGTGCATACTAACACATGTCGTGAAATGCACGTGTCCATTATCAATTACTAGTATGCATCTTCACTTCTTTCATTTACTTCATTAACATGCCATGCATTAACTACTCTGATTAGCAATCATCGTAAAACGTGCATTTATCATCATAACAACGGAAAACATAACATATAATAATGGATCACATAACAAGGATTTGATACCAGTAAACACATAGATAAAACCCTTAACACGCTCATATATGCAATAGCACTACCATAACATAATTCACATAGTCATACAGTTATTGGAATGCATGTAGCATCATAAATCAACATAGTACTTATACAAAACGTCATACAAATAACTTTTAGATATCTTATATTAATTTTCTTAGGATTAGAGTGAGATTAGGAAACTCACCTTGAGTCGCCGATCCTCGAAAATAGCTAATCGTTAAGTTCTACAACTATAAACCGAAGAAACCATAATAAAGTATCAGTGCAACTACATGAGCATAATAGTATTTTACCAAATAAGGATATTAACCTTAAGGTGGTGATCTACGCGTTATTCTAAGTTCAACACCATTGACTAGTTTCAAATCGGAGTTCGTTGTATTTTATGAGGTAAAAAGGTAGGGCTTTTCTATACTAATGTGAGCCCTAAAAGACATGCCATATTTTTGACTGAGTCAAAAAGTCACGAAACTTATGGAAAACGATCTAGAAATTACTCAAAGACTCTGGGAACTAACCGCGTAATTTTCTCAGTCATAGATTATTTATTATGAATTATTAAAGATAATGTATATCAGAAAATACCTTAAAAGAGATTTAAATACATAATTATATCCATAATGAGTAATCAGTACTTGGAAGTATTTTTAATAAATAATATACATTAAAATACACTACATATATTTTTCTCATAATTTTCAGAGCTCATTTAGTATTTTTAATAATTAATATACTATAAAAATAGCTCCTTAATGATTATTAAAATACTAAACCATAGTATTATAATTTTTATAAATTATAATATAGCATAAAATAGCATAGGGACATACCCATAATTTTCCAGAATTTAATATAGAGTTTAGGTATTTTAATACTATTTAAATACCATTAAAAACCTTTATTTAATACATATAAATTATTATAAGAATGTAATTATTAGGGCTGGCCATCCTAACCCGAGACCCGACCAACCCAATCCAACCCGACCGACTCGAAGGGATTTGAGTGGTTTTGGCGGATGGCCGGATGAGTCATGGTTTTCCCAAGCCACACCCGATTGCTTATGGTTCGGTTGTCGGTTTTTATAATCCAAACCCGACATCACCCGACCCGACTCGACCACGTATTGAAAACTTAGAAAACACAATATATGTGGTGGAACTATGGAAGTCATTTTCAATTTTGTTTTTTTGTATGTTGTATGAATCTAATGGTGGATTGTATAATTGTTTTTCATTTTTCTTTGCTTGTCAAGTATATGTAGGATTTTTATTTATTAGTAAGTTAAATTGAATGTCTTCCTAAAAAGTTTGCAAAAAGGTGAAATGGTGAATAACAGGGTCATGCTTTGCAGTTGGGTACAATAAACTCAACACTATCAGGGTGTAAAATTGATAAAAATATGATATATTCTTTTTGTCGGGTTTCACCCGAAACCAACCCGAACCAACTCGAAACCGACGGATCGGTTTCACCCGACTAAATGGATGGATGACGGATTTTAAACTCATAACCCGATGGGGTTCGGATGGATGATCGGATGGGGGTAAAACCCGACTCACCCGAACCATGGCCACCCCTAGTAATTATACTCAGTATACTAAGAATACTCTATTTTTCCATAATTTAAAATAATAATAGTACATTTACAAATTATTTTATAATAATTAAAACCGTTTAAATCTATTATTAAGTAAATAGTAAATAATAATAGAACAACCCGATGGGTATACCCGATCCGACCCGGACTAATCGGATCATCCATTGACTCAAACAAGAGAACCCCAACCTCCTGACCTATTGGGTCAAACCATGACCCGACCCCAACAAATATGGAAAAACCATATGGAGACACAATAAAACCCAAATCGAGAACCCATTCGGGTTGGACCGAACCCATTCGTGTTGGACCTAACCCAAACCCGAAACCCAGATATACTCACAAACTAAACCTATCCGCTAACCCAAACTAACATGACCCAATTACCCTAACGAAACGACGTCGTTTCATTAAAAACACCCACGGGCTATTTAAAACCCAACCCAACCCAACCCGCTAAGCGTACCCATTTAGACTAATAGACCAACCCACCCAAACCTAAGTCCGACCCGACCCAAGACCCGATTGTTATAACCTGTTTCCCCCTTCTTCTTCACTGGAGAAGCTGTGCCGCCGGCGACCCATAACTCACCGGAAAAACTTGCGAGAGTCATAACTCTCAAACCTCTCCATAGAAATGGCCCATTCCAAAGCCAAAATGTGCGTAACGGGGCCCTCTAAAACAAACTAGGAGCTGAGACTCCAGTTCATTCATTTACAGGTTGTTTTCGGTCAAAAATACGAATAATGGCCTGTATGGCCTATCAAATGATCTCCACTTGGGGGATCTATCTGGGGTCAAGGGGGTCACAATGACGCAACTTAGGGGGTGTTTGGTGAAGATGGGAAAATTGAGCTCTCAAAGTGGAGATCTAATGGCCACCATTGCTCACAGAAAGCCTTAGGCTCTGTTTGGGATACATGCAATTCATCCTAAGGGTTCCTAGGCAACATGCAAGTGCCCAAAGAGCAACAAGGGGTGTTGGTTTTGTTAGGGATATATACTAAAAGCCATGCTTTATGTAGTTGATTTATTATTCATTTAATAAAATCAGTTAATCCATTTTTTTATGAGAATCTGTGTGGGCAATGTTTGTTTTATATTATTTATTTAATATTATGCATGTGATAGTAGGTGGTTTGGTGTGTAGAGTTCGGCTTACATACGGAAGATCAGGCATCAGATATTATAGAATGTAAGATTTTGGTTTACAGTCTTAGATGGGATTGGACACACCATCGGTAGGACTGCAGCATGGTGTTGTAGTAGGTTTGTCTTGACTACGAAAAACAGTATAGTTTTAACTCACTATGCTGGTACACTTTGTGTATTAAACGGGACTGACTTGGGGTAATTATCTTTATACTGACTTATAAGATAATTAATACCTCATGGCTATTATGAGTGCTTATGCTCTAAATCCTAAGTTAATTTGTAGACACGTACATTTGATATTTACACTTTGATCCCCAAAAGGGTGAGATCCTTAAATGGGTCAATATCTCATTGGATTGGGTGGCAATATTAATTGTGTGGTGGATATTAATTAATGATGGAATCCATGTCTCAATTTTGGGATTGATGATATCCCCTTGAGAAAGCTTATAAGTTTTGATTATGTCAAACCCTGCAGGTGGATTTTGTATCCGACATATCAGATAAGTTAAGCAGAGGATCTCAAGGAATTTTAAGAAATTAATTAAATATGATTGTCAGTAATTATATTTAATTAATGGATATCTGTAATCTTAACATGGGGAGATAATAAGCATTTAATAACATGGAGCTCGAAATATATTTTTGAGATAAGGGTAGGAGTGCAATTATAATTCTTTAGTGGTATGCATTATAATTTATGGAAATAGGAATCTGATTCAGTTTGAATTAGGGTTTCCTAATTCCATAAGGAAGTTTATTCCTTATTGACTTCTTATGGTCCCTATCGTAGCCTATATATATGCTGCTTTGGCTCTCTCATCAGCTAGTGTTTTTCTATATAGAGAATTATAACTCGGAATAGAAAAGAGAGTGAAAAAGAGGGAGAGCAGAAAACAGAAAGGATTTCGAAAGAGCCCACACTCAGTTCGATATTCTGGCAGCGGAGGAATACGGTAGAAGATCGTGAGCTGTTATCGAGCCCGTGTTCTCGATTCGTCTACTACAGCAATCCGTTTTTGCAGTTCAAGGTAACCCTAGTTCCGCCCTTGTAGGGTTATTATAGATTTCATGAAATTTTTGCAGTACCAACTTATACACACTGTCAACGGATTCTGGGAATGCAGTTTCCTAACAGGTTTACCTTAGGGCCTCGAGTTCCTCTCCTTCTCCTCCGATCTTCTTCTTCTCTCTCCTTCTTCTTTGTTTGCCTTCTTCTTCCTCCTCTGCGTTCTGTGCATGAGTGTGTGTGAATAGAGATGTGGTGACAGAGAGGAGTAAAAGAGATGGTGTGTGTAGTGTATATAATATGGGAAGGGTGTGGTAGACACCCCAATTTTGACCGAACTATTAAACTTAGGGGGGTTTACCTCTGGAGATCAATGATGAATATGTCTCGTCGGAATCAAGACTCTTACAAGCAATCTGACTTTTTTCCTAGAAGAATCTCGGTTCAAAATCACCTTTTTCAGCCAAAAAAGACCAAAATTCTCATCTACATGTCACCTTGTAAACCATGAGTTTTGAACACGTATAGAAACACAACATTGTCCTCGGAGCATCTTAAAACCATTTTTTTCAAAATGAGAGAAATCCAGCATGAACCCCGAAAAAAAAAGTCAACAGTTGACCTAGTGAAAAGTCAACGGGTCAAAAGGGAGTTAATCGTAAGATTTTCGAATTTCAAGATGAAAAGTCCTGGTAATTGTTCATTGGGTCTCCCTTATGCTAGAAATGATTTTTAAGAATTTTTAAATGAAAGGGAACATGGAGAAATCAAAAGGTCTTTAAGAAGAATTGTGCAGGAATTGGAAATTTTACCTTCGGAGGGAGAGTTGACTTTTTTCCTTAAGGATTTTGATTTTTTAGATGTTTTTATTGAATCCAAATAGGGGGTATTTCCTTAATTACATTTAATGCCCTAAGTAAATACATAAATTAAACGACATTTACTTAAATGACATGAAATGAAATTAAGGTGTTGAATTGCTGTGAATAGTGTTGAACTGCTGTGCAGCGGCACTCAAAGTGCCCGAATGGCAGTCAGTGAATGCCGCTGCGGCACTCAGTGAGTACCGTTCCATCTTCATCGAGTGCCGGCCTGGGCTAATCTACATTTTTAAGTCAAAATTCTTTTGCAATCTTTGATAAAATGAATGCACCAAACGATGCCATTTTGTGTACATGTTTACTACTCCTAGATCATGCAAACCATGCTCCCACCATCCCTAATTGACCTATCTACCCTTATCTTAGCCCCTAAGATAATGAAAGTCTATAAAAACCTCATTTTTTCTCATTTTGAGAGGTTGGAGACTTGAATCTAGGAAGATGAGACTTGAATCTTAGAAAGAGAGGCTGAATTTTGAAGATGAAGTTTGTTCTTAGAGAAATATAGAGAGAAAAACCCAAAACCCTATAGAAATCCTACCCAATTCACCCAATTCCTCAAATCTCCATTGAAGAACCTTGAAGCTTCAAGGAAGAAGAAAAAGAGCATTGCTTGTAAGGCTTGGATCTCTCCAAATCAATCAAATCCTGAGAAGATCTAGAGGTTAAATCCTTATTCCATACTTGTTCTACATAATTCAATCACAAATTCATAGATCTAGGATTTTTACACATTTTCAAAACCTCTCTTATTGCCTCATTTCATCACACATCACATAGAATTTGTGATTGAATGATCATGTGTTATTTTCATTGATTTGGGTCTAAATAGAGCTTTGGATTTAAGATTAAAAGAGTTTTGACTTGAAATTTTCAAATAACCTTTGATTTCATTTCTTTTGTTTATATTCTTCTCATAGGATCTATGAGATCTTCAATATCTCATTAGATCTCTTTGAGTTTGATCCTCTAGTCCCTTATGATCCTATGATTTATATGGGGATTAAGATTGGTCATGGTCATATCTACACATAGTTGATTGGGTTCAAGTCTTAGCTCATGACTTAGATCTCCCTACTAGGAATCTTATGGAATCCATACTATATTCCATAGAGATTTGAGTAGATTTGAGTCTCATTGAGTCTCCAAGGACCATTAATTTGAGAGGAGAATAGTATATCATAGTTCTAATTTCCTGAAGGATCATATGTTTGAGAGAGGATTTAGATGTAAGTTTTCATAGTTTGTTTGTTGAAATCTAGGGAACTTGAATGTTCAAGAGTTCATAAGATTGAGTAAGACCTTAGGATTCTCGTGCTATCTATGATGGAAATCCATTAAGGCTAAATCAATGAATCTCTTCATGTTTCATTATTTACTCCAATGATCATAACCATACTTGATCCTAGTTCTCTCTAGAATCATGGATCAAGTTTGATTCGAAATATGAACATCAATTTAACAAAGGTGCAGTGAATCCATAAACCAACTGTGATCAAAGATTTTTATAAAATCATGGTTCATTGGAAATTGGATGAGACCAATTGGAGGGTGTTCATAACCCATTTAAGTACCTCGGTGATTTTTGTTTTGATGAAATTCCATGTCTAAGATGGTTTGGTCTTGTGATTTCAAAACAAGCAATTCTTTGTCCAAAATTCTAGATTAGTAAGCCCGTTTTAAAATTAATAAATCAGAACTTTAATTGATCTTTCTTGATCCAAAATAATTTTTTCTAAGTATTTCAATGTCTTAGGAAGATACCCTAAAAAGATCTAAGTGTTTCTCATTTTTTTGCTATTTTTAGAAAATCGTACAAGATCTCTGGACAGAGAGTTGCAGATTCCTGAGTGATGCCTAGTGTTTTCCACATTCCCAGAGATCTAACCGTTCAAACCTTCATTTTCTTTTTGGGTTAGAAACTAGACTCACAGAGGCACATCATATCCAAATATCATTAAGATCCATTCGTTGGAAGTATGGTTTCTCTACCTTTTAAAATCTAGTCTGCTCTCTGTAATTTAGGAAAAATAGTCACTGTTTTTGTCTAGTCTCATTGATTTTAACTTAAATGGTTTCCTAATGTCTTGGGACCCAAATCATGTTTTGAATAATGATAATTTAGCTTAAATTTAGGAGCTAAGTGATCAAAAATAGTGAATAAATTCATATCTCATTCTTGTTCATGTTCATTCATTCATCCATGTACATTGATGCTTATGATTAGGACTAGTTATTGGATAAAGTTGGACATAGTTGAACCAAATTGAACATAACTATGGATTCTTTATGATCATGTCGGGATTATAGCACTCCTATATAGACATCACATTGGCTCTTAGTTGACACTTGTATATCTATAGAGATGCTATGGCTCCAACTAATCAAAAGGAATTCATAGTTTTGTCAATTCTTTCCATGCTTGATAGATCATAGCTAGAGATTTAGAATTGATTATTTGATGTCATATTATTATGTGAAGCATGTGTACTAACCCTTGTTTTGTAGCGCTTTGGAGGTATGACTTCTTATCTCTTCTCTAGTTTATTTCATTTGTTGATTTTATTAATTTTCGACTCCATGCGCGACACCTTAGCTTAGGTCTTGCCTTATGTGTATATGTGATTAGTGTGGACACGCAGAATTCCACTTCCTTTTTGTTTTTGTTTGAAATTGATTTGGATCAAAGAAAGAAAAGGAAAGGTCTGTTGAAAACAGATACAGAGTCGCCACTTGGTCTTTAAGGAACCAAGAAACCTAATTTGACTCACCCAAATGGATAAAGGGCACCGGCCCTTCATAACCAAAGAACTTGGCTCGGGGTTTTGGTACGAGAGAGGAAGGAGCCTTTGTCGTGACTAAAACACCCTCAACTCGCCCCGTCTTTCGACGAGCCTCAATTAGCATCCAAATAATCGTCTTATATTATGTTTGGTTCGACAAATAATACTATCATAGTATATTACATCACACAAGAATTTTGAAATGGAAGATCGAAAGATAAGATATCATTCAAAAGATCTAAGCCAAATATCACACGATGCAAAAGTGAAAGATCACACAAATAAACCTAAAAAAAATCGTCTAATCACATATCAAGTAATTAAGTTTCCCTAATCTAAAGGGGACATGAATTGTTCTTGAAACAACCAATCAAAGAGATCAAAATATGCTTAGCAAGCTAGAGTGATGCATGTTAATCTTTGGGAAAAGAAGACATCTCAATCCCCGGGACTGATGAGAAAGGAGGATTAGATCGAGGGGAAGCATGAACGTGTGATCATGATCATTCCTTATAATCTTCTTAGATTAGGAGTTTCAAAAATCTCAAATCTTGCATGAATGCAATGTATGATCCTAGAATGTGCAAAGGTTGTAGTGTGTTTGTGTACATGGACTTTCTAAAGTGGCTTAGAAGTCTAGAATGTGTATGAATGAATGATGTAAATCATCATGGGATATGTACAAATGTAGTATGAACTACTTCCTATGAGCTAATTTGGAGTGCATGTAAGCACCAAATCAAAGGATGGAAGTAAAGTGTGTTTGCTGTGAATAGTGGACAGAACAGTAACATGATCTTTTGGAAATTGAAAAGAGGGGTTAGGAATGTTTTCAATGCATGATTTTTTATGGTGATCTTCCTTATTGTGTCTAGAACACAACCCAAAAGCCAATCTTTAATAACTACCACAGATTGAGAGAAATCATATAAACAACAGAGGTTATTCAGAAACAGAGTCTGTACTGTCGAGTGAAATGTTAGAAAATCTTAGAAAATGGAAACAAAAGATCTAGAGGACCATATTATATAGAAAGTTCCCTAAGACATTGAAGTTCAATGAAAAAATAATTTGGGACCACTCTTTTTGGAAAAGTTTTCTGTAAAACAAGTTGAAAGTCAACCTAGCTGCTGTGATAGCAGAGGCAGAATGTTTGAAGGAATGTTTGAACAAAAATAGACCCCTTTCAAGTGCTTCCAAGTCAAGCCAAAAATCATGGATGTTTTATAATGAGTTAGAAAGACTTTCCAAGTGGTCTTGAATTCATATATTAAGTATTGAACTCAAAATAATTCTTTGAAGTTAAATGACTCAATGTTTTGAAGGTTTTGAGAAAACAAAGTTTATTTCTTGAAATCAAAATGAGAGGTTCAAGAGGTGGTTTTGAAATGGGGGTTTTGAAAACATATTTTCAACATCAAATAGAGATTATGACCTCTTGGAATATCAACATCAAACTCATCATCAAGAACCCCCAATATTATTGGAGAGATTCATTTTTATTTTGAATATAACTTCAAGGATACCTTGGAGGTATTGAAGTTATAATCATCATCTATTAAACATGTTTTTGAGGTCAAGAGCTACTATCCATAAGGATTCACTCACCTCAAACTTCATGTCATCATTTAGATGATGAAGAACAAGTAAGTAAATAAAGAAAAAAAAAAGAAATGAGATTAAGAAGAGATGAACATAATATGAACAAGCAAGTAAATAACAATCAATAGATGATAATCAATGTGATTTTGGACTTGTAGCTTGGTGTTTCACTCATAGATATTGACATTTGGACATGGAAGTACCTCCCTAACTCATGAATTCTTAGAGAAATGGTGGTTGGGTGTATTGATGATGAAGTATATAGAAGGATGATGGAAGAACTTGAGTTTAGAACTTACTTTCTACAGAAAATTAGTGAGAGAAGCTCCCTTTCTCTCTTCTAAACCTATCTCTATCTCTACAACTTTCTAAAACTTTCTCAAATTTCGCACTTGCCCCCCCCCCCCCCCCAAAAAAAAAAATGAAGAGCAATGGGGGGTTTATATAGGCCAATTTGGGGTGGTTTTGGGATTTAGAAAGTGCTCCCATTGGTCCCAATCATCTGTGAACATTAAACTACATTGTTTTGGTTTTTAATTAATCAAATTGTACCCCAAATAAATTACAAAAATGGACTCTGCGAGGGTTGAGTGCCACCACGGCACTAGCCATGTGCCGTCGCGGCAGTGGCCCAGTTCCGCCAGATGCCTAAAAAATTGTATTTAGGCCCCCAGAGATTTCGGTATTCGCGAAAAGGCCCTATTTCGTCCGAAATTCACAGAAAATACGAACTCCAAACTAAGCTTGTTATATACCGTTGGAAAGGTGTCGGAGTCTAATTTATATATAAAATGTTTTGGAGTCAGGTCACTTTGAAAAGTTTTACGGTATTCACGATAAAAGTCAATTTGCTCATTTTTTTCACCTTCGAAAATTCATAATAAATTCGTTTTAAATCCAACAATTATGTGCGACATACCGTTGAAAAGCTATTGACCTCTAGTATCTATACAAAATATTTGAAAAATGATATGGTGCTCCGATTTTAAAATCAACTTTTGGTCAAAGTGGTCAAACTTGGGATTCCCGGGAAGTTTTAGAAACCTCTGGGAGCTCACAGGACCTGACGTTTTCGTTCGGTTTTCTTTTAAAACTCATTTTAATACTTTCCATATAATCTAGAATGATTTTGACACTTTTCGGCGAATTTGGACGATTTTGATCAAACCTTGGCAAACTTGGTCAAACCTTGGTCAAACCGGTCAACGGGGACTTTTCGGAAACTTCCGGGACTTCCGGGGGTCTCTGGGGAGCTGACGATTTCATCTGATTTTACTTAAAAACTCATTTTCTTACTTTTCTTATGACATAGCATGTTCCAAAAACTTTTGGTCCAAATCTGGGAGTTTTCGGGCTTTCAGGGGCATTTTGGTCATTCTGAGTATTTTGAGAAATAGAACTAACTTCTATGAGTCCTTTTAAGTCTTTTTCGATCATTGTGAACCACCAAGCTATGGGTCTCCTAAATCTGATAGCCGACAAAATGGGGTGTCTATAGTTTGCCCCTCTTTGGCATGAACTTGCGAGGCAACGCATGTCGCAAGCAAGTGCCAAAGCTTTGAAGAGACAGGTCTTTCGGAGGCTATAGATTTAGGATAAAAGGCGCTGCAAAAGATGCAATGATGCTGAGGCTAGTGCTGGTCGCGCTCTGCGTGAGCTGCCTACGTATCCCAAGGGGAATCAGACCAGGACGTAGTACGGGGCACAAAGGAATAAATCACACATGCACATACACAACAATCAGGCGGATGCTATGCTAAAAGAGTGAAATGCAATGCATGGATGTGATATGAATTGCGTCTTGAGTCCTATCATGTTTAGTGTTCTGATCCTAGCATGAGCTGGTGCTGTGGGGTGTGTGCCATCCCGAGTGGACTTATGTTGTGCCAGTGTTGAATCTAATGCAGTGGTTGATCCTGATAAGGATACCAAGGTGTTGAAGACTCTGGGTCTTGGGCAAACTTCTTAAATTACGGGAAGTGTGCTTCGCAAACAAATTTAATCGAATGTAGGGTCCCAGAGGATGACAATTAAAGATAATCGACGGACACGGAAGTCCTGGATACTAAGCGATGGATGAGGAAGTTCAAGATAGTCAATCAGAAAAGGGTTTCGCGATAACCGACAAGCAAGAAAGCTCACAATAGCTGATGGGTAGGTGAGGGGGCTCATAATTTTTTACTAGGGAGTGAGGAAGCTCACGATAAGGGAGAAGCTCGCGATTTTTGTTTGCTGAGGAAGCTCATGATCTTTATTTGAGTAAGCTCATGATAACCGATGGATAGGTGAGGGGGCCCACAATTTTGGACAAAGGAGTGAGGAAGATCACGATAAATGGAAAAAAGCTCATGATAAGTGAGAAAGCTCACGATTAGTGAGAAAGCTCATGAGTTTGGACAAAGGAGTGAGGAAGCTCACGATAAGTGAGAAAGCTCACGATTTTGGATAAAGGAGTGAGGAAGCTCACGATAAGTGAGAAAGCTCACAATTTTGGATGAAGGAGTGAGGAAGCTCATGATGAATGAGAAAGCTCACAATAAGTGAGAAAACTCATGATTTTGGATAAAGGAGTGAGGAAGCTCACGATAAGTGAGAAAGCTCGTGATTTTGGATGAAGGGGTGAGAAATCTCACGATAAGTGAGAAAGCTCACGATTTTGGACAAAGGAGTGAGGAAGCTCATGATAAGTGAGAAAGCTCACAATTTTGGATAAAGGAGTGAGGAAGCTCATGATAAGTGAGAAAGCTCACGATTTTGGACGAAGGAGTGAGGAAGCTCATGATAAGTGAAGAAGCTCACATTAAGTGAGAAAGCTCATGATTTTGGACGAAGGGGTGAGAAAGCTCACGATAAGTGAGAAAGCTCACGATTTTGGATGAAGGGGTGAGAAAGCTCATGATTTAGGACAAAGGAGTGAGGAAGCTCACGATAACTGAGAAAGCTCATGATTTTGGACGAAGGGGTGAGAAAGCTCACGATTTCAGATAGAGGAGTGAGGAAGCTCACGATAAGTGAGAAAGCTCACAATTTTGAATGAAGGAGTGAAGAAGCTCACGATGAGTGAGAAAGCTCACGATTTTGGAAAAAGGGGTGAGAAAGCTCATGATAAGTGAGAAAGCTCACGATTTTGGACAAAGGAGTGAGAAAGCTCGCGATAAGTGAGAAAGCTCACGATTTTGGATAAGGGAGTGAGGAAGCTCATGATAAGTGAGAAAGCTCACGATTTTGGATGAAGGAGTGAGGAAGCTCATGATAAGTGAAGAAGCTCACGATAACCAACGGATACGGAGTCTTGGATTATAAATAGACAAAGCTTGCCCTAGGAGTCAGCGTCTTTTGACAGCGGGCGGTGTTTTTCAATCGTTGACCGATTTTTATGATGACCAATCCGAAAATATGGTTCAGGTTCTGTTGGGGATGGTATGGGATTCTCTGAGAATCTCTCTTAACTATTTTAATTCTTGACTGAGAACCAGGATTCAACTCCGATCTCTCACGGTTGATCAAATCTTACAATGGTCGGTCCGAAAAGCCTATTCAGGCCTCCAAGATGATTGACGGATGTGGAAGCACTAATGATGGAGATGGAATCCCCAAGATGATTGATGGACCCAACAGTCCTAGACATCAAAGAGTAAACGGGGTAGTCCGAGATAACTGGTGGACGCGAAAGTCCTACCCTAATCCAAAGGGTCTACAATAAAAGATTTGCCTCAATTTAGAGGGCTGACAACGAAGGATTTGCCTCAATCTAGGGGCTGATGACAACAAATTTGCCTCAATCTAGAGGGCTGATAACGAAGGATTTGCCTCAAATTAGAGAGCTGACACCGAAGCATTTGCCTCAATCTAGAAGGTTGATGACAACAGATTTGCCTCAATCTAAAGGGGACGATGAACACGACATATTTTGAATAAGAGTTATAGTGAACTGACGATGCACGAATCGAGATGACGAGTAGACAGTGAACTACTATGACTTTCATGGATTGGACTGACGATGTACGAATCAAGATGATGAGTCAACAGTGAACTACTGTGATTGTCATGGATTGGATCAACGGTTTGACTAACCGTGAAGGATTGACGATGTACGAATCAAGATGATGAGTCAACAGTGAACTACTATGACTTTCATGGATTGGACTGACGATGTATGAATCAAGATGACGAGTCAACAGTGAACTACTGTGACTGTCATGGATTGGATCAATGGTTGGACTAACCATGATCAGAAGAACTGATGATGTACGAATTGAGATGACGAGTCGACAGTGAACTACTGTGATTGTCATGGATTGAACTAATGATGTACGAATCGAGATGACGAGTCAATAGTGAACTACTATGACTATCATGGCTTGGACCAACGGTTGGACTAACCGTGATCAAAAGAACTGACGAATTGATATGCCTGTTGAGGATTAAATTGAATCTTCTGGGGATGAACAACTCTTTCTTCTGAGGAAAGGATGTAGTCTTGACTGAGATACACCATATTTGTTCAGGACACTCTTCTAGAGATGAACTAGCTCTGTTGGGAATAAGAAGATTCGGCTAGGGAAAGAATGGTTACATTGTGAATAGAGTAATTCAGCTAGGGATGGAGAACATTTGTGACACAATTTTGGCTTGGTTGCTGAGGAGCTGGTAGAAGATAGCTAGTGTATCTTATGAACTGATTTATGAAGACAAGAGACTATGATTGGGGTATCACCAATGCTTGAGGGTCTTGGGACTCATATCATGTTGTAGACTTGACAAGTGCAGTAATGGTATTTGGAATTTCTGCTTGTATCCACAGGTTTTATAATTGGTAATCACTTTAAACCCACACATTTGAGACCATTAGGACAAATGGACTTGACAGCAACAACGATGACAAGGAAAATTGAATTGGTTTGTATGAACCTTGAACTCTGATACAGTTTCGATTAGATTATTACTGACTCTACCAAAGAAGGATTGACTCGACAAAAATAATGACACGAAATGCCCAAATTAGCATAATTAAATGTGTCTCTGTCATAAATGGTGTACTGCTCATCTTTTATGTTCACTCCTCATCTTAATATGATAGTACTTTGCTGATAAATTTGGTTTTTGAAAACTCCTCCCTATTGATCTAATCAATTCTCTACTTCTCCTAGGAAGTGCTTTGAATTAGTGCCTTAGCTTTTCGAATAAAAGATGCCCTATTTCAAAATTTTCAAAACAACTTGGTGACTTGAAAACTTGCCCTTGGTGTGAAGGGATCGTGTTATGCAAACGGAGTTTGCCCCTAGTTTAAGGTGTACGAAGTGGAATTTATAGGCAAACGAGGTGGGTGACTGAAGTTTGCCCCTAGTTTGGAATGATGGTTTTATTGGAGGTTTTAGGCAAACGAGGTAGGTGACTAAAGTTTGCCCCTTGTATGAAGGGTAGATAGTAAAATTCAGGCAAACGAGGCGGGTAGCCAAAGTTTTCCCCCAGTGTGAAAGGTGATTTTCTAGCTTGAGGCAAGGACCGTGACTTTAATCTCTCAAATGCTCATAACTTTTGCCTAGGCACTAGTGAGGTGACCTAGCGAGCTCTTTTCTCTCTTTTGTTATTGCTCACGTCCTCTCGGATTTTCGACCTAGCGAGCCATCCTTCTTTCTTTTTGAAAGTCTGCCTACGTACCCCCGAGCGGGGATCAGGTCCAATGTAGTTCGGGCCAGGACCTTGGAATAAGGAGGGGTGATTTTTAGGTAGGTGGGATAACCGAACCGATGTAGTTGCCTACGTATCCTCGAGTGGGAATCAGGTCGAGCGTAGTTCAAGACAAGGCTTGAAGAAAGTTGGGTTATTTTTAGGTAGGTGGGATGACTGAACCGATGCGGTTGCCTACGTATCCCCGAGCAGGAATCAGGTCAAGCGTAGTTCAAGGCAAGGTTTGAAGGAGATGGGCTATTTTTGTGGGTAAAGCGATTGAACCGATGCGGTTGCCTACGTATCCCCAAGTGGGAATCAGGTCGAGCGTAGCTCAGGGAAAGGTCTTGAAAAAGAGGGGGGATTGATTATGATGGTGTCGACTGAACCGATATGGTTGCTTACATATCCCCGAGTGGGAATCAGGTCGAGCGTAGTTCAAGGCAAGGCTTTGAAAGAAATTGGTTGAGGGTTTTTTAAACCAATTGTCAAAGAAGTTCAAACTTAGCTCACTTGTGGTAGCCTTGAATAAGAAGATTCAGTTTCGGTCTCCCTTTATTTTCTTTTCTTTTCTTTTCTTTTCTTTTTGAGGATTGATCCTTTTCACTTTCACCTAGCCAGTCAATTTTATTCTTCATGTAGTTGATTCTTGTGAGATCTTTTGATCACAATCTTCAGAATTCCAGAATGTGCATGTCAGTTCTCGAAATTTATTTTTGGTCATTCGGAGCTTTTTGAAATATGATCTAGACGCATTCTTGTGATGTACCTTGAAGTGTACAATTCTCTGTATCACCAAATGTTTTTCATTTTCCCCATCATTTTGACTGGCTAAGGTCAGATCTTGGAAATCAATACCTTTTCAGCTCTAACTTTTGCCTAAATGCCTTTTTGGGTTTTCAACCTAGCGAGCTTTTCCTTTTCTTTTCTTTTCTTTCTTTTATTTTTTATTTTTTTTGGAAGTGGAGATGAAACTCACTGAAATGTTTCGATACCATCAAGGACTAAGTCTGGATTGCTTTCAATTGGACAGATTGCATGGCTCCCAATTTGTCACGCCCCGGAACGGCAAAAATAGAGAAAAATAAATTTCCTTTTTGGGTCCAAAGGCAGCGACGGGTGAAGTCACATGATTGTCCACACCACGCAGTACTAAGCAACAAGAGTAATAGTGTAACAAGAATGAAGTCTAGGTTCTGATCACAACGTATCACAAAGTCAACAGAAGTTACTAACTATTACATATCAGAGTCTCGAATCAAATATAAGACAGCGGAAGTACAAATGTCAAAGCAATATATGCCTGACTACAAAAAGGGTTCTAAAACGGTAAAGACAATTAGCTACAATTCTAGTCTAGTCTTCAGTTGGCATAAAGGTAGTCCTCGGCGTAGTAGTCTTCTTCGGTCTGGCCTCCGTCGGGGAAATCCTCCACAGGGACTCCGTCACCGGCATAGTAGTCCTCTCCTGCAGGCCCTTCACCTGTATAATCATAACCAGGGTGCGCTGGAATGTAGAAATGTCCAGCGGCATAAACGCCGTCAGCTTAATGAAAGCCGAGTGAGTTAGATACTAACAGGGTATCAACTATTGATATTATTACAAGTTATAAGTAATAACCAAATTAGAATTCAGTAAGGGTAACTCCTTTAATCAAACCAATGATCCAATTACTGACGTCTTACTCATTTTAAGATCGACAACGCGTCCTGATAGGGGAACAGACTCGACAGTAGTTCAACTCTATAACACACCATTGCTCATCCACCGCTTTTAAGAACATATGCACAGTTCACCGCATGTCATGGATACCACGTTAGTCCATCCCCCTCTTTTAAGAACATATGCACAGTCCACCGCATGTCAGGGATATAACGCTTTAAACAACAGTACATCATTCTATGCCACGACTTAGCGACGTCTACCAGTGATCACGGTCCACCGCATGTCATAGACACCTTCGTCTGTCTACCGCTTTTAAGAACATATGATTAGATCATCTGGCTATCTTAGGGCAAATGGTCCGGTTCACCGCAAGTCATAGACACCTTCGTCTGTCTACCGCTTTTAAGAACATATGATCGACCAAAGCCCGCCCACGCAAGGTTCCCGAATCCTAGCAAACCTACTTAAGTTCAACTCTATTTCCGATACATGACAATCCCAATGTGGCCCGACTACTCTGAATGAAATGAACGTCAACTCCAAAGGATTCACGACTATTCCATTATCTAACGTTATAAACATTATCCATTAATCTTGTTATTACTACGATCCTACGCCGCATTAACTCGTTATCATGTCTGTATTACAATAATAAAGCATGCTGGGAAAATACTGAACAGTAAATAAACAACTAAACAGTTATTATAAGAAAAACAGTATTCTGAAACTTCCAATCGATTGGCATAGAGGTCAATCGATTGGTATAAAAGTGGCATCAATCGATTGGAAGAAGGTTCAATCGATTGGTATAAAAGTGACATCGATCGATTGATAAAAGATTCAATCGATTGGATCACAATCCATGTCAATCGATTGCATAAAGTGTCAATCGATTGGAACATGAAAGATGTCAATCGATTGGTAAGATATTCAATCGATTGATACTTCGTCTTCTTCACAGTGAAGACTGCCCAGCAACATATAAACGGGAATACATGGTTTCTTCTCCATTTCTTCATTCAAGCATGTTCTAACACCAATATAAAGCTACCAAGTGAGTTTAAAACTCACCTTAGACGTTAAGGGCGTGTTTGGTTGTGTGAAATGAAGCTTGGAGCTTCAATGGTGGTCTTCCTCCCTCTCTCTCTAGTTCTCTGTCTTCTCTCTTCTCCTTCTCCTTCTTTTCTTCTTCTTTCTGGTCTTCTTCTTCTTCTTCTTCTTCTCAGTCCATCTCTGTGTGTGTGTGAGTATGAATATATGTATATATGTGTGTATATATATATAAGTGTTTATATATACATAATACACACACAAACACTCCCTCTCACTCTCTCTGATTTTTCTAAAAAGAAAAACGCAGGAAAAGGGCTGGTATATATAAAGGGAAGGTGTTCACGTGGCCTTTCCCCAGCCAGAGCAAAAGAATCTGCCCAGCTGCCTTCAATCGATTGGCATAAGTGTCAATCGATTGATACAATCAATCGATTGGTATAAAGTTCAATCGATTGGTGTCCAAAGCAAGGCAATCGATTGGAAAACTTGTCAATCGATTGGTATCCAAATTATACCAAGGTAAGGCCAAGCTCAAACAAGTATAAAAAGAAACATACAAGGTCTTATTCACATAATACATTACAAAAATACAGGGTATTACATCATCCACCACTCATTAAAAGATTTCGTCCTCGAAATCCGAAATAAAGTGGGTTAAAACAGAAATAGAAACTTCTCTTGCATCTCCGACTCCAATTCCCATGAAGCTTCTCCTTCATCGTGGTGCTTCCACTGAACCTTCACTAGCGGAATATCCTTGTTCCTGAGCTTCTTCACTCCTCGGTCTAGAATACGCACTGGTCCTTCATTGTAGGTTGCGTTCTCGTTCACCTCGATATCTTCAAAACTGATCTCGTGCGCTGGGTTATGGGCACACGTCCTCAACATGCTGATGTGGAAAACGTTGTGCACTCCTGACATCTTTGGCGGCAATGCAAGTCGATAAGCAACCTTCCCAACACGTTCTAGGATCTCGAACGGTCCGATGAATCGCGGCGATAGCTTGCCTTTCTTCTGTCCGAATCTGACGATACCTCGAACTGGCGAGACTTTGAGTAGCACATGATCTCCAACTGCAAACTCTAGATCTTTCCGTCGCTTGTCGGCATAGCTCTTGTGTCTGGATTGCGCTGTCTTCATCTTCTCTTGTACAATCTGGATTTTCTCGTTGGTTTCTCGAATCATCTCAGGCCCAAGTAGTTGAGTATCTCCGACTTCGGCCCAACATAGCGGCGATCGGCAAGGTCTTCCATACAAGGCTTCAAACGGTGCCATCCCTATGCTCGTGTGGTAGCTGTTGTTGTAGGCAAACTCGATCAAAGGTAGATGCGTCTCCCATGAATTCTCGAATTCAATGACACAGGCTCGCAACATATCCTCCATCACTTGATTGACTCGTTCTGTCTGACCGTCTGTCTGTGGATGAAAGGCTGAACTCAAATTCAATGAAGTTCCCATTGCTGTCTGAAGGCTCTTCCAGAATTCTGCGGTAAAGCGTGAATCTCGATCTGAAACTATTGAGATGGGTACACCGTGCAGTCGCACTACTTGCTGTAGATACATCCGGCTCAATTTTTCAACAGGGTGCGTCATGCTGTAGGCGATAAAATGTGCTGACTTGGTGAGTCGATCCACTATTACCCAAATAGCGTCGTGGTTTTGCTGAGACTTTGGCAATCCAACCACAAAATCCATGGTGATGTGCTCCCATTTCCATTGGGGAATCGGTAGCGGTTGTAGGAGTCCAGGTGGTTTCTGATGCTCCGCCTTCACTTGTTTGCAAATAAGACATTGCGATACATACTCGGCCACTTCTCGCTTCATTCCTTGCCACCATAAGTTTCTCTTCAAGTCCTTATACATCTTGTTTCCTCCTGGGTGGATAGTCATCCTTGACTTGTGTGCTTCGTCCAGAATGTTCTTCCTGAGACCATCGTCATTTGGCACACAGAGTCTACCTTTGCATCTCAGTGCTCCGTCCGTACTAATACTCCATATCTCGGGTTCCTTTGCAGACATCTTGGCAAACCATAACTTGAAATCCTCGTTTGACTATTGAGCTTCCAAGATGCGGCTGATGAGAGTCGGTTGTACAACAAGACATCCAAGGTGTTGTCCTTCTCCTGATTCCACTGGTCGAAGGTCGAATTCGGCTAACGTCTCCATTGCTCGCCATTCTCTAATCAAAATCGAAGCAACCAAAAGGCGTGGCCTCCGGCTCAGAGCGTCGGCTACAACATTTGCTTTACCCGGGTGGTATTGCAAAGAGAAGTCGTAGTCCTTGAGTAGTTCCATCCATCTCCGTTGTCGCATGTTCAACTCCTTCTGAGAGAACAAGTACCTTAAACTCTTGTGATCTGAGAACAAGTCAAACTTTTCTCCATACAAATAGTGTCTCCAAATCTTCAGGGCGAACACGATTGCGGCTAGTTCTAAGTCGTGCGTCGGATAGTTCTTCTCATGCGGCTTCAATTGTCTTGATCCGTATGCGATGACATTCCCCTCTTGCATTAGTACACAACCAAGTCCTTGGTGTGATGCATCACTATAGATTATGAATTGTTCACCACTCTTAGGTATCGCAAGCACGGGTGTTGAGGTTAGTCTCTCTTTCAATTCCCGAAATGCATCCTCATGTTTATCAGTCCATTCGTACTTCATCTCCTTCCTAGTCAGGCTTGTCAACGGTCCTGCGATTCTAGAGAATCCTTCCACAAATCTCCGGTAATACCCAGCCAATCCTAGAAAACTCCTAACTTCGGTCGCGTTGGTTGGCCTGTTCCAGCTCAAGACTGCATCGATCTTAGATGAGTCTACGGAAATCCCATCCTGTGATATCACATGTCCCAGGAATTTAACTTCTTGAAGCCAGAATTCACATTTGCTGAATTTCGCATACAGACTATTGTCTCTAAGAGTCTGTAGAGCAATTTGTAGATGCTTCTTATGTTCCTCTTCCGTCCTTGAATAAATTAGAATGTCGTCAATGAATACTATAATGAATTGATCCAGATAGGGTCTGAATACTCTATTCATTAGGTCCATGAATACTGTCGGGGCATTAGTCAATCCAAAAGACATCACTAGAAATTCGTAGTGTCCATATCTCGTCCTGAAGGCAGTTTTTGGTATATCTTTCGGCCGAACTAGTAATTGATGGTATCCTGAACGCAAATCGATTTTTGAGAATATCCTTGATCCTTGTAGTTGATCAAACAGGTCGTCTATCCGGGGAAGTGGATACCTATTCTTGATCGTGACCTTATTCAACTCCCTGTAGTCGATACAGAGTCGTAGCTCTCCGTCCTTCTTTTTCACAAATAGAACTGGTGCTCCCCAAGGTGATGTACTCGGGCGAACAAAACCTAAATCTTCAAGTTCCTGAACTTGCTTCTTCAATTCCAACATTTCTGTTGGCGCCATCCGATACGGGGTCTTGGAAATCGGCAACGTTCCAGGTGCTAACTCAATGCAGAAGTCTATCTCTCTCTTCGGCGGAAGTCCTGAGATACTTCGGAACACATCTTCAAAGTCTTGAATAACGGGGATCTGCTTGATAGTAAGCTCCGTGCTTGAAGTCTTAATCATGGCTAGACAGCTCGTGATAAACATGTCGCTCAACGGTTGGCACTGAAATCTGATCTGCGGGCAACCAGGCGTCGAAAAGACAATGGTCCGACTAACACAATCCAGGTTAGCGCCATACTTAGTAAGCCAATCCATTCCTAGGATCACGTCGAACTCAGACATTGACAGGACTATCAAGTCTGCTGGGAGATTCCTATCCTCTAGTGTCAAGGGACAATCCTTGCACACCTTACCTAACTTAACGGATACTCCCAAGGGTGAAATGGCATTAAGGGTCGGCTCAAGTGCTAGGGGTAACAAACCCAAATCACGCACCATCTTAATAGCTATGAAAGAACGGGCGGCACCGGTATCAAACAAAGCTCAAACTTGACAGTGAAATAAAATGAGTGTACCTTCCAAGTTTTGCTGTTCCTCCGCATTATACCCTGCATTGTCAGGAATGATGGCATTCACCCTAACCTGTCCTTGCTGTCCTTGAGCAGGCGCTCCATAGTAGCCTCCACGTGGTGCTCGACAATCCTTTCTTATGTGACCAGGCTTGTTATAGTTGCGGCAGACGAGGTCATTACGGCGGTTGGTCTTGGGGGCTGTGCAATACCTTGCAAGATGTCCGGGCACTCCACAGTTGAAACATCCATCAGCGTTCTGTCGCTGGGCGACGGGCTGTGCCTGAGGTGGTCCTCGCTGTTGATTCTGTTGTCGAGGAAAATTAGCTTGGGGCTTCCTTGTCCCATCCCATGTGCGCTTGGTTCCCTGGTAGTTGTTGGTCTGGGGTTTCCATCCTTGATTGTTCCTTGATGATTGCGCGGAGAAGTTCCTTGGTTGGAAGGTCCTGGGTGGAGGTCGATTCACTTGTGATCCTTGCATAGGGTAAGCATCCTTTTCCAAACTTGAAGCAAGATGGACAATCCCTTCAAATGACTGGCCCAGATGGCCTATCATCATGTGCCGGAGGTGTGGGTTGAGTCCTTGGTGGAATCGCTTGACCTTTTTGGCGGAGGTGTCTATCATATGCGAAGCAAAACGGGAAAGTCGCTCAAATTGTGTAGTATACTCTCTGATTGTCCAGTTTCCTTGGGTTAGACTCAGGAAATTCCTCTCTTGTTGGTCTCTTTCGTCCTCAGGGAAATACTTCTCGAGAAATCGAGTCTTGAATGCTTCCCAAGGCATTCTCCTTGCAGCGTCGATCCCAATCGTGGCTCTCTCGGCCTCCCACCAGTCCGCGGCGGAGTAAGTTAGTTGAAATGCGGCTAGACGTCTCTTGTCAAGCTCACTGCACTCCAAGGCTTCAAAGATTAGCTCCAACTCTCGTATCCATTGCTCTGCTTTCCAGGACTCTGCCATGCCGTCGAACTTTTCGGGTCGCATGCCACGAAATCGTTCCAACAGTTTATCGCATGTCTGCCTTGGAGGGACAAAGTGGTTGTTTCCATTGTCGTTGGTGGCATGATTGTAGGTATCGCCGATGTGTTCCATCCGTTGCATGAAAGCTTCGAAGACTCCAGTTGGGTCCATACCCTCGGGAATGGGTGCTCCCAGTCGTGCTTGGTTCCTTGTGGGTCCCACCATAGTGATCCATGTGAGGTATACCTATGAAGGATCTAACGATTAGCTGACAATCTTCTCGGGGAAATGATCATACTTAAGTAACAGAAAGCATAACATGAATCAAAATCACAACCATAACATAATAATGAGATGATAACAGAAATAACCAAGAGAAACGATCTGCCATATATATATATATATATACCCAAAAGATGTACAGCGGAGTACACAATAGATCATCTGTGTACCGCGTAGTACATGATCCTATACAAGATCTAAACAAAAGAAAGATATACACAAAACCACTTCTGGTGGCTACCTATACAAAAAGGCTACGGTCAATAGCTGTCTATCTAAGCATCAAAAGTAAGTGGACAACATGTCCTAAAGTCAAACGTAAAAGTCTAAGTCCTAAAGGTACTGGACTCAAAAGTTATCCACATCGGATCCATAGATGGAAGCCTCGTCCTCTGGGGCAACCTTAGACAAAACATCATCCTCATCCATATCATCGTCATCCATCATGTCCTCATCCTCTATCACAACATCCTCAATCATCTCGGGTCCATCATGCTCCACAACAGCTCCCAAATCTCCTGCATCAGCGGCCATGTCAGCCTGGGCTGCATCAAATGCGACTGCAAGTGCCTCAGCCTGTACCATAGCCTGTGCCAACTCTGGTGCTCCAATCTCAAATCCATGGGGATGTGCAGCCATCTCTGCAGCCCACTCAGCTGCCAGCTGTGCTATAACTCCTCCTGGTAAGACTGGTACTACTGCATCATCACCTGCGTCATCATCTGCGGCTACCTCCTCTTCCTCTATCGGATAACCCTCTGCAACTACAATATCTACGCCAACTGGCACGTCCATACCGGCTGGGTCCACGGGGTCCTCCTCCTCTGGATCATACTTCGGCTCCTCGTCATCGGTGTCCTCGTCCTCCTCATCCTCCATCTCCTCATCGTCATCCTCTGGCTCATTGTCGCCATCGCTCTCATCATCATCCTCCGGATCCTCATCTGTTGGGGGTGCATCAGCCATGTCTTCCTCCGGTGGGGGTGGAGGTGCTGCTCTAACCTGTGCAAGTAGAACCTGGTACGAATAACGGTCTCGTAGCATCAGTAAAGAATCCTCCTCGATGCGTTTGAAGGTCTCCTTGCGGTAGATCATCTCCCGACGTATCACTTCTGGGTTCTGGGTCCCAAATCTCTGCTGCTCGATCTGCATGTCTCGCTCTGTCTCTGCAATAGCTCTCTGCCTAACCTTCCAGGCATAGTACTCTAGATCTGCTGGCGCAATACTCCTCTCATACACATAGTGTCCTCCGAACTCGTCTGGAACGAATAGCGGCGGTGCCATGCTACCTGAAAAGGGACTACCTTAAGTCAGAACTAATCTTAATACTCATCTATAGAATCTCAAGGTTCTAGGACCAGATGGTGTGGGACAATCTGTGAGCGAAAAGGTATAAAACCTAGGCTCTGATACCAAAAATCCTGTCACGCCCCGGAACGGCAAAAATAGAGAAAAATTAATTTCCTTTTTGGGTCCAAAGGCAGCGACGGGTGAAGTCACATGATTGTCCACACCACGCAGTACTAAGCAACAAGAGTAATAGTGTAACAAGAATGAAGTCTAGGTTCTGATCACAACGTATCACAAAGTCAACAGAAGTTACTAACTATTACATATCAGAGTCTCAAATCAAATATAAGACAGCGGAAGTACAAATGTCAAAGCAACATATGTCTGACTACAAAAAGGGTTCTAAAACGGTAAAGACAATTAGCTATAATTCTAGTCTAGTCTTCAGTTGGCATAAAGGTAGTCCTCGGCGTAGTAGTCTTCTTCGGTCTGGCCTCCGTCGGGGAAATCCTCCACAGGGACTCCGTCACCGGCATAGTAGTCCTCTCCTGCAGGCCCTTCACCTGTATAATCATAACCAGGGTGCGCTGGAATGTAGAAATGTCCAGCGGCATAAACGCCGTCAGCTTAATGAAAGCCGAGTGAGTTAGATACTAACAGGGTATCAACTATTGATATTATTACAAGTTATAAGTAATAACCAAATTAGAATTCAGTAAGGGTAACTCCTTTAATCAAACCAATGATCCGATTACTGACGTCTTACTCATTTTAAGATCGACAACGCGTCCTGATAGGGGAACAGACTCGACAGTAGTTCAACTCTATAACACACCATTGCTCATCCACCGCTTTTAAGAACATATGCACAGTTCACCGCATGTCATGGATACCACGTTAGTCCATCCCCCGCTTTTAAGAACATATGCACAGTCCACCGCATGTCAGGGATATAACGCTTTAAACAACAGTACATCATTCTATACCACGACTTAGCGACGTCTACCAGTGATCACGGTCCACCGCATGTCATAGACACCTTCGTCTGTCTACCGCTTTTAAGAACATATGATTAGATCATCTGGCTATCTTAGGGCAAATGGTCCGGTTCACCGCAAGTCATAGACACCTTCGTCTGTCTACCGCTTTTAAGAACATATGATCGACCAAAGCCCGCCCACGCAAGGTTCCCGAATCCTAGCAAACCTACTTAAGTTCAACTCTATTTCTGATACATGACAATCCCAATGTGGCCCGACTACTCTGAATGAAATGAACGTCAACTCCAAAGGATTCACGACTATTCCATTATCTAACGTTATAAACATTATCCATTAATCTTGTTATTACTACGATCCTACGCCGCATTAACTCGTTATCATATCTGTATTACAATAATAAAGCATGCTGGGAAAATACTGAACAGTAAATAAACAACTAAACAGTTATTATAAGAAAAACAGTATTCTGAAACTTCCAATCGATTGGCGTAGAGGTCAATCGATTGGTATAAAAGTGGCATCAATCGATTGGAAGAAGGTTCAATCGATTGGTATAAAAGTGACATCGATCGATTGATAAAAGATTCAATCGATTGGATCACAATCCATGTCAATCGATTGCATAAAGTGTCAATCGATTGGAACATGAAAGATGTCAATCGATTGGTAAGAGATTCAGTCGATTGATACTTCGTCTTCTTCACAGTGAAGACTGCCCAGCAACATATAAACGGGAATACATGGTTTCTTCTCCATTTCTTCATTCAAGCATGTTCTAACACCAATATAAAGCTACCAAGTGAGTTTAAAACTCACCTTAGACGTTAAGGGCGTGTTTGGTTGTGTGAAATGAAGCTTGGAGCTTCAATGGTGGTCTTCCTCCCTCTCTCTCTAGTTCTCTGTCTTATCTCTTCTCCTTCTCCTTCTTTTCTTCTTCTTTCTGGTCTTCTTCTTCTTCTTCTTCTCAGTCCATCTCTGTGTGTGTGTGAGTATGAATATATGTATATATGTGTGTATATATATATAAGTGTTTATATATACATAATACACACACAAACACTCCCTCTCACTCTCTCTGATTTTTCTAAAAAGAAAAATGCAGGAAAAGGGCTGGTATATATAAAGGGAAGGTGTTCACGTGGCCTTTCCCCAGCCAGAGCAAAAGAATTTGCCCAGCTGCCTTCAATTGATTGGCATAAGTGTCAATCGATTGATACAATCAATCGATTGGTATAAAGTTCAATTGATTGGTGTCCAAAGCAAGGCAATCGATTGGAAAACTTGTCAATCGATTGGTATCCAAATTATACCAAGGTAAGGCCGAGCTCAAACAAGTATAAAAAGAAACATACAGGGTCTTATTCACATAATACATTACAAAAATACAGGGTATTACACAATTAGATTGGGCTTAAGACTTCGAAATGGTGGGAAAAGGGTGTTGGGTAAGCCCCAAGTCAGTTTCAAGTATGTCTTTTTGCGATTTGAGCAAAAGCATCTTTTCAATTCTTAAGTAAGACTATTCAATTCTCGGCTCTTCATCGGTGCCAGCGTGAAATCGACTTTGACCTTTTTAGAATTCTTTTTTTTGTTTGATGCAAATATTTATTAGCAGAGTAATATCTATGGTAATTTGAAAAGTGACATTTCAGTTCAATGATTCGTGCATTAATGACTAGACACATCAAATTAGGCAAAAATGAGATTTCATTCAATCAAAAGAAGAAGGATTACATTACTCGACACAGACTCATAACAACTTGAAGATTAACAGACTCGATAACAAGACAACTTGAAATAGATTCAAAATATAGGACAGACTCGACTAGACTCGGCTTGGTCTCAAATGAAGTGTCACGGTGACTCGCTTATTCTTTTTTTTTTTTTTGAAAGAGCATCCTCATTTGTTTTGCTAGCAAAAGTCCCAAACACCATCGCTTCACCGGTACAGGTTCAACATTCATGGGTATCAGCAAAAAGGGATCATTTGAACAGATGGAGCCAAGGGCTTTAGGTTCGATGAAGTTGACATTTTGGTTGACATAGGGTTGGATGGGTGAAGGCTCGATGATTTTTTGATCGATGAGGTTTTGGATATCATGGCGAAGGTGCATGCAACTATCGGTGTTGTGACCTGGGCCTAGGTGGTAGGCGCAACATTTGGACAAGATACAGTTAGGCGAAGGGATACCAGCACGAGGTTGAAGAAGTTGGATGTGCCCCTTTGTGATGAGGTTATCAAGGATAACGGACAACGGCATACCCAGGTTGGTAAAGGTTCTTGGGTTACGGGATTTGTTAAACTTTGAGTTCAGGTGGGTCCTCGGAGTGGCTCTTGTGTTTGGCTATGAAATAGGATTACCCATGCAAGGGTGTGGACTTGGACATGAGTAAGGATTTGGATGTGGAAATGGGCTTGGATAGACGGCGTTGGACAACCCATACTTCCTTTTATTGATGCTCTGCACCATCTTCTCAAATCAGCTTATCCTTAAACTTAGATGTTCAATAGTGGTTTGTACTTTGTTCACTTTCCCTTCGAGAGCTTGGTAGACCATTAGTGGGTTTATGGTAGCCTGGGCTAGCTCGTGATTACGACAATAAATTCGGGGAGGTACAATAGTGTCCTTACCCGGGGCTACATTTTCTGCATATAGAAGTAAAAGCCCAAATTAGCATAGGCTCAAAAATACTTCTTATGGACTCCTAGCGGGAGGAGATGATCAGAATTTTGAAGGATTTAACGATGCGAACCGAGGACAGTTCCAGTAAGTATATGACTTCTGTACAATGATTATGATGGGTGAGGATGATGATACGTATGCATTTGATGTGTAGAGACTGACATGTGTGAGACTGACGGGATGTGCGTGCATGCGAACTGACATGAATTGTGTATGCATATGAGACAAGCATGTGCATGCAAGCCCTAATCGATATGATGCCCCTACTTTTAACAGATAGCAGTTAAACGAATAAGGTCCTAGCCATACAGAGTGTGCTAACCTTACTTTCCAGTACGATCACCAAGGGATAACAAGGATTTCTGGGATACTTCAGGAATTTTGGACAGAGTTTCTGGGAAAAATAGGGATTTGGAAGATTCGGAGAAATTCTAGAAGTTATTTGAGTTTCTAGGAGAAATAGGGATTTCTAGTTGATTTGGTCTGAGCTTCTAGGAGAAACTAGTATTTTGGGTATTTCTGAGAAATATAGATAGAGTTTCTAGGAGAAACAAGTATATCTACACATTTCTGGGTGATTTGGGCAGAGTTTTTGGGATAAACAAGTACTATGGGTATTTCTGGGAAATTTGGATAGAGTTTCTGGGAGAAACTGGCTATATCCGGGTATTTCTAAGAAACTGGACAGAGTTTCTGGGAGAAACTGGCTATATCCGGGTATTTCTGAGAAACTGGATAGAGTTTCTGGGAGAAACAGGTTATGTCTGGGAGTTTTGGGGAGAAATTGGTACATCTAGACATTTCTGGGAAGTTTGGATGGAGTTGCTGGGATTTAGGGAAATCTGGGAGATTTGGACAGAGCTTCTGGGAAAACAGGTATATTTGGGTAAGTCGGACAGAGTTTCTGGGAGAAATTGTTATATCTGGGAAATCTGGGAGATTTGGATGATGGTGATCATACTGTCTAGCAAGTTTTCATACTCCTATGTCTTAGGACCAACAAACAAGGTTTGTGGTGTATATCTTTGTGAACGTGGAGCATACATCCTTGTCATGGTGCCTAAGCAGGTCAACTCAATGTGATCACATGTGAGTGATTGCCTTGGGAATCATAAGAAAGAGGTTCTGCCTCATGCCATATAAGCGTCTACACCGCGCAGGTAATCCCGTCAGGGCATACAGCAATTATATCATATTGTCCTATCTGAAAAGATAAATTAACAACCCTATGAAAGGTTCTACAGAAATCTATATGCAAAGGCTTGGGTTTAGTCAAAGAGGGTCCGTTGACGAGAGTTCCAATATACCGTCAGAGAGACAATACGGACGTTGTTACTCTTTTTGATATACCTTGGAAGGTACAGTATCAACGGTGACTTATGCCCTGGCACAGCAAGACCTAAACAATGTCAGCGCCACGTTTCAGACACAGTCGGAGGGGAAAATGCAAGAGTGCAATGCGGTGAACCAGACACAGTAAAAAGATGATTTTAAGGATGCTTCTTATGAGTCAAACCTCTGTATTATTTTGTTTTGAAAATAAATATCCCCAGCAGAGTCGCCAGATTGTGGACACGCGGAATTCCACTTCTTTTTTGTTTTTGTTTGAAATTGATTTGGATCAAAGAAAGAAAAGAAAAGGTCTGTTGAAAACAGATACAGAGTCGCCACTTGGTCTTTAAGGAACCAAGAAACCTAATTTGACTCACCCAAATGGATAAAGGGCACCGGCCCTTCATAACCAAAGAACTTGGCTCGAGGTTTTGATACGAGATAGGAAGGAGCCTTTGTCGCAACTAAAACACCCTCAACTCGCCCCGTCTTTCAACGGGCCTCAATTAGCATCCAAATAATCGTCTTATACTGTAACAACCTGCGTTTTCATTTAATTACTTGTACTTGCATTTGACACATTTAAATTTAATTGGCATTGTCTGCTTTTAATTTAATTAAAATTCTTGCGTGTAGAATTTATTCCTTGCCTTATTTCATATTTGGAATTCTTATTGGGGCCAAACTACAATTTTATAAAATTTAGCAATACCTGTGTTGGATTTCAAAAGCTGTATTTCAAAACGGTGGAAAAGTTCACTTTTGATTCAAACTGTATTTTTATAGAACCAGAAAATCAATTCTTCAACTAAAATGAATTTTCTGTATTTTTGTGGTGACCACCGCGCCCCGAAAATACCAGTTTAATTTCAAAACTGTCCACGCTGTACTAAACTTCCACAGATTTTGGAAGTGATGTAAAGCTAGATGTGACATACACTTTATTTCCATTTATGGCAATTCATCATTGGCTTGGGCCTTGTTTGGTTAATTTTGTCTTGTGTGTGTTATTGTTGTGTCCATAAGCTACATTGCCAAACACCCCAAGATTGATCCCTACTACTCTAATTTGCCCCCTCACCATCTGAAAGTGTGTATACGTATATGCATTTTGTATATGGGCTGTGTATAAATCACATATGCATTTAACTAATTTAAAATCCAATTTGTTGAGCCTTGATCAAGGGACTTGGAGCCCAAGTTCTCCAAACTTGCCATTCTATTTATACATCACAAACACACACTTGATCCTACACTTTTGGCAAATCAATACAAAGAGTTAGAGAGTTTCAAAGAGAAAAGAAAGTGCAGAAAGTTTATAATTTCTCTAGAAGAGAAAGCTTCCAAATCACCATAGCCAAGCTTGGGTTAATTTCTTATTGAGCTCATCTTTCTCAACAACCTCTCTATATTCAATCTCAGTGAGTATTATTAACTCACTAGGAATGTAATCTCATACTTATTTGCTGTGTATTGGCTTAATTTTGTCAATCTCCATTGATGATTTTACGTATGAATTTCATAGCTTGAAAACCATGAATTTCTAAACTCAACCAAAATCTGTTTTTGTAGATAAATATGATAGATTACATGTCATATATGTTGTACCCAAAGTATTAGACCTTAATTTGTTCACCTGAGAAAGTATATTAGAAATTTAGTTATGTCCTCTTTTGATCTTTCATAAAATTTAAGAGTTATAGTTAGAATTACGTTAAATTGATAATGGATTCTTAATCCTTGTGAAAAACCGAAGAGAAACATATACTATAAGGCCTAGTAGCTCACAAAATGGGAAATGGGTCAATTTGGACCCCTTAAGCAGAAACAGAGCAGTTTCTGCGGGGAAGAAGAAGCCTCAGTAAAAACTCGCGCCACGATCGCGCGCGCGCGAAGATCGCGCGAGCGACCTTTCGAGCGAGCGATCCGCGCGCGCGATCCTTGCTTCCCCAGGCAAACAGAAGAGTTTATATATATATAATGAAATTTAGGCAGGTCGCGCGAAGAACCTTTCGCGCTAGCGATCCGCGCGCGCGACCTTGGCTTTTTCAGGCAGACAGAAAAGTTTATATATATAAGGAAAAATAGACAGACCGCGCGAGCGGACCGCGCGAGCGACTTATCGCGCGAGCGACTTATTGCGCGAGCGGCCCGCGCGAGCGACTTATTGCGCGAGCGGCCCGCGCGCGCGACGTCTGGCAGTTTCTGGTTTTTGCTTGTTTTGTGATAAGGGACTGTTTGGGGTGAAAATTATATACTGCTTGAGTACTGTTTAGGAAAATTATTAAAACAGAATCTTAATAAATTATGTTTGAACGAATAGAACGTTGTATTAAGACTTATAAAACCCCGTACGTACGTTGTGCCTTTAATTCAGTATTTTTGATTTATGTTTGAGTTCATGTCATTCATGTGGGGTCAGTGGTACATGCATGTGGGTGTTAGTTAGTGTGGAAAGAGTAATTGTTAGTGTGGAAAGAGAATGAGATTGAGATTGAGATTGTGGTTGTGATTGTGGTTGTGATTGTGGTTGTGGTTGTGGTTGTGATTGTGGTTGTGGTTGTGGTTGTGGTTGTGGTAGAGGTTACAATGTGGGTATCTTTGAAATGCGACGGTGGCAAATATGGACACTCCCTGACGCCCATGGAAGCGTTAAAGTGTGTGACGCCGAACTTGGACACTCCCTAACACCCATGGTAGTGCTAAAGTGTGGCCTACGGACACTCCCTGATACCCGAGTCTGGATACTGCGTGAGGTTGCTCCGGTATTTGCATGGCGGTTTAGGTATTCAAAGTGTGAGGCAATGGACACTCCCTGGTACCCCGGACCAAAGTGTGAGGCAAACTGGACACTCCCTGGCTCCCCATTGCTAAAGTGTGGCTATCTTAGTGTTTCAAAGATACAGGAGTGAGATAGGGGGGTTGTTGGGTTTTGTCGAGGGAAAAGAGTCGGTCAGATGAGATGGTGCGTCGTCCTCATACACGGTCACATGTATGTGAATTTGTCTTTTAAATAATATTGTGACTGTTTTCTAAAATGAACTATTTATCTTAAATATAAACTTGTGGATTTAAGTGGGAATTGGAAAAAGGTAAATGAGTATGTTTTACATTCAAAGTTATGTTTTTAATACTCACCAGCTTCTTGAAGCTGACGACGTTGATGCGTCCTGGACATTCGTGTCCAGGCTTTTCAGGTTATAACCAGGAGGAACATTATGATTACGCTAATTGAGAACAGCCGCTTTTGGAAGAGAAACTGTTATCATCATTGCATATTCAAGTTATATGTTTTAAGTTGTGAACTGATTTGTAATAAGGATGACTGTAATAGACTTTAAGTTATTGTTTTATTTTAAGGCGGTATGTGCCTTTAGATGACCCCGTGCTGTAATATGTAATAAGTTAGAAAAATTTTATAAGTTTTGATTGCTCTGCTCTGATTATTATTGTTTATTGTTGTTCGACGTTTGGGACGGAATCGATCCTTCAAACTGTCGCGACCTACGGGTCCATAAAGGAAATTAAACGCTTTCCTTATTTTTGCTACGTCGGGGCGTGACAGGATTTAGTGGTATCAGAGCCAGGTTATTATTTATCTCAAGATAGTTTAGCCAGGTTAGGGTTTACCAGTATAGACCCGATTCCACATTCCATTAAGCGTTACACTCCCGATGATACGACAGGGAGGATAGACTCAGAACCCAAATGCCTAAGATTATCTGTGTCCTGACTTAAGTAGTACCTTTTCATCAGGTATGGATCCAGCTCATCCGCTATATGTACCAGACAGATTTGGAGGACACTTTGTGATACCTGGGGCAGTGATCCCAGCCTTTCTTGACTTATATCATGCGGCTATTGAGCAGTTGGCCACAGTGACCGTAGTATCTGATTTGTGGCACCAGGTTCATGTGGTAGGCTTAGTCGACCTGACTCGTATCCGCCTAGAGCTTCGTTACTTTGCAGAGGCTCAGCGCTTGGTTTTGGTCGAGGTTTTGAGGTTGTTTGATAGCGATGATTTCTATCTTCCTCTCGAGATCCAGATTGTGCACGCCCATCTGGCTCAGTTAGAGATGCCTTCGCCAGTGGTTCCCATTGCTGAGGACGATGATGGGATTGTTCATGTGGTCCCAGTAGGTGGGGAGATTGTAGAGGACGGCATAGGTCTAGATGATCTCGCCGCTGAGCTCGAGGCTGAGCTAGCACTTGAGCTAGCCTTACCTGAGGAGATGCTAGTTGAGGCAGATGCCCCTGCGCCTGCTTCATCTTCGACCCCTCCAGGCTATGATGGGGTGGGCCCCTTTCAGGCTCAGCGATTTCGCCCCGTCGACTCGCTGGATCTCCTGATAGCTGCTTATGGAGATGATTGACGTTCTAGTTATGGCTTTGTACATATTAACTACTTTTGACTATTAGCTCTATCTCTTTTTGCAACTGTAATTACTTGCATTAGAGTGTAGGGCAATGACCCATTTTTGTAACACTAACTCTTGCATGCATCCTAACCCATACAGGTAGGGTAGGCATTGATCTGACTATACATGCTTTTTATATCAACTTGACAAGAAGTTATATATAAGATATACTCTTTTGAATATTGTCGTCATTTAATTACTTCATAGCACTGTTGCATGCATGTTTCTCATTCTACTATCACTATCATGCATAAAATGGCTGGAGGACTAAGGAGGAACAGGAACTTGATCGAGGGAGCACCCGAGGCTGCCGATCCTACGGGGATGTTCGAAGCGTTTATCAGACGGTTGGAAAGAATCGGTAATACGAATGACAACCGACGAGACCGTCAAACTGGAGACAAATTGCTGGAGAGATTCCGTGCACTAAGGCCCGAGCAGTTTGCGGGCACCGCAGAACCCTGGAAAGCGGAACAGTGGTTAAGACAGATGGACCGCATGTTCAAGGCTGTCCAGTGCAATGAGATGGACAAGAGGAGGTTGGCTACGTTTCAATTGACCGACGCTGCCGTAGATTGGTGGGATTCGGTTATAGATACTATCGGGAATGGAGCTGCAATGGGGATGATGTGGACTTCATTCAAGGGGAGATTTCTGGAAAAGTACTTCCCGGCTACGGAGAGGCACAGAAGAGAGAAAGAATTCATGGATCTGACGCAAGGAACCAAGTCGGTGCAAGAGTACACCACACAGTACGAAAGACTGTCTCGGTTCGCCCCACACCTGGTTGATACTGAAGAGAAGAAGATCCGGAAGTATAACCAAGGGGTGACACCGCAGATTCGTCGCCTGACTCTCGGACACTTAGATAAATCTTTTGAAGGACTTGTTGGTTTGGCTACCGACCTGGAAGAGGATGCTCGAGTGAGCCGAAAATAATTTGATTTCCGACCGCCTCAAAGGGGTAATTTTGGGAATAGACCACCAATGAATCGTACTCAAGGGCAGAAGAGGAATTTCGACGGAAGCAAGAAGACCCATGCTATTACCTATTCGACTCAACCCCGAGTAGAAGAAGGAAGTAGTAGTGGAAAGTGCTTCAACTGTGGCAACCCTGGTCATCTGTCTCGAGATTGTAAGGCACCAAGGCGTGCTGCTCAGCAAGGGATAGTCTGCTTCAACTGTGGTGAACCAGGTCACATCAGTAGGTTCTGCACTACTCCTAAGCAGGTGACTTATGGTCAACAGGGTCAGACTCGCTTGAATGCTGTTATTCCTGATGCCGCTGGATATGATGGAATTGTGTACGAAGAAGGAGATTATGGAGAAGCTCAACCTGATCAGCAAGCAGTGGAAGGTACATTAACTCTGTTTAACTCCCATGTTAAAGTGTTATTTGATACTGGTGCTGCTCTATCATTCATATCTGTTAATACAATTCGGAGATTGGGTATCTTACCTCATCGCTTAGAGAAAGCTTTGAAGGCTACCTCACCATTAGGAGCCTCAGTCAAGTTAGGGCATGTGTGCAAAGACTGTCCTTTACGGATAGAAGACCGTGAGATCCCATTCAGATTGATTGTCCTCTCAATGAAGGAGTTTGACATAATCCTAGGAATGGATTGGCTCTCTCAGAATCAAGTGAAGTTGGATTGTGCGAGGAAGAGAATCACATTCTCCGACAACGAGAATCAACCCTTGGATTTTCAATGTAACCCTTCGGGAGATATGTTCCTCACAAGATGTTTGGCTAACATAGAAGTCGTCAGTACAGAGGTGACAGCGTCATCTATACCTGTAGTCAAGGACTTCAAAGAAGTATTTCAAGACGTTTCTGGTTTGCCGCCCGAGAGAAGTATAGAGTTCTGTATTGAGCTCATACCGGGTACCGTACCGATTACCAAGGTTCCCTACAGAATGGCCCCCACAGAACTATTAGAATTGAAGGAACAAGTTCAAGAGCTCGAGAAGCTAGGTTTCGTACGTCCAAGTACATCGCCTTGGGGAGCCCCAGTGTTATTTGTGAAGAAAAAGGACGGAACGCTACGGTTGTGTATAGACTACAGAGAATTAAATCGCGTGACTATCAAGAATAAGTATCTCTTGCCTCGGATCGACGATTTGTTTGATCTACTACAAGGAGCTACGACATTTTCCAAGATAGACCTAAGGTCGGGATATCATCAGTTGAGGGTACGGAAGGAAGATATACCTAAGACTGCGTTCAGAATCCGATATGGTCATTATGAATTTCTGGTGATGCCGTTTGGAATGACGAATGCCCCGGCAGTGTTTATGGATCTGATGAACAGAGTGTTCAAGCCTTATTTAGATCATTTTGTCATCGTCTTTATTGATGATATTTTGATCTATTCTAAGTCAGGAGAAGAACACGAGCAACATCTACGGATTGCGATGCAGACGCTCAAGGACCACCAGTTGTATGCCAAATTCAGCAAGTGTGAGTTCTGGTTACAAGAAGTGAAATTTTTGGGACACAAGGTGTCATCTCAAGGAATTTCAGTGGATTCGTCCAAGACTGATGATGTATCAAACTGGGTTAGGCCGAGCAACCCTACAGAAGTTTGGAGTTTTCTTAGACTCGCAGGCTATTATCGGAGATTTGTTGAAGGATTCTCCAAAATAGCGGCACCTTTAATTGGGTTGACGAAGAAGAATTTGAAGTTCGAGTGGACAGAGAAGCATGAGCGAGCCTTTCTAAAGTTGAAAGAGAGACTCACTATCGCGCCAGTACTAGCAATACCCAAGCCTGATGAGAAGTTCACTATCTTTAGTGACGCGTCATATCAAGGACTGGGGTGTGTACTTATGCAAGATGGCAGAGTTATTGCCTATGGATCTAGACAGTTGAAGCCGAATAAGTTGAACTATCCTATTCATGATTTGGAATTGGCGGCAATGGTATTTGCACTCAAGATTTGGAGACACTATCTCGATGGTGAGAAGTTTGATTTATTCTCTGATCACAAGAGCCTGAAATACTTGTTCACAGAGAAAGAGTTGAACATGAGGCAGCGCAGATGGATGGAGCTGATCAAAGATTACGACTTCACGTTGGAATACCACCCGGGTAAAGCCAATGTGGTTGCTGATGCCCTGAGTCGACAGACTCGTGAGATGATCGCCTCCTTAATGGTTAGAGAATGGCGAGCATTGGAGACGTTGGCATGGTTCGATGTATAGAGTGCTGAAGAAGGAGGACAACTTTTTGGATGTCTTATCCTATAGCCTATTCTTATCGACCACATTATTGGAGCTCAGAAAGAAGATGAGAAGTTTCAGACATGGTTTGCGAAGATGTCAGAGAAAGACCTGACGGATTGGAAGGTGGGAGTCGATGGAGGATATCGGTGCAGAGAGAGATTATGTGTGCCAGATTATGGTGAGCTAAGGAAGGATATTCTGGAAGAAGCACATAAGTCAAGGTATACAGTTCACCCGGGAGGAACCAAGATGTACAAGGATTTAAAGAGAAATTTCTGGTGGGAAGGTATGAAGAAAGACGTGGCCAAATTTGTATCCAAGTGCTTGACATGTCAGCAAGTCAAAGCCGAACATCAGAGACTGTCAGGATTGTTGCAACCGCTACCTGTTCCTGGTTAGAAGTGGGAGCACATTACGATGGATTTTGTAGTGGGATTGCCTCGATCGCAGCAGAATCATGACGCTATTTGGGTAATTGTAGATCGATTAACAAAATCAGCTCATTTCATTGCTTACAGTATGACATACCCGGTGGAAAAGATGAGCCGGATGTACATACAACAAGTTGTGCGACTTTACGGTGCACCTGTGTCGATTGTGTCAGACCGTGATGCGCGTTTTACCTCTGGATTTTGGGGAAATCTGCAAGAAGCTTTGGGAACCTCGCTCAAGATGAGCACTGCTTTTCACCCTCAGACAGACGGGCAGACTGAACGGGTGAATCAGATCATGGAAGATATGTCAGGGCTTGTGTGATCGATTTTGAAGAATCTTGGGAGACACACTTGCCGTTGGTTGAATTTGCCTATAACAACAGTTATCACACGAGTATCGGTATGGCTCCGTTCGAAGCATTGTACGGACGACCATGTCGTTCTCCGTTGTGTTGGACAGAGGTGGGAGATACAGAGTTGTTGGGACCAGATTTGGTTAGAGAAACCAACGAGAAGATTTTCTTGGTCAAGGAAAGGATGAGAACTGCTCAAAGTCAGTATAAGAGTTATGCCGATCGACGCCGGAAAGATTTGGAATTCAGTGTTGGAGATCACGTGCTTCTTAAGGTTTCACCGACCCGAGGAGTAGTACGCTTCGGTCTTAAGAGAGGAAAGTTAACTCCGCGTTTCATCGGACCGTTCGAGATTTTGGAGCGTGTCGGGAAAGTGGCTTATCGACTTGCGCTACCACCGAAGATGTCTGGGGTTCACAATGTATTTCACGTGAGTATATTAAGGAAGTATATACGCGACCCCTCGCACGTGGTTAGTTATGACGATATTGAGACGAGTCATAACGTTTCTTACAAGGAGAGACCTGTGAAGATTCTAGATCAGAGTATCAAGAAGTTGAGGAATAAGGACATTCCGTTGGTGAAGGTTCAGTGGAACCACCATGACGAGAACGAAGCCTCGTGGGAAGTCGAAGCTGATATGAGGAGGAAGTACCCGGAGTTGTTTCAGGACTAGTTAGTCTTGATTTCGGGGACGAAATCCTGTTTAAGGGAGGAAGAGTGTAACAACCTGCATTTTCATTTAATTACTTGTACTTGCATTTGACACATTTAAATTCAATTGCCATTGTCTGCTTTTAATTTAATTAAAATTCTTGCGTGTAGAATTTATTCCTTGCCTTATTTCATATTTGGAATTCTTATTGGGGCCAAACTACAATTTTATAAAATTTAGCAATACCTGTGTTGGATTTCAAAATCTGTATTTCAAAACGGTGGAAAAGTTCACTTTTGATTCAAACAGTATTTTTATAGAACCAGAAAATCAATTCTTCAACTAAAATGAATTTTCTGTATTTTTGTGGTGACCACCGCGCCCCGAAAATACCAGTTTAATTTCAAAACTGTCCACGATGTACTAAACTTCCACAGATTTTGGAAGTGATGTAAAGCTAGATGTGACATACACTTTATTTCCATTTATGGCAATTCATCATTGGCTTGGGCCTTGTTTGGTTAATTTTGTCTTGTGTGTGTTATTGTTGTGTCCATAAGCTACATTGCCAAACACCCCAAGATTGATCCCTACTACTCTAATTTGCCCCCTCACCATCTAAAAGTGTGTACACGTATATGCATTTTGTATATGGGCTGTGTATAAATCACATATGCATTTAACTAATTTAAAATCCAATTTGTTGAACCTTGATCAAGGGACTTGGAGCCCAAGTTCTCCAAACTTGCCATTCTATTTATACATCACAAACACACACTTGATCCTACACTTTTGGCAAATCAATACAAAGAGTTAGAGAGTTTCAGAGAGAAAAGAAAGTGCAGAAAGTTTATAATTTCTGTAGAAGAGAAAGCTTCCAAATCACCATAGCCAAGCTTGGGTTAATTTCTTATTGAGCTTATCTTTCTCAACAATCTCTCTATATTCAATCTCAGTGAGTATTATTAACTCACTAGGAATGTAATCTCATACTTATTTGCTGTGTATTGGTTTAATTTTGTCAATCTCCATTGATGATTTTATGTATGAATTTCATAGCTTGAAAACCATGAATTTCTAAACTCAACCAAAATCTATTTTTGTAGATAAATATGATAGATTACATGTCATATATGTTGTACCCAAAGTATTAGACCTTAATTTGTTCACCTGAGAAAGTATATTAGAAATTTAGTTATGTCCTCTTTTGATCTTTCATAAAATTTAAGAGTTATAGTTAAATTGATAATGGATTCTTAATCCTTGTGAAAAACCGAAGAGAAACATATACTATAAGGCCTAGTAGCTCACAAAATGGGAAATGGGTCAATTTGGAACCCTTAAGCAGAAACAGAGTAGTTTCTGCGGGGAAGAAGAAGCCTCAGTAAAAACTCGCGCCACGATCGCGCGCGCGAAGATCGCGCGAGCGGACCGCGCGAGCGACCTTTCGCGCGAGCGATCCGCGCGCGCGATCCTTGCTTCCCCAAGGAAACAGAAGAGTTTATATATATATAATGAAATTTAGGCAGGTCGCGCGAGCGAGGGTCGCGCGAGGAACCTTTCGCGCGAGCGATCCGCGCGCGCGACCTTGGCTTTTTCAGGCAGACAGAAAAGTTTATATATATAAGGAAAAATAGACAGACCGCGCGAGCGGACCGCGCGAGCGACTTATTGCGCGAGCGGCCCGGGCGCGCGACGTCTGGCAGTTTCTGGTTTTTGCTTGTTTTGTGATAAGGGACTATTTGGGGTGAAAATTATATACTGCTTGAGTACTGTTTGGGAAAATTATTAAAACAGAATCTTAATTGGTTATGTTTGAACGAATAGAACGTTGTATTAAGACTTATAAAACCCCGTACGTACGTTGTGCCTTTAATTCAGTATTTTTACTTTATGTTTGAGTTCATGTCATTCATGTGGGGTCAGTGGTACATGCATGTGGGTGTTAGTTAGTGTGGAAAGAGTAATGGTTAGTGTGGAAAGAGAATGAGATTGAGATTGAGATTGAGATTGTGGTTGTGATTGTGGTTGTGATTGTGGTTGTGGTTGTGGTTGTAGTTGTGGTTGTGGTTGTGGTAGAGGTTACGGCGTGGGTATCTTTGAAATGCGACAATGGCAAATATGGACACTCCCTGACGCCCATGGAAGCGTTAAAGTGTGTGACGCCGAACTTGGACACTCCCTGGCACCCATGGTAGTGCTAAAGTGTGGCCTACGGACACTCCCTGATACCCGAGTCTGGATACTGCGTGAGGTTGCTCCGGTATTTGCATGGCGGTTTAGGTATTCAAAGTGTGAGGCAATGGACACTCCCTGGTACCCCGGACCAAAGTGTGAGGCAAACTGGACACTCCCTGGCGCCCCGTTGCTAAAGTGTGGCTATCTTAGTGTTTCAAAGATACAGGAGTGAGATAGGGGGGTTGTTGGGTTTTGTCGAGGGAAAAGAGTCGGTCATATGAGATGGTGCATCGTCCTCATACACGGTCACATGTATGTGAATTTGTCTTTTAAATAATATTGTGACTGTTTTCTAAAACGAACTATTTATCTTAAATATAAACTTGTGGATTTAAGTGGGAATTGGAAAAAGGTAAATGAGTATGTTTTACATTCAAAGTTATGTTTTTAATACTCACCAGCTTCTTGAAGCTGACGACGTTGATGCGTCCTGGACATTCGTGTCCAGGCTTTTCAGGTTATAACCAGGAGGAACATTATGATTACACTAATTGAGAACAGTCGCTTTTGGAAGAGAAACTGTTATCATCATTGCATATTCAAGTTATATGTTTTAAGTTGTGAACTGATTTGTAATAAGGATGACTGTAATAGACTTTAAGTTATTGTTTTGTTTTAAGGTGGTCTGTGCCTTTAGATGACCCCGTGCTGTAATATGTAATAAGTTAGAAAAATTTTATAAGTCTTGATTGCTCTGCTCTGATTATTTTTGTTTATTGTTGTTCGACGTTTGGGACGGAATCGATCCTTCATACTGTCGCGACCTACGGGTCCATAAAGGAAATTAAACGCTTTCCTTATTTATGCTACGTCGGGGCGTGACATATACTATGTTTGGTTCGACAAATAATACTATGATAGTATATTACATCACACAAGAATTTTGAAATGGAAGATCGAAAGATAAGATATCATTCAAAAGATCTAAGCCAAATATCACACGATGCAAAAGTGAAAGATCACACAAATAAACCTAGGAAAAATCGTCTAATAACATATCAAGTAATTAAGTTTCCCTAATCTAAAGGGGACATGAATTGTTCTTGAAACAAATAATCAAAGTGATCAAAATATGCTTAGCAAGCTAGAGTGATGCATGTTAATCTTTGGGAAAAGAAGACATCTCAATCCCCGGGACTGATGAGAAAGGAGGATTAGATCGAGGGGAAGCATGAACGTGTGATCATGTTCATTCCTTATAATCTTCTTAGATTAGGAGTTTCAAAAATCCCAAATCTTGCATGAATGCAATGTATAATCCTAGAATGTGCAAAGGTTATAGTGTGTTTGTGTACATGGACTTTCTAAAGTGGCTTAGAATTCTAGAATGTGTATGAATGAATGAAGTAAATCATCATGGGATATGTACAAATGTAGTATGAACTACTTCCTATGAGCTAATTTGGAGTGCATGTAAGCACCAAATCAAAGGATGGAAGTAAAGTGTGTTTGCTGTGAATAGTGGACAGAACAGTAACATGATCTTTTGGAAATTGAAAAGAGGGGCTAGGAATGTTTTCAATGCATGATTTTTTATGGTGATCTTTCTTATTGTGTCTAGAACACAAACCAAAAGCCAATCTTTAATAACTACCACAGATTGAGAGAAATCATATAAACAACAGAGGTTATTCAGAAACAGAGTCCGTACTGTCGAGTGAAATGTTAGAAAATCTTAGAAAATGGAAACAAAAGATCTAGAGGACCATATTATATAGAAAGTTCCCTAAGACATTGAAGGTCAAGGAAAAAATAAGTTGGGACCACTCGTTTTGGAAAAGTGTTCTGTAAAACAAGTTGAAATTTGTTGTAATTTGTGGCTTAAATTTGGGGTTTTTCAAAGCCAAAATCTTTCTCTCTCTACATTTCTCTAGTTGGTGTGGTATTGGGTAAAAGTGTGGTGGAGACTCTTGTCCCACATTGCTTAGGAAGAGGGAGTTGAGAGGCTTAATATATGCTTTGACATTATGGGCTTAGTAATAAGTTGGAACATGTGGGCTCTCACACGCACATGAGCCAAGCCCAAGCTAACCCAAATCCAATAGAAATTTGGGTTTCGATCCGGAAATCGTTTAACCGGGCGCATCACGTCTTACTCGTGCGCAGGGGGGGTGCAAATCCCGACCTCCAAGCCTCGCGGGCTCACACGGTTGGACCATCCTTCTGTAAATTATTTTTTCAAAACGTTCCTTTTAATATTGCTTTGACTGAATAAAATCTTTCCCTCATAGATTTGCGCATTCCTAAACTGTGCAATTAATTAGCCGTTTAAATGAAATCTTATCCTTTCTTTTTAACACGTTTTTAAAAATCAAGGGATTTCTGTTGGGTTAAGGTGGTTATATATTCGTGGGTCATTCTCTTTCAGAATACATAGCAATATACAATCTTCTTTATCTGGTTCTTCTCTGTTTGTCTCTCCTCTCTGGTTCGACCACTGATATTCCTACAAGGCTATTATGTGCCCCTTGTTCAACGAGTGCACGTGAGCAAGGACGAGACTGCTTAATCCTGGAGGGTAAACTGCTGAGACCTTTTTGGACCGAGGCAAGAACTCTGAGGGGCGGAAATTACTCTTAAGGACAGTGTTCTCCAACACGACTCAATCAGACTCTCCAACCCTATTGATAAGTATTTTCGTTCATAGCAGTGTCTATTCAATTATTTTTATTACATTCTTAAGAGTAATCTCCATGGATACTGCTATGCTAACCGCAACTAAGGTTATTCCCGATGTCACAAAAATTGAATCATTTAACAGGAATAACTTTAAGCGATGGCAAACCAAACTGCTACTTGTTCTTGACATTGCAAAGGTTGATTTTGTTTTGACTAAACCAAAACCCATTCAAGATTCTGAAAATTATGAAACCGAATTGCCTCTTTGGGAAAGTGCAAACAAAATTTGCAAAAGTATTATTCTAAACGCTTTATCAAATGAACTTTTTGATATTTACTGTACTTTCAAATCGGCAACTGAGATTTGGGATGCTTTGGTCACCTAATATATTATTGAGGATGCCAGAATTAAAAAATATGCCATTGGAAATTTTTTCAATTTTCAAATGACCGATGACATAGATGTTTCTACTCAAATTCACAATTTTCACCTTGTTGTTTCGAAACTTAGTAATGAAGGAATGAAATTAGCCGAATCGTTTGTAACCGGTTCACTTATTGAAAAACTTCCGGAGTCTTGGAAAAATTATAAGAACATGATGAAACATAAGAGGAAGGAAATGACTCTGGAGGAAGTTGTTGTTCATGTTCGCATTGAAGAAAAGAACCGTTCACTTGATCGGAATGAGAAAGCCAAAGCTATGGCTTCCAAGGCTAATCTCGTTGAGGAAAAGCCTAACCGCACCCAAGGAAATTTTAAAAGGCAGAATAACAAACCCCATTTCAACAAAACCAATTTCAACAAAAATCTCAAACCCCAAAACCAGTTTGCTAAAAAGAAAGGGGAATGTTTTGTCTGTGGCAAACCGGGTCACCATGCTGCTCAATGCAGAAACAGGAAAAAAAATGACCAACCTGTCCCTATAGCTAATCTAGTTGAGGCAGATGTTATTGTGGCTGTCGTTTCTGAGGTAAACTTAGTGGCAGAGGAGAAAAATTGGGTGGTAGACTCTGGGGCTACCAGGCACATCTGTGGCAACAGAAGTGCTTTTACCTCCTACACACTAGTAGGGGAAGGAGAGGAACAAGTGTACATGGGGGACTCAAGGCCCTCACCTGTGATTGGGAAAGGGAAGGTAGTTCTCAAGCTAACTTCCGGAAAGATCCTCTCTCTTACTGACGTTCTCCATGTGCCTGATATTTGTTGGAACCTTGTGTTTGTGTCGCTGCTTGAGAAAGTGGGGGTGAAAGTTATTTTTGATTCTGATAAAGTTGTAATAACTAAAAATGGGGTGTTTGTGGGGAAAGGGTACTACAACAATGGTCTGTTTGTTTTGAATATTTTGGAAAATTTAAATGGAAATGCTACTACTTCTTCTGCTTACTTGATTGATTCTCATGATTTATGGCATGCTCGATTAGGACATGTGAACTTTTCTTATATAAAGAAAATGAAAGAATTAGGCATTCTTGAAAATGTCAGTATCACTAATAATGAGAAATGCCAAATTTGTAGTGAAGCAAAAAGTACTAAGAAACCTTGCAAACAAGTAGTACAAAGAGAAACAGAGTTGTTCACTTTAATTCACTCAGATTTAGGAGACATGAAATCTACTGAATCTAGAGGTGGAAAGAGATATTATGTGACATTCATATATGATCACTCGAGATATACTAGAGTATTCTTACTTAGAAATAAAGATGAGACAGAAGGAAAATTCATACAATACAAAGCTGAGGTTGAAAACAAATTAGATAAAAAGATAAAAAGACTTAGGTCTGATAGGGAAGGTGAATATGAATCTGGTCCCCTAAGCCAATTCTGTGACCAACATGGTATAGTACACGAGGTAACTCCACCCTATTCACCATAATCTAACGGAGTAGCTGAACGAAAAAATAGAACGTTAAAGGAAATGATGAACGCTATGTTAATTAGTTCTGGAGCACCTAATAATTTGTGGGGGATTGTTGTAATTTGTAGCTTAAATTTGGGGTTTTTCAAAGCCAAACTCTTTCTCTCTCTACATTTCTCTAGTTGGTGTGGTATTGGGTAAAAGTGTGGTGGAGACTCTTGTCCCACATTGCTTAGGAAGAGGGAGTTGAGAGACTTAATATATGCTTTGACAATATGGGCTTAGTAATAAGTTGGAACATGTGGGCTCTCACGCGCACATGAGCCAAGCCCAAGCTAAACCCAAATCCAATAGAAATTTGGGTTTCGATCCAAAAATCATTTAACCGGGCGCGTCACGTCTTACTCGCACGAAGGGGGGAGGGGGTGCAAATCCCGGCCTCCAAGCCTCGCGGGCTCACACGATTGGACCATCCTTTTGCAAATTATTTTTTCAAAACTTTCCTTTTAATATTGCTTTGACTGAATAAAATCTTTCCCTCACAGATTTGCGCCTTCCTAAACTGTGCAATTAATTAGCCATTTAAATGAAATATTATCCTTTCTTTTTAACACGTTTTTATAAATCAAGGGATTTATGTCGGGTTAAGGTGGCTATATATTCGTGGGTCATTCTCTTTCAGAATACACAGCAATATACAATCTTCTTTCTCTGGTTCTTCTCTGTTTGTCTCTCCTCTTTGGTTTGACCACTGATATTCGTACAAGGTTGTTCTGTGCCCCTTGTTCAATGAGTGCACGTGAACAAGGACGAGACTGCTTAATCCTGGAGGGTAAACCGCTGAGACCTTTTTGTACCGAGGCAAGAACTCCGAGGGGCGGAAATTACTTTTAAGGACAGTGTTCTCCAGCACGACTCAGTCAAACTCTCCAACCCTATTGATAAGTATATTCGTTCATAGCAGTGTCTATTCACTATTATTTTTATTACAAAAGTCAACCTAGCTGCTGTGACAGCAGAGGCAGAATGTTTGGAAGGAATGTTTGAACAAAAATAGACCCCTTTCAAGTGCTTCCAAGTCAAGCAAAAAATCATGGATGTTCTATAATGAGTTAGAAAGACTTTCAAGTGGTCTTGCATTCATATATTGAGTATTGAACTCAAAATAATTCTTTGAAGTTAAATGACTCACTGTTTTGAAGGTTTTGAGAAAACAAGGTTTATTTCTTGAAATCAAAATGAGGGGTTCAAGAGGGGGTTTTGAAATGGGGGTTTTGAAAACATATTTTCAACATCAAATAGAGATTATGACCTCTTGGAATATCAACATCAAACTCATCATCAAGAACCCCCAATATTATTGAAGAGATTCATTTTTATTTTGAACATAACTTCAAGAATACCTTGGAGGTATTGAAGTTATAATCATCATCTATTAAACATGTTTTTGAGGTCAAGAGCTACTATCCATAAGGATTCACTCACCTCAAACTTCATGTCATCATTTAGATGATGAAGAGCAAGTAAATAAAGAAAAAAATTTAAAAAAAGAAATGAGATTAAGAAGAGATGAACATAATATGAACAAGCAAGTAAATAACAATCAATAGATGAAAATCAATGTGATTTTGGACTTGTAGCTTGGTGTTTCACTCATAGATATTGACATTTGGACATGGAAGTAGCTCCCTAACTCATGAATACTTAGAGAAATGGTGGTTGGGTATATTGATGATGAAGTATATAGAAGGATGATGGAAGAACTTGAGTTTAGAACTCACTTTCTATTGAAAATTAGTGGGAGAAGCTCCCTTTCTCTCTTCTAAACCTATCTCTATCTCTACAACTTTCTAAAACTTTCTCAAGTTTTGCACTTGGCCCCCCCAAAATGAAGAGCAATGGGGGGGTTTATATAGGCCAATTTGGGGTGGTTTTGTGATTTAAAAAGTGCTCCCATTGGTCCCAAACATCTGTGAACATCAAACTACATAGTTTTGGTTTTTAATTAATCAAATTGGACCCCCAAATAAATTACAAAAATGGACTCTGCGAGGGTTGAGTGCCGCCGCGGCACTGGCCATGTGCCACCACGGCAGTGGCCCACTGCCGCCGTGGCACTACTCCTCAGATGCCCAAAAAATTATATTTAGGCCCCCAGCGGTTCCGGTATTCGCGAAAAGGCCCTATTTCGTCCGAAATTCACAGAAAATGCATACGAACTCTAAACTAAGCTTGTGATATACCATTGGAAAGGTATCAGCGTCTACTTTCTATATAAAATGTTTTGGAGTCAGGTCACTTTGAAAAGTTTTACGGTATTTACGATAAAAGCCAATTTGCTCGCCTTTTTCACCTTTAGAAATTCATAATAAATTCGTTTTAAATCCAAAAATTATGTACGACATACCGTTGAAAAGCTATTGACCTCTAGTATCTTTGAAAAATATTTGAAAAATAATACGGTGCTTTGGTTTCAAAGTCAACTTTTGGTCAAAGTGATCAAACTTGGGATTCCCGGGAAGTTCTGGAAACCTCTGGGAGCTCCCAGGAGCTGACGTTTTCATTCAGTTTTCTTTTAAAACTCATTTTAATACTTTTCATATGATCTAGAATGATTCCAGAACTTTTCGGTGAATTTGGACGATTTCGGTCAAACCTTGGTCAAACTTGGTCAAATCGGTCAACGGGGACTTTCCGGAAACTTCCGGGACTTCCGGGGGTCTTTGGGAGCTGACGATTTCATCTGAGTTTACTTAAAAACTCATTTTCTTACTTTTCTTATGACATAGCATGTTTCCAGAACTTTTGGTCCAAATTTGGGAGTTTTCGGGCTTTCAGGGGCATTTTGGTCATTCTGAGTATTTTGAGAAATAGAACTAACTTCCAGGAGTCCTTTTAAGTCTTTTTCGATCATTATGAACCACCAAGCTATAGGTCTCCTAAATCTGATAACCGACAAAATGGGGTGTCTACAATTAGAGACTTTTTCCTAGGATTTCTATTATTTGTATGCATTGCACGTTTCCCATTTCACGGCTGGATCCCGAGTAAGTTCTCTAGTTCCCTACTTGCACATCATTTTGTTTGCTACTTGAATTATGTGGCTTATGAATGATATTTTATCGTTAGCAATTTTGCACCCTTTTTGACATGCTTGTGATATGTATACTTATATCTATGTATTAGTTGAGGGCATGCTTAGATTATTAATTCGATTAAATAGGATGATGAGTAGAGGCCTATCACAAGATAGGAGAAAAGGGGGTGTTTTAGTCCGTCGGGCTCCTTTCCCTTTCATTCCATAATCCCCGAACCCAGATTATCTTTGGTTTCACAAAAGATCGGTTGCTTTTAAAAATGGTTTCTTAATTTTTCTTAAAAAAATTAAGTGGCGACTTGTATTTGAATTTGAAATTTGACTAAGAAATTGTTTTAAACTTAAAAGTGGGCCCAAAACCGGTATCCACAGGTGTGAGAGTGATCTTCCTTTCTTTTTCTCTCTCGGTTCTCTCTTGACACAAACTGTTGCGACAGATTTGGGGGGGGGGGGGGGGGGGCTGTGGTGTTCTTATATAGAGGAGAAATGAGGCTGGTTGGATTGGGTACAATGGGTGCACAAACATGTGCACAATCATGTGTGTGTTTGTGTCTAAGGGTATAGGTAGGGTCCACATAGAGTGGTGTAGGTCCCACTCTCGAGTTGCGTACCTAAGGCAAATGCCAGTGTCTCGGACACATGCAATACTGGGAATGTGTGTACAATTGCGAAAGTAAACATCGCATTAAAAATACGTATGTACGGGGCTATAAACAAGCCTAGGTATAAGTCTGATTGAGAATCTTATAAAATATTCTAGCATTGACTAAGGATCCTATTCTAGGATTCCTAATTTAGGCCATCCTAATGGACCTTCTGTAACCGTTCCTAGGGTGATGTCATCATTTCTAATATCTTATGTGAAAATTCTGGGGAAATTCTGGGTGCTACAGTTTCTCCTGTTTGTTGCACTCCAAGGCTTCAAATATCAGCTCCATCTCACGTATCCATTGCTGCGCCTTCCACGACTCTGTCAATCCGTCGAACTTCTCCGGACACAAGTTATGGAAATGTTCTAGCAGTTTATCTCCGGTCTGCCTTGGCGATAGTGGTGCAGTCGGATACTATACAATTCGTTGATTAGGAGCATGGTTATAAGTGTCCCCGACGTGCTCCATTCTCAGCATAAATGCCTCAAAGACACCGCTGTGGTCCATGCCCTCGGGAATAGGTACTCCTAGTCATGGTGGATTCCTCCTTGCTCCAACCATTGTGATGTGTACCTACAAAAGACCTATTGATTAGCTGACAGTCTTCTCGAAGAAATGAAAAATTAAGATAACATGATAGGCAGGATGAATTAATAATTCTAATTCATGAACTTATAATCAAATTCAATTACACCACATATATCACAAAAGGATACTCGTATATATATATATATATCAAAAGATGTACCGCAGAGTACACGATAGTCAAACGGTATACCGTGTGGGACATATGCTATTACAAGTACTAAAGTCATCTATACACACTACTACTAGTGGTAATCATCTATATAAAAAGCTATGGTCAAATAGCTACCTCTCAAGCTCCGCAAAATCATGTGGACAACATGTCTTGATAAAACTAAGAAAATATAAATCCCTCAGATACTGACTCAAAAATCGTTAGTATCTGATCCAGCTAGTGGTATCTCATCCTCTGAAACGATATCCATCTCCTTCGGTAGATCATCCTTCACTAGTGCAGCAAGACCTCCAACTACTACTCCAATATCCCAATCCTCAACCATCATCTCATCAACGTCAAATGCTGGCTCGCTGGCATCAGCAACTACCTCAGTAAATCCTCCAGCTACTGCTATGGCCTCTGTCAACTCAACCTCTTCTCTAATGAACCCGTCGGGCTGTGCGACCATTTGTGCTACCCAATCTACTAACATATGAGCAATGGCTACCATCGGTAAATAGGCCCCGCTGGTAACTTGGGCATAACTGGTATCTCAGGTACGGCTACCTCCTCTGGTTCCTCGTCCCCTATAACCTCGTCTCCCTCATCTATCGCAATATCCTCGCCTACTATGGCATCCATATCTATCAGCTTAGGCTCCTCCTCTAGGTCCTCTGACTCACGCTCTGACTCTGGCTCCTCCGAGTCATCCTCTGGTTCCTCATCGTCCATATCCTTCTTTTCATCCACGTCTATATACTCATCAGGATGCTCATCCTCTGGCTCTGCATCCTCTGCTGGATCCTCGTCATCCTATATCATCTTAGGCTTTGGGTGCTTTAGCTGATCTTGGGGCTCTGGAACTGGTACATCAGGTACCGGTGATGCTTCCTATGCTACAGGTGCTGGCGGAATGGGTCCTCTAAGAATAGCTTGCAACTCGATCACATCCATCTCTAACTTGCTCTACACTAAGCGAGTCATCTCATGATATATCGCCTCACCAGTCCTGGTGAAATGATAAGCATCCATATGCATCTGTGTCGAATGGGTCCATCCATCGACATAGAGCGCCTTCCACATATCTTCCTCTAGATAACGACAGGCTATCTGACGTATACGATCCTAGTAATGCTCTGAGTCAACTGGCTCCATAGTATCCCCATGGATCATGTGCCCTCCCTAAGGGTCATCCATGAACCTATGAAAATCTGGATTCATTCTAACCTGCAAGGAAAACTATCTATCGTCAAAATGACGAACCTATCTTAAACTCACATCTCATCTCAGGGACCTTATAATCCTAAGACCAGATGGTGTAGGACCATTAGTGAACAAAAGTATCAAACCTAATGCTCGGATACCAAAATCCTGTCACGCCCTGGAGCAGCAAAAATAGAGAAAAATAAATTTCTTTTTTTGGGTCCATAGGGAATGACTGGTGAAAGTCACTAATTTGCCCACACCACATAGTACAAGCTAACAAATAGTAACAAGAGTCGTAATAAAACCCACAAAAATATATTATATAAGTCCTAGCTATTGCAATATCATCATAGTACACTACAAGAATTATAAAAGGTTTGGAAGCAATATATACCCAGGTAACAATTATGAAAGTTCAACAGAAATATGAAACTAAGTATCCATCTTCATGTTTAGCTGGCATAGATGTAATCATAAGCGTAGTAGTCTTTTCTATCCTTGCCTCCTTCTCTAGGTTCATCCTTAGCATAACCCTCTTCCATATAGTAACCATCCTGATAGTGATCGTCACCTACATGGTTAAGAACAGGGTAGTCTGGACAGTGGATGTCAAGGCATAAACGCCGTCAGCTTAATGAAAGCTGAGTGAATACCAACTAACACAGTATCATAGGTATATTGATTACCAGTTATGTAGGACATAATATATAGTTTTGCTAGTAGAATCTTTCTCTTTATACCAAACTCATTAATCGGTTACACACGTCTTTTATACAAGAACCTATACGTCCGACTCATGATAAACATACCAGATTGTAGTATTCCTAGATATACCAATGCTCTGTCTACCTTATTGAGAATGCATGTTCCCACTTCACTGCAAGTCATAGACACATTCGTATGTCTACCGCATTTGAGAATACATGTTCCTAGTTTACCGCAAGTCATAGACACATTCGTCTGTCTATCGCGTCAATAGATATTACGTCAGCCCATCCCCCACTTTTAAAGGCATGTGCAAGGTCCTCCGCATGTCAGGGATTTAATGCTTTAAGCAACGATACATCAGTTCTATTGTAATGACTTATCGACATCTACATATTTCTCAGCCATCGTATGCCATAGAGACATTTGTCTGTCTACCGCGTTCGAGAAAACATATGTCTCTTAACCATCCCAAAAATTAACAAACCTACTTATCATTTGTACTACTACTGATACATGACACTCCCATGTGGCCTGACTATTCTGATTAAAATGAACTAATTACGAAACTCGATTAGAAGCAATCATTATTAACGTCCGATCCTGAATGCATTACTTACAAAGCCCTCCCGTTACTATGTCCCATTGTCTCTTCATTCAATAGTATCGCATAATGAAAGTATGCGTTGATATAACAGCTAAGCAATATGCATGATAAACCAAAAAAGAAGCAACCATGTGCTTTGATGTTCAATCGATTGAAGTCATTTCAATTGATTGAAGTGAAGGTGGTTTCGATCGAATGAAGTAAATTGATTGAAAAAAAATAAATTCGATCGATTGAAGAACTCTTGATCGATTGAAACTATGCAGATTCGATCGATTAAAACAAGTTCAATCGCTTGAAAGTCTTCTTCTCTAGGAGACTAGACAGTGAACATCCAGAACTGTTAGGGCATGGTTGGGTCCTTTCTTTTACGTCCAAAACTAGTAAAAATAATACACTTAGGCTACCGAACTAGTTTGGAACTCACCAAAAGTGCTAATGCATTTGAAAAATCTCCAAGCTTTGTGGCCTTCAATGGCTTCCTCTCTCTCTCTTACTCCTCTCTCTCGGTCTTTCTCTCTGTCCCCTCTTTCTCTTCTTTTTCTCCTTCTTCAGCTCTTCTCTCTCTCTTGGACAGAATATGTATATATATGTAGAGTGTATGTGTATGTGTGTATATATGTATAAACACAACCTCTCTTTCTCTCTCTAAACTCTATGGTTTTCAACAACCCAAACCTACACAAAATACATGCATATATATATAGGGAAAGGTAAGGTACAAGGTGGCATTCTAGTGCATAAACTGGGATAAGATTTTTGACATTTTTGATCAATTGAGGTTCTTCGATCGATTGAACACGGTTCGGCTTGGTTCGATTGATTAAAAATAGTTCGATCGATTGGGAGGGGGAACACGTCATAAATTCATGTCGATCGGGTTTTGATCGCTTGAAAAGGGTTCGATCGATTGAACAAAGAAATTCTCGATAGCTTGATACAACTTCGATCGATTGAAAGTGACAACTCAATTATGGTAAAGGCAAGTATATAGAATCTCATTTTAATAATATTTACTGAAAATACAGGGTATTACAAAAACTATCTCAGAATTCAGTAAGAACGGTACCACTGCATTAGATTCACCTCTAGGATTCCGAATATATAGCCTATTTTGAAATTGAACGCCAAACGGCACGTCGTTTGGCGTCGAGAATGTAGTCGAGTTTCCATCGTAATTTCTCGTATTTCTTCTTCTGTAAATGTTTTGTCTAAGGAAGAAGGATGGAAGCTCTTGATTGGTGAGTCATACGACACATGTCTCATAACATGTAAGTCTAAAGTTCCAATTCTATTATGACCTCCCCAACGTTTCAAAAGTTTTGCAATTATACCCCTACTAGACATGAAACTTATTAAGACTATCCCAAACTTAAATGGGTGTTCGTCTATGTCATGTATGGGTCCCATAAGTGGTCCCACATAATATTATGAAGTTGATAATTAATATACAAATTATGAAACGTGTCCAATTCACTCTCACAAAGGTATCCCTAATGGACCACAGAAGTGGTCTCTAACAACTAACATGTTATTAAAAATTTAAAACGACATAATATAATAACCACATATGCCTTAATAAATATTTAGGCAAATAAGAATTATTTTCCATATCGGTCCCATCACACAGGGACCTATCATAACTGTCCCAACCTAGGACTGCCACTTGGCCTGTCTCTGGGTTCCAAACTAGACACCACAAATCACCTTAGTGAGTAATACTTACTAAACACATATAATCACATCATTATTATAATATTAATAATGCAATTAAATATAATCCGCAGGAGCGGGTGTTACAATTAGGGTCTTTTACCTTCCATCATCTACATTTACTGGCCTAAACATTGGGTCTTGGAAACTCCTAGTCTGATATGCTTGAGTATCTTCAAAAATAGGTCCCACATTATTTTGAACAGGCACGTAGAAACTCTCTTGTGCATTTGGCCTTGAGTTAGGGCTATTCACACAGTTAGTAGGACTGAGTTGATTAATACCAGGTGGATACTCCATTTGAAGTGAAGTTGAATGACCATTTGGTATCATCACTGGCACGTTTTGTGGTAAACTATTGGTACAAGAAGTGACCAAAACATTGACATTTTAAATCATATTTCCAAGATGATTAAAATTGGTGTCAACTGATTCACCAAATGATTTTGCATTTCTATACCTATTATTGGTATTGACTTTTGTTGACTTGGGTTTTCATTAACTACCCCATTTTTTATATGGTCAACCACATTCTCATTGTGAGGTTCTTGGTGTGAAGTGATTAGAGGTGAAAAGTGCATACTCATAGCGTATTACATAGTCTTTTGTCCATACTTTTATCCCAAAGTCCTTAGATTTAGGTGCATTCTAATAAAAATATTCTTTTTATCCTGTTAATATTAAAACTTATGTTTGTACATTGTTTTACAGGCATTAGAATGTAATTCAATGAAGTAGTGCTAAAGGAAAGTGATTCTGGTGGAGAGAACAACAGAAGCAGTTGAGAAAATGCCATTTTTGACATTGAAGACTTCAGATTTGGAAGATTTCCCAAGAAATATAAAATGTAGATCTATGAGTTATGGTCACGTGGCCACAAATCAGAGGTCGGTTTGAGGTCCGAGTGAAGAGATATAGCCATTCTCCCATTGGTGCGCAGAGTTGTCAAAAGCATAAAGTTCAATCGATTGAAGATAATTCAATCGATTGAAGGAAGTTCGATCAATCGAACTTTTTTTTTCCCTAAAGGTTGTGTACAGTCTGCAAGAACCCTATAAATAAGCTGCTATGATAGCAGACACAGGGAGGATGCTCCAGAATACGAAAAACAATAATTCTAGGGTAGTTTTAGGGTTAGTTTAGGAGTAGATTAGTTTAGATTAATCTTCTTCTTCCTCTTTTCCATTGTTGTACTCAAGATTCAAGTTTGTTTCAAGTTATTTTCATATTGATTCCAGATTTTTCTTTTCCTTTATCTTTATTTGATTGTTTATTAGTTTCGATACTAATGATTGCGTTAATTTGTTATATCTGCATTAGTTTTATTATGTTTTCATAGTTTAGAAGTTGGGAATATGTGATAAAACATTGATTCCCAGCCTCTGCCATGTATTATGTAGAAAGCATGTGTTCGATCGATCAAAGATATTTCGATCGATCGAACAAGAGCCATAGTCAAGCGATTGAAGACATTTTGATCAATTGAAGGATGATGCATTTCGATCGATCGAGAGCGCTTCAATCGATTAAACCTGTAAATTCCTGAGATGATTCCTTTAAGTATTCCAAGACTTTATGTTGTAGAAATTTGTCATGAAATTATTCCAGTAAGTTCAGTTTGTCACAACAGTTTTTAGAATTTAAAGCCTTAAGGCTATTTTCTTCAATAACTTTTGAAAACCACTTTGAATGCTAACACCATTTAGAGTGCAAGTATTAACCATTGTTTTAAACTGTCTTCTAAGTATTTTAAATTAATTGTGATGAGATAGTCCCGATCATGTAAGGGCTATTGATTCTTTATCTTTAGAAAAATATAGAATGCTGAAAAGGAAAGAACACCATAGAACATTAATGAATGTGCATGGTAGATGGTTAGGATCAATGTGGATTCACGTGTTTTCAATACCTTTAATTTATTTGTTTAATTAGTTATGTTTCTCTATGCTTTAGTTTATTATTTATTTAATTTAATTAATTAGAATTCGTTAAAACCTCCACCCCTACATCCATACACCACAAATACCACGAATAGGTACACATTAGGTAATCAAAATAGTTATTCCCCAAGTTGGCAAGTACCCACCTATGACGCGAGTTATCAACCCGAGTGCAACCAACCGCCACAATGGGGAAACAATAGTATTAGTCCCCTACGTTATCAAACATATCAAGAATCTCCATATGGAAAGTTCCATCAATCGCAATGGAGATATAACCAAAATAATAGTGTAGAATATAATAGTAGTTCCCACAATTACCAAATGCACCAAGACTTTCCTTCTGGGGAGTCTTGCACACAAACACAATGGGAAGAGGACTATCATCAACAACAATGGGGCAAAACTTCGTATAGTTATAATGAGTAGAATAACCACGTTGAGGATAATGGTATGTTAGAATTATTGCTTAGTGAAATGAAAAAGGCTAGATAATGCAATTAATAAATTAGAAACCAGATATCGGCAAGCACTTGCAAGCAAAACTATAGAAGACTACACCAGTTCTTCAACACTATAACTCGAATTTCAAGACACTAATAATGGAATGGAGTTAGAGGATAATGATAGGTGTATAATGATGTCTGAACTTCAAAACCAAAACATTAAGCATGAAGTTGTAGAACCATCTTCTCCTCAATATGCACCCCAGACATCAACTCCTTCACTGCCTAGATAAAGTTACACAATCTCTTTATCCAGAGCACCTCAATAAATGACATATATAGTGAAGAGAGTTACAAGGATGAGAATGAGATTTTAAAAGATAATGAGAGTTTAGGTGATTGCACGCAATTAGGAAATGAAGAGTCCCTTGTTGACTCTACCCCTACCTTTGATAGTTACCCTAGGGAGGACGTAATTGAAAAATCTAAAGATTCATGTGATATTCAGGAACCCTCACCTCTTTCGGTAGAAGAAGTGGTATCACCAAGTTGCCCATCACCTATCCTTACTATCAGTCAAAGCTCTCATCCCGAGATTGAAAATCATGTGTACCTTAATAATGAACAAAAAGAATGTGTTGTGGAAGAGGATGATCATGATTCTAGCACATGTACTTCACAAAATTCTTTGAGAGATGACTTATAAACTTTTGGGCCCATATTAGATTATCTTAGACTTCAACAAGATGCTAGCAATCTTCCAGACTGCTTAACCTTCTTGAGTGATATCGACATAGAGGCCCAAATAGATAGCTTTATCCAAGTCCAGTCCAAAACCATGTGCATAATATAGAAATTAAATTCCTATGATCATATCTCCATAGATTCTGTTCTAGGATAGAGAAGGGTAGTGACGCTAAATTAGAACATCACTTAGACTCTGCCACTTTTATTGAACCATGGCCTCCTCCTATTTTTAGTATTACGATAGAGGCCGTTACAAGAAATACTAATACCAATGATCGTTTTTTGAGTATAATTCCTAAAAAGTGTGGTATACCAACACCAACACCAACAAATTTGGAGGCCATAGCTTTTGCATCATCTCCTCTGACCTTGAGCCTGACCTTGGTGGGGGGGGGGTTGCATTTTTATGAGGATCCCCACGTTCTTCTCACTGTTAAATTATTTTATTGGGAAAATTGTCAAAAATTTCAGTTATTACTTTATGATAAAAATCTTGATTAACCAATTTTATTTACTGAGTAGTTGTATTATATTCTCTATTGTTCCTTGTTGCTACTGATGAGTTTGTAGGTAACTTTAAAAAAATTGGATATTAACGCCTCGAGGTAACATCATGTGCTTAGTTTAGAACATTGAGCACAATGTTTAGTTTTAGCTTGGGGGGGGGGGGGGGGGGGGGGGGGGGGGTGAGTCATTGCATGCCTCGTTTCTTTCTTTTTATGCTTTAATGTCATGTACCTGCTTAGCAACATGACTCGGTAAATTAGAATTGTCAAAAAAAATTTAATTTTTAATTTTTTTTAAAAGATAATAAAATGATTCTTGTATTTCTTTCTTAGTTAATGTAGTTAGTTATGATGCATTAATGCTATTTTCTATATGTTATTAGTATGTGATACACAATGATAGTTTGTTTACTATCTTAGTCATAGTATGTTTTATGCTTTTTAATCTTCAAACAACTTGAGCACGTTGTGACAACCTTGTACTTAGCTAAAATGGATTAGTAAGCATAGCTTAGGTGTCTTGAGAGACTGTAGTAAAGCATATTCACTCGTTGAAAGTTTCATTTTTCTTCTTTATTTTGACTGATCACTAGAAGAGAATGTTCAGGATTTACCAAAATCTAGAGCTCTTGAATTTAGTGAAATGAATAATCTGATGAACTTAGAAAAGGATTTAGGCCATCTTTTAATCGTATAAGCATAATTCAGCCTTGGCCTACCTCTATGGTATTCCTTTACTTTACCTCTTGACAATCCTAAAGTCTATACCTAACTCCAAATTAGGAGTTCAAGCCCCAGTTCTTTATTTAGGTGTGATTGGGTTGTGTTGTGTGATTGGGATGTGTTGTCTTGACAAGAAAGTGTTAGTGTAAATAAGGAAAAGTTGGCAAATAAAAAAATAAAAAAAAAAAAATAGAAAGCATGAAAATAAAAAAGAAAAAAATGCCAATGGTTGATAAAAAAAAATAATAATAAATGATAAAAAGAAAAGTATGGAAAAAATTAAATAAAAGAAAAGAAGAGAGAGATTGGAGATGTGGGGAAGTTTGAAAAGTTGTAGCAGATATTCCAATCACATCCTTTGACCTAATTGAAAATCACAAACCTCTTTCTTCTTTCACCTAGCTAACACTTCTTTTTCCAAGACCTGATGATTTAAAGTAAATTGGATTTGAAGTTAATGTAATGAGAGAGTTCTCCATAGTATCTCGCTCTTGTAGTGAAACGTATCCTGTCGTGAGACTTTGTGCAATATAATTTCTGTTTTTCAATTTAGATATGAGAAGCATTCATTTTCATTCCATTTACTATTTATACCTTTCATATCATGAGTGATAATTATTACGCCTAATTCGGAGTGATTCATCTTGAGAGTGTAATTTTGGTGTGAGTTGAGTCAAAATAAATGTCTAAACAGTATCTTAGGTTATGCGAGCTTTGAAATTAAAGTTTTGTATTTTGGTTGTCCATTTACACACACACTTAAAGATGAATATTCTAATGACTTAGATAGTGGATTAACTATAATATGTGTGTTGCATAGCTATGGCATACTAGAGAGTTTCATGTGATTGTTGAGCTTAACCACATTGTTAAATGAGAGGAAAGATTTCTTGAAAACATTTAAACTAGAACCATTACCATAAACATGAATTTTGTGGGTTGATTCACTACAAACGCTCACGAGACAGCACTCGTTCACTAGGGGGAACCTAGGGGTTTAAAGCCTTGTTGCATACGCTAAATGCAATCGCGATTCCTGTGAAAGTGATTTAGAATTTTCGCTTTCTTTAATTTTTATTTTTTTTTATAATTTAAATAAATCTTGCTTTAGTTCACTTCATTGCTAGGGGCTAGCAACGAGCTAGTTGGGGGGTGTGATTAGAGGTTAAAAGTGCATATTCATAGAATATTACATAGTTTTTTGTGTATGATTTTATCCCAAAGTCCCTAGATTTAGGAGAATTCTAATAAAAATGTTGTTTTCATTGTGTTAATACTAAAACTTATGTTTATGCGTTGTTTTACAGGCATTAGGATGTAATTCAATGATGTAGAGCTAAAGGAAAGTGATTCTGGTGGAGAGAACAACAGAAGCAGCTAAGAAAATGCTATTTTTGACATTGAAGGCTTCATATTGGAAGATTTCCCAAGAAATATAAAATATAGATCTATGAGTTATGATCTCGTGGCCACAAACCGGAGGTCGATCCGAGATCCGAGTGAAGAGATATGGCTATTCTCCCATCGGTTCGCAAAGCTGTCAAAAGCAAAAAGTTCAATCGATTAAATATAGTTCAATCGATTGAAGGAAGTTCCATCGATCGAACTTAATTTTTCCCCAAAAGATCTGTATAGTCTGTAAGAACCCTATATATAAGCTGCTATGATAGCAGACGCGGGGAGGATGCTCCAAAATACGAAAAAACAACAGTTTTAGGGTTAGTTTAGAAGTAGATTAGTTTAGATTAATCTTCTTCTTCATCTTTTCCATTGTTTGTACTCAAGATTTAAATTTGTTTAAAGTTATTTTCATATTTATTCTAGGTTTTTCTTTTCCTTTATCTTTATTTGATTGTTTAATAGTTTTGATATTAATGATTGCGTTAATTTGTTATATCTGCATTAGTTTTATTATGTTTTCATAGTTTAGAAGTTGGGAATATGTGATAAAACATTGATTCCCAGCCTCTGCCATGTATTATGTAGAAAGCATGTGTTCGATCGATCAAAGATATTTCGATCGATCGAACAAGAGCCATAGTCAAGCGATTGAAGACATTTTGATCAATTGAAGGATGATGCATTTCGCTCGATCGAGAGCGCTTCAATCGATTAAACCTGTAAATTCCTGAGATGATTCCTTTAAGTATTCCAAGACTTTATGTTGTAGAAATTTGTCATGAAATTGTTCCAGTAAGTTCAGTTTGTCACAACAGTTTTTAGAATTTAAGCCTTAAGGCTACTTTCTTCAATAACTTTTGAAAACCACTTTGAATGTTAACACCATTTAGAGTGCAAGTATTAACCATTGTTTTAAACTATCTTCTAAGTATTTTAAATTAATTGTGATGAGATAGTCCCGATCATGTAAGGGCTATTGATTCTTTATTTTTAGTAAAATACGGAATGCTGAAAAGGAATGAACCCCATAGAACGTTAATGAATATGCATGGTAGATGGTTAGGATCAATGTGGATTCACGTATTTCCAGCACCTTTAATTTATTTGTTTAATTTGTTCTATTTTTCTATGCTTTAGTTTGTTATTTAGTTTAATTTAATTAATTCAAATTCGTTAGAACCTCCACTCCTACATTCTTTTTTTTCTTTCTTTAGATTGTAACTTAGTATACATTCTTCTTATTCCTTCCCTCTGTGATTGACCTGGACTTATCCAGTATTACTTGCACGATCACCTACACTTTAGTGTTACACAAGAGTGCACAACTTTTTAGTCATGTCAAGTTTTTGGAGCCGTTGCTGGGGAAGGCAACTAGGTTAGGAATTTGCCAAGTTATTTTCAATTTTTTTTCTTAAAAAATAAAATAAATAAATAATAAAAAAAAACCTCGGACTTTTTTCTCTCATAAGAAAAAAAATTAAAAATTCTATTGTTTAAAAATTTTAGGTAAATATGTCTTATCCATATTACCCTCCATACGCTACAAACACCACGAATAGGTACACATTAGTTAATCAAAATAGTTATCCCCCAAGTTGGCAAGCACTACCTATGACACGAGTTATCAACCCGAGTGCTACCAACTGCCACAATGGGAAAACAATAGTATTAGTTCCCTATGTTATCAAACATATCAAGAACCTCCATATGGAGAGTTCCATCAATCGCAATGGGGATATAATCAAAATAATAGTATAGGATATAGTAGTAGTTTTCACTATTACCAAATACACCAAGACTTTTCTTCTGGGAAGTCTTGCACACAAACACAATGGGAAGGGGGCTATCATCAACAACAATGGGGCGAAACTTCATATGGTTATAATTAGGAAAATAACCACGTTGAGGATAATGGTATGTTAGAATTATTGCTTAGTGAAATGAAAAGGCTACATAGTGTAATTAATAAATTAGAAACTAGATATCAATAAGCACTTGCTAGCCAAACTATAGAAGACTACACCTGTTCTTCAACACTATAACCCGAATTTCAAGACACTAAAAATGGAATGGAATTGGAGGATAATGACAGGTGTATAATGATGTCTGGACTCCAAAACCAAACCATTGAGCATGAAGTTATAGAACCATCTTCTCCTCAATATGCACCCCCAGACATCAACTCCTTCACTACCTAGATAAAGTTGCACAATCTCTTTTTCCAGAGCACCTCAATAGATGACATATATAGTGAAGAGAGTTACAAGGATGAGAATGAGGTTTTAAAAGATAATGAGAGTTTAGATGATTGCATGCAATTAGGAAAGGAAGAATCCCCTGTTGACTCTACCCCTACCTTTGATAGTGACCCTTGGGTGGACATAATTGAAAAATCTAAATCCTGTTTAGATGCATGCGATATCCAAGAACCCTCACCTCTTTCGGCCGAAGAAGTGGTGTCACCAAGTTGCCCATCACCTATCCTTACTATCAATCAAAGTCCTCATCCCGAGCTTGAAAATCATGTGTACCTCACTAATGAGCAAAAAGAATGTGTTGTGGAAGAGGATGATAAGGATTCTAGCATATGTACTTCACAAAATGTTATTTTTCAAAATTCTTTGAGAGAGGTCTTAGAAACTTTTGGGCCCACATTAGATGATCTTAAACTTCAACAAGAAGCTAGGAATCTTCTAGGCTGCTTAACCTTCTTGAGTGATAATGACATAGAGGCCCAAATAGATAGCTTTATCCATGTTAGCCCAAAACCATGTGCATAGAACAGAAATTAAATTCCTATGATCATATCTTCATAGATTCTGCTCTAGGACAAGAGAAGGGTAGTGACGCTAAATTAGAATATCACTTAGACTCTGCCCTTTTATTGAACCATGGCCTCCTCCTATTTTTAGTATTAAAATAGAGGTTGTTATGTGAAGTACCAACACCAACGATTATTTTTTGAATATAATTCCTAAAAAGTTTGGTATACCTCTTGTAACTATCCCCAACAAATTTGGGGGCCATAGCTTTTTCATCATCTCCTTTGACCTTGAGCCTAACATTGGTTGAGGGGAGTTGCATTTTTATGAGGATCCCCGCGTTCTTATCACTGTTAAATTATTTCACTGGGAGGATTCTCAAAAATTTTAGTTATTACTTTATGATAAAAATCTTGATTAACCGAATTTATTTACTGAGTAGTTGTATTATATTCTCTATTTTTCCTTGTAGCAACTAATGAGTTTGTATGTAACTTGAAAAAAAAATTGGATATTAACGCCTCGAGGTAATATCCTTCCTTCTCTCGCTATACTTTACATGTCCATGTGCTTAGTTTAGAACATTGAGCACAATGTTTAGATTCAGTTGGGGGGAGTGAGTAATTGCATGCCTCGTTTCCTTCTTTTTATGCTTTAGTGTCATATACCTGCTTAGCAACATGACTCGGTAAATAAAAATTGTCAAAAATTTTAAATTTTTTAATTTTTTTTAAAAGATAATAAAATGGTTCTTGTATTCTCTATTAGTCAATGTAGTTACTTATGATGCATTAGTTATATTTTCTGTATATTATTAGTATATGATACGCAATGATAGTTTGTTTACTATCTTAGTCATAGTATATTTTATGTCGTTTAATCTTCAAACAACTTGAGCACGTTGTGACAACTTTGTACTTAGCTAAAATGGATTAGTAAGCATAGCTCAGGTGTAGTAGAAACTAATAACCCAAGTGAGCTTTTGTGTCATTCTTTATTTTTGAGGGTTTTATAAAATTACTTAATTTTTGAAAAGCGTATTCTCTCATTGAAAGTTTATTTTTCATTTTTATTTTGACTGATCACTAGAAGAGAATGTTCAAGATTTATCAAAACCTAGAGCTCTTGAATTTACTGAAATGAATAATCTAATGAACTTAGAAGATAATTTAGGCCATCTTTTGATCATACACGCATGATATAGCCTTGGCATGCCTCTATGTTATTTCTTTACTTCACCTCTTGAGCTTATCATAAGTTTCTTGTCTTCACAATCCTAAAGTCTATACCTAACTCCAAATTAGGAGTTCAAGCCTCAGTTCTTTATTTAGGTGTGATTGGGATGTGTTGTGTGATTGGGATGTGTTGTTTGGACAAGAAAGTGTTAGTGTGAATAAGGAAAAGTTGGGAAAGAAAAAAAAAAAGGAAAAAAAAAAGAAAAAGATGCCAATGGTTGATAAAAAAAATTTAAAAAAATGGTAAAAATAAGAGTGTGGAAAAAATTAAATAAAAGAAAAAGAAGAGAGAGATTGGAGATGTGGGGAAGTTTGAAAAGTTGTAGCAGATGTAGACATTAAAATTTTGGTAATTATTTAATTACCGATTGATTAATTAATAATTAATTTAATTTAATTATTACAATTAGTCAAAGTTAAGAAATCAAAATTATCTCAAATATGGGCCACACAAGATACAAGTGGACCAATTTATTTGTGACATGTGTCATATACACCACATGAAACCATATAAATAATGGTCTCTAAAGTGGTGACACGTGTCAAAATCTCAAGGGAAGACTTCAAATCCACGGTTAGGATGTATTGAGTCACCAATTAAAACTCTATACCCTAAGCCTATAAATAGGGGTCTCTACCCATGTAGAAAGGACTTTTGGCCTTTCAATAAGTTGAGATTTCTCCACAAAAAAAATTGAGAGTTCTCTTTTACATTCAAACCACCCAAGCCTTTCTGAAGAACAAACATACAGTTTTTTGTTCTTCAGATTCAAGTCAAGTCTGTTTAATCCGTTCTTCAAGAAGTTGCAGGAAGATTAATCGTTCGTTTGTTCGAGATCAAGCCCCGGCCCTCGTTTAAGCTTTCCTACAAGCACTTCATCCTGCGTGAAGATTTGAAGGACAAATCTACGGTTCAAGAACAAGCTCCAGAAGCCCTTGAATCTTGAACAATCATGGAGATCGAATCAAAGGAATTTTCTTTTCGTTGTAAAAGAATATCTACAGAGATTGTACTCATATTTTCTGAAATCAATAAAATCATATTTGTTCCTCAATTTTCTCGTTATTTCCATACTTGAAATTTGTTGTGTACAGCAAATATTCCAATCACATCCTTTGACCTAATTGAAAATCATGAACCTCTTTCTTCTTTCACCTAGCTAACACCTCTTTTTCCAAGACCTGATGATTTTAAGTAAATTGGATTTGAAGTTAAGGTAATGAGAGATTTCTCCACAGTATCTCGCTCTTCTAGTGAAAAGTATCCTATCGTGAGACTTTATGCACTAAAATTTTCATTTTTTAATTTAGATATGAGAAGAATTAGTTTCATTCCATTTACTCTTTATACCTTCCATGTCATGAGTGATAATTATTAAACCTAATTCGGAGTGATTTCATCTTGAGAGTGTAATTCCAGTGAGAGTTGAGTCAAAATAAACGTCTTGATAGTATCTTAGGTTATACGAGGTTTGAAATTAATGTTTTGTATTTTGGTTGTCTATTCATACACACACACTTGAAGATTAATAGGTATGGAATGTTAGAATCTTTAATCTATAAAATTGTAGAACCCTAGAGTAGTAAAACCACAGCCCTAGGATCAAATCATGTCAGATTATTAACGGTACAATATATTAGAATACATACCTGTATCCATGGAAGCAATTAGCAAACCTTAGGAGAACGATGATGATAAGTTATGTCTTCCTCAGTCAAATCTCCTTAGTTCTGTAATGGGTTCCTTGTCTAGATGGGATAGAAGAGGAGTTGTATAATGATTTGACATATTGGGGACCATAACCTATATGTCTTTATATACTGTTATGTTTGGGTTTCCATTATTCCTAACAGGGTCAGTATTTGGTATCCACTCATTAAACTCATACCCAATAGAAGTCTATAGGCTTCCTACAATTAGACCACATAATATAATTGTTGGATAAATATGTGTTTTGGCCATGGTTAAGGGCTAATAAAAGTGGGACCCACTTAGAGTTTAAGTGGGGTCCTTGTGGATTTGTGTTCTCCTCCATGAGGAGATGAAATTTGGATATTCACATGTCCAAAACTATTGATCGGTGAATGAGAAATTAATGGTTAAAGGTTGCCCCATACAAGGAGTTGTTGAAATGAAAGAGATTCACAACTTGCCTTGTCCCACATAGGAAAACTAGAAGTAGCCTCTAATGTATTTATAAGGCTACTTCATGTTTTGGGTTTGGGCCCCAAGGGGTACCCACTTTTGTGGAAGGGGGAGGACCTAAGGCCCTTTGGGTTTACTCCACACACGCGCGCGCCGCCGTCCGACCGGGTCGGGTCGTGGTCGCGGGTGCGACCCACACATAATATTTCTTTTTGGACCCCAGAACTTTTCAAAGTTGCAAAAGACCTTTGGAATTTCTGTCATACTTAACATGTGACAAAAAAATGAAAAGTTTAAGAGTTACAGAACTCCAAGAGGTTGTAGTTACAACCTTTGAAGTTCTTGAACTGCTGTGAATTAATCCACAGATTTATTCCACTCTATCTTATATGCATGAATGAATCTCCTTCAAAAATATACACACATCCAATACAGTTTTTGTATACTGTTCTTCAAAGAGTTCATCTTCATACTTCCAGTTTCAGAGAGAGAGTCACAGAATATAGTTTGGTTCACCGGAGCAGTTGTACGTTGTGCTAGTACTGCTGTTAGAAACCGTTGTATCCTGGGAGACAGACGCCGACGATTCCCTCAAGCACAATCCGGTGAGGCGGCGAATCTGTTTTAAGGAAACTGTGAATAAAATCACAGGCCTCGGTTTGGTTGTTCTTATTTTTGTGGTAGTTTTCCTGTTATTGCTTTGTTTACATTTTGTAATTCTGTTTCTGTTCAATTTCTAGTTTTCTAAATTGTAATCCAGAATCTGTTTCTGTTTATTCTATTATATCAATGAAATATTTCCAACAATCTTAAAACAGAGATTGTTGGAAATATTTCATTGATATAATAGAATAAACAGAAACAGATTCTGGATTACAATTTAGAAAACTAGAAATTGAACAGAAACAAAATTACAAAATGTAAACAAAGCAATAACAGGAAAACTACCACAAAAATAAGAACAACCAAACCGAGGCCTGTGATTTTATTCACAGTTTCCTTAAAACAGATTCGCCGCCTCACCGGATTGTGCTTGAGGGAATCGTCGGCGTCTATCTCCCAGGATACAGCGGTTTCTAACAGCAGTACTAGCACAACGTACAACTGCTCCGGCGAACCAAACTATATTATGTGACTCTCTCTCTGAAACTGGAAGTATGAAGATGAACTCTTTGAAGAACAGTATACAAAAACTGTATTGGATGTGTGTATATTTTTGAAGGAGATTCATTCATGCATATAAGATAGAGTGGAATAAATCTGTGGATTAATTCACAGCAGTTCAAGAACTTCAAAGGTTGTAACTACAACCTCTTGGAGTTCTGTAACTCTTAAACTTTTCATTTTTTTGTCACATGTTAAGTATGACAGAAATTCCAAAGGTCTTTTGCAACTTTGAAAAGTTCTGGGGTCCAAAAAGAAATATTATGTGTGGGCCGCACCCGCACCCGCGACCACGACCCGACCCAGTCGGTCGGTCGGACGGCGGCGGCGGCGCGCGCGCGCGCGCGCGTGTGTGGAGTAAACCCAAAGGGCCTTAGGTCCTCCCCCTTCCACAAAAGTGGGTACCCCTTGGGGCCCAAACCCAAAACATGAAGTAGCCTTATAAATACATTAGAGGCTACTTCTAGTTTTCCTATGTGGGACAAGGCAAGTTGTGAATCTCTTTCATTTCAACAACTCCTTGTATGGGGCAACCTTTAACCATTAATTTCTCATTCACCCATCAATAGTTTTGGACATGTGAATATCCAAATTTCATCTCCTCATGGAGGAGAACACAAATCCACAAGGACCCCACTTAAACTCTAAGTGGGTCCCACTTTTATTAGCCCTTAACCATGGCCAAAACACATATTTATCCAACAATCCCCCACATGAATGAAATTAACCGAAACGATGTGAGACAGTGACTCGACAAGAGAGAGAGCACAACGGATCACTCCTGCAAAGGATAGGTAGCTTTTGGCTTTGAACCTTCCCTTGTGACAATCTATCAGATTTACTGGCTGACCAGTGAACGTATAGTCTTGAACTGATTGCCATTAGTGTAAACAACCGACAGACATCACACAGGAGCTTTCCAAACATAGTTTAGTTCTTACACTTGTGTTCATTTTGGCCTTGAACACTCGCCTGGTTCAGTGAATGTTTATCAAAGAATTTCGCCTTTCTCAAATTCTTTTAGAAGCGGCCCCACGTCACATTCACATAGGTGACTATTTAGAGTATCCTGCTATAATCCGCTTGGTTATACCAACGCACATAGTCATTAAAAGCTAAGCTTACCCTTACACCATGCAGGTATCACTGTTGAATCATAGAAATGGGCAGAAGAACATTTCTTCTCAGTGATTCTCTTAAGGTACATGAAATTAGGTTGTCCCTTTGAACCTAGATCTTGGGATCTCCAGTCAACTAGGTTGGGTTTCCATTCCATTCCCTTGTAACGTCATAGGCTTTAGTCCCATTCCTCTAGATGATTTATTAACTAACTCTCGATTTAACCCTTTGGTTAGCGGATCCGCAATATTGTCCTTTGACTTTACATAGTCAATTGTGACAATCCCACTTGAGAGTAGTTGTTTAATGGTATTGTGTCTACGACGAATATGTCTAGACTTACCATTATACATATTACTTTGTGCCCTTCCAATAGCAGAATGGCTATCGCAGTGTATGCAAATAGCTGGCACAGGTTTTGACCATCTAGGAATATCTTCTACAAAATGGCGAAGCCATTCAGCCTCTTCAGCTGCCTTGTCTAGCGCAATGAATTCAGATTCCATTGTCGATCTAGCAATACAAGTTTGTTTTGAAGATTTCCATGATACAGCTGCACCACCAAGTGTGAAAACATATCCACTTGTAGATTTTGAATCTTTCATATCGGATATCCAGTTTGCATCACTGTATCCTTCCAATACAGCTGGATATCTCATGTAGTGCAATCCCTGATCACGTGTATATCGTAAGTACCGCAGTACCCTTACTATCCCTTTCCAGTGTTCAGTACTAGGATTACTAGTATATCTACTTAGTCTACTAACAGAATAAGCAATGTCAGGCCTTGTACAACTCATTAAGTACATCAAACTTCCTATCACTTGAGAATATTCTTGTTGAGAAACACTCTCACCAGTATTCTTAGATAGGTGTAGACTTAAGTCCACAGGCGTCCTGGCTATACTAGTATCAGACTTGTTGAACTTCTCTAGGATCTTGTCTACATAATGTGACTGTGACAGAACAAGTCCATTAGTATTTCTAGAGATCTTGATGCCCAAAATGACATCATCAAGTCCCATATCTTTCATGTCAAATTTAGAATTCAACATTTTCTTAGTGGATTTAATGATTTTATCATTACTACCCACTATGAGCATGTCATCAACATAAAGACATAGGATGACATAGCCTTCAATTGTGTCTTTGACATAAACACATTTATCACACTCATTGATTTTAAACCCACTAGAGAGTATAGCTTGGTCAAATTTTTCATGCCATTGTTTTGGAGCTTGCTTTAAGCCATACAATGATTTGACAAGCTTACACACTTTATTTTCTTGCCCTGGAGCAGAAAATCCTTCAGGTTGTTCCATGTAGATTTCTTCATTCAAATCTCCATTAAGGAAGGCAGTCTTAACATCCATTTGATGTATTTCGAGACCTCGCAACGCTGCGATCGCAATAATCATACGAATGGATGTTATTCTCGTAACAGGAGAATACGTATCAAAGTAGTCTAGACCCTCCTTTTGTCTATACCCTTTGATGACAAGTCTTGCTTTATACTTATCAATAGTACCATCCGTCTTCATTTTCTTTTTAAAAATCCATTTGTAGCCCAATGGCTTACAACCAGGAGGGAGATCTACCAGTTCCCAAGTATGGTTTTGTAGGATAGAATCAATTTCACTCTTGATTGCTTCTTTCCACAATGGACCATCTGGTGATCTAATAGCCTCATTATAGCTTTGGGGCTCACTTTCTATAACATAAGTTAGAAAGTCTGGACCAAAAGATTTTGAGGTTCTAGCTCGTTTCCCACGTCTAGGCTCAACATCTACATTTTCTTCTTGGGTTTTACTAGTTTCCCCAACAGTCTCAAATGTGCGTTTTTTAGAACTATATTCCTCTTTACAAGGAAATATATTCTCAAAGAAAGACGCATTTCTAGACTCCATGATCGTGTTCTTGTGTATATCTGGGTTTTCAGATTTATGTACAAGAAATCGATACGCACTACTATTATGTGCATAGCCAATAAATAAACAATCAATAGTTTTTGGACCTATCCTTTCTTTCTTAGGAGTAGGTACAAGAACTTTTGCAAGACACCCCCACATTCGTAAGAACTTGTAGGAAGGTTTTCGACCATTCCATTGTTCATACGGGGTTTGATCAACTTTCTTTCGAGGTACCTTATTTAAAATATAATTTGCGAAGAGAATTGCCTCCCCCCACAAATTCTGTGGCAATCCAGAACTTATTAACATAGCATTCATCATTTCTTTTAAGGTACGATTTTTCCTTTCAGCAACTCCATTTGATGGAGGCGAATAAGGTGCAGTGGTTTGGTGAATAATACCATTTTGTGCACAATAGTCACCATACGGTGCTACATATTCACCACCTCTATCACTTCTTAACACCTTAATCTTTTTTCCAAGTTGATTTTCAACCTCTGTCTTGTATAGAATGAACTTATTCAAAGCTTCATCCTTACTTTTTAGCAAATACACATAACAGTATTTAGTGCAATCATCAACAAAAGTAATAAAATACTTATTGCCACCTCTAGATTGAACCATTTTTAAATCACATACATCAGAGTGGATTAATTCCAATGATTCAGTGCTTCTTTCAACTGATTGAAATGAAGTCTTTGTCAATTTTGCTTCAACACAAGTTTCACATTTCTGACTTGTGTCAATATGGAATTTTGGTATGTGGTCTAATTTAATTAATCTTCGCAAAGAATTAAAATTAACATGTCCTAGTCTACCATGCCACAAATTGGAAGACTCAAGCAAGTAAACAGAAGAGGTACTCATTTTATTAACTTTTGGGAATACAGTTGCTACATTAAGTTTGAACATCCCATTACACATATACCCCTTCCCCACATACATTCCCGCTTTGGTCAATACCACCTTGTCTGACTCAAAGACCATTCGGAAGCCATGCTTGCTTAGGAGAGATCCAGATACCAAATTCTTACGAATTTCTGGTACATAAAGGACACTGTTAAGAGTTAGCTCCTTTCCTGAAGTCATCTTTAGAATTATTTTCCCTTGCCCTTCAACATCTGAGGAGGCGGAATTTCCCATATACATCTTCTCACCATTCGTGATTGGTTCGAAGGAAGTGAATAGCTTTGTCGGAGCATATGTGGCGTGTAGCACCAGTGTCTATCCACCATTCCCTTGGATTTGAATCCACCAAGTTCACTTCAGAGACCACGGCAGACAGATTAATGTTAGAGACATCCCTTGAGATAGATTCTAACTTCGTCATATTAGCCTCTTGGACTTGACTGATCACAGTCTTTAAGTCCACCATCTTATAACCGAGGAATCTCCCCACTACAAATTTCTTGGACCCAATGTCCTTAGTTTCGTATTTTCTGTCTAAGGACTCCCACGGTTCCTTAGCAGTGGTCTTAACACTATACACATTACAGAGTGTATCGTGTAAGCCATTCAACACATAATTTCGGCACATAAAGTCCGAGTGCTTCATAGCATCAATAGCTAGCACAACCTCTTGATCTTGTTCTTCCCCATTAAATTTGTCGGGTTTGTCCCCGGAGTTTAACTCTTGTTCATTTTTATTAAATTTATCGGATTTCTCCCCGAGGTTCACAGGAATCATTTTGATTGAGGGAACTTTAACAATGATCGAACCAATCACCACGGTATTGGTAGCACCATCGGTCGCAACCGAGTTCAAGGTCTCATTTGCCATTTCTGAAAAAAATTATCACAAGAGAAAAGAAATTAAATCTAATATTTTTCCCTTTTAATTTTAACAGCAGCAAAATTTCTTTTCCCAAATAATCGTTAGAAACCGAATGAATTTTAAGATTCTGCTCGCCAAGCCCCAAGCAAAAAACGATTCTGCACACTTTTCGTCTAATGCAATTTTTTCAGATTCTGCACCGTTTGGCCAGAAAACGAGGATTACAGTTGCAGTTTTTTGTAAAACTGTTTTCAAAAATAATTTGGTTTTCCCAAATCCGAATCTGTTTTTGTTTTGTAAAATATATAGAATTTCATTGATATAATAGAATAAACAGAAACAGATTCTGGATTACAATTTAGAAAACTAGAAATTGAACAGAAACAGAATTACAAAATGTAAACAAAGCAATAACAGGAAAACTACCACAAAAATAAGAACAACCAAACCGAGGCCTGTGATTTTATTCACAGTTTCCTTAAAACAGATTCGCCGCCTCACCGGATTGTGCTTGAGGGAATCGTCGGCGTCTGTCTCCCAGGATACAGCGGTTTCTAACAGCAGTACTAGCACAACGTACAACTGCTCCGGCGAACCAAACTATATTCTGTGACTCTCTCTCTGAAACTGGAAGTATGAAGATGAACTCTTTGAAGAACAGTATACAAAAACTGTATTGGATGTGTGTATATTTTTGAAGGAGATTCATTCATGCATATAAGATAGAGTGGAATAAATCTGTGGATTAATTCACAGCAGTTCAAGAACTTCAAAGGTTGTAACTACAACCTCTTGGAGTTCTGTAACTCTTAAACTTTTCATTTTTTTGTCACATGTTAAGTATGACAGAAATTCCAAAGGTCTTTTGCAACTTTGAAAAGTTCTGGGGTCCAAAAAGAAATATTATGTGTGGGCCGCACCCGCGACCACGACCCGACCCGGTCGGACGGCGGCGCGCGCGTGTGTGGAGTAAACCCAAAGGGCCTTAGGTCCTCCCCCTTCCACAAAAGTGGGTACCCCTTGGGGCCCAAACCCAAAACATGAAGTAGCCTTATAAATACATTAGAGGCTACTTCTAGTTTTCCTATGTGGGACAAGGCAAGTTGTGAATCTCTTTCATTTCAACAACTCCTTGTATGGGGCAACCTTTAACCATTAATTTCTCATTCACCCATCAATAGTTTTGGACATGTGAATATCCAAATTTCATCTCCTCATGGAGGAGAACACAAATCCACAAGGACCCCACTTAAACTCTAAGTGGGTCCCACTTTTATTAGCCCTTAACCATGGCCAAAACACATATTTATCCAACAATAATCCCATTTAAATTAATAGTCTTTCTAATATAATTGATATTAATATGTTGCCCACTCTTATTAGGAAATATAATTTCCTAACAATCTCCCACTTGGGCTACATATGATTCATGAAACAATTATATTACATGTTCCTTAGACGTGCACCTGTGCTATTTATTTTTGGACATATATTACCTGTGCTATATAATTTCCTAACAATCTCCCACCTGTGCACCTGTAAATTCCTGAGATGATTCCTTTAAGTATTCCAAGACTTTCTGTTTTAGAAATCTGTCATCAAATTGTTCTAGTAAGTTCAGTTTGTCACAACAGTTTTTAGAATTTAAAGCCTTAGGGCTATTTTCTTCAATGACTTTTGAAAACCACTTTGAATGCTAGCACCATTTAGAGTGCAAGTATTATCCATTGTTTTAAACTGTCTTCTAAGTATTTTAAATTAATTGTGATGAGATAGTCCCGGTCATGTAAGGGCTATTGATTCTTTATCTTTAGAAAAATACGTAATGCTGAAAATGAATGAACTCCATAGAACGTTAATGAATGTGCATGGTAGATAATCAATGTGGATTTACATGTTTCCAACACTTTTAATTTATTTGTTTAATTAATTATGTTTCTCTATACTTTAGTTTTTTATTTAGTTTAATTTAATTAATTAGGATTCGTTAGAACCTCCACTCCTACATTCTTATTTTTCTTTCTTTAGGTTGTTACTTAGTATACATTCTTCCTATTCCTTCCCTGTGGGATCGATCTGGACTTATCCAGTATTACTTGCACGATCACCTATACTTGGGTGTTGCACAGGAGCGCACAACTTTTTAGTCGTGCCATGAAATACTACCAACCTCCATATTCTCACCATTATTGGTGGCAACACCAATGTTGGTGTTCTCAATAGATCTGTTGCTTCTAAGCGCTTTGTTGGTCATTTTGACACTAGAGTCCCACCAGGTGTGCTAAAATTATGTTTGGCTATTTATCCTTCAGAGAATATTTATGTAATTTTGTGTGTGCGAGCATGCTAGGCAAGTAAATTACCAATGTGGTTGTAAAGCCATATGCTCCTCACCAAGGTAATTGTGATCATTCGAATGCCTTAACGAAAAGGACTTTTATCATGTAGAATGATCAAATAGATGTAAAATAAATCTAAACTATCTCTGATACTAGATTTAATTAACTAAGTATTGCAAAATAGTAAAAGAAAGAAACTTCTTTATTTAGAACCAAGTAAAGTACAGATTCTAACATCGAAGAGTACTTCGAAGTGATATTCTACTCCTAAGGAAAAGGAAAGATATGACAACAGAAATGTATTCTGAAGAGTTGTTTGTGTGGTTGCATATGTCCTTCTCATTCCATTCCCTCTTATATTTATTGACCTTCGAAGCAACTGCTTCCTCCATTCATCACGTTCTCCTACTGTTACTTCAAACTGCCTTGTTCTTTCCTCGACACGTGTCTCAACAGTTACCCTTTGAATTTTGAACATTGCTGAATGCCAAACTGCTCGCGCCTAGGTTGTCCATTTGAATCCTTCCACGTGTTATTCCCCTGTCTTTCCACATCACGTAATGTGGCTGTCTACTACTAGACTGGATTCTTATGATACAAATAGTATCACAAACTAATAAGGACACTCTATTCAAACCATCTGGTCCCTATTTCTAGGGGAATCCTCATCCAACTCACATAAAAAACTTTCCAAGTCAGCAAAAAATTGAATCTTGTGAAAGGTGATAAAATCCTAAGTGGAATAACCGGTATATCCAGTATTTACTCCCCTTAAAGGTGACACCTATGTTTTTTACTTTGGAGAAATTATTCAACATTTTCGTAACACAATATCATCGCCCTAAAAGAAAAATTATTTTGTTGAGCCTATCATACCATGTCATTAAGCTAATGTGGTGTGATTACTCAATTTGAAAGATTGTCATGACACTCCCTTGGAACAGGTGCATATGTATGGTTAATATTATGGGGTCATCCCACTTTAGCGTGATGACATAGTGTGACAAACTCACTAAATAATTTATCCCCTAAAAGTTAAGGAATCAATTAAGAAGGTTTTTATCATATCTACATAAATATAGGGACTACAGAACTTCACATTATTAGGACATTTTATCATGTGATGAAATGTTATCACGGCCACAAGAAGTTATTCTATGAATCCATCACACCTCGTCATCATGCTCTGACATCGTGTGACCTTTCAATCTATACCATCCATGTGCACCCCACAATTATGGGGATCATGACAACCAAATTGGAAGTTTAAAATTTTAAAAATTTATAAACTACTTGTAAAAGATCCCCTGGAAATAGGAGAGATGGATGCGTGGTTTAGATTTGAAGGTCACACTACGTCAGTGTGATGATGTGGTGTGACCGGCTCACTGAATATTTTTTACTTTTGTCTAGCTTTTTTTTTATTTTTTATTTTATTTTCTCAGTTGTGCATGGATTAGGAATTTTGCTAGTGTTCGTTTCGACAAAAAGAAAAAAAAATTTGAAGGAAAAAACTTAACTGCAATCAATTCAAATTGGGGTTCAATTTGTTTTTATAGCATATCCCAAAAGATAACAGTACAAGCATACAGAAGTAAGAAAATGCATAAAAATTAAAACAATGCAAAAACTTTTAGCCGCACTACAAATTTCCCAATCCCAAATAAAATTTTCTATGGCATAGCTCGACATTGAGTCAGTTGAAGGAGGAAGCTGCCAATGAGACTCACAACAGAGATTGACAAACCACTCATTGAAACTGTGGCAAGATCTCATCAAAATGCCAGATCTGAAAAAATGAATGTCAGTTCTGATGGAGACAATGCTAGATTTGCATCAGTAAATCACCAAAGGACAATGCCCTCCTAAAGAGGAACAAAACCCTCCTATAGATGGACACTAACAAACAAGAGAGGAAGAGCCCTTTGGAAGAGGGGATGACTGAGAGAGTTTTTTTGTAGAGAAAGAGGGCTGCTAGAGTTTCCTAGAATCGAATCTTTAACTAGACTGATTTTTTCACGTTGGGGCTTAATTGGAGTGGGCTGAAACTCAATTTTTATTCTATTTGCAAAAAGAAGTTATTAAATTTATGTTTTAGAACAATACCGAGTGTAATAAATTGTTTTAAAAAAATTGTTTATTGACTGCGTCATTAATAATTTTAATACTAAATTTCTATTCACTTTTATTTTTTAAATAATGAAAAGTTTTACTTGCCTATTATGTTTAATTTTTAGGGTAAATTAGACACCCCATTATGTATTGTCCTTTTTCACTAACCCCTAAACTAAAAATTCAATAAATTGGCCCCCTGAATTATGTGAGAGGAGGTCAATTTGAGGGGAAAAATGATAGTACTTGAAGGGGCCAGTTTGTTGAGTTTTTTAGATTAAGGGTGTTAGTGAAAAAATAAAATACATAAGGGGGTGTCTATATAATTTACCCTGGTTTTTAAGTGATTTATTAGGCGTATGTATGAGTGCTCTTCAAATTTTCTTATTACACATTTAAGTATTGAGATACTGTACATACAAAAGAAGAGTAAAATGCTCTACGAAAATAGAAAGAGTAATGCTATGCTTCTCAAATTTTTTTCTCAAAAATTTCCAACACATGGTGGCAGTGAGATCCTCTTCAATAATGGTGGTAGCGATTCTCATCAACTAATCAAAACCAATTTGACCTACTACCACATGTATTGGGAAACACTTTTAGGAAGAAAAAAAAATTTTGAGAAGCATAACATTACTCATATAGAAATACAAATAGATAAGACAATGTTATATGCAAAAAAGGGATTCCTCAAGAATTAATTCTATTTTGATAAGACAAAGTTATATGTAACTTAAAAGAAGAAGATACTAGGAGTGGATACAGAAATTTGAAGTTGGGGCCTTAATAGGGGAGAAATCAAGAAGTTGCATGCATCAGAGGGTGGTCAAGTTTACGGGAGTTCGGGAGCTAGTGCCCTTGAGGGGTTTTATTATTATTACTTTTTTTGAGTCTATTTATATATACACTTTTGTGTAAATGATATCAGCTAATGCTATGAAAATTAATACAAAAATACAAAAAAAAAATCTTCTCTCATTGTCTGACATGCACCAAAGTTACAACACTTTGGAATCGGTTACTATTGGATTATATGAATAAGAAACTCAATAAAACAATAACTAAGATCGAGCAAGCAATTCGTTGTCTGAAAAATGAAATTACGTCCCACACATAGTTGCTTGTGGACTACTACGTATCGTTCTTGAGGATACTACGATATAATATAATAGAGGCAATAGTCTCATTTATATTCTGCAGAATTGTATGTATATAAATTGCTCTCAAAGACTCTAGAATAGGTGAAGAAGAAGATTAAATTTGGGCCAAAAGTTCTATATAAATATAACATTTATGTATATATAGAGGTGTCTATTGGGTAAAAGATGTCTCTCTACACGAAGGGTGTTGTTTCAACACCCATAAACTATGTCTATGTATGCATATACATGTTTAGAAGCCTTTAAAACAAATCAAATTCGTTCAAATCTGAAATTGTAATGTGAAAAGTTGTGACTTTACATCGACGGGGTCTGGTCAACTGGTCAAACGGGACCAGTTGACTGGTCAAACACCCCTCTAGAACATATTATTCAAAACTTCATATATCCGTTGACCCGATCGACCGGTCAAAGGGAACCGGTTGACTGGTCGAAGGCCCCTCTGCCAGAATCTTGAAACTTAATATTCCAAGCATTTCCTTAAGTATTGAGCTAGACTGCAGTGATCCTTATGATCACCTTGAACTCCCATTACCTCCCATTTACACCCCAAATCTAATAATCCCCCAATGGTTATGGCTATCTACACAAAATGCAAAATACAATAAAACTACAAGAGCAATTCACAGACTTATGACGCATTAGGAGAGTGTCTTTTGGACTTGAACTTTCCCTTAGTATATATAAATTGGATTTACTCGGTGAAGCAGTGTACATTAAGTATTGAACTGTCCAACCATTTAGTGTAAACTAACACTAGATAACATATCACATATTCGTATACTCGTTGATTCATTCAGTTGTGTTCATTTTGGTCTTGAATATGATCCTTATTCATGGGAACTCTTAGAGAACCAAGCCATTGAAGTTTTCATAGAAGTGACCCCATTTCTATTCTCATATAGGTGATACCAATTTAGAGTACTACCATTTACTCATCAACATCATTATAAATAAAACCTAGCCTCTCAATATTTTTATTACACTTAGGACAATATACATGAATGGAGCCACATTAAATGTGTGTTTACAACATAAATTTCCCTAACTAGTTTGCCTATTTAACCTAGATCTTGGGATCCCCAGTCAACTAGGTTAGGTTTTCGTCTAGCTTGTTCAATTCCTTTCGTTATATATTAAACTTGATCTCTAGGCAACCCTTTCGTGAGAGGATCCATAATATTTTCCTTTGATTTCACGTAATCAATTGTAATAACACCACGAGAGAACAACTGCTTGATTATATTGTGTCTTCTTCTTATGTGCCTTGACTTGCCATTATATATGGCATTCTTAGCTACGAAAGATGCCGCATTGTAATCACATTGCACAACTAAGGCCATTACCGATTTTGGTCATGATAGAATATCTTCTAGGACATTCCGAAACCATTCGACTTCCTCACCCGCCTTATTTAAGGCTATGAATTCTGATTCCATCGTCAAAAATGCTATACATACTTGCTTAGTAGATTTCTAAGAAATCATAGCTCCACCTAGAGTGAATATATATATATATATCCACTTGTGGACTTAATCTCTTGACTATCTGAAATCCAATTTGCTTTGGAATATCCCTCTACCACGAGTGGGTATCGTGTGTAGTACAAACCATAACTCATGGTATGCTTTAGATATCTTAACACTCTCACAAGAGCGTCCCAATGATCTCTCCCTAGATTGTTAGTGTTCTAGCAAGCCTACCACTGAATATGCAATATCCAGACGTGTACATTCATAATGTACATTAAACTCCCGATTAATTGTGAATATTCAATTGAGATATGCTCTCATCCATATTCTTTCTCAACTTACAATTCGCATCAAACGGAGTTATGGCCTATTTGCAATCTAATTGAGCAAACTTCTTTAATATTTTCTTAACATAATATGATTGTGAGAGAAGATATCATTCGGTAGTTTGTCTCACTTGTATACCAAGAATAACATCGGCTTTACTCATGTCTTTCATGATAAAGCATTTTCTTGGTTTCATTGATAACTTTCTCATCGTTCCCATTATAAGCAAGTCATCAGCATACAAGCATACAAGAACACACAAATATTCAAATTCCTTGACATACACACACGTATCGCATTCATTGATCTTAAAACCATTTGTGATCAGTTGTGGTCGAATTTCTCATGCCGTTGCTTTGGAGCTTGTTTTAAACCATAAAGAGACCTAACAAGTCGACACACTTTATGTTCTTGTCCCTTTACAACAAATCCTTCCGGTTGTTCCATATAGATCTCTTCATCTAGATCTCCATTAAGGACTGCGATTTTTTCATCCATTTGATGTAATTCCAAGTTATCATCAGCAGGTATAGCAATTACCATCCTAATGGATGCAACCCTAGTAACTGGGGAATATGTATCAGAGAAATCTATTTCATGATTTTGTTGATAACCTTTAGCTACTAATCGAGCCTTGTACTTATCAATAGTACCATCAGCTTTGCTATTTCTCTTGAATATCCATTTGCATCCAACTGGTTTACTACCCAAAGGTATGTTTCAATTCCTATATGTGATTTCTCATAATGGAATCTAAGTCACTATTTACCACTCTTGCCAATAAGGCGCTTCAGGTGTACTCATAGACTCATTAAAGGTTTGAGGTTCACCTTCGGTAACTAGTGTCACAAAGTCCGGTCTAAAAGAAATAGCTTTTCTAGCTCTTTTGCTATTTCTAAGAGCAATATCGGTTTCTTCATCATTCCTAGAATTAGATGAAACGTCTTCAACAGTTGTTTTAGTAGATGAATTTTGTCTTCCTTATTTAAATGGAAAGACGTCCTCAAAGAATTCGACATCTATCGATTCCATAAATTTATTAATACGAATGTCAACATTTTCGGACTTAACCACTAGGAATCTATATGCAACACTATTAGCAGCATATCCAATAAAAACACAATCCACAGTCTTAGGTCCAAGCTTAGTTCGTTTTGGAAGCATAACTTATCCCTTTGCTAGGCACCCCCATTGTCACGCCCTAGAGCAGAAAAAATAGGGAAAATAAAATTCCTTTTTGGGTGCGTAGGCCATGACTGGTGAATGTCACATGATTGTCCACACCACACAGTTCTAAACAACAGATAATAAGGAGACAGTAATAACATATCTAAGTTCAACATAAATATAAGTTAAAGTTACTAAACTATTACATCTGATTCTGTTCTATCAAAGGAAAGAGAATTCTTAAGGCAGCTTGTGCCAATTACAAAAACATAATAAATAGTCTTAAAGCATAAATAAAAAGAACTATAGTCTAGTTCTAGTCTTCAACTAGCGTAGATGTAGTCATCGGAGCCCTCCTCTCCGTAACCTTCCTCGGCGAGACCATCCTCAACATAACCGCTTTCTTCAGCATAGAAGTCCTCAATCGCAGGTCCTTCCCCTACATTAACATAAACTGGAAGGGACGTGATATCTAGGGCAAGTATGCCACCAGCTTCCGAAAGCCGAGTGAGTGAGCTACTAACACGTGAATCAAGGATACCATATAGCTCGTGTAAAAATCTTAATATGAATTCACTATTTTGCGATAATAGTGATGGATTAAATTTGGACTATTCGCAGCAAGGTCTACCATGAGGATCTTATTATTGAGATCCCTTTATGGACTGCGCGTATCCAAGATTTGACTGCCCAGCATTGGAATGCTCAAAGGAAGGTGCTATTGTCTTCCTACCCTAAACCCTCTTCATGGATTCCACCTCCTCCTAATTGGATCAAAGCAAATTTTGATGTGGCCATCCGATATTCTTCAACTACGTTAGCAGTGGTGTTTCGTAATGAAGAGTCTCTCATTATTCATGCTAGGGTGTGGAAAAGAAATCCCATGAACCCCACTTTGGTAGAAGCTAATGCTGCCTTTTGTGCCATTTCTGAAGCCATTTCGTTGGGCTTCTGCTATGTTCATTTCGAAGGCGATGCTTCCCTTATTTATGGCCCTCTCGGCGGCTGGTCCAATACCCTGAAATGGGCTATTGAATCCACTATTTTGAAAGGAAGATCCTTGTTGGCTTGTTCTTTTGATTTTTGGTTTGTCAGCAAAATTAACCGTTTGGTCATCTCTGTACCTTATTGCCTAGCGTAATGGGCAGCTCATTCCTCTTTTGATGGGCTATTCCAATTTATTCCATTCATCCCTTTGTGTTGGAGGAAGGAACTCAATTGGTTTAGGTGCCTTTTGGTTGTTTTCGTTTTGCATTTAATGTGATTGTTCTTGCTCAGCAAAAAAAAAAAACACAACATAACTGTGTGGTGGTAGTACACGTGTACTATTTAGGATCTTAGGTAGTACAATATAGCTGGTGGTCATAGGTATAGGCTAGGTGTACTTAGGTTGTACTCTAAGCTAGGTAGGTGGTACTTCAAATCCCAAAATCAGGGATGTTGTCACTGCCTCGAGCCCACATGTTGTGCAGTCCGATAATACCAGTTTTACAGGTCCACGTGCTATTTATCAGCCATAGTCCGATACGACAATCTTGGTTTGGAATCTCAGTCCGGCGTTTAAAATAACTGTGTCAATAATATATTATAATCACAACTTACAGCTATGATATTAAAACGACATCGGGTCTGTATATACTATAACTGATTGTTATAAAATAAGCAATAACGAAATATTAAAAGCACGAGGTTAATATACGAGGTTGGGCTTAGAAATTACAAATTACATAAATAAGGAAACACAGATTTTACAGGTACTACAGATTCTAGTTCCATATCACATATCGATTTGTTTTAGAGAACTCAATATGATGATTCCAAAAAAATAATTTTATTAAAAACGAGTTTAAAACATTTGAAGTTTATATAAAACTAATAATGACATGGCATAACTGAGGAATTATTTGATAACCAATTAAGTGTTGAAAATTTTTAATTTTCATTACTCACTATATTTCAGTGTCTTTGGAAATGTACCACTTAGATGAAAAAACAACAAAAAAAGTCCACTGAACTTTAAATCACTAAATGCAGCAGTTCATCAATACTTGAAACACTGTTTTCAGTTTGAAAAATCAATCGCTTAAAATTCTCATTACTTAAAATTCAAAACTTAATTTTCAGTTTTATAAAACGGATCATAACTATCAAAGGGTGTAAATGACTGGAAATAACCAAAAAAATAAGTGACAGAAAGACACTGGTAAATATTAGAGAAAACACCATAGAAATAGTTTTGCTTTGAGTCTTCCTTTTCCTTCTCTAAATTGGCATACCAAACAGAGGACAAAATTCTCGGCAATAGACCTTGTACCCTTCAAGATAGAAAAGCGCTAGATGATGAGATAACTTCCAGGCTATACTATGTCATGTGAACTCTCTGGTAATCCTCCTTCAAAGACTAGATGGTTTTAGGAATAATCCCATAATTAAATCCTTCAAATGGAATTTCCATCTAATGAATTTTAAATCTATGTTGCCATAAAATGCCAAACAATCCCAAAAAATACTTAGAAAGTAATTAAAAATTTCCACTGAAGGTGTCAACGATATGTTTCTCACATGTAACTGGTGCTAACCAATACAAGAATGCATATCAACATTGGCTGCCTTTTGGCCTACTAAGAAAAAGGCACAGAATATGACCCAAAAAAATGGAAAAAAATTTCTTCAAACAAAGTTCACACTGCTCTCCAGTATTCACTTCTTAACATCAATGAAATGATAATCAACTCAAGCATCTCCCAAACTTCACTTCAATTGGGAGTTATCCACAAAGAATTAATCTAAACTTCATCAATCACTTTGTATCAATTCTTCCAAATAGAAAACCAGTAATCTGTGATGTTTACTTTACATCAATCACCTACATGGTAACATAGTTAACGACTTAACGGCTATATACATCTCATATATTTATGGCTTAAAACACTTCAGTGCCCTGCGCGCTTATACCCAAATTTCACTTTGGGCCTTCTACTTCCGAATGCAATACTTTGGGCCCCATAGTTTCAGTATTGTTTCCATTAAGGACAACTTGTAACACCGTCAGGGAAAAAGGACAGAAAAAGCTCATTTTGGCACCAAAACATACGAGTCTTTTAAGTTTCAGCCCATTGCCCACAATCACAGTAGCACTTCCTCCCTGAGCCAATCGATTGAGTGGAGTTGTTGGATGTTGCCATCACTTGACTTTGCCCTGTTTCGGGTCTTGGTCTCTTTGTTTCTCTTTTTCTTTGTTTGTCGTATATGTATATCGTATGTATATAACTATACATACACATGTTATGTTAAATGGAGGAAAACTTAAAAAGACTCGCATGTTTTGATGCCAAAATGAGCCTTTCCGTCCTTTTTTCCTAACGGTGTTACAAGTTGTCCTTAATTGAAATAACATTGAAACTATAGGGCCCAAAGTGTCGCAATCGGAAGTCGAGGGCCCAAAGTGAAATTTGGGTATAAGTACTGGGTACTAAAGTGTTTTTAAGCCTATATTTAAGTAGTCATAGATAGACAGACATACTGATAGAGAGATACCCATGTTTTTCAATCGGTACCTCAAGAAATTTTGTTAATCTTCAAACTCATCAATCCTTGAATAATTGAAGACTTTATCTTGATAGAGAAATCTTGCATTAGCCCAAAGCTTCATATAGGAAACCAGCTTTTGTAATATTAGCTCCAAAAGCATTTCTTCAAACCTTCCACAGTGACAGGCATAGGAAAATCACATTGTAACTGATTGGATCCATGAGACTTTCTTCTCAATTGAACTCTCAAGATTTCCTGTTATGCACAAGGCAAGAAAATTTTGTTTCCCCACATTTCTATGGTTCGAAGGCAAAAAGTAGCAAATCTAAATTTTGAAATATGTTAACCTAAGTTTCCAGGGATGCATTGAGAATCTGAGATATTTATTTGGAGCCTCTCTGAAAAATGAAATTTGTCAGTGAAACATGCTATTATTTCACTAATGCATTCAAATCCTCATTACAATAGGCATGCATTGCTTTATCCTAATGAGAATTTTGCATAATTGAAAGTCATATTAACTTAAACAAAATATTAGCACGTGTATTCAATAGGGATCATCGGACCACACGTTGGGTTTTAGTATACAGTATAACCTGGGAAGAGTATTAGTTAAAACCGGGACACAAGAAGGTTATGTTCTGAGTACAGGTAGTACATGTACATACTCCTTTTAATCTATTGAAAAACCAAAACCACTTGGGCTCTGATTGGTTTGCAGATTTAGACAAGGAAAAGGAAATGGAAGCCCTAAATAAGGAATGGAAGCTGCTTACAAAATTTAAGAAAAAAGGAATGGAAGCTGCTCATAAAATTCAAAATTTATATTTATTTTTCTCCTTATTTTGCTCACTGTTTTTCTTGTTAACCAAACAAAGGAAGTGTTCTCTGTAGTGTTCTACTTTCTACCGCTCACTAAATCCATGAACCAAATAAAGACTTAAAGAACAAAATGAAGATATTAAAAAGTAGTGAAAAATTAATAAAAACAGCAACAGCAGCAAAAGCAGAAGCAATAACAAAATTAACAAAAACAAAAAGAAGAAAAACAGAGATGCAGAGACCAAAAAATAGAATGAAAACTTGGGGCATTAGCACAAGATACCAATAAAAAAAATATTTGACATCAGAGAATATGAAACTGATTTGAAGAGAATAAAAGGGCTACCATCCACATTGTAATGACAGTATAATAATTATAAACTATATCCACACTATAACCGCAATATAGTATCAGCATAAACCAAGTAGTAGAGAATTGCAATGAGTACACATCAACAATTCAAAGGCAGCAAAAGCAAGTGAGTCGGAGAGAACACTAAAAGTCTGATGAACTCTTTTAGAGGGTAACATGGTCAATTTTGAAAAAAGCGCAAAACAGTTAGGTAGTTGGTACTTTTATATAGGGGAAAATACCTTTTACCCCCCTGTGGTTATACTCATTTTCTCATAACCCCCCTGTGGTTCATTTTGTAACACTTAACCCCCCTGTACTACGGACTGAAGTAAGACTGTTAACTTTTCTAACGGTAGTCCCACTTCAGTCATTAGTACAGGGGAGTTAAGTGTTACAAAAATGAACCACATGGGGGTTATGAGAACATGGGTGTAACCATAGGGGGGTAAAAGGTATTTTTCTTTAAAGAATATGTATAGGGGCTTGGGGGTATTAACGTCATTTCCTTTTTTCCGTTAGAAAAGTTAACAATCTCACTTTAGTCCGTAGTACAGGGGGTTAAGTGTTACAAAATGAACCACAGGAGGGTTATGAGAAAATTGGTGTAACCACAGGAGGGTAAAAGGTATTTTCCCCTATATATAGTATAGATAGATATAGATATAGATAGATAGATATATGGATATAGATAGACATAGCTAGAGAGATATTTCACCTTATGAGTTGTGGATGAATGTAGAGCCCAGACTGTTGAGGAGAACAATTTCAGAAATTCTCTCCTGTGGCAGAAGAAGAAATTCCTAGTGTGATGAGTTCTCATTTTGGAATTCTATTCTGTCTCCAACAGTTTAGTTTCTAGAAAATAAATTTGTGGAGGGTCTAAAAAGAGTGGGGCGTGACCTAAAAATATTTAAAAGGGTAATCTGGTCAATTTAGAAAAGTGCAAAACACTTGGGCTTTGTATTTAGTGAGGGAAAAGAAAGGAAAACATGCAGAAAACATGTTCCTTTGTTTGGTTAATAAGGAAAACAACGAGGAAAATAAGAAAGAAAAGAGAATAAGTTGAGTCATTTCCCTTCCTTTATTCATATATTACAACTATGTTTTAGGAATCTTTCAGTTTTAGTGTTATTTAAGCACGAGGGAAAACACTAGGGAACTAGTTTTCCTTCTTGTTTTCCTTTCCCTCACGAAATCCATGAACCAAACAGAGCCTTAAGGAGATCGGTATCTTTTTTTCTTTCTAATTGTATCACCGGCACCTTGTTGTAGTTCATCCGGTAATGCTGTGTGTATATATATGAATATATAGATAGATAGAGATAGAGAGTAAGATTTCACCTTATATGTTGTGGATGTAGAGCCAGCCTGATTAAGACAACCACACTCTAAAAACCCTGCAAAACCCACTCTTATCCATTCTAAAATAACACTGGCATCAAATGCTGTTAAATACATACAGAATGTATTTTCAGAAATGGCAATGCTTACCAAGAAAAGTTGAATAAAGAGCCTAAACTGAAAGGAGAAAAGATAGTGACAATTCACATTATTGCTTAAAGGTAGGAGAAAAGAAAACGGAATACGAATATAGAAAGAGAAAACTAAAGATTGAATATATAGATAATGTTATTGAACTCGAATTTGTGAAACATGTTCACCCCCTCACATGGTAAATTTCAAAGAAAATATCCTTATCTGCTCTATTCCTTTTAAAGCCGCAATTAGCCAGCATTACAGGATAAACTAAAACTGAGTGCCCAGTGATACAATTGAAAAGAAAAAAAGAAAAATTGTCTTGAGGCTCCACAGCACTGTATAACCTGTGAAAAATAAAAATTGCCGACAACAAAAAGGATCTAACAGAATCTGCACAGGATGATTCTGCAAAATAATCAGTCAGAGATATATAAGTATATAAATCCTTAAATAAAATTGTGGGTTGGATATTCATGCTCATATCCATTATAGTCATAGTACAGCCTCTCCCCCTTAGCAATATCACGAGTAGCGACCAAAAACACTCGGCATTCACCATTAACACTGTATCTCACGCATTTAAGATTCTGCTTCTTCCTACCCTCCCTGCAGAAAATTGGATACGTTTCAAGAACAGCGTGTTTAATTATTATCAATCTAAGCCACTGTTTGGTTCATGGATTAAGTGCGAGAAAAGAAAAGAAAACATGGAGGAAAACTCTTTTCTTTGTTTGGTTTATAAGTAAGCATTGAGTATAATGTGAAGGAAAAGAAATTAGGGTGAAAACTGAAAACAAAATTAATTTTTGAATTGTGTGTCACTTCTCTTCCTCTTTTATTGAGTTCCTTTTATTGTTTAAAATATTTGACCTTCTGATGTTATTTAAACATGGAGAAAAGCACTAGGGAAAACAAACTGATGTCCTTATCAAGTTCTTTTCGTCTTCCATTTCCTTCTCTAGATCCGCAAACAAAACGGAACCTTTAAAAATATCTTGACATAAACATAGAGACTTATACTTCGAGTGTCACAGAAGGTCAAGTTTGGTTGTTAGAATATCGAAAAGAAAATGAATCCCATTGAATGGTTACAGACACAGGGAAGAAAAGAGAAGGAGAAGGGTCAAAAACACTTCGCCACCCTCTCTTTTCCCGAAAATTAAAAATTCCATCTCAAGCCATCTATTTTAAATTGCATCACTTAAGGCCGTGATATTTACATTGGTTTCAATTGAGGATAATCGAATTCAAGTGGGGACAATTATTTAAGGCCTCTAATTGTCTTATCTGTTAACAATCATCCTCAATTGAAATCGACTAAATATCAAGGTCCTTAAGTGATGCAATTATTAATATAGGGCCAAAAATGAAACTTCAAAAAATCTAGGGAGTACCAAAGTGTAGATGAAAGAGAATAAGTTGAGTCGGACGAGGGAAAACATGAGACTGGGTACACGGGCTTACGGGCTATGATTGTTGATGCCATTTATAAAGCGAGCAATGTTTCCACGTTTATCGGGGCAGATAAGAAGACTGTTAGATGGGTTTGTTGCTAAAAGAAGGGTCATCAAACTATCACAATCATCATGTTCCCGGTTCTTAATGTAATCCACATCGCCCGTGTATTCTGTGATAAATGACATGTCCTTTATATGGCCATCAGCCTCCACCGTATAACTGCATCAGAAACAGAAACAGAAACTTTATCCTAGTTAGTATGCATTTTCCATATAAATTTTCTCCAAATCAAGATTAATGTTTGGTTCAAGAATTTAGTGAGGGAAGGGAAAACAAAACATTGGCAAAAACACTTTCCGCTGTCTCGTTAGTACAAAAACAGCAAGAAAATTAGGAAGGCAAAGAAATTTGGATATGGTAAAATAAGAAATTTTGAATTTTGTGAGTCACTTTCCCTCCTCTTTTTGGAGTTACTACTGTATTTTGATAATTTTAATTAATAATGTAATTTAAGCATAGATGAAAACACTAGGGTCTATTTGATAAGATTGAAAATTAAGTGCTGAATTTTAAGTACTGAAAATTTTAAGCGATTGAGTTTGCAATACTAAAAACAGTGTTTCAAGTACTAAATAGATTGCATTCATTGATTATTTTAAGTAGAATTTTTTCACTTAAAGTATTTAATGCGTTTTTGGCTGCTTTTTCAATTAAGTGGTATATTATGAAACGCACTGAAAAAAATAAGTGCTGCAAAATTTTCATTTTCAGCACTTAATTTGGTTATCAAACACACCTTAAGGCTTTGTTTGGTTTGCAGATTTATTAAGGCTCTGTTTGGTTTGTGGGTTTAAGGAAGGAAAAGAAAAGGGAAAGGAAAACAAGGAGGAGAATTAATTCCCTCGTGTTTTCCCTTGTGTTTTCCTTCATGCTTAAATAACATTAACAATAAAAAATTTCTAAGGTAAGAAAAAAGGATGGGAAATGACTCAAAACATTCAAAATGTTTAATTTAGTTCTCAACTTCTCTTTTCTTTCCTATTTTTCTAATCGTTGACCTTATTTACCAAACAAAGCCCATGGAAAAGAAAGGGAAAGGAAAACAAGAAGGAAAACTAGTTCCCTAGCATTTTTTTCCTTGTGCTTTCCTCAATGCTTAAAACTTAAAAAAAAAAAAAAAAAAATTAAAATAAATAATAAAAATAATAATAATAATTGTAACTTAAGAAAAAAGGGGGAAAGTGACTAGAAACTTCGATTTGTTTAACTTATTTCTCACTTTTCCTTTCCTTTCTATTTTCTTCACTATTTTCCTTGGGTTGTATTTGTTTCTTGGATTAAGCGAGGGAAAAGAAAAGAAAACATAAAGGGAAAACTTTTCCATGGTTTGGTTAATAAGGATAACAATGAGGAAAATAGAAAAGAAAAGAGAATAAGTTGAGAAATAAATTAAACATTTTGAATGTTGTGAGTCATTTCCGTTCCTTGTTCGTATATTACAATTATATTTTTGAATTTTTTTTAATGTTATTTAAGCAGGATGGAAAACACAAGGGTACTAGTTTTCCTTCTTGATTTCTTTTCCCTTTTCTTTTCCTTCTAAATCCACAAACCAAACAAAGCCTTAGTAATCAAACAAAGGCAAATGTTTTCCTTAATGTTTTCCTTAGTGTTTTCCTTCCTTTTCCCTCACTAAATTCATTAACAACATAGAGCCTAGGCAAATTGGTTTGCTTATTGTTTTCCTTTCCTTTTCCTTCTATAAATCTGCAAACCAAACCGAGCCTGAAAAGTTCATAAAAAACAATACCCTTCACATGAATCGAATACGACTAAGAGAGGAGGGCATTCGCCTCGTTTATACATGGCTCTACACTGCTCCAAGGTTTCGGTATCCTCTTTGGAGAGAATCTGATAAAGAACGATATAAATAAAGATCAGGCAGTCATGGTGAGAAGATATACAGATCAACACCTCCACTTTAGATCAAGGAATTCTTTTCGGTAAATCATAATTTTCAACCTTGAACTACAAATTTTCAATTAGGTCCCTTAACTTTTAGGCCAATTGCAGTGTCAACCTTTCGTCAGTTTTCATTTGAAAAAGTTAAGGAAACTTGTCACATGGTGCAATGTCAAACCTTTCCATGTGATGTGTTACTTTTCCAAATGAATGCTGAAAAAATGTTAGACATTGCAATTGGCTTATAAGCATTGTTGTCAAATCATGAAGCGAATCATGACATGGTTTGCCAAAATTATGAATCTTGAATAATCACTTTCACTCTGTTCCAAACACACATGTGCAGTACTTCAAATGAATAAGAATAAAATAGTAATTCAACACAAGTTTCATGTATATCAAGCCTCAAAATGTTGAAAGTTTTCCATTTAAATCTTAAAAGTTCAAAGTTCAAAATTATGAACCATGAATAATACGGATTCGTGAATCATATCGGGTGTACGAAACTGGAATCGACTCGCATGAATATATACTCGGTGAATCGATTGAACTAACAACCATGCTTATAAGTAAAGAAGTCAAATTGCTACAAAGATGAAATACGCATATAGTTTAATAGTTGCATGTTGCACTTTATCCATTTTTTTTTTTAATAAATATAGGTACATGAAGTTCTGTACGGAAATAAAATGAAATGAGAAGCTTGAGGTGTAACCTGCATTCCACCATCTTCAAACATGGCTTGATTGGCAGACCTAGTAGCCATGTTGGGAAAGTAAGTGAGGTCGCCACTAAATTCCATTTGCAATGCAGTCAAAGCAGAAGCAAGAGAGCCCATTTGTTCTAGCCTTCGGGCAGGGTCTTCTGTTGGAACATACGGCAACAATCTTCTTCGTTTCTTGTGCAACACCAGTGTACCAGTACGTCTACGACGTTTTCTAGCATCTAAGAAGTCAACCCAGAAGAAAAATTAAAGGTGGGAAAACTAAATCATCACCAAATGCAACTAAATAACTATTGCCTAAGGCAGTGAGGGAGAAGAATGAAAACTAACGCAGGGTTGTTTATAAACAAAATCAACGAACCGATAAACAAGACTCTCAATGCATGTTAATTCTTGAACAAGAAAACCAGAAAACAAAGGCACCAAAAGCCTTGTTGATTTCATAAAATAGCAAGAACAATTGGAAAAGGGGAAAGAAAACCTTCTTTGCAATTTTCATTCATCAAAACTCACTCATCTTGCCATATGGCTAACAACTACTTATACAATGAAAATATAGAAACCTTAACCTACCAGCAGGGGCGGAACCAGGAATTCATTCTTGGGGTGGGGGGGAGGGAGAGGGGGAGAGGAGAAGCACGGGTACTTCATTTTGGTTGCCATACGAGTATCGGGTACGACACGCGTGGGTACGTGTTGGACACTCTTCTGGCCATGTCCTAGTGCTTTTAATTAAAACTGTGACACTGGGTACGGGAGGGGTATGGCAGGGAACACAGGTACTTTTAGGAAATTGAGATTGAAACTATGACTTCTTCTTCTTCTTCTTCTATTTTTTTTTTTTTTTTTTTTTTTTTTTGCTTTTTCTTCATTTCTATTTTTTATTTATTTTAATGTTATGGACTTGTAATGCTAAAACAATATTGTTAAGTTGCCAGAATGCTTAGTTGCTATGCTATGGATGAATAATATGTAGTATTCATGTTCAATCTTCTTCTTCTTCTTTGTTTTTTGATAACTAAAATATATTTTTATTCAACATACACTAGACGTACCCGTACCCTACATTTTTGGGAATAGTTGTACCACCGTACCCTACATTTTTGGGAATAGCTGTACCACCGTACCCATGTCTATCCGTGATACAAAAGTTGGGGGGGGGGGGGGAGGGAAGTTAGCGTGTACTCAAGAGGGCGATAAGGGGGTTCAGGGGCAGCGCCCTCAAGGCAAATTTTTTATTTTATCAGAGCTATTTAAATATATTTTTTGGGTCTAATGTTTTGTAAGTAAAAGATTACAGTTTACTATGTGACATTTTTTGTTTTGAGAGTAGGGAGGTTTGTTGTTTGTAGTCATAATAGTGTGCCTATTCTTTGTCTAATGGTTTATGATAATAAGTGTTGTAATTGTATATAGGTATGAACAACCACTATGTAAAAGTTAAAATTTTGAAGGAGCTAACATGCAAATTAATATTAAAATTTTATAGATTACAAATACATAAACAAAATTGTTAGAAGAGTAATTCTACTCTTTCCAAATTTTGTATCTTAAATGTGATTTCAATACATGTGACAAAGGGTCCACCTTGTAGGACCGCTTCAACATCCTTCAATAAAAATCAGGTGGTTCCACATGTGTTAGCAACCACATTTAGCATACCATTGTTCGATTTAAAAAATTTGCCTTCAACTAGCTAAGTTGGAGGGGCCAAACCTAAAAATTCCTAAAATACCAAGGAAAGTTCAAAGTTTTGAAAAATCTTGTCTTGCTTATGTTCCGCCACTGCCTACTAGGAAAATAAAACATAATTTTCGTTTTTTGCATTGACTCCCTAATTAGAGACCTGATCAACGATGGAAACTAAGTAATAACAATAGTAAAATACTTTTAATTTATATGGTAACCTATTTAGACTTAATTTTAACCACTAGAAGCCTAAATATGGCAAACATAAGAAAATAAAACTGTATATACCTACAAAGCAAAAATTACAAATTAAATAGAAATACATCAAACTATTGAAAAGAAAGGTTAACTTTGTTCCACATAGGCCCTGGGGGTAGGCGAGGTAGAAGTCGCCTAGGGCCCGCAAATTTTGCCCCTTTTTTGGTGTTACGGAGGGCATCGAAAAAATATTGAGGGCCTAAAATAAAAAGTCATATGTATCATGTTGGTGCAATTGTATTCCAACCCACCAAATTATTGAAAAAATTATATATGCATGTAATGTGTTGAAACTAGCCCAACACTTTTATTCCTCACTTTCCAGTTTAGCCCAACACAAATTGTGTTACATCAATCCAAGCTTTACAATTTGAAATAGGCGACAAACCCTTGCTATATAATTTATTAAAAAAAAAAGGATAGTAGGAATGCATACGGAATCAAAAGGGGTTGGGGGAGAAGACAATCAATTACAATTCACTATATGCAATGAAGATTACAAGCACTAAACCTCTCGACTCCTAAAATGGCCACAAAAAAAAAATCACAGAATACAGAAAATCCTACCTGCAAATATAATAGACAGAAAAAATTTCGCCTCAGGGGTGCTCCACCTGAACCCCTGTGGGGTTACCAGCCGACCTTCGTCAAGGGCCGTCTTTAAACAGTTGCCTAGGGCCCCCAATGGCCCCCACACTATCAGGGCCCGCCCTAGTTCTCCAACAAAAACACTTTAAGGAAAACACTTTTCGTTGTTTCGTTAACAAGAAAAATAGCGAGAAAACAAAAAGGAAAATAAAATATACGAAGAAATGAATTATGAATTTTAATTTTGTGAGTCACTTCCATCCCTTTTTTCTCAAGTTACAATTCTATTTTAAAAAGCTAGTTTTTAATGTTATTTAAGCATGGAGGACAATACAAGGGAACTAGATTTACTTCTTGTATTCCTTTCATTTTTCTTATCGTCTAAATCTGCAAACCAAACAGAACCCCAAGGGCCTCTTTGGTTTATGGATTTACGGAAGGGAAAGGAAAATAAAAAGAAAAACTATTTCCCTATTGTTTTCCTCCAAGCTTAGATAAAATTAGAAACTTAAATATTTTGAAAAAAAAATTGAAAATTCAAGAAAAGAAGAAGGGGAGTAACTCACAAAATTCAAAATTTTAATTTACGACCATTGAATTTGCTATATTTCTAATTCACTCGTTGTTTTCCTTATTAACAAACAAACAAAAGTGCTTTTACTCGATGTTTTCTTTTCCTTTCACTCACAAAATTCATTAACAAAAACAGAGCCTAAATGACATCTTTTTCATAAGCAACTATACAGGATTTTAATGGCCCAAACCAACTGGCATATAAAAAAGAGGAACCAATTATTATAAATAAAGCATTTAAATATAAATAAAGCAAGTTTCAGCATTAAATATTTCTTGAACAGCCTATCCACACAAGATTAGTATAGTAAGAGCTATTACATAAAATGAACAATGAAATGACAGACAAAAGAGTATTACAATTAAGCATCCAAGAACAACGTGTTGGAACACAAATGGAGAATTACAAACACTACTCCCTGATAATAAGGCCATAGAGGGAAAGTTCTTTTCGGATAGGTATATTTCATTGAAAAAATATCAGAGTCTGCACAGGATATCAGAGACTGCACTAATTCAAAATGTCCACAAAAGAAGGGCTAATAACGCAAGAAGAAGAGGTATAAAGGAAGACCCTTTATATAAAAAGTTACAACAGTGAATTGACACCAATAATGTCAAAAAAGAAAGGTCACTAAAGTACAATCGCATGATAGAGGAGGTCACTGGATACTCCACCAACGTTACACACTTGCACACAAAACTAAAGCTTCTAGCAATCAGGGAATTTCCACGATTGCACCAATCACGTGATTCGCTCCCCAACACAGCTCCCAAATGGGGCCTAACCAGGAATTATAACACCTTAGTGATCAATGGATCTAATTCTAAGCATTTAATCCACATTGGTATCATTACAAAGTAACCAGGCATTTCAAGGAGGCACAATCTCAAAAATCTTTAGCAAGGAAAGCAAAAGCCATCTCAACTCTCACTTGATCACAAAGAATGCGCAACATTCCTAAGAACTATTCTTACAATTCAACTAATTCTTCACCTCCTTATACGGTACAAGTCCTCAAGAAAAATAAATAAAGTAAATGCCTCATGTTTCAATTTGTAGAAACCAATTCATTAAGAATGGGACGGTCTATAATTACAAGACTAGCAAAAGAGTCCAGTTAGATAATTCAATGAGAAAAGCATATATAACAATATATATTGGTCAGTAAGAATAAGTTCTACTACAAAATCACCACTTACTCCAAAAGATTAGGTCGGTTGAGAATGGGCCCAACAATGTATATCACGCTTCAACATACTAGTTAAAACTCCTCCCTAGGCGTGAAACCCAACTTCGTGCAAAATAAAAAAATAAAATAAAAAAAAAAACAACTTGCTTACGATAAAGAAAAATAAAGAATGTAAACAATCCTATTTTGAATAGTCCAATAAGAGGTTCAGAATGATGCTCAATTGATAATTATGAATTCTATAGAAGCTAAAATAGGATGTCTAAATCAAGTAGCACAAAAGGATTTAGAAAAGAAAGCACATAAATTGAGGGTAATGATGTGATCGAAAAACCTTATGCTTCAACAGCCAGTTTAAATGGAAAGAAATAATTAAGAATCTAATGGTTTTATCTTAAGACTATGACAAACACTTCATACTATGTAAAACAACAAACAAATATGATAAGGAAAAAGGAAAGCCATGTGTATTGAATGGGTCATCCACAATGTTGGAGGGTTGGAATCGAATGACAGCCTATAGAGACAAAGAAGGTTAATACAAGTAGAGATATCATGACTGTGTCAGAATAGAAGATAAGCTTCATAAAATGCTTAAAAGCCAGATCTTATGTCCCAAGTACTAAGTTAAATCCTATGTTCTATGTACTCATATACGAGTGTTGAGTGTGGGTACATTTCCAAATTTATGAATCTAAGGACACTAGGACACAGCAATAATATATATGTCTTATATTTCTAAGAGAAAATAGTGTTTTTATGTAATAATAAGAATAACATAAACTTTGTAGCAAAAGCAAAATAATTAGATACAAAAATATATTATTATGGAAGTAACTAACTTGCTTCTTGGTGAGGATCCAACCAGAAATGTCGGGCACTTTCCCTACATCATTTTCCAAGTGTCGAGTGTCCAACTTGGGTACTTCAATCAATTAAGAAGATTTCAAGTAACATAGGTTGGATATACTCGACCAATTTTGATTTATGGTGCAGAATGATGGGGGAAACCAACAGTAAGTACTAGCATTGGAAGCTTTTGCTAAGTCTATAATGAGAGGGGGGTGTCACATGGGTGTCAATACGAAGAAAGAAATTTCACTAGGAGATTGAGCATAAGCTGACCTTAACGACACCCTAATCTGGCATGAATGTAACGTATATTGTCCAAGCATCTGTATAGAGGTAGCTGTATGCTGATATGATGTATGTTGCATATGGATTGGACACAATAGATAATCAAATGAATTTTAAACACTACATAGTTGACTTGATGAGGTTTAAGGGTAATTAACGAAGCTATGACAAAACATAATCAGACATTCAGTTGAAGGTGTTAGTTAAGCCAAAATAGAAGTCTTAAGAAGTTGTTATAACATAACTTCTGGAAAAAGGTTTAAATTGGAAATAGATTCCTTTTAGAATGGAGAGAGAAGAAAAACATTGCATTATACAGTTTTTGGAAACCTGGAAGTTTGAGAACTAGATGCTATAACTGCAACTTCATGAGTTCCAAAGCATATTTCTTGGAATATGTATTTATTTAGGTAATGGAAAATTCAGCACAAACACAAGACACAAAACCAATATACGAGCAAAACAAGCCTGAAAAAGGCAACGCAAAGGCTCTGCAATGCAACATACGGGATATGCTAATATGAAAAGGTGTAGGCATAACAAATAAATAGCATACCAAATTACACATTTACAAATTTGGCTGTTATACAGGCACATACGCGCCTGCATGTATGTGTACTAATACCAATACTTCCGTTTCACTAATTTTGCACCATATCCTTTTTGTATGTGCATATCGTATCCATACATACATATATCAACATAACTAATCATTGCGTGCTTGACTTGTTTTGTTACGTAAGACGTCAAAGCCTGCTTTAAAAATTAAATCAGATTTGAGTGCATATGTCAACTTTCTAGGCAATGAGACCAAGAAATCCAACTTTGCAAAACTGCATGAAGTTCAAACTCTTATACTCAAAAGTTATAATTGTGACAATAAATTTCGATCATACTGTTTTTTCTGTATTTGCTCTGTCACAAACTTATGAAATATTGATAATTTTGCAACTTATGAAATATTGATAATATCGCTTGATCACCAACTTGATTTAACTACTGATGTTGCAGCTACAGTACATTACCGTGAAACTTTAGTACTTTCTCCCTTTATGGTCCGATTTTGCTAAATTCAACAATGTATTACTTATTTTTGTTTGAAAATTCAAGCAAGTCAATAAAAATTGTTCGGTGTCTTCAGATTACTGATGATGAACTCTGCCTATGCTCTTTCCATTATTGTGGTCCAATCATATTTATTATTTTTAGGGTTAATTACAGAACCACCCCCTGTGGTTAGGCCTTTTATCAGTTACCACCCTGTACTTTATATTGTATCACTAATATCCCCTGTGGGACTAAAGTGAAAGAGTCACTTTTTCCATTAAAGTTAACGGAAAATGGGTAAAAGTACGAAATTACCCCTATTACCTGCTAATGAGAACACCCTTATATGATTAAATGTTTATTTAGGCATATGTGGTACATTATTATATTGTTTTGATATTATATTTGTTGCTAGAGACCATTCTGTGGTCACTTTGAGGTACCTACGTGAAAGCGAATTTATTTAATTTTTTATTTTTATTTTTGAGTTGCCGCCGTGTGACCAAAAGGTCACGGGTTCGAGTCGTGGAAACAGCCTCTTGCAAATAAGCAGGGTAAGGCTGCGTACATTTGACCCAATGTGGTCCGACCCTTCCCCGGACCCTGCACTGCGGGAGCTTCGTGCACCGGGCTGCCCTTTTTTATTTTTGATCTACCATTGGACACACACACACACACACACATCTCACACAGTCTTGGTGATATATAATTTTTTTTATCTACCCTTGAACACACACAATCTTGGTGATATATTAGCTCTTTTATTTATTTTTTGATCTACCCTTGGCCACACACAGTGAAACCCAGTGTAGTGATGATGTACTAAGATCTTTAAAAAAAAAAAATTTAAAATTATCACCAAAATTCAGTGTGTGTCAAATTCGCTGTCATAAAGGTACCCCAAAGCGACCACAGAATGGTCTCTAGCAACAAATATAATTAGCATGTAATAGGGGTAATTTTGTACTTTTACCCATTTTCCGTTAACTTTGACGGAAAAAAGTGACTAATTCACTTTAGCCCAGACCACAGGGGGTATTTGTGATCAAATTTAAAGTACGTGGGGATAACTGATAAAAGGCATAACCACGGGGGGTGTTTTTGTAATTAACCCTTATTTATCATTATTAGCCCTTCCATGGGAGTCTTCCTTCCTTTTGCTTGGTTAAATGAGATGAAAGTGAGGAAGAAAAGAAGGGAATATTATATAGAATACTATTATGCCCTTGCATGGAAGAAATATCATTCTCTTTGAAAGGCAGAAAAGTGAAAAGTGGAGGGAAGCTTTTTCTCTCTCCTAATCTGACCACTTTTGGTCAGATTGAAATTTGTGGGTACGGAGGGAAGAGTCATACCTCCCCTCTTCCCTCTCTGATCTCTTCCATCCTACCAAACAAGTGATTCTACCCTCTTCCCTCCACCACTCTCCTTCCTTTCCCTCTTCCTCATACCAAACATACTGTAAAACTTCACAAACCTGAAACAACCTGACTTAACAAAAAATTAAATTTAGGGGAATTCCAAAAATTCAGCTAGTTTGATTTGTTAAATTTAATCGACTAAAATATAAAACATGTACTTGTTACGAAAAAGAAAAAATCAACAAAGATGCATGCAACTTGGGTTACTCAAGCAGGACTGTAGATTGAACACCACAGACAAAGTTGAATTCCAGTGGCATCAAAAATAGTAATACTAGGCCTCGTTTAGTAGGACGGATAAAACTGTCAGATAGGACATGATAAGGCAGGATCAGATAGGGGATAGTAATCCTGTCAGATAAGTTGATTTGGGGTCATGTGTTTGGAAAGCGCTGGATAAATGTGTGGATAAGCTGTTATATTCTAATCATGTGTTTGGTCGTGCCCGGATATAAGTTCCGGATAATAACTAAATTATTGCTTTTTAACACCTAAAAAAAAAAACGGATCTGAAAAAAAATAAAAGAATACAAGATCTTGGGGGAAAAAAAAGGGATCCAAAAACGAATATATATATATATATATAAAGGGTGATGCTAATGCCAAAACATAAAGTGTAACTGTCGCTAAAACTTTTAGTGACACTTTCTGCTTTGGCATTAGCACTTTCTGCTTTGGCATTAGCACTAACCTAAATAAAACATATCTGAAAATGAAAAAAAAATTTAAAAATAAAAAATAAAAGAATAAATAAATTAAAAGAGCAGATCTGAAAATGAAAAAATAAATTAGTTAATTAATTAATACATAAATAAATAAATAAAATTCTGAAAATGGAAAAAAAAAAGTTTTTTTTATCCAACAAGTTATCACAAACTTCTAATCCCGCCGAATACAGGGGCTAGAATTATCCCACACTCTTCATGGGATAAAAACCTAGTTCACTACTATTTTATCATATCCAATTGCGCCACCAAATGCCAAATACGATAAAAGTTATCATATCCTGCCTCTTACCACCAAACGCGGTAGAGTATAACTATAAGAAGTTTGCTAATTTCAATTTTAACTTAATGAGAATATGCGTGGTTAAAACTGTGATAATTGTCTTACAAATAGCAAATTATGAAATAATAAAATGTTTTGAGTAAATGAAACAAGATTGTATGGCCTCAACATAAAGAAAATGACAGGCCTGGTCAAATATATGGGAAATGAACAACATACCATTTCCACTAATTGGTTTATTTGAATAAAATCGAAATGAAGTAAATTATTAGACAGGCAGTAAAAACTGTGGTCTCAAAACTGATCTAAAGAGGGTCATAAAAATGCAATTCACCCAAATGTGCCAAATTAAGTTCTTTTCTTTCCTACTCTAATAAAAAAAGTTCTTTTCTTTCCTTTATCTCAACTTCTTATATATAACCGGACTGATTAAAATTCAAATTTTCTCTGCTCTTCTCTTCTTTACCTCGGTACTTCTTTTGAATCAAGAACCTAAGATATAGTTTTCTGGTTAAGGAAATAGAAGAACAAAAGCAAAAAACAATATGACAGAAGTGGTGGGTATGCTTGGGCAGTAAGTTCTCACAAACAACAAAAACTTTAGGAGCACGACTCTTTGAACCACTTCTAAAATTGTAATAAAAAGAATGGGCATTCTGGTGTTTCAGGTATACGATACTTTTTAACTCAATTAAAGGAAACCAGAAAAAAATAATAATAATAATAATAAATACAAATAAATAAATTGGTTATTGTATCTGTTTTTTCCACTATGAGAACAAAAGACCAAACAGGCCTGGCAGGTTCACAACATGTCTTATGTTTCCGAAAAGTAAATAAATAGATCCTTCATGAAATGGTTCCAAGAAATGGAAAGAAAAAATGTGTTAAATAATTTTAAGCAACAAATTTTTGATCAATTTTGTTCACAGCCCAGGAAATAAATCAAGAGAAATAGCTGCTTATTTCAAGGAAGCCAAAAACCAACTAGCAGTTAGAAAAGATACAGAAGATGGAAAAAGCCAATGAATATAATACACTATTAAAGCAAGGAATACAAAGGAAACTGATTGCAATAACAAATAAGTAAATGATCGCAGCAAAATCATGAATATTGTAAATGTAAATTCCATCACCAAAATGTTAGATAGACCCTCTCCTTTGGGAGAAATTCACTCTCTATTTGTCATTGTATATATCATGGCTCCAACAAACTAAAATGTGCTACATGTGAGACTTAACTATAGTTTCCACGAATCACATTATTTCCTTTTCTCCGTACAAGAAACAGTACATATCATTTAGAGAAGAAGAGAAAAAGAAAAATGAGGCATCCTTACGGAAAAAAAAAAAAAGAGAGAGAGAACAGAACTATAATCTAAAATATAAGTACTAGGTTACCTACAAACACTTCCTTGAACTGACTCTAAGGGGTAAGAGTGATAGGTCCTCTCATAGCTAATCTGCTAAAGTAACTACAATGTGGATTTTCTAGCCTAAACATCTCTTCTAAAGAACCAACTAAATCCTAATCTGTCTGATGGTATGATATACATAAACATGTAATAAAATAAGTAAACCTACATTGTCAACCTTAGAAGACCCTTCAAAAAGAAACAAGAAAAGATCAACTATGATAGCAAAAATCCAATGGCACTTCAAAAGAAGCAAAAAATCGTATTGCTGGACTAGGGAATACTAAAAGAATAACCAAGGTCCATAGGAGAAAATAAAGTGGGACTCCAGAAAACTCCTAGGCACAAAGAAGAGCAAAGAGAAGAAAAGAAGCATGCCAAAAACAACTTCCAATCTATGAAGCAAGGACACGGGCACACCAACACGAATACGACACGACCTGGATACATTGACACGACAAAATATTAGAAAATTTGCACTTCTACACTGCAAGAAAAGTGTCCGTGAAGTGTCGTGTCCGTGTGTTGGACACGACTTGTTACTTTCTTGGAAGTGTCAGTGCTTCCTAGCTTCCAATCTTTTAATTTTACGTGCTTCTTGAAAATATGTTTTCATTCCCTGAACATAGACTAAAGAATATAAATTGGAGACCACTACCCATAGTGATTTGCCTCTATCTCCATCATAGAAGAGGTGAAGTCTCTAAAGGAGAATAGTTATCAGAAACGAACCGGACACTAACTCGACAATGCAACCTCTTTGTGGTTCATCGGCTTAACCATTGGGCAAACCGATTAAACCTCTTAATGATTCTCAACCCTACTTGTGATAATTTTTTTTAAACAATATGAATATATGACTTTTTATTGTATAGAAAAATCACATTTAAACAGCGTTCAACAAATTCGTGGTGATTTCATGGTAGTAGGTATTTGTGTCACGATAATTAACAAGTTTCATGGTATTTTAAAGATGTAAACTTTGCATAAATATTTGGATAAGTAACATAACTTAACTGGTTCTTGAAGGTTCAATAGAAATTTATCTAGTTTAATCTGTTTCATCGGTTATTACTGGCTCAATTGCACAAGCGGTCCAATTAATGAACCACACAGAATGTTGGTTCAACAGGTCAAACGGGATGGTTCGGTCTGATATTGACAACTATGTGAAGAATAACCTAAAAACTAGAGAAGAATTTATAAGAAAGACAAGTTAAAGAGAAGTCTTCGCCATAGAGAGAGATAGCATGTCCAAGGAATGAACACAAGGCCAAGGAATGAATCAGTAGTACATTTTTAAGTATATTGGTTGGAGAAAATGAAAATTTTGGGGCTCAAGCCTCCTAGTTTGAGCAAATTCTTGAGATGGTTATCTTTTGCTTGAAACTGATCGGGAAAGGCATACCATTGGCGGAACTTTAGGGCCTTTTTTGCATAGCTTAAAATTGGTTTTTGTCCAATGGCTTATATGAGAATCGTGATCTTGTTGGTTTGGCAAAGAACCAACTTTAAGATAGATATTAGACTGAGCAAGAAATCCTGTCCAAGAAATGATTCACCAAACACTCGAATTTGTAGGACCGGTTCTTTGGTTTCCCAAAAAGCCCCATAGCAATTTGTTGATCCGTGTTAGCTAAGTGGAAAGAAAGGTATGATCGTATTGGCAGAACAAATTTTACTGGGGGCAAGAGAACAATTAGAAATCACTGCAAGAAAGCAGTAAGGATGAGGTCATAGGTCTTTCAATAATTTAAACTAGTCGATAACCCATGCTATGCACGGGCTGTATTGTAGTTTGCTAAGAAAAAAAATGTTATCAAAAAAAAATTTGCATCATTTTAGCTTAGTAACTGGGGATATCTTTTGGATACATTCCATAAATTCAGGAAAAATTGAGAATTAATTTAAGTTTATCATTCATTTTAATAATAGAAACAATAAAAAAATCAATAAAATATTAAATTAAAAAATGAGGAGGTACAAAAGATTTCATTATTAGGGATATACAAACAAACCTGTTATCTGTTATAAAACAAATAATAGAAAATAGGGGTAAAAAAGAAAAAGAAAAGCTGAGAAAATGCCACGCAGGGAATTCTGAAACGGAATTTTTACTTGAGCCACTGCATAAAGCTTTTGGTTATCTCAACTTCTAGGCTTTTATAGCCATGTTCTTTTTTTCTTTCTTTTTTTTTTTCTTTTTTTTTTTTTTGTGTGTGTGTGTGTGTGTGTGTGTGGGGGGGGGGGGGGGGGGGGGGAGGGGTTTGGTTGAAGAAAAACAATTGAGAAATATTTTCGTTTCTCCACTTTTAGGCTTTTTATGGCTATATATTGCTTTCTTAAACATTGCAAAATAAAATAAAGTCTTGAGTGATTTCCACAACTCGTCACATGGTGCATTGCGGCATGAGTTTTAGGTTTGCTATTTAGATATATCTAATAGATTGTGGAATGAGTTTTAACTGCTCTTTAGTTTATGTTCAAAGATCATTGATTGCTTCCCTAAACCAAAAAAAAAAAAAAAAAACAATTATTGATTGCTCTCATAACTGACTAAAAATAAAAGTTGCTCCAAAAATTCAAATGAGGGATATAGTCCATCTTTAAAACTCCAATACATTTTGAGAAAAATAAATAATTAATGTACTTTGGAGTTACACCTAACTTTTTAATGACAATATTCAATGTGCCCCATGTATGTAAATAGAGATTGAAAGTATATTAAAGAAAGAAAAAGGAAACATGAAGAAAATTCCACTTGGCAAGCTAAGAAAATGCTAAAAAAAAGAAGAAAAATGGAGAAAATTACACTTGGCAAGCTAAGGAAAGACTTTTAGCCTCGGCTTTTAGATATATATAATAGATTTCTGAAATCCTGGAACCCCTAGAAAGGAGTCTTGAAATGGATGGCCAAAGATGCAAAGAGAACCTCTTTTGCTCAGATCTCAATAAATGGACGTGATACATTTCTTTAATTGGGAGATCCACCACTAATCTTCCGAAAACAAACCTCTTAGCTATGCCAACTATGCATACAATCCTAGGAAACTTTCTAAATCAAATAATACCACCCATAGGTTGCAATGAATCCAATTCCTTGGGAAAATAAATGAAAATAGATTGTGAACAACCTTATGTTAAATGCAATCCTTATGGATCTAGATCTCTTCTTGCCATATTTCCAAATTTATCAATCGTGCTATAAAGATTTTTAGAAGCACTCCCCTACAAGAGTACCTACCTCAAATTTTTTCTTAAGTGAAATAGAGTTGCATTGAAATAGATTACGATATAGAAGAGCATAAAGAGAAAACGAATCATGAAGAAACACCAAGCTTACCCAAGATATACACAATCTCACAAATATCCTCTAGTCGGCCGTAAAGTAGATCCTCTTTAAGCTAAAACATCAGGATACTCATGTTTCGAGATCAGAAGCCAACTGAGCTCCTCTCTCTCTCTCTCTCTCTCTCTCTCTCTCTCTCTCTCTCTCTCCATGTAGGGAGCACACATTTCGTAGGTCTCTAGCCAGCACTAGTTGCTCCTTAAATTAGGTAACTATCTGCGTTGTACCAAAAAGTCTAAATAAATGAAGTGCTTGTATCAGACACACGAGATATCAACTGATAGTGATTCTTGTAAGTGTTCCTCTTAAGTTCAGTTTCCTTATCCACACAATAATTTTTTGTCATAAACATTCAAACACACATTAGCGCGGATACAAAAGCATATTGATGTCTTTGTAAGACATTGACTTCAAATTTAAAACACTCCACAAGTCAATCCTGCTGCGAGACATCTTTTCACATTCTAGTCATCTCCTAAAAGTAATCACAATGTAATTCAAAATCTCTTATTTTGAGGGGGGGAAAAGGCCCATTTCTGGAAGAAAACATCATATATTGCTGGTGATGAATAAATAATGTAGATAAAATAACAATTATCAATCTTTTTCAAGTTTCATTTTTCAATAATTCAGATGTTAAAGATCATTGGTCCAAGACATCCACACACACACGCACACAACAAAAAAAAATAAAAAATAAATAAAAATAAAATAACCTTACAATTATCCATTAAAACAAAAACAGAGAAAAATCATTGACAATTACATGCAGTGATCAGTAGACTGATTGTGAATATGATGAGCAAAAAAACATAAATTACCTTGAGAATCGGTACATTTCTCAGATACACCACTACATTTTTGAATCCGAAAAAAATCTATAATCTTAGTCTGCGGAAAACCTGAACAAACAAAACCCACATTGCATCACACATTGCCCTATACAGACATGCAATCACAAGAAATGCATATATGTATAGATATGTGTAAAAACAGAAACAGAGAAAACAAAAAAGGCAACGAAATTCATACTTTTAACAGGTCGATTGTGGGAGCAGCTAGGGCAATACCACGATCCAATGGGGACACGAACGACGATTGGTCTCACACAGAGCATGTGATAGCCTCTATCGCACTTATCGCAGAGTAGAAGCTCTTCGTCTCGCTCTCCGGAGCCGCATTGCTCGCAGGTGGTGCGGCTATAATCCAAATCATCCGACTCGATTATCACGGCGGCGTGCTTGGCCGCCTTCATTATATCGACCATCGACCTGTACTTCCTCGGCGGCGGCGATGGGCGGCGTGGCGCCTCCGTCCGGCGTAGGGGAAACAGCTTCTGAGCCGGCCGCGCCGCCGAGGAGCTGGACGGAGCCATGGGCGTCGATGGCAAAATGGGAATAAGATAAATTGTCCGGGGACTAATTTGGAATTTATTGAATTTTTGTTTTTTACAGTGTTGTTTCGTCTCTGTATTTGCACTCGCAGAAATTGCAAGATGAGAAAATAGACATTGGAGAGAGAGAGAGAGAGAGAGAGAGAGAGAGTGTGTGTGAAATGGGTCGCTGGGGGAAGACAGGGGGCGGGTTTCTGCGTTACGCACTTGGGCCGAGGTGGCGAGAGCTCATTCGTTGGGCTAAAGTACGCTTACTGTTGCACACGGAATGCGATGTGCGCACCTCCCAAAATAAGGTAATGTACTAATCTTGCTTCGACTTTTTTTTTTTAATACTAATTTTGTTGCTTCGACTTTTAGTCGTTCATGATTTGAAAGACACGAATGACCCTCACAGACTAGAGTTTTGGGTGGGCTTTTTTGAAATTTTACTTTAATGAAATTTTTAATTTGATTAATTACAGACACACCCTATACTTAGTCTATTTTTCTTTAGGGTTAATTATACTTACACTCCCTGTACTTTGGGTCATTTTCACTTTGACCCCCTGTAGTTCAAAACGTTACACTAACACCCCTTATACTTTAATGTAAAGTGTCACCGTTAGGAATTCCGTTAAAGTTAACGGAAAAAGTGACACTTACACCCCCTGTACCTGTAAAAGACCAAAATGCCCTAAATTTTCTCCTTCTTCAGCACAGGAATTCTCCAGTAAGGCCCCAAGCAATGAAATCAAAATCAAAACCCAATCAGGCCACCACCAGAAAAGAAGAAGAAAGAGAGGTCATTGACTTCGGCCATCACCACCAGCGACCATTTCTAACCTCCTTCAAATCTATGAACATGCGAGAGGTAGAGAAGAGGGTTTGAGAGATTGAGATAGAGAGAGAAGCTAAATTCTGGGACTGATTTTTGTGCAGAATGTATAGAGGGTGTTCTTGATTTTGGTATGTATGTTGGGTTGATCAAATTTTTTTTTGGGCTGATCAAAATTTTCAAGTTGTTTGATGTTTTGGTATGTTTTGGGTTGTATTTAAAAATTCGATCAACCCAAAAAAAATTGATCAACCCACAATGCATACCAAAATCAAGAACGCCCTCTATACATTCTGCACAAAAACAAGTCCCAGAATTTAGCTTCTCTCTCTATCTCAAACTCTCAAACCCTTTCTCTACCTCTCGCATGTTCACAGATTTGAAGGTGGTTAGAAATGGACGCTGGTGGTGATGGCCGAAGTCAACGACCTCTCTTTCTTCTTCTTTTCTGGTGGTGGCCTGATTGGTTTTGATTTGGGTTTTGATTTTTGTTTTTAGTTTTGATTTCATTACTTGGGGCCTTGTTGGAGAATTCATGTGCTGAAGAAGGAGAAATTTTAGGGCATTTTGGTCTTTTATAAGTATAGGGGGTGTAAGTGTCACTTTTTCCGTTAACTTTAACGGAATTCCTGACGGTGACACTTTACATTAAAGTATAGGGGGTGTTAGTGTCACGTTTTGAACTACAGGGGGTCAAAGTGAAAATGACCCAAAGTACAGGGGGTGTAAGTGTAATTAACCCTTTCCTTTATCCCATGAACTTTAAATCGTGTCATTAGTACCTATGTACTTTGGACTACAGTAAAATAGTTAGTATTTCCGTTCAAATTAACGGACATAGGTCATGTTTGACAACAACTTTTGAAGTTTATCAACATGGCCGGACCAAAGGGGAACAAAAAGGGCAACCGGGCCACCAAAGTTCATAAAATTTTAAGGACCCTCATGAAATTTTCATAATTATATTTTTATCTTGAGATTTTTTAGTGTTTTAGATTTAGGCTTCTCCCAAGGCCCAATTTAGTATCATCAACTATATATATATATATATATATATTAATATACATGTAGATAAAACTCAAAAGCAAAGGCTCGTAGAATTTTAAAAATTACACTTTTAGTGTAAAATTTTTTTGAGTTTTAGAAATAGGCCACTCTAGAATTTTGAAAGACACCATACAATGTTTAAGTTTCACAAATAGACTCATATTATTAGCTAGTAAACCAAAAAACAAGGTTAATTATGGATAAGTAAATCCTAAAAAAATTTGATATATTATGTATAAATAGACCCCGAAAAAATTACCTCAGTGGGCGCTGCCCCCGAACCCCCATAATCGTATAAGGGCCTGCTTTTTAGTAGTTCGTCCCGGGACTCTAAATACTCGGGACCGACCCTATTTATCAATAATTATGAACTCCAAAAGCTAAAATAAATTATTTTGTGAAATAACTTCTGTAATTGCAATGGGTTAAAAGCTAGCTTGGACAACTTATACAAATCACAATTTTTATGATTTTATATCGTATTAGAAAAAGAAGCTACCAAACGATCCACAAGGGGTATTAGTGACTAATTTGAAAGTACAAGGGAGTAAATTGAAAAATGTGCTTACCATAGGGGATCAAAGTGGCAAACACTTCACTACACAAGCTCTTATTCTGTTAATTTAAACGGACTTACTAACTGTTTCTCTTTCGTCCAAAGTATAAGAATATTAGTGACACAATTTGAAGGACAGGAGCTAAAGTTAAAAATATGTATATATGTATATATATATACATATATACAAGGAGTGTATCTGTAATTAATTGTTTTTAATTTTAACAACTAATGGTTTAAAATTTTGACAATGGTATTTCTACACTATACTATAAAAGAGCCTTAGAGTAGTTTTCAATTTCAATTTTGTCCTAATTTGGAATTCTTTAAATTGTTTGCTCCTTATATGTAATTTTGCCTTTACTAATACATTGAGATGCTATGCCTTGTTTGGCAAACCAAATTTTGCCTTTATTTGTGTTTGTGTTTTTTTTTTAAAACCAAACAAGGCACTCCAAAACTAATAGGGTTTGTTTGGCAAATCCGTTGTGGCTTTGTTTGTCTTGTTTGTTTCCACTTTTTCCCAAACAAGGCACTAAACCCATGGATCAAAAGTCAACAATTTTGGCTAACTTGTTTGGCAAACCGATTTTGTGCTTTGTTTTTATTTTTTTGTTTTTGTTTTTCCCAAACAATGCTTTACACACATATATTGGATCGAAAGTCAACAATTTCGGTGCCTTGTTTGGCAAATCGATTTTGTGCTTTGATTTTTATTTTTTGTTTTGATTTTTCCCAAACAAAGCTTTACACACATATAATTTACACTTAATAAATTTAATTCTTTTTTTTTATATAAAATTATTATTTCATACAATTTCATATCTTTTCATACTCATAATAAATATATAATAATCATAATACATATTTAAGAAATACTTGGCAAAGTTAAAAGACAAAATGTAATTTACAATTACTAATATATCTAAAATCATATTTTATCATACACACATATCTATAAATTTAATTCACACACACATACGTTCGTTTACTTTTTAAATATAATTTCACATCATTTCATACTCCTCATAAATATATAATAATAGTAGATATAATAAATTTAATTCATCATCATAAATATATAATAATAATAATACATATATAAGAAATACTTTGCAAAGTGAAAAGACAAATTGTAATTTACAATTACTAATACATCTACAATCATATTTTATTAAATATGCATTCCTATAAATTTAATTCACACACACACATACACTTTTATCATATGCATAATAAATATATATGAAATACTTTGCAAACTTAAAAGATAAATTATAATTTACAATTACTTACATACTCATAATAAATATATAATAATAATAGTTTTAATAAATTTATTTTTGAAATTTATAATTTCATGCAATTTCATATCATTCCCATAAAAAGGAAAAAAAAGAAAAAAAAAATATCATGTGTTATAATGTTAAAACTAAGTTATTACTTTTAAATAACACTTTCAACTTTATTGTATGAAGTTTATATGTAATTAAGCAAAAAAGAAAAAGACAAATAACAAAAGATGATAAGGTTTTTCAAAATATCACGTGTTATGATATTAAAAATAAGTTATTACTTTTAAACAACATTACTCTCAACTTTATTGTATAAAGTTTATACGAAATTGCATTATTTTGTACATAGTTCATACAATAAATTGTGGTTGAAAATATAAGTAAATAAAGGAGAGAAATGCTAAAAACAAACAGAAGTGAAAACACTAAAGAAATATTTGAAAACGAAGAAAAAATAAAGAAAAGAAAATATATTTGCTTCCATCCAGAATTATTGAAACTTTTACGTTTACAACTTTATTTTATTAGTAGTGCATATTTAACACATTTAATATTAAATGCATCAACAATAAAAATATCTAATTAATTTTTCAATTTTAACGGACCCGTGCACTGCACGGGCTCTATCCTAGTCATAGATAAAGTTAGCTTGAAGTTTTAGAATTTTGAAGAGTATGAAATTTGAAAAAATGATTCAAAGTTCACATAGGTCCAATATCGCATAGTCAAATATGGCAATTAGTATTTTAGTGATGTAAAGTTGGGAGAATTAAAAATCAGTCAATAATTTGTTGACAATTTAAAAGTCAGTCATGTGTTTTTTAAAAATTAAAAACACATCAAGTTATGTGTAAAATGTCAAAATTGCCCTCCCTCTTTGATCTCTTCTCTCTCTTCTCACCAGCCTACCACCGCCACCTGCCGCCGCACCACCACTGACACGCAAAAAATCTTGTGCGCTCTTGTGCAATACCCAAGTGTAGGTAGACGTGCAAGTAATATCTGGTAAGACCAGGTCGATCCCACAGGGAAGATGTTGACCTATTGTTTTAGACTATCCTCAAAGAAAACAAAATAAAATAACTAAGGTTGAATGATGGTGCGGAACACGAAGTTCCACAAACAAAGATTACTAATGGAAATGATTAAAATAAACTAAACAATCGAACTTAACTAATTAAAACAGTACTTTGAATTAAAGAGTTTAAAATTAAAAAGAAAGTGTTGGGATTACACGAATCCACAGTAACCTAGCCATCTACCATGCATTTGCCTTGAAGCACAAAGGAGTACATTACCTACAGTTTTCCGTATTCCTCAAAAGATAAAGATTCTATGGCCCTTTCATGACCGAGACCATATCATCACAGTTAAATTAAAATACTCGAAAGCGGTTTAATCCAATAGTTAAGACTCGCATCCTCAATGGTGTTAGCATTGAAGATGGTTTGCAAAATGTATTGAAAGAAAATGCCTTAGGGCCTTAGTTTTAAAACTGTTTTGACAAACTGAGCATTTATTTGGGACAGAATGATAACAAGTCCTAAAACAAAAAGTCCTGGAATACTGCAAGGAACATCCTCAAGAATCCGAGAGTTCGATCGATCGACGCGCCTTCGATCGATCGAAGACCTTCATCCCTCAATCGATCGAACTGACTTCGATCGATTGACTGTCTCTGGTTCGATCGATCGAACTGACTTCGATCGATCGAACACAGCGATTATTCTGCTGCATGGCAGAGGCTGGAGATCACTGTTTCATCGTGTTCTCCCAACCTGGGACTACTCAGACATCGTCTGAAGTGTCACAGAATTAGTTTTTACGTAAGAAAACATTAATACCCTATTTGGTTGCGAGTTTTTCATTAAAAATCTAAAAACAATGGTTTTGACAATATTTAGCATGCAATACTACGATATGAGCAATTAAACTACGCTTACGAACTGCAGAATGTAAATATGTGATATATAGTTAACCTGGAATGAAGAATACTTGTATATACTTCAAGAAATCCAATCCACAATACGAATATTCAATGAAAAACCTACAAAAACCAAGCCAACTCTCTATCTCTCCTTCTAAACTCATAAAAAGTAAAAGTGGGCGTCCCTATGGACGTGTACAAAACGCATATATATAAAAAACCTAAGAAGCTAGGGTTAAAAACCCGCATCTGCTGCGCACGTAAATGTTACTGGAAATACCCCGTTCGATCGATCGAACAGATCTCGATCGATCGAACCCTTACTCTTCAAGCGCTTCAACACTCTTCAAGCGATCGAACGCTCGATCGATCGAACCTTCTTAGAGCGATCGAACTTCACATTTTAGCTTTGACTTCTTTTGTTTGCATTCCAGCATTCCATTTATTCTGATGTTCATCTGTTTAGTCCACACGGCAGTAATCTGCACAAACAACAGCTAAAACAATACAACTTATCATAGATTAATCATAGTGTATAGAAATTAGCCTTGCAATGCAAATTGCGGATAACATGGGAAGTTGTGATAAAAATTAATACAATTCTTTCCTTTAGCGCGGTTGTATTTTACAAAAACCCCCGCTTTGCACAACCCCCAACTAGCTTATTGCTAGTCCCTAGCGATAAAGCGAAAATAAAATAAACTAAAAACTCCTAAACTAATACTACCATGACTAAGAAACAAAGAAAAACTAAAAACAACCTAAACTAAGATAGAAAGAAAAATCCTAACTCACTTTCGCAGGAATCGCGGTTGCATTTAGCGAATGCAACAAGCCGTTAAACCCCTAGGTTCCCCCTAGTGGACGAGTATTGTCTCGTGAGGGTTTGCAGTGAATATACCCACAAAATTCTCAATTTTAAGCTCAAAAAGAATTAGAATAACTTGTAGAATTCACCCTTCCATTAAATTGTTAACTAAACTCCACAATAATATAATATCCTCTATCAACCCATGAAAAAGACCCACATGCTCCCCTATATCACCAAGTAAAATATAACACATGTATTACCATCATGCACCCGTGTGTGTGTGAAATTAACAACCATGCGTCCAACCTTATTAAGAGTTATATAGACTATTGTACTTTGGAAAAACTTGCAGTTTTAGCTCAATTCTCACATTGGTCACACTCAAAAAGAACGTCTCTCAGAAACTTGCTTTACAATGATCGCACATCGTACGAAAGCTTTGATAAAGATGATATTATAAATGCTAATGCTTTCATACTGGACTCTATGAAAAACGAACATTTAAGAGTGTATAGTCTCATGAATGGAATACTACTTACTAGAGGAGCGAAATACCGTGGATAACTCAACTCACACTTCCATGTTCAAATCAATTATTGAGAATCTTCAAGACTTTGACTTGCGGCTTTTATTTAGTAGGTAGGAGGGTAGTAGAGAAGAGTGTGCTTTTTTTAGTATGTGATGGAATTTCAACTTCTCTTTTTTTTATTCTTAATTCTTTTCTCCACCCAATCTCCCATTCATTTCTTATACTCTTTTTCTCTTCTCCTTCATTCATCATTCATTCATATATATATATATATATATATTTTTTTTTACAACATCCCTCAACAACTTCCTTCCATTTCACATACTTTGATGACTCATTCTCAACAAATTTTTTCAAACGGTTCAATGAGGTCAAGGTATAGATCAAGGATTTGGATTCTTGTGATTTCATTGGAAATATTTAATTGAGGTGGGATCAAGGATGAAAATAATTCAATGAATGTAGGTGAAACTATATTAGGTAAAAGAATGGGTAAACGATGGCTTGAATCATTTTCTCAACTTTCAATTTTTAGCACTTAAGTGTTCATCGAGTTTAATTGGTAAATCCTGAACGTTCTCCTCTAATAAGCAGTCAAAATTTTAAAGAAAACTGAGACTTAACAACGAATTTGCGAAGTATATGCAAGAAACGACCATTCGACAATGTATGAGAATCCCCTCAGAAATGACGATTGGCTCAATAGCTCACAAAGGGTTATTAGCTTCCACTACTTGTTCTTTTCGCACAATATTCATATTAACTCAACTTTCAGGTTTTCTACATGGCTGCCAATTAGTGCACAAAAGTGTTGGGTACATAATAGCTTTACAGATGCAATTTATTTTAGCGATACAGAAAAACGCGTGGATTTAATCCATAAGAAGATGAGAATACTATAAATGTATCATTGTCTAATCAACAAGCAAGAGAGATTATTCAAAGTTATTCTATCAATATACTTCAAAAATTTTCAAAATTTTAACAGACTGTGTTCTTATTAAATTTGAAACATATCTAAGTGCAAAACCTGATTATTACGGGTGTATACCTATCTATTGTCTCCTACCCCCAACTGAAAACAACAAAGTCCCCAGAAGTTGATTTTCAATAAATAAAAGAGATGGGTATCACCTGTATAGAGCAAATGATGATCGCAAGCAAAGCAACCTAGCATAGAAAAGTAGAACACAATCTCCAAAACAAACAGGATCAATAAATAAGAATAACACGATAAAACCATGATCCAACAAACCAAACCACTTTAATATGAACAGAATAAAATACAAACAGAGATACATAATGTCCATACAAAACCATCCAACCAAATAATACAACCAAAAACCACCAACAGATATCCAACCGACCAAAAATACATAAATACCACCTCCCCGACGAAAACTAATCGACCCCAGACGGCGTATCCTCGGCTATATCAGAAGGGATGTCGATGGGAGTAGGCGGCAATACTGTAGTAGTAGGAGCAGTAGTAGATAGTGGATCTGCAACGGTGGAAACAGGATCAGCAGCCTCAGAATCTGGGGCAGCAGCAGAAGATGGATCAGTAAGTGGTGGATCCGTAGGAGTAGCAACATGTGACGGATCAGCAGTAGGCGGAGCAGATGGGGTGGCCGTGGGATGGTGAGCAGAGTGAACAGCCTGACCAACCCCTATCTGAATCAAAATGGACTCCAGTAGAGTCTGGAGATGGTCTATCCTGCCCTCGAGTCTAATCCTGGCCTCTCTCTCCTCCAATAATAGCTCGTGAACTGTCGGGAGAGGCACAGAAGAAGAAGACTCTCCCTGGGCCTGAGTCTGCGACCGCTGTCGCAGCTCAAACTGCTGAACCGCAGCAACTGGATCATCCTCCTCATCCGAATCAAGCTCCTCCACCTCAGTAGGTGTCCCTGAAGCTCCGGCCTCCGTGTCTGTCCCACCACGCCTCTTCTTCCTCCCCCGCACCCGTGCTTTCCCTTTCCCCTTTCGCTTCCTCTTCTGAGCGTCGCAGCGGCGAGCAGCTGCCTCGCTAAATCGGCGGGGAGAAGGGCGTATATCATCCCCAGCGAGCTCGAGGAACCCGGCATCAGCCATGACCCTCTGAATAGCCCAAGCACCCTCCAGGTGCTTCCTGGACGAGATATAACGGGTGGGGTGGACCATAAAATCAATATATAGGCGTGGTATACAAACAGGCTGACCCGTCCCCACTGCATATAAGACTCGCGCATACCAAGCCGCGATCTTCTCTCGATAGGAAGTCACTAGGAGGCAGTTGCTGAGGACCAAATGAAGCGTGTGGTAGTCATCAGTGAGCAAGTGGTCCTCGATCAAAGCATCGCCATCCCAAGACGGAACGGCGCCTCCAGTGAGCTCCCTGATAATAGCGGATGGTGGGGTCACTGGTGCATCAGGCCGGTGGGGGCAAACATAATCTGGTACCTCTGGTACCCCCAACGCGGCTGAAACGGTGGCGGGACTGATGATGAACGACCGGCTCCGAAAGAAGGCATGGTAGGTGAACGGTGTATACGGGTCGCTGATCATAGTCGCGCTAGCACCGCGAATCCAAGACAGGTTGACACTCTTGGCCAACGACAGGAGGTGGAACCAATGAGGCATAGAGCGGATCCGTGTAAGGAACCATGGGCTCTCTGTCCAAATATGCTCAATCGGGCGCTCAACCATCACCATCCTCGTCTGAAAATATCGCTCAAACCATAGCCTGTCCTCGTCATTCCGGAACCCATGAGCGGGTACCGGATCTGGTATAATACGGCTGAGAGGCTTAGACTTATGGTAGCCCGTTACTGGATTCATCTGGCAGTCCTGAAAACAAGACCACACAGGATACAGATAAGAACAGGGAGAAAAAGAAACAAAACAAACACTGCTGGAGTTCGATCGATTGAACTTGGTTCGATCGATCGAACTGGAGTAGACTTCGATCGCTTGAACATTGTTCGATCGATCGAACAGCTTCCCTTCGATCGCTCGAAACCAGTTCGAGCGATCAAACACAGCGGTGTTCAGCTATCGCAGAAACGAAAAGGAAACAGAAGTTACGCTAACAAAAACCGCTCCTAAGACCAAGGGGACACCCCCTTGGGATTTTCTAACACAAACAGAGAGGAAAAGAAAAACACAAACGAGTGGGGCCTACCTCGGTGTAGAACTCGCAGTGGAGATGGAGAGGATGATGATGTGACGATGAGAATGATCAGAGGGTTGATCAGGGTGTCTTGTTGGATGCTAGAAATCAAAAATTGCCCAGTCGCCTTCTCCTCTGTCTTCGAGCGATTAAGAGTGAGAGTGAGGGAAATGAAGAGGTGTCCTGAAGACGCCTCGTTTAAATGCCTCTTTCGATCGATCGAACTATGTTCGATCGATCGAACACAAATCCCTCAATCGATTGAACATAAACTACAAGCGCTTGAACATCCAGGTTTCGATCGATCGAACTGGGTTCGATCGATCGAACACGAAAATCCCAGAATTAAATTGGGGCATGAACCACATCACCCCCAACTATCAGAAACAATTCTGGACATACAGAGAGACTGAAAACAGTTGAAGTACAAGCATGTATGACAGAAATTCATCCTCAGAATAGAAAATTGCAATTTTTATATAAAAAATAAAACTTTATAAGTGCATCCAAATTGCAACATAATTATCCCCAACTGTGGTTAAAACCTTATTTAACTAAAGAAAACCAAAAATAAAACTAAAACTAAAACTAAAAACATTTTGTCAAGGATTACATTCCAGTTGATAAATAAAAGATGAAATGAAACAGAAACAACTGAAATGCAGCACTAGTCTTCGAGTATAAAGATTCCCTCTTCCACAATCTCTTCAGAACTCGCCGAATCGTCAGAAGTGAAGTCCAAACTCGATGATTCCCTTTCCCAGAACAATCGAAAAGCAGCAAGGACATCATCAAACAAGTCTGGCATCTCCACAGAATTGAAAGCCCATGCAAGAGGTGATCCGGACGGAGACAAGGATAAAGGAGTGTGATTTCACAACGGACTGTCCTCTCGCGGCGGAGTGTGTGGGGGCCTTATGTAGGGCCCAAGACCATGAATTAGTTGATGTGGGAGGAAAACCGGGATGCCATTTAGGAACATAGTGACAATCCTGGAGAAAAAACAATAAACTAAAATTAAACAACAGAACACAAGAAACACGAATTAACAATGAACAGAAAAACACAGAACAGAAACAAAAATACGAAGAAATGCGACAAGTTCCAACCTCACTATTGGCGTAGGTTCCCAAAATGCACTAGCTGGTAAAGGGCATTGGAGCCTGAATAGCAAGTAGCTCAGGTGCACGTAGTGGTATGGGACCAACTCAGGAACAAGGAAATCGTCCACGAAAACGAAAACAGCATTGTGGCGGTCTGGGACAACATCCTGAAGGTCATGATCCTCCCATGGCTCCCACATATCGTCATTCTCCCACTGGGCCATGAGTGCATCATCCACCATGCGTCCCATGTACAGGTCATCATCCTCCTCCACATCATCATCATCCTGAAATCCCATATTTTCGTATGGATTGATATCCAGGAGGGCTGGTGGATATGGAATGTACCCTTGAGCAGCATCAATAAGAGAATGAGCTTCAGGGTCCTGATGAAGCAAGGGGCAGGGTATGAGTTCACCCTCAATCCAGGTGCCACAGCGACATTCTGAATCAGCCCAAGAACCGACAGAGTGAACATCATCACCTCGCATCTATGTACCTGTAACAGAGTGGTTTAAGGTATAATGGATTAGAACTAGATCACAGACACGAAATAAAAAACCAAAAAGAAACAAAAGAGAGAGAAACTAAAATGCAAGGAAAGAAAAGAAATACAACAACAATTGGAACTTCACTTTGGATTTTTAATCATGAGAATAGCTGGGCTCATCCAGCTGGATGTGCTCAACTTCAGTTTGGAAGTTTTCCAAGAACGGTTTCAATCTCTGGCCATTGACCTTGAAACAATCATCGTTCTTTGGATTGACAATCTCAACCGCCCCATGTGGAAAAACAGTTTTTACGATGAATGGGCCTGTCCAACGGGAAGGGAGTTTTCCTGGGAAAAGGTGGAGGCGAGAGTCATACAGCAAGACTTTCTGCCCCGGCTCAAATGATTTACGAAAAATCGTACGATCATGGCGAGCCTTCAACTTTTCCTTATGCAACCTTGCAGAGTCATACGCATCTCGTCGTATTTCCTCTAGCTCTGCAAGTTGGAGCTTGCGTAGCTGACCTCCTTCTTGAATATCAAAGTTCAATGAGCGCGTTGCCCAGTAAGCTTTATGTTCAATTTCAACAGGAAGATGGCAAACTTTCCCGTAAACCAATCTGTACGGGGACATACCAAGATTCGTCTTATAGGCAGTACGGTATGCCCATAACGCGTCTGTCAATTTGTATGCCCAGTCTTTTCGATTGGAACTAACCGTCTTCTCGAGAATATGCTTGATTTCTCGGTTAGCCAATTCTGCTTGCCCATTAGACTGTGGATGATAGGCAAGAGCGATTTTATGATGGACCCCGTATTTCTTGAGAAGTGACTCCAAGGGCCTATTGCAGAAATGCTTTCCTTGGTCACTTAGTAAAGCTTTCGGAGTACCAAAACGAGACAAAATATGCTCTCTTAGAAATGACATGACCGTTCTGTGGTCATTTCGTCTCGTTGGTATCGCTTCTACCCATTTGGATACATACTCGACAGCAAGGAGTATGTATTCACAGTTATTTGACTTGGGAAATGGGCCCATAAAATCTATGCCCCAACAATCAAATATCTCAATTGTGATGATAGGGGTTAAAGGCATAGAATTCCTTTTAGAAATGGTTCCAAGCTTTTGACAGCGTTGGCATGTCTTGCAAAAGGAATAAGCATCTTTGAAGACTGTGGGCCAATAAAAACCGCTCTGTAAGACTTTTTGTGCGGTCTTTTGTGACGCAAAGTGGCCACCGCATGCCTCAGAATGGCATGACGCTAATATTACGGTTATATCCTCATTGGGGACGCAACGCCTGATGACCTGATCAGCACAGTACTTGAAAAGGTATGGGTCATCAAAGAAGAAGTGACGCGCGAACGAGAGGAACCGTTTCCTATCTTGGTTCGACCACTGAGTTGGTGTTTCACCCGTGACGAGGTAGTTTACAATATCAGCATACCAAGGCAAACTACTTACTGCCAGTAGCTGTTCATCTGGGAACTCATCTTTAATGGATTGGGATTCAGTATTGTCAACAAAAGTCAACCGGGACAAATGATCCGCAACCACATTCTCTACTCCTTTCTTGTCCTTGATAGTTAGATCAAACTCTTGGAGTAAGAGTATCCAGCGAATAAGCCATTGTTTAGCGTCTTTCTTTGTCAGCAGATATTTGAGGGCCGAATGATCTGTAAAACAGACGATTGGTGACCCTATCAGATAAGACCTAAACTTGTCCAGGGCGAATACTACAGCCAGCAGCTCCTTCTCGGTGGTAGTGTAATTCATTTGAGCGTCATTCAAGGTTCGGCTGGCGTAGTATATCACATGTGGCTTATTGTCCTTTCTCTGGCCTAGGACTGCGCCAATGGCGTAATCACTAGCGTCGCACATTAATTCAAAAGGCAAGCTCCAGTCGGGTGCCTGTATTATAGGTGCGGAGGTGAGGAGATCTTTTAGATCCTCAAAGGACTTTTGGCAACTCTCTGACCACTCGAAAGGTGTATCTTTGACAAGAAGTTGACAAAGGGGTCGAGAAATTGCACTGAAATTTTGGATAAATCGACGATAAAAACCTGCATGCCCCAAGAATGAACGGATGTCTCTTACTGTACGGGGGACAGGTAAATTTGAGATTATGTCGATTTTAGCCTTATCCACTTGAATGCCTTCATCGGATATTATGTGGCCGAGAACTATTCCCTTGGTCACCATGAAGTGACACTTCTCCCAATTCAAGACTAGGTGTTTGTCCTCACACCTCATTAAAACCTGCTCGAGATTGCTAAGGCAATCTTCGAAGCTATGGCCGAATACTGAAAAATCATCCATGAAAACTTCAAGGATGTTTTCGACCATGTCACTGAATATACTCAGCATGCACCGCTGAAAGGTAGCCGGTGCATTGCATAGGCCAAACGGCATTCGTCGGTAGGCAAAAGTACCGAATGGACACGTGAATGTGGTTTTCTCCTGATCTTCAGGAGCAATCTCAATTTGATTATATCCACTGTATCCATCCAAGAAGCAGTAATACTTGTGACCCGCCACGCGTTCTAGCATTTGATCCATAAATGGCAAAGGAAAATGGTCCTTTCGGGTCACAGTATTTAACTTCCTGTAATCAATACACATCCTCCATCCAGTGGGAACACGTGTTGGTACCAATTCACCATCTTTGTTCGGGATGACCGTTATGCCTGCTTTCTTTGGAACTACTTGGGTAGGACTAACCCAAGGACTATCAGATATAGGATATATCATCCCAACATCAAGTAGTTTAAGCACTTCCTTTTTAACTACTTCTTGCATGTTGGGGTTCAGACGCCTTTGCATTTGCCTTGAGGGTTTCGCGTCTTCCTCCAGATATATCTTATGCGTGCATATGGATGGGCTTATGCCTTTAAGGTCAGCAATTGTCCATCCCATAGCATCCTTATGCTTGGTAAGCATTTCCACTAGCTTACTTTCCTGTTCATGAGTTAAAACAGATGAAATGATCACAGGATAAGTTTTTCCAGTCCCTAGGAATGCGTATTTTAGCTCTTTGGGGAGCTCCTTCAATTCTAACTCCGGGAACTGGAAACTAGAGGGCATTACCAACTTGGTTTTAGGAGGCAGTTGTTCATATGGCTGTATCCACATGCAATCGGCTCTATCCTCCTCTTTCGTATCCATCATAAGACACGTCTGGTTCAAGTCAGCATCCAATGGGGTGGACTCTGCAGGCTGATAAATATCGCCAAATTGAGTCATCACAACTTCTAAAGGATCTTTATAGTCGACCAAGTCAACTTCATCTTCAATGACCGTGTCTATATAATGGATTTCTTCCTCATCATCGTATTCTTCAGGTCGGGGATTAGAGAAGATCTTGATATTCAACGTCATGTTCCCGAATACGATAGTCATGATACCAGTTCTAATCTTGATTGTGGCATCAATGGTGTTGAGGAATGGACGTCCAAAAATAACCGGTATATGTGCACCAGGATTAGACACAGGTTCTGTGTCCAATATCACGAAATCAACCGGAAATACAAAAGTGTCTATTTGGACAAGGACGTCCTCCAATACCCCTCTAGGGTACTTCACAGATCTGTCTGCCAATTGCAAAGCAACTCGAGTGGGTTTGAGTTCACCCAACCCTAGCTGTTTATAGACTGAGTATGGCAGCAGGTTCACGCTTGCTCCTAAATCGAGGAGTGCGTTGTCTATCTTTTGATTCCCAATTCTGCATGACACCGTAGGTGTGCCGGGATCTTTGAGTTTTGGAGGCAACTCATTTTGAATGATCGCACTGGCTTGACATGCGACATAAGCATGTTTCTTCACGCTTTGCCTCCTCTTGACCGTGCATAGATCTTTGAGATACTTAGCATAGGCCGGCACTTGCTTGATAGCATCTAGGAGTGGAAGGTTAATCTTAACTTGCTTAAACAGTTCCAGAAACTCCTGATTCTTCGTCTCATTCTTTGGTTTCTTCAACCGTTGAGGATAAGGTGCAGGGAAGGGGCATTTTGGTGGTTCCTCCTTAACAGACTCCTTCCCAGGCCTTCGCTCAACTTCTTCCTCTACTCCAGGAGCTGCAATGTTTGCCTTGATAAGATCGTCATTGGTAGACTGCTCCTCCTCTTGAGTAGATGGTAGCTCAACTTCCTTATCCACCACTTCCTCCTCATCGTACACTTCGGGAGTAGACAGAGGCATGCCTTTCTCTATGATTTTTCCACTTCTCAGTGTAGTCACAGCTTTAGCATGTTCTTGATTGTTAGGACCATTGTTATGTCCCTTGGGGTTCTGAAGTGGTTGAGCAGGGAATGTTCCTCCTGAGCTCTCTTGCCGTGCATCTATCCTCTCTAGTGTAGCAGACATTCTACTCATCATTTGGATGAGTTGCTGCGTTAGATTGGCATTAGCAAGTGGCTCCTCCTCTTGTACCTTCTTGTGCGGGGGCACATAGGCATTGGTTTGTGGTGCATTGGAGGGTTGAGCTTGATTGTAATTATTAGTTCTGTTTTGATTGTAATGCTGGGCTGGCCTATTGTTTTGCCCTTGATATTGATTATTGTTGTAGGGCTGCTGTTGATATTGATTTTGGGCCCCAGCATTATTTCTCCAATCAAAACCGGGGTGATTCCATCTATTGTTATTTTGAAAATTATTGTTGGAATTCCCCGCCCCTCGAAAACCTTGCATGGCATTCATCTCTATAGGGGCTTGCTCTTGAAAATGTGGCACATTAGGACAATATTGAGTTGTATGTCCCAACATGTTGCATGTGCCACATGGTTCTTCAGGCAAGACTTGCCTAGAGCTCTCTCCTTTCATACTTAACTCCTCTACCTTCTTTGCCAACTCAGCATACTTAGTCATGAGGTGATCTTCATTGGTTAGCTGGTATAGGCTTTTCTCCTCTACACAGGATATCTGTGAGCGTGAGATATTGTCAGAATTTGACCATTCATGAGCGTATTCAGCTAACCATTCGAAATGGGCTTCGGCCTCTTCAGTGTTTTTACGCAGAAATGGTCCCGAGCTCATCGTTTCCACCAACTTCTTTGTTTCACCATTCAATCCGTGATAAAAGAAGCTGATCGTTCGCCATTTCTCAAACCCATGGTGTGGGCACGAGAGAAGCAAATCTTTGAAACGCTCCCACGCTTGTGCGAAGGTTTCATTGCTCTTTTGTTTATAGGAATTGATTTGACGCTGAAGGTCTGTGGTCATGCGAGTAGGATAGAATTTCTTCAAAAACGCGGTGCGCATCGCATGCCAGGTGAAAATTGAATTAGGTTTTAGGGAGTGGAGCCACGCCTTCGCTTTATCTTTCAAAGTGAAGGGGAATAACATTAAATGCGTCACCTCCCTAGGACAAGTTTGCGAGAATGTTTTGCAAACATCCTCGAAATCGGTGACATGTAAATACGCCTTCTCGCTTTCCATCCCATGAAAAGTGGGAAGCAGTTGAATCATCCCATTGTGAAACTGGAATTCGCCATTATGCGGTGGGATTTGAATGCAAGAGGGCGTAGGTGCATGTTCTGGTTGCATGAGATCGCAAAGAGGACGGAGTGCCTCATCGATTGGTACCACAACATTGTCACCATTTTCACTCTGATGATCATCCATTGATGCAGTTGGAGTGGCTATGGGGTTGATGGAGCTTTCAGAGTCAGACAGATAGAAAGGATTTCCAAAAATTCCTTCAATGGAATTCTCGGACATGAACTGAGAGGGTCCCTAGGGTGAGAACTTACCCAAAAGAACTGAAAAGAAGAGAAAATAAAAAAAAAGAAATGAAGAGAGACTGAGGTAATCTAAGGAATTGATCGTCGCCCTCCCCGGCAACGGCGCCAAAAACTTGACACGCGAAAAATCTTGTGCGCTCTTGTGCAATACCCAAGTGTAGGTAGACGTGCAAGTAATATCTGGTAAGACCAGGTCGATCCCACAGGGAAGATGTTGACCTATTGTTTTAGACTATCCTCAAAGAAAACAAAATAAAATAACTAAGGTTGAATGATGGTGCAGAACACGAAGTTCCACAAACAAAGATTACTAATGGAAATGATTAAAATAAACTAAACAATCGAACTTAACTAATTAAAACAGTACTTAGAATTAAAGAGTTTAAAATTAAAAAGAAAGTGTTGGGATTACACGAATCCACAGTAACCTAGCCATCTACCATGCATTTGCCTTGAAGCACAAAGGAGTACATTACCTACAGTTTTCCGTATTCCTCAAAAGATAAAGATTCTATGGCCCTTTCATGACCGGGACCATATCATCACAGTTAAATTAAAATACTCGAAAGCGGTTTAATCCAATAGTTAAGACTCGCATCCTCAATGGTGTTAGCATTGAAGATGGTTTGCAAAATGTATTGAAAGAAAATGCCTTAGGGCCTTAGTTTTAAAACTGTTTTGACAAACTGAGCATTTATTTGGGACAGAATGATAACAAGTCCTAAAACAAAAAGTCCTGGAATACTGCAAGGAACATCCTCAAGAATCCGAGAGTTCGATCGATCGACGCGCCTTCGATCGATCGAAGACCTTCATCCCTCAATCGATCGAACTGACTTCGATCGATTGACTGTCTCTGGTTCGATCGATCGAACTGACTTCGATCGATCGAACACAGCGATTATTCTGCTGCATGGCAGAGGCTGGAGATCACTGTTTTATCGTGTTCTCCCAACCTGGGACTACTCAGACATCGTCTGAAGTGTCACAGAATTAGTTTTTACGTAAGAAAACATTAATACCCTGTTTGGTTGCGAGTTTTTCATTAAAAATCTAAAAACAATGGTTTTGACAATATTTAGCATGCAATACTACGATATGAGCAACTAAACTACGCTTACGAACTGCAGAATGTAAATATGTGATATATAGTTAACCTGGAATGAAGAATACTTGTATATACTTCAAGAAATCCAATCCACAATACGAATATTCAATGAAAAACCTACAAAAACCAAGCCAACTCTCTATCTCTCCTTCTAAACTCATAAAAAGTAAAAGTGGGCGTCCCTATGGACGTGTACAAAACGCATATATATAAAAAACCTAAGAAGCTAGGGTTAAAAACCCGCATCTGCTGCGCACGTAAATGTTACTGGAAATACCCCGTTCGATCGATCGAACAGATCTCGATCGATCGAACCCTTACTCTTCAAGCGCTTCAACACTCTTCAAGCGATCGAACGCTCGATCGATCGAACCTTCTTAGAGCGATCGAACTTCACATTTTAGCTTTGACTTCTTTTGTTTGCATTCCAGCATTCCATTTATTCTGATGTTCATCTGTTTAGTCCACACGGCAGTAATCTGCACAAACAACAGCTAAAACAATACAACTTATCATAGATTAATCATAGTGTATAGAAATTAGCCTTGCAATGCAAATTGCGGATAACATGGGAAGTTGTGATAAAAATTAATACAATTCTTTCCTTTAGCGCGGTTGTATTTTACAAAAACCCCCGCTTTGCAACCACCTCCTGTCACCACCACCTGCTGGCACCACTTGTCGCCGCCTCCTGCCGCCACCACCACCTGTCACTGCCACCACCACCACCACTACCCTTAAAGGGCCACCACCACCACCACCAAACCCCAACCTCTCTCTCTTTGATCTCCTCTCTCTCCTCACATGGCCACCAACTCCACCACCACTTGCTGTCGCTGCCACCACCACCTGTCACTACCACCACCACTACCCTTAAAGGGTAACCACCACCACCACCACCAAACCTAACCCAAACCCCACCACCACCACCATCACCACCCCCACCAAACCCCAACCTCTCTCTCTTTTTGATCTCCTCTCACTCCTCACATGGCCACCAACTCTAACACCACCTGCCGCCGCCGCCACCACCACCACCACCACTACCACTACCACCACCAAACTCCAACCTCTCTCTTCCCTCTCTTTGATCTTCTCTCTCCCTCTCTCTCTAGTAGGAAGAAAAAGCCATAGGCGGCCACCACCACCATTGATCGCCGCCATTGTAAGGAAAAAAAAAGTTGCAGGTTTTGGAGCAACTGGCCAAACATAAGGAGCAACTCACCAAACGTTTGGGAGCAACTATCCAAACGTAAGGATCAACTCACCAAATGGTATTGGGAGCAACTTTCCAAACTTAAGGAGCAACTCTCCAAGCGTAAGGAGCAACTGTCCAAACCGTGATGTAAGTCTATTGACAGTTGCTCCTTACGCTTGGAGAGTTGCTCCTTAAGTTTGGAAAGTTGCTCCCAATACCATTTGGTGAGTTGATCCTTACGTTTGGATAGTTGCTCCCAAACGTTTGGTGAGTTGCTCCTTATGTTTGGCCAGTTGCTCCAAAACCTACAACTTTTTTTTTCCCTACAATTGCGGCGGTCAATGGTGGTGGTGGCCGCCTATGGCTTTTTCTTCCTACGAGAGAGAGAGAGAGAGAGAGAGAGAGAGAGAGAGAGAAAGAAAGAGAAAAAGAGAGAGAAGATCAAAGAGAGGGAAGAGAGAGGTTGGAGTTTGGTGGTGGTAGTGGTGGCGGCAGTGGCAGGTGGTGGTGGAGTTGGTGGCCATGTGAGGAGTGAGATGAAATCAAAGAGAGAGAGAGAGAGAGAGAGAGAGGTTGGGGTTTGGTGGTGGTGGTGGTGGTGGGGTTTGGGTTAGGTTTGGTAGTGGTGGTGGTGGTGGCCCTTTAAGGGTAGTGTGGTGGTGGTGGTGGCAGTGACAGGTGGTGGTGGCGGCGGCGGCAAGTGGTGGCGGCAGGTGGTGGTGGTGTTGGTGGCCATGTGAGGAGAGAGAAGAGACCAAAGGGAGGGAGAGAGAGAGAGAGAGAGAGGGGGGGGGGGGGTAGTTTAGACATTTTAGGAAAGTAGTTGATTGATTTTTGATTTCTATACTTTAAATAGATTTCCTTTTATTTTTCAAAAAGTACATGACTGACTTTTAAATTGTCAATAAATAATTGACTGATTTTCAATTTTCCCGTTCATGCCATATAAACCAACAACTTGATAGAACTACTTAAACTTCTTGTGAACAAAAATTCATTTTGTGTTCTCTAGTTAAGAAGTCGAAGTTACCTTTGATTAGCCATTACTTGTATAAGTTGCGTTGGACTTCCACTCATGAAAAACATAATGCCCACCTTTATTTGGATTAGAATTCTTATGGGCTGTTTGGTTGTCCCTTCAAATTGAATGGTTCCATTCAAATTTTGTATAGAAGTTAAAGGTAAAATTCATCACCATGAATGAATCCATTTATAAATATGGAAGATTTCACCATATTTCTTCTTATGAGACAATTTATTCATTTTTCTATAATGCCAAAATTTGTGATTGCAAGCATCATTTTTGAGACGATCATCCGTTTTCTAAATGAAATCATTCAAGCTCTTCAACTTTTTATATAAAATTGTGTACGAAAACATGAATGGAATTATTTCATTCAAAGACAACCAAATAGGCCCTTAATGTATTACCAATATACCATGGTGCACGTACCCTATAAAATTTTACAATCTCGCCAAAACCCTTGGATCCACCAGGTTCACAATTAAATGCCCATTCGGGTTAGTTGAAAATTAAAATTAAGTGATGCATTGCGGATTTCGAGGGAAAAAGGGATTGTTTTGTAAAATAAAATGTTTGGCTTAGCTTAAAATTTCAGCACTTAAACAAATCAGCTAAAAAAGTAGATTATTTTTCAAACAATAATTTAATTTCACTTTTAATTTATTCAAAGGCAAAAGTGCCCTACTGATTAATGATGAATATTGCATATTCATAAGCTAGTTATAGGATATTTTTGCAAAATTAAGTCCCCAACTCCCTAGATTTGCCTGCATTCTATTATCATGATGAATAATTGTAGGTTAGAATTACATTTTTTGAAGTTAGCGTTCCAATTACTACTATTGTAATCAGCATTCTACAACAAACTCTTGACGATCTATATTTCCAAAGCATTTCTAGTCCATGTTTTAATATCTTTTATTTCTGTCATGATGTTCTTTTTAATAATTGTTTTATTCAGTTCATGTAGTTTTAATCTCTGTATGTTAGGCTAGATTTTCAGTTAGGAATTGTGATGAAATCTTAATCCTAGCAATTATCATGCCAATGCTTTAACTATGATACATGTGTTCGTCCATCTTGACAACAACCGGGATTTGGAATCACGAGTTTATGTTTTGACTACTTATATTTATCATTATGTTCTGATTCATAGTCATAGCTGGAGTCCTTGCGATTATCTTAGTATTCATTCAATGAGTCTATGTTTACTACTAGTCTATTAGGCTTACACTTGTGGATTTAAACTAAGATGTTCACCAAAGGTTGTGAGTGAAATTGATTCCACTAGTTTTCCTTTTCAAATGCTTAACCATTTGTCACATAAGAATTGGGAGAGTTAATAGAATTCATGACAAGTTGCCTATATTTTAATGAAATGGATGGTAGGTTATTGTTCCATGATAAGTAATATAAACATTTGTCTTTGAAGCAATACCTACTAGTTCTATACTCAAGTGAGTTCCGGATGGACGAAACATATATCTCTATCACTTTCTAAGGCATGGTAACAGGCAGGATTAGGATGGATTCACAAATCCTAACACCCTTATTAATTTATTTAGTTAGTTATCATTTAATTAAATCAGGTTTTTAAGTTAGTTGTTATAGTTTTAGTTCAAAATCTCCAATCCAATATTCATCTTTTTTATTTATTTTAGGAACTAGTTTAGTAAATCCTAATCTAAAGCTATCTTCGTGGATTTGACCTGGACTTTTTCAATATATTACTTGCACGATCACCTGCACTTGGGTGTTAATAAGAGAGTATACATTCTTATGCGTGTCACCTACATGCCCTAAAATTTTAACGATGTTGAAAAATAGTTCCATGTCATTTTTGGTCATTTTATATAAACAATCACTTTTTTCAGCTTGTTTGTCAAGCACTCTTATTTTTAAGTAATGAAATATTTTAACTAACCCAAACACCAAATAACTTAATATTTTATCACTTAAAAAATAATTACTTAAAATTTCTTCTAACCCAACACAAGCGCTGATACGTACAAAAATGTGCAGTGAAAGCAAAGCTCATCTATAATACCGAGGAGTGCCTGGTCCATCTAGGGACTGCATGTCATTTCCAGGCTCATCCCGAGCGATAGACCGGCATCCCGAGGCCCGACCAACAGGTCGGGATTGCAATGCTGGTCCAGCCCACCACGGATACAGCACGGCCCAGCCCCAGGATGTGATCCAGAATGTTCTAGACTATTTCTCATACAAGTTAAGAAGACTAATGGAAAGTGTAAATTGTTTCCTAATTTAATTAGGAAACTCCCACGATTTGTATCAATCAATCCCAATCGGATTGTATTGCCGTATCAATTTACTTGCCATGTATGAAGAGGTTTCTTAAACTACAAAAGAAACCCCTCACCCCCATAGAAGGGGATCACAACTTTATTTTGCACACATATACATTGGTCGGTCGGTCTCTGGTAGCTCCATCCCTTTGTTGGTTCACCAAAGGCCACCGGCGATTTCATATCATAGTGCAAGTGCTTCGATACACACGTGGACGTAGGTCTCTTCATTAACAGGGCTGAACCACATACAATTTCTCTTGTCTAATTCTTCTTATCTCTTATCCAAAATTTGACATCATCAGTTTGGCACCATTTGTGGGAACGACAGTTCTCCGTCAACAAATCTATTGATTGATCATCATGTCGCCGAAAAAGAATAAGAAATCTACTCAGCCAACAAGTCAGGCAGATCCACCGGTTGTACAACCGGCGGCTCCCATGACTCTAGAGCAAATCACTGCGACTCTTACACAACTTCTGGAGGGTCAGCGTCAAACCCAGCAGCAAATCGAAGTCCTGCTGGCCCAATAGAACAGGCCTCCGCAAACTGAGGTATTGCTCGGGAGCACTAAGCGTGGTTCGGTGTCCAATGCCTGTACGGACCTGACGACATGCCCGAGCTGTGCCAAGATCTCCACACGCTGTAGAACAGCCCGGGAATGATAAGTGTGGTCGAGATCCAATGCGGACCTAACAATATGCCCGGCTGACCCGAGCCGCATGGTGGATGCCAGAAACTTCATTAATGATAGGCGTATGACCAGAGGGGAAGGGCAAGAGCGCTTGACCCGGGAATCAGTCCAAGAGCGCCCGACCAGGAGCCGAAGTGACCTTAGACGCACAATTAACTCGAGTCAAAGCAGAGCCTTATCCCTGAGGATAGCGCACTTCGAGGAGGAAGCCTCTTCCTCCGACCCAACCTACCACACTGATACCGGGCGAGACACTGGTCGGGATAATGTGGAAGCCCGCATCAATGACTTGGATAAACGGATCGAGAAGTTAGGTCAAAAACCAGGTCGTGATTATACCAACATAGAGACTGAGTCACTGTTCACCGACCGGGTTAGAGGATTTGCCATTCCATGTAAATTTAAACAGCCTCATCTTGACTCTTATGACAGTTCGGGAAGTTTGGTCGACCATGTCTGGACCTATAAGGCTCAGATGGCACTAGCGACCAACGCTGATGAATTGCACTACTTAGCCTTTCGTAACACTCTAAAGGGGTCGTCTACACAGTGGTTCCATTCCCTAAGGCCCCGATCGGTTGATGACTTCAAGGAACTCAGCAGGCTTTTCATTAGCTACTTATGGGTATGCTTGGCCGACCGCAGCCAGACACCTAGCTACTAGTTGTCAAACAGTGAAAGGGAGAGTCCTTGAAGGATTACGTTGATCAATTTAACCAACAAAAGCTTCAAATTCATAACGTGAACGAGATGGTCACAATCACAGTCTTCTGCTCAGGAGTTCAAAATACTAAGGTTGCCACGTCGTTCAACCATCAATGACCAGCAACCTTAGTTGAACTCTCGGAGAGGGTTGAGAAATACATCGACACTGAGGAATTCTTGAAATCCAAGCATTCAAACTTCGCTGAAGATGATTCCCCAAGAGTCAAATGGAAATGAAAGGGCTCTGAGAAGAGCTCATTAAAGAAACAAAAACAAGATCAGCAACGGGATGCCTGAGATCAGACCCTGATCACCTTCACGCCACTTTCCCAACCTATCCAATAAGTCATGGTAGCTGCTGAGGCTCAGAAGCTGCTCAAGAAACCCACCAAGTTGAAGAGCCCGCCTGAGAAGAGGAATTGGGACAAGCATTGCCTGTATTATAAAGACCATAGCTATGACACCGAGGATTGTTTTAAACTCAAGATTGCTATAGAGAAACTCATCGAGCAAGGTCATCTAGCTAAGTTTGTCACCATAGATAGACGACTGTAACAAGATGTCCGAGCCCCTGAGCAGTAGCAACCCCTCAATCATATTAATGTGGTCTCCGATAGTCGGCAAGGAAGAGGCATGCCCGGGCATCCCGAGCAGATGTCGTGCATGTCCAACCAATCAACTGCCCTCCAAACGATGTCCTATCCTTCTCATCCGGTGATACCCGAGATCTACACTACCCCCATAGCGATCCACTGGTGGCAACACTTTCTATAGCCAATTACATAGTCAAGAGGGTACTCGTGGACACAAAAAGCTCCTCTGACATACTCTTTGCTTCAATGTTCGATCAGTTTGGAATATCAAAGGACCGGTTCTGACCATTGGCCACTCTATTGGTGGGATTCAACGGATCCAGCATATAACCACTCGGGATAGTCGAGCTGCAAGTTCTAATGGGGACCTACCCTCAGCAAGCCTCCTTGCTCGCAAACATTATTATGGTAGACGCCCCCGTCCACTTACAATGTCATTCTCGGGAGACCAACACTCAACAAGGCCAAAGCAGTTGTGTCAACTTACAGTCTGATCGTCAAATTCCCAACCCTGTAGGGATCGGGAAGCTTAAGTGGAGATTAAGCCACTGCCTAGAGCTGTTATGTCAGTTACTTGCGTAAAAGCACGATTTTGGACACACTAAACATTGAATAGATGGACCCAAGGGACATCAGGGACAGAGTAAGCCTAGTTGAAGAACTCAATCAAATAACATTGGATCTCGGGTTTCCTAACTAGTCCATCAGTATTGGCACTCTCTTGGAGCCAGACCTTAGAGAAAAACTAGTCTAGTTCTTGAGACAGAATCAAGACGTCTTTGCTTGGGGCCACGAGGACATGCCTCGAATTGATCCCCGAATTATGTCCCACTGACTCAATATTGATCCGAGCTTCTGCCCGGTTAAGCGAAAGAGGAGGGGAATGGCCCCTAAAAGACAGAAGCAGTACGTGAGGAGGTTAGGAAACTTTTCAAAGCAAAGTCAGTCTGTGAAGTGCAATACCTGGACTGGTTACCTAATGTGGTCTTAGTCAAGAAAAGTGTCAAAAAGTGGAGGTTGTGCGTGGACTTTACTGACCTAAACAAGACCTATCCCAAGGACTGCTATCCAATACCCATGATAGATCTCCTTGTAGACTCAATGGCCGGTCACTCACTCCTCTCCTTCATGGACGCCTACTCGGGGTACAACCAGATCTGCATATATCCCGATGACGAAGAAAAGACTTCCTTCATCACTGGCCAATGAATATACTGCTATAAGGTGATGCCCTTCGGCTTCAAGAATGGCGAAGCAACTTATCAGTGCCTGGTCAACCACATGTTTAGAGACTAATCGGGAAGATAATGGAGGTGTATGTAGATGACCTCCTAGTCAAGAGCCGAGATGAGACCGACCATCTCGAGCACTTGACCGAGGCCTTTAGCATCCAAAGAAAATTCCAAATGAAGATGAACCCGGCTAAGTACGCATTCGGAGTCTCGTTTGGGAAGTTCTTGGGACACCTAGTCAGCAGGTAGGAAATTGAGGTGAACTCGGGGAAAATCCAAGCTATCATCAACATGCGGTCACCTAGATTAAACAAGGAAGTTTAGAGTCTGGAAAGGCGGGTGGCAGCATTGAACAGATTCGTGTCTTGAGCTACCGATCGGTGCCTGCCATTTTTTAAAATTTTACGTAAGGCCTTCGAGTGGTCGGAAGAGTGTGAGAAGGCGTTCCAAGAGCTCAAGCAATATCTGACCTCACCTCCTCTACTCTCAACACCCATCCTAAAGGAGGGATTGTTTAAATATTTGGTAGTGTCGCCCTCAGCGGTCAGCTCGGCGCTTGTTAGAGAAGAGCACAGGATATACTATCTAGTGTACTACACCAATTGAGAGCTCCAGGGAGCGGAAAGTCAGTATTCGCGAATAGAAAAGTTAGCCTTTGCTCTCGTCACTTCCACCTAATGACTTTGCCCATACTTCCATGCTTATACCATAGTTGTCCTCTCAAATCAGCCTCTACACAAGATTATGTGCCGACCTGAGATGTCTGGGAAACTCATGAAGTGGACCCTAGAATTGGAAGGTTCTTGTCAGCGAAGGATATGGTCGGGGCCTCCACTGTAAGCTTAATCAGAGTTGCTAGTTACTCGGGAGTAGTATCAATAGGCACATCATGACAGTTCAAGGCTTCAAGCACTGCCTGACTATGGTTTGTGGAGGCCATGAGCAAGCTTTAAATAGATATGTTGGCATGTGTCTTCTTAAGTTACTTGATCACTTTAAGTTACTTGATCACTTCATCTTCCTCTTGAGATACACTCACTGTCTTTCCTTTCCTCTTGTCTATCTCTCTCCCCAGATGATCTCCTTCTAGTTGTGGCTGCTTAAAATGTCTACCTGCCCTAGTCAAGTGTTGAACATCTCATTCTCCCCAAATACATTCTATAGTTCCCTCGTTGATCTCAATGCCATCCGAAATGAAATCATCGGATGGCTGTCCATCCCACCATTTAACTTCTCCTAAGCTAAGGTCTAACTACTCTAAGTAGAAAAGGTCCTCAACCTCGGGGTATTCATCTACCCAGTATTCTACATCAACATCCAAAAAGCAAATCTCAAAATCCTCTGGGAAAATAACCACGAGTTCAAGTTCAGTCAAAGCGGTGATATATATGGTTGGATCATAGGAGAGCAGGGTGAGGCTAAGGAGGTTGATATTTTAGGGTGGAGGGACAGCATGGTGATTCAAAAATGGGTTATGGTTAACATTTGGCGGTGGAAGGGGTGTGATGACCCTGTTTTCAAGGAGGTCTTGGATCTCATGGCAAAGTCGGATGCAACGGTTGGTATTATGGCCATGTGTTTGGTAGAAGGCACAATACTAGGAGGGGTCATGGTTCGACGGGAGAGGGTTAGGTAGAGGTCTTGGCTCCAAGGGTTTAAGGTAGCCTTTTTGAGTGAGGCAAGTCAGTATAGAGGATAATGGCAGGCTAAGCATAGTGAATTTTCTTGGTTCAAAGTAGCGGTTATTTCTTGGGTAGGACGGGCTGATATTTTGGTTATCACTCAAGACATTGACATCGGGTATTGTGTGGTTATTTGAGTAGTTTCCTCTTGTGGTTTTTTTTCTTGGACTATTCTCCTCTTTCTTGATCTTTCCATCCCTCAAGGCATCTTCTATCTTGGTTCCCATATCGAATAGCTGCTCAAAAGTAGTGACTGTCATGAAACACATGCATTCATTGTAGGTGGGTTGTAGATTCTTTATAATCATATGGACTTGTTCTTTCTCGGTTAGCCTATTAGCCATCTCAGCGGCATTCTTACTCCAATGGGTCGAGAACGTGACAAAAGACTCTCGGTTGTCTTGCCTAGTAGTCTCAAGGTCTCGGACAGTAACATCGAGCTCAGTATTGTAGGTATATTATTTCACAAATTCAGTCACAATATCCTTCCACAGATAGGTCTTGGAGGATTCGATGGCTAGAAACCATTACAGAGCTCCTCCGGACAGGTATCGTGAGAACAGCTTGGCAAATGCTCGTTCTCTAACCCCATAGATTTGAGAGCGGTGACGTACATCTTCAAGTGGCTTTTGTGATTTTCGATCCCGTCAAACTTCTCTAGCTCGGGCATCTTAAACTTGTCAGGCATTTTGATCTTGGAATGCTCAAAGAAACCCTCAAGATCTAGCAAATAGTAATCAACACCACGGGACTTCCTCACTACACTTCTAGGCGGTCCAACTTATCTTTCATGATTTTTTTAGAATCCCCACGTACAACATCATCGAACTAGTCTTCCACCTTGATAGAGTTTGGATCGACGAGGTTTTTATGTGTCATAGGCAGAGGAGGTAGTATGGGTGGATCAACAACAGGCACCCCTTGCGGGTTGATGATAGTCTGCCCCAATTGGTCTATGATAAGCTGTAATTGTTGCCCTAAAAGGCTAGTGCATCTTCTATCTATACCTTTCTCTCTTGTTCCTTGGCCATAGGTATCCCAGTACTTGTAGATTGGACTAATCTTCTGAACCAAGGGGACATACCCAAGAAGGTGTGCTAACAGTTGTTGCGCCCGCTTTTTCGGCACAGCTTGGCCTGTCGGTGTGGGCCTGGCTTTTTTTTGAAAGTGGGTGAAATGCGACGGATTTTTATTGGGAATGGTGAAAAGAGTATGGTAGGGCCTATTTGAAATGTTTAGAGTCCCCACCTAACATTTGGGTGTTAGGACCCCTGTAAAGACAATTAAAGTAATCATCTTTGACTTTTAAAAAAAAACATTTTAAGAAAATGGGCCCTTTAAAAGTATGACTCTGAATAGCCATGAAAAAATCAGAGATCTTTTAAAATATGGGTTCGGGGACTCAATTATGTTGAGGGAAGGTGTTAGGTACCCTCGAACATCCATGCAAAGCACGGTTGCCGATTCTAGTGATTCTCATGATAATGGGGCATAAATAAAAGATAATAGAGTACTAGGATGTACAGGAAATAGAAAAAGATGTGGTTATGGTCGTACCCAAGTGATGGGTTGCATACGTATCTCAAGTCGAGAATTAGGCCGTACGTAGTTCTGTGCTTTGTATGTGTGTGTGTGTGTGTGTGTGCAAATATTTTGAAAAAGTTGGTCGATCTAGACCGTGTGAGTATGAAGTAGTATTTTGAGCAAAAGATGGTGTAGCTAGGAACTTTAAATTGTACGGTGTAGTCCTAGATTTTAATCTTTGAAGTGGTGAGCTTTGAAAAGTGATTTGAGTGAAAAATGGTGTAACTAGGAATTTTAAAAAGTGATTCAGAATGAAACGAACTTATGCAAGCAAGTGAAGAAAGAAGTATTTTTTTCTGTTCTTTTATTCCTATGCCGGATGTAAGAGTCGATGCCCAACTTTTAAGAAAATATGAGAACATACATGTAGGATAAGAAAACTTACCTGACTTTACTTGTGTTGCTTGCAGATGTTGGACAAGGGATGCATTTGAGTTGAGGGATGTACATTTTTTTTTTGGTATTTTCTTTTCATTCTTTTTTTTTTCTTTTCTTTTTTTGGAAGCAAGGGCTGGTGCCCAAATGATTGAAAAGAGATTTTTTTTTTATTTTGTTTTGTGCCGGAAGTAAGGGGTCGGTGCCCAAAAAAAAGAAAAGAGATGCTCGAATTTCCTTTTATCAAAGTTATTGACAAACTTGATCAATTAGGAGTATTCGGTTTTAATAAAAGTAGAAAGATGCTCAAATTTCTATTTATCGAAGTTATTGAACAACTTGATAAACATGAATATTTGGTAAAAGAAAAAAAAAGATTTTTTTTTTGTTTTTTTTTTTTTGCTTTCTATTTTTTTTTAATTCTTTTTAAAGAAGTTTTCTAATATACTAGACTTTAATCACTTGAAAAGATCAAAACCCCAAATGAAAGAGATAAAAGCAAAGTTCTACAAAAGTTTATTTCGAAGTGCAGATTTTTCACAGCTTTGAGAGAAGTTTTCCAAAAATGGAATGGAGAGGTTTTGGTGTTCCCAATTTTTTGAAATTTTGAGAGAATGTTCGCAAATGAGTCTAGTTTCCATGGTAGAAAAACTATTTTGCAATATCTTCTGTAGATTGTGAGAAATTGAATTTAGAAGCACCATTGCTCAAAAAAAGGTACTGCACTGTCGACTGAAATTGGATGATCTTTTACAAAAATTAAACTGATCCGAAAAAAATAAAAAAAAATCACAGGCGTAGTTAAGAGGCTATAGTTAATGGACAAAAAATATGGAGTGGAGAAAAAATCTTGAGGTAGTCCAAACAGTGAACGTGATCTGGTGTCACTGCTGTGATGTTTCTGGCAGATTGTATGCCTTGTGTGTTTGTGATTTGAAAATGGGTCATACGATTTTTGTAAATTCTGAGAAAAATCATAGGAAACTATCATTGATTAAGGAATACTCTCCAATTGGTTTCATTTGATTTGAATCAAAAATGAATTCATAGTGACATTTTGATTATCATCACAGTAGTGGACGTTAGCAACATAGACTGTTTGGTTCTTCAATGGTGATTGAGGTTGGAGAAGAGAGATGAAGAAGAGATGAGGGAGTGGGGCTGCTCCTTCCTTTTGTGCAATTAAATGGAGGAGTGATCTATTTATTGAAAAGAAGAGAAGTGGGAGAAAAATAAAAAATGAAAAAGAAAGGAGAGTGGGGGGGGGGGACAAAAGAAAGGAGAAGTGAAAGAAAGAAAAAACATATCAAAAGCAATACGCACCAGCAAATGCCGGTGCATTAGTGGTGGGAAATTATATGGTGTGCAAGGGTGCACGTGCTCATGTTGATCTTTGTCCTAACAAATTTTGATTTTCACCATCTTTTTCCATCTGATGTCTGATTGGGATTATTCAAAAAATGGTAGGCTCGTATAAATGAGTACTTTACTTTGAAATGACTGGGTTGGGCAAAAATCGGGTGTCTACAGCTACCCCTCTTTGTCATGTTTTGCGAAGCAAATTGTGACAAAGATAAGGAGACACCCATTTTTGCCTCACCTCTTTTTTATTTTATTTTATTTTTTTAACAAGAAGCATGTACAGAATATGAATGATCTCAAAGTTTGTTCGAGATGCCCACATATCTTATGTGGAGAAGACTCAGGACGAGCGGCGTTCAAGTTAGTAACGCCATGATTGGCGAAAAGTGAAGTGACATGCCAGAGTAGGCAAGTGAGCGGCCTGCTAAGGTAGGCAGTTGGGAATTGGGAGTATTGCCAGATTGGGCAAATAGCTCCGCTGGGGATTGAGAGTGTTACCAGAATGGGCAAACAACTTCGCTGGGGATTCATGTGAGAATCGAACAGAAGAAGGATGGTGTAGTCGAGAAGTGCGTTACCGCGTAATCTCAAACTTTTACTGAGCTGCCTACGTATCTCCTACGAGGAGAATCAGACCGAGCATAGTTCGCGTTGTTGGGAAAGAGGGATGTAGCCAGGGAATGCAAAGTCGCGTAATCCTAAACTGAGGTTGATGTTGATGATAATGGGATGCCGCTTGACAGATTTATTCCCGATGATGATATTGTGAACACTATGCCTCTTGACGGACTCACTCTTGAGGTTAAAGATGTGAATGGGATGCCACTTGACGGACTCATTCCCAATAGTGAGATTGTGAACAGGATGCCTCTTAACGGACTTACCCGCTGAGCTGAAGATGTGTACGTGATGCCACTTAACGGACTCATTCCCAATAGTGAGATTATGAACAGGATGTCTCTTGACGGACTCACTCCTGACCTGAAGATGTAAACAAAGATGCCACTCGACGGACTCCTCCCGATAATGAGATTATGAACAGGATGCCTCTTGATGGACTCACTCCTGAGCCTGAATATGTGAACGGGATGCCACTCGATGGACTCATTCCCGATAATGAGATTGTGAATAGGATGCCTCTTGACGGACTCACTCCTGAGCTGAAGATGTAAACAGGATGCCACTTGATGGACTCATTCCCTATAGTGAGATTGTGAACAGGATGCCCCTTGACTCCTGTGCTGAAGATGTAAACGGGATGCTACTTGATGGAACCATTCCTAATAGTGAGATTGTGAACAGGATGCCTCTTGATGGACTCACACCTGATACTGGATTATGTGAATAGGATGCCCCTTGAAAGACTCATTCCCTATAGTGAGATTGTGAACAGAATGCCCCTTGACGGACTCATTCCTGTGCTGAAGATGAAACTGAGATGCCACTTGACGGAACCATTCTCAATAGTGAGATTGTGAACATGATGCCTCTTGAAGGACTCACACCTGAGCTTGAAGGTGATAAATGATGAAATGAACAGGACGCCACTTGACGGACTCACTCTTGATTGTTGATGATATATGTGAGTAGGATGCCACTTGACGGACTCACATCTGATGCTAGATGATATAAATAGGATGCCCCTTGACGGACTCACACCTGTTGCTGGATGATATGAATAGGGTGCCCCTTAACGGATTCACACCTGAGACTGGATGAGATGAACAGGATTCCACTTGGCGGGCTCATAACTGATACTGGATGATATGGACAGGTGCTCCCGAGTTATTGGTGATCTGTAGAGGGGAGGTTAATTTGACATGTAGATCAGAACTGAGGGATCGTGTAGAGTTGGAGTCTAAGTAAAGGTTGTATGAAGTGGGAGTCTTAGAAGTATGTTGGGCCGGTGGTTGGGCTTTGGAAGTATATTGGGTTAGTGGTGAGGCTTTCGGCAGTATGTTGGGCTAGTGGTTAGGCTTTTGGAAGTGTTGGCTAGTGGTGAGGCTTTCGGCAGTATGTTGGGCTAGTGGTGAGGTTTTTGGAAGTGTTGGGCCAATGGTTGGGCTTTTGGAAGTGTTGGGCCAGTGGTGAGGTTTTTGAAAGTGTTGGGCCAATAGTTGGGCTTTAAAAAGTATATTGGGCTAGAGGTGAGTGTTCTCCTTACAAGGATGATGGAAGTATCAGGATTAGTTGCCCCTGTTACAAAAGATATGCACTTTTTGCTATACTGTAAAGTATGAATGATTTTTGTTTTTTGTGTTTTTTTTTAATGAAATGTTATGCTATGTACAGAGTATTTACAACAGTATTTGATGCATGAGTTTATCATCTGCAAAAGAATGTTCATAGTGGATATTGTCTGTCTTGTTGCTTGTTGGAACACTATAAGGCAACATATTTGACTGTATGAGCTCATTGCCTCAAAATTCGGTGTATGCCCTGTCCTTGTCCGTATTTGCTGCGTCGACAGTTTTTCCGTAGTCTTGATTCATAGCACCTCTTTTTTTTTTTCTCAGGTTTTCACTACGCCCGACGGACTATCTTGAAATTGACAGTATGTGATGGCCCATGTCTTTGAAATGATTCAAAAGTGTGATTTAATAAATCCAACAAGACTTGTGTTAGTCAGAGTGGACTTTTAGTAGGTTACATTGTAGGCCAGGATCATGAGTTAAGAAATGAAGGATCGAATGAAGGCTCAAATTTTTTTTTTCGAAAGGTCGATGCCTGAGATCACCTTATGCTCTGTTTTTTTTTTTTTCCTTTTTGCATGCCCCAATGTAGTATTTGCTGAGTGAAATACGGCTTGGGGAAGAATTGCCCCAGTTCAAAGTGAGTATCCAAGTCGGATAGTATTTTGTGGATTGGTTTCTAGCTTCTGTAATGAACTCTTTCTCTCTCTCTCTCTCTCTCTCTCTCTCTCTCTCTTTTGCTTTGGTCTAGTGTGGGGGTTGATCCTCAGCGGGTTTGAATTTAGAAAGAGATTTTCATTGTATGATTCAAATGGGCTAGCAAGTGAATAATAGTGTATGGATAGCTGAAATAATTGCCTCTCATCATTTTGACACAAACATAGTTGGATTTTCGAAATCATTTATGTTCAACATTGAAATTTGTGCAATCTCATGGGGAACAATGGGCCATCCCCAGTTAGTATTTGATGATGTGTGACATGTTTTGAGTTGAGGTATTTCTGCCCTTGAAAGTGTACTGTTCATATACTACAACAGTGGTAAAGCAGCATGCACTTGTGATGATGAGTAGTGTCAGACACTGTAATGATTGATCATAGACTTGAAGCCTTTTGGCATGTTCTGTCATGGACTGCGATTGCATGGAAAAATTGGACACGTGTTGCGTCTAAAAGTCTATTTGCGATGTCCAAATTAGCTTCAACAAGTTACAAGATAGTCATATCCAATGAATCATGAGATTTTAAAGCAAGATGATAATTATTGAATGATGGATAAAGTTTTTTTTTTTTTTGTTTATTTATTTATTATTTTTTTTTTTGAATTTGTGCTTTTTTTTTAAAAGAAAAGTATGTACTTTATACGAAGCAAGCCGGTCATTGTCCCGAACAAATCAGCAGCCGGTCATTGTCCCGAACAAATCATGCACAGTTCCTGGGACAAGCCTCAGCACAAGCAGTCTAGTCTGTCCGAGACTTCCCGAGCAGTATATGCACGAAGCCCGACCAACAGGTCGGGAAGGCAGCACAGTCACAGCCCGTCGTAGGGACAGCTCAACTAGGCCTACAACACATGCCCCAGAATATTCCAGATAGTTTCCTACTCAAGATAGAAGACTTATGGAAAGTGGACATTGTTTCCTAATCCAATTAGGAAACCCCTACAATTAATGCCAATCAAGCTCAATTGGATTATATTTCCTTATCCATGTATGAGTAGGTCTCTTGCATCTATAAAAGAGACCAATCACCCTCCCTTCAGGGGACCGACTTTTCAGTCTCTATAGCACCTCTATACCAGTCACCAACACGCCCGGCCGACCTACGGTAGCTCCAAACTATTGTTGGTTCATCACAGGTCCCCGGCTTTTTATAGCATAGTGAACATGCTCAGACACACACGTGGACGTAGGTTCCTTCATTAACAGGGCCGAACCACATACAAAAAACCAGTCTCACTCTCTCTCCCCTTAAATTGCTTTAATTTACTTTAACCAAGTTTGGGCATCATCAGCTTGGCGCTGTCTGTGGGAACGACAAGTTCTTCATCAACAAATCTCTTGGCTGATAGCCATGCCTTCGAAGAAGGGTGAGAAGGCTGCACAGCAGGCCAACCTGGATGTTCCGCTGGCCTCAACGCCGGCTACGTCAGTCATGACATCTGAGCAGATCACCGTGACCCTCACACAACTCTTGGAGGGCCAGCGTCAAATCTAGCAACAGATCGAAGCCCTGCTAGCCCAACAAAGCAGTCTTCCAGTGGCCAGGAAACGATCCGGGAACGTTGCGTTCGGTCGGGAACCGATCTTGACCAGACAACGTGCCCGAGCCAACCTATCCTGTGTTGAGAATGCCAGAGACATCAACAGTAGGCATGCTGCCCGAGAGGAAAGGCAGAAGCATATGGCCCGGGAATCAGTCCAGGGTCACTCGGTCAAGAGCCGAGGTGTCCCTAGGCACACGATGAACCGGAGTCATAGCCAAGCCCGATTCCAAGGGACATCGCACCACCATGAGAAGGAAGCCTCCTCCACTAACCCGATCTGCAGCCCGAATACCGGTCGGGAAGGTATGGTGGCACGTATCAATGACTTGCAAAAATAGATTGATGGATTGGCCAAAAGGCTGGGCCAGAACCCTACTCAGAATTACGCCAATACCGAGATAGAGTCACCATTCTCTGGCTAGATCACAAGGTTTGCTATCCCGCGCAAATGTTAGCAGCCTCGCCTAGATCCCTATAATGGCTCGGGAAGCCAGGTCGACCACGTTCGGACCTACAAGGCTCGGATAGCCCTAGCCACCAACTCTGATGAACTACATTGCCTGGCCTTCCCCAACACTTTGAAAGGCCCGACTGCGCAATGGGTCTACTCCTTGAAGCCCCGATCAGTCTGCAATTTCAAGCAACTTAGCAAGCAGTTCATCAACCAGTTCATCGGTATGCATGAACGGCCAAAGCCCGATATGCAGCTACTGACAGTCATACAAAGGAATAATGAGACCCTCAAGGAATTCACTGGCCGGTTTAATCAAGAGAAGCTCAGAATCTATGATCTGGATAAAACTATCGCTATTATAGCCCTCTGCTCGGGTGTTCAACATACAAAGTGCACCAAGTCGTTTCACAGAAACCGACCGAAAACCTTAGTTGAACTCACTGAGAGGGTTGGAGAATACATTGGTACTGAAGAATTTTTAAAAACCAAAGACCCCGGGTGCGTAAGCAATGAGTCTTCCAAAAGTAAGTGAAAGCGAGATCATCTCGGGAGTTCTGACAGTTCTTCCATTTCACAGCAGTCAGGGTCCGGCAGTCTCGACCCGACCTCCAGCTCACAGCAGGCAGGGTCCGGTAGTCCCGACCCGACCTCCAATTCGCAACAGTCAGGATCCAGTGATCCCGACCTTGAATCCAGCTCAGAGTAATCGGGACTCCGGTAATCCCAACCCGACCTCCTGTCTCTAATAGTCTCGACCAATCCCACTACAGTGGTACTTGCCCGATCATCGGATGAGGCTTCGCAGATTGTCAGAGAGCTCTTGAAAAGACCTCGGGCCATACCCGAGGCACATCAAAAGATCTCGGGCCACACCCAAGGCACATCAAAAGACCTCGGGCTCTAAACCCAGGCATAAAAGACCTCGAGCTTCGAACCCAAGCACAAAAGACCTCGGGCTCAGAACCCGGGCACTAAAGACCTCGGGATCGCACCCGAGACAAAAGACCCCGGGGTCACGCCCAAGGCATCGGCTTCGCTTAGGTCCAACCTACGATGGGGACAAATCCCCCTAGGTGGCTGATGATGGCAAGCTTCAAAAGACCCTGCAACCACCCATGTTCCAGGTCGGTTACCTATAATCCTAGCCTCTACAAGATCCTCATCTTAGCGAAAGCTTGGGGGGTAGAAAGGCACGATGAACTAAACAATAACTAAGACAACCCGGGTACTTACAGGCCTTACAATAACTAACTCAAACTCTTAGACAACCCGGGCGCCTACAGTACTCAGAGGTAATAACTCCACTTAGGTCCAAACCGACGATAGAGGTAACTAAAATCTCTTAGGTTGGCGATAGAGGAGCAAAAAGACCCTAAAGCGACGTGATTTAGGTTGGCTCCACCAACATAGTCAAACTCTTCTCCCAACAGTCTTGATGAAGGTTGACCGGGCGGAAGGTAACCATCCTGGGGAGTTAACATAAAACGACCCTAAAGCAATACGCTTTAGGTCGGCTTTTCCAATATGGTCAAATTCTTTTACCCACAACCTTGACGAAGGTTTACGGGTAGAAGACAACCATCCTGGAAGCTTAACTTAAGCAAAAGACTCCGAATTAGGCCGAGTCTCAACTCTTAGCCAATTCTCGAGCACTTAAAGACTCCAAATTAGGCTAAGTCTCAACTCTTAGCCAGTTCCTGAGAACTCACAAGACTCAGAAGCTCCAAGGAAACTTCCCCGATCACTCATACAATGGCAAGTGGCATCAAGCAGATTTCCAAGCTCGCCCTGATATGGCATCAAGCCAACCTTGGAAATGTGGGGCAGCTGATACGCCTAAAACTGGCTCTATCCTATGACCGAGCGGTTCAACTCAGCAGCCAGCCATTATCCCGAACAATTCATGCACAGTTCCTGGGATAAGCCTCAGCTCGAGCGGTCTAATCTGTCCGAGACTTCCTGAGCGGTACATGCACGAAGCCCGACCAACAGGTCGGGAAGGCAGCGCAGACATGGTCCGTCGCAGGGACAGCTCAGCTGGGCCCACAACACATGCCCTAGAATATTCCAGGCAGTTTTCTACTCAAGATAGACGACTTATGAAAAGTGGACATTGTTTCCTAATCCAATTAGGAAACCCCCACAGTTAATGCCAATCAAGCTCAATTAGACTATATTTCCTTATCCATGTATGAGTAGGTGTCTTACATCTATAAAAGAGACCATTCACCCCTCCCTTCAGGGGACTAACTTTTCAGTCTCTACAACACCTCTATAGCAGTCAACAACATGCTCAACCAACATACGGTAGCCCCAAACTGTTGTTGGTTCACCATAGGTCCCCGGCTTTTTACAGTATAGTGAACGTACTCAGACACACACGTGGACGTAGGTTTCTTCATTAATAGGGCCGAACCACATACAAACAACTAGTCTCTCACTCTCTCTCCCCTTAAATTGATTTAATTTACTTTAACCAAATTTTGCATATATTTAGTGGTGGAGAAACTGCCCCTGTGTGGCATTTTGATACCTTATAAGGAGTGGCATTTTAGACAGTGGGTGAAGTATTGGTCTTTTGCGAGAGTGACCCAAATGCTTGTGGGTGTGTCGATGGAGAACCAGAATGTTGGTAAAGGGTATAAAAATAGTGCATGAACTGGATGGTTGGGAACAACACACATGATTGGTTGCCCATGAATTTACATAGTACTTGACATTCTCTTTTTATTGATGGTTTTTTTTGTGTGATATATATAAGAGCAAAAAGAGAACAACAAGAAAACCCTTACATTTTCATCAATCCATTGTTCATTGGTAAAGCCCCCATCCAACAAATGATCGTGTTTCCAAGAACATTTTTCTAGTCTCTATGGTCTTCTTCGTTATCAGGCTGTTTGAGCAATAAGTAAGCTGCAGCCGCCACAGCCATCCAAAGAAGAATGCACACTTCATAAAGTATAATTATCTTGCCCAAATCCATGTTGTTCTCCAAAAATTTTTAATGAGCACCCACACGCCTAAAATAATGTCAAACTTCTGATCTTGGTCATAATCGCAAGGCACAATGGTCAAAGATAATGACTATCAGTATAATAAGGAGAGAGAATTGAGAGAAAGATGAGTGAGCAAGAGGAGAGACAGCAAGAGGAGAGACAGAAATACAGAGATGCAGAGATGGGAAGAGCTGCGTTTGAGAAGGATGAGGGAATAAGAAATGAGGGAGAGAAAATATTTATGCTCTTTTTTTTCTTTCCCCACCGACACTTTCTCTCTCTCTTCGTCTCTTCTCCTTTTCTTTTTCTTTTTCTTTTCTTTTCTTTCTTTTCTCATGGCTGACAATCTCTCTCTCTCCTCTTTTCTTTTTTTCTTTTTTTTTTTTTTACTTTTTCTGCTTTTTTTTTTGTTTTTTTTTTGCTTTTCGCCTTTTGATTTGAAAGAGAGTTAGAGTGTATTTGAGAGAGTAGAGCAGCCTATTGATTTGGCAATGAGACGATTTGGACAGTTGTGAATACACTAGTACTGCTTGGATTTGATAATGTCAGTGTTCGCAGTATTGGCTTGCATGTGCTGTTATTGTATTCGGATTAAGCCTGAATGAAGGATTAAAAATGATCAAGCATGTCTTTTCTGACTTGAGACACATGTCAGCCTTTAAGCTGATTCAGATTAATGATAACAAACACAAGTGGATCGTGAAAGTGATGGGGATTAGAACCCTTATTTTAGAAAGTGCACTTATGTTATTAACAAGAGAGAGTATTTCCACAGCTGATTCTTGAATTGATTGCCCAATGTGAGGGTACAGTGCATAAGAAGTGAAGATAGTGCTAAAGAGGATTTTTTTTAAGAAATAAAAAAAAAATGAAAAGTTACAATGATATAAATGTATATTTGGATTTTGCTGAGTGGGAGCAGAGTTCTGCCAACGTGAGGCTTCCTTCCAGAGGTCGAATGCTAACGACATCCTACGCGTTTTTCAGCAACCATATAGATCCTATAGTCCATTCCACAGAACCCTGGGTGAATGTTCTTCAGGGCTTACTTCTGAGGATAATACCGTCCTGGGATGCTTACCCTCCAAATTGCCCTATAAAACAGTACCCAAAGGTCCAAACTGCATTAAGCTGGTGGAGGGACACACGTAGTAAGACATGTGGGCTTAATCCCACACACACTCGATGTACAGAGACTACGTCGAATACGGACCTTGATGTTCATTCTAAATTTTTTTTTGAAAACAAACAAGAAAGTGCCTTAGTTCTAAGGCTCATACCACCTTGTGAATTTCTTTTCTTTTCTTTGAAGGCATATTGATTCTCCATCTTGTCAATTAAATCCAAGAAATAGCTTTGAGCTAAGTTAATGACATTGAAGAAAGAGTAAGGATCAGTGGATGGAGTAGGTGCTTTTGACGAACTCGCTTGAAGATTTAGAGGAAGATTTGGATATTTTGGGACCCCTGATTTTTCTACTTGATTCAAGGGAATTTGGGACTTACTAGATTGCAAGTATTGGACTGGATCAGACCAGTGGGAGCAATTTGGAGTAGCAGAGGGGGTGTGGGTAAGACTAGAGACTGGAGAGCTCATGTTGGAAGTAGAGAGATCCAACAGACTTGGAGACTATTGGTGGTTATTGCTAGATTGCAAGTGCTGGACTAGATCAGACCAACGAGAATGAGAAGATGTTGTACATATTCGAGTGACAGGAGGAATATGGGTAGGGCTAGAGATTTAAGAAGAGATTGGAGCAGTTGTGATGGGAAAAATGAGATTGGAGTATTTTTAAAGAATTTCTATGTTGCAATCTAGATCTTCCATGGCATACTTGAGCCAAGGATCCAGATTAGGCTCTTTGGATTATTTGGGTGATTCTTCTTTTGATTGAGCTTGAAGTTGTGAAACCTGTTCCTTCAGTTCTCGAACTTGTTGTTCAAGGATAAAGTTATAAGAAACACATCCCAAGATGGGCTCCTGAAGTCTAGCTGTGGCTTCATATACAAGGGAGTTGATAGTTTGTTGGTGATCTGCCTCGGATACATTTTGAATAAGGCGTAAAAAGTAAAAAGCTCCTGTATCCAAAAAATTTGTGAATTTTCCCATAATCCTTGTTACTTACTGCGTACCGAAAGTAGGGAGCCAAGGGACAATCAGTTCGGCACTGTCTTCTATTATATATACATGCACCACAACGATGATATGTTGGGTCCATAACTCTCTTCATACCTATTTTTTGTTATGATTCTTTGTTCCTCTTCTTGATCTCTATAGGAAGCTCCTGTACAGGGCTTGTTTTAGCTTCCTCTTATTCAGATTAGGGCTTTTTTTTTTTTTTTTTTTTTTTTTTTTTTTTTCTGGTTTTCCCAAGAAGAGGGATGAGTTTCTATAAAGAGATGGAAGGAGGAGAAAAAGAAGAAAGAGAGGAGGATAGTGAATCAGAGAGAGGTTTGTCAAAGAGAGAGGGAGAATGTGTGAGAAGGACAGAGAAAGATGGGGATATGGGGGGTTTTTAAAATGAGGGGAAGAGAGAGGTCATTGAGAGTGATAGAAAGAGAGAAAAAAAGGGGGCATTGAGAGAGAGAGAGAGAGAGATAGAGAGAGAGTCTGTGAGAGCGACAGAAAGAGAGGGAGCAGGTGAGAAAAAGAGAGAGAGAGTGGAGAGATAGAGGGGGGTGTACATGAGAGTGATAGAGAGAGAGTGTGTGTGTTGGTGAGAGAGACAAAAAGAGAGGAAGAAGGTGGGAGAGAGAGTGTGTGTGTGTGTGTGTGTGTGTCCATGAGAGTGATAGAGAGAGGGAGCAGGTGAGAAAGAAGAGAAAGAGAGAGAGAGAGAGAGAGAGAGAGAGAGCACGTGGAGAGAGTAAGAGCATGTGCATAAAGTGACGTATCGATATTGATGCACACATAGAGAGTGAGAGCATGTGGAAAAAGTGATGTATCAACATTGATGCATATGTAGAAAGTGGGAGCATGTGGAGAGGCTGATGTCTAATGCAAACTTAAATCAGGCATAGTCCCCAAACTTTCAAACCTCCAGCGCTGAAGCACTTTCTCAGGTTGGTGGTTCGAGGGGAGGAAGTTTCGGTGCTGGCACCGGCAGTACTACCGCAACGGCCATGCCACTTACTAATCTTCCTATCTAATCTTAAAGGTTTCCTTTTAAGGAAAGGTTATGTTATGCTTTCATGCTAGTGTGTAGTGTGCGTGATAGTTAAAGATCGTGGCATTGGCCTTTGCAATATTGGCATTGGCCTTGCAATTTTGTTTTAGCTTGAGTCGCGAATACTCATGTAAAAGAATATGAATTTACAAAAAAAAAAGGTAAAATAAAAAAAATGTTAGTACAAATGAAATGCCTCATTGTAACGAAAATCACTAAAGTGATGGTTTAAGTCTTCTTTAAGTGTGTCCCCAGTAGAGTCGCTAGTTGTCGCGCCCGCTTTTTCGGTACAGCCTTGCCTGTCGGTGTGGGCCTGGATTTTTTTTAAAGTGCATGAAATGTGATGGATATTTATTGGAAATGATGAAAAGAGTATGGTAGGGTCTATTTAAAATGTTCAGAGTCGCCACCTAACATTTGGGTGTTAGGACCCCTGCAAAGACAATTAAAGTAATCATCTTTGACTTTTTTTTAAAAAAAAGGTTTAAGAAAGTGGGCCCTTTAAAAGTATGACTCTGAATAGCCATGCGAAAATCAGAAATCTTTTAAAATATGGGTTCGGGGACTCGATTATGTCGAGGGAAGGTGTTAGGCACCCTCGAACATCCATGCAAAGCATGGTTGCCGAATCTAGTGATTTTCATGATAATGGGGCATAAGTGAAAGATAATAGAGTGCTAGGATGTACAGGAAATAGAAAAAGATGTGGTTGTGGCTGTACCAAAGTGAAGGGTTGCATACGTATCTCAAGTCGAGAATCAGACCGTACGTAGTTTTGTGCTTTGTATATGTGTGTGTGTGTGTGTGTGTGTGTGTGTGTGTGTGCAAGTGTTTTGAAAAGTTAGTCGATCTAGACCGTGTGAGTGTGAAGTAGTATTTTGAGCAAAATATGGTGTAACTAGGAACTTTAACCTGTACAGTGTAGTCCTAGATTTTAACTTTGAAGTAGTGAGTTTTGAAAAGTGATTTGAGTGAAAAATGGTGTAACTAGGAATTTCGGAAAGTGATTCAGATTGAACGAACTTATGCAAGAAAGTGAAGAAAGAAGTATTTTTTTTTTGGTTTGTATTTTTGTATTTTTTCTGTTATTTTATTCCTATATTGGAAGTAAAGGTTGATGCCCAACTTTTAAGAAAATATGAGAACGTACATGTAGGATAAGAAAACTTACCTGACTTTACCTGTGTTGCTTGGAGATCTTGGACAAGGGAGGCATTTGAGTTGAGGGATGTACATTTTTTTTTTGTATTTTCTTTTCATTCTTTTTTTTTTCTTTTCATTTTTTGGAAGAAAGGGTTGGTGCCCAAATGATTGAAAAGATATATATATATATATATATTTTATTTTGTTTTGTGCCGGAAGTAAGGGTCGACGCCAAAAAAAAAGAAAAGAGATTTTTTCTGTATTTTTATTTTTTATGCCGAAAGTAAGGGTCGGTGCCCCAAAAAAAAGAAAAGAGATTTTTTTTTTTGTATTTTTATTTTTTTATGCCGGAAGTAAGGGACGGTGCGGTGCCCAAAAAAGAAAAAAAAGAAAAGAGATGTTCAAATTTCCTTTTATCAAAGTTATTGAAAAACTTGATAAATTAAGAGTATTCGGTTTTAATAAAAGTAGAAAGATGCTCAAATTTCTATTTATCAAAGTTATTGAACAACTTGATAAACATGAATATTTGGTAAAAGAAAAAAAAGATCTTTTTTTTTTGTTTTTTTATTCTTTTTAAAGAAGTTTTCTAATATACTAGACTTTATTCACTTGAAAAGATCAAAATCCCAAATGAAAGAGATAAAAGCAAAGTTCTACAAAAGTTTATTTCGAAGTGCAGCTTTTTCACAGCTTTAAGAGAAGTTTTTCAAAAATAGAATGGAGAGGTTCTGGTGTTCCCAATTTTTTTAAATTTTGAGAGAATACTCGCAAATGAGTTTAGTTTCCATGGTAGAAAACCATTTTGCAATATCTTCTGTAGATTGGGAGAAATTGAATTTAGAAGCACCTTTGCTAAGAAAAAAGGGACTGCACTGTCGACTGAAATTGGACGATTTTTTACAAAAATTAAACTGATCCAAAAAAAATCAAAAAATTTCACAGGCGTAGTTAAGAGGCTATAGTTAATGGACAAAAAATATGGAGTGAAGAAAAAATCTTCAAGTAGTCCAAACAGTGAACGTGATCTGGTGTCACTGCTGTAATGTTTTTGGCAGATTGTATGCCTTGTGTGTTTGTGCTTTGAAAATGGGTCATACGATTTTTGTAAATTCTGAGAAAAATCATAGGAAATTATCATTGAGTAAGGAATACTCTCCAATTGGTTTCATTTGATTTGAATCAAAAATGAATTCATGGTGATATTTTGATTATCATCACAGCAGTGGACGTTAGCAACATGGACTGTTTGGTGCTTTAATGGTGATTGAGGTTGGAGAAGAGAGTTGAAGAAGAGACGAGGGAGTGGTGCTGCTCCCTCCTTTGTGCAGATGGAGGAGTGATCTATTATTGAAAAGAAGAGAAGTGGGAGAGAAATATAAAAAGAAAAAGAAAGGAGAGTGGTGGGGTCAAAAGAAAGGAGAAGTGAAAGAAAGAAAAAACATATCAAAAACGCACCAGCAAATGCTGGCGCATTAGTGGTGGGAAATTATATGTTGTGCAAGGGTGCACGTGCTCATGTTGATCTTTGTCCTAACAAACTTTGATTTGCACCATCTTTTTTCATCTGATGTCTGATTGGGATGATTAAAAAAATGGCAGGCTCGTGTCAATGAGTACTTTATTTTGAAATGACTGGGTTGGGCAAAAATTAGGTGTCTACAACGGTCTTCTTTAGAGCTATCTCTAGACAGTCTGCATACCCATACGTTTCGATTTAAGAAAACTGTTTTTATCTTTTCATTATCTTTTCCATTTTAGGTTCTCTCAGTGCTATGCTCATGAGAAGGAAAACAAATTGTACAACCACCTATTTATATATAGCCATATAAGTCCTAGTCGCATCATCCAGTATTCCTTCTTATTCCATGAACATCATAATCAATGTCACGTTAGTCATTCCATGCTCGGAACTCCTTATGTGACAAGGTTTATGATAGCGTAGGTCTAATCAAGTCTAGCTCTAACGAATAGGACGCAAACAAGGTTATGATTCGTCGTCCTACGGACTCGTGGCACATAATCCTAGTATAACATCTAAGCACTCCATCCTCATGTCATGTGGTGAGCATTTCATTTAGGCATAGTGCTTTCATTGTTAGACAAGACTATGTATCATGTGTCGTATATGCTTCCTTATCATGTCACATAATCCCAAAGGGCAGATAGGGCGTGTGTGCGCAAATTGTCATAACTAAAGGATTAGGATCTATGGCTACGATACACATCAAGTTGAGTAGAGTCCAAGAGTCCCCCAGTGAGATGTCCTATATGCTCCCCATTATAGGGTTTGGTATGGTATGTAGACATACATTTTATACCCGTTAGGTACGTGCTAGGGAACGAAAGTCCTCCACAGGGGTGGTTTGGCAATGTTGCATGCCCTGGCATTGGTCTGCCCAAGCTTCCTAAAACTAATACACGTGCGATGCTCATAAATATAGAGTCAAAGAATCTTGAAAGTATTAGAGTATAACTGTCTTAGTCTGTCTCCAGTAGAGTCGCCAATTGTGGGTACCTTGACCGAGTATGGGGTCTAGAAGGATTAAGTCCACTTGATTGATTCCATTACAATTTTCATGTCAACAACCACGAGTGAGGTTCACCACCCTTCATTAGCCTTTATCCGATTCGACCAATTTGGATTACTCTTATTTTGGATTCCATGGGACTTTTTATCCAATGGATAAATAGCACTGCCCCGTCGTCACCAAAGAACTCGGTTCGGATGCTAAGGTATAAGAGAGAAAGGAACTAGATCGTGCTAAAACATCCCCTCTCACCTCATTGTGAGGAGTGCCTTTATTAAGCATTCAAGGTGCTTGACTAGACATTATGAAAACAATTTCATTTATTACTAATGCAGTCCTATGTTCAAGTTATAAACAACTAAGAAAAGAAAAGCGTGCAATCACCAAACAATGGAGATTCTTTGTTATATAATTAAACTAAAATACCCTTTAAACATTAGGGACCAAAGCACAATTAAGATAAATGTTCGACAATAAAAAAAAAAAATTACCTTTAAGAAATACCTCAAATGCGATTGATTCATTGAAAGGTGACCACCTTTGTTTAATTTTTAAAATGGCTACTCCCGATGTGATTAAAAAAAAAGGGTAAATTATCTTTTACCCCCTGTGGTATGCCTCTATGATACTTTGCTCCCTTGTAGTTTAAAATGTAACACATAATCCCCTGTGGTTTGCCTCTGGTACTTTGCCCCTGTAGTTCGGAATGTAACACATATCCCCCTGTGATTTTCCTTTGTGGCACTTTACCCCCCTATAGCGGCTATAGGGGGATAAAGTGCCACAAAGGAAAATCACAGGGGAATATGTGTTACACAGAGGCAAACCACAGGAAGGTTATGTGTTACATTTTAAACTACAGGAAGGCAAAGTGCCATAGAGACAAACTACAAAGGGGTAAAATGTAATTTACCAAAAAATAAAAAAATATCGACTCCCGGAAGGTCAGATGTGCGAAATGTATTTTATTTTCAGAAAATAACCACAAGTGAGAATGAAAATTATTTTCTTCACATAAAGTAATTCACGAAAGGAAATTTTTATGTCAAAACAGAAGAATTAAAGTGCTGCAAAGGTCAGTATAGACTACTCAAATCACCAAGCCCATTCGAAAGCCCATAAAATTAAAAACTACGGAGTATCAAGTTTTGACCCCATCTTTTCTATTTTTTTCTTTAATCAAGACCCCTTATCTAAAGTGTCTAATTTGACCTCATTTGTTGACAAGTGGTTCATATAAAAATATACATTCACACGCTTATACAAACACACACAAATACTTTTCCGGTGTTATATAATCTAGAAAACCCACTTTTTGCTCTCCAAACCCACTAGTGGAAACAATATAACAAAAATAAAAATAAAAAGTTTCCCATCATGGAGCTGCCGGGATCTTCCGGCGGCGGCGAGCCATCTCCGACGAGAAGAGAAGTACAGCTACAAGGCCCCCGTCCAACCCCTCTCAGCATAAGAAAAGAATCCCACAAGATCAAGAAGCCTCCGGTAGCCCCACAACCGCTCAATCAAAGATCAAATCTACCTCCGCCGTCTCAGCCGGCGGCAGACGCGACCCAGAACCGCCAGCCGGTGATAATTTACGCCGTCTCCCCCAAAGTCATCCACACCACCGCCAACGATTTCATGTCCTTAGTACAACGCCTCACCGGCTCGACTTCGTCTTCATCTTCAATTGACCAATCTGCCGCCGCCTTACGCAGCGGAGACGTATCACCGGCGGCGAGATTAGCTTCGACGGAGAGAACGAGTCCGAAGGAGAGAGAGAAGGAGAGAGAAATAGGGGATCTGATGGGTATGTTTGAAGGGGTCGAAGTGGGTCATTTTCCGGGGATACTGTCGCCGGCGCCGGCGACTCTTCCGACGATCTCGGCGGGATTCTTCTCGCCGGTGTCTGACCCACATGCCATGTCTCTATTGAATGATCTAAGCTCTCTCATGTACGGTAACAACATGTTCATTCCAAGTCCTTCAACCTTGTTTTCAGCTCCAATTATTTCACCCTCTCCCTCATCAATTGATCACTTCAACCCATTTCTTGACTTTTAGCATTGACTTTCTATAGAGAGAGAGAGAAGGGGCAAAACAAAATTCATTTTAGTGGACGACTGTATTTCTTTTTCTATCTAGAGAGAGAAAAGTCTAAGGGAAGGGTTTAGAAATTTTTTTTGTACTTAGTATTTTAGTAGCCTTGCAAGATCAAACTTTAAAGTAAGTTTAAGTAACTTACAGTAACTAACTTTGTTTGGAGGATATTTATTTCTATTCTATTGTAGTGACGGTTCAGAAGTAGTTGGGGGTGTTATTGATTGGGCTTTATATCTTGGTGGGCCATGTAATTGTACTTCAGCCCACTGTCTACCAAGTTTTCTTGTGTATTCACTATTTTGTCTTTAATTTTTTTTAATAATATTTGGGACACAAATATTTTACATAAATACTTATAAACAAATTTTTTTTTGGGTGGCATTATGGGATTCACTGAAATTATTTGAACTCTACTGTACCACTCAAAAGAGATATAGAGTATGTTCGTAAGTGTTTGTATAAAATATTTGTGTCTTTAACATTATTATTTATTTTTTTGGAAGGTTTCTTTTTCAATATAATTGTGGATTGTGCTTATTTATTTATTTTTATTTTGGGTAAGTGCAATTGTGGATTGTTCACATATAATTTAGTGAAACCTGGTTGCTACTAAATTTGTCTTTGCTACTTTTTTTATTACTTTATTTCGATTAAGCCCTTTAATTGGCTTTTGCTATTAACATCTGGATTTTATATACTTTGAGCAAGGGAAATGAGAATTCACAAGAAATCATGGAAAACATGGTCTTTTGGGGGTTTGTGTGTGGGGAGGGTGGGGCACCCAGTGATGTTTCTTGTTTCAAATACAAAATAGGTTGTTGAAACTACCTAACCCCCAAAAAATTGGAGAGCGCATAATAAAAGTTAAAAGAACATGAATCTAAACATACAATAAATTTGATGAATGCATTTTGTAACTTCTATAAACTCTAGGAATGTGAAAAAAAATTAGTGAAAGAAATGTTATTTTGTAGAAGTATTTATAACAACTCTTTCTTTGATTTAGTGACCAAGTGTAACAACACTAAAATTTGTAAGTGCTTAAATAATTATTTTAATTATTTTCAATTAGTAATATTATGTGAGTGTGTCTAAGTAAGACACGTATTTGAAAAATTTTAAGTTTGGAGAACTCATGAATTAAATTGCTAGTAAGCAAAATTTGTTAGTAATACCAGTAATATTTTTCCGGTTGTTTTTGTATTAAAATTTCTAATGTTTTATTATTATGACATGAGATTTCGAGCTTTAATTAAATTGTATGATAGATTATTTGTATGACCGAGTTACAATTTATGTAGAATGACGAGTTTAGTTTCGGGTAGTGTTTCGAGGCCCATAAGTAAGTTAATTATTGAATTTAACATGAGAATTAAGTGCCCGGGGCATCGGTACCCTTTGGGCTAGTTGTTTAAGTATTTTGAAATGTATTTCGGGCCCATATGTGTGTCTTCTGGGAGCTCACAAGCCTAAACTCGAAAATTAACTTAATTATATCATTAGGAGTTTTATGTATCCACCTTTAAAAGAAAAACAAACCTTAGCCCTCAATACACTTCTAAACAAAGAGGGAGAGAGAGAGAGAGAGAAAGAGAAAGAGAGAGAACATACGAGAGAGAGAGAGAGAGAAGAAGAAGAAGAAGAAGAAGAAGAAGAAGAAGAAGAAGAAGGAAGAAAGAAGGAGAAGGAGAAGAGAATAAGAGAAGACAATATGGACTCCAAACTTTTGGTTTGCTTAATCATCATCAACCTTAAAGCCCTAAATTGGTGAGTTAATCATTTGTTCCATTCGTTTCGTTTTGTTTTCGTTACAATTTCTCGTCGATTAGAATAGGTTGAGTAAATCATTAGAGTACCCATGAAATCATGTTGGAGTATGTATATATAGGTGTCTCACTTTGAACAAGTCATCAAACATCGCACTTCTTCCATCTTTCCACGGTCATGTCAAAGAAGATTCATATCACCACTTAGGTGAATTTCAAGACATTTGTACTACATTGAAATTCAAAATTGAACTGATGATGAACTTAAACTGCGACTTTTTCCGTTCTCTCTGAAAGATAAAGCTAAGTATTGGCTACAATCTCTTGAGCCGAACACTACAAGAACATGGGAAGGGTTGCATACTGCGTTCTTACAAAATTTTTTCCCCATCACCCGAACCAATCAAATTTGAAAATCTATAATGAACTTTACAATGCAAGATGGTGAAACATTATATGATACGTGAGAACAATTTAAAGAACTTTTACGCTCTTGTCCTCATCACTAAATCCCTAAATGGAAAATGGTACAAGTTTTCTATGAGGGACTTGTTCCCTTTGTTCGCAACACAGTCGATGCTGTTTGTGCTGGAACATTCCTCCACAAAAGTGCCGACGAAGCTTGGAAAATATTTGAAACTTTAAGTGAAAATTCAATGCATCAAGATGTGTCTGTATGTCTGAAGGGATGCCTTCTACCGTAACCTAAACATGAAGCACATGTTGAGTCGAGTCATTCAATCAAAATATAAGAACTATCTAGAAAACTTGACCAACTCATGAGGATGGGCCATATGTCTAATCCACCACCTTCCGAAGTATGTGCATTGTGTTATGAACCTTCTCATAATGTCTTCGCATGTCATTCTGCTTCTTGTTAGCCTTAAGGTATATTAAGGCATATTTAATTATGTTTTGATGATGTCAAATATGCTATGATAATTACATGATTCATATTGATTCATTCTTTATTATTATCATAGTCATTTTTATGCCCATATATAATCTCATGTATTAATATTGTATCAATGTTTTAACATCTTTGTGTGCATGAGATTTAATTGATGTAGATCAAGATTACAAGGAGCTCAACAAGGATCAAGCTTGAAGACTTGAAGATATTTCATCCTTGGTTGAAGTCTAGGACCATCATTGTAAGGCATCTTGATCTCACACTCTTAGGGGCTCAAACAAATGCTAAAAGTTAAAGTTTTGGAAACAAATTTTAAATAGATCATCTTTAAAGCAATGCCCCAACCAATTGGAAATTAATTAAATTTTGAATCTTATATGGTTGGAAAGGTATTTGAATCTAGTTTCCAAAACATCAAACGGATTGAAAATTCGAGTTTTGTAAAGGAAGTTATGGCCATTTTAGTGGAGATGTGTCAGTCTGCCAAACAGGGAGGGGCAGTCGACTGAAGGCCCGATTCAGTCGACTGAAGTGAGCACAATGCAAACAGAACCCTCTGTAAACACATCTCAGTCGACTGCTTCAAGGCCCAATCGACTGCTTCTAGGTCCAGTCGACTGAAGCGACCTGGAAAGGCATAACGGCTAGTTTTTAAAGGGGCTTTTAATTACCAAACTTGCCACCAACGGCTATAATCTTTCTTGGCCTATAAATACATGTTTTTCCACACCATTTGATGTTGATCAATCTATTGGAAAATATCTATTTCAATCACACAACTTGTTGATTCTTAATCATTCAAAATTGAGCCCTAGTTGTGTGAGTTTATCAATTTGCTCTAGCCTTCAATTGTAATCTTTGAGAGAGTGAATTGTAGTGAGCTTTCAATTGTATTATCCACTCTATAAAGAGAGTTCAATTTGTATCAAATCAAATGTAAAGGTTGAGGGTTAGTAACCCTTGTTTGCAAAGAAGATGCGTTTTTCTTTGGGAGAGATCATATGCTCTTGTAACGGTTTGGTGCACACTCGTAAGTGCTCTGGGAAACGGTTTGGTCTACACCCGTAAGTAGATCGGATTAAGGAATCCTCAAGAGGTTTTCTTGAGGGGTGGACGTAGGCCGCGGGGTGCGATTGCCGAACCACTTGAAAAATCGGTTTGCAAGTTTTTCTTCCCTTCTCTCTTTACTTAATTGCTTGTGATTGTGTTTTAATTTGCAATTTGTTTTAAAAGGTTAATTTTCGCTAAAACCTTATTCACCCCCCCCTCTAAGGTTTCCACTTTTGGGCCAACAATTGGTATCAGAGCCTCGGCTCTTCTATTTTCAAAAGTTTTTGAAAATTTTGAGTTAAGATCCAAATGGAAACCGACTCTTCTTGCATTTATTATTGTGAGGGTCAATCGACATTAAGACCACCATGTTTTAATGCCTCAAACTATGCCTATTGGAAAAATAGAATGAGAATCTATATGATTTCTCAAGATTTTGATTTATGGCAAATCGTGGTCAAAGGGCCTCATCTACCTACAAAAATTGAAAATGATTTTTCTATTCCAAAGATGGTAGATGAATATAATAATGCCGATAAGAAACTCATAAAAATAAATGCTATGGCAATGAATTTATTATATTGTGGTTTAGACCCAAATGAATACAATAGAATTTCATCTTGCGAATCCGCAAAAGAAATTTGGGATAAACTTGAAAATGCTCATGAGGGAACAAGCCAAGTTAAAAAGTCTAAAATCAATTTGCTTGTTCAAACTTATGAAATGTTTAAAATGTTGCCATATGAATCTATTGGAGATATGTTTTCTCGTTTTACTATTCTTATTAATAACTTGAAAAACCTTGGTAAAGTTTATACTAATGAAGAAATGATTGAGAAAATGCTTAGGTCTTTACCAAAGGATTGGCAACCAAAGGTCACGGCGGTTCGTGAAGCAAATGAGCTTTCAACACTCTCCTTGGAACAACTCATGGGTTCTCTCATAACTCATGAAATGGAATTGGCCGTCTTCGAAAGTGAAGACAAGAAATTGGAAGTGAAAGAGGCCAAAAGGGGAGACATGGCTTTAAAATCCTCAAGCTCAAAGAAAAAGGGGAAAGTGTTGAGAGTGATGAGGATGAGGAAATGACAAAGCTCACCCGAAAATTTGCAAAGTTTCTAAAGAAAGAAAAATCGGGGAAGAAGTCACCCAAGGAGGAAAAACACAAAAAGAAGACAATCAAGGCCACTAATAGTAGTTCCGAGAGCGAATCATCGGACGACTACTCAAATGGTGAAGAGATTGTCAATCTTTGCCTCATGACAATGGAAAGGGCCTTTCCTACCACCTCGACAAATGGAGCATCCAAGAAATGCTTGGACAAAGGATAAGTATTGATTTGGTAATGGTAGGTTAGTAGGTAATTTTGTTTTGATTTGTTTTTATCATACTCTTATTTGCTTCAAATCACTTTGTTTTTTTTTTTTTTGTTTAGATTTGCATACTTGATATTGCTTATTTGAAAAAATGATGATATGCTTTTGCTGCTAAACTGTCATTTTTTTTAACTGCTGAACAAAGCAGTCGACTGGTACCCCGACACAGTCGACTGATTTAGCTGTGAGGCTTTGAATTTTTTCTTTCTATATTGTTAAGTCGACTGAGGCGTCGACTGTTTTTGCACAACTTAATCCCTGCCCACTCCCGTCGACTGTGGCGTCGACTGATCCGTCTGAATTTTTTTATTTTGAGTTCTCCAACTTTATTATTGGTTTCTTTTGGGAGAATATGCTCTCTTTTCACATCTTTTTGGTATCTTTTATCATTGCACATGCTTAGGGGGAGCACTTTCATGTATTCATTTGCTCACATGTGGTTATATTTGTTTATTTTTGGTATCATTTTGGCTTTTTGTTTTGTTTGCCTATTGTGAGGGGGAGCTTTGTGTTTTATCCCCAAATCTTTTTGATAATGTCAAAGGGGGAGAAATATGAGAAGTATTGGGGAGATGTATTTGGGTAGTTATCATTCATGTTCTTTAACATTTGATATCCATTATGAATGATAATATGAAAATGACCAAATTGTGCTTATATTGGCATATCTTTCATTGGTTGTTTGTCATCATCAAAAAGGGGGAGATTATTAGCCTTAAGGTATATTAAGGCATATTTAATTATGTTTTGATGATGTCAAATATGCTATGATAATTACATGATTCATATTGATTCATTCTTTATTATTATCATAGTCATTTTTATGCCCATATATAATCTCATGTATTAATATTGTATCAATGTTTTAACATCTTTGTGTGCATGAGATTTAATTGATGTAGATCAAGATTACAAGGAGCTCAACAAGGATCAAGCTTGAAGACTTGAAGATATTTCATCCTTGGTTGAAGTCTAGGACCATCATTGTAAGGCATCTTGATCTCACACTCTTAGGGGCTCAAACAAATGCTAAAAGTTAAAGTTTTGGAAACAAATTTTAAATGGATCATCTTTAAAGCAATGCCCCAACCAATTGGAAATTAATTAAATATTGAATCTTATATGGTTGGAAAGGTATTTGAATCTAGTTTCCAAAACATCAAACGGATTGAAAATCCAAGTTTTTTAGAGGAAGTTATGGTCATTTTAGTGGAGATGTGTCAGTCTGCCAAACAGGGAGGGGCAGTCGACTGATGGCCCGATTCAGTCGACTGAAGTGAGAAGAATGCAAACACAACCCTCTGTAAACACATCTCAGTCGATTGCTTCAAGGCCCAGTCGACTGCTTCTAGGTCCAGTCGACTGAAGCGACCTGGAAAGGCATAACAGCTAGTTTTTAAAGGGGCTTTTAATTACCAAACTTGCCACCAACGGCTATAATCTTTCTTGGCCTATAAATACATGTTTTCCCACACCATTTGATGTTGATCAATCTATTGGAAAACATCTATTTCAATCACACAACTTGTTGATTCTTAATCATTCAAAATTGAGCCCTAGTTGTGTGAGTTTATCAATTTGCTCTAGCCTTCAATTATAATCTTTGAGAGAGTGAATTGTAGTGAGCTTTCAATTGTATTATCCACTCTATAAAGAGAGTTCAATTTGTATCAAATCAATTGTAAAGGTTGAGGGTTAGTAACCCTTGTTTGCAAAGAAGAGGCGTTCTTCTTTGGGAGAGATCATATGCTCTTGTAACGGTTTGGTGCACACCCGTAAGTGCTCCGGGAAACGGTTTGGTCTACACCCGTAAGTAGATCGGATTAAGGAATCCTCAAGAGGTCTTCTTGAGGGGTGGATGTAGGCCGCGGGGTGCGATTGCCGAACCACTTGAAAAATCGGTTTGCAAGTTTCTCTTCCCTTCTCTCTTTACTTAATTGCTTGTGATTGTGTTTTAATTTGCAATTTGTTTTAAAAGGTTAATTTTTGCTAAAACCTTATTCACCCCCTCTCTAAGGTTTCCACTTTTGGGTCAATACTTCTCAATTCCTAGAGTTTGTCGAGCAACACATTAACTCTATTCAACGATTCCCACGAAATGCTAACAACCCTTCGGGAAATAATTACGATGTGCCATGGAGAAGTCACCCTAATTTTGGGTGGCTATCTCAAAATAATGAGGGTCCATATTCCTCCCAAAGACCTTAAATTGAAACTAACTTTCCCAATGCATAGTAACATCGGTCTCAACAATATCAATATACATAACCCAACCCTCCGCCTCCTCCATCTCCACGTAATAATGCATTTGAGGAGAAAGTGTTGGACTCACTTGAAAGTTTTGGTACTGTGATCTAATTAGTACACTCTCACATACAGTCCATTGCAAAGCTAGAGTCTCAAGTGGGACAAATAGCTAACACACTAAACTATTTGACCAAGGGTAAGTTGACAAGCCAACCTATTCAGAACCCTAAGGGACAATACGAGATTGGGGGTACGAGTGAGCAAATAAACGCCAACTCGACTAGGATAACTACATGAGAGAAAGAAGCTATAAAGATTCTGAGAGATGATTAAAAGATGTGAACATTAATTTGAATCAAGAGAACACGAGTCAAATTAGGAAAGAAAATGAACCGGTCCCAGCTAATTATGTTCCAAAAATGCCTTTCCCACTAAACATTGAGGAACCGCCACATTTTTCAAAGAAAGGCTCAAAAACTGAAAATATACTCGAGGTGTTTAAACAAGTGAAATAAATATTCCATTCCTCGACATTATTAAACAATGCTTATGCTAAATGTCTTAAAGACCTATGAACTCCAAAGTGCAAGTTGTACAATCATATTCCGAAAAAGGTCTTCCTTACCAAAAAAGTAAGTTTGATTTTTCAACACGCTATTCCAAAATATAAGGATCTTGGAACACCAATGATTTCATGTATCATAGGTGACACTGTCATTCATTGGGCTCTCCTTGACTTAGGTGCAAGTGTTAATCTTTTACCTTACACTGTCTACAAACAACTAGGATTAGGTGAACTTAAGCCCACGACTGCTACCTACAATTAGCGGATCGTTCCGTGAAAATCCTCAGGGGAATCATCGAAGACGTCCTAGTTAAAGTCGACAAATGCTATTATACTGCCAATTTCTTAGTCCTTGATACTGAACTGGTGATAGATGCTAGGAAACACACTCCTGTCATTCTTGGTCGTCCATTCTTAGCCACTGCTAATGCACATGTCAACTGTCGAACGGGGGTAATGAAAGTGTCGTTTGGGAACATGAACCTAAAATTAAACGTTTTTAACACTGTTGATCAACCTCCCAATGATGATGATTACCCATGTGTGGAGGATAGTGAAGTTAGACAAACTATTGAACCTAATAAAGAAATAAATGTGAGTAAGGAGAACAATATAGTGAGTAATGAGCAGACAAATTCGAATAATCCAGATCCTAACGAGGAATTCACTCGAATGGTGAAAATCGATTTGAGCATGATCAGGGAGAATCATCGAACTAATTGACTCATAAAGATATGATTTCAGTCTTTAACAGTGGTTTTTCTCCTATTAATAGGGGCACAAAGTCCGAGTTTTGGCCTCCATAAGTCTTTAGTGTAGCACGGTCTAGCTGAAGACGTAAAAGACAATGCTTCTTAGGAGATAACCGAAGCTTTAATCGTTTCGTTCCCTCATTTTTGTACACTTTTTGGTCATTTTGAGTCAGTTTTTTTTTTTTTTTTTTTTTTTTTTTTTTTTTTTTCCTTTGAGTTTTGGACAGGTTTGGGGTCGTAGTCTTTTTATTTTGAATCCATTTAACTTTTTATGAGACAAAAGAGAAAAATGGACTATTCGCGCACGTGAATTGCTTGCGCGGTCGTGCACGAGTTTTGAACTTAGAAAAATTTTAAGTTTTTTTTTTTTTAATAAAACAAGCCTCAGTATTTCCTCATGCTAGGAATCGCTTGCATGACCCGGTCGTGCGACAGGGGGATTTTTTTTTTCTCTTTTGTACTCTTCTTCTCACTCCTAACCCTTACTTATGTGTTTTTCTCCATTCTGTTTGCTCTCTTAAGCCCCTTTTAGATCGAGTCCTTCTTTGTTGTGATAGTTCCGTTTATGCTTATTCTTTTTTTTTTTCGTTGAGTCTTTTGGTTTTAGTTTAGTTTCTCAATAAGTACGCCACGATCTGCAATACATTTATGCATTTCTATTAACTATCGTTGTTATTTTATTTGTTTATTTTCTTTTGTCGAGTATTGACAGGTGAATTAGTGGCTCCATTTGGAAACTTTATCGCCATATTCATATACGTTCACCTGGTTTGTGAATGCTGAGATCGATGTAATGTCGTTCCTTCCTTATGTACTCTCATTTTTTCATTTTGTTGTTTTATTGGGGACAATGAAAGGTTTAGGTTTGGGGGTATGCACTCACATGCACATTATTTTGCATCGAGTTTAGGTTTGGGGGTATGCACTCACATGTACATTATTTTGCACCGATTTTTCAAAACATTTTCGATACTTGTGCTAAATAAACGATGTTACCAACGTTTTTGCAATCTCGAGTTGATACTTCTTGTTATGTAACTTGGATTGTTATAGAATAGTAAAAAATGAAAATGAGTGGTTAAACATTTGCTAAAGTCATGATGTGACGTTTAGGATATGTTTTGTTTGAATCGTAGTTTTATATCATAGATTTGCACACAAACTTATGCACTGCACGTAGTCGCTTGAATACATGTTTGATGTGACCTATAATATGATTTGGATTTCTAGATAACATATGGTGGAGACTAAACCCAGTGAGCTTTTGAGCTTATCTTTTCTTTTTAGAGGGTTATAAATACATTTTGTGTTTGTTAAATTTCATTGAAATAGCGCACTAACTCGTTGTTTAGTCTCATTATTCTTGTTTTGGTTGATAGTCAAGTTAAAATTTTTGTTACCGTGCTAAATAATCTTCCGACGTAAACGTTGAAGAACCATATCGCCCTAGGATGTGATTTTAGGGCTTCTTTGTTTTCCACCCTTTTGACCTTTAACCTATCCAGATAAATGATAAAATTTCCATAGTTCGCCCCTTTGAGCCTTTAAAGTGCCTCTCTTTCTTTAATCACCATGATTCTTTTTTTTTTTTTGCTCCAACTTGGCCAACTTGGAGTTCACCACTGAAAGATTGATCAACTTTTAGTGGTGATAAGGCATTGTGTTGATTGAGAAGAAGAAGAAAACAAGATGATGTTTGGGGTAGTTGCCTTGGTATTCAATGAATATTTATTTCAAAAGCAATGAAAAGGAAAAGGAAAAGGTTGGAAGAAGAAAAAAAGAAGAGGAAAGAAATAGAAGTAAAGGGAAAGAAGAGAATGAGATGATGAAAGAAATAGAACATGCCTTACAACGCCACTCTAAAACTACTTAATGAATTTTTTTCTATCCTTTTTCATTGCTTGAGCCACGTTACAACTTTTGAAAAGTTCTATTTGATCCTAGAAATATGGTATTGATATGTAAACGATGGGAGGGGGATTAAAACATGATAACGACTAATTTTTCTTGACTGTTGGTGTCCCATCCATGAGATTACTGTTCTTTCGTGTCATGCATATTTTTCAAGTCATATGTGAGCGTTTCTCATTTTGAAAACATATTTCTTTTGCTCCCATATATTAGAGAGATTACATATGTTTTGAACATTTTATTTGAGAGTGTAATTAATATTGTGAGATTCTTAGTCAAATTATAGTTGGATAGTTATCTGAGTTATATTCCAAGTTCATGACATGCACGTGATCATTTTACTACCACATCACACACGTGCAATTTTATGAGAAACTCTATTGATTTATACGATGCATGTGCTTGGGATTGTTTTTCATAACGTAGGTGGACGTTTGGTTCCATTTCTTCTTGTTTGTTATTCTATTTCAAGTCATTGTTTTATAATAAGGAGTGATGAATGTTATGTTTTTCATTTTTAATAAAACTTTTTTTAAATGTAAAATGAAATAAAGATGGTTGTGGCTGTCTGATTCGACGAGAACCCTCACGAGATTTCACTCATCCTACTAGGGACACCTAGGGGTTTAAAAGGCTTGTTGCATATGATAAATATAATCGCGTTGCTTGTGTAGTGAGTTAGGATTTTTAAGTATAGTAGTATTTATTTTTATATTTTTTCTTTGCTTGAGGACTAGCAAAGTGTAGATCAGGGGGTATGATCGGGAACGAATAGTTCTTGTTTATAGTCCTGAAGATATGCTTTGTTAGCCCACTTCATTTAGCTATTCATTGTTATTAATAAATATTCTATGTTTTGTAGGTTTTGGTGCTTTAACGTGAAAATGCACTAAAATCCAATGATTAGTGGTTTCGGAAGACATTCTGTGCTCAAAAGGTGATTTTGGTGAAAGCTGGAGATAGTGGCAGCCTGAGTAAACTGTATTTTTGACAATGAATATTTTGAATTTGAGAAATTTATCCTCAAATAGAAAATGCAGATCTTTGAGTTATTGATGCTTGGCCATAACCGGCAAGTCAATCCGAGGTTCGAGTCAAAAGTTATCGCAATTCTACGATTGGTGCGTAAAGTTGAGAAAATCTGAGAAAAGTAGAAAAATGGGCATGTCGCTGGAGTGGCCCGCTTGCACGATTTTGCAGCATCGCGCATGAGCAGTCCGCGTGAGCGACCCATTAAAAAAAACTAAAAATGCATATTTCGATTTACTGAAGAGCCCTGTGTGATCCGAATTGGCTGAATACGTCGAGAAACGTAAATAAGCAGCTTTTGTGCGATTAGGTTTAGGAAAGCTTCCAAAACTTGCTCCAAATCTATATAAATATATTCTCTTTTAAGTAAAATTGGGGGTTACACAATATTACATACATCCTTCAATAACTAAAACTTCAGCCATTGAAGAGAGAGGAGCAAAGAGAAGAAGAAGAAGACCAAGGGACCTCCTCCATCAACATATTACCAATCTCTGATTCTATGGCCTCCTAGACTTAGATCTAGTATTTCAATGAAACCCTAGTCAAGTAATAGGGTGTTATTTTATGTTTTTCTTTTAGATTATTAGTGTGTTTCCGGAACTTTTGGTCCAAATCTGGGAGCATTTTGGCTTTCAGGGCATTTTGGTCATTTGTACCACTTTTTGAGTATTTTGAGAGATAGAACTAACTTCCAAGAGTCCATTTTGAGTATATTTCAATCATTGTGAACACCAAGTTATGGGTCTCCTAAATTTGATTGCCGACAAAATCGGGTCTCTATAGATGCGCATCAAGTATCCAGAGTTATTTGACTCGAGTTAGCTTATATTTTGGGGACAAAATCCTTTTATAGGTGCTGGAGAGGTGTAACACCCGTATTTTTATATTATCTGTAATGTAATTTTCGGACATTTGTTACTAATATTTTCTATATATGTTAATGATATTTTGAGAGTGCTTGACATTTCATAAGTATGTTCATGCATAACATAACATGATCATTATTTCAAAACAAAACAAAGCTTCTTTGATTTAATAGACCCGAGCACTCAAGAGGCCGAGCGCTCGAAGTGTGAATGCTCAAGGGGAGCGAGCGCTTTAGTCAAAATGTGTGAAATGACCTTTTTACCCCAAGGCTCTCAAATTCTATAAATAGCATATCATTTTCTACTATTTTCATTTACAAAACAGAGGTTAACAGAGAGGGAGTCTTGAGAGTTCATCCATATACACATACTCTTATGCTTTGCATGTTCATCAATTCATGATTCAAGCTTGTATAAGTACGTGGACATCATCTTTGCTGCATTATTGAAGCTCTCTCAGGTTCATTTAAGTTGTATTTCTAAAATCTTGAAGTTTTCCCCAAGTTTTGTAATCTTAAGCTCAAGTTCATCATCTTCATCTTCATTCTCAACATAAGCTATCATCTATTTGATCTTGATCATCTTTGTGAGTATTACAACTTACCCACAGTGTTTGTATGTACATAATAATTTGTAAATTTGGTTGCATGTGTTTGATTTAGCAAAATCTATCTCTAGATCATCATAATCTTCATCCATTCCTTACGTTTACATAAATCTCATGATCCATTTAGTTTTGATCACTTTGTCAGTGGTGCAACTCACGTATAATGTGTATATATACATTTATAATTAGTAAAATATGTTGCATGTGTGTTTTGAGGAAGTCTTGCAAAGTTTTGTGAATTAAAATCGAAGTTATGTTATAGAATAAAGTCTGCAGGAAATCTGCTAAGTGTGAGCACTCGAGCAAGTGCGAGTGCTCGAGCCTGGAGCGCTCGAGTGGTGCGAATGCTCAAGCTTCGCATTATTTTGATTTCCTTATTTGTTTGCATGTCGAAGTTAATATGGTCTATGCTATGGCTTATACTGTGAATTTTGTGAACTGAACCTAGAGTTGTATATGTTATAGATGATCAAGTTTATCAATTCTGTAGCTATACTATATGCTTGTTTAGTAGTACTATGTTTAAGAAAATGATTAATTCATTCTTCATATGTTGATTATCTTAATATGCTAATTCCTTATGATGTTGGATTATCATTATGATCAGTTTGATAACGTTAATAGTAACACGTCGGGTCGATATTAATACTATAATGAAGAATAATACGCAAATAATGTACTTAAATGAAGGAGTATGTTGATGGACGTGTGAGACATGGTTGTGTTACATGATCTCGTCGACCGTTCCGAGTATGGTTGCATATGGTTATGTTAACAGCGTTGTTGTCAGTTGTATTATGAGAAATCAGAAGATTGGTTCGTGTTGTGTTCGTGTGTTGTTGAGTTTGGGCAGAATTGGGCTAGGCGATTGAGTTAGGGCCAATTGTGTGCTAAGCGAGTAATTAGAGGACCATGTATGGCAGTATATTTTCGCATTTGAGGGTCATATGTGGCCATGTGGAAGAATGCAATTGAGTTAGGGCCAATTGTGGGCTAAATGATTGATTAGAAGGCCATGTGTGACCGTATAACATAATAGAGGGCCGTGTGTGGCTGTGAGAAGGTCAAATTGGGCATGTTGTCGTGTGTTGTGTATATGGAAGCTAGTACCGTCTGTTCCGTGTTGTTGTGGTTGCATGGTTAGGCGTAAGCTAGTACTACCAGTGTTGTGGTCGTGCATTGACAGGAGCTAGTGCTGTCAAGTTTTGAGTTGTTGGCATAGTAGATTATTGTGTGTTGTGTTGCATTGATGGGACTGCATAGTCGGGAAGAACGTTGTGTTTTGGGCGAGAACTTGAGTAACATCATGATAACTTCTAAGTGATAACGTAAATGGTATATATGTTCATATTGTGTGTGGTTTATAGTATTTACACTCAGCTTTCAGCAGATGGGTGTGTGGCCATAGGCATCCGTGTCCTGCTATTGTAGTTTCAGGTGTTGGAGATGCTGTTCTGCTGGATGTGTACCATGGAGATGAGATCATGGATGAAGAAGGTTGGGGCTTTGCTAGCTAAAGAGTTCATGTTGTTGAAGCCGTCCAATTTCGTTGGGAACTTTTATTATCTATCTTTAATCTTGTTGTTGTTGTTGGCCATTAGGCCCCAGACTTATGTATTTAGGATTTGAATGTTTTGAAATATATAAGTATACATAAGGGAGATTTGCAAGATTCTATTTTCCCTTATGCTAAACTTAGAACATTTCCATTTTTATTATTACTCTGATATTCTATTTTAATTGGTATTTGGACAACCAAGCTATCTGTAACCTGTTATGAGCCTACGGGTTTGGTAAGGAAGTTTACTTCCCTTAATTATTGATGCACTGGGGCATGACACTTTTAGCTAATCGATAGGTCTTTTATAGGTACACATCACTAGATCACAATGGTCGGAGTGAAAAGGAATTCGCCACGACTAGGAGCACCCATCCCAGAGGGTATGAATCCGTCAGGTGTCTTTGAAGCATTCATGCAAAGAATAGAGCATGTCAGAGATACTTACAATCATGCAACCCATCAATAACCTGCATAGTGTCCTATTGTACCATCTCTACCAAGATAAACTGGTGATAAGTTGCTCGATTGTTTCTGTGGGTTACGTCTAGAGAAGTTCAATGGATTAATAGAGCCGTGGAAAGCCGAGCAATGGCTGCGAGAGAAGGAGCTTATCTTTGAAGCTCTAGAGTGTAATGAGCAGGACAAGCGTCATCTTGCTATATTCCAGTTGACTTATGCCACTGCAGACTAGTGGGAGGCTGAAAGACCCACTGTTGGAGTAAACACTGCAAGGGGTGATGCCTTGGAAGATGTTCAAGGGTAGATTTATGGAGAAGTACTTTCTGGAAGACGAAAAGGGCCAGTAGGAGAAGAATTTTCTCAGTTTAGTTCAAGGAAACTGAATCATAAGGGAGTATACTACTCAGTTCGATCAATGTCAAGATTCGCTCAACACATGATCAATACCCCGCAGAAGAAGGTGTAGAGATTTCATCAAGGACTGAACCCCCATCTTCGCCACATGATAACCAAAGTTTTGAGGGACTAGTGAGACTTATGGTAAGTCTGGAGAAGGATGCATATCTGGTACAATGACAACAGATGAATCGATCCCAGCCATTAAGGAGCTTTCAGCTGAGGAATTTACAGAACTCGCCGCCAAGGAATACCCAAGGTTACAGAGCCTAAGGTAACTTCCAGGGGAACAAGAAAACTTGGGAAGGAACTTGGAAACCACAGATTGGTTATCATCGACCTTAGCAACTGCAATATCAACAACAAGGACCTCTACCGCAGGCGTTGCTTATTGTACCACTATCAGGAGAGCGAGGATGTTTTAATTGCGAAAAGCCAAGGCACATTGTCAAGTTCTGCACAGCCCCCAGGGTTTACCAACGGACGAATGCTATCTGCTAGAAGTACAACAAGCCAGGGCACTTGAGCAAGGATTGTCGTGCACCAAGGTAAAGATACTACGGGGCCCCAGTTCAGGGAATACAAGGAACCCTAGATCAAACACGAGTAAATGCTATTGTTCCTGACGGAACATGCTTTAACGTTGAGGAGTAGCAGAACCTGGAAGGTACGCTTGTACTCTTTCATAGTCAAGTTAAAGCTATATTCGATACTAGAGCTGTGTGTTCATTTATTGCTGTAAGATTGTGCGTTAATTAGGTTTAGATCCCTAAGCACTTGAATCGGCACTTAATGCTGTGTCACCTTTGGGAGTAACTGTCAAGTTAGGTAAAGTGTGCAAAGATTGTCCACTAACCTTGGGAGATAGGAACCTTCCAGTAGATTTGGTAGTTTTGTCAATGTCAAAGTTTGACATTATTCTAGGGATGGATTGGCTTAGCAATTATAGTGCCAACTTGGATTGCCCTACCAGGACTATCGTGATTCCAATACCAGGTCAACCTACGATCAGATTTCAATGTCAGCCAACGAGTGATATGTTTCTTACAAGTTGTGTGGCTGTAATTGGGAGTACGAGTACGAAACTCTCTATATATCAAATTCCTACTATGCAGGATTTTGAAGATGTATTTTAGGATATTAAAGGACTTCCACTAAAGAGAGAAATAGACTTTTGTGTGGAATTAGCTCCTGGAAGCTTGCCGATTTCTAAGACTCTGTGTAGAGTGGCACCAACTGAGATGTTGGAACTGGAGAAACAAATTTAGGAACTTGAGGATTTAGGCTTTGTTTGCCCGAGTACATCACCATGGGGAGCAACGGTACTGTTTGTGAAGAAGAAGGATGGGCACTTCGACTTTGTATCGACTACAAAGAATGAAACAAGGTTACGATCAAGAATATGTATCAACTTCCTCGAATAGATGACTTATTCGATCAATTACAAGGATCAAGGATTTTTTTGAAGATCGATCAATGTTCAGGATATCATCAGTTACTAGTTCGACTAGAAGGATGTGTGGAAGACTATGTTTAGGACGAGATACGGGCATTATGAGTTTCTTGTTATGCCTTTTGAATTGAAAAATTCTCCATCAGTATTCATAGACTTAATGAATAGAGCATTTAGACCCTGTCTGGATCAATTCATTATAGTATTCATTGACGACATCCAAATCTACTCAAAGATAGAAGAAGATCACAAAGAGCACTTACAGATTGCTTTGCAGATGCTTCGAGATAATAGCAAGCTGTATGCTAAGTTTAGCAAGTATGAGTTTTGGCTACAGGAAGTCAAATTTCTCAGACATGTGATTTCTCAAGACGGTGTCTCTGTGGACTCATCAAAGATTGATGCAGTCTTGAGCTGGAATAGACCGACCAACGTGACATAAGTTAGAAGTTTTATTGGGTTGGCTGGATATTATTAGAGATTTATCGAAGATTTTTCCAAGATTGCAGGACCTTTGACGAACTTGACGAGGAAAGAAGTGAAGTATGAGTGGACAGATAAGCATGAAGATGCATTCCATGAATTAAAGGAAAGATTGACTTCTACACTAGTACTTGTGATATCTAGGAGTGGAGAAAGGTATGTAATTTTTAGTGGTACATCGCACCAAGGACTTGGATGTATGCTTAAGCAAGACGGGAATGTGATTATGTACGGATCAAGGCAGTTGAAGGTACATGAGAAGAACTATCCCATGCATGATCTGGAACTAGCTACGATACTGTTTGCCTTGAAGATCTGAAGACACTATCTCTATAGAGAAAAATTTAATTTTCTCCGATCATAAGAGTTTGAGGTATTTGTTCTCTCAGAAGGAGTTGAACATACGACAACGAAGATGGATGTAGTTATTCAAGGACTATGACTTTTCATTGCAATACTATCTGGGTAAAGCGAATGTGGTAGCCTACACTTTGAGTCGTCGACCTCATTTAGTGATCACTGCCTTATTGATTCGAGAATGGCAAGCATTGGAAGTTTTAGCGGAGTTCGATCTTCAGCCAGTGGAGTTAATGGAAGGACAACATCTTGGATGCCTTGTCATATAGTCGACTCTCATTAGCTGTATTATAGAGGCTCCGCAGACAACAGAGGATTTGAAGCTATGGTTCACCAAGATATCAGCGAAGGAACCAGAAGTCTGGAGTGTTGGTTTAGACTGAGCCTTATGGTGTAAAGGTAGACTCTGTGTGCCTGATAAAGATAATCTCCGAAAAGATGTATTGATGAAGAGCACAAGTCACGAATGACTAATCATCCTGGAGGAATGAAGATGTACAAGGATTTAAAGAGAAATTTCTAGTGGGAAGGAATGAAGTGAGACGTAGCTGAGTATGTAGCTCAGTGTCTTACTTATAAACAAGTAAAGGCTGAACATTAGAAACCACTCGGACTTCTACAACCGCTATCGATTCCCCAATGGAAGTGGGAACACATAACCATGGATTTCATGATAGGCTTGCTGAAGTCTCAGTAGAACCATGACACTATTTGGGTGATAGTGGATCGACTTACAAAGACTGCACATTTCATTGCCTACAGTATAGGGGTTTAAATCGGTCGGTCGGTCGGTTTTTTTCAATTTTTTTGGTGTATAAAAATCGAAGTGTCGTAAAGCTCCTGCCTTTGGATGGACCATAGGCCTGATGCTAGGAAGCAAGAAGCTAGGAGAGTGTAGTTCGGGCATTAGAAGGAAGCTAAGGCAAGCAATCAGTACACGAATCCCCGTCCTTTAGAAAGATATGCCCGCCCCCTCTCTTAACTCTAATACACTGGTGACTAAGAGACTCTCTTCAAGTGGAGTGAAGCTAGCACGTGGTACACATCATACAGGGGGACGAAATCCATACAAGTAGTGGAGAAGCCGGCCAATCAACCATGTAGACACACAAAATATAGCAAACTAGCTCATCAGTACAGCTAATTGATTCGTTAGGTGACATGAGTTACACAAGCTAATAGGAAATCGGCACGTACCTCGCTTTCGCTTCGCACCTCTGGTTGAGTCAATAAAGCTAGCTGCTGCTTTTAAACTTTACTGATGTAGTGGGCGGTAGTTGGAAGCACAGTAAGGGCAGAAGCAATCCCCAAGTCTCATTTTAGAGCTCATTAGTCTTAGTGTGAAACCCAAGAAAAGGGGCAATAGGTCGGTCGGTCGGTCGAATTTTTAGGGGTTCGGTCGATTTTGCGCTCGATTTTAGCTTATACACACATTTAGAAAAGTGACCAGTCGATTTTCAATTTGGTCGGTTTACGGTTTGTAGTTTTTTCTTACACCCCTACTACAGTATGACATACACAGTGGAACGATTGAGCTGAATGTACCTACAGCAAGTTGTATGACTACATGGCGTAGCATTTTCAATCGTATCAGATAGAGATTCTCGCTTCATTGTAGAATTCTGGAATAGTCTTCAAGCAACTATGGGAACTACACTAAACATGAGTTTAGCCTTTCATCCGCAGATAGATGGACAAACTTAACGTGTCAATCAATTGATGGGGGATATGTTACAAGCTTGCATCATAGATTTTGAGAGTTCTTGGGAAACGCACCTGCCTTTTATAGAGTTCGTCTATAGCAACAGCTATCATGCAAGCATAGGAATGATGCTAATTGAAGCTTTATACAGAAGACCTTGTCGAGCACCGCTATGCTCGACTGACGTCAATCAGACTCAAATCAGTTCAATTCAGTTCAATTTCTTAAAATTGGAGTCAGTCAGACTCAAAGAATTTCAAATTTAATTTTCTCAAAAATTCGGAGTCAATCATACTTGATTTAAATTCAAAATCAGGAGTCAAACATGCTCAATTCAAATTCATCTTTTAAAATTCGGAGCCATGTGGACTTAAAAATTTATTTTCCAGGGACAAAAGTGTAAGAGGCTGGTAAACTTTAAGGGTTTGAGTTCAAAACTTGGGATCTTTCTGAATTTTTGGGGGAAAACCAAACGACCCTTCAGCTGCCAAATTCACAACATGTGCAGAAGCGAGCTGCAGTCAATGGTTATTGCAACGACGCTCACTAAATGCCGCGACGGCATTCAGCTAATGCCACATGGCAACAAAGACTGCCGTTCGAGGTGCAGATCAGTTTAATTGTTTCATTTTCTCTCACTTTCTCGATAGCTCTTCGATCCGGATCCCCTCAAGGTATTTCTTTATTCATTTGTAGTGATCTAAAAGAACAGTACGTTAGTTCCCCTCGATATTCCCATTTCTTGATTTTCAATTTTTTCCTTACTACCCCTAATGAATGCAATGCCTGATAACACAATTTTGAAATACTCTCTTTTGATTCTCTTATCATCAAATGGCATTTGGAATGCATGCACTTTGTTCTAAAGGCTTTTGAGCTCTCTAATCATAAATTTTATTTATTCATTATTATTTTTCTTTTCTTTTCTTTTATCCTTTCGTTTTACTGATATCAAAATCTTATGACTTGTTGCAACTTCAACCTGACTCAGATAGATTCATGCTCTTGCGGAGCGATCGTGGGATACTACCAACACCTTCCACTTCGAGTTCGAAGAGATGACGATGACTCCTCTCGACTTTAGCATGATAACAGGGATCCCATTTGGGGGTGAGTGTCTATGAATGCTGGACACGGTGACAAAGTGGGATCGGGTACCCGTGCTGTTGGGGGTGGCCCCGGATGAGCCTTTGGTCATGGCCAAGTGGTTCCTTGATACGTTCAAGGATCAGGAGGGCTTTAAAGACGAATAGATGGCCAGGGGGTTTATTATGTATTTATTAGGGTTCTCTCTATTGAGCACCAAGGGTGACCGGGTCGCTATTGCACTGCTAGGGTCTCTGGAAGGGATGTACCAGATTAGCCTCCATGGGTGGCTTTTGGAGAGCGTGGGAGGTATGTTCCCATCTTTCCTTTTCTTTTCCTTTTAATTTCCTATTTTTGATTTTTGAATCTCATGCTCTTTTCTTTCTTTTCTTTTTAAATTTGGTCCTATGAGTATCTCCACATGATGCCACCCTCGACACAACTGGCGGATGCCCTTATCATGCCCCAGGGACTAAAATGGCAGAAGGACCGTGTTGGGCGAAAGACCGGGGCCCAAGACTTTGTTGTGTTCAGAAACTTCCTGACGACCTTGAGGGAGCCCCATGTCAACTGGCAGCCCTGGGTTTCTATACTTGCTACGCTCACCCCGGAGAGGTGGAGGTCAGCCGATTTTCACCCGATGAGGTTACTGTTGGATGGTCCAGATGCTCGGGAATGGTATCTGTGAGAAAGAGTGACCAAGCAGTCACTAATGGCTCCCGTGTTCCATGTGCCACATCCTCCTAGTCTATGATGGTAGTGCCTTTACAGCTGCCCTGAATGGTCTTTCCATTCAGGATTACCTGGAGCCTCCTGAGGGGTATGCAACTTTTCGAGCTGCCAAGTTGATGAGAAACTTCCCATTAATGGACGTGACTCGAGCAAGTATCATTTATGGCTTTCTCGTTCTCTTTTTTTTTTTTTTTGTCTTTTATGCTCTTTATTGAATTCTCTTTTCTTCTCTTGCAGCCTGTTCATGCCACCACCCGCCCTCCTGCTTTACCACTGTGGGATTGGAGCTTCCCAATGGTTTACCAGGGTGAGTAGAGCATGACCACAATTCCTCGATACCACCAGGGTGCTCCTACTATCCCACTCCAGTATGATCATGTCCATAGGGACAATGCTGAGGAGGGCCTGCTTTATGCCTATAGTGTAAGGCATTGGGTCCATGGATGGGAGCGGAGGAAAATTTTCCAAACCCTGTTCTGACTCTTTGCATTCTTTTTGACTTTCTAATTCCTATTTTTGGCTTCTAATTCAGGCTGTGATGGCTCGGGTAGCTGCTGAGACTCAACTGAGAGCTAAGGTAAATTCTTATTATTATTTTCCATTTTACCCATTCAATATTTCATTTAATTTTTCATTTTTTGCTTTAACCAAATCTATATTCATTCTCTTTGTTTGCTTAGGATAAGGAGTTCAAGGCCCTGACCCTGCGCGTGAGAGTGTTAGAGCTATAGCTTGGAGCGGGCCCAAGTGAAGCTTATGGAGGTGCTGGGCGAGGCAGAGGTAGAGGTTGCGGTGCTGGGAGTAATATGGAGTCGCAGTAGGAGCCTCTCTGATGCATCACTTGCCAGACCCGAGCTCGAGGTCGGGGTTGACTCTATATTTCTCTTATTTTTCTATTTTTGAGCATTTGGAAAGGATTCATACATTTGGATGACTGTATAAACACATTATTTTGATGACGGCTTTGGGTAGCCAGGATTATCATTTTGGATAGGATAGGCACACATCTTCCTTACTATGATCAACACCTTTTATTTCTTTGCATGCTTTTGATGTGACTATAGGTTGGTCTTTATTTTATTTTCGTGAATGCCGTACCTTATATGCATGTGACCATGGCTTGGTTTTTTATTTTATTATGGATGATACTTTCTTTCTTTTATCTAGTGATGCAATTGATGCGAATGATGCGCACGTTTTATTGTATATCTTGCTTTTCCCTTGCAGGTTGGGGTTAGAAATATTTCAAACAAGTTTTGTCAAAAATTTGGCTCCTTGCGGCACTTGGTTATGTGTGCGCGGCACTCGGTGAGTGCCAAAGCAGTAGTTAATGACTGCCGCACGGCAATTGCTGACTGCTGCGCGGTACTCTAGGTTCCCTGAGTGCCATTCGGTGGTCTGGACAGAATCTATTTATCCCTTTATACTATATTTTCTCCAAAACTCCGCAAAACACTATTCTCCCTCTTTGACTTCTTTCTCAAATGGCTCCCATTAGCTCTCAAATCCTCTTCCCTTGGATGGATAACCTCTCAAGCATTGAAAGGCTCAACTTCGAGTGTTTATGCTGAGCGACCTTTTCTCTTTCCGATAGATGGCTTTAGATGAAAGTTTACTTTGAGCTACTATCCAGTGTTGGGACCCCTCATTCCATGTCTTCTGCTTCGGTCATCAGGCGATCTGCCCCTTGTTTGAGGAGTTTAGTGCTATTCTTGTTGGGTTTGTGCCCTCAAACCATTACCTATTCTATAAGATATTGGCATTTTAATATATGGATATCAACTTTACATTTCATTGTGTATGTTTCTTTCATGAGATGATTGTTAATCCGTAAGTATCATAGTAAGTAATTCGTGTGTGTATGAGATACATACAAGTGAGATACGATTTATTATTCTTTGACACTTAGAATTTGTCATAGTGGATGATGAGATTGGATATCTCATCAGGTCTACACTATTGCATGATTAACTACCATTGGATGGAGTGATGAATCTTAATCACTAGAGTGTAACGCTTAGTTAATATGTTGGTGCTTTTAGAGCATTGACGGACCTGAGCTTTCCTATTGACACTTAGGACTATCAACAATCGATTGGAACTCATAACTTGTATAAGATACATGTTCTTAATCTTGAGACGATTATGGACACAGACTATGGATATGGTTGCTTTAACTTTCCAATCAGTGAGGTCTATAAAAGATCAATACTTGGCTATCTTGGTTTTGTCATGTTCATAGGATTGTGAACATATATTGTCAAGATAGAATCTACCCCCTGATATAGAGTAAGCATTCCATTGAGAATATCACCAAGTTGATTACTGAGAACTGCAGTCTTGATGATAAGTAGTTATCAAGATGTTTGGTAATCATGAGAGGTGAATGGGACTCAAGGAATGGAAGATGTAATCATCATTTAGGTTGACAGTAATAGTTATCCGACTACCTGGATATGATTACGAATGCTGAAGGTAGAGGGACATTAGTACACCATGCTAGTCTAGTTATTGCTTTGGATATGTTCTTTTACGTTGGAGTTCAGTTATCATTTTATAATGGAGTAAACGTTTAACTGGTCAGTTAGTTAGTTTGCTGATCAAAGAGTTTGATCATGGGAATTAACAACTGGTCTGAGCCAACAATAAAGGACCTAGGAGGTCCCACTCTTAGCTTTGCTAGCATGCTTGAAAAGGCACTTGAGGATGTTGTCAAGACTGGTTTGATCGATTGAAGGTGTTTCGATCGACTGAAGTCTAGAAAGGTCCAATCGATCGAAGGTGGTTCAATCGATCGAAGTTTTGATCGATCGAAGCCACTTCGATCGATTGAAAGTTAGGTCAATTATGGGAATCTATAAATAGGGCAGCTGCCTCCAGAAATATAAGTTCATCATTTTCATATACCAGAAGCTGTAGAATCTATTTTAGGATTCCCAAACCTTCTCTATCCTCTCTATTAGGGTTCCCACCAACCTTAGTCTCTTCGGGAGCATCCATAGGAGTCATAAAAGTGAAGACAACCTAGTGGAGGCTGCTGCACCATCAAGAAGGTTGAAGATTTCAGAATTGGGTTCAAGACACAAAGGTATAATTCTTGTCCCCTCTGTTGTACGTATCTATAGAGTTAACGAGTTTTGGATCTGGGCTACTAATAAGTTTGTGTAACTTAATCTTTCTGCTGCGCATTTAAAAAATAACTTTTTAAACCTGATTTTCCTACAATTGGTATCAGAGCCACGCTTGTTTGGATCTATAGATGCATTTTGGAACACTAGTTTTGATTTGCATGTTGATTTAAGGACTAGTTTTAAAACTGCATCATCACAGATCTTTTTTGCAGCAGTTTCATAGCAGAATACATATTTGTGATTGCATTGGATGCATGGTGAGTTCGATCGATCGAATTAGGTTTGATTGATCGAACCGTTCTATTCTCAAGCGATCGAACAATCTTCTATCGATTGAGATTGATTCTCTGTCTAGGTGTTCCTTTTACAGTTTTAAAAGTTTTAAAAATTGTATACTTTAATTTTATATTATTTTGAATTTTTTTTTCCAAATTATTCTATGAAACTCAAAGTTCAATCGATTGGACTATGTTCAATCGATCGAAGGTTTGATTGATCTAACCTTTGTCGATCGATTGAAGTGTGACAGAGAACTGAGATACTGTTTTATGTTCTAAATTAGTATATAAAGAGTTTATGTACTATGTGAATCAATTAGGGGTTCCAATAGTTACATATATTTATTATATATGCGTGGATATTCGTACGACTGACCCTTTTGCAGCAAAATTAGTCTACTATCTCCCATGGCACCAAGTCCCTTTAAAATTTATATTTAAATGTTTGAGATTGGTGTATGTTGTATTTTATTTTGGTTTGATTTAAGGCATGTGTAAAGGGCGTTGCGACTTCAATCCTACGAAAAGGAAAGTCGCACCAATTTTCCTAGCCTTTTATTTTATTATTGTTTTCTACTTCTAGATAAATTGTAAGCTTCGAAAGAAGCATAGAACCAATGTAATAGAATTAGAAAATCCATGAAGATGGAGGAGCAAGCTGTTGTCCATACAGATGGAGCTGGAGGCGATCAAACCAAGAATGAGGTTCTATAACGATACATCTATGGGAGATAGAGGCATTGTTGAATGTCTTTATTTTCATTTTAGTTTTTGTTTTATGTGCTTGGTTTATGATTGGAATTTAATTATATTGTTACTACTTACATGCACGTAAAACAAGTTTTCTAAAATAAAATTCAAAAACTGTATCAATGCATTAGTAAACATTGGATGTTTATGGGTAATGTGTAGAAATAATTTTCTAAAAGCAAAATCCTTTACTATCAAATCAAGTGGGAGAGGGACTTATAATTATACTCCCACGATCTTCCATTAACGGTTCACTGTAAGATGAGTAGTGTATTCTGTGTTACCTCGCCAGGGGTGATCATTCCATACGGAGGGTGCACTACTCATTGGTTACTAGATGTGACCTTTCTATGGAGAGCATCAATCAGACGTGTTAGAGGGTGACCACCACATGGAGGCACTACTTGAGGCAGTTGTGATTGGATCCTAGTTAATGGTACACACTAGCTAAGCTATGGATAAGGGATCCCACACGGGGCATTATTCAAAAACTTAGAGATCAAATAGGTTCGGGAGTCATAACTTGTTTTACAAGAGTTGCATAGCGGATAAGTCATGATTAATCGAAAGATCGAGTGTTGACCGCCACACGGAGGCTTTACTTTTTCGTTTTGATATTCCGGCGAACTTGTTTTTAAATAAGAGTTTTAAGGATTCTTTTATTTCAAGTTGTCAAATTTGATATCCATATTTATTTTGTCTATTTGATTTTTTCAGTAATCATAATGTCTGGATCTGAATTTAGTCCACTTGCCACTATACTCACTCAAAAAAAGTTAACTTGAAATAACTATACTGAATGGAAATGTAACATTGACATTGTGTTAGCTACGGAGGATCACATATATGTCCTCACCACCCCATGCCCCGAAGAACTCGCTATAAATGCTACGACTGCTGCTAGACGTGAGTTCGATAAGTGGAAGAAATCGAATGGGATGGCTCGTTGTTACATAATGGCCTCTATGGCTAATCTGTTGCAACACCAATACTAGTCGAATGATTCTGCCAGTGCCATTATCAAGTCTCTAAAAGAGATGTTTGGGGATCATGGCAGACCTTCTAGACAGGTTGCCATGCAGAAGATAATGAGTGCCAAGATGTCAGAAGGGACTCCAGTTAAAGAACATGTTTTCAAAATGATTGGTTATTTAAACGAACTGGAGACCCTGGGTGCCAACATTGATGCATAGACCCAAGGTGATATGATCCTCAATTTGTTTTTGCCATCATTCATTCAATTCAAACTTAACTATAATATGAATCAAATGAATTTCTCAATGATTGAATTAATGAGTTCTTTACTGGCAGCGAAACGGGTGATCAAACCTGGGGGCAACATTGACATTGTTTTAGCTACGGAGGATCACATATATGTCCTCACCACCCCATGCCCCGAAGAACTCGCTATAAATGCTACGGCTGTTGCTAAACGTGAGTTCGACAAGTGGAAGAAATCGAATGGGATGGCTCGTTGTTACATAATGGCCTCTATGGCTAATCTGTTGCAACACCAATACTAGTCGAATGATTCTGCCAGTGCCATTATCAAGTCCCTAAAAGAGATGTTTGGGGATCATGGCAGACCTTCTAAACAGGTTGCCATGCAGAAGATAATGAGTGCCAAGATGTCAGAAGGGACTCCAGTTAAAGAACATGTTTTCAAAATGATTGGTTATTTAAACGAACTGGAGACCCTGGGTGCCAACATTGATGCATAGACCCAAGGTGATATGATCCTCAATTCGTTGTTGCCATCATTCATTCAATTCAAACTTAACTATAATATGAATCAAATAAATTTCTCAATGAGTGAATTAATGAGTTCTTTACTGGCAGCGAAACAGGTGATCAAACCTGGGGGCAACATTCTGAATTTTGAGAAAAGCTCTTCCTCTTCCCGTTCTGCGCCATTGAAAAGTCATACTTTCATTAACTTTGTTCGGAGTAATTACAACAGACATAGCAATAGTAAGATGCCTCATTTGGGCTATCACAGACTCCGGGGAGGGGGGGAGGGTACTTATCACTAGACACGAAGACCCACTCTTTGTTGACTCCTTGCTTGAGCTCCATGGTATCGCAGTCCGGCAACTTTCCCATTTCATCCCTTCCTTCTGTCTTTGCTTTCTCCGGTTCTTCCTTATCATTTCCCTTGTCTTTTTCCAGCACCTCTTCCACCATATCCTCAACATACTCTTCCCCGATCTTGGCTTCTACAATCTCTTCTCGTCCATTCCCTTCAATTTTCGCACTTCCTTCATCCAACAGGTTCTGCATAACTGGACCATCTAGCATACCGATCCAATCTTTAACAGTGGAAGACTTTATGGGGCACTTGTAAACACGAGTCTTCATATTCAAAAAATTCATGGAGGAAAAGGATTTCAAACCCTGGCTTCAAAGTGTTATCACGACGATCCATCCATAGCTCTAGAAAATCACAAAAAGGGAAATCCTCTCCTTCCTTCACAAAGTACCCATTAAGCGTCTTCTGATAAGGATCCATCGGTGCATTAGTTGCTTTCTTCTTTTCTCTCAACTCCTTCTTCGACGGTTGATAACCCAAACCATAGTATGGGTCTGTGTTAGGATTCTTGGAAACTCTGGCAGACCTTGATGATTCTTACCCAGTCCCATTCTCGGGAAGAAACCCATCCTTTCATAATTCCGGCGACTAGCGGACTCGCATACTGATTGAAATATAGTGGCAGAAAATCTCTTGGCTCTGCTCCAACATATTGATGAACTCAAACCTCCTAGACTTGTTTCCTCCTCTTGCAACTGTACCTCTAAAACTGGTGCACTTGATGAAGCTTCAGACAAATAGACCCAACTATCCCCGAGAATATCGTAGACCTTGTTTCCCCAAATACACTTGACTTTCTGATGAGTTGTTGATGGTATGGCCCCTAGATTGTCCAGCCATAGCTTACCCAGCAGCAAGTTGAAAGAGGCAGGGATGTCGATGATCTGAAACTTAGCTTCTTTTTCCAAAGGTCTGACGGTTAGATTGAGGAAGATTATACCCATGACCGTCCTTTGGGTATCATCTTATGCTCTTACCTTCTACTCAGATGGTATGAAAGTCGACTCATCGAGACCCATTTTCTTGGCTGTTCAGACTCTCAGAGATAATAGCCTATATGCAAAATTCAGCAAGTGTGAATTCTGGCTTTAGGAAGTCAAATTCCTAGGACATGTGATATCCCAGGATAGAATTTCTATAGACTCATCTAAGATCGATGCTGTCTTGAGCTAGAATGGACTGACTAACGTGACCGAAGTTAGGCTTTTTCTTGGATTGGCTGGATATTATCAAAGATTTATGGAGGGATTCTCCAAGATCGCAGGACCATTGATAAGTTTGACAAGGAAGGATACAAAGTATGAATGGACTGATTAGCATGAGGATGCATTTCATGAATTAAAAGAGAGACTAACCTCAGCACCTGTACTTGCGATACCCAAGAGTGGTGAACGATTCATAATCTACAGTGACGCATTGCACTAAGGACATGGTTATGTGCTAATGCAAGATGTAAATGTGATTGCATACGGATCAAGATAATTGAAGCTGCATGAGAAAAATTATCCAACGCATGACTTGGAACTAGCTATAATTGTGTTTGCCATGAAGATTTGGAGACACTACTTGTATGGAGAAAAGTTTGATCTATTATCATATCACAAGAGTTTGAGGTACTTGTTCTCTCAGAAGGAGTTGAACATGCGACAGTAAAGATGGATGGAACTACTTAAGGACTATGATTTCTCCTTGCAATACCATCTGGGTAAAACAAACGTCGTAGCTGACGCTTTGAGCCGAAGGCCCCGTCTTTTGATCGCTTCAATTTTGATTAGAGAATGGCGAGCATTGGAGACGTTAGCAGGATTTGACCTCCAACCAGTGGGATTGGAAAAGGGCAACACCTTGGATGTCTTGTCATACAACCAACTCTCATTAGCCGTATCTTGGATGCTCAATAGTTAAACGAAGATTTGAAACTGTGGTTTGGTAAGATGTCCGCGAAGGAACCAGAAGTATGGGATATTAGTACGGACGGAGCATTGAGATGCAAGGGTAGACTTTGTGTGCTAAATGACGGTAGTCTCAGAAAAGATATTTTGGACAAAGCACACAAGTCAAGGATGACTATCCATCCCAGAGGAAACAAGATGTATAAGGACTTGACGAGGAACATCTGGTGGGAAGGAATGAAACGAGAAGTGGCCGAGTATGTGTCGCAATGTCTTGTTTACAAACAAGTGAAGGCAAAACATCAGAGACCGCCCGGACTTCTACATCCATTACCGATTCCCCAGTGGAAATGGGAACACATCACCATGGATTTCGTGGTTGGATTGCCAAAGTCTCAACAAAACCACGACGCTATTTGGGTAATAGTGGATCGACTCACCAAGTCAGCACATTTCATCGCCTACAGCATGACGTACCCAGTTAAAAGATTGAGCCAGATGTATTTACAGCAAGTCGTGAGACTGTGCGGTGTACCTGTCTTAATAGTTTTGGATCAAGATTCGTGCTTCGCCGTAGAATTCTGGAAGAGCCTTCAAACAGCAATGGGAACTTCATTGAACTTGAGTTCAGCCTTTCATCCACAAACAAACGGCCAGACAGAACGGGTCAATCAAGTGATGGAGGATATGCTACGAGCTTGTGTCATTGAATTTGAGAGTTCATGGGAGACACATCTACCTTTGATCGAGTTCACCTACAATAGCAGCTATCACACGAGCATAGGGATGGCACCGTTCGAAGCTTTATACAGAAGGCCTTACCGATCGCCGCTATATTGGTCCAAAGTCGGAGATAGTCAACAACTTGGGCCTGAGATGATTCAAGAAACTAGCGAGAAGATCCAAATCATACGAGAAAAGATGAAAACAATGCAATCCAGACGCAAGAGCTATGCCGACAAGCGACGGAAGGATCTAGAGTTTGCAGTTGGAGATCATGTACTACGCAAAGTTTTGACAGTTTGAGTTATCGTCAGATTTGGACAGAAAAGAGGCAAGCTATCGCCGTGATTCATTGGACCGTTCGAGTCCTAGAACGTGTTGGAAAAGTAGCCTACAGACTTGCATTACTGCCGAAGATGTCGGGAGTGCACAACGTTTTCCACATTAGCATGTTGAGAAAGTATGCCCCACAACCCAGCGCACGAGATCAGTTTTGAAGATATCAAGGTGAACGAGAATGCGACATTCAACAAAGGACCGATGCATATTCTCGACTGAGGAGTGAAGAAGCTCAGAAACAAAGAGATTCCGCTAGTGAAGATTCAGTGGAAGCACCACGACGAGGGAGAAGCTTCATGGGAGCTGGAGTCAGAGATGCGAGAGAAGTTTCTGTTTTTGTTTTAAACCTTGCTTACTTCGGATTTTGAGGACGAAATCTTTAATAAGTGGTGGATGAAGTAATACCCTATATTTTTGTAAAATGGTATATGAATAAGACCTTGTATGCTTCTTTTAATGCTTGTATGAGTTTTCCCTTACGCTTGGTATAATTTGGATACTAATCGATTGGTATGAATACCAATCGATTGACACTTTTACCAATCGATTGGAGCATTAATACCTAATACCAATCGATTGACATTAATACCAATCGATTGGAAGCAGCTGGGTAGATTCTTTTGCTTTGGCTGGGGTTTGTCCACGTGAACACAAATCTCTCTATATATATTAGCCCATTTTGGGCATATTTCTATTTCCAGAAATCAGAGAGAGTGAGAGGGAGTATTTGTGTGTGTATTTCATATATATATATATACACTCATATATATATATTTGTACACTCATACACACACCCAGATAGAAGAATCTGTGGCAAGGCCTTAGTAAACGGATCAACAAGATTGTCAGCGATGGCAATCTTGGTGATAGTCACATCTCCACGTTGAACAATATCTTGAATTAGATGATATTTGCACTTTACATGCTTTCCCTTTCCATAGTTCCTTGGCTCCTTGGACTGAGCCACTGCCCCACTATTATCTCTACGTGCTTTCCCTTTCCATAGTTCCTTGGCTCCTTGGACTGAACCACTACCCCACTATTATTGCAGTATAGCGTAATAGGTGACAATTTAATGACACTGGTACCACCTCGAGTTCCATGAGGAACTTCTTGAGCCAAACAGCTTCCTTTGCGGCTTCACAAGTAGCCACATACTCAGCTTCTGTAGTTGTGTCTGTAATGCATTTTTGCTTAATGTTCCTCCAACTGACAACACCACCTTCCAAGGTAAAAAGATATCCGGGTATTAACTTCCTCAAATCTTTATCTGACATAAAGTCTGAGTTAGTTTTTCCTACTAGAATTAACTCATCATCATCGTACATTAGCATGTAATCTTTAGTCCTTATCAAGTACTTAAGAATGTGCTTAATGGCTGTCTAGTGCTCTGGACCTGGATTCGATTGATACCTACTAATCATGCTAATGGCAAAGCAAATATCTAGTCTAGTGCATAACATCGCATACTTAAGATATTCCACTGCCAAAGCATAGGGAACTCCTGCCATGAGATTCCTCTTCTCTTGTGTCTTAGGACACTGGTCCTTAGAGAACGCGAAACCATTCCTGAAAGGTAATAAACCTTTCTTCGAATTGTCCATGGAAAACCTAGGTAGTACCTTCTCGATATAACTAGCTTGAGATAATCCGATTAGCTTTCGCTTACGATCCTGAAAGAGCTTTATCCCAAGGATATAGCTCGCCTCTCCTATATCCTTTATATTGAAAGTACTAGCTAGCCAAATCTTAATTGATGACAATGCCCCTACATCATTTCTAATGAGTAGAATTGTCATCAACATAAAGCACAAGAAAAGCTACTACTTTACCTTCAAACGATTTGATCTTTTGGTCAAAACGAATGTTCCAACTCCTGGATGCCTGCTTAAGCCCATAAATGGACTTTTGCAACTTCCATACTAAGTTACCTTTCCCACCAGCTACGAACTCTTCTGGTTGTTACATATAGATGTCCTCCTCAAGATTGTCATTTAAGAATGCAGTCTTGACATCTATCTGCCAGATCTCATAATCTAGGCATGCCGTAATGGATAAGAGTATTTTGATGGACTTGAGCATAGCCACCGGTGAGAAGGTTTTCTCATAGTCAATGCTCTCTCTTTGAGTATAAGCTTTCGCTACAAGCCTTGCCTTAAAGGTCTCAACCTTTCCATCAAATCCCCTTTTTCCTCTTGTAGACCCACTTACATCCAATGGGCTTAATATTGGTAGGAAGTTCTACAAGACCCCAGACCTGATTAGAATCCATAGTTTCCAATTCAGCCTTCATAGCTTTAACCCAATGAACTGAATCAACATCAACCATTGCCTCTTTGGTAGGATTAGATTTAGATTCTATGGAGATCGCTTCAAAAACATCTCCTAAAAATATGTATCTGTCAGGCAAGCTGACCATCCTCCCACTATGATGAGGTACCAGTGTAGAAATAGGATGAAGAAGTGGTATTTTCTTGTCTTACATCGTTATTAACTGCGGTAGAATTGATGGCTCTCCTTCTCTCTCTTTTAGATCTATCCTTCCCTTAGGTTTATGGTTCATGATATAATCATCCTCCAAGAAAATAGCATTTATACTAACAAACACTTTCTATTCTCTTGGATCATAAAAATACCATCCATAAGTACCCTTTGGATACCCTATAAAGTAACATACTTCTGATCTATTTTCTAATTTGCTCATCTTTCCTTTTAGCACATGTACTAGACACCCCTATATCAGGAGATATTGCAAAGAGGGCTTGCGTCTAATCCACATCTCCCGTGGTGTCTTAGGAACAGATTTTTTTGGAACAAGATTTAGTATATACGTAGTGGTTTCCAAAGCATAATCCAAAAGAAATAATGGCAACTCAGAATAACTCATCATCGACCTAGTCATGTCTAAAAGAGTTTGGTTCCTTCTCTCCTCTACCCTGTTCTCCTGAGGTGTACTGGGTGCAATCAAGTGTGACAGAATCCCATTCTATATGATGTGATTAATAAACTCATTAGAGAGATACTCGCCACCTCGATCCGATCGAATGACCTTAATACGTGTGCCCAATTGCTTCTCCACTTCAGCCCTAAACTTTTTTAACTTTTCAAAGGCTTCTGGCTAGTGCTGCATTAGGTACACATATCCATACCTAGAGTGGCCATTAGTAAATATGATGAAATACTCATAACCACCCCCTGCCCTAATATTTATTAGACTACACACATTAGTATGAGCTAATTCCAACAATGCGTTGGACCTATTGCCCTTTGCAGGAAAGGGCCGTTTGGTAATCTTACCCTCTAAACAAGACTCGCAGACTTCCATTGGTTCAAGAACCAAATTGCCTAAGATCCCTTCTTTGACTAGTCTATCAATCCTATTTAGATTGATATGGCCAAGCCTCATGTGCCAAAGCCTTGTTGAATTAGTGGAAGGTTCCTTTATTTTAGATGGTACAGTTACCACTGAGTTATTAAGTTCCATATTAGAATCATTAGAAATATTCAGAGTGATAACATACAAGCCAATAGTTTTAACACCAGAACATATAAAAGAACTATATCTTTTAATGACCGCTTCAGTTTCAAAATAAAAAGAATAACCTTTATTCGATAAATTAGAAGCTAAAATTAAATTACGTCTCATTAAAGGGACATAAATTACATATGATAAAACTAAAGTCTTATTGTCCTCAAATTCTTAAACTACCACTCCTATACAACCGTGGAAACGGTTATACAAGATCCTAGAGCCAGCACTATCTCTCCATCACTACATTTCCTGGTTGATTTGAACCCCTGCAACGAATTACAAATATGGTTAGTTGCACCAGAATCAATGCATCAAGTGTTTGAAGTATCCGTTATAAAACTCACTTTAATCACATGTTATTAGATCATACCTTGAACTTTTGTAGCTAAGAATTGTAGACAGGCCCTCTTCCAGTGGCCCTGCTCACTGCATTGGAAACACTTTTCTTTGCCTTGGCCATCCACCTTTCCCTTACCCTTACCTTTTCCCTTAGATTTTGCAATCTTAGGGACCGGTCCAACACTTGGACCACTAGTGCCAGTCTTCTTCTTCCTTTTCTTACTTTTAAGCGTATATCGGGAGGATGAAGAGCTTTTCTCAATGTTCAAAATGTTGCCCCCAGGTTTGATCACCCCTTTTATTGCCAGTAAAGAACTCATTAATTCGCTCATTGAGAAATTCATTTGATTTATATTATAGTTAGGTTTAAATTGAGCGAATGACGGCGAAAGCGAATTGAGGATCATATCAACTTGGGTCTGTGTGTCGATGTTGGTACCCAGGGTCTCTAGTTCGTTTAAATAACCAATCATTTTTAAAACATGTTCTTTAACCAGAGTCCCTTCTGACATCTTCGCACTCATTATCTTTTGCATGGCTAGCTGTCTGGCACTAGAGTCCCTTCGGACATCTTCGCACTCATTATCTTTTGCATGGCTACCTGTCTGGCAGGCCTGCCATGCTCCCCAAATATTTCTTTTAGGCTCTTGATAATGGCACTAGCAAAATCATTTGATTGGAACTAGTGTTGCAACATACCAACCAAAGAGGCCAGAATGTAGCAATAGGCTATTCCATTCGATTTCTTCCATTTATCAAACTCGCGTCTAGCAGCTACTGAAGCATTTGTAGTGGGTTCTTCAGGGTATGGGGTGGTGAGGACATGTATGTGATCCTTCATAATTAAAATGATGTCAAGGTTACGTTTCCATTCTGTGTAGTTGTTTCCAGTTAACTTGTTCTGAGTGAGTATAGTGGCAAGTAGACTAAAGCAGATCTAGACATTATGATTTATTGAAAAAATAAAAAGCAAAATAAATATGGATATCAGAATTTGACAGTTTGAAATGAAAGAATCCTTAAAACTCTAATTTTAAAAACAAAGTTATCGAAATATCGAAACGAAAGAATAAAGCCTCCGTGTGGTGGTCAATATTAGATATTTCTATTAATCATGATTTATCCTCTATGCAACTCTTGCAAAACAACTTATGGATCCCGATCCCTTTTGATCTCTAAGTTTTTGAATAATGCCCCATGTGGGATCCCTTATCCATAGTTTAGCTAGTGTGTACCATTAACTAGGATCCAATCACAACCGCCTCAAGTAGTGCCTCCGTGTGGTGGTCACCCTCTAACATGTCTGATTGATCCTATTCTTAGGAAGTTCACATCTAGTAACCAATGAGTATTGTATCCTTCGTATGGAATGATCACCTATGGCTAGGTGACACTGAATATTCCATTCATCTTATAGTGAATCGTTAATTGAAGATCGTGAATGTTATTAGTAAGACCCTCTCCTACTAGATTCATTAAATAAGGATTTTGCTTTTAGAAAAAATTGTCTCAACATCCAATGTTTACTAATGTGTCAAAACAGTTTTTTGATTTTTATTTTAGAAAACTTGCTTTTACAATGCATGTAGTAACAACGTATTTAATATTCCAATCACATACAAGCATATAAAAATAAAAAAACTAAAATTGAAATAAAAGCATCCAAACGATGCTTCTATCTCCCATAGAACCTCCTTCTTGGTTTGGTCACCTCCGGATCCATCTTCATGGATTTTCTAATTCTATTACATTGGTCCTATGCTTCTTTCAAAACTTACAATTTATCTAGAAATAGAAAACAACAATAAATATAAAAGGTTAGGGACACCGGTGCGATTTTCCTATTCATAGGAATGAAGTCGTAGTACCCTTTACACATGCCTTAAAACCAAACCATAATTTAAAACAATCACCAATCTTAAACATTTAAATACCAAACTTGGTGCCATGGGATATAGTGGACTAATCTTGCTGCAAAAGGGTTAGTTGTACACACAACCATGCATATATATATATATATATATATATAACCATTGGAACTACTAATTTATTCGCATACACCATAAACACTTTATGGAAGTAATTAGAACTATAATACAACATCTCTGGTTATTTGTCAAACTTCGATCAATTGAAGAAGATTCAATCGATCGAACTCTTGATCGATTGAAATTGGTTCAATTGATTGAACTCAAAATTTCATAAACCAATTTAAAATTTTTCAAAACAGTATGAAATAGTAAGTAGATAATCTTAAAACTTTTAAATCTATGAAAAGACACCTGGACAGATAACCAGTTTCGATTGATCAAACCTGAATCAATCGATTGAACAATACAGTGTTTGATCGACCGACGCTAGTTCGATTACTTGAAGCCCACATTGGTTCAATCAATCAAAACTATTTCAATCTATTGAACACAGACAGTTTTAATCGATCAAAACAAGCTCAATCGATTGAAACTGCCATGCATCCAATGCTATCACAGATTTATTTTCTACTACAAAATTGCTGCAAAAACAGATCTGTGATGATGTAGTTTTAAATAATAGTACTAAATACTAACATGCAAATCAAGCCAGTGTTCCAAAATGCATCTATAGATCCAAATAAGTGAGGCTTGGATACCCATTGAAGGGAAAATAGGTTTTGAAAACTTATTTCTATGCGCAGCGGAAAAATAAAGTTCAAAAACTTTTTGGTATGCCTGGATCTATGACTTATCAATTCCATAGATGCGTAAAACAAGAGTGAGAAGAGTTTATACCTAACGGTCTTGAACCCAATTCCGATTCTCTTCTTCCTTGATGGTACAATAGCCTCCACTAGATGGTCTTCACTCATATGTCTCCTTTGAACACTTCCGAAGAGGCTAGAGATGGTGGGATCTCTAATAGGGAGGATAGAAAAGGTTTGAGAAACCCTAAAACAGTTTCTACAACTGCTGGAGCGAAGAAACATCAATTAAAATAATTCTACATGCAGCTACCCTATTTATAGATTCCTAAACTGACTTTCACTTTCAATCAATCGAAGTTGTTTTGATCGATCGAAGCTTCGATTGATCGAAGTTTTTTGATCGATAAAACCTGTCTTAACTTCAATCGATCAACATTCTTTTGATCAATCTAACCTGTCTTGACAATATCTTCATGTGCCTTTCCAGGCATCCCGGTGGAACAAAGAGTGGGACCTCCTAGGTTCTTTATTGTTGGCTCAGACCAGTTATTAATTCCCATGACCAAACTCTTTGATCAGCAATTAACCAATTGATCAGTTAATATTTACTCCACTATAAAATGATAACAAGACTCCAATGCAAAAGAACAAATCCAAAACGATGTCTAGACTTATATGGTGTGCTAATGTCCCTCTACTGTCAGCATTCATAATCATATTCAGGTAGTAGGATAAACTGTTACTTTCAACCTGAATAATGATTACATCTTCTATTCCTTGAGTCCCATTCACCCCGTATAATTACCAAACATGTTGATAACTCTTATCAACAAGATAGCAGTTTTCAGTAATCAACTTGGTGACATTCTTAATGGACTGCTTACTCTTTATCAGAGGGTAGATTCTATCTTGACAATATATGTTCACAACCCTATGAACATGACATACCCAAGATACCCAGGTGTTGATCTTTTATAGACCTCACTGATTGGTAAGTCAAAGCAGACACATCCACAATCTGTGTACATAATCATCTCAAGATTAAGAACACGCACCTTATACAAGTTATGCGTTCCTAATGACTGTTGACAGTATTAAGTGTCAATAGGAAAGCTCATGGTCCGTCAATGCACTATAAGTACTAGCATATTAACTAAGAGTCATACTCTAGTGATTGAGATTCATCACTCCATCTAATGGTAGTAAATCGTGCTACAGTGTAAACTTGATGAGATATCCAGTCTCATCATTGACTATGACAAATTTTAAGTATCAAAGAATAGTAATTCATATCTCACTTGTATGTATCTCATACACACACAAATTAATTATTACGACACTTAAGGATTAACAGTCATCTTATGAAAGAAACATACATAATGAAATGTAAAGCTGATATCCATATATTAAAATACCAATGTCTCATACATAAAGTAATAGTTTGAGGGCACAATCCCTACACGAACTACATTGAACCTGATCCCCACTCAGGGGTTCGTAGGCAGACTTTCAAAAGGAGAAAAGGATGGCTTGCTAGGTCAAAAATCCAAAAGGATGCCTAGGTAAAAATTAGAGCTAAATCTAGAGTGAGCAATAACAAAAGAGAGAAAAGAGTAAGCCACCTTACTAATGCCTAGGCAAAAGTTATGATCATTTGAGAGATTAAAGTCATGGTCCTTGCCTCAAGCCAGAAATCACCTTTCACACTAGGGGCAATCTTCGGCTACCTATCTCGTTTGCTTGAATTTTACTATCTACCCTTCATATAAGGTGCAAACCTTGGTCACCTACATTATTTGCCCAGAACCTCCAATGAACCATCATCCAAACTAGAGGCAAACTTTAGTCATCTACCTCGTTTATCAATGAATTCCACTTCCTACACTTTAAACTAGGGGCAAACTTTGTTTGCCTAACAATCCTTTACACAAAGGAAAATTTTCAAGTCGCCAAGTTGTTTTGAAAAAGATTGAAATAAACCACACTTTGGATAAGCGAATAATTGGCTATACTTTAGGGAGGAGTTTTCAAAACTTAGATTTATTAGCAGAGTGCTACTACAAAAAGACGAGAAGTGCACATATAAGAAAAGCGATACATCATTTATGACAGAGACACATTGAATTATGGCAATTTGGTCAATTCGTGTCATTGCTTTTGTCGAGTCAATCCTTCTTTCTTTGAGTCGGTAATAATCTAATCAAAAGTGTATCAAAGCTCAAGGTGGTGGAAAAATAGGTTTAAAATTAAATTTAAACGCGCAGCGGAAAGATTAAGTTTCAAAACTTTATTGGTAGCCCGGATCTACTACTCGTTAACTCTATAAATGCGTATACACAAGGGGAAGAAGAGATTATACCTCAGGTCTTGAACCGAATTCTGATTTTCTTCTTCCTTGATGGTGCAGCAACCTCCACTAGGTCATCTTCACTCTTATAACTCCTATGGATGCTCCTGGAGAGACTAGGATTGGTGGGAACCCTAATAGAGAGGATAGAGAAGGTTTGGGAAGCCTAAAATAGTTTCTGCAACTTCTGGTATAGTAAAACAACAAACGCTTTTTTCTGGATGCAGCTGCCCTATTTATTGATTCCTAGAATTGAACTAACTTTCAATCGATCGAAGTGGCTTCGATCGATTGAACCGTCGATCGATTGAACAACGTTCGATCGATCGAACTTGTCTTGACTTTCATCGATTGAGACTCCTTCGATTGATCGAACATGTCTTGACTTGATCCTCTTGTGCCTTTCCAAGCATCCTAGTAGAGCTATGAGTGGGACCTCCGAGGCTCTTTATTGTTGGCTCAGACCAATTGTTAATTCCCATGATCAAACTCTTTGATCAATAAACTAACCAACTGATCAGTTAACGTTTATTCCACTATAAAAATGATAATTGGACTCCAACGCAAAAGAACATATCTTAAGCAATAATTAGACTTGTATGGTGTACTAATGTCCCTCTACCATCAACATTCATAATCATATTCAGGTAGTCGGATAACTATTACTGTCAACCTAAATGATGATTATATCTTCCATTCCTTGAGTCCCATTCACCTTTCATGATTACCAAACATGTTGATAACTACTTATCAACAAGATTGTAGTTCTCAGTAATCAACTTGGTGACATTCTCAAGGGAATGCCTACTCTTTAACAGAGGGTAGATACTATCTTGATAATAAATGTTCACAATCCCATGAACATGACATACCCAAGATACACAGGTGTTGATCTTTAAGACCTCACTGATTGGAAAGTAAAAGCAGTCGTATCCACAGTCTGTGTTCATAATTGTCTCAAGATTTAGAGCACATACCTTATACAAGTTATGAGTTCCTATCAACGGTTGACAGTATTATGTGTTAATAGGAAAACTCAGGTCTGTCAATGCACTATAAGCACTAGTATATCAACCATGAGTTACACTCTAGTGATTGAGATTCATCACTCCATCCAATGGTAGTTACTCATGTTACAGTGTAGACCTGATGAGATATCTAGTCTTATCATCCACTGTGACAAATTCTATGTATCAAAGAATAGTAATTTGTATCTCACTTGTATGTATCTCATACATACATGAATTACTTACTATGATACTTAAGGATTAACAATCATCTCATGAAAGAAACAAACATAATGAAATGTAAAGCTGATATCCATATATTAAAATGCCAATGTCTTATACATAAAGTAATGGTTTGAGATAACAAACCTAACAAACTCCCACTTGCACTCATAACCATTCAAGACTACATCTAAGACCTAGACTATCTAGATGACGATCAACGACCTTCTATGGCAAGGCCTTTGTAAACAGATCCAGAAGATTGTCAGCAGTGGCAATCTTGGCGACAGTCACATCTCCACGTTGAATAATATCTCAGATTAGATGATATTTCTAATCTACGTGCTTTTCTTTTTTGTGGTTCCTTGGCTTCTAGGACTGAGCCATTGCCCCACTATTATCGTAGTATAGCATAATAGGTGACAGCGACACTGGTACCACCTCGAGCTCTATAAGGAACTTCTTGAACCAAACAGCTTCCTTTATGGCTTCACAAGCAGCCACATACTCAGCTTCTGTAGTTGAGTCTGCATTGCATTTCTGCTTAATGCTCCTCCAACTAACAGCACCACCTTCCAAGGAAAAGAGATGTCCAGATGTCAATTTCCTTGAATCTTTATCTGACATAAAGTCTGAGTCAGTGTATTCCACTAAAATTAACTCATCACCACCATACATAAGCATATAATCTTTAGTCCTTCTCAAGTACTTAAGAATATGCTTAATGGCTGTCCAGTGCTCTAGACCTAGATTCGATTGATACCTACTGACCATGCCAACAACAAAGCAGATATCTAGTATAGTGCATAATATTGCATACATGAGACTTCTTACTGCCAAAGTATAGGGAACTCCTACCATGATTTTCCTCTCCTCTTGTGTCTTTGGACACTGGTCCTTGGAGAATGCTAGACAATGCCTAAAAGGTAACAAACCTTTCTTCGAATTATCCATAAAACCTAGTAAGTACCATATCGATATAACCAGCTTGAGATAAGCCCATTATCTTTCGTTTACGATCCTGAATGAGCTTTATCCCAAGAACATAGCTCGCCTCTCCTAGATCCTTCATATCGAAAGTACTAGTTAGCCAAACCTTAAGCATTAACAATACTGCTACATCATTCCCAATGAGTAGAATGTCGTCAACATAGAGAACGAGAAAAGCCATCACTTTTCATTCATACTTCTTATGTATATAAGGTTCATCTAGATTCTATATGAAACTAAATGACTTGATAGCTTGGTCAAAATGAATGTTCTAACTCCTGGATGCCTTCTTAATCCCATAAATGGACTTTTACAACTTGCATACCAAGTTACCTTTCCCATCAACTATAGACCCTTCTGGTTGCTACATATAGATGTCCTCCTCAAGATTGCCATTCAAGAATGCAGTCTTGACGTCCATCTGCCAGATGTCAAAATCTAGGCATGCAATAATGGATAAGAGTATTCTAATGAACTTGAGTATGGCTATCGGCTAGAAGGTTTCCTTATAGTTAATGCCCTCCCTCTGAGTATAACCTTTCGCTTTAAGCCTTGCCTTAAAGGTCTCAACCTTTGTATCAGATCCTATTTTCTTCTTATAGACCCACTTATAGCCAATTGATTTAATATTGGCTGGAAGTTCTATAAGATCCCAAATCTGATTGCAATCCATAGATTCCAATTCAGCTTTCATAGCTGAACCCAATAAGATGAATCAACATCATCCATTGCCTCTTTATATATGGTAGGATCAGATTCAGATTCTATGGAGACAGTTTCAAAAACTTCTCATAAGAATATGTATCTATCAGGCTGGCTAATAATCCTCCCACTATAATGAGGTACCAGTGCAGGAATGGGTGTGAAGCAAGAAGTCACCAAGTTCGTATCTGAATGTTCGGCATGTCAACAGGTCAAAGCACAGAGACAAGTACCTGCATGATTACTACAACCATTACCAGTGTTAGAGTAGAAGTGGGATGAGATTAAAATGGACTTTGTTTTTGGATTTTCGTGATCTTCCAACAAGAATGACAAGATTTGGGTGATAGTTGACCGATTAACAAAGTCAGCTCATTTTCTACCAATCAAGACGACTAAAGCTTCGAGGGTAGTAGAATTATATGTCAAAGAGATTGTGAGACTACACGAAGTTCCAGCAGTAATTGTATCAGATCACAATAGTAGTTTTACCTTGAGGTTTTGGAGAAGTCTATAGAATGCTATAGGTACAAAGTTGAGTTTCAGTACCACATTTCATCCTCAGACCGATGGACAGTTAGAGTGAATGATTCAGACATTGCAAGACATGTTGAGACTTTGTGTCATAGATTTGGGAGTGACTGAGAGAAACCCTTACCATTAATTTAATTTGCATACAATAACGAATTTCAATCAAGCATTAGGATGGCACCGTATGAAGTATTGTATAGGCATAAGTGTTGATCACCGATTTATTGGACTGAGATTGGGAAAAGTAAGTTATTAGGACCTGAGATAATACGGGTGACTACTAAAAAGGTAAAGCTGATTCAGGAGCGACTTAAGGTAGATTGGAGTTGTTATAAGAGTTACGCGGACTCAAAGTGACGACTAATGATGTTTGAAGTAGGTGACTTTGTATTCTTGTGAGTATCGCCTTTGAAGGGAATTGTTCAATTTGGAAAGAGGGGAATGCTCAATCTGAGATTTGTTGGACCATTTGAGATCTTAGAGAGGGTAGGACCAGTAGCTTACCGAATGACTTTATCGTCAGAATTGGAACATGTGCACAAAGGTATTTCATGTATCTAGGTTAAGTCGGTGTATAATAGATACAAGTAAGATCATTGTACCTAAACTGTTACAGATTTTAGAAAACTTGACTTATGTGGAGCGATTGACAGAGATTTTAGATCGAAAAGAGCAAGTCTTGAGAACTAAGACAATTCCAATGGTGAAAGTACTATGGTGTAGTCACATAGTTGAAGCGGCTACGTGGGAAAGTGAAGAAGAAATGAAGAATGAGTATCCATACCTGTTTGACATATCAGGTATAAGTTTGGGGACAAACTTCCTTTTTGAAGGGGAGAGTTGTCACACCCGTTCTAGATTTTGCATACATTTTATTTCACATATGTGGTAACGAGTGGAAATTATTAACGTTGAATAATAATTGAATTGAGGTTGACTGGAGGTCAACAGAGGGTGTTAAGTAAGGACGGGAATTTGATAAACAATGATACTTTGGCATAAGTAAATGACATTTATGTGCATAAAATTTTATTTGACTTTATTTGGTATTATCTGAAATTTTATGAATAGTGAATTATACTTATGTAGTATAATTTCTGGCAGTTTTGTTATCGCTACAGAGCATTTTGAACACTGTGGTGAGAACGTGAGTGACACGTTATATAAAAAGTAGGTAGTGTAGAAATTCCACAAATTTAGTTTTCAGACTTAATTTTGGACCTCAACGGAACATAGTCGAAAACTTTAAAAAATTGTGGTTTTCACTCGTGAAGTAATGAAATGGACGTGTGAGACGTTTCAGGAGTTAACTAGAAGTTTTGAGAATTCGTGGGGTGGTAAACATAATTGTTGAAAATTTTTCCTATAAATAGAAGGGTATGAATTCTCATTTGTTACAACTTCTAAAATATCTTAAGAGAGGAGAGAGAAAGGGAGATTTGTTGCCACGAGCTTTGTGACGATGACCGGCGACCTTTCTTCCGTCAGGTTTCGACCAGATTTCATATTTGGACTCCTTGGGTAAGACCTGCGTTTTGATAGTCATTAGGCCATGTTTGGATTACTTTTGTAAAAACCTAATTTCAAAAAATATAGGAAAAATAGGTATAAACTTGTAGGAATCATTTGAAAATGGGATTCGAGGTTTAATTGCCTCCGTGGTACTTTCCTCAAAGTTTGAGAGAATTTGCACGAGGTATGAAGTTCTAACTTGTGAAATATAGGAATATGCATGTTTTAGATTTCGACGACGAAATTGAAATTCGGGCAAAATTTATGTGGTAATCTTAGGCTCGTTAATTATGCATGCACTTAAATGTGAAAAGCATGTCTACTTTTACGTGAGCACGTTGAGTTGTCTGTGGGTCAAAGGTAGTTTATACAAATTCATGCCGGGGTAAGCTTCTCAATGTTGGAGAATTGTAGTAGCGATGGCTATTGTGCATGGTTTAAGACTTGGACTTGCCATGGCACTTGGGGATGCAATGGTTGCAGGCTTGGACTAGCCATCGGCATCGCGGTTTAAGACTTGGACTTGCTGCTATTGGATGAAGGTGTATTTTTTTCCAGAGACTATTTGTTTTAAATAGTGAGATCAAGGCATGTTTTGTCATATATTGCATATGTTAGAACTTGTGCACTTAGCATATAGTTGAGCAGTGGAGCTTTACTCCATTGCAGGTGAGAAGAAAAAGTGAAAGAAGAAGCATGAGAAGTGAGGTCGAGGAACGCCGGGGAATCAACACTTTGTTTATATTTTTGTTGGCTTCCAAATTTGTAATAAGAACCTTGAATTTGTAACATGTTGTAGTAGAATCCTGGACTAATTCTGTGGTATTGTAATTGCTTGTAAACTTTTATAGTTATGCTTTGAATCGTTGGTATACAACCGTGTTTGCGTTGGTTTTGAATCGGGGGACCTTAGCTTGAAATTCTACAGAATACTTAGTGTGCTGATACCGATCAGTCAACTGGTTTTGATACAGTTGACTGGATCATTGTTTTGAACTAAACACTGCATTGAGATGTTTGGAGATCAGTCGATCGGGTTGAGAAAATAGTTGACTAGATGGGTCCCCAGAACACCACATTCTGCTTGAATAGTATCCTAGTCGACCGGCAAGGGTCAGTCAACTAATAATTTGAGGTCCCAGTCGACTGAGTCCCTAACACAGTCGACTGAACAGGGCTGCTGAAGTTTTTAAATATACTGCTTTTGATATCCAGTCGATCGAAGCCCCGACCAAGTTGACTGGACCTCTGTTTTCAAAACTGAATTCTTTTGGAACTGTTTCAATTGGACAAAACTTTTTATAACTCTGATTTGAAGGATTGTACTTATGTTTTTCCGCTGCTATTGTACTTTAATGAAATTGGATGAGCCTTGGTAGCGTGCCACGTGTCCTATTTCCACGCATAGCAGGATGGGTCGTGACATGCTATCTCTCTAAGATCTATCCTTCCCTTAGGTTTATGGTTCATGATATAATCATCCTCCAAGAAAACAGCATTTGTACTAATAAATACTTTATATTTTCTTGGATCATAAAAATACCATCCATAAGTAACCTTTGGATACCCTACAAAATAACATACTTCCGATCTAGAATCCAATTTTCTCATCTTTCCTTTCAGCACATGTGCTGGACACCCCCATATCTGGAGATGTTGCAAAGAAGGCTTGTGCCCAATCCACATCTCTCATGGAGTCCTAGGAACAGATTTGGTTGGTACTAGATTTAGTATGTACGTAGTGGTTTCCAAGGCATAACCCTAAAGGAATAAAGGCAACTCTGAATAACTCATCATAGACCTAGTTATGTCTAAAAGAGTCCGGTTCCTTCTCTCTGCTACACCATTCTGCTGAGGCATACCATGTGCAGTCAACTGTGACAGAATCTCATTCTGTACGAGGTGATCAATAAACTCCTTAGAGAGGTACTCGCCACCTCGATTAGATCGAATGGCCTTGATATGTGTGCCTAATTGCTTTTTCACTCCAGTCCTAAACTCTTTGAACTTTTCAAAGGCTTCAGACTTGTGCTGCATTAGGTACACATATCCATACCTTAAGTGGTCATCAGAAAATGTTATGAAATACTGATAACCACCCCTTGCTCTAATATTTATTGGTCCACACACATCAGTATGAACTAATTCCAACAATGCATTGGTCCTATTGCCCTTTGTGGGAAAGGGCCTTTTGCTCATCTTACCCTCTAAACACCACTCGCAGACTTCCATTGGTTCGAGAACCAAATTGCCTAAGATCCCTTCTTTGACTAGTCTACCAATTCTATTAGATTGATATGGCCAAGCCTCATATGCCAAAGCTTTGTTGGATTAGTGGAAGGTTCCTTTCTTTTAGATGGTACAGTTACCACTGAGTTATTAAGTTCCATGCAAGAGTCTTTAGAAATATTAGGAGTACTCATATACAAAACATTTGATTTAACAGCAGAACAAACAAAGAACCATTTCTTTTGATCACAACTTCAGTTCTGAAATGAAAAGAATAACCAATATTTGATAAATTGAAACTAAGATTAAATTACATCTAATTAAAGGGACGTAAAGTACATCTGATAAAATCAAAACTTTATTGTCTAAAAATTCTAAAGCTACTACTCCTATAGCAACTGTAGATACGGTTACACTAGAACCTAGAGTAAGTATGATCTCTCCATCACTGTACCTCCTGGTTGATCTGAACCCCTGTAATGAATTATAGATATGGTTAGTCGCACTAGAATTAATGCACCAAGTGTTTGAAGTATCCGTAATAAAACTTACTTCAATCACATATAATTCAATCATAACTTGAACTCTTGTAGCTAAGAATTCTGGACAGTTCCTCTTCCAGTAGCCCTTCTCACCGCATTGGAAACACTTTCCTTTGCCTTGGCCACCCAACTTCCCTTTGCCCTTACCTTTTCCTTTAGATTTTGCAATCTTAGGGACCGGTCCAACACTTGGACCACCAGTGCTAGCCCTATTCTTCCCTTTCTTTTCATTTGGCATAGATCGGGAAGAGGAAGAGCTTTTCTCAACGTTCAAAACGTTGCCCCTAGGATTGATCACCCCTTCCGCTGCCAGTAAAGAAGTCATTAATTCACTCATTGAAAAATTCATTTGATTCATATTATAGTTAAGTTTAAATTAAGTGAATGACGGCGACAGCGAATTGAGGATCATATCAACTTGGGTCTCTACATCGATGTTGGCTCCCAAGGTCTCCAGTTTGTTTAAATAACCAATCATTTTTAAAATATGTTCTTTGACTGGAGTCCCTTTCGACATCTTTTACATGGCAACCTGTCTAGCAGGTCTGCCATGATCCCCAAACATCTCTTTCAGGGATTTGATAATGGCACAGGCAGAATCATTCGACTGGTATTGGTGTTGCAACACATTAGCCAGAGAGGCCAGTATGTAACAAAAGCAATCCCATTCAATTTCTTCCACTTGCCGAACTCACGTCTAGCAGCAGCTAAAGCATTTGCAATGGGTTCTTTGGGGAATGGGGTAGTGAGTGTTGGGTTTGTGCCCTCAAACCATTACTTTGTCTATGAGACATTGACATTTTAATATATGGATATCAGCTTTACATTTCATTATGTATATTTTTTTTTCATGAGATGATTGTTAATCCTTAAGTATCATAGTAAGTAATTCGTGTGTGTATGAGATACATACAAGTGAGATACAAATTACTATTCTTTGTTACTTAGAACTTGTCACAGTGCATGATGAGACTGGATATCTCATCAGGTATACACTGTAGCATTATTGACTACCATTGGATGGAGTGATGAATCTCTGTCACTAGAGTTTGACTCTTGGTTAATATACTAGTGCTTATGGTGCATTGACGGACCTGAGCTTTCCTATTGACGCTTAAGATTGTCAATCAGTCGATAGGAACTCATAACTTGTATAAGGTACGTGTTCTCAATCTTGAGACGATTATGAACACAGACTGTGGATATGGCTGCTTTGACTTACCAATCAGTGAGGTCTATAGAAGATCAACACCTGGGTATCTTGGGTATGTCATGTTCATAGGGTTGTGAACATATATTGTCAAGATAGAATCTACCCTCTGTTTCAGAGTAAGCATTCCCTTGAGAATGTCACCAAGTTGATTACTGAGTACTGCAGTCTTGTTGATAAGAGTTATCAACATGTTTGGTAATCATGAGAGGTGAATGGGACTCAAGGAATACAAGAAGTAATCATGATTTAGGTTGACAGTAATAGTTATCCGACTACCTGAATATGATTACGAATGCTGACGGTAGAGGGATATTAGTACACCATACAAGTCTAGTTATCGCTTCGGATATGTTCTTTTGCATTGGAGTTCAGTTATCATTTTATAGTAGAGTAAACGTTAACTGACCAGTTGGTTAGTTTGCTGATCAAAGAGTATGGTCATGGTAATTAACAAACTGGTCTGAGCCAACAATAAAGAGCCTAGGATGTCCCACTCTTAGCTCCGCTATGATACTTAGAAAGACACTTGAGGAAGCTGTCAAGACAGGTTCGATCGATTGAAGTATGTTCGATCTATTGAAGTCTTGGCAGTCTCGATCGATCGAAGGTTTGATCGATTGAAGATCTTCGATCGCTCGAAGTCTAGGTCGGTTCTGGAAATCTATAAATAGGGCAGCTGCATTCTGGAGTTTGAGTTCATCATTTTTATTAACCAAACACTGCAGAAACTGTTTTAGTCTTCCTAAACCTTCCTATCCTCTATATTAGAGATCCCACCATCTCTGGTCTTTCCAGCAGGCATCTGCAGGAGACATAAGGGTAAAGACAACCTAGTGGAGGTTGCTGCACCATCAAGGAGAAAGAAGTTTTTAGAATTGGGTTCAAGACCTGAGGTATATTTCTTCTCCCTCTTGTTAGTACGCATCTATGGAATTGACGGGTAGTAGATCATGGGCTACCAATAAGTTTTTATAACATGACTTTTCCGCTGCGCGTTTAAACTTTTAATTTAAACCGGTTTTTCCATCAATTGGTATCAGAGCCACGCTTGTTTGGATCTATAGATGCGTTTTGGAACACTAGTTTTGATTTGCATGTTGATTTTAGAATTGTTTTCGAAATGACATTGTCGTAGATCTATTTCTGCAGTGTTATCGCAACAAGATACAAATCTATGATTGCATAGGATGCAAGGCGGGTTCGATCGATCGAACATGTTTCGATCGATCGAACGTTTCAAATGTTTGATCGATCGAATGTACTTAGATCGATCGAGACAGATTCTTTGTCAGGTTCTCTATTTCACAGTTTTAAAGAATTTTGAAATTAAAAACTTTAATTTTAAAATATTCTGCAAAATTTTCAAATCATTCAGTGAAACAGAATGTTCAAGCGATTGAACAGTGTTCAATCGATCGAAGGTTCGAGCGATCGAACGGTCTTCGATCGATCGAACTGTGACAGAGAAGAAAATATGCTGTTTTAAGTTCTAATTCAATGTGTAAAGAGTTTATATACTGTGTGAGTCAATTAAGGGTTTTGATAGCTGCATATATTTGTTATATATGCGTGGATGTGCGTACGACTGACCTTTTCGCAGCACACTAAGTCGCTATCTCCCATGGCACCAAGACTTTTAATTTTTGTATTTAATGTTTGAGATTGGTGTATATTATGTTTTATTTTTGGTTTGGTTTAAGGCATATGTAAAGGGCGTTGCGACTTCAATCCTACGAAAAGGAAAGTCGCACCGATTTCCCTAGCCTTCTTTATTTTCTTGTTGTTGATTTTATTTCTAGATGAATTGTAAGCTTCGAAAGAAGCATATAACCAATTTAATAGAATTAGAATATACATGAAGATGGAAGAGCAAGCCGTTGTCCATAAAGATGGAGCTAGAGGCGATCAAACCAAGGAGGAGGTTCTATGGAGATAGAGCCATGGGAGATAGAGGCATCGTGTGGATGTCTTTATTTTCAATTTTAGTTTTTTGTTTTATGTGCTTGGTTTGTGATTGGTATTTAAATATATTGTTACTACTTGCATGTACGTAAAACAAGTTTTCTAAAATAAAATTCAAAAACCGTTTCAACACATTAGTAAACATTGGATGTTTATGGGTAATGTGTAGAAACAATTTAAAAGCAAAATCCTTAATTTATTAAATCTAGTGGGAGAGGGTCTTATTAATGAACACCCACGATCTTCCATTAACGGTTCATTGTAAGATGAGTAGTGCATTCCGTGTCACCTTGTCAGGGGTGACCATTCCATACGGAGGGTGCATTACTCATTGTTTACTAGATGTGAACTTCCTAAGGATAGGATCAATCAGAAGTGTTAGAGGGTGACCACCATACGGAGGCACTACTTGAGATGGTTGTGATTGGATCCTAGTTAATGGTACATACTAGCTAAACTATGGTTAAGGGATCCCACACGGGGCATTATTCAGAAACTTAGAGATCAAAAAGGTTCGGGAGTCATAACTTGTTTTGCAAGAGTTGCATAGCGGACAAGTCATGATTAATCGAAAAATCGAACATTGACCACCACACGGACGCTTTATTCTTTTGTTTCGATATTTCGGCGACTTTATTTTAAAATAAGAGTTTCTAAGGATTCTTTTATTTCAAAATGTCAAAATCTGATATTCATATTTATTTTGTCTTTTGATTTTTACAGTAAATCATAATGTCTGAATCTACATTTAGTCTACTTGCCACCATACTCACTCAAAACAAGTTAAGTACTGGAAACAACTACACTGAATGGAAACGTAACCTTGACATCGTATTAACTACGGAGGATCACATATATGTCCTCACCACACCATGCCCCGAAGAACCCGCGGCAAATGCTTCGGCAACTGCCAGACGCGAGTTCGATATATGGAAGAAGTCGAATGGAATGGTTCGTTGCTACATTCTGGCCTCAATGGCTGGTGCGTTGCAACACCAATTCCAGTCGAACAATTCCGCCAGTGACATTATCGAATCCCTAAAGAAGATGTTTGGGGAGCCTGGCAGGCCTGCTAGATAGGTAGCTATGCAGAAGATAATGAGTGCTAAGATGTCGGAAGGGACTCCAATCAAAGAACATGTTTTAAAAATGATTGGTTATTTGAATGAGCTGGAGACCCTAGGTGCCAACATCGATGCACAAACCCATGTTGATATGATCCTCAACATGCTGTCGCCGTCATTCACTCAATTTAAACTAAACTATAATATGAATAAAATGGATTTCTCAATGAGCGAATTAATGAGTTCTTTACTGGCAGCGGAAGGGGTGATCAAACCTGGGGTCAACGTTCTGAACGTTGAGAAAAGTGCTTCCTCTTCCCGATCTATGCCGAAAGGAAAGAAAGGGAAGAAGAAGGCTGGCACTGGTGGTTCAAGTGTTGGACCGGTCCCTAAGATTACAAAATCTAAGGGAAAAGGTAAGGGCAAAGGGAAGGTGGGTGGCCAGGCAAAGGAAAGTGTTTCCAATGCGGTGAGAAGGGCCACTGGAAGAGGAACTGTCCAGAATTCTTAGCTACAAGAGTTCAAGGTATGATTGAATTACATGTGATTGAAGTAAGTTTTATAACGGATACTTCAAACACTTGGTGCATTGATTCTGGTGCGACTAACCATATTTGTAATTCATTGCAGGGGTTCAGATCAACCAAGAGGTGCAGTGATGGGGAAATCGTACTTACTCTAGGTTCTAGCGCAACTGTTTCTGCGGTTGCTATAGGAGTCGTAGCTTTAGAATTTCTAGACAATAAAGTTTTGATTTTATTAGATGTACTTTACGTCCCTTCAATGAGACGTAATTTAATTTTAGTTTCTAATTTATCGAATAATGGTTATTACTTTCATTTTGGAACCGAAGTTGTGATTAAAAGAAATAGTTCTTTTATATGTTCTGGTGTTAAATCAAATGGTTTGTATGTGATTACTCCCAATATTTCTAAAGACTCTTGCATGGAACTTAATAACTCAGTGGTAACTGTACCATCTAAAAGAAAGGGACCTTCCACTAATCCAACAAGGCTTTGGCATATAAGGCTTGGCCATATCAATCTAACTAGGATTGGCAGACTAGTCAAAGAAGGGGTCTTAGGCGATTTGGTTCTCAAACCAATGGAAGTCTGCGAGTCTTGTTTAGAGGGTAAGATGACCAAAAAGGCCCTTTCTTGTAAAGGGCAATAGAACCAATGCATTGTTGGAATTAGTTCATACTGATGTGTGTGGACCAACAAATATTAGAGCAAGGGGGTGGTTATGAGTATTTCATTACATTTACTGATGACCACTCTAGGTATGGATATGTATACCTAATGCAGCACAAGTCTGAAGTTTTAAAAAGTTCAAAGAGTTTAGGGCTGAAGTGGAGAAGCAATTAGGAACACATATCAAGGCCATTCGATCTGATCGAGGTGGCGAGTATCTCTCTAATGAGTTTATTGATCACCTCGTATAGAATGGGATTCTATCACAATTGACTGCACCTGGTACACCTCAGCAGAACGGTGTAGCAAAGAGAAGGAACCAGACTCTTTTTGGATACGACTAGGTCGATGATGAGTTATTCGGAGTTGCCTTTATTCCTTTGGGGTTATGCTTTGGAAACCGCTGCATACATACTAAATCTAGTACCAAGCAAATCTATTCCCAGGACACCACGGGAGATGTGGATTGGGCGCAAGCCTTCTTTGCAACATCTCCGGATATGGGGGTGTCCGGAACATGTGCTGAAAGAAAAGATGAGCAAGTTGGATTCTAGATCGGAAGTATGTTACTTCGTAGGGTATCCAAAGGGTACTTATGGAGGGTATTTTTATGATCCAAGAGAATAGAAAGTGTTTGTTAGTACAAATGCTATTTTCTTGGAAGATGATTATATCATGAACCATAAACCTAAGGGAAGGATAGATCTTAGAGAGATAGAAGGAGAGCACTCAGTCCAACCCGCAGTTAATAACGATGTAAATCAAGAAAACACCACTTCTTCACCCATTTCCATACTAGTACCTCATCGTAGTGGGAGGATTATCAGCCAGCCTGATAGATACATGTTCTTAGGAGAAGTTTTTGAAGCTGTCTTCATATAATCTGAATCTAATCCTGCCACATACGAAGAGGCAATGGCTGATGTTGATTCAGTTCATTGGGTTAAAGCTATGAAGGTTGAATTGGAATCTATGGATTCCAATCAGGTCTGGAATCTTGTAGAACTTCCAGCCAATATTAAACCCATTGGTTGTAAGTGGGTCTACAAGAGGAAAAGAGGATCAGATGGAAAGGTTGAGACTTTTAAGTATAGGCTTATAGTGAAAGGTTATACTCAGAGGGAGGGCATTGACTATGAGGAAACCTTCTCGTCTGTAGCTATGCTCAAGTCCATCAGAATACTCTTATCCATTACTGCATACCTAGATTATGAGATCTGGTAGATGGACGTCAAGACTGTATTCTTGAATGGCAATCTTGAGGAGGACATCATCTATATGCAGCAACCAGAAGGGTTCATAGCTGGTCGGAAAGGTAACTTGATATGCAAGTTGCAGAAGTCCATTTATGGACTTAAGCAGGCATCCAGGAGTTGGAACATTCGTTTGACCAAGCGGTCAAGTCGTTTGGTTTCATACAGAATCTGGATGAACCTTGTGTATACAAGAAGTGTGAAGGGAAAGTAGTGGGTTTTCTTGTGCTTTACGTTGACGACATACTGCTCATTGGGAATGATGTAGCGACATTGTCAACGGTCAAGGTTTGGCTAGCTAGTACATTCGATATGAAGGTTCTAGGAGAGGCGAGCTATATACTTGGGATAAAGCTCTTTCGGGATCGCAAGCGAAAGATAATGGGATTATCTCAAGCTGGTTATATCGAGAAAGTGCTAACTAGATTTTTTATGGACAATTCGAAGAAAGGTTTGTTACCTTTCAGGCATGGTTTAGCATTCTCCAAGGATAAGTGTCCAAAGACACAGGAGGAGAGGAATTGCATGGCAGGAATTCCTTATGCTTCGGCAGTGGGAAGTCTCATGTATGCAATGTTATGCACTAGACCAGATATCTGCTTTGCCGTTGGCATGGTTAGTAGATATCAGTCGAATCCAGGTCCAGAGCACTAGACAGCCGTTAAGCACATTCTTAAGTACTTGAGAATGACTAAAGATTATATGCTTATGTACGGTGGTAGTGAGTTAATTCCAGTAGGATATACTGACTCGGACTTTATGTCAGAAAAAGATTCGAGGAAGTCGACATTCGGACATCTCTTTACCTTGGGAGGTGGTGCTGTTAGTTGGAGGAGCATTAAGCAGAAATGCATTGCAAACTCAACTACAGAAGCTGAGTATGTGGCTTCTTGTGAAGCCGCAAAGGAAGCTCTTTGGCTCAAGAAGTTCCTTATGGAGCTTGAGGTGGTACCAGCATCGCTGTCACCTATTACGCTTAATTGTGATAATTGTGGGGCAGTGGCTCAGTCCAAGGAGCTAATGAACCACGGAAAGGGAAAGCACGTAGAACGAAAATATCATCCTATCCGAGATATTGTTCAACGTGGATATGTGACTGTCACCAAGATTGTCACAACTGACAATCTTGCGGATCCGTTTACAAAGGCCTTGCCACAGAAGGTTTTTGATCGTCCTCTAGATAGTCTAGGTCTCAGATGTAATCCTGTATGGTTGTGAGTGCAAGTGGGAGTTTGTTGGGTTTGTGCCCTCAAACCATTACTTTATGTTTGAGACATTGACATTTTAATATATGGATATCAGCTTTACATTTCATTATGTATGTTTCTTTCATGAGATGATTGTTAATCCTTAAGTATCATAGTAAGTAATTCGTGTGTGTATGAGATACAAACAAGTGAGATACGAATTACTATTCTTTGTTACTTAGAACTTGTCACAGTGCATAATGAGATTGGATATCTCATCAGGTATACACTGTAGCATTATTGACTACCATTGGATGGAGTGATGAATCTCTTTCACTAGAGTTTGACTCTTGGTTAATATGCTAGTGCTTATAGTGCATTAACGGACCTGAGCTTTCCTATTGACGCTTAAGATTGTCAATCAGTCGATAGGAACTCATAACTTGTATAAGGTACGTGTTCTCAATCTTGAGACAATTATGAACACAGACTATGGATATGGCTGCTTTGACTTACCAATCAGTGAGGTCTATAGAAGATCAACACCTGGGTATCTTGGGTATGTCATGTTCATAGGGTTGTGAACATATATTGTCAAGACATAATCTACAGTCTGTTTTAGAGTAAGCATTCCCTTGAGAATGTCACCAAGTCGATTACTGAGTACTGCAGTCTTGTTGATAAGAGTTATCAACATGTTTGGTAATCATGAGAGGTGAATGGGACTCAACGAATACAAGAAGTAATCATGATTCAGGTTGACAGTAATAGTTATCCGACTACCTGAATATGATTACGAATGCTGACGGTAGAGGGACATTAGTACACCATACAAGTCTAGTTATCGCTTCAGATGTGTTCTTTTGCGTTGGAGTTCAGTTATCATTTTATAGTGGAGTAAACGTTAACTGAATAGTTAGTTAGTTTGCTGATCAAAGAGTTTGGTCATGGTAATTAACAAACTGGTCTGAGCCAACAATAAAGAGCCTAGGATGTCCCACTCTTAGCTCCACTAGGATACTTGGAAAGACACTTGAGGAAGCTATCAAGACAGGTTCAATCGATCGAAGTATGTTCGATCGATTGAAGTCTTGGCAGTCTCGATCGATCGAGAATGGTTCGATCGATCAAAGATCTTCGATCGCTCGAAGTCTAGGTTGGTTCTGGAAATCTATAAATAGGGCAGCTGCGTTCTGGAGTTTGAGTTCGTCATTTTTATTAACCAGACGCTGAAGAAACTATTTTAGTCTTCCTACACCTTCCTATCCTCTATATTAGAGATCCCACTATCTCTGGTCTTTCCGGCAGGCATCCGCAGGTGACATAAGGGTGAAGACAACCTAATGGAGGTTGCTACACCATCAAGGAGAAAGAAGTTTTCAAAATTGGGTTCAAGATTTGAGGTATATTTCTTCTCCCTCTTGTTAGTACGCATCTATGGAATTGACGGGTAGTAGATCCTGGGCTACCAATAAGTTTTTATAACTTGACTTTTCCGCTGTACATTTAAACTTTTAATTTAAACCGGTTTTTCCATCAGTGAGGACATATATGTGATCCTCCGCAGTTAAAAAGATGTCAAGGTTACGTTTCCATTCAGTGTAATTATTTCCAGTTAACTTGTTCTGAGTGAGTATAGTAGCAAGTGGACTAAATGCAGATCAAGATATTATGATTACTGAAAAATCAAACAGACAAGATAAATATGGATATCATAATTTTACAACTTAAAAGTAAAAGAATCCTTGAAACTCTTATTTTAAAACGAAGTTGTCGGAATATCAAAACAAAAGAGTAAAGCCTCCGTGTGGCGGTCAATACTCGATCTTTTGATGAATCGTGACTTGTCTGCTATGCAACTCTTGCAAAACAAGTTATGACTCCCGAACCTATTTGATCTCTAAGTTTCTGAATAATGCCCTATGTGGGATCCCTTATCATAGCTTAGCTAGTGAGTACCATTAACTAGGATGCAATCACAACTGCCTTAAGTAGTGCCTTCGTATGGTGGTCACCATCTAACACATTTGATTGATCCTATCCATAGGAAGTTCACATCTAGTAACCAATGAGTAGTGTACCCTCCGTATGAAGTGATCACCCCTGGTGAGGTGACACAAAATGCACTACTCATCTTATGCGCCACCCAGTCAATTGCATTGAGAGAGTAAACCCGCGTTGACATCGGGGCCTAAGTCGCGAAGTGCCGCCCAGTCGATTGCATTGAGAGAACAAACCCTCGTTGACACTGGGGCCTAAGTCGCAAAAGTGCCGCCCTGTCACGCCCCGAAGTACCAAAAATAGGGAAAAATAAATTTCCTTTATGGGTTCGTAGACACGTGACTGGTTGTGAGTGTCACCTGATTGTCCAAACATGCTTATAACAATAATGTGATATGGGAAAATGACTAAGTTCAGCGGAAGTAGAAATTTAAAACATCCAAGTCTTACATCAGTAGTATATTACAGGCCAAAAAGATATCCAAAAGATACATATTACAGGACCAGCTAAACTATTACATCACTAACATAATAATAATAACAGAACTATAACAAAAGAAAAGCTCCAAAGTCTTCAGCTGGCGAAATTGTAGCCTTCCTCGTAGTAATCTTCACTAGCATAGTCTTCAGTAGTAAAGTCAGCATCTTGATAGCAGTCGGCTCCGTCTGGACCTGCAAAGGCTGGACGTGGAAGGTCCAGCGGCATGAAAAGCCGTTAGCGGTTAAGCTAAGTGAGGGTCCCCTTAAGGTTACCACCACTTAAGGTAAGTTATTCTTCATCTCTTCTTATTTCTCGAAACCATATCTCGTTCATCATTTCTTATTCTCGATACTATGTCTTGTTCATCTTTTCTCATTCTCAAAATCATGTCTTATTTAAACCCAATCATTCCTTTTGAAACTTAACCCAGAACTGAACTGACCAATGACATTGACTGAAAGAAGCCTTAACTCTAAACGCATTTACTGGTCAAGAAAGAACAACACTCAACAATGAATAGATAACTGTCGCCCAACTGGTACTCAAACTGTCGCCCAAATGGCATAAGTGTGCGGGACATTAACAATCTCTTGGTCGAACACGTCATGCCGATCCTCAGGTCGCCCGCACGTTACCGAACACGTCATGCCGATCCTCAGACCAAGGGTACGGGAAATTAATAATCACTTGGACGAACACGTCATGCCGATCCTCAGGTCACCCGTACATAACCGAACACGTCATGCCGATCCTCAGTCCAAGGGTGCGGAAAAATAATCAACCACTTGATCGAACACATCACGACGATCCTCAGGTCATCCACACTTGACCGAACACATCATGTCGATCCTCAGATCAAGGAACAAAACATAACTCACCAATCGACACCATGGAATTACCGAAAGACCAATTTTACAAGAAATATCCAAACACGACACGAAAGGTCACGAATCAACTTTGACCGGTAGTCACACGACTAGAAACGAGGCCCAATGTCCCTTATTCGCATTAAATCTGTTATCGAAGGTTTTATCATTATTTTACGCGTTCGCACGTCTCGTAGTTTAGTTCATTAATATCATCCATTTATAACCGTTAAAATTTCGCTATACGTCCGACATTCCGTTTTTCTCTCAATATACTTACGATGGAAAGTTTCCCGATCACTTATCAACGCAATAATCGTGCCATACAATATACTTATAGTTTGGGTATGAACTTTCCAACGGTCATTAAACTATATTCATAACAATAGAAACATAGCACGTAGCTCATGGATTTATAACGTGAATTTAATACCAATAAACACATAGACGAAACCCTTAACATACTCATCTACGCGATAACACTACCATAGCACGAGATTTTCATAACAACACATGTACTGGAAAACTAGCATCAACAATCAACACCATGCATAAACAAAACATTATACAAAAAGCAGTACAATCTGCCAAGATACATTTTCACTGTGTTGACTGAATTAACATGATTTATTTGGGCATGATAAATTATTTTGTAGATCAAACTCAAAACTAAAACATTGTAGATAATAGGAATATCTTCATGTACAAAAAAAATCTAGCTTCAATTACATTTTTGAGCTACTCAAACTATTTATTTTACAAGACATTTCTTATATCTCGGACTGTTCTGTCCCAGATTTATAGTACTGCATTGTACGTGAATTTCACCAATGAAGGAGGGGTTTTTAGACTGAGCTATAGAAGAGTTAGATTTCTTCACAAAAAAACCTAGCTTAATTCGCAGTTTGGAACTGCACAAAACAGTCATTTTACTAAACTATGTTCTGCTGAAAGTTTCAGTTTCTCAGATTTATAACACTGCGTTGTACATGCATTTCACCCATGAAGGAGTGATTTCTAGACTGAGCTATAGAATGCGTATTTGTAGATAAATGAGTTAGATTTTACCACAAAAAAACCTAGCTTAATTCAGATTTTGAGCTGCACAAAACATTCATTTTACTAAACTATGTTCTGCTGAGAGTTTCAGTTTCTCAGATTTATGGATTTGTCTTGCATGTCATGAAATCTTCAACACAACTACATCAAACTTCTACTAAACATTAGTACATATTATATGGGTTCTAAATTGAGTTAGATTACTCATAATTTACTCATAGTTTACTCACAATTTACTCACAATTTACTCACCAAAGCTTGAAATTGAGCTTAGAGGTTGTTTTGAGCTTGATGAAGCTTAACTTCAACTTCAATGGTGTCACCTTCTTCTTCTCCTCTTTTTTAACTTCTAGGATTCTCTTGAACTTCTAGGACTTTAAATTACTACTCCAAAGTCCCCAAGGTTGTGTGGGTGTAGAATGTATGGGTGTATGTGTGAGGGTATATGCTAGAGAGGGAGATGAGCTCTAGTTTTCTTCCTAACTTCTCTCTTCTATTTTTCCATGAACATGCAAGTCTCCCAACTTCTTCTCTTAGATTTTAAGTACATTTCATGAGAGTCTAAGAGTGTCTAATGTGTTCATGTGCATGTTATATAGAAATTCTAGGAGCTAGGTGTCATTTGCATGTATACATGCGATGACATGTGTCCTACAAGTGGGCATGTGTCCAAGAGGGTGGCATGTGGTTGCCACATGGCTGGCCATGTGGGCCCACCTTGGGTTCTGTGCCACTTCCTTAGTTTACGTGTATAAGTTCCTCGATATGCATGTCAGTCTCAAAGTACGTACAAACTGGTATTATTTCTAATGTCCGGGTCCGGGTACGGGACTAAGTTAAATCTTATTATGGTCGAGTCGGTATGGTTACTACAGTCTATATGGTAATACTACAACATGTCCATACCGTCACATAATTAAAATAATAATATAATAATATAATAATATAGTGGATCCAATACAGAAATTAGAAAAAGCTGATATTATAATGACAGAAAAAATTACAGGTGTTACACGCCCAGTCAATTGCATTGATAGAGCAAACCCGTGTTGACACCGAGGCCTAAGTCGCGAAAGTGCCGCCCAGTCGATTGCGTCGATAGAGCAACCACGCGTTGACACCAGGGCCTAAGTCGCGAAAGTGTCACCTAGTCGATTACGTCAATAGAGCAAACCCGTGTTGACACTGGGGCCTAAGTCACAAAATGCAGCCCAGTCGATTGCGTGGGGAGAGCAAATCCGCGTTGACACAAGAGCCTAGGTCACGAAGCGCCGCCTGGTCGATTGCGTTTATCTGTTTGGCCAAAATGGCTATGAATCCTAGAGAGGACCAACTCATTAGTCAAAGAGACTCCAAATTCTAAAGATAGTTTGCCTAACAAGTTGAGGCAACCGCGAGAATTAAGTAGTCTAGAGCATGGATTGCATCTAAAAAATGTCAAGATTGCACGATCTCGAATTATATCATTTACAAAGCATGACAATTGCACTTGCAACCATCATTGCATGAGCACATGCATCACGATAGGATGGGTGCATTCATTCGTATAACTACTTGTTCTTATGTGTTTGACCCTTGCCCGAACTACGTCATGGTTTGATTCCAGAGTGGATACGTAGGCAGCTCATCATTGAGCACGACCAGCATGAACCATTGCCACACGCCTGTTTTCTTTTGCAACGCATTTTGTTTTACCTAAATTCGACAGTTTGGTCAAAGGCTTGTCCTCACTCAGGCTTCGACATTCACTTGTGAAACGCGCTGCTCCACAAGCTCTGTCGAAGAGGGGTAATCTGTAGACACACCGATTTTGACCAAACAATCGAATTAAGGGGAGTATCACCTCCAAATCCGATGATGACAAAGTCCGGTAAAATTAAAGTGTTTCAGGCTCTTTGGAAGGTTCTCCGTATTAGGGATATATACTAAAAGCCATGCTTTATGTAGTTGATTTATTATTCATTTAATAAAATCAGTTAATCCATTTTTATGAGAATCTATGTGAGTAATATTTGTGTTATAATGTTTATTTAATATTATGCATGTGTGTTTTTCATGCTACATAGTAGGTGTTTTGGTGTGTAGAGTTCGGCTTACACACGGAAGATCAAACCATCGAATCTTGTAGAATGTAAGATTTTGGTTTACAGTCTTAGATGGATTGGACACACCATCGGTAGGACTGCATCATGGTGTTGTAGTAGATTTTTCACCATCGGTAGGACTATGGGAAATGGTATAGTTTCAACTCACCATGCTGGTACACTTTGTTTATTAAATGGGACCGACTTGGGGTAATTATCTTTATACTGACTTATAAGATAATTAATACCTCATGACTATTATGAGTGCTTATGCTCTAAATCCTAAGTTAATTTATAAACACGTACATTTGATATTTATACTTTGATCCCTAAAAGGGTGAGATCCTTAAATGGGTCAATATCTCATTGGATTGGGTGACAATATTAATTGTGTGGTGGATATTAATTAATGATGGAATCCATGTCTCAATTTTGGAATTGATGATATCCCCTTGAGAAAGCTTATAAGTTTTGATTATGTCAAACCTTGCAGGTGGATTTTGTATCCGACATATCAGATAAGTTAAGCAGAGGATCTCAAGGAATTTTAAGATATTAATTAAATATGATTGTCAGTAATTGTATTTAATTAATGGATATCTGTAATCTTAACATGGGGAGATAATAAGCATTTAATAACATGGAGCTCGAAATATATTTTTGAGATAAGGGTAGGAGTGCAATTATAATTCTTTAGTGGTATGAATTATAATTTATGGAAATAGGAATCTGATTTAGTTCAAATTAGGGTTTCCTAATTCCATAAGGAAGCCTATTCCTTATTGACTTCTTATGGTCCCTATAGTAGCCTATATATACTGCTTTGGCTCTCTCCTCAGTTTACGCTTTTCCATCAAGAGCATTATAACTCGGAATAGAAAAGAGAGCGTAAAAAGAGAGAGCAGAAACATAAAGGATTTCGAAGGAGCCCACACTCAGTTCAATATTCTGGCAGCAAAGGAATACGGTAGAAGATCGTGAACTGTTATTGAGTCCGTGTTCTAGATTCGTTTACTACAGCAATCCTTTTTAGCAGTTTAAGGTAACCCTAGTTCCGTCCTTATAGGGTTATTGTAGTTTTCACGTAATTTTTGCAGTACCAACTTATACGCGCTGTCAACGAATTTTGGGAACGCAGTTTCCTAACACTCCGATCGCGATAAAATTTTTAAAGAAAAAGAAAAAGACCTGGTGATCAGGATAATTCGGGTGTAAACTACCAGTTTTGGAAAATTCTTCAAATAAAACTTTTTCAAAAGAAAAAGATAGAATAGAATAACACGACATATAGCACAGCTTGCAGCAGTCACAGGTTGACGGAGCGGCAATCTCTGATTGCCGTACGGTAGTCAGTAAGTGTCGCAACTACAGTTACTGATAGCCGCGCAACATTCATCAAATGCTGCAAAAATAAGAATTCCTAGAAAAGGCGGTAGTCCACAGAGTTGTCCGCGGCATTCATTGAATGCCGCGCCGGCATTCAGTTAGTGCCGCTCCGGCACTTATTGAGTGAGGCTTCCATCTCCGTTGAGTGCCGCATTTTTGTGGCTGCCAGCTTTGCAATAGTACGTTTTGTACCTCCAAAAAGACGTCCAAAATTAGGGTTTTGTGTCACGCCCTAGCGTAGCCAAAATATGGAAAATTTTAAAATTTTCATCTTGGACCCTGAGGCACGTGACTGGTGGATGTACCGAATTGTCCATGACCAAAATAATAATAACTAAATGCTATGACAAAAGGGTAAAAGCAACATCTACTACAGGAATATATTACAATGAAAGGCTACAACGGTACTGGCTAATTAAATACATAAGAGTCTTATGGCTCTCGGCCTTACAAAAACTATTACAAAACTATAATAAGTCTTCTGATTACAACAAAAATATTTACAAAGGGAAGCTACTGGTCTTCTTCCTAACTCGCATAACCATAATCCTCTTCAGTATAATCTTCTTCCACATTGTATTCTTGAGTAGCTCCATAGCCTGTGTTCTTATGACCTGGATAAGCTGGACATGGGAATGTCCAGCGACATGAACGTCGTCAGCTTATGAAAGCTGAGTGAGAAAACTAAATCAAATGGAACGTATATAGTAAAGCACAACAAAGATACCCTTACTACTTTTTTAACACGTCTTTTAAGATCTTTGTGTTCTCACCGTCAGGTTATAACTACCAATATATCCGACCACGTATTCAAAAAGAAAACGTCTAACTGAGAAAACTCGTCTCGACATTCTTAACGCCACTATCATCTGTTGCCAACATCCGACATCATTTACTAAACCAAAAACATCTCTTACTAACTAAACCATCTTTCATTTACCAAAACACCTTCCACCAACCTGAACATCTTTTAACTACCACCTCATCACGAAGAACCGAAAGGAGTCTTCACTCTAAGAAACACCACTTCGCCATCACGAAGAACTGAAGCATTTACGGAGTCCAAGAACATCCATTCCATCACTAAGAACCGAAAGCAGTCTTCACTCTAAAAAACACCACTTTGCCATCACAAAGAACCGAAGCGTTTACGGAGTGCAAGGACATCCATTCCATCACTAAGAACCGAAAGGAGTCTTCACTTTAAGAAACACCACTTCGCCATCACGAAGAACCAAAGCATTTACGGAGTGCAAGGACATCCATTCCATCACTAAGAACCGAAAGGAGTCTTCACTCTAAGAAACACCACTTCGCCATCACGAAGAACCGAAGCGTTTACGGAGTGCAAGGACATCCATTCCATCACTAAGAACCGAAAGGAGTCTTCACTCTAAGAAACCCACTTCGCCATCACGAAGAACTAAAGCGTTAACTGTACCCCCTTTCGTCACGAAGACCCGAAAGGATACACAATACTCATCACATCACAACCCATCAAACACAACCTTTGCTCACTATCCCGGCCTCTGCGGATTGGTTTACCTATCCAACACTTATCCTTGACATACGCTGCTCTTAACCAAGCACAATCAATCCTTACATATCCTTGACCGCATTCGCGTCACTCATTCTGTGGTTTAATTTGTTAATAACTTTCATTTACACATACAAGGTTGCGTTCCTACGTCCGTTGCTGTTTTTTATTTTTTATTTTTTTTATGTACCCATGAAGTCAGAATTAACGTCGTCGTTTAGCTTATGGCTTAAATAGTTACTTAAAGAAACTGTTCCCGGAAAAACTTCCCAGAAACCGGTTTCTCCCATAAATCGGTTTCTGGCGCCAGATTCTCAAATCGTCTATTTTATGCAATGCACAATCATTTAAGCTTAGGGTACGCAAATTATATACTCCTATGAGTAGTATAACATGTCTACAGTAGTGTAGATACTCCATATATATGTATATATATCCAAGCATGGGTCTATGTACAACTAATTCAAGCTTATGTTAAGATTTCAAAGCATCATCTTGGTTATACTTGTAAAATACATGCATGGGTTCATTATCATGTCTATAAATCTAACAAACTACACAGACCCTTAACATACTCATCTACTCGATAGCACTACCATAGCACTAGATATTCATAACCACACAGGTATTGGAGAACAAGCATCATCAATAAACACATCATACAAGTAGTTGTACAATCTCCCAAGAATTAATTTTAATATGTCGACTGAATTGATATGATTTATTTGGGCATGATAAATTGCTTTGTAGATCAAACTCAAAACTAGAACATTGTAGATAATTGGATTAGCTTCGTGTACAAAAAAATCTAGCTTTAATCACATTTTTGAGCTGCTCAAAATATTTATTTTACTTAGACATTTTCATATTTTCAGACTGCTCTGTCCCAGATTTATAGTATTGCGTTGCATGTGCATTTCACCTATGACGTAGTGATTTCTAGACTGAGCTATAAAAGAGTTATTTGTAGATAAATGAGTTAGCTTTCTCCATGGAAAAACCTAGTCTCATTGCCATTTTTGAACTGCTCAAAATGTTCATTATTCTAAACAACATTCTGCTGGAAGTTTCTGCTTCTCAGATTGATAATACTACGTTGTACATACATTTCACCTATGAAGGATTGATATTTAGACTAAGATATAGAAGTGTTATTTGTAGATAAATGAGTTATCTTTCTCCACAAAAAAACCTAGCCTCATTCCCATTTTTGAACTGCTTAAAATGTTCATTTTACTAAACAACATTCTGCTGGAAGTTTCTGCTTCCCAGATTTGAAAATTTGTCTTGCATGTCAGGGAACTCTCAAACTATCAACATCAAGCACTTAATAAACATTACTACATACTATATATGTTCTAAAGTGAGTTAGTAAACTCACCAAGTCTTGAAATTGAGCCTGGGCTTTGGATTTGAGCTTAAGGAAGCTTGGACACAAGCTTCAAGTGATGTAATCTTCTTCTTCCTCCTCTTCTAATCCTCTTACTTTTGGGATTCTTTATAGGTCTTCTAAGACTTCTTATTACAGATTCTAAGTCCCCGTGGTGGTGTGGATGTAATTATATGAGTGTGTATAAGTGTATGGGTATATGTTTGTGAAGAGTGTACAAAAGAAAGAAGATGAATGCTTAGGCTTTTCTTCTAATCCTCTTGTCTCTCCATGGAACTCTCTTCCTAGTTCTCTCTCTATCTATATGTAGATTATAGTGCCCAAGAAAATGAGATGCAAGTGCATATGCATGCTTTTATAGAGGTGGTGGAGGGGTTATGTGTCACCATGCATGCTTGCATGTGCTCATGCAAGGACAAGTGTCCCACATGTGGACAAGTGTCACATGAGATGGTGACATGTGTCTAGGGGGTTGCATGTGCCACAAGTGGATGACCATGTAGGGCCCACCTTGGGTTTTGTGCCACTACCTCAGTTTGCGTGCAAATATTCTTAATATGCGTGTCAGTCTCATTTTACGTGCAAATGGGTATCGTTTCTAACGTTCGGGTCCGAGTATTGGACTAAGTTAAGTCTAATTATGGTTGATTCGGTTCGGTACTTATAGTCTAATTAGTAATTACACTACACTGATATAGTCATGCAGATAAAATAATATAATAATAGACTAGACATGGAAATTCATAAAACTCATGTTATTGCACGTAGAGAAATTACAGGTATTACATCTTCTACCACCTATTTACAGGATTTCGTCCTCGAAATCAGAATGAGCTAGTGCTAAAGAGAAATGGAAACTTCTCTCACATCTCCAATTCTAGCTCCCAAGATGCTTCTCCTTCGTCATGGTGCTTCCATTGAACCTTTACTAGTGGTATCTCTTTGTTAATCAGCTTCTTGATTCCATGATCCAGAATCTTTACAGGTCCTTCAATGAATGTAGCATTGTCATTTACTTTGATATCTTCTTAGTCGATCTCATGTGTTGGGTTATGAAGATATTTCCTTAGCATGCTTACATGGAATACGTTATGAACTCCCGACATCTTGGGTGGTAATGCTAACCTGTAGGCGACTTTTCCGACACGATCCAGAATTTCAAATGGTCCAATATAGCGCGGCGATAGCTTTCCCTTCTTCTGTCCAAACCTTACAACTACTCGAACAGGGGAAACTTTCAGGTAAACATGATCTCCAACTTCAAATTCTAGGTCTCGACGTCGTTTGTCCGCGTAACTCTTGTATTTGTTTTGTGATGCCTTCATTCTTTCCTTTACCGTATTGTTTCCTTTATTAGTCTCCTGGGCTAAGTCTGGTCCCAACAGTTTGCCATTCTCAATTTTAGCCCAACATAAAGGTGATTGGCACGGACTTCTGTATAGCGCTTCAAACGGTGCCATCCCTATGCTCGAATGAAAACTATTATTGTAAGCTAACTCAACCAATGGTAGGTGAGTTTCCCACGAACTTTCAAAATCAATTACACATGATCGGAGCATGTCCTCCATTACTTGATTCATCCTTTCTGTTTGTCCGTCAGTTTGTGGATGAAATGCAGAACTTAACTTCAGAGACGTACCCATAGCTTTCTGAAAACTCTCACAAAATCCAGCAGTGAATCTCGAATCTCAATCTGATACTATTGATACCGGTACCACATGTAATCGTACAACCTGTTGCAGATAAAGTCGACTCATCTTCTCAACATGATAGGTCATGTTGTATGCAATAAAATAGGCTGATTTAGTCAGTCGATCAACAACTACCCAAATGGCATCATGGTTCTGCTGGGATCTTGGCAATCCCACAACAAAATCCATGGTGATATGCTCCCATTTCCATTCTGGGACTGGTAGAGGTTGTAGTAATCCCAGAGGTCGTTGGTGTTCTACCTTGACTTGCTGACAAGTAGGGCATTTTGCTACATATTTGGCGACTTCTCTCTTCATGCCTTTCCACCAAAAGTTCCTTTTTAAGTCTTTGTACATCTTGGTTCCGCCGGGGTGTATAGTCATCCTTGACTTGTGGGCTTCATTCAGAATGTCTTTCCTCAAATTATCCGTGTTGGGTACACATAACCCGTCCTTACATCTGAATCCCCCGTCTATTCCAATATTCCATTCAGTCGGATCCTTTGCTTTTACCTTCTCAAACCATTTCCTCAATCCTTCGTCCTTCTTTTAAGCTTCGAGTATTCAGTTAATGAGGGTTGGATGCACCATAAGACATCCAAAAGGTCGTCAAATACCTGGTCTTGTAGTCTGAAAGTCAAATTCCATTAAAGCTTCTAAGGCTTTCCATTCCCTGATTAAAAGTGAGGCGATTAACCTGTAGGGTTTTCTGTTTAGAGCATCTGCGACTACATTTGCCTTACCGGGATGGTAGTGTAAATTAAAGTCGTAGTCCTTAAGTAGCTCCATCCATCATTGTTGTCTCATGTTTAATTCCTTTTGAGAGAATAGGTATTTCAAGCATTTGTGATCGCTAAACAAGTCGAACTTCTCTCCATAGAGATAGTGCCTCCAAATTTTGAGTGCAAAGACAATTGCAGCCAATTCCAGATCGTGCGTAGGGTAGTTTAATTCATGTGGCTTTAATTGCCTAGATCCATAAGTTATCACCTGATCATTCTGCATAAGTACACATCCTAGTCCTTGATATGAAGCGTCACTGTAGATGGTGTACTGTTCACCACTCTTGGGTATGGCGAGCACTGGCACTGAGGTCAACTTCTCCTTTAATTCCTGAAAGGCGCGTTCGTGCTTGTCCTTCCACTCAAACTTTGAATCCTTCTTTGTTAGTCCGGTTAAAGGAGACGCGATCCTAGAGAAACCCTCCACAAATCTCCTATAGTATCCAGCCAATCCAAGGAAACTTCGTACTTCTGATGCGTTGGTTGGTCTATTCCAACTAAAAACTGCGTCCGTCTTGGTTGAGTCCACTGAAATTCCGTTTTGTGAGACTATATATCCCAAGAATTTGACTTCTTTCAGCCAAAACTCATACTTACTGAACTTAGCATAGAGACAATTTTATCTAAGTGTCTGAAGTGCAATCTTTACATACTTCTCGTGTTCTTCATCATTCTTTGAATAAATAAGGATGTCGTCGATAAACACGATGATGAATTGATCCAAGAAGGGTCTGAACACCCGATTTACCAAATTCATGAATACCGTCGGGGCATTAGTTAATCCAAAAGGCATAACTAAGAACTCGTAGTGCCCATATCTTATTCTGAAAGCTGCTTTTGGTATATCTTCTGGCCTGACAAGTAACTGATGGTACCCAGATCGTAAGTCAATCTTCGAAAAGGTCGTCGCTCCTTGTAGTTGATCGAATAAATCGTCTATCCTGGGAAGCAGGTACTTGTTCTTAATGGTAACCTTATTCAACTCTCTGTAGTCGATACAGAGTCGAAGATTTCCATCCTTCTTTCTAACAAATAGAACTGGGGCTCCCCAAGGTGACGTGCTTGGTCTAATAAATCCAAGATCTTCTAACTTTTGTACTTACTTCTTCAGCTCCAGCATTTCCGTTGGGGCCATGCGATAAGGAGCCTTGGATATCGGTGTCGTTCCGGGTACTAACTCAATACAAAAGTTGATCTCGCACTTCGATGGTAATCCAAAAACATCCTGAAAGACTCGGACTATCGGAATCTGAGCGATCGTCATTTCTGAGCCTGTAGTTTCCATAGCGGCTAAACGACTTGTAAGAAAGGCGTCACTAGTGGGATTACATTGAAAACTGAAGGGTGTACCTCCAGGTACTAAAAATATAATCGACCTGCCATCACAATCTATCTTCGCATGATACTTGGTAAGCCACTCAAATCCTAAGATTATGTCGAATTCCTTCATTGATAGAACAATTAAGTCTATAGGTAGGTTTCTATCCTACAATGTCAAAGTGCAGTCCTTGCACACCTTTTCTAGCTTCACGATCACTCCCAAAGGTAATACCCCATTCAAGGCTACCTCAAGTGCTTGGGGTACTAAACCCAATCGTCGTACAATCTCAAAGGCAATAAACGAATTAGTAGCACCCATATCAAATAGTACTTTAACTCGACTAGCATATAATGAGAGTGTACCTTCCAAGTTTTGCTGTTCCTTTTCATCATAGCCAGCTGCCTCGGGTATAATAGCGTGGAGTCGAGCCTTACCAGCTTAACCTTGAGTAGTAGTAGGCCCGTGGTAGTTTCCTTTTGGTGCCTTGCATTCCCTGCTTATATGTCCTTTCTTGCCGTAGTTGTAACAGACAACATTAATTTGATCATTGTCCTTAGGGGCTACGCAATCTCAAGCCATGTGTCCGGGGATCCCACATTTGAAGCATCTGCCGTTGTTGTTCCCGGTGGCAGTGGTTGGTTCTTGTGGTGCAAGAGGAACTGCGCTCTTATCTCGAGGAAAGGTGGGTCCTGGTTTCTTGTCACTATTCTATGGACGCTTATTTCCTTGGAAACGAGTCAAAGATCTTCCTCCTGGTATGCTCCTTGGCGGGGGTGGTCGGTGTACCATTTATTTCAGACCTTGGCAACCATCTCTTTCCAAACCTGCTGCTAACCTGACCAAAGCCTCAAAAGTTTGATTCAGGTGTCCCAATGTAAGATGCCGGAGGTGCAGATTGAGTCCTCGGTGAAACTTTTTGATCTTCTTTTGAGGTGTCTCAATCATGTGAGGGGCAAAGCGAGACAGGCGTTCAAATTGTGTCGTGTACTCTCTTACACTCCTGTTTCCTTGAGTCAAATCGATGAATTCCTTTTCTTTCTGATCCTTTTCATCGTCGGGGAAATACTTTTCCAAAAACTTCTCCCGGAAGGTAGTCCAGGTCATCCTCCTTGAAGCTTCTACTCCAATAGTTGCTTTCTCGGCTTCCCACCAATCGGCTGCCGTATAAGTGAGTTGGAAAGTGGCGAGGCGATGCTTTTCTGTCTCGAAGCATTTGATCGACTCGAAAATATGATCCATATCTCTTAGCCATTGCTCTGCTTGCCAGGATTCACCAGTGCTGTCGAACCTATCAGGTCGTAAAGCTCTGAATCCTTCCATTAGTCTGTTACATGTCTGAGTGGTGGTCTTTGGCGATTGTCGTTGTTGTAGCCATTTCCGTTTCTATGGTTGTTGCCTATATAGTCCAGACGCTGCAAAAATACGCTAAAGATTCCGGTAGGATCGATTCCTTCAGGAATAGGATTTGGTGGCCCTCCGTTACGATTTCTTCTTGGTCTTCCTGCCATTGTGCTAGTGTGCTTATGTACCTACATGAATATCTATTGGTTACTTGCCAATCCTAACCATAGTTACTAGATATATGAACAACTGGGTTATAAATAGCAACACATAACACATCAAGAATTCATATTATCATATAAAAGAAACTACTCTTCATTAATAACTCTAAATATTTACATAAGAAAGTGCGCACGCTAAAAGAAATACATAGTAGGAACAACGGTACCAAAAACATATACATAGAAAAGGCGTACATGTCCACTAACACGTGTCACAAGCCTGAATACAGCTATATACACAAAAGATGAGCTACTAGCCCTATTATAAGTAAAGCTCTAGATATTGGGAATCCTATCCCAAAAGTCCTCCACATCCATCCTGGATGTAATAAGGTACCATGCTAATCACAAAACTATCTTAAGTTTCATATCTTAAGTATGTAGGACAATCGGTGCACACTTCTTAACCTAAGGCTCTGATACCAAAAATACCTGTCACGCCCCGGCGTAGCCAAAATATGGAAAATTTTAAAATTTTCATCTTGGACCCTGAGGCACGTGACTGGTGGAAGTACCGAATTGTCCATGACCAAAATAATAATAAATAAATGCTATGACAAAAGGGTAAAAGTGTGGACACGGGGGATTCCACCTCTTGCTAGTTTATGTTTAAAATTTGATTTTGAAAAGAGAGAGAAAAGGTCCGTTGAAAGCAGATACAGAGTTGCCACTTGGTCTTTAAGGAACCAAGAAACCTAATTTTGACTCACCCAAATGGATAAAGGGCACCGGCCCTTCATAACCAAAGAACTTGATTCGGGGTTTTGGTACGAGAGAGTAAGGAGCCTTTGTCGCGAATAAAACACCCTCAACTCGCCCTGTCTTTCGACGGGCCTCAATTAGCATCTAAAAAATCATCTTATACTATGTATGGTTCGACAATTAATACTATGATAGTATATTACATCACATAAGAAAATTTGAAATGCAAGATCTAAAGATAAGATATCATTCATAAGATCTAAGTCAAATATCATACAATGTAAAGTGAAAGATCACACAAATAAACCTAGGAAAAATCGTCTAATCATATATCAAATAGTCAAGACTTCCTAATCTAAAGGGGGACATGAATTGTTATTGAAACAAATAATCAAAGAAATCAAAATATGCTTAGCAAGCTATTATGATGCATGTTAATCTTTGAGGAAAGAAGATTTCTCAATCCCCGGGACGGATGAGAAAGGAAGACTAGATCGAGGGAAACATGAACGTATTGATCAAGTTCATTCCTTATAATCTTCTTAGATTAGGACTCAGAAAAGCCCCAAATCTTTGCATGGATGCAATGTATGTGCCTAGAATGTGCCAAGGTTGTAGTGTGCTTTGTATTCATGGATTCCTAGAATGACTTAGAAGTCTAGAATGTGTATGAATGAATGAATGAAATTATCATGGGATATGTACAAATGTAGTATGAACTACTTCCTAAGATATGAACTAATTTGGAGTGCATGTAAGCATCAAATCAAAGGGGGAAAGTAAAAGTGTGCTTGCTGTGAATAGTGGACAGAACAGTAACATGATCTTTTAAAAATTGAAAAGAGGGGTTAGGAATGTTTTCAATGCATGATTTTTTATGGAGACCTTCCTTATTGTGTCTAGAACAAAATCCAAAAATCTAATCTTTAATAACTATCACAGATTGATAGAAATCACTTAAACAATAGAGGTCACTCAGGAACAGAGTCCGTACTGTCAACTGAAATGTCAAAAAAATCTTAGAAAATGAAAAAAAAAATGATCTAGAGGCCCATTTTATACAAAAAGTTCCCTAAGACATTGAAGTTTAAGGGAAAAATAAGTTAGGACCGCCCTTTTTAGAAAAGTTTTCTGAACAAAAAGTTGAAAGTCAACCAAGCTGCTGTGACAGTAGAGGCAGAATGTCTGGAAGGAATGTGTGGGTCCAAATAGACCATTTTCAAGTATTTTCAAGTCAAACCAAAAACCACGGGTGTTCTCTAATGAGTTAGGAAGACTTTCCAAGTGGCCTTGTATTCATACATTGAGTATTGAGTTCTAGAGAAATCTTTGAACTCAGATCACTCACTGTTTTGAAGATTTTGGGAAAGCAAGGTTTATCTCTTGAAATCAAAGTGAGGGTTTTAAGAAGGGGGTTTCGAAATAGAAGTTTTCAAAGCACATTTTCAATACTCAATGAAGGTTATAACTACTTAAAATGCCAACATCAAACTCATCACCAAGAACCTCCAAGATTGTTGGAGAGATTTATTTTCATTTGAATATAACTTCAAGGATACCTTGGAGGTATTAAAGTTATAATCATCATCTATCAAACATATTTTTGAGGTCAAGATCTACTATCCATAAGGATTCACTCACCTCAAACTTCATGTCATCATTTAGATGATGAAGAACAAGTAAGTAAATAAAGAAAAATAAAAAGAAATGAGGTAAGAAGAGATGAACATATATATAAACAAGCAAGTAAATAGAAATCAATAGATGATAATCAATGTGATATTGAACTTGTAGCTTGGTGCTTCATTTGGACATGGAAGTAGCTTCCTAACTCAAGAATTCTCAAGAATGGTGATTGGGGGTATTTGGAATGTGAAGTATAAGAGAGGTAAGAAGAGATGAACATTGCATAAACAAGCAAGTAAATAACAATCAATAGATGATGATCAATGTGATATTGGACTTGTAGTTTGATGTTTCACTCATATGTGATGACATTGGACATGGAAGTAGTTTCCTCTCTCTTAAATGCTCACTAAAATGGTGGTTGGGTGTATTGAATATGAAGTAAATAGGAGTAATGAAGTAAAAACAAAGTTTAGAAGTCACTTTTGTTTTGAAATCGAAGAAGAAAGCTTCTTTTCTCTCTCTATCTTAACCTTATCTCTACAACTTTCTCTCCCACAACTTTTCAAAGCTTGTATTTGACACCCCCTAAATGAGAAGTCAAGGGGGGTTTATATAGGCCAATTTGGGGGTGGTTTTGGGGTTTTAGAAGTGTTCCCATTGGCTCCAAACATCTGAAAACATAGAATTACGTCGTTTTGGTTTTTAATTAATCAAAATGGAACCCCAAGAATAATTGCAAAAGCATACTGTTTTGGAGGAGAGTGCCGCAGCGGCACTGGGCCTGTGCCACGGCGGCAGTGGGCCAGTGCTGCGGCGGCACTGCTCCTCAATCGTCTGGATAATCCTGTTTAGGCCCCCAGAGGTTCTGGTATTCACGAAAAGGCCCTATTTCGTCCGAAATTCACAGAAAATACATACGAACTCCAAATTGAGGTTGTGATATACCGTTGGAAAGGTAATGGAGTCTATTTTACATAACAAATAGTTCGGGGATAGGTCACTTTGGCAAGTTTTGCGGTATTTGTGATAAAAGCCGATTTGATCGCCTTTTTCGCCTTCGAAAATTCACAATAAACTCGTTTTAAATCCAAAAATTATGTGCGATATACCGTTGGAAAGCTATTGACCTCTAGTATTCATGAAAAATATTTAAAAATTGTTATGGTGCTCTAGTTCTAAAGTCAAATTTTGGTCAAACCTGGGATTCCCGGGAAGTTCTGGAAACCTCTGGGAGCTCCCAAGATCTGACGTTTTTGCTCAATTTTCTTTTAAGACTCATTTTAATAATTTCCACATGATCTAGAATGATCCTGGAGAATTCGGACGATTTCGGTCAAACTTGGTCAAATCTTGGTCAAACCTGGTCAACTGGTCAACGGGGACTTTCGGGGAACTTCTGGGTCTTTCGGGGAACTTCCGGGTCTTTCGGGGGTCTCTGGGACAATTTCATCTTATTTTGCTTAAAAACTCATTTTATCACTTTTCTTATGACACAGCATGTTTCCAGAACTTTTGGTCCAAATCTGAGAGTTTTTGGGCTTTCAGGGGCATTTTTGGTCATTCTGAGCATTTTGAGAAATAGAACCAACTTTCGGGAGTCCTTTTGAGTCTTTTTCGATCATCGTGAACCACCAAGCTATGGGTCTCCTAAATCTGATCGCCGACAAAATGGGGTGTCTACAGTTTGCCCCTCTTTGGCATAAACTTGCGAGGCAACGCATGTTGCAAGCGAGTGCCAAAGCTTTGAAGAGACAGATCTTTTGAAGGCTATAGATTTAGGATAAAAAAGCGTTACAAAAGATGCAATGATGCTGAGGCTAGTGCTGGTCGTGCTCTACGTGAGCTGCCTACGTATCCCAAGGGGAATCAGACCAGGACGTAGTTCGGGGCATAAAGGAACAAATCTCACATGCACAACAAGACATGCGGATGCTATGCTATGAGGATGATATGCAATGCATAGATGTGATATGAATTGTGTCATGAGTCCTATTATGTCTAGTGTTGTGATCCTAGTATGAGCAGGTGTTGTTGGGTGTGCCACTCTGAGTGGGCTGGTGCTGTGCTAATGTTTATGATTGTGATGTGGTGGATGACTCGGATAAGGACATCAAGGTTTAGGAGACTCTGGGTCTAGGGGCAAACTTCTGGAAGTGCGTTTTACAAACAAGTGAGATAGATCAGATACGCGTTTCTTAGAAGATGACAGCTAAAGGTGACCGAGGGAACTTGCGATGAAGTTATGAAAATGGACATATGAGAAAGCTTATGATAATCAGGAGACACGGAGCCGTTGGAGGACGGTGCTTTGTTTTCAAAATCTGGATGCAGGCGATGTTCTGATTGTTCCTGATGGCCAATTTTCGGGAGTCCGTTCCTCTTTTGTTACTTTCTGCTGGGGGTAGTGGGAATTAGTCTCTTTCCGTATCTGTCCTTGGGGGATGACGTAGGGTTCTCGAAGAATCTCTTTTTTCTTGATCGGGAACCAAGACCCATCTCTGAATCTCTCACGGTTGATCAAATCTTCGGCGCTCAATCCGAGAGGGCCGATTGGGGCCTCCGGGAGCTGGTATCTTTCTGTTCTGTCCTCAGGGGATGATGTAGGGTTCTCGGAGGACCTCTCTTTTCCTGATCGGGAACCAGGACCCATCTCTGAATCTCTCTCGGTTGATCAATTCTTTCGGCGCTCAATCCAAGAGGGCCGGTCGGGGCCTCCGGGAGCTGGTATCTTTCTGTTTTTGTCCTCAGGGGATAATGTAGGGTTCTTGGAGAATCTCTTTTTTCCTTGATCGGGAACCAGGACCCATCTCTGAATCTCTCACGGTTGATCAATTCTTTTGGCGCTCAATCCAAGAGGGTCGGTCGGGGCCTCCGGGAGCAGGTATCTTTCTGTTTCTGTCCTCAGGGGATGATGTAGATCGGGAACTAGGACCCATCTTTGAATCTATCATGGTTGATCAATTCTTTCGGTGCTCAATCCAAGAGGGTCGGTCGGGGCCTCCGGGAGCTGGTATCTTTCTGTTTCTGTCCTCAGGGGATGATGTAGTGTTCTCGGAGAATCTCTTTTTTTTGCTTCTTTGGTGTACCAGCCAAAAACCAGGATTCGTTACTGAAACTCTTGTGTTTGATCAAAATTTGTGACGGTCGTCCTAAAACAACCGATTCGGATCTTCGGGAGTCAATTTTTCTCAGTTTCTGCCTACTAGAGGTAGCCCTGACAACTTTTGGACTGTTGGGGGTAAAACCTCATAATTCTTGACCGAAATGGGCCACCGGGGCTGATCGGCGCCAGAAATGGGCTGAAAAAGGCCAAAATGGGTCAAAACGGGGCAAAATGGAGCAAAACGGAGCAAAGCGGGGCACGCGGGGAGCGGGTGTCCGGACTCCATTTGTGTATATCTCGGGTTTTTGAGCTTTCCAAGCTCATTCTTGGCCATTTTGGGGTGTTTTTGGAGCCAAAATTCGTCAAAACACAGCTTGTGCGCGCTCAAGTGAGTAATCTTACCCCGTGGTTGGAATTTTGATTGGTGTTTTGGTTCGCTCTAATTTTCAAGAAGAAAGTTTAGTTTTCACTTCCATTTTTTTTGTAGATCCATGGCTTCGAGCTCGAGGAGACCGTCTAAGAAGGCCAAAGAACGAATGAAAGCCGAGAGCCAAATCCCGTACTTGATTTTACGGGACCCCCAACATCATCTTTTGGCCGCGGCTCTAGCGAGCTTGGTATGTGAAACTTTTGACATTTTAGGACTATTTCCATGTATTGTGCTAGTTTTGTGAGCCGTAGTTTGCACCTAGAGATCGTTAGAAGTTCGATTTGTGCTCAAATGTTGATTTTGTAAAATTGGACCTCGGGTCATGAATAGTGATTTTGTGCATCGTTTTTGTTGTTTTTGGTGTGTGCAGGTGCCAGAAGTGACATTGAAGGGCCACGGTAGCCTTGTTCACGCTTTCCTGTGGTACACTCAACTCTCGCCTATCGTCAAGAGAATAGTAGATGATGCCGGGTTTGGTGGCTTTGTCCGCCTGGTTTCAAAGAGTAGCAATGATCTGGTACATTTTTACGCTCTGGCTGAGAGATGGTGGGACACCACCAATACTTTTTACCTGCCATTTGGTGAGATGACCATGACGCCCTTTGACTTCTCTATGATTACCGGCTTGAGGGTTGGCGGGAAACGCCTGATTCTGGACTACTTCTATGAGATCGACCCTGAGGCTGTCGAGATGTTGATATGGGGTTGTTCCCCCTAATCTGGAGAGGCACTGATTTCCTTGTGGCTGGCTTTACCGGGCCTACGGCAGAGGGAATCACAACTTCAATAATTCTCAGCTTTTGAAGGTGTATCTTCTGTATGTCCTTGGTTGCTCGATCTTTGTGACACGAATGACCGGGTGAGCTTAAGACTTCTTTCTCGCCTGACGACCATTGGTGAGATCCCTTCTTATGACTGGGGCGGTGCTGCCCTGGCCCACCTTTACAAGCATATAGGTGAAGTTTCCCGGGGCGATGTCAAATCGACAGGGGGATTTTGGCAAGCTTGGGAGGTATATACTGCATCTTCTTTTATCTTCTGGCTTTTTGATTTCTGTACTCTTTCTGATTTTCTCTTTTGTCTATGCAGCTTTAGAGCTTTGAGTACCTAAAGATGTTAGCTCCTTCCCCTGACGATGAATCAGGTGAAGACGAGGACGGTATGGCTCCTGTGCCTTTGTTTCCACGATGCTTGCGATGGCGGAGGGATGTTGTCGGGGTAAAGAGCGGGGTTCATCGAATTATTCTGCTCAGGAACTTCTTATCTGGGCTGACGGCTGCTAGTGTTGATTGGAAACCTTGGGAGCATGTTGCCTATGCCACCCCAGAGGAGATACAGGCGGTCAAACCTCTTTCCTCTTGCCGACTTTTGATGGAAAGTATCGAGAGCAGGCAATGGTTCCTCGGCGAGCGAATGTCTCGGCAGGTGGTTGGCGGTTCAAGGTATTGCGTCCCTCATGATCCTCCCGCGATGGATGCTGGTGACCTTTCTGATGATGCTTTGCTGGCGGCCTTAGCTGGTACCGATGTTTGGGATCACTTTCTCTCTGAGACCGGCTATGAGATTTACCGGGGTCGCATGATTTTCTTTTAAAACTCATTTTAATACTTTCCACATGATCTAGAATGATCCCGGAGAATTCGGACAATTTTGGTCAAACTTGGTCAAACCTGGTCAAATCTTGGTCAAACTAGTCAACGGGGACTTTCGAGGAACTTCCGGGTCTTCCGGGGATCTCTGGGAGCTGACGATTTCATCTAATTTTACTTAAAAACTTATTTTATCACTTTTCTTACGACGCAATATGTTTCCAGAACTTTTGGTCCAAATCTGGGAGTTTTTGGGATCGCAGGGAAATTTTGGTCATTCTGAGCATTTTGAGAAATAGAACCAACTTTCGGGAGTCCTTTTGAGTCTTTTTCGATCATCGTGAACCACCAAGCTATGGGTCTCCTAAATCTGATAGCCGATAAAATGGGGTGTCTACAAAAAGCAACATCTACTACTGGAATATGTTACAATGAAAGGCTACAACGGTACTGGCTAATTAAATACATAAGAGTCTTATGGCTCTCGGCCTTACAAAAACTATTACAAAACTATGATAATTCTTCTGATTACAACAAAAATATTTACAAAGGGAAGCTACTGGTCTTCTTCCTAACTAGCATAACCATAATCCTCTTCAATATAATCTTCTTCCACATTAAATTCTTGAGTAGCTCCATAGCCTGTGTTCTTGTGACCTGGATAAGCTGGATATGGGAATGTCCAGCGACATGAACGTCATCAGCTTATGAAAGCTGAGTGAGAAAAATAAATCAAATGGAACGTATATAGTAAAGCACAACAAAGATACCCTTATTACTTTTTTTAACACGTCTTTTAAGATCTTTGCGTTCTCACCGTCAGGTTATAACTACCAATATACCCGACCACGTATTCGAAAATAAAACGTCCAACTGAGAAAACTCGTCTCGACATTCTTAATGCCACTATCATCTGTTGCCAACATCCAACATCATTTACTAACCCCAAAACATCTCTTACTAACTAAACCATCTTTCATTTACCAAAACACCTTCCACCAACCGAAACATCTTTCAACAACCACCTCGTCATGAAGAATCAAAAGGAGTCTTCACTCTAAGAAACACCACTTCGCCATCACGAAGAACCAAAGAGTTTACGGAGTGCAAGAGCATCCATTCCATCACTAAGAATCGAAAGGAGTCTTCACTCTAAGAAACACCACTTCTCCATCATGAAGAACCGAAGCGTTTACGGAGTGCAAGGACATCCATTACATCACTAAGAACTGAAGGGAGTCTTCACTCTAAAAAACACCACTTTGCCATCACAAAGAACCGAAGCGTTTCCGGAGTGCAAGGACATCCATTCCATCACTAAGAACCGAAAGGAGTCTTCAGTCTAAGAAACACCACTTCGCCATCACGATGAACCGAAGCGTTTACGGAGTGCAAGGACATTCATTCCATCACTAAGAGCTGAAAGGAGTCTTCACTCTAAAAAACACCACTTTGCCATCATGAAGAATCGAAGCGTTAACTGTACCCCCTTTCGTCACGAAGACCCGAAAGGATACACAATACTCATCACTTTACAACCCATCAAATACATCATTTGCTCACTATCCCGACCTCCGCGGATTGGTTTACCAATCCAACACTTATCCTTGACATACGCTGCTCTTAACCAAGCACAATCAATCCTTACATATCCTAGACCGCATTCGCGTCACTCGTTCTGTGGTTTAATTTGTTAATAACTTTCATTTACACATACAAGGTTGCGTTCCTACGTCCGTTGTTGTTGTTGTTGTTGCTTTTTTTATATACCCATGAAGTCAGAATTAACGTCGTCATTCAGCTTATAGCTTAAATAGTTCCTTAAAGAATCTTTTCCCAAAAAAACTTCCCAGAAATCGGTTTCTCCCATAAATCGGTTTTTGGCGCCAGATTCTCAAATCCTCTATTTTTATGCAATGTACAATCATTTAAGCTGAGGGTACGCAAATTATATACTCCTATGAGTAGTATAACATGTCTATAGTAGTGTAGATACTCCATAAATATATCCAAGCATGGGTCTATGTACAACTAATTCAAGCTTATGTTAAGATTTCAAAGCAGTATCTTGGTTATACTTGTAAAATACATGCATGGGTTCATTATCATGTCTATAAAACTAACAAACTACAAAGACCCTTAACATGCTCATCTACTCGATAGCACTACCATAGAACAAGATATTCATAACCACACAGGTATCGGAGAACAAGCATCATCAATAAACACATCATACAAGTAGTTATACTGTGTCGACTGAATTGATATAATTTATTTGGGCATGATAAATTGCTTTGTAGATCAAACTCAAAACTAGAACATTGTAGATAATTGGATTAGCTTCGTGTACAAAAATATTTAGCTTCAATTACATTTTTGAGCTGCTCAAAATATTTATTTTACTTAGACATTTTATATTTTCGGACAGCTCTGTCCCAGATTTATAGTATTGCGTTACATGTGCATATCACCTATGAAGTAGTGATTTCTAGACTGAGCTATAGAAGAGTTATTTGTAGATAAATGAGTTAGATTTCTCCAATAAAAAACCTAGTCTCATTCCCATTTGTGAACTGCTCAAAATGTTCATTTTGCTAAACAACATTCTGTTGGAAGTTTTTGCTTCTCAGATTGATAATACTACATTGTACATACATTTCACCTATGAAGGAGTGATATTTAGACTAATCTATAGAAGAGTTATTTGTAGATAAATGAGTTATATTTATTCACAAAAAAACCTAGCCTCATTCCCATTTTGAACTGCTCAAAATGTTCATTTTACTAAACAACATTCAGCTGGAAGTTTTGCTTCCCAGATTTGAAAATTTGTCTTGCATGTCAGGGAACTCTCAAACTATCAACATCAAGCACTTAATAAACATTACTACATACTATATATGTTCTAAAGTGAGTTAGTAAACTCACCAAGTCTTGAAATTGAGCCTGGGCTTTGGATTTGAGCTTAAGGAAGCTTGGACACAAGCTTCAAGTGATGGAATCTTCTTCTTCCTCCTCTTCTAATCCTCTTACTTTTGGGATTCTTTATAGGTCTTCTAAGACTTCTTATTATAGATTCTAAGTCCCCGTAGTGGTGTGGATGTAATTATATGAGTGTGTATAAGTGTATGGGTATATGTTTGTGAAGAGTGTACAAAAGAAAGAAGATGAATGCTTAGGCTTTTCTTCTAATCCTCTTGTCTCTCCATGGAACTCTCTTCCTAGTTCTCTCTCTATCTATATGTAGATTATAGTGCCCAAGAAAGTAGGATGCAAGAGCATATGTATGCTTTTATAGAGGTGGTGGAGGGGTTATGTGTCACTATGCGTGCTTGCATGTGCTCATGCAAGGACAAGTGTCCCACATGTGGACAAGTGTTACATGAGATGGTGACATATGTCTAGGGGGGTTGCATGTGGCACAAGTGGCCGGCCAAGTAGGGCCCACCTTGGGTTTTGTGCCACTACCTCAGTTTACGTAGAAATATTCTTAATATGCATGTCAGTCTCATTTTACGTGCAAATGGGTATCGTTTCTAACGTTCGGGTCTGAGTATTGGACTAAGTTAAGCCTAATTACGATTGATTCGGTTTGGTACTTATAGTCTAATTAGTAATTACATTACACTAATATAGTCATGTAGATAAAATAATATAATAATTGACCAGACATGGAAATTCATAAAACTCACATTATTGAACGTAGAGAAATTATAGGTATTACATCTTCTACCACCTATTATAGGAATTCGTCCTCAAAATCAGAATGAGCTAGTGCTAGACAGAAATGGAAACTTCTCTCACATCTCTGATTCTAGCTCCCAAGAAGCTTCTCCTTCGTCATGGTGCTTCCACTGAACCTTTACCAGTGGTATCTCTTTGTTTCTTAGCTTCTTGATTCCATGATCCAGAATCTTTACAGGTCCTTCAATGAATGTAGCATTGTCATTTACTTCGATATCTCTGAAGTCGATCTCATGTGTCAGGTTATGAAGACATTTCCTTAGAATGCTTACATGGAATACATTATGAACTCCCGACATCTTGGGTGGTAATGCCAACCTGTAGGCGACTTTCCCTACGCATTCCAGAATTTTAAACGGTCCAATGTAGCGCGGTGATAGCTTTCCTTTCTTCTGTCCAAACCTTATAACTACTCGAACCGGGGAAACTTTCAGGTAAACATTATCTCCAACTTCAAATTCTAGGTCTCGACGTCATTTGTCCGCGTAGCACTTGTATCTATTTTGTGCTGCCTTCATTCTTTCCTTTACCGTATTGATTCTTTTATTAGTCTCCTGGGCTAAGTCTGGTCCCAACAGTTTGCCATCCCCAATTTTAGCCCAACATAAAGGTGATCGGCACGGTCTTCTGTATAGCGCTTCAAACGGTGCCATCCCTATGCTCGAATGAAAATGGTTGTTGTAAGCAAACTTAACCAATGGTAAGTGAGTTTCCCACGAACTTTCAAAATCAATTACACATGCTCGAAGCATGTCCTCCATTACTTGATTCATCCTTTCTGTTTGTCCATCAGTTTGTGGATGAAATGCATAACTTAACTTCAGAGACGTTCCCATCGCTTTCTGAAGACTCTCCCAAAATCCAGCATTGAATCTCGAATCTCGATCTAATACTATTGATACCGGTACCCCATGTAACTGCACAACCTGTTGCAGAAAAAGTCGACTCATCTTCTCAACAAGATAGGTCATGTTATATGTAATAAAATGGGCTGATTTAGCCAGTCGATCAACAACTACCCAAATGGCATCGTGGTTCTACTAGGACCTTGGCAATCCCATAACAAAATCCATAGTGATATGCTCCCATTTCCATTCTGGGACTTGTAGAGGTTGTAGTAATCCCGGAGGTCGTTGGTGTTCCGCCTTAACTTGCTGACAAGTAGGGCATTTTGCTATATATTCTGCGATTTCTCTCTTCATGCCTTCCCACCAAAAGTTCCTTTTTAAGTCTTTGTACATCTTGGTTCCGCCGGGGTGTATAGTCATCCTTGACTTGTGGGCTTCATTCAGAATGTCTTTCCTCAAATTATCCGTGTTGGGTACACATATACTTAAGGTTTGTAATAGTTTAGAATAAAACTCTGATTATATATAACAATCTTAGAACTTTCCAATGCGTGATTTGATTCATTACTCTGATGATTAGACTTTGGTTATGGACAATATGGTGACTTTCAACTGTCATGGCCTACGGGTCCAAAAAGGAATTTATTTTCTCTATTTTTGCTACTATGGGGCGTGACAGGATTTTTGGTATCAGAGCCTAGGTTTAGTAGTCACGTTCACCAATTGTCCTACATTTTTTGAGTTTGAACCTTAAGATTCCTTGAGATAGGAGTTTACTCTAAGTAAAGTTTTGGAGACCGTCCCTATAGAGTTCTATGTGCTATTGAGGTGATAATAGTTATAACTATTATGTTTAGTTGCGAATTACTTTCTGTGATTATTTTTGGATTAATGACTAACCAATAGACATCTACATAGGTGCCCAACCCTACTGCATCGATGGCAGGAATGCCTACCCAAAATCATCCCGCATAGATTGAGGATACACCCCCAGCACCTAAGGCTGCTAATCTTACTAGATTGTTTGAAGCCTTTGTGTAGAGGATGGAACGGATCAACAATCCTAACATGCGTAATGGAAATAATCATGGACCACCTCCAAGTCCAAGTGAGGATCACATAGTGGAGCGTTTCTGTCATTTTTGTCCAGAAAAGTTTGACGGGAATACCGAGCCGTGGTAAGCAAAACAGTGGCTTCGAGAGATGGAAGCGATCTTTGATAACCTGGGATGTAATGAGATCGAGAAGCATCGTCTGGCGACATTCCAGTTAACTTACATGGTGGCCGATTAGTGGGAATCGGAGAAGGCGACCGTAGGAGAGGACACAGCTGAAAGGATGCCCTGGATCACATTCAAAGGGCTATTTTTGGAGAACTACTTTCCTTAAACGGAGAAGAACATGAAGGAGAGGGAATTCATTGAGCTAAGGCAAGGGAACCTTATTGTGAGGGAGTATATGGTGCAGTTCATACGGTTATCCCATTTTGCTCTTCATATGATTGATACCTCGAAGAAGAAGAACAGGCAGTATCACCAAGGTCTTTTGCTACCACTACAACGGATGACTCTGAATCATCAGGGTCAAACCTTCAAAGCTATGGTAGGGATGGCAGTCGGCAATGAGGATATTAATGGTCAGGAGCAAGGACGATTTAGAAATTGACCACTCAAGAGTAACCAAGGACCGATACCTCTGATCCAGTTCCAAGGGAACAAGCGCAACTGGACTGGAGAAAGGAAGCCATAACCTGCATTTCCCCAGAACCGCTATGCCGTAACCCAAGCACCTCCCCTGCAAGGACCACCTCTCGCCACTAGAGATAATACTGGTGGATGTTTTAACTATGGAAAATCTGGTCATTTGGCGAAGGACTGTAGAGCTGCAAGGAACCAGAATCGTCTGGAAGTTGTTTGCTACAACTGTGGCAAGTGCGGCCTCATGAGTAAGAACTGAAAATCACCTCGTGGAGGATACAATGGACCAATTGCTCTTGGTCCAATTGGGCAGACTCGTTTGAATGCTGTCATCCCAGAGGACATAGGATATGATGAAATCGAGCAGCAGAATATGGAAGGTACTCTTACATTATTTAGCACTCGAGTTAAGGTTTTATTTGATATTGGTGCTTCAAATTTGTTTATTGCTATCGGAATTGTTAAACTTTTGGGTTTAGTACTCCAGACGCTTGAGGTAGCCCTGAATATGGTATCACCTTTGGGAGTAACCATAAGATTGGGGAATGTGTGCAAAGACTGTGCCTTAACCCTTGTGGATAGAATTCTTCCCGCGGATCTAATCATTTTATCAATGAAGGAATTTGACATCATCTTAGGATTTGATTAGCTCACGAGGTATTGTGCTAAGTTGGATTATGCCAATAAGATGATTACATTTCTAGTACCGGGAAGTTAACCTTGTGATTTCCTTACTAGTTGTCTAGCAGCTATCGAGAGCTCGAGTTTAGAACTCACTGTTGCACAGATTCTGGTAGTCTAAGATTTGAGGATGTGTTTCGGAGTATTTTAGGATTTCCACCTAAGCAAGAGATTGACTTCTGCATTAAGTTAGTGCCTAGTACTTTACCTTAATCAAAGTCTCCTTATCGGATGGCACCAACGGAGATGCAAGAACTGAAGAAGCAAGTACAAGAGTTAGAAGATCTTAAGTTTGTTCGACCTAATACGTCACCTTGGAAAGCACCTGCGCTATTCGTTAAGAAGAAGAAAGGAATTCAACGACTCTGTATCGACTATAGGGAGCTCAACAAGGTCGCGATTAAGAATAATTACCCACTCCCTAAAATCGATGATCTATTTGATCAACTACAAGGAGCGATGACTTTCTCGAAGATCAATCTATGATCGGGATATCACCAACTGTTGGTTCGACCCGAGGATATCTCAAAGACTGCTTTCAGGATAAAGTACAGGTATCATGAATTCTTGGTTATGTCTTTTGGATTAACCAATGCCCCATCGGTATTCATGGACCTAATGAATAGAGTATTTTGACCCTACTTGGATAAGTTCATCATTGTGTTCATAGATGATATTCTAATCTACTCAAAGACTGAGGTTGAACACGAGGAACATGTAAGGATCGCACTGCAGAACCTCTGAGATAATCAACTGTATGCAAAGTTCAGCAAGTGCGAGTTCTGGCTAAAGAGAGTCAAATTTCTAGGACATGTTATCTCACAAGATGTAGTAGTCGTAGACTCGTCAAAGACAGACGCACTTTTGATTCGAATATACCAACCATCACAATGGAAGTCAGAAGTTTTCTTGGTTTAGCTAGATACTATCAGAGATTCATTGAAGGATTCTCCAAGATCGCAGCTCCTCTTACTGGACTAACGAAGAAGAACTTGAAGTTTGCATGGAATAACAAGCATGAACGCTCATTTCAAGAATTAAAGGAAAGATTGACCACCACGCCGATGTTGGTGATACCCAAGAGCGGTGAGCAGTTCACTATTTATAGCAACGCATCACACCAAGGACTCGGATGTGTTCCGATGCAAGATGGAATGGTAATCACATATGGATCGCGATAATTGAAGTCGCATGAGATGAATTACCCTATGCATGACCTCGAGCTAGTCGCGATTATTTTTGCACTCAAGATTTGGAGACATTACCTCTACGACGAAAAGTTTGATCTATTCTCGGATCATAAGGGTTTGAGATACTTGTTCTCTCAAAGGGAGTTGAACATGAGGCAACGACGTTGGATGGAATTATTAAAAGATTACGATTTCACATTGCAGTATCACCCTGGGAAAGCGAATGTGGTAGTCGATGCTTTGAGTCAGAAACCCCAGAAAATGATGGTAGCTTCTCTTATGGTCAAAGAGTGGCAAGCGTTGGAAACTTTAGCCGAATTTGGTATTCAGGCCTCATACCTAAGTCAAGGACGACACTCTGGATGTCTCATTGTGTAGCCAGCACTCATCAGTCATATTTTAGAGGCACGAAAGAATAATGTAGGACTCAAGAATGGTTCACGAGTAACGTAGTGAAAGAACCAAAGAATTGGAGTGTTGGTTCGGATGGAGCACTCAGATGTTGAGGAAGACTTTGTGTGCCAGATGAAGATAATCTTAGGAAGGATATACTAGGAAGCTCACAAGTCGTAAAATATTCACCCAGGAGGTATAAAGATGTACAAGGATTTAAAGAGGAACTTCTGGTGGGAAGGAATGAAGCAAGAAGTTGCTGAGCACGTGTCTCAATGTCTTACGTGTAAGCAAGTGAAGGCAGAACACTCGAAATCTCCTGGACTTCTACAACCATTACTAGTTCCCGGATGGAAGTGGGAGCATATAACTATCGACTTTGTGGTAGGTTTACCAAGGTCACAATAAAACCATGACTATTTGGGTAGTTATGGATCGACTTACCAAATTGGTGCATTTCATTGCTTACAGTATGTCGTACTTGATTGAACATTTGAGTCGTATATATACAACAAGTCGTACGACTGCACAATGTACTAGTCTCTATTGTATCTAACTATGATTCAAGATTTACTGTAGAGTTCTGGAAGAGTCTATAGTCAGCTTTGGGAACGATGTTAAACTTGAGCACTGCCTTTCATCCATAGACTAATGGACAGACTGAATGAGTTAACCAGGTGATGGAAGACATGCTACGAGTGCGTGTTATTGATTTAAGAGCTCATGGGAGACTCATCTACTGCTGATAGAATTTGCGTACAACAACTGCCACTATTCGAGGTATTATATAGAAGATCGGGTCGATCGCCTTTATGTTAGGCAAAGGTTGGAGACAATCAACTGCTTGGACCTGAATTAGTTTGGGAAACTAATGAAAAGATCTAGATTGTAAAAGAAAGGATGCGAATGGCACAGAGTAGACACAAGTGTTACACAGATAAACATCTCCAGAGCTTAGAATTCAGTGTTGAAGATTATGTGCTACTCAAAGTATCTCCGGTGCAAGGGATTGTTAGATTTGGACAGAAGAGAGGAAAATAAGCACCGCATTTCATTGGACCGTTTGAGATCCTTGAACGTGTAGGAAAGGTTTCCTACAGACTCGCATTGCCGCCTAAGATGTCGGGAGTACACAATGTGTTTCACGTCAGTATGTTAAGGAAGTGTGCTCATAATTCAAGTCATGAGATCAACTTTGAAGATATTTAGGTTAACGATAATGTGTCATTTCATGAAAGACCAGTGTGAATTCTGGATTGGGGAGTTAAGAAGCTAAGGAATAAAGAGATTCTGTTGGTGAAGATTCAGTGGAAGTTTCACGACGAAGGAGAAGCTTCTTGGGAATTGGATTCAAAGATGCGTGAGAAGTATCCAAATTTATTTAACGACGCTAAGTTTAGATTTCAGGGACAAAATCTTTATTTAAAGAGGGTTGATGTAATACCCTATACTTTCATTGTAATTTTATAATACTTTTGATATTAAAAAGATTCATTATACTTGTATTTACATTCCCTGTAATTTTAACTTCCATCGATCAAACTAATTTCGATCAATCGAACTTTTGTTTCTTCAATCGATCGAGTCCACTTTGAGCGATCCAACCTTTGTCAACCTGAATTATGACATGGATTTGTAAAGCCTTTGTCGAACAATCAAAGATAAGAAAGGAGTAGAGAATGTGGTTGCGGACCATTTGTCACGGTTGACTTTTGTCGACAATACTGAATCCCAATCCATTAAGGATGAGTTCCCGGACGAACAGCTACTAGCAGTAAGTGGTCTGCCTTGGTATGCTGATATTGTGAACTACCTTGTCACGGGAGAAACCCCGAATCATTGATCAAACCAAGACAGAAAACGGTTCCTCTCGTTCGCGCGTCATTTTTTCTTTGATGACCCATATCTTTTCAAGTATTGTGCTGATCAGGTTATCAGGCGCTGCGTCCCCAATGAGGATATAACCGTAATTTTAGCATCATGCCATTCTGAGGCATGCGGTGGCCACTTCGCGTCACAGAAGACCACACAAAAAGTTCTACAAAGCGGTTTTTACTGGCCCACAATTTTCAAAGATGCATATTCCTTTTGCAAGACATGCCAACGCTGTCAAAAGCTTGGAACTATTTCTAAAAGAAATTCTATGCCTTTAACCCCTATCATCACAATTGAGATATTCGATTGTTGGGGCATAGATTTTATGGGCCCATTTCCCAAGTCCAATAACTGTGAATACATACTCCTTTCTGTAGAGTATGTGTCAAAATGGGTTGAAGCAATACCAACGAGACGTAATGACCACAGAACGGTCATATCTTTTCTAAGAGAGCATATCTTGTCCCGTTTTGGAACTCTGAAAGCTTTACTAAGTGACCAAGGTAAGCATTTCTGCAATAGGCCTTTGGAGTCACTTCTCAAAAAATGCGGAGTCCACCATAAAATCGCTCTTGCCTATCATCCACAGTCGAATGGGCAAGCGGAATTAGCTAACCGAGAAATCAAGCATAATCTCGAAAAGACGGTTAGCTCCAACCGAAAAGACTGGGCATACAAGTTGACCGACGCTTTATGGGCATACAGTACTGCTTACAAGACGAATCTAGGTATGTCCCCGTATAGACTGGTTTATGGAAAAGCTTGTCACCTCCCTGTTGAAATTGAACATAAAGCTTACTGGGCGACACGCTCATTGAACTTTGATATTCAAGAGGGAGGTCAGTTACGCAAGCTCCAACTTGCAGAACTAGAAGAAATACGACGAGATGCGTATGACTCTGCAAGGTTGCATAAGGAAAGGTTGAAGGCTCGCCACGATCGTACGATCTTTCGTAAATCATTTGAGCCGGGGCAGAAAGTTTTGCTGTATGACTCTCGCCTCCACCTTTTCCCAGGAAAGCTCTGTTCCCGTTGGACAGGCCCGTTCATTGTAAAAACTGTCTTTCCACACGGGGCGGTTGAGCTTGTATTGCCAAAGAACGATGATTGTTTCAAGGTTAATGGCCAAAGGTTGAAACCGTTCTTGGAGAACTTCCAAACTGAAGTTGAGCACATCCAGTTGGATGAGCCCAACTATTCTTTCACTTAAAAATCCAAAGGGGAGTTCCATGTTGTTGTTGTATTCCTTATCTTTCCCTGCATTTTAGTTTCTCTCTTTTGTTTTTAAGTCTTTGTTCGTTCTTTTGTGTTTGTGATCTTGTTCTAATCCGTTATACCTTAAACCACTCTATTGCAGGTGCATAGATGCGAGGTGATGATGTTCATTATATCGGTTCATAGGCTGATTCAGAATGTCGTTGTGGCACCTGGACTGAGGGTGAACTCACACCCTGCCCCTTGCTTCATCAAGACCCTGAAGCTCACTCTCTCATTGATGCTACTCAAGGGTACATTCCATACTCACCGGCCCTCCTTGACATCAATCCATATGAAAATATAGGATTTCAGGATGACGATGATGTGGATGAGGAAGAAGACCTGTACATGGGGAGAATGGTGGATGATGCACTCATGGCACAATGGGAAAATGATGATATGTGGGAGCCATGGGAAGATCATGACCTCCAAGATGTCGTCCCAGAACGTCACAATGTAATTTTTGTTTTTGTTAACGACTTCCTTGTTCCCGAGTTGGTCCCATACCGCTATGTGCACCTGAGCTTTCTGCTATTCAGGCTCCAATGCCCCTTACCAGCTAGTGCATTTTGGGAGTCTATGCCAATAGTGAGGTTGGAACTTAATCACATTTTCTTTGTATTTTGTTTCTGTTCCTTGTTTTTGTTTTCATGTTAATCCTTATTTCTTGTGTTCCGTTATCTTAATATCGGTTTGTTTGTCTTTTGTTTTTATTTCCTTTGTCAGGATTGTCACTATGAATCCACCGTTCCCGCCACTTTACCTTCCACATCAACTGGTTCATGGTTTTGGGCCCTACATAAGGCCCCCACACACTCCGCGCGATTACACTCCATGTGGGAACCATGGGACGAAGACAACTTACAGGATGTGGTGCCAGAACGCCACAATGCTGTATTCACTTTTGTTGATGACTTCCTTGTCATCGTAGTGGTCCCTTACATTTATGTGCACACGAGTCATTTGCTATTCCGGCTCCAGTGCCCATTACCTGCTAGTGCACATGGGTGTCTCATACCTAAAGTGAGGTTAATTCGTTGTCACTTGTCTTTCTCTTGTTTTCTTTATTTTGTTATTTCTTTCTGTTGTCGTTTCCTTTAAGTCTTATTTAACTCCTTTTCTTTTTGTTGTTTTCAATTGGTTTTTCCTTTGTCAGGATTGTCACTATGCAGACACCGTTCCCGCCTCTTTACCTTCCACATCAAATGGTTCATGGCTCTGGACCATACATAAGGCCCCCGGGCACTCCGCCGCAAGAGGAAAGTCCGTTGCACAATTCCACTCCGTTATCCTTGTCTCCAACGGGATCACCTCTCGCATGGGCTTTCAATTCCTTAGAGACTTCAGACTTACTTGATGATGTCCTTGCTGCTTTCCGACTGTTCTGGGAAAGGGAATCATCCTGTCTGGACTCCACATGCGAAGTTTTAGCGGAGAATGACGCAATGGTGGGAGAAGAAATTTTCTTGCTCGAAGAGTAGTGTCCACTTCAATTGTATTTTGTCATTGGTCTTTCTGTTATCAATTGAAGTGTAATCCTAACAAACAATTTCATTAGTTTAGTTTCATTTTTAGTTTTCTTTAGTTAAATAAGGTCTTAAATATCAAGTGGGGGCAATAATTTTGCAATATGGATGCTATTATAAAGTTTCATTTAAATAAAAATTGCAATTTTCTATTATGAGGATGAGTTTTTGGCTTACATGTCCTGTCATAGCTTTGTTTATCATTTCCACTGTATGTCCAGAATAACTTAGGTCAGTTGGGGGTACTTAATTTTTCCGTTCTGTGAAGTTTTTGAAGGTCTAGGTTCGATCGATCGAAAGATTCTCAATCGATCGAACGTATCACTTTCTCGAGCGCTTGAAACATCTCAATCGATCGAATGTTCGATCGCTCTAAGAAATCTCAATTGATCGAATGTTCGATCGCTCGAAGAAATCTCGATCGATCGAGACTTGTATTTAAACGAGGCGTCCAGCGTACACTTCATCAGTTCTCTTCCTCTCCTTCTTTCTTCTAGCGCTCGGCGACAGAGGCGACCAAGGCGATTTTTTTTTGCCTCCCCTCCGCACCCAGACTATTTGGAACACCCCTGGTCACTCCATTCATCATCTTCATCATCATCAACCTCCCCATCTGCACATATCCCGAGGTAAGGCCCCGGGCCACTCCCTCTTTCCATTTTTCTTTTTCGAATCTTGATGGGGGTGCCCCCTATTGGTCCTTTGACCACTCTTTTTTTTTTAGTTTTACCTTGTTTCTTTGTTTTCCTTTCTCTTCCGTTCTTGTTCTCGTTGTTGTCGTATGACTGTGCTCGATCGATCGAGCTGGTATCAAGCGATCGAGGATGACCCATGTTCGATCGATCGAGCGAAGTTCGATCGCTCGAACTATGGCAGTGGCAGTTTTCTATTTTCTTTTTAGTTTTCTGTTTTCATTTATCATTTCCTTTCCTTTTCTATTTCAGGATCCTCGCAATGAACCCTATTACAGGGTATCACAGGGATAAGCCCTTTGACCTCGCTATTCCCGACCCGGTCCCGCACCACGGCTTCCGGAACACCCCCGATCACCAGTGGTTCACGCGCTATTTCCAGTCCAAAAAGGTCATGCTTGAGCGACCACTGGAGACAGCATGGCTTACTACTCCTTGGTATCTCGCCCGCCTCCGAGCTATACCACACTGGTACGATTTTCTCTCTCAGGCGAAGAGAGTGAATCTTTCGTGGATCCGCGCGGCTTGTGCGACGATGATCTGAGATCCCGATGCCGCATTCACTTTACAATCATTCTTCCGCGGCCGGGAGATTGTGTTCAGTCCGACCACCGTCTCAGCTGCTTTAGGGGTCCCAGAGGTGCCGGACTGTGTATGCCCGCACCGTGCTGACACGCCAGTACTCCCACCGACTGCTGTCATTCGAGAGCTCACCGGGGGTGCGTTACCAAGCTGGGATGGTACATCCCTTATTACTGACATTCATCTGACCGATAATTATCACATGATCCACCTTGCCCTATTGGTGACCTCCTACCGGGAGAAGATTGCACCCTGGTATGCGCACGTGTTATATGCCATAGGGACGGGGTTACCGGTCTGTTTGCCTCGCATGTACATTGACTTCATGAGGCACCCCACTCGCTACATTGCTGCCAAGAAGCACCTGAAAGGTGCTTGGGCCATTCACCGGGTGATCGAGCAGGCTGGCCTCGTTCCCTTCCCTGATGATGCGACCTCTCAGGCTCGCAATCGTTTTGGCGAGACAGCTTCACGCCGATCTGATGCTCAGAAGAGGAAGCGGAAGGGAAAAGGGAAAGCGAAAGTTGGGGAGAAGAGGAGGAGATCTGATGGCACCGATACTGAGGGTGCAACTTCAGGGACGCCGACAGAGGCTGAGTAGCTTGATTCTGATGACGAGGTTGATCCTCGGGTGGAGATTGCACAGTTTGAGCTGAGACAGCGATCTCAGGCTCAAGCTCAGGCCCAGGGAGAGTCTTTGTCATCCGTGCCTCTTCCGACTGTTCATGAGTTATTACTAGAGGAGAGAGAGGCTCGGATCAGACTCGAGGGCCGGGTGGACCACATGACGACATTGCTCAAGGCCATTCTGATTCAGTTGGGGGTTGACCAGTCATTACGTGATCCCCCACCTACCACTACTCCCTCTACTGCACATCCTACTGCTGATCCATCCACATCTGATCCCCTACCGCCACCTGTTGATCCTGCTGCACCATCATCCTCCGCGGCACCACCTTCTGCGGAGCCCCCACTTCCACCGCCTCCAGTCATGACTGAGAGTGACCCGGCGATGGCCCGTACTATTGCTGAGGATGGAGTTGAGGATACCCCCGTTGCACCGATAGAGATATTATCAGATGTCGCAGATGATGTTTAGGTCGTGACGTTGAGAGTGTTTGGAGAGTTTTGTTGTATCTTTTCTTTCTTATTTCTATCTCTCTGCTCTCTTTATTTATTTTTGGTTGTGGATTATGTGGGACTGTCGGTGGTTATTATTTGTGGACTGGTGGATGTTTTGAGATTGTATGACCTCTATTCTCACTGCCCTGTCATTTCTAGTGCTTTACTTTTGCAGTGATCGTTTCTGTTTTTATTCATATATCATACGCTGATTGTACCCTTGTATATCTTTCGTTTGATCTTGGTTGCTTGGAGATTGTATATTTCTTTACAGATTGTTATGCTTGCAGTTCTAGCGTTGCTTTAGCAGGTGATATCCTTTTATCTATTGTTGAAAATCAACTTCTGAGGTCATCGCGATTCTTAGTTGGGGGGGGGGGGATGTAAATAGATTATCACCTGAGCATGTTTTACGTTATGTAGCAATCTGATTTACTTTATTGCACATTGAATACAATCACAAATGCGCACGTAAACGAAGAAATTTTGAAAATTGAGCTATAAGCAAAGAACAAATATTACATTTCAATTTTTGAAATTTTTGTTATTATGAACTTTATCGATAGAATACTTGTAAATATTCTCTCTTATTCAGCTGCTATCCAGCGATGATATATTCATATTAATCTCATCCTTTTATGAATTACATTCACGTGTGTTTTCTAGTGTCACCAAGACGAATGCATATGTTGACCATTCTAGTATCCAACATCCATTTGCACGTTTTAATAGCTATGCTGAAAACCTAAATAAGAGTTAATACGATTGTTATGCTTTAAGGTATAAGTAGTGGAAACTAGTTACCCTTAGTGAGCTTTTGAGCCCAATCTTCAATTCTGAGGGACTTATCACAATAAATTCGAATTGTTCTTCTTGAATATATTTTAAATTTGTTGAGTAGTCTCTAATTCTTCATTTAGGCTGTTTATTAGAGGAGAACGTTCAGGATCTACCAACTAAACTCAAGGAACACTGAAGTGCTAAAACTAAGAAGTTAAGAAAATGATTTAAGCCATCATTATTCATTCCTTACCTTTTTCATATACTTGTATCAACATCCAAGAATTTCTTAACCCCACACCGATTAAATATTGCCAATATAAAAGCCTGAAACTCTTCATCTGATACTTTAACCTCTATAAACTCGATTGCACATCTAATATGATTAGAATTGTTGAAGTATGTGACGAGAAGGGAGTGTTAGTGGGAAGGACGTTATAAAAAGAAAATATGCAAGGAGATGTCGGATCAAGGTTAAAAAAAAAATTGAAGGAAGGAGGAGTAAAAAGAAATAAATATATATGAGAATAGAGGATGGTTGGAATAAAGAAGAAATAAATTAGTCTCTATCACATGCTAAGGATGTGCACATCTTGCCCCTCTTAGTTCTATCCTACTAAATAAATGCTGAAAAGTCAAAGTCTTAATGATTTTTAACAACTTAGTTTGAATATGAACGTGTAATTTGAGTATCCACGGTATTTCGCTCCTCTAGTAAGTAGTATTCCTTTCATGAGACTATACACTCTAAATGTTCATCCTTTATCGAGTTAGGTGTGAAACACTAGTAGCCAGAACATCACTCTTATTAAAGTTTTACACCATGAGCAAGATTATTAAACCAGTTTCTGTGAGATGTTCATTTTGGAGCGTAACCCCATGTGAGAATTGAGTTGAAACTACGAATTCCGAAGGGTATGATAGTCTAAACAACTCTAAAATAAAGTTGGATGCATAGCTGTTATTTTCACACACACGAATACATGAATGGAATGCATATGTATAGTTATCTTAATGACATGAGGAACATGTGGGTTTCTTCATGGTTTGTATGAGGTTGATATATTTTGTAGAGCTAAACTGATAGCCAAATAGGAAGAAATGTTTATAAGTTTTTCTACATCTTTTTTATCTTAAAAATTATGAATTTTGTGGGTATATTCACTGCAAACCCTCACGAGACAACACTCATCCACTAGGGGAACCTAGGGGTTTAACGGCTTGTTGCAATTGCTAAATGCAACCGCGATTCCTGCGAAAGTGAGTAAGGTAGTTCTCTTTCTAATTAGATTAGTTTGCTTTAGTTTTATTTTGTTTATTCTAGTCGTTGTAGTAGTAGTTAGCTTGTTTTATTTTCGCTTTATTGCTAGGGACTAGCAACTCGCTAGTTGGGGGTTGTGACAAGCGGGGGTATTTGTAAAATACAACCGCGCTAAAAGAAGAAAATACACTAGTTTAGTTCACAATTCCCTCATATATCTGCAGTTTGGATTACAATGCCAGTTTCTACACATTATGATTAATCTATGATAAGTTGTGTGTTTTAGCTGTGATCTGTGCAGATTATTGTCGATGTGTGAATAATTAAAGGAGCAGGATGAAAAAGGAAGTGCTTGGCTCCAATGAAGAGAATTCAAAGCTAAGCGATCGAGGTTTAGATCGATCTAACGTTTCTCAAGCGATCGAAGATTCTAAAAGTTCAATCGATTGAGAGTTTTTCGATCGTTCGAACATGCCTTTTAGCAGAATACGCGCACGCAGCAAAAGAAGGAGTTTAACCCTAGCATTAGGTTTCTACTATAAAAACTCATATTGTTTACGTCCAAGAGGACACCCACACTTACTTCTTATCAGTTTTCATAGAGAGAGGAGAGAGTTTTATTGTTTTGTAGGTTATTATTCAAGGTTTGACATTGATAGCTTGGACTTTGTTTGGTTTAAGTACGAGTTCTTCATTCAAGGTTATTAAGTTATCATTTTATTTATACACTGCACTTAGTTAATGGTAGTTTAGGGTTTAATTTTACTGTTTTTTATGCTAGACAAGTTAAAATCTCAAGTTTTCATAAGTTTTAATGAAAAACTCACAAACAAACGACACCTTAAGGAATCTTTACGTTAAGATCGCATCTGGGACACTCCAGACCATGTCTGAGTAGTCCAAGGTTGGGAAATCGCGATGAAATGGTGATTTTCAGGCCTCTGCCATGCATCAGGATAATACCTGTGTTCGATCGATCGAAGTTATTTCGATCGATCGGTATAGAGATATAGTCAATCGATCGAAGACATTTCGATCGATTGAGAGATGACGATTGTCGATCGATCGAAAGCGCATCGATCGATCGATCGAACTCTCAGATTCTTGAGAACATCCAATACAGTATTCCAAGACTTTCTGTTTTAAGGAGTTATTATCAAACTGTCCCCAAATGCTCAGTTTGTCAAAGCAGTCTTTGAACTTAAGGCCTTAAGGCATTTTCTTTAAATACATTTTGCAAACCACCCTCAATGCTAACACCATTGTAGGTGCGAGTCTTATCTATTGAATTAAACCGCTTTCATATATTTCAAACTTCATTGAGATGATATAGTCCCGGTCATGAAAGGGCTATTGATTCTAGATCTTTAGAAAAGTACGGAATATTGTAGAAGATGTACTCCATTGAGCTTAATTGTAATTGCATGGTAGATGGCCGGGTCACTGTGGATTTGCGTAATCCCAACACTTCACTTTTATTAAGTAAAACCGTTTTTAAAATCTTGCTTTAGTTAAATAGTTAATCGTTGGTTAATTTAATTTAGTTGGTTAATTTAACCGTTGCTTTTAATTTTAGTAGTTGTTAATCGTAGAACTTTGTGTTCTACACTTCTTTTAAAACTTTGAATTTTCTTTTCTTTTAGAGTCTAATCTAAGTAATTTAATTCTCATCCTTCCCTGTGGGATCGACCTGGACTTAATCCAGATTACTACTTGCACGATTACCTACACTTGGGTATAGCACACAAGCACACACAGAAAAATATTCGTGTCAGTGGTTATCTCTCATGTATTGTGTTGTATGTCTCCCCTCTCCTCAAGGAAGATCCTCCCTGTTTTATAGACAAAATTACCAAGTATTTTCAGTGAATTCGGAGTAAAAGACAGGTGTAAATATCTCATTTGGTGGTACAATACGTACTTCCTGAAATTAGACAGACTGCTGCCCAGGGCGGCAGTCAAAAGTAATCTGCGGCAGTCCGTGGATGCCGCAGCGGCACTTCATGACTGCCGCGACGGCATTCCGTGACTGCCGCGCGGCTCTCAGTGAGTGCCGCGCCAAACTATTGATTGCCGTATTTTTGTCAACCTTACTTTATCAGTTTTTTGTTTTTATCCGCATACATATACATATTGTACCACAAAATACGGACTTTAAAAGCAAAAGGCAGTCAGAAAATGTCAGCGGCACTTAGTAAATGCTGGGCCGGCACTCACTGAATGCCGGTCGGCACTCACTGAGTGCCGCAGAATACTGCCGTGTGCCGTTTTCTGTTGAACTTCCCTTTTTAGGTCTTTTCTTTCTTCCCTTTTTCTTAAAGAAACTTATTTTTGAAGATCTTTTCCAAAAATGGTGTTTTATACCTGAATTCTCCCAAATACCTTGTATTTTCTTCTTTCTGTGAAATTTTATCGCATTTGGAGAACTTTCTGAAGAGCTTGGAATACTTCGAATCTTTTCGGTCCTTATCATCATTGGACGTGGAGGTGACGCTCTCCTAAATTCGACAGTCGGTCAAAATCAGGGTGTCTACAGTGAGCGTCAGGAGAGATTTCCTTATAGTTCACATAGAGAATGAAAGTGATGGTTCGTGGTTGAGTTGTGGGATTGAGATTAATTGATAAGAGTTTTGGTTCAGACATGCGTTAAACATCATGACGTGAGAGCATGGAGATGAACAGTTGGAGTTTATGACAGGAAGATAGTCCAGCAGTATGTATTGCTCATGTATGGGGTAGGTGAGGAATCCCTCACCTTTTCTTACAGTGTTATCCTTTGATGTTAACCTACGGTGTGATCCTACGGGTTATCTTGTGGTTTCCTCTTATATGGTGTGTATTGGGTGGTTGATGAATCTTTCAACTTGTTGTACGGTATATGGGATGATTGGATGGTTGAGGAATTTTTCAACTTATCGTATGGTAAGTTTTATAATTGTTGAAGAATCTTTCAACATATGGTATGGAGTTTGATATGTTGGATGGTTGTGGAATCTCTCAACCTATCTTATGGTGTGTATTGGGAGAAGGATTGAGGAATATCTTCACGAATTGTGAGTATCATGGTTGTTGAGGAATCTCTCAACTGAACCTTGCTTCGAGTGGTCGTGGTATCATAGTGGATTTAGATATGGTAGGAGGATTAGTAACGGATGCTACCGGTTGAGGTAAAATGAAAAGGTTGGATTTAAGGATTTACCTAAGATGTGGGATTAAGAACGGGAATGATAGAGTATGCTTTGACGGTTTGAAACTATAGTGAGTAGAAGGTTAATTGATGATGGACTTCGGGAGTGGTTACTTAGACTTGATGATTATGTGCGTGTGAATGTAATGACAAGGACGATATAGGTCGGAGGAGAAACCACAGAACTCCTTGATGGGGAATAAGTGAATGGAAATTAATGGTACCAAGATTCACTTGGTGTTTTGAGGTGTTTTGCCAAAGAAAATAGAATAAAGGAAGAACGAATATGGGAACTAAATTCAAACAGCTGTGTGATTTGAGGAGTTTCGAAGTTTTCGAGCACTTACGGGTAGTTTTAAAAGGGTTGGGAAGTAGCCCCAAATGTCTTATGAGTTTGAGGACTTTTAAAGATGTTAAATGAAGGAAAAATATGGTCCAAGGGGTACTAGACCGGTCGAAAGGGGGTGTTCGTCGAACACCCCTCTGATCCAAATAGTGTTTTTGGAAACGTTTTTCGTCGAGTTTTACAGAAACAGACATAACTCTTTGTAGAAAATTTGGATTCGCACACCGTTTCTTGCACTGGAACCGGGACTCAAAGAGCTATCTTTTGGTGTAAAATTAACTATACTTTATAAATGATTATTTTTCCCTTGGGCTGTTTTGTCATAGAAAAGTTCTTTTAAGATGTCGAATCCATGTTTTCTTTGCTAATTATTGTATTTCAAATAAAATGAAAGATCTTTTAATGATTGTAAAACATCATTGAGTGTTGAAGTGAGTGGTTGTCAACAGGAGGTTGGAGTATGACATGTATTACGATACTGAACGAGAGCAACTGTGGAAATGGATAGAGTGAAGAGACTTTGGGTAAGTCAAGTTATAAGAGTGAATGTATAAATTGAGAAGATGAATCTCTGATGAGAAAGTGAACAAGAACAGTAGAAGTGGGATGAAGACTTGGGAGTACGCCGAGTACGTTATCGGATATGATAGTAGGATTGTAAAGCGGTTAGAGGACAATGGTGGATGCAATGGAATGCTATCTCAATTATCCTGGATTCCAACGAGGTTGGAGAGTTTTGAGAATGTAGGAATTTATCCCTAAGAAAATTTTAAAACGTTTAAAATATTTTAAAATTGACTATTGTTTAAATAATAAAAGTGGTAATTGGATTTGATGATAAAGTATCAAGTGGACTTTGGAAGCCGGGTATCATGGAATGATATGGTATGTCTAGTACTGGAGACGCATTGATGTTTGTTGAACGAGTGAGTCCTATGTGGATCAAGTGTGACTTAGAATTTCTAAAGTAAAGAAGTGGTGAGACTTTGTGCACCTGGATTGGTAATTGGAAGTTAAGACATTAAAGGGGTTGTAGTGCATATTGTTCCAAAGGGAACTCGGTTTCGATTTAGGAATTGGAATAACCTGAGGTAGTGAATGATTTAGCATTTTGGATAATCAAGAACTTAATGAGATCTGTAAAGTATGCAGCATTTGAAAGACAATAGTTATGAATCAGTTGACATTAGTAGCCAGAATGAGAATAGGCCCTTAGATATGATCGCAAAAGGTATGTAAATAGGAAGTTGATTGGGAATTTATCAAATACAGTAAGACCATGGTACTTAATTGGGGAGATCAAATTACAGAGTTGTCTTCAGATGGTTACGGGAATAGTACGAATACTTGAGCAACAGGTCCTTCGAGAACAATGAAGCTAAGATCAAAATAACATAGATAAAGGATTAGAGAATTTGAATTGGAGTTAAGTCAGGCTGACTAAAGTTATGAAATAATTAAACTGTTGGATAACGTATGAAACCTTGAGATGTTATATAAAGAGTATATGTTCAGTGTAAAGGGTTGTCAGAAACTCAATAAGGATGGAGATACAGGAGAATGATTAGTAGGGATTTGTGTAAAGGTAAAAGTGAAATGCCAGAGACTTATGGAGTCGTATAACTACATAAAAGGGTAGAGGACCTACCTAGAGTGATAAACTAAAGGATAATAGACAAGCAGGGTATATATATGAGATGAGAATGGATCACATTACAATTGAGACCTACGACAAAGAAGTAACTGACTCGGGGTGTGTGTACACTATGTGAGTAGAATAGATTGTGAATGGTCAAAGGTTTGAGATAGGAACAAGGTATGTGCTGAGCATGGGAATATGTTTTGATGAGTTTTGTGGTACGTGTCTGATTAACTAAGTTAATATTGATCTAACAATGTTATTCTCTACGAGTTGTGTTGAGAAAGAGATGAAGTGTTGTGTGAAATTTCAAAATAGTTTATTTTAAAACATAAATGAGAATATGTATTTGACTTTGTTAAAAGTTTTAAATTGGATGTGTAAAGAGTAATCCTCTATGTTAATCGACGGCAGTTCGAGTACGGACTTTGGAGAGATAAACAACGAATGTGTTTGATCCCACTGAGGAAAATTCGGGGCATTATGTAGTCTCGAGGAAGTGAAGTAGTGTGAAACTTTCAATTGGGAATCTGGGTGTCTTACAAAACATGTATGATTTAAAGTATAATACGAGGTTGGCTAAACTGAAATGGAATGATGACAATTATTAGAGATAGAGAGAAAGTACGTGTGTGACGTGCTACTGACTAATTGATGGTTATGTAAACAGATGTTACGTTATATGAATTCCTTAGGAAAGGAAGATTAGAATTTGATAAGAAATGAGAGATATTTGAAAATGTGTGTTATTCTATAAGTATTTTGCGATTAGCAGGATAAGGGATTGAATCTATGGTGCATGAAAAAGTTGGTTGAGGCATTGACTTATCGGCAGAGTATGAATGTATGATAGTGCTCAATTTTGGTTCACTTCGAGATGAAGAATTGTATATGGTTGTTAACCAGTTGAGACGTGTTGTCAACGCCTTTTGTTGAAAAGAAAGATGGGTGAAAGTGAGATGAGTTATTTCTTTTGTTTTGGGTATTGTGATGAACTTTAAAGTTTCGAAAAAGATGTGACAAGTACAATGAAGGTATGTGTGGGTTGACGTATGATGTCGTGATAGGATTTAATGTCAAGATTGACTATTGATTATGTTCTACTCAAGCATTGACGTTCTTATTTATCGAGATGTTTCGATGTGTTGTTAGTATTCGATGTGAATCTTCAATCGGGTCGAGACGGGGGCTCCAAGGATTTATTTTCCTTAAGAGCCTGAGGATTTATTTTCCTTGTGAGATTGTGACATCTCAGTGAAATGGGTTGTGTATGAAACAAATGTTGAGGGTACTTATGAGAAGCCTTTGTGAATTGGTGAGATGGTATAAGTTTGGGGACAAACTTCCTTTTTGGAGGGGAGAGTTGTCACACCCGTTCCAAAAATTCCATAGTTTATCATGCATATTTAGTTTTATGAATTATCAATATTATTTGATAATTGGATTGAGGTTGACTGTGAGTCAACGGTAAGGTGTCAGTAAGTACACGGGATTTTGGTAATCGAGATTACATTGGCATGGTTAAATGACATTTATGTGATTTAAATGTTATTCAACTTTCTGGTATTTCTGATGAATAGTAAATTTACCTGTGTAAAGTAAATTCTAGTAATTTCGATATTGTTATATATCATTTTGAGAACTGCGGTGAGAATGTGAGTGACATATTAACTAAAAGGTAGGTTGTGTAGAGATTTCACAGAATTTAGTTTTTGGACGTAATTTTGGACCGAAACGAGACTTAGTTGAAAACTTTTGTAATTTATAATTTTCACTTGTAAAGTAATAAAATGGATGTGCGCGACGTTTCAGGAATTAATTAGAATTCTGAGAACTCACGGGGTAGTAAATGTAATTTCTGGCAAGATTATCTATCAATAGAGAGGGTGAGAATTTCATTTTGCCAAAACTTTATAAATATCGTTAGAGAGGAGAGAGAAAAGGGAGATTTTTGCCACAGGCTTTGCGATGACGATCGGCGACCTTTTGTCCGTCTGAATTTCACCAAAATTCATATTTGAACTCCCCAAGGTAAGAGCTACATTTTGATAGTCTTTAGGCCATGTTTGGCTAAGTTTTTATAAATTTGTAAATCTAGAAATTTGGAAAAAACGCGTGTAAACTTGTCGGTTTTGCGTTGGATCGGAGATTTGGCGTTTACTCGAGCTTCTAGTTGTTCCCTCAAAGTTATACGATGATAGCTCGAGGTAAGAATTTCTAGCCTATGTTATATAGGTGAAATACATGTTTTATATTTTGATAACGAAATTGTGATCCGGGCAAAATTCATGTGTTAATCTTAGGCCTGTTAATTATGCACACGCTTAAATGTGAAAAGCATGTCTAAGTTTTACACGAGCACGTTGAGTTGTTATGTGGGTCAAAGGGGGGATTTATACAAATTCATGCCGGAGTAAGCTTCTCGATGTTTGAAAATTTGAGTAGCGACGGCTACTGTACATGGTTTAAGGCTTGGACTTGCCAGGGCACTCGGGGATGCAACGGTTGTAGGCTTGGACTAGTCGTAGGCATCGCGGTTTAAGGTTTGGACTTACCATTACCGGATGAATGCGTATTTTTCTCCCTAGAGACTATTTGCTCTGATTTGTGAGATTAAGGCATGAATTATCATATATGCATATATTAGAAATTGTGCACCCAGCATATAGCTGAGCAATGGAGATTTACTCCATTGCAGATTTGAAGAAAGGCAAGAAGAAACGTGAAGAGTGAGGCCGTGGGAATGCCGGGGATCACCTTTTGTTTATGTTTTTGGTTTCCTTTTCCATGTTGTAATAGTGAGCTTTTCGAATAGCTAGAACTATGTTTTTGACTTGGAAAATCTGGAATGGTCTAGTGGAGTTGTAATAAGTATTAAAACTCCTTTTGGTTAAGTTGTAATGAATCCGAACTTATGGATTCGCTTTTTGAATGTTTAACTTATCAAATTCGGATTTTGATTTGAATGTGGTTAGAGTTTTGTGAAACGATCCAAACGAGCCTTAGCTTGTTTCAATTCCGTTTCTTTTCAATGTTGGACAAGGTTTATTTATGTTCTTATAACCTTGATGTGTTTGGAAAGATTGGTTTAAAGTATGAGAGTTGGAGAAGTTTAGAATATGGAAGGTTGGGTGACTTCCTTAGTAAAATTCTGCTGTAATAGGAATTCTGCTAAAGGGTCATTCGACCGGTCGAAGGGGGTCGTTCGACCGGTCGAAATACCCCCTGCAAGAAATCTTTTTATACACCTTCTGGAAATAATTTCAATGTTTTGTTTGGTTTTTAGGGTACCTTTGGGACTCCTTTCAACATATATTTATCCGTTTCCAAATATGATTACGTTTTCAAGTTTATACGGATTTTACAACTTGGAGAGTATCGTTTCCAAAAGTTTTAAATATTCAAGGTTGTTTTTAAGTTCTTTTCCGCTGCGTATGGCTATTTAATGATTTGGATGAGCCTTGGTGATGTGCCATGTGTCCTATTTCCACGCGTAGTGGGGTTGGTCGTGACAGAATCTATGGCAATCGATTGGGTTCTGTGATCAATCGATTGCCATTGATTCTTACACAGATTCATGGCAGTGGGTGGAGAACAACGTTTCTTCACATTGTTCCCAACCAGGGTTCTAAGCTATCATGCTGGAGAATTCAAATACGAAAATAACTTGGAGTATGTGAGTGGATTCAAATCTAAACATGATTTTAATTATGAATCTAAGAATTGCAATGAAAATTCAATCCACAAATTAAAACAAAACTAAATCCAAGCAAGGTACAAATGGTAAAGGAAAATGAAATGAAAACCTGAATGAATAACTGAGTCTGGAATGTATAGTTCTCACACTTGAAGATGTTTACAGAAAATAAAAACAAATGGAAACCTACAAAAACAAAGGAAAAATGGGCCAACCCTTGACCCCTCGCACTCTGCTCTATTTATACAGTGATATCACGAGCTTAAGGCATCCAGGTTCACAGTGTAACGGCTGGTCGTTGTCATTGTGAGGAAACTGCGTTCCCAGAATCCGTTGACAGTGCGTATAAGTTGGTATTGCAAAAAATTTAGGTGAGAGCTACAATAACCCTACAAGGGCGGAAACTAGGGTTACCTTGAACTGCAAAAACGGATTGCTGTAGTAGACGAATCGAGAACACGGGCTCGATAACAGCTCACGAACTTCTACCATATTCCTTTGCTGCCAGAATATCAAACTGAGTGTGGGCTCTTTCGAAATCCTTTATGTTTTCTGCTCTGCCCTCTTTACGTTCTATTTTCTAATCCCAGTTATAACACTCTCTTTGATTGCTGTGACGATTCAATCCCGATCACATTGATCCGACAAAGATGTGTTCGTCAGGAGGACTAAACGATCTCCGATTTACTTGAATTTTTTACAACAGCTCCGTCTCGACGTCAGGAACGTCGTGTAAAAAATTCAGCAACTTTCGATCAGTATCGAGCAGTCCGAAGTTCTCTTAGTGAGCGTTTTCCGACGCTAGCGATCTTCACTCCTATGTCTCTTGAATGCTCACAGAGACTAGGGTTTGGTGGAAACCCTTCTAGAAGAAAGCTAGGAGGTCAAGGGAAGCTTAGAATGTGAAATCATGCAACCTGAGAGAAGAGCCAAGGCAGCATATATATAGGCTACGATAGGGACCATAAGAAGTCAATAAGGAATAGGCTTCCTTATGGAATTAGGAAACCCTAATTCAAACTGAATCAGATTTCTATTTCCATAAATTATAATTCATACCACTAAAGAATTATAATTGCACTCCTACCCTTATCTCAAAAATATATTTCGAGCTCCATGTTATTAAATGCTTATTATCTCCCCATGTTAAGATTACAGATATCCATTAATTAAATATAATTACTGACAATCATATTTAATTAATCTTTTAAAATTCCTTGAGATCCTCTGCTTAACTTATCTGATATGTCGGATACAAAATCTACCTGCAGGGTTTGACATAATCAAAACTTATAAGCTTTCTCAAGGGGATATCATCAATCCCAAAATTGAGACATGGATTCCATCATTAATTAATATCCACCACACAATTAATATTGCCACCCAATCCAATGAGATATTGACCCATTTAAGGATCTCACCCTTTTAGGGATCAAAGTGTAAATATCAAATGTACGTGTCTATAAACTAACTTAGGATTTAGAGCATAAGCACTCATAATAGCCATGAGGTATTAATTATCTTATAAGTCAGTATAAAGATAATTACCCCAAGTCGGTCCTGTTTAATACACAAAGTGTACCAGCATAGTGAGTTGAAACTGTACCGTTTCCCGCAGTCAAGACAAACCTACTACAACACCATGTTGCAGTCCTACCGATGGTGTGTCCAATCTCATCTAAGACTGTAAACCAAAATCTTACATTCTACAATATCTGGTGGTCTGATCTTCCGTGTGTAAGCCAAACTCTACACACCAAACCACCTACTATGTAGAATGAGAGACACACATGCATAATATTAAATAAATAATATAATACAAACATTGCCCACACAGATTCTCATAAAAATGGAATAACTGATTTTATTAAAATAAATAATAAATCAACTACATAAAGCATGGATTTTAGTATATATCCCTAACAGTCATTACCCCTGATTGCTGAGAATCTGCTCCATTAAAGAGATTTGACTTCCAGTTTTAACCAATCGATTGAATACTGATACCAATCGATTGGTATAGATACCAATCGATTGTTACTAATACCAATTAATTGGCTTGAAAAAGACATCAATCGATTGATAAATGATGTCAATCGATTGGAGTTTCAATTTCAACTTTGAACCCTCTTTGTTTCTTGAGCTATCCCTTTACCTCATTATTCATTTCAGCTTCAGAACCTGCATTTAAAGGGCTAAACACAACAACATACCACAAAAACCACATCATTGTGTAAAAAGAACAGTTAAGACACAAATGCAGGTAAAACCAAAGATATGGGGCGAAGTTCAACTAGTTTTACTCTTATATCGAGCCATTTTTTTACAAATATCAGCTCTCATCAGTTATATCGATTGATCGAAGGTAAAAGTCAGTTTGGAAATCTATAACTAAGGCAGCTGACTACAGAATAGTCGGATCATCATTTTTATTCACACAAAGTTACAAAAACTATGTTAGGGTTTCCCAACCTTCTATATCCTCTCTATTTAGGTTCCCACCAACCCTAGACATTCTGAGAGCATTCATAGGAGACATAAGGATGAAGATCATCTAGAGGAGGCTGCTAGAAATTGAAGAATTTATAATTGGGTTCAAGACCACGAGGTATAATTCTTGTCCCTCTCTTGTACGCATTTATAGAATTGATAAGTAGTAGATTTGGACATACCAATAAGTTTTTTGAAACTTGTTTTTCTACTGTGTATGTTTTAAAGTTTTTGAAACCAAAATCCATCACCCAGTGCATGAGATCAACTTCAAAGACATTGAAGTCAATGACAACATCACGTTCAACGAAGGATCAATTCGAATCCTCGATTATGGGATCAAGAAGCTCAGAAACAAGAAAATTCCGCTAGTAAAGATTTAGTGGAAGCATCATGATGAAGGAGAAGTTTCGTGGGAGTTGGAATCGGAGATGCGAGAGAAGTTTCCATTTTTATTTCAAGCCCTACTTACTTCCGATTTCAAGGATAAAATCTTTCAATAAGTGGTGGATGATGTAACACCCTGTATTTTGGAATGTATATTAATGAATAAAAACTTGGTATTTGTTCCTATATACTTATGAGACCCTTACCTCATGTTGGACAAATCTTGGTCCCAATCGATTGCACTTGTACCCTAATTGATTGCCACTTTTTGAATACCAATCGATTGCCTTGTATCCCAATCGATTGCCATCCTGCCAACCTGAATCCATTACGTGGCACATCCCAATCGATTGCATATGACTCACAATTGATTTCCATGAAATATCTGATACCAATCGATTGCCATTCGAGCCCAATCGATTGCCATCTGCAGATCTTTGTTTTGAACTATGCGTCATGTTTTGACGCATGGCACTCTCATTTTCTATATATATGGGGTCATTTCTGTGCCTTGGGTCTGTTTGGCAGTCTTGAAAGATAGAGAGAGAGACACATGCATCCATATATACACATGTCACGCCCCGGAGTAGCAAAAATAGAGAAAAATAAATTTTCTTTTTGGGTCCATAGGGAATGACTAGTGAATATCACTAGGGTAAATTACACGGACCTCCCCTGAGGTTAGGTCAAATTATAGGGACCTCCCTCGTGGTATGCAAAATTACACTGACCTCCCTTGAGATTTATATTTGGGTAACACTGACCCCCCTTCCGTTACACTGACCTCTCTTGTGGTATGCAAAATTACACTAACCTCCCCTGAGGTTTGACAAAATTACACGGACCTCCCCTCTAGTTTGAATAATTGAACTCCGAATTGGGTTTTCATTGTCTGTTGTAATTAGTGGACTATTTAATTCTTGCAGTTTGGAGATTTTATAGAATAAACATTTGGAGTGCAGTTTTGCTCACCCCAAAATTGCTTATCCAACTCTCCCATTGATTAATAAAAAGTCATAGGTTCCACTACATTAACCAAAAGAAGAATTGGATGAGCAATAGGCGAACAATTTTGGGGTGAGCAAAAATGTTTTGATTAACCAAATTCATTAATTAACAAAAACAACTATTGAGAAAAAAACAAATCTTCAAGAAATAAACCATTATGGACATCGAGAAAATATCTTTAAAAAAGGATAAATTGCAAATTACACCCATATAGTTTGAGGGTTGTGACAATTTGGTCCTTGTGGTCTCAATTTTGGCAATTTACACTCTATAGTTTGAAAAATGTGCAAAATCCACCCAACTACAAAAACACCAAGGGCACAACTTTCAAAATTGTGCAAAATCCACCCAACTACAAAATTGTTTTTGTTAATTAATGAATTTGGTTGATCAAAACATTTTTGCTCACCCCAAAATTGTTCACCTATTGCTCATCCAATTCTTCCTTTGGTTAATGTAGTGGGACCTATGACTTTTTATTAACCAATGTGAGAGTTGGATAAGCAATTTTGGAGTGAGCAAAACTGTACTCCAAATGTTTATTCTATAAAACCTCCAAACTGCAAGAATTAAATAGCCCACTAATTACAACAGACAATGAACACCCAATTCGGAGTTTAATTATTCAAACTAGAAGGGAGGTCCATGTAATTTTATCAAACCTCGGGGGAGGTCAGTGTAATTTTGAATACCACAAGGGAGGTCAGTGTAACGGAAGGGGGGTCAGTGTTACCCAACTATAAACCTCAAGGGAGGTCAGTGTAATTTTGCATACCACGAGGGAGGTCCCTGTAATTTGACCTAACCTCAGGGGAGGTCCGTGTAATTTACCCATATCACTAATTATCCACACCACATAGTACTAGTCTACAACAAGAATAGTAATAAAATAACTGGATATAAATAGCCATTTGCTTTTATTACAAACATCAGAGTTATTACAACAGTAAAGCTACAGCGGAAGTATATAAGGTTTGGAAGCAATATATGCCCAAGTACCAAATATAACAAAACAGTTTAAATAGAAATAATAAGCTAATAACTATCTCCAGGTCTTCAGCTGGCGTAAACATCTGCGTAGTAATCCTCCCCGGCATAGACATCATCAGTGGGACCACCCTCTGTGTATTCTCCTCCCGGATAGTAACCATCGTTGTAGGCTCCGTCATTTGCAGAATAAGGTACAGGAAAGTCTGGACGAGAAAAATCCAGGCAATAAAGGCCATCAGCTTACTGAGAGCTGAGTGAGTATAAACTAACAAGGTACCAGTTATCTGAAGTAAATAACAAGCTTATCAAGACACGAGTTAAAATTCTACTATGACAATATCTTGTTCCCTTACTCAACGTCGTTAACCAACCCTTGTCATCTTGTTATCCGAAAACTGAAATTCAACATACTTTGACTAAATGGAACAGACTCAATCGTTTAACTCTAGGGATAACCCCTTATTCCGTCCATCGCTTTTAAGAGCAATATATCCTGCTCACCACATGTCATGGACTCCATGTCAGTCCGTCCCCAGCTTTTAAAACAATATATCATGCTCACTGCATTTCAGGGACATAACGTTTTGAACAAGGCATATCATCTATTGCCACGACTCAGCGTCATCTATCATACAACCTAGCTCACCGCCTTTTAAGAACATTTAACAGTTCACCGGCTTTTAAACGCATAACATGAATCTTATGATTTATCCTAGGACTACTTGGTCCAGCTTAATGCCTTTTAAGAACATTTAACAGTTCACCGGCTTTTAAGAACATATCATGACCAAACGTCCGTCCACGTACCGTTCCCAGAATTTATCAAACATACCTAAGTTACGTTCTAATATGGACACATGACAATTCCCAATATGGCCTGACTACTCTGATTAAAAGAAACGGATATCGAATTCATACAAGAATCAACATGTTACCCACGTAGTCATATTCTTCCGTTTATCAAAATATCCTTTATTCTTTGGTGTTACATTACCCCTGTCCAACCCATAGTCGCAAAAATAGAAGTCCGAATCGAGAATCGAACAATCAAACCCCTAATATAATAAATAAGCAAAGAAATCCATGTTCTTCCAATACCAATCGATTGGGACAAGGGTCCAATCGATTGGAACAAAAATCATAACAATCGATTGACAAAACATGGCAATCGATTGGATCCAAAACAATACCAATCAACTGCTAACTTTGGCAATCCATTGGTAACAGAATATGGCAATCGATTAGAAATTTATCCAATCGATTGGGATCAGACTGATGGCAATCGATTGGCACTTTGTCTTCTCCAGCAGATTATAAACAACATATAAAAATGTCATAAGGATATATTTAACACGTCTAAACTCCATAATAACTTGTAAAAACATCAATATAAAGGGAGCAAGTGAGTTGTAACTCACCTAGGGTGTGCTTGGGAGTGTGTGATCTTGAAACCTCAAGTTCTTTCTCTCCTCCTTCTCTTTCTCTCTTCTCTGTCCAGCTCTCTCTTCTCTGTCTCTTCTCCTTTCTTCTTCTTGTTCTTCTCTTCTCCTTCCTCTACTAAGGCAGTGTATGTCTGTATATATATATATATATATATTTAAAAATGAGTATGTACAGATGTGTATAATATATCTCACTCTCCCTCAACCTCAAACTGAACCAAACAGAACCAAGGCATAGAAATGGATGCATATATATAGAAATTGAGAGTGCCATGTGTCAAACCACGAGGCAAAGAAGAAAATTTGTCTCTGCTTATGCCAATCGATTAGAAATAATGGAAATCGATTGGTAATATATATTTGAAGGCAATCAATTGGAAAGGATGGCAATCGATTGGTATCTTGCCACGTAATGAATTCAAGTTGGTTGGATGGCTCGATTGGAAAAGATGTCAATCGATTGGTATCCAAAAATGGCAATCAATTGGGAAACAAGGTAATCGATTGGTATCTAAAACTCACCAAACGAATAGGAAAGGTTATTCAAGTATAGAAATAAAATACCAGGTCTTATTATATACCAAAATACAGGGTATTACAGCACATATATATATACCTACATACATATATACACAAACATACACACACTTCCTCAGGTAGAGAAAGAGAAGAAGAAGGAAGGAGCAAGAAGAGAAGGAATAGAAGATAAAGAGAATGAGAGAAGACAGATAGATAGAGAAATAAAGTAGAGAGGATGAGAGAGAGAGAGAGAGACAGAGAGAGAAAGCTTGGTTCCATAGCCAAACACCCCCTCCACACTTAACTAGGTGAGTTCTAACTCACTTGGTCTCATTATTTGATGTTTTTGCAAGTTTTAATGAAGATTAAATGTAATAAATACGTCCTTTAGATGTTAGATATGCTGGACGGTTTCTCACTAGAGAAGACGAAGCCCAATCGTTTGGGTTATTTCCCAATCGATTGTGTCACGCCCCAGAATGACGGGTGAATGTCACTAATTATCCACACCACATAGTACTAGTCAACTAAAAGCAACAGTAAATAACTGAATCTATGATAACTATTCTATTAATTACAAAATCATAGTGGTCCTCAGGATCACAACAGGTCTGGGGAAAACATATGCCCAAGTACCCATTACAAAAGTTCAACAGAAATAACATAAATATAAACTAGCTATAACTTCTTCATCTCTAGCTGACGTAAGGGTAGTCGTTAGCGTAACAGTCTTTTCTAGCATAACCGGCACTAGTGGGGCCACTCTCTGCTTATTCCCCCTCTGGGTAGTAGCCGTTGTCATAAGCTCCATCACTTGCATTAATAGGAACAGGGTAGTCTGGACGGAGAAGGTCTAGGCAATAACTGTCGTCAGCTTACTGAGAGCTGAGTGAATAGAAACTTGCAAGATACCAGTCATATAACAATATAACAAGTTATGAAAATCATAAGATATAGTTCTACTAAGTAATATCTTCTCTTTATTCAAACGTCGTTACTCAACCCTTATCATCTTATTATCCTAAGACGATAAATACTAACTCATAAGACACTGATATGATTGTAACATTCCTGGATACACCACTGCTCTGTCGACCGCAATTGAGAACATAGAGTACATATTCTCAGTCCACCGCAAGTCACGGATACAATGCTTGGAACAACAGTATATCATTCTATTGCGACTTAGCGATACCTTTCCAGTGATCTCCCATCCACCACTCGTTAAGGACATAACTCGTCCACCGCTTGTTAAGGATATAATATAGATTACCTGGCTATCTCTGAACTACTTGGTCCCATCCACCGCTTGTTAAGGATATAAACCATCCACCACTCATTAAGGAAATGCATGACCAAGTGTCCACCCACGTACAAATTCCCAGAACTTATCCAGACCTATCTAAGTTTCGTACTAGGACTGATACATGACATCCCATTGTGGCCTGACTACTTTGATTAAAAGAAAACGAATATCGAACTCATACATAAACCACATAGTATCTAATGTTAGCCCGTAATTTTGTTATTCTTAATTGTACTTATCTTTGTTGTCACACTGTCCCTGATCAATCCATAATCGTATACTGAAAGTCCGAATCAAGAATTGAATGATCGATTCCTTTATATAATAAACAAGATAAACAAACCATGTTCTAAAAAGTTCAACAGATTGAAAACCATTTCAATCGATTGGAAAAAGTAATGTTCAAGCGATCAAAGTCCTGTTGATCGATTGAACCCAGTTCAATTGCTTGAGAGTCGTCTTTTTCAGAGGTTCTGAACAGTGAACGTCCAGAGGTGTTAGGGCGTGTTTGGGTCTATATTTACATCCAACAACTTGTGAAATATTACACTAATACTACTGAGTGGATTTGGAACTCACCGAAAGATCGTAAGGGCGTGTTTGGCAAAGTGCAACCTTCGAGCTTCTCCAATGGCCTCTTCTCTTTCCTCTGTCTCTGCATCCTTTCTCTCTTTGCCTCTGATCTTCTCCTTCTTCTTCTTCTTCTTCTTCTTCTCTATCCGTATCTCTCTTTCTCTAACTATATATATGTGTGTGTATATGTATATATATATGTGGATGTGTGTAGTATATATATACCAACAAATACAACTCTCTCTATCTCTCTCTAATTTTTCTGGGTTCAGAAACCCCTCACACACACAAATGTAACACATATATATAGAAGAGAGGGAAGGAAAGGTGGTAATGTTTCCATGAACTAAGGTGAAATATCCAGGAACGTTCGATCGATTGAAGTAACTTCGATCGATTGAGCAGATTGGCCAGGTTTGATCGATTGAGACCGATTTGATCGTTTGAAGTGGATGCCATGTCATAAATTCATGTCGGCAAGGATTCAATCCATTGAATAGGGTCAATTGCTTGAACTCAGAAATTCTTGATCGTTTGAAAGGACTTCAATTGATTGAAAGTAAAACTTCAAGTATGGTCAAGGGAAGTATATAGAATCTCTTTATATCTGGATTGTTATAGTTTTATCCCAATCGATTGGACCCTTGTCCTAATCGATTGCAGTTACAGAACACGGATTGTTCCTCTTGTTTATTATATCATGGGCTTGATTATTCTGATATCATTTCGTACTTCCGTTATGCGACTATGGGGGTAATAAAGGATAATGTGATACCAAAGAATAGTATGTTTTGAATAATGGATTAACGTGACGCCGATAGTTAATATGTCGCTCATAGTTGAGTTCGATATCTGTTTAATTTCATTCAGGGTAGTCAAACCATAATGGGAAGTCGTGTATCAGTATTAATACGAAAAGTAGGTAGGTTTGGTAAGTTTTAGGAATTTCACGTGGGCGAATACTTGGTTATATTAAGTCCGTAACGAGCGGTGGATGGTGAGATGTCCTAAACAAGCGGTGGACAAGGCCAAGTAGTTTTAACTAGCCAGATGATCCATGGTATATCCTTACTGAGTGGTGGATGGGGGTCACTGGTGGACATCGATGAGCCGTGGCATTAGATTCGATATGCTGTTATTCGAAACGTTATATCCCTAACATGCGGCGAACGGTGGTATGTCCATAACGAGCGGGGGATGGAGTGACATACGTGGAGTCCATGATATGCAGTGAGCTGCAAATATGCTCTTAAAAGCAGTGGACGAAATGATGGTGTATCTATATGAGTTAAACGATTGAGTCTGATCTTTCAATCTGAGTACGTTGGTTATCGGTCTTAGGTCAACAAGTTAATGGTTGGTTACGACAAGATGTAATAAAGAAAAGATAGTACGTATTATAACTTAACTTACACCGCTTAATAACTTGTTTATACTTCGAATAACTGGTACATTGTTAGTTTCTATTCACTCAGCTCTTAGTAAGCTGACGGTCGTTGTTGTATTGCTTGGACATTTCCCGTCCAGACTACCCTATCCCTAAATGCAGGTGATGGAGCTTACAATGACGACTACTACCCGGAGGGGGAATATGCAGAGGGTGGGCATACTGATGACGGCTATACCGGGGAGGACAACGATGCTGAAGACTACGTCTACACTAGCTGAAGACCCCGAGATAGTTAGTAGTTTTATATTTTTTTTAACTTTTATATACTTGGTATTTGGGCATATGTTGCTTCCAGACCTTGTACATTCTTGTCGCAGACTCTGATGTTGTAATAGCTAGGAGTTTTGTACTATGTAAATATATATATATATATATATGTGGGTTTTATTTCGACTCATGTTATTGTCTATTAGCTGGTACTGCGTGGTATGGACAATTTAGTGACTATCACCAGTCATTCCCTATGGAGCCAAAAAGGAAATTTAATCTTTCTCTATTTTTTTATGTTTCGGGGCGTGACACATTAAGTATTGAACTGTTCAACCTTTTAGTGTAAACAAACACTAGATAACACACAACACATATCCTTATGCACATTAATTCATTCAGTTATGCTCATTTTGGTCCTGAAGATGATCCTTATTCATAAGAACTCTTAGAGAACCAAGATTTTGAAGTGAGCCCACTACCATTCTCATATAGTTGATAGAGTAACTAACATTTACTCATCAATATCATTATATGTAAAACATAACCTCAACAATTTTTATTACACACTAATTCAATATACATAAATGAAGCCACATATATGTGTGGTTACGTTCCCTAACTAGTTTGACTATTCAACCTAGATCCTGGAATCTCCAGTCAACTAGGTTAGGTTTCCTCCAGGGTTGTTCAAAGTATTGGCTTTAGGCTCATTCCTTTCATTGTATATTGAACTTGATCTCTAGACAATCCTTTCGTGAGCTAATTCACAATACTTTCCTTTGATTTCACTTAATTAATGATGATAACACCACTAGAGAGTAACTACTTGATTGTACTGTGTTTTCTTCTGATGTGCCTTGACTTGCCATTATATACGACATTCTTAGCTATAGAAGATGCCGCTTTGTAATAACAATGCATAACTATGGTTGTTACCAGTTTCGGCCATAACGCAATATCTTTTAGGAAGTTTCGAAGCCATTCGGCTTCCTCACCGGCCTTATCTAATGCTATGAACGCCGATTACATCGTCGAACGAGCTATACACGTGTGCTTAGTTGATTTTCAAGAAATCGCAGCTCCACCTAAAGTGATTATATACCCACTTGTGGACTTAGTCTCTTGACTATCTAAGATTCAATTTGAATCGGAATATCTTTCTACCACGGGTAGGTATCGTGTGTAGTGCAAATCATAACTCATGGTATGCTTTAGATATATTAACACCATCACAAGGCATCCCAATGATCTCTTCCCGGATTGCTAGTGTATCTAGCAAGCCTTCCCACTGAATATGCAATATCCAGACGTATACAATTCATAATGTATATTAAACTCCTGATTACTTGCGAATATTCAAGTTGAGATATGCTTTCACCCATATTCTTCTTCAACTTACTATTAGTATCAAACAGAATTGCTGCTGATTTGCAATCAAATTGACCAAACTTCTTTAATATTTTCTCAACATAATGTGCTTGTGTGAGAAAACATCCTTTGAAAGTTTGTTTCACTTGAATACCAAGAATAACATCGGCTTTACACATGTCCTTCATGTCAAAGCTTGAGCTTAACATTTTCTTGGTTTCGTTGATAACTTTCTTATTCGTTCCTGTTATAAGTAAGTCATCAACATACAAGCAAACAATAACACACGAATCTTCAAACTCTTTGGCATACACATACTTATCGCATTCATTGATTTTAAAACCATTTACGATCATGGTGTGGTGAAACTTCTCGTGCCATTGTTTTGGAGCTTGTTTTAGACCATAAAGAGACTTAACAAGTCAACACACTTCATGTTCCTTCCGGTTATTTCATATAGATCTCTACATCTAGATCTCCATTAAGGAACGCAGTTTTAACATCTATTTGATGTAATTCCAAATTATAGACAGCGACTGTAGCGATTACCATCCTCATGGATGTAATCCTAGTAACCGGGGAATAGGTATCAAAGAAATCTATTCCCTCTTTTTTGTCAATAGTCTTTAGCTACCAATCGAACCTTGTAATTGTCAATAGTACCATCGTCTTTGAGCTTTCTCTTGAATATCCATTTGCAACCAATTGATTTACTTCCTGGAGGTAAGTTAACCAACTCCCACGTGTGATTTTGCATAATGGAATCCAACTCACTATTTACCGCTTCTTGCCAAAAGGCGCTTCGAGTGTACTCATATCATCATTACAGATTTCAGGTTCACCTTCAGTAACTAGTGTCACAAAATCCAGTCCAAAAAAAGTAGCTTTTCTACCTCTCTTGCTCTTTCTAGGAGCATACTCGCTTTCTTCATCATTCATAGAATTAGATGAAACCTCTTCAACACTTCTTTTAGGAGCTGAATTTTGCCTTCCTTCATTGAAAGGAAAGATGTGCTCAAAGAATTCCACATCTATTGATTCCATAAATATATTAACATGAATGTGAACATTTTTGGACTTAACAACTAGGAATCTATATGCAGCACTATTAGCGGCATATCCAATAAAAACAAAGTTCACGGTCATAGGTCCAAACTTAGTCCATTTTGGAAGCGAACTTGAACCTTTGCTAGGTACCCCCACACTTTCAACTTTTTATATGAGGGCACTCTACCCTTCTACACTTCATAAGGAGACTTGTTAGTCTTCTTATGTGGAATTCGGTTAAGGCACATTCATCGTGAGAATGGTATCCCCCCACAAGTTGTGTGGCACTCCCAAGCTATTTAACATAACATTTGCCATTTCCTTGAGGGTTCGATTTTCCTCTCCGCAACATCATTTTGTTGTGGTGTATATGACGTCGATGTTTGGTGAATTATCCCATTAAGTGCACAATATTTGGTAAATGGAGTTGAATTGTATTGACCTCCCCTATCCGATCTTACCATTTTTGATTGTTTTTTATAGTTAATTTTTAACATCGGCCTTATATGTCTTAAACATATCCATGGTCTCATCTTTTGATTGTAATAAGTAAACATGACAATATCTACTTTTATCATCTATGAATGTAACAAAATACTTTCTTCCACCTCTTGTTGGAGTTAATTTTAAATCACATAAATCCGTATGAATTAATTCTAATAGCTCACTTATTCTATCTACGGATTTAAACGACTTTCTTGCAAACTTAGATTCAACATATATTTCCCAGTTATGAGATTTATCAACTTCAAATTTTGGCAATAATCCTAAATACATCATTTTATACATATATTTGAAATTTACATGTCTAAGTCTAGAATTGTCATAAACTACATAATTCAACAATGTAAGAAGAAGCTATTTTATTTTCATTCATATTAATTTTAGGAGTATAATTGATCTTAAAGAGCCCATCACATATATAACCACTTCCTACATACATTTCACCATTAGTCAAAACAAGTATATCGGATTCAAATACAAGCTTGAATCCTTTCTTGCTAAGCATTGGCCCGGACACCAAATTCTTGTGAATTTCCTGTTGGGAATATGCCCTCAAACCAGTTAGTTGGACAATGGAAAATCATAATGTATTTATGCATGTTAGTTCATGAGATGAATATTAGACTGGAATCCTTAAACAACATTGTATGTGGTTCATTTATGTATGTGATTACACATGTGAGATATGAATCACAAATCCTTGTTATTTCAAATAAGTCACAGTGGATGATAAGTCTGGATAACTTATCAGGTATACACTGTAGCATGATTAACGTCTACGGGGTAGAATGATGAATCTCATTCATAAGAGTCTTTGACTCTTGGTTAATATGCTAGTGCACTCGGTGCATTGACGGACCTGAGTTAAACCTATTGACACCTAAACGCTGTCACCGTCAATAGGAACTCAAAACTTGTATAGGGATACATGTCCTTAATCCTGAGACAGTTATGGACGCAAGTTGTATGCTTGGTTGCTTTGACTTACCAATCAGTGAGGTCTTGCAAGATCAACACCTGGGTATCTTGGGTAAATCAAGTATGCAACGTTGGGAACATATATTGTCAAGATGGAATTCTACCCTCTTCAATAAAACGAAGAGTAAGTATTCCCTCGAGAATGTCACTAGGAGTGATTACTGAGAGCTGGCCAGCCTTGTCAACAAAGTGTTATTGTTGACATGTTTAGTAATCCAAGAGTAGTGAATGATACTTGAGGAATATAAGATGTACTATCTATTGGGTCGACAGTATCTTAAGACATACATCCCAATGATAGATACGAATACTGCCTGGTAGAGGGACATGCGTATCATATTATACAAGTCTAGCAATCACTTATGTATGTGTGATTATGTTCTTATGCACTGGAGTGCAATTATCATTTTATAGTGGCATTAATGATAATTGATTAATTATTGATTCCTTAGTCAAGAGTACTGACTAGATGGAATAATAATTAATCGGAGCCAGTAATTAAGAACCTAGGAGGTCCCACTCTTAGCTCCGCCAGAATGCTTGGAAAGGCAAATGAGATTGCTGTCAAGACTGGTTCGATCGATCGAAGTTGTTTCGATCGATTGAAGCCTAGACAGGTTCGATCGATCGAATGTGGTTCGATCGATCGAAAGTTAGATCGATCGAAGTCACTTCGATCGATCGAAAGTTAGGTCGGTTCTGGGAATCTATAAATAGGGCAGCTACGTCCAGAAATTAGTAGTTCGTCGTTTTGACGTACCAGTTGCTGCAGAACCTGTTTAGAGTTCCCAAACCTTCCCTATTCTCACTATTAGGGTTCCCACCAACCCTAGCCACTCTGGGAGCATTCAAGGAGACATAAGGGTGAAGATCTCTTAGAGGTTGCTGCTGCACATTGAAGGAGAAGGACTAAATCAGAATTGGGTTCAAGACCTAAGGTATAGAATCTTCTCCATCTTGTTATACGCATCTATAGAATTAACAAGTAGTAGATCCGGGCTACCAATAAAAGTTTTGAACTTTGTTTTCCGCTGCGCGTTTAGATTTAATTTTAAACCTGTTTTTCCTACAATTGGTATCAGAGCCTCGCTTGTTTGGATCTATAGATGCGTTTTGGAACACTAGTTTTGATTTGCATGTTAAATTTAGGACTGTTTTCAAAACTGCATCGTCACAGATCCGTTTCTGCAGTGTTTATGCAGCAGAATACAAATCTGTGATTGCATTGGATGCAAGGTGGGTTCGATCGATCGAAGTAGTCTCGATCGATCGAACATCATCTGTTCTCAAGCGATCTAACTAGTTTCGATCGATCGAACGTTGGTTCTGTTCGATCGATCGAATGGTGTTCGATCGATCGAGACTGCTTTTCTGTCCAGGTTTTCAGTTTACAGATTTAAAGGTTTTAAAAATATTTACTTTAAAATTTTATTTATGCGGTAAGTTTTTCAAAACATTCTGTGAAACTGAAAGTTCAATCATTGAACTATGTTCAATCATTGAACTATGTTCAATCGATCGAAGGTTCAATCGATCTAACTTTTTCGTTCGATCGAAGTGTGACAGAGCAGTGATGCTGTTTTAAGTTCTAATTCAGTATGTAAAGAGTTTATATACTGTGTGAATCAATTAGGGGTTCCAATGGTACATATATTTGTTATATATATGCGTGGTTGTGCGTGTGACTAACCCTTTTGCAGCAAGCTTAGTCCGCTATCTCCCATGGCACCAAGACTTTTAAATTTTGTATTTAATTGTTGGTTTGGATTTAAGGCTTATGTAAAGGGCGCTGCGACTTCAATCCTATGAAAAGGAAAGTCGCACCGGTTTCCCTAGCCTTTTATTTAATTGTTGTTATTTCTATTTCTAGATAAATTGTAAGCTTCGAGAGAAGTTTAGGACCAATGTAATAGAATTAGAAAATCCATGAAGATGGAGGAGCAAGCCGTTGTCCATGAAGATGGAGTCGGAGGCAATCAAACCAAGAAGAAGGTTCTATGGAGATAGAGTCATGGGAGATAGAGGCATTGTTGAATGCTTTTATTTCATTTTAGTTTTTGTTTTATGTGCTTAGTTGTGATTGGAATTTTATATATTGTTACTACTTGCATGCACGTAAAACAGGTTTTCTAAAATGAAATTCAAAAACCTTTTTTCCAACACATTAGCAAACACTTGATGTTTATGGGCAATGTGAAGAAATTTTTTTTCAAATTGAAAAATTCCTATTAGTTCATTGTAAGTATGAGAATTACTCTGTGTCACCCAGCCATGGGTGATCATTCCATACGGAGGGTATTTCTTATTGATTACTAGATATGAACTTCTTATAAAAATCTAGTGGGAGAGGGACTTATTTTATAACTCCCACGGTCTTCCATAAACGGTTCATTGTAAGGTGGGTAGTATATTCTGTGTCACCCAGCCATGGGTGATCATTCCATACGGAGGATAGACTATTCATTGGTTACTAGATATGAACTTCCTTTGGATAGAATCAATGAGACGCGTTAGAGGGTGACCACTACACTGAGGCACTACTTGAGGCGGTTGTCATTGGATTCTAGTTAATGGTAAACACTAGCTAAGCTATGGGTAAGGGATTCCACACGGAGCATTATCCAGAAACTTAGAGACCAAAAGTTCAGGAGTCATGAATTGTTTTGTAAGAGTTGCATGACATTCATGATGGGTTTCCCAATCAGGCTATGAGGTTATGATCGCCACACGGAGACTTAATTTCATAGGCTTGACATCCTGAAGACAATTAATGAGTTGGTTAAGGGAATTCCAATGTATCATATAAATTGTCATATTCATGATTTCCATATTGTAATTCTGTTACATTATTTGTATTTCAGATTCATAATGTCTAGCCCACTTGCTATAACCATGATCCAGAATAAGCTAATTGGAAATAACTACGTTGAATGGAAACTGGAACTGGATGAATTGTTAACTGCTAATGGATGTAAATACGTTCTTACCATTCCCTGTCCACCTATTCCATACCATGACACCCCAACTGATCTTGCGGATCAATATTGGCAGTGGATAAGATTTGATGGTATAGCTCGCTCTAGCATCTTAGACTCTTTGTCTGATGTGTTGAAGCAGCAACATCAACCTTTGAACACTGCCCGTGCTATAATATTGAACCTCGAGGAGATGTTTGGGGAACTGAGACGTACTGCAAGGCTTAGAGACTTGGAGTTAGTCATGGACACCAGAATGTTGGAAGGAACTTCAATAAGAGAGCATATTTTTAAAATGATTACTTATTTCAAAGTAATGGAAGTTCTTGGTTCCGACATTGATGGTGAGACTCAAGTTGACATAATCTTGCATTCGTTGCCTTCATCATTCACTCAATTTAAAAAGGTTTTTAAAATGAGTAAAACGGTTTTTTCAACAAGTGAGTTGATGAGCTCTCTTGAGGCAACGATGGATATAGTCAAAGAGGAGTCAAATGTTCAGAACATTGGAATGGCTTCATCTTCTGGAACTAAGCCTAAGAGCATAAGTTCAGAGAAGGAGAAGCAAGACTCAAGGATAGATGAGCCTAAGCCAACTGTTGGGAAGAAGGCAAGACTTGGAAAGGGAAAGGCTGGTGCCGTGCCAAAAGGAAAGTGTTTCCATTGTGGCATGAGAGGGCATTGGAAAAGGAACTGTGTGGAATACTTGACTGCCAAAAGGCAAGGTACGATCCTTTCACTAGTTTTTGAAGTAAGTTGAAAAACTGATACTTCAACTACTATGAGCACTAATTCTATACTTTCTAAATTATATCTGTAATTGTTACAGGGAATTGGAAAATAAGAATGTGCAGTGATTAGAAGATCTTGATTGCCTTTTGGGATCTGATGCAAGAGTTGCTATTAGATTAATAGTTTTATATTGTAATAAAACTTTGGAGTTATTAGATGGATTTCAGTTTTGAATTAATGAATAATATTTATTCTTTTGATTTTGGTACTGAAATTCTTGATTAAAAGAAAGCGTTCTTTTATGTGATCTAAATAACTTGTCAAGCAAGTATCTCACCAATTTACTCTTGTTTCTCATATATTATCTAATGTAGTATTTAAATGACTCGTGGGTATTTTACCATCTAAAAGGATAGCACCCTCAACTAATTCTATGACTTTTTGGTTTTGAGGTTAGATCATATTTAATCTAAATAGGATAAATGGGGAGTAAAGGATAGGATCCTAAACTCTTTCGGTTGCTAAGACCATTGCCTATTTGTCAATCCTATTTAGAGAGTAAATGTGATCAGATCATGTTAATCTAAATTAGGATAAATGGGGAGTAAAGGATTGGATCCTAAAACTTTTTTGGTTGTTGAAACCACTACCTGTTTGTCAATCCTATTTAGAGGCTAATATGATCAGGTGACTTTTCTTTTGAAAATCACACGACCAAGGACTTATTAGAATTAGGACATACTCATGTATGTAGGGCAATAAACATTAGAGTTGAAAAGTAGTTTCGACTACTTTGGATACTGATATACATTTACTTATTGCATCTTCATCCTCAATTTTGAAGAAATTCAAAAGTTTTGGAATGAAGAGTAATTGGTAAAAGAATATCATTGCCTTTTGATTTGATCAAAATGGTGAGTATCTATCTAATGTATTTATTGTCCAAAGGAGATAAGAATGAGATTCTTTCTCGACAGTCTACACCTAGTGCGCCTCCACGGGATGGTGTAGCAGGTAGAAGGAACTATCTTCTTTTAGATATGACTGGGTCATGGGATGAGTTATTTAGAGTTACTACTATTCCTTGTTTTTCTCGATGGAACTACAATGTATATACTGGATCTTATTCAAAAGCAAATCTTTTCGATAGACATCCCCAAAGTTGTGAAAAGAATGCGACTTCTTTCTCATGGTAACTTTGGATAAGGATGTCTAGCACTTTGGTGTAAAGAAATGATGAGCCTTTTGAATCTAGATTAGAAGTATAATACTTTTGTAGTGTTTCCAGAGAAAACAAAAGTTGGTTGGAGACCAAATTTTGCAAAGGAAAGATAATATAAAAGAGTAAAGTAATTTATATCTTAAAGCAATCTATAAATCATCTAGAACTAAAATCTACTACCTCTTCATCCATTCCTACATTGGTACTTCATTGCAGTGGGAGAATTCTCAACATTGTTGAAATTCCCTGGTGCATTGAAGTTTTGTGATAAGGAAGCTCTGGTATGTGATTTGCATAAGTCTATGGACTAAAGCAATCATCCAAAGATAAGGACATCTGTTTTGACATATTGGTCAAAATACTTTGGATTCATCTAAAGTGTGGATGTAGCTTAAGTGGATGAAAGGATCCTTGCGCAAAGGAAGTGTGGTGGTGATTATGGTTCCATATATTGATGACATCTTTATCATTGCGATATGTTAAAGTAGTATCATCAATGATTAAGGTTAAGTTTCTACAGTATACTTGATATTTATGATCTCGGTGAGGCGAGCTATAATCTTATGATTTTTGCTCATTCAAGATCAGAAAGTTAAGATAATGAGATTGTCTCAAACTTCTATATCAGAAAGTTGCTGGCTAGATTCAACGTGGAACGTTTCGATAAAGGTTTTTCACCTTTGAACATAACCTATTGCTCTTTCAAGATTTGTATCTTGGGATACAAGATGAAAGAGATCACATGAAAGGTATATCATAAGCCTTCGCTATTGATAAACTTTGTATGTGATGTTAGGTATGGATATCAGTTATACCATTGAGGTTGTTCACAGATATCAGTCCAAATGAATGTTCAGTTTTCTAAACTATCATAAAGTATATATTCTCTAGGGCTTGAGAAAGAACTGGCGGATATATGCAGGGTGATGGTGTTTTGGACAATGTTCAAATTAGCCTTACTGGATACATGTCATGTGACGTCTTTTGTCTAGGGATATAGTATAACATGAAGATGTTTTACTATGGATTGTTTCAGTCGATGATCATCAGTCCCTATGCAAAACCTTATGGGTTAAGGATTTTGACAAGTCACAGAGACTATGCTAGTGTTAGTACTAACGCTATATGGTTATGAGTGCAAGTGGGAGTTTGTTGGGAATATGCCCTCAAACCAGTTAGTTGGACAATGGAAAATCATAATGTATTTATGCATGTTAGTTCATGAGATGAATATTAGACTGGAATCCTTAAACAACATTGTATGTGGTTCATTTGTGTATGTGATTACACATGTGAGATATGAATCACAAATCCTTGTTATTTCAAATAAGTCACAGTGGATGATAAGTCTGGATAACTTATCAGGTATACACTGTAGCATGATTAACGTCTACGGGGTAGAATGATGAATCTCATTCATAAGAGTCTTTGACTCTTGGTTAATATGCTAGTGCACTCGGTGCATTGACGGACCTGAGTTAAACCTATTGACACCTAAACGCTGTCACCGTCAATAGGAACTCAAAACTTGTATAGGGATACATGTCCTTAATCCTGAGACAGTTATGGACGCAAGTTGTATGCTTGGTTGCTTTGACTTACCAATCAGTGAGGTCTTGCAAGATCAACACCTGGGTATCTTGGGTAAATCAAGTATGCAACGTTGGGAACATATATTGTCAAGATGGAATTCTACCCTCTTCAATAAAACGAAGAGTAAGTATTCCCTCGAGAATGTCACTAGGAGTGATTACTGAGAGCTGGCCAGCCTTGTCAACAAAGTGTTATTGTTGACATGTTTAGTAATCCAAGAGTAGTGAATGATACTTGAGGAATATAAGATGTACTATCTATTGGGTCGACAGTATCTTAAGACATACATCCCAATGATAGATACGAATACTGCCTGGTAGAGGGACATGCGTATCATATTATACAAGTCTAGCAATCACTTATGTATGTGTGATTATGTTCTTATGCACTGGAGTGCAATTATCATTTTATAGTGGCATTAATGATAATTGATTAATTATTGATTCCTTAGTCAAGAGTACTGACTAGATGGAATAATAATTAATCGGAGCCAGTAATTAAGAACCTAGGAGGTCCCACTCTTAGCTCCGCCAGAATGCTTGGAAAGGCAAATGAGATTGCTGTCAAGACTGGTTCGATCGATCGAAGTTGTTTCGATCGATTGAAGCCTAGACAGGTTCGATCGATCGAATGTGGTTCGATCGATCGAAAGTTCGATCGATCGAAGTCACTTCGATCGATCGAAAGTTAGGTCGGTTCTGGGAATCTATAAATAGGGCAGCTACGTCCAGAAATTAGTAGTTCGTCGTTTTGACGTACCAGTTGCTGCAGAACCTGTTTAGAGTTCCCAAACCTTCCCTATTCTCACTATTAGGGTTCCCACCAACCCTAGCCACTCTGGGAGCATTCAAGGAGACATAAGGGTGAAGATCTCTTAGAGGTTGCTGCTGCACATTGAAGGAGAAGGACTAAATCAGAATTGGGTTCAAGACCTAAGGTATAGAATCTTCTCCATCTTGTTATACGCATCTATAGAATTAACAAGTAGTAGATCCGGGCTACCAATAAAAGTTTTGAACTTTGTTTTCCGCTGCGCGTTTAGATTTAATTTTAAACCTGTTTTTCCTACATTTCCGAAACATGTAGCACATCTAGGAGAGTCATATCTTTTCTGGAAGTGAACTTCATAATCACATTCTCTTTGCCTTCAATGGTTGAAGCCGTGGCATTGCCCATATAGAGCCTCTCACCACTATCCGCCTTTATGTAGGTATAAAGCATGTTTCTATATCCACAAATGTGCTTAGTAGCCCCGGTGTCTATCCACCAATCCTTAGAGTTGATCACCACACAAGTTTCCATAACCACCGCCACAAGATCATCGGTCTCCAGCATGTTTGCTTCATTGGGCTTGTTGTTCCCTTCATTAGAACCTACAATCGCTTGCACGATGTTCGGGTATTCCACATACCCAACAATTTCCTTTGATTTTCTTGGAATTGTGATCCTTAGATCCATTTTATGTAGACTTCCTCTTGCCTCCCTTAGTACTTGTTTTAGGTTTAAACTTTGAAGACTCGCCTTAAACTAGATAGGCTTTCAATTCCATTGATCATTGGGCCCATTTTTGTCCCATTTCCAGTTATCTTTTTTATTCCTAGGGCGCATCACAAGATCTTTCATTAATAAATCCTTGCGCTTGTGCTTGAGATAACTTATGAACTCTTTCCACAGTGCCAGAAATTTCTCTATAATTGAAGCAACTTGAAACGGTTCACTAATTGCCATTCCCTCCACATGAATTTGGTTAATGATGACTTGAATTTCCTCCAATTGCTTTACTACGGAGATTGAATCCACCATCTTGTAGTTTAAAAACCTTTCCACTATAAACTTCTTTGTTCTGGCATCCTCGGTTTTGTACTTCTTCTCAAGAGACTCCCAAAGTTCTTTTGAAGTAGTAAACATAGAATAAACATTGTAGAGAACATCTTCCAAACCATTGAGAATATAATTCCTACAAAGAAAATCGGAATGATTTCATGCTTCCACAATGACTTCGGCTTCTTTGGTAGGATTTTCAGTAAGAACCACCGGTTTGGTTTCTCATAGGATGTGAGCAAGGCTAAGAGTAGTAAGATAGAACATATCCATTTGTCATCTCTTGAAATCTTCTCTATTGAATTTTTTGGGCTTCTCAGCATGAATATTCTTGACAACGGTTGTTTCTCTGGCCATATTTCCAGCAAGTTAATCTCATTTCCCGATTGTTGGATATTATGGACAAGACACTCAATAAAAACAGTAACTAAGATCGAGCACGCAATGCGTTGTCCAAAAAACGAGATTACATCCCACAAACGGTTGCTTGTGAACTACGACATATCGTTCTTGAGAATACTACGATCTAATAAAATAGATGCAACAGTTTCTGTTATATTCTGCAGAATTGTATGTATATAAATTGCTCTCAATAGACTCTAGAATAGATGAAGAAGAAGAGATAAAATCTGGACAAAGTATATATCAAAATAACTAACATAATTGTATATATAGAGATATCTATTGGATAAGAGATGGTCTCTCTATACAAAGGATTGTGTCCCAACATGAAAAGCCATTAGAACAGATCAAGTTCGTTCAAATCGAAAGTAACAACATGAAAAGTTGTGACTTTCTATCAACAGGGTCCGGTCGAACAGCCCTCTGGAACAAATTGTTCAAAACTTTATATATTCGTTAACTGATCGACAGGTAAAACACACTCCTTTGCCAAAAACTTGAAATTTGAAGTTCCAAGCCTTTCCTTGAACATTGGGCTTGGCGGAAGCGATCCTTATGATCACACCTTAAGCTCCCATTCAGATCCTGAATCTGCACTCGAGTTTACAATTGGTATCACTTGTAGTTTAAAAGTCGATACATTAGATCTTAGAGTTTCTAATGTGTCAATTTGCACTTTCGGTCAAAATTTGTTGAAATGGTTAAAGCTGATGATTTTAACAAATGATTTTGACATTTTCTGACAGATTTTTAATAAATGATTCGCTACAAATAGGAATTGTTGACCGAACTCAACTGATTTTATGGAGGGTGCAATTGACAAGAAGAATAAACTTCTCTACGATGTCTAAGTTTTAAATTACTAAGGAACAAAGTGACACCAGTGTAAACTAAGAGAGTACAAAGTGTAATTGACCAATAAAAAAGGTATGAGCAAGAGAAAAGTTCAGCAATCGCTCAGCCAAAAAACAAAAAAAGAAAGAAATAAAGAAAGGGAGAAGTTCTGCAATCATAGTTTGTATATCTTTCTTCCACATGTCCTGGCAAAAGTTTAGATACATTTAGCTTATTGTGTTCCCTTGAGTTATTATCAGTTCATTTCTCTTTCTACTTCCTGCTCACTTTCCCTTTTCATGGCCAATCCATGTCAGGATAGCTGCTAATGAAATCTACAATGGGAATAATAGTAAACTCTTCCATAAAATGAAATTAACATCCCTTCAGTACATTTCTTTAGGTGCTTTTCGTACAATTCTTAGATGCTATTGGTACACATATGTGCCACATAGGCACACTTGTATACGTGGATCAATCATAAGTTAAAACAATAGGAAATACCCGAAGAACTTTTCCATTAGAAATATAGAGCAACAGCCAAAACACCATCCTTTACGGTATGGATAATCCAAACCGCTTGAAAGGCATGAGTATAGACTACATAATTCATACAAAGTGACTGTTCTCAGGCTCGCATTTTCACACTTGAAGACCAGCGCGCTCACACTGACGAACCAACCAATGAATTTAAAAATTGTCATTTCATTTTCAAAAAGCATATCAGAGTCTAGAGTCAGAAATAAGTAAATTATTTCAAGTGTAGAATAGTTTAAAATTTGCTAAAAGTTTCACAAATTAGAAGTTCTAAGTTCCTTGTGATTATTTACATCATCATCATGACATACCACTCAACCCGCTAAATCGGAAGGCTCAAAACCCGCACTCTCGGGATCACTTCTTCATCCTCGATCGTCCAATGCAAACTCCAACATGCTATCTGTGCCAAAAATCAATAATTGTAATAATTAATTGTTCTCAAATTCTAACACCTCGATCCGCCCACTAAGCACTTGATGGTAGTACAAACAATCCATTCTAAGTCTTTGCAGCCGCAGAATTCCATGTTGCTCCAATCAATGTGCCAACCCTCTCTCCCGTAATGGCTTTTGAAATATTGCCCGGTTTCCAGAGGTTGAAGACCACAACTGGATCAGGAGAAATAGATAAGTCAATCAGTGAATCTTCTCAATTTTCCGAAATAGATGCGTACTAAGGCCATAATAATGAAATGAACAAATTAATGACATGCTGTAATTGAATATTTTTGCGCGTCTATGAATTTGAATGACTTAAATTTACAATTTTAATAGAATTTCTATGTAAGCATCCATCTTCTTGGATGAGGCAATCTAAGAAAATGAGTAAAATCAAGTTTCTTCATATGTGCTTATTCGTATGTTTTCTTGAGATGAAAAAACTCAAGATTTTAAGCAATAATTTGTCAAGCAACTCCAATTTATTTTTCTACAATGGATTTATTTCAGAAGGATTAAAGGAGTGCTTGATTAATTCAAATCAAGGGGACAACCAAACAGGCCAATGGCCATAAAGATATACCAGGAATATTATTCTCTTGACACAAAGTTATGGCAGTCATGTCCATCACTGACAGATCCCTTGAAGTAACATCATGATATGTGAGAGTGTCGAGAAGACGAGCATTTGGGTTACGCCTTGGGTCATCATCATAGACCCCATCCACATTTGTAGCTTTCAACACCACCTCTGCATTAACTGGATTAACAATGGAATTACAATATAATTTCAGTATGAAGAAAACTATTCAGTGATTCATAATTCTTTGTCAACATAAAACTCTGGGAATTTGATAACACTACTGTGAATATGCCGATAAAAAATATTTGTATTAGTTAAATATCAGTAATGAATTGCATATATATAGAAGGGGTTAATTCTATTTTATTGCCTTGTGGTTAGGCTACTCCTTATCATGGTTCGAAGTCTCGGCCGAAACCGAGTCGTCTCGGCCGAGTCAACTCAGTGTCGTAAGATAAAGAGACAAGATCTAGAGCCGAGTAAAAAAATAATCAAAACAACGTAGGATCGGACACCATCTCAGTCGTACTGCCACGTATCGAACGAGATGGGTCGGTCTCGCACAAGATCTCGGACGAGACGACGAAACGAATCTCAGAGGTACAGATTTGAGGGGAAAAAAATAGGACAAAATGTACCTAAGGTCTGCGACGACTAGATCTGAAGGAGAGACACCTTTGTCGAACTCCACGAGATCAGATCCATCTTCTATGTTCGATTCTCTCTCGCATAGATCTGCCCTGCGCCGAGAAAAGACACTTAATCGAATGGACTTTGTCGACTTCTCCAATTCGTCTCTCTCTCTCTCTCTCTCTCTCTCTCTCTCTCTCTCTCTCTCTGTTCGATCTCCACTTCTCCAGTTCATCTCTCCCTCTCTCTGTTCGATCTGCTCCACCGATCGATTAGTGAGCCTCTCTCTCTCTCCATTTCTCTGTGTCGCAGAGGAGAGGGAAAGGTAAGGGTTGGGTTAGGTTTTATTTTTTATTTTTTCATTTGGTTGTGGTTTGTGGCTTGATATTTTTACTAAAGTGACTCAAGTATACAGGCTTAATAACACTACAATATAACACACCTCTTTCTTCTTCTTTTTTTAAATATTAGACTTAACATTATTTATAATATAATACACTTACACTATATTAGACTTAATATAATATAGTAGGCTTTATTAGTTTTTTTTTTATTACATAATGCTAGGAAAAAAAATTATATATCACATTATATAATTATAATAAACAAAAGACTTAATTTTTAATAAACAAATGACTTAATTATTCTTAAACAAATGACATATTTTGCTTTCTGAATTAAATTTGAAATAAGAAATACCCAATTATGTATGTAGTGTTATCAGATACTCAATCTGCAGCGCGTGTATTGGATATTATGTAATATTGTAATTGGTACATTGTGGATTGTGACAATCTATTAGGCCAAATTTGTTATTCTAATTATTTTAGAATTTTTCATTATTTTTTCAGTTTTTTTGAACTTTAAATCTAGCGTATCTTTGTGTATCGCCTGATACCAGTCGGCGGCACCGCGACCGCGACCTTGAACCATGCTCCTTATGGTTAGAAAGTTGACACTTAACCTTGGTCATTAAGTGCTAAGTGCCAACCTTAATGAGGTTAATCTTTATCTTGAAAGTGGAAAACATACCTTCATTCACTTTTAACATTCTTTGTTTATCTTCTTGTACTAAAATTCACCTCAACCACTTAAATTTATTTCTACATGGTATGCGGCGGCGGTTGTGAGAATGGCAGTTTGAGGAAGAAGAATAGGAAAGGAAATGAAGGAAAGTGGGTGTGTGTGTGTGTGTGTGTGTGTGGGTGGGGGGGGGGGGGGGGTAAGAAGAATATAGTTGGGGAGCTAATGGGGGCAAAGACGACATTTCGAACTCAAAATTGGGTCTAATAATTCACCAAACTAAATTCTGAAATTTCTGTTAGTTTTTTACTGAATACTTAACAGTTCAATTAACAGCTTAAATTTTGTCGCGATCACAAGGGGGGTTAAGGGTCAACTTTTGAACTATAGAGGGTAATCCAACCACAAAGGGGTAATTTGTAATTAAGCCTTATAAAAACCAGCTTTTCATCAAGTGGTTCAGAGAGCCAACCATCCAGAAGAACAATCCACCATCATTTTTTTCAATGTAGATAAAAATTCTATAACATCATACACTATAATATCAAGTTAGCATCCAAAAATAGATAAAAGTGCTACTTACTTTCAGCACAACGAAGCGCTGCAGCAGTATCTGTAGTGAAGAACGGATTTCCAGTTCCAGCTGCAAAAATCACAACCCTTCCTTTCTCTAAGTGCCTAACAGCCCTTCTTCGTATGTATGGTTCAGCAACTTCAGACATGCGAAATGCAGTTTGAACTCGTGTTGGAATGCCAATACTCTCCATTGTAGCTTGCAGAAATATAGCATTCATAACAGTCGCCAACATCCTAGATAATGAGGCAATGCAATTAATATTGATATACTTGAGAGAGAGAAAGAGAGAGAGAGAGAGAGAGAGAGAGAGAGAGAGAAGGAACAAATGAGGAATAGAGATGGAAACCCAAACATCAAAGAAGAGAGATACTTGCTATAGAAGTTGAGGAGCATGGGTTATGTGGACCCCAACTCATGCAAAAAAACAAGGGTTAATTACACTTTCACCCCCTGAAGTATGACTCGTTTTTAACTCACCCCCATCAAGTATTAAACTTTACAAACACCCCCCTACATTATTGGACGCTTTAAACATCAGTCCTTATACTCTCTGTCAGAGGCACGTGATTGCAATGAATTATTGAAGTTACCAAAATACCCCTGTTGGTTAGCCGTTGAATTTATTGGGACCAAAATACCCCTTTGTTGTGTATAAGACACACACACACTCTCTCTCTCTCTCTCTCTCTCTCTCTCTCTCTCTCTCTCTTCTGGTTTTGGGTCTCTCTCTCTCTCCCTCTAAATTCTTTACTTTGCAACAAAATTGATCAACCCCAAACCTGTTTCTTGTTGAGGTATGTACACAATGAAGACACACACACGAACACGCAGGCACACACACACGAACACGCAGGCACACACACACATACACATATAAATACATATAAATATAGGTGTGTATTATGACTGAGTGGTTCATGAACAATGAATAGGTGATCAATTGATGGATTCAAGTCAACATTCTCAAAATTCAAGTTCAACATGGAATGGGAATTGCTACTGTGGAGTTCGATCTCCACTGAGGGTTTCTCACACCATTGATAACCCAGGGCGTCGATTTTGCGGTTGCATAAACTATCGGGTATGTATGAGAATGGAAATAAATTGTGACATTGCATGTTAAATTAAGTCAATCTTTTTTTTCCAGAAGAATTCTTGCGGTTTTTTCAATTGGGTAGATCCTTGAGGAAGAGCATTTGGGGTGAGCTTATTGCGCAAGAACATGGAATTGAATCAACAAAACCGCGAGTTGCAAGCACTAATTGCCAAGTATAAAGTCAACGAGGAAAAAATTGTAACAGTTTCTGTAATGTTAGCTTTGTTTGTGGCAGTTGTATGTTGGTTAAGCTTTAAGTCAATGGGGGTCCCTTCATTGTATCTGCCAAGAGGGTGAAGTAGTAAATGGGGTCCCTGAATTCTGTAATGAAGTTTGTGTATATATATATATATATATAAGAGAAGTTGGGGAGTTTTGTGAAGGCAATTGTAATGGTTTGTACTTCTTATGGACTGAAAAAAGCATTTTGGTATTTGGGAGTAACCTCTTGCAGATTTTTTTCTTTTTTGTTGATAACAACTTCCTGCAGAATTAAGTTACACAAAAAGTATAGTAAAGTTCCATTCTGGAGGTCAAAATAACACACAAAAATTTTAATCAACCCTCCAATATGAGCTTAGTATTTATGGTACATACATGAGATGAAAAATGAGAAAAATATGGAAACATATTAGATCTGGGGAATGCAGTTCAATAAGGTCACCCATAGTTATACAAAGAGTGGCATAAAGTGCTGGATTGTATTATTTAGATGATCAAAAGCTTACAAACATTCTACTGCCAAAACAGATAATATTATCTGTTTGTGGTTTAAAATTGACAAATAATATTCTGTTTGTGTAAACAGATAATATTATCTGTTTGTGTTCTGAAAGATAAAAATGAAAAAACAAAGTTCCAAATTACTTTTTTTTGTACAACTTTCAAGTCCGATGTGTAGATCTCAAAGAAACGCATGAAATAAAAAAAAATCACCGAAAAAGCCCAAGAATTGATAAAGTTATGGTGGTTTAAAGTTGACAAATAATGTTATCTGTTAGTGTAAACAGATAATATTATATATGTGACAGATAAAAATGAAAAATGAAAAATGAAGTTCCAAATTACTTTTTTTTTTGTACAACTTTCAAGTCCAATGTGTAGATCTCAAAGAAATGCATGAAATCAAAAAAAAAAAAATCGCCCAAAAAGCCCAAGAATTGATAAAGTTAAGGTGGTTTAAAGTTGACAAATAATGTTATATGTTAGTGTAAACAGAGAATATTATATATCTGAAAGATAAAAATGAAAAATGAAGTTTCAAATTACTTTTTTTTGTACAACTTTCAAGAAAAATGGAAAGGCAATCAAGAAAAATGGTTCCAAATTATAGGCGGGAAAATGGAGAGGCAATCAAGAAAAATGGAGGGAATATATATATATAAGAATAGATACACACACACACAGAGAGAGAGAGTGAGAGAGAGAGAGAGAGAGATAAGAGACGTATAACAGAGAGGGGTAAAACCCACTCAGAAGGGCATTTTCGGAATTAACAAAATTGACCCAAAAATTCTTCAATCAAATGCTTAACTAGGGGTAAAATGGTAAAATATCATTTTTTTAGTCAGAAAAGTAATGGTGAGTCAACTCACTGGGGTTACTCGTTGGGTTTGATACTTGAGGGGAGTGAATTAAAAAGGGGTCATACTTCAAGGGGTAAAAGTGTAATTAAGCCAAAAAACAATTTCGAACTTAAAAGCAGAAGCAAGAAAAACTTTGCTTCCTTGAAAAACGTAAAAATTGTATTAGAATACATCTTCTAAATAGGTTGACAATGAAAAGGATTACAATTAGAGAGAAGATATTCAGAAGAATTCATTCCAAACACACCCTTGATAGAAAAACATAGCATAACTTCTCTTCTAGGAAGCACAGGTGCGGCCGCCCGACACCCAATGCAGGTACGGCTGTCTTTCCGAAGAGTCCGTGCTACCTAGCTTCTCTTACATTTGTGTCCCAGAGAGAGAGAGAGAGAGAGAGAGAGATTTTACATTACTCCATGCAGAACCAGGTGATTTGCAAAACAGTCATATTCCATAAGCATTAAAACCAGATTAATAGCAAAAAAGTAGTTATGAGGAAAGAGGAAATTCCAAATAAGAGAAGTACCCGATGTAATCAGCAGATGAACGGTCAAGGCCACTACTTCCAGCCCAAGAGGCACCTCGAAATATATTTCCCCCACCGACGACAATTGCAACCTGAAATATTAGCCAAATAAAAGTTAGTTACCACGATTGAAAACTAACTGTAGAAACTTCTCATTCATTAGTACAAAGGACTAATTGTATTTTATAGTAATGGTGAAAAAAAAACCAAGAAATAGTGAAAACTCCTTGTAAAAGATGAGTTAGAAAATGCATCTGTGAGAACCACATACAGTTCTCAAATTCTTCAACTACTTAGCCTCAACAATTCTTCATGGCAACCACAAACAGTTTTTTTTTTTTTTTTCTCTTCTTTTCCTGAATATGACTTTTTTTTTCTCTTCTTTCCAGTTAATCTCTCAAGTCCAACTTGTTTTGAGCACTGAATAATACGCAAATCCTGAATTTCACGTTTTCAAAAGCACATATAAGCTTTGGGTAAATATCCTGAGGTTCGCCTTAATATCAGTTAGCCCCATACATTTTTCCATAATGTCACTCACTTCCCATAGTTTTTTTACTTTTATTGCATACACCACGCCACCAACTATATTATGTGGCCTCCAAAATGATTACAATGCCCGCAGTATATTTTGAAAACCTATAAACAAAAAAAATTCAAACCTATCAAAAGACAAGTATGACTACAATTCCCATGCATTACTTTCAACCGCATACCAACTTTTTTCAATAAACTCGTAACCTATATTCAGGTATTAAAGTCATATTGGGAGAAATATATATAGCTGGTAGGGTAAACCAAAGACAGAGAATAAGTAAGGGAGGTTGGTGATAGTTTGTAAGAATTTGAAGTATATTGATATTAAGACAAACCTCGAGGGAGGTCACGATATTTACCCATAAATTTTTCGTCGATCGCCAATATAAGACAAAGCAGGAAAAAAAACTTAATACACTCTATGGTTACTTAATCATGTAAACCAGATAAGGAAACAAGTAATAGCTATTTACCTCGAAGCCTAGCCGAGTCACGGCTGCAACCTCCCTTGCAATGGCCATTGTTACCTATAGTGCAACACAAATATCAAGCGCTTGTAAGATAATGATGCAGTAATTTGTAGTACTTTATATTATAATAATTGTACTTAGCTTGTAATATTTCCTTTAGTTGTTATTTTGGTTTAGTCCACAAGCATGTGACCTTAGTGTGGGTTAAATAGGTTATAAATAGTAGGCTAGGGTTGAGAGTAATTAGATTTGGGATATTTTGTATTTGATATTGCTTGTATAGCAAGTTGAGCTCTTAAGCTCTATAATGGAGGTTATTTCCCAAAACCCTAGATCTTCTTTATTAATCCAATTTCCTCTTATACATGCAAATTACTTTGCATCATTTGGTATCAGAGCCTCGTCCGAACCTGAGAATTGTAGAATCCCACTGATTTTTCGTAGAAATCTCAACCAAACAAAGCCCAAACAACCTTGTGACTTTCGGTAACAAAAATCCAACTCACAATTACGATTGCGACTCGATCGAACACCAATTTCGAACCACATTGAACTTCGATCAGATTTTCATCTGTGCCTACCCTAGTCGAACCAGGAAATTGGTTCGGGAGCTGCAGATCTAACCAAACAGACCTTTCAATCCCTCAAGTTTTGACTCGCAGTTCATTCCGACGAAGAAGATGGGGTCGCAAACCAGTGGAGCTTCATCTCGAACCTAGGTGTGAGGATCTGAACCAGAATCTGGCTGAATCTGAACCAAAATTGAACCTCACCCAATTCCGAACCTGATTGGGTCTGTGAATCCGCATATACACAGACCTACTGAGCTCGCGACTACTTCTTTGGCTGCACAGTGATTCCGGTGTTGCGCAGTAGTCATTTTGGTGGTTAATGGTTGTTCAATTTGATTTCCACAAGGTATATAGTCTTTGGCTTCGGGGATTTCTGGTGATGAGTGTCTAGCTACTCTGCTACTTCGAATCTGCTATAGTATAATTTGGTGGCTGACTTGAATTTTCAGCAAGGTATATAGTCAATTTGAGATTGATTAGTTCATTATTTGGTTTTGTGTTGGTCTGATTTGGCTTGTTGATTTGTGGTTTGGAAATTAGATTCTATTTGGTCGTGGCTTGCTATTGGTTGGTTATTATTGGTCGTGGTTTGATATCAATTCTAGTTTCCATACTTTTGATATCAACTTGATTTTAATTTACAATGGCTCAAAGAGGAAGAAAAAGAACGGGTATAGGGCGAGGAAACGCCATGTATCTTGAGGATGGGGTGAATTTGATTTAGCACATCCCATGGTACCTTCGGGTACCCAACAACATGAATTAGAGGACTTAAGAAGGCAAATTGCCACCTTAACACTTCAGGTAAAGCGTTTGCAACCTTCTTGTGCTAGAATCCAAATTCCGGACTTCTATGGTGATGAATCGGAGTTTGTTGATTGGGTAGATAAAGTTGCAGCTATATTCAATTTCTATTATACCATTGAAGAAACAAAAGTAAAGTTGGTAGAAAAATGTTTAAAGGGAAGGGTTGTGAAGTGGTGGCAACAAATCAAATTTGTTAGAAAGAGATTGGGAAAGCCAAAAATCAAGGAGTGGTACAAAATGAAGAAATTGGAGGAAAAGTTTTTACCCATTAGTTACCCTCCAATCAAGAGTGTGGGGTTAAAACACCACTCTTATGAGTTGGACTTTGATGATGAACCGAAGATGGATGAGTACTTGGATGAGGATTCGATAATTGATGATTGTTCTGAAATAGGGTTTGATGGCACGGAATTAGGTGAGGAACCGATATCTCATTATTATTATGCAAGTGAGTTTAAAGAAAACATGAGTGATGTAGATGACAAGGAAGTGAATAAGAAGCCACTATTTGATGATTGCTATTGCAATGAGTTTGAGGGCAATGAAATGGACTTTATTAAACTTCTTTGGTCTCCAAAAAAAAGTGATGTTGCTCCAGCAAGTTATGATGGAGAGCGTGGTGATGTAAAACTATGTGAAGAAGATGATAAAGAATTGTCGGAAGCACCAATATTTGATGAATGATATGAAAGTAAGGGTCTAGAAGACAATGTCATTGATTCTATCAATGACCTTCTTTGTATTGATGAGGAGAATGATGATTTGAAAAGTTCTTTTGACAAGGAGAATGGTGATAGATTCAAGACATTCACATTGGGTGATGAATATGAATTTAAGTGGTGTAACAGTGGAAGCGAGAAGAGATTTGACAGTGATGAGTCTATGGGAAAGCTTATGGAAATCAAAGAGGATTGGGCTTTTGAAGATCAAAGCTATGTCTTGTTTCCCTCCCAAGTGTTGAAGATGCAATTGAACATAGAGTGGCAACCATAATGCTTGCCAAAGTTAATATCAAGAGAAAAGCTATCGCCGAAATGCGAATAAGGATGATGAGTGAGAAATTAAGTTGTGTGATTATGGGATTGAGGAGGGATGTGAAGTTGATGAATCTATGGAAAGTTTTATGGCCAAGATAGCGAGTTCGCAATTTGAAGACATACGTGTTATTTCCTATCTCAAGAGTTGAAGACACAAATGAACAAGGAGTGTCAATCACAATGTTTTCCAAGATTAATATCAAGAGGAAAGCCACCACTGAAACGCAATTAAGAAAGCTAATTCTTAAACTGGAGGACAAGTTTCTTTTACAGGGAGAGTCCGATGCAGTAATTTGTAGTACTTTATATTATAACAATTGTACTTAGCTTGTAATATTTCATTTAGTTGCTATTTTGGTTTAGTCACAAGCATGTGACACTAGCAAGGGTTAAATATGCTATTAAAAGTAGGCTAGGGTTGGGGTAAATTAGTTTTGGGATATTTTGTATTTGATACTGCTTGTAAAGCAAGTTGAGGTTTAAGCTCTTTAATGGAGGTTATCTTCCCAAAACCCTAGTTTATATTTATTTCTCCAATTTCCTCTTATACATGCAAATTATTTGCATTAGATAACCACTAAGAATATAAAGACAACACAAAAATGCTAAGCATATGCTGGAAATCATCTTTCCAAATGCCAACCTTTGGATCAATATTTTGTGTTTGATCTCCTGCAAGTGCTTCTCCACTAACTTTAAGCAAAACTCTGCGCCATCTATATGATGGTTTGGACATGCCAGCATCATCCATTGTCACCCCAAAAGGAGGAATTGAAGCGAACTGAGGTTGCCTGTAAAAATATCCAAATCTAAATATCAAAATGTGCGAGGAACAAAAAACCAAGAACCAAGATTTTACTAACAATTACTCTGTATAAAAAGACGTAATGCTAAAGGAAGAGAGTGCAATGTAACGAGTTCACAGAAGCTAGGCAATTTAGGGCATGGTTGGAATCTCTACCCAAATGCACATTTGGGTAAAACATTCTTCTGGGACCCAAAGTGCATATATTAGCCTGTCTAGATTAGTTTTAGGAAGCATTTTAGAGCGCGATAGCACATTTTGGCTGAAGAAGGTATAGAGGTGCTTCGGCCCAAACATTATGTGATTTGCTGAATTCTTATTAACTCCCAACTGTTTATGTGATTTGCTGAATTCTTCTTAACCCCAACCGTGCCCTTGTGATTAGGGCTTCTGCTTCTACATAAAAGCAAAAGCCACGGCCATTCCAATCAGTCCCTTAATATTACATACTAGTTAGTGATCACCAACATCCTCATTTTGAAGAATCATCAAAGTTGGATAATGAAGTGAGCCATGAAGCAAGAGGAACATCTGTTTCATAGCTTTAAATGCAATACGACTGCGAGTACTCCAGCAATTAACATAAAGTTCGACATGTTTCAGTAATTACACACAAGAATTACTATACAAATTATATCCGCAAAGCAAAAACATAAAACTGAAGGAGAAAATCTTTTATCATGGGATAAACAATAAAACCATTTCCGCTACTCCCAAATTCCCAGCGATTACATGTCATTTCTTAAAACTGTTACCTGAACTAAACTAAAAGACACTCGGGGAAAAAAAAAGCAAGGTAACATATCAAGAGGACATATTTTAGGTCATATAGAACTTGAGTTTCATGCATCAAATATCAGAGACTAATTTGGTCCCAGTCAATACCAACTGCTCTCATCTCATCTCAGAATGTCATTGCTCAACCAACAAACAATACAGCAGGCGTAAGGAGTCTAAGAAGTGAATATTCACAAAACACACTCTCTTCCCGGTTAAGAAACTAGAAAATTGAATTTTGACAGAACACAAGCGCTGCTTCATTCTGATGTTTGGATAATACAAGAAGTGGTGGTGTTTTTCTGGAAAGAATCAATTCTAAATAGTTTAGTTTAGCGTCTGTGTATTTTTGGTTCCATAGGAGTTGGTGTCTGACTCAAGTGTTTGTGTAGCTGCTTTTTGGTTACATAAGAGTACACATAAAAATACCCCAAGAACTTGTTCTTTATCAAACCAACACAATACTCCTTTCATAAAGGCGGGGAAAAAACTGAATCTGGGTCCAAAACAGGATCGTGTTTTTAAGCACTCCCAACAGGACGTAAGACTTTTTATAGGAGAACCCTAGAACATTTTTCTGGATATTTTCAGTTTACGAAACACAGCTCCTTAATGAGGGAACAGAAAACAAAGGCAAGACCATTGGAACAATAGAGAAAAGTGTAAAAAGCTCGAGAACAAAGAAAAAACAAAAAACAATAAGATGGAGACAAAAAATGAAAGGAGAGACAGAATCAAAAAAAAGTCCAAGCAGTTTAGTGGAGCTAACCAATGGCAAGTAGAAAAAGCTTTGTTGTGGGTTTTTATGTGGTCCAAACTCACGCAACTGGTGACTACCTCGACTAAATTGCCAAAGACTGGAGAAGATCCTATACATAGAGGGTAAGAGCCCCATCATATACATATATATATATATATTATAAAGTAGAAGGCCTGCCACGTGGCAGCTCTGTGATTTTTCGAAGTTTTCTAATTTTTTTATTTCAATTTTCCTTGCTTTTATACCTATAGATATACTATAGATATATTACTCTCTCTCTCTCTCTCTCTCTCTCTCTCTCTCTCTCTCTCTCTCTCTCTCTCTCTCTCTCTCTCTTTTCACCTCAATTTTTTAATTGGATAAGATCTAAAAAAAATAAATGATACATTTATCTTAAATAATTTTAACGTATACTTTATGTTTTTCCTCCTACGTAAATGAAATAAAAGATAAGATGTAAGTTATCCACAACTAATATAATTGATGTTTAAAATTTGATCTAATCATACCATTAAGTAACTAAATTTTTAGATAACCTTAACTTATCCAATAGATTGAAATATATGTTATATATATATATATTTATATATGTCCAGTCAGGCTCTAACGTGAACAGGGTAGAGTGAACATACCCAGTGAACATTTTTTTTTTTGCCTGAAAAAACCCGCGGGCTGCCCCACTGACCTGCTGACCCCTGTTTTTTTCAGGCAAAAAAAAAAATTGTTCACACTGGATATGTTCACTCTAGAGCCTGGCCGTATATATACCCAGATAAACATATGTAGAACATACATATATTATGAACAATCGGTAAGTATTCCCAAGATCAACTCACATGTGAGGTTTTCTTTCTTCTTTATCCGCCTTTCTATACCATTCCTTTTAGTCAAGATCAACACAAGGAAAACATAGGAATGCTCAGAACATTTGGGTTGATGTGTATAATGTGTGACATTTGTTCCAAGTTTGGTTTGGGGTGCCAAATCACCTACAGTGACAACATGGAAAACTATTGACTCTCAGAGGCCATCTTTTGCGAATTTGTGTACTTCAATTTAACTGGAAAAATATTGTAATTTGTATTCCAATTGAGTTAATTTTAATTTCTCTATTCATTGTTACATATTTTGGATTAATTGTTATGGCTTCTTCCTTCTTCAGATTCATTCAATAAGAATAACACTCATTGTTTTCTATTTTCTTCTTCCTATGACTGTATTGTTGAGAGTAATTTATTTCTTTGGGTTTATTTTTATTTCTTTAACTATTAGTGAACCCATATGTAATATTTATTTTCCTTCTTAATGTTTAACATAAAAGGGGTTAGAGCTAGACAAATTGTCAACCCTAAGCTTTGCCAAAATAGTATTCAACATGGTATCAAAGCCATCCACAATCAATCCCAAACCCTAACCACCACACTATTCATCGACAGTATTCACGCGACACTGTTCATTGGCACTGTTCATCAGCACTGTTCATCAGCACTGTTCATCAGCACTGTTCTGATTGGTTCTTGTTTTTGGCAATTTTTGGTCCTATGGACCACTGATCAGTTAACTGATCCGTTAGCACCCTATATGGTGTTATAATCTCCAATTGTGCGTGTACCTCCATCATCTTCTCCGCTTCCCTTCTTCTTTGTTTGGGTTTTCCTTTCGCGTACCGGAACTATGACAAAAACGCCACTAGTCTAACCATACTACAGAGTGTGGTGACTCATCCCAACCTTAAAATTACTACCATCCCATTCAATGGCCAAAATTTCCTGACATGGTCACAGGGCGGTGGAGTTTTACTTGAAGGGCTGAGGGATGATGGGACATCTTGATGGGCACATTCCTAACAATGCCTTTCCTCCGGTGATCACTTCTTCCCCCGCTCAGCATTACTCTTGTCGTCCTCGTGCTCTGCCTTTGCTGCCAGATTCTTCTCCGATATCGGGTACTCTTCCTGTTCAGACTATTCGTCATACCACTCAAATATCTCGTCCTGTTAATCGCTATGGTTTTTCCAGTTCTACTAATCATCCTATTTCCTAGTATATTTCGTATTCTGGTCTTCCAGGGTCCTATCGGGCTTTTCTTGGCCAGATTGAGTCTGTCTCCATTCCTAGCTCTATGTCAGAAGCTATCCAGAACCCCAATTGGGCCCGAGCCATGAAGGCAGAAATGGATGCCTTGCAGCATAATCAGACGTGGGAACTTGTTCCTCTACCTCCAGGAGAGAAAACTGTTGGTTGTAAATGGGTATTTACGGTTAAGCACTTGGCTGATGGTTCTATTGATCGCTACAAGGCTCGTCTGGTTGCTAAAGGCTTCACTCAGATTCCGGGTAAAGATTTCAACGCTACTTTTGCACCTGTGGCTAATCTTACCACTGTTAGCCTCCTTGTCTCCTTGGCTGCTTCTCATTCTTGGCCCCTACATCAGTTGGATGTCAAGAATGCTTTCCTCTATGGCGATCTCCAATAAACTATATACATGGATCCTCTACCAGGTTTTCGCGCTGAGGAGGAGTATTCTGGAAAAGTGTGTGTTTTCGTACGTCACTCTATGGACTCAAACAGTCACCTCTTAGTGATGTGTTATCTCTTGGGTTCACTCGGTTTCATTCTGCTAAATACTAATTGACATTTATCCTCTAACAATAATTACTGGGGATGATGTTTTGGGGATCTCTCAGGTTAAGAAGGACCTTAGTCGTACATTTGAGGTGAAGGACTTAGGTCACCTTAAATACTTTCTTGGTATTGAGATTGCTCGATCAAGTAATGGGATACCAATGTCTCAAAGGAAGTATATCATAGATCTTTTGGAGGATACTGGTATGATGGGATGTCGGCCTGCTTCTACTCCTATGGATTCAAATCTTCAGTTAACTGTTGAGTCTGGGGATTTATTGCCTGATCCGTTAATTTATCAACATCTTGTTGGTCGATTAATCTATTTGACCAATACTAGACCTGACATTACTTTTGCCGTGAGCGTTGTATGTCAATTTATGCATGCTCCTTGTACCTCCCACTTGGATGATGTTCATCATATCCTACGGTGTCTCAAGACAAGTCCCAGACTTTGTCTTTTCTATGCAGCAGGAAAACAATCTGAAGTTTCGTGTTTTCCTGATGTTGATTATGCTGGGTCAAAGACTGATAGACGATCTACGTCTTGTCAGTGTATGTTCTAAGGTAGTCATCTTATATCATGGAAGAGTAAAAAGCAAGCAGTGATTTCTAGATCGTTTGCTGAAGCTGAATATTGGGCTATGGCCCAAGGTGTCTGTGAACTGCTTTGAATTCGGTCTCTTTTGACTGAGCTTGGTTTTCCTATGACTGAGCCGTCTTCGCTCTTCTGTGATAATAAGTCTGTAATTATGCTTGCATCGGATTCAGTTCTTCATGAACGAACTAAACATATTGAAGTTGATGTTCATTTTATTCGGGAGAAGGTTCGTTCTGGTATCGTTGTTCCAAATTTTGTTTCTTCATCTGATCATACTACGGATATGTTCACTAAGTCTGTTGGACCATCCCTATTGAAGTCCTCTTTGAGCAAGCTGGGTTTAATCTATATCTTCGCACCAACTTGAGGGGGAGTGTTGGATATATGGATATTCACGGATATATGATATTCACAGGCCGTTCATTTAGCCCGTAGACTTGCCTTCAGGGATTTAATTAGTGATTTGATTTTATTGTAATTTTCCTTTTCATTTCCTTTCCTTTCCTTTTTAATCTCTCTTGTATTTTGTATATAAACACAATTATAGTGGTGGAATAATACAAGAAAATATTTCCCAAACCTTCTTTTGGAGGGGACCAAGCAGTCTGGGTCTGGTACTTCTGATCGGCCTAAGTTGTTCTATGATTGTAATAGGCCTTATCATACTAGGGAGACTTGCTGAAGTCTCCATGGTCGTCCTCTTGGTGGTCGTGGAGGTCATTCCAAAGGTCGTGGAGGTCGTTCAGGTGGCTGTGGGGGAAATGCTCGTGCTTACCATGCTGATGTTATTGATACTACAGCTTCGGTTCCTAGTGATGATACTCCTACTTCTGATGTGAGCCTCTTGTCTGCTACTGAGATTGAGACTCTCAGGCATCTAATGGCCCGTTGTGCTACGTCTGCACCTGGAAGTGCCTCATCATCCTTTACCCAGTCAAGTAATTTAGTCACATCAGCAAGAATATTACTTTCTCATTCCTCCTTTCTTTTGATTATAGATTCTAGTGCCTCAAATTATATGTCCCCTTCATCTAACCTTTTCTATGATTATGGACAAAATTAGAATAGCTTATGGTACCTTCTCCTATGTTTCCAGGAAAGGTCTAATTTATACTACTCCTTCTCTACCCTTAACTTCCATGTTACATATTCCTAGTTTTTCCCACAATCTTCTCTCTTTGAGTCGCATTACTCATGATTTAAAAGTGTAGTGTAACATTTCTTCCTTCTCATTGTGTGTTCCAGGATCTTATCACGAGTAGGACGATTGGCAATGGTAGAAAGGAGCATTGCCTTTACATTCTGGATGAAGGGGAGAAGTTGGCTCAACATACAGTAGTTTCAAAGAATAAAGCTGGAGACTTAGAACTTTGGCATAGGAGATTAAGATATCCATCTTTTTCTTTACTTAGGCATATGTTTCCATCTTTAGTTGAAAATAATGGTCTTTCTAATATTTCTTGTGATGCTTGTGACCTTGGCAAACATTTTAGAGCTTCTTATGCTCCTAGTAATAATAAAAGTTCAGTTCCTTTTGCCTTGACTCATACTGATGTTTGGGGTCCTTCTCGTACTATGTCTTTGACAGGTCATCGATGGTTTGTTTCTTCTATTGACGATGGCTTCCGTACTACTTGGTTATATATGATGAAAGAAAAACGGGAAGAGTTTTCTATTTTCCAAAACTTCCACAAAATGATGTGTACCAATTTGGGGCAGTAGTGAAAATTTTAAGGTCTGATAATAGGGTGAAAATATTGATTCTGGTTTGGGGGCCTATTTTTCTTCTGAGGGGATCATTCACCAAACTTCTTGAACAGATACTCCTCAACGAAATGGAATGGCTGAACGCAAGAGTCGTCATCTTTTAGATATTGCTCAGTCCTTGCTTTTTCGAGTTAATGCCCCTCGTACATATTAGGGTGAAGCGGTCTTTACAGCTACCCATCTCATTAATCGTCTTCCCACTCGTGTGCTACATAAGAAAACACCACTTGAGGTTCTTCCTCATCCTTCTCTTACATCCTCCATTCCACCTCGCGTCTTTGGTTGTCTTTTTTTGTTCATAATCATGCACCTAACCGTAGGAAGTTTGATCCTCGGTCCATCAAGTGTGTGTTTGTTGGTTATTCACCTACTCAGAAGGGTTCTAAGTGTTACCATCCTCCATCTTGGAAACGGTTTGTGTCTATGGATGTCACCTTTCACGAGTCATTGTTCTACTTTCTTGAACCCCAGTCATCGCTTCAGGGGGAGCAAAGGTGTGAAGACATATCTGTGTTACGTATGATGATTGAGGTGGAGACCGAGAGAATTAAGGAGAGAGAGAGAGTTGAAAAAAAGAGAATTGGAAAGGGAGCCTAAAAGACTAGAATTAGAGAGAGTTGAGGAGAGGGAGCCTGATGAAGAGAGAGTTGAGGGGCCAAAAGGGAGAGAGTTGTTGGTCTATTCCAGGGGGACATGGAGTAAAAGGAAAACTAGAGAGACTCCAGAGGCTATTGCTCCTCCACTCCCACTATCATTTTCTCTAAGTGATGAAGATTCAAGTAATTCCTCTGAAACACCCTTGCTTAAACCTGATGATTTAGATCTTCCCATTGCTGTCCACAAGGGTGTGAGGTCTTGTACTCAACATCATGTGTCTAATTTTGTGTCTTATTCACACTTGTCCCCTTGTTATATAGAGCCTTTCTTCCCAAAATTTCCTCTGCCAGTGTTCCTAACCATGTACAGGATGCTCTTGTTGATCCCAAATGGAAACATGCCATGATTAAAGAGATGATAGCTCTACAAAAGAGTGGCACTTGGGAGTTGACGACATTACCTAAAGGGAAGAGGACTATGGGGTGCAAGTGGGTGTACACTGTGAAGCACAGGGTTGACGGTTCAATTGAGAGGTAGAAAGCTCGACTGGTAACAAAGAGGTTCACTTAGACTTATGGTGTGAACTATGAGGAGACCTTTGCACCAGTTGCAAAAAAGAACACAGTCAGAATTCTTCTTTCCCTTTCAACAAATCTAGATTGGCCTCTTCACCAGTTTGATGTGAAGAATGCTTTCTTGTATGGTAATTTGGAAGAAGAAGTTTACATGAATGTTCCTCCGGTTTTTGAGGACTCCAAGACAGAGGAGAAGGTGTGTAGATGAAAGAAATCGTTATATGGCCTCAAACAGTCCCCAAGAGCTTGGTTTGAGAGATTCACACATGCTATGCTCCGGTTTGGTTTCAGACAGAGTCATGCTAATCACATATTGTTCATCAAACACTCTTCGCAGGGTAAGACCACAGCTCTTATTATGTATGTTGATGATATTGTGCTTACAGGAAATGACTTGGAGGAAATGGAAAAATTAAAGAAGCAGTTGGCCACTGAGTTTGTGTTGGATATAGTTATTCTTATCCCAGCTAATTAGCCCGTAAAATGTGGATCACATTTATTTTTCATTATTGTCTAGTATATTTTTATTTTCCTTCTTATTTTATCTTTCCTAGAATCCTCCTTATTTTATCTTTTCTAGAATCCACCTTGTAATGTATATATATACAGTTCTATAGTGAAGAAATATAATAACAATTAATTTTTCCATATTCTATTTGGTATCAGAGAATAAACCTAAGCCCTAACCCTTGCACAAGCTGCAGCCCCACCACCAAGCCACAGCTCCTCACAGTCCCTACCACCAAGCTGCAGCCTCCCACAGCCAACCACCACCAGGCCGCTGCCTCCCACAGCCCACACCACCAAGCCGCAGCCCTCATCTCTCCTGCGCAGGCCACTGCACCATTATTTGCACAGTTTTTAGGCTGCGCCTTCCCCTTGCGAGTCTTCTGATAATTTAGGATTTTTCCGTGCCCTATTTTGTGCTTCTCTTGGGCTCTTTTTCTGCTGCTTATTTTTCCGGCAGCCTTTGATCGGTATTCTTCTCTGCTACGGGTGAACATTCTGATCCCATCTCTTAGTTTTGATGGCCAATTTCGGGAAAGACAAAGATGGTGTTCAACTTACTTCTTACGAAGCTCGACCGGATGTCTCTCTCTCACAGCACACTCCCGCTCATGGGGTTACTAGCGTGCTTCTGAATGGGCAAAATTTCGCAGCGTGGTCTCGTTCTCTCCGTCTCTACCTACGTAGAAAAGGAAAAATTGGTTGTATTCAAGGTGAAGGAAAGAAACCAGCCCTCACCGATCCTAAGTTGGCCCAATGGAACATTGACAATTGCACCATTCTGGTATGGTTTTTTAAATCGATGGAAGATCATATCTATCACATGTTTAAGTACCATGATACGGTTCATGATTTATGGCTTGCTTTGACCCAGATGTATGCGCATGCGCGCAACGATTCTCGAATTTTTGAGTTGTATCGGGACATCTCCCAGGCTTTCCAAGAATCTTTGGGACTTAGCGTAGCCGACTATTTTGGTTACTTACAGTCTTGATGGGAAGAGTAGGCTTAATATAAGCCTCTTAGTGACTATCCGACTGAACTGGTAGGGCTGCACACCTACTAGTTCCTCATAGAACTTAAGCCTAAGCTTGAAACACTTCGGGCTCACATTGTTAACACCTCACCCATGCCTTCTCAGTATTAGTCCTTTGCTACTATAGATGGAGACGAACGACGGCGTCGCTTGATTCACCCCGTTGTTCCTGTCCCTGTTCCTGCTACTGAATCACATCCTACTGCCGTTGATCAGATGGCCTTTGCAGCTGCTTCTGGCACTCATTCAGGTACCAAGTGTCCTATTTGTCATTATTGTGGGGTTCCAGGCCATACTAAAGATCATTGCTTTAAGCTCCATCCCGAGCTTAAGCAACAACATGCTCGTAATAATCGCAATACTGGTCCTCCTCGTACTGCTACGATACTATGTCTAGCCCAGCCATTCCTGATCTCGGACAGTTGCAGACTCAGATTAGTTTGATTTAGTCTCAGCTTGGCTCTATTCTGTAGTCGTCTTCTCACCAAGGCACGTCCTCCTCTGCTCCCACTGCTACTCTTACTTTAGGTACTTCCTCTACCTTTCATATTCGGTCAGATTCTCCGACTAGGATTCTGGATTCTGGAGCCACTGATCATATGACTGGTGAGTTATCATTTTTCTCTTCCCCCATTACACCCATTAATCAAAATGTTTGTATTGCTGATGGATCCACCACTTGCTTGTCTAGTAAATGTGATGTGTGCTTATCGTCTTCCATTACCCTTAACTCTGTTCTCTATGTTCCTAAATTTTCTTTTATTCTTGTGTCTGTCAGTTGTCTTGCCAAACAATATAACTGTGCTGCCATTTTCTTACCTGATCGGTGTGTCTTGCAGGACCTGACTACGAAGAGGATTTTTGGGACGGGGTATGAGCGCAAAGGACTATATTACTTCGGGGAAGCTCCACCACTTGTGGTAGAGTCATCGAGTCTTCAGGCGTCTGTTTTACCGGATTCTGGATCTTATGTTTTTTCTTTACAAACTCTAGAATTGTGGCATGCTCGTTTAGGGCATGTTAATTTTCAATATCTATGTTTGCTATTTCCTTCTTTAATAAAAGCCTGTAAGACAAATAAATTTCATTGTGTGGTTTGTGAACTCTCTAAGCATACTCATTCTAGTTATGTTCCTCGTATGCATTGTGCTCTTTGTGCCTTTGATGTTATTCATTCTGATATATGTGATCCTTCACCGGTTACTGCTTTATCTGGTCACCGGTATTATGTGACCTTTATTGATGATTATACACGATGCACGTGGGTTTATATGCTTAAGAAAAAATCTGAGGTATTTAATTTGTTTGTTCATTTCCTACAAATGATTAAAACGGTGCGCATTCTTCGATCTGATAACGGTTGCAAGTATATCTCTAATGATTTTTGGTCAGAACTTAATAAACAGGGTATCCTCCAGCAACTTACTTGGACTTATACACTGGAACAGAACGGTGTTGTGGAACGAAAAAACCGCCACATTATGTGTTGTTCGGTGTCTCTTACGTGGTATGGAGGTCTTAAATATTTTTGGCACTTGGCAGTACTTACAGCCGTTTATCTTATTAATCGCACACCCAATCGTGTCTTAAAGGGAAAGCTCCTCTTCAGGTCTTACAGCCCGATTGTACACTGTTTCCTGTTATTCCTAGAGTTTTTGGTTCCACTTGCTTTGAGCAAAAGAGGAGTCCTTTACGTACCAAACTTGATGATAAAGCTATCTGGTGTGTGTTTCTTTGTTATTCCCCCATGTCCAAAGGGTATAGGTGTTACGATCCGACCACCCGACGTTTTCATCATTCTATGGATGTTACTTTCTTGGAGGATATTTCTTTTTTTGCAGGGCCACCTCAGTCTTTGGAAACTCCCACTCCAAACACCACCATTGAAGCTCTCCCACGCCCTGTTCCTATTTTTGAGAGCTCTCCTCCTTCTGATGACTTACTTCCTCCGGTTGTCACGTCATCTCCTACTCATCACTATTCCCGTCGTCCCCGTGCTCCTCCTCTGCTGCCTGAATCTTCTCCAGTGTCAGGTAATGCATCTCCCGTTCCTCTCTTCGACGTTCCATTCGTGTTCCTCACCCTGTGAATCGATATGGTTTTTCAAGTTCCACTAACCATCCTATTTCCCAATATCTCTCTTATTCTAATCTTCCAGCTCCCTACCAGGCTTTCCTTAGCATGTTGAATCTGTCACTATTCCTTGGTCAGTGTCAAAAGCTCTCCAGAACCCAAATTGGACCCAGGCCATGAGTATAAATAGATGCCCTTCAGCAAAATAAGACATGGGAGCTTGTTTCTCTTCCACCCGGTGAGAAGACGGTTGGGTGCAAGTGGGTCTTTATAGTTAAATATCAAGCGGATGGTTCGATTGATAGATACAAGGCCCGCATTGTTGCAAAAGGCTTTAATCAGATTTCGGGGAAAGATTTCAGCACAGCGTTTGCTCTGGTAGCTAAGCTTACCATGGTCTGCTTGCTTATTTCCCTCACTACTCCTCACTCTTGGCCTCTTCATCAATTGGATGTCAAGAATGCTTGTCTTCATGGTGATCTTAAGGAGACTATCTACATAGATCCTCCACCTGGTTTTCGCGGTGAGGGGGTGTATTCTAGTAAAGTATGTCGACTTCGTAAATCTCTTAATGCGCTTAAACAATCACCTCGAGCCTGGTTTAGTCGCTTCAGTGATGCGGTAATATCTCTTAGTTTTACTATATGTCATCCAGATCATACATGCTTTATTCATCGCTCTATGGATGGTCATTGTATTGTTATTTCCGTTTACGTGGATGACACAATTATTTATGGGGATGATTATGTGGGGATTACTCAAGTTAAGAAGGATCTCAGTCGTGCCTTTGAAGTGAAGGATTTAGGGCCTCTCAAATATTTTCTCGGTATTGAAATTGCCTAGTCTCGTAGTGGAATATTAATGACTCAGAGAAAGTATGTCCTAGACCTTTTAGAAGATACTGGTATGATGGGGTGTCGTCCTGCATCCATACCTATAGATCCTAATCTGCAGTTAACTGTTGAGTCTGGAGATTTGTTACTTGATTCCTTAGTTTATTAGTGTCTTGTTGGGAGATTAATCTATCTAACCAACACTAGACCAGATATCACTTTTGCAGTGAGTATCGTGAGCCAATTTATGCACTCTCCTCGTACTACACACTTGGATGTTGTCCACCATATCCTGCGATATCTCAAAACTTGCCCTGGTCTTGGTCTCTTTTATACAACAGGAAAACAGACTGAGGTCTCTTGTGTTACTAATGGAGATTATGCAGGGTCTAAAAATAATGGACGCTCTACATCCGGTTTCTGTACATTCTATGGTAGTCGCCTTCTATCATGGAAGAGTAAGAAGCAGGCAGTGGTCTCTAGATCTTCAGCTGAAGAATATCGTGCTATGGCTCAGGGCACTTTTGAATTACTTTGGCTTCGTTCTCTTTAAGCCGAATTGGGTTTTCCCATGAGTGAGCCTTCTACACTCTTCTGTGATAACAAGTCCGCAATTATGCTTGCTTCTGACTCTGTTCTTAATGAATGAACCAAGCATTTTGAGGTGGATATTCACTTCATTTGAGAAAAAGTTCGTTCTAGTACTATTGTTCCAAACTTTGTTCCCTCAATTGAACAAGCTGCTGATATGCTTACTAAATCTGTTGAACCGTACTTATTGAAGTCTTCGTTGAGCAAGCTAGGTCTTGTGGATAGATTCGCACCAGCTTAAGGGGAAGTGTTGGATATAGTTATTCTTATCCCGGATAATTAGCCCATAGAATGTGGATCACATTTATTTTTCATTATTGTCAAGTATATTTTTATTTTCCTACTTATTTTATCTTTTCTAGAATTCTCCTTGTAATGTATATATATGGTTCTATAGCGAAGAAATAAGATAACAATTCATTTTTCCATATTCTATTGTTTGAAATAAAGGACTTGGGAGCCTTGAAGTTCTTCCTAGGGATTGAACTTGTTGAGTTCAAACATGGGATATTTATTTCCCAAAGGAAGCATTTCATGGATTTATTGAAGGAGACAGGAATGCTTGGTAGCAAAGCTTGTCATACACCTATGGAGCAGAATCAGAAACTTGGTGATGACAGTAGTGGGGAATTGGTTGACAGTGGGAGATATCAGAGACTTGTTGGTCAGCTTATTTATTTGTCTCATACTCGTCCTGATATTGCTTTTGCAGTTGGTGTCGTCCATCAATTTATGCATTCTCCACGAGTGACACACCAAGAGGCCACTTTTCGAATTCTTCGATATTTGAAGTCTGCTCCCGGAAAGGACTTAAACTTGGCTAGACATGATCACCTAAGGGTGGAAGCTTACACTGATGCAGATTGGGCCGGTTCGATTACTGATAGGCGGTCTACTTCAAGGTACTGCACATTTGTAGGAGGAAATCTAGTTACCTAGCGAAGTAAAAAACAAAATGTAGTGACAAGATCTAGCGCAGAGGCTGAATTCAGGGCAATGGCCCAAGGTATTTGTTAACTTCTGTGGGTCAAGTCATTATTGAAGGATTTGAAGATTCAACAGATAGATTCCATGATAATAAAGCGGCAATTAGCATAGCTCATAATCATGTTCAACATGATGGAACGCATGTAGAGATTGATCGACACTTCATCATGGAGAAGCTTAGTAGTTGTGCTATTTACATTCCCTTTGTGAAGACTTGTGATCAAGTTGCAGATGTTCTCACCAAGGGAATAGGAAGTCAACCGTTTCACACTATTCTAGGCAAGCTGGGCATGAGAGATATATTTATACCAGCTTGAGGGGGAGTGTTGAGAGTTATTTATTTCTTTGGGTTTATTTTTATTTCTTTAACTATTAGTGGACCCATATGTAATATTTATTTTCCTTCTTATTGTTTAACATAAAAGGGGTTAGACAAATTGTCAACCTTAAGCTTTGCCAAAATAGTATTCAACATGTATGCCATATTGTCTCTACTCTAACAAGTCACTTTTCTTTCTCTTTTCTTTTTTTTTTTTTTCTTTTTTCAAGTGCTACATCATCTAATTTTTTAATTTTAACTATTCGTTGTTTATTATTGTTTTATTTTTTTTGTTTGACTTTGATATTTGGTTGGATTGGTTTCTATTTCAAGAAGATTGGAAAAATATAAGACTTTAAGAAGATAAACAGAGAGAACTATGACGGTATATGTTTTCCATGCGAACAGGTTTGTTTTTTGTTATTTAGATTAATATACTATATGCTTTCAAGAAAATGTTGAGAATCTCTTGGGCTGAATTACTAATGTGTAATTTCATTTGATTATACTTGCATTATCTTATTTTAAAAGTGGAGGAAATGAAATATTATCTTATACTCTCCTACATTATCTTCTCTTTAAATTAATTTACATAGGTATAATATGCATGAAGGTATTATCTTTACTTGCATTTGAGAAAGAGTATGATGATAAGAGCCGGAAGGAAAAAATAAAAAGAAAAGAAAAAGAAATACTGTGTCACCACAACCCCCCCCCCCCCCCCCCCCCCCCCCAATCCCTTATACATTGATTTAATTTCATAATTAATTTAATGTGATGAATTTATGATGGATAAAAATATGGCTTTAGATTTAGAGTTCTTATTCATTTGAATTTCTTTTAGTAATCAAATTGATTTTTACCAGTTCACTTTTTTTTTTAATAATTTTTCCCGTGCATCGCACGGGTTTAAAATTTAGTTTTATAGGAAATTAAATACCTCTTAGGCATTTGGGGCCCCAGCTTTTTTATGAGCTACTTGATCCAAAGTCCTTACAATTTTTGTTATGGTGTAGGGATGACTATGTAGAACCAGAAGACGGAGAAGGTAGGAGAGAGAGGATAGAGAAAGGGAGAGAGAAAATTAGTACACTATCAATCTTAATTCATTGAAGTCTGACATTCCAATAAAACAAAGGCCTTGGTATAACAAAAATTAAAAGATGTAAACCAAATCAATTCCTAAGATTGTGCCACATATCAAGCTGTTAATAGATCTATTCACAAAATTGTGTCACATATTCAGCCATCAATTGAAAATATAGACCATTCAAAGGTGATTCCCATCAATGACTTCCTCCCTTGCATGGCAAAACCCTGAAAACTTAATAGCTGTTGCTAAGGCATATATTGAGATGGGGTATTAGTATAGAATGATCATTTCTGAGTCATGGCCAATATCTAGATGGCAGGCTAAACTGGAGATAGATGAGGGTATTGATCCAGACCATGTCATAATTTAAATCATGGAGTACCCACCAAGTATTATCTAAACCATATTTGTCATGGTGAACAATAAGTTATCAACCATTTATGTTGCAAAAAAGAAAAATATTCCTAAAAGATTTAGAGCTTTTCCCATACCGGCAATATAGGTACATCTCTGAAATTTCTCACTTATGCAAAAGAAAAAGACTTGCAGACAGCCACCAACACACAAATATTTTTTTTGGCTAAAACACAGTAGTAACCTGTAATAACACCAAAGTGTCATTTTGAGCCATGTATTATCATTTGCAACACTTAAGGTTAATGCCCTCAATGTGTGTGAATGCGTGGCATTTAGGAACAATGCTAATAGCACCCAAAAAATAATGACTAAATGGACCACATGGAGGGCAAATGCATTTTTCCTACCAATTTCACACAGTAAATATGCCAAACACCTGAAGCTCATAATTCCTTACAAAATTTTCACTCACAACGCAGCGACACACATCATAACATTCACTCAAAAACCATGATTTTTAATCTTACCAAAAGGCTGATTTAGATACCAAGTTCACACAGTACATTTAACAAACACCTAACACTCACAATTACTTGCAGAATTTCCACACAACCCATCATCCCTCTCATAAGCAAATAATGATACATATGTATATAACAACGGAAATAGACCATTGATTGGTACCTGATATTCATGGCGTCAGAATTGGGACCCATTTCTGATGAAGAACAGTTGATAAGCATGCGTCCGTATGAGCTCTGATGGCGCATCATCACCGGATAGTGGTGGTAGGGTTTGAGAATCCGCAAAGATGGTTCAGATGGGGAAGAGATTGCATTGAAAGAGACAGTGGGCAGGCTGAAGGAGGAATAAACTGCCATTCTAAAACTGAAATTGAAACTATCAATAAGATCTTCACAAATTAATTCGGTAATTCCCACTGTGAAGCTTAATTTCAGTGTTCTATTCTGTTCTACTCTAGGCATATAATTTCACAATTTATCATCCAAAAATATATATATATATATATATATATAATTTCAAATTTTTGTTTTTTGCTTTGTGAGTTTTTCGGATAACGATGTTTTCTCGTGAAAATTGTGACTCGAGAAAGTAGAGTCGTTTCCACAAAAATAGTCCAAAAAGACTTATTATTAAATAAAAAATAATATATGTACACACCAATAACACACTAAGGGTGCGTTTGATAAAACTGAAAATTAAGTGCTGAAAATTAAGTGCTGAATTTTAAGTACTGAAAATTTTAAGTGATTGAATTTGTAATACTTAAAATAGTGCTTCAACTATTGAAATAGAATGCATTCAGTGATTATTTTCAGTAGAAAATTTTCACTTAAAGTTTTCAGTGGTTTTTTGGCTGCTTTTTCAATTAAGTGGTATGTTATCAAACGCACTGAAAAAAAATAAGTGATGAATCTTTTCATTTTCATCACTTAATTGGGTTATCAAACATACCCTAAATGATCCATAGGAAATAAAAAAAATAGAAATCTACGATTTAGTCCTTCATATTTAGGTCAATATAGATTTGGTACGATTTAGTCCTTCATATTTAGGTCAATATAGATTTGGTGCTTTGACTTTTGGTAACAATGAAATTGATCTTTTATTTATGTTGAGAATTAAAAATTAGTCATTTCCCCAATTTGGAGATTATTTTTTGGACAAATATACCCTTTATACAATTATGGATATATATTAAATGATGGAATTCTCAATAAGTGGAGTTCGAAATTTTAGGAGTGTGAGAGATAATGGATCCTAAATATATGGAGATGCCTAAAATAGTACTTTCATCAAATTTTAAACATTTTCGTTTGCTGAAATTTGGATTTGTGAATCAGTTAATTGTGATAATTTCTCACTCTATTGAAGAAAGTGAGAAATTTCTTTCTGATGATAATAGTGTGATTTGTTTGTGAGAAATTTCTCACTTTATTTATTTTCAAATATTAAGAAGCTAATGAGATATTTGTGACATTAACGTACAAGATTGTAAAATGTTTATCTTCGTAAAGTGAGATATTTCTCTTCCATTGCACTATATATAGAACAATATGTTAAAAAGTGAGAACTGTATTTTTACGTTAATAAGGAGAATTTTTCAATATAGTGAAGAAAGTGAGAAATTCCTCTATGGTGATAATAGTGAGATTTTTTTTGTGAGAAATTTCTCACTTTATTGATTTCAAAAATTAAAAAGGTGATAAGATATTTGTGACATTAACGTACAAGATTGAAAAATGTTTATGTTGAAAAAGTGAGATATTCTCATACATTGAACTATAGATATATCAAACAATATGTTAAGAAGTGATAAGTCTGTATTTTTACGTTAATATTAAGAATTCCTCACTCAAGTGAAGAAAGTGGGAATTTCTCAATGTAGTGAAAATAGTGAAAAATTCTGTGAGAAATTTCTCACTGTGGTGAAAATAGTGAGAATTTATGTGAGAAATTTCTCACTTTAGTATATTCACTAGCTAGAGAATCTCTAAGAGGTGTATGTTTGCATCTTTATAATTTCTATGTCAGTTTTGGTATTGCAGAAGCAAACTAACATGAAACCAAGCTTTGTAAGCATTAAATACATAGAAGCAATTCTAAGATCTCAAAGATGCAGATGAAAAGAACAACTAAACTAGAGGGGAAAAAAGAACAAAGAAAAAGAGAGAGAAATCTATGTTTGGTTCATTTTTAAAAAGAAACTTCTCACCTTTTTTGTAAGAATTTCTCAGATGCAAAAATTTTGTAAAAAAATTGTGATTTTTACACATATTGTAAAAATAACATTAAATCGAGTGACAAATTCAAAAATAAAAATAAATTAATTAATCCAACTGGTTTATAATGCTGATCGCTTCATGAATCTTTCTAGCCTTGATCTTCTCCTCCATTAGTTTTCGTAGTGATTGAACATCGTCGGGTGAGAAATTACTTGCTCTTCAAGGGTTTTCTCTTTGTCTTTGTCTTCCCCTGAAATGGGTTCAATCGGGGCAGTGGTTTCAACTGTGGGTGGAGGCAAAATGGGGCCGATGATGAGGGGTCTGAGGTTGAAGCTGGCATAGAAGAGTGCGGTGGCGGTGATGGCAGCGATGAAAGTGGTTTGAGGTGAGAGAATGGACAGAGGTTTCGGGTTTTGAAAAGTTGGGCGAGAGTTTAGGGTTTGGAGGGAGGGGGGTTCAGATTGTGATGAAGAAGAAGAAGCTTTGATTGATGAAGATGTAGATTTTTGTGATAAATTTTAAATTTTGAACCCCTAATTAATTGTAGTCAGAATTAATGGATGCTAATCACAGTTTTCAAAAATTCAGTTACCACACACACACACACACACACACACACACATATATATATATATAATATGAGGGTATTTTGGTCCTCAAAATAGGTGATGGACTATTTCTTAAGCTGTATTATACTAGGGATCAATTTCTAAAAAGGTGGCTATAATGGACTATATATTAAGTATCCCTAAAAAAAAAATCACCCAAAAAATCCAAAAATTGATAAAGTTATGGTACTTTAAAGTTGACAGATAATATAATCTGTTATACACACAGATAATAGATAATATTATCTGTAAGATAGATAAAACCTCAAAATCAGGCTGTAACTTAGGGCTCGCAAGGTAACGTTTCCTGTTTTGAGTTTTCAGTTTTTTAAAAACGAAAACCAGTTTTGGTTTTTTTTTTTTTTTTTGAAAAAAAAAACAAAAACTTGTTTGGTAACATTGTTGATTTTTTTTTTAAAAAACAAAAACAGGAAACTCAAAACGACTTTTTGCTGTTTTCATTTTTTACCCAAAATTTGAAAACGTTTTTTAAAAACAAAAAACAAAAACGTTACCAAACGTGTTTTTAATTTTCGTTTTCTAAAAAACAAAAACAAAAACAGAAAACGACAACGTTACCAAACGAGCCCTTAATTGGTCTAATTTCAAAAAAGGGTCACTAATATCTTCAGTAGGATCAAGCAAGGAGAAGGTGACAGAATGGGTGGAGTATGTTCGAAAGTGGGACCATGCCTGCATAATTGGTCTAATTTCAAAAAAGGGTCACTAATATCTTCAGTAGGATCCACCACTTGAACTTTGGTGTCTGGAAAGCCTAGTACAGAATAGTCGAAGAGAAGTACTCTCTCTTCATAATCTTTCTCGAAAAGTTTGCATTTAGAAAGGAAAGCTGAGGAATAATGCTCATTAGAAAAATTTTCATGAGATGCCCTTACATATGTGTGGATGGGGGATCTGCCGTGAGGAATTAAGATATTACCTCTTTGAAGTCTCTCATTAGGAGGACTAGTTGAGGAGATCAACCAGGCTTTCAACAGATTTTGTTCTTGGGAAAGTTGGTTAGAGAATGGATAGTATGGTTTTATGGCTCTACTTCGAATGATACCTTCAGCTTTAGGGTATTCGAAGTTTGGATGAACAACTGAAGGCATTGTAATTGAGGTTTCGAGCTTCATGCCCTTATGATATCCTACCCCTTCACCATGGGAAATAGGTTGTTCCCAAGCAGGAGGGAAAGTTTGGCTATTGTAAATTGATTTTAAAGGGATCGAAGTTGAACTTTGTCCTAAAGAAGAAGCACTGGGTCTGTTTAGCATATTGTGCCATTTTCCCCATTTCGAATAAGTAAAAGGTTCAAGAGGAACCTCAAGAGGATCCCAATTAGTTCGGGGAGGAATTTCAGGATGTTTAGTTGACAGCATTACTTCTTCGGGAAGGTCTAAAGGAAAGCTATCACTAACATCAAACGAAGATTAAGAAGAAGACATGAGTAGCAAGGTAGATTCGAAGTGACAAGTAGAGTTGGGAATTCAAGGATTAAGGCAGATGCAACAGTCTAAGTGAAAATAAGTGAAAGTTTGGATCTTTTAAATCACGATGAAAAAGTTACATGAAAGGTTTCAACTGCATAACATGATCTAACCATGATCACCATTATCTTTTTTGAACCAAAAGGAAAATGGCGCGGGGGGTAATGTTTGTGATAAAAATATGCAGCCAATGTAAAGGTGCCACGTAGGATACAACATGGAAGAAAAGTTGATCAAATCAGAAGCAACTCAGGAGCAGTTATAACAGTTTGTGGGTCTGTTTTATCAGCTGCTAGGGGACACATGTCAATCATTGTGGGATAACTGAAATGACAAAGTCAGCATGAGGATATGCTAGGTGTGAAAGCAGTTTTTAGTTTGAAAAGAGGAGGGAACATTCAAACAGAGTTGCTGAGAAGCCTCGATGTCTATAAATAGAAGGAGTTTGTGTTCGAAAAGGGATCCTTCGATCAACATCAACATATATCTCTTAATACATTTACTGTATTTCTATCTAGATACTTAACTTTAGGAGTAGAACACCTTCGAAGTCATCTTCAAGGTTAGATTGTAGTCTGTTTAATTTAATAAGAGTAGTTTCTTACTTTATTGCTTTCTTTACTGTTTGTTTAGGAGTAGTTGTCCTAAAATAAGTTCGAAGCGCTTCAATTAATTACATCTTTACACGATTAAAGTCCTGTTCAAGGCATCGAACGTCACCACAATTTGCTTGGTGAGGCACAGTTTGGATAATCACATTTACACATTGGCAATTTGCTTGCCTGGCACGCTCGCACACATTTATAAATTTTTCCAACCAAACAGCGCTCATGTATTTTTATTTTATCCTGTGGAATAAATTTAGTAGGAGTCAAACTAAAAGAAAATACTGAATAAAATCAGCATGACCTATTACCAAATTTAAGCTACATTTACATGGGAAAAAAAAAAAGAGAACGAACAAAACTGATGGCCAAAGTACGTGATCTTCTGCTACTATATGGTCAGGAAAGAAAGATACAAAAATCATAACTACATAGTATGGACACCACTATAACTTGATACAGCTTCAAAGTAACCATATCCACAACTAATTCTCTAACTTTACCTCTTTATGTATTTTTTAAAAAAAAATTCAACACTCTAATTGGTATACATTAACTGCTAAGGGTCCATTTGGGAACAGAACATTGGAGGGCAGCGACAGCTTTTGGGACCGTTGGGAGATTCAGATTCCGCGTTCCCAAGGTAGAAAGCTGCATTGGGCCCCCCCAAATGAGCCCTAAATCCTGATGGGCAATCCATAATTGTGGAAGGTCCTGATCATTCCATCACGACCCGCGGTCACAATAACAAGACCCCACGTTGCCGAAAGAACCGAGTAATCATGGCTGGCATTGTGATATTGACGATGATCATTAACCCCAATAGGCACGTCCACACAGGGAAGTTTCTCCTCTGGCCATGTGGCAGAGGCTCTGAACGAGCCCTCCAGTGAGAACCAATTAGCCAAGGAGAAACGTTCAGAATCTCTATGGTGTTCCTGTGTTCGTAAACAACAACACTTGTCATAGCCATAATCTAAACCCTTTTGTTCTGTTCCAATGCCTGACCATGGAATTGCAACTGAAACGCCTTCATAGAAGAAATGCTCGCAAGAATGTACAGATCTTGTATGCTTAGATGATTCGATACACGGGTCATTATAGTTCCATACGTATATACGCGAATCCTCCCCAACTGATATTATATGCCTACCAGTTGAAGTAAATGAGGCCGACATTTGACTTCCTGACTTTGGAAGACCTGCAATAAACAATAGAGTCTTGTGTTGAGAAAGGCAACAACATAGCAAGTTCACTCTATGGTTACGGAGATATGTATTCATTGCATGTGTAGATTGCCTATGTTATTAAAATGATAAATGATAAAGTATAGATTGCATAATAAGTAATGACAAGTCCATGCATGAAGGGTAAAACTTGGTAATAGTAGTTCAGATATGGTGTATAGGTGGGGTGCTACATTAGTAAATTAAGTACAGGAACACCTTTTCATACTTGGTGAGTATTCCAGTAATTTTGCACATGAAACTACATATATGTATTATCTATTATTCATCCACCTTTCCCTCTCTATCCCTAGATGCAAGAATCGGTCTTATTAAATCTAAATGTATGTATATCTCTGTGTGTGTGTGCGCGCGCGTTTGTGTGTGTGTATGTGTGTGTGTGTGTGTGTGTGTGTGTGTGTGTGTGTGTGCATAAGATGAATATGATACAGCAACCAATTTTAATAATCGTATTCAATTTATTATTACTAAATTTACATGTGTTAAGATACTTCAAAAAGTCAACATGGGCTTTAGAGGTTACTAGTGGCATTGCAATTTATCGACTCGGATCGTGAGAAAAGGATGTCTATATCCACCTTGATAAGAAAGTCTAGCAACAACTCATAATTATAGAGGCAAACAATATCGCTCTTTATATTCCCCTGTTTTCGGATGAACAAGGAGTCTATGGACAACAAAAAGGTGTTGAAAAGGGGGCCACCAATTATCTCAAAGGGCAAGGTTATGAAGTCCCAGAATATCAACATCTATGATAATCAGGATTTACTAGAGTGGCTGAAACATGATATCAAATTCGAATGGGAAAGTGTTTATATTAGTTTCTATTACATGATAGCTTGTCAAAGGTAGACAACAAATTGCATTGGGAGAATGGGATTTCCTGGAACTTAAAAACTGCAGCATCATAAAACAACGGATTACTATGACCACTATTCTAGTAATCTAGCACAATAACACACTTTCCAGTGGTTGATATCAGGAAGGAACTACTGAAGCTGTAATTCTGTGGGAAGTTTATGACTGTAAGTTTTTTAAGGAAAAACATTTAATCCATGGGCAAATTACTACAAGGTCCACCCAGGAGATACAGCTTGTAAAAACCGATCAACACCGATGGTAAACTCGTCACCGCCCCGATAAAAAACTGACCAAATTCGACACCGCTTCAACCCATGAGCCAAAAATATTGGGAAGAGTTTCCATCCCTACCCACTATGGCTTCAACCCATGAGCCAAAAAAATTGCAAGGTTGACTTCTTAAACCTCTAAAAAGTCAATGCTGCATCGTGTTTAGGGGCTACAATCAGTGTAACTTCCTGACATAACCTCAGAAGAATTAATGACTTTTACTACGAGCAATTTAGTTATACCAAAATGCAGAAAGTGCATGAAGTAAGGTAGAAAATTGGGTTGTAACAGCAATCCCCCGCCAAGTATAATTCAAAAGCGAAACAATTATAACCATTTTTAGTACCTTTGTATTTATGTACCACATTGATCCCATCAAGTATGCAAAGTTTGGAGCATTCTGATGTTATCATAACTCTTTGGGAGACTTCTGATGAAAACTGAAAGGAATTGGATCACACACATATCAATATATGCCCGAGATAGAAGTGAGCATCGACTTAATAGAAGAAAGACCTGGAAAAATGAAAACCTGAATGCCAGTAATTTTGTTGCTAGACGATTTCTTTCTACCATTGATATGAATTTGTGCAGTTAACTGGAGATTGCTACCTACAAAACACACAGAAAAAAAGGGCTCAGCCCCCACAATTAAATGAAAAAATATATACTACTAAGTACTAATACATAAACCAAAAATGAGTATGTATCTACACAACATTGGGAAGGTATGTACCTGATGCTTCATAGAAGCGGCAGTTGCCCGTCATGGAACCAACTATAAACCCCTGCTTCCAAAAAAGGATACAAAGAAATCAGCAATATATATACAGACAGATATCGGACCGAGACAACTTCCACAAAGTTTTTGCTCATTTAAATTTTAAGAAATTTCCAAGGACAATAATGTTAATAAGAGTGGAAAAACAATTTCATGGTAAGATCATAAAATAAATCTTACATTCCCAATTGGCTGGTAACATACAGCAGTCACTATATCTTGTACATCAGCCCAATCAACAACTCGCCGGTCGGAAACTCCCCAAATTCGAACTTTTCCGTCAATGGAGCCACTGATGAAGTAATTTTCATCAGCAGGGTTGAACTGAATGCATGTAACTGAACCAGGAAAAGGATAATAAATCAACATTATAAACACTCACCATGTAATAGAATAGATTCCAGGATACTATATGAGTTAGTTTCCAACTATACTAAGCAAGACCAAAAAGTATAACTTCAAACACTTACCATAGTTTTGGTGATCAAAAACTCCAAGACATTCATCACAACCCACTTGCCATAAACGAACCGTTTTATCCTCGGATGATGAAAGAAGACTCTGCAATCAACAATTACAATTAGCACCCTTAAAAGGAAATAAAATCTGCAAATGAAAAAAAATAAAAAGGATATTCTGCAATGACTCACATTAGATTTGGACCAAGCCAAGTCCAAGACATCACTGGTATGGCCACAAAACTCATGAATTGGGAACACTTCAATTTGAAAAGCCTTATCAGGAATGACAACCAATGCATCACTAGACTTTTTCCTTCGAGCACTGAACTTTCCTTTGTTCTCTTGGATACCCAAATTTTTTCCATCCGGAAATAAACCCTTGCAAGAGGAATCTACCAAGGTAACACGCCAGATCCGAACAACCCCATCTTCACCACCACTAGCCAGATATTGACCATCAGGACTAAATTTCATTGTCCCAACAGAGCCTTTGTGAGCTTGAATTTCTTGTCCAAGGTAAACTCCAGTAAACTCCATACACTGCTTCTTGTTCTGCCTCACCTTCATTCTATTCACCTTGGGTGCATCAGCAAACGATTTCAATACGTCTGACACATCCCTACATTGATTTTCCTTCCTCCTTTTGATGAGGCACTTCCACCAACTCTGCACTTTCTTCTTATGCGTATCAAGACTCTTACATTCTTCAACACGGCTATGAGATTTCTCTGCCCCCTTGAGAGCTTCATTCGGTTTCTCGAAGTGTTCATGGTCGAAGTCATCAACCATACAGTTGGATTCGTTATTTAATTCCCTTACCTTAAAGACCAAATCTTCCTCTGCACTATCAGTAGATGAATTACAAGTGGTAGAGACAGCTCCTGTGCATCCTACAATCCTTTCCACTCTCATCATTTCTGATTCCTTACCAAAGTCATCTAAATGGGTGAACTCAACAAAACCCATTCCATTCAAAAACCTCTTACGCCGTTCCTTAACACTACTTGGCTCATTCATCCAAACCTCATACCCTAACTTACCCAAAAAATCCTCTTTTGGAACGACAGACTCTTCAAATGAGAAGTGATCTGCGGTATCAAAGAAGACCTCTTCTCCCTCATGACAGCTCAGCATATCTTGTACTAGTAGTTTCAATACAAAAACCACATCAAATCCACCCTCTCTCACTTCTAGCTGCTGGTAACACTACAGCCTTTTATAAAACCAAACAAGCCCCGAATTCATGGACCATGTTTCACTCGCTAACTATGAAAAACAATTGAATTGAACCCACAGTATGTATAATTCAACTTAATATATATATATATATATATGTATAGATAAATATTCATATACATACAAGGCCAGGTACGAGGCACCAAAGACCAGCCTCACAGGACCCGCAATCTAAACCATTGTCGGCGTGTTCTAAACCTGAAATTTAGATCCCAATGCAGCCAGAATTTATATATAGTAATAAGATAATGAGTGGGTATAAAATAATCAAATGAGGAAACACAGACCAAAGCTTCAAGGTTCAAAGACTGTACCTCGAAATCAATGTGAAGCAACAACAGAATCCCAACAGCATCATCACCGACCCTTCTATGATTATGGCTTATGCACAACCTCTAAGGTCAATGGTATATATAGATATATTAACAAAATGTAAAAGAACAAAACTCTTCAAAAGTCATTTGTATTGAGGCAGTAATATTATAGGGGTTGGGTGGTTGTGAAGAGAGAGAGAAAGAGAGAGACTGGCGGAGGAAGTAAAGGTGGAAGGACTAAAGATGGTGTGAACCAATTTAACAAAATGCTGGCCCCCAGAGGATCAAAGTGATCTGTGGGAGGGTAGTCCTCGAGATTTGAAGATATTGGCAGGCACACGAGCGACAAACAAGAGCAGAGAGCACAAGAAACAAAGAAAAGCCTAATATTTTGTGTGCGCTCTACTCTAAGTAGTAGTAGTAGTATGTATATCCTCTAGTATATTGATATGTGTAGTTTTCTGCTTCTCTGTCAGCAGCTCTGTTTTGCTCAAATCCGACCACTTTTTTCTGCAAATTCAGTACAAATACAAAAGTCAACAAATACAAATTTTTATATATCCAATTCAGCAAATTCAAGCCTTATTTTCATAAACCTCTCAAAAAGAAAATCTATCCAAAGTCTAAAAATAGAGAACATATAAATTGCCATATTCCCAGTAATAAAAACCTAGGTTTCAAAACTCAACTAATCAAAATCAATGGAAACCAAAAATTCCATAAAGTTGTACTTCTAATTTTAAGCATTTTGAAATATAAAATCAAAAAATTGGGGGGAAAAAAATCACAATTGGGCAAATAAAATCAGAAACCCAAATGACAAACATAAATGAGTACAGTTGAGCAAAATACAATTTACAAGTGCATGTGCAAGCAATCCAAGTGATCTGAAAGATAATGTCTGCTAACAAAAAAAAACCCCTCTTTCCATATTTTGACCTTATAACCCAGGCATTAATGGAATTCAATTATATAGTCCTCTTCAAATTGTACCAAGCAAATGAATTACAACTATTTTGTCGACTTTTTAAAAGCATTAATGGTGAGTTACAACGTCGTCGTTTTATTTTTCAACAAAGCGATCCACAATTGACATAAATGGAGCAGAAAACGAACCATATAGGCTGTGTTTTCAAAACGTATAGTAGCAGAAGTAGGTACCCTAGCTCTTTAAGAGGAGAAAGCGATCACTCGTTACACATAAAAGGAAAGCCTTTAAAAAAAACAGACAGGTGTCCACACAAGCACCTAGGTCTTCGAGTGACCCAGTTGTCTTCCCAGCCATTAAAGATGCTTAAATTCAAGCTCTCTCTCTCTCTCTCTCTCTCTCTGTAATCGTGCTCTCTAGGTTTTTTCTTTACCTCCGCAGATTTCCGGATTCTTAGGGTATTTGTTCGCTTATAATAAAAAAAATTAATGAAAGCATATATAACACCCAAGTATACACACACACACAAAGAGAGAGAGAGAGAGAGAGAGAGAGAGAGAGAGAGAGATACGTTTACGATTGATCTCTGAACTTTGGATTCTCAATTTGGGACCAGTACAGAAACAGAAGAGAAAAGAGCTGACTTGATACCTTACATTTCGAGAGAGTGATGCAATTTATGCAAATGCATTGATTACAAATGTCATTCTGTATACACATACACACACATATATAAATATATGTATGCGTAATCTGTATATAATACCTCGACGTTTTAGATGCAAATAAAAGTTGCTCTCAACACTCTGGTTTCTATTTTGAATCATACGTACCTTTCACTTACGCCACCTTCTCTTTTGCATGCACAAGTTGTAGAGAACATTAAAGACTCTCACACACACACACACTACTACATGTACGACTCTGTCTTTTATATGAAATAAGAAATCTGAATCAAAACATGCAAAGCAATGAATTCCAGAGATCCAAAACAAGAAACTTACGTGGAATCAGTCCAAGTCATTTGCTAATTTCAAGCATCATCAACAGAAAAGTTTGAGAATTGGCGATCCCAAAGATCACAATTCATGATATGATCATCCAATTGATTCGAAATACATACACGAAATCATAAATACACGTATGTACGCAGATATATGTATGTAGAGAGAGAGAGAGAAGAGTGTGAAGATGTACTAAAATCGTACGGAGGATCGATTGGTGAGCAAGGGCTAGAAGGATTTGAGAGAGAGAGAGAGAGAGAGAGATGTGATAAGATGGATCATAGTCCATAGAATGGGCCAAATGCGAATTTTGTGCGATCATGTGTGTTGGATGATTAATGGAAGGTTAGGGATGTAAAGATTTTCCTTTTATGGAAGATTCCAAAATCTCTTTTTCACTATTCACTCCCTCAGATTTATGACCATTAGATATGCGCCCTGCTCTAAGACAATTTACATCCCAGCTGACCGTGTGAGGGTCACTTCATGGGATAATTTCTCCTATTCTACGCCCTTGATATGGAGAAATTATTCAGTGAGCCCGTCACGCCACGTTAGCATACTGATGTGGTGTGATCATTTAATCTCAACCACTCACTTGTCCCCTCCTTCTAGAAAATCATGACAAGTAGTTATCATATTTGAAATTTGAAATTCCACTAACTATTTGTCATGATCACCTTAAAAATAAGAGGTAAATGAGTGCTTAAGATTAAATAATTATACCACATCAGTATGCTGACGTGACGTGAAGGGCTCACTGAATAACTTCTCCTTGATATGATGCGAACCCAGTATGCCGGGTCCATCTGTTTTCTTACTACTACTTCTATGCTATATATACCATCTCCCATTCTGAGACAGCAAAAACAAATTTGATGTGTCAGGTGCACATCAAAGGCTGAGGCAAAATTGATGCAGTGCTCAAATTGCATCAACATTGTCGGACGGAGCCAGCAGCTTGACACGTTTTACACCACTAATATTTATGGTTGTTTTAAAAACTAGTAATTGATATGTTGTACTAATTGAGAGAAATGGTAAGAAGAGAAGTGAAACATACCACTTTTTCTCCATTAATTTCGTTTGAACGTTACAAGTGGAGAAGAGAAGATTAATAACGAGAAAAGTGAGAAAAAAAGAAACTACAAAATTTTATGTCTCATACTACTCCAAAAAGAATAGAAGAATAGAAAATACTTCCTCCGTCCCATATTTAGAGTCTCTTTTGGGAATTTTAACTTATTAATGGGACAACCTTGATTTTGGTGAGATTTTTAACTTTCCAATATTGCCCTTTTTAAAATTCAAAATTATAGTGTCACATCAAAAAAAGAGAGGAAAGAGTTGGATATAATAAATGACAAATTTGGAAAGTGTGTATTAAAATACTTTGACTTTTCAAAGAGGATTCTTAAAATGGGACATCAAAAAATGATATCAAAGACTCTTAATATGGGACAGAGGGAGTAACATTTTTTAATAAGATACAAATTAAATACACCCCCAAGCATGTCGTACTTATAAAGTCAATAAGAATTAAGGAACGAGTTTGTTCTAAATACTATTTGTTCTTCCTTCCTATGAAAATCAAAGGAGACATACATAGTTGTGTTTCTATTCTATTCTCCTTCCAATTGCTTATTCAAATTGCTTTCTCTTCTCTTTTTTAAATGTGTTTCTCTTTCCTTCTATCAATTTCTCTCAGTCTAAACGGATTGTTAAGGGTCTGTTTGATAATCATTTCGTTTTGATTTTTTTTTTTTTTTTTTTTTTTCATTTTTTTGAAAATGGCAATAAAAAAGCATTTGATAAACATAATTTTATTTTTTTTTTTCATAAATAATTTCAAAAAAAGGACCAAAAATGAAAACAAAAATTAGTAGATTCCCCAAAAAGCAAAATTGATTTTGATATCCAAGATTACTATTTTGCCCTTACAAATTTTAAAAGCCATAACTATTTAACATTAAACCAAAATTGAACGTTGTCAGATTCATACAATTTTTTTTTGTTGGGATAAAAAAAGTATATAATTGCAAAATGACTAAATTGCCCTTAAATATTACATTTAATAAATTAAAACAATCAAGTCTTCAAATAACACAAGGTGACGTGCCCGAAAGTTATTCGAGGTTCTGAATTTAATAGCTGGGTCCATTTGGTCTGAATCTATTTGTAAAATGACCATTTTGCCCTTTATGCTTCAAAATATCATAACTTGTTAAGTCTAAACTAGAATTGAACGTCATCAGAGCCTATGAACTCATTCTAATAGTAAGACCATTGGGGGAGCAAAAAAGCATATATATGGTAAATGGCCAAATTGTCCTTGGAGCTTACATATAAGAAGTTAACATTGTTAAAATTTTTAATTAATACGGAATGACCTACCCTTATATTTTTCGATATTCTGGATCCAATGGTAGAGTCCATTTGACCTGAATATATTTGTAAAATAACTATTTTATCCTTCAAATTTCAAAATGCCATAGCTTGTTAAGACTAAACTAGAATTGAACGCTGTCAGAGCCTGTGAGCTCATATTTAAGATAAAGAACATTTGGGACCTAAAAAGTAAATATATGATAAAATTACCAAATTGCCCTTGGGGTTTATATACACGAAGTTAACATTGTTAAATTATTCAAATAATACAGAGTGACCTACCCCGAGGTTTTCGACGTTCTGAATCCAATGGTAGGGTATATTTGGCCTGAAAATATTTGTAAAATGACTATTTTTGCCCTTAAAATTTAAAATGCCATAACTTACTAAAATAAAATCAGAATTTAACATCGTCAAAGCCTGTGAACTCATATTATTATAAAGAATATTTTGGAACCTAAAAAGTATATAGTTCGTAAAATGACCAAATTGCCCTTGGGGCTTACATATAAGAAGTTAACATTGTTAAAGTCGTCAAATAATATGGAGTGGCCTCCCCTGAAATTTTTCGACGTTCTGGATCCATTGGTAGGGTCCATTTGGTTTGAATATATTTGTAAAATTACTATTTTTTCCTTCAAACTTCAAAATACCATAAATTGTTAAGACTAAACTATAATTAAACACCGTCAGAGCCAGTGAGCTCATATTTAAGATGAAGAACATTTGTGACCTATAATCTGTATTAATTTAATACTTTAACAATGTTAACTTATTACAAGTAAATCCCAAGGGTAATTTGGTCATTTTACCATATATATATATATATATCTATACATACTTGTACGTTCCCAAAATGTTCTTCATCTTAATATAAGCTCACAAGCTCTGACGACGTTCAATTCTAGTTTAGTCTTAATACGTTATGACATTTTGAAGTCTGAAGGGAAAAATAGTTATTTTACAAATATATTCAGGCCAAATGGACCCTAGCATTGGATCCAGAACGTCAAAAAACCTAAGGTTATGTCACTCTGTATTATTTGACGACTTTAACAATGTTAACTTCTTATATGTAAGCCACAAGGGCAATTTGGTCATTTTACGATCAATATACTTTTTAGGTTCCAAATTGTTCTTCATAATAATATGAGTTCACCGGTTTTGACGACGTTAAATTCTGATTTTATTTTAACAAGTTATGGCATTTTAAAGTTTTAAGGGTAAAATAGTCATTTTATAAATATATTCAAGCCAAGTAGACCCTACCATTGGATCCAGAACGTCGAAAAACCTCGAGGTAGGTCACTCCGTATTATTTGAAGACTTTAACAATGTTAATTCGTATATGTAAACTCCAAGGGTAATTTGGTCATTTCACCATATATATATACTTTTTAAGTCCCAAATATTCTTTATCTTAAATATGAGCTCACAGGCTCTGACGGCGTTCAATTCTAATTTCGTCTTAACAAGTTATGGCATTTTGAAATTTGAAGGGCAAAATAGTTATTTTACAAATATATTCAGGTCAAATGGACCCTACCATTGGATCCAGAACGTCGAAAAAAATTGGGGTAGGTCACTCCGTATTATTTGAAGATTTCAACAATGATAACTTCTTATGTGTAATCCCCAAGGGCAATTTGGTAATTTTACGACTTATTTATATTTTTAGGTTCTAAAATGGTTTTCATAATAATATGAACTTATAGACTTTGATGACATTAAATTCTATTTTTTTTAACAAGTTATGTCATTTTGAAGTTTTAAGGGCAAAATCATTTTATTAAGTAGTTACAAAATTTTGACACAAAATGTAGTTTACTAAACGCGTTTTTTGTGTTTTTGTTCTCTCTTTCAAAACAAAGCTATTAAATGCATTTTTTACTTTCTTTTTTTAAAATGAACACAAAAATTTCTAACACAAAAACTAAAAAATAAAAACAAAAAAATGAAATAGTTATCAAACAGGGCCTAAGTATTTCTCAATTGACTTCTTTCCCGTGCTAGATATAAAAAATACTTTGAAAACAAATTCATTATCAAATTAATGGACCAAATGATTTTCACAAAACCACGTTAAAGTAAAAATAAGTTTGAACATGATCATATTTTATGGAGGCTATCAGCCATGATTAATTGATTATCCTACATGCATGTACCCAAAGCTTACACACATGAACTAATCATATCTTATACATATATATTCTCCAAAAGAAAAGAAAAGGACGGAAAGGTTTTATTTTTGGATCATAAAAGCTTTATCTTTTTTCAAGGAAAAAGTAAGAAAATTTTATTTCTCTAAAGTGGGTCACTAACCAAAAAGAAAATATGAAGAGAAAGCAAAAGAGAAAACAAAAGAAAGAAAGGACCGGAATGCTTATAATTTATAAGTTTTCAAGAAGCCATAACAGTTTTGATGTTATAGACGAAAAGTTATAGACGAAAGTTGTATTATCGCTATCATCTTTTGGAATGTCAGAATATGTTTATTATCTTTTCAGGCTGTAATCTAAAAACATAGCCCTCAGTGAGGAGTTTATTAAAATTTAAAGAAAATTTTTCATGAATGCTGAAATTATGAATTTATCATTTACCTATAGTACCCTCCAAAGGGAAAAGAAACTTATATATATATATATATATGCTACTTTTAACAACGTTTGAATAGCTTTCTCACACTTAGTGGAACATATCAACAAACTATACCCAAAAGAACCCCTGTGGGTGGTGGTTTGTAATCTTAAGCTTTGGCTTATACCTATTAATATATTCTCATGTTCTCAAAAAAAAAAAAAAAAAAAAAAAAAAAAAGAAAGAACGTGTGATTAAGAAAATAAGCAAAACACCCAAAACTTTGTTATCTCCGAAGCTCAAAATATAATTACGAAAAGGAGCCTTCACTAAATTCTATTCTAGGCTCTTTGGTAACTGGATCCCTGAAGTTTTTTTTCCCGAAAAAAAGGTGCAAGCAAGCAAACTGATCGATCTCTATTATCAAAAGAATTGAGAAAATTAATGTAGGTTGCTGAACACGAGGCTTAATTTGTGTGGTTAAGTGACACTGTCGTAATTAATTTATGAGAAATATACAAATGAAAATATGATAATCTATACTATAATATAGAAAAAGAGAAAGAAAGGGTACTAAATAAAATTTTCAACCACAAAGAATTACATTAAAACCTATACAATTTACTAATTAAATTTTTGCAAAAGGGTATTAAAATGTCTTTTGAAAATAATTCAAATAACACAACTTCTCTCAACTACTTACTTACTTGCACTGAATGACGCCCTCTAGTAAAAAAGGAAAGACGAGTACCAAAAAATGGGTATACCATTCATCTATACAATTATATAAAGGGAATGGGAGGAATACTGAATAATATTTTAAACAAAAATCAGATTTACATTTTAACTAAAAGTCTTTTTCCTCCAAAATATATGTGTCCTAATTAGTAATTACGCATCCCAAAACTAAAGATTAGCCACTTTGAAAAACTGCCTCACATCTCTAAAACTATCAAAACACTGCCCCACGTTTGAATTTCACAACTTCTGCCACACACACTGTAAACTAATATCCTTCCCCTCCCCTCTCTTTCTCTCTCTAAAAGCCACTCTGACCGATCAATGCTAAGAGTTGCAAAGTGAAGGAAGAAAATGGTCCTGAACAGGTCAAAGTGGAGACAAATACCTTCACTATTACAGAAAATGGTAGATTTGACTTCCTGTAATTGTTTCTTCAAAAGATACTTCTCATTTTCGTTCTCTCTCATGAGTTCGAGTTTCACATGAATAACATACTATCAATTTTAGAACCCATTTCATTTTCTTTTTACACTTTGTGAATTTCCTACTTTAATATTGCTTGACATTCCTTTTTCTAGACTCCAATTATAGTTTTCTTTATTTATGAAATTGTGGTGGATTGTCAATTTTAGTACAAAGCGTTGCACACGCAGTTGCGTGTGCCCAACGGCTAGTATTTGCATAAAAACAAACATGTTTATGCTTATTAGAGCACTAAATTGTCATTTCCATAATCTAAACAAACCCTGACCCTCTAACCTCTCTATAACCGTCTCTCATCTCATCTGTCACTCACGTCATGAGTTCTCTCTCTCTCTCTCTCTCTAACAATTTTACTATCTTCATATGCATCTTGAAGATCCAATGGGTTTCTTAACAAACTATCACAGTACGAGCAACTTCATGAGTTCTCCAGCGCAGATGTAGAAGTTGATAAAGTATAGAGAGGAAGAATACAATGTATTGTATTGTATTGTATTGATATCTAAGTGATACACAGACCAGCCTTTTTATAGACTTTAGAGAGTGTAGTACAATGGTGTTGTACAGAGGTAGTACAAGATGAACCTAGACTAAATGTATGATAAGGTACAGAATAAACATAAATAAGGAAGAAAATTATTCTAGCAGCCCCCCTCAAACTCAAGGTTGTAAGATCGAAACCATCTTGAGTTTGGAAACTAAATCCTGAAGACGTTTGGGAGGATGAGTTTTGGTGAAGATATCAGCTATCTGATCGGTGGAAGTGACTGATAAAAGTTGAATGGTGCCACTGGTGAGATGATGATGCAAAAAATGATATTCGATCTCAATGTGCTTAGTGCGTTCATGAAAAATATTGTTGTGAGCAATCTGAATAGCACTCTGATTGTCACAGTAGATAGTAGTGGCAGTGTAATGAGCAACACCCAAGTCCTCAAGTAACCAATGGAGCTAAAGTAGTTCTTGAGTAGCATCAGCTAAGGCTCGATATTCTGCTTCTTTACTTGAGCAAGCAATGATAGTTTGTTTTTTACTCCACCAGGAGATAAGAGAATCGCCAAGAAAGAAGCAATAAACTGTAATGGATCGTCAATCAGAGGGGTCGCCTACCCAATCGACATCATAATAAGCACAGAGCTCGAGTAAGGAATGAGCAGAAAAGTGTCAACCATGAAACATTATTCCCTTGATATATCGAAGAATGAGAAGAATAGTAGCATAATCAGACGACCGAGGGGTACAAAGAAACTGGCTCAGACTATGAACTGCATATGCAATATCAGGTCGAGTGACTATGAGATAGACCAGACTCCCAACTAGCTGGCGATATAGAGTAAGATCATCTAGAAGAGTACCATCCATAGGTGTGAGCTTAGAATTGAGTTCAAAAGGAGTAGGACTGGTCTTATTACCTGTAAGTCCCGCACGAGTAAGAAGATCAGAGGAGTGATTTCAAGTCCCAGGAAATAGTTTAGCTTCCCGAGATCTTTCATTTCAACATGTTTGCTTAGATGAGTTTTGAAATCCAAGATTCCAGATGTTTCATCTCCAGTGATAATCATGTCATCCACGTAGAGTAGAAGAACAATAATGTCATGTTCTGTTCGACGAATGAATAGAGCCTAATCATAGGAGCTGGCTGTAAAATCGAAATGCTCAACAATTGTACTGAATTTTGCAAACCAGGTTCGTAGATCTTGTTTAAGGCCATACAGAGCTTTGTGGAGTTTGCAGACTTGGTGGGAATGATAAGGATAACCAGGAGGAGGACGCATATAGACTTCTTCAGTGAGATCACCATTTAGGAATACAATTTTGACGTCTATTTGAAATAAATCCCAACGGCAGACTGTAGCGACGGCAATGAGACTGTAAACAAAAGTAAGGCGGGCAACTGGAGCAAATGTTTCCTCATAATCAATCCCATACTCCTGGGTACAATCGTTGGCTACAAGGCGGGCTTTGTAGTGGTCAAAGGATCTGTCTGAGTGAGTTTTGATCTTGTAAACCCACTTGCATTCCATAGCATTTTTGCCACTTGGTAATACTACCAAATCCCATATGTGATTTTGTTCAAGTGCCTGCAATTCATCATCCATTGCTTTCTTCTAAAGAGGATTAGAACTTACCTTGTGGTAAGACTGAGGTTCATGATGAAAAAGTATTGTAGAAAAAGCAACATAATCACAAAGATGAACAGAAGGAGTTTTTACGCGGTCACTTCGTCGGAGAAATAGAGCAGGTGTAGGAGTAGGTGTAGGAGCAAGACCAGTAGTTGGGCCAGGCGGCTTAGGAGAGGGTAAGGTGGATGACTCAGGAGCATCATCAATTAGAGCAGGTAACTCAGGAGATGTGTATGTGGTAGAAGGCTGATTTATAACTGCACTTTATGAAAACAGGTCTACCGAAGGATTAATGAAGAGAAGAGGAGTAGTATTGGGTGAGAGGTGAAATTTGGACACGGAGGAGAACATCTTGTGTTCCCAAAAGATAACATGCGTGGACATACAGAGACGTTTGGAGTAAGGATCCCAACACCTGTATCCCTTGTGTTCAATACCATATCCAAGAAAACAGCATAGGTCGAAATGGGACTTTAACTTAGTGCGTTCATGAGGTTGAAGAAGAACAAAGCAAGCACTGCCAAAAACCTTGAGTGTACTATAATCAGGTAAATGACCATAGAGTCACTCATATAGAGATTAATTGTCAATGATTGGGGATGGAACACGATTCTTGGTGTAGACAGCTGTAAGAGTGGTTTCCTCCCAAAAACGTTTGGGACATGAGGCAGATGTAAGGAGGGTACGAATATTGTTTAGAATATCGTAGTGTTTTCGTTCATCATGACCATTTTGTTGGGAGGTGCCTGAGCAAGAACGATGTGGGAGAGAACCATGCTGACGTAGGAAATTAAGAACTCCAGTATCAGTGTACTCAGCAGCATTGTCTACACGAAAAACTTTGATATTGCAAAAAAATTGAGTTTTGACCATAGTAGCAAAATCAAAATATAATTAAGGCAACTCCGACCGATTGCGCATGAGAAAAATCCAATTATAATGAGAATAGTCATCAATAAAAATAACAAAGTATCTTGATCCTCCCATAGTAACAGTGGGAGAGAGCCCCCAAACATCTGAATGAATTAAGTCAAAAGGAGCAAAAGAAAAAGAATCACTTTTATTGAATTGCAATGCTATTTTTTTGAAAGTTGACATGGAAGACAATCACATATTTCCTTATTAACAAGTCCTAATTGACCACTAGAAACCAAAGGTTGCAGGCAACCAATAGAGGCATGGCCAAGACGAGAGTACCAGAGACTAATAGGAGAACTAGAGGAAACTGGAGCAGTTGTCTGAATAGAGGGGGTAAGGTGAGTTGGGATATGGAGATTGATAAGCTCAAAGAGTCATCTAACTTTACGGCCTATCCCAAGAGTCCGTCCCATCTATGGATCTTGCATACAACAACCAGAGGAGGAGAAAAAAAAGTAAGACCAAGATCACACAGTTGCCCAACAGATATAAGATTCATAATGAGTTTGGGAATGTAATAAATGTGAGGAAGTAAAGTATTAGAGGTGTAAACCATGCCTATAAGATTAATCGACAATAAAGTACCATCAGCGGTTTGAATGGTTGGTGTATGAGTCGTAAAATTTGTGGTAGTGAAAAGAGTGGGATCCAGTGTCATATAATTACAACAGCCAGAGTGAAAAATCTAAGATGAATTACCTGAAGTGACGGAGAGAGTAGTAGGAGTGGGATTACCAGATTGAGTGAGGATTTGTTTAACAATATCTTCCATGTGAGAGGCAGTGAGCCCTTCAACAAAAGCATTAGATGATGACTGGTCGGCTGTAGTAGCAGCAGATTTGGATGAACCACCTCGAAGCATGGAGTGCTGTTTTGTAGGGTATTGGGAGCAGTCATATTGAAGATGACCTAGACCTTGCTTCTGATAGTGTTTGCAGATGCGGATGCGACAATCTATGATAGTGTGTCTATCAATTTTCCAGCACCATGATTTGGAGGAGTCAAAGGTAGGAGGGTAATGATGTTTGGATTAAGAATGATTCTTAGATTGGTAATTGAATTGAGAACGATTCTTGGGTGGATACCCCCGATGAGTAACAAGAGCAGTGTCGGAATGAGGTCTTTTGGGAGTAACGAGAACACTATCGGTAGTCGAAGTTTTGCGAGGGCTAAGGCGAGTTTCCTCGGAAAGAAGTTTAGTGACTGCTTGATCGAGAGTCAGTAAAGGACTAAGATGGAGGAGAGATGCGCGGACATGCTCAAAATCGTCAATAAGTGCCATCAAGAATAGAACTAGGCACTGACGATTGTGATATAAGGAGAATATCTCGGCATTAGTGGAATCGGTAAAGCTCAATTGAAAAGAAGTGAGCTGATCCTAGACATGATAGATCTCAGAGAGAAAGTTGTTCATTTGTCTGCCCTGGTTGTTGTTTCATGTGGTGGAGGGTGCTTAACAGCTGATATTGATGAGCCAAGCCAGCAGTGGTGTAACACTTAGCCAAAAAATCCCAAAGTGATTTGGCAGTGGTGAATCTGCCAAATTGAAGAGTGATAGAATTAGAACAAGTGTTACAGACCCAAGTTATAATTTGGTGATTCTTGCTATCCCAATCCTCAAGACGATCTGCAAATTTGGTTTTATCTTTCTTCAGCCTGAGTGGGTTTGGTAATATCACCAGTGACTATGCGCCAAAGTTTCCGTCCTCGCAAAAAACTCAACATTGCTTGTGCCCAGATGACATAATTTGTACCATCCATAGTGGTGGAAATGGGTTTAGAGGTATCATTCCACTCTATAGTGATGAGCAAGGAGAGGTTGGGTCGAGGGGTAGTAGGGCTATTGTGCTTGGGGGTAAAATAAAAACAAAATAGAAAAGGTCGTTTGGGTCTTCTGGTGAGAATAGTGGGTTGGGCTTATATATGTTGGATTATGTGTATTGGATTGGGATGGGGCTTTAAAGTTGGCCGGATTGTTCTAAAAAAAATGAAATGGGCTAAAGTAAAAGAAAATGTAGGAATATTGGGTTGGCTGCTGGGCTACTATTGTAAAAAAGAAAATATATATATATATATATATATGGGCTTGAGTTTAGTTGGTGATAGGTCCTGGAATGGTAAATGGGCTTGATAAAGTGATGTGTTTGAATATGAAGAAGTGAGTTGATGGTGGAGCCGGTAGGGTCGGCAAAGACTTGTTAGTCTTTGATGATGATGGTTGATCTTTGATGATGATGTTGGATGGTGGGGCTGGGTAGATGATGATGTTAGATGATGGGGCTTGATGATTTTATGTGATGATGATGATGGATGATCAGGTCAGTGTGAATGATGGGTTTAAGGAGGAAGAGGCAGATTGGATGTGGGGTCTGGGTGAGGATGCTGTGGTGATGCGACGACATGAAGATTGATGCTGACTGAAACAGTGGTTATGCTGATAGTGGCACTGTTAGAGCAGTGGAGAAATCACCAAGATCTTATGGCTTTGATACCATGATAAAGTATTGAGAGGAAGATTACAATGTATTGTATTGTATTGATATCTAAGTGATACAGAGACTAGCATTTATATAGACTTTAGAGAGTATAGTACAATGGTGTAGTACAGAGGTAGTACAAGATGAACCTGGACTAAATGTATGGTAATGTACAGAATAAACATAAATAAGGAATGAAATTATTCTAAGAAAATTATTCTAACAAAAGTCTCCACTGGTTACGCCTCTACCTTCGATGCCATTCCCCATCAGTCCTTTGCGATCGTGAGCGCATGCAAGTGAGGTTACATTTCTTTACTCTTCCTGAATTTTTTACTAGTACTGATATAAATATCGAAAAATTGGTGATTTTGTAACCCCGTATTATTTTCAGTTGTAAAATTTGTTTCCCTGATTTTTAACATTTTGAATCTAATGTCGGGGAATATTTGCATGAATATATTTGTAAAATTACTATTTTGCCCTTTTATATTTAAAAATCCATAACTTGCTAAAATTTAACCAGAATTGATCATTTTACGATCCATATACTTTTTAGGCATTTCGATTTAATCTTAACAAGTTATGGCAGTTGCAATTTTTAAGAGTAAAATAATCATTTTGTCTTTATGTATTCAGGTCAAATAGACACTCCCATTGGATTTAGATTGTCGAATAACCTTAGTGTAAGTCACCCCGTATTATTTTAATACTTTAACAATGTTAACTTATTACAAGTAAGCTCTACGGGCAATTTGGTTATTTTACCATATATATATATATCTATATATACTTGTATGTCCCCAAATGTTCTTCATCTTAACATGAGCTCCCAGGCTCTGACGACGTTCAATTATAGCTTAGTCTTATGCGTTATGGAATTTTGAAGTTTGAAGGGAAAAATAGTCATTTTACAAATAGATTTAGACCAAATGGACACTGTCATTGGATCCAGAATGTCGAAAAACCTTGGGATATGTCACTCCATATTATTAGATGACTTTAACAATGTTAACTTCTTATATGTATGCGCCAAGAGCAATTCGGTCATTTTACAATCTATATACTTTTTAGGTTCCAAAATGTTCTTCACAATAATATGAGTTCACATGCATTGACGACGTTAAATTCTAATTTTATTTTAACAAGTTATGGCATTTTAAAGTTTTAAGGGAAAAATTATCATTTTACAAATATATTCAGGTCAAATAGACCATACCATTGGATTCAGAACGTCGAAAAACCTTGGAGTAAGCCACTTTATATTATTTGTTGACTTTAACAATATTAACTTCGTGTATGTAAACTCCCAAGGGCAATTTGGTCATTTTACCATATATGTACTCTTTAGGTCCCAAATGTTATTTATTCTAAATATGAGCTTACAGGCTCTGACGACTTTCAATTCTAGTTTATTCTTAACAAGTTATGACATTTTGAAATTTAAAGGATAAATTAATCATTTTACAAATATATTCAAGACAAATGGAACCTACCATTGGACCTAGAATGTTGAAAAACTTGGGGTAAGTTACTCCGTATTATTTGAAGATTTTAACAATGTTAACTTCTTATATGTAAGCTTCAAGGGCAATTTGGTCATTTTACGACGTATATATTTTTTAGATTCCAAAGTGGTTTTCATAATAATATGAGCTTATAGACTTTGACGACGTTAAATTCTGATTTTTTTTTTTGGACAAAATTTGACATTTTGAAGTTTTAAGGGCACAGTAGTCATTTTACTAAGTAGTTATAAAAAATGAACACAAAAAATTCTAATACAAAAACTAAAAAATGAAAACAAAAAAATGAAATGGTTAACCACTTTCAACCAATTTTCAAACTATACATTTTATTTGTCCAACCCAATTTTAACCTACAATAATTTATGCTAGGTCAAAAGTGGTTAGTCTTCGAATCGGCTTGAATGGGTTAAGGCATCCAAAATTATTTAGCCAAGCCTTTCAATCCAACAATTTCCCTATTATATATAGATGGCAATTTGGCAACTTGTGTGATAACGTATAATATTATTAGAGTAATTCTTTGGTGACAACTTTCATACAACTTTCATACAATCTCCTAAAAAAATGTGTTTATCCCTCTCTTGTGATGTCACTGGACCCCACAGTGACACATGAGAGAGATAGACACATCTTTTAGAAAGTTGTATAAAAGTTGTACGAAAGTTGTCACCAAAGAACTACCCATATTATTATGTTTGGTCTTCTTCTTTGTTTGATTAAAGACATAAGATGATAATAATCAAGTTAATATACCACACCTATTTTCATTTTCTTTAGACTTTGCCAACTAGTTAGTAATGCCAGAAACATTGAAAAAAACATAACAAGAGAAGAGAGAGGAATCATTTGACAAAGGAATAAATTATGCTATCAAAGTATGATTTGAGTTTTTGACTGGACAAATGACAAATGTGATACCCACTTTGTATGGTATAATTTATCTCATTGCATTAGTGACTTACTGAATCACAGTTTAATCTTCACCCTTTTTTTCATTATTCTTTTTCATTAGATATTTTAATTTTCATAATCTTTGTACGTTCCAAAGTAGGAGAATTATATCGTTTCATCGTTTTCACTATAATTTGAGTATTCTGTAGATTTCACATTGAGTAAGAATTGAACTTGCTTACTGAGAGAGAAAGAGTATCTCTAATTATGCGACTTATGTTAGTTTTTAATATTGGATGCTCATATGTATAGAAGTTCTGGTCACCCATTAAAATATGAATAATACTGCTACAGTTTAATTTTAATCTCAAGTAATAAACATTTGATCCATGTGCACGAACCACAGATAGTGAATCTGGGCTAAAATATATATAGCCCAGTATCCAACATGATTGGTCGATTTTTGCAGCATTATTTATCAATTATTTGGCCGTAGGGTTGGCGTTGGAGCTATATATCCAAAGTCTTATCATGAAAAGCTATATATAGTCAATAATGTGTGCGTGTATGTATGTGCATGTGTGTCTTTTTTAGAATGTATAATGGAGGACAGAAAATGAAGTTTTTGTGCCTATTACCAAGTAGATGAATGTAGTCAGAAGTTCAATTTTGTTTCCCTAAAATTATAAATGAGGAATAAGTCGAAGATTCAATTGGCCTAATTCATCCTCAATAGAGGCCTTATGAAGGGAGGATTATTTGATACTTATAAATAGTGTAAGTAGGGGCCTATATGGGTGGATGATATGGGACAACTAACACTGCCTTTAGTGTAATGACAAGCCTAACAAAGGGTACAGCCTAACCCAATGCTCATATCAATATCAAGTAGAAGAACCTGTGAGCTTAACTTACCCTCAAAAGACGCATTGTGAGAGGAGGATTAGCTAGAATCAATAAATAATAAAAGCGGGGGCCTACCCGGGTGATATGGGACAACCAACAATATGCTTTTCTTTTTCATTCGCTTTGAAACAAAAGAAACCTACAAGGGGAAAGATCCGAAAGATAAAAAAATGAGAGAGAGAGAGAGAGAGAGAGAGAGAGAGGGCCATGTTTGGAGGTCATGGACTTGGTTATCAATATCTTTAGCCATCACAAAATGTTGTGTGGCCAACTCATAATTTAGTAAACAGACTAAAACAAAAGAGAGAGATCTAGCGATATGTTTGAAGGTCATGGACTTGTGACTAATATCTCTTAGCCATCACAAAGTGTTGTGTTTGCAACTCATGACTTAGTCCTTCAATGAAACAGAAGGTATCAAACTTACCAAAACTACGCTTCAACTTCTATTATATTGAGAACTAAAAGGACTACAACTTGAAAAACAAAAGTCTCAATAAATAAACATAAGAGTTTATCTCTTCGCATTAAATTGCTCAATTTTGTTTTCGAAACACGCGAGAAAATATATATATAAAAAAAAAAGGAGAAGAAGAAAGGAAAATGCTTACTAACAAATATTTTCATTTTTTTTGGGTTCATTTTTTTATTCTTCTATTTAAGATTCAAGTACAACAAGAAAAGTTCATGGTGATGTAATTAATCAATGAAAGAAACGTAATTCAGAAACATATTCAGGAAAATGAATTCTCATTGTAAAGTAGAAGGAGATGGAATTAATCTTACCTCAAAACAAAAGTAGCTTATAACTTCTCAGATGTACTGTAGATGGCAGATATGGTCATACTTGGAGATCCAGAGAGAGAGAGATAGAGAGAAGGAGAGAGAGATGCTTGTGGAGACATATTTGGTGTTTGTGTGTATATATACATATACACCCACACACTTGTATACGTGTACCTTTTGGGACATGTTACATGTACGATTAGACAGCTAAGCATCACTTGGTGCCCAGTTCTTAGGAGCACGCTCAATCCTCCATTCCTCCCTCAATTTCTTATCATTAAATTCCAAAAGTTCCACTACGATTATTTTAGAAACCCAACTGCATCTTCTTAGTCTGCGACACAAATAGTCAATGGCCATACATATATATATATATATATAAAGATATATTGTAGTAGTGCCCCCAAGTGGTGGTTATTTCAATTTCCAATGTGTCTACTCTTACCCCTTGTGTTTAATCTCTTGAATTAATTTTCTTGTCTAATATAATTTAATTCCTTATCTTTCTGATTTCTTCAACTTCTACCCTTGTTTTTAGTCTCTTGAATTATTTTATTTTATTTTATGTTATTTATTTATTTATTTTTATCATCATGGGAACACATAAGATGAGTGTGTGAATATATCAAATAACCAAGAGAACAATAAAGGGAAAAGACAAAAGAGAGCTAGAGTTTCTCATAACACCAAATGTCAAATTTGAATGAATGAATATAATAGAAAAGAAAAAGACAATATTAGTATATCTAACTATACAGTATTACCCTAATATAAAGTAAAAGATTAAACTACCCTAAAGTTAAATAAAACTAATTCTAATAGCTAACTCTAATACCCCCTCAAACTCACGATGCCGTAGCTAGAAGCATAGAGAGTTTGCCAAAAAAATAAAAAAGCTGAATCGGATGTGACTTTGTAAACAAATCAGCAATCTGCGTGAAGGAAGAAACAAAAGATAAAGTGATAGCTCCATGCTTAAGGTGATGGCGAGTAATGTGACAATCAATCTCTATATACTTGGTCCTCTCATGGAAAACTGAATTGTGAGCAATCTGAATAGCACTCTTATTATCACAATACATAGGTAAAGGGCGAGAAAGAGAGACACCCATATCTGTAAGTAGACGGCGTAACCAAATAACCCCACGGGTAGTCGAAGCCATAGCACAATACTCAGCTTCTGTGGAAGACATATCAACAACATCTTGCTTCTTTCTCTTCTAAGAAATGAGAGAATCACCCAAAAATATACAAAATTTAGTACCAGACTTGCGATCTATAGGATCACTGGCCCAATCAACATCAGAGTACGCACGCAGCTCCAAGGAAGAAGATGACGAAAGTAAAAGACTTTGAAACCGAATGCCCCTCAAGTACCTCAAAATACGATGAACAGCAGCCCAATGAACTATAGTAGGGGAAGTAACAAACTGACTAACAACAAGAATTTCATGATCACTATATGGACGAGTAATAATAAGATAAACCAAGCTATCAATTATAGTGCGATATAAGGTAGGATCAGGCAAAGAAACACCATTAGGAGGGGAAAGATGAACATTAAGCTCCAAAGGGGTATCAACAATCTTATTATCATTGAGGCGAGCACGCTCAAGAATGTCACCTGTATACTTAGACTGAGAAAAAAGATAACCTTTTGGAGAAAAGGATACTTCAATCCCCAAAAAATAACATAGTGGACCTAAGTGTCACGCCCCGATGTAGCATAAATAGGGAAAGCATTTAATTTCTTTTATGCACCCGTAGGTCGCGACAGTTTGAAGGATCGATTCCATCCCAAAAGTCAAACAGTATAATAATTTAAATCAGAGTAAGAGCAATCAAGGTTTACAAAAATTTTCTAACTTAATAAATATTACAGCACCTGGTTAGCTAAATGCACAATCTGCCTTGAAACAAAATAATATCTATTATCTATTACAGTCATCCTTATTACAAAACCAGTTCATAATTTAAAACATATAATATTAAATAAGTTCTTCTTCCCAAGTAGTTAAGTTTTAGTTAGCATAATCGTACGGTCCTGCTTGATCAAAACCTGAAAAGTCTAAACACGAATGTCCAGTACGCATCAACGTCGTCAGCTTCAAGAAGCTGGTGAGTATTAAAAACATATGCCCGAATGTAAAACATACTCATTTACTATTTTCCATTTTACAGTTTCATCAATCAACGGTTAACCATAGAAATAAATTCAATATATAAAGCAGTAAAGATAATATCAAAAATCTTCAATTCATAAGACATGTGACTGTGTATGAGACCAATGCAAACATTTTCATCTTACCAACTCTTTTCTCTCGACCAATAACACACAACTCTCTCACTCCAGTATCTTTGAAACACTAAGATGACCACTGTTAGCCTTAAGGTATATTAAGGCATATATAATTATGTTTTGATGATGTCAAATATGCTATGATAATTACATGATTCATATTGTTTCATTCTTTGTTATTATCATAGTCATTTTTATGCTTATATATAATCTCATGTATTAATTTTGTATCAATGTTTTAACATCTTTGTGTGCATGAGATTTAATTGATGTAGATCAAGATTACAAGGAGCTCAACAAGGATCAAGCTTGAAGACTTGAAGATATTTCATCCTTGATTGAAGTCTAGGACCATCATTGTAAGGCAACTTGATCTCACACTCATAGGGGCTCAAACAAATTCTAAAAGTTAAAGTTTTGGAAATAAATTTTAAATAGGTCATCTTTAAAGCAATGCCCCAACCAATTGGAAAATAATTAAATGTTGAATCTTATATGGTTGGAAAAGTATTTGAATCTAGTTTCCAAAATATCAAACGGATCGCAAATCCAATTTTTGTAGAGGGAGTTATGGTCATTTTAGTGGAGATGTGTCAGTCGACCGAAGTGAGCAGAATGCAATCAGAACCCTCTGTAAACACATCTCAGTCGACTGCTTCAAGGTCCAGTCGACTGAATCGACCTGAAAGGCAATAACGACTAGTTTTTAAAGGGGTTTTTAATTACCAAATGTGCCACCAACGGCTATAATCTTTCAAGGCCTATAAATACATGTTTTCCCAAGCTATTTGGGGTTGAGATTTTGATTGGAAAACATAGTATTGATCACACATCTCTTTAATCTTTAATTATTCACATTTGAGCCCTAGTTGTGTGAGTTTATCAATTTGCTCAAATCTTTCATTGTATTTCTTGAGAGAGCAAAATTGTAGTGAGCTTTAATTGTATTATCCACTCTAGAGAGAGAGTTTTCAATTTGTATCCAAATCAATTGTAAAGAGTGAGGGTTAGGAACCCTTGTGTGCAAAGAAGAGGTGTTCTTTTTTGGGAGAGATTGAAGGCTCTTGTAACGGTTTGGTGCACACCCGTAAGTGCTCCGGGAACGGTGTGGTCTACACCCGTAAGTAGATCGGATTAAAGGAATCCTCAAAAGGTGTTCTTGAGGGGTGGACGTAGGCCGCAGGGTGCGATTGCCGAACCACTTGAAAAATCGGTTTGCAAGTTTCTCTTCCCTTATATCTTTACATTATTGTTTGTGATTGTGTTTAATTTGTAATTTTGTTTTTAAAAGGTTAATTTCCTCTAAAACCTTATTCACCCCCCTCTAAGGTTTAATTTCCACATTTGGGCCAACAACCACACTTTAGTAACGGGGTACCAAGGAGTGTCCAGTTTGCCTCACACTTTAGTACGAGGTACCAGGGAGTGTCCAATGCCTCACACTTTGACCATAGCATGCATGTCAGGGAGTGTCCATAGGCCACACTTTAGCACTACATTGGGTGCCAGGGAATGTCGAAGTCGGCGTCACACACTTTAGCACTACCATGGGCGCTAGGGAGTGTCCAGTTTTTGTCACCGTCGTATTTTAAAGACACTCTTGCCGCCATCTCAAAACGTCATACTTTGGTACACAATTACTAGGTAGTGTCCACACTGTGACGCCCCGCAAAAATAAAGCGTATTTTCAATAAAAAATAAAATGAATTACACTTTGATTCTTTAAAATAAAAGTACAGTATTTATTTAAAACTCCCAACAGACCCATATTCTTCACAGATCTCCTATATCATCCTTAGCCTTATTTCCCTTCCAGGCTTCGGTTACCGGCACTACCTGCATCTAAAAACCACACCGGGAAGTATACAATATAACAGGAATGTCAAAAACTCAAAAGGTACAACGAAATCAAATAAAGAGACCAATCACACAAACCAACCGCTCACCCAAACCAACCGCTCACACAAAGAGCATCATACTAGGTTCCTCTTGGTCACATAGCAAAGAGTCACCTCACCTCACCTCACCCGTCTCTAGTACATCGGTCCTTGAGGCCTGTTGGACTGTTGGTAGGTGCTCCTTGCTCATGACCCTTTAGTCCCATAGCACTTAGCAATAAACACATACTCATTGATTCCAAATGAAAGCACAACATAACTACAAAAAGAGTACAAATAGAGATAACAAAGAAATACTCCGGAGAATTTAGAAAGCATATTGTACACAACCCGGTACCTATAAATGATGTTGAGCAACTCCCAAACACTTCTCTTCTTCTTCTTTATCTAACTTTCGCTTAGAAATTTTCTTTGACCTCTATGAAATTTGGTGTAAAAATAATGAAGCATAGCATCCATATTTATAGGCTAAGCTTATTGGTGACCAAAATGAATTGGATGGCCACAATTGGTTAGCTTAGGTTAGGTAGCATATTTGGTGGTCAAGATCATTTAGGTTAGGTAGTCTATTTGGTGGCCAAGATCATTTAGATTAGGTAGTCTATTTGATGGTCAAGATCATTTAGGTTAGGTAGCAACTAAGTATTTTGCTTGGTTCCCAAATCGGTTGGATTTGAACTAGGTTAGTTAGGATTCAACTAAATGTGAAAAATACTGAAACCGATATATCTTCTAAACGGAGATCGAAAAATCTTAACTTCCAACACGAATTCCAAATCATTTAATCTCACGCAACTTTTCCCAAATTTTTTTTTTTTCAGTTCATGACTTATAAAATTGGAAAAATGACCAAAATGCCCCTGTGACCAATTTTCGCTAAAATCGCACACGAAGTCTAAATCGTCAATTTAAACATGAAAACACGGGTTACTACACACACACAACTTACCCACATATACTTTCCACACTGACCAAAATCCACATGCATGTAGAATTGACTGCTCATGTATGGCATGTGACTTATACAGAAATATAGAGTACTGGGAATGATAACCATGGATATACGAGAAGAAATCAAAAACTGGACGGAAATCACACTTTAGCCCTGGGTACGATAAGTTGGTGGATTATTTCCAAAGTTACCCCTCTAAGGTGGCCGGAAATCAATTGGTTTACGGTTCACCCGATCATCCTCTTCTAGATCAATGGCCAAGCTAATAAGTCCCTCAAAAGACTTATCTATGTGACCGAGAGTCAGACGGCGAATTTGCGGCGACAACCCTTGGTTATACTTACATCCTCTTTTACTCAGTATCAACCATATGAGGGACAAACCAAGACAGTCTCTTAAACTGAGTGGTGTACTCTTGCACCGATTTAGTTCCCTGAGTCAAATCCATGAATTCCTTCTCCCTCCTATGCCTCTCTGTAGCCGAAAAATACTTTTCCAGAAATCTCCCCTTAAATGCAGTCCACGTCATTCCCATATCAGCTGTGTTTCCAGTGGTGGCTATCACCGAGTCCCACCAATCTGTGGTGGCATTGGTTAATTGAAAGGTAGCTAACCTCCTCTTATCCACTTCACTGCACTGAACAGCTTCGAACATACGGTCAATTTGTCTTAACTACTATTTGGCTTTCTAAGGTTCTACAGTACCCGCAAACTGTTCGGACCTTAGTGCGCGGAATCTTTCCGGTAGCTTATCTCCAGTCTGGCGATCACGTCGGTTTTCATTAGTATTTCCGATCCTCTCCAAGTGCCTGATAAATGGTTCAAACATCCCCGTAGGATTGGCAGCAAAAAGTGCCTCCTCAATCAGATTCCTGTTTCTCCTTGGTCTCCCAGCCATTCTATGCATGTCAATGGTGAAAGAATGAGAAACATGCATGAATCAGTAATAATAAGCAGTTTAAATAATGACAATTATCAAAAGAGCATTTCATATATATATATATATATAACCTCTTGTCAAGTAGATACAAAAAGCGTGTATGATCAGTGCAATGCCTACCCTATCTGTATGGGTCAGGACGCATATTGTTCATGCAAGAGTTAATGTCACAAAATTGGGGTCATTGCCCTATACTCAGATGCATGTAATTACAGCTTACAAAAAGAGATAGAGCTGCTAGTCCAAAAATAGTTAATATGTACAAGGTTATATCAAATCATCAGTCATCGCCGTAGGTCGATTGGGCAAAATCGCTGAACATGAAAGGGGCCCGCGAGATCATAATCACCGCTTTGAGAGGCTGGTGATAGAGCGAGTCCTGGGGCATCTGCCTCAACTGACACCTCCTCAGACAGAACTATCTCAAGGGCTAGCTCCTCCTCAAGGTCGGTAGCAAAGTCTTCTAGACCTATGCCGTCCTCCCCTAAAACCTCCTCAGCAATAGGGATAACAATGACATCATCGTCATCATCATCCTCAACTATGGGAACTACCAATGGGGGTATCTCCAGTTGTACGAGATGAGCGTGCACAACCTGGATCTCAAGGGGAAGATAGAAAGCATCACTACCAACCAGTCTCAAAATCTCAACTAGCACTAAGCGCTGTCTCTGCAAAATAGTGAAGCTCAAGATGGATACGCATCAAATCAACTAAACCCACCACATGAACCTGGTGCCATAGATCCGATACTATAGTCGTCGTGGCTAGCTACTCAATGGCGGTGTGATACAAGTTAAGGAAAGCTGGGACTACTGCCCCTAGGGTCACAAAGTTTCCTCTAAACCTGTCTGGCACATAGAGTGGCTGAGCTGGATCCATACCTGATAAAAAGGTACTAACTTATGTCAGGACAGAAATAATCTTAGGCGTTTGGGTCTCGGGTTTGTCTTCTTATCGTATCATCGGGTGTGCAAAGCTTAAGCTAGCAGAATATGCAATCGGGTCTATACTAGTAAACCCTAACCTGGCTAAACAGCTCTGGGATAACCTGACTTTGATACCACTAAATCCTATCATGCCCCGACGTAGCATAAATAGGGAAAGCATTTAATTTCCTTTATGGACCCGTAGGTCGCGACAGTTTGAAGGATCGATTCCGTCCCAAACGTCGAACAAAATAATAATTTAAATTAGAGTAAGAGCAATCAAGGCTTAAAAGTTTTTCTAACATAATCAATATTATAGCACATGGTTAACTAAAGGCACAAACCGCCCTGAAACAAAATAATATCTATTATCTATTACAGTCATCTTTATTACAAAATCACTTCATAATTTAAAACATATAATATTAAATAAGTTCTTCTTCCCAAGTAGTTGAGTTTTAGTTAGCATAATCGTACAGTCCTGCTTGATCCAAACCTGAAAAGCCTAGACACGAATGTCCAGGATGCATCAACGTCGTCAGCTTCAAGAAGCTGGTGAGTATTAAAAACATATGCCCGAATGTAAAACATACTAATTTACTATTTTACATTTTACAGTTTCATAAATCAACGGTTAACCATAGAAATAAACTCAATATAAAAAGCAGAAAAGATAATATAAAAAATCTTCAATTCATAAGACATGTGACCGCGTATGAGACCAATGCAAACATTCTCATCTTACCAACTCTTTTCTCTCGACCAATAACACACAACTCTCTCACTCTAGTATCTTTGAAACACTAAGATGACCACACTTTGGTAACGGGGTACCAGGGAGTGTCTAGTTTTCCTCAAACTTTAGTACGGGGTACCAGGGAATGTCCAATGCCTCACACTTTGACCATACCACGCATGTCAAGGAGTGTCCATAGGCCACACTTTAGCACTACCATGGGTGCCAGGGAATGTCCAAGTCGGTGTCACACACTTTAGCGCTACCATGGGCGCTAGGGAGTGTCCAGTTTTTGTCACCGTCATATTTCAAAGACACTCTCGCTGCCATCTCAAAACGTCACACTTTGGTACACAATTACCAGGGAGTGTCCACACACAACTTACCCACATACTCTTTCCACACTGACTAAAACCCACATGCATGTACAATTGACTCCTCATGTATGACATGTAACTTATACAGAAATATAGATTATTGGGAACGATAACCATGGATATACGAGAAGAAATCAAATCTTAAATAAAACAACCGGTGAATTCATCAAAGAATGCTTTAATATGCTTTTATCGCTATTAGAACACAAGTGGGTCTACTTTGAAGCAATGACCTAAATAATGAGTTATAATTTTTGTGCATAAATTACATAAAAAAAAAGGTCTTTGAGTCTAGTTTCCAATGCTTCAAATGGTGCGCGTTTTCGAGCTTTCTAGAGGAAGTTATGGCCGTTTTACTAAAAGTCGTCAGTGCTGAAAAATGCCAATCGATTGGCAAAAGGGTCAATCGATTGGTATACATGCCAATCAATTGAAACACATACCAATCGATTGGTAAACATGCCAATTGATTGGCATCAGCAGTTTCTCCCCTGTTACGAATTTAAAGCCTATTTTTGACCCATTTTCAAATATGAATGTAACCATGACTTGTAATATATGGTTCTTTTCGTTTTTCCGCAAGGATCGCGAATACGCGATTGGTATTAACTAATTTCAACTGTGATTCTCGAATTTTACGAAAAACCGAGAGGTGACAAAACTTCAATTCTAATGTACTTTCATATATGAATGAATTAAGCTCTAATACTGTAAATGCAACCTTTACGGACTATAATCTTTCATTTTTATCTATCAAAAATGATTATGGTTAAGTTTTGAAAAATCATGTTTTCAAGCTTGAACTTCCATAGCCAAAATTAACAATGGTGATTTCGAAATTATACTAACACAATAGTAATTGAACATGAAATTACATTCAAAGTGAGTTAGTAATACTCACTGAGATTGAATATAGAGAAATTGTTGAGAAAGAAGAGCACAATAAGAATCCAATTCTAAGCTTTGGCTATGGAGTACAAGGGCTCTCTCTCTCTCTCTCTCTAGGAAATTTTCTGTAAACTACTATCCCTCTCAACTCTCTTTGTGTTTTCAGTTGTAAGTATCCTAAATTGTGAAAGAGTAGGGTGCATATATAGAAGCTACTAAGGTGAACTTGGGCTCCAAGTCCCTTCAGACACACACACACACACACACACACACTATACAAATTGATTTATTTTTCAACTTAACTAATTGCAAACCATATACAGATATACATACGTATTACTCAACTATAGAAGGATCCAAGGGGTGTTTTTAGACCTATAGGGGCCAAGTTCAAAAAGTGTTTGGGAAATTTGGCTTATGGCATAACATTAACACACACAATATATACATTGCCAAACAAGACCTATCCAATGGTGAGTTACCATAAATGGAAAAGCACATGTCATATCTTGATTGGTGGAGAATCCCATAATGTGGGAGATTATCGCAATGCGGACAGTTTTGGACACAAACTGGTATTTTCGCAGCGCGGTGATCACCACAAAATACAGAAAATTCATTTTAACGTAAGGACTAATTTTCCAGTTTTATAAAAGTACTGAATGAGTCAAAGGTAAATATTTTCACTATTTTGAAATACAGTTATGAAATTCAACATAGGTGTTTCTAAATTTATAAAAATTGCAGTTTAACCCCAAAAAGAATTTGGACATTAAATAAAACAAACAATAAGATTTAGACATGAGAGTTTGCAATTTAAAATAAATCTATGAACACAGATTAAACATGGAAATTCAAATTGAATTTAAATATGTCAAATGCAAATGCAAGTAATTAAATGGAAATGTAGGTTGTTACACTAAGTCCTTCATTTCAAAATAATGAGCTAATTTAGACTTCAACACTGCAATCCCATCAACATCATCACCAGTAATAATATAAATCATGTCATCAACATACAAAGAAAGCATAATATGACTAGCAGCGGTACACCTGATAAAGAAAGCTGAATCATACTTACTCGAGGAAAACCCAAATGAGGTAATCATAGTGAAAGACTTCTCAAACTAAGCTCGAGGGGCTTGTTTAAGACCATATAAGGCTTTCTTAAGCCTATAAACTTCATCAGGACCATGAAGAACACCCAGAGGAGGAACCATGTAAACTTCCTCTTAGAGGTCTCCATTGAAGAAAGCATTTTTAATATCCATCTGAGTTATATGCCACTGACGAACAGAAGCAACTGCAATAAGAGTATGAACATTAGTCATTTTAGCAATAGGAGCAAAAGTCTCCTCGTAATCCATACCATACTGCTGAGAAAATCCCTTGGCAACCAATCTTGCTTTGTACCGCTCAACAAACCAATCTGACTTGGTTTTGATGTATAAACCCAACGAGAACCAATAGTGCTTTTACCAGAAGGTATGGAAACCAAACTCCAAGTGTCTGTCTTATATACTGCAGAGAGTTCCTCTGCCATAGCCTGCTGCCAAAGAAGATCAAGAGCTACCTCTTTATAGGATAGAGGCTCAAAGAGTTCATGAACTGAAGCTAAAATGGAAGCAAAATCCGAATAGCAGGAATAAACAAAATCAGGTGATTGAGTGGACTTACGAGTGCGAGCAGGATAGCGAGGAGGTGCCACAGCCTCAGCAGGTGCTTGGGTGGCCTCTAGAAGGAAGGTAGCATCAGGCGACATGGCACCAGTATCAGCAGAAGTAGAACCATGAGGTGAGACAATATCAGTGGTGCATGGGGCATGAGAGGGCACACTATTGGTATAATCAGAGAATGAGTCAAGATGGATGAGATCAGATTCAGTCAAGTTATGATGATTATAAGGAATAGAAAATAAGGGTATATGCTCGAGAAACACAACATAGCGAGAGACATATAGTTTCTTAGTAACTGGGTCTAAGTAATGATATCCCTTCTGACCCTCACAATAACTTAGAAAAACATAAATGGCAGACTTTGGTGACAATTTGGTATGCTCTACACGAGGTCGAAGGACAAAACAAGTACAACCAAACACCCTTAAGGAAGAATAATCAGGAGCATGCCCATACAATTTTTTAAAAGGTGACAGACCTGAGCAATGAGAGGATGAAATTTTATTAATCAGATTGATAGTAGTAAGGACAACCTCTCCCCAAAAATCACTAGGGACATATGTAGATCATAAAAGTTAGCGAGCAATTTTAATAATATGTTGATGTTTCCTTTCAGCAACACCATTTTGCTTAGGAGTGTCTGTACAAGAGGACTAGTGAATAGTTCCATCTAAAGCAAGCAACTCATGAAATTTATGATAGTTATACTCTCCACTTAAATCACATCTAAATATGCGATGACAACTGATCGGGAGAGAACGAATCCTATTTATACTCTTTAACTTGTGTTAGTTAGTACCTTTTTATCCATTTTTTGTATATTTTTACTTCGTTTTCTATTTTCTGACAGGTTTTGGTAGAAAACAAGGAGATCTGGTTAAATAAGGTGAAAAAGCAGGAAAAAGAAGCTGAAAAAACCACATCGCGCGTGCGACCCGCTCGCCCGAAAATCCCAAAAATCGCTCGCGCGATCTGCTCGCGCGAGGTCCCAATATCGCGCTCGCGCGGTCCGCGTGTGCGACCTGTGTAAAAATAGAACTTGCGTATTTCACTCTACTGATGATTCCTACGCGAAAGAAACTGCCTAATTGCGTCCAGACTGTAAAATAAAGCAGTTTTAGTGCGTTTCGGGTTAGGAAAGCTTCCAAAAACTTGTTGTAAATCTATATATACTCTATTTTACTTCAATTTACGGGTTGGACAATTAATATACACACAATATACAACTAAACTTTCAGCCATTGAAGGGAGGGAAGCAAGGAGAAGAAGAAGAAGAAGACCAAGGATTTCCATGGCCTCCTCCATCAACTACTTGCCATCTACCACTTCCATGTACAACTAGACTCTAGATCTAGGGTTTCAATGAAACCCTAGCCAAGTAATAGGGTGTATTTTATGTTTGTATTTTAGTTTTATTATGTATGGATGACAGTTACATGTTCCGAGGATTTTATTAATAACTCGTGCTTCTATTGATTAAAATCATTACTTTCAAAGTTTATTCTTGTCTTAGATCTATTTTGACTGTGATGTGCTCAATGATCTACGCTTGCTGTGCTTGTTTAGATTATTTACATGTAATGGTGCTTAAATTGAATTATGCTAGCTATCAAGTATCCGAATAGTCCATGCCTAGATTAGACGGATTAAACCACAACCCTAGTTTAGTGTGGGATAATTCGTGCTAACCGAAGATGGATTATGTTGGTGCTTGAACCATAGTTATTTTCTTGACAGAGGAATTGGGCTTGTAGCTACAATTTCCCATTATCATCCAACGTAATAAACTAAAGTAATTCATAAATACCCTTATTATGAAGCTAGTGGTGGATTTGCAATCCTAGGTTCACTTTAAATATCATTAAAAACAACTATTTTAATTGCTTTCATAATTTAGATTTATTTTTACGTTCTTAGTTTAATTCAAATTAAAATCAAATCCATTTTCTTAATTAGCTAAATTTAGGTTTTAAAATTAAAGCACTGTAGTATTTCAATCTCTATGGGTTCGACCTTTACTTTCACTCGCGCTAGAATTCGCGCACACGAGGAGGGTTCTGCCCGCGCGAGCCGCTCGCACAATCTTGTGCCTTAGAAACTTTTCTAAAAATAATAAAAAAAGAGACCTCAGGTTTACCTCGCGGAGGGATTCGCTCGAGCGAGGGTCACTCGCGTGGTCCACTCGCGCGAGGAGGAGATTTTCCACTTTTTCTTGTTATTCTTTTACCTTCTGTTTCCCACACCTGGTTAGTTATTTGCTTTTCTGTTTGTTCTTTTCAGTCCTTTTTCATTTAAGTTTGTCTTCGGTTAGATAGTTTTGTTTCTATTTTGTTCTTTTACTTATAGGTTGGTTTCTAATACTATGAAAAAAAATAAATTATATATTAGCTTTTATTAGTTATTTATTTGTTTCATTTTCTTTTGTTAAGTATTAACAGGTGAAATAGTGCTCCATTGGGAGTAATTGAACTTTGATTCCATATTATTATGTGTTCACCTGTTTGTGATTGTCGAGATCAAGGTATTGTCGTTCCTTATATACTCTCCTTTCTTTCATTTTATTGTTTCATTGGGGACAATGAAAGGTTTAGGTTTGGGGGTATGCACACACATGCACATTATTATTATTACACTAAATTTTTCAATTTTTCGAAAAAATTTGTCAATTCTTGTGCTTAAATAAACGATGTTACCGACGTTTTTGCAATCTTAATTTGATACTTCTTGTTATGTAACTATGATTGTTATAGAATGGTAAACAAGAGAAGATGTGATTAAATATTTACAGAAGTCATGATGTAACGTTTTAAGTCATGTATTGTTCGAATCGTAGTTTTATATCATAAATTTGCACACAAACCTATGCACTGCACGTAGTCGCTTGAATACATGTTTCATGTGAACTATAATGTGATTCGGATTTCTAGATAACACAAGGTGGAGACTAGACCCGGTGAGCTTTTGAGCCTATCCTTTCTTTATTGAGGGTTATAAATACATCTCGTGTTTGTCGAATTTCACTTGAAATAGCGCATTAACTTGTTGTTTAGTCTCATTATTTTTGTTTTGGTTGATAGTCAAGTTAAAATATTTGTTACCATGCTAATTAATCTTCCGTCGTAAATGTTGAAGAATCATATAACCCTAGGAAATGATCTTAGGCCTTTCTTTGTTTACTGCTGACCGATAAATGATAAAATGTCCTTAGTTCGCCCCTTGAGTCGTTAAAATGCCATTTCTCTTTAATTACCATTATCCTATTTTTGCTCCAATTTGGCCAACTTGGAGTTCACCCCTGAAAGATTGATCAACTTTTAGTGGTGTTAAGGCGATGTGTGATTGAGAAGAAGAAGAAGAAGAAGATAAGATGATGTTTGGGGTGGTTGTCTTGGTATTCAATGAATATTTGTTTCAAAAGCAACGAAGAGGAAAAGAATAAAAAAAAGAAAGAGAAGAAAAAAAATATAAAGTTGATAAAAAAAAATTGAAAGGAATGAAAAGAAGATAATGAAATGATGAAGTTGGTAGAAGAGATGATTGAAAGAAATCGTACATGCCTTACAATGCCATTCTAAAACTACCTAATAAATCCTTTCTATCCTTTTCCATTGTCTGAGCTACATTACAACCTTTGAAAAGTCCTATTTGATCCTAGGAAACATGGTTCGGATATGAAAATGATGGGAGGGGGATTAAAACATGGTAATGATTAATTTTTCTTGATTATTGGTATCCTATCCATGAGGCTACCGTTCTTTCGTGTCATGCGTCTTTTCCGAGTCATATGTGAGCATTTCTTGTTTTGAAAATATATTTCCTTTACTCACATATTTTAGAAAAATTACACCTGTTTCTGAGTGTTTCATTTTAGAGTGTAATTGACATTGTGAGATTCGTAGTCGAGACATAGTTAATTGGTTATTCAAGTTATATTCCAAGTTCATGACATACGCGTGTTCATTTGACTACAACATCACACACGTGCACTTTTATGAGAAACTCTATTGATTTATACGATGCATGTGCTTAGGATTGTTTTTCATAATGTAAGTGGACGTTTGATTCCGTTTCTTTATGTTCATTATTATATTTCAAATCTTTGTTACATGATGAATGAGTATTGAATATTATGTTCTTTGTTTTTAATAAAAGTTTTAAATTGATAAGTTAATAAATATGGTTGTGGGTGACTTGTTGACGAGAACCCTCACGAGACTTCACTCGTCCGACTAGGGATACCTAGGGGTTTAAAAGGCTTGTTGCATATGCTAAATGCAATCGTGATCCATGTGAAAATGGAGTAGTATGTTATTAGTAGTTTAGTTTTTATTTTAGTTTTGCTCGAGGACTAGCAAAATGTAGGTTTGGGGGTGTGATCGGGAGAGAACGAATCCTATTTATACTCTTTAACTTGTGTTAGTTAGTACCTTTTTATCCTGTTTTTGTATATTTTTACTTCGTTTTCTATTTTCAGACAGGTTTTGGAAGAAAACAAGGAGATCTGGCTAAATAAGGTGAAAAAGCAGGAAAAAATAAGCTGAAAAAACCACATTGCGCGTGCGACCCGCTCACCCGAAAATCCCAGAAATCGCTCGCGCGAGGTCCCAATATCGCGCTCGCGCGGCCCGTGTGCGCGACCTGTGTAAAAATGGAACTTGCGTATTTCACTCTACTGATGATTCCTACGCGAAAGAAACTGCCTAATTGCGTCCAGACTATAAAATAAAGCAATTTTAGTGCGTTTCGGGTTAGGAAAGCTTCCAAAAACTTGTTGTAAATCTATATATACTCTATTTTACTTCAATTTACGGGTTGGACAATTAATATACACACAATATACAACTAAACTTTCAGCCATTGAAGGGAGGGAAGCAAGGAGAAGAAGAAGAAGACCAAGGATTTCCATGGCCTCCTCCATCAACTACTTGCCATTTACCACTTCCATGGACAATTAGACTCTAGATCTAGGGTTTCAATGAAACCCTAGCCAAGTAATAGGGTGTATTTTATGTTTTTATTTTAGTTTTATTATGTATGGATGACAGTTACATGTTCCGAGGATTTTTATAAATAAATCGTGCTTCTATTGATTAAAATCATTACTTTCAAAGTTTATTCTTGTCTTAGATCTATTTTGACTGTGATGTGCTCAATGATAAATGCTTCCTGTGCTTGTTTAGATTATTTACATGTTATGGTGCTTAAATTGAATTGTGCTAGCTATCAAGTATTCGAATAGTCCATGCCTAGATTAGACAGATTAAACCACAACCCTAGTTTAGTGTGGGATAATTCGTGCTAACTGAAGATGGATTATGTTGGTGCTTGAACCATAGTTATTTTCTTGACAGAGGAATTGGGCTTGTAGCTACAATTTCCCATTATCATCCAACGTAATAAGCTAAAGTAATTCATAAATACCCTTATTATGAAGCTAGTGGTGGATTTGCAATCCTAGGTTCACTTTAAATATCATTAAAAACAACTATTTTAATTGCTTTCATAATTTAGTTTATTTTTATGTTCTTAGTTTAATTCAAATTAAAATCAAATCCATTTTTTTAATTAGCTAAATTTAGGTTTTAAAATTAAAGCACTGTAGTATTTCAATCTCTATGGGTTCGACCTTTACTTTCACTACTACAAATCTCTAGAAAAGTAAAGTATACTTTTATATCTTGATATTGACAATATCAACATTAGAATGTTGACACTACACCATATGGCCAGATTTCTAACGGACAATTTTTATAGTTTCTAACGGATATATCCTTGAGTAATTACTAACGGATATATCCGTTAGAAGAGCTATATATCCGTTAGAAATAACTCCCCATAAGCTGATATATTATTTCTAACAGATTTTTAAAAATACTAACGGGTATATCCATTAGTAATAATTACAGAAATTAAAATTATTACAAAAAAAGAAAAGAAAATAAAATAAAAATAAAAGAAAAAGAGAAACTGTATTATCTGGTCCCTAAATTAACGAACGAGAGAAAAAGAGAGACTTAGGTCTAGGGAGAGAGAGAGAGAGAGAGAGAGAAGAGTAAGAGAGATTGGCGCTCCCTCGCCACTGTGCCCTTGCCGCTTCTGCACCGCCCCCTCGTCGTCCCCATGCCGCTGCCTGAACTGTCTGTCGGAGAAGGTACATATTTCCTTCTTCTTCTTCTTCTTCTTCTTCTTCTTCTAATAAGTGGTAGAATAAATAAATATTTACAGAAATTGAACCCTAGATCTAACTTCTCAGATTTTGTTTTTGCTGATTTATGAATTTTTTTTTTATTATTTTAGTTAATTGATACAAGACAAAAAATGAATAGATTCTTGGTTTTCCAAGAAAGACAGATGTATAAAAGTATGCTTGGAATACTGCTAGTGATTTTAGCTAGAAATCATGGTTGGATACACATTAATCTTTCACCCAATAATGCAAAAGTTGCTGCTGCCAAATCTATAACAGAGAAAATAAAATAAAAAGTACAAAAAAATGTAGAATCTTAGTCATTTCTACTTTCAATAGCCTGAACTGCAAATATCCTAAGAAAGAATTTGTGTGTTGCGGTCTTGCTAAACACACAACTATACTTAATGTACTAATAGGTTAGCTGATGAGCAAATAATTGCCTTTTGAGGTCAATGAGATATGGGATGCAATTCCTTAGTTGTACAAATTAGAAGAGAAGAATAATGCTGATAGACAAACTTCTCTTTCTTTCCTTTTGAGTTGTGTAGTTTCGAATCTCCCGATACACAAAAAAAATGCCTACACTTGTATTTAGTATATTTTCGTATGCTTATAATTATTCTTTCATTATTGGCAACATTTGTTCTCCATTTTTTTACTCATTCAATCTATGTAAGTTCGATTCGGCCAAATTTCAAGTACAATGTCTGTCTTTCTCGTAACCAATTTGTAAGTTGGTCCAGGTAAAGTTGAAAAACTGAGCTTTATGCCAAAGTAGGATCTGGTAAATGGAACTTATAATGAGCACCAATTTTTTTCTTTTGTGCACAACCACTCTTGGTCTATGTAAAAATCTCTTTTATCTTTGTAGATCATACTTGGAAGATCAACTAACGACATTGATGTGGATATTGATTTGGGGAAAGAAGGACGTGCTAACAAAATATCAAGACGGCATGTGCAAATATGCTTTTTTTTTCAAGGTACTGGCTACACATACCATCGCACATGCGCACGCACACCGTATCCCTACTAGAATTGAACCTTCCCTCGGGGATGACTCCTATAGCTTGTATCCCCGTGTCTTGTTAATTACATAATCTGGTGATTTGTTCGTTTCTTTACATTATGATTGCTATTTTCTAAATAGGACTCCATATCAGAAAACAACAAGGGATATAGGTGAAACCTAAAAAGTAGAAAAATCAAGGAATGCTGAGCATACAGTGTTAGGAATGAGGATAGTACAATAACCATGACTAAATAAATAGACAGAGGAAAACTATCTGGTCACTGTTGTAGGGAACATTCTTGTAAGACTTAACCTATAAAAGTGGCTTTTGGAATTACAGCTAGATCATAATAGTTATTTTTGGGGTATGATGGTTTGTTTCATTAAGGTAGGGGCAGTAGAGCTGGCCAAATGTATGAATTTTTCTTCATGCTTTATGTTCTAATACATGATTTAGCCTTTTCAAACACTCTATTACCATTATATTTTGGCTATTCGTGGGCTGATTTAACAAATGTTAGCATTTTTGAATCTTACCGTGACATTTGGGGAGTTTTCTAAAGTTATGAAGCCCTTTGAATATGAATTTTATTGGTTAAACTTGTAGTTTTCTTTATTTAGATTGATGTTGGGTGTTGTTCCATGGAATGCCCCCCAAGTGTTTGTTTTTGTCCTCCATGCGGGGTTCAAAGGACACCATGGCTGGTCCATCGAAACGAAGAAGCCCATTTCGTTCACTTTCTTCCCCTTTTATTTTCTCGGTATCAACCTACACAGGTTTGAATTGCATTTGATGAGAAATATACAAATGTTGAAAGAAAAACTTCTTTTAAATATTGATTATTGATCCGGGTCTAATCATATGATCACTACGCACCACTTTATATTCAATGTCCCATACATTGTTAGACCAAACACTCGGACACAAATATTTTTGCAGTATTTATTCTATCATCTAAACTCCTAAAATCACTGTAAGATATTAGCATTAGGCATAGGGGTAACCATGTTGATTAATATTTCCGAGGGTGCGATGGAGTTTCTCTGTAATAATTATTACAGTGGAGTAAACCCAATTAGTGCTAGGATTAGCTATTCTTGGTCGGATACCCTTTGGATTAGTACAAAACAAAATAAAAATAAAAATAAAAAATAAAAGAAAGGAAAAAATTAAATCTTGAGCGTTATTTACAACTATCTAAGTCTTGCATTAATAATGCTACTTTTAGTGAGGAGGACAGATAGTGATTTACTACTTTGAAAGTCGTGCATCCAAATCTCAATAACTTCAATAACTTCATAGTTCGGATACATTTAAGGAAACTAAGAAAGAAATGTAGCAATGTAGAAAATGAAGACTGAGGTTTTTTTGAGAAAAAACCTGCAGTGCTACTACCTTAACAGAGCCCATCGTGGAAAATCTATTTCATTTAGACAGTCACTTGAAAACTGTTTCAAGTAGAACTTTTGAAACTTCATACTAAGGTCGCATAGAAGAGACTACAAATACAAACCATGTTAAAATTAGCTAGTCCTACAATGTGGATGTTTCCGGAATCTTAAACATTTATAGGCATTCAAGGAAACTGTAGTAAATTAACTAAGAAGCTCTTCAGGAAGTACTAAAATGTGATTGAAAATAGGAAATAGCAAATTCGCTGGAATGAAATTTTTTTTTTACTGCCTTGTCGTTCTAGAACTCCTCGGAGCCTAGAAAAGACATGCTAGATCACACATTTGGAGGGTAGACAGTGAGGTTAAACCCACTGTTTACTGAGCTGTGCTCCTGTTGCATTTGCTGTCATGTTGAACGTCAAAATTTCAATGCTGTAACTTCATTATAGAAATACGTATATTATAGCGACATGTTTGGCACACACATTTTGTGACACACTATGCTTTAAATGGCATGTACCTTGTGCTGTTTAAAATTTTCACACTTTTCTGTACAGTACTTACATAGCACATGTTACATGCATTTAAAGTTGTGTCAAAAAGTGTGTGTGTGTGTGTGTGTGTGTATGTGTGTGTGTGTGTGTGTAGCACCACTCTTCAAATAAACATGATAATATGCTCATTTTTCTTTTTAATGGACTAATTCAATATGACGTATTTATATAGTAAAATGCTTTACAAAATTGTGAACTAACACGAATAGCCTATTAAATTCTAATCAAAGCTTGTTTCAAAGTATGCTGTTGTTTTAGGTTCTATTTTCCATGCTATATACTGAGTACTATTGCTTTTTTTTTTTTTCTTTCAATTTCAAAGTTCTGTATCATCTCTAGGCCTGTTATTTTAGTAAAAGAATTCTATGCAATCAGTCCACTTGTCTCTTTTTCTTTCTTCTACTTTCAGTAATTCTTAAATCATATACATATCATTTTTTTGCAGGTGTCCTATTTGAAGAACCTAGTTAACATTGCTAGTGGTACACTAAGTAGGTTAGAGATCTAAGACTCTCTTTCACTTCCTGTATTCTATAGCTTCTGCTCATCAGTCATCTCTACAAAGCCATGTTGGCTATCGGACTACTAATTCTTATTAGGACTTTGCTCTTGTTTTTAGCTCTTTTTTTTTACCTCAATTCTTATTATGACAAGCAAGGCCCAATTCTATTGATTTTAGTCTCTTGCTTGATTTTAATTGTTTTTGGATGAATTGGGTTATAATTGGGCTAACATTTATACTTTAGGAACCTAGTGAGTAGCATTCCATTTGCTTTATTTTGTTTTTTAATGTTATATTATAGAATGTCACGACTTATTAATAAAGAGTGGATGAATGAAAACAATAGAGTTTGCCCAGTATATATAAAGGGAGTTGAAGATTTTCTTGAATTTGAGAATACACACAATGTTGAAAGTTTCCAACAATAACTTGCCCGTGTAAGAATTGTCGAAATAAGTATCGACACACACCTAGCAATGTTAGAAAACATCTCATTAGGTGTGGCATAGATAGGTCATATTCTGTATGGGCTTTGCATGGTGAAAAGCCATATAAGAATTCGATAGATCGTCCACCAGTAGAAGATGTTCATGGAGAAAACATTGAAGAAGAAAATATCGAGGTTGGAGGGTTGGAGGGCTTGGGATGGAGAATCTTGTTGAAGCTTCTTATGGAATGCACGAAGAACCTCATGTAGATGATTATAGTGGTCAAGCTGGAGTTTCAAAAGAGCCACATATCGGGAATGAGAAATACAATGAATATAGAAGATTGTCAACTGAGAAATTGTACCCTTATTGTAAGGTCCTTGAGATTACTCTTTCTGCGATTGTGGAATTGCACAACCTTAAGAAGTAATTTGGTTGGTCGGGGATAGTGTGACAACACTTTTGTCAATCCTGAAAAGGTAGCTTCCGAAAGAAAACACTTTGCAACAGAAGTAACACATTAAGAGTATGATGAAGGACTTAGGGATGAAGGCAAACTTTATTCATCCATGCGTCAATAATTATGTTTTGTATTGGGATGGAAATGAAGATAAGGAGCAATGTCCTCAATGTGGAGAACTGAGATATGTTCTGAGAAAAAAGAAGGGGGAGGAGTTTGCAAAGAACCTTTGAAAGTATTAAGACATTTCTCTTTGATTCCAAGACTTCTGAGATTGTATACTATACCATGGATAGCGCACGAAATGACATGGCACGATTGAGCGACCCCTTCATGGGATTATTTGTGGCATCCATCTGATTCTCCTCAATGGAAAATATTTAAGGCTAAATGGCCAGGATTTGCAAATGAAGGGCACAACGTTTGGTTAGCAATTGCAATCGATGGGTTTAATTTACATGGTGTACAGTCTTCTAGTTATAGTTGTTGGTCAGTCATCACAGTGCCTTATAATCTCCCACCTTCATTTTGCATGAAACAAGAGTTCCAAATATTGTCTTTGCTAATTCCTGGGCTAAAGGTACCAGGTCAAGACACAGATGTTTTCCTTCAACCTATAGTGAAGGAGTTCAAGCAACTATGGGAAGAAGGAGTGGCAGCTTATGACATGTACAAAATAAAACATTTTACATTGAAAGCTATGCTAATATGGGAGATTCGCGATTTTCCCACATGTGGGAATCTATCTGGGTGCATAACACATGGTTATAAAGCATGTCCTATTTGTGGAGAGAACACACAATCCACCCATTTAGAACACAGTAAGAAAATAGTTTACACAAACTACCGTATTTTCCTTAGGGCAGATCATCCGTTTAGAAGTGGTGGGTATTTGGGGCTTAGGTCAACTGAACATAAACATCCTCCTTCTTGGCTAAATGGAGATGTACATTTAGAGAAGTTAAGTCAGATAAAGTATGTGCCTGGAAAGATCCCGAAAGTTTCGGGTAGAAAAGGAAGACTTGCAATGCGGATGGCAGTGCTAATGTTGAAGTTAAAGGGCATAGTATAAAATGTCCATCTTGTTTGATTTGGAATACTGGAGCTCTAATTAAGTTCGACATGCTCTTGATGTGATGCACACCAAGAAGAATGTCGCAGAGCATTTAATTTGCGCAATCCTAGATGATAGTAAAACGAAGGATACAGTAAGTGCACGTTTAGATATGAAGGATTTCAGCATACATAGTGGCCAGTGGATGCAAGTAGAAGATCACATAGGGAGACTGATAAAACCAAAAGCATCCCTTCACTAAGATAAAGATGAGAAATGGCAATTTTGCCAAATTTTGAAAGACTTGAAGCTCCCAACTAGTTTTTCATCTAACCTGAGCAACATTGTCACTCTTAATCCACCCAGTTTGCATTCATTGAAGTCGCATGATTATCATGTTATTTTGCAATATTTGTTACCTGTGTTGTTTCAACATTCCTTTCTAAAACACCGAGATTTGCGAAGAGCTATTCAACAGTTAAGCTTATTCTTTAACCTATTGTGCTCAAAAGTGTTCATTCGAAAGGATATCCAAAGAGCCAAATACATAGTTGCAGAGGCACTATATGTGTTGGAAAAATACTTTCCACCATTGCTTTTTGATATCAGTATCCACCTTATGGTGCATCTTGCGGATGAAGCATTGGTTTGTGGACCCTTCGGACCTCAGTGGATGTATGCTTTCGAGCGGTAAACTCATTTTCTTATATTACTTCATCCTTAGGCAAATGACCTACCAAACCTTATATATTATGGACTTACATATTTTTCCTATTTATAAGAATAGATAAATGAAGGAATTTAAAGACATACCTAGCAATAAGAGGTACGTTGAAGGGTCTATTGCAGAGTCTTATGTTATTGGAGAATTCGTTAGGTATTGCATGGAATACATGCCAAATCCACTCGATAGAATGACAAACGTACTCGTGAAGCCTTTTTAGAGGAAAAAGGCAAGTTCTCTAACGAAGGGCCTTTGCACAATGATTATACTATAATGTTGGAACCTACACAATTTTCATAAATGCATCGATGGGTACTATTTGGACTTAACGTTCACAGACTAAACGAACACGACAAGTTAGAGTCCTTGTAACATATTTGTTCAAGTCCACATATAACTATTAACATTGAAACTTTTATTTACAAATTTCAGTGAGTATCAAGAGTTTGCGAACTCCACTTCTTATGGTAAAAGAAGGGGGATTGCAAAGACAGAAGTAGAGTTACAAACTTCTTTTATCCCTTGGATATATGAAAAGGTATTATTTTATTAGTTACAAACATATACAAAAAAACACTTACGAATTTGTTTCCATTGAACAGTTGTTGTCTTTTGGGGAGACACAAACAAAGGCTATGTTGTGGCGGTTAGTTCAAGGGCCAAGCCACATAGTTAAAACATATAAGAAGTATTGTGTTAATGGATTTGTATTATTTCCTAAGTCTCATTACGAAACTTTTTCCATGCAAGATAGCGGTGTTTGCATGAAGGCTTGGGCTCAATTTAGGGCCAAAAAAGGTGATAAAAGGCTCAAGGATTCTCGGACTATGTGGTATGGTGTTATCAAACAAACAATTGAGTTGGACTATATAATATTTGAAGAGGTGGTGTTTTATTGCGACTGGGTGAGGGTGGACGACAAGACCAATGGTTGTAAACATTGCTCAGACTCTAACATGGTGATGGTTAATTTTGATAAGTTCAAGAGTTCTAGTAGTGAGCTAGACGATCCTGTCATTCTTGCTTCTGAGGCAAGTCAAGTATTCTATTCAAAAGACCTAAGAAATCCCAATTGGTGGGTGGTTATATATTCACCGAGGAGATTAACCAGTCGAGTAGACAAGTTAGAGATACCAATAGTCTTCCAATCCACTCTTGAAGACCAACCTCATTTGGAAAATCTGTTAAAGCAGCATGGCTCTGCCTAGTTTTTTTTTTTGGAAATAAATGACATGTATATTGGATTGAAATACTTTTTGTTCTATTACTTTTTGTGCATTATTAATAGCCTCTATTTCTTAATCTAATATCTAGTTGTTGCTATGTGAAATTCTTGGTTGTTGCTATGTGAAATATTTGGTCGTTGCTATATGTAATAATTGGTTGTTACTATGTGATTTAATATTGTAATTATTGATCTAATATTGCATGGGCAAACTAACAAGTATGTCATCAAGTGCAGGTAATCCTAACCCGAGTTGATCTCACCCTCTTCTTCTAACCCACCCACATCTGATTCATCAAGAGGCAAAGCCCCAAAGTAAAAAATAAAATTCATAATCGAAGATGATGGGTCTGTCATAGGTGAGTACGCGAAGGTATGGAGTACTCAGATAGGAGATTTTGTAAGAGCTCTCATTCCCATTAGCTACAAAGATATTAGAAAAGTGCCAAAGAACTTCAAAGATGATGTTTGGAATTCCTTGATGGTAAACTTTTGTTTATAAGCTCTGAGATCCAAATTTTATCTTACTTAAATTATATCATATATGTTTTAACATTACTATCCTATTCAACTACTAGGGTGAATTTGGATTAAATATTCCACTAGCTGTGGCTCGCCCATTGGCGGAACAGGTGTGGCACCAAAAATTTAAGACCTGAAAAGCTTCCTTGCTAGCCCTTTTGAAGAAGGGTATTTTTAATGATGGTGGTTCAAAGGTGTTGATCCAATTTTTTGGAAAAAGTTTGTAGAAAATGAGAGTCATCCAAAAAAGCAGGAGCAAACTCTAGCAATCGAAAATAGTTGAAGTGTGGACACACTCTTGGGCGTTATACCTATGCTCATAAATAATTTTTAATGGTTCGTATTATTGCTTACACTTTTTAATCTTAACAACTTTTTTGTAACTAACTCATTAAATTTCAATGTCTAGCAACAAGAAAATCCTAGAACCCAAGTTAGTCGTGTAGACAAATGGTTGGCGGCTCATGAGCATAATGATGGGACTGTGTTGGAGAGTGCTAAAAGTATATATGTAAGTAACATATTTGTTTGTTTGAATTGTTTTACTTTTGGGATAGTTTGTATTTTGTGTTATGTAAATTTTGACATTTGAATACTATAGGATGAAGTAAATGCTGCTGCAAATAGAAGAAAAAGTAGAAGTCTGAATGGCAAGGACATGTGTGAAGACCTTGAGAGTGATGAGTTAGCAGAGTTAGTAGAAGTGTTTGGGAAGGAATGCAAGGGAGGAGTTTGTGGAGTGGGTTCCCAAGTCTCTAAGAAGCAACTAGTTCAACTTGGTGTGGCAAAGCCAAAAATTGGACAAAAAGATAAGGCAAATAAAGAGGATGCCTCATCCAAGGATGAAATTATTACAAGACTCAACAATTTTGAGGATAAAATTGAGTGTTTAGTGTCGAAACTAGAAACTGTGAGTATCCCGCCATTGGTGAGTACACCCTTAAGTGATCTTGGTTCGAATTCAATCAATTGCTCAAATCATTTGGCTCAAAACTTGTGCAATGTTTTTCCCACACTAGGCATTCCACATTATCCTCACTCTATGCCTAGTCCCACTGGCAACCCCTCAGTTGTCTTATGTGATAAGTTTGGTAACGAGTTGGCAAAGGGGTACGTTGAGACGGATGCTACAGCTAATGTGTGTCACTTCAAACCCGTTAGTAAATCTAAAAAGAAGGTTTATATCGAGGAAATGATGCAACCCGATGCTCGTTTATAGGACCCTCCTCAGGGGGGCCACGAGAGTTTGGCAGGCTTTGTTGAAGGGGAGTATGTGACTTGGCTCAAGTTTTGGTTAAATTATGTTTAAGAAGATTGAATGGCGATAGATGTAGTTTTATATAACTACTTAAATTTCAAATATGTTTTGTTTGTTAGTTTAGATTTGAGTGGATGAACTCTTTAAATTTCCGACTTTGTTAGACATGTATGAACTCTTTAGTTGTTATGATTATTATGGATTATTTTTTATGTTTTGGGTATAAAGATGTTGGTTAGACACGAAGTAGATTAATCTTGTTATTTTTTATGTTTGGTATAGATTGATATGCTTGTTAATTAGGTGAAAAAAAAAATTTGGGAAGCATATAAATAAATAAATTTTTTTTTTTAGATTTACGCATATTTCTAACGGATATATATATATATGTTAGTAAATCCGTTAGTATTTTTAAATTTTTTTGAAAATTACTAACATATATATATATATATCCGTTAAGTTGACAATCCATTAGTATTCAACATAAATCTTTTAAAATTGACTGAAAAAAACCGTTAGTAAGTAGCATTCTGACGGATATATTCGTTAGAAATCCTTTGATTTACTAACAGATTTACTAGCAGATATCCGTTAGTAAATCAATTAATAATATAACTAACTCTAAAATACTAACGGATATATCCGTTAGTAACATTTATTCTAACGGATATATCTGTTAGTAATGAGGCCATATGGTGTAGTGTGAGTTTTGACAAAAGCACGAAAAGTATTTTAAATATCAAAGAATTCTGAACGACGTTTCATAAGATAAAACCAACAGTAACGAATGCAATCATCAATAAATGATACATAATATCGAGACCCCCCTCTTGTAGTAACAGGAGAGGGTCCCCACACATCAGAATGAATTAAATCAAATGGTGTCAGAGAATAAAAATACTTCTATTAAAAGGTAAAGCTGAAAATTTTGCCAGTTTATAACCACTACAATCAGAAATGTCATGAGTTTGTAAAAATCCTAATTTTCCTATAGAAGCTAAATATTTTAAACGAGAGGTTTAAACATGATCAAATTGAGAATGCCATAAATAAAAATTAGACGAAGATGAACTCAAACGAAAGGATGACAAGTCAACACTAGAAGCTGCAACCATTGGTACATTAAGCTTGTCCAAGTTGTATAATCCCCCTTGCCTACGGCCCGTCCTAAGCAGCGTCTAAGATAGCAGATCTTGCACATGACAAAAAGTAGAAAAAAAGACACTAGTAACCTGCATCACAAAGCTAACCAATAGAAACAAGATTCTTATTAAGTTTGGGAATGTGGTAAACACTAGAGAGAGATACATGAAGTGTAACAATAGACGCAACATCTATTAATGGCATGGGAGTACTATCAGCAGTCATAACAGGCAAAGAGGAAGCAGGACATAAGGAAGCAAAGATGACAAGTTAGGTGACATATGATTAGAAGCTCCAGAGTCTAAGACCCAAATACCTGAGGACGCACCTAAAGACATTCCTAGTGAAGTGGTGGCCAGAGCATGTGGTTGTGTGGCAAGGAACTTCTGAAATTGCTCAGTAATGGAGGTCATGGACAGAGTGGATAGGGAAGGGGAAGGGGAACCTTGTCCAAATGAATCTGATGGTGGTACAATTGCTGCAGTGATAGGCTGTGGAGGCCTATACGAATGCTGTTGAGATTGGTTGTCAGATTTCTAATAAGAAGGCTGAGGTTGCTATTGTTGTGGTGGTCGACTATGTGAGCGTTGGTTGCTACTATTGGGCTAGTTTGCTTGACCCAACCTAGGACACTAAGCCTTCCAATGACCCTTCTCCTTACAGTAGCTACATACACTACTACCAACTCTCGAGCAAGGCTTATTCTGATTATTGGACGGTGGTCGAAAAGGGCCTGCTAAAACAGACGGAGTAGAGTCGGGGAGCATTCTCTTTCCAGACTGAGTCTTGAGACGTATTTCCTCGGCTACTAACTCATGGACAATAGAATCAACTGACAGAAGTGGACTACGATGGAGAATTGACCCACGAAGGCCCTCAAAATCATCATTAGAGCCATCAAAAACTGAACCAGACGTTGTTCCTCCCTACTAGCGATATATGATGCAAACGTCCGTAATTCGGACAACTCCATGAGAGCCAATTGATCCTAAATATCTGTCATTATAGAATAGAACTACTGAATGCTCAAATTTTTTGGTTCAAGGGCACGAATATCATACTCTAATTGGTACCTTTTTGCAAAATTGGACTGTGTAAATAATTTAGCCAAATGATCCCATACCTCCTTTGCGTATTCAAACTTTTCCAATTGCATACCTATCGAGGGAGCAATGGAGTTGTTGATCCAAGTAATGATTTTTGAATTGTTTGTTTCCCAAACATCTAGCAATTCTGCAAATTTATTAGCCTTTTCATTCTTAGGTTTACTAAAATCCCCATTGATAGAACCCACATCTTCTTCCCCTTCTGAAAATTTTTCATCACATAATTCCAATATGCAAAATTCTTTCCATCGATTTTAATACTAATTACTTGAAGCGAAACATCGCGTTCATCAGCCATTACAAAAATGAAGTAATTAAATAACACAAAACAAATGAACCAAAATCAAAGACAGATCCAAAAACAAACACGAATCAATGTGAGATCCAAATACGAATCTAAATCAGCAAGAAATCCAAAAATAAACCAGAATCATCCAAAAAAAAGGGAAGAGATGTGAATGAGATTCGAACCTAATCTGATACCATGTGAATATATCAAATAATCAAGAGAACAGCAAAGGGAAAAGAGAAAAGAGAGCTAGAGTTTCTCATAACACCAAATCTGAATTAATGAATACAATTGAAAAGGAAGAGACAATAATAGTATATCTAGGTATACAGTATTACCCTAATATAAAGTAAAAGATTAAACTATCTTAAAGCTAAATAAAACTAATTCTAACAGCTAACTCTAATAGAGTGAATAATGTTTGTATTAGGGATATTATAAGTGCCTCCAGGGGTGGAACCAGGGATTGGAGTCTCAGGGTGCTACCTTAGTCCATAGGAAAATAGGGCTTCATCGGTGGTTCAGGGGCAGTGTCCCTGAGCCATTTTTTTATTCTATGCATATTTTTTGCTATGATTTTCTATATCACATGAAATTATCAAACCAAGCCTTGTGTCCCAAACAATTGGGGTAGGCTATATGAATTTTTGTAGTGTGATCAAAGCAACACTTAAGCCCCTGAAATGTAGAAACTCCTTATTTTCTTAGTTTTTGAGTTTTGAAAAATTCTACAATACATCCAAGTATGATACATTCAGTTTCTTGGTCTTATTTTGAAGTAATAGAGTTTCATTTTGTTGTACCTTTGGTGCCAATCATTATAGACTTTTCTTATGTGCCATTTCATAATAAAAATATGGCATTTGGTAGTTATTTTTAGGTGCCATTTAATAACTACAATTTTATATGGGTAGTAGAAGGTCCCAAAATTTTTTTAACTTCTATGTTTGTATCATACAATATTGGGAGAAGATTTCTAGAGCTTTTGTATTAATATTTATAGCATTATCTTATACCATCTATACGAAAAATATGTATAAATGGACCCCCAAAATAAATCGCCTCACTCTGGAGCGCTGCCCCCGAACCCCTAAACATGAAATTTTTAGATTCGCCCCTGGTTGAAAGGTTTTATACTTATAATTCTTATTTACATATACTATATAGTGAATTTAGGGTGAATTTTGATATTCTGTAATCAAATCCAGAACTCATTTGATGGTTTAGAGTGGTTTGAATTGTAATTAGTATTGTCAAATACATATTTACATGGACCATTTTGTAAAACTTAAAAAATATGTAGCTTATTTTGACTTGTAAGAGAGAATAGAAATTTGCTTTATGAAAAAACTTTTGCTCACCCCAAAAATGGTTCACCAATGATCACCCAAGCATCCCACTGGTTAATGCAGTAGGACCCATGATTAAACACTATTTGTTTAATCATGAGTCCTACTGCATTAACCAGTGGGATGCTTGGGTGATGGTGAACCATTTTTGAGGTGAGCAAAAATGCTCTCTTGTTTTATTTGGGGGTGCTAGAAGACAAAATAAAAGTGGGAATCACACATATACATGAATACTAGTGTAGAAAATTTTCAACTATATGCATAGTTCCACCCCTGACTGTCTCCATGTACAGCGTGTAATAGAAATAAAAATGTGGAAGAGTCGCTTGTTTAAAAATGCATGTCATATGAAAAAACGGCTTAGCTCAGTTGACAAAAGGACACTCCATGTTACACTCATTACTAAAATTCGTACCCTGGCCCCCACCTTCCCTGCCCCTGGTTTTTATATCCTTGCATGACCACTATACCAAACGATTGAAAACACAAAAAATAAAAGCTATACGATCAAAATTCAATATTTGTTTATTTTTTTAAAAAAATTTTATTAGGGCTAATTACTGATAAATCCATTTTTAGTACTTATATAAGATAAGGTCTAGCAAGAAAAAGTTTATAGTGAAAGGTACGCGCAAAAAAATTGGAAAAAAATGCCCATTCGTGGGAAAGAACCCTCTCGAACGTACAACACACACATTTATCGCCCCTCATCTCTTTCAGCCACAGACCAGCTACCATTTCAGTCACCGGAGAACACCTTCCGATCACCGTGATTTGTCATGAGAAAGACATTGACCATAACAAAAAATACAATAGCAACTAAATCAAATCGACATTTGAGGAATTCTGAATAAAAAATGAAAAATCACAAACAATTTGAAAAATTTATAAACAATTAGTTTTGAGAAAATTTCTCCAAACAAGTTCTAATTTTATAAATTTCACAGCACCATCCCAAATTCAAACCATTAAAGTCATTCTTGTAAGAATATAGAAATTGATATTCAAAGAAATGAGAAAGAAAGTGATACGGATTACATATAGAGGAATACATGGAAATTAGTGAGTGTGATAGCATTGAGTCATGGTGGCCATCAGAATTAACATGCATTCTTTCACATCATGTCAGGCCTTCCAAAGCATAATCTCACCGACATTAATCTCACTCCAAAGTCCAAAACCACACCCTTCGACTACTCATCCATGATTGTGTGTTTCAAACAAATTTGTTTGGTGTTGAACAATTTCTGACTTCAATCTATGTGTTGAAAATAGATTTCTCAAACTAATTTCCTGAGAAATTTGATAAATAATTTCTTGAGAAATTTCTCAAGATTATCAAAATTAGTTTGAGAACAACATAAATTTCACAAATAATTTCTTGAGAAATTTCTCAAGATTATTACCAAATTAGTTTGAGAACTCCATAAATTTCACAAATAATTTCCTGAGAAATTTCTCGAACTTAGTTTGAGAACTTTATAAATTTAAGAATAATTCCCACATTACATTGAAATTTAAACTTCTCAAAACAATTTCACAAATAGGCCCCAACCCCTAAAATCACTTCTCCACTCAAAATCAAACCTACCTAAATCGTTTTTTTTAATGTATCCTTGAACTTGATCTCTGAAAAACTCCTATTGACTTCCTCCAACAAGGTAGAATGAGTGTGTCAAAAACCATTCTCAACCCCTAGACGCTTAGATTTGACGTAATGGACAACACAAGCTGTGAACTCCTCTGAATGTTATTTCAAGGGCTGGATCTCATCAATTGAGATGGATTGAAGCAGATAAACTTGTCTTCCACCGCATACCGGTCGACGGAGGAGCAAGCATAGTTTGGTCCTCATACCTTTTGACGTTGATGGTGCTCTGTATATCTAGATATATATATATATATATATGTAGAGAGAGAGAGAGCGAGAGCGAGAGAGAGAGAGAGAGAGAGAGAGAGAGAGAGAGAGAGAGAGAGAACAGATCCTTGCACTTTCTGTCAGTGCTCTGTATATCTGCAGATAGAGAGAGAGAGAGAGTAGGTATGTGTAAGGGTAAATTTGCCATAAATCTTGGCTAGTAAATGCATTCAAGGGCATGTCTAGCAACATTACCTATGCGATGGACTTCCCACAAAAACAGTTTTTGTCTTGTCTTATAACCAAATAGTTCTCATAATTTAGTATTTAATATCAAATTTCTATAATTATTATTACGTGGTTGAAAGTAACATATGTCAACTCTTTCTATTATTTATTTATTTATTTATTTTTTAATAAAATGTTAAGCGATATTATTACGAGAATGAGTGTAATTATCCTGATTTTGAGTAAAAAGGACGAAAATGAATGAGTTTACAGATGGAGACACCCCATATCACTTTAACGTAGCGACACCACATTTTACATGTAAAATTATAAGAATTTTGGAACAAATTGACTCAAATTTTCTGTAGTAAAATATTCCTAAATTCAAAAGTGAAAATTAGACGTATATTGTTTGCAAAAGTTGTCATTTTCTCGTTGAAAATGTCTCCATGAAATCTATATAAGCAAGAAGGGTAAAGGGAATACAATCTATTACAGAACATCCATTTTCACGCTCTTAGGATTTTTGGGAAGCTTGTGAAAAAAAATTAAGAGGTAGGATTGATAGGACTACTTTGAATTCGAAAGGCTATTTCAGCTAATTAAAATTAAAGGACAGTTTGGTCTTTGCACAAAATGCGGACTTATTTTGTTTTGGTTTTTTGGGGGGCTTCGGTCATAGCCCCCTCAAATAAAACCCGTTCAAACTAAAATCCAGTCAATTTTTTATTTTTTATTTTTAAACTCATTAGGTATTTTTTATGCCTAAACAACTTCAAATTGCTATAAGTTTTATTCTACAAACCTATTTTTTCCTAATATTTGATGTTTTGGAATCAGCAAAATGATATCTATCAACTGGGGATCAAAATTAACCATGAAATACTAATGGGGAAAAAACTAAAAACTAAAAACTAAGCAAATATGGAAAATTGTATTTTGTATTTTTTTCCCATAAAAATAACAAAAACATATATATTCATTGATATCATAGGTACATAGATCTCGAACAAAAATAGGGAATAAAAAAAATCACCCATAATGCCCAAGAATTAAAAAATTTATCGCCGTTAATATAAACAGATAACATATATTATCATGCAGATAATATTATCTATTAGACAAATAAAATCTCAAAACCATGCAGCAATGTATCTTTCTTTTTTTTCTTCTAAAAATTGCAGGCCCATTGCGTAGACCTTGAAGAAATACATGACACACAAAAAAAAAAAAAAAAAATTCTCAAACGGCCAAAAATAAGAAAATTATGATCATTTAACTTAATATTATCTATCAAAAGAGATAATATCATTTGTTTTGACAGATAAAACAAAAACAAATGAGGTTTCAAACTACTTTCATTTGTACAATTTTCAACTCCATTGCCTAGATCTCGAAAAAAATACATGAAATTAAAAAAAAATCACCCAAAAAGGCTAAAAAATTGATAGATAATATTAATATCATTTGTTAAAAGCATATAATATCATCGGTTTTGACAGATAAAATCAAAAAATAGGATCCCAAATTACTTTATTTTGTACTATTTTTAACTCCATTACGTAGATCCTGAAGAAATACATGAAATAAAAAAAAAATCACTCAAAAAATGTCACACGTGTCCCGGAAAATAGTACATTCATTTTAAATGCATAATTGAATTTTGAAAATTATTAAGGTCGATTAATAATTGAAAATTATTAATGTCAATTGAGGACAGGGGAATATGGTATTCCATGAGGCATTGACATGATTAATTGGCATTTATGTGACTTAAATGCTATTTGATATTTTCTGGTATATGTGAATAGTAGATTACCCCTGTTTGGCATGCAATCTGATAATTGTGATATTGTTTAAGATCAATTTGAGTAATATGGTATTAATGTAGGTGATACGTTGCATAAAATGTAGGTTATTTAGAAATTCCATGCAAATAGTTTTCAAAACATAATTACGGAACCAAAGAACTTAGACGAAAACTTTTATTAATTATAGATTTTTACTTGTGGACCGATAATTTAGACGTTTAAGATGTTTTGGGAGATAGTTGGAAGATTAGAAAACTCGTGGAGAGGTAAATGTAATTCTCGAGAGTTGTGCCTATATGTAGTTGAATCCAAGATAGTCCGGGTCACTCTGCTGACGTGGCGGTTTGGCCTTAGCAGAATATTTTTGGACGTACCAGCTGCCCCCCATTTTCGAAGTTGATGTGATGTTCCATCAGATGAAGTTTGAAAATTAAGACCGCACCCGAGAGACTGTTCGGTATTAGATCGGGATTCTACCAGGGATGGGATCGGCTGGAGTGATCAGCCGGGATACAGACTGAGCGGTGACCATGTGACCCCGAGTTCTTCCCATGCCACGTGTCCAATGATCACTAGCCTGGTCAGGATCCAACGGTGCCAGCCTAGGAGTAACCGAACCATTTAAGTGGCAATCGAACCGTCCCATCAAACATTTAATGCCCACGCCTTTCGAGGCGATGCTTCACGTGGCTGAAGCGATAGGTCCGGCGGGAAAGCATATGCGCCGTTCGATCAGTTTTGATCTGAGCCGTCCAAGGTTTCTATATAAGGAGCACCTGTTCATTCCATATCTGCCTGCTGTTTGAAGATTGAATATATCGAGCGGTCTTTGAGAGCGAAGTATTCCCAAGCTCCTTTCCTCTTCCTCCTTACAACCTAGGCTTATCCCCATGGCTTCTCACGTCGACCTGACTTCCAACGAAGGAATGACCGCTTTCAGGAGGGACTGCGAGATCCCGGATGACGTCGAGATCCGTCCCTACGCCGAAGGAGAGGAGGTGGCTTTACCCTCGGTCACTATTAGCAGTTATCTATTGCTAATAGTGGGGCTACACTTTCCTTTCTCTGCCTCCTTCTGTGATCTCTTACAGGGATTACGCTTTCCATTAAACAAGTGCCATCCAAATCTCACCCGTCTTCTCTGGGGCATATCGGTACTGATCGAGCGGCTCAGGATATTCCTCCGCTCTGTGGACGTCGCCAGGTGCTATCTCTTGAGTATCGACCGCGGGGATCCTTACCTACTTGCCAGAGCGGAAGGAAAGCATCTCGTCCGGGGTCTGGACTTCCCCAACAAGAACTGGCGTCAATACCATTGGGTCGCTGTCTCTGGCAACTGGCTGGTGGACCCCTCTATGTACCCTCCTGCAGCCTTTGACCCTGAACTGTGCAAGACGTCCTTTGTTGCTTTCCGTGACGTCGCTTCCTCTGTGGCTGATATGGAGGCGATCAACCGAGCGGTCGAGGCCTGCCTCAGGTTTTCTGATTTGATCGGGGGTCCTGTTGGTGAGGTTGGCGGTGACGTTCCTATTACAGCTCCTGTTGCGGCTGCTTCCGGGTCGCGCAGCTATACTCGGTCTATGGCTTCCGGCCTGCATGTACTGAGAGGAGCCGCTCCACCTAAAGGGCCAATCGCTCTATCCACCAGCTCCGATTCATCCTCGTCCAGGGATACAGGTCCGCCACCAGGCCCGACCAGGAAGGGCAAGGAGAAGGCGGTTGAGGAGGAATCTCAACCCCAACCAAAAAGGAGTTGACCGGAAGCACACGTCGGCCTTCATATGCCCAGAACCTGGACGGGCCTCTCCCTCGGTAATCTGGAAGATCGTCTGCAGGTGGTGGAAAAGCAAAGTGCTCTTCTGCAGACGGACTCTGTCATGTGGGAGGTGGACTTTCATGCTCTGGAGCTCACTGTCAGAGAACTGGTGGCCAGGATGGCTGCCATGGAAGAGGAAATCAAAGCTCTGAAGGGCAAGGGGACCTGAAGACTTTCTTCGTTCTCTTTTTTTTTTTTTTAATTTTTTAATTTTTTAATTTTTTAATTTTTTTATCGGGGAAGCCACTAAAACTGCCCCCCAATGTACAAAATACTTTGATCAATGAAAAGGTCCTTTGAGGCCACCTTTTTTTTTTTTGCATCGATTGTGTTGTTTGTGATTGTCAATACCCGACCTGTTGTTGTGACCGAGTGGTTTGCTTGAACATCTCAAGAATGCCTGGTCCCCACAAGGTGCTAGGTGACGTGGCACCCTCTTGGCTAGGTTATTCCGGACATACGCTGCCCCCCATTTTCGAAACTGACCGGATGCACAATCGGGTGAGGATGCGAAAATAAGTAGCTCCTGGGAAACCGTTCGGACGTGGTCCGGGAATGCTGCTCGGGATGGGGGCCCACACCATGGTCCCTCGGTGTAGTAACCGACCGGTAAAGGTGGGAGCTCGGGTGTGGGGTATTGCCACATGTCAGGGGATAATTGGCCTAGTCGGGATCTAGCAAAGTCGGTTCAGATGTAACCGAACAGTTGCGTGGTAACTGGACTATCACATCATGCATTTAATGCGTGCGTCTTTTGAGGTGACCATTCACGTACCCGATGTGACAGCTGTCGGCGACTCTTGGCGGAAAAATTCCTGAGTCGTCGGATCTGATCGATCTGGACCGTCCGCTGTTCCTATATAAGGGGCACTCATCCTTTTCTCCAGTACCTGCTGCCAAGTGAGAGGATTTAAGCATCCAAGATACCCGAGCAAGATTCCCGAGGTCTTATCTGCGCTAATTTTTGTAAGTCTTCCCTTCCCGTCTTCAGTTCTTCATTCTCTTCTTCTTTTCTTGAACTAAGCTGGAGGGAGGGAACCCACTTAGGTTAGTACGAGCTTGGGATTTCTTTTTTCCTTTGGTTTTGTCATTTCTTTCAGTCTGGGGGTAAGCTAGGACAGATTGACCGAGCGGGTATTCCCAGGGCAGTTCTACGAGAGGGTTGTGTTGCTTCTCGAATATTGTACGACCTACCCTTTAGGTCGTTAGATCTACCTCCCTTGTACATCAGATTTGGAGTTCTTGACCCATTCTTAGGTCGTCTGCCCTTTAGGCCATCCACAGACGCAATCATATGTCACTCGGATTTTAACTCGTCGTCCCGGTCAGAAGACGAGCAGCTGCGATCCGGGTCTATGAGTACCAGCCTGAATCCTCCTTCTTCAGCCCCCTCTGACCAGCATAGTGAAGGAATAATCCCCGTCCGGGCGTTTCATGAGGAAGCACACCTGGATTCTCTTACATCCTCGACGTCTCGGGGGTCGGGCGATGAAGGGTCTGTGCTGAACAGTCCCGGAGTCGTATTCGCGTGTGAGTCCTTCATCAGTATTCTACGTGGTCCTGACCTAGATCGAATCAGAGACCGATATAATCTTCCTTCCCCCTCTCTTGCTTTGTCCACAGTAGCGGAGACCACTTCCATGAGTCGGGCTTTGTCACGTTGTACGAAGATGCCTTCATAGAAGGCCTTCGCTTGCCTCTTCACCCAGTCGCCCGGGATGCGCTCATCTACCTCGGGATATCCCCTGGGCAGCTTGCCCCAAATTGCTGGTGTTACTTGATGGGGTGTATCTCTTTGTGGCCTCAAGTCCTTGGGTACAAGCTCACTCTGTAGGAGTTCTTCTAGACCCACCGACCTTTCCTAGTTCACGAGGAGGCTAACTTCTTCTCGCTCTTGGCTAGGCAGGAGCGGAAAATAATTGTGAACTGCCCAAGCAACAATAAAGGGTGGAAGAAGAAGTTCTTCCAAGTGTCCACCTTGGGTCTGTGTGAGAAGGCACCGGGTATTCAGCTGAGGACCTCCTGGGCGAGTAACCTGAGGAGTAAGCCCAAGCACTCTTTCTTCCATGCTCGGTTTCCTTACCTGGCCTTGACTAACCCATTTGTATGTTTGTTTTGCAGTGGGAGCAGTGGACCCGCCAAGTCTTCCCGACGAGCTTCAAGCGCGGGTCTTGTCTCTGGCGGTGGACCCAATCGACATTTATAAAGTGCTGACCCGGTCGGGGAGCTCGAAGACCTATTACAAGTCCCCAGTACGACTTCACAGCTCCCATCCTTCCGGTGATCATCCCTGGTAAACACCATTCCTTGACCATCCCAAGAAAGAGGTGGGTTTTCCTACACTGTTGAACCCTGACATGCTTCTGGTTTTGCAGAAATGGCTCCCAAGAACGCGGTGGCACTGAAGGAGAAAGAGGCAGCCTTGATGGCCCGGGCTGGCCAGAAGAGGAAGAAACCAGCCCCCGCTGAGGGCCAGGCACTGAAAAGGATCTCCCGGGGGATCTCCATCCGGGTTAGGGAGGAAGCCGCTGCTACTTCCACGCCTGCAGTAACAATTCTTGCACCACCACCACCACCTGCTAGCGCGACCACTGCCGCACCTTCACCACTTTTCCCAGCGGCCAGACCGTCCGGGGTCTCTCTCTCAACCATGGAGGAAGCTCGGGCGGTCCCCTCTTCGTTGCCGAAGACCGAGACAGTAGATGATGTCCGTGGAAGGGAGCGGCCCGAGTTGCTGCAGAGTCAGGTCGACTTGTGCCCCCTGATGAGCCCCGAGGCCGTTATCGGTTGGTTATATAGCATCGGTCACTTGGTAAGTTTCTTCTTGCATTGTGAACATTAACTTTCTCTCCATGCGCATATTGACGTTTCCTTGTTCTTGCAAATTAGCTGTATTATTGCTGGGGCCGAGGCCACCCTTCCCGGCATTACTGAGAAGTTGACCACTGCTGAGGTTAACCTCTCCGTCAAAAGGGCTTCTCGGGAATCCGCAGAGTTTGCCCTCACCGTGGAGGAAAAAAGATCCCGGGCAACTGCCCTGGAACTGGGGGAGGTCCGTGATTCCTTGTCCATCGAGCGGGCTGCCTGGAAGGCTGCGGAGGCCACGGTTGCTGCTATAGAGGCCGGGAGGGTCACCGCCGAGAAGATTGCTAAGGCTAAGGTTGCAGTCTCGGAGTCCACGAAGATCTCTTCCGAGAAGGATCTCGAAGCTTTGACGGCCATGCTCTCGGAGCTTACCGCTGCTCGAGAGGCTGAAGCCAAAGAAGCTGAGGAGGAATTCGAGGCTGGGTTCCTCACAGGCTACGTCGACCTGGCGAAGCGGGCTGCGGCTGACCATCCCGACTGGGATCTGTTCGGGTACTCCTGGGCTGAGTCCAGTTATTGGAAAGAGGGCTAGGCTGACTCTGAGGTCGCCGCTGAAGCCGAGGTTGCTGCTGAATCTGAGGTCGCCCTCGAAGCTGAGGCTGCCACTGAAGCCGTGCCTGCCGGGGGCCCCTCCATTGATGAGCAGGCCGCAGAGGAGGATGAAATGGTGGTGGTAGATTAGTTTTTGTTTTTTTGTCGCTTGTTGTAGTTTTTTGTTGGGAGGCTACTACAACTGCCCCCTAGGCTTTGTACAGTTTAAATTTCAATTAATGAAAAGGCCCTCGCGGTCAAACTTTCCATTAACTGTCTTTCTTTCCTTTTTTCCTATACTGTGCCTGCTTATGATTGCTAGTATCCATTCGGCTTTTGGCCAACCTAACACCTGCCTTAGCAAATGTTTCAGGACCGTAACCAATAGAACACCTAGTCTTTCTGACCTATTTGAGAGGTACGTCCGGTGTATTATAGGATACCCTGTATTACCATCCGGGATATGCCGGTGTATCATAGGTGTATCCTGTTTTACCATCCGGGATATATCTCTGATCACTGTAAGTACTTATGAATATTTTTAAGTTCTTGTAGTGATTGGTGTGATTCCCTATTTTGGCCTAATGTTCCCCTGCCCCCCAAGCATTTTGCTAAGGCGGGAGTGCAGGAGTGAGTGGCCGTAGGGAATCGACCTGGAACATGGGTGGTTGCAGGGTCATTTGAAGCTTGCCATCGTCGGCCACCTAGGGGTTTGGCCCCATCGTCGACAGGACCTAAGTGAAGCTTAAGTGATTTCCTATTTAGGTCTAGTATTCCCTTTCCCCCGGGCGTCCTATGAAGGCGGGGGCGTGTTGAGGAGCGACCATAGGAAACCGATCTGGAACATGGGTGGTTGCAGGATCCTTTTGTGCCTGGGTTCGGAGCCCGAGGTCTTTTTAGTGCCTTGGGGTTAGGCCCAAGGTCTTTTTTTGCCTTGGGGTTAGGCCCAAGGTCTTTTGTTCCTCGGGGTTAGGCCCGAGGTCTTTTGAGCATTGCATGGCGTACTGACAGGAGAAAATTTTAAGGTAAATTGTGCAATTTTATTCAAAAACAAAAATTGATAATGGTTACTCAATCAGAGCTACAAAAACAAATTTCTCTACCAATACTAAATTTCTCCCGAGGTTAGATGCTACTGGTAATACTTGCGGAGGTGTTGCACATTCCAAGGATGAGAGAGATCGTGCCCGTCCATGCTCTGTAACTAGTAAGTTCCCGGTCAGTTGACCCGGGTTACTTTATATGGTCCTTCCCAGTTTGGCCCTAATTTTCCATGGCTCTGGATTCGGGTAGACTGGTTTACCGCTTTGAGGACGAGGTCTCCGACTTGAAAACTGCTGTGCTTCACCTTGCTGTTGTAGTATTGAGAAACCCTTTGCTTATATGTCGCCACCTTTAGGTAGGCCCGGTCTCTTTTTTCCTCCACCAGATCTAGTTCTGATCGGAGGGCTTCTTCGTTTTTCGGCGCACTGAAATTGGCCACCCGATACGTAGGTAACCCGAGCTCTGTGGGAACCACTGCCTCAAATCCGTAAGTTAGGGAGAACGGTGTTTCGCATGTTGCCTCTCGGGGTGTGGTACGGTAAGCCCACAGAAGGGTTGGTAGCTCTTTAGCCCAAAGCCCTTTGGCACCTTCAAGCCTTGTTTTGATTGAGTGCAAGATTGTTCGGTTGGTTACCTCGGCTTGACAGTTGGCCTGTGGGTTCTCTGGGGAGGAGTAATGATTCAGTATCCCGTAGCCCGAGCAGAACTGTCTGAAAATGGGTGTGTCAAACTGTCTACCATTGTCGCTGACTAGGACCCGGGGAATGCCGAACTTGCTGAGAATATTCCTTTCCACGAAGCTCTCCATTTTCTGCTCGGTTATCGTTGCCAAGGGCTCAACCTCTACCCATTTAGTGAAGTAGTCAACGGCTATCACGGCGAACTTTACCTGTCCTTTACCCATCGGCAAGGGACCAACAATGTCGATTCCCCACTGGGCAAATGGCCAGGGGATGTGGATTAGTGTCTGGAGTTCTCCTGGTTGGTTGATCATGGGAGAGTATCTTTGGCACTTGTCGCACCTCCAGACATAATCTTGGGAATCCCGGGCCATGGTTGGCCAGTAGTATCCTTGTAGCAGTGCCTTTCTGGAAAGCGTCCGGCCCCCGATGTGATTCTCACACACTCCTTCGTGGATTTTGAACAGTATTGCTGGGATCTGTGCGGGGTGAACATAACATAGGTACATGATAGTAAATCCTCTCTTGTAGAGAATACCATCGAGGAGATGGTAACGGGCTGCCCGATATTTAACCCGGTGGGCTTCTTCTTTGTCGTCAGGGAGCGCCCCTGTTGTCAGGAATGTCATGAGTGGGTCCATCTAGCTGGGTCCCAGAATGACCGGGTCTACCTCCATGCCTTCTGAGTTGATCACACTTGGCTCAGGTAGGTATTGTATCCTTATCCCGGGCAAGTCTGACTCAGAAGACGAAGCGAGGCGAGCCAATCGGTCGGCTCTGGTATTCTCTTCTCTGGGTAACTGCGTGATGGAGAATCATCGGAGCTGCTTGTAAACCGTTCGGACAAGGGCCAAGTAGGCTACCATGTTGTCTTCTAGCGCTTCGTACTCTTGGTTAACCTGATTGACCACGAGCTGGGAGTCACTGTAGCCCTGAACCTGTTGTGCACTCATAGAGATGGCCAACTGTAACTCGACCAAGAGAGCTTCGTATTTGGCCTCGTTGTTGGAGGCGCGTAACCCAAACCTTAGTGCATATTCGAGCTGGATTCCATCAGGGGTAGTCAGGATTATTCCTGCCCCACTACCCTGCTGATTGGAGGAACCGTCCACATGCAGTACCCAGGTTGGGATGTCAGAGTGTAACTCGGGCGGTAAGGCCGTGCGCTCAGACTCTTTGACTGGATCCTTGGGATATGAAAACTCGACTAAAAAGTCCGCTAAGGCTTGTCCCTTGATGGCTGTCCGGGGTCGGTAGATCACTTCAAACTCTTCCAGTTCTAATGCCCACTTGACAAGCCTCCCGGACGTGTCTGGTCAACTGAGGATTCTACGGAGAGGTTGGTCTGTGAGGACAACAATGGCATGGGCCTGAAAATATGGGCGGATCCTTCGGGCCGAGGTGATAAGGGCGAACGCCAGCTTTTCGATGCGAGAGTATCTGCTCTCTGCACCCTGTAATGCCCGGCTAGTATAATACACGGGGAACTCTATCCCGTGCTCTTCCCGAATGAGTTCCAAGCTAACCGCCGATGGTGACACTGCCAAGTATAGAAATAGCTCTTCCCCCGGGACGGGTGTTGAGAGTAGAGGAGGAGACGCCATGTACTTCTTGAGTTCCTGGAATGCCTCCTCACACTCTTCTGACCACTGAAATGCTTTGCGGAGGATTTTGAAGAACGGCAGGCACTGGTCGGTAGCTCGAGAGACAAATCTGTTTAACGCGGCCACCCGTCCGGCTAAGCTCTAAACCTCCTTCGTTGATTTGGGCGACCGCATGTTGATGATGGCTTTGATCTTCTTGGGATTTGCCTCAATCCCCCTTCTGCTGACTAGATGGCCAAGAAATTTCCCGGACAAGACACCAAAGGTGCATTTGGCCTGGTTCAACCTCATCCTGAATTTTCTCAAAATGCTGAAGGCCCCTACCAGATGCTCGAGGTGGTCGGGCTCGTCCCGACTCTTGACTAGTAGATCGTCCACATATACCTCCATAGACTTTCCGATGAAGACTTTGAACATATAGTTGACCAGACGCTGGTAGGTGGCCTCGACATTCTTAAGGTCGAAGGGCATAACCTTGTAGCAATACGTGTCTTGGTCGGTGATGAACGCAGTCTTCTTTTCGTCCCTGGGGTACATGCTGATCTGGTTGTACCCCGAGTAAGCGTCCATGAATGAGAGAAGTGAGTGACCTGCGGTGGAGTCCACAAGGAGGTCTATCCTGGGCAGCGGATAGCAGTCCTTGGGGCAGGCGTTGTTGAGGTCGGTGAAGTCTACACACATTCTCCACTTCCCATTGCTTTTCTTGACAAGAACAACGTTAGTTAACCAGTTGGGATAGTGGACCTCTCGGATGGACTTCGCCTTTAGGAGCTTCTCGACCTCCTCACTCACTGCCTTCTGTCTCTAGGGGGCCATGCCCCTTCTCTTCTACTTAACTGGGTGACAATCCGGGCTGACATTGAGACGATGGGACATTACCCAGGGATCAATCCCGGGCATGTCCTCATGACTCCAAGAAAAAACGTCTTGATTTTGCCTCAGGAACTGAGTCAGTTTTTCTTTCAAGCCGGGCTCCAGTAAGGTACCTATGCTGACCGTGCGGTCTAGGTACTCGGGGTCCAGCATCACTTATTCCAGTTCTTCCATCGGATCTATCATGTCACTCTGGTCTCGAGGGCCCATCTCTTGGACGTTCAAAGTTTCCGTGATTGCCCCTCGGCACAACGAGCTAACATAACAACTCTGGGCGGTGCTCTGATCTCCACGCAAGCATCTGGGTCCCTGGGGAGTTGGGAACTTCACTATTAAGCTGTAGGTAGAGACGATCGCTCTGGCCTTGTTGAGGGTCGGCCTGCCAAGGATGACGTTGTAGGCCGACGGAGCTTCTATGATCACAAAATTGGTGAGCACGGGGGCCTGCTGTGGGTAGGTCCCCATGAGAACTGGGAGCTCGATTGTACCGAGCGGTTGTGTATTAGAGCCGTTGAATCCAACCAGGGGGGTAGCAACTGGCCGGGACCAATCCCTAGCGATCCCGAGTTGATCGAATGCCGACGTGATCATAATGTCGGACGAGCTGCCTATGTCCACTAACACCCTCTGGACCATATAGTTGGCTATAGAAAGCGTCACTACCAGCAGGTCGTCATGGGGGCAGTAGATGTCCTGCAAGTCATCGGACGTGAACGTTAGGACATCGGTTGGGGAGGAGCCAGTGGATTGGACCTGCCTGACATCCGCTCGGGACGCTCGGGCATGCCTCTTCTGTGCCGACTGTGAATCACCTCCACCTGACGTTCCTCCGGAGATCACGTGGATGTGGCCAAGTGGTGGTGGTGGCTGATCAGGAGCCCGGGTGTCCTGCCGAGGCTGTCTTTCCGCTGTGGCAAACTCCGCAAGGTGTCCCTACTCGATCAGCTTCTCTATTGCTATCTTCAATTTGAAGCAATCCTCCGTTTTATGGCTGTGATCCCTGTGGTAGAGGCAAAACTTGTCCCAGTTCCTCTTACCGGGCGGGACTCTGAGTTTGGCTGGTTGTGGAAGCAGCCTTTGCGCCTCTGCGGCGGCCATAACTTCATGTATAGGCCGGGAAAGGGGTGTGAAAGTAGTTGGGGGCTGACCCCGAGCATCTCTTTGGTCTTGCTTTGGCTTCTTTCCCGAGCCTTTCTCGAACCCTTCACGCTTGCGCTTGGCCTTCGGGGATTCGTCTCCTGTCTGGCCGGTGCGCTTTGCCTTCAAGAACTCCTCAGTATCTATGTATTTTCCGACCCTCTCTGAGAGCTCCACCAGGGTCGCCGGTCGGTCACAATGGAATGACGTGGCAACCTTGGTGTGTTGAAATCCCGAACAGAGGGCCATGATTGTAGCCGTTTTATTAAGGTTGCGGATCAGGAGCCTTTGCTGGTTGAAACGGTCTACATACTCCCTCAGGGACTCCCCTTTGCGCTACTTGACGGTCAGCAGCTGAGTGTCCGGTTGCGACCGGTTGAGCATCCTGACCAACTGGCTGATGAATAGCTTGCCGAGGGATTGGAAATTATCGACCATCCGGGGCTTCGAAGTGTGAAACCACTGTGCGACTAGCCCCTTGAGGATGCTGGGAAAGGCCAGGCACAGCAGCTCGTCCACTGTGATGACCAGTGCCATCTGCGCCTTGTAGGTGCGAATGTGATCCACCAGGCTCTCTGTGCCGTCATAGGAGCTGAGGTGATAGGTTTTAACTTCCATGGAATGGGAAACCGTGTCACCCGAGCGATATAGAGTGACTCAGTCTCCGTGTTGGTGAGGTCATGACCGGACTTGCGGTTTAGCCTCTCGATCTGCTGCTGCAGTTCCTCGACCTGGGCTTTGACGTCACTCCGCTCTGTTCTCCTATCTGTGTCTGAGCGGTAGGTTGGGTCGGATGACGAGGCCTCTTCCTCAAAGCGCGTCGACTTCGGGGATAGGGCCCGACTCTGGGTCCGGGAAAGCTTGTGCCTAAGATCCCCCCGGCTCAGGGCCGGAGGGTCCTCGGTCGATTCTCGGGGTCTCCGTCCGGACTCCTTCGCCGCGCACCGCCGATCGATGATAATTCTGGCGTCCTCCACTCGGCGAGGGTTGGGCCGAGGTCGTCTTTGCGAGCGCCTAGTGGCATGGCTGCGCTTTACATCGCCGGGGTGTTCCTTGTTCGGTGGGGACACCGGAGCGGAACGGGCTTGCCTTCGTGCCCGAGGGGGCCTACGAATAGGGGCGCTCTTCTCAGGCTGATTCTCTGATGCGAGGTGCTTCTCTCATTGGGCCATAAGCGCCTCTATCTGTTCCTGTGTTCGGCGCTGGCCTTCCAAGAGTTGTGCCAACGCTGCCGTTATCTGCTCGGTCGTCATGGAGGCAGCCTGCTGTTCAGGCTGCGGGTTCTCATGACCGGTCTGATTAGTGGCTTTCTTACTCATCTTTGGCGGTATATTGATCAGTTGAGAATTTGTTGATGAGAAGACTCAGTCGTTTCCCACGACTGCGCCAAACTTATGATGCCTAAAATTGGTAAGAAAGGTTTTAGGTGAAAATATGACAAGAAAAATTTGTATGTGGTTCGGTCCCGTTAACAAGGTGACCTACGTCCACGGTTGCGTCTGTGTGCTCTCACTAACAGATCATCGGCGGGCCTGGTGAGCCAACAATTAGGGGCGACACTACCAGTAATACCGGCCGGGTATATGCATTTGAAGGTGAGTTCTCTGTTTAGGCTTGTAAGCTAGAGAATAATAATCAGATCCCTATTAACAGGGTAGGTGGGCTCTTTTATAGATGCAAGAGTCCACCCCTACTTAGTAAGTTGATAACATTAGGAAGCCTAATCTAATCACAATAGATTTACATGATTTTAGGGGAGTTTCCTAAGTGGTTTAGGAAACTGCCATATCTCCTTTCGCAGACTTGTAGTTGATTTAGGAAACTGCTGGACAGCTCGGGACCGAGCCATACCCCCTGGAGAATTGTCGCACCGCATTCTCGGGCTGTGCAAGCATCCTGAGCGGTATGATCTGTCGACCTCAGGGGCGTAGACTCCCAAGCTCCCATTCCGGATAGTCCGGGTCACTCTGCTGACGTGGCGGTTTGGCCTTAGCAGAATATTTCTGGACGTACCAGAGAGAAAAAATGAAATTTTGATTTTTGATCTTCTCGACACCAATCGACGAACTTCTGCCCGATTATTTTCAACCACATTTCATATTCAGACTTCTCGAAGTACGAGTTTCATTTTGATATCACTTAGGTCATGTTTTGCTAAGTTTATAATAATCCTAATATTGGAATTTTTTGAGAAAACTATGTAAAATTTGTAGAAATCGCTTGTAATAAGAGATTTAGCGTAATATTAGGATCCTTTAACATCTCTTGAATTCTTAAGAGCATAGCTTAAGGAATGAATTCCCAACTTATGATATATAAGGAATTTTGGGTACTTTTTATATTATGTATGGAATTGTGATTCGGGCAAAACTCATTTGTTAATTTAGACCCGTTAAATTCATCTAGTACGTATGAAAATCATGTTTGTATGACTATGTGAGCATGCTACATGACTAAGTAGGTCAAAGGAGAGTTTGATACAAATTCATGCCAAGGTAAGCCTCTCGATGTTTGAGTTTTATTTTAGCGACGGCTAGTGTCCATGGTTTAAGGGTTGGACTTATCAGGGCACTTGGGATGCAATGGTTGAAAGCTTGGACATGCTGTTGGCATCACGGTTTAAGGCTTAGATTTGCCGTTATCGGATGAATGCGTATCTCTCTCTCTAGAGACTAAATTATGTGGTTGAGATGTTTAAAACATGAATTGCCATATATGTATATATTTATAATTGTACACTCAGCATATAGCTGAGTTAATAGATATTTTTTATATTATCTGTTTTGACAGATAAAAATAAAAAATATTGAGGTTCCAAATTTCCTCTTTTTTTTTTTTTTTTTTTTTTACAATTTTCAACTCCACTGTGTAGATCGAAGAAATACATAAAATCAAAAAATAAATCATGTAAAAAGACTAAAAAACGAAGAGTTATGATAGTTTAAAGTTGATAGATAATATTACCTTAGCCATTTTTTTTATTCCAAAGATGGGTTTTACTAAATTTAAAAAAAAGCAAAAAATTTTACAAAAAATGACCAAATCGTATGAATTTTTTTTTATTATAATACTTAATTTTAAAGATTCTATAACCAAATATCCCTTATTTTATTTTTACCCTCGAAGATAACTACTAGACATGATACTATTGTTCAACAGTCAACACAATCAACAAAAGCTTCGGACAATCTTTGCCATATAGGCAGCATTTGGCTTCATATTAGAGTTGTTATGACTTATGAGGGGCATATCTCCACAAAATCTTTTTTTTTTATCTCCTCATTGAGAGCAAAAAGGTCTTTCTTAACTTATTCATCTCTTACCAATGAGTATATTTGTGTAGTGATATTGCTTTAAGTACTAATATATTGCCTCCATTATTTAGACTCCTTCCCTAACTACCACATGCAGATATATGTTTTTTTTATCAAGTGAGCAAAGTTAAATTCTGAATTGTATTTTATATTGCTTCCTCAAGATAATGTTTTAGGGAAGAATAGAAATAGGGGTTTTAGGGTATGTATATATGGTTATTAACTTTGTACCATATATGATTCCTTTTTTTGGGTATTTTATGTGCATTTTGTCTAAATAATGCTTAAAGGGAAGCTTAAGCCAATCTTTGTCATCTAAATTATTTCAGTTTTGTACAATAATGCATCTGAATGCTTGGTTTTTGCACAGAATAATCTTGATAACAATTCTTGTTACAGAAAGGCAAGCTTGAGACAACGTTTGGTCCTTTGCCATCAAAGCATTATTTGTTTATGTACTTCTTGTGAGGAGCGAATCTCCAAAAATCTTCTTTGATCTCCTCTCATTAAATGAAAAAAAGGTCCAATTTGACCTATTCGAACCCAGTTTTTTTTATTCCATCGAACATCTATAGATAGCTATCAATCCTTAATTCCATTGCTCTAAATTGTATTACTCCTACTATGAATTGCCACCATTTAGGTACACATTTTTCTAGTGAAAATAATTTGCACGTTGTACCTTCACATGTATGTTCACGAGGTTTTGTATGGTCAATATTAGTCCATGCCACTCACCCACTAGTTATAATTATATTTTTTAGAGAACACAAAGTAGGGATTTTAGGGGTCCTTGGAAGGGTAATGTTCTCTGTCTTCAATAATATACTATGTGATTCTTTGGTATTTCATCCGCATATAGTACTCTAAGTAATTCATAATATTAAAACTTGGGAATTGTTATATACACCCGTGTATTTGTTATGTATACCCAAATTCTTTTATTCTAATCACTTTTCTTCTAAAAATTCTCACTTTTGTGAAGGTGAGCGGTGTACATAGCAAAATTAGCGGTGTACATAGTAATTCCCTAAAACTTTACAGGTTTTAGATTATTGTCGCAATAATAGAAAAAAGAGAGAAAAATGACTCAAAATTTCAAAATTTTATTCTATGTCCTGCCATGTTTTTTTTTTCCCCCTTCCTATTGTTGAAACCATTTTTTTTATAACCAAAACAAAGGAAACGTTTTCTTTCGTGCTTTCCTTTCTTTTCTACCACTAAATCTATGCACCAAACAGAGCCTTAGTGGAGAGCAAAATATCTAACAAATCTTCTTTTACTCTCATTAAACGCAAAAAGCTCCAACTTAACCTATTAGACCCAATTTCAATTCTTTAAGGTTTTGTTTGGTTCATGGATTTGGTGAAGAAAAAAAAACATAGAGTGTAGACACCCCAATTTTGACCAAACGTCAAATCCAGGGATTGGTTACTGTTAGCCTTAAGGTATATAAAGGCATATTTAATTATGTTTTGATGATGAAAAATATGCTATGATAATTACATGATTCATATTGTTTCATTCCTTGTTATTATCATAGTCATTTTTATGCTCATATGTAATCTCATGTATTAATATTGTATCAATGTTTTAACATCTTTGTGTGCATGAGATTTAATTGATGTAGATCAAGATTACAAGAAGCTCAACAAGGATCAAGCTTGAAGACTTGAAGATATTTAATCCTTGGTTGAAGTCTAGGACCATCATTGTAAGGCATCTTGATCTCACACTCTTAGGGGCTCAAATAAATGCTAAAAGTTAAAGTTTTGAAAATAAATTTTAAATGGGTCATCTTTAAAGCAATGCCCCAACCAATTGGAAAATAATCAAATGTTGAATCTTATATGGTTGGAAATGTATTTGAATCTAGTTTCCAAAATATCAAACAGATCGCAAATCCGATTTTTGTAGAGGAAGTTATGGCCATTTTTAGTGGAGATGTGTCAGGCTGTCAAACTGGGAAGGGCAGTCGACTGAAGGCCCGATGCAGTCGACTGAACTGAGCAGAATGCTATTAGGACCCTCTGTAAACACGTTCCAGTCGACTGCTTTAAGGACCAGTCGACTGCTTCTAGGTCCAGTCGACTGAAGCGACCTGAAATGGCATAATGGCTAGTTTTTTAAGGGGCTTTTAATTACCAAATGTGCCACCAATGGCTATAATCTTCCAAGGCCTATAAATACATGTTTTCCCAAACTATTTGGGGTTGAGATTTTGATTGGAAAACATAGTATTGATCACTCATCTCTTTGATCTTTAAACATTATTATTTGAGCCCTAGTTTGAGTGAAAAATCAATTTGCTCTAGATTTCAATAGTAATTCTTGAGAGAGCAAATTGTAGTGAGCTTTTATTTGTATTATCTACTCACTAAGGAGTTATTGTGTGAGCTTCAAATTGTATTATCCACTCTAGAGAGAGAGAGAGTTTCAATTTGTATTCAAATCATTGTAAAGGTTGAGGGTTAGTAACCTTTGTGTGCAAAGAAGAGGTGTTCTTCTTTGGGAGAGATTTAAGGCTCTTGTAATGGTTTGGTGCACACCCGTAAGTACTCCGGGAGTAAAGGAATCCTCAAGAGGTGTTCTTGAGGGGTGGACGTAGGCCGCGGGGTGCGATTGCCGAACCACTTGAAAAATCGGTTTGCAAGTTTCTCTTCCCTTATCTCTTTAGTTAATTGTTTGTGTTTGTGTTTAATTTGCAATTAAGTTTTTTAAAAGGTTAATTTCCGCTAAAACCTTATTCACCCCCCCTCTAAGGTTTCCACTTTTGGGCCAACAGTTACCTCTCAAGGACCGATGATGACGATGTCCGTGACGTTCGAAGATTTTCCAAGAAATTCAAAATCTTCAAGATGTTCTTCAAGATAAAAATTAAAAATAAAGGCAGAGGATTCGGGCATTAGGGGGGAAACCCGAACGACGAAGAACGTGTGAGAAACCTGGTCTGGGAATCCGTTTTCTGAAAAAAAGAGAGAGAATTAATAAACAAAAAAAAAAAAGAGGAGGAGAGAGAGAGAGAGAGAGTTTCCTTGGAAGAAAATGGGAGGACAAAATAAATGAAAAGACTTTTGAAAAAGAGAAAATACAAAAGAAAATAGTATATTCAAATATATACCATGCACATGGTTGATACCATGCACATGGGGGATCTTAATGCAAATATATATATACATAGAATAAAAATTCTTTGGTTTACACCAAAATATTATTTGAAAATTAAAAAGAAGGACAAAAATCAGTTCGCCCCGGGACGCGGAAAACGCGGCGGCACTCAGTGAGTGCCGCGCCGGCACTCTCTGTTTGCCGCCCGGCACTCCGTGAGTGCCGCAGGACCCGTCGAGTGCTGCTGGCTGTAATAGACTGCATTTTCTCACATATTCTAGAAGAAAACCTTGCACATGGGTCTTCACCCGAATTTACCCATCTATCCCTGAAATAATGGCCTATATAAACAAAACCTTCTCTTCCATTTTGAGGACTTGAACTTGGAAATCAATATACACACATACACAAGAATCCTATAGATTTTTAGAGAGAGAGAAGAAGAATTTCTTGAAGAACTTGAAGAACTTTGAAGAGAATTTGGAAATCTGGGAAGATCTTCACAAGAAGTTGAAGAAATACTTGAGGTCATAGAGGTAACCTCTTAATCCTTGATAGAATTAGGACAATTCAATCACAATTTCATAGTTCTAGGAACTTTTTTACATTTTCAAAACCTCTCTTCTTATCCCATTTCATCATACACCACCAAGAACTTGTGATTGAATCTCATGATATTTCATCAATTTGGATATAATTAATGCTTTGGGTTTAAGACAAATTCAACTTTGAAGAGTTTGTATTCTTAGTTTTCTAAGTAATCCTTGATTTTCCTTATTTCTATTTCATTAAAAAGGTGCATGAGGTCTTCCATATCTCATTGAACCTCTTTGAGTTTGACTCCCTAATTTCCTATGATCTTACGATCCATATGGAGATTAGAATGAGTCATAGTCCTAATCTACATATAATTAGTGAGATTCAAGTCTTAATCCCTGACTTGAACCTCCTCACTAAGAATCTTATGGAATCCTTACTATATTCCAATGAGGTTTGAGTAGATTTTAACTTCATTTAGACTCCAATGACCATCAAATGGTAGGAGAAAATGTGTTAGTTCAAGTCTACTCCCATGGCTTAGACTAATCTTTCCCTTAGGTTTTGAGAAGTCTTTCATAATTCATCTAAAACCTACATATGTGTATGTCTCTAACTCCAATGACCATCAAATGGTAGGAGTGATAAGTTGAATCCAAGCTTGGGTCCATAGGTTTGAGTTCTTTATTTGAGGATTTTGTGAAGTTCATTTCAATACTTCATCAAGATCCATAAGTGTAAGGTGTCTTAGTCCTCAATGACCATCAAATAGTAGAAGAAGTAGTTTAGTTTGAGCCCCAACTTCATGTTTTTAATAGTTGAGGCCAATCAACAAAGTTGAACTAGCAAAACGAAAACAGTGGGTTCACAAACTGTTTTTGATCAAAGATTTTTAGTTCAAAATCTAACCGTTGAAATCAAGTGAAACCAACGGGAAAGTGTCAATAACACATTGTTTTACCACTGTGATTTTTTGTTTTACCAAGATCTTGTGATTAGAGAGGTTTGATCATGGTTTTTGTGAGCTAATCACAATCTGTCCAGAGTTCTAGAATACTTTCAGAATAATAAGTCCGTTTAGAAATTAATAAATCAGAACCTTAATAAAATTTTTGGGGTCTCAAATAATTTTTTATAAGTACCTTAATGTGTTAGGAAGGTACCCTAAAAAGATCTAAGTGTTTCTCATTTTTTTTAGTATTTTTAGAAAATCATACAAGATCTCTAGACAGAGAGTTGCAAAATCCTGAGTGAGGTCTAGTATTTTCCATATTCCCGGAGATCTAACAGTTGAAACTTTGATTTTCTTTTTGGGTTAGAAACGAGACTCACAGAGGCATAACATATCCAAAAAGTATTAAGATCCAACCGTTGAAAGTATTTTATTCCTATTTTTGAACGTCTGGTCGGCTCTCTGTAATTCATAAAAACTGCTACTGTTTTGTCTAATCTTATTTATTTCAACTCAAATGGTCTCTTAATGTCTTAGGACTCAAACCATGTTTTGAATATTGATAATTTAGATTAAACCCAGAGGCTTAGGGATCCAAATTAGTAAATAAATTCATATCTCATTCTTGTTCATATTCATGCATTCATTCATACATGTTAATATTCATAAGTGGGACTTATCTCTTGCCTAAGTTGTATCTAATTGAACATGACTTAAGATTAATTATTCTTTGATATTATATCTTGTCTAAGGCATGTGTACTAACCTTGGTTTTTGTAGCGCATTTGAGGTACAATTTCTCAACTATTCTCTAGTTTAATTCCATTCTTTAATTTAAATTGATTTTCGACTCCATGTGTGACACCTTAGCCTAGGTTTTGCCTTATGTGTATATATGTGTTAGAGACCTTTCTTAGGTTTATTTTGTTCTCACATGCATTGCACGTTTGATATTCGCGGCTGGATCCCGGGTATGTTTTCTAGTTCTCTATTGCATATCATGTTGTTTGCTACTTGTATTACGTGGCTTATGAATGATATTTTGTCGTTAGCAATTTTACACCATTTTCAACATGCTTGTGTGATGTATATGTATATATGTATTAATTGAGGGCATGCTTAGATTATTAATTTGATTAAAAAGGATGTTGAGTAGAGGCCTATCGCGAGATAGGATGAAAGGGGGTGTTTTAGTCCGTCGGGCTCCTTCCCCTTTCATTCCATAATCCCCGGACCCAGTTTATGTTTGGTTTCGCAAAAGATCAGTTGCTTTTAAAAATGGTTTCTTAATTTTTTTCCTTTTAAAAATTAAGTGGCGACTCTGTGAATTTGAAAAATATTTTAAAAGTGGGTAAGAAAACCTGCGATATCCATAATCTGGCGACTCTGCTGGGGATTGAACCCAGAATCTCTGGTTTCGCAGACCAGAATTTCTGATTTTGGGTTCACTCGAGGATTAGACTTGAAAGCATCCTTTTAATCGAATTAAATAATTTTTGTGTGCCCGTTGCATTGCACTTGCATGTCTCGCCAGTCGATTGCACGGAACTATGACCTTGGAGGCTCGGGGCAACCCGGTCGGTCAAGCCATCATGGGACCGTGTGATCACCCTTGATCTCGTACCATGTTTTGGTATATGAAGCATCCTATCGGGTGTGTGTCAAGGGTCCCTTATTTGACCAAAACCCGGCCTATGCATGATAGCTTCTGTAGAACCTTTCAATGAGGGAATCAATTCTTGATTAGGATTATGTGCTAGGGAGTTTTGTACGCTCGAAAGAGGTTATTTGAGATGATGACGATACTTGCTTGATAAAAGATGTGTAACCCTTTAATCACCTTTTAGCAATTCCTTCTCATGTCCCACGACATTTGAGAACATGCTGGATCTTGATTATGTGATTACATCTCTTACATCTTGCCAAGCTAAGCATCATTGACCTTGTATGCATCCGAATTCATGAAGACTATGACAACAATCCGATCATGTGATCCTCCTACCCAAAGAATTTTAAAATACATTTTTTTGGAAGCAAATAGATTTTTGGTATCTTTACTCCAAGGCATTCAACCACTTTTTCAAAATTTTTGGAGTTCACTTTTGGATTAAAATTTCAAATCAACCATATTTTGGAACCCAAAATTCTTGAAAGAGTTTGAAAAGCTTTACCAACTAAAGGAATGCTTTTTTAAAAAAGCAAAATTTGGACCTAATCACCTCTTTGTTAAGGAATATAATCCAAGAAATCTCTGCAATTAAAGAAATCATTTTTTGTTTTGTTGTTGTTTTTTTAAAGGAAAGCTTCTTAAGGAATTTTGAAAAAGATCCCATCATCTAGGGGAAATACTTGTCAAATGGATTTCAAAAATTCTAAATTTGAAAATCCTGAAAGGGTAAAGAGGATCACAGTGAAAGGAGAAATTAGCACACTCAACATGGATGAGGATTTTATGTGCTTATGTGTTTATGTGATAGGATTAGACTTTTCTTTTATTTGGCATATAGAAAAGGCACACACACACACATGCATTTGCATCCGTATGGCATATGAATCATTCATGAAAGCATATAAATCAATAATGAAAGTGAAAGATAAATAAATAATGGTGAAAAGGGAGAAAAAGTTGTTAAAGTTAAAATAATTGAAACAAATATGATTGTAGGTAAAAGATAGAATCGACTACGAGCATAGCCTGGTACAGAGATTCTACTGCAAGACTAGTGAGAAAAGAGATGGCACAAGAGGCTAATGCAAGGGAGATGGCAGAGTTAAGGACAATGGTGGAACAGCAAGCGGGTCAAATGACTAGAATGATGACCATGATAGAAGCACTAGCACGACAGCAGCCAGGCAATGATCCTCCTCACAGGGATGAAGATTGGTTTGATGAAACAGAAGGGATTGAAGCAAGGGAGAAATTAGAAAAGGAAAGGGCTGAGAAAGACAAGCTGATGACTGAGAAAATGGAGAAGTTGGAAAGGGTGGTCCGAAAGGCTCATGGAGTTGACACCTACTTGTTGGAGTTAGAAGGGTTATATGAGGGGGTTTGTGAGGTATTGCCCGCAGGATTCAAAATGCCTGTATTCGATAAGTTTGATGGAACAGGGAACCCTCGTAGCCTCATTAGAATGTGTATAGGGGCATTTCAGCCTAGCGGACTAAGCACGGTCATGATGGCAGTCTTGTTTCAATAGACGTTAACTGGGGCTGCTTTGTCTTGGTATCTCACTCTGGAGCCAGGGAAAACTAGAAACTGGGAAGAAGTGGTAAAAGCATTTGTGGCCCAATACGAATACAACCAGGATTTGGATGTTACTATCAGGGATTTAGAGACTACCCGACAGGGGAACAAAGAATCTTTTGCTGAGTTTCTGAGCCGATGGAGGGTAAAGGCTGCTAAGATGGTACAAAGGCCAACTGAAAAAGAGCAAATCCGAATGCTAATGAAGAACCTCCAACCCGTCTATCAGGAGAAGATGAGATTCCAATCTCTCAACACCTTTGCCGAGGTATTTGATGTAGGAACCAGAATCGAAGATGCGATACAGGAAGGGGTCATCAAAAGAGAGGAGCCAGTAAACAGGTACAGACGGCCGAACTATGGAGCAGGAGGAGGACATTCAGGATCTACGGATGTGAACGCACTGAGCGAACCCGAGAAAAAGTTTGATATAACCAGAAGTTACCCAAAGAGGGGAGGGGATAAGCCTTTAAGGAGGTTTTCAGAGTTGGGAGTATTCTTATCCACGGCTCTCGATAGGCTGCTGGCAAAAGGACATCTTCGCCTACTGGAGCCGCGACCCAGACCAAATCCACCACCTCCAAATTTCAAATCTGATTTATATTGCAAATTCCATCAGGAGCAGGGTCACTCAACTGATCGGTGTTTAAGACTAAGGCATGAGATTCAAGATTTGATTGACAAGAAAATAATATCTAAACCACCCACCAACCCGCCAAATGTTACCAGAAATCCGCTACCAGAACATCATGCCGTGCCACCACCCAGAATTTACTACTTGGGAAATGAGGAGAGCTCTTTTGACCCATCAGCATTGATCACTAAGTTGGGAAGTCCAAGAAAAGCTTATCAGATGTTGGAGGGTTCGCAAATCTGCACTCTAAAAGGGTTGGTAGATGAAGGCAAAGGGAAAGAAATAGAAGGGACTGTTGACGCAGATTGGTGGGCACCTGAAGCTGACAATTCACTTTGGTACAAAGGGGATGATATTCAGGATCCTAATATAGTTAAGGAGGACCTTTGGTATGAAAGTGAGGAGGAAGGCTTGAAAATTGTTGAAGCACAGGATGGACTTTGGGTCAAAGAAGGTATTAGTCACCTCACACGATTTGGGAGGCATTTTAAACCACACGAACTTGAGGAGGATCACCCGGGACAAGAAATGAATAAAGAAAAAGGGAAACTGAATGAGGAAGAAGAGGAGGACAGAGTCTTAAGATAGATGAAGAAGACACATGCAAATATCACTATTTGGGGGTTGCTAATCGCTTCCAAGCATCATAGGCAAGCAGTCCTTGACGCTCTCAATCAGTCGGATGTTTCCATCGATGTTACTCCGGAAGATCTCTTCAGCATGATCGGCAGAAGTCCAACCCTTGCTATATCATTCTCTGAAGCTGACTTACCTCCTGGGGGACCTGTTTTCAATAAGCCATTGCTCATCACCGTTGAGTGCCTAGGAAATTCTCTACCTGCTTGCCTCGTCGACAACGGGTCTTCATTAAATGTATGCCCTTTTCGAACAGCTAAAAGGATGGGGCTCGATGAATCTACATTTATACCATCGGAATAAAAGGTGAGGGCTTATGATAATACTCTACGGGCAGTGATGGGGATCATCTTTCTGAATCTCTCTGTTGGGACCGGTGAAAGGGAAACAGAATTCCAAATCATTGACATTCCTGCATCATTTAACCTGCTTCTGGGAAGGTCGTGGCTTGATAGTTTGGGCGCCATTCCATCAACCATCCATCAGAAAGTTAAGTACATCTGGAAAAACAAGGTATGCGATCTCCTGGGGGATAGCTGGATAAATGTATCTGGGGCCTCGTCAATTGCTCCGATTTTAGAGGTACAGATACAAGAGGGTGAAGCAAGTTTAGGTGGGTTTGAGTTCATTAACGTCATAGAAGAGGGGAAGCCGAAGGAGTTTTTACCACTGTATTTTGATCAGTACGCCAGTCCGTTGGTGGCCGGGATCATGAGAAAAATGGGGTTCTTCCCGGGGATGGGTTTAGGTAAGAAACACCAAGGATTGTCAGAATTCCCGAATATCGTTACACAAACCCACACTCACGGGCTAGGGTACTCGCCAAGCAAGGAAGAGTTGAAGAAAAAGAAGAAAGGAACCGATGCACCGCTGGAACCATACTTAAAAACTCTTAATGGGTATTTCGTCAAGCAAGGGGAAGAATTTCCGTTTTGCGGTTTTCCAGAGCCGTGGTTGGATAGAGCGGAGAAGCGTATGAAGCCAGGATTCGAGATATTCTTTGCACATGACTTCTCTGATTATGAAGACCCTTATCTTCAACAGCCTGCAAAATCCGCCATTATTCAGGACTGGGTGTGTACTCTGGATGGCTCGTCAATGAAGAAACTGCTAGGAGACGGGTGCGAGGGGACCGAAAAGGGGAACTCTGCAAAGATTAAGAATGAAGGTGAGAAAAGTCGAGATGAAGAAAACAGCAAGGAGAATAAAGAAAGGGAGAAACCAGAGTACCAAGGGAAACCAGAACAAGTGTAAATAGAAGAGATTACTCAGGAAGAAGAACGGGAAGATCATTTCATCGCTGATATGGGGGGGGGGGAAAGCAAGAAAGAATGGGTCTTTGAGTCTAGTGATAGGTACCCCCCTCACCCAGAGTCTGTATTGGCCCAAATGAGGCGTCTTTCCATTTCTATGTCTGTTGTAATTGCTCCGAAAAAAATTAATGAAAATATGACTAATTCTGCTTACTTGACTGCGCATAATAATAACTGTGATGCATTTGATGAATATGATGAAATAACTCATGAATTGCAAAGATTAATTGAAAAAGAAAATGAACCTGCATGCAAAATCATATAAAGCACTTTAACCATTAATCTGGGAAATGAAGATAATACACAAAATGTTTCTATTGGCTCCACACTTAATAATGAGGAAAGCGAAGAATTAATCAATCTATTAAAAGAATTCAAAGATGTCTTTGCATGGTCCTATGATGATATGCCAGGAATTGATCCATAAATTGTCCAACACCATATTCCCCTTTTCCCAAATTCAAAACCTGTGAAACAAAAATTGAGGCGAATGAGGCCTGAATGGGCGCTTAAAGTGAAAGAGGAGGTTGAAAAGCAACTGAAGGCTGGATTTTTGATTGTCACCAAGTATCCTGATTGGGTTGCCAATATTGTACCGGTTCCTAAAAAGGATGGTCGTGTTAGGGTTTGTGTAGATTTCCGAGATTTGAACAAAGCTAGCCCTAAGGATGATTTCCCTTTACCCCACATCGACGTATTAGTAGATAATACCGCAGGGCATGAACTTCTATCTTTCATGGATGGGTTTTCAGGGTATAACCAGATCTTGATGGCACCAAAGGATAGAGAGAAAACAACTTTTATCACACCGTGGGGGACTTACTATTATAGAGTTATGCCATTTGGGCTTAAGAATGCAGGTGCGACCTACCAGAGAGCTGCCACCACATTATTACATGATATGATTCATAAAGAAGTAGAAGTATACGTGGATGACATGATAGTAAAATCCGAAGAAAGGGGAGGGCATCTGGAGGCATTAAGAAAATTTTTCGGAAGGCTGAGAAAGTTCGGGATGAGGCTGAATCCGCAAAAATGCACCTTCGGGGTCACCACTGGGAAGCTACTAGGATTTCTGATCACCCAGAGAGGAATTGAGATAGATCCCACCAAAATTCAAGCTATAACTGAAATGCTGCCACCTAAGAATGAAAAGGAGTTGAGAGGATTCCTAGGAAGAATACAGTTCATCAGCCGCTTCATATCCAAACTCACCATGACCTGTGACCCATTGTTCAAATTATTGAGAAAGGGGGAAAAATTCGAATGGGATAACCAGTGCCAAAAAGCCTTTGAAAAGATCAAAACCTACCTTCAAAACCCACCTGTCCTATCACCTCCTAAGCCCGGGAAACCTTTATTGCTATACCTATCCGTAACCGAGAACTCAATGGGGTGCATGCTGGCCCAAGAAGAGGAAGAGGGGCGCGTGGAAAAAGCCATATACTACCTGAGTAAGAGGATGACTGGGTATGAGTTAAACTATTCACCGTTGGAGAAAGCTTGTTGGGCCCTAGTTTGGTGTACTCGTCGCCTTAGGCATTACATGCTAGCCTTCCCTATCACCCTGATATCCCGAATGGACCCACTCAAATACCTCTTTGAAAAGCCTGCCCTGACCAGTAGGATATCCCGATGGACCATGATGCTAGCTGAATTTGATATTAGATATGTCACTTCCAAATCTGTCAAGGGGAGAGTCCTCGCCGAGTATTTAGCCGACCTCGCCATAGAATCTGAAGAAAGGGGAGAATTTAAGTTTCCAGATGAAGAAGTAATTGAAGTAAAAGAGAACCTTTGGAAAATGTACTTCGATGGAGCAGCTAAACAAATAGGATATGGGGTAGGGATTATCCTCATATCACCTAGCGGAGCCCCCACTCCGTTGGCCATTTAGCTCAAGTATAATTCGACTAATAACACGACAGAGTATGAAGCCTGTATAATTGGGATGGAAGCAGCCTTGGCTTTGGGAGTGGAAAAGATCGATATTTTCGGGGACTCTAATCTGATAATATCACAAGTGAGGGGTGACTGGAGAATAAAGCATGAGAAGTTGAGACCTTACCATGAATACCTAGAGAGCCTGAAGGTGCAATTCAAAAGAATTTCGTTCTATTACCTTCCCCGTGAGGAAAACCAATTAGCAGATTTCTTAGCAACCTTAGCATCAATGATCCAAATTCCTGTGGGAGTCACCATGATTCCTTTATCCATAGAAGAGAGAACCCGGCCTTCGTATGAAACAATCTCCGCCATTGAAGAAGAGAGAGAGGTTGAGATACCATGGTATATAGATGTTTGGAACTTTGTTGAAAAAGGAGAATATCCCAGAGGAGGTTCGGAGAAGGATAAGAAAGCAATTCGTAGATTTTCAGCCCAATTTGTAATCTATGCGGGAAAGTTGTGGAAAGGGAAGCAAGGAAAATGATGGAAGAAGTACATGAAGGAGTCTGTGGGCCCCACATGAACGGACACATGTTGGCCTAAAAGATAATTCGGCAAGGATACTATTGGACGACTTTAGATAAGGATTGCTGTGAGTATGTTAGGAGATGCCATAAATGTCAAGTTCATGCAAATTTAATGCATACCCCACCTTCCCAGCTTTATAGCATGACCACCCCTTGGCCGTTCTCTGTGTGGGGTATTGATATCATCGGGGAAGTAGTTCCGAAAGCTTCAAATGGGCACCGGTACATAATTGTGGCAATAGACTATTTTACCAAATGGGTGGAAGCGGCGTCATATGCAACTCTGAAGGCAAAAGATGTGGTGAATTTTATCCAGAAGAACATAATCTGCAGGTACGGGGTGCCAAGTGAGCTTATTTCTGACCATGGGAGTCATTTTCAGGGAGAGGTCATTCCATTCTTAGAGAAGTATAGGATTACCCACCACCAGTCCTCACCATACAGACCACAAACGAATGGAGCAGTAGAGGCCGCTAACAAAAATGTAAAAGCAATCCTGGGGAAAATGACGAATACATACAGGGATTGGCACGAAAAACTACCTTTCGTTTTGTGAGGATATCAAACTTCTGTGAGAACTTCAACCGGAGCTACGCCATATTCCTTGGTCTACGGGATGGAGGCTGTTTTGCCAGTAGAAGTCGAAATACCATCTTTGAGAGTTTTGGCAGAGTGCGAAGTAACCGAACTGGAATGGGTGTAGGAGAGATATGAGGAATTAATGTTATTCGATGAGAAGAGGTTGGCTGCTGTAAACCATACTCGGGGATATCAGAAAAGGATAGCTCGTGCTTTCAACAAAAAGGTTTGCCCAAGGAAGCTTGCTGAGGGCGACCTGGTCCTCAAAGAACTTAAAGCGCCCGTTTATGACCCACGAGGGAAATTCAAACCTAACTGGGTCAGACCATACATTATCAAGACACTTCTCTCCGGAGGAGCTGCTTATCTCATGGACCTAGATGGGGTTGAGTTTAAACAACCAATCAACCTCGATCGCCTCAAAAAATATTTTGCTTGAAACCTTGTCTTTTGAAACCTCCAGAGTCGATGAACTACGCTTGGCCTGATTCCCGATAGGGGATACGTAGGCAACCTGCTCGGTTCGGTCACAAAATAACAAAAAATGTGCGTGTTCTTTCTAGCCTTAGCTGAACTACTGCGGACCTGATACCCATTTGGGGATAAGTAGGCGGGCTCACAAGGCCTTCGGTCCAAATAAAGCCCAAACAAAGTTAAAAATCCCGAAACAAACTAGGGGCAAACTTGCGTTTGCCCAAGAACCACATCTATGTCCCGAAACCAGGGGCAAACTTCGTTTGCTGGAACCGATGAACCCAGGAAAAGCCTAAACCCATTTCTGGATCTACTGGCTATCAAGATATGCATCATGTGGAAACAAGCAAGAATTCATTATATAGAGAGATTAAAACTAAGCAAAACTCATGAAAGAGCAATAAAAGCTGAAAGAGACATTGAGAGGAAAACTGTTCATAACCCAAAGGAATTAAAGAAGTGCTAACTTTGATTCAACATGATTAGGGCATTTTTGGAATACAAACAAAAAAAAAAAAAAAAGGAGGAGAGGGCTTTTCAAAAAAAAAAAAAAAAAAAAAAAGAGAAAAAAAAGGAAAATGCATCACAGAAACACAACAAAAGTTAAGCAGAATTTGTTTAAAATTTTAAATCTCTTGTTGCTTTCTTCCTTTTCATTTTGTCTGTCTAGAAGCTATTCCCTGACCAAGGTCTGAATCTCAAGCAAATACTCTGCGGTCGGGACAACTGAAGCTGGAGTCCTTCGAAAGGGAGCCGATACCCTATCATGCCAAGCCTCAGCGAATATCCTCATGGTAGAAGGACGTAGGGCGGAACTCCTTGAGAAATTAGCAGTAATAACATCAGGGACATCCTGGAGCAAGCCAAACTAACGGGCTACCCGGCTGGGAATGTAAAAGGTGGTAACTCGCAGACCAGGTAACCAAATCCCGGGGCGCCCAGAAAGTCGTACCGCGACAGAGCAATAAGACCATCGGGGGCATATCCAGCAGATGTCCTCGTAGCTCAAGCTTCGAAACCAAGCAAGCCAGCTAGTAACTATGCGGGAGGGGTAATGGGCACCCATACGATCATAAGGGAGCGATCTCCCAAGGGGAAGGTGAGCAAAGAAGCCCAAGCGCTCGAAGAGGCAAATCTGTAAAACGTGGGGTGATCCCGAAAGCAGCATCGATCCCGCGGTATGTGCATGATCCAGGCCTAGCAAAGTCTCCCCCAGAGCGAGCATAATAGCACTCCGCATCTCTCGGAGGCCACAAACGACCAGAATCAGGATATCAGTGGAAGACTGAAATAAGAAATGTGAAAGCATCGCCAGAGAAAGGGCATTCCGCCCGATGACCTGATACCTCCTATCGTCAGGATCGCCAATGGGTGCATAAGTGGAGGAGAGGCGGTCGAAATCAATATGACGATCACGAACAAAGGAGCTGGCAGCGCCCCGAGAAATGCCAAGGAGGGCTGATAAATCCTGGATATATCCCGCCTGAATCTGTGGAACGATCAAATCAGCATACGGATCGGTGTGAAGGATGGCGCTAAACTCCTCAAAGAGAGGACAGACCTCCTCGTGACCAAACCGAAAGACGTGAAAAGAAGGGTCCCAACACATGATAGCTGCTCGAAGCAAGTCCTCATCCAGAGCGGTATGGCGAAATGCGAAAAGGTCCGTCAGTCTGTGGGATTCAAGGTTGAGTCGGTCGATGCCGGAAAGGGAATCCATCCATGGGTATAGGATGTCGGAACTAATGGGGGCCATGAAGAAAGGAGGAGGATATAAGAGGAAAAGTTTGAATGCAAAGAAGGCAAAAGGGCTCTAGAAATCCCGAATGAACCTAGGAATGGGTAAATGGCAGCTTATATAGAAAAAGGGGCCGGACCGGCACTCGATATAAAGCGGCGGCACTCACTGAGTGCCGGCCGGCAGTTACTGAATGCCGCACGGCATTCACGGAGTGCCGCCAAGCCTCACTGAGTGCCAGCCCAGGTTTAAAAGGCACTTGGGTCATTTTGTAACTTTAATCAGCCAAAAACCTGCACGGAATTTGAATAAAAAATAAAATAAAAAATGCTGCCAATCATCATTCTAACACCATTGATTGCACCATTCATCAAAATAAAGCCAAGATAAGGTATTCATGACCTAAATGAGCAAAGGGAATAAGGTTCAAAAAACCAATCCGGGGAAGCAATCAAGCATGAATATAAACAAGATCAAAATGGGCACGCAGGCCACCATGCATGAGTATTGCTAATTCGCCTAAATAATTTAAAAAAAAAAAAAAAGAGAGAATTCGAAATTCTTTGTCCTCGTAGGAACATAACATAACATAAAGGGGATAAGCTATCCTCGTCTACGACGAGGATTCCTTCTGGGCGTTTGCTGAGCTGTCTGACCTCTCCCAGCTCCGCCATCGCCTCCATCTCCGCCATCGCCTCCATCTCCTCCATCTCCATCACCTCCTTGGTAGCCGCCGCCTTGGCCACTACCGCCAGCACCTCCCTGGTAGCCGCCGCCCTGGCTCAATTGGAACTCCTGGATTTGTCTCCTCAGAGCCGCCATCTCAGCTTCCTGTAAGAAAGAACAGGCAAAATAAGTAATGCAATTAAGAAAAGAGAGAGAAGAAGGGGAAAGAAGAAAGGGAGTGTAATACCATAGCTCTAGCCTGAAGATCGGCGTTGGTCCTTGCTCCATCAGCCTGAAAAAAAAAAAAAAAAAAAGAAAATCTTTTGAGTTTTTATATATATGATGACTATTTGAATTTTTGCAAATAAAAAAAAATAATAATTTTGTTTCAAACAAAAGAAGAATTTACCCTCCATTCACGTCCATGAATCCAGTGCTGGACGGTGTGCGCATAGGACAGACCCTCTTCAGCATAATCCCGGGGGACTGTATCGTGTTGCAGAGGGATAGTCGGAACATTTTAAGTGTAAGGGGTCAACTGATACATGGTTTCTTGACCCATGTCAACCATGGGAACGCTCTAATTCCACTGCGGAAGGGCTGGGGGTTCAGCGACCCCAGGAACAGGCTGCAAATAAGAGTTTTTGACTTGAATAATTGAAAAAAAAAAAAATATATATATATATATATACATATATACATATGTGAATAAGGTTTGTTACCCGGACGACATCCATAAGGGGAAAATTGTGCATAAGAGAATTCAATCTAAAGGCCGCATAACCATCTGGGCCGTCCAGAAGGTTTGCAATGTTCTCCCCGTCTAGAGCAGCCACCAGGTCGTCATGATCCAGGGTCTCCGTGCTCCTCATAGCAGCGGGAGGGGCCCACGGCACATAAAAGTTTGGGGCAGCGAGAGACTGCCTAGTTACCCTCTCACCAAGGTACCACTCCCGGCACGTTTCGCCCACCATCAGAACCCTCAATCTAGAATAGGCCACCGCCGCCTGAATCGCTTCACCTGCCTCTGGGAGGGCCGCCGCCCACGGGTTCCATATCACATGAATCTCACGCAAATTAATGAGAAGGTTCCGGTAACCAACAAAATCATGAGCCCCGACTTTCCGGCCCGTTGCTTCCTTCCACCACTTCAAACCCTGAGGCATGATAGCAACCTCGCTGTCCCGGGTACTGGGAGCTCTCATCCGGAGATATTCATGAGACCATATCTGCAAGGCAAAATAAAGAGGCAAATTCAGTCTTCAAAATTGGAGGAAATGAATGCAATAAAGATAAAATGAATGAGGATGACATGAATGAATGAACAAATAATAAAGTTGAAGCTTTACCTCCCAAGCTCTCCAGTACCCGCCCGTGGAGGGGGAATTTCCCCTGGAGACCTCACTCATGTGATTGTAGAGAGTGGCCAACCCTGCCCCTCCCCAGTTGTATTGGGAGATGCGACCGACGTCTAAGAGAGAAGCCAAATATCCAAGATTGATTGTGTCACCCTTTGTGCTCATCAGCGAGCAACCCAACACATAAATAATGAAAACCCTGGCCATTTGATCATCCGTAAAAGCCTGACCTTTGAAAGTATCCAAGAACCATTTTGCTGGCAATATAAAATCCCCTGGATGAGCCCCAAGCAAGTCGATAATTTCTTCATGACGGTTCTGAAGATCGTCATAGCGAGCAATAGGGAGGCCACCAAATGGGACGCCAGTGATCATGGCGAAGTCTAAGGGAGTCATCGTCATCTCCCCGAAAGGCATATGAAAGGTGTTCGTCATGTCCCACCACCTCTCCGCCAAGGCTTGAATGTGGTTGTACTCTTCTCCAGAAGCAAAGCAAAGAGCCCAAATCCAGCATTGTTGACCAAGGTTCTCACATCATCAGAGAGCTCCACATACCACCTTCGGCCATGGGCCATGCTCCCATGACCCTTGAGAACAAATTCTGGAATCTGCAAACAAAAAAAATAAAACAAAAAGGAGTCAGAGATAATAAATGCTTTTTTTTTTTTTTTTTTTTTTTTTAGTATTGAGCAAGGAAAAGAACTCTTGAATCCAAATGACTCGATTGTTTGAAAATAAAAGGATTCTCGAATCTAAGCGACTCATTGTTTTTTTTAAAAAAAAATAAATAAAATTTTTCTGGAATCCAAGCAACCCGTTTGAAAAAGTTGAAAAAAAAAAAAAAGAAAAAAAAAAAAAAGAGAAGAAAAAGAACAAAAAGAAAAATCCTTTTGTGTCTAAGCAACTCGGGTGATTTTGAAAAATAATAAGAGGATTCTTTCGAGTCTAAGCAACTCGTCAACTTGAAAATTTTTGAGAGTCTAAGCGACTCATTTGATTTGAAAATAAGAAGATTCTTTTCAGTCTAAGCGGCTCGCTTGATCTGGAAACAAGAATAAGGAAAATTTTCTTTGAGTCTAAGCGACTTGAAAAGAAATTCTTTTGGGTTTGAGCGACTCGTCGATTCAAAAAAAAAAGAGGGTGAAGCTTTGGGTTATGCAATAATAGATTTTCAGGTTCGTAGTTTACCCGAGCGCTCCACGGTATTGATGTAATCCCTCATTAGCATTGGATAAATAAGCATGGAAAGTTAATAAAGGCAATAAGCAAAAGCACAATACCAAGCGTTGAACCCCAATCATGGCATTCTACCCAAGGAAATCAATTCGGACAAGGGAAGGATAGTGCAAAAAAAAAAAAAAAAGGGTGGAACATATTTAAATAAACAAGAGCCACAAAGAACATTCATGCATATATTGTGTATCATACTACATGACATCACATTAGCATAAAGGGGGGAAGGGCATTCGTGCATGCATTGCTCATCATTCATAGCACTAAATTGCATTATCTCATCATAAGGATAAAAAGGGAAGTTTGGGAGTATACCAATCGATGGAAGGCCAGTGCCGAGAGATGTGCCCCAGGATCGGCAAGTAAAACTGATGAACTGTGGACTGGATTGGGTTTGTATTTCTTCTTAGGAGGGCCATAAGACCCTGAACCACTAGCCATGGGGAGAACTACAAACAAGAAAAAAATTGTTCATATAAGAGTTTTGGGAGAGGAAAGTAAATAACCATGAGGATAACTATGATTTCAAATATAAATCAAGCAAAGATGTAATCTTTGTGTGAACTTACCTTGATAAAGAGTGATTCTTGAAGAAAAGATCAAAAGAAAATGAAGTTGTGGAGAGGAAACCCGAAGTAAGAAGAAGAAGAGAATGAAAAGAGAAAAGAAGAGGCCAAGCAGTTTTTATGAACTGCCAGTCAGGCCGGCACTCGGTGAAAAGGGGGCCGACATTCACTGAATGCCGCCCGGCATTTGGTGATTGCCGGCCGGCACTCCGTGAATGCCGGTCCTTTTCACCGAGTGCCGCCGCGTTGTCAGGATGGCCCTTTTTTTTTCCCTAATTTTCACTATTTGTAAAAGAACCCCCGAAATTTTGCTCCCAAGTCCCTGAGAATTTTCCCTCGTTTCAAAGGGACCCCCGAGATTTGAAAAATAAGTTATTAAGCCCTTTGGAAAGTGAAATTAGCCCCTGCTTGTTGAAAATTCTGTCAAAAAACACCCGTTTGCGATAAAAAAGCCGATTGAGTCTATTTGACTCCGGATTTCTTTGAAATTGAATTTGATTGGAGTCTAATTGACTCCCAATTTTGGAAAATAAGCCGATTGAGTCTATTTGACTCTGGATTTCTTTGAAATTGAATTGGATTGGAGTCTAATTGACTCCCAATTTTGGAAAATAAGCAATTTGAGTCCGATCGACTCCGGATTTCTTTGAAATTGAATTTGATTGGAGTCTAAATTGACTCCCAATTTTGGAAAATTGATTTGATATGAGCGGGATTGGCTCTGTTTCTCTGAAAAATAATTTGGTTTGAGCCTGATTGGCTCCAATTCTTTGAAGAAATGATGTGTTCGAGCCTGATTGGCTCCGATCCTTTTAATAGAGTATTTGGTATGAGCCTAATCAACTCCAAATTTTGAAGAGTCGATGCGGTTTGAGCTTTCTTTGGCTCCAACTCTTTGAAAGACAATCTAATCTAAGCTTGGATGACTCCGATTTTGAAAAATGTGATCTACTCCTAAATTCAGAAGAATGAATTAATTTGAGAAGTTAAGATAATCTGTTTATGATGGACCATCGAGTCCCAGAAATGAAATGGATACACATTTGAGTGCTTCCAGATTTAGGAAAAGTTGAAAATAAACCTTGAAAAGGAGAGTAACTCCAAAAGGGGAAAATAAGAGTCGAGTTTGACTTTGCATAGAAGAATGACACATTTGCATCTTTGGTTTTCGCAAACAAATCTGCGCTTATCAGATGATTTTGGAAGATTATGGAGCGTAAGGCGTAGAGCGGCTCAATCTTTCAACGTGCTACCTGATTCGGCTTAGTCGATCAGACGATTTTGGAAGATTATGGAGCGTAAGGCATAGAGCGGCTCAATCTTTCAGCGTGTTACCTGATTCGACTTAGTCGATCAGATGATTTTGGAAGATTATGGAGCGTAAGGCATAGAGCGGCTCAATCTTTCAACGTGCTACCTGATTTGGCTTAGTCGATCAAATGATTTTGGAAGATTATGGAGCGTAAGGCGTAGAGCGGCTCAATCTTTCAGCGTGCTACCTGATTCGGCTTAGTCGATAAGATGATTTTGGAAGATTATGGAGCGTAAGGCATAGAGCGGCTCAATCTTTCAGAGTGTTACCTGATTCGACTTAGTCGATCAGATGATTTTGGAAGATTATGGAGCGTAAGGCGTAGAGCAGCTCAATCTTTCAGCGTTCTACCTGATTCGACTTAGTCGATCAGATGATTTTGGAAGATTATGGAGCGTAAGGCGTAGAGCGGCTCAATCTTTCAGCGTGCTACCTGATTCGACTTAGTCGATCAGATGATTTTGGAAGATTATGGAGCGTAAGGCATAGAGCGGCTCAATCTTTCAGCGTGCTACCTGATTTGACTTAGTCGATCAGATGATTTTGGAAGATTATGGAGCGTAAGGCATAGAGCGGCTCAGTCTTCCAGCGTGCTACCTGACTTGGCTATGGAATGTAAGGCGCAAGGCGCATCTCAACCAATCAGATGATTCTCAAAGCATATACGAAGATTTCATACAACGTTGGTGATGATATCACAATAGGATAATTCAACGTATAGGGTGCATTTCTGGTGTTGGGAAGCAGCATGATTCAGTATCATCACGATTGGGAGCACGGGACATTTATTTGTTTAGCATGTGCATCACGATAAGATAGGATGCATTCATCTGTGTGGCTAGCTGCGCTTATGTATCATTGTCCCTTGCCCGAACTACGTCCTAGTCTGATTCCCGATGGGATACGTAGGCAGCTCACCTTTGAGCACGACCAGCATTTGGTTATCTGTGCATCCGATTTTGCAACGCACTTTTTTACCTGGATCAGACTGTTTGGTCAAAGGCTTGTCTTTCACATAGGCTTCGACATTCACTTGTGATACGCGTTGTTTCACAAGCTCTGTCAAAGAGGGGCAAACTGTAGACACCCCAATTTTGACCAAACGTCAAATCCAGGGATTGGTTACCTCTCAAGGACTGATGATGACGATGTCCGTGACGTTCAAAGATTTTCCAAGAAATTCAAAATCTTCAAGATGTTCTTCAAGATAAAAATTAAAAATAAAGGGAGAGGATTCGGGCATTCGGGGGGAAACCCGAACGACGAAGAACGTGTGAGAAACCTGGTCTGGGAATCCGTTTTCTGAAAAAAAGAGAGAGAATTAATAAACAAAAAAAAAAAGAGGAGGAGGAGAGAGAGAGAGAGAGAGAGAGAGAGAGAGAGAGAGAGAGAGAGAGAGAGAGAGAGAGTTTCCTTGGAAGAAAATGGGAGGACAAAATAAATGAAAAGACTTTTGAAAAAGAGAAAATACAAAAGAAAATAGTATATTCAAATATATACCATGCACATGGTTGATACCATGCACATGGGGGATCTTAATGCAAATATATATACATAGAATAAAAATTCTTTGGTTTACACTAACATATTATTTGAAAATTAAAAAGAAGGACAAAAATCAGTTAGCCCCGGCATGCGGAAAACGCGGCGACACTCAGTGAGTGTCGTGCCGGCACTCTCTGTTTGCCGCTCGGCACTCCGTGAGTGCCACCGGGACCCGTCAAGTGCCGCTGGCTGTAACAGACTGCATTTTCTCACATGTTCTAGAAGAAAACCTTGCACATGGGTCTCCACCCGAATTTACCCATCTATCCCTGAAATAATGGCCTATATAAACAAAACCTTCTCTTCCATTTTGAGGACTTGAACTTGGAAATCAATATACACACATACACAAGAATCCTATAGATTTTTAGAGAGAGAGAAGAAGAATTTCTTGAAGAACTTGAAGAACTTTGAAGAGAATTTGGAAATCTTGGAAGATCTTCACAAGAAGTTGAAGAAATACTTGAGGTCATAGAGGTAACCTCTTAATCCTTGATAGAATTAGGACAATTCAATCACAAGTTCATAGTTCTAGGAACTTTTTCACATTTTCAAAATCTCTCTTCTTATCCCATTTCATCACACACCACCAAGAACTTGTGATTGAATCTCATGATATTTCATCAATTTGGATATAATTAATGCTTTGGGTTTAAGACAAATTCAACTTTGAAGAGTTTGTATTCTTAGTTTTCTAAGTAATCCTTGATTTTCCTTATTTCTATTTCATTAAAAAGGTGCATGAGGTCTTCCATATCTCATTGAACCTCTTTGAGTTTGACTCCTTAATTTCCTATGATCTTACGATCCATATGGAGATTAGAATGAGTCATAGTCCTAATCTACATATAATTAGTGAGATTCAAGTCTTAATCCATGACTTGAACCTCCTCACTAAGAATCTTATGGAATCCTTACTATATTCCAATGAGGTTTGAGTAGATTTTAACTTCATTTAGACTCCAATGACCATCAAATGGTAGGAGAAAATGTGTTAGTTCAAGTCTACTCCCATGGCTTAGACTAATCTTTCCCTTAGGTTTTGAGAAGTCTTTCATACTTCATCTAAAACCTACATATGTGTATGTCTCTAACTCCAATGACCATCAAATGGTAGGAGTGATAAGTTGAATCCAAGCTTGGGTCCATAGGTTTGAGTTCTTTATTTGAGGATTTTGTGAAGTTCATTTCAATACTTCATCAAGATCCATAAGTGTAAGGTGTCTTAGTCCTCAATGACCATCAAATGGTAGAAGAAGTAGTTTAGTTTGAGCCCCAACTTCATGTTTTTAATAGTTGAGGCCAATCAACAAAGTTGAACGAGCAAAACGAAAACAGTGGGTTCACAAACTGTTTTTGATCAAAGATTTTTAGTTCAAAATCTAACCGTTGAAATCAAGTGAAACCAACGGGAAAGTGTCAATAACACATTGTTTTACCACTGTGATTTTTTGTTTTACCAAGATCTTGTGATTAGAGAGGTTTGATCATGGTTTTTGTGAGCTAATCACAATCTGTCCAGAGTTCTAGAATACTTTCAGAATAATAAGTCCGTTTAGAAATTAATAAATCAGAACCTTAATAAAGTTTTTGGGGTCTCAAATAATTTTTTATAAGTACCTTAATGTGTTAGGAAGGTACCCTAAAAAGATCTAAGTGTTTCTCATTTTTTTTACTATTTTTAAAAAATCATACAATATCTCTGGACAGAGAGTTGCAAAATCCTGAGTGAGGTCTAGTATTTTCCATATTCCCGGAGATCTAACCATTAAAACTTTGATTTTCGTTTTGGGTTAGAAACGAGACTCACAGAGGCATAACATATCCAAAAATCATTAAGATCCAACCGTTGAAAGTATTTTATTCCTATTTTTGAACGTCTGGTCTGCTCTCTGTAATTCATAAAAACTGCTACTGTTTTGTCTAATCTTATTTATTTCAACTCAAATGGTCTCTTAATATCTTAGGACTCAAACCATGTTTTGAATATTGATAATTTAGATTAAATCCAGAGGCTTAGGGATCCAAATTAGTGAATAAATTCATATATCATTCTTGTTCATATTCATGCATTCATTCATACATGTTAATATTCATAAGTGGGACTTATCTCTTGCCTAAGTTGTATCTAATTGAACATGACTTAAGATTAATTATTCTTTGATATTATATCTTGTCTAAGGCATGTGTACTAACCTTGGTTTTTGTAGAGCATTTGAGGTACAATTTCTCAACTCTTCTCTAGTTTAATTCCATTCTTTAATTTAAATTGATTTTCGACTCCATGTGTGACACCTTAGCCTAGGTTTTGCCTTATGTGTATATATGTGTTAGAGACCTTTCTTAGGTTTATTTTGTTCTCGCATGCATTGCACATTTGATATTCGCGGCTGGATCCCGGGTATGTTTTCTAGTTCTCTATGGCATATCATGTTGTTTGCTACTTGTATTACGTGGCTTATGAATGATATTTTGTCGTTAGCAATTTTACACCATTTTCAACATGCTTGTGTGATGTATATGTATATATGTATTAATTGAGGGCATGCTTAGATTATTAATTTGATTAAAAAGGATGTTGAGTAGAGGCCTATCGCGAGATAGGATGAAAGGGGGTGTTTTAGTCCGTCGGGCTCCTTCCTCTTTCATTCCATAATCCCCGGACCCAGTTTATCTTTGGTTTCGCAAAAGATCAGTTGCTTTTAAAAATGGTTTCTTAATTTTTTTCCTTTTAAAAATTAAGTGGCGACTCTTTGAATTTTGAAAAATGTTTTAAAAGTGGGTAAGAAAACCTGCGATATCCACATAGAGAAAAACTTTTTTCTTCGTCTGGTTAATAAGGAAAACGTTGAGAAAAATAGGAAGGAAAATAAAATGAGTTGAGAAATAAATTAAACATTTTTTTAAAAATTTATTTAAGCGTACATGAAAACACAAAGAAACTAATTTTTTTTTCTAAATTTTTATTTTTTATTTTTTCATCTACGCGCTTCGAGCGCCATTCGCTCGGTTAGCTGTGTATGATTGAAAGCCAAAAGGGAGATGACCCTTTCTCTAAATCCACAAATTAAACAAACTATAACAATATCTCTAGATGAGTATTGCTCCTTCCATTGATCTTAATAATAATGTACACTACTATAAAAATATTGCATAGGTACTTTCATTCATTGCTACATGAAAAGAGTAGATGCACGGTGAAGTTAGTCATTTTATTTCAAAGTGAGAATAGTTTTTGTAGGTAGTAGGCCCAAATCCTGATTAAGTCCCCTGAGCCTCCTTCGAATCTCAACGATTTAGCCCCCGGGCCAAATCCTGATTAAGCCCCCTGGGCCTCCTCCGAATCTCCCTGATTGGGCCCTTGACCCAAATCTTGATTAAGCCACCTGGGCCTCCTCTTTGTTAGGGATATATGCTTAAAGACATGCTTAACTTTCTCATGGATCAGATTAGGATGTTGTAAATTTATTATTAATTTAATAAAATCAGCTATTCCATTTTTTACGAGAATTTATGTGGGCAATATTTGCAATATATTATTTATTTAATATTATGCATGTGTGTCTCTTATTCTACATAGTAGGTGATTTGGTGTGTAGAGTTCGGCTTATACACGAAAGATCTGACCGTTATATCTTGTAGAATGTAAGATTTTGGTTTATAGCTGACACGACTAAATAGTTGTGCGCTCTTGTGCAACACCCAAGTGTAGGTGATCGTGCAAGTAATACTAGATAAGTCCAGGTCGATCCCACAGGGAAGGAATAGGAAAAATATCTACTAAGTTACAACCTAAAGAAAATGAAAATATTAATATACGGGTGGATGTTCTAATGAATCCTAATCAATTAAATTAAACTAAATATTGAACTAAAGCATAACGAAACATAATAAATTAAAACAGATGAATTAAAGGTGTTGGAAACACGTAAATTCACATTAATCCTAACCATCTACCATGCATACTCATTAATGTTCTATGGAGTTCATTCCTCTTCAGCATTCCGTATTTTTCTAAAGATATAGAATCAATAACCCTTTCATGACCGGGATTACATCATCACAGTTGATTTAAAATACTTGGAAGACGGTTTAAAACAATGGTAATTACTTGCACTCTAAATGGTGTTAGCATTCAAAGTGGTTTTCAAAAGTCATTGAAGAAAAGGCCTTAAGGCTTTAAGTTCTAAAAACTGTTGTGATAAACTGAGCTTATTGGGACAATTTGATAACAGATTTCTAAAACAAAAAGTCATGGAATATTTAAAAGAATCATCTCAGGAATTAACATGTTCGATCGATCGATCAAAGCGCTCTCGATCGACCGGACTGCATCATCCTTCAATCGATCGAAATGCCTTCGATCGCTTAACTATGACTTTGGTTCGATCGATCGAAATACCTTCGATCGATCGAGCCCAAGGTTTCTAAAGATTGCATGGCAAAGATTGGGGATCAATGTTTCATCACATATTCCCAACGTCTAAACTACGGAAACATGAATAAACAAGTACATGAATAACAAACTAGAGTAATCATAACATACAAACTAATAAACAATGAAATAGAGAAAAGGAGAAGAAAAACCTGGAATAATCTGAATATAACTTGTAATAAACATATAACCAACTTGAATCTTCAATAATCTTCAATATAACAATGGAAAAGAGGAAGAAAAATAAGAATCTAACCTAATCTACTCCTAATCTAACCCTAAAACTACCCTAAACTGTTGTTTTTCGCGCTCTGGAGCATCCTCCTTTCGTCTGGCATCAAAACGACTTATATATAGGGTTAACGCAGAGTTTAAGCAACTTTTGGATGAATATAGAGTTCGATCGATCGAGCTTAGTCCGATCGATCGAAGGCTCGATCGATTAAACTTTGCTAAATCGATTGAACTCTCTGATTTTGACAACTCTGCGCACCGATGGGAGGATGGCCATAACGTTTTACTCGGACCTTGTATTGACCTCCCGTTTGCGGCCACGCGACCGTACATCAAAGATCTACATTTTATATCTCTGGGAAAATCTTCCAAATCTGAAGTCTTCATTGTCAAAATTGGCATTTTCCCAGCTGCTTCCGTTGTTCTATCCACCAGAATCACTTTCTTTAGCTCCACTTCATTGATTTACATCCTAATACCTATAAAACAATGTAAAAACATATGTTTTAGTATTAACACAATAAAAATAACATTCTCATTAGAATGCACCTAAATATAGGGACTTTGGGAATAAAAGTATGCATAAAGGACCATGTATTACGCTATAAACATGCACTTTTCACCTCGAATCACACCCCCCAACTAGCTCGTTGCTAGTACCTAGCAATGAAGCAAACTACAATAGTGTTTATTTAACTCTAAAAATTTCATGCCCCCGGATCCACATATATGAACCCAAGACACGTGGCATGCCACCAAGGCCTTCAAACAACAAGTTACATGTGAAAAGGAGGAAAAACACGCTCAAATCAACCTTTGAGTTAGACAAAACAAGCCCAAGGGCAAAATGGTCATTAATAAGGTATAGCAAATTTTATACCAAAAGATAGGTCTCTGAGTCCCGGTTCCAACGCAAAAAACGGCGTGCAAAACTGAGTTTTCTATAGAGAGTTATATCCGTTTTCGTAAAGGTCAACAGTGCAGCAAAATTGTGAGCGGATCGATCCGCTCCAAAAGCCGGATCGATCCATTTAAGGTTTTCGCAAGCAGAATGCCCCCGAAAAAGGCCGGATCGATCCCTTCTTTAACCCGGATCGATCCGGGCTCTGCAGAAGTCATTTTTACTGTCAAAACTCTGCTAAAACATGCCCAAACATTACCATAATCAAACCAAACCTCATGGGGACTTCCAAAAACACATTAAAATCATTTCTAAACCATTTTAAAGCATTCCCAAGGGACTCTAACAAGTTCATATACAATAAACAAGACATGAAGTGCAATCTCTCCCACATACTCGCCAAATCTCTCCCAAATACTCCCAATGCTACTATGATCAACCAAAACATGTTTTTAAACCAAATTTTCATTCAAACATACCCAAAACTACATGATTAAGGTATGGAAGATGCCAACAACCTTCTAAGCTTCAATTACCAAATTTACACAAATCTTGGAGCGATTAAACCAAAACTAACATATCTCTCCAAGTTTTAACATAAACTCAAGTTAACTATTACAAACCACAAGTTTTGCATCAACACTATAAGTTTAGCTCAAAAACAACTATATACATGAAACTACAACATTTACAAGCTTCCTCGACTCCACGAGCCCCAAGCTCATCTCCCCGGATTCTCGCCGTCGTGCTCACCTACAATGGTTATTCAATAACCACTACAATATATAAGCTATATGCTTAGTGAGAGATATCAATCAAGCACACGGATGACATATCATGTTTATATTCAACTCAACAAGTAAATTGATCTCCGGATAAGCAAGTATTTCCTCTGCCACTACCCGCAAGTCCGTGACTCCCCCAATAGTCCACGGCACAAGCCAATGACCCATGCCATCCACGTGCGGTCTAATGCCATTGTCGGCAACAAGTGGTCGTCACCACGGAACAATCTCATGGCGGATTCATACGAGCTTTCCTTTGACCCACATAGACAACTAAACATGCTCACATAAACATTTCACCATGCTTTTCACAAATTCATAACTAAACATGAGTGATTAAGCTAAATAGGCATGTAATTTACACCCAAATGAACACAAATACAAATCTCATCCATAAACAAGATTAAAACCACTCACCTCTTAGCAATTTGTTCCTAGTTGTGAAATTGAAGCCCAAATCTACTCCGGGTTAAAATCCTACATGAATTCGACCAACTACGGATTACCGTTCCGAATTGGGTCTAAAAAATTACGAAAATTATACTCAATAAAATCAGTACCAAAACATAGAAGTCACCTCTACGAGTCCAAATCTGGTCTCGGAATTGAAATTGGGTGTCAAACGCGCCGTCAATCGTTGCCGTAGAGCTCCGGCTAACCCCGTCTCCGTTTTCTCTCTCTCTCACCGACTCAAAAATGAAGAAGAAGAGATGTGATCTCTCCATCTCTCTACAGCTTATTTATATCACTTAGGATTTCTATTATGAAACCCACCCAACTTTTGGTTATTTACAATTTTACCCCCAACTAGTTTTGTAACAACTTATTTAGTCCTCCAAACTTAAGTGAGTATTTGTCTATGTCTCACGTGGGTCCCATAGGTGGTCCCACATAATTTTGTGAAGTTACTAATTAGCCTACTAATTAAATAGCGTGTTCAATTCTCCCTCACCAAGGTATCCCAAATGACCACACAAATGGTCTCTAATAATAAACAATATATTCTAAACAACATATAATTATCTCACATATGCCTTAATAAACATTTAAGCACATAAGGGTGATTCCACCATCTTTGTCCCATCACAATGGAACTTTCTCAACTCATGTCCCAATTTGGGACTGCCACATTGGCCGACATTGGGTTCCCAATTTGGACACCCACAATCAACTAGTGAGTTAAAACTCACTTAAACATGTGTTAATAAACACCAATTAATTATGCTAATGCATGCCTAAATCATGATTAACAATTAATCGCGGGAGCGGGTGTTACAAAAAATTAAAAACAAAATAAAGTAAAAATCCTAAACTCACTTTCGCAGGAATCGCGATTGCATTTAGCCTATGCAACAAGCCTTTAAACCCCTAGGTTCCCCCTAGTGGACGAGTGTTGTGAATCTACCCACAAAATTCATGTTTATGGTAATGGTTCTAATTTAAATGTTTTCAAGAAATTTTCCTCTCATTTAGCAATATAGTTAAGCTCAACAATCTCATGAAACTCTCTAGTAAGCCATAGCAATGCAACACTAACATTACAGTTAATCTACTATCAAAGTCATTAGAATGTTCCATACCTATTAATCTTCAAGTGTGTGTGTGTGTGAATGGACAACCAAAATACAAAACTTTAATTTCAAAGCTTGCATAACCCAAGACACTATCAAGACGTTCATTTTGACTCAACTCTCACCGGGATTACACTCTCAAGATGAAATCACTCCGAATTAGGTGTAATAATTATCACTTATGATATGGAAGTTATAAAGAGTAAATGTAAATGGAATCTAATGCTTCTCATATCTAAATAGAAAAACAGACATTTTATAGTGCACAAAGTCTCATGAAAGGATACTTTTCACTAGAAGAGCGAGATACCGTGGAGAACTATCTCATTACCTTAACTTCAAATCCAATCAACTTAAAATCATCAGGACTTTGAAAAAGAGGTGTTAGGTGAAGGAAGAAAGAGGCTTGTGATTTTCAATTGGGTTCAAGGATGTGATTGAAATGTCTACTACAACTTTTCAAACTTCCCCACATCTCCAATCTCTCTTTCTCTCTCCCCTTTTATTTTATATTTATTTTTCACTCTTTTTTTTATTATTTTATTTCTTTTGAAACAACCATTGACATTTTTTTATTCTTTTCATGTCTTTTTTTTTTCTTTATTTTTTTCTCTTTATTTTTTTCATCATTTTTTTCTTTGCCAACTTTCCCTTATTCACACTACCAAACTTCTTGTCATGATAACGCATCCCAATCACTCCTAGATAGAGAAAAGAAGCTCAAACTTGTATTTTGGAGTTGGGCTTAGATTTACGGAATTGTAATGACAATACAATTATGATAAGGCTCAAGAGGTGAAGTAAAGGAATAGTACAGAGGTAGGCCAAGGCTGTATATACGTGTATGGTCAAAAGATGGCCTAAATCATTTTCTAAGTTAATAGGATAATTCATTTCAGTAAATTCAAGAGCTCTAAAGTTGGTAAATCCTGAACGGTCTCTTCTAGTAATCAGTCAAAATGAAGAAAATTGAGACTTACAACGAATGAATATGCCTTTCAAAAAGTAAGAGTAGTTTATAAAACCCTCAAAAACAAAGAATGGCACAAAAGCTCACTTGGGTTATTAGTCTCCACTATCGTCTTTCAAGATATCTAAGTTATGCTTACTAATCCATTTTAGCTATGTACAAGGTTGTCACAACGTGCTCAAAGTTGTTTGAAGATTAAAAAGCATAAAATGTACTATAACTAAGATAGTAAACAAACTACCATAGTGTATCACATACTAATAACATATAGAAAATAACACTAATGCATCATAACTAACTACATTAACTAAGAGAGAAATACAAGAACCATCTTATTATCTTTAAAAATAAAGTTAAAAATTTTAAAATTTTTGACAATTTTAATTTACTGAGTCATGTTGCTAAGCAGATATATTGACATTAAATCATAAAAAGAAAGAAACGAGGCATGCAATGACTCACTCCCCCCAACTAAAACTAAACATTGTCCCCAATGTTCTAAACTAAGCATATGGACATGTAAAGTAAAGCGAGAGAAGGAAGGATGTTACCTCGATGCGTTAATATCCAATTTTTTTTAAGTTACTTGCAAAATCATTAGTTGCAACAAGGAAAAATAGAGAATATAATACAACTACTCAATAAATAAATTCGGTTAATCAAAATTTTTATCATATATTAATAACCGAAATTTTTGAGGATCTTCCCAATTAAATAATTTAACAGTGAGAAGACTTTTGGGGTCCTCATAAAAATGCAACTCCCCCCAACTAATGTCAGGCTCAAGGTCAGAGGAGATGATGCAAAACCAATGGCTTCCAAATTTGTTGGGCATAGTTATAAGAGGAATACCACACGTTTTAGGAATTATACTCAAGGAAAGATCTTTGGTGTTGGTATTTTCTATAATGGCCTCTATTTTAATACAAGGAGGTGGCCACGGTTCGATAAAAGGAGCAGAGTCTAGGTGATATTCTAATAAAGTTTTATTACCCTCCTCTTGTCCTAGAACAGAATCTATAGAAATATGATCATAGGAATTTAATTTCTGTTCTATGCACATGGTTTTGGACTGGACTTAGATAAAGCTATCTATTTGGGCCTCAATGTCAGTATTACTCAAGAAGGTCAAGCAGTCTAGTAGATTACTAGCTTCTTGTTGAAGTTTAAGATCATCTAATGTGGGCCTAATATTTTTCAAGTCCTCTCTCACAAAATTTTGAAATTTAAAGTTTGGTGAAGTACATGTGCTAGAATCTTTATCAACCTCTTCTACAACACATTCATTTTGTTTAATAGTGGGGTACACACAACTTTTAAGCTCGGGATGAGAGTTTTGATAAATAGAGAGGATAGGTGATGGGAAACTTGGTGACACAACCTCTTCGGCCGAAAGAGGTGAGGGTTCATGAATATCAGATGAATCTAAATCGAATTTAAAAATTTCAATAATGTCCTGCCTAGGGTCACTATCAAAGTTAGGGAGAAAGTCAACAGGGGACTCCTCCTTTCATAGTTGCGTGCAATCACATAAACTGTCATTATCTTTTAAATCCTCATTCTCATCCTTGTAACTCTCATCACTATACATATCATCTATTGAGGTGCTTTGGATAAAGAGATTGTGCAATTTTATCAAGGTAGTGAAGGAGTTAATGTCTGGGGATGCATATTGAGGAGAAGATGGTTCTACAACTTCATGCTTAATGGTTTGGTTTTGGAGTTCTTGTTGGGTTATGACTTTATCGAGTGAGTTGTTAACCTCATTCGGTATAAACCTGTCATAGTCCTCTATTTCCATTCCATTGTTAGTGTCTTGAAATTTAGGTTGTAGTGTTGAAGGACTGGTATAGTCGTTTAAAGGTTGGCTAGCATATGTTTGTTGATATCTAGTTTCTAATTTATCAAGTGCACTATCTAGCCTTTTCATTTCATTCAGTAGCAATTTCAACATACCACTAACCTCAACGTGGTTATTCTCCTCATTATTACTATATGAAGTTTCGTCCCATTGTTGTTGGTAGTAATTCCCATCCCAATATGTTTGTGGACAAGACTCGCCAAAGGGAAAGTCTTGGTGCGTTTGGTAATCGTGGGAACTACTACTATATTCTACATTATCATTGTGGTTATCGCCCCATTGCGGTTGATAGAACTCTTCATGTGGAGGTTCTTGATACGTTTGATAATACGGGGAACTACCACTATTGTTTTCCCATTGTGGTGGTTGGTAGCACTCAGGTTGATAATCTGCGTCATATGTGGGTGCTTTCCAACTTGGAGAATAGTTTTCATCACCTAAAGTGTACCTATTCATGATGTTTGTGTTGTATGGAGGGTAATATGAATAAGACATGTTTATCCAAAATTTTTAAACAATAAAATTTTTATTTATTTACTTGTGAGAGAAAAAGTCCAAAGTTTTTATTATTATTACTTTTTTCTAAAAATTTGTATTTGTATTTTTTTATTCTTTTTTTTATTATTATTAATTAATTTTTTTTTGAAAAGTAAGCAAAAATTAGAAATAACATAATAAAATCCAAACCTAGTTGCCTTCCCCGGCAATGGCGCCAAAAACTTGACACGACTAAATAGTTGTGCGCTCTTGTGCAACACCCAAGTGTAGGTGATCGTGCAAGTAATACTAGATAAGTCCAGGTCGATCCCACAGGGTAGGAATAGGAAAAATATCTACTAAGTTACAAACTAAAGAAAATAAAAATATTAATATACGGGTGGATGTTCTAATGAATCCTAATCAATTAAATTAAACTAAATATTGAACTAAAGCATAACGAAACATAATAAATTAAAACAGATGAATTAAAGGTGTTGGAAACACGTGAATCCACATTAATCCTAACCATCTACCATGCATACTCATTAATGTTCTATGGAGTTCATTTCTCTTCAGCATTCCGTATTTTTCTAAAGATATAGAATCAATTGCCCTTTCATGACCGGGACTACATCATCACAGTTGATTTAAAATACTTGGAAGACGGTTTAAAACAATGGTAATTACTTGCACTCTAAATGGTGTTAGCATTCAAAGTGGTTTTCAAAAGTCATTGAAGAAAAGGCCTCAAGGCTTTAAGTTCTAAAAACTGTTGTGACAAACTGAGCTTATTGGGACAATTTGATAACAGATTTCTAAAACAAAAAGTCATGGAATACTTAACAGAATCATCTCAGGAATTAACATGTTCGATCGATCGGTCGAAGCACTCTCGATCGATCGGGCTGCATCATCCTTCAATCGATCGAAATGCCTTCGATCGCTTGACTATGACTTTGGTTCGATCGATCAAAATACCTTCGATCGATCGAGCCCAAGGTTTCTAAAGATTGCATGGCAGAGGTTGGGGATCAATGTTTCATCATATATTCCCAACGTCTAAACTACAGAAACATGAATAAACAAGTACAGGAATAACAAACTAGAGTAATCATAACATATAAACTAATAAACAACGAAATAGAGAAAAGGAGAAGAAAAATCTGGAATAATCTAAATATAACTTGTAATAAACATAAAACTAACTTGAATCTTCAATAATCTTCAATATAACAATGGAAAAGAGGAAGAAAAATAAGAATCTAACCTAATCTACTCCTAATCTAACCCTAAAACTACCCTAAACTGCTGTTTTTTGCGTTCTGGAGCGTCCTCCTTTCGTCTGGCATCAAAAGGACTTATATATAGGGATTCCGCAGAGTTTACCCAACTTTTGGATGGATATAAAGTTCGATCGATCGAGCTTAGTTCGATTGATCGAAGGTTCGATCGATTGAACTCTGCTAAATCGATTGAACTCTCTGATTTTGACAACTCTGCGCACCGATGGGAGAATGGCCATAACGTTTTATTCGGACCTCGAATTGACCTCCCGTTTATGGCCACGCGACCGTAACTCAAAGATCTACATTTTATATCTCTGGGAAAAGCTTCCAAATCTGAAGTCTTCATTGTCAAAATTGGCATTTTCCCAGCTGCTTCTGTTGATCTATCCACCAGCATCACTTTTTTTTAGCTCCACTTCATTGATTTACATCCTAATACTTATAAAACAATGCAAAAACATATGTTTTAGCGTTAACACAGTAAAAATAACATTCTTATTAGAATGCACCTAAATATAGGGACTTTGGGGATAAAAGTATGCATAAAGGACCATGTATTACGCTATAAACATGCACTTTTCACCTCGAATCAGTCTTCGATGAGGTTGGACACACCATTGGTAGGACTGCAGCATGGTGATGTAGTAGGTTTGTCTTGACTGCGGCAAACGGTACAGTTTCAACTCACTATACTGGTACACTTTGTGTATTAAATCGGCCGACCTGACTTGGGGTAATTATCTTTGTACTGACTTATAAGATAATTAATACCTCATGGCTATTATGAGTGCTTATACTCTAAATCCTAAGTTAATTTGTAGACACGTATATTTAATATTCACACTTTGATCCCTGAAAGGCTGAGATCCTTAAATGGGTCAATATCTCATTAGATTGGGTGATAATATTAACTGTGTGGTGGATATTAATTAATGATGGAATTTATGTCTCAATTTTGGGATTGATGATATCCTCTTGAGAAAGCATATAAGTTTTGAATATGTCAAACCCTGCAGATGGATTTTTGTATCCGACATAACAGATGAGTTAAGCAGAGGATCTCAAGGAATTTTAAGAGATTAATTAAATATGATTGTTAGTAATTATATTTAATTAATGGATATCTGTAATCTTAATGTGGAGAGATAATAAGCATTTAATAACATGGAGCTCGAAATATAATTTTGAGAGAAGGGTGGGAGTGTAATTAAATTTCTTTAGTGGTATGAATTATAATTTATGGAAATAGGAATCTGATTCAGTTCGAATTAGGGTTTCCTAATTCCATAAGGAAGCACATTCCTTATTGACTTCTTATGGTCCCTATCGTAGCCTATATATATGCTGCTTTGGCTCTTTGATTTTTTTGGGCATTTTTCAAAAAGAGCATTATAACTTGAATAGAAAAGAGAGCGTGAAAAAGTGAGAGCAGAAAATAGAAAGGATTTCGAAAGAGCCCAAACTGAGTTTGATATTCTGGTAGTAGAGGAATACGGTAGAAGATCATGAGCTGTTTGACACGGCTAAGAATGTGCGTGCGCTTGTGTGCTATACCCAAGTGTAGGTAATCGTGCAAGTAGTAATCTGGTTAAGACCAGGTCGATCCCACAGGAAAGGTGTTAAGCTAAATACTTAGATTAAACTCTAAAAGAAGAATAAAAATCAATAAATGCAGGATTGGAGAACACAAAGTTCCACGAAGTAACTACTAAAAGTAAAACAACTATAGTAAATTAAACTAACGATTAACTAATTAACTAAAGCGATGTTTTAAAATGTGTTTTTCTTAATAAAGTAATGTTGGGATTACACGAATCCACCGCGACGTGGCCATCTACCATGCAATTACATTGAAGCTCAATGGAGCACATTTTCTACAGTATTCCGTATTTCTCTTAGAATAAAGAATCCTTAGCCCTTTCATGACCGGGACTATATCATCACAGTTAATTTGAAACACATGAAAGCGGTTTAAAACAATAGTTAAGACTCACACCTACAATGGTGTTAGCATTGAAGGTGGTTTGCAAAAGATATTGAAGAAAAATGCCTTAAGGCCTTAAGTTCAGAGACTGTTTTGACAAACTGATCATTTGGGAACAGTTTGATAACGAATCTCTAAAGCAGAAAGTCTAGGGATACTGTATAAAATGTTCTCAAGAATTAGAGGGTTCGATCGATCGACGCACTTTCGATCGATCGAATGTCTTCATCTCTCTATCGATCGAAATGTCTTAGATCGCTCGACAATGTCTCTGGTTCGATCGATCGAACGAACTTCGATCGATCAAACACAGGAATTATTCTGCTGCATGGTAGAGGCTTTCATCATGATCTCCCAACTTGGGGACTACTCAGACATAGTCTGGAGTGTCTTATATTTGTTTTTAACGTAAAATTCCATTAAGGTGTTGTTTGGTTGTGATTTTATCATGAAAAATTTAAAAGCTAAAGATTTAACACTACTTAATCATGCAAAGCTACGAGATTACCAGATTAAACTGCACCAAACAGCAAGTAGAATGTAAATAAAGCGGTAAAAAGTAACCTGGAATGCAGAACTTATATTAAACTTAATAGAATCTAACCAAAAGCAGTATAAATCCTTGATAAAACCTACAAAAACAAGAACAAACTCTCATCTCCTTATGTAAAACTAATGAAAAGTAAAGTGGGCGTCCTTCAGGACGTATACAATACGACTATGTATACAAAAAAACCTAATGCTAGGATTAAGAACTCTGTTTCCATTGCGTGCGCGTAAAATCTGATAAAAGCCATGTTCTCTCGATCGAACATCTCTCGATCGATTGAACTTCTGGGATCTTCGAGCACTCGGACGTACTTCGATCGATCGAAACCTCGATCGCTCGAGACCTCTTCGATCGCTCGAAACTTCCTTTTCATGTTTGAGTTGTCTTCATTAAAACCAAGCACTTCCTATTATCTTGCTCATTCAGTTCCTCACACAGCATCAGTAATCTGCACAAATATCCACTAAAACAATACCACTTATCATAGATTAATCATATTGTGTAAAAACTGGCATTGTAATTCAAATTGCAGATATACAAGGGAATTGTAGACTAAATCAGTGTATTTTCTTCTTTTAGCGCGGCTGTATTTTACAAATACCCCCGCTTGTCACAATCCCCAACTAGCGATTTGCTAGTCCCTAGCAATAAAGCAAAAATAAAACAAGCTAGCTATTACTACAACGACTAAAATAAAATAAATTAAACTCAGGTAATCTAAACTAAAATAAAAAGAAAGAGACTACCTAACTCACTTTCGCAGGAATCACGGTTGCATTTAGCAAATGCAACAAACCGTTAAACCCCTAGGTTTCCCCAGTGGACGAGTGTTGTCTCGTGAGGGTTTACAGTGAATGTACCCACAAAATTCTCTGATTTTAAGCTCAAAAAGATATAGAATAACTTGTAAACACCATACAACTATAAACTTAGCTCCACAAAACATATCATCATCGTTCAAACCATGAAAGAAATACACATGTTCCTCATGTCACCAAGATAAAAATAACATATGCATCACATCCATGTATCTGTGTGTGTGAGGTTAACAACTATGCATAGAACCTTATTTAGAGTTGTTTCGACTATCATACTCTCAGAACTCGTAGTTTTAACTCAATTCTCACATGGTTTTACACTCAAGAATGAACATCTCATAGAAACTTGGTTAATAAAGATCGCACATGGTGTGAAAGCTTTGATAGGAATGATTTTTCAGATACTAATGCTTTCATTCTTGACTCTATAAAAAGATGAACATTTAGAGTGCAAAGTCTCAAGAAAGGAATGCTACTTACTAAAGGAGCGAAATACCGTGGATAACTCAAATTACATGTTCATATTCAAACTAAGTTGTTAAAAATCATTAAGACTTTGACTTTTCGGTTTAATTTTATATAGTAGGACAGAAATGAGGGGGGTAAGAAATTGCACATCTTTAGCATGTGATTGAGTTTAGTAATTTTACTTCACTTCATTCCAACCATCCTCTATTCTCATATTATTATTATTATTATTTATTTTATTTTTAACCTGGACTCCATCTTCTTTCCTTTTCTCTTTTATGTTGTCCCTCCCACAACTACTCCCTCCTCACATACTTCAATAATTTAATCACATTAGATGTGCAATGGGGTTCGTTGAGGTCAAAGTAAAAGATTAGGGATGTAGATTTTCATAATAGACTTGGCAGTATTTACTAGGTGTGGGGTTGAGAACAATGCATATTCTGGAATGTTGATACATGTATATGGAAAGGTAAGGAGCAAATAATGATGGCTTAAATCATTTTCTTAACTTCTTAGTTATAATACTTCAATGTTCATTTGAGTTTAGTTGGTAAATCCTGAACGTTCTCCTCTAATATTTAGCCAAAATGAAGAATTAGAGACTTTTCAACAAATTTAATACACTTATTCAAGAAAAACAATTCGAATTTAATGTTATACTTCCCCCAGAATTGAAGATTGGATTCAAAAGCTCACTAAGGGTGACTAGTTTCCACTACTTATTCCTTACAGCACAAAAGTCGTATTAACTCTTATTTTAGGTTTTCTGCATAGCTATTAACATGTGCATATGGATTTTGGATACACGAATGATCAACATATGCATTTATCTTAGTGAAACTAGAAAAACGCGTGAGCTTAATTCATAAAATGATGAGAATAAAATAGTTGTGTCATTGTTTGATAATAGCTAAATAGAAGTGAATATTCAAAGTTATTCTACCAATTCAATTCAACAATTCCTTAATAATTTGAAATTTTTTTTTATTTTTTTTGATAATAGAGATTGTACGCTGTGTGCAATAAAATTATCCAGACTGCGAAATAAAAACATGTGCATGTGATTAGCTATCTACATTCCACCCCCAACTGAAAATTGCAATATCCGCAGAAGTTAATTTTCAAGATAGAGATAGCACCTGATAACACCAAAGCCATAACCACGTGCGTAGCAATCTGTTAAAGAAAACATACAAACTCCAAGCAGCCAATAGCATAAAAAATCACATTTACGGATAAAGCAAAGGCTATATGGAATACAAATATCCAATCACTGGCATGATATAACAATATAAGTACAAAACAGTGATACAAATGTCCAATCATAACCAAACCACTAAAATAAACGACGAGAGAGACACAGTAATAAACAAGATACAAAGGAACTCTCCCTCACACAAGACAAACCATACTCATCCCCTATATCAGATAAAATCACAATCGGTGTGGCAGGATCATCCTCACCCGCACCCTCAGCAATAGTGGGAACCGTCGCCGGGTCACTTACAGTCGGGACAGCTGGTGGAGATAGTAATGGGTCAGCCATGACTGGAGGTGGTGGAAATGACGATGATGGTACAGAGGGATCAGTAGGTGGTGGAGTAACAGCAGTAGTAGGTGGAGCAGTAGTAGATAGATCAACAGAAGGAGATGGATTAGTAGGTGGATGTGCAACGGTGTGTACAGATTGATCTACCCCGATCTGTATCAAGATCGCCTCTAACAGGGTTGTCATCTGATCCATCTTGCCCTCGAACCATATTCGCGCATCCCTCTCCTCAAGAAGCAATGAGTGGAGAGTCTGGAGGGACACGGAAGACGACTCTCCCTGGGGCTGAGCCTGAGACCGCTGTCTCAACTCGAACTGCTACACGACAGCAACGAGGTCCTCATTATCCGACTCAAGCTCCTCAGCCTCGGTAGGCGTCCCAGAAGCTGCACCCTCTGTATCGGTGCCTCCTTCCCTCTTCCTCTTCGCCCTGACCTTCGCCTTACCCTTTTCTTTTCTCTTCTTCTGAGCATCAGAACGGTGGGCCGCCGTCTCGCCAAATCGACTAGAGGCCTGTATAATCGAATCTGTGACCAATGGAACTAGCCCAGCCTGCTCAATGACCCGATGTATAGGTCAAGCGCCCTTCAGATGGCGCTTGGCGACAATGTACTATGTGGGCTGAACAAAGAAGTCAATATAAAGGCGAGACAGACAGACTCGCTGTTCTGTCCCAATAGCATACAGAGCTCGGGCATACCACGCAGCAAACTTCTCGTGATAAGACGTCATAAAAATACAGTTCACCAGCGTCAGATGGAGGAGGTGATAGTTCTCGGTGAGAAGCTTATCCTCGATGAGAGATACGCCGTTCCAAAACTGAATGGCACCGCCTATAAGCTCTCGGATAATGGTGGCTGGAGGAATCTCTGGGGCTCCTGGTAGGCGAGGATAGAAAAAATCTGGTACCTCAGGTACCCCCAGAGTAGCATAAATGGTGGTAAGGCTGAAAAGGATCTCACGCCCGTAGAAGAATGATCTGTATGTGAACGGGGCCACGGGATCCTTTATCATAGAGGAGCAGGCTTCACGAACCCAGTGGATGTTGATCGTTTTGGTCTGGATCAACATATTGTACCATAATGGCATGTCTCTGATCCGTCCTAGAAACCACAAAGCTGAAAGCCATAAGGACTCCAGTGGCCGCTCCAACATGACCTTACGCATTTGAAACCACCGAGTAAACCATACTCGTTCCTCTTCATTTTTGAGCCCGTGAGCTGGTACAGGGTCAGGTATAGTGAGGTCGAGTGGCTTAGACTTATGATACCCTATGATAGGGTTCATCGCCAAAGCCCTGAAATGAAATAAAAATAGAAAAACAAATCAAAACAGGGGAGAGAGGAAAAGAAACTGCTACTGCTACTGTTTGATCGATCGACGAATGTTTGATCGATTGAAAATGTCCAAGGTTTGATCGCTCGAGCCTAGTTCGATCGATTGAAAAGGGTCTGGGTTCGATCGCTCGAGCCCAGTTTGATCGATCGAACTTAGTGAAATAGCAGCGATAAGAACCGACAACGGGAATGGCCCGTAACACAAAACAACAAAGAAAAACTACCAAGAAATGGTTTAAGAACCAATGGGGTCACCCCCACAGGAATTCGAATGAAATGAATGAAAGGGGGATTCTGTGGACCTTACCTTGGGTCAAATGCAGGTAGAAGATGAGGGGTGGGGTGATGGTGATCAGAGGGGCGATCTAAGATGCTTCAATTCATGTGGTTGTAAATGAAGGGTCAAAAATCGCATAAGCCTCCTCGGTCTCCGAGCGCTCGAGGATGAGAGGAATGAAGAGAGACTGATGAAGTGTACATAGGATGGCTTATTTAAATACAACTCTCGATCGATCGAGAAAGTTCGATCGATCGAATCCTCGATCGATTGAGACCTGTTGAAGCGCTTGAGAATGCAAAAATTTCGATCGATCGAACCTGGAAATTCTATAATATCACTGAATGGAGAAATTATACACCCCCAACTAACCAACATTGGTTTGGACATACAGGAAAATGATAAAACAGTTCATTGACAGGACATGTAAGCAAAAAAAAACATCATCCTCAGAGTAGAAAAGTACAAATTTTTATAAATAAAGCTTCATAATAGCCTCCATATTGCAAAATAGTTGCTCCCACAATGGTATCTAAGACTTTATTAATAAAGAAAAACAAAAGAAAACTAAAATTAATAAAACTTTGTCTAAGAGTACACTTGAATTGATAAAATAATGATTAAAAGACAAAGCACAATTGAAGTGAAGCACTAATCTTCAAGCATGAATAATTCATCTTCCGCAACTGTTGTTTTCTCTGCCACATCTTCGAGTCTGGATTCCAAACCTGATGATTCTCTTTCCCAGAACAGTTGAAAAGCAGCAAGGATATCATCGAAAGAGGCTGAAATCTTTGAAGAATTGATTGCACACGCAAGAGGTGATTCGGATGGAGACAAAGATATTGGAGTGTAATCTCGCAACGGATTTTCCTCTTGTGGCGAAGTATCCGGGGGCACTATATATAGTCCAAATCCATTGAACAGCTGATGCGGAAGGAACAACGGTGGAAATATATGATTCATAGTGAAAATCCTGACAAAGGAAACCAAAAGAGAACATACGAGAAATAAAGAAATTAGATAAAATAAATGAAAGAACTAGTAGAAAGGGATAGATAGAGCAAGATAAAAAGAGAAAGAAATGTGACCAAGAATTAACCTCACTATAGGCGTGAAACAACAATGTGCACTAGCAGGTAGAGGTCATTGAAGTCGGAACAACAAATAACTCATGTGCACGTAAATGTAGAGAAGCAATTCGATGACAAGGAAGTCATCAACATAAGTGAAGACAGCGTTATGGCGTTCAGGCACCACATCCTGTAAATCTTCTTCTTTCTATGGTTCCCAGATTGAATCATTCTCCCATTATGCCAAGAGGGCATCGTCAACTTCCCCAACAAAATATCCCTCTGGTTCGCCTTCCTCTTCAGGGAAGTCCATATACTCGAAGGGATTAATTTGGAGAAGTATAAGATCGTAAGGGATGTACCCTTGTGTTAAGTTAATGACATCGTCTGCTCTGGGCCCTTGATAAGGAGACAAGCAGAATGTAATCTCCTCAGTAGTCCATGGAGGATTAGGATATTCGGAGTCAGCCCATGACCCGATTGAGTGGACATCGTCATCTCTCATATTTGGACAGCCTGCAGGGAAGAGGTAGATGATAGCAGATTAGAATCGAAGTTATATTAAAAAATAGACAGAAATAAATGAAACAAACAAAATGCATTAAAGGACAGAATACAACAACAAAATGTAAACACGCTTTGGTGTTTTAGGTGGAGGGATAGCTGGGCTCATCTAGCTCGATGTGCTCAGCTTCTGGTAGGAAGTTCTCCAAGAACGGTTTTAACCTTTGGCCGTTAACCTTGAAACAATCATCGTTCTTGGGATTCACGAGCCCAACAACCCCATGTGGAAAAACAGATTTGACAAGGAATGGACCTGTCCACCAGGATCGGAGCTTACCTGGAAAAAGGTGGAGGCGAGAGTCGTACAGTAAGACTTTCTACCCCGGCTCGAAAGATTTTCGAAAAATTATTCTATCTTGGCGAGCCTTCAACCTTTCCTTGTGTAGTTTAGCATTGTCGTATGCATCTCGTCGTATCTCCTCCAGTTCAGCCAACTGGAGTTTCCGGAGATGACCTCCCTCTTTAATGTCGAAGTTCAATGAGCGTGTCGCCCAATATGCTTTGTGCTTGATTTTGACAGAAAGGTGACATGCCTTTCCGTACACTAACCTATATGGGGACATCCCCAGATTTGTCTTAAAAGCAGTGCAGTACGCCCATAGAGCATCAGTCAGTTTATAAGCCCAGTCTTTTCTGTTAAAACTAACCGTCTTTTCAAGTATATGTTTGATTTCATGGTTAGCCAAGTCTGCCTGCCCGTTAGTTTGTGGGTGGTAAGCTATAGTGATCTTATGGTTTACCCCATATTTCTTGAGAAGTGCTTCCAAAGGCCTGTTGCAGAAATGTTTGCCTTGGTCACTTATTAATGCTTTCGGGGTTCCGAAACGCGATAGAATATTTTCCTTGAGAAAGGACATTACTATTTTGTGGTCATTGCGTCTCATCGATATCGCTTCTACCCATTTTCATACATACTCTAAAGCTAGGAGTATGTATTCACAGTTATTAGATTTCAGAAACGGGCCCATGAAGTCTATGCCCCAACAATCGAATATTTCAATTGTGATAATGGGAGTTAAGGGTATAGAATTCCTTGTTGAAATTGTGCCTAGCTTTTGACAGCGTTGGTACAATTTGCAAAATGAGTAGGGATCCTTAAATATGGTGGGCCAATAGAATCCACTATGTAGTACTTTTGTGCGGTCTTTTGCAAAGCAAAATGGCCTCCACAGGCTTCAGAATGACATGAGGCTAGAATCACGGTTATATCCTCATTTGGGATGCAACGTCTGATGACCTGATCACCACAGTACTTGAACAAGTAAGGGTCATCGAAAAAGAAATGACGTGCGACCGAAAGGAACCGTTTCTTGTCTTGATTCGACCAATGACTTGGAGTTTCTCCCGTAACAAGGTAATTTATTATATCTGCATGCCAAGGCAAACTAGAAATAGCCATCAATAGCTCGTCTGGGAATTCATCTTTGATTGGTACGGGTTCAGTGTTTTCAGTAAATGTCAACCGAGATAAATGGTCAGCTGCCACATTCTCTACTCCCTTCTTATCCTTAATTGTGATATCGAATTCTTAGAGTAGGAGTATCCAATGGATAAGCCTTTGCTTCTCATCCTTCTTAGATAGCAGGTACTTGAGGGCCGAATGGTCTATAAAACAGACGATTGGGGACCCTATCAAATATGACCTGAATTTATCTAGAGCGAAGACTATTGCCAGTAGCTCTTTTTCAGTAGTTGTATAATTCATTTAAGCTTTGTTAAGTTATCGGTTGGCATAGTATATTACATAGGGCTTATTATCCTTCCTCTGTCCTAGGACTGCACCAATGGCATAGTCACTAGCATCGCACATTAGTTCAAATGGCAAACCCCAGTCGGGTGCCTGTATGATCGGTGCGGAGGTAAGGTGTTCTTTTAGCGCATCAAAAGATGTTTGACAGTTGTCCGACCACTCAAATGGTGTGTCTTTGACTAAGAGTTGGCACAGTGGTCGGGAGATCGCACTAAAGTTTTGGATAAAGCGACGATAAAATCCTACGTGTCCCAGAAAAGAGCGGATGTCTTTAACTATACGGGGGATAGGTAGGTTTGAGATAATATTGTTTTTTGCTTTATCGACTTGGATACCTTTATCAGAAATAATGTGGCCGAGGACAATTCCCTTGGTCACCATGAAGTGATAATTTTCCTAGTTGAGTACTAGGTGTTTGTCCTCGCATCTTGTTAACACTTTCTCAAGATTTTTTAGGCAGTTATCAAAACTATGGCCAAACACTGAGAAGTCGTCCATGAAAACCTCAAGTATTTGTTCAGTCATATCACTGAATGTGCTCAACATGCACCACTGAAAGGTAGTAGGTGCATTGCATAAGCCGAAGGGCATACGAGGGTAGGCGAATGTACCGAACGGACAAGTGAAAGTAGTTTTCTCCTGATCCACAGGAGCAATTTCAATTTGATTGTAGCCACTATATCCGTCCAAGAAGTAGTAATATTTATGACCCGCCACTCTTTCTAGCATTTGATCCATGAATGATAATGGAAAGTGGTCTTTCTGGGTCACATTATTCAATTTTCGGTAATCAATACACATCCACCATCCGGTGAGGACGCGTGTCAATACCAAATCGCTGTCTTTATTTGGGATTACCGTTATGCCTGCCTTTTTGGGCACTACTTGGGTCGGACTAACCCAAGGGCTATCAGAAATAGGATATATAATCCCAACATCGAGTAGTTTTAACACTTCCTTCTTGACTACCTCTTGCATGTTGGGATTCAGACGCCTCTGCATTTGTTGTGAAGGCTTAGCATCTTCCTCCAAGTATATTTTATGAGTGCACACAGATGGGCTTATGCCTTTGAGGTTGGCAATAGTCCATCCTAATACTCCTTTATGTTGTTTTAACAGTTGGATTAACTTACCCTCTTGTTCAGGATCTAATGTAGATGATATTATGACAGGGTAAGTCTTCTCAGTCCCTAGGAAGGCGTATTTGAGCTCTATTGGAAGCTCCTTTAACTCCAAATCGGGAAATTGAAAATTAGATGGCATGACTAATTTCATTTTTGGAGGTAGTGGTTCATATGGTGTTACCCATATGCATTTAGCTCTGTCTTCCTCTTTTGTCTCCATCATGAGGCACGTGTGATTTAAGGCAGCATCCAATGGGGTAGAATCATTAGGTTGCTAGATAGCATCAAATTTTGACACAACTACCTCCAAGGGATCTTTGTAATCAACAAAATCAGCCTCGTCTTCAATGACCGTTTCAATGTAGTTGACTTCTTCCTCATCCTCGTATTCTTCAGGTCGGGGATTTCAAAAACTCTTGACATTTAGAGTCATGTTCCTGAAAACGATGGTCATTATACCACTTCTTATTTTGATCGTGGCATCTATGGTGTTGAGGAATGGACGTCCAAAAATTATCGGGATTTGTGCACCTGGATAGACACCAGTTCAGTGTCCAAGATCATGAAATTGACCGGGAAGAAAAATGAATCTATCTGCACTAGAACGTCCTCCAGTATTCCTATAGGATATTTGACTGACCTGTCTGCCAGTTGTAACGCAACTCGGGTAGATTTAAGTTCACCCAACCCTAATTATTTATATACTAAGTATGGCAACAAGTTTACGCTCGCTCCTAGATCAAGGAGTGCGTTGTCTATCCTTTGATTTCCAATTCGGCACGAGACAGTTGGGGTACCGGGGTCTTTGAGTTTCAGAGGCAATTCATTTTGAATGATTGCGCTTGCTTGGCAAGCGATATAAGCGTGTTTCTTTACACTTTGCCTCCTTTTGACCGTACATAAGTCTTTTAGATACTTAGCGTAGGCCGGCACTTGTTTGATTGCATCAAGGAGTGGAAGATTTATTTTGAATTGTTTAAATAATTCCAAGAACTCCTGATTCATTGCCTCATTTTTGGGTTTCTTAAGTCTTTGACGGTAAGGCGAAGGGAAAGGGCATTTGGGTAATTCGTCAATGATAGGCTCCTTTCCGGGCCTTCTCTCAACGTCTTTTATTTCTTTAGGAGCGTCATCATTTGATTCTACTGGTTTGTCATCAGTGGACAACTCCTCTTCTTGAGTAGATGGTTTGCTTTTATTTACCACTTCATCCTCTTCGTACTCTTCAGGGGTAGAGAGGGGTAAATTGTACCCTATAATCTTGTTGCTTCTCAGTGTAGTCACAGTTTTTGCCTGTTCATGATTAGTGGGACCATTATTGTATCCCTTAGGGTTTTGAAGTGGTTGAGCAAGAAACGTTCCACTCGACCCCTCTTGTCGTGCATCCATTCTCTCTAATGTTGCAGACATTTTACTCATCATTTGAATTAACTGTTGTGTTAAATTTGCATTAGAGATTGGATTTTCCTCTTGCACCTTTTTGTGAGGTGGCACGTAAACATTTGCTTCTTGATTATTAGAGGGTTGAGCTTGGTTATAGTTATTTGATCTATTTTGATTGAATGGCTGGGACTACCTATTGTATTACCCTTGATATTGATTTTTGTTATTGTAGGGCTATTGTTGTTGGTATTGATTTTGGATCCCAGCATCATTTTTCCAGTCAAACCCATGGTGATTCCATCTATTGTTATTCTGAACGTTGTTATTATTATAGGAATTTCCCTCCCCCCTATACCCTTGCATGGCATTCATTTCCATGGGGGGTTGTTCTTGAAAGTACGGCACATTGGGACAGTATTGATTGCTGTGTCCCAACATGTTGCATATGCCGCATGGTTCTTCAGGTAAAACTTGCCTAAAACTCTCTCCTTTTATGTCCAACTCTTCTACCTTCTTAACTAGTTCTTCATATTTATTCATTAGATGATCCTTACTTTTTAATTGATATAGACTCTTTTCCTCTACACAAGATATCTGTGAACGTGGGACATCTTCTGAGTTGGACCATTCGTGGGCATGTTCAGCTAGCCACTCGAAGTGAGCTTTTGCTTCTTCCGTGTTTTTGCAAAGAAATGGCCCTGAACTCATGGTTTCAACCAACTTTTTAGTTTCACCATTTAACACTTCGTAAAAGTAGCTTATGGTTTGCCATTTCTCATACCCATGATGTGGGCAAGAGAGTAGCAAATCCTTGAAATGCTCCCAAGTTTGGGTAAAGGTTTCATTGCTCTTTTGTTTGTAAGAGTTTATTTGTTGTTTAAGCTCGGTGGTCATGCGAGGTGGAAAGAATTTCTTTAGGAATGCAGTATTCATCGCATGCCAGGTGTAGATTGAATTTGGCTTTAGAGTGAGTAGCCACGCTTTTTCTTTATCCTTCAAAGTGAAAGGAAATAGCATTAGACGTGTCATATCTACAAGGCAATTTTGTGAGAATGCTTTATAAACATCCTCAAAGTCCTTGACATATAGATATGCCTTCTCGCTTTCAATTCCATGGAAGGTAGGAAGGAGTTGAATCATTCCATTGTGAAATTGAAATTCGCTAGCATGAGGTGGAATGAGAATACAAGAAGGTGTAGGCGCGTGTTCGGGTATCATGAGATCGCATAAAGGATGAAGAGAATCATCAATTGGTACAACCACATTTTCACAGTTTTCACTTTGATTGTCGGCCATTGAATCGGTAGGTGTGGCTATGGGATTAATAGAATCGGAGGAATCGGCTAAATAGAATGGATTTCCGTAGATTCCTTCGATGGAATTATCGAACATAAAAGGAAAGATCCTAAGTAGTTTTTAATCTAAAGACTAAAAGACAAAAGAAAAATAGAAAGAGATAAGGATAGATTGAGGTAATCTAAGCGTTAACTTGTCGCCTTCCCCGGTAATGGCGCCAAAAACTTGACACGGCTAAGAATGCGCGTGCGCTTGTGGGCTATACCCAAGTGTAGGTAATCATGCAAGTAGTAATCTGGTTAAGACCAGGTCGATCCCACAGGGAAGGTGTTAAACTAAATACTTAGATTAAACTCTAAAAGAAGAATAAAAATCAATAAATGCAGGATTGTAGAACACGAAGTTCCACGAAGTAACTACTAAAAGTAAAACAACTATAGTAAATTAAACTAACGATTAACTAATTAACTAAAGGGATGTTTTAAACGTGTTTTTCTTAATAAAGGAATGCTGGGATTACACGAATCCACTATGACCTAGCCATCTACCATGCAATTACATTGAAGCTCAATGGAGCACATTTTCTACAGTATTCCATATTTCTCTTAGAATAAAGAATCCTTAGACCTTTCATAACCGAGACTATATCATCACAATTAATTTGAAACACCTGAAAGCGGTTTAAAATAATAGTTAAGACTCGCGCCTACAATGGTGTTAGCATTGAAGGTGGTTTGCAAAAGATATTGAAGAAAAATGCCTTAAGGCCTTAAGTTCAGAGACTGTTTTGACAAACTGAGCATTTGGGAACAGTTTGATAACGATTGTGAAATCGATCGACGCGCTTTCGATTTAACACTACCTAATCATTCAAAGCTACGAGATTACCAGATTAAACTTCACCAAACAGCAAGCAGAATGTAAATAAAGCGGTAAAAAGTAACCTGGAATGCAGAACTTATATTAAACTTAAGAATCTAACCAAAAGCAATATAAATCCTTGATGAAACCTAAAAAACAAGAGCAAACTCTCCTCTCTTTATGTAAAATTGATGAAAAGTAAAGTGGGCGTCCTTCAAGATGTATACAATACGACTATATATACAAAAAAACCTAATGCTAGGGTTAAGAACTCCGTTTCCGCTACGTGCGCGTAAAATCTGATAAAAGCTATGTTCCATCGATTGAACATCTCTCGATCAATTGAACTTCTGGGATCTTCGAGCGCTCGAATGTACTTCGATCGATCGAGACCTCTTCGATCGCTTGAAACTTTCTTTTCATGTTTGAATTATCTTCATTAAAACCAAGCACTTCCTTTTATCTTGCTCATTCAGTTCCTCACACAACATTAGTAATCTGCACAAATATCCACTAAAACAATACCACTTATCATAGATTAATCATATTGTGTAAAAACTGGCATTGTAATTCAAATTGCAGATATACAAGGGAATTGTAGACTAAATTAATGTTTTTTCTTCTTTTAGCGCGATTGTATTTTACAAATACCCTCGCTTGTCACTGTTATCGAGCTTGTGTTCTCGATTCATCTACTACATCAATATGTTTTTGCGGTTCATGGTTGTTGGGTTTGTGCCCTCAAACCATTACTTTATGTTTGAGATATTGACATTTTAATATATGGATATCAACTTTACATTTCATTGTGTATGTTTCTTTCATGAGATGATTGTTAATCCTTAAGTATCATAGTAGGTAATATGTGTGTGTGTGAGATACGAATTATTATTCTTTGATACTTAGCATTTGTCGCAGTGGATGATGAGACTGGATATCTCATTAGGTTTACACTGTAACATGATTAACTACCATTGGATGGAGTGAAGAATCTCAATCACTAGAGTATATTTCTTAGTTAATATGCTAGTGCTTGTAGTGCATTGATTGACCTAGGTTTTCCTATTGACACTTAAGATTTTTAACAGTCGATATGAACTCATAAGTTATATAAGGTACGTGTTCTCAATCTTAAGATGATTATGAACATAGACTGTGCATGTGGCTGCTTTGACTTATCAATTAGTGAAGTCTTAAAGATCAACACCTGGGTATCTTGGGTATGTCATGTTCCCAGGGTTATGAACATATATTGTCAAGATAGAATCTGCCCTCTATTAAAGAGTAAGCATTCCCTTGAGAATGTCACCAAGTTGATTACTGAGAACTGTAGTCTTGTTGATAAGTAGTTATCAACATGTTTAGTAATCATGAGAGGTGAATGAGACTCAAGGTATAGAAGATATAATCATCATTCAGGTTGACAGTAATAGTTATCCGACTGTTTGAATATGATTATGAAGGTTGATGGTAGAAGAACATTAGTACATCATACAAGTCTAGTTATTGCTTCGGATTTGTTCTTTTGTGTTGGAGTTCAGTTATCGTTTTATAGTCGAGTAAACGTTAACTGACCAGTTGGTTTGTTTGATGATTATAGAGTTTGGTCATAGGAATTAACAACTGGTCTGAGCCAACAATAAAGAGCCTAGGAGGTCCTACTCTTACCTCCGCTAGGAAGCTTAGAAAGGCACTTAAGAAAGATGTCGAGACTGGTTCAATTGATCGAAGTTGCTTCGATCGATTGAAGTCTAGACAGGTGGGATTGATTGAAGGTGGTTTAATTAATCGAAGGTTCGACCGATCGAAACCACTTTGATGGCTTGAAAGTTAGGTCAGTTATGGGAATCTTTAAATATTGAAGTTGCGTCCAGAAATTAGAGTTCATCATTTTTATACCAGAAGCTGCAGAAATTGTTTTAGGGTTTCCAAACCTTCTATATCCTCTCTATTAGGGTTCCCACCAATCCTAGCCTCTGCGGGAGCATCCGTAGGAGTCATAAGAGTGTAGAGCATCTAGTGGAGGCTGCTAGAATTAAGAGATTTTAGAATTGGGTTCAAGACCGTGAGGTATAGTTCTTGTCCCCTTCCTTGTACGCATCTATAGAGTTAACGAGTAGTAGATCCTGGCATACCAATAAGTTTTTGTAACTTAATCTTTCCGTTGTGTGTTTAAAATGATTTTAAACCTAATTTTCCTTCAATTGGTATCAGAGCCAGGTTTGTTTGGATCTATTAATGCATTTTGGAACACTAGTTTTGATTTGCATGTTAATTTTAGAACTGTTTTTGAATCTGCATCGTCACAGATCTATTTCTGCAGCAGTTTCATAGTAGAATACTAATCTGTGATTGCATTGGATGCATGGTAGGTTGGATCGATCGGAATACTTTCGATCGATCAAAATTTTATGTTCACAAGTGATCTAACAGTGTTCGATCGATCGAGACTGATTCTCTGTCCATGCATTCAGTTCACGTTTTTAAAGGTTTCAAAAAAATATACTTTAATTTCATATTACTCTGTAAAATTTTCAAATCATTCTGTGAAACTGAAAGTTCAATCGATTGAACTATGTTCAATTGATCGAAGGTTCGAGAGATCGAACCTTTGTTGATCGATCGAAGGGTGACAGAGAACTGAGATGCTGTTTTAAGCTCTAATTCGGTATGTAAAGAGTTTATGTATTGAGTGAATAAATTAGGGGTTCCAATAGATACATATATTGTTATATATGCATGGATGTGCGTACGACTAACCCTTTTGCAGCAAGATTAGTCCACCATCTCCCATGGCACCAAGTCCCTTTTAAAATATGTATTTAAATGTTCGAGATTGGTTTATGTTTTATTTAATTTTTGGTTTGGTTTTAAGGCATATGTAAAGGGCGCTGCAACATCAATCCTACGAATAAGAAACTCGCACCAGTTTTCCTAGCCTTTTATTATGTTGTTGCTATTTGCTTTTCTAGATAAATTGTAAGCTTCAAAAGAAGCATAGGTCCATTGTAATAGAATTAGGAAGCTCATGAAGATGGAAAGTGAAGCCGTTGTCCATGAAGATGGAGCCGGAGGCGATCAAACCAAGAAAGAGGTTCTATGGAGATAGTGTTGGGTTTGTGCCCTCAAACCATTACTTTATGTATGAGACATTGACATTTTAATCTATGGATATCAGCTTTACATTTCACTATGTATGTTTATTTCATAAGATATTGTTAATCCTTAAGTATCATAGTAATTAATTTGTGTGTGTCTGAGATACACACAAGTGAGATACGGATTACTATTCTTTGGCACTTAGAATTTGTCACAGTGAATGATGAGACTGGATATCTCATCAGGTTTATACTATAGCATGATTAACTGCCATTGGATGGAGTGATGAATCTCAATCACTAGAGTGTAACTCTTAGTTAATATGCTAGTGCTTGTAGTGCATTGATGGACATGAGCTCTTCTATCAACATTCAAGGCTATCAACAGTCAATAGGAACTCATAACTTGTATAAGGTACGTGTTCTTAATCTTGATACGATTATGAACACAGACTGTGGATATGGTTGCTTTGACTTACCAATCAGTGTGAGGTCTATAAAAGATCAACACCTGGGTATCTTAGGTATGTCACGTTCACAGGGTTGTGAATATATATTGTTAAGATAGAATCCACCCTCTGATAAAGAGTAAGCATTCCCTTGAGAATGTAACCAAGTTGATTACTGAGAACTGAAGTCTTATTGATAGGTAGTTATCAACATGTTTGGTAATCATGAGAGGTGAATGGGACTCAAGGAATACAAGAAGTATTCATGATTCAGGTTGACAATAACAGTTATCCGACTACCTGAATTTGATTATGAATGCTGATGGTAGAGGGACCTTAGTACACCATACAAGTCTAATCATCACTTCGGATATGTTCTTTTGTGTTGGAGTTCACTTATCATTTTATAGTGGAGTAAATGTTAATTGATCAGTTGGTTAGTTTGCTGATCAAAACGTTTGGTCATTGGAATTAACAACTGGTCTGAGCCAACAATATAGAGCCTAGGAGGTCCCACTCTTAGCTTTGCTAGGATGCTTGGAAAGGCACAAGTGGATTTGTTAAGACAGGTTCAATCGATCAAATGGGTTTCGATCAATTGAAGTTAAGGCAAGTTCGATCGATCGAAAGTATCTTAATTGATCGAAGGTTCGATCGATCGAGGTCACTTCTATCGCTCGAAGGTTAAAGTCGATTTTGGAAATCTATAAATAGGGAAGCTGTGTACAAAATTTTATAATCGTCGTTTTTCCTACACGAAAACTGCAGAGACTATTTAGGGTTTTCCAAGCCTCCTTATCCTCCTCGTTGGAGTTCCTACCAACTCTAGCCTCTCTGACAGCATCCGCAGGAGTCATAAGGGTGAAGACAACCTAGTAGAAGCTACTGTATCATCAGGAAGTTTGAAGATTTCAGAATTGGGTTCAAGATACAAAGGTATAACTCTTGTCCCCTCTTGCACGCATCTATGGAATTGACGACTAGTAGATCCTGGGATATCAATAAGTTTTTTGAAACTTAATCTTTCCTCTGCGCGTTTAAAATAATTTTAAACCTAATTTTTTCATCAATTGGTATCAGAGCCATGCTTGTTTGGATCTATAGATGAGTTTTGGAACACCAGTTTTGATTTGCATGTTGTTTTTAGAACTATTTTTCGAAATTGCATCGTCACAGATTTGTTTTTGCAATATTATCGCAGCAGAATACAAATCTGTGAGTGCATTGGAAGCATGGTGGGTTCGATCGATCGAACCTATTCTATTCTCAAGCGATGGAACACGTTTCGATCGATCGAACTTTGTTTTGTTCGATCAATTGAATGGAGTTCGATCGATCGAGACTGATTCTCTGTCCAGGTGTTCTTTTCATAGTTTTAAAGTTTTAAAAACTATATGCTTTATTTTTATAATATTCTATAATTTTTCAAATCATTCTGTGAAACTGAATAGTTCAATTAGGGGTTCAGTGTGTAAAGAGTTCATGCACTGTGTAAATCAATTAGGGCTTCCAATAGTTACACATATTTGTTATATATGCGTAGATGTGCGTATGATTAACCCTTTTGCAGCAAGATTAGTCTGCTATCTCCCATGGCACCAATCATCAACAAATATTTTATTTTGTATTTGAATGTTTGTGTTTGGTGATTGTTGTATTTAATTATTGGTTTGGTTTTAAGGCATGTGTAAAGGGAGCTACGACTTCAATCCTACGAAAAGGAAAGTCTCACTGGTTTTCCTAGCCTTCTTTGTTTTTCTTGTTGTTGATTTATATTTCTAGATAAATTGTAAGCTTTGAAAAAGCATATGACCAATGTAATAGAATTAGAAAACCCATGAAGATGGAGGAGCAAGCCGTTGTCCATGAAGATGGAGCTGGAGGCGATCAAACCAAGAAGGAGGTTCTTTGGAGATAGAGCCATGAGAGATAGAGGCATATGAATGCCTTTGTTTCAATTTTAGTTTTTTATTTTATGTGATTGGTTGTGATTGACATTTAATCATATTTTTACTACTTGCATGCACTTAAAATAAGTTTTCTAAAATAAAATTCAAAAATCGTTTCAACACATTAGCAAACATTAGATGTTTATGGGTAATATGTGGAAACAATTTTTTCAAAAGCAAAATCCTTTACTACCAAATCTAGTGGGAGAGGGTCTTATTTATAACGCCCATGATCTTCCATTAACGGTTCATTGTAAGATGAGTAGTGTATTCTGTGTCACCTCGCCAGGGGTGATCATTCCATACGGAGGGTACACTACTCATTGGTTACTAGATGTGAACCTCCTATGGATAGGATCAATCAGACATGTTAGAGGGTGACCACCATACAGGGGTGCTACTTGAAGCGGTTGTGATTGGATCCAAGTTAATGGTATACACTTGCTAAGCTATGGATGAGGGATCCCACACGGGGCATTATTTAGAAACTTAGAGATCAAATAGGTTCGGGAGCCATAACTTATTTTGCAAGAGTTAAATAGCAGACAAGTCATGATTAATCGAAAAATCAAACATTGACCACCACACGGAGGCTTTATTCTTTCGTTTCGATATTCCGGCGACTTTGTTTTAAAATAAGAGTTTTAAGGATTCTCTTATTTCAAACTATCAAATTATGATATCCATATTTATTTTGTCTTTTGATTTTTCAGTTAATCATAATGTCTGGATCTACATTTAGTAAACTTGCCACTATACTCACTCAGAACAAGTTAACTGGAAATAATTACATAGAATGGAAATGAAACCTTAACATCGTATTAACCACGGAGGATCACATATATCTCCTCACCACCCCATGCCTCGAAGAACCCATTGCAAATGCTTTAGCTGCTGCTAGACGCGAGTTCGATAAGTGGAAGAAATTGAATAGAATGGCCCATTGCTACATTCTGGCCTTAATGGCTGGTGTGTTGCAACACCAATTCCAGGCGAATAATTCTGCCAGTGACATTATAGAATCCCTTAAAAAGGTGTTTGGGAAGCATGGCAGGCCTACTAGACAGATTGCCATAAAGAAGATAATGAGTGCGAAGATGTCGGAAGGGACCCTAGTCAAAGAACATGTTTTAAAAATGATTGGTTATTTGAATGAACTGGAGACCTTGGGAGCCAAGATATATGCACAGACCCAAGTTGATATGATCCTCAATTCGTTGTCGTTTTCATTCACTCAATTTAAACTTAATTATAATATGAATAAAATGGATGTCTCAATAAGTGAATTAATGAGTTCTTTACTGGCAACGGAGGGGTGATCAAACCTTTATGCAACATTTTGAACGTTGAGAAAAGCTCTTCCCCTTCCTGATCTGTGCCGAAAGGTAAGAAAGGGAAGATGAAGGCTGACATTTGTGGTCCAAGTATTGGACCAGTCCCTAAGATTGCAAAGTCTAAGTGAAATGGTAAGAGCAAAGGGAAGGTGGGTGGCCAAGGTAAAGGAAAGTGTTTCCAATGTGGTGAGAAGGGCCACTGGAAGAACAATTGTCCAGAATTCTTAGCTACAAGAGTTCAAGGTATGATTGAATCACACATGATTGAAGTAAGTTTTATAACAGATACTTCAAACACTTGGTGTATTGATTCTGGTGCGACTAGCCATATTTGTAATTCATTATAGGGGTTCAGATCAACCAGGAAGTGCAGTGATGGGAAAATTGTACTTACTCTAGGTTCTAGCGCAACAGTATCTACAGTTGCTATAAGAGTCGTAGTTTTAGAATTTCTAGACAATAATGTTTTGGTTTTATCAGATGTACTTTACGTCCCTTCAATGAGACGTAATTTAATTTCTATTTCTAGTCTTTCAAATGAAAATTATTCTTTCTCTTTTGGAACTGAAGTTATGATCAAAAGAAATGGTTCTTTTGTGTGTTCTGGTGTAAAATGAAATGGTTTGTATGTAATTGCTCCCAATATTTCTAAAGACTCTTGTATGGAACTTAATAACGCAGTGGTAACTGTACCATCTAAAAGAAAGGAATCTTCCACTAATCCAACAAGGCTTTGGCATATGAGGCTTGGCTATATTAATCTAAATAGGATTGGTAGACTAGTCAAAGAAGGGGTCTTAGGCGATTTGATTCTCGAACCAATGGAAGTCTGCGAGTCTTGTTTGGAGGGTAAGATGACCAAAAGGCCCTTTCCCGCAAAGGGCAATAGGACCAATGCATTGATGGAATTAGTTTATACTCATGTGTGTGGACCAATAAATATTAGAGCAAGGGGTGGTTATAAGTGTTTTATAACATTTATTGATGACCACTCTAGGTATGGATATGTGTACCTAATGCAGCACAAGTCTGAATCTTTTAAAAAGTTAAAAGAGTTTAGGGCTAAAGTGGAGAAGCAATTAGTAACACACATCAAGGCCATTCGATCTAATCGAGGTGGCGAGTACCTCTCTAATGAGTTTATTAATCACCTAGTACAGAATGGAATTCTGTCATAGTTAACTACACCTGGTACGCCTCAATAGAACGGTGTAGCAGAGAGAAGGAATCAGACTCTTTTAGACATGACTAGGTCGATGATGAGTTATTCTGAGTTGCCATTATTCCTTTGGGGATATGCTTTGGAAACTGCTGCATACATACTAAATCTAGTACCAAGCAAATCTGTTCCCTGGACACCACGAGAGATGTGGATTGGGTGCAAGCCTTTTTTGCAACATCTTCAGATATGGGGGTGTCCGGCACATGTGCTGAAAGGAAAGATGAGCAAGTTGGATTCTAGATCGGAAGTATGCTATTTTGTAGGCTATCTAAGGGATACCTATGGATGGTATTTTTATGATCCAAGTGAACAGAAAATGTTTGTAAGTAAAAATGTTATTTTCTTAGAGGATGATTACATCATGAACCATAAACCTAAGGGAAGGATCGATCTAAGAGAGATCGAAGGAGAGCCCTCAGTGCCACCCACAGTTGATAACGATGTAAATCAAGAAAATACTACTTCTTCACCTATTTCTGCACCGGTACCTCATCGTAGTGGGAGGATTATTAACCACCCTGATAGATACATGTTCTTAGGAGAAGTTTTCGAAGCTGTCTCCATAGAATCTGAATCTGATCCTACCACATTTGAAGAGGCAATGGTTGATGTAGACTCAACTCATTGGGTTAGAGCTATGAAGGCTGAGTTGGAATCTATGGATTCCAATCAGGTATAGGATCTTGTAAAACTTCCAGCCAATATTAAACCAATTGGTTGTAAGTGGGTCTACAAGAGGAAAAGAGGAGCTGATGGAAAGGTTGAGACCCTTAAGGCAAGGCTTGTAGCGAAAGGTTAAACTCAAAGAGAGGGCATTGACTATGAGGAAACCTTCTCGCCCGTAGCCATGCTCAAGTCCATCAGGATACTCTTATCCATTGCTGGATGACTAGATTATGAGATCTGGTTGATGGACGTCAAGACTATATTCTTTAATGGCAATCGTGAGGAGGACATCTATGTGTAACAACCAGAAGGGTTCATAGCTGGTGGGGAGGGAACTTGGTATGCAAGTTGCAAAAGTCCATTTATGGGCTTAAGCAGGCATCTAGAAGTTGGAACATTCGTTTTGACCAAGCGGTTAAATCATTTGGTTTCATACTGAATCTGGATGAACCTTGTGTATACCAGAAGTGTGAAGGAAAAGTGGTGGCCTTCTTGTTCTTTACGTTAATGACATTCTACTCATTGGGAATGATGTAGCAACATTGTCAACGGTTAAGGTTTGGCTATCTAGTACTTTAGATATGAAGAATCTAGGAGAGGCGAGCTATATCCTTGGGATAAAGCTCTTCGGGATCGCAAGTGAAAGATAATGGGATTGTCTCAAGCTCATTATATCGATAAGGTGCTAATTAAGTTTTGAATGGACAATTCAAAGAGAGGTTTGTTATCTTTCAAGCATGATTTAGCGTTCTCCAGGTACCAGTGTCCTAAGATACAGGAGGAGAGGAATCGCATGGCAAGAATTCCCTATGCTTCAGCAGTGGGAAGTCTCATATATGCGATGTTGTGCACTAGACCGGATATCTGCTTTGCCGTAGGCATGGTCAGCAGGTAATAATCAAATCCAGGTCCAGAGCACTCGAAAGTTGTTAAGCACATTCTTAAGTACTTGAGAAGGACTAAAGATTACATGCTTATGTACGGCGGTAGTGAGTCAATTCCAGTGGGATATACTGACTCCGACTTTATGTCAGATAAAGATTTGAGAAATTCGACGTCCGATCATCTCTTTACCTTGGGAGGTGGTACTGATAGTTGGAGGAGCATTAAGCAGAAATGCATTACAGACTCAACTACAGAAGCCGAGTATGTGGCTGCTTTTGAAGCCTCAAAGGAAGCTGTTTGGCTTAAAAAGTTCCTTATGGAGCTCGAGGTGGTACCAGCATCACTGTCACCTATTACGCTTTATTATGATAATCGTGGGGCAGTGGTTCAGTCTAAGGAGCCAACGAACCACGAAAAGCGAAAAAATCATTTAATTCGCACTACAAGAAAAAACCCTTTTTATGACTTTTTTTTATTTTGGGCTAATGACTATTTTAAAAAAAGAGTCATAACAAATACTTTTTTCTAACATATATGACTCTTTTTGCAAATATAGTCATAAGATTGGTAAGTGGTGTTTTATTTACGACCATTTTTTTTATTAGTCATAAATAATAAGATTGTTTATGACAGTTTTTTTAAAATGGTCATAAATAATAAAAAAATTTATGATAGTTTTTTTGAAAATGGTCATAGATAATAAGATGGTCATAAATAATAAGAGTTTTTATGACAGTTTTTTGAAAATGGTCATAAATAATAAGACTTTTATGACTTCATTTTTTGGTAGTCATAAATATTCTTTATTTTTATGACTCTTTTTCTTTGAATTCTAGAATCAAACGTAAGTACTGTTTTGGGAAAAATAGTGAAAAAAAAGACAATATGCTAAGATTTTTAAAGTTAAGATTCTTGATTAGGGAAAGGTCCTTTGCACAAAAATATTTTGTGAAATTTTACTTGGCATACACGAATATTATGTGAAATTTCACTAAATCTTTACATGAATATTAAGTGAAATTTCACTTAAATCGACCTTTGAGAGACTAGTTTTTAAGAAATTACTTTTTGAAATTGGACTATTAACACTTGATAGTTACTTTTAGTGTCACAAATTTAGATTTTATTAAGAATCATATTAGATTTTTTATGACAGTTTTTTGAAAATTATCATAAAAAATAAGATTTTTTATGACATGTTTGTGAAAAGTGTCATATATAATAAGTATTTAGAAAAGTGTCATAAATAACAAGACTTTTATGACTTCATTTTTGGGTAGTCATAAATATTCTTTATTTTTATGACTCTTTTTCTTTGAATTCTAGAATCAAAGTACTGTTTTTTGGGGAAAATAGTGAAAAAGACAATATTTTAAGATTTTTAAAGTTAAGATTCTTGATTAGGAAAATGTGCGCTGTATAAAAATTTTAAATGAAATTTCACTTGGTATACATGTAACACCCCGTATTTTCTTTATATAAATATTCATTTAAAAAAACAAAATAATGAGACAACCTAAATTTTTGTGTATACAACCATGATTATTTATTTATATGCGTGTATTTATTTTTATTCATTAATTATTGTGTGAAATTTTATAGAGCTAAGTGGTGGAGTTAAGTTGTAAAAACTTAAGTTGAACAAGTCATTGAAGAATTGATGTGTTTATTTTTTTGTAGTGATTATAGGCCCGTGAATGTGTTAATTTGTGTTTTTAACATTTAAATTAAGTACCCGGGTTATGTACACCTATTGGGTCACTCATTTTAGAACTTTAGAATGTATTTCGGGCCCATATAAAGCCTTTTTATGAGGCCCCTAGACAAAAAACGGGATTTTTAGACTTTTGTGTGTTTGTGTTATAATATATGTAGGTGTATCATATATACATACATAATATACCTCCTAGGGTTTTGATAACAAAAAGAAAAGAAAAGAGAGACATGAGAAAAATAGAGCAGTCAAGAGAGAGAGAGAGAGAGAAGAAGAAGAAGAAGAAGAAGAAGAAGAAGAAGAAGAAGAAGATAATAAGAGAAGAAAAGAGGAACCCCAAATATTGTTTTGCGAATCTTCATCAACATTGAAGTCCTAAATCGGTGAGTTAACTTGTTAATTTCTTTCAATCTCGTTTGATTGAAATTTAAATGGATAGATTATTAAATTAGTCTGGTTGTGGGTTATGAGATTTAGGTTTTTATTTAAAATGATTGAAGTTATGATTTGAGATTTATAGATGAGCCTTGGATATACATTTGAGCAATTATTCAATTTTCGGATTTGGGATTTTCACGGATCAGATTTTAGTAGATAATTCCTAATAAATCATACGTTACAGTTTTCGTGATTTTGTACACGAAAGCCTGTAGAAAACGCAATTCTGGACAACTTTCGTCTAATGGTATTTTTCCCAATTCTGCACCGTTTGGGCAGAAAATTCATATTACAGTAGCAGTTTTATGAATGTTAAAATAAGCATATTTGCTATATCACATTTTTGTGTGATTCCGTGTTCGTTAATATAAATTAATTTATTTATACATAGAAAGATATGAGTTCTCATGTATAGTTGAGCTTTGTGAAATTATGACTGTGTGATTTTGTGTGGGTTATGAATCTGTGTGAACATGTAGCTGTTAATATAATTTTAATGGAAATTTGAGTTGAGATATATGAATCTCTTATGAAGTAGAGTTTTGTGAAAAACGTGGATGTATGAACGATAGAAAATCCTTAGAGTTTACCACTGCTCCTTATGATTTTAGGCGGCGACTTCGTGGATGACCCGTCCTTGTGTGATTAGACGGCGACTACGTGGATGACCCGTCTCTTCATTATTTTAAGCCTTATGCCCGGCTTGTTGGTCTATTTCATGTGTATCTAGACATTGTTTTATTGACGTCAAGAACGTAAGGACTAGCCTTTCGGTGTATACTCAAATCCCAGTGATACCCCATGGGAGTTGGGACTGGAGTGGGAGTTAGTATTACGTTAGGAGACACATGGGATATATGTGTAGGCTGGACCATGGATGGGTGGCTGATGTGGTGAACATAAGGTGTAATAAAATAAAATACTTTGTGGTGTTTTATTCTTGCGTTTAGAAGTTGAATTATAATTAATTACCTCTTATTGTGGTTGCATCGTAGAAAGTTGTGGACGCTTAGTCATTGAATTTTCTAATAATTTTTCGTGTTGTAATCGTTGTGTGTGAGAATATTGTCTTGAAGTGACATTTTATTATCGAATTTTAACTTTTAATATTGTCTTGAAGTGGACTCAAGGCTTTAAATTTCAAAGGGAAAAGAAGGCCAAAACCAATTTGGCAATTCGTAAAGGTAATTAAATCTGAATAAAAACATGGTAGATATAATAGTAGCTGTTTAAATTATACTTAGTATGTAATGGTTAATGTATTGATATAATGTATGTTGCGGTTATTCAATTGTTGCTGGGTATGTTTTCATTGTTTGAAATTTTTGGGAGGTTCTATTTATAGAGGAGACTCTATCGAAAGTTTTAGAAATTCTAGGTCAACATTCATTCCAAGATAAGTTAGTTTTACCACGACTTGTGATTGCAGTAATTTATTGTTTGTCTAATATTTGTTATACATTTATTCATAGGGACCAAAGCAACCAAGAAATTATGAATGTGGATACTATATGTTACTTTTCATGAAAGTGATACTGGATAATCCATCCAAATCTATCAACATAAAGGTATTATCATAGTATTCTTTGTAAATGTGTCGCCAAATTTTCTCTTATTCTTGTTTTACTTTGATTCATAAATTGTGGAATTTTTTTTTCATATGTGTTGGAGGTGGTGGTGGTGTTGTGGGGAAGGAATACATCCTTAACATCTCATTCTTTCCTAAACTTTTTCAGATGAAAGAGTTGTCTCAAAAAGTGAAATATGAAAGCCACGAGCTAAATGTACTTCAACTTGAGTTCATTGAGTTCATTCAAGAATACATTTAAGTATTGAAAATTTCAACATTTTTTCCTTTTTCCAGGTAATCTATATTTTTACAATTTAAGAAAATTATATACTCATTATATAGAATCTAATACATTGATTTCATTTTTGTTTCAGTGTTACACAGTTAGACTACATGGAACAAATATTGCAAATAAGTTGATGTACTAGCGGAGATTGAAGAGTTTAAATAGACACTAATCTTGTTTTTATTTATTTATTTATATATTTTTTTAACAATGTTACATATACATTATTGGTTTGTTGGTTTAATACATACTTAGTGATTACTGTTACATTTTTTCTTGTACATAACTAATTACTCCCTCCGTCCCATTTTATGTGTCCATCTTTCCTTTTTGGGATGTCCCAAAATTGTTTCCCACTTTCCTAAATTAGTATGTAAAATTTGCTTAGTTTCCCAAACTACCCTTCCTTACAATCAACACCAAAACAAAACAAAACAAAAAAAGGAAGTGCAATGATTATGGGCAATTGTGGAAAGTAGGTGTAGATTTTTTTTGTCCCCTTAAATAGTTGGATTCCCCAAGATGGACACATAAAATGGGACGGAGGTAGTATTAGATTGATTATTGAAAAATTTTGGTTGGAAGGAAGATAATATCTGAATATGGTTCTTGAGTTGATTTGTAACATGCATGTTTTGATGATGTATTTGAATTGTGTAATCTTGATTGTTGGATTATCAACAAAATATTTTTTTTCTTTAAATGTGTTTTATATTATATATGACTGTTTCATAAAAAACAATCATAAATTAGCAATAGTTCTACTAAAGTCATAAATAGTGTCATTATTTATGACTTTTAAAATGTTATTTATGACTGTTTTGAAGATTATTTATGACTGTAAAAAGATTATTTATGACTTTTTGAAGGTTATTTATGACTATTTTAAATATTATTTATGACTATTTAAAGGTTATTTATGACTTTTTTGAAGATTATTTATGACTTTTTAAATGGTCATTTATGACTAATTTGAAGATTATTTACGACTTTTTAAAGGGTTATTTATGACTTTTTTGAAGATTATTTATGACTTTTTTAAAAGGCTATTTATGACTTTTTTGAAGATTATTTATGACTGTATCAATTAAAAAATAGTCATAAACAATTTGAAAGCACTCATTTTTTATGACTATTTTTTTAGAACTGTTGTAAAAGTAATAATTATTTATGACTTTTTTAACAAACTCGAACTTATTTATGACTGCAATGTTATGACTTATTTTAAAAGCTTAAAAAAGAGTCATAAATATACATTTATGACTCTTTTTTAAAGTCATAATAAGGGTTTTTTGTTGTAGTGTCGAGATATTGTTCAACGTGGAGATGTGATTGTCACTAAGATTGCCACCGCTTACAATTTTGCTGATCCATTTACAAAGGCCATACCACAGAAGGCTTTTGATCGTCATCCAGATAGTTTAGGTTTCAGATGTAGTCCTGAATGGTTGTGAGTGCAAGTAGGAGTTTGTTGGGTTTGTGCCCTCAAACCATTACTTTATGTATAAGACATTGAAATTTTAATATATAGATATCAGTTTTACATTTCACTATGTATGTTTCTTTCATGAGATGATTGTTAATCCTTAAGTATCATAGTAAATAATTCGTGTGTGTATGAGATACATATAAGTGAGATACGGATTATCATTCTTTGACACTTAAAATTTGTCACAGCAAATGATGAGACTGGATATCTCATCAGGTTTATACTGTAGTGTGATTAACTGCCACTGGATGGAGTAATAAATCTCAATCCTTAGAGTGTAACTCTTAGTTAATATGCTAGTGCTTGTAGTGCATTGACGGACCTGAGCTTTTTCATCCACACTCAAGGCTGTCAACAGTCGATAGGAACTCATAAGTTGCATAAGGTACGTGTTCTCAATCTTGAGACAATTATGAACACAGACTGTGGATATGGCTGCTTTGACTTACCAATCAGTGAGGTCTATAAAAGATCAACACCTGGGTATCTTGGGTATGTTATGTTCACAGGGTTGTGAACATCTATTATCAAGATAGAATCCACCCTCTGATAAAGAGTAAGCATTCCCTTAAGAATGTTAGCAAGTTGATTACTGAGAATTGCAGTCTTGTTGATAAGTATTTATCAACATGTTTGGTAATCATGAGAGGTGAATGAGACTCAAGGAATACAAGAAGTTTTCATGATTCAGGTTGATAGTAACAACTATCCAACTACCTGAATATGATTACGAATGCTGATGGTAGAGGGACATTAGTACACAATACAAGTCTAGTCATCGCTTCAGATATGTTATTTTGTGTTGAAGTTCAGTTATCATTTTATAGTGGAGTAAACGTTAACTGATCAGTTGGTTAGATTGCTATTCAAAGAGTTTGGTCATGGGAATTAACAACTGGTCTGAGCCACCAATAAAGAGCCTAGGAGGTCCCACTCTTAGCTCCACTAGGATGCTTGTAAAGGCACAAGAGGATTTGTCAAGACAGGTTCGATCGATCGAATGGGTTTCGATCGATTGAAGTCATAGCAAGTTCGATTGATCAAAAGTATCTCAATCGATCGAAGGTTCGATCGATCGAGGTTACTTCAATCAGTCAAAGGTTAATGTCGGTTTTGGAAATCTATAAATAGGGTAGCTGCGTGCAGAGTTTTATAATCATCATTTTTCCTACACGAAAGCTACGGAAACTGTCTAGGGTTTTCTAAGCCTCCTTATCCTCCTCTTCGGCAGCATCCGTAGGAGTCATAAGAGTAAAGACAACCTAGTGGAAGCTGCTGCATTATCAAGAAGTTTGAAGATTTTAGAATTAGATTCATGACAAAAAGGTATAACTCTTGTCCCCTCTTGTACGCATCTATGGAATTGATGAGTAGTAGATCCTGGGCTACCAATAAGTTTTTTGAAACTTAATCTTTCCGCTGCACATTTAAAATAGGTTTTGGAGTCATAACTTGTTTTGCAAGAGTTACATAGCGGACAAGTCATGATTAATCAAAAGATCAAACATTGACCACCACATGGAGGCTTTATTCTTTCGATTTGATATTCTGGCGACTTTGTTTTTTAAAATATGAGTTTTAAGGATTCTTTTATTTCAAACTGTCAAATTCTGATATCCATATTTATTTTATCATAATATCTGGATTTGCATTTAGTCCACTTGCCACTATACTCACTCAGAACTAGTTAACTAGAAATAACTACACAGAATGGAAACAAAACCTTGACATTGTTTTAACTAAAGAGGATCACATATATGTCCTCAGCACCCCATGCCCCAAAGAACTCGCTGCAAATGCTTTGACTGCTGCTAGACGTGAGTTCGATAAGTGTAAAAGGTCGAATGGGATGGCTCGTTGTTACATATTTGCCTCTATGGCTAATGTGTTACAACACCAACACCAGTCGAATGATTTTGCTAGTGCCATTATCAAATCCCTAAATGTAATGTTTGGGATCATGGCAGACATGCCAGACAGTTTTCCATACAGAAGATAATGAGTGCCAAGATGTCAAAAGGGACTCCAGTCAAAGAACATATTTTAAAAATGATTGGCTATTTGAACGAACTATAGACCTTGAGAGCCAACATCGATGCACAGACCCAAGTTGATATGATCCTCAATTTGCTATCGCTATCATTCAATCAATTTAAACTTAACTATAATATGAATCAAATGAATTTTTCAATGAGTGAATTAATGAATTCTTTACTGGCAGTAAAAGGGGTGACCAAACTTGGGGGCAGCGTTCTAAACATTGAGAAAAACTCTTCCTCCTCCCGATCTACACCGAAGGGTAGGAAAGGGAAGAAGAATGCTACTGGTGGTCCAAGTGTTGGACCGATCCCTAAGATTGCAAAATCTAAGGAAAAAGGTAAGGGTAAAGGGAAGGTGGGTGGCGAAGGAAAGGAAAGTGTTTGCAATACGGAGAAAAGGGCCATTGGAAGAGGAACAGTCCAGAATTCTTAGCTACAAGAGTTTAAGGTATGATTGAATCACATGTGATTGAGGTAAGTTTTATTACGGATACTTCAAACACTTGGTGCATTGATTCTGGTGCAACTAACCATATCTATAATTCGTTGCAGGGGTTTAGATCAACCAGGAAATGCAGTGATGGGGAGATCGTGCTGACTCTGGGTTCTAGCGTAACCGTTTCCGCACTTGCTATAGGAGTAGTGATGGGGAGATCGTACTTACTCTAGGTTCTAGTATAACCGTATCTGCGATTGCTATAGGAGTGGTAGTTTTAGAATTTTAAGACAATAAGACTTTAGTTTTATCAGATGTACTTTACGTCCCTTTGATGAGACTTGATTTAATTTCTGTTTCAGATTTATCGAAAAAAAATTATTCTTTTCATTTTGGAACAAAAGTTGTCATTAAAAGAAATGGTTCTTTTATATGTTCTGATGTTAAAACTAATGGCTTGTATGTGATTACTCTCAATATTTCTAAAGATTCTTGTATGGAACTTAATAACTCAATGGTAATTATATTTTCTAAAAGAAAGGATTCATCCACTAATCCAACAAAGCTTTGGCATATGAGGCTTGGCCATATGAATCTAAATAGGATTGGCAGACTAGTCAAAGAAGGTGTCTTAGGTGATTTGGTTTTCGAACCAATGGAAGTCTACGAGTCTTGTTTAGAGGGTAAGATGACCAAAAGGCCCTTTCCAGCAAAGGGAAAATGACCAATGCATTGTTGGAATTAGTTCATACTGATGTGTGTGGACCAATAAACAGTAGAGCACAAGGTGGTTTTGAGTATTTCATAACATTTACTGATGAACACTCTAGGTATGGATATGTGTACCTAATGCAACACAAGTCTGAAGCCTTTGAAAAGTTTAAAAAGTTTAGGGCTAAAGTGGTGAAGCAATTGAGCACACATATAAAGGCCATTCGATCTGATCGAGGTGATGAGTACCTCTCTAATGAGTTTATTGATCACCTCGTACAAAATGAGATTCTATCACAGATGATTGCGCCTGGTACCCCTCAGTAGAATGGTGTAGCGGAGAGAAGGAATCAGACACTTTTAGGCATGACTAGGTCAATGATGAGTTGTTTGGAATTGCCATTATTCCTTTGGGGTTATGCTTTGGAAACCGCTGCATACATAGTAAATCTAGTACCAATCAAATTTGTTCCTAGGACACCACGAGAGATGTGGATTGGGCGCAAGCCTACTTTGCAACATCTCCGGATATGTTGGTGTCTAGCACATGTGCTGAAAAGAAAGATGAGGATCGGAAGTATGTTATTTTGTAGGGTATCTAAAGGGTACTTATGGATTGTATTTTTATGATTGAAGAGAACAGAAAGTGTTTGTTAGTATAAATGCTATTTTCGTAGAGGATGATTATGTCATGAACCATAAACCTAAGGGAAGTACAGATCTTAAAGAGATAGAGAGAGGGTCCTCAGTCCTACCCACAGTTGATAATGATGTAATACAAGAAAATATTTCTTCACCTATTTTCGCACTGGTACCTCGTCGTAGTGGAAGGATTATCAGCCAGCCTGATAGATACATGTTCTTAGGAGAAATTTTTGAAGTTGTCTCCATAGAATCTGAATCTGATTCTACCATGTATAAAGAGGCAATGAATGATGTAGACTCATCTCATTGGGTTAAAGCTATGAAGCTGAATTGGAATCTATGGATTCTAATCAGGTCTGGGATCTTGTAAAACTTCCAGCCAATATTAAACCCATTGGCTGTAAGTGGGTCTATAAGAAGAAAATAAGATCTGATGGAAAGGTTGAGGCCTTTAAGGCAAGGCTTGTAGCGAAAGGTTATACTCAGAGGGAGGGCATTGACTATGAGAAAACCTTCTCACCGGTAGCCATGCTCAAGTCCATCAGAATGCTCTTATCCATTGATGCATGCCTAGATTATGAGATTAGGCAGATGAACATCAAGACTGCATTCTTAAATGGCAATCTTGACGAGGACATCTAAATGTGACAACCAGAAGGGTTCATAGCTGGTGGGAAAGGTAGGTTGGTATGCAAGTTGTAAAAGTCCATTTATGGGTTTAAGTAGGCATCCAGGAGTTGGAACATTTGTTTTGTCCAAGTTGTCAAATCATTTAGTTTCATACAAAATCTGGATGATCGCTATGTATATAAGAAGTGTGAAGGGAAAGTGGTGGCCTTTCTGGTTCTTTATGTTGACGACATTCTACTCATTGGGAATGATGCAGTGGCATTGTCAACGGTTAAGGTTTGGCAAGCTAGTACTTTCAATATGGAGGATCTTGGAGAGGCGAGCAACAACCTCGGGATAAAGCTCTTCCGGGATCTTAAATGAAAGATAATGGGATTATCTCAAGCTGGTTATATCGATAAGGTGCTAGCTGGTTTTCAATGGATAATTCGAAGAAAGAATTATTACCTTTCAAGCAAGGTTTAGCATTCTCCAACGACCAGTGTCCTAAGATACAGGAGGAGAGGAATCACATGGTAGGAGTTCCCAATGCTTCGGCAGTGGGAAGTCTCATGTATACGATGTTATGTAGTAGACCCGATATCTATTTTGCCATTGGTATGATTAGTAGATATCAATCGAATCCAGGTCCAGAGCACTGGACAACCGTTAAGCACATTCTTAAGTACTTGAGAAGGACTAAAGATATGTGCTTACGTACGGCGGCGATGAGTTAATTCTAGTGGAATACACTTACTCGGACTTTATATCAGATAGAGAGATTTGAGAAAGTCGACATCCAAACATCTTTTTACCTTGGGAGGTGGTATTGTTAGTTGGAGGAGCATTAAGCAAAAATGCATTGCAGACTCAACTATAGAAGCTGAGTATGTGGCTACATGTGAAGCCATAAAAGAAGCTGTTTGGCTCAAGAAATTCCTTTTGGTGCTCGATGATCTTGTCAGAATCAAGATATAAAAAGTATTCTTTACTTTTCAAAAGATTTGCAGTGTGGAAGTAAAGGTCGAACCCACAGAGATTGATTACTACAGCAACTTAATTTTAAAACCTAAGTCTAATTAATTAGGAAAAACGGATTTGAATTTGAATTTAATTAAACTAATAACAATAAAAATGAATCAAAACTATGAAAGCAATTAAAAGTTGTTTTTAATGAATATGTAAAGGGAACCTAGGATTGCAAATCCACCACTAGTTTCATAATAGGAATATTTATGAATTACTTTAGCTTATTACGTTGGATGAATATGGGGAATTGTAGCTACAAGCCCAATTCCTCCGACAAGAAGATAATCATGGTTCAAGCACCAACATAATCCATCTGCGGGTAGCACGAATTATCTCACACTAAACTAGGGTTGTGATCTAATCCGTCTAACCTAGGCATGGACTATTCGGATACTTTATAGCACGAATCAATAAAGCACCATCACATGTAAACAACCTAAACAAGCACAGCAAGAATAGATCGTTGAGCACATCACAGTCAAAATAGATCTAAGACAAGAATAAATTCTGAAAGCAATGATTTAATCAATAGTAGTACGATTTATTTATAAAAATCCTCTAAACATGTGACTGTCATCCATACATAATAAAATTAAAATAAAAACATAAATAAAACCCTATTACTCATCTAGGGCTTCATTGAAACCCTAGATCAATGATCTAAGCTGCCATAGGAGTAGAGATCGGCAAGTAGTTGATGGAGGAGGCCATGGAAATCCTTGGTCTTCTTCTTCTTCTCCTTACTTCTCCCTCTTCAAGGGCTGGAAGTGTGTATATATGGCTGTATATGAATGTGTATAATAGTTGCCAACCCTCTAATTGAGTAAATTTAGAGTTTATATAGAGTTTATACAAGCTTTGGAAGGCTTCCTAACCCGAAACGAACTGAAACGCATGTAATTTACAGTCTGGACGTCGTTTAGCAGTCTCGTTTGCACAGGAGTCTTCAGTATACTGAAATACGCAACTTTGGTTTTTGGGCATATCGCGCGAGCGGGTCGCGCGAGCGCGACTTTTGGTACCTCGCGCGCGCGGATCGCGCGAGCGAGTTATTGGGGTCTCGCGCGAGCGGATCGCGCGCGCGACTTCTGGATTCTCGCGGGCGCGGACCGCGCGCGCGACATTGGTTTTTTAGCTTCTTTCTTGATGACTTTTCACCCTGTTTAGCCTGGTTTAGCTGATTTCTTCCAAAACCTGTCAAAAACTAGAAAACGAAGTAAAAATATACAAAAACAAGATAAAAAGGTACTAGCAAATGCACGTTAAAGCGTATAATTAGGATTAGTTCTCTCCCGATCACTCAAGGTGCTACCAGTGTTGCTGTCACCAATTATGCTATACTGTGATAATAGTGGGGTAGTGGCTCAGTCCAAGGAGCCAAGGAAACCACGAAAAGGGAAAGCACGTAGAGCAGAAATATTATCTAATTCGAAATATTCTTCAACGTGGAGATATGATTGTCACCAAGATTGCCACCAATGACAATCTTGCGGATCCGTTTACAAAGGCCTTCCCATAGAATGTCTTTGATCGTCATCTAGATAGCCTAGGTCTTAGATGTAGTCCTGAATGGTTATGAGTGCAAGTGGGATTTTGTTGGGTTTCTGCCCTTAAACCATTACTTTATGTATGAGACATTGACATTTTAATATTTGGATATCAGCTTTACATTTCATTGTGTATGTTTCTTGCATGAGATGACTGTTAATCCTTAAGTATCATAGTAAGTAATTCGTGTATGTATGAGATACATACAAGTGAAATATGATTTACTATTCTTTGATACTTAGCATTTGTCTCAGTGGATGATGAGATTGGATATCTCATTAGGTTTATACTATAGCGTGATTAACTACCATTGGATGGAGTGATGTATCTCAATCACTAGAGTATATCTCTTAGTTAACATGCTAGTGCTTATGGTGCATTGACAGACCTGAGCTTTCCTATTGACACTTCAGACTGTTAACAATCGATAAGAACTCATAACTTGTATAAGGTACGTGTTCTCAATCTTGAGACGATTATGAACATAGACTGTGGATGTGGCTGCTTTGACTTACCAATCAGTGAGGTCTTAAAGATCAACACCTGGGTATCTTGGGTATGTTATGTTCACATGTTTGTGAACATATATTGTCAAGATAGAATCTACCCACTGTTAAAGAGTATGCATTCCCTTGAGAATGTCACCAAGTTGATTACTGAGAACTGCAGTTTTGTTGATAAGTAGTTATCAACATGTTTGGTAATCATGAGAGGCGAATGTGATTCAAGAAATAGAAGATATAGTCATAATTTAAGCTGACAGTAACAGTTATCTAACTGCCTGAATATGATTATGAATGCTGATGGTAGAAGAACATTTGTACATCATACAAGTCGAGTTATCGCTTTGGATTTTTTGTGTTGGAGTTCAGTTATCGTTTTATAGTGGAGTAAACGTTAACTGACTAGTTGGTTAGATTGCTGTTCAAAGAGTTTGGTCATGGGAATTAAAAACTGGTCTGAGCCAATAATTGAGAGCCCAGTAGGTTCCACTCTTAGCTCCGCTATGAAGCTTGGAAAGGCACTTGAGGAAGTTGTCAAGACTGGTTTGATCGATTGGAATTGCTTCGATCGATTGAAGTCTTGACAAGTTCGATCGATCGAAGGTGGTTCAATCGATCGAAGCCACTTCGATTGCTTGAAAGTTAGGTCAGTTATGGGAATCTATAAATAGGGCAGCAGCGTCCAGAAATTAGAGTTCGTCGTTTTATACCAGAAGCTGCAGAAACTGTTTTAGGGTTCCCAAACCTACTCTATCCTCTCTATTAGGGTTCCCACCAACCCTAGCCTCTCCGGGTCCGTAGGAGTCATAAGAGTGAAGGCCATCTTGTGCAGGCTGCTGAAAGTCAGAGATTTCAAAATTGGGTTCAAGACCGTGAGGTATAATTCTTGTCCCCTCCCTTGTACGCATGTATAGAGTTAAATAGTAGTAGATCCATGCATACCAATAAGTTTTTGTAACTTAATCTTTCCGCTGCGCGTTTAAAATAATTTTAAACCTAACTTTCCTTGAAAGGTAACTGTAGTTCCGCCCTTGTAAGGTTATTATAGCTTTCACTAAATTTTTTGCAATACCAACTTATACGTGCTGTCAACGGATTCTGGGAACGTAGTTTCCTAACACTCCTAATCACCTTGATTGGGCCCTTAGCTCAGAGCCACGAGAAGGTCATCAGGACTTCTACTTTGACTGGATCCACTGAAACTCCTCCTTTGGATCCCCCCAAATGCTCACCTTTCTCCATCAGGGCTCTGAGCTTACACTCACCCCTCTCCATCGGGGCTCTAAGCTCTACCATTACTACTTCAAATCCCTATGAAGTGGTTAGCCGAGGTTTCGGAGCAGGACTTGGGTGGGCCCCCTACCTTTGTCAGGATCTCAAGAGCTTCGATGGCTGGAGCCGAGAACATCATTCTGGTAACAACCCTCACAGGTATTACTAGAACCGAGTCCAAAAAGAGAGAAGAACCGAGTCCAAAGAGAGAGAGAGAGAGAGAGAGAGAGAGAGACATGTCCCTAGCACGTGCCAATCATGTAAGAATCAATCGAGTCTTGGCATTTAACGCTAGAGAAATCCATCTACGTCCGTCGGATGTAGTATTCCTGTCACCATTAATGCCAGTTAAACTGATTATACCCTGCATTAATGAGAGATGTCTTGGTGATAGCGACACTAAGGAAAGGTACCAACCTCTGATGCACCCCGATGCCACTATTTCCCTATAAATACCATTCTCCTTTGCACCAATAGGGGTAGGAAGAAAGGAACACACTCGCACAAGACAATAAATCAGCACACTCAACCTATCGCTCTCTCTCTCTCTCTCTCTCTCTCTCTCTCTCTCTCTCACATTGGACTCGCCTTGACTCCCACTTGAGCATTGCTCCCACATTACCCTGCCATTGATGCATATATTGTGCCTTTCCCTATAACTATTAACAAGAACCCACCTTCCACATTTTGAACACAAGCACCAAAAGAGGGCTCCACTAGACACCTTGTAGACACCCCATTTTTGTCGGCTATCATATTTAGGAGACCCATAGTTTGGTGGTTCGCAATGATCGTAAAAGACTCAAAAGGACTCCTGGAAGCCCGTTCTATCTCTCAGAATGCTCAGAATGGCCAAAATGCCCCCGAAAGCCCAAAAGCTCCCAGATTCGGATCAAAAGTTCTGGAAACATGCTACGTCGTAATAAAAGTGATAAAATGAGTTTTTTAAGTAAAAATCGTCAGCTCCCAGAGACCCCCAGAAGTCTCGGAAGTTCCCGGAAAGTCCCTGTTGACCGGTTTGACCAAGGTTTGACCAGGTTTGACCAAGTTTGACCAAAATCGTCCAAATTTACCAGAATCATTATAGATCATGTGGAAAATATTAAAAAAGGAAATCGAGCGAAAACGTCAGCTCCGGGGAGCTCCCAGAGGTTCCCAAAACTTCCCGGGAATCCCAGGTTTGACCAGTTTGACCAGAATTTGACTTTAAAACCAGGGCACCATAACAATTTTCAAATATTTTTCATGGATACTAAAGGTCAATAGCTTTCCAACGGTTCATGCTGATCGTGCTTGATGGTGAGCTGCCTATGTATCCCGTCGGGAATCAGACCAAAGCGTAGTTCAGACACGGGGTCGAACACACACAAATGCAAGTAGTCACACGAATGGATGCACCTATCCTGTCGTGATGCAAATGCCATGCCATGGTTCTTTCTGAATCGACCCGGTTGTATAAATGTCATGCTTATCGTGTCTTCCCCACGTGTGACGTGCTTTACGTGGAGTGTCGGAAGATCATCTAATTCTTGACCAACGTAAATCTATTACGGGGGGTCGTGAAATGCTCTCGATTTTGATTTCGAGGATAAACGCAAATTTGTTGCTTGGATCGAGAACGTAAATCCGTTACACCCTCAAAATGAAGGATCGACGTAAATCTGTTACAAGAACCAGGAATATAAATCTGTTATATTCCAAAATGAGGGTTAACGCAAATCTGTTGCGAGAATCGAGAATATAAATCTGTTATATTCCAAAACGAGGGTTAACGCAAATCTGTTGCGAGAACCGAGAATATAAATCTGTTACATTCCAAAATGAGGGTTAACGCAAATCTGTTGCGAGAACCGAGAATATAAATATGTTATATTCCAAAACGAGGGTTAACGCAAATTTGTTGCGAGAACCGAGAATATAAATCTGTTATACTCTAAAACGAGGGTTAATGCAAATCTGTTGCGAGAACCCGGAATATAAATCTTTTATATTCCAAAACGAGGGTTAACGCAAATCTGTTGCGAGAACCGGGAATATAAATCTGTTATATTCTCATGTCTTTTCAATTTTCGAAAATTCGGGGCCCACAGGCACAAATATTTTCAATTTTTTCAAAAATTCAGGAGCCCACGGGCTCAAATGTTTTCAGTTTTCAGAAGTGTAAGCCCACGGGCTCAAATATCTTCAATTTTTTCAAAAATTCGGGAGCCCACGGGCTCAAATTTCTTCAGTTTTCAGGAGTGGGAGCCCACGGGCTCAAATATCTTCAATTTTCAAAATTGGGGGCCCACGGGTTCATATATACTCTTAAATTTCAAAATTTATAGTCAATGTGTACCTAAAACCGATCCCGTGGGCCAAAAGTGTAATGAGGGCAAATTTTGGGGGCCTCAAATTCAATTTTCGGGACTTGATTCGAATTTTTGGGGGGAAAATGAGGTATCCTTGAACCGCCTTAACCGCGGCACACGCGGGTTTTTGCGGCAGTCCGTGACTGCCGTACGACACTCTCGGAGTGCCGTTGCGGCATTCAGAGAGTGCCGCCCGGCAGTTTACTGACTGCCGCGCACGGAAAACCGAGTGCCGCGATTGAGCGGCAGTGGCTTAAACTGCTGGGTTTCATTTCATTTCTCTCATTCTCTCAACTCCCTTCACCTCGAAATCTCTCTGGAGAATTTTTTTTTTACTTCTGTTCTACTTGTATTGCTCTAGCCAGGACTTATTCAGGTTAGTCCTAATCGATCAAGACTTGATTAATCTCTATTATTTCACTGTTTTTCTAAACTTTTCATGAATTTAACGTGTAGATTTCTCTTTTTCTTTGACAGATTATGGCGAGTGGTTCAGGGAGGAAAAGGAAGGCCAAGTATACGGCCACCCACCATCCAGATGCTACGCTCTTGCTCCAGGATCTGGACGAGCATTTATCGGCCCGCGCGTTTAAGTGCGAGGTAAACGCTCCCCTTTTATTTATTTCTCGTATTTCCTTCTCCGTGTGAATGTAACGTAGGATTGTCACATCTTTTAGATACCCTGTTTCGAATGTCGTGCTTGTGGCGCCCTCGAGCGTCTTTGATTGCTTTATTCCATGCCCCTCTTTAAGAAATTTTTATTTTCTTATAAACTTCAAAACTTTTCGTAAAACGAATGTTATGTTTGAATCTTCCTGTCCTTTATTTATTATTATTTTTAAGATTTCACGAGCGCACTCCCTTGTGAATTTTATCATTCTAACTCAAATTAGGTACTTGTGAACTTGTATTGAAACTAATGCCTCCTTTGAACCTGAATTTGCTTTGGACTTTCACAAATTTATATATATGTATACTTTAAAAATTTCTCTCTCTAGAACATCATCTGTTTTATTTTGCTTTTTCTTTTACCCAATTGCTGACATCAGAACTTGTTCTTTCTTGCAGCTGCAGCTGCAGCCGAAGGTGCTGAAAGGGCACGGCAGTCTTGCTCATGGGCATGAGTGGTATACAGAGTTGAGCGAGACTGTACGGGGGCTTGTAGACGCGGCGGGATTTGGGGACTTCGTCAAACTTTTGACGAAGAGCTCCAATGACTTACAGCAGATACATGCCCTTGATGGAGACTATTGGTATATTTTTATATTTTCCTGATTACAGTAGGACGGTTAAAAAATACAAAATTTTTAATTTATCTGTACATTTGAGTTATTAGTAGAGAAACCGGAGCAGGCCACTTGTAAGGACCATAACTTGTCCACTTGTACGGTCCACAACTTGCCACATTTTCATGCTTATGTAAGAGCTTATAAAGAAAAAGAAAAGAAAGGAAAAGAAAAAGATATTAAAAGATTCATATATATCTTCAAGAAATATTCTTTCTTTTCCTATATGAACCACATCCAGGAGTGGTTAGGTTAAGAGTATTTTTCTTAATTCATAATTGGTGTTGTTTCCTCAAACATAATAGATAATATATACATGCCAAAAAGGAACATCTAGTGAAAATTATTTCAAGAGATTAAATCAAATAGCAGTCGGATGCACATGCAATACAAGGGAGAGGTATACTTATAGTGGTTAGTCCCACCCGGGACCGATGTAAGTGAAGGACACATATCATGATATGCAAGAGAACGGGAAGACATACATTGGGTTGATTCAAGCGGAGTCGTAAAAGCAAAAAGAATGAAAACGTGTAATGCAATCATGCAACAATCCTCGATAACATGTCTCTAACAAATAATCATATAAACGGAGACTACCCTAAAGGAATTTGTATCTTTGAAATAAAGTTGTAAACCTAGAAAAATTCTAAGAGAAGGGATAGAGAATAGTACACGATACATGGGCACTAAGCCTCATGTAGACAAGGCAAGCTCACAAATCGAAGACCGGATCCATGGCACTCAATTTTTTGCACTAAGACATCAAGGATTACCCAAGCATTGCAAAAGCACAAGAAAACAAATGATATGCATGAAAAGCAAGTAGAAAAATGTCATGAATCAAATTTCCAAATTCAGCAACCTCTAATGAATCCTATCAAAAGTGGTCTTAAACATGAGCTGGGTTCAAACCCTTTTACAGAAAGTTAGATAAATATCTTAAGGAACTTCTCCAAAAAGTAGAACCTCTTTAGCATTTTTCAAGCATGAGAAATAGGGGTTTTGGGAACAGTAGATCAGGACTATCCACCGTTCTTGTAAAAATTATAATTAATTCTACAAAAATTATGTGAAGCTCTATTTGGTGTAAAAAAGAAAGTTATTTTGTTGTACTTTATGACAAAAATAATCCCATGGACATGTCATGATCTTAAGGTTTCTAGAAAGTTGTTTTAAATAGACTCTGCTATTCTGGAAGTTTGATGTCATTTGACAAAATAATTCAAATCATAATAGAAATTCGTGAATTATGTTAATCAACTTAATCTAAGCTTTTGATCTCTCATCCAATTATCCTAGGTAATTTCTAAATCAAGTTTTATTCATAAATTGTTGTTGAGTGATCAAGGTATGACCATTTTGTATACATAATCATACTTGTAGTTAAACATAGAAAATTCCATTATAGTTGTATCAACTTCAAATGCTTAGAAAATGATCCTAACTCGATCATATCCTCATGATTTTACATTGGCATATAGATACATGAGGTAGGAATCATCCCCAAAAAGCGGAACATCGATAACTATTATAGATTTTCTGAAATTCAAGCACAAAGAGACTATGTTCAAATCTGTCAACCTATTTCTCAAGAATTTCTAAAACTAGCATATGGATCCTAGAAGTTCTCAAAACGGGTCGGATGAAAGCTGATTCATCAAAGATTACCTAGAAAATTTGAAATCCGTCAAACTATGGGTTTTGATGGACCAAATCTTATGGACAAAACCAATCTATTTTGCTTAATTTTATCTAGTTTATTTTAAAGTGTGAGGAAAATATCTTAGGTGTTGATTGAAGTTTATTTAGAGATCAAACTCATAGATCCACTTAATTGACATAATTCCCAATCAATTTAGCCCTCAAGTTCTATGAAGACCTTTAGAAAATGGATCAAAGGGACTTACAAATATCCTATTCGAGATGAATTTCAATTGGAATTCTAGGTAGTAGAAATAATCATGAGATGGGTATGAACATATGAATCACCCCTTTCATAGATCACACTTCTAAACCATCATAGAATTCAAAATAGAGATATATATATATATATATAATCATGTATGCATGAATCTAAAACTTAGAATAAAAAGAGGAAATCAAAATTGAAAATTAAATTGAAAATCAATCTCTAATTATGAATTATCAACAAAATCAAAGAGATTTGGATCTAGCTATGTGAGTGTGTGAAGAACAAGAGATAAAGAAGATGAGTGTTCTAATAAATAAAATGAAACTAAGCTAGATCCAAATCTTATAGATCTATATATATAAAGTAGAAGTTAGAGATGAATTATAGTGTTCACCTCTTTGAGGAATCTCAATTTTGCAATCAAAGTTGTGTTGAAGATCTCCTTCTTCAAGTGTTCTTCAAGCACTCATCCATGGAAGTTGGGGGAGGCAATTGATGTTAAAATCATGATCTATTACCCTAAGATTAGTTTATCAAATTTCAATTCATAATTCTCTCTCTCTAGAATTCTCTCCTAATTGAAAGGATATCCTCCCCTTGCAAGTATATTCAATTGTGTACTTAAAGCTTCTTCAAGATATTCCAAGGTGATCTCATATGAGATGTATGAGATCTATATATAGAGTTTTGAAGATTTCATTCTTAAGTTACGGGGTTAAAATAGGATTTTCAGTGATAAGAAAAGGGTTAAAATGGCTATTTCGGTGCCTAAACTAAATTTCCAAGCAATTTCCTCGTAGTGGGAGCCTTCTAGAAGGGTATGGAACCAAATAAATGCAATAGAGAACACACTTCATAGGCGGTAGTTTTGGTGGGACCCTCCACCCCCTTACCCAAAACCGCCATCTACTATTTGGGTTCCCCTAGTTGTCCACAAGCCCTGTTTTAAGTTTCAAGTGCACTACTTTTCCAGATTTTTGTAAAAATCTTTTTTGGTTTCCAAAATCGTCTGTTTATGTACCATTGGAAAGCTATCTGGTTGAATTTTAGTATAAAAATATTCCAAGAGGTTTTGAAATGAGAATTGAAGTCCAATTGAAGCCCGGAAGTCCTCTGAAACTTTTGTCGTCTTTTTGAAATCAAATGACTTCTTTTCCAAAATTACTTTCAAATGTGCATTGATTCGAACTTTTCTTTAAAATTGAACCTCTAAATACCTAGAATACTGTATTTAGAACACTTAAAATTCATATAACTCTGAGTGAATATGAATTCTGAGAGATGATTTTGACAAAACCGGGATTTATGCATGGAAAAGGGCTTTTCTGAGCTTGAAGTCACTTTCCGAGGTTTGATCTTTTGATTGTGTGGAATCCAGTACCTTCTATGGGGTACTTTTTATCATTGAATACTCCATGATGTTGTCCACCCTAAATCCTATCAGTGTGGTCAAAATTGGGTGTCTACAATTTGCCCCTCTTTGGCAGAGCTTGTTATGAACAACATGAACTGCAAGTGAGTGCCAAAGCTAGAAGGCACCCAATAACCATAATGAGAAGTTTTAGGAAAAAAATCCGTAAAAATCAAGAAATTCAAAATCAGATAAAATCAAGAAACCACGAATGCAATAATGCAATGCAATGCTGGGTAGAGGCGGCTAAATCTAAGCTGTTGCTAGTCATGCTCCGCTGGAGCTACCTACGTATACTTTCCAGGAATCAGACTAGGGCGTAGTTCAAGCACGCCGAAGGATAGAGAACAGCACACAAACAACAATATACATAAAATGCTCCTATCCTAGGATGCTGATGTAGTATGAAAATGTGAATGTGCAAGAGCTAGAGGAATTGTCCTCAAGGGTTCCCTAGATGCAAAATCTAATGCAAGGGATGCAACGTCTCGCTCTCACAGTCGAATATGTCTAAAGAGAAGTGTGCTATCTATATCTTGGATGATTATCGAAGTCCTATCGGAGTCTTACTTCTGAGATTAAGGCTTTGTATATGTCATCTATATGTCGGACGACTACACAAGTAGCGGAGTATCTTGGATGAGTTCTGAAAACAACTTCTGATGATTTTTGAAAATAATGTCTCCTTATGACTAATGAAGAGTCCTTTTGCTGGGAACGACTGTTGATGTAGAGTCCTAACCTCTGGACAATTGCTGATGTAGAGTCCTAACCTCTAGACGATTGCTGAAGTAGAGTCCTTCTGTGGGGACCATTGCTGATGTAGAGTCCTTCTGTTGGGGACGATTGCTGATGTAGAGTCCTTCTGCTAGGTACGACTGGGGACGATTGCTGATGTAGAGTCCTTCTTCTCGGAACAATAATAAACATAGAGTCCTTCTGCTGGGGTTCACAGGTCTCTCTGCCAGGGTTCACAGGTCTCTCTGCCGGACACAAATCTTCTGTTCTTCTGAAACAGGTCCTTCTTTAAGGGACAAATCTTCTAAAATAGGTCTGGAGGCAAATCCTCTGAAACAGGTCTCTCTGTTGGAGACAAGTCTTTTGTTCTGACGCATGAATTCTAAGAGATACACGGATTCTAAGAGATACCCTACTTCTGGAGGTAACCTCGATACATGATGATTAGAGATACCCTTTATCTGGAGGCAATTCTGATATGTGATACTGAGAGGAACCCTATATCTGGAGGCATTTGTTGAGAGATACCCTATTTTTGGGGGCACGATGCTGAGATAAACCCTACATCTGGAGGCAATTCTAATACTCGATACTGAGAGGAACCCTATATTTGGAGGCAATTCTGATACACGCATTCTGAGAGAAACCCTATATTTAGAGGCAACCCACGGATACAAATTATGAGAGAAACCCTTCTATTTAGAGGCAACCCATGGATACACGATGTTGAGATATACCCTACTTCTGGACATGATTCACAAATTCTGAGAAATACATGATTCTAAGAAATACCCTCTATCTGGAGGCATTTTGATTTCTGAGAGTTCTCTGTTGGGGAAAATGTTCTGATGAATTTGTTGAAGTATACCTTACCTCTGGAGGTAGTTTTGACAATATCTGAAAGTTGTCTAATTGGGGAAACATCTGAGATATAAGGCTCAAATTCTGGAGGTCCTGCTAATTCAATTTGAGACTCATATCGGTGCTTCGACCAGTTCAAACACGTCGGGCTCATTCTGATCCTTCCTTAAATATCTTGTTCAAGGTTTGAAGATCCCGTATTCTGATCCATCTTCTACAAATCTGTTCTAGATGTAATTTCTCAAGTGATAGTAGACTCAAATGCCCATTCTCTGAGTCAATACATAATCAACCCAAATCAATGGGAGTTTGCTACAAATCATCATTTCTTGGCTATTTTTAAGTTGCGGTGCCCTCGATTCTTCATGTCTAGGGACTTTTCTTTGATTCTGAATGGTTTTCAACCATAATTCAAATCTTCAAGGTTCTTTAGACCAATTCCAACAAGTTTTAAGCACTCTGAAGGCTTATATATCAAGATTGGACCAATCCGGGGTCAAAACATTATGGTGTCAATTTGTAGAGAGCAGAGCTAATTTTCAAAGGCACAGATAATATGCAAAGAATGTTGTTGAAGCGTATGTCAAATGCAGAGCATGTTTTAGCAGTGTTTGATCTAAATCCAACTTTTTTGATGAGGCAGGCCTTCTTGGCAATTCATATATCTAGATCCCAATCTTTAAAGCAAAACTCAAATCCTTTGAAGTTCGAGCTTTCAAGTCTTCTGATGGCTTAAGACTTCCGGCGACCTTTGAGTGATCTTCAATTAGCTTCTTGACACGACTAAATAGTTGTGTGCTCTTGTACAACACCCAAGTATAGGTGATCGTGCAAGTAATATAGTACTGGAAGTCCAGGTCGATCCCACAGGGAAGGAATATGAAGAATATCTACTAAGTTACAACCTAAAGAAAAGAAAAAAGATTAATATACATGTGGAGGGTTTAACGAATCCTAATTAATTAAATTAAACTAAATAATAAACTAAAATATAAAGAAACATAATTAATTAAACGAATAAATTAAAGGTGTTGGAAACACGTGAATCCACATTGATCCTAACCATCTACCATGCATACTCATTAATGTTCTATGGAGTTCATTCCTTTTCAGCATTCCGTATTTTTCTAAAGATAAAGAATCAATAGCCCTTTCATGACCGGGACTATGTCATCACAAGTGATTTAAAATATATGGAAGACGGTTTAAAACAATGGTAATTACTTGCACTCTAAATGGTGTTAGCATTCAAAGTGGTTTTCAAAAGTCATTGAAGAAAATAGCCTTAAGGCTTTAAGTTCTAAAAACTGTTGTGACAAACTGAGCTTATAGGGACAATTTGATGACAAATTTCTAAAACAAAAAGTCATGAAATACTTAAAAGAATCATCTCAGGAATTAACATGTTTGATCGATCGAAGCGCTCTCGATCGATCGGACATCATCATCCTTCAATCGATCAAAATGTCTTCGATCGCTTGACTATGGCTCTGGTTCGATCGATCGAAATACCTTCGATCGATCGAGCCCAAGGTTTCTAAAGATTGCATGGCAGAGGTTGGGAATCAGTGTTTCATCACATATTCCCAAAGTCTAAACTACGGAAACATAATAAAACTAGTGCAGAAATAACAAAACATAGCAATCATTAACATCTAAAGCAATAAATAATCAAATAAAGAAAAAGGAGAAGAAAAACCTGGAAACAATCTGAAAATAACTTGTAAATAACTTGAATCTTCAATAACATTTAGTATAGCAATGGAAAAGAGGAATAAAAACAAGAATCTAACCTAATCTACACCTAATCTAACCCTAAAACTACCCTAAACTGCTGTTTTCTGCATTCTGGAGCGTCCTCCCTTCGTCTGGGGTCAAAACGACTTATATATAGGGTTCCTGCAGAGTTAATGCAACTTTTGGGTGAATATAAAGTTCGATCGATCGAAGGTTCGATCGATTGAACTCTCCTCAATCGCTTGAACTTCTCTGATTTTGACAACTCTACGCACCGATGGGGAGAATGGCCATAACGTTTTACTCGGACCTCAGATTGACCTCCCGTTTACGGCCACGCGACCATAACTCAAAGATCTACATTTTATATCTTCCAAATCTGAAGTCTTCATTCTCAAAATTGGCATTTTTTTCAGCTGCTTCCGTTGTTCTATCCACCAGAATCACTTTTCTTTAGCTCCACTTCATTGATTTACATCCTAATACCTATAAAACAATGCAAAAACATATATTTTAGCATTTCACAATAAAAAGAACATTGTTATTAGAATGCACCTAAATGTAGGGACTTTGGGGATAAAAGTATGCATAAAAGATCATGTAATACGCTATGAATATGCACTTTTTACCTCGAATCACTTCTGCTTCTTACTAGTCTATACAATGCTTTATCCATTTCAACTCTAATTATCTTGACTAATGAGTTCAAATCACCACTCATCTAATCCTTGCTCAATGGTTCATTTCGAGCTGCTAACGAATCCCAGAATCAGTAGACTTTTACTGCTTTTGTCAATCAAGTTCAAACTTCTCAAGATCATTCTAAACCACTTCCCTAAGTTTTCAAGTGCTTCCAAGGCTTTTAAGTCAAGAGATAGTCATCCTGGGGTTACACTGAAAGTTTCGGGGGGTTTAATATGTAAAGATAGAACAAATTCACCAATTCTGATTCATGTTCTGACAAGTAAGTGCGTAATGATTTTGGCCAAAAACACTGATAACTTCTTGGCTTTTTTAATGATGATTTTCAAAAGTAGAGGGCATCTCCGTACGACGACTTTCTGAAGTAGAGGGCATCTCCTCACGATGATTGTTTACTAGATGCTTCTTCTAGCTCAATCCATCCAACCTTCCTTCTGAATAAAGGTGCAGTAGATGCTTATTTAAAAAGTGTTTACAGATTATAATCCATCTTTGGAGGTTGACAAGTGCCAATTTCTAGTGAATCAACTGATTCATGGATACCCATGGATCTTTGAGATATACCCTTCTTCATGAGGCAGTTCCAGTTCACAAATTCTGAAATATACCCCCTTTCTTGAGGCAATTCTTGGATGATGTCTGAAAATTCTTTGCTGGGAGGATTTCTTAGAATAGCAAACCTCTGGACAAAGCAATTTTTGAGTATATTCTGATGTAAGGGAGGTAAGGGCTCATATTGGTGCTTCGACCAGCTCGTGCACGTAGGGTTCATTCTGACCTTTTCTGAATATCTTGACCCTGGTTTGAGGATCATGTCTTCTGATTTACTCTTCTGAATCAATTCTATTTTTCATTAACTTCATCCTGACCATAACTGATTGATGTAATAGCCATGTTTGAAACTTCTGCTCGTATCCACCTTTGGATACTCTAAAAATTTGAAAATTCATTATAGATCATTCTAGACCCACACACTCGAGATCACAACAGACTAGACAATGATAAACTAGACCATGACAGAGGTTGATAGACATTGACATAGGAAGATGACGCTCTTGACACTAAAATAGAAGCTTGGAGGAGAAAACTTAATTTTTCCTAACTTAATGCGCATTTGTCATGTTTGACGAATCTCTTTGCTTTTAATGTGCACTTCTTATCTTAGTGCGATAATACTCAGCTGTTAAGTAATGCTTTGAAAATACTCCATATGGATCAATCCTTTGCCTTTTTTTTTTACTAAAATGTACTTTAAATTAGTGCCTTAGCTTATAAAATAAAAGACAATTTATTTCAAATGTTTTCAAAGATATACTTGATGATTCAAGATTTGCTTTTCATGTGATAGGGGGTACATGCAAACGGTGTTTGCCCCTAGTTGATGTGGATAAATGGAAGCTAGGGCAAACACAGTTTGCCCCTAGTGTGGCAATGATATCTTGAGGCTCTGGGCAAACTTGAGATTTTGCCCCTAGTTTGCAAGTTCTAGGGACCAAGAGCCAGAAAAGCTTGCCTACTTATCCCCAAGTGGGAGTCAGATCCAAAGTAGTTCGGCCAAGTTTGAAAGAAGGTATTTAAGATGTGGCTGAGTGTTTCAAGAACAGTGACCGAACCGAGTAGGTTGCCTACGTATCCCCAAATGAGAATTAGGTCAAGTATAGTTCCTGGAAGGCTGGAGGTTTTGAAAGAGCAAGGATTCAAGGATTGAGGGCCTTTTTAAGCCATGTCATCAGACGGATTTTCCAAAGCAGTTCACTTGTGGTAGCATTGAAATAAACTAAACTACCCCTCCTTTTTCTTTTCTTTTCTTCTTTTCTTATTTCTTTTTTTTCTTTATCTTTGGCGGTTGATTCTTGTCACCTTTTCACTAGCCAGCCAATTTTACATTTCTCATCATATATGTTTTTGGAGCAAGATTAGCCCTTCAAATCTTTGGGCTTACAAATCAAAGCTTTGGGATAATTAATGTTTCCGATTTCTCGATCTTCATCATTCTCCTTTCTTTTATTTTCTGTCTAAAGTTTTAACTGGCTAGGATCAGATTCTTGAAAACAACACGCAAAATTTTATCTTCTTTTTATGGTCTAACTTTTGCTTAGGCACCCTTTTGGGTTTTCATCCTAGCGAGCTTTCTTTTTTCTTTTCTTTTTCTTTTTCTTTTTCTATTTCCATTTCTTTTGTGCTCTAACTTTTGCCTAGGTGCCCTTTTGAGTTTTCATCCTAGCGAGCTTCTCTTTTCTTTTCTTTTTTTGAGAGAAGTAGTTCATTTCAAAATATTTGGCTACCATCAAGGACAAAGTGTACATGGCTTATAGTTTAGACAGGTTTGAATGGCTCATTTTTCTGGGCTCAAGGTTTCGTAATGGGAAGACCAGGGGTTTAAGCTAGTCCCGGGTTACGGGTTACTATTAAGCATATCTTTTCAAGATTTAAGCAAAAGCATCTCAAGATTCTTAAAGACTAATCAATTCTTAGCTTTTTTCGGTGTTTAGCGTAAAATCAACTTTGATCCTTTCATGATTTTTTTTTAATGCAAGAATTTATCTACAATGTATATTTCACAATATTAGAGAAATGACACTTTTAGCTTAGAGATTCATTCATTCATGACTACGCACAATTAATCAAGCAAATCAAGATTTCATTCCTTTACTTTGAAAGAAAAAGGATTACAGTACTTGACATAGACTCAAAATAACTTGATAACAGATAGACTCGACAACAAGAAAATACTCTAAAATACAAAGCAAACTGGACTAGACTCTACTTGATCTCAAGTGGAGTGTCACTGTGACTTGCATATTCCTCTTAAGCATCCTTTCGATTTTAACAAGTAGCTGTCTCCAAGCATCATCATTCAATCATCAAGCTCTCTATAATGCCCTTTCTAATGTCTTTGCTGAATCCAGCTTTACCCTTCAATCACCCTCTGAATCTCCATAAAATACTCAACTGATAACTGGATGGAGGCGGGAATCCGTGGAAAAGGTGCCGCAATTCGCTCATGCCATGCAATGGTGAAAATAGTAATCGATGAAGTCCGCAGAATCGAATCTCTCTTTACTCCGATGGCACCCTCAGAAGTGTCCTGTCTACTCAATATGGGATGGAAAAAGTGGTAGCATGTAAACCAAGAATCCATATCCCGCTTTGCCCTAGAAATCTAATAGTAATCAAACAATAATCCCAGTGGGCACAAACCCAACAGATGTCCTCGATAGTGAGACTGCTTAGCCAAATGAACCAAACCTCAGAATTGCTGAAAAATCTTCGTACCTGCCTCTGATCTAAAGAAGGGATCCTGTAAAGTCTGCGGGGATACACCAATAAACAGAGTTGTTCAAGAAGCCAAGTTTGCAGTACTAAAGGGGCACCAGAAAGGAGTATTGTCCCATCAGCATGTGCCTGATCTATGCCCATTAGAGATTCTGCTAGAACCAACATCATGGGGCTTCACCGAGAGTGATGTCCGCAAGCAACTGGTATGAGGGTATGGGATGAAGAAGAAAATAGGAAGTGCAAAACTGTAGCCAATGTCAAGGCACCCCATCCAGATATGGTATGATTGAAATGTCCTCCCATGGTAGTACAATAGCGAGCAAATAAGCGGGGAAAATCAATCTCTTGATCAGAAATCATGGATTGTGCCACAGCAGGAGAACAGCTGAGGAGTGATGATAGGTTCTTTACATATCCAGCCTGAATGGTGGGGAGGATGAGGTCGGAGTAAGGGCTGAAATCGAGGATGGCACTGAATTCTTCAAATAGTGGTGAGATCTCTTGATGTCCAAACCGAAACACATGGAATTCTGGATCACAACATCGAATGGCGGCATGCATAATATCTTCTTCGAATTTCACATTTCTCAACTGAAAGAGATTACCAAGGCCAAAATATCTGAAATGTAGATGATCAATTCCGGTAACCTCATCCATCCATGAGAAAAGAGTCAGGGGATCAAGAGGAGCCATCTGTCCTCAACGTTACTTCTTCTGCAGAAATTAAGGGATTTTAATCCTTAAGCCCCCATCTTTTATTCTGATTTACTAGGGATTTTCAAATACTCAGGTGTCTTTCTGTAAAAGAATTTTCAAAGAATGATATTTACAAGAATGGATTTACAAAAGATCAAAGATGGAAAATCATTTCCTTTTTCAAAACATTTTTCAAAATCGAAGAAATCAAGTTCCAAAAAAATAAAATAAATAAATAACATTTAAAAAAAACATTTTTTTAAAAGTATATTAGAGATGTCATACTCGTGAGTCGTTTATGCAATGCTCGTGTAGTGTACGCAATGCAGATGAGATGTAATCTAATCTAAATGCAATGCACCTTAAACTATCTTAGACCTAGCATATCAGCACATAAGATTCCTTGAGTATGCCAATCATCCTACTAATCCAATCATTATCTAAGGATTTTTTTAGTTTTGAAATTCTTGATGGCTCAAGTTTACAAAATCGTTTTTCTCATGAAAATCTCGAAAGAAAGGGGAAGATTTGTAGTTTTCAAAAATATTTTTGAACCATCAATGCTTGTGGTGCGAAATCATGATTCTTTAAAATCAAGGTAGAAATTTTGAAATTCTAAAATCTGGGAGAGCTTTGAAATTGAATCATCAAAGTGTGAAATCATGATTTTTCTTTTTGAAAAGCAAGGTTTTGAAATCCTCTAAAATCTGAGAGGAGAATTAAAATTGAATTTTCAAAGTAGGAATTTTCAAATTCTCTAAAATCTAGGAAGAACTTTGGAAGGATATTGTGAAAGTGAATTTCAAAGCAATTTTTCAAAAGGGATCTTCCTGGAATTTTTCAAAAGACTCGGGTTAAAAGAAATGCTAGTATTTTCAAAATTTTCAAAAATGGTCCTCGAATAATGACTGGATGTTCGGATAAAGACCATACTACTCTAGAGAAATCTACCATACAAGGTTTGATGATGTCTTCACATACACGACCACATCATCCACATAATCCCTTACGGGCAAACACAAATAATTCATAGCATTGTCCTAATCAAATAAAATAAATAAGATCCTAATTGAAGGGTTCTATAGAAACTATATGCAAAGGACGGGTTTTTGTCTCTTAAAGGGTCTATTAGCAAGCCAAAGGCTCTATATACCGGAAGCAGTACAAGGCTAATGCTGACTACATGCTACCAAAGTCTCTTGAAAAATGGAGGAAAGGGGGCCCTCCACCCACAAGGCAATGGTCTCAAGTAGTCGCGGTGAGAGAATAATGTAAGTACAAATACAGGCAGAAGCAGCACGATTATCGAATTAATAACAAGGATATTCATTGGTTCAAGTCAAACCCTCAAAGAACAAGAAACCATAGGTTTCATGTTCAAATCCCCAGCAGAGTCGCCAGATTGTGGACCAATGTGTGCGCAATCGGCTATCCTGGCGTTCTCCCTCGATAGTGTCCTGGGATAGATCCCATAGAGCACACTTCAGGGAAAACTAGAACTTGTGGACCAATGTGCGCACAATCGGCTGTCCTGGGGTTCTCCCTCGATAGTGTCCTGTGACAGAACCCAAGGACCACACTTCAGGGAAAACTAGAACTTCCTTACGTGGTCCTAGAGACAAAGAGTCGCCACCTAATTTTTATCAGGAATTAGGAAACCCAAGTTTGACTCACCCAAAATTAAATAAGGTTACTCGCCCTTCATTACCAGAAACTAGGTTCAGGGGTCTTCGTACAAGAGGGAAAAGAGCCCAACCAGGACTAAAGCACTCCCTCCTCGCCCTACCGAATGGTAGGATTTGATTCAAATATCATTGCTATTAATTCATAATTGGTGTTGTTTCCTCAAACATAATAGATAATATTTATGTCAAAAATGAAAATCTAGTGAAAATCATTTCCAAAGATTAAATCAAACAATAGTCGAATGGACATGCAATACAAGGGAAAGGTATACTTATAGTGGTTAGTCCTGCCCGGGACCGATGTAAGCGAAGGAAACATGTCATGATATGCAAGAGAGCGAGTAGACTTACATTGGGTTGACTCAAGCGGAGTCGCAAAAGCAAAAAGAATGGAAATGTGTAATGCAATCATGCAACAATCCTAGATAACATGTGTCTAACAAATAATAGTATGAATGGAGACTACCCTAAAGAAATTTGTGTCGTTGAAATAGAGTTGTAAACTTAGAAAAATTCTAAGAGAAGGGAAAGAGAATAGTACACGATACATGGGCACTAAGCCGTATGTAGACGAGGCAATGTCTCGAATCGAATACCTGATCCATGGCATTCAATTCTCTGCACTAAGACATCAAGGAATACCCAAGCATTGTAAAAGCACAAGAAAACAAATGATATGCATGAAAAGCAAGTAGAAAAATGTCATGAATCAAATTTCCAAATTCAGCAACCTCTAATGAATCCTATCAAAAGTGGTCTTAAACATGAGCTGGGTTCAAACCCTTTTACAGAAAGTTAGATAAATATCTTAAGGAACTTCTCCAAAAAGTAGAACCTCTTTAGCATTTTTCAAGCATGAGAAATAGGGGTTTTGGGAACAGTAGATCAGGACTATCCACCGTTCTTGTAAAAATTATAATTAATTCTACAAAAATTATGTGAAGCTCTATTTGGTGTAAAAAAGAAAGTTATTTTGTTGTACTTTATGACAAAAATAATCCCATGGACATGTCATGATCTTAAGGTTTCTAGAAAGTTGTTTTAAATAGACTCTGCTATTCTGGAAGTTTGATGTCATTTGACAAAATAATTCAAATCATAATAGAAATTCGTGAATTATGTTAATCAACTTAATCTAAGCTTTTGATCTCTCATCCAATTATCCTAAATGATTTCGAAAACTAGTTTTATTCATCAATTGTTGTTGAGTGATCAAGGTATGACCATTTTGTAAACATAATTATATTTGTAGTTAAACATAGAAAATTCCAGAATAGTTGTATCAACTTCAAATGCTTAGAATATGATTTTAGCTCGATCGTATGCTCACGATTTTATATTTGCATATAGATACATGAGTTAGGAATCATCCCCAAAAAGCGGAACATCGATAACTATTACAGATTTTTTGAAATTCAAGCACAAAGAGACTATGTTTAAATCTGTCAACTGATTTCTCAGCAATTTCTAAAAATAGCATATGGATCCTAGAAGTTCTCAAAACGGACCGAATATAAGCTAATTCATCAAAGTTTACCCAAAAAATTTGAAATTCATCAAACTATGGATTGTGATTGACCAAATTGTATAGACAAAACCAACCTGCTTTGCTGAATTTTATCCAGTAAATTTTAAAGTGTGAGGAAAATATCTTAGGTGTTGATTGAAGTTTATTTAGAGATCAAACTCATATATCCACTTAATTGACATAATTCCGAATCAATTTATCTCAAGTTCTATGAAGAACTTTATATCATAGTTCAAAGGGACTTATAAATATCCTATTGGAGATGAATTTCAATAGGAATTCTAGGTAATAGAAATAATCAAGAGATGGGTATGAACATAGGATTCATCCCTATCATAGATTATACTTCTCAACCATCATAGAATTCAAAATAGATACATATATATAATAATATATGCATGAATCTAAAACTTAGAATAAAAAGAGGAAATCAAATTGAAAATCAATCTCTAATTATGAATTATCAACAAAATCAAAGAGATTTGGATCGAGCTATATGAGTGTGTGAAGAACAAGAGATAAAGAAGATGAGTGTTCTAATAAATACAGTAAAACTAAGCTAGATCCAAATCTTATAGATCTATATATATAAAGCAGGAGTTAGAGAAGAATTAAAGTGTTCACCTCTTGGAGGAATCTCAATTTTGCAATCAAAATTGTATTGAAGATCTCCTTCATCAAGTGTTCTTCAAGTGTTCTTCAAGCACTCATCCATGGAAGTTGGGGGAGGCAATTGATGTTAAAATCATGATCTAATTATCCTAATATTAGTTTATCAAATTTTAATTCTTAATTGTCTCTCTCTAGAATTCTGTCCTAATTGAAAAGATATCCTCCCCTTGCAAGTATATTCAATTGTTTACTTAATGCTTCTTCAAGATATTCTAAGGTGATCTCATATGAGTTATATAAGATCTATACATAGAGTTTTGCAAACTTAGCTCTTATGTTATGGGGTTAAAACAAGATTTTCTGTGATCAAAAAAGGGTTGAAATGGCCATTTCGGTGCCTAAACGGAATTTCCAGGCAATTTCCTCGCAGTAGGAGCCTTCTAGAAGGGTCTAGAACCAAAAAAATGTGATGGAGAACACACTTCATAGGTGGAGGTTTTGGTAGGACCAGCCAGTGCTTACCCAAAACTGCCATCTACTATTTGGGTTCCCCTAGTTGCCCAATAGCCCTGTTTCAAGTTTCAAGTGCACTGCTTTTCCAGATTTTTGTAAAAATACTTTTTGGTGTCCGAAATTGTCTGTTTATGTACTGTTGGAAAGCTATCAAGTTGATTTTTAGTATAAAAATATTCCAGGAGATTTTGAAATAAGATTTGAAGTGCAATTAAAGTCCGGAAGGAAGTCCTTCAGAACTTTCGCCGTCTTTTTGAAATCAAACGACTTCTTTTCCAAAATTACTTTAAAATGTGCGTCGATTTCAAAGTTTTCTTTAAAATTGAATCTCTAGATACCTAGAATACTTCGTTTAGAACACTTAATGTTTATACAACCCTGAGTGAATATGAATTATGAGAGATGATTTTGTCAAAATCGGGCTTTATGCATGGAAAAGGACTTTTCTGAGCTTAAAGTCACTTTCCAAAGTTTTATCTTTTGATTGTGCGGAATCTAGTACCTTCCATGGGGTACTTTTTGTCATTGAATCCTCCAAGACGTTGTCCACCCCAAATCCTATCAGTGTGGTCAAAATTGGGTGTCTATAGATGAGATCACGATGGATTTTGTATTCGAATTTTCACGATCACCTAATAAAAATGATAAGATTTGGGTTATAGTTAATAGATTAATGAAGACATCTCATTTTTTGTCGATCAAGACACCTAAGCCTTTGAGATTAGCAGAGTTATATGTAAGAGATTGTGAGACTACATAAAGTTCCAGCTGTAATTATATCAGATCGTGATAATAGCTTTACATTGAGATTTTAGGGAAGTTTGCAAAAAGCTATGGGTACAAAGCTGAGTTTCAATACCGCATTTCTTCCTCAGACCGATGGACAGTCAGGACCAATGATTCAGAAGTTAGAGGATATGCTTAGACTTTGTGTTATAGACTTTGGGAGCTATTGGAAGAAACACTTACATTAATCGAATTTCCTTACAACAATGGATTTCAGTCAAGTATTGGGATGGGATCGTATGAAGCTTTGTATAGACGTAAGTGTCGATCACCAGTTTGTTGGACCAAGGTTAGAAAAAGAAGGTTGATTGGACTTGAGATAATACAGTTGACTACAGAAAAGTGAAGCTTATTTGGGAGCGAGTAGCTCAGAGTCGTTATAAGAGCTATGTGTACTCTAAATGATGATTGATGGTATTTGAGTGGGGGATTTTGTACACTTGAGAGTATCACCTTCGAAAGCAATTGTCAAATTTAGAAAGAGAGGGAAACTTAACCGAAGATTCCTAGGACCCTTTGAGATCCTAGAGAAAGTAGGGCTAGTAGCTTACCTATTGGCTTTATCATTCGAGATGGAGTATGTGCACAACGTATTTCATGTGTCAATGTTGAGACAGTGTATGACAAATGTTAACAAGATCATTGTACCAGAACCATTGCAAATCTAAGAGGACTTAACGTACATAGAGCATCTAGTGGAAATTTTAGACCGAAAAGAGCAAGTGTTGAGAACGAAGATGATTCCAATGGTGAAAGTATTATGGCGTAGTCATTCAGTCGAGGAAGCTATGTGGGAGAATGAGGAAGTGATGAAAAATGAGTATCCGCACATTTTCAAACCATTTTTCAAAATCGAAGAAATCAAGTTTCAAAAAAAAAATTAAATAAAAAAAATTAAAAAAAAACATTTTTCTTTTTGAAAGTATATTTGAGATGTCGCACTCGTGAGTTGTTTATGCAATGCTCGTGTAGTGTATGTAATGCAAATGAGATGTAATCTAATCTAAATGCAATGCACCTTAATCTATCTTTGACCTAGCGTATCAGTACATAAGCACATAAGATTCCTTGAGTATGCCAATCATCCTACTAATCCAATCATTATCTAAGGATTTTTTTAATTTTGAAATTCTTGATGGCTCAGGTTTACAAAATCGAATTTCTCATGAAAATCTCGAAAGAAAGGGGAAGATTTGCAGTTTTCAAAAATAGTTTTGAACCATCAGTGCTTGTGGTTCGAAATCATGATTCTTTGAAATCGAGGTAGAAAATTTGAAATTCTAAAATCTGGGAGAGCTTTGAAATTGAATCATCAAAGTGTGAAATCATGATTTTTCTTTTTGAAAAGCAAGGTTTTGAAATCCTCTAAAATCTGAGAGGAGAATTAAAATTGAATTATCAAAGTAGGAATTTTGAAATTCTCTAAAATCGAGGAAGAATATTGGAAGAATTTTGTGAAAGTGAATTTCAAAGCGATTTTTCAAAAGGGATCTTCCTGGAATTTTTCAAAAGACTCGGGTTTTAAGAGAAGTGCTAGTATTTTCAAAATTTTCAAAAATAGGCCTCGAATAATGACTGGATGTTTGGATAAAGACCATACTACTCTAGAGGAATTTACCATACAAGGTTTGATGATGCCTTCGCATGCACGTCCTCATCATCCACATAATCCCTTACGGGCAAACGCAAATAATTCATCACATGGTCCTAATCAAATATAATAAATAAGATCCTAATTGAAGGGTTCTATAGAAACTATATGCAAAGGCCGAGTTTTCGTCTCTTAAAGGGTCTATTAGCAAGCCAAGGGCTCCATATACCGCAAGTGGTACAAGACTAGCGGTGACTATATGCTACCAAAGTCTCTTGACAAATGGAGGAAAGGGGGCCCTCTACCCACAAGGCAATGGTCTCAAGTTGTCGCGGTGAGAGAACAATGCAAGTACAAATATAGGCAGAAACAACACGATTATCGAATTAATAACAAGGATATTCACTGGTTCAAGTCAAACCCTCGAAGAACAAGAAACCATAGGTTTCATGTCCAAATCCCCAGCAGAGTCGCCAGATTGTGGACCAATGTGCGCGCGCTCGACTATCTTGGCATTCTCCCTCGATAGTGTCCTGGGACAGATCCCAAGGAGCACACTTCAGGGAAACCTAGAACTTCTTGACGCGGTCCTAGAGACAAAGAGTCGCCACCTAATTTTTATCGGAAACTAGGAAACCCAAGTTTGACTCACCCAAAATTGAATAAGATTACTCGCCCTTTATTACCGGAAACTAGGTTCGGGGGTCTTGGTACGAGAGTGGAAAAATCCCAACCAGGACTAAATCACCCCTCCTCACCCTACCGAATGGTAGGCTTTGATTCAAATATCTTTGTTCTTAGTTCATAATTAGTGTTGTTTCCTCAAACATAATAGATAATATATATGTCAAAAACGAACATCTAGTGAAAATAATTTCAAGAGATTAAATCAAACAGTAGTCGGATGGACATGCAATACAAGGGAAAGGTATTCTTATAGTGGTTAGTCCTGCCCGAGACCAAAGTAAGCGAAGGAAACATGTCATGATATGTAAGCGAGCGAGAAGACTTACATTGGGTTGACTCAAGCGGAGTCGCAAAAGCAAAAATAATGGAAATGCGTAATGCAATCATGCAACAATCCTAGATAACATGTGTTTAACAAATAATCATATGAATGGAGACTACCCTAAATGAATTTGTGCCATTAAAATAAAGTTGTAAACTAAGAGAATGGATAGAGAATAGTACACAATACATGGGCACTAAGCCGCATGTAGACGAGGCAAGGTCACGAATCGAAGACCGGATCCATGGCACTCAATTCTCTGCACTAAGACATCAAGGAATACCCAAGCATTGTAAAAGCACAAGAAAACAAATGATATGCATGAAAAACAAGTAGAAAATGTCATGAATCAAATTTCCAAATTCAGCAACCTCTAATGAATCCTATCAAAAGTGGTCTTAAACATGAGCTGGGTTGAAACCCGTTTACAAAAAGTTAGATACATGTCTTAAGGAACTTCTCCAAAAAGTAGATCCTCTTTAGCATTTTTCAAGCTTGAGAAAATAGGGGTTTTGTGAACAGTAGATCAGGACAGTCCACAGTTCTTGTAAAAATCATAATTAATTCGACAAAAATTATGTGAAGCTCTATTTGGTGTCAAAAAGAAAGTTATTTCATTGTAGTTTATGACAAAAATAATCCCATGGACGTGTCATGATCTTAAGGTTTCTAGAAAGTTGTTTTAAACAGACTGTGCTATTCTGGAAGTTTGATGTCATTTGACAAAAGAATTCAAATCATAATAGAAATTCATGAATTATGTTAATCAAGTTAATCTAAGCTTCTGATCTCTCATCCAATTATCCTAAATGATTTCGAAACCAAGTTTTATTCATCAATTGTTGTTGAGTGATCAAGGTATGACCATTTTGTATACATAATCATAATTGTAGTTAAACTTAGAAAATTCTAAAATGGTTGTATCAACTTCAAACGCTTAGAAAATGATCTTAACTCAATCGTATGCTCACGATTTTACATCGGCATATAGATACATGAGTTAAGAATCATCCCCAAAAAGTGGAACATCGATAACTATTATAGATTTTCTAAAATTCAAGCACAAAGGAACTATGTTCAAATTTGTCAACCGATTTCTCAACAATTGCTAAAAATAGCATATGGATCCTAGAAGTTCTCAAAACGGACCGGATGAAAGCTAATTCATCAAAGTTTACCCAAAAAATTTGAAATCCATCAAACTATGGATTGTGATGGACCAAATTGTTTGGACAAAACCAATCTGTTTTGCTGAATTTTATCTAGTAAATTTTAAAGTGTGAAGAAAATATCTTAGGTGTTGATTGAAGTTTATTTAGAGATCAAACTCATAGATCCATTTAATTGACATAATTCTGAATCAATTTATCTCAAGTTCTATGAAAAACTTTATATCATGGATCAAAGGGACTTATAAATATCCTATTGGAGATGAATTTCAATAGGAATTCTAGTTAATAGATATAATCAAGAGATGGGTATGAACATAGGAATCATCCCTCTCATAGATTATACTTCTAAACCATCATAGAATTAAAAATAGATACATATATATAATAATGTATGCATGAATCTAAAACTTAGAATAAAAAGAGGAAATCAAATTGAAAATCAATCTCTAATTATGAATTATCAACAAAATCAAAGAGATTTGGATCGAGCTATATGAGTGTGAAGAACAAGAGATAAAGAAGATGAGTGTTCTAATAAATACAGTAAAACTAAGCTAGATCCAAATCTTATAGATCTATATACATAAAGCAGGAATTAGAGAAGAATTAAAGTGTTCACCTCTTGGAGGAATCTCAATTTTGCAATCAAAATTGTATTGAAGATCTCCTTCATCAAGTGTTCTTCAAGCACTCATCCATGGAAGTTGGGGGAGGCAATTGATGTTAAAATCATGATCTAATTACCCTAAGATTGTTTTATCAAATTTTAATTCATAATTGTCTCTCTCTAGAATTTTGTCCTAATTGAAAAGATATCCTCCCCTTGCAAGTATATTCAATTGTTTACTTAAAGCTTCTTCAAGATATTCTAAGGTGATCTCATATGAGATATATAAGATCTATACATAGAGTTTTGCAGACTTAATCTTATATTATGGGGTTTAAACAAGATTTTTGTGATAAAAAAGGGTTAAAATGGCCATTTCGGTGCCTAAACGGAATTTCCAGGCAATTTCCTCACAATAGGAGCCTTCTAGAAGGGTCTAGAACCAAAAAAAATGCGATGGAGAACACACTTCATAGGTGGTGATTTTGGTAAGACCAGCCACCCCTTACCCAAAACCGCCATCTACTATTTGGGTTCCCCTAGTTGCCCACAAGCCCTCTTTCAAGTTTCAAGTGCACTGCTTTTCCAGATTTTTGTAAAAATACTTTTTGGTGTCCGAAATTGTCCGTTTATGTACTGTTGTAACGCTATCAAGTTGAATTTTAGTATAAAAATATTCCAGGAGATTTTGAAATAAGAATTGAAGTTCGATTAAATTCCAGAAGGAAGTCCTTCAGAATTTTCGCCGTCTTTTTGAAATCAAGCGACTTCTTTTCCAAAATTACTTTAAATGTGCGTCGATTTCAAAATTTTCTTTAAAATTGAATCTCTAGATACCTAGAATACTTCGTTTAGAACACTTAATGTTCATATAACCCTGAGTGAATATGAATTATGAGATATGATTTTGACAAAATCGGGCTTTATGCATGGAAAAGGACTTTTCTGAGCTTAAAGTCACTTTTCGAAGTTTTATCTTTTGATTGAGTGGAATCCAGTACCTTCCATGGGGTACTTTTTGTCATTGAATCCTCCAAGACGTTGTCCACCCCAAATCCTATCAGTGTTGTCAAAATTGGGTGTCTACAGATGAGATCACGATAGATTTTGTATTCGAATTTCCACGATCGCCTAATAAAAATGATAAGATTTGGGTTATAGTTAAAAGATTAATGAAGACATCTCATTTTTTGCCGATCAAGACAACTAAGCCTTTGAGATTAGCAGAGTTATATGCAAGAGATTGTGAGACTACACAAAGTTCCAGCTGTAATTATATCAGATCGTGATAGTAGCTTTACATTGAGATTTTGGGGAAGTTTACAAAAAGCTATGGGTACCAAGCTGAGTTTCAATACCGCATTTCTTCCTCAGACCGATGGACAGTTAGGACGAATGATTCAGAAGTTAGAGGATATGCTTAGACTTTGTGTTCTAGACTTTGGGAGCTATTGGAAGAAACACTTACATTAATCGAATTTGCTTACAATAATGGATTTCAGTCAAGTATTGGGATGGGATCGTATGAATCTTTGTATAGACGTAAGTGTCGATCACCAGTTTGTTGGACCGAGGTTGGAAAAAGAAGGTTGATAGGACTTGAGATAATACAGTTGACTACAGAAAAGTGAAGCTTATTTGGGAGCGACTTAAGGTAGCTCAGAGTCGTTATAAGAGCTATGCGTACTCTAAACGATGACTGATGGTATTCGAGTGGGAGATTTTGTACACTTGAGAGTATCACCTTCGAAAGGCATTGTCAAATTTAGAAAGCGAGGGAAACTTAACCGAAGATTCCTAGGACCCTTTGAGATCCTAGAGAAAGTAGGGCTAGTAGCTTACCTATTGGCTTTATCATTCGAGATGGAGTATGTGCACAACGTATTTCATGTGTCAATGTTGAGACAGTGTATGACAAATGTTAACAAGATCATTGTACCAGAACCATTGCAATTCTAAGAGGACTTAACGTACATAGAGCATCTAGTGGAAATTTTAGACCGAAAAGAGCAAGTATTGAGAACGAAGATGATTCCAATGGTGAAAGTATTATGGCGTAGTCATTCAGTCGAGGAAGCTATGTGGGAGAATGAGGAAGTGATGAAAAATGAGTATCCGAACATTGTCAAAACATTTTTCAAAATCGAAGAAATCAAGTTCCAAAAAAAAATTTAAATAAAAAAAATTAAAAAAAAACATTTTTCTTTTTAAAAGTACATTTGAGATGTCGCACTCGTGAGTCGTTTATGCAATGCTCGTGTAATGTATATAATGCAAATGAGATGTAATCTAATCTAAATGCAATGCACCTTAATCTATCTTTGACCTAGCATATCAGTACATAAGCACATAAGATTCCTTGAGTATGCCAAACATCCTACTAATCCAATCATTCTCTAAGGATTTTTTTAGCTTTGAAATTCTTGATGGCTCAGGTTTACAAAATCGAATTTCTCATGAAAATCTCGAAAGAAAGGGGAAGATTTGTAGTTTTCAAAAATATTTTTTAACCATCAATGCTTGTGGTGCGAAATCATGATTCTTTAAAATTGAGGTAGAAAATTTGAAATTCTAAAACCTGGGAGAGCTTTGAAATTGAATCATCAAAGTGTGAAATCATGATATTTCTTTTTGAAAAGCAAGGTTTTGAAATCCTCTAAAACCTGAGAGGAGAATTAAAATCGAATCACCAAAGTAGGAATTTTGAAATTCTCTAAAATCTAGGAAGAACGTTGGAAGAATTTTGTGAAAGTGAATTTCAAAGCGATTTTTCAAAAGGGATCTTCCTGGAATTTTTCAAAAGACTCGGGTTTTAAGAGAAGTGCTAGTATTTTCAAAATTTTCAAAAATGGTCCTCAAATAATGACTGGATGTTCGGATACAGACCATACTACTCTAGAGGAATCTACCATACAAGGTTTGATGATGCCTTCGCATGCACGTCCTCATCATCCACATAATCCCTTACGGGCAAACGCAAATAATTCATCACATTGTCCTAATCAAATATAATAAATAAGATCCTAATTGAAGGGTTCTATAGAAACTATATGCAAAGGCTGGGTTTTTGTCTCTTAAAGGGTCTATTAGCAAGCCAAGGGCTCTATATACCGCAAGCGGTACAAGGCTAACGGTGACTACACGCTACCAAAGTTTCTTGACAAATGGAAGAAAGGGGGCCCTCTACCCACAAGGCAATGGTCTCAAGTAGTCGCGGTGAGAGAACAATGCAAGTACAAATATAGGCAGAAATAACACGATTATCGAATTAATAACAAGGATATTCATTGGTTCAAGTCAAACCCTGAAAGAACAAGAAACCATAGGTTTCATGTCCAAATCCCCAGCAGAGTCGCCAGATTATGGACCAATGTGCGCGCGCTCGACTGTCCTGGCATTCTCCCTCGATAGTGTCCTGGGATAGATCCCAAGGAGCACACTTCAGGGACAACTAGAACTTCTTGATGCGGTCCTAGAGACAAAGAGTTGTCACCTAATTTTTATCGGGAATTAGGAAACCCAAGTTCTACTCACCCAAAATTGAATAAGGTTACTCGCCCTTGATTACCAAAAACTAGGTTCGGGGGTCTTGGTACGAGAGGGAAAAGAGCCCAACCAGGACTAAAGCACCCCTCCTCGCACTACCGAATGGTAGGCTTTGATTCAAATATCTTTGTTCTTAGTTCATAATTGGTGTTGTTTCCTCAAACATAATAGATAATATATATGTCAAAAAGGAACATCTAGTGAAAATAATTTCAAGAGATTAAATCAAACAGTAGTCGGATGGACATGCAATACAAGGGAAAGGTATACTTATAGTGGTTAGTCCTGCCCGAGACCAATGTAAGCGAAGGACACATGTCATGATATGTAAGCGAGCGAGAAGACTTACATTGGGTTGACTCAAGCGGAGTCGCAAAAGCAAAAATAATGGAAATGCGTAATGCAATCATGCAACAATCCTAGATAACATGTGTCTAACAAATAATCATATGAATGGAGACTACCCTAAATGAATTTGTGCCATTAAAATAAAGTTGTAAACCTAGAAAAATACTAAGAGAAGGGATAGAGAATAGTACACAATACATGGGCACTAAGCCGCATGTAGACGAGGCAGGGCCACGAATCGAAGACCGGATCCATGGCACTCAATTCTTTGCACTAAGACATCAAGGAATACCCAAGCATTGTAAAAGCACAAGAAAACAAATAATATGCATGAAAAGCAAGTAGAAAATGTCATGAATCAAATTTCCAAATTCAGCAACCTCTAATGAATCCTATCAAACGTGGTCTTAAACATGAGCTGGGTTGAAACCCGTTTACAGAAAGTTAGATACATATCTTAAGGAACTTCTCCAAAAAGTAGAACCTCTTTAGCATTTTTCAATCTCGAGAAATAGGGGTTTTGGGAACAGTAGATCAGGACTGTCCACCGTTCTTGTAAAAATCATAATTAATTCTACAAAAATTATGTGAAGCTCTATTTGGTGTCAAAAAGAAAGTTATTTCGTTTTAGTTTATGACAAAAATAATCCCATGGACGTGTCATGATCTTAAGGTTTCTTGAAAGTTGTTTTAAACAGACTCTGCTATTCTGGAAGTTTGATGTCATTTGACAAAAGAATTCAAATCATAATAGAAATTCATGAATTATCTTAATCTAGTTAATCTAAGCTTTTGATCTCTCATCCAATTATCCTAAATGATTTCGAAACCAAATTTTATTCATCAATTGTTGTTGAGTGATCAAGGTATGACCATTTTGTATACATAATCATAATTGTAGTTAAACTTAGAAAATTCTAGAATAGTTGTATCAACTTCAAGCGCTTAGAAAATGATCTTAACTCAATCGTATGCTCACGATTTTACATCGGCATATAGATGCATGAGTTAAGAATCATCCCCAAAAAGTGGAACATCGATAACTATTATAGATTTTCTAAAATTCAAGCACAAAGAGACTATGTTCAAATCTGTCAACCGATTTATCGACAATCGCTAAAAATAGCATATGGATCCTAGAAGTTCTCAAAACGGACCGGATGAAAGCTAATTCATCAAAGTTTACCCAAAAAATTTGAAATCCATCAAACTATGGATTGTGATGGACCAAAATGTTTGGGCAAAACCAATTTGTTTTGCTGAATTTTATCTAGTAAATTTTAAAGTGTGAGGAAAATATCTTAGGTGTTGATTGAAGTTTATTTAGAGATCAAACTCATAGATCCATTTAATTGACATAATTGTGAATCAATATATCTCAAGTTCTATGAAGAACTTTATATCATGGATCAAAGGGACTGATAAATATCCTATTGGAGATGAATTTCAATAGGAATTCTAGGTAATAGAAATAATCAAGAGATGGGTATGAACATAGGAATCATCCCTCTCATAGATTATACTTCTAAACCATCATAGAATTCAAAATAGATACATACATACATATATATAATAATGTATGCATGAATCTAAAACTTAGAATAAAAAGAGGAGATCAATTTAAAAATCAATCTCTAATTATGAATTATCAATAAAATCAAAGAGATTTGGATCTAGCTATATGAGTGTGTGAAGAACAAGAGATAAAGAAGATGAGTGTTCAAATAAATACCGTAAAACTAAGGTAGATCTAAATCCCATAGATCTATATATATAAAGTAGGAATTAGAGATGAATTAAAGTGTTCACCCCTTGGAGGAATCTCAATTTTGCAATCAAAATTGTATTGAAGATCTCCTTCATCAAGTGTTCTTCAAGTGTTCTTCAAGCACTCATCCATGGAAGTTGGGGAAGGCAATTGATGTTAAAACCATGATCTAATTACCCGAAGATTTTTTTATCAAATTTTAATTCATAATTCTCTCTCTCTAGAATTCTCTCTTAATTGAAAGGATATCCTCCCCTTGTAAGTATATTCAATTGTGTACTTAAAGCTTCTTCAAGATATTCTAAAGTGATCTCATATGATATATATAAGATCTATAGATAGAGTTTTGAAGACTTAGCTCTTAAGTTATGGGGTTAAAACAAGATTTTCTATGATCAGAAAAGGGTTAAAATGGCCATTTCAGTGCTTAAACGCAATTTCTAGGCAATTTCCTCATAGTGGGAGCCTTCTAGAAGGATCTAAAACCAAAAAAATATAATGGAGAACACACTTCATAGGTGGCGGTTTTGGTAGGACCCGCCACCCCTTACCCAAAACCGCCATCTACTATTTGGGTTCCCCTAGTTGCCCACAAGGCCTGTTTCAAGTTTCAGGACACTGCTTTTCCAGATTTTTGTAAAAATACTTTTTGGTGTCCGACATTGTCCATTTGTGTACCGTTGGAAAGTTATCAAGTTGAATTTTAGTATAAAAATATTCCAGGAGGTTTTGAAATGAGAATTGAACTCTAATTGAAGCCCGAAAGTCCTTCAGAACTTTCGCCGTCTTTTTGAAATCAAACGACTTCTTTTCCAAATTACTTTCAAATGTGCATTGATTTCGAACTTTTCTTTAAAAATGGAATCTTTAGATACCTAGAATACTTCGTTTAGAACACTTAATGTTTATATAACCCTGAGTGAATATGAATTCTGAGAGATGATTTTGACAACATTGGGATTTATGCATGGAAAATGGCTTTTCTGAGCTTAAAGTCACTTTTTGAAGTTTGATCTTTTGATTGTGTGAAATCCAATACCTTCCATGGGGTACTTTTCATCATTGAATCCTCCAAGACGTTGTCCACCCCAAATCCTATCAGTGTGGTCAAAATTAGGTGTCTACAGATGAAATTACAATGTATTTTGTATTTAAATTTCCATGATCGCCTAATAAAAATGATAAGATTTGGGTTATAGTTAATAGATTGATGAAGACACCTCATTTTTTACCGATCAAGCCAACTAAGCCTTTGTGATTAGCAGAGTTATATGTAAGAGATTGTGAGACTACACAGAGTTTCAGCTGTAAATTATATCAGATTGTGATAGTAGCTTTACATCGAGATTTTGGGGAAGTTTGCAAAAAGCTATGGGTACCAAGCTGAGTTTCAATACCGCATTTCATCCTCAGACCGATGGACAGTCAGAACGAATGATTCAGAAGTTTGAGGATAGGTTTAGACTTTGTGTTCTAGACTTTGGGAGCTATTGGAAAAAACACTTACATTAATCAAATTTGCTTACAATAATGGATTTCAGTCAATTATTGGGATGTCATCGTATGAAGCTTTGTATAGACGTAAGTGTCGATCACCAGTTTGTTGGACCGAGGTTGGAAAAAGAAGGTTGATAGGACTTGAGATAATAGAGTTGACTACTAGAAAAGTGAAGCTTATTTGGGAGCGACTTAAGGTAGCTCAGAGTCGTTATAAGAGTTATGCGTACTCTAAATGACGACTGATGGTATTTGAGTGGGAGATTTTGTACACTTGAGAGTATTGCCTTCGAAAGGCATTGTCCAATTTAGAAAGTGAGGGAAATTAACCCAAGATTTGTAGGACCCTTTGAGATCCTAGAGAAAGAAGGGCTAGTAGCTTACCGATTGGCTTTATCATTCGAGATGGAGTATGTGCACAACGTATTTCATGTGCCGATGTTAAGATAGTGTATGACAAATGTTAACAAGATCATTGTACCAGAACCATTGCAAATCTAAGAGGACTTAACGTACATAGAGCATCTAGTGGAAATTTTAGATCGAAAAAAGCAATTGTTGAGAACGAAGATGATTCCAATGGTGAAAGTATTATGGCGTAGTCATTCAGTCGAGGAAGCTATGTGGGAGAATAAGGAAGAGATGAAAAATGAGTATCCGCACATTTTCGACTCATGAGGTATAAGTTTGGGGACAATTTTCCTTTTTGGAGGGGACAGTTGTCGCACCTATTCTGAAAATAAAAATTTGTTTAAAATACATAAATGAAATTTTGTGAGTTATCAATATCATTTAATAATTGTGTATGAGGTTGGATGGAGGTCAACGGTGAGGTGTCAATCGAAGACACGGTAATAGGAATATCATGATGCGTTGGCGTGAACAAAGTGATATTTATATGGCTTAAATGTTATTTGATGTTTCTGGTATTTTGCGAATAGTAATTATACCAGTTGTATATAATTTCTGGTAGTCTTGATATGGCTTTAGATTATTTTGGATACTGTGGTGAGAACATGAGTGATACGTTACATAAAAGTTAGGTTATCAAGAGATTTCACGAAATTGAGTTTTCAGACATAATTTTGGACCCAAACCGGATTTAGTCGAAAACTTTTGTAATTGATAATCTTCGTGAAGTCATAAAATGGACGTTTAGGAAGTTACGGGAGATAATTCAAAGTTTTAATAAACTCGTGGAGAGGTAAACATAATTTCTAAAAGTGGTGTCTATAAATAGTAAGGGTGACATTCATTATTTTCAAAATCTTCTAAAAATATTTTGGGAGAGAGAGAGAGAGAGAGAAAGGAGATTTGGCTCCCACGAGCTTCACGTCGCCAATCGACGAACTTCTGATCGTCAGTTTTTCTCCAGATTCTAGATTTGAACTCCTGAAAGTAAGAGCTATATTTTGATACCTCTTAGATCCCGTTTGGCTAATTTTACATAATCTAATTTCTAAAAATTTGGGAAAAAATATGTAAACACTTGTAGGAATCACGTAAAAACTGAGATCTGACGCTTATTCGGGCCTCTAGACGATCCCTCAAAGTTGGAGAGAATTAGCACGAGGTATAAAGTTCTTACTTATGTTATATAGGAAATATGTATGTTTTGGTTTCAACAACAAAACTATGATCCGGGCAAATTCATGTATTAATTATAATCCCGTTAATTATGCATGCACTTGAATGCGAAAATCGTGTCTACTTTTACGCGAGTACGTTGAGTTGATTATGTGGGTTAAAGGGAGGACTTGTACAATTTCATACCGGAGTAAATTTGTCGATGTTTGAGAATTTAGTACCATTAGCTACTGTACATGGTTTAAGAGTTGGACTTGCCATGGCCCTTGGGGGTGTAACGGTTGTAAACTTGGACTAGCTGTGGGCATTGCAGTTTAAGACTTGGACTAGCCGTGGGAATTGCGGTTTAAGACTTGGACTTGCCGCTACTGGATTAATGCGTGTTTTTATCCCTAAAGACTATTTGATATGATTTATGAGATTAAAGCATATTTTATCATATATGAATATGTTAGAATTTGTACATTCAGCATATAACTGTGCAGTGGAGCTTTATTCCATTGTAGGGTGATAAGAAGAAATGAAAGAAGTAGCATGAGAAGTAAAGTCGAGGAACGGGGAATCACCACTTGTTATACTTTTGGTTTATCCCAAACTTATAACAGGATTTGGAAGTTGTAATATGTTGTAATAGAACCTTGGTATAGTTTCGTAGTACTATAATTTGTGAACGAACTCCTATAGTTGTGCTTCAGTACGCTGCAATATAGTTGTAAATGTGTTGGTTTTGGTTTAAAGAGCCATAGGTTGCAAAACTGCATAGGAATCAGTCGACTGGTTTACGGTACAGTCGACTGGACCACTTTGTTGATTTAGCTACTGCTCTATTATATTGGAAAAATAGTCGACTGGTCCCTCGATGTAGTTGATTGGATTATTGAGTGAAATTTTGATTTTGATTCTACGAAAGAAATAGTCGACTGAGTGGTGTCGGTCGACTGATGTTTTGTGGGCACAATCGACTGGGTTCCTGATACAGTAGACTGAGTTGGAGTATGAAATTTGGATCTCTGTATCGTGCATTTCCAGTTGACCGGACCCCCGATCAGTCGCCTTGATTGCTGTTTTCAAACACGATGTTTCCTTTAAGTGTTTCAAATGTGCAAAACCTTTTTATCACTCGGAAATTGGGACTTTCATTTATTTTTTCCCCACTGCTATTTGACTTTAATAGAATTTGATGAGTCTTGGTTGTGTGCCACGTGTCCTATTTTCACACATAGCAGGATGGGTCGTGACACACTTTCATAACAAAAATAATAAATTTAAAATTTCTTTTATGTGATTAAAAACTTTTCAATAACAGAAATTAGCAATAACTCTTAAGAATAGATAAAATAAATAAAAACTTGTAATCTTTAATTTTCGACTAGCTCAGTGAATATGATTAATCAAATTGAAAGATTTGATAGCATTGACTAATATTGAAGCAAGTAAAGCCATACGATAATAATTTAATCATGCATTGGTATGTCATAGTTTGCACAGTACCCAAAAGTTTTGTATCTAAAAAAGATACAATCAAAATTTTGTATCTAGAACCCACAAGGTCACAAATCAATGCTGCAACTGCAAGCACCATACTTACGGACTAGATTACCTTTTTCTTCTATTTCCATATATATAGACCAATTTCCAATACAATTCATTCTGTACTAACAATTAATCTAAGTTCTGTCCTTGACTTGCTTAGGTGACTTTGCTTCCCCCCTCCTAGTAGCTAGATGGGAATCTATCCTAGTAGCTAGCTTGACTGTAGAGATAGATCAAGCTGGAATGCCTTATAACGAATTATATCCTCCGGCTATCTATAGAATTAGATTGCACTAATGAGTGAGAAGGCTTAGCCTCCTTCTTTTAACCTTCTATTGGTGGCTTAAGAGCAACTACCTATTCTCCTCTATATGGTTATCTTCTTTTCGGTCTTAGTTCTTGATTTCCGGGCTATCCTTAGCAATCTCCTTCCTAAAGGTTATATCAAGCTAGGATGAATTAGAATAATGGGTTCTTTAGATTTTAGTCCTTTATTGTAGCCGTTTCTAGAAATTGATCCATTTCATAAGTCAACTTAAAAATTAATCCCTCACCTATTTTCAGGACCAAAATACCCCTATTCCCATAAATTAGTGTTTTAAAATTCAAACCCCAGATTTGTTATATATTTATATATATATTGCTATATATATAGAGAGAGAAATACTCCCATAAATCAGGATTTTGAAATTCAAAAACCAAATTTGTTTTTTTGAACATATATATATATATATAGAAAGAAATAGAGAATTAGCAGAGAAAAATTATACAATAGAGAATGTAAGGTGAGAAATTCCTCACTTTAAAATAACATAAGTGAGAAATTTCTCAATAACATGGTACGAAATTCTATATATTATCGTGAGAAAGTCTCACTTCTAATTATAATGAGAAATTTCTCACTTTAAAATGCAACACTAACCATAAGTGAGAAATTGCTCATTATGCTTAGTAATCCATATATTTCTCATTGATAATACAAATTTCTCACCGAAACAAACAAAATTATGGTCAGTGACCATTTATTATACAAATTTCTCACCAAAAAAAAAATTTTAATTTCTCACCTTAATTCACTTGAATGACCCACTAAAGTTGAAAAGCAAAACAAATTAATCAGATTGAAGTTTTTCAATCTCTGACAATGGAGCCACCATAAAACACCGCCATCGCCGCCTTCGAACCCGCCGAGAAATTTTATCAGCGTCAACTTCGCTTCACCATGTCCAATAGTTTTTTGTTGTCGTTAAAGCTTTAAATCCGTCAAGTCAATCTTGATAGATAAAAGAGCACGAACAATTCCACAAACCTAACCTCTCAGACCACTTGCACAAAACATAGCAATGTAAATGACTCCATCATTCCAAACTTCTATGAATAATTTGAACACGAAAATTGTTCAATTTCAACATATCCAATTAAACTGCGAAAGTTATATAAGAAATAGGGTTTTGTCATTTATGTTTTATCATCTACCAATCATAACCCCAATAATTACTCATATTGATTCTCACCTTCAGTTTCTACAAGGAAATATTCCGACAAGAAATTTATCTCTTTTATTGGATAAGGGTGAGATAATGAGAAAGAGAGAAATATATGCTAATTAAAAACTGTCACGCCTACAATTTAGGAGTTATCTTGGGATTAATCAAATCCCTAATATCACGCCTCCTCAACAAACCTGCAGTTATAATATGATATACTTAAATATATCAATTAATATACAGATAATCCCTAATATATATCCAAGGGTATATAAGTCCAAAAATACACGAAAATATTGGGCAAAAAGGATCAATTTCTAAATCAAGTATTAAATGGGGTATCAATTTATATACATCAGATATCAAGAGCACCAAATCTACAATAATTGCATGTTGAAGGACCAAAACTAATATTTCTATTAATCTAAAGATCAATTAGAGATACAAGCAAAAATATTCCATACGCATGTTTTTTCCAAAATTTCATTCCTTCAATTATTGTGTACATACACGAGATGCATAAGCAAAATCACACTCAAGGATGTATATCATTGGCTTTGATTAAACAATAATTTCATATTCAACCCCAGCAGAGAGATTTATAATATATATACATGCACCGATATATGTATATATACAAACATATATATGATCATATGAACAGAACGATGTGAACATATCCGATTAAATAATTTAGTCTAAGATGTGTAGATTAAAAATATGGCTCTGATATCAACTGTTGGACTTTAATTGATAAAAGCTACCATCCAGAAATTAACTTTAATTGTCAAGATCTTGAATATAACATACCTTAAGGATTCACATAAAAATTTACATACGGTTATTTGCCATTGAAATTGATAGAGACGGAATTAGAACCCCTTAGATTGAACTTTAATCTAGGCTACTCCTTCTTCTCTCTGTCTCTCAATTATTCAGACCCTTATTTCTGTAATTGATTGAATATTAACTTTCAAAGGATAAGGTGTACTTTTTATAGAGGAGAGAATAGGGCCTTTTAATGACTGTCATTTCTTGGAATATGTAATGACTTTCATAATTTTTGAATATGAAAGGTCCTTTATTTAATAACTGTTGAAATTAAATGAACCATTCAATTAGTGGTTCTCTCAACAATAAATAATACAGAGTACATAAATATATATACACATCAACTGAGATAATTTTCTATTAACTAAATAGTTTGTGGAGTCTAACTAATATAAAAGACTAGTGGACCAAATTTTATAGGACATCTAAAAATCACATAGAAGTTTACAACAAATACCAAACCTAACAACTTTCAGAAAAGTAATGAAACTTCACAGAAAAAAACTGTAATATTTTTGATATAGCTAAGTAATACCCCAAAATATCAGGACTGGCAAATGGGCGGGTTCGGGTGGGTTTGGGTGGGTCCAAATGTGTTGGGTCAAATATGGGTGAACCCGTCAATCACCCAACACATTGCGGGTCAAATATGGGCGGGCCACATTTCCACAGAACCTGACCCCTTTTTCTTCCAAAGTATTTCTATTTACTCTCTCTCTAGTTAAAAAGGCAACTAAACCCAAAAAAATTGAAGATCAATCCTAATTCAAGTAATTCTGGTGATCAAAAGCATTGCAATTGACTACTACTTTCAATCTTGTATATATATATATATATGTGCAATTATATATAACAACAAATACAAGAATCTGCATTCTGGGCCCATAAATTAATTCAATGGAAGAGGCTTTTTCAATTCTCAAAGGTACACGCATAATTACATACACAGACACTCGCATATGTATCCGCATATATATAGGTGTATATACATTATACATAGATATATATATAGAGAGAGAGAGGACATGAACACTGAATTCGATCTTCACCTCACTGTATAGAAATTGAAAAATCCAGATATACCACATAGATGTAATATATTGAATACATATCTTTGATGCAGAGGGAAAAGAATCAAATTCGAGCTTCACCCTCTGTTTTTTTTAAACCCTAATTTGTATCAGCGAAGTTATGGTGTCATGGAAAGATCGAGACTCAATATCAGATTCCAGAAATGGCATTGCTAGAAAAGGTACTTCACTTTGTGTTTACACCCTAATTTAGGGTTTCTCAAGGCACAGGATAATCACATGGGATAATGAGGTCATCAAATGGAAAATGGACAGGATAAGACCGATGTAATTAAGGGCCATCTTCGAAGTAACATATCCCCAGCATAAGCGTAGTTGAAGACCCAAAGGAGACCTCGGTCATAATGTCTAAGACCGAGGTTGAAGGGCAAATAACGTAAGAGGGAATCGGTGAAAACACATCGGCCTCAACAAATAAGGCTGATGATTGCGTGATTGGTGTTATAGGATTTGAGAGTGACCAACAGTAGGTGAGTGGCACAAGATCGGGCTTGATAAACAGGTAAAGATCCAGAGAGGTATCCACGTGAAGATATCGGTCACTGATACCGATAGGGTAGCGGATAACTCACAAGAATTAAAACCGAGGTATTTCAGCTAGTATACGTCAAGTAGTTCAAAGAAAAATGAAACTAGATCTTTGGACAGTTGAAGTGAAGAACGTGGGCACAAAATATGCTGAGCTGGAAAAGAGAACATAGCAAAGGTGGGTACACTACAGATCATGGGAGTTGGTCATGAGGCAGAAAGAGCATACAGTAACCTATTCGTGCCTAGAAATCTGGGGCCACTTACCCACTTACCCACTACCATTAACAGCGGTTACTCTAAAAATCTATAAATAGAGCAGGGTGTGCAACATTTAAAAGGGGCTAACACACACGCCACTTCTGCTCTGGCAGACTTTTATCTTTTCCTCATAACAATACTTTGTTCTTGAGTGATTTTGAGAGTTTCTTTTCTTAGCTTTGCTTCAAGTGATTGTAATCGTATTTAAATCCATCAATGAAGATGTCGGTGAAGGTATTCTTGATTTCCAGTAATTAATTTGTTCCTTGCTTTCCATTTGTAGTTTTACTTACTTGCATCAGAGTAGAGTGAAGACCCATTTACTGTTAGTAAATCACATTTATTAGCTGTCGTTTGATCTAGAAGTTAGATTAGGTTGCCTCAACCTCTTTTTGAGTCCACGTGGACTCTGGCACGCCCAGCACACACCAACACCAGATATTTATTGCAAACAATTTTTGGCACGCCCAGTGGGACAGTGTCAAATGGCTGGAAAAGGAACAAAATCAAAGGGAAAATCCCAAGAGGTGGGCTCACGAGAGCCTACTGTGGAATCCCTGGATAGTCTATTAGCAAGTCAGGCTGATTTGGCTAATCTGAGAGCAAGCATGTCAGACCATTTCAATCAACGGTTCGCTGCAATGTCTAGCAGACAGGACCAAACATTTACTCACGTGAGTGAAGTGCTGCGTGAAGACAGAGAGATAAGAGAACATCAGGCAAAGGCTTCCTCACAACCATCGGTACCACTAACCTCGCTGTCTCAGGTTGGGGTAGGGGCAAGTCATGAGGCTCCCCCAGGCTCCCAGGCCGAGAAATATGTCACTCCTCCTAAAAGAATTGGCAAAGAGGTGTTAGTTGAGACCTCGAATCCTAAACAGACCTCGATCCCGATAAGAATTCCTTTTATAGAATCGCTCGGCCAGAATGGGCTGGGAAAAGACCAACAGTGGGGAAGAGTCAACCCGTTGTACGGAAACCATGAAGAAACCGATCAAGAAATATTCGATTGTGAAAGGCCTCTCTTGGCCTATGACAGAGGCGAAAATCTGATAACCCCTGATCAGCCGGTAAGGGTTAATCGGGAGCAGATAGCCGAGGTTATTCGCCAAGACTTCGATGGTTTATTCCGTAGGACCCAGAGGCCTGTGTATCGGAGGCCTCATTGCGACGCGGTTGAGAGAGTGCCTTTTCCCCGAGGGTATAAGGTGCCTAACTTCACTATGTTATCAGGTGAGAGCGAGCAATCGACCGTAGAGCTATCGGTCGTTTCTTGCTCCAGAGTGGAGAGGTGAATCACCAAGGAGATTTGCTGCTGAAGTTATTCCCCAATTCCCTAATAGGGGTAGCTTTCAGTTGGTATATTAATCTGCCTCCTAACTCCTTCTACACCTGGAATCAAATGGAGGAAGCATTCCATGCCCAGTTTTATCAGACTGAGCCCGAAGTTTCTATGGCCGATTTAACTCAGTTATATCAACTTCCGAATGAGTCAGCAGAAGCATACATAGCCAGGTTTAAACGGGCTAAACATCGGTGCAAGATTACGTTGCCTGAAGACGAATTCGTCAACATAGCGTTAGGCGGACTTACCTTTGAACTCAGAAAAAAGTTTGAGGGAATGGGATTCCGTGATCTCTTCGAACTCGCAACACGGGCTGCCCGATATGAACGCATGCTCGAGGAAGAACAAGGAAGGAAGAACTCGTCCAAGGGGATGTATTATAGGGATCCCAACTACGATATATATAATACAGAGTGTGAGATCAACACTGAGATAGATGTGGCCGAGATTGTGTCAAAACGGCCATATATGTGTCAGCCATTGCCAAAGCCGACCGAGGCACAATTATCGTCGGTTAAAAAATAACCCTTTGAGGCCGACAAACAATACTCATTTAACATTGCTATGGCCGACCAAATTTTCGACTTCATGATGGCTGATAGACAGATTCGGTTGCCTCATGATGTGAAGCTGCCGTCGGCAAACGAGTTAAAGGGGAAGGAGTATTGCAAGTGGCACAACTCCTGGCGCCACGCTACTAACAATTGTTTGGTATTTCGTAATGTTCTGCAGGATATGATCGATAAGGGGAACCTGAAGTTCGCCGAAAAGGAAAAAGAAATGGTAGTGGATGGCAATCCGTTTCCGGAAACATTGGGAGCAAACATGGTTTCACCAGATTTCACCCTTCTGCGAAGGACGGGGGAAAAAATTGACAATCGGAGAGCTGAGGTTGCTGAATCAAGCACAAAAGCGAGTAACCAGAAACCAAAGGCAAGGGTGGCTTCCCAAGTCACGACAGAGGTTCCTAAAGCAGATTCAGCAGTCCCAACACCATTGCAGTGGATGATCGATCTAATTTGTAATACCCTGTATTTTTGTATATTAATAAGACCTGGTATTTCATTTCTATACTCGTATAAACTTTTTCTCCCTTTTGGTGAATTTTGATACCAATCGATTGATTAGTCTTCCCAATCGATTGACACTTTTCAGATACCAATCGATTGACATGTTCCCAATTGATTGACATTCTACCGACTAAAAGTGATGACGTGTCAACATCCCAATCGATTGCCATCTTCTTCAATCGATTGACATCAAATATCTGTCTTCAATCGATTGACATAGAGTCCAATCGATTGACATAAGCTGAGAAACATTTTCTTCTTTCCTTCAGCTTTAAACGTGTGGCACTCTTAACCCTTATATATACTTGCTCATTTGTGGCCTTGGGCCAAGTTTTGGCAGCCTTGGGAGGGAGAGATACATACTCTCTTATATATATATACACACATATATATATTGTATATATTACACACACACACTCTCGGATTAGAGAAGAAGAAGAGAAGAAGAAGAAGGAAAAGGAAGAGGAGAAGAACACACAGAGAGAGCAGAGAAGAAAGAGAGAGGAAAGAGAATCACCATAACCGCCGCCGCGGAGCTCGGGACGCCGTCAACGGAACGCCGGGAGAGGTGAGTTTATTAACTCACTCAAAGAGGTTTGTTTTGTGATGTTTATGTGTGTATAACAACGTGCATGAGGAGGAAATGAGACCCCAACGTTTTTATAATAAAACCCAGCAGTTTTGAAGAAGAAGACAGAGTCCAATCGATTGACATGATTCCAATCGATTGACCATAGTTCAATCGATTGACATAAGTTCAATCGATTGACATCAGTTCAATCGATTGACATTATTCCAATCGATTGACATTATTCCAATCGATTGACATAAGTCCAATCGATTGAGTAAGAGCAGAATGTTGTTTATCTATTATTATATGTTATGAGCTGATTGTAATGTACCCAAGCTGTTAATGGCTGTACCATATGTGATATTGGATATATGCTTAGTCAACATGATACTACGTAAGCCTTATATGATGTTTATGTTAATATTACAAGATGAACTGTTTATTATTTACTGTCGATATGAGATGCTCTAATGGTTAAGTAACTGCCATATGTTATTGTCAAACTGAATAGTAGAACGGAACACGACAGTATGTTAATAATCAGAAATGAGTAGATATGTTGAATACAGAGCATGTGGTATTTCCTGTACTTAGTATATGAGCATTTCACAACATGTGTCAGCATGCATGGGATAGTGACGTCAAGAGGTAAGAGAATCTGATGAGAAATGGGATATTGATATAAAGAGATGAGAAGATATGATGAGAAAGGGGAACTGTGATTTATATGGAATAATGAGATATGTGTACTTTGGGATCCGTGGGATGGTTAGAGTTCCTAGTGCGCCTCTCGCTGTTGAAGACGTCCAGTGATGCGTATGCACTGTTGAAGACGTCCAGTGTACCGTTGAAGACGTCCGGCTAGTGCTCTAATGTATTCTCAGCTGTGTAGACGACCAGTGAGGGTATACGCATCGTTGAATACGTCCGATGTGCCGTTCTATCGTTTACAGATAGGTGGTACCGTGTAGACGACCGGTAACCCTATCAAGGGATTTTGGGATCTATTGCCTAGTCGGGTGATTCCGATTGGCATTATTGTATCGACGTATGGATACGGATATGAGATTTTGGTATCGACGAATGCACACAGATTTGTAACAATGGGATTGACGTATGGATACAGAGATGGATAGAGATATGAATATGAGTACAGATATGATGAGATAAAGGTTCAGTCGTGGATTCAGCGTCCCGACGTAAAGGTAGATGCATGGGTGGTTGCACGGTTACACGCATGGATTTGGTGAATACGTGATGAGATATGTTATACCATGATGTTTATCCTTGTCATTACTTAATATGATTTCTGTTATTATTGATTAATGCATAGTTTAATGAGACCTTTGCTATGTCCGTGAGAGACGCCATTGTTAAGAGATTAACCGCATTTTAAGATTCTGAACAATAGCGGTGAGGAGTGTTGTTTAATGTACTCACTCAGCTTTGTATTCAAAGCTGATGGCGTTTATGCCCTGGACATTCCAATGTCTAGGGATTTGTAGGTCTTGAGGACTGAAGACTGATAGTTCTGCCAGACTTGGAGCTGAAGGCTGGAAGACGAAGATGTGCTGCTTTATATAGTTAGTTTGTATATCTGTTGTTGTTGGTATAGGCTTCAGACTATAAGCCAGCTGTTGTAATAGTTTTAGTAGACTTTTATAATTGGTACTTGGGCATCTGTTGCTTTCATACCTTTTATAGTTTCTGCTGTAGCCTCTGATTATCTTAATAAGATATGTTCTATGAATAGCATCCTCCCTATCGTGGTGTTTATTGGTTTGAGTAGATGACAACGCGGTTATTCACCCATCATTCCCTATGGACCCATAAAGGAAATTTATTTTTCTCTATTTATGCTGCTCCGGGGCGTGACAGGATTTTTGGTATCAGAGCCTAGGTTTTAGTTGTTAACCGCTTGTCTTTGGTGTTCGAACCTGAATTCTAAGTTAATATCGGTAGCATGAGGATTAGCTGAGATGAGATAGAACTGTTATCTTGTCACACAGATAAGAGGTTAGAAGAATCTGTCTGAGGATGTTTGTTTGGAAGATAGTAATTGTTGGAACCAATAAGGATGTGGATAGCTGAGTTAGCGAAGAACAGGCATCGAGAGTTAGTTGTGGTGGTGGAGAACCTAAATATAGAACCGTTGGATGTTAGACGCTGACAAATCCTGAAGCAATCTCAGAGCAGTCAGTATGTCCTAGAAATAGAAAGAGGTTAAGGATAAGATTATCCTGTTACCTTGAGCCACATGTTAGTTGCGTGGTCTCACATGTTAGTTGAGCAGTACTCGTAGTCTGGAACCTGAGAATAGAAATAGAATGTTTAGATTTGACGTTGCGTGTAGAACCTATAGTTTCGTAATCCGTGTCTTGAGCATAGATATATTGGAGTACACTTGGTAGATAAACTGACCTTGTGGTTATTATTATTTATGTGAGGTATCCGTATTGCTTAATGTGATCGTATTATATAGTGGTACTATATATTGGTTACCACATGTTTTGTTCTTGCTTGAGCTGTAAGATAGAATGTGTCTGACCGAATAGATTTTCATTGTAGGTAGCGACACTGAACCCTACCAGCACTCGTTATGGTTAGGACGACTCGAGGAAACCCGGGCCAGCTGAATGGAGTACCTGAATTAGTACCTCCTGAGATAGATCCAACTGGAATGGTCGGAGTTTTCATCCGTCGCATGGAACAAGTTATCAATCATGCAGGTCGTATCATCGGCAATGGAGCACCAGTACGATAAACGAGAATTAAGTTGCTAAAGGAATTTCGTGCTCTTCAACCAGAGACCTTTACCGGATTAACAGGAGCATGGCAAGCTGAGCAATGGATTCGCCAGATAGAATTGATATTTGAGACACTTGAATGTACTGACACTGAGAAAAGACATTTGGCTATATTTCAACTGACATTCTCAGCAGCAGATTGGTGGGACGCAGTGAAAGCTACGATAGGTGAAGAAGCTGTAGGAAGGATGACTTGGGAATCATTCAAGACTCGATTTCTAGAGAAGTACTTTCCAGAATCTGAGAAGAACAAAAGGGAGATGGAGTTCATCCAATTAGTTCAAGGTTGTTTTACAGTGCCCGAATATACAACTCAATTCGAGAGGCTATCACGATTTGCACCGCATATGATCGATACGCCAAGAAGAAAGATCAAAAGATATCATCAAGGACTAGTTCCGCATATTCGACATATGACTATAGGACATTTAAACCAATCTTTTGAAGCTCTGGTAGGAAATGGCAACGAAACTGGAAGACGACACTCAGATTAGTGAAGGACAACACTTTGATAAAACATTTCCAGAGTACGATCAGTTTCTCCTAACGGATCAGAGAGGAAGGGACAGTCAGATTGTGTTGGCAGCTAACCAAGTTCAACAAGGAAGAACAGAGAAAAGTTACATAGGCAACCGCCAGAAGCGCAAGAGATTTGAGAATGACAAGAAAGAATCAAAACCCGTGACGACCCCAACACAGCACAGAGAACGAGATATCTGCTACAATTATGGAGTACAAGGACACCATTCCCAAGAATGCAAAACATCAAGGAAATCTAATGGACGAGGGATACGATGCTTTAACTGCGGTAAATTTGGTCATGTTCGTAAGTTTTGTCCAGCACTAGAGATGCAATACAATGTTCCGTCGCAACAAGTACCAAGAGGACGAACCTGTCGAACAAATGATTGATCTCAACTTAGACAAGGACGATAGACAGAAGGTACAATACTCATCACCTACATCATGTATTACATACAATCCTGATATTGTAGGAAGCTTTGCACCCGTTTGATTTGATTATAAGAGGATTAGCCTACACCGTAAATTGTAGTTACCGGAATAACTCGTTTGACACTGATCGACAGTAGTTCAAGTATGGATATAACATCTATTGCATCCCCATAAGACATCAATTGCATCCTTATATGACGTCAATTGCCTCCCTATCGAAAGACTACGCCAACCGTTGGTAAGTTGGACAGAGATTAGAGATGAAGAATCTCAATTTTCGTTAGATGTAGCTTAACAAGAGAGGATGAACTAGAAGATTGCGAGTATACGAGAAGAGATACGAGTAACGCAGAAACAACACCAGAACTTTCAAAAGAGTATCGCAGAAGAATGTTTTCGACATCGATCGCCTGTTGCTTTCATCCAGTCAAGAAGTTATACAATAGATCGACTCACGATATCAGTACGTAGTCCTGCCTAACCTATTTGATTAGTACGTAGAAGCAGAACGAGTATTCAATGGATTGAACGACCTCAAAGAGATGATTATATCAATAGTACGTGGGAATTTGGAGAGCCATGAGGAAATTTGAGTTATCGAATGACGATGCTAGAGTCACAATACTTTCAAGTCAACCTATTGGAGGATGAAGGACGACAACAACACGGGAGTTAACAAGGATGTCGTGTGCAACACGAGGCTGACTAATAACGTTGACGATCGTAACGAGAAGTCCAGAGATAAGAAGACAGTCAACTGATGATATAGTGAAGACATCGTCAGCACAGTATGAAGCATCTTCAGAGACGAGAGTAGACGGCAATGCTTCGCTACTACTTAGATGAGATTTGAACACTTGATCAGTAGAACCCTTACACCGTAGAGTTTGACCTGAGGGAGGAACCTCATGTGTTTAGAGACTAGCCGTTTCAGATGTTGTAAGATGATTAGATTGTGCTACCTAGAACCTTTTTCCTGAAGTTTGACATACGAATTTCATATCCCTTAATCCTGAAGATTTGGTAGTTGTAACCCTAGTATTTGTAGATCAGTAATATTTTCGTATCGCGTGTCTAGAACTTGCATCCGTTGGCCGCTGAGGTAATCGTTTACGTAAAACGAGAACTTGAGCATTTTCTTCTGAGATGGATTTCTTTTTGGTTATAGGAACCGTTGCTTCAGATTTCGAGGACGAAATCTTTTGATGAGTGGTGGATGATGTAATACCCTGTATTTTTGTATATTAATAAGACCTGGTATTTCATTTCTATACTCGTATAAACTTTCTCTCCCTTTTGGTGAATTTTGATACCAATCGATTGATTAGTCTTCCCAATCGATTGACACTTTTCAGATACCAATCGATTGACATGTTCCCAATTGATTGACATTCTACCGACTAAAAGTGATGATGTGTCAACATCCCAATCGATTGCCATCTTCTTCAATCGATTGACATCAAATATCTGTCTTCAATCGATTGACATAGAGTCCAATCGATTAACATAAGCTGAGAAACATTTTCTTCTTTCCTTCAGCTTTAAACGTGTGGCACTCTTAACCCTTATATATACTTGCTCATTTGTGGCCTTGGGCCAAGTTTTGGCAGCCTTGGGAGGGAGAGATACATACTCTCTTATATATATACACACATATATATATTGTATATATTACACACACACACTCTCGGATTAGAGAAGAAGAAGAGAAGAAGAAGAAGGAAAAGGAAGAGGAGAAGAACACACAGAGAGAGCAGAGAAGAAAGAGAGAGGAAAGAGAATCACCATAACCGCCGCCGCGGAGCTCGGGACGCCGTCAACGGAACGCCGGGAGAGGTGAGTTTATTAACTCACTCAAAGAGGTTTGTTTTGTGATGTTTATGTGTGTATAACAACGTGCATGAGGAGGAAATGAGACCCCAACATTTTTATAATAAAACCCAGCAGTTTTGAAGAAGAAGACAAAGTCCAATCGATTGACATGATTCCAATCGATTGACCATAGTTCAATCGATTGACATAAGTTCAATCGATTGACATCAGTTCAATCGATTGACATTATTCTAATCGATTGACATTATTCCAATCGATTGACATAAGTCCAATCGATTGAGTAAGAGCAGAATGTTGTTTATCTATTATTATATGTTATGAGCTAATTGTAATGTACCCAAGCTGTTAATGGCTGTACCATATGTGATATTGGATATGTGCTTAGTCAACATGATACTACGTATGCCTTATATGATGTTTATGTTAATATTACAAGATGAACTGTTTACTATTTACTGTCGATATGAGATGCTCTAATGGTTAAGTAACTGCCATATGTTATTGTCAAACTGAATAGTAGAACGGAACACGACAGCATGTTAATAATCAGAAATGAGTAGATATATTGAATACAGAGCATGTGGTATTTCCTGTACTTAGTATATGAGCATTTCACAACATGTGTCAGCATGCATGGGATAGTGATGTCAAGAGGTAAGAGAATCTGATGAGAAATGGGATATTGATATAAAGAGATGAGAAGATATGATGAGAAAGGGGAACTGTGATTTATATGGAATAATGAGATATGTGTACTTTGGGATCCGTGGGATCAACGGCTGACGAGTCGGGTGGACGTGGGATGGTTAGAGTTCCTAGTGCGCCTCTCGCTGTTGAAGACGTCCAGTGATGCGTATGCACTGTTGAAGACGTCCAGTGTACCATTGAAGACGTCCGGCTAGTGCTCTAATGTATTCTCAGCTGTGTAGACGACCAGTGAGGGTATACGCATCGTTGAAGACGTCCGATGTGCCGTTCTATCGTTTACAGATAGGTGGTACCGTGTAGACGACCGGTAACCCTATCAAGGGATTTTGGGATCTATTGCCTAGTCGGGTGATTCCGATTGGCATTATTGTATCGACGTATGGATACGGATATGAGATTTTGGTATCGACGAATGCACACAGATTTGTAACAATGGGATTGACGTATGGATACAGAGATGGATAGAGATATGAATATGAGTACGGATATGATGAGATAAAGGTTCAGTCGTGGATTCAGCGTCCCGACGTAAAGGTAGATGCATGGGTGGTTGCACGGTTACACGCATGGATTTGGTGAATACGTGATGAGATATGTTATACCATGATGTTTATCCTTGTCATTACTTAATATGATTTCTGTTATTATTGATTAATGCATAGTTTAATGAGACCTTTGCTATGTCCGTGAGAGACGCCATTGTTAAGAGATTAACCGCATTTTAAGATGCTGAACAATAGCGGTGAGGAGTGTTGTTTAATGTACTCACTCAGCTTTGTATTCAAAGCTGATGGCATTTATGCCCTGGACATTCCAATGTCTAGGGATTTGTAGGTCTTGAGGACTGAAGACTGATAGTTCTGCCAGACTTGGAGCTGAAGGCTGGAAGACGAAGATGTGTTGCTTTATATAGTTAGTTTGTATATCTGTTGTTGTTGGTATAGGCTTCAGACTATAAGCCAGCTGTTGTAATAGTTTTAGTAGACTTTTATAATTGGTACTTGGGCATCTGTTGCTTTCATACCTTTTATAGTTTCCGCTGTAGCCTCTGATTATGTTAATAAGATATGTTCTATGAATAGCATCCTCCCTATCGTGGTGTTTATTGGTTTGAGTAGATGACAACGCGGTTATTCACCCGTCATTCCCTATGGACCCATAAAGGAAATTTATTTTTCTCTATTTATGCTGCTCCGGGGCGTGACATAATTGAGAAAGGACTATGTCCTAAATGCAAAGCCAGCGTGACTAATCAACCCAAGCCAGTGACTGAAACGGCTTATCGGTCTTGTAGCCCAAGGAGGCCGATTCAGAGCCGTTTGACCTATCCAAGTCAATACTACAGAAAGCCCGAGTTTGGACGGACGGATTATTGGCGAGAAGAGCCGAGGCAGGTACGTAGGGATGTTAAGAGGAAGGATTACCCAAAGGAAACCTACCAACACCGAGCTCGATCTCCACGAATGATTGTTCCATCACGTCCAGAAGTAAATCGCTGGAAAAGAGTGGAACACCCAAAATTCCCGGAGCAGGCTTATTTTACGAAAACACAAAAGAGAAGAGTACAACGTTTGAGGCATTCTGCTCGAGAATGGGAGGCCAAGTACCGCATGGAGGAAAAACGGGCAGACAAGGAAATTTGCAAGAAGAAAGATATGGGATCGAAGGTGACCCCAAGCCATAAAGAAAAGGGAAAAGTGCAGATTGAAGGGGAAAGCAACAAACTACGAAGGTTGGATGAGCCATCTGTTCCCGAGGTCAACGAATCGGACGTGGAAATGACCGATTTTGATTCAGGATACGAAGAAGAGTCAAGGCGACGTATCCAATTCGGTAGCATCCCGAAAGATTTGTCGGTAAACATAGTCTACACCTTGCCAATGTCATTTGGAGCGAAATCTAACCAGGAAAATCAAATGGAAGGTGACATGCATGAGGATCACATCGGTCGGTCAACACCTGTATTCGTTGATCATGGAGTAAAGGCGGAAAAACCAAAGGTTTCGGTGATAAGGCCGAAGGCCGAGAATGAAGCAGGGAAAAAACCTGCCAAAGTAATCTTTGAAATACCTGCGGAAGGGATGTCTCAACATCTGAAGCTGTTATACATCAATGCGAATATCGACGGTGTGCCATACTCAAGGGTGTTAATCGACAATGGAGCAGCTATAAACATCCTCCCCTCGATCATGCTGCTGAAGCTACAACGTGATGAGAGCGAGTTGATCCCAATTGAACTCACAGTTTGCGGATTCACTGGCACCCCTGCAAAGACCAAGGGAATTCTTCCAGTAGAGCTCACAGTGGGAAAAAAGACCACCATGACGGCCTTCTTTGTTGTGGATTCGGGGGCATCATATAACGCTCTGCTCGGAAGAGATTGGATTCACACTAGTTGGTGTATCCCTTCCACTTTGCACCAATTCCTGATTTTCTGGAATGGAGATGAGGTGGAAGTAGTTTGGGCTGATCACAAGCCTTTCGTTGCCAGAGTCCATTGCTCGGAAGCTGTCTTATATGAGGACGATATCCGTCCCGTTAAGTTCATAGGAACAGACAAGAACAGAAGGCCTAAATCGGCCACCATGGTGAGGGAGCAGAAGAACCAGTTAATACAGGTATACAGACAACTTGATCGGCCATCCATTGTGATTACGCCGATTGATAACGACGAAGAACATACCTCCAATGGACCAGAACCAATTATTACTGAAGCATAGAAGGGCGCAGGCCGTACAGGCCAGTGTGGCTAGGATGCAGGCATTTCTGGCGGACAAATAGGCATTAGCATCATTGGCTAGTATGGTCGATGTCACCGTCGAATGTCAGGAAGAAATGCTAGACGATGGCATCAACTTGGATGAGTTAGCGTCGGCTCCCGCGAAGCTTGATGATCTGAAAGCCGATGTACAGGATCCTCTCCTGGAGGTTAATTTGGGGGCAAGTGGAGAATATCAGCCAACATTCATAAATCAATTACTCGAACCCGATTTCCAAGCATCTTTGATTTCCCTCTTAAGGGAATTCAAAGATTGTTTTGCCTGGAATTACCATGAAATGCCAGGGTTGTCCAGGGAATTGGTAGAACATCGGTTGCCGATTATGGAAGGCTTCAAGCCGTTCAAGCAACTACCGAGAAGAATGTCTCCAGAGGTCGTTCTCAAAGTAAAGGAGGAAATCGAACGGCTTTTGAAGGCCGGTTTCATAAGAACAACTAGGTATGTGGAGTGGATTTCCAATATTGTGCCGGTAGTCAAGAAAAACGGCAAAATAAGGGTATGTATAGATTTTAGAAATCTAAACATGGCAACGCCAAAGGATGAATACCCGATGCCGATAGCCGATCAACTTATTGACGCCGCGGCCAAACATAAGATTTTATCCTTTATGGATGGGCACTCGGGCTATAATCAGATACTTATAGCTGAAGAGGATGTCCCAAAAACTGCCTTCAGATGTCCCGGAGCGATTGGGACATTCGAATGGATTGTGATGCCTTTTGGATTGAAGAATGCGGGGGCTACGTATCAACGGGCTATGAACGTAATCTTCCATGATATGATTGGGAAAATCATGGAAGTATACATAGATGATGTTGTGGTAAAATCGGCCACACAAGCAAAGCACTTGGCCGATTTGAGGCGATCCTTCGAAAGGATGAGATTCCATGGGCTGAAAATGAATCCGCTGAAGTGTGCCTTCGGAGTATCGGCAGGAAACTTCCTCGGATTTCTAGTACACCAAAGGGGGATCGAAATCGACAAAAATAAAGTCCGATCCATTCAATCAGCTGAGCCCCCAAGGAACAAGAAGGAACTACAAAGGCTGCTCGGTCAGATTAACTTTTTGCGGAGGTTCATTTCAAATTGTACTGGACGAACACATGTTTGGTCCCCGTTACTCAAGCTTAAGGCTGAAGAAGAATTCGAATGGGAAAGTCAGCATCAAAAGGCCTTTGAAGCTATCAAACAATATTTGTCTGAACCACCAGTAATCATGCCTCCAAGAAGAAAAAGGCCGCTTAAGTTGTACTTATCGGCCTCCGAAGAATCTATAGCGTGCATGTTAGCACAGGATAATGAATGGGGAAAAGAGCAGGCTGTTTATTATTTAAGTAGAGTGTTAACTCCTGTCGAGCGTAAATATACGCCGATAGAAAAATTATGCCTAGCTTTGTATTTTTCTTCACAAAAATTAAGAGTATATATGCTTCCGGTCTTGGTTTACTTGATTTGTCAGACAGACGTCATTAAATACATGCTATCAAGACCGATTATGCGTGGGCGTATAGGAAAATGGACTCTAGCTATGATGGAGTTCACATTCCAATTTGTCCCACAAAGATCAGTAAAAGGCCAAGCCCTCGCTGATTTTTTGGCCGATCACCCTTGTTTGGATGTCGGCCCAGAACTTAATGAGGCAATTGATTCCACGCTAGTATCAACAATTTCTCTGACCCCTTGGACGTTAATATTTGACGGGTCCAAAAATGCCGATGGTGCAGGAGCAGGGATAATTGTAGTATCGCCGAGAAAACGGAAAACCGTCTTCTCGTTTAAACTAGAGTTTGAATGCTCTAGTAACCAGGCTGAATACGAAGCACTGATCATCGGCGATTCAAACTTAGTGATTGGCCAACTAAGTGGTGAGTTTAGGTGTAAGAGTTGGGAGTTGCTCCCTTTCAACTCAATCGCCTTGCAGTTATTACGAGACTTTGATGATGTTAGGGTCCAACACGTTGCTCGTGCTTATAATGACGAGGCCGATAATCTAGCACAAGTGGCATCAGGAACAAAATTGGAGGTAACCGATAGCGAAAAATTGATAAGAGTGCAAAGAAGAATCTTGCCGTCAGTAAGGCAACGAGAAATGGCAACAGAGATTTTCTCGGTGATCACGGATGATCAAGATTGGAGAGATACAATAATTAGGTGCCTCTTATGCCCAAATAGAGTGACCGAGAGGAAAACCAAGCTGTCTTCAGTCAACTATGTCTTATTGGATGGTGAATTGTTTAAAAAGAGCTTAAAGGATGAAAATTTGTTAAGATGACTAGATAAGACCGAGGCCATGAAAGTAATGGCCGAAATACATGAAGGTATCTGCGGGGCACATCAAGCGGGGACAAAAATGAAGTGGCTTCTTAGAAGATACAATTACTATTGGCCAAGTATGTTAAAAGACTGCATTGATTATGCAAAGGGATGCCAGGCTTGTCAAAGGCATGGGCCGATACAGAGGGTACCTGCGACCGATATGCAGGTAATCGGACCATGGCCATTCTGGGGCTGGGCCATGGATCTGATTGGTAAAATATACCCACCATTATTAGGCCAACACTGTTTTATTGTGGTGGCCACGGATTACTTTACAAAATGGGTAGAGGTTGTACCTGCTAAATCGGTAAATAAAGCATACGTGATAAAATTCATCAATGAACACATAATTCACCGATTCGGGCTTCCAGAAATAATTACAGCAGATCAAGGTTCGGTCTTTACTGGAGATGAAGTCAAGGCATTTGCTGAAAGCCGAGGTATCAAAATCCTTAATTCAACTCCGTATTTTGCTCAAGGGAATAGGCAGGCCGAATCATCCAACAAAACAATCAAAGGAATAATCGAGAAAATGGTGGAAGGCAATCCAAGGGTATGGCATGAGTTGTTATCTGAGGCGTTGTGGGCATATCGGACATCTAAAAGATCGGCCACAAATATAACCCCTTTCATGCTTACCTACGGTCACGACGCAATGTTACCTATGGAAGTCACCGTTCGGTCAGTAAGACGGGCATTTCAACTCGGTCTGGAATCCGCCGGGTATACTGAGGCAATGTTGGCCGAGTTAGAAGAAATCGATGATGTCCGCCTTAAAGCGTTGGATTGCATCAAAGCACAAAAGAATAGAGTTACTCGGGCATACAATAAGAGGGTCAAACCTAAGTCATTTGGCGAAGGAGACCTAGTTTGGAAAACTGTATTACCTTTGGGGGAAAAAGATGCCCGATATGGAAAGTGGTCGTCTAAATGGGAAGGTCCGTATCAGGTAATATCGGTTATTACTGGAGGTGCATATCGGTTAATGGATTTAGATGGAGAAATGCACGCACGACCGATAAATGGGAAATATCTAAAGCAGTACGTTCCTTCACTATGGGAGACAACAAAATTAGATTGAGAAAGGAAAAAACGAAACATTTTATTCATGGTGTAAAGTTACAAAATATGGCCGTAATATAAACGGCTACACTCAGAAAAAAAAAAAAGAAAAAAAAGAAAAAAAAAAAGGGTATACATCATTTCTTAGCAAATTTAAGTCTGAGCTCCTCCCAAGCTTGATCAAGGTATTCCAGTTCCTTCTCGGCGTTAGTCTTATCGGCCTCCCATCGACTCGCTTCTGCAGCAGTCCTAGTCAGAACCTCGACATGCTCTTGCGCGGTTCGGCCGATGTCAAGGATGGCATTCTCAGATAAAGCCAAGCCAGCATCGACATTGTCTAGTTCTTTCTGAATCTGGGCCAGCTTAGACTCAAGCCTTGTTTTCTCCTGTAAAAGGCGCTCCTTCATGGCTTTAGAAGTCCCATATTGCGTCTTGCAGGCCGCAAGACTGTCCACTCGGGCTTTTCGCTTTTGGGATTTCTCCTCGATCTCAAACACGACCTTGGTGGCTACCCGGTGCCTATTAAGGTAATCGGGCAATCTAACCTGCAGACTCCGTAGATCGGCCTTCATCTCATCGGATATGTCCAGACAAGAGAGCAAAAGGCCTATAGCCGAATGAAATTCTTCGAAATTAGGAAGCTGGTAAAGTTTCCTCTGAACAGTAGTCCTGAACCATTCCTCAGCTCTTTGATATTCTACCGTAGAGGGAGCAGCGCTGGCCTGATCTACAGTGGGCTCGGCCTGAAGAAGCTTCTCAGGGTCAAGAAGAGCGAAGAAGGCGTCAATGGAAGTAACCGAACTAAAATCAGGAATGGGAAAAGAACTGGGAACCTGCACAAAAACACAATTATCAGGCACAAGCACAATAACAGAGCAATCAGGAGAAGGCCATTTGATGAGCTAAGCTACCTGGACCGAGGGTGAGCTGGTCGAGGTGGTGACCGGTGGTGGCGGTGCAGCTGGAGCCTGAAGATGAGCTTGTGGGGAGGCCGAAGTCTCAGTATGAGAACCATCGGTGGAAGGAGGTTGTTCTGGGACGTCCTCACCCAAGATATCAGCAGCCCATGTTTCAGATTCGCTGAAGTCCATGGGATCATTTAAATCCGATCCCAAAGGTCTTTCCTCACCAGCCTGTTCAGAAGAGCCACCGGCGATCGTCTCATCTATGCTCGGCGTGGAAACATCGGCCGCACCCTTTAAGGTAGCCTCCCTGGCCGCATCAAGATCCCGAAGCCGTTGGAGCTCGGCCATCAATTCCTCATAGGTCGGCGTCACCGTGACCTCGACCGGAACAGTTTGGGGAGTGACCACAGTGGGGGCTGCTGATGGTGGCTTGAGAGGAGATGGAGGGGGTGGCATTGTTGACCGAGAGGTAGGCTTCGACGCCACTTTCCCTTTCTTTTTGGGGACCACACCCCCAGCTTCCTGTTGTCAAAAGGGTAGAAATCAGTTTCAGAATTATCTACACTGATTTAAAAGGAAAAGGATATGCTTGGGGAAATTTCATACCTTGCCCGATTTAGATGCGACCGTGGCAACTTTGCGACGTTGACGAGTTGAGAGAGGGATATCCTCATCTGATTCGATATCGGTCACGCCAGATGGATTCTCCCTCGGAAGAGCCTCTGAACAAGAATGAAAATAAAATCAGTTAGAGAAATAGAAGTGGTAGTGAACCATAAAAAGGGAGTACCTAAAACTGGGGCTCCAGTTTCTACAACCCATATGGTCGACGAATGATCAATAACCCCGAGATCATGCCAGCCGGTAAAAGTAACTCTCTCCCAATGTTCCTTCGTGGACGATGCTTGCTTGTCCACCATCGAAATGGAAATTGCAAAATCGGCCTCGGGTAAGGGAGGTGGCCGACATTCAAAGGGCTTGAGGAATTGCTCAAAGGACATGACAGAGGTGTAGTCGGCCGTCTCAAGGTACTTCTTATATGCCCGTGCCATTTTCTCCCTGTGTTCCTGTTCAAGTACCCTCAAATGCCACTTCATGTTGGACCGCATGATCTCGGGGTGCCTGGGATCAAACTTGAATTTAAAGAATTTTTCAAAAGCCAGAATGGCTTGGTACGGTGTTTTACCTTTGGAGGTGGCTGCTTTCCTTTTGTGACCTGCAGCCTGAACCAGAGAAGGGTTAGTGGAATGGGATGGTTTCTCGGCAACAGGAGGAGAAATACGTCTAAGTACAGAAAAAAGGGGCTCAGAACGTAAGCCCGACAATATTTTGGACCACCAAGTCTCAAACTCGGTGGATGTTGAAGGAAGCTCTTGGAAGGGGATGAATTCCAATCCTTCATAGGCCATTCTGCCAAAAGCTCGGCACTTCTCGACCTTGGCGAGGTCGGAAAGGAGAGACCGCCCTGAGATGGAACGATTGAAGGTCCGGAAAGGGGGAATAGGAATAAGTTGCTTTAGCCCGAGTTGTCGGGCTAAAGCGGGAGCATTATAATACTCCACCCCACACTTGTTATTACGTGGGGGCACAACAGGACTATACAATAGATCTCGGCCAACTAGGAAGCTAGCCCAGATTGATTCATGCTCTTTTATCTCGGCCTCAGGAGCTTGGCCTGGACTGTGGAGAAGCCAGCTCGGACATCTAAGTCGAGGATGAAAAGGAAGGAACTGCTGGGTGGATCGGTTCCCCATGTGTTCATAGAAGAAGGAAAAAATGTGCTCAAAAGAAAGGCCCATGGGGCTGATACCGGCAAGATGAAAAGCGAAGGCCGAGGAATGCTCTGGTAGAATGGTGGGATCGAAATGGTCAACTGAGCATTTCTCGGGGAAATAAGATTGGAGCCAACACTGGAGGAGCCAGAGGGGACCCCCCGAGTTCTTGAACTCTGAAAAAATGAGTTCAAGAATACCCCGGTAAAGATGAGAAAGGGCAAGAGGAGCAAGAGCAAGTCTTCGACCCTCGGTCAATGCAAGGGCGATATGGGTATACTCTTGGGTAACGGCGTATGAGGCTGAGCAAAACACAAAGCGGTTCAGCCAGTAGACCAGGAAAGCAACGTGCTCCTGGTCAGAGACATCCCCTTGTCCTATGCAGGCTGTTATGAAAGGACCAAAGCCAGTAACAACCCTGGAATCCTTGCCCGATGTGGTCCTGGGGTATTCGAATTCGAGATTGGAGGAAAGACTGGGAGTGATTTCCTCACCGTGAGCGGAAAGACCGGGAAGGAAGCAAACATCTTGAATTGTCGGGCTCATGAGGCCGCAACGAAAGAAGAAAGCATTGGCCGAGGTCGACCAGAAGAATACAGAAGAAAAGAAGAGAGGTTTATCAAGAAGGAACTTCTCGCGGCTCAGCATAATGGCATCATAGATGTCAAGGGCCTTCCACGAGTCATGTTTTACCTCCACCAATCGGTCCACCCATGAAATCCAATCAGGAGAAGGAATAGGCCAATTCCTCAAAGGGTTGGAAGGGGCGTACTGAGAGCCCCAATCAAAGGAAGAGGAGCGATAAAGCAATTCTTTATCATCGACAACTAAAGGGAAGTAAGGGTCTAAAGAAGATGGGGGGAAAGAATCGAAGGAAGGACCAAGTCCAGTTGAACCAGAAGATGAAGGAATCAATACCTGAGGATTGATTAGCCCAGGAATTGTCTCGAGGGCTTGTTTGACGGCAGTAGCATTGGTTTTGACCGCCGGCGCGGTACCAGTAGCGGCGGGAGAAGACGCAGTAGCGCCGGTGGCATGCGAAGCACTGGTAGTGGAGGAAGAAGCCATTGAAGTCTAAGAACAGATAGAAAAGAAATTTTCCGGGAAAGTTTAGGGAAAAGAAAATTTTCCAACTAAGTTTAAAAGCAAAGGCAAGAAAAGGTGAGAGGAGTGATGAGAGGATGGCTTATATAGGAAGGGGAAATAGTAATCATGACTGGGGAGCACGGAGTCCCAAGAGGCGTGCCTTGATTCTGGAAACGAGGCAAAGAAAGCTACTGGGGTGATGCCACGTGGAACCGTACGCCGTCAACTGCAGGGTGGCATTAAATTTGAATTTCAAACGTCTCATCAAACTGACGACGCAACGTTTGACAAGACGTTTGGGGGGCATTGTTTACACCCTAATTTAGGGTTTTTCAAGGCACAGGATAATCACATGGGATAATGAGGTCATCAAATGGAAAATGGACAGGATAAGACCGATGTAATTAAGGGCCATCTACGAAGTAACATATCCCCAGCATAAGCGTAGTTGAAGACCCAAAGGATATCTCGGTCATAATGTCTAAGACCGAGGTTGAAGGGCAAATAACGTAAGAGGGAATGGGTGAAAACACATCGGCCTCAACAAATAAGGCCGATGATTGCGTGATTGGTGTTATAGGATTTGAGAGTGACCAACAGTAGGTGAGTGGCACAAGATCGGGCTTGATAAATAGGTAAAGATCCAGAGAGGTATCCACGTGAAGATATCGGTCACCGATACCAATAGGGTAGCGGATAACTCACAAGAATTAAGACCGAGGTATTTCAGCTAGTATACGTCAAGCAGTTCAAAGAAAAATGAAACTAGATCTTTGGACGGTTGAAGTGAAGAACGTGGGCACGAAATATGCTGAGCTGGAAGAAAAAGTAGTTGCACGAAAAGAGAACATGGCAAAGGTGGGTACACTACAGATCATGGGAGTTGGTCATGAGGCAGAAAGAGCATACAGTAACCTATTCGTGCCTAGAAATCAGGGGCCACTTACCCACTTACCCACTTACCCACTACCATTAACAGCGGTTACTCCAAAAATCTATAAATAGAGCAGGGTGTGCAACATTTAAAAGGGGCTAACACACAAGCCACTTCTGCTCTGGCAGACTTTTATCTTTTCCTCATAACAATACTTTGTTCTTGAGTGATTTTGAGAGTTTCTTTTCTTAGCTTTCCTTCGAGTGATTGTAATCGTATTTAAATCCATCAATGAAGATGTCGGTGAAGGTATTCTTGATTTCAAGTAATTAATTTGTTCCTTGCTTTCCATTTGTAGTTTTACTTACTTGCATCAGAGTAGAGTGAAGACCCATTTACTGTTAGTAAATCACATTTTTTAACTGTCGTTTGATCTAGAAGTTAGATTAGGTTGCCTCAACCTCTTTTTGAGTCCACGTGGACTCTGGCACGCCCAGCACACACCAACACCAGATATTTATTGCAAACACTTTGCAAAATCTCTGCCGACTGGAAGCATTCTTACATTTAATCCGATGGGCACCCGCCGGCAACCCGTGTAAAGACGTATTTTAATTTAACCACCCGTGTTGACCCGCAACTTAAAAAAGTTGACCCGAAATCCATTATTTGCAGGCGACTTTGGGCGGGTTCACGGGTTTGTGTGATAATTACCAGGTCTACGTAAAATTTATAAATTAATCCAAAAACATGAAATGAAAATCACAACTTAACCCCAAACCTCACAGAGCATAGCATTATTCATGAAAATAATTGACAAAATTGTTACCAAGGGCCTTGTAGCCTAATGGTACCCAGCCCTCTTACTCCTCTTTGGAGTGGGCGGGTTCGATTCCTCTCGGAGTCATCTCTTCGGGGAGTTTGTCCTGTGGGATTTGTTAGGTTGTGGGTCTGTGGCCCCGCCTGTGTGGGTGCTTTGTCATCAGCAAAAAAAATAAATGAATAAAAAATTGACAAAATTGTTTACATATAAACTTATTTGGATATGAGTATATGTATTGGATACTGTGTACTACGGAAGTACTTCCTCTGTCCCATTTTATGTGTCCATCTTTTTTTTTGGGATGTACCAAAATTATTGTCCACTTTCCTAATTAGTATGCAAATTTTATTTAGATTCCTAAAATACCCTTTCTTGTAATCAATATCAAAACAAAACAAAAAAAAAGAAAGTGCAATGATTATGGGCAATTGTGAAAATTAGCTGTAAATTCTTTTTGTCCTCTTAAATAATTGAATTCCTCCAGATGGACACATAAAATGGAACGGAATGAGTATTAAAGTTGAGAAAAGTATACCGACATTTTCCTAATTTATTGGTGGTGTGATTTTTGTTAGCAGAGAAAAATTGTCAGTTGTTTTTAGTGGACGTGTCATTATTTTATGGGCCCCATAGTATGGGGTACCCGTTGTTTGGGTCAAGCTGGACATATCACGTGACCTTTGAATCTGGATTCTTTCGCAAAATTCTTTTTTTTTTTTTTTTGCTCAGACTTTCGCAAAATTCTTAAGCGGGGGCTAAGTGGTTTCGCCCTATATGAAGTCAAAATTTCTTTGGCTTTTGTACGAGTTTGAGAGCTCATCTTTGTATTACACGTGACAAATATTTTTTTGAACATTAATTTGTTTATTTTTTACAAATTTTTGTATTTTATTTCCTTCGTCTCATTTTGTTAGTCCTATATTTCATTTTGGGATGTTTCAAAATTAGTGTCTATTTTCTTAATATGACATTTAAATTTTTACTTATTTTCCAAAAATCTTTTATTAAAATCTACACTAAGACAAAACTAAAAAAGTAGTTCTAATGATTAAGGACAATTGTGAAAAGTATGTGTAAATTCTTCTTGTTCCCTTAATAAATTGAGTTAATAAAGATGGACTCACAAAATGCGACGGAAGGAGTATTAACTAATATTTGACTATTAAGTACTAATATTTAGACCTTATTAAGGAACTATATGTATCTTGATAACAAAGCTTAGACAATTATTTGTAAATAACATAGGTAGTTTGAGTGCTCATCTTTGTATTACACGTGGTGAATATGATTTTGAACATTAGTGTTGGCCCAAATATGGAAACCTTAGAGGAGGGGTGAATAAGGTTTTAGCGCAAATTAACCTTTTAAAACAAAATTACAAATTAAACACAAACACAAAGAATAATGTAAAGAGATAAGGGAAGAGAAACTTGCAAACCAATTTTTCAAGTGGTTCGGCAATCGCACCCCGCGGCCTACGTCCACCCCTCAAGAACACCTCTTGAGGATTCCTTAATCCGATCTACTTACGGGTGTAGACCAAACCGTTTCCCGGAGCACTTAGGGGTGTGCACGAAACCGTTACAAGAGCCTATGATCTCTCCCAAATAAGAACGCCTCTTCTTTGCACACAAGAGTTACTAACCCTCAACCTTTACAATTGATTTGATACAAATTGAACTCTCTTTATAGAGTGGATAATACAATTGAAAGCTCACTACAATTCACTCTCTCAAAGATTACAATTGAAGGCTGGAGCAAATTGATAAACTCACACAACTAGGGCTCAATTGTGAATGATTTAGAATCAACAAGTTGTGTGATTGAAATAGATGTTTTCCAATTGATTGATCAACATAAAATGGTGTGGGAAAACATGTATTTATAGGCCAAGAAATATTATAGCCGTTGGTGGCAAGTTTGGTAATTAAAAGCCCCTTTAAAAACTAGTCGTTATGCCTTTCCAGGTCGATTCAGTCGACTGGACCTTGAAGCAGTCGACTGGACCTTAAAGCAGTCGACTGAGATATGTTTACAGAGGGTTCTGTTTGCATTCTGCTCACTTCAGTCGACTGAATCGGGCCTTCAGTCGACTGCCCCTCCCTGTTTGGCAGACTGACACATCTCCACTAAAATGCCATAACTTCCTCTACAAAACTCGGATTTTCAATCCGTTTGATGTTTTGGAAACTAGATTCAAATACCTTTCCAACCATATAAGATTCAACATTTAACTATTTTTCAATTGGTTGGCGCATTGCTTTAAAGATGACCCATTTAAATTTTATTTCCAAAACTTTAACTTTTAGCATTTGTTTGAGCCCCTAAGAGTGTGAGATCAAGATGCCTTACAATGATGGTCCTAGACTTCAACCAAGAATGAAATATCTTAAAGTCTTCAAGCTTGATCCTTGTTGAGCTCCTTGTAATCTTGATCTACATCAATTAAATCTCATGCACACAAAGATGTTAAAACATTGATACAATATTAATACATGAGATTATATATGAGCATAAAAATGACTATGATAATAACAAAGAATGAATCAATATGAATCATGTAATTATCATAGCATATTTGACATTATCAAAACATAATTAAATATGCCTTAATTATACCTTAAGGCTAACAATCTCCCCCTTTTTGATGATGACAAACAACCAATGAAAGATATGCCAATATAAGCACAATTTGGTCATTTTCATATTATCATTCATAATGGATATCAAATGTTGAAGAACATGAATGATAACTACCCAAATATGTCTCCCCAATACTTCTCATATTTCTCCCCCTTTGACATTATAAAAAAGATTTGGGGATAAAATGCAAAGCTCCCCCTCACAATAGGCATACAAATCAAAGCGCCAAAATGATACCAAAAATAAACAAATATAACCACATGTGAGAAAATAAATACATGAAAGTGCTCCCCCTAAGCATGTGCAATGATAAAAGATACCAAAAGATTTGAATAGAGAGCATATTCTCCCAAAACATACCAATAATAAAGTTGGAGAACTCAAAATCAAAGAAAAACAAACATTCAGTCGGATCAGTTGACGCCACAGTCGACGTCCCTAGGAAGAGAGTTTAAAACAACAATGCAGTCGACGCCACAGTCGACTTAACAATGCAGAATAAAAAAAATCAAAGCTTCACACTTGAATCAGTCGACTGTGTCGGGGTACCAGTCGACTGCTTTGTTCAACAGTTCATAAAAATGACAGTTCAGCAAAAAATTTGAATGATTCACAGAACATCATTTGGTCTAATCATTCTTAAAACTTTGTCTAATCAAACAAAAGCATATCATCATTTTTCAAATAAGCAATATCAAGAGCATGATGATTTGAAACAAATAAGTGTATGATATGAAAACAAAAAAAAATTAAGTATGATAATGAAAACAAATCAAAACAAAATTACCTACTAACCTACCATTACCAAATCAATACTTAACCTATGTCCAAGCATTTCTTGGATGCTCCATTTGCCGAGGTAGTAGGAGAGGCTCCCTTCACAACCCAAACCATGTTAATTTTATTTCGAAATGAACATTTAAAATTAACATGCCCCTTTTTCATACAATAATGACATGTTACATGGGGAAGGGTCTCATTTGAGATTGATGCTTTAGCAAAGAAATTCTTGTGAGCATTTTGAGAATTTGAAGTAGAGGATGTGGACTTTACAAAGAAGTTTTTGTACTTCTTTTCCTTGAATGTGGGATTAAATCTCAAACCGGCCTTATCAAAAACACATTTTTGTTTACCCAAAAGCATATTCAAATTTTGTTCACCTTGGGTAAACTTGGCCAAAGTTTTTGTCAAATCATCCACCTCCTTTCTCAATTCAACCTTTTCCTTTTCAATAAGTTCACTTGAAGGTTGATTGGTTGAAACAAGCTTTTCTTTTCTTAAAATTTCATTTTGAGATTTTAACTCATCTAATTGCTTTTTCAACTCCAAATTTTATTTTTCAAGCTCATTTGAAGATTGTGCTTTTAAAACATGTTTTTCATTTTCAATCTTCAAAGATTCATTTTGGGATTTCATGATATTTAACTCATTTGAAAGTTTGGAAAAATTCTTTTTAAGAGTTATATATTTGATTCCCAAATTTTCCAATTCCTCGTATAATTCTTCAAATGCACTTTGAAGTTCATCATAATCATGAGATTGAATAATTGAGGTTGGTTTAGAATTTACCCTAAAATATGTAGTTTCCATGGATCTTAACTCAAAATTTTTTAAAGACTTTTGAAAAGAGAAGAGCCGAGGCTCTGATACCAATTGTTGGCCCAAATATGGAAACCTTAGAGGAGGGGTGAATAAGGTTTTAGCGGAAATTAACCTTTTAAAACAAAATTGCAAATTAAACACAAACACAAAAAATAATGTAAAGAGATAAGGGAAGAGAAACTTGCAAACCAATTTTTCAAGTGGTTCGGCAATCGCACCCCGCAGCCTACGTCCACCCCTCAAGAACACCTCTTGAGGATTCCTTAATCCGATCTACTTACGGGTGTAGAACAAACCATTTCCCGGAACACTTACGGGTGTGCACCAAACCGTTACAAGAGCCTATGATCTCTCCCAAAGAAGAACGCCTCTTCTTTGCACACAAGGGTTACTAACCCACAACCTTTACAATTGATTTGATACAAATTAAACTCTCTTTATAGAGTGGATAATACAATTGAAAGCTCACTACAATTCACTCTCTCAAAGATTACAATTGAAGGCTAGAGCAAATTGATAAACTCATACAACTAGGGCTCAATTGTGAATGATTTAGAATCAACAAGTTGTGTGATTGAAATAGATGTTTTCCAATTGATTGATCAACATAAAATGGTGTGGGAAAACATGTATTTATAGGCCAAGAAAGATTATAGTCGTTGGTGGCAAGTTTGGTAATTAAAAGCCCCTTTAAAAACTAGCCGTTATGCCTTTTCAGGTCGATTCAGTCGACTGGACCTTGAAGCAATTGACTGGACCTTAAAGCAGTCGACTGAGATGTGTTTACAGAGGGTTCTGTTTGCATTCTGCTCACTTCAGTCGACTGAATCGGGCCTTCAGTCGACTACCCCTCTCTGTTTGGCAAACTGACACATCTCCACTAAAATGGCCATAACTTCCTCTACAAAACTCGGATTTTCAATCCGTTTGATGTTTTGGAAACTAGATTCAAATACCTTTCCAACCATATAAGATTCAACATTTAACTATTTTCCAATTGGTTGGCGTGTTGCTTTAAAGATGACCTATTTAAAATTTGTTTCCAAAACTTTAACTTTTAGCATTTATTTGAGCCCCTAAGAGTGTGAGATCAAGATGCCTTACAATGATGGTCCTAGACTTCAACCAAGGATGAAATATCTTCAAGTCTTCAAGCTTGATCCTTGTTGAGCTCCTTGTAATCTTGATCTACATCAATTAAATCTCATGCACACAAAGATGTTAAAACATTGATACAATATTAATACATGAGATTATATATGAGCATAAAAATGACTATGATAATAACAAAGAATGAATCAATATGAATCATGTAATTATCATAGCATATTTGACATCATCAAAACATAATTAAATATGCCTTAATTATACCTTAAGGCTAACAATTAGTTTGTATATTTCTTACAAATTTTTATATTTTATTAACCAACCTTTGAGTATTAAGTACTCCCTCTGTCTCATTTTATGTGTCTATCTTGGGGAATCCAACTATTTAAGAGGACAAAAAGAATCTACACATATTCTACAATTACACATAATCATTGCACTTTCTTTTTTTGTATGCTGACTTCAAAGAAGGGTAGTTTGGGAAACTATGTACAATTTTGCATACTAATTTAGGAAAGTGGACAACAATTTTGGGACATTCCAAAAAAGAAAGATGGACACATAAAATGGGACAGAGGGAGTACTAGTACTCTCTCCGTCCCTGTGAGTCCTGTATTCCATTTTGGGATGTCTCAAAATTAGTGTCCACTTTCCTAATTTGGTATATACGTAGTAATCTTTATAATTTTTAGTATCCAGTACCCTTCATTGAAATCTACACCAAAACAAAACTAAAAAAGTTATTGTAATGATTAGGGGCAATTGTAAAAAGTAGGTGTAGATTCTTCTTGTCCCCTGAATAAGTTGAGTTCCAAAGGTGGACTCACAAAATGGGACGGAGGGAGTAACATTTAGACTTTATTGAGGAACTATTTGTACATTGATAACAAAGCTTGACAATTATTTGTAAATAACATAGGTACAAAGTAAGCTATGAAATGTATAAATAAAGCTAGTCAAGGTATAACCTAAGCTAATAAAGGTGTATCCGACAAAGTATTAATTGTACCCGACTTCTTAATTTGCCCAACCATATTGCACAACGTAGACAGAGGGTTGGCTTCACATACTTCACCCCACTATAGAATTTACCCATTATTTAATTTCTTCTCCTGTTTTCAGAAATTTCTCTCATGCACGCAATAATTTCGCGGGCACAATAGAAGGGAAGCATCCATTTGCAGGTCGTCACATGGAAAGTGAGCATTTAATGCTATCCGATTTTGTGACAAGAAGTTATAATCTATGACAAAATATTATGACCATGATCAAAAAGTGTAATCATCGTGACAAAAAAATATAAACTATAACAGATATTGTAATTACTATGACAAAAAATCACAACTTCCAACACAACTACTCAAATTTTGATCCAAAAGCTGAGATTTGTTTGCTCCTAAAAATGTTTTATCCAATGGCTAAGATCTCACACTCTCTACTATACGCATAGTGCTCGCATGATGGTAGAAGTTCTCCTTATTAGTTTCAAGTTTCATTTAAAAATTCTATCTACACACACCTATATTACTCTCTGTACCCACATACTCTCTGCACCTACCATTGTAATTAAAATTAAAACAAATTGCTTTCTACACCCACTTTGATATCTAAAATAACCCTAACCTTGCACACCCTAACATTTCTTATTGCTCTTGCCATCTTCTTTCACTCTCAATCTCTATAACACCATTGTCCCTGTAATTTTGATTTTCTCTCTACAATGTTTTGTATATATATGAGTACATCTCTCTCTCTCTCTCTCTCTCTCTCTCTCTCTCTCTCTGAAACTTGAGATAGTTTGCAAATCAATTTCAATTGGATTGCACAAAATTATATGAGAACTTTTTCCATTAGTACAAGAAGTATAGAAAGACTTATATTATTATTTCACACATCCTAGGTATATATAATACTAGGGGGCAACTCAGGAGGGGCAACCTGTGGTCAGCCCCGGCCCTACTTGAAATTACCGGGTTTGGGTCCATGGTACTTTCACCATGGGCGGACATGGGTAGAAAAATGCAGGCCTGAATTTAATTCGATTTTGGGCTAGGAATGGGCATGAGAAACTGGTTTGTGGGAGTAACCGGTTTCTGGGAATAGATTTTTGTTATGTTGATATCTAAGCTTTGCTTAGTTGTACCTCGACTTTATCAGTATGGAACCTTGTTATATGTTTATTAGAAACTGCATGTTAGTACCCCAGACATATTAATAAAGTTATGCATGAGCTTTATGTGTTAGATTTATGAAATGTGTTTTAAACTTACAAAACATGCTTTGATAGTTGTACTTTGACTCAAAAATGGACCTATATAGTTAGTAAGTATAGCTATGAGGATGATGTACTACCCATAGGAGTATATATGCTTAGTACCCCGAGCTTAAAGTGTTGTACATTGCATGAAAAAAAGGATTCTTGAAAGTGACTTCAGAAACCAATTAGTGGGAGTAACCAACTTTTGGGAGTAATCAAATTGTGGTAAAAACCAATAGTGGGAGTAATCAATTAGCAGTAGAAACCAATTTATGGAGAAACCAATTAGTGGGAGTAACCAATCAGTGGTAGAAACCAATTTGTTGGAGAAACCAATTTGTGGGTGTTTTTCAGGAAAAGTTTCCTTAAGTTATATTCGTAATTTTGTAGCCATGAACTGAACGTTAACGCTTATTCTGATTTTGTTAGTATTACATGACGTAAAATAGATTGACAGACTTATTAACGGGACTTGCTAGTAGTAATCAAAAGTTATATAAAGAACCCAAATTTGTAATGAGTGAAGCGTGCATGGTCGAGGATATGTGAGATTTAGTTGTGCTATGTTAGGAGCAGTTTATGATGAGAATAAGTGTAGGTTAAAGTAAACTAGGCTGCGTAGGCCAGGATAGTGTGAAGAAAAAAGGTATAGTTGTCAGGTTGGTGGCGATAAGGGCCTAGTGTGATGACAGAATGGTGAGTCGAGACTCTATATCAAACTCAGAATGATTATGATAGGACTTCGTGTCAGGTTGGTTGGGAAAGCTAAGACTTTGTGTCAGGCTTATTTGTTAGGTCGAGTTAGAACACTTCGATTCTTCGTGACGAAGTGAAGGTTAGTGAGAATAGTTATAGTCTTCGTGACGAAGTGAAGGTCAGTGAAAACATTTCGAGTCTTCATGACGAAATGAAGGTTAAGTTGAACACTTCGGTTTTCCATGACGAAGTGAAGGTTATTAAGAACACATCTGTTCTTTGTGACAAAGTAAAAGTTAGTGTAAAGTGGTTAGATTCTCTATTATTGTTGTTGTTTAGAGTCAGGATTTAGTGTCAGGCTCTGGTAGTAGATTGTGGTAGTGTTGTCAGGATATTGAGATTAGTCATGCTGATAGTATTCTTTTCAAATACCTAGATGGGCAAGTGAGTAGTCATAGTTCAATGATGAGAACGTGTGGTTCCTTAAAAGACGTAATAAAAGAAGTAAACATATTTTGTTTGCATGTTGCTATATAAGTTTCATTTGATTTAGTTTTCTCGCTCAGCTTTCATAAGCTGACGGCATTCATGTCGCTGGACATTCCCATGTATGCTTTTCTAGATAATGAATGCACAGGTTGTGGTGCTAGTCAGAAGGAGTACGTGGAGGAAGAATACACCAAGGATGATTATGGCTACGCTGGTTAGAGAGAAGACTAGTAGTTGTAATCTTGTTAATGTTTTTGGGTTGTAACCTCTATCAGAGGATTTTATCTATCTTTTGTAATAGTTTATTTTTGTAAAGCCCTAGTGCCATAAGACAATATTATATCCTTTGGTTGTAATTAGTTGAACTAGTACTACCGTTTCCTTTGTAATATAACCATGAATGTTAAGGTTGGCTTTATCTTATGATTAGTCATGTTGCTTTTATTGTTGATGAGTTATGGACAATTCGGTGATTCAACCAGTCACGTGCCTAAGGGTTCAAGGTGGAAATTTTATTTTTTTCCCTATTTTTGCTATGCTGGGGCATGACAATAGTCCTGTAGGAATCTGAAAGACCCTAATAAGAAATGTACAGGGCAATAGGATGATTAGGACTATCAGTAAAACTACGATGAGAAAGGGTAGGAAAACGAGGAAAAATAGGAGCAAGAGCTAAGGGAGGAGGTATACAACCTGATTTCAAAGAATATAGGTGGGGGAGCCCAAGTGCATGGACGATAAACGGTCGTGCATGGACGATGAGGGTAAGCTTGAAAGGGATCTCTAGTAAGGATAGAAGGGAGGGACCCGAGACGCAGAAGGAGAAGACATCAGAGGAGAAACTTAAGGATAGGTGCCAGATGAGAAAGCAAGGTACATTCCTTCTGAAGATACTGAGCAAGATGAGAAAGCAAGGTACATTCCTTCTAAAGATCCTCTACAACGAGTCCCGACAATGAACGAGTACCTGAAAAGAAAGGTACAGTCATACCCTTGGATCCAATTTAAATAAGTCACAAACTACAATGATCCCTTTACATGATTCAAACCCAAATAACCCAATAAGATCTTACAAAATAAACATTGCGTGGCTAGCCATTCTCTAAATAGGCTTTGCTTAAAGTTATTTAACTTGGGCAAAACAACCCAAATCCACCATATTTAAAACCAAACAGTCCCTAATTGGGCCTTGTTTTAAAATAATGAATTAGGCCCAACAACCTCAACCCAATTGAGTTGATGCGTAGACCCGTCGGGTTGACTCGACGGGTCAACTTGGCTGTGCTCAACACAGTTCTGCTTTATTAAATCAGAATAATTACAAAACATGCTACCAAAAGATATCCAACATGAACCCTTGACCTTGCACACACAAGCCATAGCATACCTCCACTAAGCCACTTGATGTCCATGCTTATGAAGTCGCCTCAATATATAGTAATCTATATTCTATCCCATCCATACCGCCCTCCCCCAAATTGTCTTATCTTATTTTGTTTCCATTTCCTCGACATTCTATGGTGTATTTATACTTGTGATTGGCCTACCAATACAAAGATTAGTAGCCTATCCTAGGGTCTAAATTTATAGGGTATTTCCACATTCCCCAACTTTTTCCATCTTCTCATTGGTCCTTAGATCCTCACTTATCTCATTTATTCTCCACCTATATCTATACATGTAAAGCCACAAAAGGACGATGATTATAGACTCTTTTTTTCATAATGCTATTTTTTATTACTATTTTATTTCTTGATTTAACAAACAAACACACACACACATATATATATATATGTGTGTGTATATATATAATAGCAAAATTATCAAATGCACAATTTCCAAGAAGGTGACTTACATAGAATGATATAGCTGACAAGTGACTAGATCGTAACACCTGTAACCATTGGACATTGCAGAGTACCCTAAAAGATACATCAAATAACCTTATCATTAAGTTTAGTGCATGTAAGACTGCAATTTTGGACAAAACACGTGCACCTGGACACATGAGGTAATATGGGAAAGAGATTTCTACCAGGACAAAGGACATGCGTAGGAGCTTCGCCTTGCAACTCTCGACTAGGAGTGCGATTAATGAGATATATAGCATTCAGAACATCAATATGCCAAAAACACTTTGGTACTCCTATATCGCACAACTAATATTAGGCAACTGTTATAATGTGTTGGTTCTTATGTTCCATTCTGCTCTAGAGTATAAGGAGATGTGAATTATTGAAGAATGCAGCGTTTATTAAGCTCAGACCAAAACTCATTGGTGATATACTCACGACCATTATCAGATCTTATATTACACATGACTGTTTGATATTGGGATTTGATTTTTTTTTAAAATTAGTGAAGTAAGAAAAAAATTCGATTTCTTTTTCATCAAACATACTCAAGTACACTTAGTATAATCATCTATAAAGGTGACGTAATAACGATGGCCAGACAAGGCAGTAATAGGGCAAGGTCCCCACATCAAAGTGATTAAGAGAAAAGGCACTAAGTGCACAATGCATGCGAGGAATATATGTAATGTGAGTATGCTTTGACAATTCACAAACCACACATTTAAATTTAAAATTATTGCACACTATATTCAATGGCAGAAAAAGCCAGAAAAAATATTAAAAATTTGCATGTCCTAAACAAGCATGCCATAAGTCTAATGTCTTAGGACAACAAATAGAAGAATAAAAAACAAACAAAACAAATGCTTGAAGGCTAGAAGATGACACGCTGGACAATGGAGGGTCGCCAAAATAGTAGAGTCCATCACGCTCATATCCTATGCCAAAAATCTTCTTCGAAGTCAGGTCCTGCAAAAAATAGTGGTTGGGTAAGAAAACAATCATCTTTGCAAGAAGACTAATAGAAAGGAGATTAGAAGAAAAATTAGGGACGTAAAAAATTTAGGAGAGAGTGATGTGAGAGGACAAGTAGGCATCATCTTTACTACTAATCTGAATGGAAGACTCATCTACGATGAGGACAGATTGATCAACGGATGTAATGTGAGAAGATAAAACAGATAACTCACATGTAATACCCTGTATTTTCAATAAGTATTTTAAGCCCAAAGATTCTATATACTTCCCTTGATCATATTTGAAATTTTATCTTCGATCGATCAAAGTTTTTTTGAGCGATCGATCCCTGTTCAATCGATCAAACCCTAGCGACCTGAATTTATGACGTGGTTCCCACTTCAATTGATCAAACTTTCTTCAATCGATCAAACCTGACAGATCTGAGCTCGAGCGATTGAACTACCTTCGATCGATCGAACGTATAATCATTTAAATTCCCAAGTTTCCTGCAAACAATGCCATCTGTACATCCCTCCCCTTTATATATACACTGGTTTTGTGTATGTAGTGTGTTTACTGAACCTTTGTGAGTTAAGTGAGTTGTGAGTGTTTATTTTATATAGATATACACATATACATATATTTTACACACACACATCCATACATATAGATATATATACACAATCAGAGATAGAGAGAGAGAGACATGCCAAAGGAGAAGAAGAAGAAGAGGAAAAGAGAAAGAGACAGAGAGAGACAGAAAAGATTGAGGTAGAGGAGAGAGAGAGGGCAGTAAAGCTCAAGGTTGAAATTCGAGCCAAACATGCCCTTAACGACGTTTAGTGAGTTCTGATCGGCGACGAATAGTTGCCGTTTATAATCCTAAAAATACGCTTTGTTATCCCATTTCATGTAATTATTAAGTGATTTTTAATAGGTATTCTATATTTTGTAGATTTTGGAGCTTTAACATGAAAATGCGCAAAAATCCAATGATTAGTGGCTTTGGAAGTCATTCTGGGCTTAAAAGATGGTTCCGGTGAAGGAAGAATGTTGTAACAACCTCGGAAAATTGCATTTTTGACAAGTAATACTTCAGATTTGAGAAATTTCTCCAGAGATATAAAATGTAGATCTTCGAGTTACGGACGCGTGGCCGCAAATGGTGAGTCAATCCGAGGTCCGAGTCAAAAGTTATCGCAATTCTACGAAAGTGGTGCAGAGCAGCGAAAAATCAGAGAAAATTCTGGAAAATGCCAAGGTCGCTGGAGCGACCCGCGCGCGCGACCCGCGCGCGCGACCCTTTGAAAAAGTCAAAGTTGTGTATTTTGAAGCCCTGAAGAGCCCTGTGCGATCCGAATTGGTTAAATACGTCCAGAAACGTAAAAACAGCAGTTTTAGCGCGATTTGACTTAGGAAAGCTTCCTAAATCCTTCCAAACTCTATACAAATCCTATTCTAAATCAACTTTAGATATACAAATCATTACATACTATTATACACATCAATATACAGCCATATTATATATTTTTTTTTCAGCCATTTTTGAAGGGAGAAAAAGCAAGGAGAAGAAGAAGAAGACCAAGGATTTCCATGGCCTCCTCCATCAACCTCTTGCTATTCATCAATTCTATGGCCAACTAAACCTAGATCTAGGGTTTCAATGAAACCCTAGCCAAGTAATAGGGTTTTATTTATGTTTTTATTTTAGATTTATTATGTATGGATGATGATTACATGTTTAGAGGATTTTTTATAATAAAATCGTACTTCTATTGATTAAATCATTACTTTCAAAGTTTATTCTTGTCTTAGATCTATTTTGACTGTGATGTGCTCAATGATCTATACTTGCTGTGCTTGTTTAGATTATTTACATGTAATGGTGCTTTATTGAATTGTGCTATCAAGTATCCGAATAGTCCATGCCTAGATTAGATGGATTATACCACAACCCTAGTTTAGTGTGGGATAATTCGTGCTAACCGAAGATGGATTATGTTGGTGCTTGAACCATAGTTATTTTCTTGACGGAAGAATTGGGCTTGTAGCTACAATTCTCCATTATCATCCAACTTAATAATCTAATTGAATGCATAAATATTCCTATTATGAAGCTAGTGGTGGAATTGCAATCCTAGGTTCCTTTAAACATATTTAGAAAAATACTTTTAAATCGCTTTCATAATTTAGATTTTTTTTTATTGTTCTTAGTTTAATTAAATTCAAAATCAAAATCTCGTTTTCATAATTAATTAGACTTAGGTTTTAAAATTAAAAGTCGTAGTAATTCAATCTCTGTGGGTTCGACCTATACTTCCACACTACAAATCTTTAGAAAAGTAAAGTATACTTTTATATCTTGATATTGACAACATCAATTTTTGGCGCCGTTGCCGGGGATTGCATTACTACCTTTAGTTTTAAAATCTTAGTTTAGTTAATTTGTAAATATTAGATTAGTTTTTATTCTTCTTATTTTCCGTTTTGTTTTTAGTTACTAACTTTTTCTTTTATTTTGTAGTCAACGTTTCCGAGTGGAGCAGCTAATTACATCAAAGGAGCTTACGCAAATAAAAATAAAATAAAATATAGTGCTTCTTGTGAAACTCGCTTTAAACCACTGTAAGTCAGGGCGCTGTGACGCACTATTTGCATTAGTTTAGGGTTAATTGCACTGCATTAGCTAGGAAACCCGGGGCGCTGGGCTTGACGCGGTCATTGCATTCCAGGATAATTTGCATGCATCATAGTAGTTGAGTGCTTGTTATCTTATTTGCGTGATTGTTATTTGTTTATTTTGTTTAGTTAGTCTTTGTTTTTAATTTCTTTTCTTTTGTTTTAGTTTATGTTAGGTACACGTTCAAACAAACCGGAATTAAAACCTTTTGACTCTGAACTTGAACGTACATTAAGACTTAATAAGTCTTCAAACTTAACTTCTGGAACTAGGTTTTTAATAGACGACGATTTGACACCGAAACCAACGTCTTTATTTGAGTCCGAAATACGTAGTACCCTTCAAAGACTAAAGAAACCACGCTTTCATAACATAGAACCAATTAAAATGGCAGACATTGGAAATAATAACGACAACAACCAAAATAACAACGGAGCTAATATGAATAATTTTAATATACCGCCACCTCCTCCACTTAAAGATTATTTTATTCCGACGACTTACACGCCACAAACAAGTATTGAATTACCGGAGGCGACGGCATCTCACTTTGAGATAAAGTCGTCTACCATCTCGCTACTTCCATCATTCCATGGCCGTATAAATGAAGACCCTTATCAGCACTTAGGAGATTTCCAAGATATATGTTCTACTTTAAAAATCCAAAATTTCAATGATGATGAATTAAAATTGCGGCTCTTTCCATTCTCTTTAAAAGATAAAGCAAAGTATTGGCTCCAATCTCTTGAGCCAAACACAATTAAAACTTGGGAAGCCTTACACACCGCATTTTTACAAAAGTTTTTTCCTATTTTGCGTACAAATCGAATAAGAAAATCTATAACTAATTTTGTGATGCAAGATGGGGAAACACTTTATGACACTTGGGAGAAATTTAAAGAACTATTACGCTCTTGCCCACATCATCAGGTTCCTAAGTGGCAGTTGGTACAAGTCTTTTATGAGGGACTTATTCCCTCAGTCCGTAATACTGTCGATGCCGTTTGTGCGGGTACCTTCCTACACAAAAGCGCCGATGAGGCATGGAAAATCTTTGAAACATTAAGCGAGAATTCGATGCATTAGGCTGTGTCAGTACGTTCCGAGGGATATCATTCACAACCTAAGAGAGAGGTAAAGTTCGAGTCAAGTCATTCAATTGAAATAAAAGAACTATCTAAAAAACTTGACCGACTTTTAACAATGAACCAAACGACAGCCCCACCCGCTCATGAAATTTGTGCATTATGTTCTGATCCGTCACATTCTATCCTAGCATGTCCATCGGCGAGTCAATTTCCAGAATTCGTGGAGCAACACATTAATTCTATTCAACAATACCCACGAAATAATTATAATTCGACTACTAATAATCCGGACGCGCCATGGAGAAACCATCCTAATTTTTCGTGGAAAAATAATAATAATAATAATGAGATGAAAAATTTCCCTAACGCTTATAGACCTCAACAATGTCAATATCAACAACCTCCTCCTCTACCTCCACGTAATAATGCATTTGAGGAGAAGGTGTTGGCCTCACTTGAAAGTTTTGGTCCGGTGATCCAGTTAGTACATTCCCACACTCAGTCCATTGCAAAATTGGAGTCCCAAGTGGGACAAATAGTTAACACGCTAAATCGTTTAACCGAGAGTAAGTTGCCAAGTCAACCTATTCTGAACCCTAAGGGACAGTACGAGGTGGGTGGCACGAATGAGCAAGTGAACGCTGTGTCAACTAGGACGACTATTCGAGAGGAAGAAGTTGTTGAGATTCCGAGGGAGGTTATGAGGGATGTAAACGTTAACTCGAATAAAGAGAGGGGTGAGGACGTGAATCAAAGTAGAAAAGAAAAAGAACCGGTCTCAACTAATATTATTCCAAAACTACCTTTTCCACCAAATGTTGAGGGACCGTCACATTTGCCTAAGAAAGGGTCAAAAACTGAAGATATACTCGAGGTATTTAAACAAGTTAAAATTAATATTCCTTTCCTCGACGCTATAAAACAAATTCCCGCTTACGCTAAATGTCTTAAAGACCTTTGCACTCAAAAGCGTAGATTGCGTAGTCATACTCCTAAAAAGGTCTTCCTCACGGAAAAAGTAAGCTCAATTTTTCAACACTCACCTCCAAAGTATAAGGATCCTGGTACGCCAACTATTTCATGTGTCATAGGTGACACTGTCATCCATAGGGCTTTCCTTGACTTAGGTGCGAGTGTTAATCTTTTACCTTATCACGTTTATAAACAACTAGGACTGGGTGAACTTAAACCTACGGCCGCTACTATTCAATTAGCGGATCGTTCCGTCAAAGTACCTAGAGGAATCGTCGAAGACGTCCTAGTAAAAGTTGATCAATGTTTTTATCCTGTTGATTTTATGGTCCTTGACAACGAACCGGTGCTAGATAATAGAAAATACACGCCTGTTATTCTTGGTCGTCCATTCTTAGCCACGGCCAACGCACGTGTCAATTGTAGAACAGGGGTGATGAAAGTGTCGTTCGGGAATATAAAATTAAAATTAAATATTTTTAATGCTGTTGATCAACCTCCCAAAGATGACGATTACCTATGTGTGGAGGGTAGTGAGGTTAAACGGAATATTGAGCCTAAGAACGTAATAATTATAAGTGCGGGGAATAATATAGAGGATGAGGAGTGGAGGAATCCTAATACTTCGAACCCTAATGCTGAATCTACTCAGAAGGTAAGAAATCAATTTGAACATACTGACAAACCGTCGATTGAATTAATTCGAAGCGACGTAATTTCTGCTTACCACCGAGCTATACCTGATATTCTTAGGGGTACAAAGTCTGATTTTCAACCTCCATGAATCTTGAGCTAGAACGGTCTAGCTGAAGACGTAAAAGTTAGCGCTTCTTGGGAGGCAACCCAAGCTTTAATTCGTTCATTTCTTTGTTTTTGGTCGTTTTGGAGTCGTTCTTGTCTGTTTTGGACATTCTGGATAGGTTTGGGGGTTGGAATTAAGTTGTTTTTAATTTATATACATAAAATAAGTGAACCAAGAGAATTCATCAAACTCGCGCGCGCGGCCCGCTCGCGCGAGACGTCGCTCGCGCGAGTTTGCCCCTTATATGTTTTTCTTTGCTTTTCTTTGTTTGAGGCCTCGGGTTCTCCTCGCGCCTAATCTCGCGGGCGCGAGGTATCTCGCTGGCGCGATTATTAAAAAAATAAAAAATAAAAAAATAAAAATTCGTGCGCGCGACGGCCGCTCGCGCGGACCGCTCGCGCGATTTCCCCTTTTCTTGATATTTGTTTTTCTTTTCTGTATTTTTTCCCCATACCTGCTCAGGTAGTTTTTCCATTTCTGTTTTTGTTTCTTAGGTACTTTTAGATCGAGTCTTTGATTGTTTTCATAATTCTGGTTATGTTTTATTTCCTTTTATAGCTTATTTTCGTGTTGTCTTCGTAGTTTTGTTTCTTCTTATAGTTTATTTAGTTTCGTTTAGCTTAGTTATAATTCTTTTAGCTGTTTTTATTATTTTGTTTGTTTAATTTTCTTTTGTTAAGAAGTAACAGGTAACATTGAACTTTATAGCCATATACCTTTGTGTTCACCTGTTCTATGCTTGTCAAGATCGAGGTACTATCGTTCCTTCCTTACCTACTCTCCTTTATTTCGTTTTATTGTTTCATTGGGGATAATGAAAGGTTTAGGTTTGGGGGTATGCACTCACACATGCACATTAGTTTATGCAAAATTTTAAAATTTTTCAATAAGTGTGTTTAAATAAACGATGTTACCGACGTTTTTGCAATATCAATTTGATACTTTTTTATAGAGAACTTTGAATTGTTATAGAATGGTAAACAAGGTAAGATGTTATTAAACATTTGCTGAAGTTATGATGTAACGTTTTAAGTTATGTATTGTTTGAATCGTAGTTTTATATCATAGATTTGCACATAAACCTATGCACTGCACGTAGTCGCTTGAATACATGTTTGATGTGAACTATAATATGATTCGGATTTCTAGATAACACATGGTGGAGACTAGACCCGGTGAGGTTTTGAGCCTATCTTTTCTTTTTCGAGGGTTATAAGTACATATTATCGAATTTCATTAAAATAGCGCATTAACTCGTTGTTTAGTCTCATTATTCTTGTTTTGGTTGATAGTCAAGTTAAAATAGTTACTACCATGCTAAATAATCTTCTGTCGTACATGTTGAAGAACCATATAACCATAGGACATGATTATAGGCCTTCTTTGTTTATTACCGACCGATAAAAGAAAAAAATTTCCTTAGTTCGCCCTTTGAGTCGTTAAAATGCCATTTCTTTCTTTGATTACCATTATCCTTGTTTTTGCTCCGACTTGACAAATTTGGAGTTCACCACTGAGAGATTTGTCACCTTTTAGTAGTGTTAAGGTGATGTGTTGATTGAGAAGAAGAAAATAAGATGCTATTGGGGTAGTTGCTCGGTATTCGATGAATAATCATTTGAGAAGCAAGAAAAGAAAAAGGAAAAGAAACATAATACAGAAGAGGAAGGTTGAAAAAAAAATGAAAGAAAAAAAAAAAGAAGAAAAATGAATGAAAAGGAATGAAGAGGAAGAAAAGATGAAAGTTTGTAGAAGAAGAATGAAAGAAATCGAACATGCCTTACAATGCCATCCTGAAAACTACCTAATGAATCCTTTCTATCCTTTTTCATTGCCTGAGCCACATTACAACCTTTGAAAAGTCATATTTGATCCTAGGAAACATGGTTTGGATATGAAAACGATGGGAGAGGGATTAAAACATGGTAATGATTAATTTTTCTTGATTGATTGGCATCTTATCCATGAGACTACAGTTCTTTTGTGTCATGCGTCTTTTTCGAGTCATATGTGAGCGTTTATTGTTTTGAAAACATATTTCCTTTACTCGCATATTTTAGAAAAATTACACCTGTTTCTGAGTGTTTCATTTGAGAGTGTAATTAACATTGTGAGATTCGTAGTCGAAGCATAGTTAAAAGGTTATCCGAAGTATATTCCAAGTTCATGACATGCGCGTGTTCATTTGACTACCATATCACACACGTGCAATTGTATGAGAAACTCTATTGATTTATACGATGCATGTGCTTGGGATTGTTTTTCATGATTTAAGTGGACGTTTGATTCCGTTTCTTCTTGTTCATTATTCTATTTCGAATCATTGAGTTATAATAAGGAGTATTGAATATTTTGTTTTTCGTTTTTAATAAAACCTTTTAAGTTTACAACTTAATAAAGATGGTTGTGGGTGACTTGTTGACGAGAACCCTCACGAGACTTCACTCGTCCGACTAGGGACACCTAGGGGTTTAAAAGGCTTGTTGCATATGCTAAATGCAATCGTGATCCATACGAAAATGGAGTAGTATTTATAGTAGTAATTTTATTTTTTATTATTTTTTTTTTTTGTTGTTCTTTTTGCTCGAGGACTAGCAAAGAGTAGGTTTGGGGGTGTGATCGGCGACGAATAGTTGCCGTTTATAGTCCTAAAAATACGCTTTGTTATCCCATTTCATGTAATTATTAAGTGATTTTTAATAGGTATTCTATATTTTGTAGATTTTGGAGCTTTAACATGAAAATGCGCAAAAATCCAATGATTAGTGGCTTTGGAAGTCATTCTGGGCTTAAAAGATGGTTCCGGTGAAGGAAGAATGTTGTAACAGCCTCGGAAAATTGCATTTTTGACAAGTAATACTTCAGATTTGAGAAATTTCTCCAGAGATATAAAATGTATATCTTCGAGTTACGGACGCGTGGCCGCAAACGGTGAGTCAATCCGAGGTCCGAGTCAAAAGTTATCGCAATTCTACGAAAGTGGTGCAGAGCAGCAAAAAATCAGAGAAAATTCTGGAAAATGCCCAGGTCGATGGAGCGACCCGCGCGCGCGACCCGCTCACGCGACCCGCGCGAGCGACCCTTTGAAAAAGTCAAAGTTGTGTATTTTGAAGCCCTGAAGAGCCCTGTGCGATCCGAATTGGTTAAATACGTCCAGAAACGTAAAAACAGCAGTTTTAGCGCGATTTGACTTAGGAAAGCTTCCTAAATCCTTCCAAACTCTATACAAATCCTATTCTAAATCAACTTTAGATATACAAATCATTACATACTATTATACACATCAATATACAGCCATATTATACATTTTTTTTTCAGCCATTTTTGAAGGGAGAAAAAGCAAGGAGAAGAAGAAGAAGACCAAGGATTTCCATGGCCTCCTCCATCAACCTCTTGCTATTCATCAATTCTATGGCCAACTAAACCTAGATCTAGGGTTTCAATGAAACCCTAGCCAAGTAATAGGGTTTTATTTATGTTTTTATTTTAGATTTATTATGTATGGATGATGATTACATGTTTAGAGGATTTTTTATAATAAAATCGTACTTCTATTGATTAAATCATTACTTTCAAAGTTTATTCTTGTCTTAGATCTATTTTGACTGTGATGTGCTCAATGATCTATACTTGCTGTGCTTGTTTAGATTATTTACATGTAATGGTGCTTTATTGAATTGTGCTATCAAGTATCCGAATAGTCCATGCCTAGATTAGATGGATTATACCACAACCCTAGTTTAGTGTGGGATAATTCGTGCTAACCGAAGATGGATTATGTTGGTGCTTGAACCATAGTTATTTTCTTGACGGAAGAATTGGGCTTGTAGCTACAATTCTCCATTATCATCCAACTTAATAATCTAATTGAATGCATAAATATTCTTATTATGAAGCTAGTGGTGGAATTGCAATCCTAGGTTCCTTTAAACATATTTAGAAAAATACTTTTAAATCGCTTTCATAATTTAGATTTTTTTTATTGTTCTTAGTTTAATTAAATTCAAAATCAAAATCTCGTTTTCATAATTAATTAGACTTAGGTTTTAAAATTAAAAGTCGTAGTAATTCTATCTCTGTGGGTTCGACCTATACTTCCACACTACAAATCTTTAGAAAAGTAAAGTATACTTTTATATCTTGATATTGACAACATCAAGTTCCAAACTCACTTAATAGCCTAGTTATGAAGTTTTATAAGTTTTTGGACATTTAATTATAACCCAAACACCCCCTAACGTATTCTAGGCATTCACTACCAGAATCTAGAGAAGACGAAGTTCAACCGATCGAACTAAGTTCAATCGATTGAACAACCCTGAGTTTTAATCGATCAAAATGGCTTCAATCAATCGAGACCACCTACTTCAATTGATCGAGAACACTTCGATTGATCGAACTGAACTTTCTTCAAGCAATTGAGAGGACTTCAATCGATCGAGCATAATAGAACTTGGATGTTTCCTTTAGTTTATAATTCATAATGCGTAATTCTTTAGTTCCTGTTCCTATTCCTATTATGCAATATTAAGGGTTACAGAGGTAACTGGATACGATATAAAGATCGAGATAGTTATGGTAAGTAACATATTCGAGTTCGGGACGTTAATGCTAGTACAACGCGATAACGAGATAAGGTTTGAGGAACAATTAATAACATTGGATAAGTGGGGTTTGAATCAGTGGGGCATCAGTTATTTTTAAAGTTGTGTTTGTCGAGCTGATGATTCGCTCAGGTTGAATCCGATAAGTGTGTAACAAAGATTTAATTAGGATCGTGAGAATTATGGGTGCACAGTACTCGCAAGCGTTCTTAAAAGCGGTGAACAATAGTTGATGTGGCACGCCCATGGTTTATATTTACCAGAGCTATGTATGTACAGTACTCGTAAGTGTTCTTAAAAGCAGTACATCAGTGAACAAGAGTATGGGTACGCCCATAGACCAGTCGTTATATGAGAATGATGTATGGGTGCTTGCAAGAGTTCTTAAAAGCGGTATAGCGGTGAACAAGAGCACTGGTATGTTGTGATGATATAATCAGTTTGAGATATTAAGTCAGTAATTGGTATAGTCAGTCTTAGAGTTGGAAAATGATGACAATTGGTTAACAATGTGTCTGAATAAAAAAGCAAAAAATATTATTAATATCACTGCTTTATATTGTACATGACTGGTAATTGCGTTATTTTAATGAGACTACGTTAGTTAGTTCTCACTCAGCTTTTAGTAAGCTGACGACCTTTATTGCCAAGACATTCCTCGTCCAGACTACCCTATCCTTAACAATCCAGGTGATGGAACCTACGGTGATGGATACTACTTGGAATTGGATTATGTAGAGGGTGGCCCCACTGATGCCGGTTATACTGGAGAGGATTATTATGTTGACGATATCCTTATGCCAGCTAAAGATCTGACGATAGTTATACTTAGTTTACATTTCTGTTGTTTCTGTTGAACTCTATTTTTTTTTGTTTAATGGGTACTTGGGCATATGTTGTCTCCAGACCTATTGTGGTCCTGCGGACCATACTCTGATGATTTGTAATAGTAATACTATTATTATGTTTCAGTTAATTTTGTTACTGTTCCTGTTTGTCTTGTGGACTAGTAGTGCGTGGTGTGGATAATTAGTGACTTTTACTTATCATTCCCTATGGACCCAAAAAGGAAATTTATTTTTCTCTAATTTTGCTACTCCGGGGTGTGACATGGTTTTTGGTATCAGAGCCAGCTTATGATACTTGTGTTCACTGATAGATTCCATACCATCTGGTCCTAGTATTTAGGTTTCCCTGAGATGAGATATGAGTTTAAGATAAGTTCGTCCTTCTGACGATAGTTAGTTTTCCCTTTACAGGTTAGCATTATGGATCCAGAGTTCCATAAGCTTGTGACTGATATATATGGAGAACACGTGATTCATGGGGATACCGTTGAGCCAACTGACATGGCGTTTTATCATGACTGCATACACCAAACAACTAGCAGATATCTAGAGGAGGACATATGGAAGGCTCTCTACGTGACCGGGAAGACCTACCCTAAGGAGATGCGTATAGATGCTTACCATTTAGCAAGGATTTGCATGGATATTTACCAAGAGATTTTACGCTTAATCCAGAGTAAGCTGGAGATGGATGCTATTGAGCTTTGAGCGATTCTTGGAGAACCTATTGAGGCAGTACCTATAGTAGCACAACCATCACCAGTACCTGAGGTACCCATTCCAGAGCCACAGGACCAGCCTAAGGAGCCAGAGTCACCAGCGGCCGAGCCGATGGTTGATGCTGACCCATAGGAGGATCCCACCAAGGACATCGAGCCTGTCGAGGATGACGAGGAGCCAGAGGAGGAGCCAGAGGAGAATCTAGATTTAGGCGATGAGGATGTTATGGCCGGAGGGGATGACATAGTAGGAGAAAAGGGTATAGAGGATGTTACCGTCGAGCAAAAGGAGATTATAGCACCTGAGATACCCGTTGTGTTCGATTTACCACAAGACCTGTATTTTATATGGCAGCTATTGCCAATATGGCGGCCGATTGAGTAGCAGCAATGGTTGCACAGCCAGCCCGAGTTCCGATACGACAGGCTACATTAGTAGTGGCGATGGCCCTAGTTGGAGATTTTGCTGAGTTGGTCGCTGATGTCACCGAGCCAGCTTTCGGCATCGAGGATATGGAGGTTGATGACATGATTATCGAGGACAAGGATATTGGGGTGGTAGTAGGAAGAGCAGTAGCACCAGCTGAGGGCGACCCACCTATAGAGATGGACATTGCACCTGAGGATGTGGCATCAGCGGTATTGGATGCTGATGATTCTTGAGTCAAGATCCACAGGGTTAGATTTTTTTTTAGTTTTATCAGAACATGTCGTCTACTAGATTTTGGGAGCTTGAGAGATAGCTATTTGACCATGGCTTGTATTGATATTAGCAATAGTAAACTGGTGTGTACTATGTGGTATATCTTTCCATATTGCTTATGTCCCATATGGTACACAGTTTGACTGGTGTGTACTATGTGGTATATCTTTTGATATATATATATATATATATATACGGAGGCGATCAAGTGCGGACCACTAACGTGCGGACCAAAAATGGATAACTTTTAGCGACGAAATTTTCACTTTTAGCGACGAAAATTTTCGTCACAAAATGTGATCACTTTTTGTAACGAAAAAATTTTGTCGCTAAAAAGCGGTCCATCCCAAACCCGTTCCTTTAAGTCCGTCGGAGATCCAGACTGTATATATATATATATATAGGAGCAGTATTTTTGATATTTTGATGATGTGCTTATATTGTTAGATGCTGTTAGTAGAACTGTTAATTCTTGTTGCTTCTAGCTCTATCGTGATTTTATTTCTCTAAGAAGACTTCCAGCTAATCGATAGGTCTCTTGTAGGTGCATTTTGCCCAATATCATCATGGTTAGACTGAGGAATAAAGCGCAATAAGGAACCTCTATTCCAGAAGGCATGGGTCCAAAGGGAGTTTTTGAAGCTTTCATGCAAAGGATGGAGCATATGGGAGATACTTATAATCACTCTACTCACCAGAGGCCTTTTGCACCACCGCCACCGAGACAGACGTGTGATAAGTTATTAGCAAATTTTCGTGAATTACGCCCCAAAAAGTTTGACGGGTTAAGGGAACCATGGCAAGCCAAATAGTGGATAAGGGGGATAGAAATAATCTTTGATGCACTAGAGTGCAGCGAACAAGAGAAACGTAGCCTTGCTATGTTTTAGCTCACTTTTGCTGTCGCAGATTGTTGGGAAGCCGAGCGAGCTACTATAGGAATAAATGCTGGAAGAATGATGCCTTGGGGGACATTCTGGGAAAAATTTCTGGAAAAGTACTTCCCCAAAGATGAAAGAGATCAATAGGAAAAGAACTTTCTCAACCTGGTTCAAGGAGGATGGACTGTGCAAGAGTACACAACATAGTTCGCGCGTCTATCTCGATTTGCCCAGCATATGATAGACATTCTGTAGAAAAAGGTGAAGAGCTTTCACCAAGGATTGAATCCCCACCTAAGATATATGATGGTTGGCCATCTGAGTCAATCATTCGAAGGCATTGTTAGATTTACTGTGAAATTAGAGAAGAATGCTTATCCAGCACATCAACTATAGATAAATCGACCTCAGTCGTCAAAAGGTTTTCATCCGCGGAATTTCTAGACCCAACCACCAAGGAATATCCAGTGTTGGAGACTCCAGGGAAATTTTTAAGGGAACAAGAGAACCTTAAAAGAACCAGAAAGCCTCAGGAAGGTTATTCTCGACCTCAGCAATACCGCTAGTAGGGATTACAACCTCAAGCGCTACTAACAGCTCTGACAAGCAATAGCAGAGGATGTTTTAATTGTGAAAAGTGGGGGCACATTGCCAAGTTATGCACCACTTTCAAAGGTAATCGTCGAATGGATCTCGTTTGCCGAAATTGCAATAAGCTGGGACATTTGAGAAAGGATTGCTAAGCACCGCGCGGAGGGTATTATGGGGCACCAGTTTAAGGAATCCAAGGACCCCTAGATCAGACGAAGATGAATGTTATCATCCCAGCAAAAGTAGGCTTTAATGCAGATGAGCAACAACATTTGGAAGGTATGGTTGTACTCTTTCATAGTCCAGTTAAAATTTTATTCGATACTAGAGCTGCATGTTCATTTGTTGCTGTTAAGATTGTGCGTCAGTTGGGTTTAGAACCACAGACACTTGAGCCAGCTTTGAATGCTATGTCACCATTGGGAGTGACTGTTAAGCTAGGTAAAGTGTGCAAGGATTTCACATTGACCTTGGAAGATAGGAATCTTCCAGCAGACTTAGTGGCTCTATCGATGTCAGAGTTTGACATCATCCTAGGGATGGATTGGTTGTCTAAGTATGATGCCAACCTGGATTGCCCTACTAGGACAATTTTATTTCCAATATAAGAATAACCAACGATCCGATTTCAGTGTCAAACGACGAGGGACATGTTCTTGATAAGTGGTTTAGCTATGATCAGTAGTAATAGTACGGAGCTCACGATGAATCAAATTCCTACTGTACAAGACTTTTAGGATGTATTATAGGATATTAAGGGACTTCCACCAAAGAGAGAAATAGACTTATGTGTGGAATTAGTATTTGGTACACTGCCGATTTCTAAGACTCCATATAGAATGACACCAACTAAGATGTTAGAATTAAAGAAACAAGTTCAAGAACTTGAAGATTTTGGATTCATTCGTCCGAGTATGTCACCTTAGGGAGCACCAGTTCTGATTGTGAAGAAGAAGGATGAAACACTTCGACTTTACATAGACTATAAGGAGTTGAACAAGATTATGATCAAGAATAGATATCCACATCCTTAGATAGATGATCTATTTGACCAGTTACAAGGATTGAGGATCTTTTCAAAGATTAATCTACGTTTGGGATATCATCAGCTTTTAGTTCGGCTAGAGGATGTGTTGAAGACTACATTCAGGACAAGGTATGGGCATTATGAGTTTCTAGTTGTGCCTTTTGGGTTGATGAATGCGCCAGTAGTGTTTATGGACTTAACAAATAGAGTATTCAGACCATATCCAATTAAATTCATTATAGTATTCATTGACGACATCTTGATCTACTCAAAGACGTTGGAGGATCACAAGGAGCACTTACTGGTTGCTTTACAGACACTCAGAGATAGTAAGTTGTATACAATGTTCAGCAAGTGCGAATTTTGGCTACAAGAGGTTAAATTCTCGGGACATGTTATATCTGAAGATGGTATCTTTGTGGACTCATTTAAGATTGATGCCGTCTTAAGTTAGAACCGACCGATCAATGTGATGGAAGTCAAAAGTTTCCTCGGCTTACCAAGATATTACCGAAGATTTGTTAAAGGATTTTCCAAGATAGCAGGACCTTTGACAAATTTGACAAGGAAGGAGATGAAGTATGAATGGATAGATAAGCAGGAGCATGTATTTCAAGAGTTAAAGGAAAGGCTGACTTCTGCACCAGTACTCGCGATACATAAGAGTGGAAGAAGATATGTGATCTATAGTTATGCATCACACCAAGGACTGGGTTGTGTACTTATGCAAGACGGGAATGTGATTGCATACAGATCAAGGCAATTGAAGGTACATGAGAAGAATTATCCAATGCATGATGTGAAAGTAGCAGTAATAGTGTTTGCATTAAAGATATGGAGACACTATCTCTATGGAGAAAAGTTTGATCTATTTTTTGATCATAATAGCTTAAAGTATTTGTTCTCTCAGAAGGAGTTGAACATGCGACAACAAAGATGGATAGAATTACTCAAAGAGTATGACTTTTCATTATAATATCATCTAGGTAAAGTAAATGTCGTAGCCGATGCTTTGAGTCGTAAACCTCGACTAGTGATCGCTGCATTACTAATTCGAGAATGAAAAGCATTAGAAGTGTTCGTTGGATTCGAGCTTCAGCCAGTGGAACCAATGGAAAGATTATATTTTGGATGGCTTATGGTATAACCGACTTTGATCAGCCGTATCATAGAAGCTCAGTAGACAATAAATGATTTGAAGTTATGGTTTACGAAGATGTCAGCAATAGAACCAGAGGTTTGGAGTATTAGTACAGACGGAGATTTACGATGTAAAGGTAGACTTTGTGTGCCTGATGAAGAAAATCTCTGAGAAGAAATATTGGATGAAGCACATAAGTCGCGAATGACTAATCATCCGGGAGGTACAAGATATACAAGGGTTTAAAGAGGAATTTCTGGTGGGAAGGAATGAAGCGAGAAGTAGCTGAGTATGTAGCTCAGTGTCTTACTTGTAAGCAAGTGAAGGCAGAACATCATAAACCACCTAGACTTCTACAGTCGTTATCGATTCCTCAATGGAAATGGGAACACATCACCATGGATTTTATGGTAGGATTGCTAAAATCATGGCAAATCCACGATGCTATATGGGTAATTGTGGATCGACTTACGAAGATGACACATTTTACTGCCTATAGTATGATGTATCTAGTAGAGCGTTTGAGCCGAATGTATCTATAGCACATTGTACAGTTACACAGAATACCTGTGTCTATCGTGTCAAATCGAGATTCGCGCTTTACTACAGAATTTTGAAAGCTTGTCCAGAGATCAATGGGAACAACACTGAACTTGAGTTCAACCTTTTATCCGCAAACTGATGGACATACTGAACGAGTTAATCAAGTGATGGAGGACATGCTACGTGCTTGCGTTATTGAGTTTGAGAATTCTTAGGAGACGTACCTACTGTTGATCGAGTTCGTCTACAACAACAGTTACCATTCGAGTATAGGGATGGCGCCATTTGAAGCTTTGTATGGAAGACCTCGCCAATCGCCGCTATGTTGGGCCGAAGTCGAAGATAATCAACTTCTTGGACCAGAGATAGTACGAGAGACCAGTGAGAAGATTCAGATTGTACATGAAAATATGAAGACAACTTAGACGTGACACAAGAGTTATGCTGACAAGCGACGTAAAGACTTAGAGTTTGCAGTTGGAGACCATGTGTTACTCAAAGTTTCACCTGTTCAAGGGATTGTTCATCTTGGTCAGAAGAAGGGCAAGCTATCATCATGTTTCATTGCACTATTTAAGAATTTAGAGCGTATTAGGAAAATTGATTATCGACTTGCATTACTGTCGTGATGTCAGGAGTGCACAACGTTTTTCACATCAGTATGCTGAGGAAGTATGCTTATAACCCAGCGCATGAGATCAACTTTGAGGACATTAAAGTCAACAATAATGTGACATTCAATGAAGGAACAGTTTGCATTTTAGACCATGGAATGAGGAAGCTCAGAAACAAAAAGATTCCGTTAGTTAAGATTTGGTGGAAGCATCATGATGAGGGAGAAGCTTCGTGGGAGCTAGAGTCAGAGATGCGAGAGAAGTTTTTGTTTTTATTTTAGACCTTGTTGTTTTCGATTTCGAGGAAAAAATCCTTAATGAGTGGTGGATGATGTAATACCCTGTATTTTCAATAAGTACTTTATGCACAGAGATTCTATATACTTCCCTTGATCATATTTGAAATATTATCTTCGATTAATCGAAATTCTTTTGAGCGATCGAGCATTTCAAAGTTCAAGCGATCGAACCTTGTTCAATCGATCAAAACCCTAAAGACCTGATTTATGATGTGGTCCCCACTTCAATCAATCAAACTTGACCGAGAGCTCGAGCAATCGAACTACCTTCGATCGATCAAATTTGGGATCATTTAAAATCCAAGGTTTCCCGCAAACAATGCCACCTGCCCATCCCTCCCCTCTATATATACATTGGTTTCGTGTATGCAGTGTGTTTTCTGAACCTTTATGAGTTGAGAGAGTTATGAGCGTTTGTTTTATATATATACACATATACATATATTTTACATACACATCCATACATATAGATATATGTACACAGTCCAAGATAGAGAGAGAGAGATAAGCAGAAGGAGAAGAAGAAGAAGAGGAAAAGAGAAGGAGACATTGAGAGACAAAAAAGACTGAGGCAGAGGAGAGAGAAAAGCCATTAAAGCTCAAGGTTGGAATCTGAGCCAAATATGCCTTTGACGACGCTCAGTGAGTTCCAAACTCACTCAGTAGCCTAGTTGTGATGTTTTACAAGTTTTTGGACGTTAAATTATAATCCAAACACCCCCTAACATATTCTGGGCTTTCACTCCAAGAATCTGGAGAAGACAAAGTTCGACTGATTGAACTACGTTATATCGATCGAATAACCCTGTGTTTCAATCGATCAAAATGGCTTTAATCGATCGAGACCGCATACTTTAATCGATCGAGAACACTTCAATTGATCAAACCGAACTTTCTTCAAGCGATTGAGAGGACTTCAATCGATCAAGCATAACAAAACTACGATGTTTCCTTTAGTTTATAATTCATAACGCGTAACTATTTAGTTGTTTTTCCTGTTCCTATTATGCGATATTAAGGGTTACAGAGGTAATAGGATATGATAATAAGATCGAGATAGTTATGGTAAGTAATGTAGTCAAGTTTGGGACGTTATGTTAGTACGACACGATAACGAGATAAGGTTTGAGGAATAATGAATAACATTGGATAAGTGAGGTTTGAGTCAGTGGGGCATTAGTTACTTTCAAGGTTGTGTTTGTTGAGCTGATGATTCGGTCAGGTTGAATCCAATAAGTGTATAACAAGGATTTAATCAGGATCGTGAGAATTATGGGTGCACAGTACTTGCAAGCGTTCTTAAAAGTGGTGAACAGTAAGAGTTCTTAATAATGGTGAACAAGAGTAGATGTGGCACGCCCATGGTTTTTTTTACCAGAGCTATGTATGTATAGTACTCGTAAGCGTTCTTAAAAGCGGTTAGCGGTGAATAATAGTATGGGTACGTCCATAGGCCAGTCGTTATACGAGAATGATGTATGGGTTCTCGCAAGAGTTCTTAAAAGTGGTATAGCGGTGAACAAGAGCACTGGTATATTGTGATGATATTATCAGTTCGAGATAGTGAGTCGGTAATTGGTACAGTCAATCTTAAAGTTGGAGAATGATGAGAATCGGTTAACGATGTGTCTGAATAAAAGGGGAAAAGATATTATTAATATCACTGCTTTATATTGTGCATGACTGGTATTTGCGTTATTTCTATGAGACTGTATTAGTTAGATCTCACTCAGCTTTCAGTAAGCTGATGGCCTTTATTGCGTTGACATTCCCTGTCCAGACTACCCGATCCTTAACAATGCAGGTGATGGAACCTACAATGACGGATACTACCAGGAATTGGATATGCAGAGGGTGGCCCCACTTATGCCATTTATACTAGAAAGGAGTATTATGCTGACGACTATCCTTACGCCAGCTGAAGATCTGAAGACAGTTATACTTAGTTTACATTTTTGTTGTTTCTGTTGAACTCTATTTTGTTTGTTGAACAGGTACTTGGGCATATGTTGTCACTAGACCTGTTGTGATCATGTGGACCACACTCTTATGATCTGTAATAGTAATATTGTTATTATATTTCAGTTGATTTCGTTACTATTCTTGTTTGTCTTGTGGACTAGTACTAGGTGGTGTGGATAATTAGTGACTTTCACTTGTCATTCCCTATGGACCCAAAAAGGAAATTTATTTTTCTCCATTTTTGCTACTCTGGGGCGTGTCATATGATTATTGGCCCCAGAATCTAGAATCCAAGTGGGACGGTCTATCTTAAAATGAAGAGCAGTAAAGATACTTGCAATAGAGTGGTTGTGGGGTAGGCAGAAGAAGAGGTCACTCCGGTAGCGGGGCTTAAGCCTAAATATAATTGAAGCTGAGCAATTTGGTTTTGAATCTGGCTATAATCTGGAATGGTTGGACCAGAGGTCACCTCTATAATAGCTGTAATACAATGATCCAGGGTGAGAAGCCCTTTTTCCAAGATTGCAATTTTGACCTGCTGACAGTATGGGTGATTGCTTGTAAGGTGAGATCCTAAATGTGCAATAAAGGCCATCTGATCGAAGACTGGTGGGGATGACTTGTCACCATTGACAGTGGTAAATGCCTTATTTTCTTGAGGCATAGGGGGATGTGTTTAAAATTTGAGTTCCCAAAGACTCAAACTCAGGTGTCAAACCCATCAAAAACTGACAAGCCTCTTATTGAGATGCGTGACCTCAATGCTCCTATCAGTAGTAAAATCGTTAATAGGCATATACTGAGCCAATTCCTTCCATTTGTTCTGAAGATATCTAGAGTAATCGACAACTGAGAGACTCAAAGTCTCTTCAGAGGCACAAGAAATATCACAGTAGAGCTCAAAAATTCGTGAATCACAATGTGCATGGACATACATCTTGGACAAGGGTGTCTGTAAACCACGAATTGAGTCATGGTACATAAATATGTGATATATATGATCCTCTAAGAAATTAAGCATTCAACCAAGAATTATGTAATTGTCTATATCCCAGTAAGCAAACATAGGATCAGAATCAGCTAGCTTAGTCTCGTTCCAAGGATCCACACTGACTTTCCCTTACAATTGCGATAGAGGTGGAAGGAGCGAGCCCAAGCATGAAAGCTCTTCCCATTCTACAACACATTATGACACGTTCAGTGGGTATCTGTTGGTAAAGAGTGAGGTTGGGATAAGTAACCAAAGCAGTAGATTTTTCTAAATCAATCATAACTACAAATGGGATGTTGGCGACAAACGAAGGTGGCACAGATAAGACGGTACAGAAAGACGACTGTAGCTGCACACAATTGGCTTCGACAATGAGGGTTACAGGACACTAGGCAATCGGACAAAGATCAAAGAGCACGAACGGGATCTAATACATCACATGAAGGTGGAAGACAGCGCGTAAAGGGGTGACTGGCAGCAACGGAGACTGCTTAAAACAAGCCTAAGAAGGGCTAAAGTGCACCGAAAAGGGCTACTGATAAGAGATGGTGTGCGGCCAAGGTTAGAAGGGGCTGGTGGTCAAAAAAAGGGAAGGGGGACCTAGCGGTCATCTAGTGGAGAGAGGCAGTGCGCGCGCAGGGCAGTGGTGGTTCAAGATTAGGCTGTGATACATACAAGAACTACAGAAATGCTTATATTATTTCACACATCCTAGGTATGTATAATACAAGGCTTGAGGCCAAAATAGGAAAGGAAATAAAGAGAGAATAATGAAAACATATGTGTTCAACATGACCCATAAATGTAATATAAAATCTTATCTTCCAACATTAGTTTATGTTAAATTCAAAAAGGCTTCATTTTGTTGGATATGTGAGGTGTGAATGATGACTACTAGATTTAACCTCTGCCCTATTTTGAGGAAAACTAATCGAAGAAGCCAAAGAGACCAATGTAAATGGCAACGTTGTGTCGTATTTTAACGGATATTTTTTTAGGCCTCCCTCTCTGTAGACACCCCAATTTTGACCACACGACGAATTAAGGAGAGTGTCACCTCCATATCCGATGATGACAAGGACCGAGAGATTTGAAGTGATCGAAGCTCTTCAGAAAGTTCTCCAAACGCAGTAAAATTTTCACAGAAGGAAATACTAGGTATTTAGGAGAATTGAGGTATAAAACATCACTTTTGGAAAAGATTTTCGAAAATAAGTTTTTTTAAGAAAAAGGAGAAAATAAAAGACCTAAAAAGGGGAAGTTCAACAGAAACCGGCACACGGCAGTTATTTGTGGCACTCGGTGAGTGCCGTACGGCAATCACAGAATACCGGACCGGCACTTACTGAGTGCCGCCGACAATTTCTGACTTTCGTTTGCTTTAATAGTCCGTATTTTGTGGTACAATACGTATATGTATGCAGATAAGACAGAAAAACTGATAAAGTAAGGCTGACATAAACGCGATAATTAATAATTTGGAGTGGCTCTCAACAAGTGCCACGCGACAGTCATGGAATGCCGCCGCGACTTTCACGGAGTGCCGCAACGGCATTCACTGGCTGCCGCAAAGGATTTTTGACTGCCGGCTTCTGCAGCGGTCTGTCTATTTTAAGGAATTATGTATTGTATCACCAAATGAGATATTTACACCTATCTTTTACTCCGAATTTGGTTTTGAATCTGGCTATAATCTGGAATGGTTGGACCAGAGGTCACCTCTATAATAGCTGTAATACAATGATCCAGGGTGAGAAGCCCTTTTTCCAAGATTGCAATTTTGACCTGCTGACAGTATGGGTGATTGCTTGTAAGGTGAGATCCTAAATGTGCAATAAAGGCCATCTGATCGAAGACTGGTGGGGATGACTTGTCACCATTGACAGTGGTAAATGCCTTATTTTCTTGAGGCATAGGGGGATGTGTTTAAAATTTGAGTTCCCAAAGACTCAAACTCAGGTGTCAAACCCATCAAAAACTACAAATGGGATAAGTAACCAAAGCAGTAGATTTTTCTAAATCAATCATAACTACAAATGGGATGTTGGCGACAAACGAAGGTGGCACAGATAAGACGGTACAGAAAGACGACTGTAGCTGCACACAATTGGCTTCGACAATGAGGGTTACAGGACACTAGGCAATCGGACAAAGATCAAAGAGCACGAACGGGATCTAATACATCACATGAAGGTGGAAGACAGCGCGTAAAGGGGTGACTGGCAGCAACGGAGACTGCTTAAAACAAGCCTAAGAAGGGCTAAAGTGCACCGAAAAGGGCTACTGATAAGAGATGGTGTGCGGCCAAGGTTAGAAGGGGCTGGTGGTCAAAAAAAGGGAAGGGGGACCTAGCGGTCATCTAGTGGAGAGAGGCAGTGCGCGCGCAGGGCAGTGGTGGTTCGAGATTAGGCTGTGATACATACAAGAACTACAGAAATGCTTATATTATTTCACACATCCTAGGTATGTATAATACAAGGCTTGAGGCAAAAATAGGAAAGGAAATAAAGAGAGAATAATGAAAACATATGTGTTCAACATGACCCATAAATGTAATATAAAATCTTATCTTCCAACTTTAGTTTATGTTAAATTCAAAAAGGCTTCATTTTGTTGGATATGTGAGGTGTGAATGATGACTACTAGATTTAACCTCTGCCCTATTTTGAGGAAAACTAATCGAAGAAGCCAAAGAGACCAATGTAAATGGCAACGTTGTGTCGTATTTTAACGGATATTTTTTTAGGCCTCCCTCTCTGTAGACACCCCGATTTTGACCACACGACGAATTAAGGAGAGTGTCACCTCCATATCCGATGATGACAAGGACCGAGAGATTTGAAGTGATCGAAGCTCTTCAGAAAGTTCTCCTAACGCAGTAAAATTTTCACAGAAGGAAACACTAGGTATTTAGGAGAATTGAGGTATAAAACATCACTTTTGGAAAAGATTTTCGAAAATAAGTTTTTTTAAGAAAAAGGAGAAAATAAAAGACCTAAAAAGGGGAAGTTCAACAGAAACTGGCACACGGCAGTTATTTGTGGCACTCAGTGAGTGCCGTACGGCAATCACAGAATACCGGACCGGCACTTACTGAGTGCCGCCGACAATTTCTGACTTCCGTTTGCTTTAATAGTCCGTATTTTGTGGTACAATACGTATATGTATGCAGATAAGACAGAAAAACTGATAAAGTAAGGCTGACATAAACGCGATAATTAATAATTTGGAGTGGCTCTCAACAAGTGCCACGCGACAGTCATGGAATGCCGCCGCGACTTTCACGGAGTGCCGCAACGGCATTCACTGGCTGCCGCAAAGGATTTTTGACTGCCGCCTTCTGCAGCGGTCTGTCTATTTTAAGGAATTATGTATTGTACCACCAAATGAGATATTTACACCTATCTTTTACTCCGAATTCACTGAGAAAACTTGGTAATTTTGTCTATAAAAGAGGGAGGATCTTCCTTGGGAGGACACACAAGAAGTAGTTACCACTACACTCACACATATTTGAGAGAGAAAAGAAAGAGTTTTAAAAAAACTAGAGAGTCACGGACTGCCGCGAAAAGCCGTGTGTGCTGCGGTTAAGTCGGTTCAAAGACCCTTCATTTTGCCCCCAAGAATTCTAATTAGGTCCCAAAAATTGAACTTGAGCCCCCCAAAGTTTGCCCTCATTGCACTTTCGGCCCCCGGGGTAGTTTTTAGGCTTAAATTGGCTACAAATTTAAACAATTTAGAATAAATTTGAGCCCGCGGGCTCCAAATTTTGAAAATTAAGATAAATTCGTGCATGTGGGCCCCAAATTTCAAAAAGTTGAAATAAATTTGAACCTGTGGGCTCTAGATTTTGAAAATAAAGATAAAATTAAGCCCGCGGGCTCTAAATTTAAAAAAAAAAACTAGAATAGATTTGAGCCTGTGGACTCGGAAGGTTTGATTATCTCGTTTTGGAACATAACAAATTTATATTCTCGATCCTCGTAACAAATTTACGTTGATCATTTGTTTTGAGAATGTGACGGATTTACATTCTCAGTTCTCGCAACAAATTTGCGTTAACCCCTGTTCTAAGAATATGACAGATTTATATTCTTGATCCGCATAACAAATTTACGTCGATTCTTTATTTTGAGAATGCAACGGTTTTACATTCTCGGTTCTTGCAACAAATTTGCGTTAACCCTCGTTCTAAGAATATAACAGATTTATATTCTCGATCCGCGTAATAAATTTATGTCAATCCTTTGTTTTGAGAATGTAACAGATTTACATTCTCGATTCTCGCAACAAATTTGCGTTAGCCCCCGTTCTGAGAATATAACAGATTTATATTCTCGATCCGCGTAACAAATTTACGTCGATCCTTTGTTTTAAGAGTGTAACAGATTTATATTCTCGGTTTTCGCAACAAATTTGCGTTAACCCCAAAATTGAATCAAAAGCATCTTCATGACCCCCATAACAGATTTTGCATCAGTCAAGATTCAGGTAATCTTCTCTGACTAACGCATCACGTAATGTGCGTCATACGTAGAGAAGACATGATAAGCATGACGCTTGCATAACCAGTTCTATTCAGGAATTACCATTACATAGCATGTGCATCACGATAGGATAGGTGCATCCATCCGTGTGACTACTTTCCTTTATGTGTGTTTGACCCCGTGCACAAACTACATTCTGGTATGATTCCCGATGGGATACGTAGGCAGCTCATCATGGAGCACGACCAATTAGAATTCCTCTGCGCGCTCGCTTCCTTTTGCAATGCATTTTGTTTTTCCCTTTAATCCGACAGTTTGGTCAAAGGCCTGTCTTCACACAGGCTTTGGCATTCGCTTGTGGTTCGCGTTGCCCCACAAGCTCTGTCGAAGAGGGGCAAACTGTAGACACCCCGATTTTGACCAAACATCGAATTAAGGAGAGTGTCACCTCCATATCCGATGATGACAAGGACTGAAAGATTCGAAGTGTTCCAAGCTCTTTAGAAAGTTCTCCAAACGCGGTAAAATTTTCACGGAAGGAAATACAAGGTATTTAGGAGAATTCAGGTATAAAACATCACTTTTGGAAAAGATCTTCAAAAATAAGTTTTTTTAAGAAAAAGGAGAAAATAAAAGACCTAAAAAGGGGAGGTTCAACAGAAACCGACACACGGCAATTATTTGCGGCACTCAGTGAGTGTCGTACAGCAGTCACAGAATGCCGGACCGGCACTTACTGAGTGCCGCCAATAATTTCTGACTGCCGTTTGATTTAATAGTCCGTATTTTGTGGTACAATACGTATATGTATGCAGATAAGACAAAAAAAACTGATAAAGTAAGGCTGACATAAACGCGGCAATTAATAATTTGGCGTGACTCTCAACAAGTGCCGCGCGGCAGTCATGGAATGCCGTCGCGTCTTTCACGGAGTGCCGCAGTGGCATCCACTGACTGCCGTAAAGGATTTTGGTCTGCCGCTTTCTGCAGCAGTCTGTCTATTTTTAGGAAGTACGTATTGTACCACCAAATGAGATATTTACACCTATCTTTTACTTCGAATTCACTGAGAAAACTTGGTAATTTTGTCTATAAAAGAGGGAGGATCTTCCTTGGGAGGACACACAAGAAGTAGCTACCACTACACTCACACATATTTGAGAGAGAAAAGAGAGAGTTTTGTAAAAACTAGAGAGAAGAGTTTGGAAGATCTTCAAAAGAGAGAAGTTTTGAGGATAGTTTGGAGGTGATCCTCTAACCGTAAGTTATTTTTCTTCATTCTTTTGAACTTTATAACACTACTTGGTCTTTTGATTAACCCCTTTTTTAGAAGTATTATTAGGGAACTTGCAAACTTTAATTGCCTTTTTCTTTTAGTTCCTTCTTTTCTTCCTTTTTGTTTATACTTCTCTCTTGAGATTCTTGGAAGTCTTCCATACTTCACTTGAGTCTCATGAGTTGGATCCCTTGATTCCATGTGAGCTTGTGCTCCCCCATGAGAGTCAAGGTTGATCATCCTTCATATAAGAGCAAGTAAATGAATCTAGACCCCTACCATGGTTTATAATTCTTTAACCTAAGGTTTCATGGAGTCCCCTTCCATATTCCTTGAAAACCTATGAGTATTAGCTATGTTTGTTTGTACTTCTCTCTTGAGATTCTTGAAGGCTCATGAGTATTAGTCATGTCTTCATCTCCAATGACCATCAAGTGGTAGGAGAAAGTAGCTTGAGTCTAAGCCCTTCTCCATGGTTTCGATCATTATCTTGAGATTTCATGAAGTATATTCATACTTTATTTGAAACCTACAAATATAAAGGTCTTTAGCCTCCAATGACCATCGAATGGTAGGAGAAAATGGTTTAGTTTAAGTCCAACTTCATGGTTTAATAGTTGGGGTTAACAAATAAATGTTGAACTTGACAATAAAACTGTGGATTCATACACCGGTTTTGAACAAAGATTTTTGGTTCTAAATCTAACCGTTGGAATCAAGTGAAACCAACGGAAAAATGCCACTAACTCAAAGTTCTACCACTGTAATTTTTGTTTTAAGGAGATTTCATGTTTAAAGTGGTTTGGTCATGAGTTTTGTGAAGTCACTACAATCTGTCCAGAGTTTTAGAACAGTAACACTCTTTTGAAATAAGTAAATCAGAACCTTAATAAAGTATTTGTGACCCAAAATAATTTTTTCTAAGTAGATTAATGTGTTAGGAAGTTATCCTAAAAAGAAAAAAGCATTTATGATCTTTTTGCTATTTTTAGAAAATCGTGCAAGAACTCTGGACAGAAGGTTGTAGAATGCTGAGTGATCTTTGGTTTTTGTTTAATTCCTGGAGATCGAACCGTTGAAACTTTGATTTTCCTTTTGGGATAGAAACTAGATACACAGAGGCATCTTGTGTCCAAAATTCATCAAGATCAAACCACGGGAACCATGCGTTTTATTTTTTTAAAGTTATGATCTGCTCTCAGCAAATTCCAGAATTCTGCAATAGTTTTAATCAATCTTATGAGTAGTGGCTTAGATGATATTTTCATGAGTTAAGGCCCAAACCATGTTTCAATAATGATTAGTTAAGCTTGAATTCAAAGTTTAAGTGACCTAAATCACCGAGTATTTCACAATTTATTCTTGTTCATGTACATATTCATCCATATGGCTTGACACTTATAATTAGGACTTAGTTGCTTTAGATATAATTACATTTGATAAATATAAGCTAGAAATCCAGGATTGTTATTTCTAACTTCGTATCTAGTATAGCATGTGGAATACTATTTGTTTTGCAGCGCTGTTAAGGTATGATTTCTTGAACTCCTCTTAGTTTATTGATTTTATCAATTTTCTTGACCTTTATGCGCGACACATTAGAATTAAGATTTTGCCTTATATGTATATATGTGGATTAGAGACTCTTTTCCTAGGTTTTATTTAATCGCATGCATTGCACGTTTAATATTTGCGGCTGGATCCCGGGTAAGTTCTCTTGTTCTTTATTGCATATCATATTGCTTGCTACTTGAATTACGTGGCTTTTGAATTTGTAAATTGGTAATTTTACACAATTTTGACATGTTTGTGTAATGTATACGTATATCTATGTATTAGTTGAGGGCATGCTTAGATTAAGTAATTCAATTAAAAGGATGTTAAGTAGAGGCCTATCGCGAGATAGGATGAGAAAGGGTGTTTTAGTCCGATGGGCTCCTTCCCCTCTCATTCCATAATCCCGAACCTAGTTAATCTTTGGTTTCGCAAAAGATCAGTTGCTTTAAAATGGTTTCTTAATTTTCCTTTAAAAAAATTAAGTGGCGACTCATTTGTTTTAAATTTGAAATTTAAAAGAACTTTTAAAGAAAAGCTGTGGGTAAGAAAATTGCGAAATCCACAATCTGGCGACTCCACTAGGGATCGAACCCAGAATCTCTGGTTTCGCAGACCAGAATTCTGATTTTGGGTTCACTCGAGGATTAGACTTAAAAAATATCCTTTTAATCGAATTAGTTAATCTTCGTGTGCCTGTTGAATTTCACTTGCATGTCCAGCCAGTCGATTGCACGGAACTATGACCTTGGAGTCTCGGGGCAACCCGGTCGGTCAAATTATCATGGGACTGTGTGATCACCCTTGATCTCGTACCATGATTTGGTATATTAAGCATCCTATCGGATGTGTGTCAAGGGTCCCTTATTTGACCAAAACCCAGCTTTTTCATAGTCGCTTCCATAGAACCTTTCAAAGTTAGGAAATCAATTCTTGATTAGGGTTATGTGCTAGGAAGTTTTGTATGCCCGAAAGGGATTACTCGAGATGATGACAATGCTTGCTTGATGAAAGACATGTAATCTTTTAATCACCTTTTACCAATTTCTCCTCATGTTCCACGACATTTGGAGAACATGCCGAACCCTGATTATAAGATTATACTTTTTATATCATTTTTAGTTAAGCATCATTGACCTTGTATGCATCCAAATTCATGAAAAGTACGGTGATAATCCGATCATGTGATCCTTCTACCCAAAGAATTTTAAATCCATCTTTGAAAGCAAATAAGATTTTTGCTACCTTTATTCTAAGGTAATCGATCGCTCTTTCAAAAACCTTGGGAGTTCACTTTTTGATTAAAATTTCAAAGTCAACCATCTTTTGAAGGAGGAACCCAAAGTTCTTGGAAATTCTTGAAAGATTTTGAAGAGTTTCACCAACTAAAGAAACACTTTTCAAAGCAAAATTTTGACCCAATCATCTTTTTGTTGAGGAATATAATCCAAAATTCTTGAGAAATGCATTTGAAAGATCCCATCATCTAGGTAAACGCCTATCAAATGAATTCCAAAAAAATTTTCTAAAATTTTCAAATGTCGAAAGGGTAATGAGGATCACAATGAGAGGAGAAATTAGTGCACTTGACATGGGTGAAGATTTTATGTGCTTATATGTTTATGTGTTAGAATTAGGATTTTCTTTTCTTTGGCATATAGAATAGGCACACACACACACATGCATTGCATCTGTGTGACATATAAAAGAAAGTTTTTTTACCAAACGTCTTTTAAAAAAATGTGTCTTTGTGTGACAAAAGAAAGCGGGCAAAAAGTTTAAAAATAAAATTTCAAAATTTGTTATAGGAGCAAAAATAGCATCAACATCAAACCAAGCGTGGTTTAGGGATCCCACGGCAAGGCTGGTAAGAAGAGAATACGCTGACATGGTCGAGGAAAGAAACAACGAAGAAATAGCTGGGCTAAGGACACTGGTAGAACAACAAGCGGAGCAAATGAGCCGACATGCCAAAAACATGAACCGCATGATGGGGATGATAGAAGAACTGAATCGTCGACCACCACATGTAATTCCGCCTGTTATGGTCCCACCTTTGGGAGGAGGGGAAGAAGATTGGTTCGATGATCAGGAGGCACAATGGACTGATGCACTACGGGCCAACAGAGACAGAGAGAAAGCTGAGAAGGAGAAGCTACTGACTGAGAAAATAGAGAAGTTAGAAAGGGTAATGCGCAAGGCTCAAGGGGTCGACACTTATTTGATGGAGTTGGAAGGTCTATACGACGGGGTCCACGAGACGCTGCCTGCCGGGTTTAAGATGCCAATTTTTAGCAAGTTTGACGGGACTGGGGATCCTCGCAGCCATGTAAGGATGTGTATTAGGGCTTTCTAACCAAGTGGACTGAGCATAACCATGATGGCAGTCCTATTCTAATAGACTTTGACCTGGGCTACTTTATCCTGGTATCTTACTCTCGAACCAAACAAAACCAGGGTGTGGGAGGAAGTCATCAAAACATTTGTGGCACAATACGAGTACAATCAAGATTTAGATGTCACTGTCCGAGGTTTGGAGTCCACTAGGCAAGGGAACAAAGAATCATTCGCCGAATACCTGAGCAGATGGAGGGGAAAGGAGTCTAAAATGGTACAAAGGCCGTCTGAGAAGGACCAGATCCGAATGCTGATGAAGAACCTTCAGCCAGTGTACCAAGAAAAGATGAGATTCTAGTCGATCAACACCTTTGCTGAGGTTTTCGATGTCGGGACAAGGATAAAGGATGCGATCCAAGAGGGGGTAATCAAGAAAGAGGAGCAACCAAACCGATACAGGAGGCCAAACTATGGGTCCAATGGAGGCAAATGGGGGGTCACTCTGGCCCCACCGATGTCAATGCACTGAATGGGCCAGAAAGGAAATTCGACATAACACCAAGGAGAGGAGGAGACAAAGCACCAAGGAAGTTCTCAGATTTGGGAGTGTCACTATCAACTGCCCTCGATAGACTGTTAGCAAAGGGGCATCTCCGTTAGTTGGAACCTCGACTTCTACCAAGTCCACTTCCGCCAAATATCCAAGGGGACCTCTTCTGCAAATTTCATCAGCAGAAGGGTCACTCAACGGATCGGTGTGTGAGATTAAGGCACGAAATCCAGAACCTCATTGATAACAAAGTAATTTCAGAACCACCTACCAAAGCTCCAGATGTTACTAGAAATTTGCTTCCGAATCATCAAACTGTGCCACCACCGTAGGGCCTTTATCTCTTGGAGTTGGAAGAAGCAACCTTCGATCCGTCTAGGCTAATCACTAAGGCCGGGACACCAAGAAAGTCATACCAGCTACCTAAGGATTCGACATTCTGTGCTTTGGAGGATCAGCCGGAGAAGAGTGAAATGGGACAGTCAAACTGGTGTATTCAAGGGAGTGACGGCCGAGACGTGAGCCAGGTAGAAGACGATCTTTGGTACGAGAGCAATAAAGAAACAGAGATGGGGGAGGGTACTTTGGAAGTTGATTCGGAAGTTAACAATTTGTGGGCAAGGGAAGAAGTCAGTCATTTAACTCGATCGAGCAGACACTTTAAACCTCATGAGCTAGAGGAAAATGATCCAGGGAGAGAGTTAGACAAGGGAAAAGGGAAGATGAAAGAAGAAGAGGAAGAAGACAAGGTTCTAAAGCAGATGAAGAAAACTCAGGTCAATATCACCATTTGGGGGTTGCTGATAGCATCAAAATGCCACAGGCATGCAGTGTTGGATGCCCTAAACCAATCTGATGTTCCCATCAACACAGCACTGGAAGATATCATGGGAATGATTGGCAGAATTCCAACCTTGGCTATTACCTTTTCTTCAAATGACATGCCCCCCGGAGGACCCATGCTCAACAAGCCATTGTATGTCACTGTTGAATGTTTGGGGAACACCGTGCCCGCTTGTCTCGTTGACAACGGGTTTGCGCTGAATGTATGCCCCTTTCGAACAGCCAAACGGATGGGCTTAGATGAATCGTCTTTCGTGCCTTCCCAGCAAAAGGTCAGGGCATATGACAACACTCAGAGAACGGTCATGGGCATCATCTTTCTTAATCTTGTTATTGGACCAGTGGAGAAAGAAGCTGAATTCCAAATCATTGATATCCCCGCTTCCTTTAATCTACTGCTAGGAAGGCCATGGTTGGATAGCTTGGGTGCCATACCGTCCACCATTCACCAAAAGGTAAAATGCATTTGGAAGAGCAAAGTCTGTGACATTCTCGGCCACAGCTGGGTTCGTTCGTCCGAAGCATCATCAAGCGCACCAATTATGGAATTATAGCTGCAAGAAGAAGAAGCAAAAATGGGAGGGTTCGAGTTTGTTGGCATGATCGAAGAGGAAAAGCCAAAAGAATTCCTGCCTCTTTACTTTGACCAATACGCAAGCCTGTTGGTCGCAGGAATTATGAAGAGAATGGGTTTCTTTCCAGGATTGGGGTTGGGAAAGAACCACCAAGGTCTGCCGGAGTTTCCAAAAATCCCTACTCAGAGTCACACTCACGGTCTGGGGTACCAACCATCCAAGAAAGGGCAGAAGGAAAAGAAGAAGGCCATCGATGCACCACTAGACCCTTAGCTAAAGACGCTCAATGGATATTTTATGAAGGAAGGAGAAGATTTCCCCTTTTGCGGCTTCCCAGAGCCATGGATGGACCAGAAAGATAAATGTTTAAAGCCAGGGTTTGAGATCTTCTTTCCCCACGAGTTTTCTGCATATGAATATCCATACTTGCAGCTGCCTGCCAAGTCGGTCACTGCCGAGGATTAGATTGGTGCACTGGACGGCTCTGTCATGAAAGATCTGTTGGGCGAAAGAAACACAGAAGTTATGAAAGCGGATCATAGAAGGGCCAAGGGTGAATACATCGAAGGTCTAGTAGAGGAGGCAACCGAGAGTGAGGAAGATGGGGAAGATCAGAGGGACACCGACAAAGGAAGGGACGAGAAGAAGAGATGGAGGAAATTACCAAGACGGGGGATCTGGAAGAACGCTTCGTCGCCGATTTGGGAGGAGAGAACAAGAGAGAGTAGGTTTTTGAGTCTAGTGATAGGTTTCCCCCACACCCAGAGTCTGTAATGGCCCAAATGAGGCGTCTTTCAAAGAGGAATGTTCAAGATTTCAATTAAAACGCATGATTTCAAAGAGGAGTATACGATCACAAGCATTCAGAATCAATTTGGAATAATAAAAGGGCATTTGGAACGCTCAAGAAAATTCACAAGTTTAATAAACACAGGGGAATGTTCAGGATTTCAATTAAAATGCATCGCATTCGTAAATCTTGAGAAAAATGGGAAGGGAAATTCGCAAGCATTAGGTTCTTTATTCACAAGAGGTGTTTGAAATTTTGGTTAAACACAAACGGCATTCAAAAGTCCTTGAGAAAAGTCGAAAGAAAAATAAGGGAATTGATACAGGTGGAACGCCCGAAAGTTCAACAAACATGGGAAAAATAATAAATTATGATTCGTCAAGCATAATATTTATGAAGTTCATGAAATGCAAAATCTTGAATAAAGTAAGCATGAAAATGCTACAAGCATGGCATTTGCATTTGAAATGAGACATTCATAGTTATGATACATTCCATTCATAAAGTTCTAAAAGAAGAAAATTGAAAAGAAAAGGGAGAGCGTTTACCTTGCGCTTGAACGCGCGGGCAGTAGATGCGCGTCCGGGTCCCGGAGCAAAAGTGTGACGTCGGGATGATGAGCGGCCGTATACTTGGCCTTCTTTTTTCTCCCCGAACCGCTCACCATAATCTGTCAAAGTGAGAGAGAGATCCGCGCGTTAAATTCACGAATAAATTCAGAAAAATAATAAAATAATGAGAATAATCCGAGTTTTGATCTAGTAGAACTCACCTGAGAGCCCCGGTAGATCAATCCAAGCAAGAAAAGAGAAGAGGAAAAATTTTCTCTAGAGAGATTTCGGGTTAGAGAGAGTTGAGAGAATGAAACGAAATGTAATGAAATCGGCGGTTTAAGCCACTGCCACTCAAACGTGGCACTCGATTTTCGTGCGCGGCATTTAGTGAACTACCGCGCGGCACTCTCTGAGTACCGTAACGGTACTCCGTGAGTGTCGCACGACAGTCACAGACTGCCATGAAAGGTCGCGTGTGCCGCGGTTAAGTCAGTTCAAAGACCCTTCATTTTCCCCCCAAAGTTTGCCCTTATTGCACTTTCGGCCCCCGGGGTCGTTTTTAGGCTTAAATTGGCTACAAATTAAAAAATTTTAGAATAAATTTGAGCCCGCGGGCACCAAATTTTAAAAATTAAGATAAATGCAAGCATGTGGGCCCCAAATTTCAAAAAGTTGAAATAAATTTGAACCTGTGGGCTCTAGATTTTGAAAATAAAGATAAAATTAAGCCCGCGGGCTCTAAATTTCGAAAAAAAAACTAGAATAGATTTGAGCCTGTGGGCTCGGAAGTTTTGATTATCTCATTTTGGAATATGACAAATTTATATTCTCGATCCTCGTAACAAATTTACGTCAATCCTTTGTTTTGAGAATGTGATGGATTTACATTCTCGGTTCTCGCAATAAATTTGCATTAAACCCCGTTCTGAGAATATAACAGATTTATATTCTTGATCCGCGTAACAAATTTACGTCGATCCTTTGTTTTGAGAATGTAACAGATTTACATTCTCCGTTCTCGCAACAAATTTGCGTTAACCCTCGTTTTGAGAATATAACAGATTTATATTCTCGATCCGCGTAACAAATTTACGTCGATCTTTTGTTTTGAGAATGTAACGGATTTACATTCTCGGTTCTCACAAAAAATTTGCGTTAACCCCCGTTCTGAGAATATAACAGATTTATATTCTCGATTCGTGTAACAAATTTACGTCGATCCTCTATTTTGAGAGTGTAACGAATTTACAATCTTGATTCTCGCAACAAATTTGCGTTAACCCCCATTCTGAGAATATAACAGATTTATATTTTCGATCCGCGTAACAAATTTACGTCGATCCTTTGTTTTGAGAGTGTAACGAATTTATATTCTCGGTTCTCGTAACAAATTTGCGTTAACCCCAAAATTGAATCAAAAGCATCTTCATGACCCCCATAACAGATTTTGCATCAGTCAAGAATCAGGTAATCTTCCCTGACTAACGCATCACGTAATGTGCGTCATATATAGAGAAGACATGATAAGCATGACGCTTGCATAACCAGTTCTATTCAGGAATTACCATTACATAGCATGCGCATCACGATAGGATAGGTGCATCCATCCGTGTGACTGCTTGTGTTTGTGTGTGTTTGACCCCGTGCACGAACTACGTCTTGGTCTGATTGCCGATGGGATACGTAGGCAGTTCATCATGGAGCACGACCAATTAGAATTCCTCTGCGCGCTCGCATCCTTTTGCAACGCATTTTGTTTTTCCCTTTAATCCGATAGTTTGGTCAAAGGCCTGTCTTCACACAGGCTTCGGCGTTCGCTTGTGGTTAGCGTTGCCTCACAAGCTCCGTCGAAGAGGGGAAAACTGTAGACACCCCGATTTTTTACCAAACGCTGAATTAAGGAGAGTGTCACCTCTATATCCGATGATGACAAGGACCAAAAGATTTGAAGTGTTCCAAGTTCTTCAGAAAGTTCTCCAAATGCGGTAAAATTTTCACAGAAGGAAATACCAAGTATTTAGGAGAATTCAGGTCTAAAACATCACTTTTGGAAAAGATCTTTGAAAATAAGTTTTTTTAAGAAAAAGGAGAAAAGAAAAGACCTAAAAAGGGGAAGTTCAATAGAAACCGGCACACGACAGTTATTTGCGGCACTCAGTGAGTGCCGTACGGCAGTCACAGAATGCCAGACCGGCACTTACTGAGTGCCACCGACAATTTTTGACTGCCATTTGCTTTAATAGTCCGTATTTTATGGTACAATACGTATATGTATGCAGATAAGACAAAAAAACTGGTAAAGTAAGGCTGACATAAACGCGGCAATTAATAATTTGGTGCGGCTCTCAACAAGTGCCGTGCGGCAGTCATGGATTGCCACCGCGGCTTTCACGAAGTGCCGCAGCAGCATCCACTGACTGCTGCAAAGGATTTTTGACTGCCGCCTTCTGCAGCAGTCTGTCTATTTTCAGAAAGTACGTATTGTACCACCAAATGAGATATTTGCACCTATCTTTTACTCCGAATTCACTGAGAAAACTTGGTAATTTTGTCTATAAAAGAGGGAGGATCTTCCTTGGGAGGACACACAAGAAGTAGCTACCACTATACTCACACATATTATAGAGAGAAAAGAGAGAGTTTTAAAAAAAACTAGAGAGAAGAGCTTGGAAGATCTTCAAAAGAGAGAAGTTTTGAGGATAGTTTGGAGGTGATCCTCTAAGTTGTTTTTCTTCATTGTTTTGAACTTCTTAACACTACTTGGTCTTTTGATTCACCCCTTTTTAGAAGTATTATTAGGGAACTTGCAAACTTTAATTGCCTTTTTCTTTTAGTTCCTTCTTTTCCTCCTCTTTGTTTATACTTCTCTCTTGAGATTCTTGGAAGTCTTCCATACTTCACTTGAGTCTCATGAGTTGGATCCCTTGATTCCATGTGAGCTTGTACTCCCCCATGAGAGTCAAGGTTGATCATCCTTCATATAAGAGCAAGTAAATGAATCTAGACCCCTACCATGGTTTATGATTCTTTTACCTAAGGTTTCATGGAGTCCCCTTCCATATTCCTTGCAAACCTATGAGTATTAGCTATGCTTGTTTGTACTTCTCTCTTGAGATTCTTAAAGGCTCATGAGTATTAGTCATGGCTTCATCTCCAATGACCATCAAGTGGTAGGAGAAAGTAGCTTGAGTCTAAGCCCATCTCCATAGTTTAGATTCATTATCTTGAGATTTCATGAAGTCTATTCATACTTCATTTGAAACCTACAAATACAAAGGTCTTTAGCCTCCAATGACCATCGAATGGTAGGAGAAAATGGTTTAGTTTAAGTCCAACTTCATGGTTTAATAGTTGGGGTTAACAAATAAAAGTTGAACTTGACAATGAAACAGTGGATTCATAAACCGGTTTTGATCAATGATTTTTGGTTCAAAATCTAACCGTTGGAATCAAGTGAAACCAAAGGGAAAATGTCACTAACTCAAAGTTCTACAACCGTAATTTTTCTTTAAGGAGATTTCAGTTTAATGTGGTTTGGTCATGAGTTTTGTAAAGTCACTACAATCTGTCCAGAGTTTCAGAACAGTAACACTCTTTTGAAATAAGTAAATCAGAACCTTAATAAAGTATTTGTGATCCAAAATAATTTTTTCTAAGTAGATTAATGTGTTAGGAAGTTACCCTAAAAGAACAAAGCATTTATGATCTTTTTGCTATTTTTAGAAAATCGTACAAGAACTCTGGATAGAAGGTTGTAGAATCCTGAGTGATGTCTGGTTTTTGTCTAATTCCCGGAGATCCAACCATTGAAACTTTGATTTTCTTTTTGGGATGGAAACTAGACACACAGAGGCATCTTGTGTCCAAAATTCATCAAGATCAAACAACGAGAACCATGCTTTTTTATTTCTTTAAAGTTATGATCTGCTCTTAGCAAATTTCAAAATTCTACAATAGGTTTAATCAATCTTATGAGTAGTGGCTTAGATGATATTTTCATGAGTTAAGGCCCAAACCATGTTTCAATAATGATTATTTAAGCTTGAATTCAAAGTTTAAGTGACCTAAATCACCGAGTATTTCAAAATTTATTCTTGTCCATGTATATATTCATCCATATGGCTTGACACTTATAATTAGGACTTAGTTGCTTTAGATTTAATTACATTTGATAGATTTAAGCTAGAAATCCAGGATTGTTATTTCTAACTTCGTATCTTGTATAGCATGTGGACTAACCCTTTCTTTTGCAGCGCTGTTAAGGTATGATTTCTTGAACTCCTCTTAGTTTATTGATTTTATCGATTTTCTTGACCTTTATGCACGACACATTAGAATTAAGATTTTGCCTTACATGTATATAAGTTGATTAGAGACTCTTTTCCTAGGTTTTATTTAATCGCATGCATTGCACATTTAATATTCGCGGCTGGATCCCGGGTATGTTCTCTTGTTCTTTATTGCATATCATAGTGCTTGCTACTTGAATTACGTGGCTTTTGAATGATATTTTGTAAATTGGTAATTTTACACCATTTTGACATGTTTGTGTAATGTATACGTATATCTATGTATTAGTTGAGGGCATGCTTAGATTAAGTAATTCAATCAAAAGGATGTTAAGTAGAGGCCTATCGCGAGATAGGATGAGAAGGGGTGTTTTAGTCCGATGGGCTCCTTCCCTTCTCATTCCATAATCCCCGGACCTAGTTAATCTTTGGTTTCGCTAAAGATTGATTACTTTAAAATGGTTTCTTAATTTTTCTTTAAAAAAATGAAGTGGTGACTCATTTGTTTTAAATTTGAAATTTAAATGAACTTTAAAAGAAAAGCTGTGGGTAAGAAAATTGCTATATCCACACTCTCTTTCTCATTATAACCCCTGATTCTCCATTAATTCCTCTGATATCACCGTTCACGAAGGCGATTTCATATGTACTTATGGCTGCAACTCCCACATTAGCAACAATTGTTTCTACCCTAGTCGCCAAAGACTATGTCTCTGTCTCGGCCGAAAGCCGCGATGGTGCTACAGCATAATGGTGGTATAAGATTGTTACATATATGTATGCATATAATATAAAGAATGTTAAAATTTTGTGTAAGGGTTTGCTAAGTAGGTGAGTGTAGAGAGTATTCTTCAGAATTTTTTTTATTCATTAGGTCTTACATGTCATTTTGTACAAGGATATAACGATGATGAAAAAATTCATTAGATTGTGAGTGTAGAGAGAAAATTAAGTGGCTGTAGGTAGAACTACCTTTGAATAGCAAGTGCACGAACAAAAATGCTACACAAAAAAGATATTCCACAACACATTCTACGACAGGGCTTTAAATGTGTTGTACCCCGTGTTGTTTGAATTTTTCACACTTTCCTTTGCACCACTTACATAGCACAGGGTACATGCATTTAAAGCCTAATTATGGAATGTGTTGTGTGCATAGCATTTTTGGTGCACAAAATTTTTTTGAACAAAATTAAACATATATGAAAGTTTATTGTTAAATCTGTGATGGTATTATTTTAAGTATTGTAATAAAGCTATTTAATGCATATATATTATGTATATACATATATTACACGTGTGTATATATACATATATTATGGGGTTAATTTTTCAGACCATTTTATGTTCAATCGGTCTTCTAAATATGTATGGAAACAAAAAAAAGAAGGTTTTTCTGGTCAAAATTTCTCATGCGCAAATGATTTTCTCGATATTTTGAATTCTGATTTTGTCTTTCTTAGGCAAAACTCCAAGATTGATGGGGTGTTTTTTTTTTGGGTCGATACTATGATCAATCATAGGTTGGGTTTAGAAAATTTTAAAATATATATATTATATGTTTGTGAGAAATTTCGTATTGAGTAAGAAATTTCAAAAAGTAATATTATGTGTTTGTGAATGAGAAATTTGATGTGATTGGTAACTATCACAAATTTACATTTGTGTTTATGTATGATAAATTTCTCATAGTCTTTAAGTATATTTATACAAAATATGCATTGCGTAGAAAATATTCCTAGCATGATGTGGGCACCCGGACCAAGTGTAGGGCCTAGAAGGATTAAGCCCACTTGATTGATCCCATTACAATCCTCATGTCAACAACCACGAGTGAGGTTCACCCTTCATTTGCCTTTATCCGGTCCAACTGATTTAGATTACTTGTATCTGGATACCATGGGGCTTTTCACCCCACCCAAGGCAACAATTGATACCCATGATCCATATCTGAGGCTACATGCGTGAGTAATCTATGTTTTATCCCACAAGGCTAAATCCGGAGAGATCCTTGCTAATAGAGTCACCACTTGGTTTGATAAAGGATATCAAGAAAATAAAATCGATCAAGTCCAATGGATAGAGAGTACCACCCTGTCGTCACCAAAGAACTCGGTTTGGGGGTTAAGGCACGAGAGAGGAAGGAGCTAGATCGTGCTAAAATACCCCCTCTTACCCCATCGTGAGATGGGCCTCTACTCAGCTTTCAAGGTGTTTGACCAGAGATTAGGAATACTGTTTCAATTACACTAATGCAATCCTAATTCATGTTATAAACAGCTAATAAAAGAAAAGTATGCAAGAAACTACACATATATCATACAATGCACCTGCTAAAATAGTAATTCGTGGACTAAACATATTGCTACACTCCCCTATGCATGAAAAAGAAAATAAAAAAGGAAAGTAAATGTGCAAATCACGTTCAAAACCTGGAAAAATGGGATATCATAGAACAATTACCATATAAGGAAATAAAATTCGTTCTATCCACCTATGCATGTTTCTAGGTGGTTTAAGAAAGTGATAAATAAGGAAGGTATAAGGAATTACCTGGGATAGCACGTCATTCCTTATAATGTCTTAATTAGCCAAGGTTAGGATAACAACAACATAATAACCAAACATGGACACTACATGCATATGTACATGTGTATCCTTTAATCGGGATATCCTACTATTCTACGTGTGGATTGTCTATATGTATATGTATGGATGCATGGATAAGCATGGATAAGATATACTAAGTTACAAAAGAATAAGCAATAGGGGGGGTGAGGGTTTCATGGTCCCTAGAGATATTGGATTACCCATGGCTTGGCTACCAATCCCACTAGTGATGGCTATTTTATGGTTGGAATAACCTATCCACAAATGGAATACTAGGCTAACCTAGAAGCCTAGAAGATCTAAACTACTAGAAATGAAGAACTACAAAGAACAAATGAGAAAACATATCTAAACTATAAACTACGAAGATCAAAACTAAGAAAAACAATAAAAGCAAATAAAGAAAACAAGAAGAATAAAGCTTACCTCAAGAGCTTCCCTCAGAATCTTCTCCGGCAGAGCACCGCTAACACCACAATCCTTAGGATCAGAATCCAAAAACTGAAAGATTGATCTATTCCTAAGAACTTCGATGAGTGCTTTTGAATCCTCCATTGGGGTTTTCTTGAGCCCTTTCTAGTTCTCAGGATTTTCCGGTGCATTCGATGGAGAGGGAAAGGCCTCAATTTATAGTTTGAATTCTGGGCTTTGTTTTTTGTGTTTACACGATGTGGGATGGAAGTACAAGCTTTAAAGGCTTGTACGTATGCTATTTGAGGTGTACCTAAGAGGTTTCGATCGTACTTGCATTTGATTTGTCAAATTTGTGCTAGTTCACATAGATTGGGACCTAACGGATGACTCAGATTGATTTCTTGGCTGATTTCCATAGTGGCACTTAAGAAAAGGGGTGCGTCCTCTCAAGAGTCATGTGGCACTCAGCCCCAAAATTTGTGTTTTCACCCCTGACTTCCTGGACTTTGTTCTCTTACTTGGTTTATCATTTTTAGGCTTGTGATATACCATTGGAAAGGTATGGAAGTATAGTTTAAGATGTTTTTTGTCTTATTCAAAAATAATTTGTAGATTTTGAGTTATGATGAAAAATGTGAGGCTGACTCTAGAAAGGAACTAGCCGGCGATGCGTAGAAGGGCTATTTTGGCACGAAAATTCTTCTATGGTATTTTTGGCCAACATGAAGGCTCAAGTTATCATTTTAAACTAATTTAGGAATATTTGATAAAGGGAGCTCTTGGGATTCCACCCTAAGGTCTAAAATTTGCTCGGTAAAGGCAATTTTCATCATTTCATGTGAAAATATTATGCTAACTTGGGTTTTTGTCTCTAAATTGAGTTTCTGACATACCTAAGTCTTCGTAGAGGCCATTCTAATGTATCTAAAAGATCACGGTGCTTCATAGAGTTCTTCTTCATACAATCAATAAAACCTTAATCTAGTCATCAGGTTATTTTTTAGGCAGGGTTCCTTCTGTCGAACGGACGAACTAAAATAGGATGTCTACAATTTACCCCTCTTTGATAGAACTTTGCAAGTGAGGCACATCATAAGGGAATGTCAAAGTATGAAAACCTTTTAGTGAGTTAGGAAGACTTCTAAAAGAAAATTGAGAAAATCAAAGACATGCAAGCACACAAAGAACATCTCAAAAAATTAAGTGGTCGCGCTCGAGATAGCTACCTACGTATTCCTTTATAGGAAATTAGACCAACTGTAGTTCAAATGAGCATACCACATGCAAGCACTAATTCATGTAAAACATAGTGAATGACATAAGACTCAAACTAATGCTAACATGCAACATGCTCGGGGATTGTTCCATCTGGAACCACGAATGATCACAAAGGGGTGTCCAATCCAGGACGATTCAACGAAATTGCCTCAATCTAGAGGACTTTAGCAGGATTTTGCCTCAATCTAGAGGACTTTACGATGGGTTTGCCTCATCTTGAGGGCTTTACGACATATCCACGAAGAGGTCTCTAGAGCCATTTAAGGCGAACTAGACCTAAATTATGCAGTGATGAGCCAGTTACGGTAAACATTATGAGCGTTTGTAGGGAGCGAAGGCTGAGATGCAAATTTCTATATATGTAGCACTTCATGCTAGGTAGGGAGTATAGAGATGCTGAGATCAGAGAGTAGAGGCTGAGATGCAAAGATCTCCATACGTAGTACTTCATGCTAGGTAAGGAGTGGAGAGATTCTGAGAGGAGAGAACAGAGGCTGAGATGCAGACATCTCCATATGTTGTACTTCATGCTAGGTAGGGAGTACAAAGATGCTGAGAGTAGAAAGCAGAGGCTGAGATATAGAGAGCCGATATGCAGAGATCTCCATACCTAGTACTTTATGCTACGTAGTATGTGCAGAGATGCTGAGATCATAAGAGTACATAGGACGTACACATTATAAGGGCAGAGAGCAAATATAATATGAATGCAGCATAAATGCAGAGAGCATGGATTTATAGGGAGCTGGAATTTGTAGAGAGCATAGAAAGCAGGGAGCAAAGAAAATGTGGATCGATAGAAAGCATAGAAAGCATGGATGATAGATAGCATAGATGGCATGAATAGTTGACATAATTTATGGCTTAGAAGAGATGTTGAAATCAATGCACAGATGTAGTAACCGCCCAACAATAGACTCATGAAGTTCCTAGAAGGCAAACTATTCTCCTGAGGAATTGAACATAAATGTTACATTACTTAGTTAGGGAAAAGGTACTTCCAAAGCCATTTATGGTGAACCAGGAACACCATGCACAACTCAAAATATGTTCAACATAGTCAATGCAACAATACAAGAGATTATAAAAAACTAATGCAATGTAATTCTACTCAGGCAAATTACTCTGCTATGGATTCAAATATGCATACCATGTATAACTTCAAAAATGTGCTCCATAAAATCAATATGCAACATGAGGGTTGCCCACTTATCAACTAAATGCAATGTAAAGCCTAAAAGGCAAACTTCTCTCAAGAAAACACATCGTTTATCCATTTAAGGCAAACAATGAGTATGGTGCATGAAACTAGAATATGCAATAATATCGTCATGGTATACGGGGGGACACCCATTCAACTATAAAAACCATGTAGAGCCAGTAAAGGTGAACTACTCATAAAAGGGAAACATGGTGGGGCCTCTAAAGGCGAACCATTGCATTGCACAATCATTGTTATGGATATCTTTAAATTTGTGGGGATTAAATTTATGAAATCAGAGAGACGTGAACATTTCCCCTAGTTTAGACATTCATGCTTGATGATGTAATAATGCTATAAACACGGCTCATTTCAAAAGATTGTGTGTATGCTCATGGACTCCTTTCTTTATACCTTATACTTCAAATTTTGTCATTCTATTGCTCACAATGCACCCATAAAGTCTACGACTCTCTGACTCAAACTTGCATTTAAAACTCAACCAAAGACACTAAAGACAACTAAGTCGAACAACATTTTTTTTTTCTTTCGACATAGTGCATTATTACGAGTGATGTACCCTGTGCATGATCTAGATTATTCCTTTACTATTCATCCAATTCTTTGAGATGAGACTTCATGCATAAATTCAAGGATTGAAAAGTTTTCCCTAATCATGTTCTTAATCAATTCATTACTCTCTCTGTATTATAGCCATCAACCTTTAGTTCCTAATCAAAGAGCGAAATATGATTTCATCTAAACTCACATGAAGACATCACCTCATAATAACATTGCCCCTTGTTCATGACAAGGGACTTGGATATGGCTTGCCCCTTGTGTATGACAAGGGGATGGGCTCGATTGAACAAAAAGAAGAAAAGGAGATTGCACAAGGGGTTAGACTCGATCGGATAGAATGGGTGGCAGAGGGCCTTGCCCCTTGCATGCAAAACAATGAGTGATGAATTATTCCAATCATCAAACTAAACCCATAGAGTTGTGGGCTTGCCCCTTGTATATGATTGGCATGAATTTTGGGATAAGGGCTTGCCCCTTGTAGGAAAAACAAAGTGAATAGGCTAGTTTGAAATCAAAGGATACTCATTGGTCAACGATATATCTATCACATAATTGACTTTAAATTCCATAATGGGGCTTGCCCCTAGTATAAGGGCAAAGCAAGCACACAAGTTTCAAAGAAGGCCTTATCCCTAGTGAGAAGGGCAAATGGTTTTGGGTCAATGGCTGATACCGAACCTTGTGAGAGGTTGCCTACGCATCCGCTAGTGGAAATCAGGTCAAACATAAGTCAATGGTAGCATGAGACTTTTGATCATAGGGATAGTGACGTTTTATGTTTAGTTAAGATAATGAATTTTAAGCATAATGGATTTTCTGATGGAAAAATTGATTTAAATTAAAAGTTTAAACGCGCAGAGGAAAAGTCAAGTTATAAAACTTATTGGTAGCCCAGGATCTACTACCCGTCAATTCCATAGATGCGTACTAACAAGAGGGAGAGGAAATATACCTCAAGTCTTGAACCCAATTCTGAAAACTTCTTTCTCCTTGATGGTGCAGCAACTTCCGCTAGGCTATCTTCACTCTTATGACTCCTACGGATGCCTGCCAGAAGGAATAGGGTTAGTGGGAACCCTAATAGGGAGGATAGGGAATGTTTAGGGAAACCTAAATAGTTTCTGCAGCTTCTACATATAAAAAATGATTAAAAACATTTAGTACGCAGCAGCCCTATTTATAGATTCCCAAAACAGACCTAACCTTCGAGTGATCGAAGTGTATTTGATCGATCGAATCTTCGATCGATCGAACAACCCTCGATCCTAATTACATGCCTTAATTCACATTTGTTAGCATATTATATCCTGATTTTATGTATTTTTATTTTGTTTTTAGTTTTAGAGCAGGTTTTGGAAGAAAACACTAATCCAGGTTAAACAGGGAGAAAAAGTAGGATGAAAGAAGCTGAAAAAGGCACCTCGCGCGCGCGGCTTACTCGCGCGAAATACCAGAAATCGCTCGTGCGACATCTCAATATCGCGCTCGCGCGGCCGGCTCGCGCGGCCGGCTCGCACGACCTGTGTAAAAATCAAATACGTGTAATTTAGTATTCTGAAGACTCCTACGCGAATGAAACTGCCTAATTACGTCTAAAAAGCTAAATACAACAGTTTTAGTGCAAATTGGATTAGGAAAGCTTCCAAAACATGTTATAAATCTATATATACCCCATTTTACTTCAATTTAGGGGTTGGCAATTGTTATACACACAATATACAACCACACTTTCAGCCATTGAAGGGAGGGAAGTAAGGAGAAGAAGAAGAAGACCAAGGGTTTCCATGGCCTCCTCCATCAACTACTTGCCATTCGCCGCTTCTATGGGCAACTAGACTCTAGATCTGGGGTTTCACTGAAACCCTAGCCAAGTAATAAGGTGTATTTTATGTTTTTATTTTAGTTTTATTATGTATGGATGACAATTACATGTTTCGAGGATTTTTATTGTTGGAAAAACTGGTTTAAATTAATTTTTAAACGCGCAGCGGAAATAGGTCAAGTTATAAAAACTTATTTGGTGGCCTAGGATCTACTACTCGTCAATTCCATAGATGCGTACAAGAGGGGACAAGAGTTTATACCTTAGTGTCTTGAACCCAATTCTGAAATCTTCAACTTCCAGCAGCCTCCACTAGATGGCCTTCACTCTTATGACTCCTATGGATGCTCGCAGGAAGGACTAGGGTTGGTGGGAACCCTAATGGAGAGGATTGGAAGGTTTTGGGAAACCTAAACAGTTTCTGCAGCTTTTTTGTATAAAAAACGATGAACTTTTTTTCCAGAATGCAGCAGCCCTATTTATAGATTCGCAGAACCGACCTAGACTTCGACCGATCGAAGTGACTTCGATCGATCGAAGTGTCGATCGATCGAACCATTCTCGATCGATCAAACCTGCCATGACTTCGATCGATCGAACATACTTCAATCGATCGAACTTGTCTTGACAGCTTCCTCATTTGCCTTCCCAAGCATCCTAGCGGAGCTAAGAGTGGGACCTCCTAGGCTCTTTATTGTTGGCTCAGATCAGTTGATTAATTCCCATGACCAAACTCTTTGATCAGCAAATTAATCGACTGATCAGTTAACGTTTACTCCACTATAAAACGATAACTGAACTCCAACGCAAAAGAACATATCCGAAGCGATGACTAGACTTGTATGGTGTGCTAATGTCCCTCTACCGTCAGCATTCGTAATCATATTCAGGTAGTCGGATAAACAGTTACTGTCAACCTGAATCATGATTACTTCTTATAATCCTTAAGTCCCATTCACCTCTCATGATTACCAACCATGTTGATAACTCTTATCAACAAGACTGCAGTACTCAGTAATCGACTTGGTGACATTCTCAAGGGAATGCTTACTCTGAAACAGAGGGTAGATTCTGTCTTGACAATATATGTTCACAACCCTATGAATATGACATACCCAAGATACCCAGGTGTTGATCTTTTATAGACCTCACTGATTGGTAAGTCAAAGCAGTCATATCCACAGTTTGTGTTCATAATCGTCTCAGGATTAAGAACACGTACCTTATACAAGTTATGAGTTCCTATCGACTGATTGACAGTCTTGAGTGTCAACAGGAAAGCTCAGGTCCGTCAATGCACTATAAGCACTAGCATATCAACTAAGAGTAACACTCTAGTGATTGAGATTAATCACTCCATCCAATGGTAGTCAATCATGCTACAGTGTAGACCTGATGAGATATCCAGTCTCATCATCCACTGTGACAAGCTTTAAGTATCAAAGAATAATAATTCGTACCTCACTTGTATATATCTCATACATACACGAATTACTTACTATGATACTTATGGATAAAATAATCATCTCATGAAAGGAACATACATAATGTAAAACTAATATCCATATATTAAAATGCTAATGTCTCATACATAAAGTAATGGTTTGAGATCACAAACCCAACAAACTCCCACTTGCACTCATAACCATTCAAAACTACATCTAAGACCTAGACTATCTAGATGACGATCAAAGACCTTCTGTGGCAAGGCCTTTGTAAACGGATCAGCAAGATTGTCAGTTGTGGCAATCTTGGTGACAGTCACATCTCCACGTTGAACAATATCTCGGATAAGATGATATTTCCGCTCTACGTGCTTTCCCTTCCCGTGGTTCCTTGGCTCCTTGGACTGAGCCACTGCCCCACTATTATCACAATAAAGCCTAATAGGTGACAGCGACGCTGGTACCACCTCGAGCTCCATAAGGAACTTCTTGAGCCAAACAGCTTCCTTTGCGGCTTCACAAGCAGCCACATACTCAGCTTCTGTAGTTGAGTCTGCAATGCATTTCTGCTTAATGCTTCTCCAACTGACAGCACCACCTCCCAAGGTAAAGAGATGACCGGATGTTGACTTCCTCGAATCTTTATCTGACATAAAGTCCGAGTCAGTGTATCCTACTGGAATTAACTCACTACCACCGTACATAAGCATGTAATCTTTAGTCCTTCTCAAGTACTTAAGAATGTGCTTGACGGCTGTCCAGTGCTCTGGACCTGGATTCGACTGATATCTGCTAACCATGCCAACGGCAAAGCAAATATCTGGTCTAGTGCATAACATCGCATACATAAGACTTCCCACTGCTGAAGCATAGGGAACTCCTATCATGCGATTCCTCTCCTCCTGTGTCTTTGGACACTGGTCCTTGGAGAACGCTAAACCATGCCTGAAAGGTAACAATCCTTTCTTCGAATTATCCACTGAAAACTTAGTTAGCACCTTATCGATATAAACAGCTTGAGACAATCCCATTATCTTTCGCTTGCGATCCCAAAAGAGCTTTATCCCAAGAATATAGCTCGCCTCTCCTAGATCCTTCATATCGAAAGTACTAGCTAGCCAAACCTTGACCGTTGACAATGCCGCTACATCATTCCCAATGAGTAGAATATCGTCAACGTAAAGCACAAGAAAGGCCATCACTTTCCCTTCACACTTCTTGTATACACAAGGTTCATCCAGATTCTGTATGAAACCAAACGACTTGACCACTTGGTCAAATCGGATGTTCCAACTCCTGGATGCCTGCTTAAGCCCATAAATGGACTTTTGCAGCTTGCATACCAAGTTACCTTTCTGACCAGCTATGAACCCTTCTGGTTGTTGCATATAGATGTCCTCCTCAAGATTGCCATTCAAAAATACAGTCTTGACGTCCATCTGCCAGATCTCATAATCTAGGCATGCAGCAATGGATAAGAGTATTCTGATGGACTTAAGCATGGCTACCGGCGAGAAGGTTTCCTCATAGTCAATGCCCTCCCTCTGAGTATAACCTTTCACTACAAGCCTAGCCTTAAAGGTCTCAACCTTTCCATCAGATGCTCTTTTCCTCTTGTAGACCCACTTACAACCAATGGGTTTAATATTGGCTGGAAGTTCTACAAGATCCCAGACCTGATTAGAATCCATAGATTCTAATTCAGCCTTCATAGCTTTAACCCAATGTTCTGAATCAACATCAGCCATTGCCTCTTCGTATGTGGCAAGATCAGATTCAGATTCTATGGAGACACCTTCAAAAACTTCTCCTAAGAACATGTATCTATCAGGCTGGCTGATAATCCTCCCACTACGACGAGGTACCGGTGCGAAAATGGGTGAAGAAGTGGTATTTTCTTGATTTATATCGTTATCAACTACGGGTTGGACTGAGGGCTCTCCTTCTATCTCTCTAAGATCTATCCTTCTCTTAGGTTTATGGTTCATGATATAGTCATCCTCCAAGAAAACAGCATTCGTACTAACAAACACTTTCTGCTCTCTTGGATCATAAAAATACCATCTATAAGTACCCTTTGGATACCCTACGAAGTAACATACTTCCGATCTAGAATCTAACTTGCTCATCTTTCCTTTCAGCACATGTGCCGGACACCCCCATATCTGGAGATGTTGCAAAGAAGGCTTGCGCCCAATCCACATCTCTCGTGGTGTCCTAGGAACAGATTTGCTTGGTACTAGATTTAGTATGTACGCAGCGGTTTCCAAAGCATAACCCCAAAGGAATAATGGCAACTTCGAGTAACTCATCATCGACCTAGTCATGTCTAAAAGAGTCCGATTCCTTCTCTCCTCTACACCGTTCTGCTGAGGCGTACCAGGTGCAGTCAACTGTGACAGAATCCCATTCTGTATAAGGTGATCAATAAACTCATTAGAGAGGTACTCGCCACCTCGATCAGATCGAATGGCCTTGATATGTGTGCCCAATTGCTTCTCCACTTCAGCTCTAAACTCTTTGAACTTTTCAAAGGCTTCAGACTTGTGCTGCATTAGGTACACATATCCATACCTGGAGTGGTCATCGGTAAATGTTATGAAATACTCATAACCACCCCTTGCTCTAATATTTATTGGTCCACACACATCAGTATGAACTAATTCCAACAATGCATTGGTCCTATTGCCCTTTGCGAGAAAGGGCCTTTTGGTCATCTTACCCTCTAAACAAGACTCACAGACTTCCATTGGTTCGAGAGCCAAATCGCCTAAGATCCCTTCTTTGACTAGTCTGCCAATCCTATTTAGATTGATATGGCCAAGCCTCATGTGCCAAAGCCTTGTTGGATTAGTGGAAGGTTCCTTTCTTTTAGATGGTATAGTTACCATTGAGTTATTAAGTTCCAAGCAAGAATCTTTAGAAATATTGGGAGTAATCACATACAAACCATTTGATTTGACACCAGAACATATAAAAGAACTATTTCTTTTAATCACAACTTCAGTTCCAAAATGAAAAGAATAACCAATATTCGATAAATTAGAAACTGAAATTAAATTACGTCTCAATAAAGGGACGTAAAGAACATCTGATAAAATCAAAACTTTATTGTCTAGAAATTCTGAAACTACGACTCCTATAGCAACCGCAGAAACGGTTGCGCTAGAGCCTAGAGTAAGTACGACTTCCCCATCACTGCACCTCCTGGTTGATCTGAACCCCTGCAATGAATTACAGATATGGTTAGTCGCACCAGAATCAATGCACCAAGTGTTTGAAGTATCCGTTATAAAACTTACTTCAATCACATGTGATTCAATCATACCTTGAACTCTTGTAGCTAAGAATTCTGGACAGTTCCTCTTCCAGTGGCCCTTCTCACCGCATTGGAAACACTTTCCTTTGCCTAGGCCATCCACCTTCCCTTTGCCCTTACCTTTTCCCTTAGATTTTGCAATCTTAGGGACTGGTCCAACACTTGAACCACCAGTGCTAGCTTTTTTCTTCCCTTTCTTTCCTTTCGGCACAGATCGGGAGGAGGAAGCGTTTTTCTCAACGTTCAAAACGTTGACCCCAGGTTTGATCACCCCTTCCGCTGCCAAAAGAGAACTCATCAATTCGCTCATTGAAAAATTCATTTGATTCATAATATAGTTAAGTTTAAATTGAGCGAATGAAGGCGACAGCGAATTAAGGATCATATCAACTTGGGTCTGTGCATCGATGTTGGCACCTAGGGTCTCCAGCTCGTTTAAATAACCAATCATTTTTAAAACATGTTCCTTGACTGGAGTCCCTTCCAACATCTTTGCACTCATTATCTTTTGCATGGCTACCTGTCTGGCAGGCCTGCCATGCTCCCCAAACATCTTTTTCAGGGATGTGATAATGTCACTGGCAGAATCATTCGATTGGAATTGGTGTTGCAATACACCAGCCATTAAGACCAGAATATAGCAACGAGCCATTCCATTCGACTTCTTCCATTTGTCGAACTCGCGTCTGGCAGCTGCCGAAGCATTTGCCGCGGGTTCTTCGGGGCATGGGGTGGTGAGGACATATATGTGATCCTCCGCAGTTAGCACGATGTCAAGGTTACGTTTCCATTCAGTGTAGTTGTTTCCAGTTAACTTGTTTTGAGTGAGTATGGTGGCAAGTGGACTAAATGCAGATCCAGACATTATGATTACTGAAAATCAAACAAACAAAATAAATATGGATATCAGGATTTGACAGTTTGAAATAAAAGAATCCTTAAAACTCTTATTTTAAAACAAAGTCGCCGGAATATCGAAACAAAAGAATAAAGCCTCTGTGTGGAGGTCAATTTTCTATTTTTCGATTAATCAAGACTTGTCCGCTATGCAACTCTTGCAAAAACAAGTTATGACTCCCGATTCCTTTTGATCTCTAAGTTTCTGAACAATGCCCTGTGTGGGATCCCTTATCCATAGCTTAGCTAGTGTGTACCATTAACTAGGATCCAATCACAACCGTCTCAAGTAGCGCCTCCGTGTGGTGGTCACCCTCTAACACGTCTGATTGATCCTATCAAAAGAAGTCCCATTCATCTAGTAACCAATAAGTAATGCACCCTCCGTATGGAATGATCACCCCTGGCGAGGTGACACAGAATGCACGACTCATCTTACAGTGAACCGTTAATGGAAGATCGTGGGTGTCAAAATAAGACCCTCTCCCACTAGATTTGGTAAATTAAGGATTTTGCTTTTAAAGAAAAATTTGTTTTTACACACTACCCATAAACATCCGATGTTTACTAATGTGTTGAAAACGGTTTTTGAATTTTATTTTAGAAAACTTGTTTTAAGTGCATGCAACAATATATTATACGCCAATCACAAACCAAGCACATAAAACAAAAAACTAAAATGAAATATAGGCATTCAAACAATGCCTCTATCTCCCATGGCTCTATCTCTATAGAACCTCCTTTTTGGTTTGATCGCCTCCAGCTCCATCTTTATGGACAACGGCTTCTTGCTCCATCTTCATGGATTTTCTAATTCTATTACATTTGCCCTATGCTTCTTTCGAAGTTTACAATTTATCTAGAAATAGAAATAACAACAAAATAAAAGGCTAGGGAAACCGGTGCGACTTTCCTTTTCGTAGGATTGAAGTCGCAGCACCCTTTACATATGCCTTAAAACCAAACCAAACTTAAATTACAACAAGCACCAATCTCAAACAATTTAAATACAAATATTCAAAATGATTTGGTGCCATGGGAGATAGCGACTAATCCAGCTGCAAAAGGGTTAGTCGTACATGCATCCATACATACATAACAAATATATGTAACTGTTGAAGCACTTAATTGATTCACACAGTATATAAACTATTTACATACTGAATTAGAACTTAAAACAGCATCTTACTTCTCTGTCACAGTTCGATCGATCGCAGACCGTTCGATCGCTCGAACCTTCGATCGATTGAACACTGTTCAATCGCTTGAACATTCTGTTTCACAAAATGATTTGAAATTTTTATAGAATATTTTAAAATTAAAGTTTTTAATTTCAAAACACTTTAAAACTGTGAAACAGAGAACCTGACAAAGAATCTATCTCGATTGATCGAACTTCATTCGATCGATTGAATACCAGAAGGTTTCGATCGATCGAAGACTATTCGATCGCTTGAGAACAGATGTTCGATCGATAAATATGTTTGATCGATCGAATCCTCCTTGCATCCTATGCAATCACAGATTTGTATACTGCTGTGATAACACTGCAGAAACAGATCTGTGACGATGCAGTTTCGAAAACAGTTCTAAAATCAACATGCAAATCAAAACAGTGTTCCAAAAACGCATCTATAGATCCAAACGAGCGTGGCTATGATACCAATTGTTGGAAAAACTGGTTTAAATTATTTTTTAAACGCGCAGCGGAAATAGGTCAAGTTATAAAAACTTATTTGGTAGCCTAGGATCTACTACTCGTCAATTCCATAGATGCGTACAAGAGGGGACAAGAGTTTATACCTTAGTGTCTTGAACCCAATTCTGAAATCTTCAACTTCCAGCAGCCTCCACTAGATGGCCTTCACTCTTATGACTTCTATGGATGCTCGCAGGAAGGACTAGGGTTGGTGGGAACCCTAATGGAGAGGATTGGAAGGTTTTGGGAAACCTAAACAGTTTCTGCAGCTTTTTCGTATAAAAAACGACGAACTTTTTTTCCAGAATGTAGCTGCCCTATTTATAGATTCCCAGAACTGACCTAGACTTCGACCGATCGAAGTGACTTCGATCGATCGACACTTTGATCGATCGAACCATTCTCGATCGATCGAACATGCCATGACTTCGATCGATCGAACATACTTCAATCGATCGAACTTGTCTTGACAGCTTCCTCATTTGCCTTCCCAAGCATCCTAGCGGAGCTAAGAGTGGGACCTCCTAGGCTCTTTATTGTTGGCTCAGATCAGTTGATTAATTCCCATGACCAAACTCTTTGATCAGCAAATTAATCGACTGATCAGTTAACGTTTACTCCACTATAAAACGATAACTGAACTCCAACGCAAAAGAACATATCCGAAGCGATGACTAGACTTGTATGGTGTACTAATGTCCCTCTACCGTCAGCATTCGTAATCATATTCAGGTAGTCGGATAAACAGTTACTGTCAACCTGAATCATGATTACTTCTTACAATCCTTAAGTCCCATTCACCTCTCATGATTAACAAACATGTTGATAACTCTTATCAACAAGACTGCAGTACTCAGTAATCGACTTGGTGACATTCTCAAGGGAATGCTTACTCTGAAACAGAGGGTAGATTCTGTCTTGACAATATATGTTCACAATCCTATGAATATGACATACCCAAGATACCCAGGTGTTGATCTTTTATAGACCTCACTGATTGGTAAGTCAAAGCAGTCATATCCACAGTCTGTGTTCATAATCGTCTCAAGATTAAGAACACGTACCTTATACAAGTTATGAGTTCCTATCGACTGATTGACAGTCTTGAGTGTCAACAGGAAAGCTCAGGTCCGTCAATGCACTATAAGCACTAGCATAACAACTAAGAGTAACACTCTAGTGATTGAGATTAATCACTCCATCCAATGGTAGTCAATCATGATACAGTGTAGACCTGATGAGATATCCAGTCTCATCATCCACTGTGACAAGCTTTAAGTATCAAAGAATAGTAATTCGTATCTCACTTGTATATATCTCATACATACACGAATTACTTACTATGATACGTATGGATAAAACAATCATCTCATGAAAGGAACATACATAATGTAAAACTAATATCCATATATTAAAATGCTAATGTCTCATACATAAAGTAATGGTTTGAGAGCACAAACCCAACATTTATAATAAATCGTGCTTTTATTGATTAAATCGTTACTTTCAAAGTTTACTCTTGTCTTTAGATCTATTTTGATCGTAGTGTGCTCAATGATCTATGCTTGCTGTGCTTGTTTAGATTATTTACATGTAACGGTGCTTAAATTGAATTGTTCTATCAAGTATCCGAATAGTCCATGCCTAGATTGGACGGATTATACCACAACCCTAGTTTAGTGTGGGATAATTTGTACTAACCGAAGATGGATTATGTTGGTGCTTGAACTATAGTTATTTTCTTGACGGAGGAGTTGGGCTTGTAGCTACAATTCCCCATTATCATCCAATGCAATAAGCTAAAGTAATTCGTAAATACTCTTATTATGAAGCTAGTGGTGGATTTGCAATCCTAGGTTCCTTAAACTTATTATAAAAACAAATATTTAATTGCTTTCATAAGTTAGATTTACTTTTATTGTTATTAGTTTAATTCAAATTAAAACCAAAATCCGTTTTTCTTAATTAACTAAATTTAGGTTTTAAAAATTAAAGTGCGTAGTATTCAATCTCCGTGGGTTGAACCTTTACTTCCGCACTACAAATCTTTTGAAAGTAAAGCATACGTTAAGCATACTTTTATATCTTGATTTTGACGAGATCACCTGCCTAGACTTCAATCGATCGAGACTCCTTCGATCGATTGAACCTGCCTTGACATGATCCTCATGTGCCCTTCCAAGCTTTCTAGCGGAGCTAAGAGTGAGACCTCCTAGGCTCTTTATTGTTGGCTCATACTAGTTTATTAATTACCGTGACCGAACTCTTTGATCATCAAACTAACTAACTGGTCAGTTAACGTTTACTCCACTATAAAACGATAACTGAACTCTAATGAAAAAGAACATATCCAAAGCGATAACTAGACTTGTACTAATGTCCCTCTACCTTCAGCATTCGTAATCATATTTAGGTAGTCGGATAACTGTTACTGTCAACCTGAATTATGATTACTTCTTGTATTCCTTGAGTCCCATTCACCTCTCATGATTACCAAACATGTTGATAACTCTTATCAACAAGACAGCAACACTCAGTAATCGACTTGGTGACATTCTCAAGGGAATGCTTACTCTAAAACAGAGGGTAGATTTTGTCTTGATAATTTATGTTCACAACCCTATGAACATGGCATACCCAAGATACCCAGGTGTTGATCTTCTATAGACCTCACTGATTGGTAAGTCAAAGCATCCATATCCATAGTCTGTGTTCATAATCGTCGCAAGATTGAGAACACGTACCTTATAGAAGTTATGAGTTCCTATTGACTATTTGACAGCATTAAGTGTCAGTAGGAAAGCTCAGGTCCATCAATGCACTATAAGCACTATCATATTAACTAAGAGTGACACTCTAGTGATTGAGATTAATCACTCCGTCCAATGGTAGTTAATTATGCTACAGTGTATACCTGATGAGATATCCAGTCTCATCATCCACTATGACAAGCTTTAAGTTGCAAAGGATGGTAATTCATATCTCACTTGTATGTATCTCATACACACACGATTACCTACTATGATACTTGAGGATTGAAAATCATCTCATAAAAGAAATATACATAATGAAATGTAAAACTAATATCCATATATTAAAATGCTAATGTCATACATAAAGTAATGGTTTGAGGGCATAAACCTAACAAACTCCCACTTGCACTCACAACCATACAGGACTATATCTGAGACCTAGACTATCTAGATGACGATCAAAGACCTTTGGTGGCAAGCCCTTTGTATACGGATCATCAAGATTATCGACGGTGGCAATCTTGGTGACAGTAACATCTCCACATTGAACAAAATCTCGGATCAGATGATATTTCTGCTATACGTGCTTTCCCTTTTCCTGATTCCTTGGCCCCTTGGACTAAGCCACTACCCCACTATTATCATAATAAAGCATAATAGGTGACAGCGACGCTGGTACCACCTCGAGCTCTATAAGGAACTTCTTGAGCCAAATAGCTTCCTTTGCAGCTTCACAAGTAGCCACATACTCAGCTTCTGTAATTGAGTCTGTAATGCATTTCTGCTTAATGCTCCTCCAACTAACAGTACCACTTTCCAAGGTAAAGTGATGACCGGATGTCAACTTCCTCAAATCTTTATCTGATATAAAGTCTGAGTCAGTGTATCCTACTGGAATTAACTCACTACCACCGTATATAAGCATGTAATCTTTAGTCCTTCTCAAGTACTTAAGAATGTTCTTAACGGCTATCTATTGCTCTGGACCTGGATTCGACTGATACCTGCTTACCATGCCAACAGCAAAATAGATATCTGGTCTAGTGCATAACTCGCATACATAAGACTTCCGACCGCCGAGGCTTAGGGAATTCCTGACATGCGATTCCTCTCCTCTTGTGTTTTAGGACATTGTTCCTTAGAGAACGCTAAACCATGCCTGAAAGATAATAAACCTTTCTTCAAATTATCCATTGAAAACCTAGTCAGCACCTTATCGATATAACCACCTTGAGGTAATCCCATTATCTTTCGCTTGCGATCCCGAAAGAGCTTTATCCTAAGAATATAGCTCGCCTCTCCTAGATCCTCCATATCGAATTTACTAGCTAGCCAAACCTTGATCGTTGATAATGCCGTTACATCATTTCCAATGAGTAGAATGTCGTCAACGTAAAGCACAAGAAAAGCCACCATTTTCCCTTCACACATCTTGTATACGAAAGGTTCATCCAGATTCTGTATGAAACCAAACAACTTGACGACTCAGTCAAATCGGATGTTCCAACTCCTGGATGTCTGCTTAAGCCCATAAATAGACTTTTGGAACTTTCATACCAAGTTACCTTTTTGACCAGCTATTAACCCTTATAGTTGCTGCATGTAGATGTCCTCCTCAAGATTGCCATTCAAGAATGTAGTCTTGATATCCATCTGCCAAATCTTATCATCTAGGCATGCAGCAATGGATAAGAGTATTCTGATGGACTTGAGCATGGCTACAGCGGAGCTAAGAGTGGGACCTACTAGACTCTTTATTGTTGGTTAATACTAGTTTGTTAATTACCGTGACCAAACTCTTTGATCAGCAAACTAACTAACTGGTCAGTTAACGTTTACTCCATTATAAAACGATAACTGAACTCTAATGAAAAAAAACATATCCAAAGCGATAATTAGACTTGTACTAATGTACCTCTACCTTCAGCATTCGTAATCATATGTAGGTAGTCGGATAACTGTTACTGTCAACCTGAATTATGATTACTTCTTGTATTCCTTGAGTCCCATTCACCTCTCATGATTACCAAACATGTTGATAACTCTTATCAACAAGACAACAGCACTCAGTAATCGACTTGGTGACATTCTCAAGGGAATGCTTACTCTAAAACAGAGGGTAGATTTTGTCTTGATAATATATGTTCACAACCCTATGAACATGACATACCTAAGATACCCAGGTGTTGATCTTCTATAGATCTCACTGATTGGTAAGTCAAAGCAGCCATATCCATAGTCTGTGTTCATAATTGTCGCAAGATTGAGAACACGTACCTTATAGAAGTTATGAGTTCCAATTGACTATTTGACAGCATTAAGTGTCAATAGGAAAGCTCAGGTCCGTCAATACACTATAAGCACTAGCATATTAACTAAGAGTGACACTCTAGTGATTGAGATTAATCACTCCATCCAATGGTAGTTAATTATGCTACAATGTATACCTGATGAGATATCCAGTCTCATCATCCACTATGACAAACTTTAAGTTGCAAAGGATGGTAATTCATATCTCACTTGTATGTATCTCATACACACACGAATTACCTACTATGATACTTGAGGATTGAAAATCATCTCATAAAAGAAACATACATAATGAAATGTAAAACTGATATCCATATATTAAAATGCTAATGTCATACATAAAGTAATGGTTTGAGGGCATAAACCTAACAAACTCCCACTTGCACTCACAACCATACAGGACTATATCTGAGACCTAGACTATCTAGATGATGATCAAAGACCTTTTGTGGCAAGGCCTTTGTATACGAATCATCAAGATTGTCGACGGTGGCAATCTTGGTGACAGTAACATCTCCACATTGAACAAAATCTCGGATAAGATGATATTTCCGCTATACGTGCTTTCCCTTTTCGTGGTTCCTTGGCCCCTTGGACTGAGCCACTACCCCACTATTATCACAATAAAGCATAATAGGTGACAGCGATGCTGGTACCACCTTGAGCTCTATAAAGAACTTCTTGAGCCAAATAGCTTCCTTTGCGGCTTCACAAGTAGCCACATACTTAGCAGTCTTTTTTGCTGAAACTAACCGTCTTTTCTAAAATGTGCTTGATTTCACGGTTAGCCAACTCAGGCTGCCCGTTTGTTTGTGGGTGGTAGGCTAGAGCGATCTTGTAATTCACCTCGTATTTCTTGAGTAGTGATTCCAAATAACTATTCCAAAAGTGTTTGCCTTGGTCACTTATAAAGGCTTTTGGGGTTTCGAAACGCGATAAGATATTTTCCTTAAGAAAGGACATTACCGTTTTATGGTCATTGTGTCTCGTCGGTATCGCTTCTACCCATTTTTATATATATTCCACAACAAGGAGTATATATTCACAATTATTAGATTTAGGAAATGGGCCCATGAAGTCTATGCCCCAACAATCGAATATTTCAATTGTAATGATGGGAGTTAAGGGCATCGAATTCCTTTTTAAAAGTGTACCAAGCTTTTGACATCGTTGGCACGATTTGCAAAAAGAGTAGGCATCTTTGAACACGGTGGGCCAATAGAAGCTGTTGTGCAATACTTTGTGTGCGGTCTTTTGGGAGGCTAAAATTATAGTTATGTCCTCATTCGGAATGCAACGCCTGATGACCTGATCAGCACAGTACTTAAATAAGTAAGGGTCATCAAAAAAGAAATGGCGTGCGAACGAAAGGAACCTTTTCTTGTCCTGATTTGACCAATGGCTCGGGGTCTCGCCTGTAACAAGGTAATTTGTTATATCAGCGTACCAAGGTAAATCAGTGACAGCCATTAGTTGCTCGTCTGGGAATTCATCTTTTATAGGTACAGGCTCAGTATTGTCAGTGAATGTCAACCGAGATAAATGATCGGCGACCACATTCTCTACTCCCTTTTTATCCTTGATAGTGATGTCAAATTCCTGTAGTAGGAGTATCCAGCGGATAAGCCTTTGTTTCGCATCTTTCTTAGATAGTAGGTACTTGAGGGCTGAGTGGTCTGTAAAACAGACTATTGGGGACCCTATTAGATAAGACCTGAATTTGTCTAGAACGAATACTATTGCCAGTAACTCTTTCTCAGTAGTCGTATAATTCATTTGAGTTTCGGTAAGTGTTCGGCTGGCATAGTAGATTACATAAGGCTTGTTGTCCTTCCTCTGTCCTAGAACTGCGCCAGTGGCATAGTCACTAGCATCGTACATTCACTCAAACGGCAAACTCCAATCGGGTGCCTGTATTATCGGTGCAGAGGTAAGGTGTTCTTTTAGTGCATCAAAAGATATTTGATAGTTTTTCGACCATTTGAAAGGTGCGTCTTTGACTAGGAGTTGGCATAGTTTTCGGGAGATTGCACTAAAATTTTGGATAAGGCGTCGATAGAATCCAGCATGTCCCAAAAAAGATCGGATGTCTCTAACTGTACGAGGGACAGGCAGATTTGAAATTATATCAATTTTTACTTTATCAACTTGGATACCTTTATTAGAGATAATGTAGTCGAGGACAATTCCCTTGGTTACCATGAAGTGACACTTTTCCCAGTTTCGTACTAAGTGTTTGTCCTCGCATCTCGCTAACACATTCTCAAGATTTTCCAAATAGTTATCAAAACTATGGCCAAACACTGAGAAGTCGTCCATAAAGACCTCGAGTGTCTGTTCAACCATATCACTGAATGTGATTAACATGCACCGCTAAAAGGTGGTAGGTGCATTGCATAAACCGAAGGGCATACGGCGGTAGGCGAATGTACCGAACGAACAAGTAAAAGTCGTCTTCTCTTGATCTTTAGGAGCTATTTTTATTTGGTTATAGCCACTATATCCGTCCAAGAAGCAATAAAATTTATGACCAGCCACTCTTTCTTGAATTTGATCCATGAATGATAATGGAAAGTGGTCTTTTCGGGTCACAGTATTTAACTTTCGGTAATCAATACACATCCGCCATCCAGTGGGGATGCATGTTGGTACTAACTCGCCGTCTTTGTTTGGGATAACTGTTACACTAGCCTTTTTGGGCACTACCTGGGTTGGACTAACCCAAGAGCTGTCAGAGATAGGATATATTATCCCAATGTCCAGAAGTTTTAAGACTTCATTTTTTACTACTTCTTGCATATTGGGATACAGAAGCCTCTACATTTGTCGCGAAGGTTTAGCGTCTTCCTCCAGATATATCTTATGGGTGCAAATATATAGGCTTATACCTTTTAGGTCGGCAATAGTCCATCCCAATGCTCCCTTGTGCAGTTTGAGCATTTGAATCAACTTATCCTCTTGTTCTGAATTCAACGTGGATGAGATTATCACAGGATAAGTCTTTTCAGTCCCTAGAAAAGCGTATTTGAGCTCTTTTGGAAGTTCCTTTAATTCCAAATCAGGAAATTGAAAGTTCGATGGCATAGTCAACTTCATTTTTGGAGGAAAGGGTTCATATGGTGTGACCCACATGCATTCATCTCTATCTTCCTCTTTAGTTTCCATCATGAGGCAAGCATGATTTAGGGCAGCGTCCAGTGAGGTAGAATTGTTAAGTTGATAAGTAGCGTCGAATTATGACACAACTACCTCCAAAGGATCTTTATATTCTACGAGGTCAGCCTCTTCTTCAATGACCATTTAGATGAAGTTAACCTCTTCTTCGTCCTCGTATTCTTCGGGTCGGGGATTTGAAAAAATCTTGACATTTAAAGTCATGTTCCCGAATACGATGGTCATGATACCACTCCTTATTTTGATTGTGGCATCAATGGTGTTGAGGAATGGACGTCCAAAAATCACCGGGATTTGTGAACATGGATTAGACACAGGTTCGGTGTCCAGAATCACAAAATCGACCAAAAAGACAAATGTATCTATCTGTACCAGAACATCCTCCAATATTCCTCTAGGATATTTGACTGACCTATCTGCCAATTGCAATGCAACTCTGGTAGGTTTGAGTTCACCCAACCCTAGTTGTTTATATACTGAATATGGTAGCAAGTTTACGCTAGCTCCTAAATCAAGGAGTACGTTGTCTATCCTTTGATTCCCAATCCTACACGAGGCAGTTGGGGTACCAGGGTCTTTAAGCTTTGGAGGCAACTCATTTTGAATGATTGCTCTTACTTGGCAAGCGACATAGGCATGTTTCTTCACACTTTGCCTCCTCTTGACCGTGCATAAGTCCTTTAGATACTTAGCATAGGCAGGCACTTGTTTGATTGCATCAAGGAGCGGGAGATTAATTTTAACTGGTTTGAACAACTCCAAGAACTGCTGATTCTTTGCCTCGTGTTGGGGCTTCTTGAGCCTTTGAGGGTAAGGTGCGGGGAAAGGGTATTTAGGTAATTCGTCCTTGATGGGCTCCTTTCCAGGCCTTCTCTCAACTTCTACTTCTTTAGGAGCATCCTCGTTTGATTCTAATGATTTGTCATTAGTGGAGTAGAATGAGACATGTTTTTCCCTATGACTTTGCCGCTTCTCAAAGTTGTCACGGCTCTTGCCTGTTCATGATTAGGGGGACCATTGTTGTATCCCTAAGGGTTTTGAAGTGGTTGAGCTGGAAACGTTCCACTCGACCCCTCTTGACGTGCATCCATTCTCTCTAATATCGCGGACATTTTACTCATCATTTGAGTTAGTTGTTGGGTTAAATTCGTGTTAGAGAGTGGTTCTTCTTCTTTCACCTTTTTGTGAGGTGGCACGTAAACATTTGGTTGTTGATTATTAGGGGGTTGAGCGTTGTTGTAGTTATTTGCTCTATTTTGATGGAATGGCTGGGACTGCCTATTGTATTGCCCTTGATATTAATTATTGTTATTGTAGGGCTGTTGTTGTTGATATTGGTTTTGAGTCCCAGCATTGTTTTTCCAATCAAACCCTGGGTGATTCCATCTATTGTTATTATTTTGTGAAATATAATTGTTGTAGGAATTCCCCACCCCCCTATACCCTTGCATGGCATTCATTTCCATAGGGGGTTGTTCTTGAAAATACAGCACATTCGGACAGTATTGAGTAGTGTGTCCCAGCATGTTGCATGTGTCGCATGGTTCTTCAGGCAAAAACTTCCTAGAACTCTCTCCTTTTATTCTCAATTCTTTCACTTTTTTGCTAGTTCTTCATACTTATTGATCAGATGATCCTCACTTTTTAGTTGGTATAAACTTTTCTCTTCCACACAGGATATCTGTGAGCGTGGGATATCATCTGAATTTGACCACTCATGGGCGTGCTCAGCTAACCACTCGAAATGAGCTTCAACTTCTTTCGTGTTTTATGAAGAAATGGCCCTGAACTCATGGTCTCGACCAGTTTCTTAGTTTCACCATTTAATCCTTCATAAAAGTAGCTGATGGTTCGCCATTTCTCGTACCCATGATGTGGGCATGAGAGTAGTAAATCCTTGAAACGTTCCCAAGTTTGGGTGAATGTTTCATTGCTCTTTTGTTTGTAAGAATTTATTTGTCATTTAAGCTCAGTGGTCATGCGAGGTGGGAAGAATTTCTTCAGGAAAGCAGTGTTCATCGCATGCCAGGTGTAGATGGAGTTTGGCTTCAAGGTGAGTAACCACGCTTTTGCTTTATCCTTTAGAGTGAAAGGAAATAGCATTAAACATGTCACGTCTATAGGACAGTTTTGTGAGAAAGTTTTACAAACATCCTCAAAGTCCTTGACATGTAGATACGCTTTCTCGCTCTCCACTCCATGAAAGGTAGGAAGGAGTTGAATCATTCCATTGCGAAATTGAAATTCGCCTACATGGGGTGGAATGAAGATACAAGAAGGCGCAGGCGCGTGTTCAGGTGTCATGAGATCGTACAAAGGACGAAGTGAATCGTCGATTGGTACGACCACATTATCACCGTTTTCACTTTGATTATCAGTCATTGAATTGTCACACCCCGATTTTTGGAAAGCCAAATAATCAGCATAGATCTAAATCTAGATTACTTCAACAATAACAACGTATCCATTACGAAGATTCAACCCTAATAATTAAATTAAACATATACTAATTTAATTTACTCCCGTGTACATGTATATATACATACGTGTATATATATACTCGGATACACAAAAATTTAACTCACCTCGTTGATAAAAAATCGACCATTACGAATGCTCTGCGATTTCCCACGTGTCCACGAACCCGAGACCATTCTCCTTTCTTCTTCTTCTTCTTCTTCTCTCTCTCTCTCTCTCTCTCTCTCTCACACACACACACACACACACACACACACACACACACGTCTGTTCTCTCTTTTGGGTGGCTAGGGTTAATGATATAAGTATATATGTACTACACACATAGTATACTATATACATACACAACCTATACAAATAACTCATATATACATATCAAATCCCCTTTTTTGTCTAATAGGCTCACAAAAGAGACTAATGTGGGCCCAAAATGCAGTACAAAGTGTTAAAATGAGTAGCCCAATGGGTACCCATGACCCCGGTACTAAGTTTTAATGTTAAGTACATTATTTAACACATTCGCGGGCCTGTAAACACTATATAACAAAAATACATATCAACCATTCACTTTTTTTTTAACAAATATAAATTAATAAAATATAACTCCCAAACTAAACGCACTCACTCATGATTTAATTTATATGTCCACCAAACACTTAAAATTTTCCAAACACATGTCTTACATAGGCACACTCATATAATATTGTTAACTGAAAATAATAATTAAAATAATTTTTTACATAGAAATTTTAGGGTTGTTACATTCTACCCTCCTTAAAGAAATTTCGTCCCGAAATTTATAGCAACGGTAAATTCACAAGTCAGTCATAAATAAAGTTAGGCACGCAATTTCATACAATTATGTATTACGTTTGACTTTCAGCCATACGAGACCAAGTACGTCGAGCGACTAATCCAAACAAGGAAACCCTCATATATATATACCTTATTCTCGTATAGTAAATCGTCAAACGTTAATAGATATTCCAAAACATAGAGATTAATGCAAGCCATGTGAATACAAACTATGTATGCAACATGCTCACAGTTACTCAAAGATTTAACTATATGCCCATACTGACCTCTTACCTTGTCCCGTACCACTTCTCATCGGGATACCCAATACTTTCCACTCAAACCGATATCTTCAAAATCTTCCATATACTTTCACTAAGAATAAGAATACCCGTTTTGATCCATAAGATGTTATAGACATAAGCATACTGCCGACTCAATATATGCTCTCGAAAAAGTATAGAATTTCCACACGGAGATATACGAGAGAGATGTAGTAGTAGAATACCAATCGATAATAATAGCTTCATAATAAGAAATCCAGAATGCCAATTGATGATGCCAAAAATTGGTAACAATAAAGTAAAGCAATTTAGGAGAGAGAGAGGGAGAGACTATTTTTTGCATGTGGTTCGGCCCTGTTAATGAAGGTACCTACGTCCACGGGTGTGTCTGAGCACGTTCACTAGCAGATCACCGGCGGGCCTGGTGAGCCAACAAAGAGGGGCGACACTACCAGTAATACCGGCCGGGTGTATGCATATAATGGTGAATTTTGTAGAGGTGCTGTGTAGACTCTAGAGTTGGTCGTCCCCTTCATGAGGGGTGAGAGGTCTCTTTTATAGATGTAAGAGACCTACTCATACATGGATAAGGAAATATAATTCTATTGATATAGATTGACACCAATCTAGTAAGTTTCCTAATTGTATTAGGATTGATTGACATTAATTGTGGGGGTTTCCTAATTGTATTAGGAAATAGATGCACTTTCCATTAGTCTTCTAGCTTGAGTAGGAAACTGCCCATAACTTTGGGTGTATCAGCTGCCCCCCATTTCCAAGATTGGCCAGATGCTATATCGGGGCAAGTTTGGAAATTAGTTGATGTCACTTGCCACTGTCTGAGTGCTTGAGAAAGCTGCCTCGGGGCTTCTGAGCCTGGTGAGTCCTCGGGAACTGGCTGAGAGTTGAAAACCTGCCTAGCTCGGGATCTTTAGGTGCTCGGGAACTGACCGGGAGTTGAGACCCGGCCTAATTCGGAGTCTTTGAATGCTCGGGAAGTGACCGAGAGTTGAGACTCGGCCTACTTCGGAGTCTTTTTTGCTTGAGTTAGCTCCCAGGATGGTTATCTTCCGCCCGTAAACCTTCGTCAAGGCTGTGGGTAGAAGGATTTTACCATGTTGGAAAAGCCGACCTAAAGCGTACTGCTCTAGGGTCCTTTTTTATGTTAGCTCCCCAGGATGGTTGTCTTCCGCCCAGTTAGCCTTCGTCAAGACTGTTGGGAGAAGAGCTTGACCATGTTGGTGGAACCGACCTAAATCACGGTGCTTTAGGGTCCTTTTGCTCCTCTATCGTCGGCCAACCTAAGAGATTTTAGTCACCTCTATCGTCGGTCTGGACCTAAGTGGAGTTAATGTCTCTGAGTACTGTAGGTGCTCGGGTTGTCCAAGATTTTGACCTGGTTATCCGCGAGGCCTGTAGATACCCGGTGTGATTACCTGTTTAGTTCACTACGCCATCTTGCCCCCCAAGCTTTCGCTAAGACGAGGGTCTTAAAGAGGCTATGATCTATAGGTAACCGACCTGGAACATGGTGGTTGCAGGGTCTTTTGAAGCTTGCCATCATCAGCCACCTAGGGGGTTTGCCCCCATCGTCGGCTGGACCTAAGCGAAGCCGGTGCCTCGGTCGTGACCCCGAGGTCTTTGGTGCCTGGGTTCGGAGCCCGAGGTCTTTTAGTGCCTGAGTTCGGAGCTCGAGGTCTTCTTCGTGCCTCGGGGTTAGGCCCGAGGTCTTTATGTGCCTCGGGGTTAGGCCCGAGGTCTTTGTAGATGCCTCGGGGTTAGGCCCGAGGACTTTGTATGAACTCTGACAATCGGTGGAGCCTTACGCGGTGATCAGGCAAGTACCACTGTAGTTGGGCTCATCTAAACCGATGGAGACAGGAGGTCGGATCAGGATCGTCAGGCTCCAGATCTCTCTGTGCTGGAGGCAAAGCCGGAACTGCTTGATCCTGACCGATGCGAACTGGAGGTAGGGTCGGGACTGTCGAACCATGCCTGTTGTGAGCTGGAGATCCGGCCGGGGCTGCCTGACCCGGACTGCTGTGAACCGGTTGTCGAGTCGGGATTGCCGGACTCAGATCCCTGTGAACTGGAAGAACTGTAAGAATTCCCGGGCTGATCTCGCTTTCGCTTACTTCTGGAAAACTTGTTGCTTTCTTGCCCGGTGCATTTGGTCTTCAAAAACTCTTCAGTGTCGATGTATTTTCCAACCCTCTCAGAGAGCTCAACCAAAGTTTCCGGTCGAATTTTGTGGAACGACGCGGCGCACTTGGTGTGTTGAACTCCCGAGCAGAAGGCTAGGATGGCAATTGTCTCGTTCAGATTGCGGATTTGAAGCTTCTGTTGGTTGAACCGGTCAGTGAACTCCTTGAGGGACTCATTATTCCGTTGTCTGACTGTTAGTAGCTGCATGTCTGGCTTTGGCCGCTCATGCATACCGGCGAACTGGTTGATGAACTGCTTGCTGAGTTGTTTGAAACTGCAGACCGATCGGGGCTCCAAGGAGTAGAACCACTGCATGGTCGGGCCTTTCAAAGTGCTGGGGAAGGCTAGGCAGTGTAGCTCATCGGAGTTGGTTGCTAGGGCCATCTGGACCTTGTAGGTCTGGACGTGGTCGACCGGGCTTCCCGAGCCGTTGTATGAATCTAGCCGAGGCTGCTTGAATTTGCGCGGGATGGAGAACCTCGTGATCTGGCTGGAGAATGGTGACTCTGTCTCGGTATTGGCTTGATTCGGAACACAGTTTTGATCAAGCTTTTTGGCCACTCCATCGATCTGCTTCTGTAAGTCCTTGATTCGGGTTTCCACTCCTTCCCGACCGGTATCTGAGGAACTGGTCGGGTTGGTGGAAGAGGCTTCTTCTTCATGGCGGGGTGCTGTCCTCTGGGATCGGGCTCGGCTATGACTTCGGGTAACCGTTCGCCTAGGGACAACTCGGCTCTTGACCGAGTGACCCCGGACTGATTCCCAGGCCATATGCTCCTGCCTTTCCTTTCGGGCACCACGCCCGCTGTTGATGTCTCTGGCATCCTCAACACGGGACGGGTTGGCTCGGGCACGTTGTCTGGTCAAGATTAGTTCTCGACCGTACGCAACGTTCCCGGGTCGCTTCCCGGCCGTTGGAGGATTGCTTTGCTGGGCTAGCAGTGCTTCGATCTGTTGCTGGATTTGACGCTGGCCCTCCAAGAGTTGTGTGAGGGTTGCGGTGATTTGCTCATATGTCGGGACTGCTGCAGTCGACGCCGGGGCCGAAGGAACATCCCGGTCGGACTGCTGCGCAGCCTTCTTTGGTGGCATATTGATCAGTCAAGAATTTGTTGATGAGAAGAATTGTCGTTTCCCATAGACGGCGCCAAGCTGATGATGCCAAAAATTGGTAACAATAAAGTAAAGCAATTTAGGAGAGAGAGAGGGAGAGACTATTTTTTGCATGTGGTTCGGCCCTGTTAATGAAGGTACCTACGTCCACGGGTGTGTCTGAGCACGTTCACTAGCAGATCACCGGCGGGCCTGGTGAGCCAACAAAGAGGGGCGACACTACCAGTAATACCGGCCGGGTGTATGCATATAATGGTGAATTTTGTAGAGGTGCTGTGTAGACTCTAGAGTTGGTCGTCCCCTTCATGAGGGGTGAGAGGTCTCTTTTATAGATGTAAGAGACCTACTCATACATGGATAAGGAAATATAATTCTATTGATATAGATTGACACCAATCTAGTAAGTTTCCTAATTGTATTAGGATTGATTGACATTAATTGTGGGGGTTTCCTAATTGTATTAGGAAATAGATGCACTTTCCATTAGTCTTCTAGCTTGAGTAGGAAACTGCCCATAACTTTGGGTGTATCACCAATAATAATAATGTCCACCAAAAATGACCAGATAAAAATAATATAAAGAATAGAAGTCTTGCAAAGAATAATAGAAATCCCGATCCTCTGATGGAATAATAATTCAGCTGGAAGATAATTAGATAGCTGTCCGATAATAATAGCTTGAAGAAGATAATTCGATATCACGCCAGAATTCCACTGCTTGTTCAAAACTCCAACACCCCACTACTTCTGCAATATGACACAAAATATGCATGCACTATTATGCGACTCATAATATAGCAAATGATTTCAACAAATTAACATGTAATGATAGGCTCAGAATGTTATGCAATTAATTGATTAAACACAATTAAATAACAAGTAGACAACACATGGATAACACATAAGTACACATAACCCGAAACCCAAATAAATTCGCGACCTATAGCTCTGACCAACCTCTAGTCCACAATCCGGGGATCACTTAGACTCGCTAAGCTAACCATAAGCTCTGATACCAAACTGTCACACCCCGATTTTTGGAAAGCCAAATAATCAGCATAGAACTAAATCTAGATTACTTCAACAATAACAACGTATCCATTACGAAGATTCAATCCTAACAATTAAATTAAACATATACTAATTTAATTTACTCCCGTGTACATGTATATATACATACGTGTATATATATATACTCGGATACACAAAAATTTAACTCACCTCGTTGATCAAAAATCGACCATTACGAATGCTCTGCGATTTCCCACGTGCCCACGAACCTGAGACCATTCTCCTTTCTTCTTCTTCTTCTTCTCTCTCTCTCTCACACACAAACACACGTCTGTTCTCTCTTTTGGGTGGCTAGGGTTAATGATATAAGTATATATGTACTACACACATAGTATACTATATACATACACAACCTATACAAATAACTCATATATACATATCAAATTCCGTTTTTTGTCTAATGGGCTCACAGAAGAGACTCATGTGGGCCCAAAATGCAGTACAAAGTGTTAAAATGAGTAGCCCAATGGGTACCCATGACCCCGGTACTAAGTTTTAATGTTAATTATATTATTTAACACATTCGCGGGCCTGTAAACACTATATAACAAAAATACATATCAACCATTCACTTTTTTTTTTAACAAATATAAATTAATAAAATATAACTCCCAAACTAAACGCACTCACTCATGATTTAATTTATATGTCCACCAAGCACTTAAAATTTTCCAAACACATGTCTTACATAGGCACACTCATATAATATTGTTAACTGAAAATAATAATTAAAATAATTTTTTACATAGAAATTTTAGGGTTGTTACATGAATCGATCGGTGTAACTATGGGGTTAATAGAACTAGATGAATTGGATGAATAGAATGGGTTTCCGTAAATTCCTTCGATGGAATTATCGGACATAAAGGGAAAGACCCTAAGTAGTTTTTAATCTAAAGAACGAAAGAAAAAAGAAAAACAGAAAGAGATAAGGATAGATTGAGGTAATCGAAGCGTTAGCTTGTCACCTTCCCCGGCAATGGCGCCAAAAACTTGTCACGAGAATTATTCTTCTGTGCCTTTGTGTGCTAAGTAATCGTGCAAGTAGTAACTAGTTAAGACCAAGTCGATCCCATAGGGAAGGTGTTAAACTAATTACTCAGATTAATCTCAAACAAGAAAATAAAAATCAATATTTTAGACGAGTGTAGAACACTAAGTTCCACAGTTTATCAACTACTAAAGATAAAAGAATTAAACTAGATTAAAATAATTACTAACTAATTAATTTGAGTGATATTTTAAATATTGTTTTTCTTACTAAAAGGGAATGTTGGGATTACACAAATCCACCGCGAGCTAGCCATCTACCATGCAGTTGCGTTGAAGCTCAATGGAGCACATTCTCTACAGTATTCCGTATTTCTCTTAGGATAAAGAATCTATAGTCCTTTCATGATCGGGACTATGTCATCACAATTAAGTTTGAAATACACAAAAGCGGTTTAAAATAATAGTTTAGACTCTCACATACAATGGTATTAGCATTGAGGGTGGTTTGCAAAATATATTGAAGAAAAATGTCTCAAGGCTTAAAGTTTACAGACTGTTTTGACAAACTGAGCATTCGGGGACAATTCGATAACAAATCAGTAAAGCAAAAAGTCTAGGAATACTGCATAGAATGTCCTCAAGAATCAGAAGGTTCGATCGATCGACGCGCTTTCGATCAATCGGATATCTTCATCTCTCGATCGATCAACTGTATCTCTGTTTCCATCGATCGAACATATTCGATCGATCGAACACAGGAATTATTCTGCTGCATGACAAAGGCTTGAGATCACGGTTTCATCATGATCTCCCAACCTGGGGACTACTCAGACATAGTCTGAAGTGTCTCAGATTCATTTTTTAACGTAAAGTTCCATTAAAGGTGTGTTTGGTTGTGATGTTTGCATAAAATCTATGAAAACTAGTTGTATAACTATAACTAACATGCAAAACTACTGGATAACAAGCTATACTACTATAAACTAAGTGCAGAACGTAAATAAAGTAACCTAGAAATGAAAACTTGAATTGAACTAGGAAGAATCCAAACCAAACAATGTATCACCTTGATTAAAACCTTGATTAAAACCTACAAAAAATAAAGTAAAGCTTTCTACTCTCTATAAACTGATGAAAATGAAAGTAGGCGTCCTTATGGACGTATACAATACTAGTATATATACTGAAAACCTAGTGCTAGGGTTAAAATCCCGCTTCTCCTGCGTGCGCGTAAAATCTGATAAAAGCCATGTTCGATCGATCGAACATCTTTCGATCGATTGAACTTCTGGGTCTTTGAGCGCTTGAGCTTCTTTCGATCAATCGAACCTTCTATCGATCGAATGGTCTTCAATCGATCGAGGTTCACTTTTCATCCTTTACTTGTCTTCATTAAAATTCAGCACTCCCTTTTATCTTTCTCATCCAATTCTTCACACAGCAACAGTAATCTGCACAAACTACAGCTAAAACAAACAACTTATCATAGTTTAATCAAATTGTGTACAAACTAGCATTGTAATTCAAATTGCAGATAAATGAAGGAATTGTGAAATAATTTAGCACATTTTCTTCTTTTAACGCTGTTGTATTTTACAAATACCCCCGCTTGTCAATACCTATATCAAACAGTTGTTCAAATGTCATGATAGACTGGAATCAGAGCTTTTCAAGATACTCAGGCTACATGTTCTTGATGATCATTCGGACTTACTCTTTCTCGTTAGGCCTGCTCGTCATCTGAATAGCCTTAGCCCTCTAACGAGTAAGGAAACCTGCGAAGGATTCCTCACACTCTTGCCTAGTGGTTTCCAGATCTCTTGTAGTAACATCGAATGACTGATTACATGAGTATGGAGCCATAAATGCTCTAGCCAGAGCTTCCCAATCTTTGGCCACAACTATTTCTAAGGTCAAATACCATGACAGTTCTACCACACTCAGAGTTCTTTAAAACAACACGGCAAAACAATCAAACCCATGCCCATGGGCTGTAAGACTCCTATATAAAGCCTCAGATGGCTCTTTAGATTTCCAATTCCGTCGAAGAATTCTATATGAGGTATTTTGAACTTATCAGGGAGTTTTGCTTTTGGAGCATCACACAGACCTTCTATATCAAATAGATATTCATCAACCTTTTGCTCTTCATGATCACACTCTCAAGTTTGTCAACCTTAGCCAATTTGTCCTGAGTTTCCTAATCTAGCTGAACCTTTGGTTGAACTAGTTCCCCAAGGCCTTCCTCTTCATGATTCACTGGAGGCAGTGATGGTGGCAAATTAGCCAGCTTCTCAATCATTCTCATCATAGAGGCAAGTTGTTCCCAATTATGCTCTCTTCTCTGAGCTAACGCAGTTTGCATTGCGGCCAACCTGGCTTCCATATCAGCTTCGTACATCATACCCTTAACCCTAGTTGACTCGGCTATTCCTTCTTCAAACCCTGATATGATCAAACGACTGTTCGGAGCTCTGACCCAGGATGGAGTACGACTTTTTGGCCCTATCTTCTTTTCTGGTTTGTTAGGGGATTTTCAAATAATCAAGTGTCTTATTTGCAAAAGAATTTTTGACGAATGATATTTTATAAAAAGTGGATTGAAAATCATTTCCTTTTTCAAAAACATTTTCTAAAATCAAAGAAATCAAGTTCCAAAATTCTGAGGAAAATAATTTTTCTTTTCAAAAATATATTAAAGGCATCGCACTTGTGAGTCTTTTATGCAATGCTTGTGTAGTGTATGCAATGCAGATGAAATGCAATCTAATCTAAATGCAATGCACCTTAATCTAGCTTAGACCTAGCATATCAGCACATAAGCACATAAGATTCTTTTAGTATGCTAATTACCTTACTAATCTCATCGTTATCCAAGGATTTTTAGTTTTGAAATCTTTGATGGCTCAGGTTTACAAAATTGAATTTTTTTCATGAAAATCTTGAAAGAGAGGGGGAGATTTGTAAATTTCAAAAGTATTGTTGAACTATCAATGCTTGTGGTGTGAAATCATGATTCTTGAAAATCCGGATAGGAAAATTTGAAATTCTAAAATCTGAGAGGAGAATCTGAAATCGAATCATCAAAGAGTGGAATCATGATTTTTTTTTTCTTGAAAAACAATGTAGGAATTTTGAAATTCTCTAAAATTTAAGAGGAGGTTTTAAAATTGAATCATTAAAGTAGGAATTTTGAAATTCTCTAAAATCTAGGGAGAATTTTGGAAGGATTTTGTGAAAGGAATTTCAAACCAAATTTTCAAAAGGGATGTTCCCAGAATTTTCAAAAGACTCGGGTTTTTTAACGACGTGCTTGCATTTTCAAAATATGCCCTTGAATAATGATTGGATGTTTGGATAAAGACCATACTACACTAGAGGAATCCAACATATAAGGTTTGGTGATGCCTTCGCATATATGTTCTCATCATCCATATATTCCCTTACGGGCAAACGCAAATAATTCATCACATTGTCCTAATCAAAGATGATAATTAAGATCCTAATTGAAGGGTTATATAGAAATTATATGCAAAGGCCGGGTTTTAGTCTCAAAAAGGGTCCATTAGCAAGACAAGGGCTCTATATACTCCACGCGGTACAAGGCTAATGGTGACTACATGCTACCAAAGTCTCATGACAAATGGAGTCAAGGGGGCCCTCCATCCACAAGGCAATGGTCTCAAGCAGTCGCGGTGAAAGAATAATGCAAGTGCAAATACAGGCAGAAACAACACCATTATCGAATTAATAACAAGGATATTCATTGGTTCAAGTCAAACCCTCGAAGAACAAGAAATCATCGGTTGCATGTTCAAAACCCCAGCAGAGTCGCCATATTGTAGATACCGATGCGTGTTGAGAAGGTTTCTCGCGTTCTCCCTCGACAGTGTCTAGGGATGGATCCCAAGGAGCACACTTTAGGGAAAACTAGGCCTTCCTCACGCGATGCTAGAGACAAAGAGTCGCCACCTAATTTTTTTCAGGAATTAGGAAACCCAAGTTTGACTCACCCAAAATTGAATAAGGTTACTCACCCTTCATTACCAAAAACTAGGTTCGGGGGTATTGGTACGAGAGGGGAAGGAGCCCAAGCAGGACTAAAACACCCCCTTCTTGCCCTACCGAACTGTAGGCCTTGATTTAAATATCCTTGTTCTAAATTCATAATTGGTGTTGTTTTCTCAAACATAATAGATATATATATACATGTCAAAAGGGAACATCTAAGGAAAATCATGTCAAGAGGTCAAATCAAGTAGATGTCGGATGCACATGCAATACAAGAGAAAGGTATGCTTACAGTGGTTAGTCTCACCCGGGACCGATGCAAGTAAAGAAAACATGTCATGATATGTAAGAGGGAACGAGAAGATTTACATTGGTCTGACTCATGCGGAGTCGCAAAAAGTAAAAAGAAAGGAAACATGTAATGGAATCATGCAACAATCCTAGATAAGATGTCTCTAACACATAAGCATCTAAACGGAGACTATCCTAAAGGAAATGTGTCATAGAAAATAAAGTTGTAAACCTCAAAAAATTCTAAGAGAAGGGATAGAGATAGTACACGATGCATGGGCACTAAGCCATATGTAGACGAGGCAAGTCCACAAATCGAAGTTCGAATCCACGACATTCACTTCTCTATACTAAGACACTGAGAAATACCCGAGCATTGCAAAAATTCAAGCAAACACATGATATACATGATAAACATGGAAAAGATGTCATCTATCAAATTTCCAGTTTCAGCAACCTCTAATGAATCCTATCAAAAGTGGTCTTACATGATTTGGGTTAAAACCCTTTGATAGAAAGTTAGATACATGTCTTAGGGAACTTCTCGAAAAAGTAGAACCTCTTTACTATTTTTGATGTTTGAGAAATAAGAGTTTTGGGAACAGCGCACCAGGACTGTCCACTGTTCTTGTAAAAATCATAATTAATTCTAAAAACCTCATGTGAAGCTCTATTTGGTGGAAAAAGAAAGCTATTTCATTTTATTTTGTGAGACAAATAATCCCATGGACATTTCATGATCTTAAGGTTTCTAAAAATTTGTTTTAAACAGACTCTGTTATTCTTGAAGTTTGATATCATTTGACAAATGAATGCAAAACACAATAGAAGTATAATAGAAGTTCATGAATCATGTTAATCAAGTTATTCTAGGCTTTTAATCTCTCATCCATTTATCCTAGATGATTTCTAAACCAAGTTTTATTCATCAATTATTGTTGAGTGATCAAGGCATGACCATTTTGTATGCATAATCATAATTGTAGTTAAATCTAGAAAATTCTAGAATAGTTGTATCAACTTCAAACGCTTAGAAAATGATCTTAACTCAATCGTATGCTCAAAATTTTACATCGCCATATAGATACATGAGTTAGGACTCATCCCCAAAAAGCAGAATATCGATAACTATTATAGATTTTCTTAAATCCAAATACAAAGAGACTGTGTTCAAATCTGTCCACCGATTTCTCAACAATTTCTAAAAATAGCATATGGATCCTAGATGTTCTCAAAATGGATCGAATGAAAGCTAATTCATCAAAGCTTATCCAAAAAATTTGAAATCCATCAATTTATGGGTTTTGGTGGACCAAATCTTTTGGACAATACCAATCTGTTTTGCTGAATTTTATCGAGTTCAATTTAAAGTGTGAGAAAAACATCTTAGGTGATGATTGAAGTTTATTAGAGAGATCAAACTCATAGATCAACTTAATTATCATGATTCTAATCAATTTAGCCCTCAAGTTCTATAAAGAACTTTGGAACATGGATCAAAGGGACTCAAAAATATCCTATTGGAGATGACATTCAATAGGAATTCTAGGTAATGAGAATAATCAAGAGATAGGTATGAACATAGAAATCATCCTTCTCATAGATCATACTTCCAAACCATCATAGAATTCAAAATAGATACATATATATAATCACGTATGCATGGATCTAAATTAAATAAAAAATAAAACTAAACTAGATCCAAATCTTATGGATCTATATATAAAAGTAGGAATTAGAGATGAATTGTGTGTTTACCTCTTGGAGGATTCTCAATTATATCATCAAAGTTGAATTCAAGAGATTTCTTCTCTAAGTGTTCTTCAAGTTCTTCAAGTACTCATCCATAGAAGTTAAGGGAGGCAATTTGATGTCAAAATCTCTAATCTAATTATCTTGAGATTAGTTTAGAAATTTTCAATTCATAATTCACTTCATCTATCTACAAATCTCACTACAAGAAAAAATGCCTTTTATGTCACTTAAAAAGTGACATAAATAGGTATTTATGTCACTTTTTTTTCAATAAAAAGTGACATAAATGGAGGCGACATAAATGTTTTAAAAGTGACATAAATGTTTTATAAAAGTGACATAAATGTTTCATAAAACCAACACATTTGATAATAAAAAGTGACATAAATACTTAAAAGTGACATAAATACCATTTTATTTATGTCACTTTTAACCTAAAGTGACATAAAAGTAAAAAAGTGACATAAATACTAAACAAAATTATTACATCAAAGTCTGAAAAGTGACATAAATACTTAAAAGTGGCATAAATACCAATTTATTTATGTCACTTTTAACCTAAAGTGACATAAATACCAAACAAAATCATTACATCAAAGTCTTAAAAGTGACATAATTACTTTAAAAGTGACAAATACTTTATAAAAGTGACAAATACCACCCTGTAAAAATAATATATACCACCCTGTACATATATACAATACCACCCTGTACAAAATTAAATCCAACTAAATTAGTGATCTATTTCAACTAATAACTTTCATCGATTAATCTAAATATCAACCAATTAATATATTAGAATGAAGAAAAAAATATAGAATTGATCCGAGTCAAGTGCTAAACTAATAACATATACATATTACATAATCATCAAAAAGTACTAATATATAAAACTATGAAAGCAACAACAAAAATTTAGCCCAACAAAAAAAGTTGTTCACTTCTTAGAACTTTGCATCAAAATGTGAAACTTTGTAGCTACAAAAAAGAAAAAAATTTCATTAATTAGTTGTATATATAAAATAATAAAAGAGTAAAACTATGTTTGGGGCTTTTGAGAGACCAAAATGTGTTCAGGCTGGGACTCAGAATGATAAAAGACTCATTTTTCGCATTAATTGTGAACCGTGAATCCATTATGCATTCCGTTAGTTCCCGCAAGTTTATTTAGGTATGTTTGAAGTGCGAGTAAGGTTTCGTGGCAATTGGTTAAATGGTTTACCATTTCACTACTCAAAACCCCCAAAACTAAGAATTTTCAAGTCTAAGTGATGAAAAAGTCATTATTCGCATTTTTTGTGAACCGTGAATCCGTAATGTATTCCGTTAGTTCCCGTAAGTTTATTTAGGCATGTTTGAAGTGCGAGCAAGGTTTCGTGGCGATTGGTTAAACGGTTTACCATTTCACTACTCAAAACCCCCAAAACTAAGAATTTTCAAGTCTAAGTGATGAAAAAGTCATTATTCGCATTATTTGTGAACCGTGAATCCGTAATGCATTCCGTTAGTTCCCGCAAGTTTATTTAGGCATGTTTGAGGAGTGAGTAAGGTTTCGTCGCATTTGGTTAAGCGGTTTACCGTTTCACTACTCAAAAACCCCAAAACTAAGAATTTTCAAGTCTAAATGATCCTAAAGTCATCTCGCATTATTTGTGAACCGTGAATCCATAATGCATTCCGTTAGTTCCCGCAAATTTATTTAGGCGTGTTTGAGGTGCGTGTAAGGTTTCATGGCGTTTGGTTAAGCGGTTTACCGTTTCACTACTCAAAACCCCCAAAACTAAGAATTTTCAAGTCTAAGTGATCCTCAAGTCATTTTTTTGCATTATTTGTGAACCGTGAATCTGTAATGCATTATGTTAGTTCCCGCAAGTTTATTTAGGCGTGTTTGAGGTGTGAAAGGTTTCATGGTATTTGGTTAAGCGGTTTACCGTTTCACTACTCAAAACCCCCAAAACCAAGAATTTTCAAGTCTAAGTGATCCTAAAGTCATTTTTTCGCATTATTTGTGAACCGTGAATCTGTTATGCATTCTATTAGTTCCCGTAAGTTTATTTAGGCATACTTGAGGTACGAGTAAGGTTTCGTGGCGTTTGGTTAAGCGGTTTACCATTTCACTACTCAAAACCCCCAAAACTAAGAATTTTCAAGTCTAAGTGATCCTAAAGTCATTTTTTTCGCATTATTTGTGAACCGTGAATTCGTAATGTATTCCGTTAGTTCCTGCAAATTTATTTAGGCGTGTTTGAGGTACGAGTAAGGTTTCGTGGCGTTTGGTTAAGCGGTTTACCGTTTCACTACTCAAAACCCCCAAAACTAAGAATTTTCAAGTCTAAGTGATCCTCAAGTCATTTTTTCGTATTATTTGTGAACCGTGAATCCGTAATGCATTCCGTTAGTTCCCGCAAATTTATTTAGGCGTGTTTGAGGTGCGAGTAAGGTTTCATGAAGTTTGGTTAAGCGGTTTACAGTTTCAACCCTCAAAACCCCCGAAACTAAGTTTTTTCAAACCTAATTGATGAAAAAGTCATTTTTTTTCGCATTATTTGTGAACCATAAGCCGAACTGAACCGAAATGTTCAGTCTCTGTCTGATAAAATAACAATCATACGGAAGAAAATTCAGTTAACATTCACTGCCGATATTTCAGAACACAACTAAGAAGCCTTTGTTGTACCTTATATCCTCAACGCAAATAACAAGATAACGACCACTTATGGATACTCCTAGTCCAGTTGCTGCTGCATGAAGAGCATGTGCATACAACTGCAAGCATTTGATCCTCACCAAGATACCCAGACAATATCCTGTATAGAGAGACAATTATAGAAAATTCAAATCCTCATTTATTCTGAACCTCTAATTGCAGACTTGTGTAGCAGAGCCCTTCAATTTGGGTGTTGTCAGTGTCGGACATGCGAACAAATGCATCTTAAATTTATTTTTCTTTTTTTTTTTTAATTGGACACATACTCGATACAGCTAGATAGGGGAGTGGGCATGGCACGGTGGTTACTTTGGAAGTGTTTATAAAAATTTGAGTTAAACCTCTGAATAAAATAAAATTGAAGATGCATGGATACAGTTGAAAATTTAGGAAATGGGACTGGACACGCCACGTATTTGGTATACTAGAAATATAATTATTTTATTCGTTGTGTCCTAGTCATGTTCATGTCCTACATGTTTAGGAATTGCTGTGTCATCGTGCCGTGCCATATCCGTGCTAAACACGTACACACAGGTCAAATGTGTTCCGAGCAATATTTGTGCAAAATACGTGCATACATGTCAAAATCAAAATTGGAACAGGAAACAAAAGAGGGATAAGATTTAGAATCATATTATCAAAAGAGAGATAAGATTTTCGTAGTTATTTACTGTTACTGAGGATGAAGGTTAAAACTCCCAAGGAGACTCAAACTCAAACAAGAGTTATTACCATTGGTATGCACAACTTAAGCTAGTTGCTTACAAATAAATTATTGAGAGAGAGAGAGAGAAGTGGTGAAGCCAATCTGATCTTTAGCTAGAGAGAGAGAGAGAGAGAGAGAGAGAGAGAGAGAGAGAGAGAGAATGTGTGTCTCATTTTGCAACAAAAGAAAATGTTGCCCAACTCTTTGCTTCCTATACCAACTCTTTGCTTCCTATACTCTAATTAAAACACCAACTCTTTGCTTCCTATACCATCCTGACTTATCAAATCCTAGGTCTCAAACATTTGCATGGATAAAAGCACACCCGAGGGGTTTTTAAATCGATGTGCACGGAGGTGGGTCTCACATGCGAGTGTTGTGCGCGCGTGGGCTGCGCACTGTGCTGCCTGGGCAGCCTTATATTTTTTGTTTTTTTTTCCCTTTTGGTCATGGAAAGGGGAGTTAGGGAGTTGTTTAGGGAGGTTAGGGGGTGGTCTTTGGGGAGAGAGAGGAGAGGGAGAGATTAGGGAAAGGCAGGGAGAGAGATAGGGAGAAGGGAGAGAGCCTTAAGAGTTTTTTTTTCTTTTACTATTTTTTTTGCCGAGGGGATTAGGGGGTTGGTGCTAAAGAAGGTAAATTACATTCATCATCTTTCTTTCTCTTTTCGTATTTAGAGTAATGGATTTGATAATTAGAGTAAGAAGAGTGTGAAAGGAAACCCTTTTCATGTTCACGCATGGTGCCTCTCACAAGAATACCTAATGATGCTCAAGGGCTACAAAAGTTTCTCCTCTGAGTGGATTTGCTAAGAATAACATGCAGAGAAGTCAAGTGAACCTTCAGTAAACTGTTGGATTTGAGTATAGAAGAGAGAATAACCTAGCTATTTCAAGAAGAGCTGCAATGCCACTTCCGTTGCTATTGCTTCCCAACGATAATGCCTACAAAAATTTTAAAATAATAAGAAAATTTTTAGGCTTGAGTACAGATATTTTGTCCAAATAAAAGTAAATTAAGGTAAATACCGGTGCAGCCCCAAATGTGTCATATGAAGCCACTATAGCGATGGTCGGAAGGTGATTTGAATCTCCATCAGTTTTCAATCCGGGCAACCATCCCTGTTGTCAAGAGAGAGTTAAACTTGGAAACAATTTGAAGAAGAATAAGCACTATAAGCAGGATCAGTGAGCATGTCAAGTGTGCACGAGAGAGAGAGAGAGAGAGAGAGAGAGAGAGAGAGAGAGAAGGGAACAACGGATGAGGTTGAAACACATTAGAAGCACCCGAGTTCAAAACCAACATAAGTACTCCTCCCATGCCTAATATTAAGGTGTAATTTTCAGTATGATTCCAATCACTCCCCATAAAAAATATATATATATATATATATGGCCAATAAGGTACTTTGAGAGCATCAAATAGAAATAATCCTGACATTGACGTGAAGTATTGAGTATGGTTTTAATCATTCCATATAAAAGTGTATTCTCTTTAAGGTCATTCGAATAGCCTTAGATGGAGATTAAATGTTAAGAGTTTTTTTTAGAAGATAATGTTAAGAGTTAGCCCCACATAAGAGAGTTTACGTGTTAAAATTATCAATTAACCCCAAATTAGACCCCAGAAGGGGTTAAGTGTTAAAAGTTAGCCTCACATAGGTGGGTTAAATGACAACATTATCTCCACATAGGGGATTAACCCCAAAATTAACCTCATCACGGGGGTTAAGTGTTAATTTTTTTAGCCAATTTGAGAATTTTCATCAATTTTGAGAGAAACCTTAACAGTTTCAATTTAGTCCAAAATCACATGGGGTTAAGTGTCCACTTTTAAACCGCGTGGGGGGGGGGGGGGGGGGGGGGGGTAAACTGAAAACGGACGAAACCATAGGGGGTGCAAATTGTATTTAACCCAAAATTTATCTTGAAATTAACTGGTAGTCATTACAAAATGCTAACCAAGTCCACGCAAAAACTTGCTAAAGTAAGCCCAATTTTCAAGTGGGGGAAGGAAAGAAGGAAATTTAATGTATTTTTGGCAGGGAAAGAAACTATCACACAACAGAATTAGTTGTATTTTTCAAACCAAAGATAGATTACTATTCATTAGTCTCCTTACAGTGAATAGAAAAAGTTGTGAGAAGCCCTTCATTCGTCGGAGTTCACCCTAGGAATGGAAAATATTTAAAGCTCCCATAAATTTCTCTCTGTTAAAATATTTCAAACTTTTACTAGATAGTGATGTGGTTTAAAAAGAAAAGTAACTTTTAGCTTCAAGGTAACATTCATTTATAAAATGAAAAGAAGCATATGTTTGTAACAATAGAACCATGCTTGCGGTTAGAGGTTACTCCCTCTGTCCCATATTAAGAGTCTCTTTTGGGAATTCCAACTTTTTAAGGAACGCTTTTTTATTGTTGTGAAATTTTACAACTTCCCGTTATTGCCTTTTTGAGTTTCAAAATTCTAGTGTCACATCAAAGAAAAAGTGGGAGAGTTTTATACAATATGGGTAAACTTGGAAAGTGTGTAGTCAAAGTACATTGACTTTTTGAAGAGACATCAAAAAATTGAATCAAGGACTCTTAATTTGGGACAGAGGGAGTACAAGGTAAGGTGATATACTTTTGGTAAAGGGCTCAATTAGAAAAGAGTGGGAGATAGGTGTCCCTAGAAGCAATAAATCTCCCGTATTATAACAACTTGCAAGCCAAGCAACAATAAATATTTTTTTTATTTCATTGCTAATATAGGTAGCAAGAGCAGCAAGAAATGAAAAGTATATGGGCAAAGTGAGATAGGCACAAAAAGAGAGGGATCTACCGAATATAGTGTGCGTGGATGCAAAGGGATTGCACTCAGGGAAGACAATATATGGTTTTCTTTTTACAATGGGTAATACTTGGGACACACCCAAATACACAACTTTTGGGACACAACCCAAGAGATGTGTCTATCTCTCTCCTGTGTCACTATGGGATCCAGTGACATCACAGGAGAGATATAGACACATCTTCTGGGATGTGTCCCAAAAGTTGTGTCTTTGGGTGTGCCCCAATCTTTACTCTTTTACAATTGTCATTTAGTTGCTTTTCAATGGTTGTAGATGTGGACTACTTAAACCCATTAGTTTGGTTTATTAGGACAGGTTTAGGATGTCGTATTTGATGTTTTGGACATCATTTTTTATTTTTTGTATTGGTCAAGCGAATTGTATAGTATTATTAACGCAGCTATGAAGAATGAGATTTGTTCGTTATGAATTTTCATTTATAGGAAAAAGCTTACTATGAAAGGTTCCTATTGCATTTTGGTTCTGTTTTTTTATTTTTTTCCCTTAATCTTTTTTTCTTTTTCTTTCCTTTTTTTTAAATTTTTTTTTATAGAAAGGGCATTTTTGGAATAGAACAAATTTATCCTTAGTTACACCTTGTACAATGTGGTACGCGACAATTGGAAGTACTGAAGCCTAATTTTGCAAAACTAGTTGCATGGTTTTGAGGTGGAAAAAAAAAAGGCCAACACAATATAATAATAACAGTTTTTAAAGTTTCCATACACTATTTTCACTCCGTTAAAAAAAACAAAAATTAGCAATGATGTTTAAGTTGGATATTTTTCAATTTCAATTGTTGATACCAAACACCTTCAAATTAGTTAATTCAAAATGAAACATTTTTTTCTTAACCAACCAAACATGTATGTAAATTAGAATTAAGTTATTTACAAATGTACGAATTCCAAATGAACTAATTTAAAATAGAATGATTAAAAAAATTAGGCAATTTGTGCAACCAAACACGCCCTTAATGAATTGTGTCATTACTAAACATTGTTGGTAAAAGACCTAAGAATTAAGAAAGGGGCTGACTAAAATGATTACCTCCACCATTTCATACAAAGGTTGGTGTATCATTGCATCTGTTACACTGAGTTGCCTAGTTCCGTGTGCAATTCTTTCAGAATATATGAAAATGATAAGAAACAAATCAACAAATGCACACATAAGAAACCAAGAGGCACAGACTTACAAAGCAAGGCATCTTCTTCAACAGATACACTTCCTGCATCACGAGCCATGTCCTCAACAATGTTACTGGAAATCAGTGGAACTAATTTAGAATAAGATTGGAGAAACTGAAAATTGCAGAAGTTCAAATTCAATCAAATCCTCTGGATCACATGATAATTCCATGTTCAATACTCAGCCACTATATAAAAATAAGATTTCAAAAACAATCTTCCAAATCCATGGCATCAAACGCAACATGTACCACCCCCACTTTCAGCAAAAAATTACATTGACAAAATTCCATTAACATAACAAAATTCAGCCAAAGTGGTGGCAATAAGTTTCAAATGGCCTGTTATAACTGGTGAAAAGTCTTGAGGCAAAGGAAACAACGTAATTTATTCTTCCCCTGAATTTTCTAGCTTCCTAGCTGGGGGCCAAGGAAATTTATATGAAGTTATCTCTAGTAGGAAATTGAGTAGGCACAGTGCATACTGGGCTTCATCAAGAATAATAATGGCTCCTTTGAGGCGTGGCATTCGACCAAACTAATGGAGAAACAAGATTCACATAGACAGCCCAAGATAATTAGGACAAGAATTTATTGAATTGAGTTTTATAGATCCAAAGACATCCAAAAATTCTATGAGGTATAAAATATACATTGTGGTCTTAATTTGAATAAAGAATCAATTTGTATGAATGTAATGAAATTCTCTTAGATGCATATCAATTAGGAACTGGCACACTGCCAAAGACTGCAAAAGGCATACAGATTCAATCCTAAAACAAAGTTTGCAATGTTTCCAAGAGTTCTGAAAAGGAATATCAAATCTGTTAAGTGATGAATTCAAGCAGCTTTCCCTCCAGTTAAAATACAAAATCCTTCTTAATATACACATATATGCATCAAAAAAATATGGAAGATGACTTCTGCTACCAGGAAATAAAGATTGAGAAGATACTCAAAACATAAAAGAGAGTCATTCTCCAGGCTACGATAAGCATCCCAACACCAACAAAACTAAATTTGAACAAATACTCATACTAAACATTCTCTTGTAAGCCATGTGCCAATAATTTCTTGCTTTTAATTGATGAGCAGCAGTTTTGATTACTTCTTTGACATTTAGAGTCATAGGTGTGTGTTCTTTAAGAAGTAAGAACATATATATCCAAATTCGCCAATTTATTTCCGTACATATCACTGTACATTCCACAAGCTATGTAATTGATAATAAAATTTTGTGATAGATTAAAATGCAGAATAATTTCAAAGGTGTAGAACTATAGATGATTAACGAAAACTCTAGCTCTCACCTCTGAAAATATGCCTAAACTTCCATTCAACATCATGGAGATTCCTTGCAATAAGCTCTTGACAAGGTGGCTGCTGAGAGAAATCCTGAGGAACCTAAGCAAAAGTATGGCATTAGCTTAAAATTAATGTCAGAGTAAGCAGCATGCGATAATGAACATCACCAGTGGGGGGAAACTTTTTCTGCAGCACGAGGAGGAATAGAGAAACCTCCATGGGTACTTGTATCACTTATAGTTAATGTCTTGCAGAAGTAATTAGTTGGATGCTTGCTTGGAATCCCCAGCTCAACATGAAGATACATGTCCTTTTGCTCTTGCTGGTATGCATAACATAAGATTAATTTTGAAATTCACTTCAATAGGAAACTACCAATACATCATCATGATTAGGTGATTCAATTCAAAGTTTTAAGTTAAAGACTACCGGTGTCAATGGATACAAGGTCATTTGAGCATATACTTCATCGGTTTCCACGTCTGCCTGAAATTCCAGGAATAAACTAGCAGTTCTTTCCTAAAGGTCTAAATGACTTTTGACAACAAATAGCTTAGTTGATATAAAAGTGAAAGGCGGATAACTAATAGAGAATAGAACACACATGTATTGCGATGTTGTGGAGTTGGCATATCAACTAGGCTTGCAAGCTCAGATAATTAGGTATATGGGCATCAATTTCTTTGTTAGTTGTTGCAGCAACCTGGCTTCCAATTTCAATTAAAGTTATTAGAATTACTTCATCAAGACATAAACTATGCTTCTAATGAAATAAATGTACATGGAAATAAGACACACACATACACACACACACACACAGAAGAGTGTCATTGAACAAAAAACCTGCTCACTATGACCCTGAGGAAAGTAGATCACCTGAGTCCCAGGTCAGTGTTGGCAAGGACTCCAAAAGGCCAACGCATGCATGCCATAGCTCCAAATTCAAACATTTCTTCTCCCCTTTCAGCACCAATATAAGAATGACCCAAAGTTTCATATTGTAATACCCTGTATTTTTGTATATTAATAAGACCTGGTATTTCATTTCTATACTCGTATAAACTTTCTCTCCCTTTTGGTGAATTTTGATACCAATCGATTGATTAGTCTTCCCAATCGATTGACACTTTTCAGATACCAATCGATTGACATCAGTTCAATCGATTGACATTATTCCAATCGATTGACCATAGTTCAATCGATTGACATGTTCCCAATCGATTGACATTCTACCGACTAAAAGTGATGACGTGTCAACATCCCAATCAATTGCCATCTTCTTCAATCGATTGACATCAAATATCTGTCTTCAATCGATTGACATAGAGTCCAATTGATTGACATAAGCTGAGAAACATTTTCTTCTTTCCTTTAGCTTTAAACGTGTGGCACTCTTAAACCCTTATATATACTTGCTCATTTGTGGCCTTGGGCCAAGTTTTGGCAGCCTTGGGAGAGAGAGCTTCATACTCTCTTATATATATATACACACATATATATATTGTATATATTACACACACACACTCTCGGATTAGAGAAGAAGAAGAGAAGAAGAAGAAGGAAAAGGAAGAGGAGAAGAACACACAGAGAGAGCAGAGAAGAAAGAGAGAGGAAAGAGAATCACCATAACCGCCGCCGCGGAGCTCGGGACGCCGTCAACGGAACGCCGGGAGAGGTGAGTTTATTAACTCACTCAAAGAGGTTTGTTTTTGTGATGTTTATGTGTGTATAATAACGTGCATGAAGAGGAAAGATGAACCCCAACGTTTTGTAATAAAACCCAGCAGTTTTGAGGAAGAAGACAGAGTCCAATCGATTGACCATAGTTCAATCGATTGACATCAGTTCAATCGATTGACATTATTCCAATCGATTGACATCAGTTCAATCGATTGACCTTAGTTCAATCGATTGACATCAGTTCAATCGATTGACATTATTTCAATCGATTGAGTAAGTCCAATCGATTGACATTATTTCCAATCGATTGAGTAAGAGCAGAATGTTGTTTATCTATTATTATATGTTATGAGCTGATTGTAATGTACCCAAGCTGTTAATGGCTGTACCATATGTGATATTGGATATGTGCTTAGTCAACATGATACTACGTAAGCCTTATATGATGTTTATGTTAATGTTACAAGATGAACTGTTTATTATTTACTGTCGATATGAGATGTTCTAATGGTTAAGTAACTGCCATATGTTATTGTCAAACTGAATAGTAGAACGGAACACGACAACATGTTAATAATCAGAAATGAGTAGATATGATAAATACAGAGCATGTGGTATTTTCTGTACTTAGTATATGAGCATTTCACAACATGTGTCAGCATGCATGGGATAGTGATGTCAAGAGGTAAGAGAATCTGATGAGAAATGGGATATTGATATGAAGAGATGAGAAGATATGATGAGAAAGGGGAACTGTGATTTATATGGAATAATGAGATATGTGTACTTTGGGATCCGTGGGATCAACGGCTGACGAGTCGGGTGGACGTGGGATGGTTAGAGTTCCTAGTGCGCCTCTCACTGTTGAAGACGTCCAGTGATGCGTATGCACTGTTGAAGACGTCCAGTGTACCGTTGAAGACGTCCGGCTAGTGCTCTAATGTATTCTTAGCTGTGTAGACGACCAGTGAGGGTATACGCATCGTTGAAGACGTCCGATGTGCCGTTCTATCGTTTACAGATAGGTGGTACCGTGTAGACGACCGGTAACCCTATCAAGGGATTTTGGGATCTATTGCCTAGTCGGGTGATTCCGATTGGCATTATTGTATCGACGTATGGATACGGATATGAGATTTTGGTATCGACGAATGCACACAGATTTGTAATAATGGGATTGACGTATGGATACAGAGATGGATAGAGATATGAATATGAGTACGGATATGATGAGATAAAGGTTCAGTCATGGATTCAGCGTCCCGACGTAAAGGTAGATGCATGGGTGGTTGCACGGTTACACGCATGGATTTGGTGAATACGTGATGAGATATGTTATACCATGATGTTTATCCTTGTCATTACTTAATATGATTTCTGTTATTATTGATTAATGCATAGTTTAATGAGACCTTTGCTATGTCCGTGAGAGACGCCATTGTTAAGAGATTAACCGCATTTTAAGATGCTGAACAATAGCGGTGAGGAGTGTTGTTTAATGTACTCACTCAGCTTTGTATTCAAAGCTGATGGCGTTTATGCCCTGGACATTCCAATGTCTAGGGATTTGTAGGTCTTGAGGACTGAAGACTGATAGTTCTGCCAGACTTGGAGCTGAAGGCTGGAAGACGAAGATGTGTTGCTTTATATAGTTAGTTTGTATATCTGTTGTTGTTGGTATAGGCTTCAGACTATAAGCCAGCTGTTGTAATAGTTTTAGTAGACTTTTATAATTGGTACTTGGGCATCTGTTGCTTTCATACCTTTTATAGTTTCCGCTGTAGCCTCTGATTATGTTAATAAGATATGTTCTATGAATAGCATCCTCCCTATCGTGGTGTTTATTGGTTTGAGTAGATGACAACGCGGTTATTCACCCGTCATTCCCTATGGACCCATAAAGGAAATTTATTTTTCTCTATTTATGCTGCTCCGGGGCGTGACACATATATCTAAATGATTCACAATGGTTTCTAAAAAGCAATGAACAAAAGGAAATGTTGAAGACATGCAAAAGCATATAAATTTTAAAAAAAAAATTTTAAAAAAGGGGGAAAATAAACAATGAAAAAGACTAGAGAGATAGATGTCTAAGAAAGAATTAAGGGGGAGGTAGACAGAGAAGAGAAACACCTTCAGGAGCCGGTTGACCCAACCCTGATGTTGAAATCTTCATAGCTTGAATTTTATATAATAACACTCTAATTTATAAATAAACCTCAGCTAAGATAACCCTCAATTGTAGGACGTACTATAATCTTCAGCCCTAAACTATTGTTCACATGCAACATTATTGTCTTCAGCAAAGTACTCCTTTCTTCAATCAGGACTTCACTCTCCATTTCTTTCTGACTCTGATCCAAAAATTCAAACCATAGCCCAATGTTCCCATACACTACACAGACCAAACACAGCCCTAGAATTCACAAATCACAAACCAAAAACAGACCCTTTCGAAGCTCCAATCTCAGTAACAAAAACAACTATTCCAAATAACTTACACAAACCCTAGAAAGAAAGAGAATCACATCAGCCGAACTCAGAGCAATGCACGTTCTTCGAGACCGCCATAAACGAGCTTTCGTCCTCAAACTCACACACTTACTTAAACCTCACAGTGGAGCTTTCTTGGTCTTCAAAATGAAACTGGATAAAATTGTTGGTGCTCTTAGGGTTTAAACAAGATTCAGGAATTCCATCATTCATCAACAAATTAGCCTCAAAATTCAGAATTCCCTCAAAATTCAGAATTCCTTAACACTATCCATGTGAAAAACAAATTAACCTAAAAAATTATATATATATATATATATATGTATCTGATGTGGATGGAGAGAGAGAAACCTGGAGAGGAGGCGACGGCGACGGCGACGACGACGACGGTTCATAGAACGAGGAGGCGGCGGCGGCGTGGTGGTGGGAGAGGTGCGACAGAGAGATCTTGGAGGAAAGGGTTATGCAGGTTTGGGAATGAATGATATGTTTGGGAGGAAAGGGTCGCACTTAAAAGGTTTGGCGAATTTTTAAGCGCGAACTCTTTTATGTCAATTTTTTTTTTAAATACTTACATAAAGCTAAACTATTTTTATTATTTATGTCACTTTTTATAAAAAAGCTAAACTATTTTTATTTATGTCAGTTTTGAAAAAGTGACATAAATGTGTTATTATTTATGTCACTTTTTTTAAAAAGTGACATAAATACTTTATTATTTATGTCACTTTTTTAAAACAATGACATAAATAATCAAGTATTTATGTCACTTTTTTTAAAAAATGACATATAAACTAAAAAAGTGACATAAAAAGCTCATGCAAGAAATAATTATGTCACTCGAAATAAAAGTGATATAAATACAATTTCAAAAGTGACATAAATAGCCTTTTTCCTTGTAGTGTCTCTCTTAAATTGAAAGTATTTTGCAAGTATATTCACTTCTATGTACTTCTCTCTTATGTGTACTTGCATATACTCTCTTGTATATGCACTTGTGTCTGAAAGATGATCTCATATGGATCTATATATAGAGTTTTAAAAACTTAACTCTTAAGTTATAGGGATAAACAAGATTTTCAGAGAGCAGAAAAGGGTTAAAATGGTCATTTCGGTGCATGAACGCAATTTCCAGGTAATTTCCTCGCAGTGGGAGGCTTCTAGAAGGGTCTGGAACCAAAAAAGCTTGATGGAGGGGGCACATTATTGGTGGGGGCTTAGGGGGGACCTGCCACCCCACATGTGGGACCCATCATTTACTATTTGGGTTCCCTTGGGTGCCCTTATGTCCTATTTCAAATTTTACGTTCACTGCTTTTCCAGATTTTTGTAAAAATGCTTTTTGGTGTCCGAAATTGTCCCTTTATGTACCGTTGGAAAGCCATCATGTTGAAATTCAGTATAAAAATATTTTAGAAGGTTTTAAAATGAAAATTGAAGTCCAATTAAAGTTTGAAAGTCCTCCAAAACTTTTGTTGTCTTTTTGAAATCAAATGACGTCTTTTCCAAAATTACTTTTCAATGCGCATCGATTTCGAACTTTTCTTTGAAATTAAATTTTTGGTTACCAAGAATACTGCATTTACAACACTTAATGCTCATATAACCTTGAGTGAATATGAATTCTGAGAGACGATTTTGACAAAACTGGAATTTATACATGGAAAAGGGATTTTCTGAACTTGATGTCACTTTCTGAAGTTCGATCTTTCGATTGTATGAAATCCAGTACCTTCCACGGGGTACTTTTCATCATTGAATCCTCCAAGATGTTGTCCACGCTAAATCCTATCAGTGTGGTCAAAATTGGGTGTCTACACTAGCATAGATGAACAAAAAAAAATGAAAAAAAAAATGAAAAAAAAAATTAATAAAGCTCTCTAGTATGAAAACCCAAAAGGGCACCTAGGAAAAAGTTAGAGTAAAGGAGAAAAAAATGGGCAAAGGCATTTTACCATGGTTCAACATGTGCTTACTAAGATGGGCCTAATTATTTAAGGCTTTGACCACCAGTTTTGATCTTATCATTATATTCAAACCAAGTCAGCTCAAATTTCATACTGTCAAATAATTGTTTAGAAAATGTTGGGATTATGCCCTCAAACCATTACTTTATGTATGACATTAGCATTTATTATATGGATATCAGTTTTACATTTCATTATGTATGTTTCTTTTATGAGATGATTTTCAATCTTTAAGTATCATACTAGGTAATTCGTGTGTGTATGAGATACATACAAGTGAGATATGAATTACCATCCTTTGATACTTAAAACTTGTTACAGTAGCATAATTAACTACCATTGGATGGAGTGATTAATCTCAATCACTAGAGTGTCACTCTTAGTTAATATGCTAGTGCTTATAGTGCATTGACGAACCTGAGCTTTCCTATTGACACTTAATGCTGTTAAACAGTCAATAGGAACTCATAACTTCTATGAGGTATGTGTTTTCAATATTTTTGACGATTATGAACACAGACTGTGGATATGGCTACTTTGACTTACCAACCAGTCAGGTCTACAGAAGATCAACACCTGGGTATCTTGGGTATGTCATGTTTATAGGGTTGTGAACATATATTGTCAAGACAGAATCTACCCTCGATTTTAGAGTAAGCATTCCCTTAAGAATGTCACCAAGTCGATTACTGAGTACTGCAGTCTTCTTGATAAGAGTTTTCAACATGATTGGTAATCATGAGAGGTGAATGGGACTCAAGGAATACAAGAAGTAATCATGATTCAGGTTGATAGTAATAGTTATCCAACTACCTGAATATGATTACGAATGCTGAAGGTAGAGGGACATTAGTACAACATATAAGTCTAATTATCGCTACGGATATGTTCTTTTGCGTTGGAGTTCAGTTATCATTTTATAGTGGAGTAAACGTTAATTGACCAACTAGTTAGTTTGCTGATCAAAGAGTTTGGTCGTGGTAATTAACAAATTGGTCTGAGCCAACAATAAAGAGCCTAGGAGGTCCCACTCTTAGCTCCACTAGGAGGCTTGGAAGGGCACATGAGGATCATGTCATGGCAGGTTTGATCGATCGAAGGAGTCTCGATTGATTGAAGTCTAGGCAGGTTCGATCAATCGAAGGTTTTGATCGATCGAATACACTTCGATCACTCAAAGGTTAGGTCGGTTCAGGGAATCTATAAATAGGGCAACTGCGTACTGAATGTTTTTAATCGTCATTTTTATACGTAGAAGCTGCAGAAACTATTTAAGTTTCCTAAACCGTCCCTATCCTCCTTATTAGGGTTCCCACCAACCCTATTCCTTTCGGTAGGCATCTGCAGGAGTCATAAGAGTGAAGACAGCCTAGTGGAAGTTGCTGCACCATCAAGGAGAAAGAAGTTTTCAGAATTGGGTTCAAGACCTGAGGTATATTTCATCTCCCTCTTGTTAGTTCGCATCTATGGAATTGACAGGTAGTAGATCCTGGGCTACCAATAAGTTTTATAACTTGACTTTTTCGCTACGGGTTTAAACTTTTAATTTAAACCGATGTTTCCATCAATTGGTATCAGAGCCACGCTCGTTTGGATCTATAGATGTGTTTTGGAACACTAGTTTTGATTTGCATGTAGATTTTAGGACTGTTTTTGAAACTGCATCATCACAGATCTATTTCTGTAGCGTTATCGCAGCAAAATACAAATCTGTAATTGTATTGGATGCATGTTGGATTCGATCGATCGAAGATGCTCTATGCTCAAGCGATCGAGATCGAAGATGCTCTATGCTCAAGCAATCGAATAGGTTTCGATTGATCGAACATTGGATATGTTCGATCGATCGAATGGCATTCGATCGGTTGAGACAGATTCTCTGTCAGGTTGTTCTTTTCACAGTTTCAAATGTTGTAAAAATTATATGCTTTAATTTTAAATTATTTTGTAAATTTTTTCAAATCATTCTATGAAATAGAAAGTTCAAGTGATTGAACAATGTTCAATCGATCGAAGGTTCGAGCGATCAAGCGGTCTTCGATCGATCGAACTGTGACAGTGAAGTTAGATGTTGTTTTAAGTTCTAATTTAGTATATAAAGAGTTTATGTACTGTGTGAATCAATTAGCGGTTCTAATTGTTATATATGTGTGGATGTGTGTACGACTAACCCTTTTGCAGCAAGCTTAGTCGCTATCTCCCATGGTACCAAGACTTTTAAATTTTGTATTTAATTGTTTGAGATTGGTGTATATTATGTTTTATTATTGGTTTAGTTTAAGGCATATGTAAAGGGCGTTGCGACTTCAAACCTATGAAAAGGAAAGTTGCACCGGTTTCCCTAGCCTTTTATATTATAGTAATTTTTCTATTTCTAGATAAATTGTAAGCTTCGAAAGAAGCGTAGCCTTTTATATATGGAGTAAGCCGTTGTCCATGAAGATGGAGCTAGAAGCAACCAAACCAAGAAGAAGGTTCTATGGAGATAGAGGCATATGAATGCCTTTGTTTTATTTTAGTTTTTTGTTTTATGTGCTTGGTTTGTGATTGGCATTTTACATTGTTACTACTTGCATGCATGTAAAACAAATTTTCTAAAATAAAATTCAAAAACCATTTCAACGCATTAGCAAACATTGGATGTTTTATGGGTAATGTGTGGAAATATTTTTTTCAAAAACAAAATCCTTATTTACTAAATCTAGTGGGAGAGGGTCTTACTAATAAACACCCACGATCTTCCATTAACGGTTCACTGTAAGATGAGTGGAGCATTTTGTGTCACCTCGCCAGGGGTGATCATTCCATACGGAGGGTGCATTACTCATTGGTTACTAGATGTGAACTTCCTTTGATAGGATCAATCATACGTGTTAGAGGGTGACCACCATAGGGAGGCGCTACTTGAGACGGTTGTGATTGGATCTTAGTTAATGGTACACACTAGCTAAACTATGGATAAGGGATCCCACATGGGCCATTATTCAGAAACTTAGAGATCAAAATGGTTCAGGAGTCATAACTTATTTTGCAAGAGTTGCATAGCAGACAAGTCATGATTAATCGAAAGATCGAACATTGATCACCACACGGAGGCTTTATTCTTTCGTTTCGATATTCCAGCGACTTTGTTTTAAAATAAGATTTTTTTAAGGATTCTTTTATTTTAAACTATCAAATTCTTATATCCATATTTATTTTGTTTGTTTGATTTTCAGTAATCATAATGTCATGATCTTCATTTAGTCCACTTGCCACCATACTCACTCAAAATAAGTTAACTGGAAACAACTACACTGAATGGAAACGTAACCTTGACATCATGTTAACTGCAGAGGATCACATATATATCCTCACCACGCCAAGCACTGAAGAACCTGCGGTAAATGCTTCGGCAGCTGCAAGACGCGAGTTCGACAAATGGAAGAAGTCGAATAGAATGGCTCGTTGCTACATTCTGGCCTCAATGGCTAGCGTGTTGCAACACAAATTCCAATCGAATGATTCTGCCAGGGCATTATCACATCCCTGAAAAAGATGTTTGGAGAGCATGGCAGGCCTGCCAGACAGGTAGCCATGCAGAAGATAATGAATGCAAAGATGTCGGAAGGGACTCCAGTCAAGGAACATGTTTTAAAAATGATTAGTTATTTAAACGAGCTGGAGACCCTAGGTGCCAACATCGATGCACAAACCCAAGTTGATATGATCCACAATTTGCTATCGCCTTCATTCGCTCAATTTAAACTTAATTATAATATGAATCAAATGAATTTCTCAATGAGTGAATTGATGAGTTCTTTACTCACAGTAGAAGGGGTGATGAAGCCTGGGGTCAATGTTTTGAACGTTGAGAAAAGCGCTTCTTCTTCCAGATCTACACTGAAAGAAAAGATGAGCAAGTTGGATTCTAGATCAGAAGTATGCTACTTTGTAGGGTATCCAAAGGGTACTTATGAATGGTATTTTTATGATCCAAGAGAACAGAAAGTGTTTGTTAGTACAAATACTATTTTCTTGGAAGATTATATCATGAACCATAAACCTGAGGGAAGGATAGATCTTAGAGAGATAGAAGGAGAGCCCTAAGTCCAACCTGTAGTTAATAACGATGTAAATCAAGAAAACACCACTTCTTCACCCATTTCCGTACCAGTACCTCGTCGTAGTGGGAGGATTATCAGTCAGCATGATAGATACATGTTCTTAGGAGAAGTTTTTAAAGCTGTCTCCATAGAATCTGAATCTGATCCTGCCACATACAAAGAGGCAATGGCTGATGTTGATTCAGTTCATTGGGTTAAAGCTATGAAGGCTGAATTGGAATCTATGGATTCTAAACAGTCCGGGATCTTGTATAATTTCCAACCAATATTAAACCCATTGGTTGCAAGTGGGTCTACAAGAGGAAAAGAGGATCTGATGGAAAGGTTGAGACCTTTAAGGCTAGGCTTGTAGCGAAAGGTTATACTCAGAGGGAGGGCATTAATTATGAGGAAACCTTCTCCCCGGTAACCATGCTCAAGTCCATCAGAATACTCTCACCCATTGCTGTATGCCAAGATGATAAGATCTGACAGATGGATGTCAAGACTACATTCTTGAATGGCAATCTTGAGGAGGACATCTACATGCTGCAACTAGAAGGGTTCATAGCTGGTCGAAAAGGTAACTTGGTATAAAAGTTGCAAAAGTCTATTTATGGGCTTAAGCAGACATCCAGGAATTGGAACATCCGATTTGACTGAGCCGTCAAGTTGTTTGGTTTCATACAGAATCTGGATGAACCTTTTGTATACAAGATGTGTGAAGGGAAAATGGTGGCTTTTCTTGTGCTTTACGTTGACGACATTCCACTCATTGGAAATGATGTAACGGCATTATCAACGATCAAGGTTTGGCTAGCTAGTAAATTTGATATGAAGGATCTAGGAGAGGCGAGCTATATTCTTGGTATAAACCTCTTTCGGGATCCCAAGCGAAAGATAATGGGATTACCTCAAGCTGGTTATATCGATAAGGTGCTGACTAAGTTTTCAATGGATAATTTGAAGAAAGGTTTGTTACCTTTCAGGCATGGTTTAGCATTCTCTAAGGAACAGTGTCCTAAAACACAAGAGGAGAGGAATCGCATATCAGGAATTCCCTATGCCTCGGCGGTAGGAAGTCTCATGTATGTGAGTTGTGCACTAGACCAGATATCTATTTTCTTGTTGGCATCGTAAGCAGGTATCAGTCGAATCCAGGTCCAGAGCACTAGATAGCCGTTAAGAACATTCTTAAGTACTTGAGAAGGACTAAAGATTACATGCTTATGTACGGTGGTAGTGAGTTAATTTCAGTAGGATACACTGACTCAAACTTTATGTCAGATAAAGATTTGAGGAAGTTGACATCCCGTCATCTCTTTACCTTGGGAAGTGGTACTGTTAGTTACAGGAGCATTAAGCAGAAATGCATTACAGACTCAATTACAGAAGCTGAGTATGTGGCTACTTGGGAAGCCGCAAAGGAAGCTATTTGGCTCAAGAAGTTACTTATAAAGCTCGAGGTGGTACCAGCGTCGCTGTCACGTATTGTGCTTTATTGTGATAATAGTGGGTAGTGGCTCAGTCCAAGGGGCCAAGGAACCACGGAAAGGGAAAGCACATATAGCGAAAATATCATCTTATCCGAGATTTTGTTCAATGTGGAGATGTTACTGTCACCAAGATTGCCACCGTCGACAATCTTGATGATCCGTATACAAAGGCCATGCCATAAAAGGTCTTTGAACGTCATCTAGAAAGTCTAGGTCTCAGATATAGTCCTGTATGGTTGTGAGTGCAAGTGGGAGTTTGTTAGGTTTATGCCCTCAAACCATTAATTTATGTATGACATTAGCATTTTAATATATGGATATCAGTTTTACATTTCATTATGTATGTTTCTTTATGAGATGATTTTCAATCCTCAAGTATCATAGTAGGTAATTCGTGTGCGTATGAGATACATACAAGTGAGATATGAATTACCATCCTTTGCAACTTAAAGCTTATCATAGTGGATGATGAGACTGGATATCTCATCAGGTATACACTGTAGCATAATTAACTATCATTGGATGGAGTGATTAATCTCAATCACTAGAGTGTCACTCTTAGTTAATATGCTAGTGCTTATAGTGCATTGACGGACCTGAGCTTTCCTATTGACACTTAATGTTGTCAAATAGTCAATAGGAACTGATTCAAGGTGAAAAGTGCATGTTTATAGTGTATTACACGGTCTTTTATGCATACTTTTATCCCAAGTCCCTATATTTAGATGCATATCAATGATTAAGTGTTTTCTATGATGTTGAGACTCAAACATGTGTTTTTACACTATTTTACAGGTCATGGAAAGCAAACATTGCATAGAAAGTGATTCTGGTGAAGAGAACAACATAAGCAGCTGAGAAAACGCCAATTTTGACAATGAAGACTTCAGATTTGGAAGATTTTCCCAGAGACAAGAAATGTAGATCTTTGAGTTATGGTCGCGTGGCCACAAACGGGAGGTCAATCCGAGGTCCGAGTAAAAAGTTAGGGCCATTCTACCATCGGTGCGCAGAGCTGTCAAAATCAGAGAGTTCAAGCGATTGAAGAAGAGTTCAATCGATCGAACCTTCGATCGATCGAACTAAGCTCGATCGATCGAACTTTTTAATCATCCAAAAGTTGCGTGAACTCTGTGGGAACCCTATATATACGTCGTTTTGACGCCAGACGAAGGGAGGACGCTCCAGAACGCGAAAAACAGCAGTTTAGGGTAGTTTTAGGGTTAGATTAGGAGTAGTTTAGGTTAGATTAATCTTCTTCTTCCTCCTTTTCCATTGTAGATTGAAGATTCAAGTTTGTTTCAAGTTTATTCAGATTATATTCAGATTATTTACAGGTTTTTTCTTTCCAATCTATGTTCTTTGATTGTTTATTAGTTTAGATGTTGATGATTGCTTTGTTTTACTATCTCTGTATTAGTTTAATCATGTTTCTGTAGTTTAGACGTTGGGAATATGTGATGAAACATTGAATCCCAGCCTCTGCCATGCAATCTTTAGAAACCTTGGGCTCGATCGATCGAAGGAGAGTTCGATCGATCGAACCCGGGATAGTCAAGCGATCGAACACCTTTCGATCGATTGAAGGATGATGCAGTCCGATCGATCGAGAGCGCTTCGATCGATCGAACTTGTTAATTCTTGAGATGATTCTTTTAAGTATTCCATGACTTTCTGTTTTAGAAATCTGTCATCAAATTGTCCCTATAAGCTCAGTTTGTCACAACAGTTTTTAGAACTTAAAGCCTTAAGGCCTTTTCTTCAATGACTTTTGAAAACCACTTTGAATGCTAACACCATTTAGAGTGCAAGTAATAACCATTGTTTTAAACCGTCTTCCATGTATTTTAAATCATTTGTGATGATATAGTCCCGGCCATGAAAGGGCTATTGATTCTTTATCTTTAGAAAAATACGGAATGCTGAAGAGGAATGAACTCCATAGAACATTAATGAATATGCATGGTAGATGGTTAGGATTAATGTGGATTCACGTGTTTCCAACACCTTTAGTTTATTGATTTAATTAGTTGTGTTTTTTATGCTTTAGATTATTCTTTAGTTTAATTTAATTAATTAGGATTTAGTCGCTACTACAATTAAACTTTTCTTTTTCTTTAGGTTGTAACTTAGTAGATATTCTTCCTATTCCTTCCCTGTGGGATCGACCTGGACTTCCAGTACTATATTACTTGCACGATCACCTACACTTGGGTGTTGCACAAGAGCGCACAACTTTTTAGTTGTGTCAAGTTTTTGGCGCCGTTGCCGGGGAAGGCAACTATGTTAGGATTTTACTAAGTTTTTCCTTTTTTCTTCTTTTACTTAAAAAAAAAAATCATTGGACTTTTTCTCTCACAAGAAAAAAAAAAAAAAAAAAATTTCTTTTGTTTAAATATTTTGGGTAAACATGTCTTATCCATATTACCCTCCATACAACACAAATACCACGAATGGGTACACATTAGGTAATGAGAACTATACCCCGAGTTGGCAAGCACCCACATATGATGCACATTATCAACCTGAGTGCTACCAATCACCACAATGGGAAATTCATCGTGTTAGTCTCCCATGTTATCAAACGTATCAAGAACCTCCACCTGGAGAGTTCTATCAAGCGCAATGGGGATATAACCAAAATGATAGTGTAGGATACAGTAGTAGTTCCCACGATTACCAAATGCACCAAGACTTTCCTTCTGGGGAGTCTTGCACACAACCACAATGGGAAGGGGACTATTACCAACAACAATGGGGTGAAACTTCATATAGTTATAATGAGGAGAATAACCAAGTTGAGGATAATGGTATGTTAGAATTGCTGCTTAGTGAAATGAAAAGGCTAGAGAGTGCAATTGATAAATTAGGAGCTAGATATCAACAAGCATTTGATAGCCAACCTTTAGAAGACTATACCAGTCCTTCAACGCTACAACCTGAATTTCAAGACGCTAACAATGGAATGGAATTAGAGGACAATGATGGGTTCATACCGAGTGAGGTTAACAACTCATTTGAGAAAGTGATAACCCAACAAGAACTCCAAAACCAAACCATTGAGCATGAAGTTGTAGAACCATCTTCTCCTCAACATACAACCCCAGACATCAACTCCTTCACTGCCTGGATAAAACTGCACAATCTCTTTGTCCAGAGCACCTCAATAGATGACATATATAGTGAGGAGAGTTACAAGGATGAGAATGAGGTTTTAAAAGATGACGAGAGTTTAGGTGATTTCACGCAATTAGGAAAGGAAGAGTCCCCTGTTGACTCTACCCCTACCTTTGATAGTGACCCTAGGGAGGACGTAATTGAAAAATCTAAATCCTGTTTAGATTCATGCGATATTCATGAACCCTCACCTCTTTCGACCGAAGAGGTGGTGTCACCAAGTTGCCCATCACCTATCATTGCTATCAATCAAAGCTCTCGTCCTGAGCTTGAATGTTATGTGTACCCCATTCGTGAACAAACAGAATGTGTTGTGGAAGAGGATGGTAAGGATACTAGCACATGTTCTTCACAAAATTTTAACTTTCAAAATTCTTTGAGAGAAGACTTGAAAAATATTGGGCCCACTTTAGATGATCTTAAAATTCAACAAGAAGCTAGCAATCTTCTAGACTGCTTGACCTTCTTGAGTGATTATGACATTGAGGCCCAAATAGATAGCTTTATCCAAGTCCAGTCCAAAACCATGTGCATAGAACAGAAATTTAATTCCTATGATTATATCTCCATAGATTCTGTTCTAGGACAAGCGGAGGGTGGTGAAGCTTCATTAGATCATCACATCGACCCTGCCCCTTTTATTGAACCATGGCCTCCCCCTGTTTTTAGTATTAAAATAGAGGCTGTTATAGGAAATACCAACACCAAAGATCGTTTCTTGCATATAATTCCTAAAAAGTGTGGTATTCCTTTTATAACTATGCCCAACAAATTTGGAAGCCAGTGGTTTTGCATCATCTCCTCTGACCTTGAGCCTGACATTAGTTGGGGGGAGTTGCATTTTTATGAGGATCTCAAAAGTCTTGTCATTGTTAAATTATTTCACTGGGAAGATCCTCAAAAATTTCGGTTGTTACTTTATGATAAGTATCTTGATTAACCGAATTTATTAACTGAGTTGTTATATTATGTTCTCTATTTTTCCTTGTTGCTATTAATGATTTTGCAGGTAACTTGAAAAAAAAATTGGATATTAATGCTTCGAGGTAAAATCCTTCCTTCTCTCGCTTTACTTTACATGTCCATGTGCTTAGTTTAGAACATTGGGGACAATGTTTAGTTTTAGTTGGGGGGAGTGAGCCATTGCATGCCTCATATCTTTTTGTTGTACTTTAGTGTCATATACCTGCTTAGCAACATGTAACTCAGTAAATTAAAATCTGCAAAAATTTTAAAATTTTTATTTTTTATTTTATTTATTTATTTATTTTTTAAAGATAATAAAATGGTTCTTGTATTTCTCTCATAGTTAATGTAGTTAGTTATGATGCATTAGTGTTATTTTCTGTATGTTATTAGTATGTGATATACTATGGTAGTTTCTTTACTATCTTAGTTATAGTATGTTCTATGCTTTTCAATCTTCAAACAACTTTGAGCACATTGTGACAACCTTGTACATAGCTAAAATGGATTAGTAAGCATAGCTTAGGTGTCTTGAGAGACTGTAGTAGAGACTAATAACCCAAGTGAGCTTTTGTGCCATTCTTTGTTTTTGAGGGTTTTATAAAATTACTCTTACTTTTTGAAAAGCGTTTTAATTCGTTGAAAGTCTCATTTTTCTTCTTCATTTTGACTGATCACTAGAAGAGAATGTTCAGGATTTACCAAACTTTAGAGCTCTTGAATTTACTGAAATGAATTATCCTATTAACTTAGAAGATGATTTAAGCCATCTTTTGACCATACATGGATAATACAGCCTTGGCCTACCTCTATGCTATTCCTTTACTTCACCTCTTGAGCTTATCATAATCGCCTTGTCTTCATAATTCCTTAAATCTAAACCTAACTCCAAATTAGGAGTTCAAGCATCAGTTCTTTATTTAGGTGTGATTGGGATGTGTTGCGTTAACAAGAAGTATGTTAGTGTGAATAAGGGAAAGTTGGCAAAGAAAAAATAAAAGAAAAAAAGAAAAGCATGAGAAGAAAAAGAAAAGAAAATGCCAATGGTTGTTACAAAAGAAAAAAAAAAGGAATGAAAAGAAGAGTGTGAAAAAAAATAAATAAAAGAAAAGAAGAAGAGAGAGATTGGAGATGTGGGAAGTTTGAAAAGTTATAGTAGACATTCCAATCACATCCTTTGACGCAATTGAATATCACGAATCTCTTTCTTCTTAATCGAATACCTCTTTTTCAAAGTCCTAATGATACTAGGTAAATTGGATTTAAAGTTAAGGTAATGAGAGAGTTCTCCGCGGTACCTCGCTCTTCTAGTGAAAGGTATCCTTTCATGAGACTTTATGCACTAAAATGTCCGTTTTTCTATTTAGATATGAGAAGCATTAGATTCCATTCACATTTACTCTTTATAGCTTCCATATCATGAGTGATAATTATTACACCTAATTCAAAGTGATTTCATCTTGAGAGTGTAATTCTGGTGAGAGTTGAGTCAAAATGAACATCTTGATAGTATCTTAGGTTATGCAAGCTTTGAAATTAAAGTTTTGTATTTTGGTTGTCCATTCACACACACACTTGAAGATTAATAGGTATGGAACATCTTAATGACTTTGATAGTAGATTAACTATAATGTGTGTGTTGCATTGCTATGGCTTACTAGAGAGTTTCATGAGATTGTTGAGCTTAACTATATTGCTAAATAAGAGAAAATTTTTCTTGAAAACATTTAAATGAGAACCATTACCATAAACATGAATTTTGTGGGTAGATTCACTGCAAACCCTCACGAGACAACACTCATCCACTAGGGGGAACCTAGGGGTTTAAAGGCTTGTTGCATACGCTAAATGCAATCGCGATTCCTGCGAAAGTGAGTTAGGATTTTTACTTTCTTTTGTTCTTAATTTTTAGAGTTAAATAAACACTGTTGTAGTTCGCTTCATTGCTAGGGACTAGCAACGAGCTAGTTGGGGGGTGTGATTCAAGGTGAAAAGTGCATGTTTATAGTGTATTACACGGTCTTTTATGCATACTTTTATCCCCGAGTCCCTATATTTAGATGCATATCAATGATTAAGTGTTTTCTATGATGTTGAGACTCAAACATGTGTTTTTACACTATTTTACAGGTCATGGAAAGCAAACATTGCATAGAAAGTGATTCTGGTGAAGAGAACAACATAAGCAGCTGAGAAAACGCCAATTTTGACAATGAAGACTTCAGATTTGGAAGATTTTCCCAGAGACAAGAAATGTAGATCTTTGAGTTACGGTCGCGTGGCCACAAACGGGAGGTCAATCCGAGGTCCGAGTAAAAAGTTATGGTCATTCTACCATCGGTGCGCAGAGTTATGGTCTTTCCAATCTATGTTCTTTGATTGTTTATTAGTTTAGATGTTGATGATTGCTTTGTTTTACTATCTCTGTATTAGTTTAATCATGTTTCTGTAGTTTAGACGTTGGGAATATGTGATGAAACATTGAATCCCAGCCTCTGCCATGCAATCTTTAGAAACCTTGGGCTCGATCGATCGAAGGAGAGTTCGATCGATCGAACCCGGGATAGTCAAGCGATCGAACACCTTTCGATCGATTGAAGGATGATGCAGTCCGATCGATCGAGAGCGCTTCGATCGATCGAACTTGTTAATTCTTGAGATGATTCTTTTAAGTATTCCATGACTTTCTGTTTTAGAAATCTGTCATCAAATTGTCCCTATAAGCTCAGTTTGTCACAACAGTTTTTAGAACTTAAAGCCTTAAGGCCTTTTCTTCAATGACTTTTGAAAACCACTTTGAATGCTAACACCATTTAGAGTGCAAGTAATAACCATTGTTTTAAACCGTCTTCCATGTATTTTAAATCATTTGTGATGATATAGTCCCGGCCATAAAAGGGCTATTGATTCTTTATCTTTAGAAAAATACGGAATGCTGAAGAGGAATGAACTCCATAGAACATTAATGAATATGCATGGTAGATGGTTAGGATTAATGTGGATTCACGTGTTTCCAACACCTTTAGTTTATTGATTTAATTAGTTGTGTTTTTTATGCTTTAGATTATTCTTTAGTTTAATTTAATTAATTAGGATTTAGTCGCTACTACAATTAAACTTTTCTTTTTCTTTAGGTTGTAACTTAGTAGATATTCTTCCTATTCCTTCCCTGTGGGATCGACCTGGACTTCCAGTACTATATTACTTGCACGATCACCTACACTTGGGTGTTGCACAAGAGCACACAACTTTTTAGTCGTGTCAGGAACTCATAACTTCTATAAGGTACATGTTCTCAATCTTGCGACGATTATGAACACAGACTATGGATATGGCTGCTTTGACTTACCAATCAGTGAGGTCTATAGAAGATCAACACCTGGGTATCTTGGGTATGTCATGTTCATAGGGTAGTGAACATATATTATCAAGACAGAATCTACCCTCTGTTTTAGAGTAAGCATTCCCTTGAAAATGTCACCAAGTCGAAACTGAGTGCTGCTGTCTTGTTGATAAGAGTTATCAACATGTTTGGTAATCATGAGAGGTGAATGGGACTCAAGGAATACAAGAAGTAATCATAATTCAGGTTGACAGTAACAGTTATCCGACTACCTAAATATGATTACGAATGCTGAAGGTAGAGGGACATTATAGCAAGTCTAGTTATCGCTTTGGATATGTTCTTTTTCATTAGAGTTCAGTTATCGTTTTATAGTGGAGTAAACATTAACTGACCAGTAAGTTAGTTTGCTGATTAAAGAGTTTGGTCGCGGTAATTAACAAACTAGTATGAGCCAACAATAAAAAGCCTGGGAGGTCCCACTCTTAGCTCCGCGGTAGCCATGCTCAAGTCCATCAGAATACTCTTATCCATTGCAGCATGCCTAGATGATAAGATTTGGCAGATGGATGTCAAGACTACATTCTTGAATGGCAATCTTGAGGAGGACATCTACATGCTGCAACTAGAAGGGTTCATAGCAAGTCGAAAAGGTAACTTGGTATGAAAGTTACAAAAGTCTATTTATGGGCTTAAGTAGACATCCAGGAGTTAGAACATCTGATTTGACTGAGCCTTTAAGTTGTTTGGTTTCATACAGAATCTGGATGAACCTTTTGTATACAAGATGTGTGAAGGGAAAATGGTGGCTTTTCTTGTGCTTTACGTTGACGACATTCTACTCATTGGAAATGATGTAACGACATTATCAACGATCAAGGTTTGGCTAGCTAGTATATTTGATATGAAGGATCTAGGAGAGGCGAGCTATATTCTTGGGATAAAGCTCTTTCGGGATCCCAAGAAAAAGATAATGGGATTACCTCAAGCTGGTTATATCGATAAGGTACTGACTAGGTTTTCCATAGATAATTTGAAGAAAGGTTTGTTACCTTTCAAGCATGGTTTAGCGTTCTCTAAGGAACAGTGTCCTAAAACACAAGAGGAGAGGAAACGCATGTCAGGAATTCCCTATGCCTCGGCAGTGGGAAGTCTCATGTATGCGAGTTATGCACTAGACTAGATATCTATTTTGCTGTTGGCATGGTAAGCAGGTATCAGTCGAATCCAGGTCCAGAGCACTAGATAGCCGTTAAGAACATTCTTAAGTACTTGAGAAGGACTAAAGATGACATGCTTATGTACGGTGGTAGTGAGTTAATTTTAGTAGGATACACTGACTCAGACTTTATGTCAGATAAAGATTCGAGGAAGTTGACATCCGGTCATCTCTTTACCTTGGGAAGTGGTACTGTTAGTTGGAGAAGCATTAAGCAGAAATGCATTACAGACTCAATTACAGAAGCTGAGTATGTGGCTACTTGTGAAGCCGCAAAGGAAGCTATTTGGCTCAAGAAGTTCCTTATAGAGCTCGAGGTGGTACCAGTGTTGCTGTCACCTATTGTGCTTTATTGTGATAATAGTGGGGTAGTGGCTCAGTCCAAGGGGCCAAGGAACCACGGAAAGGGAAAGCACATATAGCGGAAATATCATCTTATCCCAGATTTTGTTCAATGTGGAGATGTTACTGTCACCAAGATTGCCACCGTCGACAATCTTGGTGATCTGTATACAAAGGCCTTGCCACAAAAGGTCTTTGATCGTCATCTAGATAGTCTAGGTCTCAGATATAGTCCTATATGGTTGTGAGTGCAAGTGGGAGTTTGTTAGGTTTATGCCCTCAAACCATTACTTTATGTATGACATTAGCATTTTAATATATGGATATCAGTTTTACATTTCATTATGCATGTTTCTTTTATGAGATGATTTTCAATCCTCAAGCATCATAGTAGGTAATTCGTGTGTGTATGAGATACATACAAGTGAGATATGAATTACCATCTTTTGCAACTGAAAGCTTGTCATAGTGGATGATGAGACTGGATATCTCATCAGGTATACACTGTAGCATAATTAACTACCATTGGATGGAGTGATTAATCTCAATCACTAGACTGTCACTCTTAGTTAATATGCTAGTGCTTATAGTGCATTGAAGGATCTGAGCTTTCCTATTGACACTTAATGCTGTCAAATAGTCAATAGGAACTCATAACTTCTATAAGGTACGTGTTCTCAATCTTGCGACGATTATTAACACAGACTATGGATATGGCTGCTTTGACTTACCAACCAGTGAGGTCTATGGAAGATCAACACCTGGCTATCTTGGGTATGTCATGTTCATAGGGTTGTGAACATATATTATCAAGACAGAATCTACCCTCTGGTTTAGAGTAAGCATTCCCTTGAGAATGTCACCAAGTCGATTACTGAGTGCTGCTGTCTTGTTGATAAGAGTTATCAACATGTTTGGTAATCATGAGAGGTGAATGGGACTCAAGGAATACAAGAAGTAATCATAATTCAGGTTGACAGTAACAGTTATCCGACTACCTAAATATGATTACGAATGCTGAAGGTAGAGGGACATTAGTACAAGTCTAGTTATCGCTTTGGATATGTTCTTTGTCATTAGAGTTCAGTTATCATTTTATAGTGGAGTAAACGTTAACTGACCAGTTAGTTAGTTTGCTGATCAAAGAGTTTGGTCAAGGTAATTAACAAACTAGTATGAGCCAACAATAAAGAGCCTAGGAGGTCCCAGTCTTAGCTCCACGGTAGCCATGCTCAAGTCCATCAGAATACTCTTATCCATTACTGCATGCCTAGATGATAAGATCTGGTAGATGGATGTCAAGACTATATTCTTGAATGGCAAGATTGAGGAGGACATCTACATGCTACAACTAGAAGGGTTTATAGCTGGTCGAAAAGGTAACTTGGTATGAAAGTTGCAAAAGTCTATTTATGGGCTTAAGCAGACATCAGGGAGTTGGAACATCCGATTTGACTGAGCCGTCAAGTTGTTTGGTTTATACAGAATCTGGATGAACCTTTTATGTACAAAATGTGTGAAGGGAAAATGGTGGCCTTTCTTGTGCTTTACGTTGATGACATTCTACTCATTGGAAATGATGTAACGGCATTATCAACGATCAAGGTTTGGCCAGCTAGTAAATTCGATATGAAGGATCTGGGAGAGGCGAGCTCTATTCTTGGGATAAAGCTCTTTAGGGATCCCAAGCGAAAGATAATGGGATTACCTCATGCTGGTTATATCGATAAGGTGCTGACTAGGTTTTCAATGGATAATTTGAAGAAAGGTTTGTTACCTTTCAGGCATGGTTTAGCGTTCTCTAAGGAACAGTGTCCTAAAACACAAGAGGAGAGGAATCGCATATCAGAAATTCCCTATGCCTCGGCGGTGGGACGTCTCATGTATGCGAGTTATGCACTAGACCAGATATCTATTTTGCTGTTGGCATGGTATGCAGGTATCAGTCGAATCCAGGTCCAGAGCACTAGATAGCCATTAAGAACATTCTTAATTACTTAAGAAGGACTAAAGATTACATGCTTATGTACGGTGGTAGTGAGTTAATTTCAGTAGGATACACTGACTCAGACTTTATGCCAGATAAAGATTCGAGGAAGTTGACATCCGGTCATCTCTTTACCTTCGGAAGTGGTGCTGTTAGTTGGAGGAGTATTAAGCAGAAATGCATTACAGACTCAATTACAGAAGCTGAGTATGTGGCTACTTGTGAAGCCGCAAAGGAAGCTATTTGACTCAAGAAGTTCCTGATGGAGCTCGAGGTGGTACCAGCGTCTTTGTCACCTATTGTGTTTTATTATGATAATAGTGGGGTAGTGGCTCAGTCCAAGGGGCCAAGGAACCACGGAAAGGGAAAGCACATATAGCGGAAATATCATCTTATCCGAGATTTTGTTCATTGTGGAGATGTTACTGTCACCAAGATTGCCACCGTCGACAATCTTGATGATCCGTATACAAATACCATGCCACAAAAGGTCTTTGATCGTCATCTAGATAGTCTAGGTCTCAGATATAGTCCTGTATGGTTGTGAGTGCAAGTGGGAGTTTGTTAGGTTTATGCCCTCAAACCATTACTTTATGTATGACATTAGCATTTTAATATATGGATATCAGTTTTACATTTCATTATGTATGTTTCTTTTATGAGATGATTTTCAATCCTCAAGTATCATAGTAGGTAATTCGTGTCTGTATGAGATACATACAAGTGAGATATGAATTACCATCCTTTGCAACTTAAAGCTTGTCATAGTGGATGATGAGACTGGATATCTCATCAGGTATACACTGTAGCATAATTAACTACCATTGGATGGAGTGATTAATCTCAATCACTAGAGTGTCACTCTTAGTTAATATGCTAGTGCTTATAGTGCATTGACGGACCTGAGCTTTCCTATTGGCACTGTATGCTGTCAAATAGTCAATAGGAACTCATAACTTCTATAAGGTACGTGTTCTCAATCTTGCGACGATTATGAACAATGACTATGGATATGGCTGCTTTGACTTACCAATCAGTGAGGTCTATAGAAGATCAACACCTGGGTATCTTGGGTATGTCATGTTCATAGGGTTGTGAACTTATATTATCAAGACAGAATCTACCCTCTGGTTTAGAGTAAGCATTCCCTTGAGAATGTCACCAAGTCGATTACTGAGTGCTGCTGTCTTGTTGATAAGAGTTATCAACATGTTTGGTAATCATGAGAGGTGAATGGGACTCAAGGTATACAAGAAGTAATCATAATTCAGGTTGACAGTAATAGTTATCCGACTACCTAAATATGATTACGAATGCTGAAGGTAGAGGGACATTAGTACAAGTCTAGTTATCGCTTTGGATATGTTCTTTTTCATTAGAGTTCAGTTATCGTTTTATAGTGGAGTAAACATTAACTGACCAGTTAGTTAGTTTGCTGATCAAAGAGTTTGGTCACGGTAATTAACAAACTAGTATGAGCCAACAATAAAGAGCCTAGGAGGTCCCACTCTTAGCTCCGCGGTAGCCATGCTCAAGTCCATCAGAATACTCTTATCCATTACTGCATGCCTAGATGATAAGATCCGACAGATGGATGTCAAGACTACATTCTTGAATGGCAAGCTTGAGGAGGACATCTACATGCTACAACTAGAAGGGTTTATAGCTGGTCGAAAAGGTAACTTGGTATGAAAGTTGCAAAAGTCTATTTATGGGCTTAAGCAGACATCCAGGAGTTGGAATATCCGATTTGACTGAGCCGTCAAGTTGTTTGGTTCATACAGAATCTGGATGAACCTTTTATATACAAGATGTGTGAAGGGAAAATGGTGGCTTTTCTTGTGCTTTACGTTGATGACATTCTACTCATTGGAAAGGATGTAACGGCATTATCAACGATCAAGGTTTGGCTAGCTAGTAAATTCGATATGAAGGATCCAGGAGAGGCGAGCTCTATTCTTGGGATAAAGCTCTTTAGGGATCCCAAGCGAAAGATAATGGGATTACCTCAAGCTGGTTATATCGATAAGGTGCTGTCTAGGTTTTCAATGGATAATTTGAAGAAAGGTTTGTTACCTTTCAGGCATGGTTTAGCGTTCTCTAAGGAACAGTGTCCTAAAACACAAGAGGAGAGGAATCGCATATCAGGAATTCCCTATGCCTCGGCGGTGGGAAGTTTCATGTATGCGAGTTATGCACTAGACCAGATATCTATTTTTCTGTTGGCATGGTAAGCAGGTATCAGTCGAATCCAGGTCCAGAGCACTAGATAGCCGTTAAGAACATTCTTAAGTACTTGAGAAGGACTAAAGATTACATGCTTATGTACGGTGGTAGTGAGTTAATTTCAGTAGGATACACTGACTCAGACTTTATGTCAGATAAAGATTCGAGAAAGTTGACATTCGGTCATCTCTTTACCTTGGGAAGTGGTACTGTTAGTTGGAGGAGCATTAAGCAGAAATGTATTACAGACTCAATTATAGAAGCTGAGTATGTGGCTACTTGTGAAGCCGCAAAGGAAGCTATTTGGCTCAAGAAGTTCCTTATAGAGATCGAGGTGGTACCAGCGTCTCTGTCACCTATTGTGTTTTATTGTGATAATAGTGGGGTAGTGGCTCAGTCTAAGGGGCCAAGGAACCACGGAAAGGGAAAGCACATATAGCGGAAATATCATCTTATCCCAGATTTTGTTCAATGTGGAGATGTTACTGTCACCAAGATTGCCACCGTCGACAATCTTGATGATCCGTATACAAAGGCCATGCCACAAAAGGTCTTTGATCGTCATCTAGATAGTCTAGGTCTCGGATATAGTCCTGTATGGTTGTGAGTGCAAGTGGGAGTTTGTTATGTTTATGCCCTCAAACCATTACTTTATGTATGACATTAGCATTTTAATATATGGATATCAGTTTTACATTTCATTATGCATGTTTCTTTTATGAGATGATTTTCAATCCTCAAGTATCATAGTAGGTAATTTGTGTGTGTATGAGATACATACAAGTGAGATATGAATTACCATCCTTTGCAACTTAAAGCTTGTCATAGTGGATGATGAGACTGGATATCCCATTAGGTATACACTGTAGCATAATTAACTACCATTGGATGGAGTGATTAATCTCAATCACTAGAGTGTCACTCTTAGTTAATATGCTAGTGCTTATAGTGCATTGACGGACCTGAGCTTTCCTATTGACACTTAATGCTGTCAAATAGTCAATAGGAACTCATAACTTTTATAAGGTACGTGTTCTCAATCTTGCGACGATTATGAACACAGACTATGGATATGGCTGCTTTGACTTACCAATCAGTGAGGTCTATAGAAGATCAACACCTGGGTATCTTGGGTATGTCATGTTCATAGGGTTGTGAACATATATTATCAAGACAGAATCTACCCTCTGGTTTAGAGTAAGCATTCCCTTGAGAGTGTCACCAAGTCGATTACTGAGCGCTGCTGTCTTGTTGATAAGAGTTATCAACATGTTTCGTAATCATGAGAGGTGAATGGGACTCAAGGAATACAAGAAGTAATCATAATTCAGGTTGACAGTAACAGTTATCCGACTACCTAAATATGATTATGAATGTTGAAGGTAGAGGGACATTAGTACAAGTCTAGTTATCGCTTTGGATATGTTCTTTTTCATTAGAGTTCAGTTATCGTTTTATAGTGGAGTAAACGTTAACTGACCAGTTAGTTAGTTTGCTGATCAAACAGTTTGGTCACGGTAATTAACAAACTAGTATGAGCCAACAATAAAGAGCCTAGGAGGTCCCACTCTTAGCTCCGCGGTAGCCATGCTCAAGTCCATCCAAATACTCTTATCCATTACTACATGCCTAGATGATAAGATCTGGCAGATGGATGTCAAGACTACATTCTTGAATGGCAAGCTTGAGGAGGACATCTACATGCTACAACTAGAAGGGTTTATAGCTGGTCGAAAAGGTAACTTGGTATGAAAGTTGCAAAAGTCTATTAATGGGCTTAAGCAGACATCCAGGAGTTGGACATCCGATTTGACTGAGCCGTCAAGTTGTTTGGTGAAGGGAAAATGGTGGCCTTTCTTGTGCTTTACGTTGATGACATTCTACTCATTGGAAATGATGTAACGGCATTATCAACGATCAAGGTTTGGCTAGCTAGTAAATTCGATATGAAGGATCTGGGAGAGGCGAGCTCTATTCTTGGGATAAAGCTCTTTAGGGATCCCAAGCGAAAGATAATGGGATTACCTCATGCTGGTTATATCGATAAGGTGCTGACTAGGTTTTCAATGGATAATTTGAAGAAAGGTTTGTTACCTTTCAGGCATGGTTTAGCGTTCTCTAAGGAACAGTGTCCTAAAATACAAGAGGAGAGAAATCGCATATCAGAAATTCCCTATGCCTCGGCGGTGGGAAGTCTCATGTATGCGAGTTATGCACTAGACCAGATATCTATTTTGCTGTTGGCATGGTAAGCAGGTATCAGTCGAATCCAGGTCCAGAGCACTAGATAGCCGTTAAGAACATTCTTAATTACTTAAGAAGGACTAAAGATTACATGCTTATGTACGGTGGTAGTGAGTTAATTTCAGTAGGATAAACTGACTCAGACTTTATGCCAGATAAAGATTCGAGGAAGTTGACATCCGGTCATCTCTTTACCTTGGGAAGTGGTACTGTTAGTTGGAGGAGCATTAAGCAGAAATGCATTACAGACTCAATTACAAAAGCTGAGTATGTGGCTACTTGTGAAGCCGCAAAGGAAGCTATTTGGCTCAAGAAGTTCCTTATAGAGCTCGAGGTGGTACCAGCGTCTCTGTCACCTATTGTGTTTTATTGTGATAATAGTGGGATAGTGGCTCAGTGCAAGGGGCCAAGGAACCAGGAAAGGGAAAGCACATATAGCGGAAATATCATCTTATCCCAGATTTTGTTCAATGTGGAGATGTTACTGTCACCAAGATTACCACCGTCGACAATCTCGATGATCTGTATACAAATGCCATGCCACAAAAGGTCTTTGATCGTCATCTAGATAGTCTATGTCTCAGATATATTCCTGTATGGTTGTGAGTGCAACTGGGAGTTTGTTAGGTTTATGCCCTCAAACCATTACTTTATGTATGACATTAGCATTTTAATATATGGATATCAGTTTTACATTTCATTATGTATGTTTCTTTTATGAGATGATTTTCAATCCTCAAGCATCATAGTAGGTAATTCGTGTCTGTATGAGATACATACAAGTGAGATATGAATTACCATCCTTTGCAACTTAAAGCTTGTCATAGTGGATGATGAGACTGGATATCTCATAAGGTATACACTGTAGCATAATTAACTACCATTGGATGGAGTGATTAATCTCAATCACTAGAGTGTCACTCTTAGTTAATATGCTAGTGCTTATAGTGCATTGACGGACCTGAGCTTTCCTATTGGCACTGTATGCTGTCAAATAGTCAATAGGAACTCATAACTTCTATAAGGTACGTGTTCTCAATCTTGCGACGATTATGAACAATGACTATGGATATGGCTGCTTTGACTTACCAATCAGTGAGGTCTATAGAAGATCAACACCTGGGTATCTTGGGTATGTCATGTTCATAGGGTTGTGAACATATATTATCAAGACAGAATCTACCCACTGGTTTAGAGTAAGCATTCCCTTGAGAATGTCACCAAGTCAATTACTGAGTGCTGCTGTCTTGTTGATAAGAGTTATCAACATGTTTGGTAATCACGAGAGGTGAATGGGACTCAAGGAATACAAGAAGTCATCATAATTCAGGTTGACAGTAACAGTTATCCGACTACCTAAATATGATTCTGAATGTTGAAGGTAGAGGGACATTAGTACAAGTCTAGTTATCGCTTTGGATATGTTCTTTTTCATTAGAGTTCAGTTATCGTTTTATAGTGGAGTAAACGTTAACTGACCAGTTAGTTAGTATGCTGTTCAAAGAGTTTGGTCACGGTAATTAACAAACTAGTATGAGCCAACAATAAAGAGCCTAGGAGGTCCCACTCTTAGCTCCGCGGTAGTCATGCTCAAGTCCATCAGAATACTCTTATCCATTACTGCATACCTAGATGATAAGATCTGGCAGATGGATGTCAAGACTACATTCTTGAATGGCAAGCTTGAGGAGGACATCTACATGCTACAACTAGAAGGGTTTATAGCTGGTCGAAAAGGTAACTTGATATGAAAGTTGCAAAAGTCTATTTATGGTCTTAAGCAGATATCCAGGAGTTGGAACATCCGATTTGACTGAGCCGTCAAGTTGTTTGGTTCATACAGAATCTGGATGAACCTTTTATATACAACATGTGTGAAGGGAAAATGGTGGCTTTTCTTGTGCTTTACGTTGATGACATTCTACTCATTGGAAATGATGTAACGGCATTATCAATGATCAAGGTTTGTCTAGCTAGTAAATTCGATATGAAGGATCTAGGAGAGCCGAGCTCTATTCTTGGGATAAAGCTCTTTAGGGATCCCAAGCGAAAGATAATGGGATTACCTCAAGCTGGTTATATCGATAAGGTGCTGACTAGGTTTTCAATGGATAATTTGAAGAAAGGTTTGTTACCTTTCAGGCATGGTTTAGCGTTCTTTAAGGAACAGTGTCCTAAACACAAGAGGAGAGGAATCGCATATCAGGAATTCCCTATGCCTCGGCGGTGGTAAGTCTCATGTATGCGAGTTATGCACTAGACCAGATATCTATTTTGCTGTTGGCATGGTAAGCAGGTATCAGTCGAATCCAGGTCCAGAGCACTAGATAGCCGTTAAGAACATTCTTAAGTACTTGAGAAGGACTAAAGATTACATGCTTATGTACGGTGGTAGTAAGTTAATTTCAGTAAGATACACTGACTCAGACTTTATGTCAGATATAGATTCGAGGAAGTTGACATCCGGTCATCTCTTTACCTTGGGAAGTGGTACTGTTAGTTGGAGGAGCATTAAGCAGAAATGCATTACAGACTCAATTACAGAAGCTGAGTATGTGGCTACTTGTGAAGCCACAAAGGAAGCTATTTGGCTCAAGAAGTTCCTTATAGAGCTCGAGGTGGTACCAGCGTCTCTGTCACCTATTGTGTTTTATTGTGATAATAGTGGGGTAGTGGCTCAGTCTAAGTGGCCAAGGAACCACGGAAAGGGAAAGCACATAGAGCGGAAATATCATCTTATCCCAGATTTTGTTCAATGTGGAGATGTTACTGTCACCAAGATTGCCACCGTCGACAATCTTGATGATCCGTATACAAAGGCCTTGCCACAAAAGGTCTTTGATCGTCATCTAGATAGTCTAGGTCTCAGATATAGTCCTGTATGGTTGTGAGTGCAAGTGGGAGTTTGTTAGGTTTATGCCCTCAAACCATTACTTTATGTATGACATTAGCATTTTAATATATGGATATCAGTTTTACATTTCATTATGTATGTTTCTTTTATGAGATGATTTTCAATCCTCAAGTATCATAGTAGGTGATTCGTGTGTGTATGAGATACATACAAGTGAGATATGAATTACCATCCTTTGCAACTTAAAGCTTGTCATAGTGGATGATGAGACTGGATATCTCATCAGGTATACACTGTAGCATAATTAACTACCATTGGATGGAGTGATTAATCTCAATCACTAGAGTGTCACTCTTAGTTAATATGCTAGTGCTTATAGTGCATTGACAGACCTGAGCTTTCCTATTGAAACTTAATGCTGTCAAATAGTCAATAGGAACTCATAACTTCTATAAGGTACGTGTTCTCAATCTTGCGACGATTATGAACACAGACTATGGATATGGCTGCTTTGACTTACCAATCAGTGAGGTCTATAGAAGATCAACACCTGGGTATCTTGGGTATGTCATGTGGAATAGTTCAAGTATTCAGTCAGGCCTCACATAGGACTAGGGGTATCAGCAGGAGGAAGAATCAGGTCAAAGTCCAGATCGAAGCCGACGATAGCATAGAACTCCTCAAACAAGGGGCATATCACTAGGCTGTTAAAATTGAAGACATGATTTGTCATGTCCCAATGGGCAATAGCAGTACGCATAAACTCCGCATTCAAGGCCATTTAATGAAGAGAGAACAGGTCAGTCAAGCCATAACTGAAAAGGTTGATCCGTTCCACACCATTTGTAATGTTCAGCCAAACTGTGAGTTGAGCAGGATCGTACAATGCCATGTTTTCTGTCACGACTCTAGTAATATTCAAAATTTCGACAGCACCTCCCCATTTCATGAACCATCCCACCTGCAAGGCAAACACACTCACTATCACAAGGCTGCTCATCGTGGTAACATCAATAATCACAAAATCATAGAGCACATATATATATATATATCTCCACACAATCACCAACTAAAACTAGCACACAACCACGTCTTCAAATCAGAAGATATCCGGCCTAAACAAGCACACAACCACGCCTTCAAACCGGAAGATATCTGGCCTAAAAAGGCAAAACATCATAATACTCTATCAAAGGTGACACATCATCCTATACATTATCCTACACGTTGTCCATCATTCACTAGTACAACCCAATTGAAGACATAAAATGGAGATAAAACAAAAATCCCCACTCAGGAGGCCTCAATCGTCCTCTTCTTCATCCTCTATCCGACCACCCAGAGTGTACGTCGATGATGGCCTCCTCCTGCCACCCCTGCACCTTGGTCTAGTTCTCGATGAGCTAGCACCACCTCCACAACACTGCATACACAAAGTAAAGGCGATCAGTCAAGAACCAAAAAAAGTACAAAAACAGAGTCGAGTCAAAAACTTACCAAGGATGCCATTTGACTTGTGGCAAACTACCGCATACCGTCCATCTGCCAAGGGTAAAATATAGGGTTAGAACCTTATAACTTTAAGGAGCGTAAAATTAGAGACATACCCGGTGGTCTTACATGAGGACCAAAGATCGTAAGCTAGCTGCCAAGGCATGAGCCTCCTCAGCATAACTCTAAAGGATGTTGAGGACGCCTGCTAGCTAGGTGGGGTACCCGCATGTGACTCGTGGCACCTCCATGACCTGCGAAGAGCCATCGGCACCCAAAACCTTGATGGTCCAATCCCAAGGAGGGATAGGATTAGAAACTGGGGGAGCCTGTCTCCTATACATCTTGCAAAGCTGTAGGCACAAGACAAGTTAGGAAAAGATAAGTCCAAAAATATAAGTGACGAATAGAGACAAAAACATAAAAGAAACTCACATCTAGAAGTGGGAAGTTCGGCATCAGAAAGTTGCCACGGTAGGTCTCATAACTAGTCTCGAAATGGAAATGATCCCAAGCATCAGTACCAGTCAAAGCTGCCAGCAAAGCAGTGCCAGAGAGGTCATCAGCATCCATCACAGGAGTGGTATAAGGAACACGGTACCTCGGACCGCCAACCACCTACCGAGACACCCGCTCGCCAAGATACCACAGCCTACATTTGGTACTCTCCATCAGAAGTTGACAAGAAGCAAGAGGCCTCACTGCCTGTATCTCCTCTAGGGCAGCATAGGAAACATGCTCCCAAGGTGTCCAATCAATGCTAGCGACAGTCAGCTTGGATAAGAAATTTCTCAGGAGAACGATCCGGTGGGCCCTGCTCTTGACCCCAACAACATCTATTCTCCATCTCAAGCCCCGAGGGAACAAAGGCACAGGAGCCATGCCATCCTCATCTTCACCCGACTCATCGGCAGGGCTAGGAGCCAACATATTCAGGTACTCGAAGCTCCAGAGCTGCACAGAAAAGTAAAAGTCAGAAAATAGAAACAAGAAAGGACTAAAAGGAGAAGAAAAGTAACAGAACATACCTCCTAATCCTGCCAGAACCCTCTAGTGGATTTAATGCCGCCGTGAGAAACCTCACCCATGTGCTTATACAGATGGGCTAGGGCAGTACCACCCTAGTCGTAAGAAGGAATCTTATCAATGGTCGCCAAGCAAGTGAGAAACCCCAGGCTCAACCGATCATTCCGTGTCGCAAAAATTGAGTAGCCGAGAACATTTAGGAGAAAGGCCCATCGTAGCTGCTGGTCACTCAGAGTATGCCCTGCTGCCATAAGCCCGATAAAGCCAGTCGCAAGGGAACGAAGGCCCCTCTAGATTTGGAGGACCAGCTCCAATCAGCATCTCAACAGCTTTTGGATCAATCTCATAAAAATAATCCACGATCAGGCACTTCCCGCCGACTCTCAAACCGGTGATCATGGAAAAGTCGAAGGGCGTCATCATCATTTCGTGATACGGTAGGTGGAAAGTATTCGTCGTGTCCCATCATCTCTTCGCAAGAGCATAGAAGTGGGTCATATCTTTAGTACTCTTTGAAACTAGGCAGACAAAGCTGTCAAACCCAGCATCGTCTACCATTTTCTTGACAGCAGGTGAAAGTTGGGTGTACCACAAAAAAGCATGGGCAAGACTACCGTATCCCTTCAAGACCACCTCCGGCACCTACACACATCAAAAATAATAAAAACGAGCACAAAATCACTATTTATAACCCAAAGTTGACTTCATAAAAATGACAAATGAACACCAAATGGACTTCCCAATGACCTCTAGGCCGTACTACACTAGCACAATGCACATAAATAGTCCTGAACTATCGAAAGTTCCACACACCTGACTCTCTAGAGCCACGGCCAAAAGGTAACGTTGAGGATCGCGCAAAATCAACTCTGGGGGTTGACTCTTAGCCTTTACCCATTCCTTGGCCTTCTTGGAGATCCTCCTCGAGCTTGAAGCCATGGATCTACAAAGAAAATGGAAGTAAAAAACAAACTTTCTTCTTAAAAATTAGAGGAAACTAAAACACCAATCAAAATTCCAATCGTGGGGAAAGATTAATCACTTGAGCGTGCACAAGTTGCGTTTTGACGGATTTTGGCTTCCAAAAATTCCCCAAAATGGCTAAAAATGAGCAATTAGAGCTCAAAAACTCAAGATATACAACCATGGAGTTCAGCCACCTAGTGCCACTGCGGCATTGGCCAAATGCCGCCATAATAGTGGCCCGGTGCCGCTGCGACACTACTCCCCGCAGGCACCGCTTTGCTTTGTTTTGCTCTATTTCAGTCCGTTTTGGCCTCTTTTTAGCCCATTTTTATCCCCGATCATCCCAGTGGCCCATTTCAATCAAGGTTTTATCTGTAGTAGATCCAACTTATCCATAGAGGACAATTACAAAAAGATATCAGCTCTAAGAGGCCCTAACCGGTTTTCTTGGATTGAGCACTACCAGATTTGATCAACTATGAGAGATTTAGAGATGGATCCTGGTTCTCGATCAGAAACTAAGAGAGATTACCACACCATCCCCCGAGGACAAATTTAGAGACATATCATCTCTCAAAGGCCCTAACCGGCTTTCTTGGATTGAGCATTGCAAGATTTGATCAACTGTAAGAGATTCAGTGATGGATCCTGGTTCTCGGTCAAAGGAATTCGATCAATCGTGAGAGATTCAAAGATGGATCCTGGTTCTCGATCGACAGTCAAAAAAGATTCTCAGAGAGCCCAAAACCACCCCCAATAGATAAATACAAACAAAAATTGGCTCCCGAGGGCTCTAACCAGCCCTTTGGGATTAAGCATAGCAGAATTTGATCAACTATGAGAGATTCAAAGAGGGATCCTCAGTCAGAAGTTGAGAGGGTTTCTCAAGAAGAATCTGCAAATATCCCCAACAGAAGATAATGAAAAATCAGAACCAACTTTTACGGCCTTGCATCCGTTGATAAGCTTCCTCATCTATCAGTCACCATGAGCTTCCTCACTTGCCAATGGCCATGAGCTTCCTCACCTGTCGGTTATCGTGAGCTTCCTCACTCTGGTTATCTTACCTGTCGATTATTATGAGCGACCTCACTTACTGTGAGCCTCCTCATCATAAAGCTTCCTTACTTATCGAGAGCTTCCTCACTCTGGTTATCATAGTTCCCTGGGTTATCGATCTCTATGAGCTCTCTCACCTATCAGTTGTTATCCTCAAAGACCCTATGTTCGATCCACTTGCCAGTACACTTTTTGAAATTTAAGAAGTTTTCCCCGAGACCCAGAGTCTTCTAAGCCTTGATGCCCTTAGCTAAGTCAGCCACCACATCACAGTCGTAATCACTAGCACAACATAAAGTCCACTCAGAGTGGCACACATCCCATAGCATCAACTCAAGCTAGGATCAGAACACTAGACGTGATAGGACTCAATACATGGTTCATGCATTGCATACTCATAGCATAGCATCTGCCTGTCTTGTTATGATTTGTTCTTTTGTGCCCCGACTGCGTCTCAGTCTGATTCCCATTGGGATACATAGGCAACTCCCAAAGAGCACGACCAGCACTGGCCTTAACATCATATTTTTCATCCTTGCATCTTCGCAATCACGTTCATCCTAAATCCATAGACTTCAAAAGACCTGTCTCTTCAAAACTTTGGCACTCGCTTGCGACATGCGTTGCCTCACAAGTTCATGCCAAAGAGGGGCAAGCTGTAGACACCCCATTTTGTCGGCTATCAGATTTAGGAGACCCATAGCTTGGTGATTCAAAATGATCAAAAAATACTTAGAAAGACTCCTGGAAGTTAGTTCTATCTCTCGAAATGCTCAGAAAGTGGTACAAATGACAGAAATGCCCCTGAAAGCCCAAACACTCCCAGATTTTGACCGAAAGAACTAGAAACATGCTGTGTCCTAAGGAAAGTCATAAAATAAGTTTTTTAAGCAAAATTAGATGAAATCGATAGCTCCCAGAGACCCCTAAAAGTCACGGAGATTCTCGAAAAGTCCCCGTTGACCGGTTTTACTAAGGAATGACCAGGTTTGGCGAAGGTTTGACCGAAATCGTTCAAATTTGCCAAAATGCTCTAAGATCATTCTAGATCATGTGGAAAGTACTAAAATAAGTTTTAAAATAAAATCAGACAAAAATGTCAGCTCTCGGGAGCTCCCAGAGGTTCCCAGAACTTCCTAAAGGTCCCTAGTTTGACTAGTTTGACCAAAAGTTAACTTTAAAATCGGAGCACCGTATCATTTTTTAAATATTTTTCATGGATACTAGAGGTCAATAGCTTTCAAATGGTATATATAATTCCTGGATTTAAAATGAATTTATTATGAATTTCCGAAGGTGAAAAAGGCGATCAAATCGGCTTTTATCGCGAATACCGCAAAACTTTTTAAAGTGACCTATCTCTGAACTATTTTTTATGTAAAGTAGACTCCATTACCTTTCGAACGGTATATCACAACCTCAGTTTGGAGTTCATGCAGTTTCTGTGAATATCGGACGAATAGGGCCTTTTCACGAATACCGAAACCCCTAGGGGCCTAAATGGCATTATTTGGCATCAGAGGAGTAGTGCCGCCATGGCACTGGCCCACTACTACCGTTGTACAGGCCAAGTGCCACCACAACACTCTCCTCCAGAACAGTCCATTTTTACAATTTCTTTGGGGGACCCAAATTAATTAATTAGAAACCAAAACGACATAGTTCTATGTTAACAGATGTTTGGGACCAATGGGAGCACTTTTAAAATCCCAAACTCCCCCTAAATTAGCCTATTTGAACCCCCCTTGACTTCTCATTTGGGGGGTACAAACACAAATCTTAGAGAAGTTGTAGAGAGAAAGTGTAGAGATAATGTTAGAAAAGAGAGAAAAGAAGCTCCTTCCTTTGATTTTCAACTTGAAAAGTAAGTTCTAAACTTTGTTTTCAACTTCATTACTCCCATTTGTTTCACATTCAATACATCCAACTACCATTTAGTGAGCATTTAAGAGAGAGGAAGCTACTTCCATGTCCAATGTCACCACATATGAGTGAAACACCAAGCTACAAGTCCAATGCACCATTGATCATCAACTATTGATTGCTATTTATATGCTTGTTTATATAAATGTTCATCTCTCCTTACCCCATTCCTTCTTTTGTTTTTCTTTGATTAATTACTAGTTCATGATCATCTTCTAGATGATGACATAAAGTTTGAGGTGAGTGAATCCTTATGGATAGTAGCTCTTGACCTCAAAAACATGTTTGATAGAAGATGATTTCAACTTCAATAGATTCCTATGCATTCTTGAAGTTGTCTCCAAAATGAAAACAATGCTCTCCAACAATCTTGGAGGTTCTTGATATGAGTTCAATGTTGATATTTCAAGTGGTCATAATCTCCATTTAAGTGCTGAAAATACACTTTCAAAACCTCTATTTCAAAACCCGTCTTAAACCCCTTATTTTGATTTCAAAGAATAAAACCTCTAGTTCTTCCCAAAATCTTCAAAATAGTGAACAATCTGAGTTCAAAGATTTCTGTACGACTCAATACTAAAATTATTAACATGAGACTACTTGGAAGCCTTCTTAACATTAGAGAACACCCATGATTTTTTATTTGACTTTGAAACACTTGGAAGGGGTCAATTTGGACCCAAACATTCCTTCCAGACATTCTATTTTTGCTGTCACAGTAGCTTGGTTGACTTTCAACTTGTTTTATAGAAAACTTTTCCAAAAGGGGTGGTCCCAACTCATTTTTCCCTTGAACTTTCTGTATAATATGGGCCAGTCGACTGGATTCATTTTTTGAACGAGACATTGCCTCATTTTTGTAAAATCTAATAATTTGAATTAATTAATTTTAAAAATTGTCTAAAGTGATAATACTTTATTACTTTTATTACTCTCTATATCCCATTTTGTTAGTCCAGCTTTAGAAGTTCAACTTTTTAAGGGGACATAATGATTGTCATTCATATGCCATGTAATTAATCTAAAATTTCCAAAATATCCTTGCTTGATTTTTCTTTGCGTTTACATTTTGTTGGATAATATCAAAATCAATAAGGGCAATTTTGAAAAGTAGCTAAATAATTATCATCAAATATTCTTAGTGGATAATAATTTAGAGACGAGCAAAAAAGAAAAGGACAAATAAAATGAGACGAATATCCAACTTCATACTATACATGCGAGTAGTTCACATATTTCATGAGTGCGAGAAGGAGTATTTATAAACCTTTTCATGAGCATCGTATTAAGTAAACTAAGAAGAGAATTCTATGATAGAATCAAGTTGTTTGGTCGTATCATAAAATAAAATATGATTGTTAGAACTCATGAGCCTAACTCAATCTTGAAAACTGCCATTATGGTGAGGGTTGCCAATGACCTTATAACTATAGATATTTGCCTTTGTGTCCAGGCGATATGGGATAGACTTCGCTAACACTTTCCCTGACGCGAAGCGTGGAATGTAGATGCGACGAGGACAGAGGGTTAGACGAGATATCCAGAGACAACCATGTCTTTCGTGACCCAGCTTCGATACCATGTTAGAACCCATGGGCCTAACGCAATCCTGAAAATCGGCGTACAAGATTCCCAAGAGTTTATACCCAACACTTTGCCTTTGTCTAACTCAATCCCAAAAAACCGACTTGTAAGGTGAGGGTTGCCCAAAGATCTTATACCCATCTCTTTGCTTTTTTGTCCAGGCAATGTAAGATAAACTTCGGTAATAAAGACCAAAATGGAGTATAATGTTTTACTATCCTAGGTATAATATTGTGACCCTAAGTTCACTATTTTGAGACCTACGCAAAACAACTATTAAAACATGCACATAAATGAATTGCTTCCTCAATAGAGGAGTATGAACCGTAAGAGAGAGTTCTTAATTTTTTGCCAAAAAAATAAAATCTAGTTCTATAGTCAAAACTTTTTATCCTTCATTACAAGTACCACTCTTCAATCTTGATAACAATTTGACCAAAAGACAAATCTTGGTAGCGTTATTGCCAAAGATGAATTGCTTCCTCAATCTACCTTTCTTTTTTTTTTGATTAATGCTCTCTCTCAAACACACATGTTTTTCTATCTTAGTAGGATAGTAATTTTTTTAAAAAAATTTAAATAAGAAAGAAAAGCTTTTCCACATTATTCAAATAAAGATAAATGAATAATTTTGCAATAACGACCATAACATAATTTACTTTAAATCATATGTAATGATGATGCCAAACTCTGGGTAAGAGTAATTATATGAGAGTGATGGACACAATGGAGTTTGGATGTGGTTCAACCCCATTAATGAGGTGACCTACGTCCACGGGTGCGTCGATGCGCTTTCACTAACAGATCACCGGCAGGGACTGGTGAGCCAACAGAGTGTGAGGCACTACTAGAAACCGACCAGGAATATGTGTAATAGTGATATGATTTTTCTATCCCCTATGCTAGGAATGCCATCCCCTTTAATGGGGGTGAGTGGCCTCTTTTATAGGTGCAAGAGACCACCCGTACAAGGTAAGTCTACAAATTAGGAAGCCTAATCTGATTACAATCGGTTTACATGATTTTAGGAGAGTTTCCTAAGTGGTTTAGGAAGCTACTTGCTCCTTCCATTTAGACTTCTAGTTGGGATAGGAAACTACCTGGAGGCTTGCTGGACAAGCAACCATGCCTCGTGAAAGTATACTGACGTGGGGCCAGTCTAGAGCGAACGCCTGGGCTGAAAACCAAACCGGGCGCTCTAGTGTAACTGCCCGGGACGGCTGAGTAGTCAGCCCAGATTCAAGGTGACTTGGCTTCTCTTTGCTGAGGTGGTGAGGCTTGACTTTCACTTGATATTTTTGTACATATCAGCTGCCCCCCATTTTTCGAAACTGATGTGATGCTCTATTAGATGAGGTTTGAAAATTAAGACTGCTCCCGAAATCCTTTCGGGTCAGAGGCCGGGATCTTACTCAGAACATGACTGGTCGCGCTGGTCTTCTGGGGTCTGGACCTAGCGGTGGATATGTGGGCCTGGGCCTACTTCTACCACGTGTCAACTGGTCACTGGCCAAGTCAGGATCCAGCGAGGCTGGTATGAACACAATCGAATAGTCATGTCATAACTGGATAGTCACGTCCAGTATTAAATGTGCGCGTCTTTTGAGGCAACGTTCCATGTTCCCGAGGTGACAGCTATAGGTAGGTTTTAGCGAGAAAGCTCTATAGCCGTTGGATCTAATCTGATTTGGACCGTCCTTGCTTCTTATATAAGGGACACTAGTTCATTATTTCATTCTTGCTGACAAACGATAGATACAACCGAGCGATTTTGAGAGTAAGAGTTTCCCGGCCAAGCCTCCCAAGCCCTTTTCTGCGTTCATTCTCATATGTCCTTCCTTCCCAAGTTTCCATTTGTTGCATTCCTCCTTCTCCCCTTTCTTTTTCTTTCTTTCTGAGTAAGGCTGGAGAGAGCAAACCACCTAGGATTTGCCTGGGAGTGGGATTTCTTTTGCCTTAGGTTCATATTCTTCATTAGGATAGGAGATGTAGCCAGGCAGTTGAACCGATCGGGTTGTCCTGTGTCAGTCCTGCACGAGTGTTATCTGACTATGAGGGCCTTATATGCTTTGCCTTTTAGGTGCGTAGTTTTGCCTCCTCTATACATTAGACTTGGGGTTCTAGACCCATACATAGGCCGCCAACTACCCCTTACCCAACCACAGGGAACTTAGAGATGTGTCACTCCAGTTTTGACTCGTCCTCAAGATCGGAGAACGAGTCTTCACGATCTGGGACGTCAGACACGAGCCTAGATCAACCTTTTGTGACCCCCTTTGACCAACATAGCGAGGGAAGGATCCCCATACAAGCACCCGACGATGAGGTGGTTCAGGGTATCCCAGCTGCCTCAGTGTATGGAAGGTCGGGTAATGTGGAGTCAAGACCAAATAGCCCCGACATTGTGTTTGCATGCGAGCGAGTCCTGAGCATCTTACGTGCCTCCGACTTGGGCTGAATTATGTATAAGTACGATATTCTGACCACTTTTATATGGCCGTGCACTATGATGGGGCCCATTTGCATGAGTTGGGCTTCGTCTCCCTGTATGAGGATGCCCTTATAGCGTGCCTCTATCTTCCTCTTCACCCCATCGCCCAGGATGCGCTTATATACCTCGGGATCTCCCTCAGGCAGCTCGTCCTGAATGGTTGGAGGTTCCTGATGGGTGCCATCTCCCTGTGGCCCCAAGCCCTTGGGTATGAGCTCACCCTGTAGCAATTCTTCTTGACCCACCGACTATTTCAAGTGCACAGGGAGGCCGACTTCTTCTCGCTAGGGGCCAGGAAGGGGAACAAAATAATATTCAACTACCCGAGCAGTAATGGGGGGTGGAAGAAGAAATTCTTCCAAGTGTCCACCCTCAGCTTTTGCGAGAAGGCGTCGGGCCAGTAGTTGAGGACTTCCTGGTCAGGGAAAATTGAGGAGTAAGACCTTACCTGCTTTCTTTCTTCATTTTACTTCGTCGTTGTTACTGAGTTTTATTCCTTTTTATTTTGCAGTGGGATTTGCAGACACGCCCAGTATTCTCGACGAGTGCCAGGTAATGATCCTGTCGTTGGTCGAGGACCCCACTGACATCAACAAGGTCTTGACCCGGTCGGGAAGTCTGAAGGTCTCATATAAGCCCAAGCGCAACTTCGATTCCTGCAATTGTTCCCGATATGTAGTTTAATTTTATCCTTGAGTTACTTTGATATTTTTTCGACATAACTGACATTTTCTCGCTTGTTTCATAGAGATGGCCCCTAAAGACATGACGACATTGAAGGAGAAGGAGGCGGCCCTACTATCCCGGGTGGGGATGAAGAGGAAGAAGCAAGACCCCGTTGAGGGTTAGAAGTTGAAGAGGATCTCCCAGGGTATCGCCATTTGGGTCAATAAAGAGGCGGTTAAGACCTCAATGCCCGGTGTCACCATTGCTGCAACATCAAAGCTGCCCCCTACTGCCAAACCGGTCAGGGTCTATTTCCCCAGCATGGACGAGCCGACCCGTGCGGGACCATCGGCTTGGCCGGCGATTGAGACGGCGGACGAAGTCCGTGGGAGAGTCTAGCCAGGATTGGTATAGAGTCAGGTGGATAAATGCGCTCTGCTGAGCCCCGAGGCCATAATCGGCTGGCTTTACAGCGTCAGCCATATGGTAAATCCTTTTGCACACTGCGTGAATGTTACTTGTTTTCTCGTTCGCGATCCTAACAATTATTTCCTCTTGCAGGTCGGTTGTATAGCAGCGAGGGCTGAGGCTACCTTACCCGGGTTAGCTGAGAGGCTGGCCGCTGTTGAGGCTGCCTTGTTCGAGGAGAAGGCAGCCTAGGAGGCCGTAGACTTTGCCCTTTCAGTGGACGAGGAGAAGTCCAGAGCCCTTGCCCTGGAGCTGGGGGAGGCTCGTGAGACGGTCTCCTTCGAGTGGGCTACCCGGAAGGCAGCGAAAACCAAGTCCATGGCTGCGGAAGCTAGGAGGGTAACTGCTAAGAAGGACATAGCAGCCGTGGAGGGGACCCTTTCTGAGCTCATCGATGTTCGGGATGCGGAAGCCAAGGACGCGGAAGAGGAATTTGAAGCAGGATTCCTCAAGGGCTACATGGATCTTACCGAGCGGGCTGCTACTGACCATTCAGACTGGGACAATTTGGCTAATCGTGGGCGGAGTCGAGCTACTAGAGAAAGGATCAGACCACTGGGGAGGTCGACGCTAAAACTGCACCGGTCGGGGACTCGGCCCTGGGACTAATGGTTGCCGTTGAGGGAGAGATCGAGCAGCCTGGGAATGTGGTTATTGTAGATGACCTGTGACTCCTGTATTTATCTCCTTTTTTTTTAGTTTTTGTGGAAGCTACTATAATTGCCCCCCCCCCCCCCCCCCAGTCTCTGTAAAAAACTTTTTAATTAATGAAAAGGCCCATGGAGGGCATCTTTTGCATTAACTGTTTATTATTCTACACTTGTATGCCTGTTTGTGATTGCCAATGTCCAGCCGATTCTTAGTTACTCTGAAACCCTACCTTAGCAAATAATTTAGGACTGTAACCAGTGGAGAATATTTGGCCTTTCTGGGACCGCTAGGGTATAGTGTAGGCTTGTGATCTATTAACTATACGTGCGGTTTCTCTGGGTACTATAGGTGCTTAGGAATGTTAGGTGGCCTAGGATTCCAAGTCCTAGTAATGCCCCGTGTGATTTCCTGTTTAGCCTGGTATTCCCCTGCCCCCCAAGCTTTTGCTAAGAAAGGCGTATAGAGGGAGTGACCATAAGAAACCCACCTGGAACGTGGGTGGTTGCAGGGTCCTTTGAGGCTTGCTATCATCAGCCACCTAGGGGATTTGCCCCTGACAAACACTGAATATTACACATTTATGTGCCACTATAATAGACATAGTGCTCATTTAATCCCCCAAATTCTTAGTTTTACACACATATTTGAATTAATATAATTTAATGGTGATGTCACTCAAATGCGTGTAATTAATTGTTTTTATATATTTTATATATTTAGGTGAAAATAAAGTAAAATAAAGGAAGGAAAAAGAACAGTGACCACATAGAATAAAATCCCATGCTCAGTTGTGCATATAAGCCGAACTACAAATCTCCGTAAATGAAAACAAGACAAAAATGAAAGGGACATTGTTTGCACATAAAAAATACATTTTTTAGTTAAAATTTGTATAAGGCCGATGGTAATTTTTCAATCGAACATAGAGACCGATTGAATAAATTAGGGGTCAAGTGACTGGTTCAAAATTGATAGGGCCAAATGAATTTCATAATCGGACTGACTTACCAGACCGATCCTCATCAGCCCGATTGAATTATTGATAGCACCTTAGTGGGTCATCTGAATTTAGTGATATGGCACTTTGTGGACCTTTTTGTAATTTTGGTGGTGGATATTACATGTAGTTCGGACTGCAGTCAACATTAATTCGGGCTACCTTCAACATTAATTCGGACTAATTTTGGTTGGTACATCAGTTTGGTCATTAAATGATATGGTGGGCCACCCTTTGGTTGATATGGAGTATGTTTCATATCATATCATATGGCCACGTATTACATGGTGATGCAGGCATCACTGTTAAAATCGGACTCTTCTAAGAGTATTAGTGATCCGTGCATAATGATGTCACTGGAATGGCAATTGGAATTCAAATACCTGGGCCAATTCGTAGTTGTCATTTGGAAAGTAATAAGTTTATCACTTTTGGAAGGTGACTGGCCCTAATATTTCTCTTGCAGATAATATCAACTAATTTTGGGGAGATATTATCACATATGAAAGGATAATTTTTCATGTATTATCAAGATTATATTTCAAGATATTATCTGATTTGGGAAGTAATATTATCAACTTTATAGGATAATATTATCAGTTTTATGGGAAGATATTATTTGATTTAGGAGATAATATTATCACTTTATTGTGCATATCTTTTGCTTGGAGGGGAAGCAAGCCGAATCAAGCCACAAAAGGGACCACATTCAAGCTACAAATATATATGCATATATATATGTATATATATATTTGAAGATATGGAAGGATTTAGCAGTTTATGGAAATAAACTGGTATTTTTTACCAGATTATTGTTGATCAGATACTTCCTACCTTATCTGGGAGACCAGTCAGGCCGCTATAAATTAACAGGCAGGCCAAGCTATCAATTCACTCCGCGTCTCTTCGATACACCGCATTCAACCGCATCCCAAATGCATCCTTTAGCATTCTTAGTTTAGGCAAATATAGCAGTCTTTTATTTTCCTAGTTTTTCAATTACTTCTTGTAATTTCTTTTCTTTAATTAAATAAAAGTCTATTTTATTTAATTCATCTTTCATCACTTGTATGGCTTGTGTGCTTCAATACTGCCATAGGATCTTAGGCCAAGGGTACTTTCCTACTTGGCCATCACAATCGTTTTGATAGAAGTCAGATTTCCAAACCTTGTGTATCACTCACACAAGTGACTTAAGAAATTTTGTTTTATTAGTTTGGGCCTACCTAACAAGGCTCTGGCACGCCCAAATAAATATTATAGCAAACAATTTGGCACGCCCGGTGGGATAGCCAAGTGATGAGCCATGCATACACCGAAGCATGGCTACACTTCTACAACAACCAGATTGGTTGGCGGAATGAGTCAATACGCCAACTTCGCGAAGAAATCTATCGTTTCTACAACGATGGATATTGGAATGAAACTGGTCATCTTTACAATGAGATAGACCGTTTTGAGGCCGACATGCGATTTTTTAATCAAGAAATCGGCCTCCTCACAGCTTCGAGTGGAGCTGATGAACCGCCGCCCAAGGGAAATTCGTTCATGTCTCTAGACGATTTTCTATACGGTGACTGGCGAAAGAAGCAAGTTTGTGACAACATTCTTCGTGCTCTTGAAGATATGGAGGCGCACTCGAGACAACAGCTGGCCAAGCTTAGCCAATTTGAAGAGGACACGAAAGCAAGCCTGGCAATACTAGAGGCTCAAGGACAAAAGATCGAACAATTCTTAAAGTCAAGACAACGGCCCGAGAAGGCCGATGTTGCCACTCCAAATCAAGAGACCGATCTAGGTTCCATGCTGTCCAAGCCGCTCGGGGGGTAAGAAGATGGCGAAAAAATAATTTCTAAGGAAAGGCCGAATAATCTTATATCGACCATAGACCCTCCTGCTGTTGAAGAGGACGATGAAGCGCCCGGGGGGCAAATTCAAGATGAGCCTCAAAATTTTATTGAGGCCGAGGAGGAAGAGTGTGATGGGCCGAGTGATCTTGTATCGGCCATAGGGCCTCCCGTTAGTGAGGAGGACGATGATGAAGACCCCATTATTGACAAAGAAATCGGTGATGAACCGCTCGGGGGGCAAGCTTCGCAGAGACCGATTGACTACAATTCGGTCCATGAAGCTTTTGAAAATATATCTTTGAGGAAAATTAGCCTCAAGGAATTGTTTAATTTTTTCGGTCTCTTCATAGTGACCGATTACTATTTTTATTTTAAGCCAATTAATTATTTGGCTTGGGTTGATTTACATCCACGATGGATGTGTGGATGTCACCAAAAACTATCTATAATTTGGTGGTTGTTTCTCCAACAGTGGTATTATCAAGACAGACTGAAAAAGTACTAGAGGCCGGATTGAGAAATTAATTCGGACAAAGAATAATATTCAGACACTGCAATAAGGCCGGGGGAGACTGGAATGTTCCTGACTGGTTCTGCGTGGGATGCTGGCCATATAAATGGCCTCGAAGTGGCCCACCATTTTGGTCTTGGTCGTCATTTTGATGCACGTAGGAAAGATTTGGTTGAGGTATGATGTGCAATTGGACCAGCAAAGTCAACAAATAGGTGCCCGATGAACACTTGTAGCAACAACGATGGGTCACCGTTTGGTTTATTACGGTGATAGGGGCTATGTGATCAGATTAGGCATGACTTCATCCATGATGTTTGACTTGATTGGTGGGCCCATAAGGTTAAGACTTTGAAGAGAAATCTGACATCTTTCTTTTCTCCCCTATGGGTCTAATCGTGAATGAAGTAGTGGCATAATTTGCTCTAGAAATTTGTTCCTCATTTGGCACGTGATGGTAGGGGTCCACTTCCTTGCTTTACCAAATCAAATTGACATGGAGCACTGCTTTAATGTTAAGCATTCTGTCTACATCATTGTACCACACCACAAGGCCGGACTGATGTTGGGAAGATTAACCCACAATTCATAACTTCACTGATCTTAAAAAAGTTCATCGGTCCACACGAATCTCAAGCTTACTTGGGAATCGGTCTGAAAAGGGAAGTTTGGCTCTCCAAAAATTACGGTGTTTCCATTTTGAAGAGCCAGGGGGGCATTGTTTGCACCTAAAAAATACATTTTTTAGTTAAAATTTGTATAAGGCCGATGGTAATTTTTCAATCGGACATAGAGACCGATTGAATAAATTAGGGGTCAAGTGACTGGTTCAAAATTGATAGGGCCAAATGAATTTCATAATCGGACTGACTTACCAGACCGATCCTCATCAGCCCGATTGAATTATTGATAGCACCTTAGTGGGTCATCTGAATTTAGTGATATGGCACTTTGTGGACCTTTTTGTAATTTTGGTGGTGGATATTACATGTAGTTCGGACTGCAGTCAACATTAATTCGGGCTACCTTCAACATTAATTCGGACTAATTTTGGTTGGTACATCAGTTTGGTCATTAAATGATATGGTGGGCCACCCTTTGGTTGATATGGAGTATGTTTCATATCATATCATATGGCCACGTATTACATGGTGATGCAGGCATCACTGTTAAAATCGGACTCTTCTAAGAGTATTAGTGATCCGTGCATAATGATGTCACTGGAATGGCAATTGGAATTCAAATACCTGGGCCATTTCGTAGTTGTCATTTGGAAAGTAATAAGTTTATCACTTTTGGAAGGTGACTGGCCCTAATATTTCTCTTGCAGATAATATCAACCAATTTTGGGAAGATATTATCACATATGAAAGGATAATTTTTCATGTATTATCAAGATTATATTTCAAGATATTATCTGATTTGGGAAGTAATATTATCAACTTTATAGGATAATATTATCAGTTTTATGGGAAGATATTATTTGATTTGGGAGATAATATTATCAATTTATTGTGCATATCTTTTGCTTGGAGGGGAAGCAAGCCGAATCAAGCTACAAATATATATATATGCATATATATATATGTATATATTTGACGATATAGAAGGATTTAGCAGTTTATGGAAATAAACTGGTATTTTTTACCAGATTATTGTTGATCAGATACTTCCTACCTTATCTGGGAGACCAGTCAGGCCGCTATAAATTAACAGGCAGGCCAAGCTATCAATTCACTCCGCGTCTCTTTGATACACCGCATTCAACCGCATCCCAAATGCATCCTTTAGCATTCTTAGTTTAGGCAAATATAGCAGTCTTTTATTTTCCTAGCTTTTCAATTACTTCTTGTAATTTCTTTTCTTTAATTAAATAAAAGTCTATTTTATTTAATTCATCTTTCATCACTTGTATGGCTTGTGTGCTTCAATACTGCCATAGGATCTTAGGCCAAGGGGTACTTTCCTACTTGGCCATCACAATCGTTTTGATAGAAGTCAGATTTCCAAACCTTGTGTATCACTCACACAAGTGACTTAGGAAATTTTGTTTTATTAGTTTGGGCCTACCTAACAAGGCTCTGACATGCCCAAATAAATATTATAGCAAACAGACATGAAGAAAATTTGGTGGAGGACATTCAATGTAGATATAATACATATATTTTAGTCTTTCTTTCATTTCTTTGTTTTCTCTCTCTCCCTCTCTTTCTCTCTTTTCTTTGTTTTGCAGGGAAGTGTCACAGGATTGAAGAAACTTGAAGCGAAAAAGAAGAAAAAATTGCCAACGTGACGATCTCAATGATGAAATCATCACATAAATTCGTCTATCAAATGAACGAAGCAAATAAGGACAACTCACAAGCCAACAATCACACACACGTTTAGGGAGAGAATAGTTTAGAGAGGTTATCATGTGAGCACTTCATATTGTCCCTAGAAGTAGGAAACTTTAGTTTTTCTTTGCCTTTTCTTGTTCTAGTAGTTGTAAAAATTTACTTATAGGGAGGTTATCATGTGAGCACTTCATATTGTCCCTAGAAGTAGGAAACTTTAGTTTTTCTTTATCTATTCTAGTTCTAGTAGTTGTAAAAATTTACTTTTATATAATTGATGATTTCATGTTCAAAAAGTATACAGCAAAACTTTGTGTACTTTATTTCTTAAAATAAAATATTTGTTTTCTTGTACAATCTTTGTCAATTTGTAGTAGTAAAATATTTCTATTAAAGTTTAGATTTAATATTTTTATTCTAGTAGTACTTGTATTTGTCCCCCTAAAATAATTTGAAACCCTAAATTTTTAGTTTTTATAGCAATATTTCCATTCACTAGAAGACAGGTTTTGCAAGTATATGCCATATTTCTTAGCCACGTAGTTGTTATAATCACCTACTAAAGTCCAAATTACATTAGGAATTGGTTTGACCTTATTTGTGTTCATGGAGTTCAAAGAATGTGACCTCACAAGAATCCAAAGTCAAAGGTTTAGTATTTTATTTTTGGTTTAGTATTTCCATTTATGTATATTTTATTAGCCTAGTTGTACTAAACTTTGTTATTTTGCAGATTCTACAAATTCAACCCCAACTCATGTTAAGTGGGAAAAATAATATAATAATATTAGTTTTTACCCTTACCTTGTTTTTACAACTTTAATTTTAATTGTACGGTGATTGCGTGGCTCTATTTAATTTATCTTAACTTTTATTTGGAAGACAGTTTCAATTCCAAATTAGTAGGCTAAAACTTTAATTGGGGATATGAAATAAAAACTTAGAAATCACAATTTCCGTGCACTAATCTTAAATGGGCAAATTCATCTGGATGGGTTGTTTTTTCTTTTATGGAAAAAAAATATCTATGTATCTATAGTTTATGACCATTTAACATACTTATAGACTATGGCTATATTGGGCTCAAAAGATTACATATTTAAAATAAGAATCTAATTATGTGGATTGTCAAATTATGCCTTTTGTCATAAAAAAACACCTAGCATACTCAAACAATTCATATGACAAAGTTTACATTTCAAATATGTGTTTATATATATTTCTATCTATTAATGGACAAGCAATTATGTAGTGGCAGAGTGGTGGGGACTAGATACCGAATAACCTACGTCCGCGGTGGGCACAATTCGAACCTGGCTACTGCCGAATTGCCTTTTTATTTTTCTTTAAACCAAACTACGCCGTTTCATATCAAACCTGATACACTTGATATGACCCTAACTAGTGAAAGTTTATTTTCAAATAAAGAATGACTCTGCGGTCTTAAATGCCAAATCTTTTCAAATGCACAAAAGTTATGGAATCTAGTGTTGGTTTTGCATATTACCAATTCTTTAAATTATTTTCCCCTAGTTAATTAATACTTTCTGTTTTTAATAACTTTGATTAAATATCTGTATTATTTCTATCTTTCGCTATTATAATATCCAAAAAGTTTATCTCACAAAAATTTAGCTTTTATTTCTTTTTCTTCCTTTTCTTACTAGTATTTTAGTTAATTTATTTTGCACTGTTAAAATCTTTACCATAAACTACTTAGGAAAAAATAGCTTTTAAATTGTTTTATTGCAAAAAAATATAAAAACTAGTAGTTAGTAAAACCCCACAAAAATCCACCATCTTTAATTTTCTTTTTAAGTGACAAAATAGTTATTGTCTATATTTGTTTCCCGTTCCCTATGGGTTCGACCTGGACTTCCAAAACTTTATTACTTGTATGATCACATACACTTAGATGTGATAAGAAAATGCATCAATAGGATGTCGTCAAGTTTTTGGCGCCATTGTCAAGGAACGGTTAATAAAAATAATAAATAAATAAAAAGTTAGGTTTAAAACTATTTTTCCTACTATATCTATATCTATATATATACCTATTCTACCTTATAAACAATCTAATTTTCCTTTTAAGAAAATAAAATTAATAAAAAGAAAAAAAAAACCACATATAATTTTTTTTTATGAAATATATATAAATATAAATTTATAAGTATGTACTTGTGCATCTTCTAAAAAAAGAGCATATATATACATATATAAACATATCTTCTAAATATATATATGTATAAATTTAAAAAAAAAGAGTTTCATTTTTACTATAGCTATAAATAATAATAATAATAATAATAATAATAACAAAATTTTTAAAACTTAGTTTTTCTTTTACTTCTTATGTCCTTAAATACTACTGAAGCTTTATATCAAGTATCACATTCTAATATTTCTAGTGATTTATCTAGTATATAATTTCCTAGAATCATGGCTGAAATTGAAGGCATGGAAGGAATAACTGATGATACTCATAATGAATATGGGTCTTTACCTAATTTATTTATCCCAGAAATAATCATCACTCCTTCTTGCATCACTCTACCAAGACATACATGAAATTTTCATTTTAGACATAACATGCTACCATGCTTACCAACTTACCACGGAATAAAAAAAGAATATGCTTATATTCATATTCGTGAATTTGAAGAAGTTTGTGATACGTTTGCTGATCAAACTTGTCCTATTGAGATAATCTATCTCAAGCGTTTCCCTTTTTCTTTAAAAGATGAAGCTAATTTTGGCTTTTATCTCTCCATCCTGGATCTAGAACTTAATGGCGTGATATGAATGAGGCTTTTCTAAATAAATTCTATCACAAAATTTAACCTATAGCTTGATGCGAGAATATAAACTTTTCACTCAAAAAGAGAAGAAACCATGCATTGAAGATGTGAATTTTTTATAGATCTCCTACAAACCTGTCCACATCATGGATTTAAAAAATGGTGTATAATTCATTTCTTTTATGAAACATTAGATCCAGAATCAAAGGGAGTAATTGAAGCCATGTATCAAGAGGAATATTTTAAAAATGCTGACGAAGCTAAATCATACTTTGATTGGCTTGGCCAAAGATACTCCACAATGGGAAAAAGAAGAAATGGCTTTGAAAGAAAAGGCTAAAAGTTCACAGCAATCACAAACATAAGATGAATTAGTAATAAAAATTGAAGAATTAGCTCGCAAGCTAGTAGCTCTTAAATTAGAAAAAGCTAATCCTCCTCAATCTAAAAAGAAATTATAACTTTGCAGTACATGTCATATGATGGGATACTCTACAGAAAAATGTCTTAATACTCCTGTTTATCAAAGATTTAAACCTGCGCAAAAAGTACTATTACATGATTCAAAACTACATCTTCTTAAAAGAAAAATGAAATCTCGATGTACTGGTCCATATATTGTGAAAAATGTTTATCCTTATGGAACTATCGTGATTGAGAACCCTAAATATGAAAATACATTTAAAGTTAGTAGGCATAAATTAAAGCCATTCTTAGGAGATTTTGAAACTGAGTTAGAGTCATTTCATTTGGAGGACCCCAACTATGATATCTCTTAAATTCATAAATCATGATTAGAATTGTACATTGTAGGATTTTTATTTTTATTTCATTTCATTTTTCTTACTATTTAATATTTTTCAGGAATAACCACTTCCCTTGTGCCCGGATGGCAAGGCCTCTGGGTGTTATACCCATAGGTCTCAAGTTCGAATCTCTAGGGGGTGGCCACAGGTGATTCACCCGGACGCCCTGGCCTCATGGGATTAGTCGAGGTGTGCGCAAGCTAGCCCAGACACCCACGGTTACCAAAAAAAAATAAGAAAAAAAAAATTCAGGAATTATAACATATTATCTGATGTCACAAGTAACAAAGAGATATGAACCCATTTCATCATCGTAGAGGTGCAAGAATGAGTATAAACCATGCCAGTTCGTCTAAAAATAACAACTATCCTTCAGAGGATAGAACTTCATCAGATGATGATACACGCCCACATTTCGAATATCTTATGGACTCTGACGATGATGAAATGTTCTACACTAGGTGTGTCGATAAAATTTATGACGACCCTGATGAAGAAATTGATTATTTAGTAGAACCTGACCAACCTAGGGAGTGGAATGTTGAACCAGTACTTGATGGATTAGATGACTAGCAAAATATTAGTACAAACTACGATGAATGGGAACAAGCTCAATATAAGGTGTTCCAAGAACTATATCATGAATATAAAGAAAATGAATGGGAGCGATACTTAACATCCTTAGTATGATTCCCCATTTATGATGATAATGACATTATTTTTGGATGGGGTCATTTGTTAACTAGAGTTGTTAACGGGGAAATGTTAAGGTACACCTTTCAGAGGGATTGGTTCTTTTTCCTACTCAAATGGGAGACATCTCTAGTCCCTGTCTTCATTGAACAATTCATGCCTCAAAGATTCACTGTCGAATATAGTATATTCATGGAAATAACAGTGTATGATGATTCCGACATATGTAAATATGACACCTACTTAAGGTTTCGAGTCTACTGCCCTAGAGCTCGAAATGATCACCTTTCATGAGCAATAATCCCTGTCAACGTCTATATATGTTAAAATAAAATTCCTATCTTTATTTTTATTGTAATTGTACTTTTCTTTTTCTTATATATATATAAGAAAAAAATTCATCACTGTGTTTTAAGTATCAGAACCACTTGCACTTATTATTTTATAAGTTCTGATTTTTATCAAGTCTTACAAATCTCAAATAATGCTATCTAATAAATGTATTAATTTGTATGTTTAGAATATCCCATTGCAGTCCAAAATAAAAAGGCACACCAAAAGTATTGCTAGTTTAAAAACTATGCTGCTAAAACTGCCAGATAGCAAAATTTGAATACAAGATCGATCCTTTGAAACTGCAGTTCAAAAGATCAATTGTACAGTAATTCTTGATCACTTTACAGTGATAGCACTTTTATTTATTTATTTATTTTTTATATATGAGTTAATTTTGTCAATATTATTGTATCTTTTCTTTGTTTATCTCTTTTTATTACAGGTGTTATCCTTGGCTTCTTTTTCTTATCTCACTTATTGAGGACAATATCAGACTCAGTTGGAGGGGACAGTTTCACTATTAACACCTGTTTATTTGTTTTATCTTTATTTCTTAAAAAATTAGTTTCTTTTTAGAGAGAAGTATACTAAAAAAGAGAAAAAGGCTTTAAATAGGGCTTTGACCCCTAAAAAAATTTCCATCTCTCTTTTTCCTTTCTTTTCTTCTTCCCTCCCGCGGTGATCTCTCTCTCGTCTCCTCTCTGCAACTCTCACTCACTCCCCCGATCTCTCATTCTCTCTCATTTTCTTTCCATTTTTTTTTTAATTTTCTCAATCTAAAATCAAGATCCACTCTATCAATCACTAAAGGTAAGATCTATAATCAAGAGAAAAGCTTGATTTTGATTTTATTCTCTATTTTTCTGATTCAGCTTTAGTTTTTATTTTCGATTTTTATTCTCTCTTTTCCATTATTTAACAAAAATATAATACATAAGTTGTAGGTACCCACTCACCAAAGAAGTTTGGAAATATCATTCGATCTACGACCCTACCAGGTTCTCAGATTTCTAAGAAATAGGTGATATTTCTCCATTTCAGCTTTTAAACCACAAAAATGGACAACATACTAGCTATTGGTCTTATGTATTTTGAACTTTACCTTATAATTTTTTTAATTGTTGTTATGATAATGCTGCGTTGTCCTTGTTAAAAAAAACTAATAAGTTTTTTTTTCTTTCAAGTTTTCTTTTTTTTTTTTTAAATTTTTTTAAAAAAATGAATGATGAAGACGTCACCGCTCATATGATTTTCGAAGTTTATACCATAATTTTCCTTATTATCATTATTGTACTAATACATTGTCTTGGACTTTTCTAAAAAAAAAAAAGAGAGAAAAATGTAGTTTTTCTTTTTGTGTGTTCTAGTTTTTTGTTAAAAAAAATGTCATTTTTCTTTCTATGTTTTCTATTCTAAAAAAAAAAAAGAAAAAAAAAATTTCTTTTTAGTTTCTAAAAGTATAAATTTCTTAATACAAACATTTTTTAGTTTTTAAATAAAATTCCCACCCACCCCCTCTAAGCTCTCTTTAATTAGATCTTAGTTGATAGTTGAAAAGAGTGGAGGGTTGAGTCTAGCCTCTCTTGTTGGCTGATAGTATAAAAAATGGATCTAATAGTTGATGACCAGACGTTAATAGGTCGCTCGCTTGTTTCTAAGCAGAAGAAACCCTTTGCTGACACTAGCCTTTATACCATCAAAAGGAAAATTAAAAGGTTAGGATGGTCTTTGAATTGTTATAGAGAAAAATGTCCCGGTTAAATTGCTCACAATGGCACATCTTTTAAAGTTTACTACTGCTACAAAAGACAATTCAAATCAAAACAAAATAGAATTTTGGTTGAGAAAGAGGACTGGATCCTTTGATACCCAAATAAATTTTGTTTTCCCATCCCTCATTTCTTTTTATTTTTATTATTTATTTTTAAATTTATTTTTAGTACATTTCAATCATTTTCAGTCAAGTCAGGCTTTAAAATGATCCTACGTGTACATCTGGCTTTCATTAGCTGGTTCGATAGGAGCAATTTGCATGATCCCAACATCACCAGATATGTCTAGTGCGGTGAATGACTCTAGAAGTATCAAAAAACTAGGTAAAGCCAGAGTTATCTCCTAGCCTCTTACTGATATTTTTAGCTTGCTAGTGATTCTAGACCTATCTCTTTTGCTAGAGGTGGATGGGCTATCATGACAACTTGGACGCTCCGGATTGCGTAGCCTATCTTGTATAAGTGTAGAGGATACTAGTCGCACCATATATGTATCCTCACTCCCAAATTACATTATGATTTGGGTTAACATTATTTGTGTTCTTGGAGTTCAATCACTGTTTAATTTATCTCACTCCCACATTAGCATCTATTTAATTTATCTTAAATTTTATTTGGAAGACAGTTTCAATTCCAAAATGGTAGGCTAAAACTTTAATTGGGGTTATGCAATAAAAACTTAGAAACCATAGCTTCTGTGCACTAATCTTAAATGGGTAAATTTATCTGGATGGGTTGTTTTTCCATTTATGACTAAAAATATCTATTTATCTATAGTTTATGACCATTTAACATGTTTATAGACTATGGCTATATTTGGCTCAAAAGATTACATAATTAAAATAAGAATCTAATTATGTAGATTGTCAAACTATGCCTTTTGTCATAAAAAAAACCTAGCATACTGAAACAATTCATATGACATAGTTTACATTTCAAATATGTGTTTATATATATATATATATATTTCTATCCATTAATGGACATGTAATTGTGTAATGGCAGAGTGATGGGGACTGTGCGCCGAATAACCCACGTCCGCGGTAGGCACGGCTCGAACCTGGCTACTGCCTAATTGCCTTTTTATTTTTCTTTAAAGCAAACGACGTCGTTTCATATCAAACCTGACACACTTGATATGACCCTGACTAGTTAAAGTTTATTTTCAAATAAAGAATGACTCTGCGGTCTTAAATGCCAAATCTTTTCAAATGCACAAAAGTTGTGGAATCTAGTGTTGGTTTTGCATATTCCCAATTCTTTAAACCATTTCCCCCTAGTTAATTAATATTTTTTATTTTTAATAGCTTTGCTTAAATATCTGTATTATTTCTATCTTTCGCTATTATAAGATCCAAAATGTTTATCTCACAAAAATTTAGCTTTCATTTCTTTTTCTTCCTTTTCTTACTAATATTTTAGTTCATTTATTTTGCACTGTTAAAATCTTTATCATAAAATACTTAGGAAAAAAATAGCTTTTAATTAGTTTTATTGCAAAAAAAATATAAATAGTAGTTAGTAAAATCCCACAAAAATCCATCTTTTATTTTCTTTTTAAGTGACAAAATAGTTATTGGTTATCTTTGTTTTCCGTTCCATGTGGGTTTGACCTTGACTTACAGAACTTTATTACTTGTACGATCACCTACACTTGGGTGTGATAAGAAAACGTGTCAATAGGATGTCATCAGGCCCCATCGTTAGTTGGACCTAAGCGAAGCCAGTGCCTCGGGGGTTGACCCCGTGGTCTTTTGTGCCTTGGGTTTTAGCCAGGGTCATTGGAGGCTCGTCATCATCAACCACCTAGTGGGAGTTGCCCCCGTCGTCGGTTGGACCTAGGCGAAGCCATGCCTCGGGTGTTGATCCCGTGGTCTTTTTGCCTCGGGTGTTAGACCAATGTCTTTGAACAGAACACTTGTAGGGGTCGCACCTTATAGCCAGAACAAAAAATCTTTGTTTCTTTTTTGAAAGCCATGAACAGAACACTGAGGGCTTCCTCATTGTCTTGCTCGCTGAAATTTGCCACCCGATGCGTGGGTAACCCGAGCTTCGTGGGGACTACTGCCTCGAAGCCTGTGGACACGCGAAAGTGGACCACTTCTCTTGTTTGAGATTGTTTTGAAGAGGAAAAGAAAAGGTCTGTTGAAAACAGATACAGAGTCACCACTTGGTCTTTAAGGAACCAAGAAACCTAATTTTGACTCACCCAAATGGATAAAGGGCACCGACCCTTCATAACCAAAGAACTTGGCTCGGGGTTTTGGTAAGAGAGAGGAAGGAGCCTTTGTCGCGACTAAAACACCCTCAACTCGCCTCGTCTTTCGACGGGCCTCAATTAGCATCCAAATAATCATCTTATACTATGTTTGGTTCAACAAATAATACTATGATAGTATACTACATTACATAAGAAACTTGAAATGAAAGATCTAAAGATAAGATATCATTCATAAGATCTAAGCCAAATATCATACAATGTAAAGTGAAAGATCACACAAATAAACCTAGGAAAAATCGTCTAATCATATATTGAATAATCAAGACTTCCTAATCTAAAGGGGGACATGAATTGTTCTTGAAACAAATAAATCAAAGAAAACAAGGATGCTTAGCAAGCTAGAATGATGCATGTTAATCTTTGAGAATAGAAGATCTCTCAATCCCCGGGACGGATGAGAAAGGATGATTAGATCGAGGGAAAGCATGAACGTGTGATCATGATCATTCCTTATAATCTTCTTAGATTAGGAGTCACAAAAGCCCCAAATCTTGCATGGATGCAATGTATGTATCTAGAATGTGCCAAGGTTGTAGTGTGCTTTGTGTTCATGGATTCCTAGAATGACTTAGAAGTCTAGAATGTGTATGAATGAATGAATGAAATCATCATGGGATATGTATAAATGTAGTATAAACTAATTCCTAAGACATGAGCTAATTTGGAGTACATGTAAGCATCAAATCAAAGGGGGGAAGTAAAAGTGTGCTTGCTGTGAATAGTGGACAGAACAGTAACATGACCTTTTAAAAATTGAAAAGAGGGGTTAGGAATGTTTTCAATGCATTATTTTTTATGGAGATTTTCCTTATTATGTCTAGAACACAACCCAAAAAGCCAATCTTTAATAATTATTACATATTGAGAGAAATCATATGAACAATGGAGGTTACTCAGAAACAGAGTTCGTACTGTTGACTGAAATGTCAAAAATATCTTAGAAAATGAAAACAAAATATATAGAGGCCTATATTATACAGAAAGTTCCCTAAGACACTGAAGTTCAAAGGAAAAATAAGTTAGGACCACCCCTTTTGGAAAGGTTTTTTGTAAAACAAGTTGAAAGTAGACCAAGCTGCTGTGACAGCAAAAACAGAATATATGGAGAGAATGTTTGGGCAAGAATGGACCCTTTTCAAGTGCTTCCACGTCAATCCAAAAATCATGGGTGTTCTCTAATGAGTTAGGAAGATTTTCCAAGTGGTCTTGCATCCATACATTGAGTATTGAGTTCTAGAGAAATCTTTGAACTCAGATCACTCACTGTTTTGACTCACTGGTTTGAAGATTTTGGAAAAAACTTGAGTTTTCTTTCTTGAAATCAAAATGAGAGGGATTGAGAGGGGTTTTGAAATAGAGGTTTTGAACGTATATTTTCAACATCAAATAGAGATTATAACCTCTTGGAATATCAACATCAAACTCATCATCAAGAACCTCCAATATTATTGGAGAGATTTATTTTTATTTGAACATAACTTCAAGGATACCTTGGAGGTATTGAAGTTATAATCATCATCTATCAAACATGTTTTTGAGGTCAAGAGCTACTATCCATAAGGATTCACTCACCTCAAACTTCATGTCATCATCTAGATGATGATGAACTAGTAAGTAAATAAATAAAATAAAAAATAAATGAGGTAAGAAGAGATGAACATTGTATATAAGCAAGCAAATGAACAAATCAATAGATGATATTCAATGGTGGAACCACAAGCATTCAACCTCTCATATGTGTGTATACGGGTGAGTACATCACTCTCTAACTCATAGGAAACTCAAAGAAGATGAAGAAGATGGGTTGAAAACTTGAAAATAAAAGTTTAGTTTTTAGAAAACTAATTGAAACTCACATTTTGGATTGGATTTGGAAGAAGAAAATCTATACTTCTCTCTCTCTTTCTCCCTAACTCTCTATATCTCTCTCTAATGGCTTCCAAGCTCTCTCTAAGCTTCCATGTCTCTCCTCTAAATGGAAGTAAATTACTTCTTTTATAGGCAAATGAGGGGTGGTAAATGGGGTTTTAAAAAGTTTAAAATGGTCTCCCATTGGTCCAAAATAAGCTGGGAACCAAAACTACGTCGTTTTGATTTCTAATATATCAAATTGGACCCCCAAAATAAATTACAAAAGTGGACTATTCTGGGGGAGAGTGCTGCGCCGGCACTGGGCCTATGCCGCAGCGGCAGTGGGCCAGTGCCGCGGCGGCACTGCTCTTCCATTGTCCAGATAATGCTGTTTAGGCCCCCTGAGATTTCGGTATTCGTGAAAAGGCCCTATTTCGTCCGAAATTCACAGAAAATGCGTATGAACTCCAAACTGAGGTTGTGATATACCGTTGGAAAGGTATTGGAGTCTATTTCCTATAAAAATGTTTCAGATTCAGGTCACTTTGAAAAGTTTTGCGGTATTTGCGATAAAAGCCGATTTGATCGTCTTTTCCACCTTCGGAAATTCATAATAAATTCGTTTTAAATCCAGAAATTATTTGCAATATACCGTTGGAAAGCTATTCACCCCTTGTATCCATGAAAACTATTTGAAAAATGATATAGTGCTCTGGTTTTAAAGTCAACTTTTGGTCAAACTGGTCAAATCAGGGACCTCCAAGAAGTTCTGGGGACTTCTGGGAGCTCCCAAGAGCTGACGTTTTCATCCGTTTTTCTTTTAAAATTCGTTTTAGTAATTTTCACATGATGAGGAATGATATCAGAATTTTCAGACGAATTTGGATGATTTTGATCAAACATTGGTCAAACATTGGTCAAACATTGGTCAAACCTTGGTCAAACCGGTCAACAGGGACTTTCTGGGAACTTCCGGGACTTCTAGGAGTCTCTGGGAGCCGACGATTTCATCTGGTTTTGCTTTAAAACTCATTTTATTGCTTTTCTTATGACGTAGCATGTTTCCAGAACATTTGGTTCAAACATGGGAGTGTTTGGGTTTTCAGGGGTATTTTGGTCATTCTGAGCATTTTGAGGGATAGAACTAACTTCCAGGAGTCCTTTTGAGTCTTTTTCGATCATTGTGAACCACCAAGCTATGGGTCTCCTAAATCTGATAGCCGAAAAAAATGGGGTGTCAACAAAGCCATATGTTAGTGAGAATGGTGTCTCGCTTGTTGCCGCCCGGGGGGTGGTGCGTTATGCCCACAGGAGGGTCGGTAACTCTTTCGTCCACGTGCCTTTAGCATTTTTAAGCCTAGTTTTAATTTACTGTAGAATAGTTCGGTTTGTCACCTCGGCTTGGCCGTTGGCTTGAGGGTGCTCGGGAGAGGAGTAGTGATTTGAAATCCCATAGCCCGAGCAGAACTGCCTGAATACCAGAGTGTCAAACTGTCTACCGTTATCGCTGACCAAAACCCGGGGAATGCCAAACCTACTGAGGATGTTTTACTCCATATAACTCTCCATATTCTTCTCAGTGATTGTTGCCAAGGGCTCGGCCTCTGTCCACTAAGTGAAGTAGTCTACGGCGATGACAGCGAACTTAACTTGCCCTTTTCCCATCGGGAGGAGAACGACGATGTCGATGACCCACTGAGCGAATGACCACAGTCTAAGGATGGGTGTTTGGAGTTCTCCCAGGCGGTTGATCATGGGTGAGTATCTTTGACACTAGTCGCACCACCTGACATACTCCTGGGAGTCCCTAGCCATTATCGGCCGATAGCAGCCCTGCAGCAGGGCTTTCCGGGAGAGTGCCTGACCTCTTACGTGGTTACTACAAATACCTTCATGGATTTCATGCAATATTACTTGAACCTGTGTGGGGTGGACACAGCGGAGATAAGGGATAGAGAACCCCCTTTTATAGGATGCGGTCAACGAGGTGATATTTAGCCACCCGATACTTTATCTGGCAGTCTTCTTCCTTCGCGTTTAATAAAGTGCTGGTCGTGAAGAACATTATGATCGGATCCATCCAGCTGGGACCCAAGGTGATTGATTTTACCTCCAGTCCTTCCAAGTTGATCACATTTAGCTTGGGTAAGTATTCTATCCTTATCTCGGGCAAGTCTGACTCGGAGGATGAAGTGAGGTGGGCTAACCAATCGGCTCTCATATTCTCTTCTGTGGGGATCTGTGTTATAGAGAAACCCTCTAGTTTCCTTGAGACTGTTCGGACAAGTGCCAGGTAAGCTACCATGTTATCTTCTCGATCTTCATACTCCTGAGTAACTTGATTGACTACGAGTTGGGAGTCACTATACCCCTGGACTTGTCGCGCACCCATCGATGTGGCCAATTGTAATCCAACCAATAGGGCTTTATACTCTGCCTCATTGTTGGAGGACTAGAACCTGAACCGTAATACATACTCAAGCTGAATTTCGTTGGGGGTAGTCAGGATGATCTCTGCCCCGCTGCCTTACTTGTTGGAAGACCCGTTTACATAATGTATCTAGGTTGGGATGTCTTTCTATAGCCCGGGCAGTAGGTAGGGCGGATCAGGCTCTTCAATCGGGTCCTCTGGGTATGTGAACTCCACGAGAAAGTCTGCTACGGTATGTCCCTTGATCGCCATGTGGGGTCTGTAGGTTACTTTGAATTCTTTTAACTCCAAGGCATACTTGACGAGCCTTCCAAATGTTTCAGGCCTGCTCAAGATCCGCCAGAGATGCTGATCTGTGAGGACCACAACTACGTGGGCCTGGAAATACGGGTAAAGTCTCCAAGCAAAAGTGATGAGGGCAAAGGCGAGCTTTTTTTATACTAAATATAATAACAATTCATCATTTGGCATGGGTGTTGAGAGTAATAGGGGCGATACCAAGTATTTCTTGAGTTCCTGAAATGCCTCCTCGCACTCTTCTGACCACTGAACGGCGTTACGGAGGGTTTTGATGAATGGCAGACATTGGTCGGTCTCTCGGAAGATAAATCTGTTCAATACAGTGACCCGTCTGGACAAGCACTGAACTTCTTTGGTTGACCTGGGTGACCGTATATTTATGATGACTTGGATTTTCTCAGGGTTTGCTTCGATACTCCATTTGCCGACTAGGTGTCCCAGAAACTTCCCAGACGAGATGCCAAATGTGCACTTGGCCGGCTTCAACCTCATTCCGAACTTCCTAAAAATGCTATAGGCCCCAGTAAGATGTTCTAGATGGTCAGACTTGTCTCAACTTTTGACCAAGAGATCATCAACGTAGGCTTCCATGGATTTCCTGATCAGGTCCTTGAACATGTGATTAACCAGGCGTTGATAGGTTGCCCCAGCATTTTTGAGGTCGAAGGGCATCAATTTGTAGCAGTATGTTCCTTGATCTGTGATGAAGGAAGTCTTCTCTTCATCCCCAGGATACATGCTGATCTGGTTGTACCCCGAGTGGGCATCTATGAAGGAGAGGAGTTCATGACCTATCATGGAGTCCACAAGGAGGTCTATCCTGGGCAGTGGGTAGCAGTCCTTGGGGCAGGCCTTGTTCAGGTCAGTGAAATCCACGCACATTCTCCATTTCGCATTGCTTTCTTGAATAGTACCACATTTGCTAACCAATCGGGATAGTGAACCTCTCGGATGGAATTTGCTTTCAAGAGTTTCTCGACTTCTTCACATACTATCATCTGCCTTTCGGGTGCCATATCGTGCCTTTTTTGCTTGACCGGCCGGATGTCAGGGTTGATGTTGAGACGGTGAGACATAACCCGGGGATCTATCCCAGGCATGTCTTCATGGCTCCAGGCGAAGACGTCTTGGCTTTGTCGCAGGAATTTGACAACTTTTCCTTGAGGCCTGGGTCTAAGAGAGTGCCAATGCTCATGGACCGGTCGAGAAATCGAGGATCCAGCACCACCTATTCTATCTCCTCCACTGGGCCTACTCTATTACTTTTGTCTCTTAGGTCCATCTCCTGAACATTTAACATTTCATTAATGGTTTCTCTGTGCAAGGAACTGACATAATAGCTCCGAGCGACCGCCTGGTCTCCACACAGGCTCCTGGGTCCTTGAGGGGTTTGAAACTTAACCACCAAGCTGTATGTTGACACCACCGCCTTGGATCTGTTGATAGTTGGTCTGCCGAGGATGACGTTGTACGTAGACAGAGCTTCTACAACTACAAAGTTTGCTAGTACAGATATCTGCTGGGGATAAGTCCCCATAAGAATCGAGAGCTCGCTAATACTGAGTGGGTAGGTGCTGGACCCATTGAAACCTACTAGTGGAGTGGCCATTGACCGAAACCGATCCCTTAATATCCTGAGCTGATTGAATATTGAGACGAATATGATGTCAGAGGAGCTGCCCGTGTCTACCAACACCCCTTTAGCCACATAGTTTGGTACGAAGACCGTCACCACCAGCGCATCATCATGAGGGTGGTACAGGACTAGCATATCCTCTGATGAGAACGTTGACACGTCGGTCGGGGGGTGGGGGGGTGCTGCTGGATTGGACATGCCAGACATCCGATCGGAATCAATAGAATTAGGTCTTTTTTATGACTTCTGAAAGCCTGGGCATGCCCCTTCCTGGCCTATTGTGAATCCCCTCCGCCAGAGGTTCATCCGGAGATTACATTTATTTGCCCGAGGGGTCGCGACTACTCGAAAGCCTGGGTATCTTGCGAGGTCGTCTGTCTGCCACCACGAACTCGGCTAGGTGGCCCTACTTAATTAGCTTTTCAATGGCGATCTTAAGCTTAAATCTATCTTCTGTGTCATGTCCGTGGTCTTTGTGGAAGTAGCAAGACTTGTTCCAGTTTCTCTTATTGGGCGGGCTTTTTAGCTTGGATGGCTGTTGGAGTAGCCTTTGGGTCTTTGCAGTAGTCATGACCTCGTGGATAGGCCAGAAAAGTGGCGTGAAAGTAATCGGGGCCTGATCCCGGCCGCCTCTCTACTGATCTTGCCTAGGCTTCTTTCCTAGACCCTTCTCAGAGCCCTCGTGTTTCCGTTTGGCTTTCGGGGACTCATCTTCCGTGAAGGCGGTGTGCTTGGACTTCAAAAAATCCTCCGTATCGATGTACTTTTTGACCCTTTCTGAGAGTTCGACAAGGGTTACCGGTCGATCACGATGAAACGATGTAGCAACTTTGGTGTGTTGAACTCTCGAGCAGTAGGCCATGATAGCGGCAATTTCATTCAAGTGGCAGATTTGAAGCCTCTGCTGATTGAAACGGTCTACTTAGTCCTTTAGGGATTCCACCTTATGTTGCTTCACGGTCAGTAGCTGGGTGTCCGGTTGTGATCGGTCAAGCATCTCCACGAATTAACTAATGAAAAGCTTGCTTAATGTCTTGAAGTTATCAACCGTTCGGGGTTTAAGAGCGTGGAACCACTGTGCCACTGGCCCTTTGAGGGTGCTGGGAAAGGCCAGGCACAGTAATTCGTCGACGGTGGTGACTAACGCCATCTGGGCCTTGTAGGTACGAACGTGATCCACTGGGCTTCCCTTCCCGCCATATAAGTTGAGATGCGGGGGCTTAAAATTTTGAGCGATGGGAAAACCAATGACCCGAACGGTGTAGGGCGACTTGGTATCTGTGTTGGTATGATCATGGCACTACTTGTGGGTTAGCTGCTCGATCTGTTTTTGCAAGTCCTGGATTTGAGCATTCACGTCTTTCCGCTCAGTCTTCCTTTCTATGTTCGAGCAGTAGGTCGGATCAGATGACGAGGTCTCTTCTTCGAAGTGTGTTGTCCTTAGGGATAGGACCCGGCTTTGGCTCCGGGTGATCGTGTGCTTGACATCTCCCCGGCTCTTGTCTGGGGGGTCCTCCGTCGATTCCCGGGCCATATGTCCCGGCCCCTCCTTTCTGGCAGCACGTCTACTATTGATGATGTCTCTGGCATCTCCCGTCTGGTGCGGATTAGCCCGGGCTTGTCGTCGGGTTCGCTTGGAGACCTGGCTACGCTCGTCATCCCCGTGCTGTCTACAACCCGGCGAGGATGCGGCGCAGTGTGAGTATGTTGTCTGACCCATGGAGGCTTTCGGTTGGGCACATCTTTCCCGGGCTGTTCCTTGATTTGGGGGAGCTCATCCTGCCGAGCTAACAACGCTTCAATCTGCTGCTGGGTTCGCCGCTGGCCCTCTAGGAGTTGTACGAGGGCTGCGGTGACTTGCTCGGAGGTCATTGAGGCGGTTGGGCGGCCGGGCTGTGAGTCCTCCTTACCGGCTTAATCCTCCTGACCGGTTTGAGCGGTAGTTTTCTTACCCTTCTTCGGGGGCATGTTGATCAGTCAAGAGATTTATTGATGAAAAACTGGACGCTTCCCACTGATGGCGCTAAGCTAATGATGCCAAAATTTGGTTAGAGATAAATTAGAGCAGTTTAATGGGAGAGAGAGAGACTGGTTTTTGTATGTGGTTTGGCCCTGTTAATGAAGTAATCTACGTCCACGTGTGTGTCTGAGCACGTTCACTACACTGTAAAAAGCCGGAGACCTGTGTTGAACTAACAATAGTTTGGAGCTACCATAGGTCGTCGGCCGGGCGTGATGATCACTGCTATAGAGGTGCTGTATAGACTGAAAAGTTGATCCCTTTCTATGAGGGTGAGTGGTCTCTTTTATAGATGCAAGAGACCTACTCGTACAAGGAAATTATACCGATTAAGTAATACAATCTGATTTAGGATTGATTGGCATCAATCGTGGTAGGGTTTCCTAATTGAATTAGGAAACAATTTGCATTTTCTATTAGTCTTCTAGCTGAGATAGGAAATTTTTGGAGTCTGAGCAGTTTGGGACGCGCCTCTGAGTTAGCTGACCTGGGTTTAAATTGTATTGTAATTGGACTGCGTATTTTGACCCATAGGTCAGGGTCAGAACCGGTAGGTTGGTCGGGTCGGAACCGATTGGGGTCGGAGCATTGGAGGTTGGCTTGGAGGTCGGGAGCTAGAACCTAGAGGTCGGCAGGTCAGACCCAGAGGTCGGGAAGTCGGACCTAGAGGTCGGGAGCTCAGACTCGGAGGTCGGGAGGTCGGAGCTGGATGTCGGACCTGGAGGTCGGACCTAGAGGTCGGGAGGTCAGACCTGAAGGGAACCGCACGGTCATATAGTAGAGCCAATTTTGGGTGTATCATGTAATTTGCTATCTTATACTTATTTTATATAATGACAAATTTTATTTATTTATTTATTTACTTATTATTATGATTAAAAATACATACTTTTGGATGTGTAGATGTTAACATTTATATGCGCAGGTGTATATTTTTATGTATGTACATTTGTGCATGTATGTGAAGGTGTGTGCTGTTAATTTAAATAAATGGTTTTTAATTTTTTATTTTAAATTTGATTATCAAACACAAGTGATAGTAAAGTTCTATTCAATAATAATAGAATCACTTGATTTACAATAAAATTATTTTGGATGAGCCATTGTGGCATTTAATTTGCAGGGGGATCAAATTTGAAATAGTATTATTTATTTTTTTTAAAATAGCTTTACACATTTAATTTTCATGGTTCAAGATGGAAATGACTTTTGACTAGGAAGAGTGTCATCACCCACCTAATTACTGTACCATCATGATACAAGTCTAATAGCTTAGTGAATGTTTCAGGAAAACGTGGTCAGTACTCTTGCTAGACTTCGACCATTGAAAAAGACCGTGCAAGTTAACATGTCTTCATCAGTGCTCTTCAATGTATCTGTACTACTACAGATGGATGTGGCTGTTATAACTTGCCATTATATGACGTTTTGATTGTACCACTTTACTTATGCACTCCATTGCCTACCAATCAAATCATATTCACTGAATTTGAAGCCTTATAATTGAAATTAAGGTAAATATAGCCTTATCAATCAAACGGTTAAACCACTCTTATGTTTTGGGTTTTTAGTACAAAAATGATAGGGATACACATCAAACGATACACTAAATCACACATTAGCTTTAATACATATACCCTGTGCTGTGTAAGTGATGAACAAAAAAGTATGAAAAATTCAAACAGCGCAGGGTACATGCATTTAAAGTACAATGTATCATTTAGTGTGTCGTTTGGTGTGTATCCCTATCATTATTGTTTTGAGTAATACTTTCCCTTTTCATTAGTCAACTTTTAGGTATCTTTTTTTGTTTGTTTTTATAATGATCAATTTACACTTACCAAAGTGAATTACATTTATATATATTTTTTAATTTCAAAAAAAGTATACTTTATTTTCTTTTTTCTTTTTTTTTTTTCAAATTTATACTTTATTTTTCAGTGGTAAATTTTTTTTTCGTTCATAACATGTTGATTTTTCAATTTTATAAGCTAATTATTTTTACGGGTATTTAGGTAATTTTGTACGTAACATTATCTTTGTCAGATTTTCATCTCAGATAACAGAGGTTATATTTTGCTTACCATAAGAGAGACTTCTATATTTTTACCTTATTTCAGAGGAGATCATTGTGAATTTATCCGTCAAATTTTTTTTTTTCAAACCGTTACTAATATGTGTGCATCAAATAATTTGTATTACAGGTTACAGGGTCAGAAAAAAATTCCTATCAGAGCACTCCTCTCTAAATAGTAATTGGCTGACAAATGGATCATAAATTTTTATTTTTTATTTCTAGTTTTTTTTTTTTTTTTTTTTTTTTTTTTTTTTTTTTTTTTATCTCTTACCTAGGTTATGACTAGACACACACATCACACACACCCCACCCCAACACAATCCAATCTCAAAACTCTACATTGGCTCACAACAAAGTTCAATAAAACCACTAATTTTAACAAAAGAACAAATAGGGGACAAGAGGTCTCCCTAAAAGGGAGTTGAAGCCTTCCTCTGGGGAGAGTAATGTGATGCCATTAGACCAAATGGTCATTGGTAATGCGTCATAAATCTTAAACATGTCCAAAGTTGTATTTGGTTGACATATTTAATTGATTTATGATGCTTTATTTGTACAATTGACCTAATGTAGTCCCACCCTTTCTCGGACTCCGCACTGCGAGAGCTTCGTGCAGCGAGCTGCCCTTTTTTTTTTATTTGGTCAATTAAAAATATGAAAATAACATATTTAAACTATAAATTTTGAATCACTACCCTTCCTTTCCTTTTTTTTTTTCGAGAAATTTTGTTTTTCTTGTTTTGCTTCTCGGAAACCAAATAGAAGCCCATAGAAGATATGGAAGAGAAAAGAGAGGAAGGCCAGAAGCCCAGAAGGACACACAATGCGAGAAATAAAATGGATAACAAAGGCCAAGACTCTTGTGGTTAAGTGCTGTTCTTCCCTCTCCCTCAAGTGAGAGGGATTGGGTTCGATTCCCCTTGTAGGGGAATTTATCCCCTTTGGACCCTCTATAGGAAGAAGTCTCTTTGAAGTAGGCCTATGGTCCCCTTGACTCTTGATGTGTTCGTGTGACGCCTGCGGATGCTTTGCCCACAACAAATAGGCCCCATGAGTTTTAAGCCCAAGGCCAACCGAGTTGATAATATGAAACAATGAATTTCTCAAGTGAATAAAATATAGAGCAAGCAATGCTAAAAACAAAAGAATCCACTGAAAATTAAAAAACGAATAAAAAAAAAAAACAAAAGAAATTACAAAAGAGATGATAGGAAAAAGTGCAATAGGACAATATCACTGCAAGTTAATCAGTTAAGATCGTCAAATCATGTCATTATATTGATGTGTTGTAATGCTCTTAAAGTAAAATCGTATGGATAGGATTGTATCATATCAAGGAGTTTTGTTCAGGGTAGCAGAAGTATTTTAGGGGTAGTGTCCCGGATTCCATTTTTTTAAGCATAAAAGTGACAAAGTGCTTTTTTTAAGCTAAAAAGGGACAAGTTAGAAATTCAAGGGGAAAAATGAATACAGTATGAAATATATAAGGTACAAAAATTATTTTAAAAAGTTGTGGGCAATTAAACGGCAAAAATGAATAATGTATGAAGTAAAATAATTATTTTAAAAAGTTGAGGGGGTTAATTATAGGGCAAAATGAATAAAGTATGAAACATATAAGGTAACAAAATTATTTTGAAAAGTTGAAGGCGGGATGGCCGGCATTAACGGGATAGCCAGAGACAGGGCCAAGTAAAGGACGATGCTACAACTGTGGGATCACTGGGCATTTTAGCATAGACTGTCGAGCACCAAGGAGGAAAGATCAGAAGGAGGTTGTTTGCGACAAATCAAGTCATGTGAGCAAGGTCGCCACCAGGAGGATATCATAGGCTAGCAGCTCAGGGTTAGCCAGGAGGAGCCAGATTGAACGCTATCATCCCCGAAGAGGCTGGTTTTGACGAGGGAGAACAATGGAACATGGAAGGTACGTTGACACTGTTCAATAGCAAAGTTAAGATTTTATTTGATATAGGTACTTCTATATCTTTCATTAATATTACAATAGTACAATTGTTGGGCTTATTACCTCAACCATTAGAGAAGACTCTAAGTGTTGTATCACCCTTAGGAGTAACCATGAGGTTGAGCAAAGTGTGCAAAGACTGCCCTTTGACTCTCAAGAATCAGAACCTTTTCACTAATTTGGTTGTGTTGTCGATGAAGTAGTTCAATATCATTTTAGGAATCGATTGGCTCACTAAGTATCATGCTTAATTGGATTGTATGAGCAAATCTATTACCTTCACCATACCCGAATGACCTTCGTTTGATTTTTAATGTAACTGGATATCTACAAAAATATAAGGTCAAAGCCAAACTACGCCACCTCAGCAAGGGGATGCCAAGTCATCTGGAAAGGGCACTCACTACATAACCATCCCGGGTCGTCCAGACAAGACCGCCCGGTCCAAGCCCATGGCCCGGGCCTACGGTACGGGCTCATTCCATGGTATGCATAGCCTAGGTGAGTAACATTACTTGCCCCACAAGTTTTTAGGCAGTTTCCTATCTCAGCTAGAAGACTAATGGAAAGTTCAAGTTGTTTTCTAATCTGCTTAGAAAGCCCCTATGATTGGTGTTAATCAATTTGTAATTAGATTGAGCTTCCTAATTAGATTACTTACTATGTACGAGTGGTCTCTTACACCTATAAAAGGGACCACTCGCCCCCATTGAAGGGGATCGCATTCTAACAACACAGAATTGCAACTTTATATTGCACGCATACTCTGCCTGGCCGGTCTCTGGTAGTTCCAAGCTTGTTGGTTCACCAAAGACCCTCGGCGATGTTCACATCATAGTAGAAGTGCTCCGACACACCACGTGGACATAGGTTCCTTCGTTAATAGGGCCGAACCACACTCAAATCTCTCTTGTCAACTTCTTATTTCCTCTAACCAAATTTTGGCATCATCAGTTTGGCGTCGTCAGTGGGAAACAACAAATCTTCTCAGAAAAATAAATCACTTAACTTAACTGATTGTCATGCCACAAAAGAAGGGCAAGAAGACTGCCTCAAGAGGTCATGCGGACTCACAACCTGGGCAATCGGCTGCCTCCATGACTTTCGAGTAGATCACCGGGGCTCTTCCGCAACTCCTGGAGGGCTAGCGGCAAACTCAGTAGCTAATCGAAGTACTGCTAGCCTAACAGGACAAACACCCTCAAGCCGAGGATTAGCTCGGGAACGATGCACATGATAGCATGCCGGTACAGACTCCACAACGCGCCCTAGTATCCCCTCCAGCACTAAGGCTGTCCGAGAATGATGAGCGTAGTCGTCTTCTCGAGCGGACCCAGCAATGTGCCCGGGCCAACCCAAGCCAGGCGGGAGATGCCAGAGAGATTATCAATAGCCGGCGTACTGCCAAAGGGGAGCGACAGAAACAAACAGCCTGGGAATCGGCCCAAGAACACTCCACCAGGAGCCGTGGGGATCATAGGCACACGATTACTCGGAGTCGGAGTCTTGCCCCATCCCTGTGCACAAGGCACTTTGAAGAAGATGCTTCATCATCTGACCCAACCTATTGGATGGATACAGTACGGGAGACCAGGAGGGAGGACGTCAAAGCCCAAATCAATGACCTGCAACAACAAATTGAGAAGTTGAGTCGTAGGCCGGGGCGCGACTACACCAACACTGAAACCGAGTCACCCTTTACTGTCTAGATTATAGGATTCCCCGTTCCTCATAAATTCAAGCAATCGCATCTCGATTCTTATGATGGTTCGGGGAGCCCGGTGGATCTTGTCTAGATATACAAGGCCTAGATAGAGTTGGTCACCAACGTCGGTGAACTATTCTGCCTATCCTTTCCCAGCACCCTCAAAGGCTCAGCTGCACAGTGGTTCCAAGCATTAAAACCCCGAACGGTCGGCGACTTCAAGCCACTCAGCAAGCTCTTCGTCTGCCATTTCGTGGGGATGCTCGAGCGATCATAGCCAAACACCCAATTACTGGTCGTCAAGCAGCACAAGGGAGAATATCTAAAGGACTAGGTCGACCGTTTCAATCAGCAGAAGCTTTAGATTCACAACCTGAATGAACCAGTCGCGTTCACAGGCTCCTACTCGGGGGTTCAGCATACCAAGGTTACCACGTCGTTCCACCATGACCAGCCAGTCACCCTGGTTGAATTCTCAGAAATAGTTGGGAAATACATTGACACAGAGGAGTTTCTGAAGTTTAAACACACCAGCTTTGCGGGAGATGAGTCCCCAAAATCAAAACAGAAAAGCGAGGCTTCTGAGAAGGGCTCGGGAAAGAAGCCAAAGCAGGATCGGCAAAGTGGTGGTCGGGATCAGGCCCCAATAGCCTTTACACCTCTTTCTCGGCCTATCCAGGAAGTCATGATTGCTGCTAAGGCTTAACGATTGCTCAAACAACCAACAAAGCTTAAGAGCCCACCGAGAAGAGAAACCAGGACAAGTACTGTCGGTACCATAAAGATCATGGTCACGATACAGAGGACTGCTTTAAGTTGAAGATTTCTATTGAGAAGCTAATCGAGCAGGGTAACCTCGTTGAGTTTGTCACTATGGATAGATGACCTCGGCCAGACACCCGATCTCTTAAGGAGCCATAACCCCTCGGTTATATCAACGTGATCTCTGGAGGAACATCAAGCGAAGGGGATTCACAGTCGGCCAGAAAGAGGCATGCTCGGGCATCCCGAACGGATGTCCTACATCTCTAATCAGCCAACTCTCCACCGATCGATGTGCTGACTCTTTCATCCGACAATGTAAAGGACCTGCACTGCCCCCACGATGATCCGCTAGTGGTGACACTCTCCATAGCCAATTATATGGTAAAGAGGGTATTAGTGGACACAAGAAGTTCCTCAGACATTTTGTTAGTCTTATCTTTTTATCAGTTCAGGATATCAAGGGATCTGCTCTGACCAGTGGCCACTCCTTTCGTAGGGATCAATGGATCCAACACACAACTGCTCGATATGATCAAGCTCCCAATTCTAATGGGGACCTACCCACAGCAAGTCTCAGTGATGGCAAACTTCATGGTTGTGGAGGCTCCATCCACGTACAACGTCATCCTTGGGAGGCCAATGCTCAATAAAACCAAGGCAGTTATGTTAATGTACAGCCTGGTTATCAAGTTCTTAACTGCCCAGGTCCGAGAAGCCTAAGAGGAGACCACGCAATTGCCCAGAGTTGTTATGTTAGCTCCCTGTGCAGAGAGGCCATTGCAGAGACCCTGAATGTCCAGGAGATGGATTCGAGGGAAGACAGGGATGGAGTAGGCCAGGTAGAGGAACTAAATCAAGTGGTGCTAGACCCCGAGTTCCCTGACTGGTCCATTAGCATTGTCATTCTCTTGAAACCAAGTCTCAAAGAAAAGTTAATCCGATTTCTAAGAGAGAGCTAAGATATCTTCACCTAGTGCCACGAAGACATGCCAGGGATAAATCCCCGGGTCATGTCTCAGCATCTCAACGTTGACTCAAGTTCCCGGTTTGTCAAGCAGAAGAGAAGTGGCATGGCTCCCAAAAGGTAAGAAGCAGTACGCGAGAAAATCGGGAAACTCCTCAAAGCGAAGACATTAGGGAAGTGCAGTATCTTGACTGGGTAGCCAATGTGGTGCGGGTCAAGAAGAGCAATGGGAAGTGGAGGATGTGCGTGGATTTCACCGACCTAAACAAACCTTGTCCCAAGGACTGCTATCCACTTCCTAGGATAGACCTCCTTGTGGACTCCACTACTGGTCACTCACTCATCTCCTTCATGGATGCCTACTCGCGATACAATTAAATCAACATGTATCCTGGGGATGAAGAGAAGACTTCCTTCATCACCGACCAGGGGACACATAGTTACAAGGTGATGCCCTTTGGCCTAAAAAATGTCGGGGCAACTTATCAACGCCTGGTTAATTACATGTTCAGAGATTTGATTAGAAAATCGATAGAGGTGTAGATCGACGACCTCTTGGTCAAAAGCCGAGATGAGTCTGACCATATCGAGCACATGGCTGAGGCCTTTAGCATCTTAAGAAAATACCAGATGACGTTGAACCCGGCTAAGTGCACATTTGTAGTCTCGTCCGGGAAGTTCCTGGATATTTTGTCAATAGGCAGGGAATCGAGGTAAACCCTGAAAAAATTCAAGCTATCATCAACATGCGGTCGACCAGGTCAACCAAAGAAGTTCAGAGTCTGGTTGGGCGGTAGACGCACTGAACAGATTCGTTTCCTGAGCTACCGACCGGTGCCTGCCATTCTTTAAGATCCTCCGTAAAGCGTTTCAATGGTCATAAGATTGTGAAGAGGTGTTTCAGGATCTTGAAAGGTACCTAACATTGTCTCATTTGCTTTCAACGCCCATACCAAAGGAGGAGCTGTTCCTATACTTGGCAATATCACCCTCGACAGTAAGCTCAGCACTCATCCGAGAAGAGCACGGGATACAGACACAGGGTGCAGAATCCAGGTACTCCCGCATCGAGAAGCTCGCCTTTACCCTTGTCACCTCTATCCGGAGACTCTACCGTACTTTCAGGTCCATATCATTGCGGTCCTCACAGATTAACCACTGCACTGGATTCTCAGTCGGCCTGAAATGTCTAGGAGGTTCACTAAGTGGGCATTGGAGTAGGAGGAATTTGATGTGGTCTACAGACCCCGGACGACAATCAAAAGGCAAGCCATAGAGAACTTTCTCGTAGAGTTCACATATCCAGAGGATCTGGTCAAGGAGTTCACCCCGCCCGAACTGCCGCCCGGCCTACAACCTGGTACCCCGACCTGGGTACTCTACATGGATGGGTCCTCCAACAAAGAGGGCAGCAGGGCGGGGATCATCCTGACCACACCCGACAGAATCCAGCTAGAGTATGCACTAAGGCTTGGGTTCCAGGCCTCTAATAACGAGGCTGAGTATGAAGCTTTGTTAGTCGGGATGCAGTTAGCCAACTCGATGGGCGCACAACAAATTAATGGGTAAAGTGACTTCTAGCTTGTGGTCAATCAAGTCAATCGGGAGTATGAAGCTCAGGAAGACAACATGCTAGCCTACCTACCCCTCGTCTGCACTGTCTCAAAGAAGCTTAAGGTGTCCTCCATTACACAGATCTAGAGGAAAGAGAATACGAGGGCTGATCGGTTAGCCTACCTTGCTTCATCCTCTGAGTTGGACCAACCCAGGATAAGGATGGAATACTTACCCGAGCCCAGTGTGGCCAACTTAGGAGGCATAGAGGTTGAACCAGTCACTTTAGGGCCCAGCTGGATAGATCCGATCATGATGTTCCTCATAACTGTTGGCTTATCAAACGAGAAAGATGAAGCCCGATGGGTAAACTACTAGGAAACTAGATATCACCTCGTCGATGGCATGCTCTATAAAAGGGGGTTTTTTATCCCCAACCTCCGATTCGTTCACCCCTCCCAGGTTCAAGGAATCTTATATGAAATCCACGAGGGGATGTGTGGAAGCCACGTTGGAGGTCGTGCGCTTTCTCGCAAAGCTCTATTACAAGGGTACTGACGGTAAATTAGGTTTGAAATTATTTTAAACACGTAGCAGAAAGATTGAGTTTCAAAAAACTTATTGGTAGCCAATAATCTACTACTCGTCAGTTCTATAGATGCGTACTAACAAGAGGGGACAAGAATTATACCTCAGGTCTTGAACATAATTATGAAATCTTCAACCTTCTTGATGGTGCAGCAGCTTCCACTAGGTTGTATTCACCGTTATAACTCCTATGAATGCTTCTGTAGAGGTTACAGATGGTGGGATCTCTAATAGAGAGGAAAGAGAAGGTTTGGGAGCTCTTAAAATAGTTTCTGCAGCTTGTGGCTTATTAAAATGACGAACTCTTTTTTTTTTCTGGATGTAGTTGCCTTATTTATTGATTCCTAGAACCGACCTAACGTTCAAGCGATCGAAGTGGTTTCGATCGATCGAATCTTCGATCGATCGAACCACCTTCGAGCGATTGAACCCTCCAAGACTTCAATCGATCGAGACTCTTCGATCGATCGAACCTGTCATGTCAAAATCCTGATGTACCTTTCCAAGCATCCTAGCAAAGCTAAGAGTGGGACCTCCTAGGCTCTTTATTGTTGGCTCAGACCAGTTGTTAATTCCCATTACCAAACTCTTTGATCAACAAACTAACCAACTCATCAATTAATGTTTACTCCACTATAAATGATAACTGAACTCCAACGCAAAAGAACATATCCAAAGCGGTAACTATGGTGTACTAATGTCCCTCTTGTTGGGTTTGTGCCCTCAAACCATTACTTTATATAGGAGACATTGACATTTTAATATATGGATATCAGCTTTACATTTTGTTATGTATGTTTCTTTCATGAGATGATTGTTATCGTTAAGTATCATAGTAAGTAATTCGTGTATGTATGAGATACATACAAGTGAGATATGAATTGCTATTCTTTGTTACTTAGAACATGTCACAGTGGATGTTGAGACTAGGATATCTCATCAGGTTTACACTGTAGCATGATTAACTACCATTGGATGGAGTGATCAATCTCAAATCACTAGAGTGTAACACTTAGTTAATATGCTAGTGCTTATAGTGCATTGACGGACCTGAGTGTCCTATTGACGCTCAAGACTGTCAATCAGTCGATAGGAACTCATAACTTGTGTAAGGTACGTGTTTTCAATCTTGAGATGATTATGAACACAGACTGTGGATATGACTGCTTTGACTTACCAATCAGTGAGGTCTATAGAAGATCAACACCTGGGTATCTTGGGTATGTCATATTCATAGGGTTGTGAACATATATTGTCAAGACAGAATCTACCCTCTGTTTTAGAGTAAGCATTCCCTTGAGAATGTCACCAAGTCGATTACTGAGTACTGCAGCCTTGTTGATAAGAGTTATCAACATGTTTGGTAATCATGAGAGGTGAATGGGACTCAAGGATTATAAGAAGTAATCATGATTCAGGTTGACAGTAACTATTTATCCGACTACCTGAATATGATTGCGAATGCTGACGGTAGAGGGACATTAGTACAACATACAAGTCTAGTTATCGCTTCGGATATGTTCTTTTGCGTTGGAGTTCAGTTATCGTTTTATAGTGGAGTAAACGTTAACTGATCAGTCGATTAATTTGCTGATCAAAGAGTTTGGTCATGGGAGTTAATCAACTGATCTGAGCCAACAATAAAGAGCCTAGGAGGTCCCACTCTTAGCTCCGCTAGGATGCTTGGAAAGGCAAATGAGGATGATGTCAAGACAGGTTCGATCGATCGAAGTTGTCTCGATCAATTGAAGTCTAGACAGGTTCGATCGCTTGAAGATGGTTCGATCGATCGAATGGTCGATCGATCGAAACAACTTCGATCGCTCGAGAGCTAGGTCGGTTCTGGGAATCTATAACTAGGGCAGCTGCGTTCTGGAAAAGTTGTTCGTAGTTTTGAACGTCAGAATCTGCAGAAACTGTTTTGGAGCCCCAAAACCTTCTGTATCCTCTCCATTAGGGTTCCCACCAACCCTAGCCCTTCCCGCGAACATCCATAGGAGTCATAAGAGTGAAGACCATCTAGTAGAGGCTGCTGGAAGTCAGAGATTTCAGAATTGGGTTCAAGACAGTAAGGTATAATTCTTGTCCCCTCTTGTGCGCATCTATAGAGTTGATGAGTAGTAGATCCGGGCATGCCAATTAAGTTTTATAACTTGATTTTTTCGCTGCGCGTTTAAACTTAGAACTTAAACCGGTTTTTCCAACAATTGGTATCAGAGCCACGCTCGTTTGGATCTATAGATGCGTTTTTGGAACACTATATTGATTTGCATGTTGATTTTAGAACTGTTTTTGAAACGGCATTGTCACAGATCTGTTTCTGCAGTGTTATCGCAGTAGAATACAAATCTGTGATTGCATGGGATGCAAGGCGGGTTCGACCGATCGAACATGTTTCGATCGATCAAACATCCTCTGTACTCGAGCGATCTAAAAGTCTTCGATCGATCGAAACCGTCTGGTGTTCGATCGATCGAATGAAGTTAGATCGATCGAGACAGATTCTTTGTCAGACTCTCTGTTTCACAGTTGTAAGGTGTTTTGAAATTAAAAGCTTTAATTTTAAAGTATTCTGTAAAATTTTCAAATCATTCTGTGAAACAGAATGTTCAAGCGATTGAACAGTGTTCAATCGATCGAAGGTTCGAGCGATCGAACGGTCTTCGATCGATCAAACTGTGACAGAGAAGTAAGATGCTGTTTTAAGTTCTAATTCAGTATGTAAAGAGTTTATGTACTGTGTGAATCAATTAAGTGTTTCAACAGTTACATATATTTGTTATGTATGTATGGATGCGTGTACAACTAACCCTTTTGCAGCTAGATTAGTCGCTATCTCCCATGGCACCAAATCATTTGAATTTTTTTATTTAAATTGTTTGAGATTGGTGCATGTTGTAATTTAAGTTTGGTTTGGTTTTAAGGCATATGTAAAGGGCACTGCGGCTTCAATCCTACGAAAAGGAAAGTCGCACCGGTTTCCCTAGCCTTTTATTTTGTTGTTATTTCTATTTCTAGATAAATTGTAAACTTCGAAAGAAGCATAGGACAAATGTAATAGAATTAGAAAATCCATGAAGATGGAGCAAGGAGCCATTATCCATGAAGATGGAGCTAGAGGCGATCAAACCAAAATAAGGTTCTATAGAGATAGAGCCATGGGAGATAGAGGCATTGTTTGAATGCCTGTATTTCATTTTAGTTTTTTGTTTTATGTGCTTGGTTTGTGATTGGCGTATAATACATTGTTGCATGCACGCAAAACAAGTTTTGTAAAATAAAAATCAAAAACCGTTTTCAACACATTAGTAAACATTAGATGTTTATGGGAAGTGTGTAGAAACAGATTTTCTCAAAAAGTAAAATCCTTTTTACTAAAACTAGTGGGAGAGGGTCTTATTAATTACACCCACGATCTTCCATTAACGGTTCACTGTAAGATGAGTGGTGCATTCTGTGTCACCTCGTCAGGGGTGATCATTCCATACGGAGGGTGCATTACTCATTGGTTATTAGATGTGAACTTCTTATGATAGGATCAATCAGACGTGTTAGAGGGTGACCACCACACGGAGGCGCTACTTGAGACGGTTGTGATTGGATCCTAGTTAATGGCACACACTAGCTAAGCTATGGATAAGGGATCCCACAAGGGGCATTGTTCAGAAACTTAGAGATCAAAAGGGATCGGGAGTCATAACTTGTTTTGCAAGAGTTGCATAGCGGACAAGTCTTGATTAATCGAAAAATAGAAAATTGACCTCCACACGGAGGCTTTATTCTTTTGTTTCGATATTCCGGCGACTTTGTTTTAAAATAAGAGTTTTAAGGATTCTTTTATTTCAAACTGTCAAATCTTGATATCCATATTTATTTTGTTTGTTTGATTTTCAGTAATCATAATGTCTGGATCTGCATTTAGTCCACTTGCCACCATACTCACTCAAAACAAGTTAACTGGAAACAACTACACTGAATGGAAACATAACCTTGACATCGTGTTAACTACGGAGGATCACATATATGTCCTCACCACCCCATGCCCCGAAGAACCCGCGGCAAATGCTTCGGCAGCTGCCAGACGCGAGTTCGACAAATGGAAGAAGTCGAATGGAATGGCTCGTTGCTATATTCTGGCCTCAATGGCTGGTGTATTGCAACACCAATTCCAATCGAATGATTCTGCCAGTGCCATTATCACATCCCTGAAAAAGATGTTTGGGGAGCATGGCAGGCCTGCCAGACAGGTAGCCATGCAAAAGATAATGAGTGCAAAGATGTCGGAAGGGACTCCAGTCAAGGAATATGTTTTAAAAATGATTGGTTATTTAAACGAGCCGGAGACCCTAGGTGCCAACATCGATGCACAGACCCAAGTTGATATGATCCTTAATTCGTTGTCGCCTTCATTCGCTCAATTTAAACTTAACTATAATATGAATCAAATGAATTTTTCAATGAGCGAATTGATGAGTTCTCTTTTGGCAGCGGAAGGGGTGATCAAACCTGGGGTCAACGTTTTGAACGTTGAGAAAAGCGCTTCCTCCTCCCGATCTGTGCCGAAGGGAAAGAAAGGGAAGAAGAAAGCTAGCACTGATGGTTCAAGTGTTGGACCAGTCCCTAAGATTGCAAAATCTAAGGGAAAAGGTAAGGGCAAAGGGAAGGTGGGTGGCCAAGGCAAAGGAAAGTGTTTCCAATGCGGTGAGAAGGGCCACTGGAAGAGGAACTGTCCAGAATTCTTAGCTACAAGAGTTCAAGGTATGATTGAATCACATGTGATTGAAGTAAGTTTTATAACGGATACTTCAAACACTTGGTGCATTGATTCTGGTGCGACTAACCATATCTGTAATTCATTGCAGGGGTTCAGATCAACCAGGAGGCGCAGTGATGGGGAAATCGTACTTACTCTAGGTTCTAGCGCAACCATTTCTGCGGTTGCTATAGGAGTCGTAGTTTTAGAATTTCTAGACAATAAAGTTTTGATTTTATCAGATGTACTTTACGTCCCTTTGATGAGACGTAATTTAATTTCAGTTTCTAATTTATCGAATAATGGTTATTCTTTTCATTTTGGAACTGAAGTTGTGATTAAAAGAAATAGTTCTTTTATATGTTCTGGTGTTAAATCAAATGGTTTGTATGTGATTAATCCCAATATTTCTAAAGATTCTTGCTTGGAACTTAATAACTCAATGGTAACTATACCATCTAAAAGAAAAGAACCTTCCACTAATCCAACAAGGCTTTGGCACATGAGGCTTGGCCATATCAATCTAAATAGGATTGGCAGACTAGTCAAAGAAGGGATCTTAGGCGATTTGGTTCTCGAACCAATGGAAGTCTGTGAGTCTTGTTTAGAGGGTAAGATGACCAAAAGGCCCTTTCCCGCAAAGGGCAATAGGACCAATGCATTGTTGGAATTAGTTCATACTGATGTGTGTGGACCAATAAATATTAGAGCAAGGGGTGGTTATGAGTATTTCATAAAATTTACCGATGACCACTCCAGGTATGGATATGTGTACCTAATGCAGCACAAGTCTGAAGCCTTTGAAAAATTCAAAGAGTTTAGGGCTGAAGTGGAGAAGGAATTGGGCACACATATCAAGGCCATTCGATCTGATCGAGGTGGCGAGTACCTCTCTAATGAGTTTATTGATCACCTCGTACAGAATGGGATTCTGTCACAGTTGACTGCACCTGGTACGCCTCAGTAGAACGGTGTAGCGGAGAGAAGGAATCGAACTCTTTTAGACATGACTAGGTCGATGATGAGTTACTCGGAGTTGCCATTATTCCTTTGGGGTTATGCTTTGGAAACCGCTGTGTACATACTAAATCTAGTACCAAGCAAATCTGTTCCCTGGACACCACGAGAGATGTGGATTGGGCGCAGCCTTCTTTGCAACATCTCCGGATATGGGGGTGTCCGGCACATGTGCTAAAAGGAAAGATGAGCAAGTTGGATTCTAAATCGGATGTATGTTACTTCGTAGGGTATCCAAAGGGTACTTATGGATGGTATTTTTGTGATCCAAGAGAGCAGAAAGTGTTTGTTAGTATGAATGCTATTTTCTTGGAGGATGATTATATCATGAACCATAAACCTAAGGGAAGGATGGATCTTAGATAGATAGAAGGAGAGCCCTCAGTCCAACCCGTAGTTGATAACGATATAAATCAAGAAAATACCACTTCTTTACCCATTTCCGCACCGGTACCTCATCGTAGTGGGAGGATTATCAGCCAGCCTGATAGATACATGTTCTTAGGAGAAGTTTTTGAAGCTGTCTCCATAGAATCTGAATCTGATCCTGCCATATACGAAGAGGCAATGACTGATGTTGATTCAGAACATTGGGCTAAAGCTATGAAGGCTGAATTAGAATCTATGGATTCTAATCAGGTCTGGGATCTTGTAGAACTTCCAGCCAATATTAAACCCATTGGTTGTAAGTGGGTCTACAAGAGGAAAAGAGCATCTGATGGAAAGGTTGAGACCTTTAAGGCTAGGCTTGTAGCGAAAGGTTATACTCAGAAGGAGGGCATTGACTATGAGGAAACCTTCTCGCCGGTAGCCATGCTCAAGTCCATCAGAATACTCTTATCCATTGCTGCATGCCTAGATTATAAGATCTGGCAGATGGACGTCAAGACTGCATTCTTGAATGGCAATCTTGAGGAGGACATCTATATGCAACAACCAGAAGGGTTCATAGCTGGTCGGAAAGGTAACTTGGTATGCAAGCTGCAAAAGTCCATTTATGGGCTTAAGCAGGCATCCAGGAGTTGGAACATCCGATTTGACCAAGTGGTCAAGTCGTTTGGTTTCATACAGAATCTGGATGAACCTTGTGTATACAAGAAGTGTGAAGGGAAAGTGATGGCCTTTCTCGTGCTTTACGTTGACGATATTCTACTCATTGGGAATGATGTAGAGGCATTGTCAACGGTCAAGGTTTGGCTAGCTAGTACTTTCGATATGAAGGATCTAGGAGAGGCGAGCTATATTCTTGGGATAAAGCTCTTTCAGGATCGCAAGCGAAAGATAATGGGATTGTCTCAAGCTGGTTATATCGATAAGGTACTAACTAAGTTTTCAATGGATAATTCGAAGAAAGGATTGTTACCTTTCAGGCATGGTTTAGCGTTCTCTAAGGACCAGTGTCCAAAGACACAGGAGGAGAGGAATCGCATGATAGGAGTTCCCTATGCTTCAGCAGTGGGAAGTCTTATGTAAGCGATGTTATGCACTAGACCAGATATTTGCTTTGCCGTTGGCATGGTTAGCAGATATCAGTCGAATCCAGGTCCAGAGCACTGGATAGCCATCAAGCACATTCTTAAGTACTTGAGAAGGACTAAAGATTACATGCTTATGTACGGTGGTAGTGAGTTAATTCCAGTAGGATAGACTGACTCGGACTTTATGTCAGATAAAGATTCGAGGAAGTCGACGTCCGGTCATCTCTTTACCTTGGGAGGTGGTGCTGTCAGTTGGAGGAGCATTAAGCAGAAATGCATTGCAGACTCAACTACAGAAGCTGAGTATGTGGCTGCTTGTGAAGTCGCAAAGGAAGCTGTTTGGCTCAAGAAGTTCCTTATGGAGCTCGAGGTGGTACCAGCGTCGCTGTCACCTATTATGCTTTATTGTGATAATAGTGGGGCAGTGGCCCAGTCCAAGGAGCCAAGGAACCACAGAAAAGGGAAGCACGTAGAGCGGAAATATCATCTTATCCGAGATATTGTTCAACGTGGAGATGTGACTGTCACCAAGATTGCCACCGTTGACAATCTTGCTGATCCGTTTACAAAGGCTTTGCCACATAAGGTCTTTGATCGTCATCTAGATAGTCTAGGTCTCAGATGTAATCCTGTATGGTTGTGAGTGCAAGTGGGAGTTTGTTGGGTTCGTGTCCTCAAACCATTACTTTATATAGGAGACATTGACATTTTAATATATGGATATCAGCTTTACATTTTATTATGTATGTTTCTTTCATGAGATGATAGTTATCCTTAAGTATCATAGTAAGTAATTCGTGTATGTATGAGATACATACAAGTGAGATATGAATTGCTATTCTTTGTTACTTAGAACATGTCACAGTGGATGTTGAGACTAGGATATCTCATCAGGTTTACACTGTAGCATGATTAACTACCATTGGATGGAGTGATCAATCTCAAATCACTAGAGTGTAACTTTTAATTAATATGCTAGTGCTTATAGTGCATTGACGGACCTGAGTTTCCTATTGACGCTCAAGGCTGTCAATCAGTCGATAGGAACTCATAACTTGTGTAAGGTACGTGTTCTCAATCTTGAGATGATTATGAACACAGACTGTGGATATGACTGCTTTGACTTACCAATCAGTGAGGTCTATAAAAGATCAACACCTGGGTATCTTGGGTATGTCATATTCCTAGGGTTGTGAACATATATTGTCAAGACAGAATCTACCCTCTGTTTCAGAGTAAGCATTCCCTTGAGAATGTCACCAAGTCGATTACTGAGTACTGCAGTCTTGTTGATAAGAGTTATCAACATGTTTGGTAATCATGAGAGGTGAATGGGACTCAAGGATTATAAGAAGTAATCATGATTCAGGTTGACAGTAACTGTTTATCCGACTACCTGAATATGATTGCGAATGCTGACGGTAGAGGGACATTAGTACAACATACAAGTCTAGTTATCGCTTCGGATATGTTCTTTTGAGTTGGAGTTCAGTTATCGTTTTATAGTGGAGTAAAGTTATCGTTTTATAGTGGAGTAAATGTTAACTGATCAGTCGATTAATTTGCTGATCAAAGAGTTTGGTCATGGGAGTTAATCAACTGATCTGAACCAACAATAATGAGCCTAGGAGGTCCCACTCTTAGCTCCGCTAGGATGCTTGGAAAGGCAAATGAGGATGATGTCAAGACAGGTTCGATCGATCGAAGTTGTCTCGATCGATTGAAGTCTAGACAGGTTCGATCGCTTGAAGATGGTTCGATCGATCGAATGGTCGATCGATCGAAACCACTTCGATCGCTCGAGAGCTAGGTCGGTTCTGGGAATCTATAAATAGGGCAGCTGCGTTCTGGAAAAGTTGTTCGTCATTTTGAACGTCAGAAGCTGCAGAAAGTGTTTTGGAGCCCCAAAACTTTCTGTATCCTTTCCATTAGGGTTCCCACCAACCCTAGCCCTTCCTGCGAACATCCATAGGAGTCATAAGAGTGAAGACCATCTAGTGGAGGCTGCTGGAAGTCAGAGATTTCAGAATTGGGTTCAAGACAGTAAGGTATAATTCTTGTCGCCTCTTGTGCGCATCTATAGAGTTGATGAGTAGTAGATCCGGGCATGCCAATTAAGTTTTATAACTTGATTTTTCCGCTGCGCGTTTAAACTTAGAACTTAAACCAGTTTTTCCAACACCTCTACCGTCAGCATTCATAATCATATTCATGTAGTCAGATAACTATTTTTGTCAACCTGAATCATGAATACTTCTTGTATTCCTTGAGTCCTATTCACCTCTTATGATTACCAAACATGTTGATAACTACTTATCAACAAGACTATAGTTCTCAGTAATCAACTTGGTGACATTCTCAAGGGAATGCTTACTCTAAATCAGAGGGTAGATTCTATCTTGACAATATATGTTCACAACCCTATGAACATGACATACCCAAGATATCTAGGTGTTGATCTTTTATAGACCTCACTAATTGGTAAGTCAAAGCAGCCATATCCACAGTCTGTGTTCATAATCGTCTCAAGATTGAGAACACGTACCTTATACAAGTTATGAGTTCCTATCGACTATTGACAGTCTTAAGTGTCAATAGGAAAGCTCAGGTCCGTCATTGCGCCACAAGCACTAGCATATTAGCTAAGAGATTCACTCTAGTGATTCAGATTCATCACTCCATCCAATAGCAGTTAATCATGCTACAGTGTAAACCTGACGAGATATCCAGTCTCATCATCCACTGTGACAAATTCTAAGTGTCAAAGAATAGTAATCTGTATCTCACTTGTATGTACCTGATACACACACGAATTACCTAATATGATACTTAAGGATTGACAATAATCTTATAAAAGAAACATACATAATGAAATATAAAGTTGATATCCATATATTAAAATGTCAATGTCTAATACATAAAGTAATGGTTTGAGGGCACAAACCCAACAAACTCCCACTTGCACTCACAACCATTCAGGACTACATCTGAGACCTAAACTATCTAGATGACGATCAAAGACCTTCTGTTGCAAGGCCTTTGTAAACGGATCAGCAAGATTGTAAACGAATTAAATGATTTTTTCGCTCTGCGTGCTTTTTCTTTCTGTGGTTCATTGGCTCCTTGGACTGTGCCACTGTCCCACTATTATCACAATGAAGCGTAATAGGTGACAGCAACGTTGGTACCACCTCGACCTCTATAAGGAACTTCTTGAGCCAAATAGCTTCCTTTGCGGCTTCACAAGCAACCACATACTCAGCTTCTGTAGTTGAGTCTACAATGTATTTCTGCTTAATGCTCCTCTAACTAACAGCACCACCTCCCAAGGTAAAGAGATGACCGGATGTCGACTTCCTCGAATCTTTATCTGACATAAAGTCTGAGTCAGTGTATCCTACTAAAATTAACTCACTACTACCGTACATAAGCATGTAATCTTTAGTCCTTCTCAAGTACTTAAGAATGTGCTTAACGGCTGTCCAGTTTTCTTGACCTGGATTCGATTGATACCTACTAACCAAGGCAACGACAAAATAAATATCTGGCTTAGTGGATAACATTGCATACATGAGACTTCCCACTGCTGAAGTATAGGGAATTCCTTCCATGTGATTCCTCTCCTTCTGTGTCTTTGGACATTGGTCCTAAGAGAATGCCAAACCATGCCTGAAAGGTAACAAACCTTTCTTCGAAATTTCCATAGACTGTAGTCTAGATGTCCATCTGCCAGATCTCATAATCTAGGCATGCAGCAATGGATAAGAGCATTCTGATGGACTTGAGAAGTTTTCCTCATAGTCAATGCCCTTCCTCTGAATATAAACTTTCGCTATAAGCCTAGCCTTAAAGTTCTCAACCTTTCCATTAGATCCTCTTTTCCTCTTGTAAACTCACTTATAGCCAATGGGTTTAATATTGGTTGAAAGGTCTACAAGATCCCAGACCTAATTGGAATCCATTGATTCCAATTCAGCCTTCATAACTTTAACCCAATGAGCTGAGTCAACATCAGCCATTGCTTCTTCGTACGTGGTAGGATCAGATTCAGACTCTATGGAGACAGCTTTAAAAACTTCTCCTAAGAACATGTATCTATTAGGGTGGCTGATAATCGTGGCACTACGACGAGGTACCACTACAGAAATGGGTGAAGAAGTGGTATTTTCCTGTCTTACATCGTTATTTACTGTGGGTAGGACTGAGGGGTCTCCTTCTATCTCTCTAAGATTTATCCTTCCCTTAGGTTTATGGTTCATGATATAATCATAGCTTTTGTACTAACAACCACTTTCTATTCTCTTGGATCATAAAAATGCCATCCATAAGTACCGTTTGGATACCCTACAAAATAGCATACTTTCGATCTAGAATCTAACTTGCTCATCTTTCCTTTCAGCACATGTGCCGGACACCCCCATATCCAGAGATGTTGCAAAGAAGGCTTGCGCCCAACCCACATCTTTCATGGTGTACTAGGAACAGATTTGCTTGGTACTAGATTTAGTATATATGCAGCAGTTTCCAAAGTATAACCCTAAAGGAATAATGGCAACTCGGAATAACTCATCATCGACCTAGTCATGTCTAAAAGAGTCTAATTCCTCCTCTTTGCTACACTGTTCTGTTGAGGCATACCAGGTGCAGTAAACTGTGATAGAATCCCATTCTATACGAGGTGATCAATAAACTCATTAGAGTGGTACTCACCACCTCAATCAGATCGAATGGCCTTGATGTGTGGTCCTAATTGCTTCTCCACTTCAGCCCTAAACTCTTTGAACTTTTCAAAGTCTTCAGACTTGTACTGCATTAGGTACACATATCCATACCTAGAGTGATCATTAGTAAATGTTATAAAATGCTCATAACCACCCCTTGCTCTAATTTTTATTGGTCCATACACATCAATATGAAATAATTCCAATAATGCATTGGTCCCATTGCCCTTTGCGGGAAAGGACCTTTTGGTCATCTTACCCTCTAAACAAGACTCGCAGACTTCCATTGGTTCGAGAACCAAATCAACTAAGACCACTTCTTTGACTAGTCTGCCAATCCTATTTAGATTGATATGGCCAAGCCTCATATGCCAAAGCCTTGTTGGATTAGTGGAAGGTTCTTTTCTTTTAGATGGTACAGTTACGACTGAGTTATTAAGTTCTATACAAGAGTCTTTAGAAATATTAGGAGTAATCACATATAAGCCATTAGTTTTAACACCAAATCATATAAAAGAACTATTTCTTTTAATGACAACTTCTGTTTCGAAATGAAAAGAATAATCATTATTCGATAAATTTGAAACTAAAATTAAATTACGTCTCATTAAAGGGACGTAAAGTACATCTGATAAAACTATTGCCTTATTCTCCAAAAATTCTAAAACTACTACTCCTTTAGCAACCGCAGATACAGTTGCGCTAGAACCTAGAGTAAGTACGATCTCTCAATCACTGTATTTCCTGGTTGATCTGAACCCCTGTAATGAATTACAGATATGGTTAGTCACACCAGAATCAATGCACCAAGTGTTTGAAGTATCCTTAATAAAACTTACTTCAATCACATATGATTCAATCATACCTTGAACTCTTGTAGTTAAGAATTCTGGATAGTTCCTTTTCCAGTGGCCTTTCTCCCTGCATTGGAAACACTTTCCTTTGTCTTGGCCACCCACCTTCGCCTTACCCTTACCTTTTCCCTTAGATTTTGCAATCTTAGGGACTGGTCCAATAGTTGGTCCACCAGTGCCAGCCTTCTTCTTCCCTTTCTTTCCTTTCGACGTAGATCGAGAAGAGGAAGAGCTTTTCTTATCGTTCAAAACGTTGCCCCCAGGTTTGATCACCCCTTCCGCTGTCAGTAAAGAACTCATTAATTCGCTCATCAAGAAATCCATTTTATTCATATTATAATTTAGTTTAAATTAAGCGAATGACGACGACAGCGTATTGAGGATCATATCAACTTGGTCCGTGCATCGATGTTGGCACTAAGGGTCTCCAGCTCGTTCAAATAACCAACCATTTTCAAAACATGTTCTTTGACTCGAGTCCCTTCCGACATCTTAGCACTCATTATCTTCTGCATAGCTACCTGCCTGGCAGGACTGCCATGCTCCCCAAACATATTTTTCAGGGATTCGATAATGTCACTGGTAACATTATTCAACTGGAATTGGTGTTGCAACACACCAGCCATTGAGGCCAGAATGTAGCAACGAGCCATTCCATTCGACTTCTTCCACTTGTCAAACTCGCGTCTGGCAACTGCCGAAGCATTTACTGCGGGCTCTTCGGGGCATGGGGTGGTGAGGACATATATGTGATCCTCCACAGTTAAAACAATGTCCATGTTACGTTTCCATTCAGTGTAGTTATTTCCAGTTAAGTTAACTTGTTTTGAGTGAGTATGGTGACAAGTGGACTAAATATAGATCCCGACATTATGATTTGCTGAAAACATCAAAAGACAAAATAAATTTGGATATCAGTATTTGAGAGTTTGAAATAAAAGAATACTTATAACTCTTATTTTAAAAATAAAGTCGCCAGAATATCAAAACGAAAGAGTAAAGCCTCCGTGTGGTGGTTAATACTCAATCTTTTGATTAATCATGACTTGTCCGCTATGCAACTCTTGCAAAATAAGTAATGACTCCTGAACCTATTTGATCTCTATGTTTCTGAATAATGCCCCGTATCGGATCCCTTATCAATAGCTTAGCTAGTGTATACCATTAACTAGGATCCAATCACAACCGTCTCAGTGGCGCCTTCGTGTGGTGGTCACCCTCCAACACGTCTGATTGATCCTATTTGTAGGAATTTCACATCTAGTAGCCAATAAGTAGTGTACCCTCCATACGGAATGATCACTCCTAGCGAGGTGACACAGAATGCACTACTCATCTTACAGTGAACCATTAATGGAAGTCGCAACGCCCTTCACACATGCTAAAAAAATCAATAATAAAATACAGCATACAACAATCTCAAACAATTAAATAAAATAATTCAAAAGGTCTTGGTGCCATGGAAGATAACGGACTAATCTTGCTGCAAAAGGGTTAGTCGTACACACATCCACGCATAAATATATATCAAATATATATAACTATTAGAACCTCTACTTGATTCTCATAGTACATAAATTCTTTATGCACTGAATTAGAACTTAAAACAACATCTCAGTTCTCTGTCACACTTCAATCGATCGACAAGGGTTCGATCGATCGAACCTTCGATCGATTGAACATTGTCCAATCGATTGAACTTTCAATTTCATAGAATGTTTTGAAAATTTTACAGAATAATATAAAATTAACGCATATAATTTTAAAATCTTTAAAACTATGAAAAGAATATCTGGACAGGAAATCAGTCTCGATCGATCGAACCTAGTTTGATCACTTAAGAACAGAACGCTTCGATCGATTGAAACTGCCATGCATCCAATGCAATCACAGATTTATGTTATGCTGTTGAAACACTGTAGAAACCGATCTGTGACGATGCATATTTCAAAAATAGCTCTAAAATCAACATACATATCAAAACTAGTGTTCCAAAATGCATCTATAGATCCAAACAAGCGTGCCTCGGATACCAATTGACAGTAAATTAGGTTTAAAATTATTTTTAAATCCGCAGCGGAAAGATTGTGTTTCAGAAAACTTACTAGTGACCCAGGATCTACTACTCGTCAATTTTATCGATGCGTACTAACAAGAGGGGACAAGAATTATACCTCAAGTCTTGAACCCAATTCTGAAATCTTCAACCTTCTTGATGGTGCAGCAGCTTCCACTAGGTTGTATTCACCCTAATGACTCCTATGAATGTTTTCCGGAGAGGCTAGAGATGGTAGGATCTCTAATAGAGAGGAAAGAGAAGGTTTGGGAGCTCTTAAAATAGTTTCTGCAGCTTTTGGCATATTAAAACGACAAACTCTTTTTTTTGGACGCAGCTGCCCTATTTATAAATTCCCAGAACTGACCTAATGTTCAAGTGATCGAAGTGGTTTTGATCGATCGAATCTTTGATCGATGGAACCACCTTCGAGCAATCGAACCCGCCGAGACTTCAATCGATCGAGACACTTCGATCGATCGAACCTGTCATGTCAAAATCCTGATGTGCCTTTCCAAGCATCATAGTAGAGCTAAGAGTGGGACCTCCTAGGTTCTTTAATGTTGGCTCAGACCAGTTGTTAATTTCCAAGACTAAACTCTTTGATCAGCAAACTAACCGACTGATCAATTAACGTTTACTCCACTATAAAATGATAACTGAACTCCAACGTGAAAGAGCATATCCAAAGCGATAACTAGACTTCTATGGTGTACTAATGTACCTCTACCGTCAGCATTCGTAATCATATTTAGGTAATCAAATTACTATTATTGTTAACCTAAATCATGAATACTTCTTGTACTCCTTGAGTCCCATTTATCTCTCATGATTACCAAACATGTTGATAACTACTTATCAACAAGATTGCAGTTCTCAGTAATCAACTTGGTGACATTCTCAAGGGAATACTTACTCTGAATCAAAGGGAAGATTCCATCTTAACAAAATATGTTCACAACCCTATGAACATGACACACCCAAGATACCCAGGTGTTGATCTCTTATAGACATCACTGATTGTTAAGTCAAAGCAGCCATATCCATAGTTTGTGTTCATAATCGTCTCAAGATTAAGAACACGTACCATATACAAGTTATGAGTTCCTATCGACTGTTGACAATCTTAAGTGCCAATAAGAAAGCTCAAGTCCGTCAATACGCTACAAGCACTAGCATATTAACTAAGAGTTACACTCTAGTGATTGAGATTCATCACTCCATCAAATGACAGTTAATCATGCTACAATATAAACCTGATGAGATATCCAGTCTTATTATCCATTGTGATAAATTCTAAGTGTCAAAGAATAGTAATCCGTATCTCACTTGTATGTATCTCACACATACACGAATTACCTAATATGATGCTGTAGACACCCTAATTTTGACCAAACGTCGAATTAAGGGGAGTGTTACCTCCAAGTCCAATGATGACAATGTCCGAACAAAACTAAGGCTTCTAAGGTGATTCAAGCTTTTCAAAAGACTCGTCAATTCAAACAAAAAAGAAAGAAAAGAAAAAGAAAAAAAAGGAATAGAACGGCAAATGGTGTGGGCTGCGGCAGTCACGTAGTGCCGCAGTGGCACTCTGTGTTTGCCAGACCGGCAGTCCGTAACTGCCGCAAAAACACATCAAATGCCACAAAAATCAGAGTTTTAAAAAAGACGGCAGTCCATGGAGTTGTCTACGGCATTCATTGAGTGACGCGCCGGCATTCAGTGAGTACCGTTTTGGCACTCATGGGTGCAGTTTCCATCTCCATTGAGTGCCGCATTTTTGGCAGCCAGTTGTAATATAGCACGTTTTGCACCCTCAAAAGTACATCCAAAATCAGGATTTTTGGCTTGAAAATACCAAAATAACCCTATAAGATTTGCGTATAAATAGAGGGTGAATACTCCATTACAAGGGATTCTTTTTTGGGGGACTACTAATATACATTTTTGGGAGAGGAGAATTTCAAGGAGAAATTAAAAAGAATGTTGGAAAAAGTGAGTTTTTGAGAGTTTGAAGAAGAGCTTGGAAGATCTTAAAACTATAGAAGTTTGAGGATAGTTGGAGGTGATAATCTACTCTTGTTAGTTTTCTTTTATGGATTTAGAGCACTTGCTCTCTTAGTTTTCTTTATTTCATTCCTTCTTGTTGCTTTTACTTTTCTCTTGAGGTTCTTGGATATCTTCAATATCTCTCTTGGAAGCTCTTGAGTTTCATCTTTTGATTCCATGTAAGCTTATGCTTCATATAGAAGCCAAAGTTTGATCATCATTTATAAAAAAATAGATGGATCCAAGACCATACTCATGACTTGGATTCTCTAACTTGGAATTTCATGGGATCTTCTCTACATCCTCTTGAAGTTCATGAGCTAGTTCTTTGATTCTTCTTTTCTTTTTTTCTTGTTTATTCTCTTCTCTTGAGAATCTTAGGGATCTTCCATATCTCACTTGAATCTCATGAGTTTGATCTTTAAGTCTCATGTAAGCTTATGACTCACATGAGATTTAAAGTTGTTCATCATTTTATTAAGAGCAAGTAGATGAATCCAAACACCTACCATGGTTTGGGTTCTCTAACTTGAAGTTTTCATAGAATCTCCTTTATATTCCTTGAAAACTCATGAGTACTAGTCATGTCTTTAGTCTCCAATGACCATCAAATGGTAGGAGAGGTAGTGTGGTTCAAGCCAAATTCCATGGATCAAATTAGTTAACAAAGTTGCATTTGATAAGTGATGCAGTGAGTTCACAATCTATTTTTGATCACAGATTTTTAGTTAAACATCGAACCGTTGGAATTGAATGAAACCAATGGGAAAGTGTCTATAATTCAAATTTCTACCACTAAAATATTTGTTTTAAGGAAGTTTCATATTTAGAGTGGTTTGGTCAAGGGTTTTGTGGAACAACTGTAATCTGTCCAGAGTTTCAGAACAGCAACACTCTTTTGAAATAAGCAAATCAGGACCTTAATCAAGCACTCTTGACCCAAAATAAATTTTTCTAAGTAGTTTAATGTGTTAGGAAGCTACCCTAAAAAGACCAAAGCATTTTTGATTTTTTTACTAGTTTTAAAAAATCATACAAAAACTCTGGATGGGGAGTTATAAGTCTCTGAGTGATGTCTAGTGTTTGTCCAATTCCCGAAGATCTAACCGTTCAAACCTCGATTTTCTTTTTGGGTTAGAAACTAGACTCAGAGAGGAATCTTATGTCCAAAAGTCATCAAGATATAACTAGGGGAAGTATGTTTTTTATTTCTTTGAAGTTCTGATCTGCTTACAGCGATTTTCAGAATTCTGTCACAACTTTGATATATCTTACAAACAATAGTCTAAATGATCTCTCCATGACCTAGGGCTTATGTGTCAATAATGATTAGTTAAGCTTAAATACAGAGGCTAAATGATCCAAACCAAAGAATAATACAATAGCTTATTCTTGTTCATGTAATCATTCACATTCATCCATATAGATCAGTATTAGAATTCATAATTGCGTCATTTCCTCTACCTGATAGAATTAAGCTAGACATTTAGGAATAATTATCCGATATTATACATTCTTCCTCAAATATGTGGACTAACCCTTGTTTTGCAGCGCACTTGAGGTACAACTTCTCAACCCTTTCTCTAGTTTACTTAATTCCTTGATTTTTTTTTATTGATTTTATGACCTCATGCGCGATACATTAGAATTAGGATCTTGCCTTATATGAATACATGTTATTAAAGACCTTTTCTTAGGTTTTACTTTCTATTCATATGCATTGCATGTTTAATATTTGTGGCATGGATCCCGGGTAAGTTCTACAGTTCCCTATTTGCATATCATATTGCTTGCTACTTGAATTATGTGGTTTAGAATGATATTTTATCACTTGCAATTTTACACCCTTTTAGACATGCTTTTGTGACGTATATCTATATATATGTATTAGTTGAGGACATGCTTAGATAATTAATTCGATTAAAAGGATGTTGAGTAGAGGCCTATCGCGAGATAGGATGAGAGGGGGTGTTTTAGTCCGACGGGCTCCTTGCCCTCTCATTCCATAATCCCCGAACCTAGAAAATCTCTGGTTTCTTAAAAGATCAGTTTGCTTTAAAATGGTTTCTTAATTTTTCTTTTTAAAATTAAGTGGCAACTCATTATTTTGTGTTTTAAATTGAAAAAGATTTTAAAAGAAAAGCTGTGGGTAAGGAAAAATTGCGATATCCACAGATACTTAAGAATTAACAATCATCTCATGAAAGAAACATACATAATGAAATGTAAAGATGATATCCATATATATTAAAATGTCAATGTCTAACACATAAAGTAATGGTTTGAGGGCACAAACCCAACATGTACTACTGGCTGAAGATGGCCGAGGACTCTCGGGAGTACATCAAAAGGTGTGACAAGTGTCGGAGGCATGCTAATATGATCATCCGCCGACACAGCTCCAAACTTCAATCTCCAGCACCTGGCCGTTTATTAAGTGGGGCATTGATATTGTCGGTCCCCTTCCAATGGCAAAAGGCCAAGTCAAATTCGCTGTCATTGCAGTGGACTATTTTACCAAGTGGACAGAAGCTGAGCCCTTGGAAATAATTACCAAGAAAAGGAAGAAAGGCTTCGTCGCAAGAAACATTTTTAGCAAGTTCGGCATACCTCGGGTATTGGTTAGTGATAACAGAAGACATCAACACACTGGTATTCAAGCAGTTTTGTTTGAGTTACGGAATATCAAATCACTACTCTTCTCTCGAGCATCATCAAGATAATGGAAAGGCCAAAGTGATGAACCGACCAATTTTGTAGTCCATTAAAACCAGACTTGAAAATGCCAAAGGGTTGGGTAGAAGAATTGCCGACCCTTGAAAATGCTTATCGTACCACTCCCCGAGCGGCAACAGGGGACACTCTATTTTCACTTACCTACGGCTTCGGGGCAGTGGTCCCCACATAAATCAAACTACCAACATATCGGGTGGCCAACTGTAGTGAGCTAGGTAATTATAAAGCTCTCAGAGGACAACTCGACCTCATTGAAGAGAAAAGGGACCGGGCACATCTGAAGGTAGCAGCCTATAAGCAACGAGTTTCTCAATACTTCAACAGTAAAGTCAAGCACCGTAGTTATCAGGTGGGAGACCTAGTCCTTAAGGTAATAAACCAGTCTACCAAGATCCCGAGTCACGGGAAGTTGGGGCCAAACTGGGAAGGACCCTACAAGATCACCCGAGTCAACCGCCCGGGGACCTATTGGTTGCAAAATCTAGATGGGCAAGACCTATCTCACCGTTGGAACGTGCAGCACCTCCGCAAATACTTTCAATGAAGAACAGGTCAATCTTAGGAACTTTGTAGCTCTTTTTGAACTATTTTTTCTATATATTGAATAAAAGTCTTTTTTGTAAACAGTTCTTCACCCACTGTCCATTGAATCAAAGAACCTAGGGATCACACCTAAGGCACCCTACAAGACCTTGGGATTACACTCGAGGGACCCAAAAAAGACTTCAGGATCATGCCCGAGGCACCAGTTTCACTTAGGCCCTAAACCTACGATGGGGGGTAAATCCCCCTAGGTGACTGATGATAGCAAACTTCATAAGACCCCGAAACTACCAACGTTCTGGGTTAATTTCCTACAGTCACTACCTCTACTAATGCCTGCCTTAGCAAAAGCTTGGGGGCAGGGGGATACCAGACTAAAATAGGAAATCACACTGAGCACTAACAGAACTTGGAATTCCAAAATATTCCTAAGCACCTACAGTGCCCAGAGAAACCGTCCGTGCCGTAACAGGACCAAAATCCCGGACAGGACATTCAAACCCCCAAGCCGTCAATGGTTCGAGAGGTTTGAGAGTACAGGTCCATAGAAGACTAAGTGTTGTCTACCGGTCACAGTCCTAAAACTTTTGCTATGGTAGGGTTTTCGCAAGGCTTACAACTGGTCAGACACATGCAATTACAAACACAGGCATACAAGTACAAGGATATGGACAACAGTTTCTGCAAAAAACGACCTCAAAGGGCCTCTTTAGTGCTTGTTAAAAATATGTACAATGCCTGGGGGCAGTTATAGTAGCCTTCCCAAAAAAAACACAAAAAAAAATAACAATACATATAAAAGACAGATACAAGATCAGGAGCTATGAGTCAACCACAACTACAACCTCCTTAGTCTCTTCAGCCTCCCAGCCCGGTGCAGCCTCCTCGGCCTATGTACCCTCGTCAGCAGCGGGCTGCACATCCCAAGAGTCCGAGTCCATCCCTTCGTAGCTTGAGATGTCCCACTCGAGATGGTCTCGATCCAGCCTTCTTTTCAGGTCCTCATAGCCCTAAAAGAAGCCGTCGTCAAAGGCCTTCTCGGTAAACCCCATTACAAAACAAAACACGAAACGGTTAGCTCCATAATTGCAACAAAAGCAAAAAAGGAAAGAAAACGGGCAGGGGTGTTCTTGTAGACAACCAATTTTGACCACACTGATAGGATTTAGGATGGATAGCATCTTGAATGATTCAATGATGAAAAGTACCCCATGGAAGGTATTGGATTAAACACAATCGAAAGATCGAACTTCGAAAAGTGACTTCAAGCTCAGAAAAGCCCTTTTCCAGCATAAAATACTAGTTTTGTAAAAATCGTCTCTCAGAATTCATATTAACTCAGGATGATATGAACATGAAGTGTTCTAAATGCAGTATTCTAGGTATCCAGAGATTCAATTTTAAAGAAAAACCCACAATCGAAGCACATTGAAAAATAATTTTAGAAAAGAAGTCGTTTGATTTCAAAAAGACATTGAAAGTTCCGGAGGACTTCCAAACTTCAATTGACCTTCAATTTTTACTTCAAATCCTCTTAGAATATTTTTATATAGAAATTCAACTTGACAGCTTTCCAACGATACATAACCAAACGATTTTAGACATAAAAATCATTTTAATGAAAATCTAGAAAAGCATTGCACGTAATATTTAAAACAGGACATAAGGCCAACCAGGGGAGCATGAACAGTAGATGGAGGTCCCACCTAAGCTGCCACCTCACATGTGCCCCCTCTATAAAGCCTTTTGAGTTCCAGACCCTTCCAGAGGCTTCCCACTGTGAGGAAATTGCACAGAAACTGTGTTTAGGCACTGAAATTGCCATTTTAACCCTTTTCTGATCTCTAAAATTCCTGATTTAACCTTGAAACATAAGAGTTAAGTTTTCAAAACTCTATATGTAGATCTCATGCATCTCATATGAGATAATCTTGGAATTTTCTTAAGCACACCTTGAATATACTTGAAGATACAATCACATACACTTTGAATTTAAGAGATTTCTAGAGAGAGAATAGTGAATCATGAATTGATTTCTTCTAAAAATGAATCTTAAGATAACTAGATGAGATAATTGAAGAGAGATTTGACATCAATTGCCTCCCTTAAGTTGTACCATGAATGAGTGCTTGAATAACTTGAGGAATACTTGAAGAAGAAGATACTTAAACAACTTTGATTACATAATTGAAAATCCTCCAAGAGCTAATCATCACAATTCATCTCTAATTCTTACTTTTATACATAGATCTATAAGGTTTGGATCTAGTTTAGTTGTATTTTCTTTGTTAGAACACTCATCATCTTCTTATCTTATTCTTCACACACTCACAAAGCTAGATCCAAATCCTCCTTGATTTTGTTGATAATTCATAATTAGAGATTGATTTTCAATTGATTTTCAATTTTGATTACGTTCTTCTATTTAATTTAGATCCATGCATACATAATTATATATAAATGTATCTACTTTGAATTCTATGATGGTTTGGAAGTATGATCTATGAGAAGGATGGTTTCTATGTTCATGCCTTTCTCTTGATTGTTCTCATTACCTAGAATTGCTATTGAATTTTATATCCAATAGGATATTTTTAAGTCCTTTTGATCCATGATCCAAAATTCTTCATAGAACTTGAGGGCTAAATTGATTGGGAATCATGATAATCAAGTTGATCTATGAGTTTGATCCCTCGAAATAAATTACCATCACCTAAGATGTTTTTCTCACACTTTAAAATGAATTAGTTAAAATTCAGCAAAATAGATTAGTTTTGTGCATAGAATTTGGTCCATCAAAATCCATAGTTTAATGGATTTCAAATTTTTTGGGTAAACTTTGATGAATTAACTTTCATTCGATCCATTTTGAGAATGATTAGTATCCATATGCTATTTTTAGAAATTGTTGAGAAATCGGTTGACAAATTTGTACATGGTCTCTTTGTATTTGAATTTCAGAAAATCTACAATAGTTATCGATGATCTACTTTTTGGGGATGATTTCAAACTCATGTATCTAGATGCCGATGTAAAATCGTGAGCATACGATCGAGTTAAGATTGTTTTCTAAGCATTTAAAGTTGATACAACTATTCTGGAATTTTCTAAGTTTAACTACAATCATGATTATGTATACAAAATGGTCGTACCTTGATTGCTCAACAACAATTGATGAATAAAAATTGGTTTAGAAATCATCTAGGATAAATGGATGAGAGATTAAAAGCCTAGATCAACTTGGTTAACATGATTCATGAATTTCTATTATGTCTTGCATTCCTTTGTCAAATGATACCAAATTTCTAGAATGACAAAGCCTAGTTAAAACAAATTTTCAGAGACCTTATGTTCTAAAATGTCCATGGGATTATTATTTTTCATAAACTACCACTACAAGAAAAAATGCTATTTATGTCACTTTTTAAAATTTTTTTGTCACTTTTATTTCGTGTGACATAATTATTTCTCATATGTGCTTTTTATGTCACTTTTTAAGTAATTATATCACTTTTTTAAAAAAGTGACATAAAAACTCTATTATTTATGTCATTTTTTTTTTATAAAAGTGACATAAAAAATAACGCTTTTATGTCCTTTTTTTAAAAAAGTGGCATAAATAAGAAAGTTTATATGTGAGAACGCGGTGGTAATTTTGTAAATAAAACAAATTTTTTTATGTCGGTTTATGTAAAGTGACATAAAAGTGAAATGTTTTGGGTGGGCTCAAGTCCAATTAGTTCATAAGATCTAAGTTTTTTGTATTCACTCTAAATCATCTCTTCGTTCCTAAAACCTCTGCAATATACTCCCTCCGTTGCACCTCTTCCTCCTCTACATTGTCGCCGCCTGCTCCATACCACAACCGCCGTCACTGCAACCGTCGCCGCCTCCTCCTTCTCTCAGCTGCCGTTGCATCCACTTCCTCTCAACCGTACCGCCGCTTTCTCTTCCTCTCCAGGTTTCTCTCTCTCTCTCTCTCTCTCTCTCTTAGAGCTACCAAAGCCCTAGAACCTTATTGAGCTCCAACCCCCAAATCTGTGTGTGTGTGTATGTGTGTGTGTGTGTGTGTGTACATTAGGAATTGTATTTTCTGACCCCAAATGATCAGAAGCCTTAGAGATTTCGATTTGATTTGTTGTAGGTTTATGTTGGCTTGCCGATGTATTTGCTCGAGGTATTGCCTGATGAAACATCAAATCCTTTTTTTCCCATCAATTTTTATCTTCATTTTTTTATTTTGGTCCAAAAACCAAATACGAAGTGGGTTGAATGTCCTTTGCTTTCTTAATATCTTTTTTAATCAGGTCTGATGGTTTTGGTATTTTTGGTTGTTTAATATCATTTGTAGGTAATGTAGTGCCATGATTGAGTCATTGATTAAAGGTAATATACCTTTCTCAATTTTCTATCTATGTTTTCTTAACTTTTCATAATATTGTTAGTACCGATATAACAGATCAACTATTAAAAGAAACAAAAAATCCATATGCAAGCCAGAAAGTTTCTTCAACCAGTCGCTTATTGAAAATTTGTATTTTTTTTTCTGAGCTATTGAAGATTTGTATTTACTGCTTTTTGTTAGAGCGGCTCTTTCTTATTTGCCAAGACCTTTGGTTGTTTTTAATTTATTGACAGCAATTGAGTGGAAAATTGAGGCATTGATTGAAACATTGTTAGTCTCTGTGGTAAGATTCTGGAGAGAAACTACGGTTTATATGTCTTTTCGTACCCATAGTGTGTTACTTATTTTACTTTTTCTTTCGTGTTTTTCCCACTGCAAATCCCATGTTTTTACTTCCTCTCTTCTTTTGTCTTAATAGAAGAATTGCCTTCAAGTCACAACTAGTTCTTTTTTGAACCCCACCCTGTGGTGTATTTCTACCCCATCTTTGCATTGATTGTGTGAAATTTTTTTTTTTGGTTGTAATTTCAAAAAGGTTTGGGCTGAAATATGATTTTTGAAATGAAAATATGGAGTCCAGCCAAAAGCAAAAAAAAAAGAAGAAGCAAAAGCCAAAGTCCTACCTACATTTCTATACTTCTAAATCTATTTCTTTACTTCTAAACTCCTTGGATTCAACACCCAAAATATCAGTGGAGGACATAATGTCAATCAGGTAAATTCTTGAACACTCAATCCCATTTTTCTACTATATTAGACACAGATGCGCATACGAGTGGGTGTAAATAAATGATTTGTATATATGTTTATAGGGGTTGGAAATATAATTGGGGGGCCATTTTAGTAGTATTGGGTGATATGGCCCCCCAGTTTAATATCAGAAAGGTTTTTGCATATTCATCTGTATCTACTTTTGTATTTGTTTGATTTAAATTGGGTTTAGATTTATTTGTATTATGGTGTGGGTTCATCACACTTTTCATTTGATTCAACTGGGAGGTTTATGAATATTTTCTCTCTTTAAGTTCAATAATTGCTGTAATTTAGTCTATATACCTTTGTTCCCACCACTATTGTTGATAACAATAAGAACTAGAAACATTTTGAATGTTGATAAGTAAGACAGAGAGGAAAATAGGAAAGAAAAGATAGTTTAGTGGAAATTAAATTAGAAGTTTCAAATTTTATCGGTCACTTCCCCTTCTCTTTTCTTGAGGTCCCATTATAACTTGGTATTTTATAATTTCCAATGTTATTTAAGCATGGAGGAAAACACTGGAAAAAACAAAAGTTATACATTTTTTCTTCTTGTTTTATATATATATGTATATATATATTTATATTTTTGGTCCCTTCTCTAAATCCGCAAACCATACATGGCCTTCAATATCCTTGTATTGTCTTCAATAGGGAAAATACTAGGGAAAAATTGAAGCAAAAGGCTTTTTTTTTTTTTTTTTTCCCTCGTTTGTTTTCATTCCCTAAATCCATCTGAGCCCTAATTTTGTGTTGTCTTCAACACTAACTTGTATTTCCTTCTTCATTTACATTTAGGGTAATCTTGTAGACTTGCACATCTGATAATGTGCTGATAGATGACAGCTGGGTGGGTGAAGGGAGATGCCATGTTTCCAATATTTCCATTGAGTACCGGGAATGGTAGTTAATTGTTACTAAGAATTAGGCTTTCATGATTTATGGGTTTGTGAGTTTCCCATTAGTATTAGACATATGTTACCAATTATGGCTTGTTTTGAAGTGCTTGGTGTATAATATATTCTAGTAGACAAAAAATAAAAATAAAAATTCAGTTGATGTGTCTCTTAGTTGCAATGACATGTATTAGAAGGCTTATTAGAATGGGCTATAAGTGTTAATAAGAGGTGTATTGTTTCGATATCGTTGGAATTTGTTGTTTTGTTTCTCAAGTTTATATTTCATTTGGAGATTATATCTTGGATTCCATGTGTTGTTCAACACTTTCTATGCTATTTCAATTTTGGTTGCCTAGTCATGAACAAGGTCTCAAATTCATATAAGTATCAATATTCTAAACCTAAGTGCTTAAGAAATCAGCAATGTAGTTTGACGTTTCTCACCAATCATCAAATCTTTTTGTGGAATGTTACAAATAGCTGAGATGTGTGATGGTTTTTTGAATCAATCTTGCAGGTTTTAAATTTTGAGCTAGTTGGATTATTTGTGTTGAGTAAGAATCGTACCTTTAAATCTACCATAGTATTGTAGAAAAAGTCTCTCTAATAGTTTTGACCAATTTTCTGTAATGATGGAATCATCAAATGTATATACTATATACAAAAATTTACTTAAACATCTACATTATCTAGATACATAAGAGGAACTAACCCAAATTTCCTTTTGTTACTTGACTAGCTCAATTCAACCAAAAAGAAATAGAAAAGAGAATGGTGGAGGAAACTTCATAGTAAACTCCATGTAAGTTTTAGTCGTTGAATTTATGTTGACTTAGCAATATATATATTGTGCATAGTGGGAATTGGTTTGGGCTGGTTTTTGACAATATAGATTAACTTTGGGTAAATTTGTTCCCTAAAAAAGGACTCATAATCGGAAAGTTTTCTAATTCTGAGCAAATTCTATGCTTTATTTAGGATGAACTAAAAATTAGTTAAATAACTATTCATTGATTTTGGTTCATTAGTTTGTAGCTTTTGTGCAAAATACAATCAGTTTGTCTTCATACACTGATATTTCTTTTTGGGTTAGCAGTTAAAGTAGGCGCAACACAAGGAACAAAGTGTCAAAATTTGATCCAACCAATATAACAAGGTGCTAAAATGTGGTAATTCTGAATTTTTAAACTCTTGTATTGTATCCTTATTGTGTGCAACTCTTGTTAAGCAACATAAGCTATGATCTGTAGGCAAGTTAGAATTTAGTTAGCTTTGTTTATTTTAGAAATAAATAGTGTATATTCAAAAATCTGTGAGGTGTATTCAGTTGGCTTCCTTTGGAAATTGAATGATTCTATTGCATTTTTCACAGATCCAGAACTTAGACCATTGCTTCAAGCTTGGTTAATTCTACTCGGGCCTGAGTTTCGAGGGCATCTTACATCGGCGATAGGTGAGTCCCAAATCTTCCCATCCTCTTATCTACCGTTGTTGATCTGTATTTTGCTTTTCCATTCTCTCTTTTTTATGAGTGTTTTCATTTCTATTGCCTTACTAAATCCATGAACCAAATATAGCCATAGCCTTAGCTCTAGGGCAATGCAATCTACTACGTCAATTGTGCTTACAAGAGTTAATTATTCCTTATTTCTTATTTTTTATTTTTGTTTTAGCTATCAATTTACGTTGGAATGTTTAATGCTTTAGCTGATTACGTAGTGTATTAGAGCTATCAATTAATTCATTTACATGTAGGAAAATTCTATAATACATCTTATTGTATTATGATACATCGTAGTGGATTAGGATGTATCATACTTACTAGTGGTTTGGGCCCCAAATTGTTGTAGTTTGATCCCAAAGTGCAATAATTGGTGCAAAAATGTTGTAGTTTTGAAACTACTTTGCACCTCTTAGTTGGAGTGTTCAGTGTGATTTGTTTGGTTGTGGAATGTATAGCATACCTAAACCCATGAGATGACTCCAATTTTTTTTAATGGAAATTAGTAAATCTAATATGATACGACTCTCTCATTACTTCATTGAAAATCTAATTAATTACACCTATTAAATTTAATGCCAATGATCCTTTAGTTATTAAATGGTCTCAGATTAGAGAGAGCCACTAGTCCGAGAAATTAAGGGAAGGCAAAAATGGCAAGCTTTGGAAAATTAGCTCTTGAAAATTGGGGAAGTAGATAAAAGTTTCATTCCATAATTGGAGGTGGCAGCCTCATGATTGTGACCTTCCCAAGTCTCTTTCTCTCTCTGTCTATTTTGTTATATATACATGTAGATATGTATAAGAGCTCTGTATCTCAAGCTATGTTTTTTCTTCTTCAATTTGTGGATTTTGTTTTTCTTTCATGGTAAAAAGGTTCAATGGGATAGCATTACTGGAGAAGCTAAGGGGGATGAGGATGGTGTTTTTTGGGGAATCATTGAGTAAAAATCAATGGGCTTCTTTGGTGTGCTTGGTTGAATCATCAATCTCTTCTCCATCCCTCAAATCTTCCCAAATGAAGGGCAACTTTGTCACTTACAGCACATAGCTAAGTTCTTTTTCTAATTGCTTGGAACACTCATTATTTTAGGAAAATTTATTATACGTACTAGTGGTTTAGGATGTATAACACAAACTAGTTCCTTCAATGTGCGTGCAGCCTACGTGCTGTTAGTATGCTAGGCTAATGCACCTGAGCTGCTAGCTTGTACAACCTGTGCTGCATTGGGCAGGGTGCTGCCTTGCCTGTGTTGCGTGTTCAGCTGGGCAGTGTGCTGCATGTGCAACTGGGTAGTGTGCTACCTTGCCTGTGCTGCGGCTGTGGGCTACTGCTATGTGCAACTATGTGCTGAAATCTGCATAAGTACATCAAGAACACAACATGGGAACACACCTCTGCAGCTATGTACTTACTAATTTCTTTTTCATGAATAAGAAATTAGATATGGCTAAGGATTGGTTTGATCAAGTAATTTACTGTCCATGACTATGTGAATCTGTTACGTACTGGAAACAATGAATCCATTACGAGCTAACTATACCTAAAAAAAGAAAAAGAAAAACAAAGAGTTTATAATTAAAACCTTCCTACATGCAAATTGAAGAAAATCATTTAGGAGTTTTATTTTTCTTTTCTTTTCTTTTCTTTTTTTACATATGGATCAAACTCTTGACCGGTTGAGGAGTACTGTAGGCAATATGCCTGCTACCCTTTTCCATCCAGGTTGAACTCTATAATCTCTTAAAATTTTATGGTTGGTGCTATCTAAATTGGCCATTTATTCTATAACCTACAATACTTATTTTTATTCCACTTTCACCTTCGGCTATCTAGCTAATCAAACATTTTATATGTCAGCATGCTCAAAACACTTGAAAGGTACCAAAAATTCTCAGGTGTTGGACCCATGGATTGCAACGTATTCATAAACAGTCACTTTTTCTGGTTCGCTATCTTCTTCTATGGAATTAAAATTAAAATTTTCATCAAGTGCTGGTGAGGATCATTTGATTTTGAACACTTTAACTTTCCGAGGTGAATTTAAAGAATTTGTTTGTTGAAGAATTTTCTTTTATGACCAAGCAGGTGCTCATTGATCAACTGAAAGAAGTTGCACCAGCAATACAAAGTTCAATAACAGAGCTTTCTGAGGAAGTGAACTGCATTTCGTCCAATTTTCCTCCGGTGACCAAACATCATGGCAGACCAACCTTACCTATCCAAGCACATAGTAGTGGAAGGACAATGGAAATTGTCATATAAATATTATATTCATTGAGAGTGTTTATACTGTGATGTGCTCGCCTTCTTTATTTGCATCTGTAGAACTTATCGAAGCCCATTTGGGTTAGCTTTTAAAATGATAATTCTTTTTTAAATAAGAGATCTTAAAATGGTACATACTGTATTTTTTTAAAAAAAATAGTTTTTAGCTTTAAAAATTAGTTAGATTTTTTAGAAAGCCGTGAAAAAGCTAATCCAAACGGTCATTACTAAGAAATTGTTGGCCCCCAGAAGCTATCTCAAACGGGCTCTTACTCTTCTTGAAATGTGCAGGGGAGTAGTACTGATGAAGTTGTTGAGGTGACTTCGAGATTGTCAAATGTTCAGCTTGAGAAAGTGTCAGCCAGTCCCACTGCCTTAAAACTCCCACATCTATTCAGTTTGACACCCAATTCTTCGAGCAAAGGTGGTAATATGCAAAAGCGACACACCTTATCTCAAACCAACCAAATAGAAAATATGTCAGAAAGGAAGTCGCTTGACCAATCTCTGTCCAACAATCACATGGATAATCCACTATAAGGTTACCAGTATTCTACTTCTCCTCCCACTTTATGTTCTTCTTTTCACATACGTGCATCATTGGCTGGCCTAAATAGTTTTTTCCTTCAGTTTAAGGCTCTATTTGGTTCATGAATTTATTGAGGGATAGAAAAGAAAAAAAGTGAAGGAAATTCTTTTCTTTGTTTGGTTAATAAAGAAAACAATTGAGGAAAATAGGAAGAAAAAGAAAATAGAGTGACAAGTAAATTAAAAATTGTGTTTTTCTTAGTCAATTCCCTTCCTCGAATTTTAATTCTCTTCTGAAAGATTTTAATTTATAATATTGTTTAAGCAAGAATTAAAACACTAGGGTAAACATTAGGGAAATAGTTCTGCTTCTCATTTTCCTCAGACCAACAGAGTCTAAAGGAGACTTGTAAGAGATTTAGTTTGGAGATTTTAATGTTAATACTTTATGCTACATAGATGGTGACAATTTGTATGTCCAAAGCTTGAAGAGATCTATCAGAGAAGCAGTTCTATCAATGTAATATATGGAATCCTCACAAGATAGTCATTTCGATGATAGCTCTGAGCACTTCTTTGTTCCGCTGTTTGCAGCTGGATTTTCTCGTCATGGCCTGGAAAATAAACTGGGTGTAAAGAGTAAATGGTTATTTTCTGCTCAAGCAGATCCCTTTTTGCTTGAGGATCGTGCTTTTGATGCTCATGTTGGGAGGGTCTATAATGAGTTCTCAAATGTATTGAGGGATTTGGATTCACTTCACGAATATGATTGAGTAAATGGTTTTCTCTCAACTGCTGGTTCAAATGATGTGGTTTCTGATGGGCAGATGTTATTTTATGACATGGACGAAGCTCAAGATCAAGTTTTTTCACCTCCTTTGCTTATGGACACATCACTCCTGGCAGATTCGTACGAAGACTTGCTTGGTATGTTTGGTGTAGTATTCATTATGTGATTGGTTTCTTATCAGTGCATTGTACTGCTTATCTCTTTAAATGTTATTGTCTAGTTTAGAAAAAATATATTATGCCAGAACCTTTTTAGTGATATCTAGTTTCTTTGGAGGGAATGAAAAGGTTGTTAGGGTGACTCTAGGGGTATACATGCACTCCCAAGTTTTAAACCACAACGATAAGGTCTTAAAACATGGTTAAGGACGTACATGGAAGTAGGTGTTTATAGGGAGTTAAGCATTGTATACGAGTGTATGTGAGAGAGAGAGAGAGAGAGAGAGAAGAGATAATTTGAATGGTTTGGGTTTCATCGCTATGTTTCATATCTGGTTATATGGTGGTTGGTTTGTAGATGCTACTGACTGTTTCCTTGAAAAGCTTCTCTTTTAAATTACTGTTTTTAGGTCTGTTTCACATTCTTTGCAACAGCATTATCAGAGACTGAAACTGCCTTGATTGATCACTAAAACAAAGTTTGGGCAATTAGTTGTTGTTTTCTTCATGAAATGATGAGTGCATCACTGAAAGGTTTTGTTTTCATTCCTCAATTAGGATATACCAACGCTCGCATGAAAAAACATAGTTTTTGGGATTTTGAGGGTTGAAACTGTAAACCGCTTGACCAAACGTCACAAAAACTTACTCACACCTCAAACATGCCTAAAGAAACTTGTGGGAACAAACGAAATGCATAACAGAATCATGGTTAACAAATAATGCGAAAAAAGACTCTTTCATCATTCCGAGCCCCTGAACACATTTTGATCTCTCAAAATCCCCAAACATAGTTTTACTCTTTTATTATTTTATATATACAACTAATTATTGAAAACTTTTTTCTTTTTTGTAGGTACAAAGTTTCACATTTTGATGGAAGTTCTAACAAGCCAACCACTTTTTTTTGTTGGGCTAATTTATTTTTGTTGCTTTCATGGTTTTGTTAGTACTTTTTGATGAATATGTAATATGTTCTTAGTTTAGCACTTGACTCGGATCGACTGTATATTTTTTTTCTTCATTCCAATTAATTGGTTGATATTGAGATGAATCGATGAAATTTAGTATTTGAAATAGATTATTGAATTGAATTTTATTTTGTACAGGGTGATATTGTATATACAGGATGGTATAATATTGTTTTTATAGGGTGGTATTGAATCAGTATTATTTAAAACATTTAGGTTGTTTTTAAAAAAATTAACATAACTAATTACACATTTATGTCACTTTTATCAAGTATTTATGTCACCTTTATAAAGTATTTATGTCACTTTAAAAGTTTTTATGTCACTTTTAAAGTATTTATTTCACTTTTAAGACTTTGATGTAATAATTTTGTTTGGTATTTATGTCACTTTTCTACTTTTATGTCACTTTAGGTTAAAAGTGACATAAATAAAATGGTATTTATGTCACTTTTAAGTATTTATCTCACTTTTTATTTACATATGTGTTGGTTTATGAAACATTTATGTCACTTTTATAAAACATTTATGTCACTTTTAAAACATTTGTCGCCTCCATTTATGTCACTTTTTAACTGGAAAAAAAGTTATATAAATACCTATTTATGTCACTTTTTGAGTGACATGAAAAGCCTTTTTCCTTGTAGTGTACAATGAAATAGCTTTCTTGTGACACTAAATAGAACTTCATGTGATTTTCGTAGAATTAATTAGGATTTGTGCAAGAACAGTGGATAGTCCTAATCCACTATTCCCAAAACTCTTATTTCTCGAATTTCAAAAATGCTAACGAGGTCCTACTTTTTCAAAAAGTTCCCTAAGACATGTATCTAACTTTCTGTCAAAGGGTTTTAACCCAGCTCATGTTTAAGATCACTTTTGATAGGATTCATTAGAGGTTGCTGAATCTAGAAATTTGATTGATGACAGCTTCTTCTTGTTTTTTCATGCATATATATATACCATTTGTTTGCTTGCATTTTTGCAATGCTTGGGTATTCCTTGGTGTCTTAGTGTAGAGAATTAAATGTCGTGGATCCGAACTTCGATTTGTGGGCTTGCCTCGTCTACATGTGTCATATTGCCCATGTATCGTGTACTATCTCCATCCTTTCTCTTAGAATTTTTCTAGGTTTACAACATTGTTTTCAATGACACAATTCCTTTAGGATAGTCCTTGTTTATGTGCTTATATGTTAGAGACATCTTATCTAGGATTGTTGCATGATTGCATTACACATTTTCTTTCTTTTGCTTTTTGTGACTCTGCTTGAGTCAACCCAATGTAAGTCCTCTTGTTCCCTTTTGCATATCATGGCACATTTCTTTTATTTGCATCAGTCCCGGGCGGGATTAGCCACTGTGAGTATACCTCTCTCTTGTATTGCATCCGTATACGATTGTTACTTGATTTAATCTCTTGAAATGATATTCATTAGATGTTCCTTTTGCTATGTATATATTATCTAGTATGTTTGAGGAAATAACACCAATGATGAATTAAGAACAAGAATATTTGAATCAAAGCCTACCATTCGGTAGGGCGAGGAGGGGGTGCTTTAATCCTACTAGGGATTCTTTCCCTCTCGTACCAAGACCCCCGAACCTTGTTTTTGGTTATTAAGGGCGAGTAACCTTATTTAAATTTTGGGCAAGTCAAATTTGGTTTCCTAATTCTCGATAAAAATTAGGTGGCGACTATTTCTCTCTAGGATCACGTGAGGAAGTTTTAGTTCCGTGATGTGTGCTCCTTGGATCCATCATGGGACACTGTCAAGGAGACGACAGAACCCCCTGCTGCGCGCGCTGGTCCACAAGCTGGCGACTCTGCTAGGGGATTTGAACATGAAACTTATGGTTTCTTGTTCTTCGAGGGTTTGACATAAGACAATAAATATCCTTGTTATTAACTCAATAATCGTGTTGTTTCTGACTGCATTTGCACTTGTATTGTTCTTTCACCGCGATTGCTTGAGACCATTGCCTTGAGGATGGAGGGCCACCTTTCCTCTATTTATCGAGAGACTTTGGTAGCATGTAGTTACCATTAGCCTTGTACCGCGTGCTATATATAGAGCCCTTGGCTTCCTAATGGACCCTTTATGAGACTAAAACCCGGCCTTTGCGTATAGTTTCTGTAGAACCATTCAATTAGGATCTTGATTATCATCTTTGATTAAGACGATGTGATGAATTATTTGCGTTTGCCTGTATGAGATTATGTGGATGATGAGGATGTGCATGTGACGGCATCATCAAACCTTGTATGGTAGATTCCTCTAGGGTAGTATGGTCTTTATCCAAACATTCAATCATTATTCGAGGACGATTTTTGAAAAATTTAAAAATGTTATCACTTCTTTGAAAAATTCGAGTCTTTTTGAAAATTTCGTGAATATCCCTTTTGAAAATTCGCTTTGAAATTCACTTTCACAAAATCCTTCTGAAAAAAAAAATTTCTCTCTAGATTTTAGAGAATTTCAAAATTCCTACCTTAGTTTTGTCCAAAAATATCATGATTTCACACTTTGATGATTCAATTTCAAATTCTCTCAGATTTTAGAAATTAAAATTTCCTACCTCGATTTTTAAAGAATCATGATTTCACACCTCAGGCATTGATGGTTCAAAAGTACTTTTAAAAATTACAAATCTCCCCCTCTCTTTCAAGATTTTTATGAAAAATTCAATTTTGCAAACATGCGCCATCAAGAATTTCAAAGCTAGAAAATCCTTGGCTAATGATTAGATTAGTAGGGTGATTAGCATACTAAGGAATCTTATGTGTTTATATGCTGATATGCTAGGTATAAGCTAGATTAAGGTGCATTACATTTAGATTAGATTGCATTTCATCTGCATTGCATACACTACACGAGCATTGCATATACGAGTGCGACGCCTCTAATATACTTATGAAAAGAAAAGAATTGTATTCCTCAGAATTTTGAAAAAAAAAAGATTTCTTTGATTTTAGAAAATGTTTTTGAAAAAGGATAAGATTTTCCATCTTTGATTTTCCATCCACTTTTGTAAATATCATTCATTGAAAATTCTTTTGCAATAAAGACACTTGATTATTTGAAAATCCCTAATAAACCAGAGAAAAGAAGATAGGACCAAATAGTTATACTCCCTCCTGGGTCAGAGCTCTGAACAGCCGTTTGATCAAATCAGGGTTTGGGTAAAATCAGTCGAATCAGTCAGGATTGGAAAGATGACACATGAAGCCGATATGAATGCTAGGATGACTGCTATGGAATTTACTATCAACCAAATCAGTGAACTGCTTGTAAAAATGATGGGTGTGATAAAGCATGACACAACACCTCCGACTCTACCTCTTGCACCTTGTGATGATAATGAGTGATTTGAAAGATTGGCTAATCAAGGAATACAAACTCTGGATTGGGAAATCCTTGACAAGCTCACCAAGAATGGTATACTGGAGAATGTGACCCGTGAGAGCAAAAGAATTGATGACTACAAGCTTGGTAAAGAGGGATTATTTGATATACCCAATACAAGGCCTTCGAAAAAGTTCAAAGGGCCTCTTTATTTGAACAATCATCCATTACCTAATAGCAATGCACTGGAACCACAATTTCTAAAGAAGAATACTAGAATTACAAGGTGAAACCAGAACCACGGGCAACAGAAAAAGAAGAGAGACTTTTCTGAGCTAGGAATGTTCCTGAGCAGTGCACTTGAAAAAATACTAGAGGCAGGGTACTGGAAGAAGCTGGAACCCAAGCCAGAACTTGATCCGCTTCCACAATGCTTCAAGATTGAGTATTACTACGATTTCCATCAGAGCTGTTGTAGACACCCCATTTTGTCGGCTATCAGATTTAGGAGACCCATAGCTTGGTGGTTCACAATGATCGTAAAAGACTCAAAAGGACTCTTGGAAGTCAGCTCTATCTCTCAGAATGCTCAGAATGACCAAAATGCCCCTAAAAGCCCGAAAACTCCCAGATTTGGTCCCAAAGTTCTGAAAACATGCTATGTCATAAGAAAAGCAATAAAATGAGTTTCTAAGAGAAATCGGGTGAAATCGTCAGCTCCCAGAGACCCCCGGAAGTCCCGGAGGTTCCCCGAAAGTCCCCGTTGACCGGTTTGACCAAGGTTTGACCAGGTTTGACCGAGATTTGACCAGGTTTGACCGAAGTTTGACCAAGTTTGACCAAAATTGTCCAAATTCACCGGAATCATTAGAAAAGTATTAAAATAAGTTTTAAAAGAGAATCAAGCGAAAACGTCGGCTCCTGGGAGCTCCCAGAGGTTCCCAGAACTTCCCGGGAATCCCAGGTTTGACCAGTTTGACCAAGATTTAACTTTGGGACCGGGGCACCGAAACAATTTTCAAATATTTTTCATAGATACTAGAGGTCAATAGCTTTCCAACGGTATATCGCACATAATTTCTGGATTTAAAACGAATTTATTATGAATTTCCAAAGGCGAAAAAGGCGATCAAATCGGCTTTTGTCGCAAATACCGTAAAACTTTTCAAAATGACCTATCCCCGAACTATTTTTTATGTAAAGTAGACTCCATTACCTTTCCAACGGTATATCACAATCCCAATTTGGAGTTCGTACGCATTTTCTGTGAATTTCGGACAAAATAGGGCCTTTTCGCGAATATCGGAACTTCGGGGGGCCTAAACAGCATTATCCAGACGAAGGGAGGAGCAGTGCCGCCGCGGCACTCCCCTCCAGAACAGTAAGTTTTTGTAAATACTTTTGTGGTCCCATTTTGATTAATTAAAATCCAAAACGACGTAGTTTCATGATTTCAGATGTTTGGGACCAATGGGAGTACTTTCTAAATCCCAAAAACACCCCAAGTTGGCCTATATAAACACCCCATTACTCCTCATTTTAGGGGGAGTCAAAGGCAAGTTTAGAGAAAGTTTGGGAGAGAAAGTGTAGAGATAAGGTTAGAGTGGAGAGAAAAGAAGCTTTCTTCTTTGATTTTTCAAAACAAAAGTGAGTTCTAACTTTGTTTTTACTTCATTACTTCCATTTACTTCAACATTCAATACTCCCAACCACCATTTTAGTGAGCATTCAAGAGTGTGGAAGCTTCTTCCATGTCTAGTGTCATTACATATGAGTGATACACCAATCTACAAGTCTCATGCTTCATGAATATCATCTATTGATTATCATCTACTTGCTTGTTTATTTATTGTTCATCTCTTCTCATCCCATTTCTTTTTTTATTTTCTTTATTTACTTACTAGTTCATCATCATCTAAGTGATGACATGAAGTTTGGGGTGAGTGAATCCTTATGGATAGTAGCTCTTGACCTCAAAAACATGTTTGATAGATGATGATCATAACCTCAATACTTCCAAAGTATTCTTGGAATGTATTGAAGTTATGTCCAAAAACAAAATAAATCTCTCCAACAATCTTGGAGGTTCTTAAATGATGAGTTTGATGTAGGTATTCTAAGTGGCTATGATCCTTATTAAGTGTTGAAAACATGTTTTCAAAACACCTATTTCAAAACCCCTCTCAATCCCTCTCATTTGGTTTCAAGAAACAAAACTTTGTTTTCTCCAAAATCTTCAAAACAATGAGTCAAAATAGTGAGTGAGTTGAGTTCAAAGATTTTTCTAGAACACAATACTCAACATATGGATACAAGGCCACTTGGAAAGTCTTCCTAACTCATTGGAGAACACCCATGATTTTTGGTTTGACTTGGAAGTACTTGGAAATGGTCCATTTGGGTCCCAACATTCCTTCCAAACATTCTGTTTTTGCTGTCACAGCAGCTAGGTCAACTTACGACCTCTTTTCCAGACAACTTTTCCAAAAGGGGTGGTCCTAACTTATTTTTCCCTTAAAATTCAATGTCTTAGGAAACTTTTTGTATAAAATGGGCCTCTAGATCATTCTTTTTCATTTTCTAATATTTTCTAACATTTCAGACGACAGTACAAACTCTGTTTCTGAGTGACCTCTATTGTTTATATAATTTCTCTCAATCTGTGATAGCTATTCAAGATTGGCCTTTTGGGTTGTGTTCTAGACACAATAAGGAACATCTCCATAAAAAAATCATGCATTGAAAACATTCCTAACCCCTCTTTTCAAATTCCAAAAGATCATGCTACTGTTCTGTCCACTATTCACAGCAAGCATACTTTACCTTGCATTCTTTGATTTGATGCTTATATGCATTCCAAATTAGTTCATATCTTAGGAAGTAGTTCATACTACATTTGTACACATCCCATGTTAATTTCATTCATTCATGCACATTTTAGACTTCTAAGTCATTCTAGGAATCCATGTACACAAAACACACTACAACCTTTGCACATTTTAGATACATACATTGCATTCATGCAAGATTTGGGGTTTTTGTAACTCTTAATCCAAGAAGATTATAAGGAATGAACTCGATCACCCGTTTATGCTTCCCCTTGATCTAATCATCCTTTCTCATCCGTCCCGGGGATTGAGAGATCTTCTTTTCTCAAAGATTAACATGCATCATTCTAAGCCTTGCTAAGCATATTTTGATTTCTTTGTTTATTTGTTCCAAGAACAATTCATGTCCCCTTTAAATTAGGAAAACTTGATTAATTGATATGTGATTAGACGATTTTTCCTAGGTTTGTTTGTGTGATCTTCCACTTTACATTGCATGATATTTGATTTAGATCTTATGAATGATATTTTATCTTTAGATCTTCCATTTTCAAGTTTCTTATGTAATGTAATATACTATCATAGTATTAATTGCCGAACCATACATAGTATAAGATGATTATTTGGATGCTAATTGAGGCCCGTCGAAAGACGGGGCGAGTTGAGGGTGTTTTAGTCGCGACAAAGGTCCTTCCTCTCTCGTACCAAAACCCCGAACCAAGTTCTTTGGTTATGAAGGGCCGGTGCCCTTATCCGCTTGGGTGAGTCAAAATTAGGTTTCTTGATTCCTTAAAGACCAAGTGGCGACTCTGTATCTGTTTTCAACAGACCTTTCATTTTATTTCCTTGATTCAAATCAATTTCAAAACAATCTCAAACAAGAGAAGTGGTCCGATTCCCGGTATCCACAATCTGGCGACTCCACTGGGGATTTTTATTTTAAAAAAACAAAATAATACAGAGGTTTGACTCATAAGAAGCATCCTTAAAATCATCTTTTTACTGTGTTTGGTTCACCGCATTGCACTCTTGCATTTTCCCCCTCCGACTGTGTCTGAAACGTGGCACTGACATTGTTCAGGTCTTGCTGTGCCAGGGCACAAGTCACCGTTGATACTGTACCTTCTAAGGTATATCAAAAAGAGTAAAAACCTCCGTACTGTCTCCCTGACGGTATATTGGAACTCTCGTCAACGGACCCTCTTTGACTAAACCCAGCCTTTGCATATAGATTCCTGTAGAACCTTTCATAGGACTGTTCATTTATCTTTTCAGATAGGACAACGTGATATAACTGCTGTATGCCCTGATGGGATTACCTGAGCGATGTAGACGCTTATGTGACATAGAACAGAACCTCTTTCTTATGATTCCCAAGGCAATCACTCACATGTAGTCACATTGAGTTGACCTGCCTAAGCATCATGACAAGGATGTCTGCTCCATGCTCGCAAAGATATACACCGCAAACTTTGTTTGTCGGTCTTGAGACATAGGAGTATGAAAACCTGCTAGAAAGTATGATCACTATAACCATACTTACCAATTTCTCCCAGAAACTCTGCCCGGATATCCCAGATATAACCATACTTACCAGTTTCCCCCAGAAACTCTGCCCAGATATCCCAGATATAATCATACTTACCAGTTTCCCCCAGAAACTCTGCCCAGATATCCCAGATATAACCATATTGACCAGTTTCCCCCAGAAACTCTGCCCAGATATCCCAGATATAATCATACTTACCAGTTTCCCCCAGAAACTCTGCCCAGATATCCCAGATATAACCATATTGACCAGTTTCCCCCAGAAACTCTGTCCAAAATTCCCGAAGTATCTGGGAAATCCATGTTATCCCTTGGTGATCATACTGGAAAGTAAGGTTAGCACACTCTGTATGGCTAGGACCTTATTTGTTTAGCTGCTATCTGTTAGAAATAGGAGCATCACATAGATTAGGGCTTACAATCGCATGTTTGTCCCATTTGCATGCACCTTTTCTCATCTCTCTGCACGCACTGTCTCGAGTCAGTCCACGTCACTGTCTTTGTCTGTCTAAAAGTCATCACTGTCAGGATCTGATACACCCCTTTCTCTCAAAATCTGTCAGGTCAGTATAGATTCCCAAGGTCAGCAGCCGGAATCCTCATCTTGGACCAGGAGTTCAGATAATCGTCTGGTCAGAATCAGTCCGACAGCCCGCTTCAATATGAATAGAGAAGAATTGGAAAACAAGGTCACCGAGTTGGGAGCGACTATAAGCCAACAATCCGACAGTCTAGCCCAGGTCCTGAAATTCATGGAAGAATTAAAGCAGCAACAGCCGCGACCTCCGCCCGGGTTTCCGCCACCGGAGTTTGAACCTCCTCTACATGAGAACAATGGGGAGGAAAACTGGTTTCAAGGGGCCCCACCGCTTACGTATGAGAGGAAGCTCCAAGAGAAAATGGACAAGGTCGACAAATTGGAGAGCGTACTGAGGAAGAACAAGGGAATCGACGATTACATGTTAGATCTGGAAGGCCTCTTCGAGCCTGTCAAGCTGAAACTGCCAGAGAATTTCAAAATGCCTGCCATCGATCGCTTTGATGGAACTGGAAACCCGAAAAGCCACGTGAAGCTATGTATGAGTATCTTCCAGTCCATGGGTTGCACCCACGAGCACATTGCGATGCTATTCCCTCAAACTCTGGCAAAATCTGCACTATCGTGGTTCCTAACCTTGGAAGCCTCCAAAACTCGGGCCTGGGAGGACATTGTTCGAGTCTTCGTCGATCATTACTCTTACAATCAAGAGCTGGATGTCACCATCAGGGATTTGGAAACAACCCGGCAAAGCAACAATGAATCCTTCGCTGCGTTCCTGAGCAGATGGAGGAACAAAGTAGCTCAAATGACCCACCGGCCGATTGAAAAGGAACAGGTAAGAATGCTCATCCGGAATCTGCAGCCGCTTTATCATGAGAAATTATTCTACCAGTCCATCTCCACCTTTGAGGAGTTGTTTGAAGTCGTAACCCGAATCGAAGATGCTATCAGGGAAGGGAAGATCAAAAAGGAAGACCCTCCGAGTCAGTCCCGAAGGCCCAACTACTCCCGGAATCCCCCGGATGTCAATGCCCTTAGCAGCCAACCCATGGCATACCCCTCAAGGCCGTACCAACTCTCCAACCAGCCAAATCCCTCCAACCGCCCTTTCCAGAAAAAGCCTCCTCGCAATTTTGCCAAGCTAGAAATCTCACTCTCCTCAGCCCTAGATCGCCTCCTCAAAAAAGGCCATCTCCAATTACTCCAGCCTCGAAATACCCCGCTCCCGCCTAACTGCGATATGTCCAAGCGATGTACTTACCACCAAGCCCCCGGCCATAACACTGATGATTGCATGCGCCTCCGCCATGACATCCAAGACCTCATCGACCAGAATATCATCGAGCCACCACCAAAGCAGCCTCATATCACCCAAAATGCCTTACCAAACCACCAAAATATCAACCTCATTGAGTCCAGTCCCGTACCCTTCAACCCTGCTACTCATATCACCCCCCTAGGACAACCCTTGCTTTGCATTGACATCCCGGATTCTGAGGGGATTCATCTGATCGGAGGGGAGAATGACGAGTGGCAGCAGCAGCTTGACGACGAGCAGGATTTGTTCTTCCTAGAAGAGCATGACCTAGGGGCGGTAGACCTCAAATGGTATGACCCTAACGACGAGAGTGATGCTTCCATCTGGAACGAGCCAGAAAAGCCATTTGTGGGAACGGATTGTGATTGGTTTAAGAAGGATGGGACTGTAGAAGGGCCTACTCCTGCCGAGATTGATCACCTAACCAGGTCGGGCCGTCATTATCAGCCTCCACAGCCTACCACCGAAGCTATCGAGAAAGGTCCAGTTAAAGACAAAGGGAAGGGTAAGATGGATGAGGTCATCGAAGAAGACAATGAGCTGATCAAGCAGCTAAAGAAAACCCAAGCACATCTCTCGATGTGGGATATTATGGTGACCTCCTATAAGCACAGGCAAGCCATGTTAAATGCCTTGGCTGGGATTGAAGTCCCCATCGACGCCGCGCCGGAGGACATGGTAGCTTTCTTGGGTGCACTTACCCCCGACCCCATCATTACATTCTCCGATGAGGACCTACCGCCAGAGGGATCCGCGCATAACAAGGCGTTATACATTACTGTGGGATGTAAGGAACAACAGGTGCCGTTTTGTCTAGTCGATACAGGTTCTGCTTTGAATGTTTGTGCCTTAAGAACTGCCACTGCTTTGGGGGTCAATGTCCTGGACATCACGCCATCTGTGCAATCCGTGAGAGCCTATGACAACACTAGAAGAAATGTGATGGGAACCGTTTCTCTCCAAATCCGGGTAGGATCTTTGGTAAGCACTGAGATCTTTCAAGTCATGGACATACCTGCCTCGTTCAATCTGCTGATTGGAAGGCCCTGGCTTCATGCCAACAAAGCTGTATCATCCACTGTGCATCAAATGATCAAGTACATTCATGAGAAGGAGGTAAAGATCATCCTCGGTAATAGTTGGGGTAATGAGGCTTTCCCAAATTACGCTCCCGTCTTTGAAGTCCAAATACCTGAGCTGGAAGAAGGAGAAATCGGAGGATTCTTCATGGAAGAAGTTCATATGATCGAAGACGAAGACCGATTCCCTGAGGTCCACTCCACAGTCGTCAACATTGTCCGCAAGATGAACTACTTCCCCGGAATGGGGTTGGGTCGACGCCAGCAAGGAATTCGGGAATTCCCGCAGATCAAAGGGCAACAAGGCACTTTCGGGTTGGGGTACAAGCCCACTGATGAAGATGCCGAGCTACAAAGGCCATGGAAGAAGAGGGTGAAGGGTCTCCCGCCATACCGCAAGACTTTAAATGGACAATTCGTCAAGGAAGGGGATGATTTCCCTTACTTCGGGTTCCCTGAACCATGGATCCATCGAACCACTGGGAGAAGGCACCTCGGGCTTGAAATCTTCGCTGACTGCGAGAGGCCCCCATATCAAGACCCATTCTATCCCGAAGAAGTTGAAAAGACCCCAGAGGAAGACTGGTTAAAATACCTTGACACTGAGGCGATCAAGAAGATGTGGGAGGAATCTACTGAGGAGGAGGAAGAGAAGAGGGCCAAGAGCCAAGATGATCAGATCAAGCCAACTGAGGAGGGTCTGAGCAACCAGGCTGTAGAGTCATCTGTCTGTGTCTCCCAATCCCCTATTCCCCCAAAGTCTGTACTACCGGTTATCGAGTCTGTACCGGAGTCGGCTGCTGTAAGCCCACCACTATCCAATGTAATCACTTCACCTGTCATGAATAAAATGAAAGACAATTCTGCTTACTCCTCTGTGTCTAACACTTGTGAATGCACAGATCCCTCCGAGGATCTCCCAATCGAACTAAAGCAACTAATTGAAAAACCACCTGCTTATGAAATAATCGAAGATACTTTATCGGTTAACTTAGGTGAAATAGATAATCCACAGATTGTGCAAATTGGCTCAACCCTTAATAAAGAAGAAAAAGAAAAATTAACCCTCTTGCTAAAAGAGTTCAAAGATGTTTTTGCTTGGTCTTACGAAGACATGCCTGGGGTCGATCCCGACATCGTCCAACATCATATTCCTCTCCTCCCTAATTCTAAACCTGTCAAGCAGAAACTGAGGCGCATGAGACCGGAATGGGCACTCAAGGTTAAAGAAGAGGTGGAGAAGCAGTTCAAGGAAGGATTCATCATTGTCACCGAATACCCGGAATGGGTTGCCAATATCGTGCCAGTACCGAAGAAGGATGGAAAAGTTCGTGTGTGCGTCGACTTTCGTGATCTGAACAAGGCCAGTCCCAAGGATGACTTCCCGCTTCCCCACATTGACGTCTTGGTAGATAACACCGCGGGACATGAGCTATTGTCTTTCATGGATGGCTTCTCAGGGTACAATCAGATTCTAATGGCGCCAGAAGATCGAGAAAAGACGACATTCACCACCCCTTGGGGAACCTACTGTTATAGAGTAATGCCCTTTGGACTCAAGAACGCGGGGGCGACTTATCAAAGAGCTGCCACCACTCTGCTGCATGATATGATTCACAAAGAGGTAGAAGTATACGTAGACGACATGATTGTAAAATCCAAGGATAGAGAAGGGCACCTGGTAGCGCTGGAAAAGTTCTTCGAAAGGTTGCACAAATACAAGATGAGGCTGAATCCAAAGAAATGCACTTTCGGCGTAACCTCCGGTAAACTCCTGGGTTTTCTCATCACACAGAGGGGAATAGAGGTGGACCCCTCTAAGATCAAGGCAATCCTCGAAATGACGCCACCACGGAATGAAAAAGAAGTAAGGGGGTTCCTCGGAAGAATCCAGTTCATCAGCCGTTTCATTTCTAAGCCCACAGCTACATGCGACCCTCTGTTCCGGTTGTTGAGAAAAGGGGAGAAGTTCCAATGGGATGACCAATGCCAAGCCGCTTTCGACAAAATAAAAGCCTACCTTCAAAATCCACCTGTCCTTTTACCACCCACTCCTCATAAGCCCTTATTCCTTTACCTGTCTGTTTCCGAAAATGCCATGGGTTGCATGCTAGCCCAAGAAGGAGAAGAAAGCCACTCCGAAAAAGCCATATACTACCTCAGCAAAAGGATGACTGGGTCTACTCTTGAAAAAACGTGTTGGGCCTTGGTTTGGTGCACTCGCCGACTAAGGCACTACATGCTGGCCTTTCCGGTTGTGCTCATATCCCGCATGGATCCTCTAAAATACCTTCTCGAAAAACCCGCCCTGACCGGTCGTATATCCCGTTGGTTACTTCTATTATCCGAATTCGATATCAAGTATGTTACGAGCAAGTCGGTAAAAGGGAGAACCGTAGCTGAGCATCTCGCAGAACATGCCGTTGACTCCGAAGAAAGTGGGGACTTTCCGTTTCCAGACGAGAGCATCATGGAAATCAAGGAAGAACAGTGGAAGTTGTACTTCGATGGAGCAGCCAACATGAAGGGATACGGAGTAGGGATGATCCTAGTATCGCCGAGTGGGGACCACACTCCGTTAGCAGTCAAGCTCAATTATAACTCCACCAACAACACTGCTGAGTATGAAGCATGCATTCTGGGAATGGAAGCAACCTTAGAGCTGAAAGTTCGGAGGTTGGATGTCTTCGGGGATTCAAACCTCATCATATCACAAGCCAGAGGAGAATGGAAAGTAAAAGAAGAAAGGTTGAAGCCCTATCATGATCGTCTCGACCAACTCAAGAGGCAGTTCAAAAATATCACATTCCTCTACTTGCCCAGGGAAGCGAACCAGCTGGCAGATTCCTTGGCCACTCTAGCTTCGATGATCAAAATTCCTGTGGGAGTCAGAATGATGCCCTTGGTAATTGAGCAGAGGTATGAGCCTTCGTTCAGCATAATCGCCACAATCGAAGAAGAAGAGAATGAAACACCGTGGTACCAGGACATCTGGAATTTCATAGAAAAGGGGATGTACCCCCAAGAGTCTACCGAGAAAGACAAAAGGGCAATTCGAAGATTCGCAGCGCAATTCATCATTTGGGGCGGGAAACTGCTGAAGAAAGGATACAATGGTCACAACCTGACTTGCTTGTTTGGGAAGAACTCCAGAAGAATGATGGAAGAAATACACGAAGGGGTATGTGGCCCACACATGAACGGCCACATGCTGGCCAAGAAAATCGTGAGACAAGGGTACTACTGGACAACATTGGAAAAAGATTGTTGCGAATACGTGAGAAGGTGTCACAAGTGCCAGATTCATGCAAACATGATGCACGTGCCGCCATCTCTTCTATACAGCATGACATCGCCTTGGCCATTCTCCACCTGGGGAATCGATATTATTGGTGAAATCGTTCCGAAGGCCTCAAATGGAAACCGGTATATCCTGGTAGCCATAGATTACTTCCCAAAATGGGTAGAAGCTGCATCCTACACCAAGTTGGGGGCCAAGGAAGTGGCCAAATTCATCAAGAGAAATCTCATCTGCCGTTATGGAGTTCCCCATGAGATTATTTCGGACAACGGAAGTCATTTCAAGGCAGAAGTTAGGGATCTGTTCGAGGAATACAAAATCACCTATCACAAGTCGTCGCCATACCGACCACAGACCAATGGGGCAGTCGAAGCTACGAATAAGAATGTCAAGGCCATACTGCAAAAATCAACTGATACCTACAAAGACTGGCATGAAAAGCTACCATTTGCACTTTGGGGATACAGAACATCGATAAGGACGTCCACAGGAGCGACTCCTTACTCACTAGTGTATGGGATGGAAGCGGTACTTCCGGTGGAGATAGAATTACCATCCCTACGCGTGATGGCAGAGTGTGAAATTTCGGAATCAGATTGGTTGAGAGAAAGATACGAAGAATTGGCTCTCATAGATGAAAAGCGTCTAGCGGCAGTCGACCATGTCCGAATCTACCAAAAGAGGGTGGCCCGTGCTTTCAACAAAAGGGTTCGTCCAAGGAAGATTGTCAAGGGAGACCTTGTCCTCAAGGAGTTGCGAGCTCCGATCTTTGATCCCCGTGGGAAGTTTAAACCTAAATGGGTCGGCCCTTATATCGTTAAGACTGTTCTTTCCGGAGGAGCAACTTATCTCATGGACCTCGATGGTGTCGAATTCAAAGAACCGATCAACATGGATCACCTCAAAAAGTACTATGCTTGACTATCCAATAATTTCCTTCAAGCCTTGCCTTGAACTACGCTCGACCTGATTCCCGCTCGGGGATACGTAGGCAACCACATCGGTTCTGTCAACACCATCATAATCAAACCAATTTCCTTCAAGCCTTGCCTTGAACTACGCTCGACCTGATTCCCGCTCGGGGATACGTAGGCAACCACATCGGTTCGGTCAACACCATCATAATCAAACCAATTTCCTTCAAGCCTTGCCTTGAACTACGCTCGACCTGATTCCCGCTCGGGGATACGTAGGCAACCACAACGGTTCGGTCACCCCACCTACCTAAAAATCAACCCGCTTCTTTCCAACCATGGCCCGAACTACGTTGGACCTGATCCCCACTCGGGGGTACGTAGGCAGACTTTCAAAAAGAAAAAAAAAAAAAAGGATGGCTCGCTAGGTCAAAAATCCGAAAGGACGCCTAGGCAAAAATTAGAGCTAAATCCAAAGTGAGCAATAACAAAAGAGAGAAAATAGCTCGCTAGGTCACCTCCTTGGTGCCTAGGCAAAAATTATGAGCACGTGAGAAAAATAAAGTCGCGGTCCTTACCATAAACCACCCTCCACACTAGGGGCAAACTTCGGCCACTCGCCTCGTTTGCCTGAACCTCTTCTAAACTAGGGGCAAACGTCGGTCATCTACCTCGTTTGCCTCACAACCATATATATCCCAAACTAGGGGCAAACTTCGGCTACCCGCCTCGTTTGCCTCTAACAACCCCAGCATGCTCAAGCAAGTACCAAAAGCAACAACTAATTGAAATCTCAAGTTACAACATGTTTTCAGAAAGCTAAAATGCATAAAATGAGATTCCTAAAATAACCAAGGTTCACCGATAAACGAACTTTGAATATTACATAAGCAGGAATAATCAAAGAAATAAAAGTCTTTCAAAAAGCAACCACATGTTCAAAGACACTTGGAGGAATGAGCAAAATCAGTCAGGACTAGTTTTGTCTTAGTGTCTTTTATTTCTTCAAAGGTCTTTAGAAGTAGGCTTTTACTCGGTCAGTCCAACCATCAATAAAAGCAGCAATAGTGGTAGCTCTGATCCTGGAAGCACAGACCCTCTCAGTAAACCCCCGGGGAACCTCCTGAACCTGTCCATACTGTCGGGCCAAACGGCGAGGATGATAGAAAGAAGTCTCTCTCAGACCCATCAACCACACTCTCTGGTGACCCCTGAGGCTCGTGGTGATAGCATAGAGGCCCCAACGCCTCACGATCCAGCAAATGTCAGCCTCAGATAAGGTGCTCATCATGCCCACCCAATCGGCAAAGGTATAGTAAGAATAAAGCACGGCTCGACGGAAGTAAACTGGTGGTATACGGCCCGTCCACAGCTGAAGGCGCTCGTAAAGCCAAGCCTGTAACACCAAAGGTGCCCCAGAAAGAAGAGGAGTCCCTTGGATGAAGGCATTGTCCAAACCATTCAAAGTTTCAGCTAGAACCATGGCCATGGGATTCCTGCTAAGTTTCAGCCCGAGGCACACATGCACCAAGTCCATGGAAGTGCTCGAGAACAGGAAGTGCGAAGTCATGCACAATATCAAAGCGGCCCCACGGGAAGCATCATACACGCTGGGATTCCCAGGACTGGCATACCGGGCAATAATAGAAGCAATGTTGAGAACCTCACCTTGAATCAGCCGGTGGGAAATAGTAACAAAGCAATTCAGGTATTCAGCCAAGGCTCGTGTAGGGCTGAGTGTATCAGCAGAAGGGAGAATCAAGTCAGAGTCAGAATCATAGCCGAGAATAGCGCAGAACTCCTCAAACACAGGGCATATCTCCAGGCCATTGAAGTTGAAGACATGGTTCACCGGGTCCCAGTGACCAATGGCAGCACGCAAGAACTCAGTGTTCAGGGTCATCTGGCAAAGGGAGAATAGCTCGGTCAAGCCGTAGCTAAAGAGGTTGATCCGCTCCACGCCATCCGTAATGTTCAGCCAAGTTGTGAGGTGGGTGGGATCATACAAAGCCATATTTCCTGTCACGGCTCTAGCAAAATTCAAAATTTCGGCAGCACCTCCCCGTTTCACGGACTATCCCACCTGCAAGGCAAAAGCACTCACTATCACAAAACTGCCTATCGCAGTAACATCCAGCAATCACAATGCATATATATCAACAAGCACACAACTGCGCCTCTAAACCGGAAGATATCCGGCCTAGGAGGCAAAACATCATAATACTCTGTCAGAAGGTCACAAATTGTGCTACACATCGTCCTACACTGTCCGAATAATCATTTCCTCAGTACAACCTAATCGAAAACAGGAAAAGAAAATAAAATAATAATTCCCGCTTGGGAAGCCTCAGTCCTCCTCTTCTTCGTCCTCCGTCGGACCGCCCGGAGTGTACATCGGCGACGGCCTCCTCCTACCACCTCTACATCTTGGACCAGTCCTTGATGAGCCAGCCCCGCCTCCACGGTACTGCACACACAAACAAAAATGAGGGCAATCAGTAAGGGAACAACAAAAAAGGTACAAAAAAAGAGTCGAGTCAGAGACTTACCAAGGACGCCATCTGATTGGCGGCAAATTGCCGCATACCATCCATCTGTCAAAATAAAAAATCCAGGGTTAGAACCTTGTAACCTTAAGAAAGTGCAAAACTAGAGACATACCCGGTGATCTCGTGTGAGGACCAGGGACCGTAAGCTGGCTGCCAAGGCGTGACCCTCCTCAGCGTAACTCCAAGGAACATTGAGGACACCCGCTGGCTGAGTAGGATACCCACATGTGACTCGTGGCACCTCCATCAGTTGGGGAGTGCCATCAGCGCCTAGAACATTGACGGTCCAATCCCAAGGGGGGATAGGATCGGGAGCCTGAGGAGCCTGCCTCCTGTACATCTCGCGAAGCTGAAGGCACAGAATAAGTTAGGAAAAGATAAATCAAAAACATGGACAATGAATATAAACAAAAAATACAAAAAGAACTCACCTCTAGGAGTGGGAAGTTAGGCATCAGGAAACGGCCACGGTAAACCTCGTAACCGGTCTCAGAAAGAAAATGGTCCCAAACATCAGTGCCGGCTAAAGCCGCCAGCAGAGCATCTCCAGAAAGGTCACTAGCATCCATCACAGGAGGATCATGAGGGACGCGATACCGGGAACCACTAACCACCTGCCGAGACACCCGCTCACCAAGGAACCACTGCCTGTACTCAGTACTCTCCAGCAGAAGGCGGCAAGAGGTAAGAGATTTAACCGCTTGTATCTCCTCAGTGGCAGCATAAGCGACGCCCTCCCAAGGCGTCCAATCAACACTAGAGGCTGTCAACCCAGTTAAGAAGTTCCGAAGCAAAACAATCCGATGGGCCCCACTCTTCACCCCAACAACGTCCCTCCGCCATCTCAAGCCTCGTGGGAATAGAGGCACAGGAGCCATACCATCCTCATCCTCGCCTGACTCGTCTGCTGGGGAGGGAGCCAACATCTTCAAGTATTCAAAACTCCAAAGCTGCGCAGACAAAAGAGAAATCAGAACAAGTATGAAAATCAGAAAGATGGAAAATAAAAAGAAGAAGCAGTGCGTACCTCCCAAGCTCGGCAGAATCCCCCAGTAGATTTAACATCGCCCCGAGAGACCTCCCCCATATGCTTGTAGAGATGGGCCAAGGCAGCACCGCCCCAATTGTAGGAGGGGATCTCATCAATGGTCGCCAGGCAAGAAAGGAGCCTCAAGCTCACCCGGTCGTTCCTTGTCGCAAAGATGGAGCACCCGAGGACATACAGAAGGTAAACCCTCAAAAGCTGGGAATTGTTCAGATTGTGATTACCTCTACCATAGGCCCGGTAAAGCCAGCCGTAGGGGAACCAATGCCTCTCCAGGTTAGGGGGAAAAGCCCCAATCAACATCTCCACCGCCTCCGGGTCAATCTCATAAAAATAGTCCAGAACCAGGCGCTTCCCGCCGACCCTCAAGCCTGTGATCATGGAGAAATCAAAAGGCGTCATAGTCATCTCTCCGAACGGCAGATGGAAAGTGTTGGTAGTGTCCCACCACCTCTCGGCCAGTGCATAGAAGTGAGCCAGATCATTGCTACTTTTCGAAACCAAGCGGACGAAGCCTCCGAACCCGGCATCATCAACCATCCTCTTAACGGTGGGCGAAAGCTGGGTATACCATAAGAAAGCATGGGCAAGGCTACCATGGCCTTTCAATGCCACTTTCGGCACCTGCACACAACAAAGGCGACAAAAGATGCACAAAATTACTATTCACGACCCGAGAGCAAAATTCACAAAATCAACATTTGAGCACAAGTCGAGCTTCTAACGGTCTCTAAGTGCACGCTATAGCTTACAAAACTAGCATAGTACATGAAAGTGGTCCTAAAATGTCGAAAGTTTCACATACCAAGCTCGCTAGAGCCGCGGCCGAAAGATGGTGTTGGGGGTCCCGCAAAATCACGTCCGGGCTGTGCATCTCGGCCTTCATCCGTCCTTTGGCCTTCTTAGACGGTCTCCTTGAGCTCGAAGCCATGGATCTACAAGAAAAATGGAAGTCACATTTAAACTTTCTTCTTGAAAATTTGGGCAAACCAAAACACCAATCAAAAATCCAACTGCGGGGAAAGATTACTCACCTGAGCACGCACAAGCTGCGTTTTAGTGAATTTTGGCTTCAAAAACACCCCAAAATGGCCAAGAATGAGCTTGGAAAGCTCAAAAACCCGAGATATATGAAGATGGAGTCCGGCCACCCAGTGCCGCCGCGGCACTGGCCAACTGCCGCCGCGGCAGTGGCCCAGTGCCGCCGCGGCACTGTTCCCCGTGGGCCCCGCGTCGCTCCGTTTTGCTCCGTTTCGCCCCGTTTTTGCCCGTTTTGGCCTTTTTCAGCCCGTTTTTGGCCCCGATCAGCCCCGATGACCCATTCCAATCAAGATTTATGAGGTTTTACCCTAACCAGACTAAGAGTTGTCAGAACTATCTCCAGCAGGCAAAAACTGGGAAAATCGGCTCCCGAAGACCCGAATCGGCCGTTTCAGGACAACCGTCGCAAATTTCAATCAAACACGAGAATTCTGGTAATGAATCCTGGTTCCCGATCACCGAAAGAGATTCCCCGAGAACCCTGCATCATCCCCCGAGGACAAAAGCAGACAGATACTAGCTCCCAGAGGCCCTGACAGGCTCTCTTGGATTGAGCACCGAAAGAGATTCCCCGAGAACCTTGCATCATCCTCCGAGGATAAAAGCAGACAGATACCAGCTCCCAGAGGCCCTGACAGGCTCTCTTGGATTGAGCACCGAAAGAGATTCCCCGAGAACCCTGCATCATCCCCCGAGGACAAAAGCAGACAGATACCAGCTCCCAAAGGCCCTGACAGGCTCTCTTGGATTGAGCACCGAAAGAGATTCCCCGAGAACCCTGCATCAACTCCCGAGGACAAAAGCAGACAGATACCAGCTCCCAGAGGCCCTGGCAGGCTCTCTTGGATTGAGCACCGAAAGAGATTCCCCGAGAACCCTGCGTCATCCTCCGAGGACAAAAGCAGACAGATACCAGCTCCCGGAGACCCCGACAGGCTCGAAAGATTCGATCAAAAGGAGCAGTTGAAGAGAGATCCTAGAAAGTATCGCTTCATCCCCAGCAGATTCAGATTAATCCTTAGCGGATTTATACACCATCAGTCCAAATCACAGTAGTCCATTGTCGACTCGTCATCTCGATGCAAACATCGTCGGTCCATCGCTCTCATCACACCATTGGGGCTTCCATGTTCATCATATGACGTCCCAGGATTTCACTTTCGTCCCGTGACTTCTATGTCAGTCTCTTAATTTCCAGGGCCCCTGTGTCCGTCGGTTATTTGCCAAAAGACATCTTCGATCATAGTCCTCTGAGACCCCACACCCAATTACGTTCGTTTATGAAGCATACTTCCAGAAGTTTGCCCCTAAACCCGGAGTCTTCTAGACTTCAATGCCCTTATCTGAGTCGCCCACCACGTCACAATCGCAAACATTAGCACAACACCAGCCCACTCGGAGTGGCACACCCCACAACACCTGCTCATACTAGGATCATAACAATAGGCATAATAGGACTCATGACATAATTCATATCACATCCATGCATTGCATATCATCCTCATAGCATAGCATCCGCATATCTTGTTGTGCATATGTGATTTGTTCCTTTGTGCCCCGAACTACGTCCTGGTCTGATTCCCCTTGGGATACGTAGGCAGCTCACGCAGAGCACGACCAGCACTAACCTCATCATCATTGCATCTTTTGCAACGCTTTTATCCTAAATCTATAGCCTCCAAAAGACCTGTCTCTTCAAAACTTTGGCACTCGCTTGCGACATGCGTTGCCTCGCAAGTTCCTGCCAAAGAGGGGCAAACTGTAGACACCCCATTTTGTCGGCTATCAGATTTAGGAGACCCATAGCTTGGTGGTTCACAATGATCGTAAAAGACTCAAAAGGACTCTTGGAAGTCAGCTCTATCTCTCAGAATGCTCAGAATGACCAAAATGCCCCTAAAAGCCCGAAAACTCCCAGATTTGGTCCCAAAGTTCTGAAAACATGCTATGTCATAAGAAAAGCAATAAAATGAGTTTCTAAGAGAAATCGGGTGAAATCGTCAGCTCCTAGAGACCCCCGGAAGTCCCGGAGGTTCCCCGAAAGTCCCCGTTGACCGGTTTGACCAAGGTTTGACCAGGTTTGACCGAGATTTGACCAGGTTTGACCGAAGTTTGACCAAGTTTGACCGAAATTGTCCAAATTCACTGGAATCATTAGAAAAGTATTAAAATAAGTTTTAAAAGAGAATCAAGCGAAAACGTCGGCTCCTGGAGCTCCGAGAGGTTCCCAGAACTTCCCGGGAATCCCAGGTTTGACCAGTTTGACCAAGATTTGACTTTGGGACCGGGGCACTGAAACAATTTTCAAATATTTTTCATAGATACTAGAGGTCAATAGCTTTCCAACGGTATATCGCACATAATTTCTGGATTTAAAACGAATTTATTATGAATTTCCAAAGGCGAAAAAGGCGATCAAATCGGCTTTTGTCGCAAATACCGTAAAACTTTTCAAAATGACCTATCCCCGAACTATTTTTTATGTAAAGTAGACTCCATTACCTTTCCAACGGTATATCACAATCCCAATTTGGAGTTCGTACGCATTTTCTGTGAGTTTTGGACAAAATAGGGCCTTTTCGCGAATACCGGATTTTTGGGGGGCCTAAACAGCATTATCCAGACGAAGGGAGGAGCAGTGCCGCCGCGGCACTGGCCCACTACCGTCGCGGCAGTGGCCCAGTGCCGCCGCGGCACTCCCCTCCAGAACAGTAAGTTTTTGTAAATACTTTTGTGGTCCCATTTTGATTAATTAAAATTCAAAACGACGTAGTTTCATGATTTCAGATGTTTGGGACCAATGGGAGTACTTTCTAAATCCCAAAAACATCCCAAGTTGGCCTATATAAACACCCCATTACTCCTCATTTTAGGGGGAGTCAAAGGCAAGTTTAGAGAAAGTTTGGGAGAGAAAGTGTAGAGATAAGGTTAGAGTGGAGAGAAAAGAAGCTTTCTTCTTTGATTTTTCAAAACAAAAGTGAGTTCTAACTTTGTTTTTACTTCATTACTTCCATTTACTTCAACATTCAATACTCCCAACCACCATTTTAGTGAGCATTCAAGAGTGTGGAAGCTTCTTCCATGTCTAGTGTCATTACATATGAGTGATACACCAATCTACAAGTCTCATGCTTCATGAATATCATCTATTGATTATCATCTACTTGCTTGTTTATTTATTGTTCATCTCTTCTCATCCCATTTCTTTTTTTATTTTCTTTATTTACTTACTAGTTCATCATCATCTAAGTGATGACATGAAGTTTGGGGTGAGTGAATCCTTATGGATAGTAGCTCTTGACCTCAAAAACATGTTTGATAGATGATGATCATAACCTCAATACTTCCAAAGTATTCTTGTAATGTATTGAAGTTATGTCCAAAAACAAAATAAATCTCTCCAACAATCTTGGAGGTTCTTAAATGATGAGTTTGATGTAGGTATTCTAAGTGGCTATGATCCTTATTAAGTGTTAAAAACATGTTTTCAAAACACCTATTTGAAAACCCCTCTCAATCCCTCTCATTTGGTTTCAAGAAACAAAACTTTGTTTTCTCCAAAATCTTCAAAACAATGAGTCAAAACAGTGAGTGAGTTGAGTTCAAAGATTTTTCTAGAACACAATACTCAACATATGGATACAAGGCCACTTGGAAAGTCTTCCTAACTCATTGGAGAACACCCATGATTTTTGGTTTGACTTGGAAGTACTTGGAAATGGTCCATTTGGGTCCCAACATTCCTTCCAAACATTCTGTTTTTGCTGTCACAGCAGCTAGGTCAAATTACGACCTCCTTTCCAGAAAACTTTTCGAAAATGGGTGGTCCTAACTTATTTTTCCCGTAAAATTCAATGTCTTAGGAAACGTTCTGTATAAAATGGGCCTCTAGATCATTCTTTTTCATTTTCTAACATTTTCTAACATTTCAGACGACAGTACGAACTCTGTTTCTGAGTGACCTCTATTGTTTATATAATTTCTCTCAATCTGTGATAGCTATTCAAGATTGGCCTTTTGGATTGTGTTCTAGACACAATAAGAAACATCTCCATAAAAAATCATGCATTGAAAACATTTCTAACCCCTCTTTTCAAATTCCAAAAGATCATGCTACTGTTCTGTCCACTATTCACAGCAAGCATACTTTAACTTGCATTCTTTGATTTGATGCTTATATGCATTCCAAATTAGTTCATATCTTAGGAAGTAGTTCATACTACATTTGTACACATCCCATATTAATTTCATTCATTCATGCACATTTTAGACTTCTAAGTCATTCTAGGAATCCATGTACACAAAACACACTACAAGAGAAGTGGTCCGATTCCCGGTATCCACAGCTGTGGGCATAGCACAGATAGATGCTAGAGACTCAAGCATGAATTTAGGACTTGAACGAAAAGGTATCATCGTTCCTCCACCCCAAAATGCCCGGGGAATTAGCCAAAGAATTCAAACCTTTGTTGAAGAATAAAGAACTGGGAGAGCTTACAAAGGGTCGTGTTGTGATGATGTTTGGAATAGCTGCTTGTTGAAACTGAAAGGATGTTTAAGAGGAATAAGCAAATTACAGTGACGGTCCACTTGAGATCAAGTCGAGTCAGTTTTGAATCTTGTTGTCAAGTCTATCTATCATCAAGTTCTTCTTGAGTTTATGTCGAGTACTGTAATCCTTCTCTTTCAAAGTAATGAAATAAAATCTTGATTTTCTTGATTAAATGCACCTAGTCATTAATGAATGAATCTCAAAGCTGAAAGTGCCATTTCTCTGATTATTGTGAAAAATACACTATTGAGAAATTTTTGTGTTGAAAAGAATCCTGAAAGGATCAAAGTTAATTTTGGACTGACGCCGAAGAAAGTTAAGAATTGATTAGTCTTACTTTAAGAATCTTGAGATGCTTTTGCTTGAATCTTGAGATGCTTTTGCTTAAATCTTGAAAAGAGATGCTTGATAGTAACTCGAGACTAGCTTAATTCCCTAATCTTCCTATTTCAAAATCCTGAGCCCAGAAAAGTCAGCCATTCAAACATGTCTAAACTACAAGCCATGTACACTTTGTCCTTAATGGAAGCCAAACATTTCAAATAAACTACTTTTCGAAGAAAAAAAAAGAGAAAATAAAAAAGAAGCTCGCTAGGATGAAAACCTGAAAGGGCTCCTAGGCAAATGTTAGAGCATGAAAAAAAGGAAAATTTTGCGTGTTGTTTTCAAGAACATGATCCTAGCCATTCGAAACTTTAGAGAGAAAAGAAAAGAAAGAAGAGAAGAAGAGGAAGGAGAATGAAGAAGATCGTGAAATCGGGAACATGAATTATCCCAAAGCTTTGATTTGTAATTTCTTAAAGTAAGCCTAAAGATTTGAAGGGCTAATCTTGTTCCGAAACCATGTATGATGTATGATGAGAAATGTAAAATTGGCTGGCTAGTGAAAAGGTGAAAAGAATCAAGCATCAAAAAAAAAAAAAAGAGAAGAAGAAGAAGAAGAGAAAAGAAAAGAAAAGAAAAGAAAAAAAGGAGTGGTAGTTTAGTTTCTTTCAACACTACCATAAGTAACCTGCTTCAGAAAATCTATGTAATGACATGGCTTGAAAAGCCCCACAATTCTTGAATCCTTGCACTTTCGAAACCCCCAGCCTTCGAAGAACTACGCTTGACCTGATTCCCACTTGGGGATACGTAGGCAATCTACTCGGTTTGGTCACTACTCTTGAAACACTCAGCCACATCACAACTACCTTCCTTCAAACTTGGCCGAACTACTTTGTACCTGATTCGCACTTGGGGATAAGTAGGTGAGCTTCCCTGGCTCTCGGTCCCTGAACCTTGCAAACTAAGAACAAACTTTCAAGTTTGCCCAGAGCCTCAAGATATCACTGCCACACTATGTGCAAACTACGTTTGCCCAAACATCCATTTATCCCCGTCAACTAGGGGCAAACATAGTTCGCCAGTACCCCCTTTCACATTATAAGCGAATCCCGAGCCGTCAAGTATATATTTGAAAACATTTGAAATGAATTATCTCTTATTCTACAAGCTAAGGTATTAATTCAAAGCACATTTTTGGTACAAGCAAAGGATTGATTGAAATTCATATGAATTATTTTCAAAGCATTATTTTATCAGCTGAGTATTATCGAAAAGAGATACGTCAAACATGATAAATGCACATCAAATTATGAAAAATTGAGTTGTCTCTTCCAAACTTCTATTTCAGTGTCAAGAGTGCTATTTTCCTATGTTAACATCTGTCGTGGTTAAGTCTGTCGTCATCTAGTCTATCGTGATCTTGAGTGTATGGGTCCAGAATAATCAATAACTAATTGTAAAACTTTAAGTGAATCCAAAGGTGGATACGAGCAGAAGTTCCAAACACGGCTATTGTATCAATCAATCATGGTCAAAATAAAGTGTTAAGTGGAAGAATCAAGTGGTTGATGAGAAACAGAAGTGATTCAGAAGGGTAAATCAGAAGATATGATCTTCAAACCGGGTTAAGGTATTCAGAAAAGGTCAGAATGAACCTAACATGCATGAGCGGGTCGAAGCACCAATATGAGTCTCAGATGTTGAATCAGCAGAGCTTCCAGAATATCAGACCTTTTCTCTCTTACATCAGAAGATACTCAAAACTTGCTATGTCAGAGGGTTTGTTATGTTCTCGCGTCTTAGAATTCTAGAAATCTCCCCAGTAAAGAACTTTCAGACATCATCCAAGAATTACCTAAAAAAGGAGGGCATATTTTAGAAACTATGAATCAGAATGGGTATCCACTAATCAGTTATTTTGCTAGAAATTGGACCTTGTCAACCTTTAGAGATGGATCATAATCTGTGAACATTTTTGAGTTAGCATCTGTTGTACCTTTATTTAGAAGGAATGTTGGATCGATGTCATCATAAGGAGACGTCCTATACTTCACAAAGTCATCGTAAGGAGATGCCCTCTACTTCAGAAAGTCATCATAAAGAGACGCCCTCTAACAAAGTCATCGTATGGAAATGCCCTTTACCTTTGAAAGCTATCATAAGGAGATGCCCTCTACATCAGAAAGTCATCGTAAGGAGACACCCTCTACAAAGCCATCATAAGTAGATACCCTCTACATTAGAAAGTCATCGTAAGAAGATGCCCTCTACAAAGTTGTCATAAGAAGATGCCCTCTACATCAGAAAGTTATTGTAAGGAGATGCCCTGTACAAAGTTGTCGTAAAGAGATGCCCTCTACTTCAAAAAGTCATCGTAAGGATACACCCTCTAACGAAGTTATCGTAGGAAGATGCCCTCTACCTTTGAAAGCCATCGTAAGGAGATGCCCTTTACATCAGAAAGTTGTCATAAGGAGACACCCTCTATAAAGTTGTCGTAAGGAGATGCCCTCTACATCAGAATGTCATCATAAGGAGATGCCCCCTATAAAGTCATCATAAGGAAATTCCCTATACCTTTGACAATCATCATTGGGAGACGCCCTCAAACATTTAAAGTCGTCCAAGATATAGATGACACCAACAAGTCTCAGACTAAGAAGAAAGACTCCAACAAGACTCTGAGAATCATCCAAGATACGAATAGCGTACTTCTCTTTAAACAAATTTGATTGTGAGATTGAGGCGTTGTATCCCTTGTATTAGGTTGTGCATCTTGGGAACCCTTGAGAACGATTCCTCCAACACATGCACATTCACGTTTTCATACTGCATTAGCATCCTAGGATATGAGCATTTCAACTGTATTGTTGTTTGAGTCTTCTCCATCTTCTCACACGCTTGAACTACGCCCTGGTCCGATTCATGGAAAGGATATGTAGGCAGCTCCAGCGGATTGCGACCAGCAACAACTTCGATTTAGCATCATCAACCCAACATTGCATTGCATTTTTTTCCTTTGTAATTTCTTGATTTTCTCAGATTTTAATTTTTTTGAATTTTGCGGACTTCTGTTTTTTTTTTTTATTGATTTTCTTAGTTTGGTTATTGGGTATCTTCTGGCTTTGGCACTCATAGGCAGTTCATGTGGTTCGCAACAAGCTCTGCCAAAGAGGGGCAAATTGTAGACACCCAATTTAGATCAAACTGATAGGATTTAGGATGGGCAACGTCTTGAAGGATTCAATGATGAATGTACCCCGTGGAACATACTGGATACCACACAATCGAAAGATCGAACTTCGGAAAGTGACTTCAATCTCAGAAAAGCCCTTTTCCAACATTAAATCCTAGTTTTGTCAAAATTGTCTCTCAGAATTCATATTCACTCAAGGTTATATGAACATGAATTATTCTAAACGTAGTATTCTATGTATCTAGAGATTCAATTTTAAAGAAAAACCCAAAATCGATGCACGTTGTAAAACAACTTTGGAAAAGAAGCCGTTTGATTTCAGAACGACGACGAAATTTTCGGAGGACTTGCGAACTTCAATTGACCTTTAATTTTCATTTCAAATCCTCCCAAAATATTTTTATACTGAAATTCAACTCAACATCTTTCCAATAGTACGTAAATGGATGATTTCGGACACTAAAAAGCATTTTTACAAAAATCTATAAAAGCAGTGCACGCAATATTTGAAACAGGATATAAGGTCAACCAAGGGAGCATGAATAATGGATGGCGGGTCCTACAAAGAGGGTGGCGGGTCCCACCTAAGCCGGTACCTCACATGTGCCCCCTCCATCAAGCTTTTTGAGTTCCAAACTCTTTCAGAGGCTTCCCACTGTGAGGAAATTGCCGAAAAATTGCGTTTTGGCACTGAAATGGCCATTTTAACCCTTTTCTAATCTCAAAAATTTCTGTTTTAACCTTGAAACTTAAGAGTTAAGTTTTCAAAACTCTATATATAGATCCCAGGCATCTCATATGAGATGATATTGGAATATCCTTAAACACACCTTGAATGTACTTAAAGATACAATCACATACACTTTGAATTCAAGAGATTTCTAGAGAGAGAATAGTGAATCATGAATTAATTTCTTCTAAAAATGGATCTTAAGATCACTAGATGAGACAATTGAAGAGAGTTTTGACATTAATTTCCTCCTTTAACTTCTACCATGGATGAGTGCTTGAAGAACTTGAGGAATACTTGAAGAAGAAGATCCTTCAAAATAACTTTGATTACATAATGGAGAATCCTCCAAGAGGTAAACATCACATTTCATCTCTAATTATTACTTTATACACAGATCTATAAAGTTTGGATCTAGTTTAGTTTTATTTTCTTTATTAGAACACTCATCTTCTTCTTCTCTTATTCTTTACACACTCACATAGCCAGATTCAAATCCTACTTGATTTTGTTGATAATTCATAATTAGAGATTGATTTTCACTTTGATTTTTAATTTTGATTTCATTCTTCTATTCAATTTAGATCCATGCATACATGATTGTATATATATATGCATCTACTTTGAATTCTATGATGGTTTGGAAGTATGATCTATGAGAAGGATGATTTCTATGTTTATACCTTTGTCTTGATTGTTCCTATTACCTAGAATTCCTATAGAATTTTATCTCCAATAGGATATTTTCTAAGTCCCTTTGATCCATGATCCAACTTCTTCATAGAACTTGAGGGCTAAATTTATTGGGAATCATGATAATCAAGTTGATCTATGAGTTTGATCTCTCTAAATAAACTTAAACCATCACCTAAGATGTTTTTCTCACGCATTAAAATGAATTAGTTAAAATTCAGCAAAATAGATTGGTATTGTCCATAGGATTTGGTCCATCAAAATCCATAGTTAGATGGATTTCAAAATTTCTGGGTAAACTTTGATGAATTAGCTTTTATTCGATCCATTTTGAGAATCATTTGGATCTATATGCTATTTTTAGAAATTGTTGAAAAATCGGTTGACAGATTTGAACATGGTCTTTTTGTATTTGAATTTTAGAAAATCTACAATAGTTATCGATGATCCACTCTTTGGGGATGATTCCTACTCATGTATTTAGATACCGATGTAATATCGTGAGCATGTGATTGAGTAAGATTGTTTTCTAATCATTTAAAATTGATACAACTATTTTGGAATTTTTTAAGTTTAACTACAATCATGATTATGTATATAAAATGGTCGTACCTTGATCGCTCAACAACAATTGATGAATAAAATTTGCTTTAGAAATCATCTAGGATAAATGGATGAGAGATTAAAAGCCTAGATCAAATTGGTTAACATGATTCATGAATTTCTATTATGTCTTGCATTCTTTTGTCAAATGATATCAAATTTTCAGAATAACAGAACCCGGTTAAAATAATGTTTTAGAGACCTTATGTTCATGAAATGTCCATGGGATTAATTTTTTTTATAAACTATAATGAAATATCTTTCTCGTGACACCAAATAGAGCTTCATGTGATTTTTGTAGAATTAATTAAGATTTGTACAAGAACAGTGGACAATCCTGATCTACAGTTCCCAAAACTCTTATTTCTCGAACTTCAAAAATGCTAATGAGGTCCTACTTTTTGGAAAATTTCCCTAAGGCATGTATCTAACTTTTTCTCAAATGGTTTTAACCCTGATCATGTTTAATATCACTTTTGATAGGATTCATTAGAGGTTGCTGAACTTGGAAATTTGATTGATGACATCTTTTTCTTGTTTTTTCATGCATACCATTTGTTTGCTTGAATTTTTGCAATGCTTGGGTATTCCTTGGTGTCTTAGTGTAGAGAATTGAATGTCGTGGATCCGAACTTCGATTTGCGGGCTTGCCTCGTCTATACGTGGCTTAGTATCCATGTATCGTGTACTATCTCTATCCTTTCTCTTAGAATTTTTCTAGGTTTACAACTTTCTTTTCAACGACACAATTCCTTTAGGACAGTCCCCATTTATGTGATTATATTATAGAGACATCTTATCTAGGATTGTTGCATGATGGTATTACACATTTTCTTTCTTCTGCTTTTTGTGACTCTGCTTGAGTCAACCTAATGTAAGTCTTCTTGTCCCCTTTTGCATATCATGGCACGTTTCTTTTATTTGCATCGGTCTCGGGCGTGACAATCCACTGTGAGTATACCTCTCTTTTGTACGTGCATACGATTGCTCTTTGAATTAATCTCTTGAAATAATTTTCATTAGATGTTCCTTTTTCCATGTATATATTATCTAGTATGTTTGAGGAAACAACACCCATGAATTAAGAACAATGATATTTGAATCAAGGCCTACCATTTGGTAGGACGGGGAGGGGGTGATTTATTCTTACTCAGGCTCCTTCCCCTCTTGTACCAAGACCTACCCAAACCTTGTTTCTGGTGATGAAGGGCAAGTACCCTTATTCAAATTTTGGGCAAGTCAAATTTGGTTTCCTAATTCTCGATAAAAATTAAGTGGCGACTCTTTATCTCTAGGATCGCGTGAGAAAGTTCTAGTTCCTTGAAGTATGCTCCTTAGATCCGTCCTAGAACACTGTCAAGGAGATGAATGCCCCCCCTCCCCCTGCGCACATGGTCCTCATTACTCCTCAACTTCCCCGCCCAGGAAGTTCTCGGTTGAATCCCTGGGGCCTTCTCACAGAACCTACGGGTGGATACTTGGAAGATTTTCTTTTTCCACCCTTTGTTGTTGCTCGGGAAGTTGACAATAATTTTTCTCCCCTACCGAGCAGCAAGAGAGAAGAACCCGGACTCCCCATATAATGGGAACGGCTGGTGGGTCCACAGAAACACTTGTAGGGTGAGCTCATACCCAAAGATTTGGGGCCAAAGAGAAATTGGCCCCATTAGGAATCTCCAACCATTTGGGGCTAGCTGCCCCGGAGCGATCCCGAGATAGATCAAGACATCCCGGGCAACCGGATAGAGGGGGATGCGAAGGCCAACCAGGAGGGCATATTCATAAAGGGTCACAAGCCTCGATTGGTATATCAGGGCTCCTCTAGTGCGGTCAAGGAACAAGGGTCAGGAATACCATATTTGTCCCTGATCCGCTCCAGGTCAGTGGCAACCAGGCTGGTGGAGATGAATTCACAGGCGAATGCTACTTTCGGACTACTCAGGATCAGTACCTCATCGCTCGAACCTCGAGACACAGAGGCTATTAGGGTCTCCTTACCCGTCTCATCGTCCGGCACCTAGATAGGGATCTTACCCTCGCTATGTTGGTCAGACGGGGTCGTGGAAGAAGGGTCTAAGCTCGTGTCAGGGGTCCCTAACCGCGAATGTTCATCCTCTGATCGAAAAGACGAGTCAAAACCTGAATAACACATATCTAAAGCTTCTGTGACTGGGCGAGGAAGTAGCTGGCAACCTATGTAGGGGTCAGGGACTCAAAGTCTAAGACACAGGGGGTGCGGGGTTAAAAGCCTAAGCGGCAGAGTATACAAGGTCTTAAGCGCTAGGTAGTACTCGATTAAAACAACTGCTGGACACCCCGACCGGTTCAAGTGTTCTGTCACACCGCCTGATCTAATTAAAAAACAAAACCAAATGAAGAAGAAGTCCCACTCCCTCGCAAGCCCTAGTGGATTCCTATCCTCTAGCCTAACTCGGGAACAAAAGGAAGAGAAGGAGAGGAGAGTACAATAAATTACAAGGTTGTGAAAGCGAAGACTTACACGAATCAAGTGCAGAAAATAGGTCGGGAAGTTTTTTTTGGGTGCTTTTTCTCTTAAATCGCTCGGTAGTCTCTATCTCTGAACAGTAGGAATGGCAGAAATGAACAAGTGTCCTTTATATATGCAGCATGTACAAGATCCAGATCAAGTCAGATCCAACAGCCAGGAAATTTTCCCACCGAAACCATTCGACAGCTATCTCCTCGGGCATGTAAAGCAACACCTCAAAAGGCATACACATTAAATGCATGACGTGACGGTTCGATTACGATCTAATTGTCCGGTTACAGTTACATCAACCTCATTGGATGCTGACCAGACTAATCACTCCCTGACACATGGCAACTACCGACCCTAGGTTCCCGAGGCCACCGTTCGGTCCAACCCCTGACTGACCAAGCTGGCGGGTATGGCCTTGAGTAATATCTCGGGTAGAGTCTCGAACGGTTTGCTGAATGGCATAGATTTCCGATCCTCATCCGGTGGAGCATCGTATTAGCCTCGAAAATGGGGGGCAGCTGATATGTACAAAAAAATTAGGTCAAAGCCAGACTACGCCACCTCGGAAAGAGCGCTCGCGGCATAACCATCTCGGGTTGTCTAGCTAAGACCGCCTGGTCATAGCCCATAGCCCAGGTCTACGGTATGGGCGCATTCCATGGTATGTATAGCCCAGGCGAGTATCATTACTTGCCCTCCGAGTTTTTAGGTAGTTTTTTTTATCTCAGCTAGAAGACTAATGTAGACACCCCATTTTAACCTACCAAAAAAAGAAATAACTATTGCAGGGTGAGTCCATTGGGCACGCAAATCGAGGAATGAAAAGCTGGAGTCCTAATCAGAATATCTGGAGGTCAAAATCAAATGTCAAATCAAGTTATTGTCAATTTGAATACCCACCAGCATGGTTTCAAAAGCATGTCGGGTCAGCTGTAGACACCCATTTTTTTTGCCCACCTACAAAGAGGCAGACAGATAATGTACATCGAGTTCGACGGGTGTAAAGAGCTCATAAATACAAGGTCCCTAGACTTTGAATCGTCAAAATAGAACCACGGGCGAATAAATAATCATTGTTTAAAGTTCGGAAGAATCTGCTATTTGCCAGTGAGGGTCTGGGATTACTTTTTTTGCTTTTCAGGTGTCAAAACATGCATTTTTCATAACAGAATGGAAGTATATGACATTACCGAGGACTCCCTAAAATTTCATCACAATTGAACACCGAATCTGAAAAAAGTACTTTATCAATCGTGGGAATCAAACGGGAAAATTCCATTTCATTGCCAAAAAACATCGGAAGGTTTAAATTGATGCCAAAAATCCAGATTTGTCAAGATGAAGAGCCTTCAGAAATTTCGTTACCATCAAACGAAAAAAGTTGCAAAACTGTGATAAGATCGCTCACAGGCACTTCAATTTATACTGACAAATCATTAGAAAGTTCAGGTCTTCGAGATCAAATCGGCTGTGGTTTTTGGTTTGGATTAAAACACCTTTTACATCGAGATGGAGAAATCCCTGTAAATTTTGTCTCAATCCGATTCTAGATTCAGAAAAAAGTGCTTTTTAATTAACAGATATGTCAAGACAGGTGCTTAATAAGAGTCCTATGGCGTTTCAAGAATTCCATTTTTGCGCTAAAATTCTGCGTTTGTCAAGAGGACCGCGAATGTCCAAGTTTTTGTCGTACTGCCTTCCAGAAAATTCGAAAGCGCGAAGCGTGTACAGATATCTAGATATTTTCTTTGCTTAGCGACAAATTAATTCAGATTTGTGCCAATCGCGCCATAGGAGTCACTTTCTGATTGGAAGAAAATACTCCTTACATTAAAATAAAGGAATCCATAAAATTTCGTCTCAATCCGATACCAGATTCCGAAAAAGTACATTTTAATTAACTGATTTGTCAAGATAGGTGCTTAATATGAGTCAGATGGTGTTTCAAGAATTCCATTTTTCCACCAAAATTCCGCGTTTGTCAAGAGCACCGCGAGGGTCTAAGTTTTTGTCTCACTGCCTTTCAGAAAATTCAGAAGTGCCGCACGTGTACAGATCTCTAGATATTTTTTTTGCTTAGTGACTAAGTAATCCATATTTGGGCCAATCGCGCCATAGGAGTCACTTTCTGATTGGAGGAAAATACTCTTCAAGTTAAAATAAAGGGATCCATGTAATTTCATCTCATTCCGACATTGGATTTCAGAAAGTGCAACTTGATTGGCGCATTTTGCCATAACTGGTGCCGAATGTGGGCTAAACAACGTTTTAAAAATCCGATTCAGACTTCAAAATTCTGTGTTAGTCGAGAGAACCCAGCGGTCCAGTTTTGAACCGCATAGCTTTTCGAAAAATTTCGGAGAATGCAGCGCACACACACAATATCTAGATATTTTATTACTTTATTACTATTATTATTTTTTTAATTAATTTCTTAAAAGAAATTTTTTCCTATAAATAGGAGGTCCCCACCTTCCAAAAACAATTGCGAATTCACTCTCTCCCTAAGGCTTTCTTTAGGAATCCCTAATCTTTTTCATATCCTAAGCCCTGTATGGCTACATTAACCAAATAAAATCTAAACTCCATCATAAGCACCTCTAATCTCATACATACAGTATACATACGGTACTATTCATACATACAGGTACTATTTATACATATAGTAAACATACGGGTACTATTCAAACGAACGATTTACATCTTGACTATTTCGGCCCTTCCGGACCCAACCATGACGTCCATTTAAGTAGATTTTGTGTCGAAATACGACTTGGGCCTTCTCGAATTATTTCTGCAACATTTCTCAGATTTTTTTCTTTCTTTCTCAACAAACATCGACTGAACTTCAATAGTCGCCTCTGCACAGGTCACATCCTTAACTCATACTCTTAGTGGTCTGGGCGACCTATAAATCCACTGGTCGAATATTCCACCTTTTTCTTTTTCTTTTTTTTTTTCTTTTTTTTTTTGCCAGTCGCAAGGAGGCCTCGAACTCCACCCAATTGGACTTTATATCCTGCTTCAGCCGGAAAGAGATCTGATGACCCACCCGGCTGAACTTTATCAAATTGTGGGAATCTTGCTCCAGTCTGAAGAAGGCCTCGAACTCCACCCGATTGGACTTTATATCCTGCGTCAGCCGAAAGGGGATTTAATGACCCACCCGGCTGAAATTTATCAAACTGTTATATCCTACGCCAGTCAGAAGGAGGCCACGAACTCCACCCGATTAGACTTTATATATTGCGTCAGCCAGAAGTAGATCTAATGACCCACCCGACTAAACTTTATCAAACTTTTAAATATTGTACCAGTCGGAAGGAGGCCTTGAACTCCACCCGATTGGACTTTATATCCTACGCCAGTCGGAAGGAGATCTAATGACCCACCCAGCTGCACTTTATCTCCTGTTATAGATATTCATTGATAAATCAGGGAACACAAAAAAATGATGATACTTCTCTCCATTCCCATTGGGTACCGACCCATACTTCCAGTACACGTTTTTGAAATTCATTGGGCACTGACCCGTACTTCTGGTAAAACTTTCACATTACCCTTTTGTACAAAATTGGGCACCCACCCTTACTTCAGGCACACTCTTTCATTACTTGGGTACCGACCCATACTTCCGGTACACTATTTTCATTACTTGGGCGCCGACCCTTACTTCCGATTACTTTTTTCAAATCACTGGGCAATGTCCCTTTCTTCCGGTATAAAAATAAAAAATACAAAAAAAAAAAAGACGAAAAGAAAAATACAAAAAATGGGCTTTCTCAAAATAAAACTCCAATGCCACTTTTTCTTGCAATCTGCAAACAGCACAGGTAAGTCTTCGCACTCTTCATGGGCACCGACCCTTACTTTCGGTAAAACTTTTACCACACTTTTTCCATTACCTGGGCACCGACCCGTATTCCCAGTAAAACTTTCACATCACCCTTTTTTACATCACCGGGCAACGATCCATACTTCCAGTATACATTTTCACCATTGGGTACCGACTCGTACTTTCGGTAAAACTTTCACCACACTTTTTTTCATTACCTGGGCACCGACCCGTACTTCCTGTAAAACTTTCACATCACCCTTTTTTACATCCCTGGGCACCGACCCGTACTTCCGGCACTTTTTCAAAGCACTGGGCACCGACCCATACTTCAGGTACACTTTTTCATTACTTGGGTATCGACCCATACTTCTGGCACATAAAATAAAAGGACAAAAATCATAAAAACAAAAAATACAAAAAAACTCATTGCACGGTCAATCTACTTCGACTTTTACTCAAATCACTTTCTTATAGCTCACTACTTTCTCAAGGTTAAAGTCTAGGACTACACCGTACAGGTTAAAGCTCCTATCTACACCAACTTTACTCAAAACATTATTTCATACACTCACGGTCTAGATCGACCAAACACTCACACACATACACAACACAGAACTACGTATGCAACCCACACTTGGGTGTGGCCATAACTTCACTTTCAAACTATCTCGTATCGAGATATGTATATATACTTTCAAACTATCACGAGTTAAGATACGTATACATAACTATTCTCTTTCGAAACTATCTCGTGTCGAGATATGTAAATCGGCAACCGCGTGTCACGGATGCTCGCATTTAATTTCTTGTATATGTATTCTATTATTTCTTATTTACCCCCCATTACAATGAAAACCACTAAACCGTTAACCGTGTGTCACGGATGTTCGAGGGTGCCTAATACCTTCCCTCGACCTAATTAAGACCCCGAACCCACGTCAAGAACTCTGGTTTCTGCATGACTATCAAGAGTCACACTTTTAAAAGGGCCCACTTTTCTCAAACTGTTTCTCAAAAGTCAAAAATGATTACTCTAATCATCTTTGCAGGGATCCTAACTCCCGATAACGTTAGGTGGCGACTCTAAAAACTTTTACTAGCGACTCTGATAACGTTAGCCTTTTACCTTATTTTATTTTTTTTCCTTTTAAAACGGCCGCGATCCTTGAAGGGACTCCCCCCACTTTCGGGGCGGGTGTGACAGCTGGCGACTCTGCTGGGGATACACTTAAAAAAACTCAGGCTGTCACTTTGGTTGTTTTCATATTCTAAAAGGGCATTTCATTTACTAACTACTCTATACTTCTATAATTCTTTTTTAGGTTATAAGCTTGTTTGCACAGGTACTTGCAACTCATAAAAGAAACTGCAAGGCCAACGCCATACTGAAACTACAAGGCCAATGCCATACTGAAACTATAAGGCCAATGCCGTATAATTCTGATAGAGGTCAACATGCAAATCTTCTACACGCTCAGCCTACTCTCGGAATCACCAACTTCTCCAAGGATCGAGAAAGTTTGAATTCGACAACCAGTCCAAACACCTCTAAATTCTGAATCCAAATATGTCAAAGCGCCAAGCCTGAGCAAGGCTAGAGGACAAGATCTGAGGAGACATCAAATCCGAGCAGTACCAGCGCATTCGCGATTAGTCGAACCCTCAAGCCATTGAACCAATAGGCCTACTTCTACCCATATACATCCATAAGCATTTGGATATGTCCAAGACGACTCTCATAAAAGACCCAATACTCAGCCCACTATCCTAAAACATTACTCCTCGTCAAATGCCACACAGGGGCAGTTTCTTCATACTATTGAATTTATGCTTTGTCAGCTTTGCATATGTTCATACTTTCAAAAAATGATGAAACTCATTCTTTACATCATCAAATAACTATTATTTCACTTCAAATTCTAAGCCTTATGATTCACTGGATATGACTGTCATGTAACTTGTTGAATACAATATAGACATCATACGAGATTTTTGGACATAACAAAGCTATGTTCGATTCTACTTGGAGGTACGATCAACACAAGGTTATGCCGAGAAATGACTCAAGTTCACAAATCAGCCATTTCATCCTATGATGATACTCATGTCTCACCAAGAATTGGATGATTAAAGGCGCACTCAATGCATATTCACAGTCGCTTGATGTCATCTGAGTACACAAGAATAGAGCAAATAACTGACGGACTTGCAAGGACAAGAACACCTTGGTCCATTCTAAGGATCATGACATACATAGACTGGAGCAGTCTTTGCCCCCACATCTCAACAAAAGAGATCATCACGATCACTGCTAGCCCACATGGGACCCCTCAATCCTAGTCAGGAAAGTAAATACGTGTTCCCACGTTCTCTAATTGCAATGATGCATATATGTAATCTCTAAACCCAACTCGACTTGTGTCAAAATGATTAGAGACAAACATTTCATCTATCTATACACTACTTTCACTCGTTAGCCTACTTGAGCCATACGATGATTTCTTTTCAAACTTAAACCCCTAAGGTATCACCCCCTGTACTGGGGCAATGCCAAAAGGAAAAAGAAAGAGAAAACAAACAAAATAGAACTCGATGCAAAGCTAGAGCAAATCCACAAAAGATATGATCCGACTCGGATACATACTTCAAAATAGGCAATTCTCCCCAATATATACTTTACTCAGCAATAACGTACCCCACACTAGATTGGGACGAATACAAAAAATCAAAAGACCAAAAGAGAAAATCAAAAGAAGAAAAGATGCAGGGCATAAGGTGATCTCAGGAATCTTAACCGACTTTTCAAGTCAAAACTTTGAGCCTTCATGCGATCCATTCATTTCTCATCCCAGGACCCTGGTCTTCATTACAACCCAATAAAGTCCACTTTGATTGATACAAGCCTTGTTGGGCTCACTAAATCACATACTTGCATCATTCCAAACGATGGGGGTGCCATATACTTTCAAATCAAAAGATACATTGAAGCGCAACGATCACATAACCTGATTCGGTGAAAACCCGTGAGGGCGCCGAAGGTAAAAATGGTTTCAGAGAGAACGAAAGATCGAGAGAAATCAAATATTGAAAAACTGGGTCCTACTGAAGGATGATCACTAGGGCACTGTGCCCATACAAGCAAATACTTTATCTTCTAGTACTCAACAGGCGACAATACAGTCAACATCCACTAACTCATGAGCATTTTGTTACAAATGATAGATTCATGCATCATACTCTTGTAAATACATATACTTAGCATGACATGACTTTCAAAATCCATACATATCTTTCAGCATAGCAGACAGTGCATACTTTCTATAGCAGGGATAACTGGTTCTGACACTACTCTCAAATGACCCAAAAAGCTCACCACTAATCGAGCTATGATATCAACCTTTGCTCAAACTCACCAACTTTACATTGATCCATCTGTTCAGATCCACATATCAGATCAGTCATCTCTTTGGTAGATTGTCAAGAAATCTATCCCTCGCTCAGGACTAACCATTCACGCTTAAATTAGGATCAGGTATGAGACCCCTAGTGGTGTCCAGTCTACTATCCACTCCCAGAATCAGGAGTGAATCCGTCAAGGGGAATCCTATTCACATCATCATCTATCATTCAATATTAGGAGTGACTCTGTGAAGTGGCATCCTATTCATATCACCTACCATCAGGTACAAGTCCCTTAAACAACATCCAACTTACATCGGCATCAAGCATCAGGTATTTCTCTTACCCTCTGCACTCTATAGCAATCACGCGCATTGCTTTTTGATGTCCTTAACTTTCCACGGCGATCACGCATGCTGTATTTCACTCATTTCATCACTCTTCATAGCAATCATACCCTACGTGGCATTTTGCTCTCGAATCTTCACAGCAATCACGCCCCATGTGGCATTTTGCTTCTCTTATCTCGAATTCTTTACAACAATCAGGCCCTACTTGGCATTTTGCTCTCTCTATCTTCAACAGTCATGTGCATCGTATTATGCTGACCTTATCTCCACAGCAATCACCCATATCGGATTTTGCTGTTCTCATCTCTCATCATCACGGTAATAACGTGCATCGTATTTTGCTGATTTCATCTTTGTTTTACAAAGCAATCATGCCTAGCCTGGCATTTTTGCTTCTCTTATCCCAAAGCACTCACACCCTACATGGCATTTTGTTTTCTCATACCCCCTGGTAATTATGTATTTTGCTAGTTTATCTTTTATATTATAAGCAATCACGCCTCGCCAAGCATTTTACTTCTCTTGTCCCAAATCAATCACGCCCCATGTGGCATTTTGCTCACAAATCTCACAACAATCATGCCTGACATGGCATTTTGCTCTATCATACTCCCAATAGTCACGCATATCACATTCTATTGGACCTTATCTCCACGGCAATCACCTGTGTCAGACTTTGCTATTCTCGTCCCTTATATTCAAGCCAATCACGCAAATTACATTTTACCACTCTATAACTTCATAGTAATCACGCCTCGATGCGGTATTTTGCTCTCTTACTGCGTGAAGAAATAAATAAGCAGGATAAAATGGATGCTGGATTTTAAAGAAGATAGTTGAAACATGAAAAGTGAGTCTCGAGCGATCGAATATCATTCAAGCGATCGAAGTTTCGATCGATCAAAGAAGGTTCAAGCGCTCGAGAAATCTAGAAGTTCAATCGATCGAGTGATGTTTGATCGATCGAACATGGCTTTTATCAAAACTTACGCGCACACAGCAGAGACGAAGTTTTTAACCCTAGCTTTAGGTTTTAGTATTTATATTCATTTAGTTCACGTCCAAAGGGACTCCCACTTCAGTTTTTATCAGTTTACATAGAGAGAGGGGAGTTTATTCTTGATTTTTATAGGTTTGAAGCTTTGGATATAGCTTTTGGGATTGATTTCTATAGTTTAATATAAGTTCTTCTATTCTAGGTTCTGCAATCTTAGTTTATCTACATTCTAGTCACTTAAAATCGTAGTTTAATCTGTTAGAATTAATAGTTATCATAGTAGTAGCTTTAAATCACTTGGTTTTCATAGATTTTATGTTAAAATCTCAACCAAACATGCCTTTAATGAACTTTCACGTTAAAAATGAATCTGTGACACTCCAGACCATGTTTGAGTAGTCCCCAGGTTAGGACATCATGATGAAACAGTGATCTTCAGCCTCTGCCATGTAGCAGTATAAAACCTGCACTCGATCGATCGATCAAAGTAGACACGTAGTCAAGCGATCGAAGTCATTTCGATCGCTCGAGAGATAATGAAATTCGATCGATCGAAAGCGCATCAATCGATCGAACTTTCAAATTCTTGAGAAGTCTTTTTGCAGTATTCCAAGACTTTCTGCTTTTGAGATTTATTATCAAACTGTCCCCAAATGCTCAGTTTGTCAAAATAGTTTCATTACTTTAAGCCTTAAGGCATTTTCTTCAATAACTTTTGCAAACCATTTTGACTGCTAACACCATTCAGAATGCGAGACTTAACTATTGTTTTAAACCACCTTCATGTGTTTTGGAAACAAATGTGATGATGTAGTCCTGCCTATGAACGGACTATTGATTCTCTATCTTTAGAAAATATGGAATACTGTAGATAGACACACTCCTTAGAGCTTAAATGTAACTGCATGGTAGATGGCATGATCGCTATGGATTCGTGTGATCCCAACATTCCCTTTATATATAGAAAACCACTTTTAAAACATCACTTTATTTAATTAGTTAATCATTAGTTTACTTTAATTGCTCTAGTAGTTATAGTCTGTAGAACTTCGTGTTCTACACCTTGTTTTAAATCTAGAATTTTCCTTTTTCCTTTAGAGTTTAATCTAAGTTTTTAGTTTAACACCTTCCCTGTGGGATCGACCTGGTCTTACCAGATTACTACTTGCACGTCTACCTACACTTGGGTATAGCACATAAGCGCACATAACTTTTTAATCGTGCCATGTTTTTGGCGTAGTTGCTGGGGAAGGCGACGATTTAATACTTAGATTACCTCAATCTACCTTTATCTATTTCTGTTTTCTTTTTCTTTTAGGTTCTCTAGATTAAAATCTCCTTAAGAATCTTTCCCTTTCATGTCTGATAGTTCTATTGAAGGAATTTTCAGAAATCCATTCTATTTAGCTAATTCCTCTGGTTCTATTAATCCCGTAGCCATACTTACTGATTCAATGGCCGATAATCAAAGTGAAAATGGTGAGAATGTGGTTGTACCAATTGATGATTTGCTTCGTCCTTTGTGCGATCTCATGACACCCGAACATGCACCTATGCCTTCTTGTATTCTCATTCCACCCCATGCAGGCGAATTTCAATTTCGCAATGGAATGATTCAACTCCTTCCAACCTTCCATGGAATGGAGAGCGAGAAGGCATATCTACATGTTAAAGACTTTGAGGATGTTTGTAAAACATTCTCACAAAATTGTCCCATAAATGTGACACGCCTAATGCTATTTCCCTTCACCTTGAAGGAAAAAGCAAATGCGTGGCTGCTCACTCTTAAGCCGAATTCAATCTATACTTGGCATGGGATGAACACAGCATTCTTTAAGAAATTCTTTCCACCTCGCATGACAACCGAGCTTAAATGACAAATAAACTCTCAACAACAAAAGAGCAATGAAACCTTCACCCAAACTTGGGAGCGTTTCAAGGATTTGTTTCTCTCATGCCCACATCACGGGTATGAGAAATGGTGAACCATAAGCTACTTTTACGAAGGGTTAAATGGTGAAACTAAAAAGTTGGTCGAAACCATGAACTCAGGTCTATTTTTTCGCAAAAACACTGAAGAGGCTGAAGCTCACTTCGAGTGGTTAGCCGAACATGCTCATGAATGGTCGAATACTAAAGATGTCTCACGCTCATAGATATCCTGTGTAGAGGAGAAAAGTCTGTACCAATTAAAAAGTGAGGATCATCTGATGAAAAAATATGAAGAACTAGTTAAGAAAGTAGAGAAGTTAGGGATGATGAAAGGAGCAAGTTCTAGGCAGGCTTTACCTGAAGAACCGTGCGGCACATGCAACATATTGGGACATACCACTCAATACTGTCCCAATGTGCCGTACTTTCAAGAGCAAGCCCCTATGGAAATGAATGCCATGCAAGGGTATAGGGGGGCGGGGAATTCTTATAACAATCATAATTCGTAAAATAATAACAATCGATGGAATCACCCCAGTTTTGATTGGAAAAATGATGCTGGGACCCAAAATCAATACCATCAACAACAGCCCTATAATAACAATAACCAATACGAAGGGCAATACAATAGGCAGTCCCAACCATTCAATCAAAATAGATCAAATAACTATAACCAAGCTCAACCCTCTAACGGCCAGCAATCAAATGTATACGTGCCACCTCACAAAAAGGTGCAAGAGGATGATCCACTCTCTATTGCAAATTTTACACAACAGTTAATTCAGATGATGAGTAAAATGTTCGCAACATTAGAAAGAATGGATGCATGACAAGAGGGATCGAGTGGAACGTTTCCTGCCCAACCACTTCAAAACCTGAAGGGATTCAACAATGGTCCTAATAATCAAGAGCATGCTAAAGCCATGACTACTCTGAGAAGCGACAAGGTTATAGGCCAAAACATGCCTTGTTCTACTCCCGAGGAGTATGAAGAGGACGAAGTGGTAACTAAAAACAAATTGTCCACTCAAGAAGAGGAGCAATTCAATAATAACGAATCATTAGATTCAAAAGATGAAGCTTCTAAAGAAGCAGAAGAAGTTGAGAAAAGGCCCAGAAAGGAACCAGTTAAAGACAAATTACCTAAATACCCTTTCCCCGCGCCTTACACTCAAAGGCTTAAGAAACCCAAAAACGAGGCAAAGAATCAGGAGTTCTTGGAGTTGTTTGAACAAGTTAAAATAAACCTTCCACTCCTTAATGCAATCAAACAAGTGTCGGCCTACGCTAAGTACCTTAAAGACTTATGCACCATCAAAAGGAGGCAAAGTGTGAAGAAACACGCGTATGTCGCTTGCCAAGCAAGCGCAATCATCCAAAATGAATTGCCTCTGAAACTCAAAGACCCTGGTACTCCAGCTGTCTCGTGCCGAATTGGAAATCAAAGGATAGATAACACACTCCTTGATTTAGGAGCAAGCGTAAACCTGCTGCCATACTCAGTTTATAAACAACTAGGGTTGGGTGAACTCAAACCTACCTGAGTTGTACTACAACTGGCACATCAAAATAGCCATTGAAGATGAGGCTGATTTTGTAGATTACAAAAATCCCTTGGAGGTAGTTGTGTCAAAATTCGACACTATCTATCAACCTAATGATTCTACTCCATTGGATGCTACTTTAAATCACACTTACCTCATGATGGAAATGAAAAAGGAGGATAGAGCTGAATGCATGTGGGTAACACCATATGAACCACTACCTCCAAAAAAAAAATTAGTCATGCCCTCCAATTTTCAGTTTCTCAATTTGGAGTTAAAGGAGCTTCCAATAGAACTCAAATATGCCTTCCTAGGGACTGAAAAGACTTACCCCGTCATAATTTCATCTACGTTAAATCCTGAACAAGAGGGTAAGTTAATCTAACTGTTGAAACAACATAAGGGAGCATTAGGATGGACTATTGTCGACCTCAAAGGCATAATCCTGTCTGTGTGCACTCATAAAATATACTTAGAGGAAGATGCTAAACCTTCACGACAAATGCTAAGGCGTCTGAATCCCAACATGAAAGAAGTTGTCAAAAAGGAAGTTGGGATCATATATCCTATATCTGATAGCCCTTGAGTTAGCCCAACCCAATTGGTGCCCAAAAAGGCGGGTATAATGGTAATCCCAAATAAAGACGGCGAATTGGTACCAACACGTGTCCCCACCGGATGGCGGATGTGTATTGATTACCGAAATTAAATACTGTGACCCGGAAAGACCACTTTCCATTAACATTTATGGATCAATTGCTAGAACTAGTGGCGGGTCATAAATATTATTGCTTTTTGGACGGATATAGTGGCTATAACCAAATTGAAATCGCTCCTAAAGATCAGGAGAAAACGTCTTTCACGTGTCCGTTCAGTACATTCACTTACCGTCGTATGGCCTTCGATTTATGTAATGCACCTGCTACCTTACAGCGGTGCATGTTGAGTATATACAGTGATATGGCCGAATAAATACTCAAGGTTTTCATGGATGACTTCTTAGTGTTTGGCCATAGTTTTGACAACTGTCTGGAGAACCTTGAAAAAGTGTTAGCAAGATGTGAGGACAAACACCAAGTCCTAAACTGGGAAAAGTGTCACTTCATGGTGACCAAGGGAATTGTCCTCGGCCACATTATTTCTGATAAAGCTATCCAAGTAGATAAAGCGAAAATCAATATAATCTTGAACCTACCTGTCCCCCGTACAGTTAAAGACATCCGCTCTTTTCTGGGTCACGCGAGATTTTATCGTCACTTTATCAAAAAATTAAGTGCAATCTCCCGACCACTGTGTCAACTCTTAGTCAAAGACGTACCATTCGACTGGTTGAAAAATTGTCAAATATCTTTTGACGCACTAAAGGAACACCTTACCTCCGCACTGATAATACAAGCACCCAACTGGAGTTTGCCATTCAAACTAATGCACGATACTAGCGACTATGCCATTGGTGCAGTCCTAGGATAGAGGAAGGATAATAAGCCTTATGTAATCTACTATGCCAGTAGAACACTTAACGAACTCAAATGAACTATACGACTACCAAAAAGGAGTTACTGGCAATAGTTTTTGCTCTAGATAAATTCAGGTCATATTTGATAGGGTCCCTAATCGTCTGTTTTACAAACCACTCGGCCCTCAAGTACCTGTTATCTAAGAAGGACGCGAAGCAAAGGCTTATCCGTTGGATACTCCTACCCCAAGAATTCGATATCACAATCAAGGATAAAAAGGGAGTAGAGAATGTGGTTGCTGACCATTTATCTCAGTTAACGTTTATAGACAACACTGAACCCGTACTAATTAAAGATGAATTCCCAGATGAGCAACTGATGACTGTTTCCAGTTTGCCCTGGTATGTGGATATAGTAAATTATCTTGTTATGGGAGAAACCCAGAGTCATTGGTAAAATCAGGACAAGAAACGGTTCCTTTCGTTCGCACGTCACTTCTTTTTCGATGACCTGTACATTTCAAGTATTGTGCTGATTAGGTCATCAAACATTGCATCTTGAACAAGGACATAACTGTAATTTTAGCCTCTTGTCATTCTAAAGCCTGTGGTGGCCATTTTGCTTTGCAAAAGACCGCACAAAAAGTCCTACATAGCGGATTTTATTGGTCCACTGTGTTTAAGGATGCCTATTCTTTTTGTAAATCGTGCCAACGCTGTCAAAAGCTATGTATAATTTCAAAAAGGAACTCTATGCCCTTAACTCCCATTATCATAATTAAGATATTCAATTATTGGGGCATAGACTTCATGGGCCTATTTTTGAAATCAAACAACAGTGAATACATACTCCTAGCTGTGGAGTACATATCAAAATGGGTAGAAGCGATACTGAAAAGACGCAATGACCACAAAACAATAATGTCCTTTCTTAAGGAACATATTATGTCGCGTTCTGGAACCCCAAAAGCACTAATATGTGACGAAGGCAAGCATTTTTGTAACAGGGCTTTGGAGTCACTTTTTAAGAAATATGGGGACAACCACAAGATTTCTCTAGCCTACCACCCACAGACTAACGGGCAGGCAGAGTTGGCTAACCGAGAAATCAAGCATATTCTAGAAAAGACGATTAGTTTCAACAGAAAGGACTGGGCATATAAACTGACCGATGCTCTATGGGTGTACCGCACTGCTTATAAGACAAACTTGGGAATATCCCCGTACAGGCTAGTGTACGGTAAAGCATGTCACCTCCTTGTCAAAATCGAGCACAGAGCATGTTGGGCAACATGCTCATTGAACTTTAACATTAAAGAGGGAGGTCATCTCCGAAAACTCTAGTTGGCTGAACTGGAAGAAATACGTCAAGATGTATATGACAATGCTAAATTACATAAGGAAAGGTTGAAGGCTCGCCACGATAGAACAATCTTTCGAAAATCATTCGAGCCAAGGCAGAAAGTCTTACTATACGACTCTCGCCTCCACCTTTTTCCAGGTAAGCTCCGATCTCGGTGGGCAGGTCCATTCATTGTTAAATCTATTTTTCCACATGGGGCCGTTGAGCTCATAAATCCCAAGAATGATGATTGTTTCAAGGATAACGGCTAAAGGTTAAAACCGTTCTTGGAGAACTTCCTACCAGAAGCTAAGCACATCTAGCTAGATGAGCCCAGCTATTCCTCTACTTAAAACACTAAAGAGTGTTCACACATTGTTGTTGTATTCTTTCCTTTACTACACTTTGTTTTGTTTCATTTATTTCTGTCTTGTTTTGAGTGTGACTTCGATTCTAATCTGCCATTCCATGTTATCTCTCCCTTACAGGCTATAAAAAAAATGAGGGATGACGACGTCCATTCAATCGGGTCATGGGCTGATTCAGAATATCCTTACCCTCCATGGACTACCGAGGAGAGTGCATTCTACCTCTCACCTTATCAAGGGCCTCGAGCAGACGATGTCATTAACCTGACCCAAGGGTACATCTCTTATAATCCTGCACTCCTCCACATTAACCCCTTCGAGCATATGGGAAAATAGATGATTCTCTCTTGGCACAGTGGGAGAACGACTCAATGTGGAAACCATGGGATGAAGAAGATTTACTGGATGTGGTGCCAGAATGCCATAATGTTATCTTCACGTATGTTGATGACTTCCTTTTCATCAAATTGGTTCCGTACATTTATGTGCACATGAGTTATTTGTTATTCCGGCTTCAATGCCCTCTACCTGCTAGTGCACATGGTTTTATCATGCCAATAGTGAGATTGATTCCTTGTCATACTTCATTTTCTTTTCGTTTTTCTTTGTTTGTTCCCTTCTGTTTGTAATACCCTGTATTTTGGTATATTAATAAGACCTGGTATTTCATTTCTATACTTGTATAACCTTAAACTTTCATTTGGTATAATTTGGATACCAATCGATTGCCTTTAGTTCCCAATCGTTTGACACTTTTCAGATACCAATCGATTGACATGTTCCCAATCGATTGACATTCAACCGACTAAAAGTGATTACATGTCAATATCCCAATCGATTGCCATTCATCCCAATCGATTGACATTATTCCAATCGATTGACTACAAATATTTGTTCCCAATCGATTGACTTGTGTCCCAATCGATTGACATAAGCTGAGACATATTTTCTTCTTTTCTTGAGCTTTAAACGTGTGACACTCTTAACCCCTATATATACTCGTTCATTTATGGCCTTGGGTCATTTTGGCAGCCTTGAGAGAGAGAGAGACATACCTCTTGAGATATATACATACATATATCTATCTATATTTCTATATCTATACATATACACACTGACCTTGGCAACTGGAAGAAGAAGGAGAATCAGAAAGAAGAAGAAAGGAAGAGACAGAGAGAGAGAAGGCTGGACAGAGAAAGAGAAGGAAGAGAGAGAGGAAAAGCTTGAGTATTCAAGACTTACACACCCAAACGCACCCTAAGTGAGTCCTAACTCACTTGGTCACTTTATTTGATGTATGTACAAGTTGTTATGACCTTTAGATGTGATAAAAGTAAAACTTCTACGTTTAATTATGCTATTTTTACAATCTGCTGGAGAAGACGTAGTACCAATCGATTGGCATAATCTCAATCGATTGACATCAGTCGTATCCCAATCGATTGGATAGGATTCCAATCGATTGACATCCCAATCGATTGAATATGATTCTAATCGATTGACATTCCAATCGATTGCCATGTTTCTCAATCGATTGGTATAACTTTTTGTCCCAATCGATTAAACCTCTATACCAATTGATTGGCAAGATCAGAACATGGTTTCCTTTGCCTATTTATTATATAAAAGGTTTAGATGTTCAATTTCTGATTCGGAATTCCATTATGCGACTATGGGTTAGACAAGAGTAATGTGACACCAAAGATTTATGGATAATGAATAAATAAAAAGGAATATGAAGACGTAGATGACATGTTGATTTTGATATGAGTTTGATATCCGATTTCTTTTAATCCGAGTAGTCAGGCCATATTGGGAGTTGTCATGTGTCGGTGTAGAATGGAATGTAAGTAGGTTTGGTAAGTTCTGGGAATGGTACGTGGATGGACGATTGGTCATGATATGCTCTTAAAAGCGGTGAACCAGATACATGGTTCTTAAAAGCAGTGAGCTGGACCAAGAAGTCTCAAGATAGACTGGATGATCTATGAGATGCTCTTAAAAGCGGTGAACAGGATCATTGTTCTTAAAAGCGGTGAGCTGGGATCACTAGTAGATGACGTTGAGTCGTGGCAATAGATAGATATGCCTTGTTCGAAATGTTATATCCCTGAAATGCGGTGAATAGGACCATTGTTCTTAAAAGCTGGGGACAGACTGACGTGGAGTCCATGACATGCGGTGAGCAGGATATATTGCTCTTAAAAGCAATGGACAGAATAAGGGTGTATCCCTAGAGTTAAACGATTGAGTCTGTTCATGAAAATCAGAATATGTTGAGTTCGGTATTCGATTAACAAGACGTTAAGGGTCGGTTTACAAGGATGACTAAAGAAACAAGATAGGGATATAATAAGATGTTAACTCGTATTTTCATAAGCTTGTGTTTATTTCAGATAACTGGTACCTCGTTAGTTTATGCTCACTCAGCTCTCAGTAAGCTGACGGCCTTTTATTGCCTGGACTTTCCCCGTCCAGAATATCCTGCCCCTTATTCTGCAGGTAATGACCAGTACACTGATGACTATTATCCAGAGGAAGGCCTCACCGATGATGGTTACGCCAGGGAGGATTATCCTTATGCCAGTTGAAGACTGAAGATGTTATAGTTAGATTACATTTCGGTTGTTCTGTTGAATCTTTAGTTAACGGGTACTTGGTCATTTGTTGTCTCTAGACCTGTTGTGATCCTGTGGACCACACTCTGATATTTTTGTAATAGTTAGCACTGTGTGTTATTCTCAGTTGTTTACAGTTGCTATTCTTTTGGACTAGTACTGCGTGGTGTGGATTATTAGTGACTTTCACCTGTCATTCCTTATGGACCCAAAAAGGAAATTTATTTTTCTCTATTTTTGCCATTCCGGGGCGTGACAGGATTTTTGGTATCAGAGCCAGGTTTGGTACTCTAGGTTGTGATACTTTTGTTCACTAAGCATTTCCACACCATCTGGTCCCAGTATGATAGGATTTCTTTGAGATGAGATATGAGTATAAGATAAGTTCGTCTTCCTGACGATAGATAGTTTCCTTTGCAGGATAGCATGAATCCGGAGTTTCACCAGTTTGTGACTGATGCTTATGGAGGACATATTATTCATGGAGATACCGTGGAGCCAGCTGACACGGAGTTTTATCGTGAGCGTGTGTGCCAGATAGCTAGTCGACATTTGGAGGAGGACATATGGAGAGCGCTTTATGTGACCGGGAGTAATCACCCGACACAGATGCGTATGGATGCTTACCATACTGCGAGGGTCGGTAGAGACATTTTCCAGGAGATGTTAAGATTAGTTCGGAGTAAGCCTGAGATGGATGAGATTGAGTTGAGAGCCATTGTAGCCGGTCCACCAGAGCCTATAACTGTACCAGCAGCAGCAGCAGCCCCACCATCACCGGTACCCGTCCCAAAGGCAGAGCCTGAGCCGATTGAGGATGAGGAGGATCTAGAGCCTGAGGATGAGCATCCCGATGAGGACATAAACGGAGATGGAGAGGAGGAGCCGATAGATGACGAGGACCCAGTGGAGGGTGAGCATGCAGACGATGCAGATGATGATGAACCTGAGGATGACCCCGAGGAGCCAGAGTTTGAGCCAGAGGATCCAGTACCAGACCCAGAGGCTATTGAGGCAGACGTAGTAGTAGATGAGGAGGTGCCCGATGAGGAGATAGTTGTGCCAGAGGTACCCGTTGTGCTTCAGATACCAGCTGGACCCATTATGCATATGGCAGCCATGGCCGATATGGCAGTAGGATGGATAGCTCAGATGGTAGCACAGCCAGCAGAGTTTGTTATGGGAGAGGTAGCTATAGCAGGAGCTCTTGACATAGCTGACGGTTTTGCAGCAGTAGCTATTGATGTCGCTAACCAGGCAATAGCAGATGTGATGGAGGACGATGATGCAGAGATGATAGAGGATTGGGATATAGGGGTAGTAGTCGAAGATCTTGTCGCACCAGCTGAGGAAGATCCACTCGAGGAGATGGATATTGACCCAGAGGATGAGGCACCACTAGCAGGATCAGATGCTGACGACTTTTGAGTCAGGATCGGCAGGGTGTAGATTTTGTTAGTTTATATTAGGACATGTTGTCCACCAGATTTTTGGGAGCTTGAGAGATAGCTATTGACCATAGCTTTTTATAGTATTAGCTGACTTTAGTTGTTGTAACTTTTGTCCCATATGGTACACAGTTTGACTAGTGTGTACTATGCGGTACATCTTTTGCTATATATATGACCAGTACTTTTGATATGGATGGTATGTTTGTAGTGCTATATTGTTAGTAGAATTGTTAGTTTTGCTGCTTCTCGTTCTATGTTGATTTCGTTTCTCCAAGAAGACTTTCAGCTAATCTTGAGTCTTTTGTAGGCGACATTCCTTATCATTATGGTAGGACCCTTGAGAAATCACCAAGCGCGTAATGGAGTACCTATTCCAGGGGAAATGGACCCAACCGGAATTTTCAAAGCATTTATGCAGAGAATGGAGCATGTAGGAGATACCTACAATCATGCTACGAATCAACGACCTGTCCAAACCCAAGTTGCACCATTTCAGCAGAGACAAGCTGGAGACAAATTGTTAGCAACTTTTTGTGGATTACGTCCTGAGAAGTTTGACGGATTTGCAGAACCATGGAGAGCTGAACAATGGGTCAGAGAGATGGAATTAATCTTCGAAGCGTTGGAATGCAGCGAACAAGAGAAACGTCGCCTTGCTACGTTTCAGCTCACTTATGCCGCCGCAGGTTGGTGGGAAGCTGAGCGAGCCACTATAGGAATCAACGTTGCTAGAGCTATGTCATGGGAGACATTCAAAGGCAGATTTTTGGAGAAGTATTTTCCAGAAGATGAGAGAGATCAACAGGAAAGGAACTTTCTCAATTTGATCCAACGAGGATGGAATGTACGGGAATACACAACACAGTTTGAGCGTCTATCCAGATTTGCTCAGCATATGATAGACACACCGCAGAAGAAGGTGAAGAGATTTCACCAAGGACTGAACCCCCACCTCAGACATATGATGGTTGGTCATCTGAACCAGTCGTATGAGGAAATTGTTAGATTTGCTATAGGATTAGAAAAGGATGCTAATCCAGTACAACAACCACAGATAAATCGACCTCAGTCATCACGAGGGTTTCAACAGAGGAATTTCCATAATCAACCACCGAGAAATACCCAAGGATGGAGACCTCAGGAAAACTTTCAAGGAAACAAGAGAATCTGGGAAGGAGCCAGGAAACCTCAGTAGGGTTATAATCGACCCCAGCAAAATCAACAGCGAGAACTACAGCCACAGGCATTACTGACAGCCCCGCCAAGCAACACTGGAGGTTGTTTTAACTGTGGAAAGCCCAGACATATTGCAAGGAACTGCACTGCCCATATACCTAATCGCAGGCCGGATATTGTCTGCCGCAACTGCAATAAGCCAGGGCACGTGAGCAGGGATTGTCGTGCACCACGAGGAGGACACTACGGAGACCCAGTGCAAGGAATCCAAGGACCTCCTGAGCAGACCAGAATGAATGCTATCATTCCAGGAGAAGTAGGCATTAATACTGATGAGCAGCAACATTTGGAAGGTACGCTTATACTCTTTCATAGTCCAGTTAAAGCTTTATTTGATGCTGGAGCCGCATGTTCTTTTATTGTTGTTAAGATTGTGCGTTAATTGGGTTTAGAACCCCAGACACTTGAGTCAACACTGAATGCTGTGTCACCATTGGGAGTGACAGTTAAGTTGAGTAAAGTGTGTAAAGATTGCCCATTGACTTTGGGAGATAGGAATCTTCCAGCAGACTTAGTCGTTCTGTCAATGTCCAAGTTCGACATTATCCTAGGGATGGATTGGTTAACTAAGTACAGTGCCAATCTGGATTGCCCTACTAGAACGATTGTATTTCCAATACAAGGAAAGCCGACGATCAGATTTCAGTGTCAACCGACAAGCGATATGTTTCTTACCAGTTGTTTGGCTACAATTAGGAATACGAGTACGGAACTTACGATGGATCAAATTCCTACCGTACAGGATTTTCAGGATGTATTCCAGGATATTAAAGGACTTCCATCAAAAAGAGAAATAGACTTTTGTGTGGAATTAGTACCTAGTACATTGCCGATATCTAAGACTCCATATAGGATGGCACCAACCGAGATGTTGGAACTGAAGAGGCAAGTTCAAGAACTCGAGGATCTAGGATTTGTTCGTCCAAGTACGTCGCCTTGGGGAGCACCAGTTCTATTTGTAAAGAAGAAGGACGGAACACTTCAACTCTGTATGGACTACAGGGAGTTGAATAAGGTAACAATCAAGAATAGATATCCATTACCTCGGATAGATGATCTATTCGACCAGTTACAAGGATCAAGGATCTTTTCCAAAATCGATCTGCGTTCTGGATATCACCAGCTGTTAGTTCGATTAGAGGATGTATCAAAGACTGCATTCAGGACAAGATACGGGCATTATGAGTTTCTAGTTATGCCTTTTGGATTGACGAATGCGCTAGCAGTATTTATGGACTTGATGAATAGAGTATTCAGACTATATCTGGATAAATTCATTATAGTGTTCATTGATAATATACTGATTTTTCAAAGACAGAAGAGGATTACAAGGAGCATTTACAGGTTGCCTTGCAAACACTTCGAGATAGCAAGTTGTATGCAAAGTTCAACAAGTGTGAGTTTTGGCTACAGGAAGTCAAATTCTTGGGACACGTTATATCTCGAGATGGTATCTCTGTGGACTCATCCAAGATTGATGCAGTCTTAAGATGGAACGAGACCGACGAATGCGACGGAAGTCAGAAGTTTTCTGGGTTTAGCAGGGTATTACCGGAGATTCGTAGAAGGATTTTCCAAACTAGCAGGACCTTTGACAAACTTAACCAGGAAGGAGACGAAGTAGGAATGAACAGACAAGCATGAGGGTACATTTCAGGAGTTGAAAGAGAGATTGACTTTTGCACCGATACTTGCGATACCTAAGAGTGGAGAAAGATATGTAATCTACAGTGATGCATCGCACCAAGGACTTGGATGTGTACTTATGCAAGACGGGAAGGTTATCGCATATGGATCAAGACAATTAAAGGTACATGAGAAAAATTATCCTACGCATGATCTGGAATTAGCAGCAACAGTGTTTGCATTGAAAATTTGGAGACACTATCTCTACGGAGAAAAGTTTGATCTGTTTTCCGATCATAAGAGTCTGAAGTATTTGTTCTCTCAAAAGGAGTTGAACATGCGACAATGAAGATGGATGGAGTTACTAAAAGACTATGACTTTTCCTTGCAATACCATCCAGGTAAAGCAAATGTCGTAGCCAATGCTTTGAGCCGTAAACCTCGACTAGTGATCGCTGCATTACTAATTAGAGAATGGAGAGCATTAGAAGAAATTGCTGAATTTGATCTTCAGCCAGTGGAACCAATGAAAGGACAACATTTTGGATGTCTTATAGTACAACCGACTTTGATCAGTCGTATCATAGAGGCTCAACAGATAGTAGAGGATTTAAAGTTATGGTTCGCCAAGATGTAAGCCAAGGAACCAGAAGTCTGGAGTATTAGTACAGACGGAGCTTTACGATGTAAAGGTAGACTCTGTGTACCTGATGAAGAAAATCTCTGGAAAGAAATATTGGATGAAGCACATAAGTCACGAATGACTATTCATCCCGGAAGTACGAAGATGTACAAGGATATGAAGAGAAATTTTTGGTGGGAAGGAATGAAGAGAGATGTGGCAGAGTATGTAGCTCAGTGTCTTACTTGTAAACAAGTGAAGGCAGAACATCAGAGACCACCTGGACTGCTACAGCCGTTACCTATTCCTCAATGGAAATGGGAACACATAACCATGGATTTCGTGGTAGGATTGCCGAAGTCACAGCAAAATCACGATGCTATATGGGTAATCGTGGATCGACTTACTAAGACGGCACATTTTATCGCCTATAGCATGACGTATCCAGTGGAACGTTTAAGCCGGATGTATCTGCAACACGTAGTACGGTTACATGAAGTGCCTATATCTATTGTGTCAGACCGAGATTCGCGCTTTACAGCAGAATTCTGGAAGAGTCTCCCGACAGTAATGGGAATGATATTGAACTTGAGTTCAGCTTTTCATCCGCAGACCGATGGACAGACTGAAAGGATTAACCAAGTGATGGAAGATATGTTACACGCTTGTGTCATTGATTTCGAGAATTCTTGGGAGGTACACTTACCGTTGATAGAGTTTACCTATAACAATAGTTATCACTCAAGTATCGAGATGGCGCCGTTTGAAGCTTTGTACGGAAGACCTTGCCGATCGCCGCTGTGTTGGACTGAAGTCGGAGATACCCAACTTCTTGGGCCAGAGATGGTACGCGAGACAAGCGAGAAGATTCAAGTTGTACGTGAGAAGATGAAGACAGCTCAGACCCGACACAAGAGTTATGCTGACAAGCGACGCAAAGACTTAGAATTTGCAGTTGGAGACCACGTGCTACTCAAGGTTTCACCTATTCGAGGCATCGTCAGATTTGGTCAGAAGAGAGGCAAGTTATCACCAAGATTCATTGGACCATTCGAGATTCTGGAGCGTGTTGGGAAAGTTGCTTATCGCCTTGCGTTGCCACCAAAGATGTCAGGAGTGCACAACGTTTTTCACATCAGTATGCTAAGGAAGTGTGTTCACAACCCAGCGCACGAGATCAACTTTGAGGATATCGAAGTCAACATCGACGTTACGTTCAGCGAAGGACCTGTTCGCATTCTAGATCAAGGAATCAAGAAGCTCAGGAACAAGGAGTTTCCGTTAGTAAAGATTCAGTGGATGCATCATGATGAAAGAGAAGCTTCGTGGGAGCTAGAGTCAGAGATGCACGAGAAGTTTTTGTTTTTGTTTTAGATCTGGTTGCCTTTGATTTCGAGGATGAAATCTTTTGTTGAGTGGTGGATGATGTAATACCCTGTATTTTGGTATATTAATAAGACCTGGTATTTCATTTTTATACTTGTATAACCTTAAACTTTCATTTGGTGAAATTTGGATACCAATCGATTGCCTTTAGTTCCCAATCGATTGACACTTTTCAGATACCAATCGATTGACATGTTCCCAATCGATTGACATTCAACCGACTAAAAGTGATTACGTGTCAATATCCCAATCGATTGACATTATTCCAATCAATTGACTACAAATATCTGTTCCCAATTGATTGACTTGTGTCCCAATCGATTGACATAAGTTGAGACATATTTTCTTCTTTTCTTGAGCTTTAAACGTGTGGCACTCTTAACCCCTATATATACTCGTTCATTTATGGCCTTGGGTCATTTTGGCAGCCTTGAGAGAGAGAGAGACATACCTCTTGAGATATATACATACATATATCTATCTATATTTCTATATCTATACACATACACACTGACCTTGGCAACTGGAAGAAGAGGAGAAGAAGAAGGAGAATCAGAAAGAAGAAGAAAGGAAGAGACAGAGAGAGAGAAGGCTGGACAGAGAAAGAGAAGGAAGAGAGAGAGGAAAAGCTTGAGTATTCAAGACTTACACACCCAAACGCACCCTAAGTGAGTCCTAACTCACTTGGTCACTTTATTTGATGTATGTACAAGTTGTTATGACCTTTAGATGTGATAAAAGTATGACTTCTACGTTTAATTATGCTATTTTTACAATCTGCTGGAGAAGACGTAGTACCAATCGATTGGCATAATCTCAATCGATTGACATCAGTCGTATCCCAATCGATTGGATAGGATTCCAATCGATTGACATCCCAATCGATTGAATAGAATTCTAATCGATTGACATTCCAATCGATTGCCATGTTTCTCAATCGATTGGTATAACTTTTTGTCCCAATCGATTAAACCTCTGTACCAATCGATTGGCAAGATCAGAACATGGTTTCCTTTGCCTATTTATTATATAAGAGGTTTAGTTGTTCGATTTCTGATTCGAAATTCCATTATTCGACTATGGGTTAGACAGGAGTAATGTGACACCAAAGATTTATGGATAATGAATAAATAAAAAGGAATATGAAGACGTGGGTGACGTGTTGATTTTGATATGAGTTTGATATCCGATTTCTTTTAATCCGAGTAGTCAGGCCACATTGGGAGTTATCATGTGTCGATGTAGAATGCAACGTAAGTAGGTTTGGTAAGTTCTGGGAATGGTACGTGGATGGACGAATGGTCATGATATGCTCTTAAAAGCGGTGAACCGGATACATGGTTCTTAAAAGCAGTGAGCTGGACCAAGAAGTCTCAAGATAGACTGGATGATCTATGAGATGCTCTTAAAATCGGTGAACAGGATCATTGTTCTTAAAAGCGGTGAGCTGGGATCACTAGTAGATGACGTTGAGTCGTGGCAATAGATTGATATGCCATGTTCGAAACGTTATATCCCTGAAATGCGGTGAACAGGACCATTGTTCTTAAAAGCTGGGGACAGACTGACGTGGAGTCCATGACATGCGGTGAGCAGGATATATTGCTCTTAAAAGCAATGGACAGAATAAGGGTGTATCCCTAGAGTTAAACGATTGAGTCTATTCATGAAAATCAGAATATGTTGAGTTCGGTATTCGATTAACAAGACGTTAAGGGTCGGTTTACAAGGATGACTAAAGAAACAAGATAGGGATATAATAAGATGTTAACTCGTATTTTCATAAGCTTGTGTTTATTTCAGATAACTGGTACCTCGTTAGTTTATGCTCACTCAGCTCTCAGTAAGCTAACGGCCTTTTATTGCCTGGACTTTTCCCATCCAGAATATCCTGCCCCTTATTCTGCAGGTAATGACCAGTACACTGATGACTATTATCCAGAGGAAGGCCCCACCGATGATGGTTACGCCAGGGAGGATTATCCTTATGCCAGTTGAAGACTGAAGATGTTATAGTTAGATTACATTTCGGTTGTTCTGTTAAATCTTTAGTTAACGGGTACTTGGGCATTTGTTGTCTCCAGACCTGTTGTGATCCTGTTGACCACACTCTGATATTTTTGTAATAGTTAGCACTGTGTGTTATTCTCAGTTGTTTACAGTTGCTGTTCTTTTGGACTAGTACTGCGTGGTGTGGATTATTAGTGACTTTCACCTGTCACTCCTTATGGACCCAAAAAGGAAATTTATTTTTCTCTATTTTTGCCGTTCCGGGGCGTGACACTGTTGGTTCTATCTTTTGTTTTATTTAATTTCTTCCTTTTTGGTTTTCTTGTGTTCTTCCTTTGTCAGGATTTTCACTATGAATCCAATGTTACTGCCATTGTTCCTTCTGCATTAACTGTTCCATGGATTTAGACCATACATAGGGTCCCCGGGTACTCTACCGCAAGAGGAAAGTCCGTTGAGAAATTACACTCCATTATCTTTGTCTCCAATCGGATCACCTCTTGCTTGTGCAATCAATTCCTCAGAGATTTCAGACTCACTCGATGATATCCTTGCTGCTTTTTGACTATTCTAGGAAAGGGAATCATCAAGTTTGGAATCCACACTCGAAGATGAGGCAGAGAAAGAAGCAATTGTGGAAGATGGAATATTCATGTTTGAAAATTAGTGCTCCACTTCAATTGTGTTTTGTCATTTGGTCTTTCTATTATCATTTGAAGTGTAATGCTGGACAAAGGATTGTTAATTTTGCATTTAATTTTTAGTTTTTTGTTATTAATAAGATCTTAATTACCATGGTTGCGGGCAATAATTTTGCAAAGAGGATGCTATTACAAAGTTAAATTTATAAATATGCAATTTTATATTACTTTGTTGATGATGATTTCTGGCCTACATGTCTTGTGAATGAACTGTTTTTTATCATTTTCCTGTATGTCCAGAACAATCTTGGTTAGTTGGGGGTGCATAGATTTTCCATTCACAAAGTTTTTTAGAATTTTCAGGTTCGATCGATCGAACCACCCTCGATTGATCGAAAAAGTCCAATCCTCAAGCTCTTGAACAATACTCAATCGATCGACAGTTCGATCGATCGAGAGTGTTCGATTGCTCGAGACTTGTATTTAAATGAAGCATCCAGCCTACATTTCTTCTATCTCTTCCTCTCCCTCACCCTTGAGTGCTTCAAGACAGAGAGCGAGAGATAGCTGGGCAATTTTTGTTTCCCCTCTTTCCATTTCCATCATTTGTGGGTCACCCCTGATCGTCACCAACTATCACCATCATCATCTCGTCCTCTCCTCTGCAGGTACCGAGGTAAGAATCCTCTGAACCCCCTATTCCATTTTTTGTTAAAAACCTCAAGGGGGTGCTCCCCATTGGTCCTAAGACCTAATTGTAATCTTAGAAATCTTATGTTCTTGACTGTTTTCTTTTGTTTGTGTTTCTGGCATTTTTCTGCACATCTCGCTGTGATCAATCGATCGAGCTGGTTTTGAGCGATCGAATGAAGCAAGTTTTTGATCATTCAAAAACTGTTCGATCGATCAAATTGATGCAGAGGTAGTTTCTTCATTTGGTCTTCTACTTTTGTTTTCTTTAATCTTTTCTGTTCATTTTCAATTTCAGGGCATTCCGAATGAATCCTATTACGGGGTATCATAAATCCAAACCCCTCGACCTCACAATACCTAATCCGGTACCTGATCACGGATTTTAAAATGACGAGGATCGGGTTTTGTTCACCCGATACTTTCAAGCACGGAAGGTGATGTTAGAGCGGCCACTTGAAGCTGTGTGGCTTTCTGCCCCATGGTTTCTTGCACGGATCCGTGCCATGCCGAGCTGGTTTGAGATGTTGACATAGTGTAAGAAAATCAACATCAATTGGGTGCGGGAGGTATGTGTGACCATGATTAAGGATCCTGCGGCCCCGTTCACATATAGATCTTTCTTCTGAGGTTGTGTGATCAAATTCAGCCCAGCTACCGTGGCCACTATTTTCGGTGTACCAAAAACCCCCAACCACTTTTACCCACACATACCCGGTACACCAGAGACTCTTCTCTCTGTCATTATCCGTGAAATTATCGGGAGTGCGGTTCAGATCTGGAACGGCATCTCCCAGATTGAGGATCGGGTTCTGACCGAGCAGTATCATCTCCTCCACCTGGCGCTTTCCAATTGCATTTTGATGACTTCATATGATGAAAAGGTGGCGCCGTGGTATGCTTGGGTTCGGTATGCCATTGGGATGGGGCTGTGTGTCTGCCTGCCTCGACTCTATATCGACTTCCTGATCCAGCCCACGCGGTACATTGCCGCCAAGCGTCATCTGAAGGGCACTTGGCCTATCCATCGGGTGATTGAGCAAGCTGGATTGCTCCCATTGGCCACAGACACGATGTTACAGGCTTCGAGTCACTTTGGAGAGACAGTAGCATGCCATTCTGATGCGCAGAAAAAGAAAAAGTTGAAAGGTAAGGCGAAGATCAGAGCGAAGAGGAAGAGAGGGGGAGGCACCGACACAGAGGGTGCAGCTTCTGGGTTGCCCACTGAGGCTGAGGAGCTAGAATTAGTACATTATTTATAGCTGAGACAGAGCTCTGAAGCTTAGGCCCTGGGAGAGTCATCTTCCGTATCCCTCCAGACTCTCCACTCATTGCTTATTAACGAGAGGGAGGCACGGATACGGCTCGAGGGCAAGATGGATCATATGATGACCTTACTGGAGGCGATCTTGATACAGATTGGGGTGGATCAGTCTATTCACACCGCTTCACAGCCACCTACTGCCCCTTCTGCACCACCCACCACCGGTCCATCTTCTTCTGTTCTGCCACCATCTTTTGATCCTGCAGCTCCATCTACATCCACAGCACTGCGTACTATTTCTATTACTCCACCTCCACTGCCCCATCATCATCATCTGCACCACCTCCAGTCGTGGTTGACCCATCATTCTCTACATCAGCTGCCCCGACTGTGAGTGACCCGGTGACGGCTACTACTATTGCCGAGGGTGGAGATGAGGATGCTCCTACTGCCCCGATCATGATTTTATCCGATGTTGGTGATGCATAGATTATGTTCAGGGAGAATGGGAGTGTTGTTGTATTTTGTTTCTTACTTTTCTTTCTTTTCTCTCGTAGTTTTCTTTTGGATATGTGGATATTTTGGACTGTGTAATTATGATTGGATATTTCGATCACTGCTCTGATTTTATTACTTTATCATCCCAGTGATCAGTTTTCTATTATGTATGGATCTCTTTTTCTTTTATTTTTATATTTACTTTTTATTCATCTTGGCTGCTTGGAGTTTGTTTGTCTTCTTTACAGATTGCTATGCTTGTGGTTATTGCTTTGCTGTATCAGGTGATATCTCTCTATTTATTTTTGAAAATCAACTTCTGAGGACATCGCAATTTTTAGTTGGGGGTGGGATGTAGATAGATAGCCATCACCTGTACATGTGTATACTTAGCAATCTGGATAACTTTATTGCACATATCATACAATCTCGATTTAAAAAAAGTTAATAAAAAAAATTAAATAATAATAAATAAATAAATTTCTGAACTTTATTGGTAGAACAACTTTGAATATTCACTTCTATTTAGCTGTTATCAAGCAATGATACATTCATGTTAATTTCATCCTTTTATGGATTAAGTTCACGCATTTTCTAGTTCCACTAGGATGATTGCATTTGTTGACCTGTCATGTATCCAACATCCAATTGCACTAGTTGGCAGCTATGTTGAAAACCTAAAAATGAGTTAATACGACTATTGTGCTAAAAGAACGAGTAGTAGAAACTATTTAACCCTTAATGAGTTTTTGATCCAATCTTTATTTATGAGGGAATTATCAAATAAAATTTGAATTGTCTTTCTTGATTATGCATAGTACATTCGTTGCACTAGTCTCAGTAAATTTTTCAATTTTGGCTGCTTATTAGAGGAGAACGTTCAGGATCTACCAACTAAACTCAATAAACATTGAAGTGTTAAAGCTAAGAAATTAAGAAAATGAATTGAGCCATCGTCACCCATTTCCTACCACTATCCATATCCCTTTACCTATAGAAACCATTCCGTTTCAAAACCTCACACTGACTGAATAATACCCGATCCATTATGGAATATAAACTCCTAATCCTTCACCTTGACTCTAAATGACCTCATTTGGCATCCAATAATTGAAAACTGTCAAAGTTGATTGGATGAGAGTAGTTGTGGGAAGTTAACAAAAATATAAAAATTAAAAAAAGAATATGAAAGGATAAAAAATTGTTGGAGATGTGAAATGAATGGAAGGAGAATAAAATGAGATGATAATCACCATCATACGCTAAGACGTGCAATCTTTCCATCCATCATCTGTATCTTCTACAACAAAACCCAAAATTCTAAAGTCTTAATGATTCTTAAATGACTTAGTTTGAACACTAACGTGTAAGTTGAGTTATCCACGGTAGTTCGCTCCTCTAGTAAGTAGCATCCTTTTCATGAGACTATACACTCTAAATGTCCGTCTTTTGTGAAGTCGAGTATGAAAGCATTTAGTGTCCAGAAATTCACTCTTATCAAAGCTTTCATACCAAGTGCGATCATTATTAAGCCAGTTTTTGTAAGACGTTTATTTTTGAGTGTAAACCTATGTGAGGATTGAGTTGAAATTACTGGTTCTAGAGGTACGATAGTCCAAAGCAACTCTAAATAAGGTTGGATGCATAGCTGTTAACTTCACACACACACGGATACATAATTGTGATGCATATGTTATATCTATCTTGGTGACATGAGGAGTATGTGGGTTTCTTTTATGGTTTGCTTGAGGTTAATATATTTTTTTTGTAGAGCTAAGTCAACAGTTGAGTGGACGAGAATATTTAAAAGTTTTTCTATGTCTTTTTGAACTTTAAATTGAGAGTTTTGTGGGTAAATTCACTGTAAACCCTCACGAGACAACACTCGTCCACTAGGGGGAACCTAGGGGTTTAACGGCTTATTGCATTTGCTAAATGCAACCGCGATTCCTGCAAAAGTGAGTTAGGTAGTTTCTCTTTTTATTTAGATTAGTTGCTTTAGTTTATTTTGTTTTAGTTTAGTCATTGCAGTATTAGTTAGCTTGCTCTTCTTTTTGCTTTATTGCTAGGTACTAGCAATTCGCTAGTTGGGGGTTGTGACAACCGGGGGTATTTGTAAAATACAATTGCGCTAAACTAAAGAAATACATTGATTAAGTCTACATCTCCCTTGCAAATCTGCAATTTGGATTACAATGCCAGCTTTTACATAATATGATTAATCTATGATAAGATGTACTATTTTTAGCTATAATTAATAAAAGGGATACTGTATTTTAAGGAAGACAGTTGAAACATGAAAACCGAGTCTCGAGCGATCGAAGTTTCGATTGATCGAAGAAAGTTCAAGCGCTGGAGAGTTCCAGAAGTTCAATCGATCGAGTGATGTTCGATCGATCGAACAGGGATTTTAGCAGAACTTACGCGCATGCAGCAGAGACAAAGTTTTTAACCCTATAGGTTATAGTATTTATATTCGTTTTGCTCACGTCCAAAGGGACGCCCACTTCAGTTTTTATTAGTTTACATAGAGAGAGGAGAGTTTATTCTTGATTTTTGTAGGTTTAAAGCTTTGGATATAGCTTTTGGGATTGATTTCTATAGTTTAACATAAGTTCTTATATTCCAAGTTCTGCAATCTCAGTTATCTACATTCTAGTCGCTTAAAATCGTAGTTTAATCTGTCAGAATTGATAGTTATCGTAGTAGTAGCTTTAAATCACTTGGTTTTCATAGATTTTATGTTAAAATCACAACCAAATATGCCTTTAATGAACTTTCACGTTAAAAACGAATCTGTGACACTCCTGACCATGTCTGAGTAGTCCCCAAGTTGGGAGATCACGATGAAACAGTCATCTCCAGCCTCTTCCATGTAGCAGTATAAAACCTGCACTCGATCGATCGAAGTAGTTCGATCGATCGAAGCAGACACGTAGTCAAGCGATCAAAGCCATTTCGATCGATCGAAAGCGCGTCGATCGATCGAACCTTTAGATTCTTGAGAAGTCTTTTTGCAGTATTCCAAGACTTTCTACTTTTGAGATTTGTTATCAAACTGTCCCCAAATGCTCAATTTGTCAAAACAGTTTCATTACATTAAGCCTTAAGGCATTTTTCTTCAATAACTTTTGAAAACCATTTTGACTGCTAACACCATTCAGAATGCGAGACTTAAATATTGTTTTAAACCACCTTTATATGTTTTGGAAACAAATGTGATGATGTAGTCTGGGCTATGAACGGACTATTGATTCTCTATCTTTAGAAAATACGGAATACTGTAGATAGACACACTCCTTAGAGCTTAAATGTAACTGCATGGTAGATGGCATGATCGCTGCGGATTCGTGTGATCCCAACATTCCGTTTATATAAAGAAAACCGCTTTTAAAACATCGCTTTAGTTAATTAGTTAATCATTAGTTTACTTTAATTGCTCTAGTAGTTAAAGTTTGTAGAACTTCGTGTTCTACACCTTGTTTTAAATCTTGAATTTTCCTTTTTTCCTTTAGAGTTTAATCTAAGTTTTTAGTTTAACACCTTCCCTGTGGGATCGACCTGGTCTTACTAGATTGCTACTTGCACGTCTACCTACACTTGGGTATAGCACATAAGCACACACAAATTTTTAATCGTGCCACCTACCTAGCTGCCTACTTTGGCACACCAATCACTTGCCAACGATACTCACTTGCCTACTTTGGCAAGTCTTTTTACTTGTTCTCATCAATTAAAAGAAAAAGGGACAAAATGGCTCGTCTTGTTTCTTTGTGATGATTCACTTCACAAATCATGACAAAGAGGGGCAGCTATAGACACCCCATTTTGCCCTACCAAAAAAAGAAATAACTATCGCAGGGGGAGCCCATCGGGCATGCAAATCGAGGAAGGAAAAGCTAGAGTCCTAATCAGAATATCTGAAGGTCAAAATTAAATGTCAAATCAAGTTATTGTCAATTTGAATACCCACCAGCATGGTTTAAAAAGCATGTCGGGTCAGCCGTAGACACCCATTTTTTTTACCCAACTATAAAGAGGCGGACAGATAATGTACATCAAGTCCGACGGGTGTGAAGAGCTCATAAGTACAAGGTCCCTAGACTTCAAATCGTCATAATCGAAACACGGGCGAAGAAGTAATCATTGTTTAAAGTTCGGACGAATCTGCTATTTGCCAGAGAGGGATCGGGATTACTTTTTTAGCTTTTTGGTTCTTAGAACAAGCATTTTTCATGACAGAATGTAACTGCGTGACATTACCGAGGACTCCCTACAATTTCATCACAATTGAACACCGAACATGAAAAAAGCACTTTATCAAGCATGGGAATCAAACTGGAAAATTCCTTTTCATCGCCAGAAAACTTCGGAAGGTTCAAAATTGACACCAAAAATCCATATTTTTTAAGATGAAGAGCCTTCAGAAATTTCATTGCCATCAAACAAAAAAAAGTTGCAAAACTACGATAAGATCGCTCACAGGCGCGTCAATTTATACTAATAAATCATCAGAAAGTCCTGGTCTTCGATATCAAATCGGCTTTGGTATTTTTGGTCTGGATTAAAACACCTTTTACATCGAGACAGAGAAATCCTTGTAAATTTAGTCTCAATTTAATACCAGATTCTAAAAAAAAGTGCATTTTAATTAACGAATTTGTCAAGACAAGTGCGTAATACGAGTCATATGAAGTTTCAAGAATTCCATTTTTCCACTAAAATTCCGCGCTTGTTAAGAGGAGCGCGAATGTCCAAGTTTTCGTCGTACTGCCTTCCAGAAAATTTGAAATCGCGGCGCGTGTACAAATATCTAGATATTTTCTTTGCTTAGCGACCAAGTAATTCAGATTTAGGCCATTCGCACCATAGGAGTCACTTTCTGATTGGAGGAAAATACTTCTTACCTTAAAATAAAGGGATCCATAAAATTTCGTCTCAATTCGATACCAGATTCTTAAAAAGTACATTTTAGTTAACAGATTTGTCAAGACAGGTGCTTAATACGAGTCAGATGGCGTTTCAAGAATTCCATTTTTGCACCGAAATTCTGCGTTTGTCAAGAGGACCACGAAGGTCCAAGTTTTTGTCGCATTACCTTCCAGAAAATTCGGAAGTGCAGCGCGTGTACAAATATCTAGATATTTTCTTTGCTTAGTGACTAAGTCATTTTCTGATTGGAGAAAAATACTCTTCACATTAAAATAAAGGGATCCATGTAATTTCATCTCATTCCGACATCGGATTTCAGAAAGTGCACCTCGATTGGCACATTTTGCCATAACTGGTGCCGAATGTGGGCCAAACAACGTTTTAAAAAATCTGATTAAGACTTCAAAATTCTGTGTTAGTCGAGAGAACCCAGCGGTCCAGTTTTCAACAGCGTAGCTTTTCGAAAAATCCTGGAGAACGCGGCGCACACACACAATATCTAGATAATTTATTATTTTTTTAATTAATTTTTTAAATCAAATTTTTTCCTATAAATAGGAGGTCCCCACCTTCCAAAAACAATTGCAAATTCACTCTCTCCCTAAGGCTTTGTTTAGGAATCCCTAATCTTTTTCCTCTCCTAAGCCCTGTTTGGCTACATTAACCAAATAAAATCCAAACTTCATCATAAGCACCTCTAATCTCATACATACAGTATACGTACGGTACTATTCATACATGCAGGTACTATTCATACATACAGTATACGTATGGATACTATTCAAATGTACGATTTACATCTTGACTATTCCGGCCCTTCCGGACCCAACCATGACGTCCATTTAAGTCGATTTGTGTGGAAATACGACTTGGGACTTCTCGAAATTTTTCTACAACGTTTCTCTGATTTCTTTCATTCTTTCTCAACAAACATCGACTGAACTTCAATAGTCACCTCTGCACATGTAACATCCTTAACTCATACTCTTTGTGGTCTGGGCTCCCTATAAATCCACTAGTCGAACATTCTGCCTTTTTCTTTTTCTTATTTTTTTTTCTTTTTTTTGCCAGTCAGAAGGAGGCCGCGAACTTCACCCGATTGGACTTTATATCCTGCGTCAGCCGGAAGGAGATATGATGATCCACCTGGCTGAACTTTATCAAACTGCTATATCCTGCGCCAGTCGGAAGGAGGCCTCGAACTCCACTTTATATCATGCGTCAGCCGGAAGGAAATCTAATGACCCACTCGGCTAAACTTTATCAAACTGTTATATCCTACGCCAGTCGAAAGGTGGCTTGGAACTTCACCCGATTGGACTTTATATCCTGCGTCAGCCGGAAGGAGATCTAATGACCCACCCGGCTAAACTTTATCAAAACTGTTATATCTTGCGCCAGTCGGAAGGAGGCCTTGAACTCCGCCCGATTGGACTTTATATCCTGTGCCAGTTGGAAGGAGATCTAATGACCCACCCGACTGCACTTTATCTCCTGTTATAGATATTCATTGACAAATCAGGGAACACAAAAAAAAAAAAGATGATACTTCTCTCCATTCCCACTGGGCACCAACTCATACTTCCGGTAAACGTTTTCGAAATTCATTGGGCACTGACCTGTACTTCTGGTAAAACTTTCACATCACCCTTTTGTACAAAACTGGGCACCAACCCTTACTTTCGGCACACTCTTTCATTACTTGGGCACCAACCTATACTCTCGGTACGCTGTTTTCATTACTCGGACACCGAGCCATACTTCCGGTTACTTTTTTCAAATCACTGGGCACTGTCCCTTTCTTTCGGTTTAAAAAAAAGGACGAAAAGAAAAATACAAAAAATGGGCTTTCTCAAAATAAAACTCCAATGCCACTTTTGCTTGGAATCTGCAAACAACACAGATAAAACAGGTAAGTCTTCGCACTCTTCATGGGCACTGGCCCTTACTTCCGACAAACTTTTTCGTTACTTGGGCACCGACCCTTACTTTCGGCAGACTTTCTCATTACTTGGGCACCGACCCTTACATCTGGCACATAAAATAAATGACAAAAAAAAATCATAAAAAACAAAAAAATACAAAACTCATCGCACGGTTGATCTACCCTGACTTTTTACTTAAAAACACTTTCTCACAACTCACTAATTTCTCAAGGTTAAAGTTTAGGACTACACTGTACAGGTTAATGTTCCTAGCTACACCGACTTTATTCAAAACACTATTTTACACATTAACGGTCTAGATCGGCCAAACACTACGTATGGCCTAATTCTCGTGTCGAGATACATATGCAACCTTTACTTGGTTGCGGCCATAACTTCCCTTTCAAACAATCTCGAGTTGAGATACGTACACATAAGTATTCTCTTTCAAAACTATCTCGTGTCAAGATACGTAAATTGGGAACCGCGTGTCACGGATGCTCGCGTTTAATTTCTTGTATATGCATTCTATTAATTCTTACTGACGCCCCGTTACTATGAAAACCACTAAACCGACAACCGTGTGTCATGGATACTCGAGGGTGCCTAATACCTTCCCTCGACATAATTGAGTCCCCGAACCCACTTCAAAAATTCTGGTTTTTGCACGACTATCAAGAGTCATACTTTTAAAAGGGCCCCCTTTTCTCAAACTGTTTATCAAAAGTCAAAGATGATTACTCTGATCGTCTTTGCAGGGGATCCTAACTCCCGATAATGTTAGGTGGCGACTGTGAAACTTTTACTTGGCCCTACTCCCTCTTGTACATACTTTCACACATTTTTTTTTCACGATTTTGTTTCCTACTTTGAGCCTTTTTATCTTATTTTATTTTATTACATTTTAAAACGGTCGCGACCCTCGAAGGTACTGCCCCCCACTCTCAGGGCGGGAGCGACAACTAATGGAAAGTGCAAGTTATTTCCTAATCCGCTTAGGAAACCCTCATGATTAGTATTAATAAATTGTAATTAGATTGATGTTCCTAATTAGATTACTTACCTTGTACGAGCGGTCTCTCACACCTATAAAAGGGAGCACTCACCCCCATTAAAGGGGATCACATTTTTACTACATAGAATTACAACTTTATATTGCACGCATACTTTGCCCGACCGGTCTCTGGTAGCTACAAGCTTATTGGTTCACCAAAGACCCCCGGCGACATTCACATCAAAGTGCAAGTGCTCTGACACACCACATGGACGTAGGTTCCTTTGTTAAGAGGGCCGAACCACACTCAAATCTCTCTTGCCAACTTCTTATTTTCTCTTACCAAATTTTGGCATCGTCACAACCCCTATTGCGATGTATTTCTTGTGATTTAATTAGCCTCTATTGGAAGCATTAGCATGGAACTTACCCTCGCTTAAATCCCAATTATTTGTGAGTTTGAAGACATTTTTCAACATATATGTGGATTACGACCCAAACGTGAGGGCAATTTTTGTACTGAGTTATCACTTAGGACAACCCCCATGTCTAAGGCACCTTATCAGATGGCTCCAACGGAGATGGTTGATTTCAAAAGGCAAGTGCAAGAATTCAAGGACCTTGGATTTATCCAACCAAGCACTTCAGCATGGGGAGCGGCAGTGCTTTTTGTCAAGAAGAAGGACGGATCGATGAGACTTTGCATAGACTATCGAGAGTTGAATAAGCCACGATCAAGAACAAGTATCCACTATCTTAGATAGACGATATCTTTGATTTGCAGGGTGCAACTACATTCTCGAAGATTGACTTAAGATCAAAATATCATCAACTACTTGTTCAAGAAGAGGATATGCCTAAAAGCACTTTCAAGATGAAATATGGACATTATAAGTTCTTAGTCATGTCTTTTTGGATTGACAAATGTCCCGACTGTGTTCATGGACTTGATTAATCGAGTATTCAGACCCTATTTGGACAAATTCATCATCATGTTCGTTAAGGAAATCTTGATCTACTCAAAGACACAGGAAGATCACAAGATTCATCTGGAGAATGTGTTGTAGATCCTCCAAGATAACCACTTGTATGTGAATTTTAGCTAGTGTGAATTTTGTTTAAAGAAGGTCAAATTCTTGGGTCATGTGGTTTTACAAGATGGTATAGCTGTAGACTCGTCAAAGGCATACGCAGTTCTAGATTAGAGTAGGTTAACCACACCCTCTGAAGTTGGGAGTTTTCTTGAATTGGCAGGTTATTAATAATGATTTGTGGAAGGATTCTCATGCATTGCATCTCCATTGATAGAATTGACCAAGAAAGATTTAAGGTTTGAATGGAGTAACAAGAATGAGCATGCTTTCTCAGAGTTGAAGAATAGATCCTCATCATCACCGGTACTTGCTATCCCTAAGAGCGGAGAAAAGAACACCATCTTTAGTGATGCATCATACCGAGGATTGGGCTGCGTATTGATGCAAGGTGATAGGGTAATTGATTACGGGTCTAGACAACTGAAGCCACACTAGAAGAATGATCCGACACGATTTAAAATTTGTGGCAATCATGTTCGCACTTAAGATTTGAAGGCATAACCACATAGGGGATAAGTTTGACTTATTTTTTGACCATAAGAGCTTGAAGTATCTATTCTCTAAGAAGGAGTTGAACATGAGATAGAGAAGGTGGATGGAGTTACTAAAGGATCATGACTTCACAATGCAATTGTCATAGCCTGGTCCCACAATAGTAGAACGGAGCCCGTGGCATACCACCGAGGCTAAACCAATTCATTAACTTTCCCAAGAATTTAGTTTGAAGAACACACTCAGTGGAACAAAACAATTAAATTTTAAAATCAGCAATCCAGTCGTCTGGGTCGGGGCCTTAGTCGACTAACTTGGAGTTGCAGAAAACAAGAAATTCCCAACAGCCATCTTCAGTTGACTGACTCCTCGGCCCGGTCGACTGAAGCCATAAATGTTCAGTCGACTGAGCATGTCCAGTCGACTAAACCCATCATAGCTGAATGTCCAATTTTCAAGCAAAAACCAGTCGACTATGTCCTGGGGATTAGTCGACTGAAGTCCTGAAAACAAAAGAGAGATTTTCTTTAAAACACAGGTCCAATCAACTGTGCCTTTGGTCCAGTCAACTGTTTTATAGCAGTAGCTCCTTTGTGTAGCATTTTCCAAGTTAACGATTTTTTTGAATTAAATCAGGGACTAAACACCATGCCAAACTCACACCAAAGTGATCTTAACAGGATTAAAACATGGTTGAAGAATAATTACAAGAGAATCCTATGTATTACAACATTAAGAATCCACTCTATGATTCTAAGTTAAACACAGCTAAAAGTCATAAAATTCTTATTGCAACAAGTCTATATCCAAAACTACGAGATAAACATGATAAGTCGCCTCCTACAAGAACTCCCAAACCTACGTGCTCACTTCTGCGATTTGTCGTCGGCATTAACACCTAAAATGGTTATTTGAATAACCACACATATTTGATTTGTGTAAGCTAATACTTAGTGAAAAAAACAACAAATGCACATGAATGATAAACATGCTCACATTCACATCTCTACATTTCATAATAGTCTCAAGAGTCTCACGTGTACGTTCCATACTCATAATCTGCGACTCCTCGCCAATAAGTCCATGCGAAGAGATGAGACCCACGATTCTTTTCTTCAATCGTGCGACCTTAATGCCTATATTGGCTCCACAAGATGTCTTGGTAACTATGTGCTCCTTTGACCCAAATAATAACTCAACATACTCAAATCACATATCACCATACTATCGACATAATCAAACATTTCACCATGCTATTGGGTATACTTATCAACATAGTTGCCGAATATGAACGAAACAACATATATCTATAAACTAACACATGCTTTTCATATAAAACATGAATACATGTCAAGAAATCAGTCCAAAGCACATAGTTGAATCACTCACCACCGAATAACGCTCCTATAATTCGATCCAAAGAAAACCCAAGCACGAAAATCGTGCAGAAGTCCGTATAGTACAATTCCTAGGATCAAAAGTCTAAATATTAACTTTTATGAAAAATTCTAGAAAAAGAGTTTTCGGAAAACTTAACGAAATAAGTCCTAACGTATATCAAAACGAACCTCTTACCTCTAGGAGCTCGAATATGAAATCTAGAAGAAAATTAACGGGCAGAAGTCTATCGTTTTGCTTCTTGAAGCTCTAAGTAACTAAATCCCCCTTTTGGCCTCCGTTTGGATTTTAGATTGAAACTTATAAAAATATCCCAATCATCTCTATCTATATATAGGCAACACTTTTGGAAATTGTGTTTACCTCCCCACAAGTTTTCAAAACTCTAAAATAAATCTCTAAAACTTTCTACACATCTAATTCATAGCTTCACGAGTGAAAACTAAAGATTATAAAAGTTTTCGACTAAGTTCCGTTTGGTTGCTAAAACTCAGTCTCACATGATTTTACAAAATTGCTAATTAGCCTACCAAATTAATAGCATGTTAATCGTCCTCACCAGGATACTAAAGTTAACAACAAAAATAAATTCTAAACCAAAAAATAATACAGATAGTGAAATACACAGGTAAAAATTTATTATCAGATAAACATTTAATGTATTTTACAATGACCGTCTCAATCTCGGAAAGACGTCATAACATCAAAACATTCTTTCAACACAGTCTCAAAAGGGTTCTCTTACACAGATACCCAAATCGACTCATGTGTCAAAACTCACTCACACAACGCATCACATTATCGTGCATGACAATGTAATGAAATGCAATAATACAATTACGGGTTTTATAATTCTCTCTTCCTTAAAAGAAGTTTTCCCCCAAACTTGTACCTCATGTATCGAAAAGGTGCAGATGCTGAGTACGCATCTCATCTTCGATTTCCCAAGTCATCTCTTTCGTCGTTTGGCTATGCCATAACACTTTCACCTTTAATATCACTTTATTTTGCAAGACTTGATCCTTTCGATCCAATATCTCTACTAGATACGCAACATACGTCAAATCACTCTGAATCTCATTCGGTGTCGGAGTCATCACTTACTCCATATCTTCCATTAAGTGTTTACGTAGCAATGATACATGAAACACGTTATGAACTTGATCATACTCACTTGACAAATTCAATTGATATGCTACGGTTCCAACTCCTCCAATGATTTCAAAAGGTCCTACATACCTCGGATTGAGTTTCCTGTATCTCCCAAATCTAGTAATTCTCTTTCAAGGTAACACCATCAAATATACTAAATCGCCCACATCAAATTCCAATGGTCGCCTATGCTTGTCGGCATAATTCTTATACCCACTCTGAGCTGTTAGTAACCATTGTCAAACCACCTTTATCTTGTCCTTTGTATCTTGTACAACTTTCGGCCCTTCAATTATTTTTTCTTTAACTTCCATCTAACTAATCGACGAACGACATACATGACTTTATAAGGCTTCATAAGGAGCCATTCCAATTCTCGATTGAAAACTATTGTTATACGCGAACTCAATTAATGGCAAATGATCTTCCCAATCACCCTGAAATCAAGTACATATAAACCAAGCATATCCTCTAAAATTTAAATTGCTTTTTTCGATTGACCATCTGTCTAAGAGTGAAAAGCAGTAATGAAATACAATTTGGTAGCCATTGCTTCTTGCAAGACTCTCCAAAACTTTAATGTAAAACTACAATCTCTATCTGAAATAATAGAAACTGGTATACTACGTAGTCTCACAATCTTGCGATATACAACTTAGCTAATGTCATTAGCTTAGTTGTTCAAATTGGTAGGAAGTGCGATGACTTCGTCAAACAGTCAACGATCACCCAAATGATAGTATTTGATTTCTTCGACCTCGAAAATCCACTAACAAAGTCCATTGTTATGTGTTCCCATTTTCACTCGGCTATCGGTAATATGGTTGTACCAATCTTGAAGGTACTTGACATTTTCCCTTCACTTGTTGATAACTCGTACAACGTGAAACATAGCATGCTATTTCTCTCTTCATTCCTTGCCACCAATAAACATGTCTCAAGTCTCTATACATCTTGGTGCTTCCCGAATGAATGGTGTACTTTGTATTATGTGCTTCTACTAGGGTGTTCCGTTTCAAACCTTTCTCGTTAGGTACACCTCTACCCCTCAATCTTAAAATATTGTCCTCAAAAGTAAATCCCGGTTGTTTTCCCATTCGAGTCTCATCACAAATCTTCTTCAAAGCCACATCTTGAAGTTCTTTCTCTGTGATCTCGTGAATCAAGAGTGGTTGTGCCATAATCATCGACATCAAGCCACTTTAAATCCTCAAAATCACCTCATGTTCCAAACTCTATATATCTCGAATCAACTCTCTTTGAGAAGTCACTACCAATGTTGTGTTGGTTGGTGCTTTACGACTAAGAGTATCGGCGACTATATTCGCCTTGACCGGATGATACTGAATTGACAAATCATAGTTCTTTATCAACTCTAACCATCTCCTTTGCCTCATGTTCGAATCTCATTGAGTGAACAAGTACTTCAAACTCTTATGATCCGTATATATCTCACATTTCTCCCAATATAGGTAATGATGCCAAATCTTTAATACAAAAATTACGGCTACCAATTCTAGATCACGTGTCGGATAGTTTTTCTCATGCGGTCTAAGTTGTCTCGATGCATATGTAATGACCTTGTCACCTTGCATAAGAATGTAACCCAAACCTCTATACAAAGCATCACTATAAATGACAAACCCTTTGGTTCCCGATGGAACGGCTAAGATTGGTGCCTTCACTAGTCGACTCTTCAACTCTTAAAAACTTTCCTCGCATTCCTTACTCCATACAAAAGCAACATCTTTCCTCATTAATTATGTCATCGACATTGCTATACGTGAAAAGTCTTTTACAAACCTCCGATAATAACTAGCTAATCCAAGGAAACTTTGGATATCTGTCACATTCGTAGGTCTTAACCAATTGATAACTGCTTCTATCTTTTGAGGATCTACAGAAATTCCCTTCGCTAATACTATATGTCCAAGAAAAGCAATCGCTATCTACCAAAACTCATACTTCTTTAATTTTCCAAACAAACTTTTCTCACATAAGCGTTGTAAGGCTAATCACAAATGATGCTCATGATCTTCAATACTCTTGTAATAGATTAGAATGTCACCTATGAAAAGAATAACAAATTCATCTCAATAGTCTTTAAAAAATGATTCATCAAATCCATGAAAGTAGCTGGTGCGTTAGTCACTCCAAACGGCATAAACAATAATTTAAAGTGACCATATCGAGTTCTGAAAGCTGTCTTCTCAACATCTTTCCCCTAGACTTTCAACTAATGGTAATTGGATCTCAAGTCAATCTTCGAAAATACCCGAACTCCTTACAACTGGTCAAACATATCATCTATTCTCGACAACGAATATTTGTTCCTAATAGTCAACTTATTCAACTCTCAATAGTCGATGCACATATGCACTGTCCCATCCTTCTTCTTCACAAACAAGACTGGAGCTCCCCATTATGAAACACTAGTTCGAATAAAACCCTTCTCCAGCAATTCCTGTAACTAAAGCTTTAATTCTTTCAATTCTACCAGTGCCATTTGGTATAGTGCTTTGTATTCCATTCGTGACCCTGGTAATACCTCTTTTGTGAATTCAAGCTCTCTTTCAATGAATACGTCGGGTAACTCATCGGGAAAAACATCTAAAATTTTTTAAACTACTAGAATGTCTTTTACTAGTGGTCGAAGAACTTGTGTATCAACAATCGAACATAATAAACCCAAACAACCTTTCTTTAACATCTTATTTGCGTAAATCATTGATATCAAGTACGGTAGTACGATCACACCCTGACCCTGAAAAGTAAACTCTTCTTGTCCTGATGGATAGAAACTAACCTATTTCTATTCACAATTGGTCTTAGCTTGATTGAGCGACAACCAATCTATACTCAAGATTACGTCAAAGTAATTTACTATCAATGAAATCAAATCGACGATCAAAACCTTATCCCCTATCTTGATCTCACATGACTTGAATACCGAAGAGAATACTAACAATGATGGAAAAAATGGTTTAAGATAAAAGTTTAAACGCGCAGCGGAAAAGTCAAGTTATAAAAACTTAATGGTAGCCCAGGATCTACTACTCGTCAATTCCATAGATACGTACAAGAGGGGACAAGAGTTATACCTTAGTGTCTTGAACCCAATTCTAAAATCTTCAACTTCTAGCAGCCTCCACTAGATGGCCTTCACTCTTATGACTCCTATGGATGCTCGTAGGAAGGACTAGGGTTGGTGGGAACCCTAATGGAGTGGAAGGAGAAGGTTTGGTGCTCTAAAATAGTTTCTGCAGCTTCTGACGTTCAAAAATGACGAACTACTTTTCCAGAACGCAGCTGCCCTATTTATAGATTCCCAGAATCGACCTAACCTTCAATCGATCGAAGGACTTCGATTGATCGAACATTCGATCGATCGAACCATCCTCGATCGATCGAACCTGCCATGACTTCGATCGATCGAACTAGCTTCAATCGATCGAACCTGCCTTGACAGCTTCCTCAAGTGTCTTTCCATGTACCCTGGCGGAGCTAAGAGTGGGACCTCCTAGGCTCTTTATTGTTAGCTCAGATCAGTTGATTAATTCCCATGACCAGACTCTTTTATCAGCAAATTAATCGACTAATCAATTAACATTTACTCCACTATAAAATGATAACTGAACTCCAACGCAAAAGAACATATCTGAAGCAATAACTAGACTTGTATGTTGTACTAATGTCCCTCTACCTTCAGCATTCGTAATTATATTCAGGTAGTCGGATAACTGTTACTGTCAACCTGAATCGTGATTACTTCTTGTATTCCTTGAGTCCCATTCACCTCTCATGATTACCAAACATGTTGATAACTCTTATCAACAAGACTGCAGTACTTAGTAATCGACTTGGTGACATTCTCAAGGGAATGCTTTCCCTGAAACAGAGGGTAGATTCTATCTTGACAATATATGTTCACAACCCTATGAACATGACATACCTAAGACACCCAGGTGTTGATCTTCTGTATACCTCACTGATTGGTAAGTCAAAGCAGTCATATCCACAGTCTGTGTTCATAATCGTCTCAAGATTGAGAACACGTACCTTACACAAGTTACGAGTTCTTATTGACTGTTTGACAGTCTTGAGTGTCAATAAGAAAGCTTAGGTCCGTCAATGCACTATAAGCACTAGCATATTAACTGAGAGTTGCACTCTAGTGATTGAGATTCATCACTCCATCCAATGGTAGTCAATCATGCTACAGTGTAAACCTGATGAGATATCTAGTCTCATCATCCACTGTGACAAGTTCTAAGTATCAAAGAATAGTAATTCGTATCTCACTTGTATGTATCTCATACATACACGAATTATTTACTATGACACTTAAGGATTAACAATCATCTTATGAAAGAAACATACATAATGAAATGTAAAGCTGATATCTATGTATTAAAATGTCAATGTCTCATACATAAAGTAATGGTTTGAGGGCACAAACCCAACAAACTCCCACTTGCACTCACAACCAAACAGGATTACATCTGAGACCTAGACTATCTAGATGACGATCAAAGACCTTCTATGGCAAGGCCTTTGTAAATGGATCAGCAAGATTGTCAGCGGTGGCAATCTTGGTGACAGTCACATCTCCACGTTGAACAATATCTCGGATAAGATGATATTTCCGCTCTACGTGCTTTCCCTTTCCGTGGTTCCTTGGCTCCTTGAACTGAGCCACTGCCCCACTATTATCACAATAAATCGTAATAGGCGACAGCATCGCTGGTACCACCTCGAGTTCCATAAGGAACTTCTTGAGCCAAACTGTCTCCTTTGCAGCTTCACAAGCAGCCACATACTCAGCTTCTGTAGTTGAGTCTGCAATGCATTTTTGCTTAATGCTCCTCCAACTAACAACACCACCTCTCAAGGTAAAGAGATGACCAGACGTCGACTTCCTCGAATCTTTATCTGACATAAAATCCTAGTCAGTGTATCCTACTGGAATTAACTCACTACTACCGTACATAAGCATGTAATCTTTAGTCCTTCTCAAGTACTTAAGAATGTGCTTAACGGCTGCCCAGTGCTCTGGACCTAGATTCGACTGATACCTGCTAACCATGCCAACAGCAAAATAGATATCTGGTCTAATGCATAACATCGCATACATGAGACTTCCTACTGCCGAAGCATAGGGAATTCCTATCATGCAATTCCTCTCCTCCTGTGTCTTTGGACACTGGTCGTTGGAGAACGCTAAACCATGCTTGAAAGGTAACAAACCTATCTTTGAATTATCCATTGAAAACCTAGTTAGCACTTTATCGATATAACCAGCATGAGATAACCCTATTATCTTTCGCTTGCGATCCCGAAAGAGCTTTATCCCTAGAATATAGCTCGCCTCTCCAAGATCCTTCATATCAAAAGTACTAGCTAGCCAAACCTTGACCGTTAACAATGCCGCTACATCATTTCCAATGAGTAGAATATCGTCAACGTAAAGCACAAGAAAAGCCACCACTTTCCCTTCACACTTCTTGTATACACAAGGTTCATCCAGATTCTGTATGAAACCAAACGACTTGACGGCTCGGTCAAATCGGATGTTCTAACTCCTGGATGCCTGCTTAAGCCCATAAATGGACTTTTGCAACTTGCATACCAAGTTCCCTTTCCGACCAGCTATGAACCCTTATGGTTGTTGCATATAGATGTCCTCCCCAAGATTGCCATTCAAGAATGCAGTCTTGATGTCCATCTGCCATATCTCATAATCTAGGCATGCAGCAATGGATAAGAGTATCCTGATGGACTTGAGCATGGCCACCGGCGAGAAGGTTTCCTCATAGTCAATGCCCTCCCTCTGAGTATAACCTTTCGACACAAGCCTTGCCTTAAAGGTCTCAACCTTTCCATCAGATCCTATTTTTCTCTTGTAAACCCACTTACAGCCAATGGGTTTAATGTTGGCTAGAAGCTCTACAAGATCCCAGACCTTGATTAGAATCCATAGATTCCAATTCAGCCTTCATAGCTATAACCCAATGAGCTGAATCAATATCAGCCATTACCTCTTCGTATGTGGCAGGATCAAATTCAGATTCTATGGAGACAGCTTCAAAAACTTCTCCTAAGAACATGTATCTATCAGGCTGGCTGATAATCCTCCCACTACGACAAGGTATCGGTGTGAAAATAGGTGAAGAAGCGGTGTTTTCTTGATTTACATCGTTATTAACTGCGGGTTGGACTGAGGGCTCTCCTTTTATCTCTCTAAGATCTATCCTTCCCTTAGGTTTATGGTTCATGAATTAATCATCCTCTAAGAAAATAGCATTTGTACTAACAAACACTTTCTGTTCCCTTGGATCATAAAAATACCATCCATAAGTAACCTTTGGATACCCCACAAAGTAACATACTTTCGATCTAGAATCCAATTTGCTCATCTTTCCTTTCAGCACATGTGCCGGACACCCCCATATCCGGAGTTGTTGTAAAGAAGGCTTGCGCCCAATCCACATCTCTCGTGGTGTCCTTGGAACAGATTTACTTGGTACTAGATTTAGTATGTAAGCAGCGGTTTCCAAAGCCCCAAAGGAATAATGCCAACTTAGAATAACTCATCATCGACCTAGTCATGTCTAAAAGTGTCCGATTCCTTCTCTCCGCTATACCGTTCTACTGAGGTGTACCAGGTATAGTCAACTGTGACAGAATCCCATTCTGTACACGGTGATCAATAAACTCATTAGAGAGGTATTCGCCACCTCGATCAGATCGAATGGCCTTGATATGTGTGCCCAATTACTTCTCCACTTCATCCCTAAACTCTTTGAACTTTTCAGAGGCTTCAGACTTGTGCTGCATTAGGTACACATATCCATACTTAGAGTGGTCATCAATAAATGTTATGAAATACTCATAACCACCCCTTGCTATAATATTTATTGGTCCACACACATCAGTAAGAACTAATTCCAATAATGCATTGGTTCTATTGCCCTTTGCAGGAAAGGGCCTTTTGGTCATCTTACCCTCTAAACAAGACTCGCAGACTTCCATTGGTTCGAGAACCAAATCGCCTAAGACCCCTTCTTTGACTAGTCTGCCAATCCTATTTAGATTGATATGGCCAAGCCTTATATACCAAAGCCTTGTTGGATTAGTGGAAGGTCTCTTTCTTTTAGATGGTACAGTTACCACTGAGTTATTATGTTCCATGCAAGAATCTTTAGAAATACACATACAAACCATTTGATTTAACACCAGAACATGTAAAAGAACTATTTCTTTTAATAACAACTTCTGTTCCAAACTGAAAAGAATAACTATTATTCGATAAATTAGAAATTGAAATTAAATTAAGTCTCATTGAAGGGACGTAAAGTACATCTGATAAAATCAAAACTTTATTGTCTAGAAATTCTAAAACTACGACTCCTATAGCAACCGCAGAAACGGTTGCGCTAGAACCTAGAGTAAGTACGATTTCCCCATCACTGCACCTCCTAGTTGATGTGAACCCCTGCAATGAATTACAGATATGGTTAGTCGCACCAGAATCCATGCACCAAGTGTTTGAAGTATCCGTTATAAAAGTTACTTCAATCATATGTGATTCAATCATACCTTGAACTCTTGCAGCTAAGAATTCTGGACAGTTCCTCTTCCAGTGGCCCTTCTCACCACATTGGAAACACTTTCCTTTGCCTTGGCCACCTACCTTCCCTTTGCCCTTACCTTTTCTCTTAGATTTTGCAATCTTGGGGACCGGTCCAACACTTGAACCACCAGAACCAGCCTTCTTCTTCCCTTTCTTTCCTTTCGGTGTAGATAGAGAAGAGGAAGCGCTTTTCTCAACGTTCAAAACGTTGACCCCAGGTTTGATCACCCCTTCCGCTGCTAAAAGAGAACTCATCAATTCGCTCATTCAAAAATTCATTTGTTTCATATTATAGTTAAGTTTAAATTGACTGAATGACGGCGACAGCGAATTGGGGATCATATCAACTTGGGTCTGTGCATCGATGTTGGCACCTAGGGTCTCCAGCTCGTTTAAATAACCAATCATTTTTAAAACATGTTCCTTGATTGGAGTCCTTTCTGACATCTTTGCACTCATTATCTTTTGCATGACTACCTGTCTGGCAGGCCTGCCATGCTCCCCAAACATCTTTTTCAGGGATGTGATAATGTCACTGGCAGAATCATTCGATTAGAATTGGTGTTGCAACACACCAGCCATTGAAGCCAGAATATAGCAACGAGCCATTCCATTCGGCTTCTTCCATTTGTCGAACTTGCGTCTGACAGCTGCCGAAGCATTTGCCGCGGGTTCTTCAGGGCTTGGGGTGGTGAGGACATATATGGGATCCTCCGCAGTTAACACAATGTCAAGGTTACGTTTCCATTCAGTGTAGTTGTTCCCAGTTAACTTGTTTTGAGTGAGTATGGTGGCAAGTGGACTAAATGCAGATCCAGACATTATGATTACTGAAAATCCAACAAACAAAATAAATATGGATATCAGAATTTGACAGTTTGAAATAAAAGAATCCTTAGAAAACTCTTATTTTAAAACAAAGTCGCCGGAATATCGAAACGAAAGAATAAAGTCTCCGTGTGGTGGTCAATGTTCGATTTTTCGATTAATCATGACTTGTCCGCTATACAACTCTTGCAAAACAAGTTATGACTCCCGAACCCTTTTAATCTCTAAGTTTCTAAATAATGCCCCATGTGGGATCCCTTATCCATAGTTTAGCTAGTGTGTACCATTAACTAGGATCCAATCACAACCGTCTCAAGTAGCGCCTCCGTGTGGTGGTCACCCTCTAACATGTCTGATTGATCCTATCAAAGGAAGTTCACATCTAGTAACCAATGAGTAATGCACCCTCCGTATGGAATGATCACCCCTGGCGAGATGACACAGAATGCACCACTCATCTTACAGTGAACCGTTAATGGAAGATCGTGGGTGTTAATTAATAAGACCCTCTCCCACTAGATTTGGTAAATAAGAATTTTGCTTTTGAAAAATGTTTCCACACATTACCCATAAACATCCAATGTTTACTAATGCGTTGAAATGGTTTTTGAATTTTATTTTAGAAAACTTATTTTACGTGCATAAAAGAAGTAAAAATATAATTAAATGCCAATCATAAACCAAGCACATAAAACAAAAAACTAAAATTGAAAATAAAGACATCCAAACGATGCCTCTATCTCCCACGGCTCTATCTCCATAAAACCTCCTTCAGGTTTGATCGCCTCCAGCTCCATCTTTATGGATTTTCTAATTCTATTACATTTATCCTATGCTTCTTTCGAAGCTTACAATTTATCTAGAAATAGAAATAGCAACAACAAAATAAAAGGCTAGGGAAACCTGTGCGACTTTCCTTTTCGTAGGATTGACATCGCAGGGCCCTTTACATATGCCTTAAAACCAAACTAAACTTAAATTACAACATACACCAATCTCAAACAATTTAAATACAAAAGATTCAAATGACTTGGTGCCATGGGAGATAGCGACTAATCTTGCTGCGAAAGGGTTAGTCAAACGTACAACCACGCATACATAACAAATATATGTAACCATTGGAACACTTAATTGATTCACACAGTATATAAACTCTTTACATACTGAATTAGAACTTAAAACAGCATCTTACTTCTCTGTCACAGTTCGATCGATCGAAGACCATTCGATCACTCGAACCTTCGATCGATTGAACACTGTTCAATCGCTTGAACATTTTGTTTCACATAATGATTGGAAAATTTTGTAGAATATTTTAAAATTAAAGTTTTTAATTTCAAAACTCTTTAAAACTATGAAACAGAGAACCTTACAAAGAGTCTGTCTCGATCGATCTAACTACATTCGATCGATCGAACACTAGAAGGTTTCGATCAATCGAAAACTGTTCGATCGCTTGAGTAGAGAGAATGTTCGATTGATTGAACCCGCCTTGCATCCTATGCAATCGCAGATTTGTACTCTGCTGCGATAACACTGCAGAAATAGATCTATGATGATGCAGTTTCAAAAACAGTTCTAAAATCAACATGCAAAACAAAATAGTGTTCCAAAAACCCATCTATAGATCCAAACGAGCGTGGCTCGGATACCAATTGATGGAAAAAATGGTTTAAGATAAAAGTTTAAACGCGCAACGGAAAAGTCAAGTTATAAAAACTTAATGGTAGCCCAGGATCTACTACTCGTCAATTCCATAGATACGTACAAGAGGGGACAAGAGTTATACCTTAGTGTCTTGAACCCAATTCTGAAATCTTCAACTTCCAGCAGCCTCCACTAGATGGCCTTCACTCTTAAGACTCCTATGGATGCTCGTAGGAAAGACTAGGGTTGGTGGGAACCCTAATAGAGAGGAAGGAGAAAGTTTGGTGCTCTAAAATAGTTTCTACAGCTTCTGACATTCAAAAATGACGAACTACTTTTCTAGAACGTAGCTGCCCTATTTATAGATTCCCAGAACAGACCTAACCTTCAATCGATCGAAGGACTTCGATCGATCAAACATTCGATCGATCGAACCATCCTCGATCGATCGAACCTGCCATGACTTCGATCGATCAAACTAGCTTCAATCGATCGAACCTTTTTTCACAGCTTCCTCAAGTGTCTTTCCAAGTATCCTGACGGAGCTACGAGTGGGAACTCCTAGGCTCTTTATTGTTAGCTCAGATAAGTTGATTAATTCCCATGACCAAACTCTTTAATCATCAAATTAATCGACTGATCAGTTAACGTTCACTCCACTATAAAACGATTACTGGACTCCAACGCAAAAGAACACATCCGAAGCGATAGCTAGACTTGTATGTTGTACTAATGTCCCTCTACCTTCAGCATTCATAATCATATTCAGGTAGTCGGATAACTGTTATTGTTAACCTGAATCATGATTACTTCTTGTATTCCTTGAGTCCCATTCACCTCTCATGATTACCAAACATGTTGATAACTCTTATCGAGACTGCAGTACTCAGTAATCGACTTGGTGACATTCTAAAGGGAATGCTTACTCTGAAACAGAGGGTAGATTCTATCTTGACAATATATGTTCACAGCCCTATGAACATGACATACCCAAGATACCCAGGTGTTGATCTTCTGTAGACCTCACTGATTGGTAAGTCAAAGCAGTCATATCCATAGTCTGTGTTCATAATCGTCTCAAGATTGAGAACACGTACCTTATACAAGTTATGAGTTCTTATTGACTGTTTGACAGTCTTGAGTGTCAATAAAAAAGCTCAGGTCCATCAATGCACTATAAGCACTAGCATATTAACTGAGAGTTTGTAACACCTGTAATTTTCCGTCATTATAATATCAGCTTTTTCTAAATTCTGTATTGAACCTACTATATTATTGTATTGTTATTATTTTAATTATGTGACGGTATGGACGTGTTTTAGTATTACCATATAGACTGTAGTAACCATACCGACTCGACCATAATAAGATTTAACTTAGTCCCGTACCCGGACCCGGACATTAGAAATAATACTAGTTTGCACGTACTTCAAGACTGACACGTGTACCAAGGAACTTATGCACACAAACCGAGGAAGTGGCACAAAAACACGACGTGGGCTCCACATTGTCGGCCACATGGAAGCTACATGCAACCCCATTGACACATGTCACCACCCTATACGACACTTGTCCACATGTGGGACACTTGTCATTGCATGTGCACATGCAAACATGCATGAAGACACCTCCCCCTCCACCATCTCTATATAACCATGCATATACTCATGCATTTCATTTTCTTTGGCCTAAAATCTGCACATGGAGAGAAGGCTAGGAGGTTAGAGATACATAGAGAGATAAAAGAGAAATTAGGAGGAAAATCAAGAGTTGATCCTCCATTTCCTTGTGAGCACCTTCATATACACACTCATATACTTACATCCACAGCACCATAGGGACTTAGGAGCTGTGATTATAAGTCTTAGAAGTCCAAGAAGATTCCTAGAAGAAAGAAAAGTCAAGAAGTTAAGAAGAAGGAGTTCATCTTTGATGTTTGAAGTTCAAACTCTATTAAGCTCAAAAACAACAACCAAGCTCAATTTCAAGCTTTGGTGAGTAATTGTGAGTAATCTAATTCAATTTAGAACCCATATAATATGTACTAATGTTTAGTAGAAGTTTGATGTTGTTGTGTTGAAGTTTTCATGACATGCAAGACAAATCCATAAATCTGAGAAACTGAAACTCTCAGCAGAACATAGTTTATTAAAATGAATGTTTTGTGCAGCTCAAAATTCTGAATTAAGCTAGGTTTTTTTGTGGTAAAAGCTAACTCATTTATCTACAAATAATGCTTCTATAGCTCAGTCTAGAAATCACTCCTTCATGGGTGAAATGCATGAACAACGCAGTGTTATAAATCTGAGAAACTGAACCTTTCAGCAGAACATAGTTTAGTAAAATGAATGTTTTGTGCAGCTCAAAAATGAGAATTAAGCTAGGGTTTTTGTGGAAAAAGTTGACACATTTATCTACAAATAACTCTTATATACCTCTGTCTAGAAATCACTCCTTCATGGGTGAAATGCATGGACAACGTAGTGTTATAAATCTGAGAAACTGAAACTTTTAGCAGAACATCGTTTAGTAAAATGAATGTTTTGTGCAGCTCAAAAATGAGTATTAAGCTAGGTTTTTTTGTGGAGAAAGCTAACTCATTTATCTAAAAACAACCCTTCTATAGCTCAGTCTAAAAACCCCTACTTCATAGGTGAAATTCACGTACAACGCAGTTGCTATAAATCTGGGACATAGCAGTCCGAAAGTATAGAAATGTCTAGGTAGAATAATTGAAGCTAGATTTTTTTTTCTAGATGAAGATAATCCTATTATCTATAATGTTTTAGTTTTGAGTTTGATCCACAAAGCAATTTATCATGTCCAAATAAATCATATTGTTTCAGTCAACACAGTGAAAATGTATCCTGGCATATTGTGTAGCTTTTTATATGATGTTTTGTTTATGCATGGTATTGATTGTTGATGCTAGTTTCCTGTACCTGTGTTATTATGAAAATCTTGTTCTATGCTAGTGCTATCGCATAGATGAGTATGTTAAGGGTTTCATCTATATGTTTATTGGTATTAAATACATGATTATAAATCCATGAGCTACGTGCTATGTTTTCCATTGTTATGAATATAGTCTAATGACCGTTGGAAAGCTCATACCCAAGCTTTAAGTATGTTGTACAAAATGATTATTGCATGGATAATGATTGTGTAAGTTCTCATCGTAAGCATATTGAGAGGTAAAACAGAATGTCGAACGTAAAGGGAAATACTGACGGTTATAAATGGTTGATATTAATGAACTAAACTACGAAACGTGCGAACGCGTAAAATAATGATAAAACCTTCAATAACAGATTTAATGCGAATAAGGGACGTTGGTTTTCGTTTCTAGTCACGTGATTACCGGTCAAAGTTGATTCGTGAACTTTCGTGTCGTGTTTGGATATTTCTTACAAAATTGGTCTTTCGGTAATTCCATGGTGTCGATCGGAGAGTAATGTTTTGTGTTGTTGATCTGAGGATCGGTATGACGTGTTCGGTCAAGTGTGGATGACCTGAGGATCGTCGTCACGTGTTCGATCAAGTGGTTGATTATTTTTCCGCACCCTTGGACTGAGGATTGGCATGACGTGTTCGGTTATGTACGGGTGACCTGAGGATTGGCATGACGTGTTTGTCCAAGTGATTATTAATTTCCCGTACCCTTGGTTTGAGGATTGGCATGACGTGTTCGGTAACGTGTGTGCGACCTGAGGATCGGCATAACGTGTTCGACCAAGAGATTGTTAATGTCCCGCACACTTATGCCATTTGGGCGATAGTTTGAATGCCATTTGGGCGACAATTTGAGTGCCAGTTGGGCGACAGTTTACTATTCATTGTTGAGTGTTGTTCTTTCTTGACCAGTAAATGCGTTTGGAGTTAAGTCTTCTTTCAGTTAATGTCATTGGTCAGTTCAGTTCTGGGTTAAGTCTCAAAGGGAATGATTGGGTTTAAATAAGACATGGTTTTGAGAATAAGAAAAGACGAACAAGGCATAGTATCGAGAATAAGAAATGATGAATGAGATATGGTTTCGAGAAATAAGAAGAGATGAAGAATAACTTACCTTAAGTGGTGGTAACCTTAAGGGGACCCTCACTTAGCTTAACTGCTAACGGCTTTTCATGCCGCTGGACCTTCCACATCCAGCCTTTGCAGGTCCAGACGGAGCTGACTGCTATCAAGATGCTGACTTTACTACTTAAGACTATGCTAGTGAAGATTACTACGAGGAAGGCTACGGTTTTGCCAGTTGAAGACTTTGAAGCTTTTCTTTTCTTATAGTTCTGTTATTATTATGTTAGTGATGTAATAGTTTAGCTGGTCTTATAATATGTATCTTTTGGATATCTTTTTGGCCTGTAATATACTACTGATGTAAGACTTGGATGCTTTAAATTTGTGTTTCCGCTGAACTTAGTCACTTTCCCATATCACATTATTGTTATAAGCATGGTTGGACAATCAGGTGACACTCACAACCCGTCACGTGTCTACGAACCCATAAAGGAAATTTATTTTTCCCTATTTTTGGTACATCGGGGCATGACAGGGATTTTTGGTATCAGAGCTTTAGGTTTAGACGCGCTCATCGATTGTCCTACACCTTAAGTTATGAACCTAAGATTTACCTCGTATTAGTACTGACAGTAAGTTAGCTCCTCTTGCATGACTATGGAGTCGAGCTTCCTTCATGATGATTTCGGAGGTCACTATAATTGCGACGGTCATATCCAGCCTACCGACCCTGTGCTATATCGACAGTGGATCTGCTAGAGGGCGAGGCATATCTTGGAGGAGGACATACGGAGAGCTGTGCTTATCGATGCATTGCAGTATCGGGATTGAATTCAGCCCGAGTCGATCCATGCTTCAGAGACTACCATACTTATTCACCAGGAGCATATCAGCATGACTCAAGACGAGGCACTATATGACGATATACTCTTCCCGATTATCATGGCCGCACCAGCACCACCATTCTCACCCGAGCCTATACCAGAGCCAGAAGCGAATTCAGATCCCATGGATACAGACAGCGACGACGACATAGCGAGTGGAGAGGATTCTGTAGGCAGTGACCACTCACCAGACGACCCATCTGGTGGTGATGACACTGATGATGATAATGACCTGATGATTGATGACGATCCGGCAAGTAGCGATGACGATCCGATCGAGGAGGTTAACCCAGCGGACGATCTTCAGAGACCAAGGGATGATGTACACGACCATCCAGCACCACCAGGTGACAAGGGACGAGATGATATCGATGCCTGAGCAGGACCACGAAGTAGACCCAGCTGACATCGAGGAGAAAGAGGAGAACCCTGAGGAGGAGTTCTTAGAGGACCCGTAATAGATAATAAGAGAGGCAAACTTTACCTTAGATATGGTAGGCGAGTACCATAGTAAGCTCATATCCATTCTACTCATTCCACTCCTTTTGAGTAAATCGATGCCTTTTATTCTAATGACTATTTCTTCTGAAAATGGTATCTATATATTTTGTAAAGTGGCTCCGATTACCGTCAATAATTATTGTGATACACTCCTTGATAAGTAATTCATTTCCTTGAATTTTTTTTTTAAGTTCCCCAGTCAACAATTCTTGAGTATGTACCTTGATCATCCGATTCTTGACAAATTCTTTTGAGAACAAGTTTAATCACTAGTAATGTAAAGTCATTCTTTTTGACTTATTATTCCTTGAACAAATTCTTACAAGTTCATTTCATTTGAAATAATTCTAAATGAGTTCTCTGTCCTTGTTCTTGCCATGAACTAAAAAAAAAAAACGTTGTACTCTCTGTACATCTTGACCACTTATTGTCTATCTCAGTTGCTACCTTATTCTTTATCAGTGGGGTTTTGTTTGGACTATTTCACTTATGAAATACCTAATTCTTATTTCATTCGTTGAAGGCCTTATGCCATCAGTTACTTTCATTTCCTATAAATCTTGAGATACTATGATTTCTTCCATAGTAAACAATCATTCAATCATTGTTAGATTTACATCTTATTCTTGAATGGATCACATCATTCTACTACTGTACTTCTATCTGTGAGAATTCATATGCCTTTTCGGATTCGGCTTCATTTTGGATCAATCTATTCAATCATTTCAATCATTGTATTCTAGTTACTGGGATTATGATGATAAATATAATGTGAGATGTAATAGGTATGTTTGCTTCGCATAAGGTATGATAGAAACCTTATAGACACGAACTCATACGTAGGAATTGAAGAATCTTCTCGATCTCTACAATGGATGAATCATCTCAAACAACTGAGGACCAGTCTAGAAGGCTAAGCAACATAATACCTAAGGAGATCGATCCCACTGGTGTATTTGGAAGACTGATACAAGGCTTATGGAAGACCGCTAACGACACTAGCACAAGTGACTATGTAAACGAGTTATTTGGACACCTCCATATCGCCCATTCAGAATCGCTTTTGAGACCAATCAAGCCACAACCTGCTATACTACCAAGATCAACCCTACTACAAGGAGCACATGAGATATTGACTTAACCCAAGGCGATGGAAGATGCAAGAATAGAACGTACCTTCAATAGATTGAACGACCTCATAGACTGCTGACATCGACCACGTTGAATCACAACGAATGACTCGCTCCGCGAGCATTAGTGAAGATGAGTACTGCATTCCACCTTCAAGCCAATGATCAGATCGCGTAGGGCCTACCAAGAGAAGACACGTTTCGGGTTTTCAACATCGATGTTCCATCAACACGCTGAAGAAATGCATCTCTGACCCTGTGCACGTTATAAATTAAAACCATGTAAGGCTGAGTAATTATATTCTTCTTTCTAATTTAACTCCTTTTGAGTAAATCTGCTATTTTCTACCATTGGTTGCGTTAGATCAATTATCCTTATGATGAACCATGGGATGCCCTTTATTGTTTCACTATTTGACAGTTATTCGTTGTCCTCTCTGATTTCACTTAACAAGATTTTGGATCATTTTGATCAGTGATAAATCTAATTGTGAGTTCATTTGCTTTCTAGTGCTATAAGTCACCTCTTTGGACTTATCACCATGAAAATCGATTCCAATAATTCATTTATAAACCAATCATTGTAAGTCATTTGGACATATGATCTGTTAAATTAATCTTTGTAAATCATTTGGACTGTCAACCATTTGACCAACTTTCACAAGTGCGTATCCCTTGACATTATTGCAAAGGATCTCTTTGTATTTGTTCACCTAAGGAACTCAAGCATATTGTACCCCTTTGTAAATTAGTCTTCATTTCCTTTCATTTCACAAATTCTTCTTATTGGTAACCTTGACTTTTATCATTAAGGATTCACCTAAATTATTGGCTCATGAGACAAGGAATTCTTATGTCCTACTTGGGAGGCCTTGCGCCTATAGTTATTGCATTACTATGACTGTCCTATAGTAATCTTCTAATGGTTATTCTCAGATACTCATTCTATACATTGTGATCCTACAAGTGATTGATCACGTACCTCTTCGTTTCTAACTCAGTACATAATGCATATTCATTTTGTTATGAATTCAACTCCTTACAAGTGAATTCAATCCTACTCCAATTACTTGTAACAACTTATATGCTTGGTATTAATTAATGCATAGAGAAATTGCCTAACGACTTGTGTCATCACCTATGATGCCGAAACTCCATGACGATTTCATGTCGACACACAAAGGAACTCAATCACAATAACACGCATAAAAGGACGCCACGACCCCTATAAGTTATAAAAGACAATCGTGAGACTAACTAGACTTCTCAACCATCGCATCAAGAAGCTGAGAGGTAAGAATCTTGCCCGATTAAAGATGCCGAAAAAAAAAAAAAAAACAAACCAGTATCCCGAACAACTACTTGAATGCAATCCACAATCATTGAGGAAAACTCTGGATACATCAAAAAAAAAATCATCACAAGAGGCAAAAGAAATAATGAAAGTAAATTTAATCAGACTGCTATTCAGACACATCCAAACAACGTGATATCAGCGACAGCTGCGGAATATCTGGACATCACTTCAAAGAATGCAAAGCACCGAAACAGCTCACAAGTTGATAGGCGCAGTGCTTCAATTGTGGAAAGACTGGACATGTGCGCAAAGATTGTCCGAAACGAGAAACTCAGAACAAGGTTTCACCACAAAGAAGATCCCGAAAGAGAACTTGCAGATCACCAAATCAATCTCAGCATTGAACAAGATGAAAGATCGAAGGTGCCATATTCAATGTCAGAACTATGAATTTCACTTGGCATTGTTTTAGCAAAGAAGTTTGGACGTTTGAAAGAATTTTTGAGAAGGTCTGATTAGTTAGCTAGTGGCAACCTCATAACCTTAAATCTGAGATATTATTAGTACCTTGTACTTTCTAAGACTTAGCAAAATCTAGATTTTGAGGACGAAATCCTTTAATAGGTGGTGGAAGATGTAACACCTGTAATTTTTCGTCATTATAATATCAACTTTTTCTAAATTCTGTATTGAACCCATAATATTATTATATTATTATTATTTTAATTATGTGACGGTACGGACGTGTTGTAGTATTACCATATAGACTGTAGTAACCATACCGACTCGACCATAATAAGATTTAACTTAGTCCCGTACCCAGACCCGCACATTAGAAATAATACAAGTTTGCACGTACTTCGAGACCAACACGTATACCGAGGAACTTATGCACGCAAACTGAGGAAGTGGTACAAAAACCCGAGGTGGGCTCCACATGGCCGGCCACATAGAAGCTAGATTCAACCCCATTGACACATGTCACCACCCTATGTGACACTTGACCACATGTGGGACACTTGTGTCATTGCATGTGCACATGCAAACATGCATGAAGACACCTCCCCCTCCACTATCTCTATATAACCATGCATATACTCATGCATTTCATTTTCTTTGGCCTAAAATCTGCACATGGAGAGAAGGCTAGGAGGTTAGAGATACATAGAGAGATAAAAGAGAAATTAGGAGGAAAATCAAGAGTTGATCCTCCATTTCCTTGTGAGCACCTTCATATACACACTCATATACTTACATCCACAGCACCATAGGGACTTAGGAGCTGTGATTATAAGTCTTAGAAGTCCAAGAACATTCCTAGAAGAAAGAAAAGTCAAGAAGTTAAGAAGAAGGAGTTCATCCTTGAAGTTTGAAGTTCAAACTCTATTAAGCTCAAAAACAACATCCAAGCTCAATTTCAAGCTTTGGTGAGTAATTGTGAGTAATCTAACTCAATTTAGAACCCATATAATATGTACTAATGTTTAGTAGAAGTTTGATGTTATTGTGTTGAAGTTTTCATGACATGCAAGACAAATCCATAAATCCGAGAAACTGAAACTCTCAGCAGAACATAGTTTAGTAAAATGAATGTTTTGTGCAACTCAAAAATCCGAATTAAGCTAAGTTTTTTTGTGGTAAAAGCTAACTCATTTATCTACAAATAACGCTTCTATAGATCAGTCTAGAAATCACTCCTTCATGGGTGAAATGCATGAACAATGCAGTGTTATAAATCTGAGAAACTGAAACTTTCAGCATAACATAGTTTAGTAAAATGAATGTTTTGTACAGCTCAAAAATGATAATTAAGCTAGTGTTTTTTGTGGAGAAAGCTAACTCATTTATCTACAAATAACTCTCCTATAGCTCAGTCTAGAAATCACTCCTTCATGGGTGAAATGCATGAAAAATGCAGTGTTATAAATCTAAGAAACTGAAACTTTCAGCAGAACATAGTTTAGTAAAATGAATGTTTTGTGCATCTAAACGAGAATTAAGCTAGGTTTTTTTGTGGAGAAAGCTAACTCATTTATCTAAAAACAACCCTTCTATAGCTCAGTCTAAAAACCCCTACTTCATAGGTGAAATTCATGTACAACGCAGTGCTATAAATCTGGGACATAGCAGTCCGAAAGTATAGAAATGTCTAGGTAGAATAAATATTTTGAATAGCTCAAAAATGTAATTGAAGCTGGATTTTTTTTTGTACATGAAGATAATCCTATTATCTACAATGTTTAAGTTTTGAGTTTGATCCACAAAGCAATTTATCATGCCCAAATAAATCATATTGTTTCAGTCAACACAGTGAAAATGTATCCTGGCAGATTGTGTAGCTTTTTATATGATGTTTTGTTTATGCATGGTATTGATTGGTGATGCTAGTATCCTGTACCTGTGTTATTATGAAAATCTTGTGCTATGCTAGTGCTATCGCATAGATGAGTATGTTAAGGGTTTCATCTATATGTTTATTGGTATTAAATCCATGATTATAAATCCATGAGCTACGTGCTATGTTTTCCATTGTTATGAATATAGTCTAATGACCGTTGGAAAGCTCATACCCAAGCTTTAAGTATGTTGTACAAAATGATTATTGCATGGATAATGATTGTGTAAGTTCTCATCGTAAGCATATTGAGAGGTAAAACAGAATGTCGAATGTAAAGGGAAATATTGACTGTTATAAATGGTTGATATTAATGAACTAAACTACGAAACGTGCGAACGCGTAAAATAATGATAAGACCTTCAATAACAGATTTAATGCGAATAAGGGACGTTGGTTTTCATTTCTAGTCATGTGATTACCGGTCAAAGTTGATTCGTGAACTTTCGTGTCGTGTTTGGATATTTCTTACAAAATTGGTCTTTCGGTAATTCCATGGTGTCGATCGGAAAGTTATGTTTATGGTTGTTGATCTGAGGATCGGCATGACGTGTTCGGTCAACTGCGGATGACATGAGGATCGTCGTGACGGGTTCGATCAAGTGGTTGATTATTTTTCCGTACCCTTGGACTGAGGATCAGCATGACGTGTTCGGTTATGTTCGGGTGACCTGAGGATCGGCATGACGTGTTCGTCCAAGTGATTATTAATTTCCCGTACCCTTGGTCTGAGGATCGGCATGACATGTTCGGTAACGTGCGGGCGACCTGAGGATCGGCATGACGTGTTCGACCAAGAGATTGTTAATATACCGCACACTTGTGCCATTTTGGCGATAGTTTGAATGCCATTTGGGCGATAGTTTGAGTGCCAGTTGGGCGACAGTTAACTATTCATTGTTGAGTGTTGTTCTTTCTTGACCAGTAAATGCGTTTGGAGTTAAGTCTTCTTTCAGTTAATGTCATTGGTCAGTTCAGTTCTGGGTTAAGTCTCAAAGGGAATGATTGAGTTTAAATAGGACATGGTTTTGAGAATGAGAAAAGACGACCAAGGCATAGTATCGAGAATAAGAAATGATGAGCGAGATATGGTTTCGAGGAATAAGAAGAGATGAAGAATAACTTACCTTAAGTGGTGGTAACCTTAAGGGGACCCTTACTTAGCTTAACCGCTAACGGCTTTTCATGCCACTGGACCTTCCACGTCCATCCTTTGCAGGTCCAGACGGAGCCGACTGCTATCAAGATGCTGACTTTACTACTGAAGACTATGCTAGTGAAGATTACTACGAGGAAGGCTACGGTTTCGCCAGTTGAAGACTTTGGAGCTTTTCTTTTGTTGTAGTTCTGTTATTATTATGTTAGTGATGTAATAGTTTAGCTGGTCTTATAATATGTATCTTTTGGATATCTTTTTGGCCTGTAATATACTACTGATGTAAGACTTGGATGCTTTAAATTTGTGCTTCCACTGAACTTAGTCACTTTCCCATATCACATTATTGTTATAAGCATGTTTGGACAATCGGGTGACACTCATAACCAGTCACGTGTCTACGAACCCATAAAGGAAATTTATTTTTTCCTATTTTTGGTACTTCGGGACGTGACAGAGTTGCACTCTAGTGATTGAGATTAATCACTCCATCCAATGGTAGTCAATTATGCTACAGTGTAAACATGATGAGATATCCAGTCTCATCATCCACTGTGACAAGTTCTAAGTATCAAAGAATAGTAATTCGTATCTCACTTATATGTATCTCATACACACACGAATTACTTACTATGACACTTAAGGATTAACAATCATCTCATGAAAGAAACATACATAATGAAATATAAAGCTGATATCCATGTATTAAAATGTCAATGTCTCATACATAAAGTAATGGTTAGAGGGCACAAACCCAACAAACGATTCACTACTAGGCAATGATTCGTACAAATCTTATCCTGGCAGTTCAGACTTAACAGTTAAATGCTTAACAAAGTCATGGGACACAAATGAATGCGTTAAACCAGAATCCATGAGTATACGTACGGGATGTAAACAAATAAAAAGAATACCTGATACAATTGTATCATCCATATTCCCCAGCCTACGCTGGAAGTATCGCCCTTCTTGTTGTGCGACTCCTTTCCCTTTATCCACTTAGGGTTCTGTCTTGGATCCACTTGGCACACTCGATGCCCTGGTACTCACTCCTTGTTGTCTTTTACTCGGACAATTCTTTGCTATATGCCCTAGTTGGCCACACTCAAAACATTTTTTGGTGTTCGAGATTGTGTTCAGTGTAGTCACATTCGTATTCATAGGACAATTGCGGGATGTGTGTACTAATTGCTTACAGAGATAACATGTACTCAACAGATGGCAAGTTCCTTTGTGTCGTAGATTACATATAGGGCACAATAGTCTTGAGTCTTCGACGAACGTACTCTCTCTTTGACTACCTATGTATGATCTCAAACTTTGTGTGAATAGCTTCGTAGCATTTCCTTGCCCTTTACTCCTATTGTCATTTATTCTCTTTCCTTATTATCCTTGTCGATATCGATCGACACATTTCTCAGTAATATGAGCAGCTGCCTCTACGAGAGAAATGGCCGGGCGTTTAACATGCCGACACGACTACGGATGTTCTCCCTAAGCCCTTCCTTAAATTTGCGAGCTTTATCCTCATCAGTTGGAAGTGAAGTTTTCCCAAAATGTAACAAAGCATTATATCAAGAAACGCACTCACTCACAGTCATGTCTTCCTGAACTAAACTAGTAAACTCTTGATGTTTTAGAGTATGCACAGACCGCGAAAAGAATCGCTGGTTGAGCTCATCCTTAAATGCTTCCCACGTAGTTGGCTTCCCCTGTTCTAGTATATTTTTCGACCAATCTAATGCTTCCCCCATTAATGTATCAGATGTGCACAAAATTTTCTCTTCATTGGTGCATATCACTATACATATATGTCTTTCCATATCCATCATCCAATGATAGACCAAGTCTATGTCCACTTGTCCATGGTCCAAAGTCAGTTTTTGCTTATGGAATTGGTCTACAATTGTGTGTTGAGCTCTTGGTACCGATGGTGTATTGATATAACGGACTTCAACTGGTGGAGCTTGAGCATTCCTTTAATCTCATTCACTTATAGCTTGAATAAAATTTCCCACCATGTTCACTATTTGATCCATTCGTGAATGTGGTGACAACTTTCTTATCAGGTTAGTCATGACATTTTAAATGGTTGCCCTGTTGAGTACATTTCATAATAACTATGCATGCTATGCCACTATATATATACATAAATCATCACAGTCAACAATAGAAGCAAACAAATGAAGCATCTCTACAATGATAACAACGTTATCATCATAAACATACACTCCATTTGACATCACTCAACGTATAATGTCACTCGTTCCCAAGGCTCTAAACCTATTTCTTTGATATCACTAAATGTCATAGCCCAGTCCCATAATAGCATAACGGAGCTCGTGGTACGCCACTGAAGCTGAACTAATTCATTGACGTTCCCAAAAATTTAGTTTAAAGAACACATGCAGTGGAACAAAATAATTAAATTTTAAAACCAGCAATCCAGTCTACTGGGTCGGGGCCTCAGTTGACTGAATTGGAGTTGCAAAAAATAAGAAATCCCCAACAGCCACCTTCAATCGACTGGCTCCTCAGTTCGATCGACTAAAGCCTTAAATGTTCAATTTACTGAGCTTCTCCGGTCGAATGAACCCATCCAAGCAGAATGCCCAATTTTCATGTAGAAACTAGTCGATTGTGTCCTAGGGATCAGTCGACTGAAGTCCTGAAAATAAAAGAGAGATTTTGTTTAAAACAGGGGTCCAGTCAACTGTGCGTTTGGTCCAGTTGATTGTTTTATAGCAGCAGCCCCTTTGTGCAACATTTTCCAAGTTAAAGGTTTTTTTGAATTAAATCAAGGACTAAACACCACGGCAAATTCATACCAAAGTGATCTTAACTGGATTGAAACATGGTTGAAACATAATTACAAGAGATTCCTATCTATTACAACATTATGAATCCACTCTATGATTCTAAGTTAAACATGGCTAAAAGTCATAAATTTCTTATTACAACATGTCTATATCCAAAACTATGAGATAAACATGATAAGTTGCCTTCTACAAGAACTCCCACACCTACGTGCTCACTACTGCGATTCTTCACTGGCATTAACACCTGAAATGGTTATTTGAATAACCATACATATCGATTTGTTTAAGCTAACGCTTAGTGAATAAAACAACAAATGCACATCAGTGATAAACATGCTCGCATTCACATCTCTACATTTCATACTAGTCTCAAGAGTTTCAAGTGTTCGTTCCATACTATAAATCCGCGACTGCTCGCCAATAAATCCACGTGAAAAGGTAAGCCATGATTCTTTTCTTCAATCGTGCGACCTTAATGCCTATATTGGCTCCACAAGATAGCTTGGTAACCACGTGCTCCTTTGACCCAAATAATAACTCAACATACTTAAATCACATATCACCATGCTCTCGAAATAATCAAACACTTCACAATGCTATTGAGCCTACTTATCAACATAGTTGCCCAATACGAACTAAACAACATATATCTATAAACTAACACACGCTTTTCATAAAAAACATGATACATGTCAAGAAATCATTCCAAAGCACATAGTTGAATCACTCACCTCTGAATAACGCTCCTATAATTCGATCGAAAGAAAACCCAAGCAAAAAGATCGTGCAGAAGTCCGTTTTGTACAATTCTTATGGATCAAAAGTCCAAATATCAACCTTTATGAAAAATTCTAGAAAAAAAGTTTTTGAAAAACTTAAGCAAACAAGTCCTAACGTATATCAAAACGAAGCTCTTACCTATAGGAGCTTGAATATGAAATCTAGAAGAAAACAAACGAGCAGAAGTCTGTCATTTTGCGTCATGAAGCTCTAAGCAACAAAATTTCCCTTTTGGCCTCCTTTTGAGTTTTCGGTTGAAAGTTATAAAAATGTCGCAATCATATCTATCTATATATAGGCAAAACTTCTTGAAATTGTGTTTACGTCCTCGCAAGTTTTCAAAACTCCAAAATAAATCTCTAAAACTTTCTACACAACTAATTCATTGCTTCATGAGTGAAAACTAAAAATAATAAAAGTTTTCGACTAAGTTCCGTTTGGTTGCTAAAATGCAGTCTTGCATGATTTTACAAAATTGCTAATTAGCCTACCAAATTAATAGCTTGTTAATTCATCCTCACGAGGATACAAAAATTAACAACAGAAATAAATTCTAAACCAGAAAATAATACAGATAGTGAAATACACAAGTAAACATTTATTATCAGATAAACATTTAAGGTATTCCACAATGACCGTCTCAATCTGGGAGAGACGTCACAACATTAAAACACTCATTCAACACTGTCTCAAAAGGGTTCTCTTACACAGATAACCAAATCGACTTTTCAGTCAAAACTCACTCACGCATGTGCCAAAATTCACAATACATCGCATTATCATGCATGACAATATAATGAAATGCAATAACACAATTACGGGTGTTATAGCAATACAACCCTGGTAAGGTAAATGTAGTTGCAAATGCTTTAAGTCAGAAACCCCATGGATTGATCACCTCTCTCATGATCAGAGAATGGTAAGCGTTAAAAACTTTGTTAGAGTTTGGCATTTAGGAACTAGGACCGAGTGAAGGACTACTCTTTGGATGTCTAATTATGCAACCAACCTTAATAACTAGGATTATTGAGGTACAATAGAAGAATAAAGCACTTGGAGAGTGGTTTACATAGATGTCAAGTAAAGAGCCTAAAGTCTGGAGCATCGGGACAGATGGCGGATATTGATGCAAGGGCGGATTGTATGTACCAGAGGATGGAAACTTGATAAAGGACATTATGAATGAAGCGCACAAGTCCACATTGACCATACATCCCGGAGAGATGATGTACAATGACCTTAAGAGAAGTTTCTGGTAGAAACGTATGAAGAAGAATGTCGCTGACTATGCATCCAGTTTGACCTGCCAACAGGTTAAGGCTGATCACTAAAAGCCAGCATGATTAGTATAACCACTACATGTTCCTGGATAGAAGTAGGAATATATCTCTATGGATTTTGTACTTGGTTTTTCGAGAACTCAGCACAACCATGACGCAATTTGAGTGATCGTGGATCAACTCATCAAATTTGCTCATTTCATTGCATATAATATAGCGTATTCTATAGAAAGGATAAGTAGGTTGTATATTTTGTATTTAGCAAAAAAAGGATGCATATTCAGTAGATTGTGAGGCTGTATGAAGTACCTACAACTATAGTATCAGACTGAGATTCTCGATTCACTTCGGAGTTTTAAAAGAGATTGCAAACCACCTTGGGAACTTCATTAAGAATGAGTTCAGCTTACCACCCCAAACTGATGGATAGATGGAATGAACTAATCAAGTAATAGAAGATATGTTGAGAGATTGTGTGATTGATTTTGTAGGATCCTGGGCTGATCATTTTGCCATTGATTGAGTTTGCCTATAACAATAGTTTCTAATAGAGTATTGGGATGACAACATTGTAGGCATTGTATGGGAGGTCATGTAGATCACCTTCGTGTTAGACCGAATCTAGTGATGGACAATTATTGGGACCCGACATGGTCAAGAAAACCCGAGATAAGATTTGAATCATAAGAGAAAGAAAACATACATCATATATTAGGTGGAAGAGCTATGCTAACAAGAAGCACAAAGACGAGGAATATCAAGTTGGAGACTGACGAGTCCGTACTACCTTGTTTTCTTATCAACACCCAAATGTAGGTGATTGTACAAGTAATAAAGTTATGGAAAGACCAGGTCGAACCCACAGGAAATGGTAGAAAGATTTTTTAAGATAGGAATTAAGTATTTTGTCCCTAAAAAGAAAATGAAAGATGAAGGAATTTTTTTGGGGCTTTTCCAAAACTACTAGTTCTTATATTTTTGTAATAAAACTAGTTAAAAGGCTTTATTTTTTTAGTTTACGGTAACGATTTTATCACAACACATTAAAAATAAATTAGCTATGATTCTAGTAAGAAAAGGAAGAAAAAGAGATAAAAGCTAGATTCACATTAAATGAACATTTTGGATTTTATTATAGCTAAATATAAAAATAATGCAAACATTTAATCTAAGTTATCTAAAAATAGGAAATATTAATTAACTTGGAATAATTATTCAAAGGGATTGGGAATATGCAAATCAACACTAAATTACACAACTTCTATGCTTATGAAAAGGATTTGGCCTTTTAGACCGCAGAGTAATTCTTTATTTGAAAATAAACTTATAACAGTTGAAGTCATGTCAAGTGTGTCATGTTTGATATCAAACAACATCATTAAGTTTAAAAAAAATAAAGAGGCAATTGGGCAGTAGCCATGTTCGAACTCAAGCCCGCGGATGTGGGTTATTCGAGGCTCAGTCCCCACCACTCTACCACTACACCATTCCCTATCCATTAATGGATAGAAATATGTATATATATACACATACTTGAAATGTAAACTTTATTAAATAAATTATTTTGTAGGCTAGGTATTTTTTATGATAGCTAGCATAGGTTAACAATTTACACACTTCAGTTCTTATTTCAAGTACTTAATCCTTTGAATTCCAATATAGCTATAATCTATAAATATGTTAAATATTCATAAGCCAAAGTCATTTTTAAGCAAAAATTGAAAAATAACCTATCTAGATAAATTTGCTCATTTAAGATTATTGCACTAAACTTGTGTCTTCTAAGTATTTTTATTGCATACTCCCAATTAAAGGTCTATCCTAACATGTTTGGAATTAAAGCTGTCATCTAAAAAAATTTTAAAGCAAAATTAAATAGATGTACACAATCACCGTTTAATTAAGATTAAGGATCATAACACCAAGGAAATAACAAAGTTTAGTACAACTGAACTAATAAAACTTAAATGAACTGAAATATTCCATTAGAATTAGCTACTACACCTTCAACCTTGAGTTCTTGCTGGGTCACAGTGGATGAACTCTAAGAACACAAGTAAGTCCAAACCAAATCCTAATCTAATAGGTGATTATAACAACTACATAGCATAGAAATCCAGAATTTAATTGGAAATTCTATCTTACAATGAATGAATTTTTGTTGGAAAATATGGAAATTTGGGGTTTCAAACTATAATACGGATGGTCTGCAACTATTAACTATCCGAAAAACATTAAGAAAACAAAATATGACAACAAATTTTTTGTACAGTAGATGAAAATAATTACAGACACTTTGAGTTTTGTAATCAAAACTTCAATATAGGTGCTTTTCTAATTCAAATTAACTATGGAGCTACAAGAAAACAATGATTTAGGGACTAATTTGATAAATAAAGTAACCAAAGTTTTTTCACAGAACTTTAAAATCAAAATCAAAACTTACAGAGAAGAAGTTCCTTACAACTTTTAGAACAAAATAAAGTTAAGAAAAGCTTAAATTTCAACTCCTATGGACACTATGAAAAGCTCACATAGTAACTTTGGCTATAGGGTACTTCCTATGGTTCTCTCTCCTTCTACCACTGTCTCCTGATGGTATTGATAGATGAAGCTCTCTTCCCTTGTTGATTGAATAAGGAAATGATTCATCACTAAGATCGTCATTGCGCAAGGTAATCCATGGTGCTAAAAGTGATCTTCAGCCAATTTCATCAATCGTTACCCAATTTTTTCTTCTGACACCATTTCACATCTTGAATCAATCTGCAGAGAGAGAGAGAGAGAGAGAGAGAGAGAGAGAGAGAGAGAGAGAGGGAGAGAAGAACGATTTTCCAAGACTCTCCTATGTAAAGATATAGATCTACACTTTCAACATTTGGAAGTAGTCATTGTCTCCTTTGTTTTTGTCTTCCTTTCTTTAGCTTAGACGAGTAGTTGGAAGTCTTTTCTTTGTTTAAGACCATTAATTGTGACTTTAGGCTAAAAAATTCAGCACAAAGAGATGGAAAATAATCATTTGTTTTTTTACTTATTATGGCAAAAGCAGTCGACTGGGCCCTGCCTCAGTCGACTGGACCTCTGTGGGTTTTGTGTTCATTTTGGTTCTGCTTGCTTCAGTCGACCGAAGGGGGAATTCAGTTGACTGAAAGTTGGAGTCCCAGTCAACTGGACCCCAGTCTCAGTCGACTGAATGGTCTGTTAAACTGTTTTGAAAACTCTATGCTTTCTTCAGCCGACTGAGGTCCTGACCCAGTCGACTGAACCCCTAGTTTTGAAAATGTGTTTTGTTTTTCCGCTGCGTGTGTTCTTCAAACTAAATTTTGGGAACGTTAACGAATTGGGTTAGCCTCGGTGGCGTGCCACGGGCTCCGGTTCCACTATTGTGGGACCGGGCTGTGACAAGGTCCACCTAGTGAAAAGGATGAAGGACCTTATTCTTCCCCAAAACAAAGACACATAGAAATCAACTTGGCAGATCTTCCATCAGATCCTTGGTTGAGGAATCCCATTGTTAGTTTTTATGGATCAAAGCATGACAAAATTAAGAGATATTACCCACCAAGGGGTCTACCAAGGCTGAAAAATCATGATTTCCCTTCTACTAAATCGGTAAACAAAATTGGCATTTTAATCATGCTTGGCTTCATGATTATGCTAGCTGGTTGGAGTATAGTATAACTAAGGATGTTGTATTTTGTCTACCTTATTTTCTTTTTAGATTAGCTCATTCAGCTACCAGTGATGCTTTTAACAGTGTAGGTTTCAGTAATTGGAAGAAGCCAAGTAAATTAGGAGACCACATTGCAACAAGCCCCTTAGTGCTCATAATACTGCAGAAGGCAAGTATACTGACTTGATGAATCAGAAGCAACATATTGACTCAATTTTATTAAGCAGTCAGACCAAGCTCCATGTGAATATAAAATCCGATTGAGTGCTTCAGTTGAGTGTGTTCGGTTGCTTACGGAGCAGGGGCTTGCATTTCGTGGGCATGCTAACATTGAAGATTCAAGAAACCCAAGAAATTTTCTTAAAGTGTTGGGAATCCTTGGTAGAAATAGTCCATAATTAGAGCTGTTGTATTAGAAAATGCTCCTCAAAACCATCAATTGACATCTCCTACCATCCAGAAAGATATAGTAAGTGCAGCTGCAATGGAAACTATAAACATTATTATGAGTTACCTTGGTGATGCATTTTTCTCTATTTTGATTGATGAAGCTCATGACATATTAGTAAAGGAACAAATGGCAATTGTGATACATTATATGAACACAAGAGGTGATGTGATTGAGCGGCTTTTAGGTGTTAAGCATGTTACTGATACTAGAGCTGCCACATTGAAGACTGTACTTGATAATTTGTTTTTGTAGAAATGGATTAAGTATTTCTAGATTAAGGGGACAGGGTTATGATGGAGCTAGTAATATGCAGGGTGAGTATAATGGTCTTAAAGGATGCATTCTAAAAGAAAATTCAAGTGCTTTTTATGTTCATTGTTTTGCTCATCAATTGCAGCGAGCTCTAGTAGCTGTAGCAAAGGATCACGATGATGTTGCCTCACTTTTAAAAATATTTCAAGAGTGTTGAATATTGTTGGTGGTTCTTGTAAACACTGTGCTATGCTTAGGGAGATACAAGCTACATAAATTAAGGAGGCACTTGAAGCTGGAGAACTTTTGAGTGGACAAGGCTTAAATCAAGAAACTAGTCTAAGACGTGCCAGTGATACATGATGGGGGCTCACATTATCATTACTTTGGTAAGCTTGTCTAATATGTTTGAAGTTGTGACTAATGTGCTTGAAATAGTTGGGTCAGATTCTTTAAATTCAGGCTAATGAGATGAAGCAAAGTATTTGCTAGATACCATGCAATCACTTGGTTTTGTGTTATTTCTTCTCTTGTTCCACTCAATGTAATCACATGTGAGTGATTGTCTTGGGAATCATAAGAAAGAGGTTCTGTTCTATGCCACATAAGCATCTACACCGCGCAGGTAATCCCACCAGGGCATACAACAATTATTTCATACTGTTCTATTTGAAAAGATAAATGAACAGTCCTATGAAAGGTTCTGCAGGAATCTATATGCAAAGGCTGGGTTTAGTCAAAGAGGGTCCCTTGATGATAATTCCATTATACTGTCAGAGAGACAGTATGGAAGTGTTTACTCTTTTTAATATACGTTAGAAGGTACAGTATCAACGGTGACTTATGCCCTGGCACAGCAAGACCTGAACAATGTCAGCGCCGCGTTCCAGACACAGTCAGATGGGGAAATGCAGAAGTGTAATGCAATGAACCAAACATAATGAAAAGATGATTTTAAGGATGCTTCTTATGAGTTAAACCTCTGTATTATTTTGTTTTGAAAATAAAACCATCCCCAACAGAGTCGCCAGAATGTGGATATGCGGCCTTCATGAGCCCACCCCTGATTTATGTTTCTGGGGTTTCGGTATTGATCTTCCTTTATTTTGAAATTGATTTGAAAGAGTAAAAGAAAATGGTCTTTTGAAAATAGATACAGAGTCGCAACTTGGTCTTTAAGGAACCAAGAAACCTAATTTGACTCACCCAAACGGATTAAGGGCACCGACCATTCATAACCAAAGAACTCGGCTCAGGGTTTTGGTACGAGAGAGGAAGAAGCCTTTGTCATGACTAAAACACCCTCAACTCACCCTGTATTTCGACGGGCCTTAATTATCATCCAAATAATCATCTTATACTATGTTAGGTTCGAAAAATAATACTATGATAGGTATATTACATCACACAAGAATCTTGAAAATGGAAGATCTAAAGATAAGATATCATTCATAAGATCTAAGCCAAGTATCACACAATGCGAAAGTGAAAGATCACACAAAGAACCTAGGAAAAATCATCTAATCACATATCAAGTAATGAAGTTTTGCTAATCTAAAAGGGGGGACATGAATTGCTCTTGAAACAAATAATCAAAGAGATAAAAAAGTGCTTAGCAAGCTAGAATGATGCATGCTAATCTTTGAAAAAAGAAGACCTCTCAATCCCCGGGACGGATGAGAAAGGAAGAATTAACCGATGGAAAACATGAACGTGTGATCAAGTTCACTCCTTGTAATCTTCTTAGATTAGGAGTCACAAAACCCCGAAATCTTGCATGGATGCAATGCATGATCCTAAAATGTGAAAAGGTTGTAGTGTGTTTGTGTACATAGACTTCCTAAAGTGAGTTAGAAGGCTAAAGTATGCATGAATGCATGATGGAAATCTTCATGGGATATGTACAAATGTAGTATGAACTACTTCCTAAGAGGTGAACTAATTTGGAGTACATGTGAGCATCAAATCAAAGAATGAAAGTAAAAGTATGCTTGCTGTGAATAGTGGACCGAACAGTGAGTTGATATTGGGGAAATTGAAAAGTAGGGTAGGAATGTTTTGAATGAATGAGTTTTTGTGGAGATCATCCTTATTGTGTGTAAAATACATACCAAAAAGCCAATTTTCAATAACTATTACAGATTGAGAGAAATCATATAAACAATAGAGGTTACTCATAAACAGAGTCCGTACTGTCGACTGAAATGTTAAAACATCTTAGAAAATGAAAACAAAAGATCTAGAGGCCCATATTATATGGAAAGTTTCTTAAGACACTAAAGTTCAATAGAAAAATGAGTTAGGACCACTCATTTTGGAAAAGTTTTCTGTAAAACAAGTTAAAAGTCAATCAAGCTGTTGTGATAGCAAAAATAGAATATCTGGATAGAGTGGGTCCAAATGGACCACTTCCAAGTATTTCCATGCCAAACTGAAAATCATGGGTATTCTCTAATGAGTTAAGAAGACATTACAAGTGGTCACATGTTAATACTTCGAGTATTGAGTCCTAGAGAATCTTTGAACTCAGATTGTTCACTGTTTTGAAGATTTTGGGAAGAACTAGGGTTTTATTCTTTGAAATCAAAATGAGGGGTTTAAGAGAGGTTTTGGAATAGAGGTTTTAAAAGTATATTTTCAGCACTTAAATGGAGATTATGATCACTTGAAATATCAACATTGGAACCCATATCAAGAACCTCCAAGATTGTTGGAGACATTGTTTTCATTTTTTGAAGACAACTTCAAGAATACATAGGAATGTATTGAAGTTGAAATCATCATCTATCAAATATGTTTTTGAGGTCAAGAGCTACTATCCATAAGGATTCACTCATCTCAAACTTCATGTCATCATCTAGATGATGATAGACTAGTAAGTAAATAAAGAAAATAAAAAAGAAATGGGATTAAGGAGGGATAAGCATAATGTGTAAACAAGAAAGTAAGTAATCAATAGATGGTATTCATGATGATTTTGGACTTGTAGCTTGGTGTTTCACTCATATATGGTGACTTTAGACATGGAAGGAGCTTCCTATCTCACAAATGCTAACTAAAATGGTAGTTGGGTGTATTGAATATGAAGTAAATAGAAGTAATGATGTAAAAACAAAGCCTAGAAATCACTTTCTTGTTTGAAAATCAATAAAGGAAGCTTCTTTCTCTCTATTCTAAACTTATCTCTATAACTTTCTCTCTAAAACTTTTCAAAGCTTGTATTTGACACCCCCTAAATGAGAAGTCAAGGGGGGTTCATATGGGCCAATTTGGGGTGTTTTTGGGATTAAAAGAGTGCTCCCATTGGCTCCAAATGTCTGTGAACAAGAAACTACGTCGTTTTGGTTTCTAATTAATCAAAATGGACCCCCAAAATAATTTACAAAAATGGACTATTATGGGGGAGAATACCGCGGTGGTACTGGGCCTGTGCCACAGTGGCACTGCCCCTCCTTCTTCCAGATAATGTTGTTTAGGCCCCCAGAGGTTCCGTTAATCTTAAAAAGGCCCCATTTTGTCCGAAATTCACAGAAAATGCGTATGAACTCCAAATTGAGGTTGTGATATACCGTTGGAAAGGCAATGGAGTCTACTTAACATAAAAAATGGTTTAGAGATAGGTCACTTTAAAATGTTTTGCGGTATTCGAGATAAAAGCCGATTTGATCGCCTTTTTCACCTTCGAAAATTCATAATAAATTCGTTTTCAATCCAGGAATTATGTGCGATATACCGTTGGAAAGCTATTGACCTCTAGTATTTATGAAAAAATGTTTGAAAAATGACATAGCGCTCCAGTTTCAAAGTCAACTTTTCAGTCAAATCCGTTAAACCTAGGGATTGCACTAAGTTCTTAGAACCTCTTGGAGATCCCAAGAGCTGACATTTTCGTCCGATTTTCTTTTAAAACTTATTTTAGTACTTTTCACATGATCTAGAATGATCTCAAAACTTTTTGACGCATTTGAATGATTTTGGTCAAACCCTAGTCAAACTTGGGTTAAACCGGTCAACAGGGACTTTCCGAAAACTTCCGGGACTTTTGGGGGTCTCTCGGAGCTGACGATTTCATCTGATTTTGCTTCAAAACTCATTTTAGTACTTTTTATGACGTAGCATGTTCCAGAACTTTCGGTCCAAATCTGGGAGTGTTCGGGGTTTCAGGGGCATTTTGGTCATTTGTACCACTTTCTAAGCATTTTGAGAGATAGAACTGATTACTAAGAGTCCTTTTTGAGTCTTTTTCAATCATTGTGAACCACCAAGCTATGGGTTTCCTAAATCTGATAGCCAACAAAATGGGGTGTCTACACTACCCCTTGGCCATTCTTAATTTAGGGAATAGATGTTATTAAAGAAGTAATCCCGAAGGCATCTAGCGGGCATCAATACATCCTAGTAGCAATTGATTACTTCACAAAATGGGTGGAAGTAGAGTCCTATGCAATATTTAAAGCTAAAGATGTGGCCAGATTTATTAGAAGAAATATTATCTACCGACATGGGGTCCCTCATGAGTTGATATCCGATCATGGCAGTCACTTCCAAAATGAAGTTTTGGATCTACTAGAAGAATACACGATCATGCATCACATATCAGCAACATATAGGCCACAAACAAATGTGGCAGTTGAAACAGCTCATAAGAATTTGAAGATGATTCTGAGAAAGATGACTGATATATACCGAGATTGGCATGATAAACTACCATATGCATTGTAGGGATATAGAACATCTACCAGGACATCTACAGGAGCCACTCCTTACTCCATGGCTTACGGAATGGAAGCAACACTCCCAGTCAAAATAGAACTACCATCGCTAAGAATTATGGCCGATTTGAATGGCTAAGAAACCGATATGAAGAGCTAATGTTACTTGATGAAAAGAGATTGACTGCAATTGATCATGTGCATGTGTATCAGAGAAGAGTAGCCCTAGCATTCAACAAGATGTCCGTCCAAGAAAAATTGAGGAAGGTGACCTTACGCTTAAAGAATTAAAAGCACCAGTTTTTGATCCTAGAGGGAAGTTCAATCCAAATTTGGTTGGTCCATACATCATCAAGAAACTTCTCTCTAAAGGAACAGCATACCCGATGGATCTAGATAGAGTTGAATTCAATCAACCAATTAACATTGACAGTCTCAAGAAATACTTTGCTTAAAACCTTTCTTTCAAAACCTCCAGCATTCGAGGAACTACGCTTGACCTGATTCCCACTTTGGGATACATAGGGAACCTACTTGGTTCGGTCACTGCTCCTAAAATACTCAACCACATCTCAAATACCTTCTTTCAAGACTTGGCCAAACTACTTTGGACATGATTCCTACTTGGGGATAAGTAGACGAGCTTCCCTGGCTCTCAGTCCCTGAACCTTGCAAACTAGGGGAAACTTTCAAGTTTGCCTAGAGCATCAAGATATCACTACCACACTAGGGGCAAACTATATTTGCCCAAAATATCCATTTATCCCTCTCAATTTGGGGCAAACTGTAGTTTGCCCATACCTTGATACCTATTCTCTCTGGATCACTTGGCTATCAGAATTAAGCACTTAAAAACAAAAAAACTGGTAATTCTTGATATTAAGTTGAAAAGTTCTCAAGCAATCTAAAGATGTGAGTATAATGTCAGGACTAAAACATTATGTGGAAAATTTTCAAAGCTCCAAGATTATATGCAAAGCCAATTCAATATTTTGCTACAAGATAAAATTTTCATTTCAAAACATGCGAATCCTTAGAAGTTCAAGCATCAGAATCTAAAGACGTTGAGTAAGGGAATCATCAAAATTTTCCTTTCCCTATAACCGAGTCCTGTGTGTCAGTGTACAAAATGTCAAGCAAAACAACCTCGTGATAAGGAAAAAATAGAGCAAAGGATAGCATAAAGTAGCATCAAGCAAAGAAGAAAGTACAGACCCATCAAGTCTCAAACAGAATACATCAACTTCAATCTCAGTATAAAAAGCAAGAAAACAAGAAAGATAGTGATCGATACATATGAAAGGGGGTAATCATCAGAATCAGTGACGACTAGTAGCCCATGGGTATCGAGTAGGCATATTCGAGGCCGTAGAACTATCATCATCATCAACTTGGCGCCTTTGCCTAGACACACCAGTCCTACCAGAAGGGCCTGCATTCATCCGTTCCAGCTGTGATTGAAGCTGTCTGACTTGAGTCACCTGTCAGAAGAAGGAATCAGTACAGGGTTAAAAGTGCAATGAAAGAAAGAAAGGTCAAGAAATTTACCAGAACCGCATCTTGATCTATCTACGTCTGGCACATGCCATCCCACTCCAAAAGAAAAGATAGGATCAGAAGAATCTGAAGTAATGAATTCAGAAGTACTCACATGTCCTTCTTGGGCAAGGCTCCAAGCTCTCAGATTCGGTGCATAAGCTCACTCTTCATTAAAAACAGCTCAAGGAACCGACTCATATTGCTCTTAAACTAGATGAGGCTCCATAAGATCACGGGAAATCTCTACTGAATATATAACTCCACGTAGTATAATCGAAGCTCACCAATCACAAGAAGGAATGGGAGGTAATGGTTGACCAGGGCCTTCCATAAAAGAGCTCCCCTGCAAATGACAATGAGAAATGAGAAAATAAGCATTTAGTCAAAAATGAAGAAGCCATGAAAATACCTGCGGGACATCCGAGAGTGGGAAATTGGGCATCAGATGAGTGGCCCTGAAGACATCATAGTTCTCCTCAAAAAAAGTAAATGAGGTAGAAGGAATTCCATTCAAAGCATCAATAAGATCTTCATCTTCCGGATTCTGCGCCGACTTCATGCAAGAAGGCGGATCCTGTGGCACTAAAAGACGATCCTCCAAATTAGTGTGAGGAGCCACTCTCTCTCCAAGATACCACTCAAGAATAGAGGGAGCCTAAAAAAGAATCCTCTCTACAGTTATCTGTCTGGCTAAACCAATATCAGTCACATCGCCATTGGTCGCCCAAGGATGCCAGTTAACTTGATTGAATCTGAGACGGGTCAGAAAATCCTAGCAAGAAATAACATTATTAGCATCATTCTTGACACCTATGGCTTGGCGACACCACTTTAGAGACCTTGGAGAAATATGTATCTCTTCTTCCCGGAATGATGGAGCTATCATGGAAAAACACTCAAAGGCCCACACCTGCTAGAGAATATATAGCAGTGGTAAAAAATATAGAATATCAAAGATAGAACTAGAAATGGAAATATTTCAGTACCTCCCAAGCTCTTCAGAAGCCACCAAATCCAAGGGTTTGCCTTGCGAATGCTCCACCATATTACTGAAAAGAATGGCTAGCCAGCAGAGTCCCAGTCAAAATCCGTGATCTCCTCAAGATTTTGAATGCTATCAAGCATGTTCAGCTCGAGTAGAAAGAAGAGAGCAACCAAGCAAATACAAGATGAAAGCACGGGTAAGCTGCATATCAGTAAACTGGATTTCTTTTTCAGAAGGCCAAAAGTTGTTGACAAACCATGTGATGCTCATACTCAATCCATGAAGATCTGTCTGGGTCGAAATAATGCCCAGAAGTCACTCAATAATAGTGGGATGTCTATGTATGCTCTTCGCAAAAGCAATACAATGTCCACCAAATAGATACCAGTTATCATTGAAAAGTTAAGTAGGGTCATGGTTATCTCCCCAAAAGGCATATGGAAAGTATTTGTGGAATCGCACCACCTCTCAGCAAGAGCTTGGATCATGGCCAAATCATTAGCATGTCTCTCCAACATGGTCACAAAAGACCCAAAGCTTACTTCTTTTACATTAGCTACTACTTGGGGACGTGATTCTGACAATTCATTAAACTATTCAAGACATTTTCCATGTCTACCATGACCTTTGGGGTGCTCTAGTACATTCTAGAAGAAAATTAAGGAATGATTCCTAAGAATTGGCAAGAATTTAGAAGCACATCTACATGAAGCAAAGAAATAGTGAAAAATTAAAGAATGGGTTACCTCTTGATGAAAGGCCCTTTTAGAGATGTGATTTTGTGGCTCCTTCATTGTTAGATACCCATGGATTGAGGTGATGAAGCTCCATTTGCTTGAAATTGATTTCGATGTGTTCTAGAACTCTTACCTTGCCCATGGGAACTCATGGTTGTTAATGCTTGATGCTTCAAAACAAAAGGTGAAAATGATGAATAGTGAAGCCCTTGATACTTTAATCTCCTAGAATAGAGAGGAGCTGATGAAATCAACAAGGTTTTGGAGGTTTTGATGCATGAAATCACTCAAAACATCGAGAAATTGCAAGATTTGAGCACCGTAGAAGGAAGGGGTGGTACATTAGAGATGAGATGAATGAAGCAAAAGAAGAAAAATGGGTTTAAAACCCATAATTTGCGGCTGGCGTCTCCAAGGATGGTGTGGGGAACTGCCATTTACTATTCATCTCTTGCTATTTCCTCATTTTGCTCTATATTTGCATTTTGACCCCCGGAACTCCTATTTGGACCACAGATTGGTCCAATCTTAATATATAAGCCTTAAGAGTGCTTGAAAATGTTTGAAATTGGTCTAAAAAGACCCTTGAAGAATTTGAATCTTGGTTGAACACCATTTAGAATTGAAGAAAATGTCGCCAGACACGAAGAATCAAGGGGACCGCATCTTGAAAAAGCTAAGAATTCATGATTTGCAGCAAACTCCCGTTGTTTTGGGATTAAATTGTGTATTGACTCAGAAATTGGACATTTGGGTCTACTATCACTCGAGTATTACATCCATAATAGATTTTTTGGGTACACAAAGGATGGGTCAGAATACAGGATCTTCAAACCATGAGCAAGATATTCAAGAAAGGACCAGAATAAGCCCAACATGTTGCAAGAATGTTTGAGCTGGTCAAAGCACCGATATGAGTATCAGATTAAATTAGCAGGGCCTCCAGAATATGAGCCTTCGACCTCAGATGTCTCCCCAAGTAGAAAAATTTCAAATATCATCAAAATCACTTCCAGAAGCAAGGAATACCTCAGAAGACTTGTGAAATCAGAACCCGTGCATCTCTCAGGATCATAGAATGTCTCTAGCAGAGAACTTCCAAAATTGCCCCCCGATGAAGGTATCTTTCAGCATCGAGTATCAGGGTTGCCTCCAGATATAGGGTTTTTCTCATCATCGTGCATCAGAACTGCCTCTAGATGAAGGGTATCTCTCAAAATCATGTATCTCTCAGCATCATGTATCAGAATTGCCTTCAGATATAGGGTATCTCTCAACAATGTGTATCAGAACTGCCTCCAGATGTAGGGTTTCTCTCAGCATTATGTTGCATCTAGATGTAGGGTTTCGCTCAGCATCGTGTTGCCTCTAGATATAGAGGGGTTTCTCTCAGCATCGTGTTGCCTCCAGATATAGGGTATCTCATCATCGTGTTGCCTCTAGATATAAGGCATCTCTCAGCATCGTGTATCATAACTACCTCCACATAAAAGGTATCTCTCAGCATCGGGTATCAGGATTGCCTCCAAATATAGGGCATCTCTCAAAATCGTGTATTGGGGTTGCCTCCAAAAGCAGGGTACCTCTCAGAATTTGTGTATCTCTCAGATTTTATGCATTAGAACAAAAGATTTATCCCCAGCAGAAGGGCCTATTTTAGAGGAACAGAAGAATTATCTCCAGAATGAGGACCTGTTTCAGAAGATTTGTCTCCAGACTTGTTACACAAGATTTGTCCCCAGCAGAAGGACCTGTTCAGAAGCACAAAAGATTTATCCCTAGAAGAAGGACCTGTTTTAGTATTACAAGAGATTTGTCCCTAGCAGAAGGACTCTACATTAGCAGCCGTCTAGGGGTTAGAACTCTACATTAGCAAATTGTCCCCACAGAAGGACTCTACATCAGCAAATCATCCCTAGCAGAAGTACATCAGAAGGACTCTACATCAGCAAATCATCCCCAGCAGAAGGACTCTACATTAGGAAATCATCCCCAGCAGAATGACTCTATATCAGTAATCCTCCAGGAGTACTCTACATTAGCAAACATCCAAGGGTTTCTGCATCAACGATCGTCCTAGCAGAAGGACTCTACACCAGTCTTCTAGGTTTAAGGAGACATTATTTCAAAAATCGTCAGAAGTTATTTTCAAAATTCATCCAAGATTACTCAGCTACTTCAGTAGTCGTCCGAAATATACATGACGCCTACAAGCCTCAGACTCAAAAGAAAGACTATGACGAAACTCCGAGAATCATCCAAGATATAGATAGTATACTTATCTTTAGACATATTCTACTGTGAGAATGAGACGTTGCATCCCTTGCATTAGACTTTGCATTTAGGGAACTCTTGAGGATGATTCCTTTGGCACGAGCACGTTGATGTTTCATACTACATCAATATCCTAGGATAGGAGCATTTCATCCGTTTTATTGTCTGTGTGTTCTCTGTCTTCTCGCGTGCTTGAACTATGCCCTGGTCTGATTCCTGGAAAGGATATGTAGGCAGATCCAGCGAGCACGACTAGCAGCAGCTTCAACTTAGTAGCCTCTACCCAGCATTGCATTGCATTCTTGCTTTCGTGATTTCTTGATTTTTTTTATTTTGAATTTCTTGATTTTTGCAAATTTTTATTTTTTCCTAAAACCTCTCAGTATGGTTATTGGGTGCCTTCTAGTTTTGGCACTCACTTGCAGTTCACGTTGTTCACAACAAGCTCAGCCAAAGAGGGGCAAACTGTAGACACCCAATTTTGACCACACTGATAGCATTTAGAGTGGACAACGTCTTGGAGGATTCAATGATGAAGTGTACCCCGTGGAAGGTACTGGATTCCACACAATTGAATGATCGAACTTCAAAAAGTGACTTCATGCTCAGAAAATCCCTTTTTCATGCATAAATCTCAGTTTTGTCAAATTTGTCTCTCAGAATTCAAATTCACTCTGGGTTATATGAACATGAAGTATTTTAAACGTTGTATTCTATGTATCCAGAGATTTTATTTTTAAGAAAAGTTTGAAATCGACGCACATTGAAAAGCAATTTTGAAAAAGACGTCGTTTGATTTCAACAAGACGACGAAAGTACTGGAAGACTTCTTAGCTTCAATTGAACTTTAATTTTTATTTAAAATATCCTAGAATATTTTTATACTAAAATTCAACTCAACAACTTTCCAATGGTATGTAAACAGACGATTTCGGACACCAAAAAGTATTTTTACGAAAATCTACAAAAGCAGTGCACGTAATTTTTGAAACAGGAGATAAGGGTAACCAGAGGATGAAAAAAAGGAAGTGGTGGATCACACTTAGGGAGTGGTAGGTTCCACCTTAGTCGCCAACTCATATGTACCTCCTTCATCAAGCTTTTTGAGTTCCAGACCCTTCTAGAAGCCTCCCATTGTGAGAAAATTGCCTAGAAACTGCGTTTAGGCACCGAAATGACCATTTTAACCCTTTTCTGCTCTCTGAAAATCCTATTTTAACCCTGCAACTTACGAGTTAATTTTTCAAACTCTATACATAGATCCATATGAGATCATCTTTCACACACAAGTACATATAGAGAAGCGTATATACAAGAGAGATGCACATACAAGTGAATATACTTACAAAATAATTTCAATTTAAGAGAGATTTATAGAGAGAAGAAGTGAGTTATGAATTAAAACTTTCTAAACTAATCTCAAGATAATTAGATTAGAGATTTTGACATCAAATTGCCTCCCTTAACTTCCATAGATGAGAGCTTGAAGAACTTGAAGAACACTTGAAGAAGAAGACCCTTCAATTCAACTTTGGTTGCATAATTGAGAATCCTCCAAGAGGTAGACATCATAATTTATCTCTAATTCCTACTTTTGTATATAGATCTATAAGACATGGGTCTAGTTTAGTTTTATTTTCTTTCAACACTCATCGTCTTCCTGTCTTGTTCTTCACACACTCACATAGCTAGATCCAAGTCTCTTTTGATTTTATTGATAATTCTTAGTTAGAGATTGATTTTCACTTTGGTTTTCAATTTTGATTTCATTCTTCTATTTAATTTAGATCCATGCATACATGATTATACATATGAATCTATTTTGAATTCTATGATGGTTTGGAAGTATGATCTATGAGAAGGATGATTCCTATGTTCATACCTATCTTTTGATTATTCCGATTACCTACAGTTCCTATTGAATTTTATCTCCAATAAGATATTTGTAAGTCCCTTTGACCCATGACTAGAGTTCTTCATAGAACTTGTGCGCTAAATTGATTGAGAATTATGTGAATCAAGTAGATATATGAGTTTGATCTCTCAAAATAAGCTTCAACCATCACCCATGATGTTTTTCTCATACTTTAAAATGAAATAAATAAAATTCAGCAAAACATATTAGTTTTTTCCGTAAGATTTGGTCCAACAAAACCTTAGTTTGATGGATTTTAAATTTTCTGGATAAACTTTGATGAACTTGTGCGCTTCAACCATCACCCAAGATGTTTTTCTCATACTTTAAAATGAAATAAATAAAATTCAGCAAAACAAAACCATAGTTTGATGGATTTCAAAATTTCTGGGTAAACTTTGATGAAATAGCTTTCATTTGATCTGTTTTGAGAACCTCTAGGATCCATATGCTATTTTTAAAAATTATTGAGAAATCGGTTGACAGATTTGAACATAGTCTCTTTGTACTCGAATTTCAAAAAAGCTATAATATTTATCGATATTCTACTTTTTGGGGATGATTCCAAACTCATTTATCTATATGCCAATGTAAATTCATAAGCATACGATCTAGTTAAGATCATTTTCTAAGCGTTTAAAGTTGATACAACTATTCTAGAATTTTCTAGATTTAACTACACATGATTATGTATACAAAATGATCATACCTTGATTACTCAACAACAATTGATGATTAAAACTTGTTTTAGAAATGATCTAGGATAAATTGACGAGAGACCAAAAGCTTAGGTTAACTTGATTAACATGATTCATGAATTTCTATTATGTTTTGTATTCTTTTGTCAAGTGATATTAAATTTCCAGAACAACAGAGTCTGTTTAAAACAACTTTTCAGAAATCTTAAGTTCATGACATGTTCACGGTATTATTGTTGTCATAAACTGAAATGAAATAGCTTTCTTTTGACACTAAGTAGAGTTTCACATTATATTTGTGAATTAATTATGATTTTTACAAGAACAGTGGACAATCCTTGTCCACTATTCCCAAAACTCTTATTTCTCGAACCTCAAAAATGGAAAAAAGGTTCTACTTTTTGGAGAAATTCACTAAGACATGTATCTAACTTTCTGTAAAAGGGTTTTAACCCAGCTCATATTTAAGACCACTTTTGATAGGATTCATTAGAGGTTGCTGAATCTGGAAATTTGATTGATGACATATTTTCTTTGTTTATCATGCATACCATTTGCTTGTTTGTACTTTTGCAATGCTTGAGTATTTCTTGGTGTCTTAGTGCAGAGAATTCAATGCTATGGATCCGGACTTCAATTTGTGAGCTTGCCTCGTCTACATGTGGCTTAATGCCCATGTATCGTGCACTATCTCTATCCTTTCTCTTAGAATTTTTCTAGGTTTACAACTTTGTTTTCAAAGACACATTTCCTTTAGAATAGTCCCCGTTTATATGATTATATGTTAGAGACATCTTATCAAGGAATGTTGCATGATTGCATTACACGTTTCATTTCTTTTGCTTTTTTGCCACTCCGCTTGAGTCAACCCACTGTAAGTCTTCTCATTCCCTTTTGCATATCATGACTTGCTTCTTTACTTGCACCAGTCCTGGGCGAGACTAGGCACTGTAAGTATACCTCTCTTTTGTATTGCATGTGCATCTGACTCTACTTGATTTAATCTCTTGACATGATTTTTCTTAGATGTTCCCTTTTGACATGTATATATTATCTAGTATATTTGAGGATACAACACCAATTATGAATTAAGAAAAAGGATATTTGAATCAAGGCCTACTGTTCGGTAGGGCAAAGAGGGGGTGCTTTAGTCCTCAATTTGTTCTAATCTGAATAGCGCTGTTATTCTCGGGCCCCTTTACCTCTCGTACCAAGACCCCCGAACCTAGTTTCTAGTAATGAAGGGCGAGTAACCTTATTCAATTTTAAGCAAGTCAAACTTGGGTTTCGTAATTCCCGATAACAATTAGGTAGCGACTCTTTGTCTCTAGGATCATATGAGGAAGTCCTAGTTTTCCCTAAAGTGTGCTCCTTGAGATCTATCCCGGCACACTATCGAGGGAAAACGCTAGGACCCACCCCTCATCCGCATTCCACGGTCCACACTGGCAAGTTCATGCCAAAGAGGGCCAAACTGTAGACACCCCATTTTATCGGCTATCAGATTTAGGAGACCCATAGCTTGGTGGTTCACAATGATCAAAAGAACCAAAAGGACTCCTGGAAGTTAGCTCTATCTCTCAAAACGCCTAAAAAGTGGTATAAATTACTTAAATGCCCCTGAAAGCCCAAACACTCCCATATTTCAACTGAAAGTTCTGAAAACATGCTATGTCATAAGAAAAGTGGTAAAATGAGTTTTAAAGCAAAATCATATGAAATCGTCAGCTTCCAGAGACCCCCGGAAGTCCCGAAAGTTTCCGAAATGTCTCCGTTGACCGTTTGACCTAGGTTTGACCAGAGTTTGACCAAAATCATCCAAATTCTCCAAGAAGTTCCAAAATCATTATAAATCATGATAAAAGTGCTAAAATGGGTTTTAAAAGAAAATTGACGTAACCGATAGCTCCTGGGAGCTTCCAAAGATTCCCAGAACTTCTTGAACATCCCAGGTTTGACCGATTTGACATAAAAGTTGACTTTAAAACTAGAGCGCCGCATCATTTTTCAAATATTTTTCATAGATACTAGAGGTCAATAGTTTTTCAACGGTACATCGCATATAATTTTTGGATTTAAAACGAATTTATTATAAATTTTCGAAGGTGAAAAAAATGATCAAATCGATTTTTATCGCGAATACCGCAAACCTTTTCAAAGTGACCTATCTCCGGACTATTTGTTTATGAAAAGTAGACTTCATTACCTTTCCAGAGGTGTATCACAACCTCATTTTGGAGTTCTTATGCATTTTCTGTAAATTTTGAACGAAATAGGGCCTTTTCGCGAATATCAAAACTTCTGGGGGCCTAAATAGCATTATCTGGACGTCTGAGGAGCAGTGCCGCCATGGCAGTGACCCACTGCCACCATGTCACAAGCCCAGTGCCACCGCAACACTCTCCCCCAGAATAGTCCATTTTTGTGATTTATTTTGAAGGTCCAAATTGATTAATTAAAAACCAAAACGACGTAATTTCTTGTTCACAAATGTTTGGGACCAATGGGATCACTCTTTAAATCCCAAACTGCCCCCCAAATTGGTCTATGTAAACCGCCCTTGACTTCTCATTTTGGGGGGGTGCAAATACAAGTTTAGAGAAATTTGTCAAGTGAAAGTTGTAGAGATAAGGTTAGAATAGTGAAAGTGAGCTTCGTCCTTTTGATTTTCAACAAGAAAGTGAGTTCTCAACCTTGTTTTTACTTCATTACTTTTCTTTACTCCACATTCAATACACCCAACCACCATTTTAGTTAGTATTTATGAGATAGGAAGCTACTTCCATGTCCAAAGTCACCATATATGAGTGAAACACCAAGCTACATGTCAAAAGTCTCATTGAATATCATCTATTGATTGCTTTACTTGCTTGTTTAAATACTATGCTCATCTCTTCTTAATCTCATTTCTTTTTTTTTTCTTTTTTTTTCTTACTAGTTCATCATTATCTAGATGATGACATGGTGTTTGAGATGAGTGAATCCTTATAGATAGTAAGTCTTGACCTCATAAACATGTTTGATAGATGATGCTTATAACTTCAATACTTACAAAGTATTCTTGAAGTTATGCTCAAATGAAAACAAATCTCTCCAACAATTTTAGAAGTTCTTAACTTGAGTTTGATGTTGATATTTCAAAAGGTTATAATCTCCATTTGATGATGAAAAAGTGCTTTCAAAAACCTCTATTAAAACCCCTCTAAAACCCCAATATTTGGATTCCAAGAAATAAACCTTGTTTTTCTCAAGAAATCTTCAAAACAGTGAGTTATTCAACTTCAAAATATTATTCTGAGTTCAATACTCAATGGGTGATTACAAGACCACTTGGAAAGTCTTTCTAACTCATTAGAATAGCCATGATCTTTGGTTTGATCTAAAAACACTTGGAAGGGTTCCATTTTGGTCCAAATATTCCTTCCAGACATTCTTAGGGTTCAACTTGTTATTCAGAAAATGTTTCGAGAAGAAGTGATCCCAACTCATTTTTCCCTTGAACTTCATTGTCTTAGGGAACTTTCTGTATAATATGGGCCTCTAGATGTTTTGATTTCATACTCTAAGATTTTTCAACATTTCAGTCGACAATACGGATTTTGTTTCTGAGCAACCTCTATTTTTTATATGATTTCTCCCAACCTGTAATAGTTATTGTAGTTTGTCCTTTTGATACATGTTCTAGACACAATAAGGATGGTTTCTATAAAAAAAATCATGAACTAGAAACATTTCTAACCCCACCTTTTCATTTTTACAAAATCAACTCACTGTTCTGTCCACTATTCACAGCAAGCATGTTTTGAGTGTTTTCCTTTGATTTGATGCTTACATGCAATCCAAATTAACTCATATCTTAGGAAGTAGTTCATACTACATTTATACACATCCTATAATAACATCTTTCATTCATCCATACATATATTTAGATTTCTTAATCACTTTAGCAAAGTGTATGTAAAAAAATCATGAACAACCTTTGCACATTCTAGGGTCATGCATCCATGGAAGATTTGGGGTTTTTGTGAGTCCTAATCTAAGTTGGAATGAACTTGATCACACGTTCATGCTTCTCCTTGATCACATCTTCCTTTCTCATCTATCCCGGGGATTGAGAGGTCTTGTTTTCTCAAAGATTAACATGCATCATACTAGCTTGCTAAGCATATTTTGTTTTCATTGATTATTTATTTCAAGAACAATTCATGTCCCCCTTCTAGACTAGGAAAAATTGATTACTTGATATGTGATTAGACGATTTTTTCTAGGTTTGCTTGTGTGATCTTTCACTTTTGCATTGTGTGGCATTTGGCTTAGATGTTATGAATGATATCTTATCTTTTGATCTTCTATTTCAAGATTCTTATGAGATGTAATATACTATCATAGTATTAATTGTCGAACCAAATATAGTATAAGATGATTATTTGGATGCTAATTGAGGCCTGTCAAGAGATGGGACGAGTTAAGGGTGTTTTAGTAGTGACAAAGGCTCCTTCCTCTCTCATACCAAAACCCCGAGCCAAGTTCTTTGGCTATGAAGAGCCGGTGCTCTTTATCCATTTGGGTGAGTCAAATTAGGTTTCTTGGTTCCTTAAAGACCAAGTGGCGACACTGTATCTGTCTTCAACAGACCATTTTCAAATCAATTTCAAAACAAGGAAAATCAATTCTGAAACCCCAGAACACTGACGGGAGTGGGCTGCCTTGAGGCCGCATGTCCACACAATCCCAATAAACTCTTTGAACTTTTCAAAGGCTTTAAACTTGTGCTGCATTAGATACACATATCCATACCTTGAGTCGTCATCAGTAAATGTAATGAAATACTCATAACTACCCCTAGCTCTAATATTTAATGGACCAAGCACATCAGTGTGAACTAATTCCAACAATGCATTTGTTCTATTGCCCTTTGTAGGAAAGGGCCTTTTGGTCATTTTGCCTTCTAAACATGATTCACAAACTTCCATTGGTTTGAGAACCAAATTGCCTAAGATCACTTCTTTGACTAGTCTACTAATCCTATTTGGATTAATATGACCTAGCCTCATGTGCCAAAGTCTTATTGGATTATTAGAAGGTCCCTTTCTGTAAGATGGTATAATTACCACTGAGTTGTGAAGTTTCATGTTAAAATCTTTCAAAATATTGGTAGTGATCACATACAAGGCATTAGTTTTAACACCAGAACATGTAAAAGGAACATTTCTTTTAATAACAACTTCAGTTCCAAAATAGAAGGAATAACTATTATTCAATAATTGTGAAACTGAAATTAAATTACAACTTATTAAAGGGACGTAAAATACATCTAATAAAACTATTGTCCTATTATCTGCAAATTCTAAAACTACCACTCCTATAGCAACCGCAAAAACAGTTACGCTAGAACCTAGAGTCAACACGATCTCCCGTCACTGCACTTCCTGGCTGATCTGAACCCCTGTAACGAATTACAAATATGGTTAGTCACACCGAAATCAATGCACCAAGTGTTTGAAGAATCTATTATAAAACTTACTTCAATCACATGTGATTCAATTATACCTTGAACTCTTGTAGCTAAGTATTCTAGACAGTTCCTCTTCCAGCGGCCTTTTTCTTCACATTGGAAACACTTTCCTTTACTTTGACCACTTGACATCCCCTTGCCTTTACCCTTTCCCTTAGATTTTCAATCTTTGGGAGTGATCCAACACTTGAACCACTAGTGCTAGCCTTGTTCTTCCATTTCTTGCCTTTTAGTATAGATCAAGAAGAAGAACTTCCTTTCTCAACGTCCATAATGTTGCCCCCAGCTTGATCACCCCTTCCGCTACCTGAAGAGAACTCATCAAGTCGCTCATGGAAAAATTCATGTGTTTTAGATTGTAATTAAGTTTAAATTGAACAAATGGTGGTGACACGAAGTTTAGGATCATATCAACTTGGGTCTGTGCAGCAATGTTGGCAACAAGAGTCTCTAGTTCATTTAAATAACTAATAATTTTTAAAGCATGTTCTCTCACTAGAGTTCCTTCCAACACTTTAGCACTCATTATCTTTGCATGGAGATTTGCCTAGTAGGTCTGCCATGTTGACACGAAAATAAATTGTGTGTTATTGTGCTTTGTTCAAGGGTAAACGATCGTACAAGTAATACTCCGATAAGAGCAGGTCAATCCCACAGGGAAGGTGTAAAATATTAACTTAGATTAATCTCAAAAGGGAAATTCAAAATCAATGTTTTAAATGAAATGCAGAATAGGAAGTTCCACTGATTACCAACTAGTAAAAGTAACGCGGCTAACTAAACTAGCAATGAACTAATTAACTAAAATTAATCTTAAAAATGGTTTAACTTTATCAAAGAAAAGCTTTGGGATCACACGAATCTGAACAGACCTAACCATCTAGCATCCACATTCATTAACGTTCGCTGGAGTACATCCCTCTACAATATTCCGTATTTTTTCTAAAGATAAAGATTCAACATCCCTTTCATGCCCAGGACTACATCATCACAATTGAATTGAAATACTTGGAAGATGATTTTAAAACAATGGTTTGCACCCTTTATGGTGTTAGCATTCAAGGTGGTTTGCAAAAGTCATTGATGAAAAAGGCCTTAAGGTTTAAAGTTTAGAAACTACTTTGACAAACTAAGCTTATGTGGACAATTTGATAACATATCTCCAAGACAGAAAGTCATGGAATACTGAAAAAGGATCATCTTAAGATTTTATATTTTCGATCGATAGACGCACTTTCGATCGATCTAACTACATCATCTTTCAATCGATCGAAATGTTTTCGATTGATTGACTGTGTCCTATGTTCGATCGATCGAAATTACTTCGACCGATTGAACACAGGGTTTCTCTGCAGTGCATGGCAGAGGCTGGGGATCACTGTTTCATCGTGATCTCCCAACTATGGAACTACTCAAACATCGTTTTAAGTGCAAAAAACTCATTTTTAATGTTGAACATGTTTAAGGCTACGTTTGGTTAGGTTTTAGACATCAAGCTAATGAAAACTATGGATTAAAGTGACTCGCACGCAAAACTATGATTCAAATAGATTAACACTACTAAATGGTACGAACATAATGTAAGTAAAACAATATTTGTAGCAGCCTTAATTTCTCTAGAATTCCATGTAGGAATTAGAAAATAGTGACGTCACCCGGAGTATGGTTACAGAAGACCCATTAGGATTTTCCTAAATTAAGAATCCTTGGGTAGGATCTTTAGTTATCGTCTTAACGACAATGCCATTTTTAGATTAAGAATAGTAGGCATAGCCTCACTGTCTTAGGATTTGTTTAGAATTATAGACGGAATTATGCTTAGGCTATACCCAGCCCCGTACTGACATATTACTGTATCTACACTAAACTAGGACTTTGACACACATCTCGAGGTACACAACCTGACAATGGAACCCACTACTACCATATGGCTGCCATACATATGAACACACCACCCTATGTGGACCCCATTTAATCTATCCTTCGACACACACAAGTACACACATACCCGTACATATAATTCTGCACCCAAAGGTTTGAGACACATACTAGCCTTTCCCCTTCCTTCCCTCTATAAATACAACAACACACCCCCTCATAACTCTTACACACAGCTCCCACATAATCTGTTTATACAGACTGCTTTGAGAGAGAGAGACCCGAGAGCTTGGAGCTCAACTAAACACACCCCACACTCCCCAGTTTGAAAACACCACACTCATACCTCTACATTGTACCCCCCCTCCCCCCACAGTCCACTTCCTCCCTGTCTCACCACACACACTGTCGCACAGAGAAACATAGAGAAGGAGAAGCAAAGCGAAGAAGAAGGAGGAAGACGAAGTTGATTAGAGTAGTACCATTGGATCTCCACACCGGAGCTTGGATTTTAAATCACCACCATATCACCCCTAACTAGTACCAATCTGACAGGAATGACTCCCTTATACCCCCCTTTGTATAATTTTTCATTCGATACACGTTTGGTTAGCCATGCATGCGATTATCCTCTTCAAACCCGAAAAGAATAATGGACTAGTTGACGTAGCAAATGAGATAACTGGGCTTTAAGCTGGTAGTATGTTGTAGAGGAGGCTTGGACGATCATAATGGCGATGGTCTTGTCAATTTTTATGGAGAAATGAGAGAGAAACAAGCTTGGGAAGGCTCTCCGGCAAATCGTGCCTCACCGGCGACGGGTCAGCTCGCTGGAGAAGACCTAACCCGTTTAGGGATTCGGGGTTATAACAACCGGGTTCGGGTCGGATCTGGGTGCGGGTCAGTCTATATGTATAAGTGGGTAAGGGTCTAGGCTTGGATCGGGTTTTAAAAACCCATGGGTCCTTTTTAGTGGAACGACGTCATTTTGATTGAGGGACGGGTTCGGGTATTTGGTCCGGGTCGTGATGAGTCTGTAGATGGATTAGGGTTTGGGTCAAGTTTGGTTCAGGTACGGGTCAACGGGTTGGGCTGTGTTGTTAGTAGGAATGGGTTTGGGTCAAGTTCGGGTAAGGGTAGTTGGGTTGGGTTGGTTTGTGAGTGTTAGCGGGTTAGGTTTGTTCGGGTTAGGTTTAACCCGATTGGGTTTAGGTGTGGGTTCCTTTGAGTGTGTTAATGGGTAGTCCGTTTAGGTTTTGGTCGGGTCAGGGTTTGACCCAATGGGTAGGCCCTCTTGTTTGAGTAAACGGATGATCCGTTTAGTCCGGGTCGGTTCGGGTTGACCCGCTGGGTTTGATTATTATTATTATTATCATTATTATTATTATTATACTTTCTATTTGATTTTAAAAGAAGTTTTAATAATTATAAATGGGTTATGATCCCATTATTAGTGTTTAACATTATAGAATATTATCTCATAATATTCTAAATATTGTTATAGTATTATATATTTATATGTTTATACCTATATATTTATTATTTATATGATTAATATAAATAATAAATGTTGGGTTTCCTTGGTATTTAAATAGATTTTAAAACTTATGCACTTCAATAAATTATGAAAAATTAGGGGAATGTCCCCAATGCTATTTTATGATATCCCTAAAGTTATAAAGCTATAGTACTATAGTCTAGTATTTTTAATAATCAATAAGGAGCTATTTTATTAGTATGTTAATTAGTAAAAAATACTAAATGAACTCCGAAAGTTATGAGATAAATACTGAGAGTGTATTTTAATATCTGATATTTAATAATAATATTTCCAAGTGCTGGTTTCTATGTTCGTCTATATTTATGTAATTAAATCCCTTTTCAGGCATTTTCAAATATATATTATCTTCAATAATTCATAATAAATAATCTATAGCTCCGAAAAATACGCGGCCAGTTCCCAGGGTCATAGAATAATGTCTAGAACATTTTGTTAAAGTTTGGTGACCTTTTCTTAGGGTCAGAAATATAGCCTGTCTTTTAGGGCCTACGTTAGTCTAGAAAGTCCTGCCTTTTATCTCGTAAAACGCGACGGACTCCGATTTGAGTCTAGTCAATGACGTTGGACTTAGAATGACGCGTAAATCATTACCTTGAGGTTTATATCCTCATTTGGTATAATTATCATTTTGCCCCTATAGCTAGTTCTTACACTTTATTTTGTTTCTTCTGGTTATTGTTGTAGAACTTGATGGTTAGCTGCTACCGAGGATCAGTGGCTTGAGGTGAGTTTTCTAACCTCACTCTAATCCTATTAAGATTAATTGAAGATACTTATAAGCTATTTGAATGATGTGTTGTATAGTAATGCGTTGTGTATGATGCTATATCTTTCCCAAAATCTGTATTGCGGTGATTACTCGTGATATGGTAGTGTTATTGCTTACGTGAGCATGTCAAGAGTTTTATCTGTATGTTTATTGGTATCAAATCCTTGTTATGAGATCCATGGATACATGATTACGTTTTCGCTATTAAGATGAAATGCCCCCTTTGAGATGATTGCTAATCAGAATAGATAGCGCATGGCTTGGTAATGAAGTAAATGAAAGGAGTAGAGGGGTATATAAGTAATTGATAATGGACACTTGCATTTCATGACATGAGTAATTGATAATGGACACTTGCATTTCATGACATGAGTTAGTATGTATTGCATGAAGAGCAAGTTGTGATTGAATGAGAAGTGTGATCGAGAAAGAGAAGTGAATTTGATAGTTTGAGTGCCAGTTGGGAGGCAGATAATGTGCCAGTTTGGCGACAAATAATGTGCTAGTTGGGCGACAGTTTGAGTGCCAGTTGGGCGACAGTCAGCGTGCCAGTAAGGCGATAGGAATAGGGCGACAGTCAGTGTGCCAGTAGGGCGATAGTAACAGGGCGTCAGTCAGAGTGCCAGTTGGGCGATGGATAGGTGAGAAAGAGATTGTGATGAGAATGTGTTGATGAGTGACACGTTTGGTTTTGATAAAGATTACGAGTTCATTGTTCAGGTCGGGGATTCATCATCCCGATGCGAAGGTAGTTACATGGGTCATGCATTGACACGCACGAGCATGTTAACGAAACGAGAATGTTTTCTATGATAAGATTTTATAATATGTTTAATCGTTTATATGTATTGTTGAGACCTTTCCTATGCCCGTGAAAGAATACGTTTTTTTGATAAGAGATTAACCGTATCCTAAGATACAGAACAATAACGTGAGTTGAGCGATATTTGTTTTTATTGAATATTGTGTGGTTAGACTCTCACTCAGCTTTGTTCTAAAGCTGACGGCATGTTACGCCCTAGGCATTCCTATGTCCAGAGTGATGCAGGTTTGTTAATAGAGAGGTGAGTTTAGGATGCGGTACTGAGGAGCTAAGAAGGATCTAGCTAAGCTGGAGATTAAAGATAGTTATCTCCGTAGTTCTTATGTTCAAGTTTATGTAATATGTTTAGTATGAATCTCTTATATTAATACTGATATATTGTAACTTGTTCTATTTCCGCTGCTGTATTTGTATTTTGTTAAGTTTAAGTTATATTTATACTATAAGCATTGCCCTTATGAATGTTGTGTGGAGTTAGAAGGACAGAACGGTTAATCAACCAGTCACGTGTCTACGGACCCATAAAGGAAAATTTTAATTTTCCCTATTTTTGGCTTACTCCGGGGCGTGACAATATTGAAGAACCTGGAATGGAGTGCTTGTATTAAACATTAGAAAATCAATACTAAATCAAAATCCAAGCATTAAACACCTACAAAATTCAAAGGAAAACTCTCTCTATATATATATCTATCTATCTGCCTATCTATCTATCTATCTTAAACTGTGAAAACAAAAGTGGGCGTCCCTCTGGACGTCTTGACAACTCATATTTATTGATAAATCCTAGCTAGGGTTAACAATGTTACGTCTCTGCTATATGTCCGCATTATTCTGGTAAAGTCACGTCCGATTGATTGACATGTATTCAATCGATTGAACATTTCAATCTTCAAGCTCTTGAAAATACGTCGATCGATCTAGACTTCAATTGCTTGAGAGCTCTTCGATCGCTTGAACTTCATATTTCAGCTTTGATATGTCTTGTTTGCATTTGTGCTTTACCCGTTTCCTGTAAATCATCCCTGCACATATCAACGCAGCATATCTGCACAAAATAACATCTAATACAACCAAACTCAACATAGATTCATCTCATTGTACATAAACTGGCATTTTAATAGAATTTCCAGATAAACTGGGGAATTGTAGCTAAATTGTTACATTTATGTATTATAACGCGGGTGTATTCTACAAATACACTTTTAACAACCCCCAACTAGCTTATTGCTAGTCCTTAGCGATAAAGTGGAGTAAAAGACAATCTAAATAGAACTAAACTACAGCGACTAAAAGAAAAATAAAAATGCAAAGAAAGAAGATCCTAACTCATTTTCGCAGGAATCACGATTGCATTTAGCTTATGCAACAAGCCATTAAACCGCTAGGTTCCCCCTAGTGGACGAGTGTTGTCTCGTGAGGGTTTACAGTGAATATACCCACAAAATTCGCATTTTAAAAATAGATGAAAACATCTTGAACACTACTTTCTCCTGGCCAATTGAAAAATCTACTCTACAATTTCATATCATTCTCAATCAAATTATGAAGGATGTAACATGTTCCTCAAGCCACCAAGTTAACCATAACATATGGATCACATTCATGCATCCAAGTGTGTGTGGAGTTAACAATTATGCATTATACCATATTTAGAGTTAATTGGACTATCACACACCTAGAACTCATAGCTTTGATTCAATTCTCACTTTGGTTTACACTCATAAAAGAACGTCTCACGGAAACTTGCATAAGAATGACTACACAATGTACGAAAGCTTTGATATTAGTAAATTGTTGGATACTAATGCTTTTACACTTGACTCAACAAAAAATGGACTTTTTAGAGTGTGTAGTCCCATGAATAGAATACCACTTACTAGAGTAGAGAACTACCGTGGATAACTCAATTCACACATTCATGTTCCAACCAATTTGTTGAGAATCATTAAGACTTTGAATTATGGTTTTTATATAGCAAGTAGAGATAATAAGAGAGGGAATGCATATCTTAGCCCATGATGGAGTCTCTCTTTTTGTCACTTTGTTCTTTTCTCTTCTCGAACCATCTTCTATTCATGTACATATTTTATTTTTTGAAGAACCTCTTTCCCTACATTCAAACATTTCTTTTTATGATTCGCTTTACGAAGCAACTCCCACAACCATTTACCTCCAATCCATCCTTCGATAGTTTAATTGTATGAAATGACAATGAGGTCTATTAGGGTCCAGGTAAATGATTAGGGATCGTATTTAATCGGCAATATTCGCTCAATATAGGGTTATAAATGAAGTAGCTTCTTGAATGTAGGCAATGGTATATGTATAGGGTAAGGAGTGGGAAGCAATGGCTTAACTCATCTTCTTAATTTCTTAGTTTTTGCATTTCAGTGTTTATCGAGTTTAGTTGGTAGTTCTTGAATGTTCTCCTCTAACAAGCAGCCATAAATGAAGAATTGTTGAGACTATTTCAACAACTGTTATATGCATAATCAATGAAAACAATTCGAGTTTGTGTGAAAATCCCTCAGAAATGACGAATGGATCAAACCTCACTAAGGGTGAGTCATCTCTACTACTCATTCTTTGAATGCTATAATCGTATTAACTTTTCTTTAGGTTTGCTATGTAGTCAACAAGTGCTCATGGGTTTTTGGATACATAAATGTTCAACATATGCAATCATCCTAGTGATACTTGAAAAACACGTGAATATAATCCATGACAAGACGAGAATAACATGGATGCATCATTACATAATAACTAACTAACCAGGAGGGGCAGTTCAAAGTTGTTTTATCATTAAAGTTGAAATTTTTTTGAAATTTTATTAGTTCAAAATTTTACAAAAAGTGTAAACAAAAATTGTATCTTACATGATATTGCAATGAAATTTTCTAAGGTGCTAAGTGTAAAGCGTGTAGGTGAATGCCTATCTACACATTCTACCCCCAACTGAAAACAACAAGTCCTCAAAAGTTTATTTTTAAAACAAAATAGATAGGTTTCACCTGTTTGGAAGCAATATGATCACAATAGGCATAGCAACCTATGATAAAGACATAAACTCTCCAAAAACCATGATCAATTGATATAGCATTATAAAACACGATCTACAAAAATCACCAAAACATTGCACTGTAACCATAACAACAGGAAATTAACAGAGCAGTGATCAATGGTGATAATATCCAAACATACATATGGAGAGAGGTGAGAACAAAATAAAATAAATACATAACTCTCGCTCACCCCTATAGAAGATCCTAATCAACTTCAATCGGGTCATCTGTAGCTATATCTGAAAGAATGTCAATGGCAGCAGTGGCACTCCCATCTCCACCCTCAGCAACCGTCGTAGTAGCCATCAGGTCACTCACGATTGGATCATGTGGTGTAGATGGGGAAGGATCACTCGCGATCAAAGGTGGTGGAGGTATTGCAGTGGGAGCGACAAAAGGTACTACAGGGGGTGGTGGTATGTGTAGTGACTGGTCAACCCCCAAATGCAGCAAAATCAAATCTTACTTACCCTCGAGTCTGATCTGTGCCTCTCTCTCCCCGAACAGCATAGCATGAAGGCTTTGTAGAGACACAGATGACTCTCCCTAATTCAGAGCATGAGGGCGCTGCCTCAACTCAAACTGCTGCACTACAGCGACTAGATAATCCTCCTCGGTATCCTACTCCTCAATCTTGGAGGCATCCCAGAAGCTGCTCCCTCAGTATTGGTCCCTCCCTCTTTCTTCTTTCTCGTACCAACTTTTTCCTTTCCTTTCCCTTTTCATTTCCTTTTTTGTGCGTCAGAGCGACGAGTTGTCATCTCTCTAAACTGGCTAGAGGCATTTTTGAATTCATCAGTAGCTAGGGGGAGGAGACTTGATGGGGTAATGACCTGGTGAATAGCCCATGAGTCTTTCAGATATTTCTTTGCAACAATGACGTGGGTAGGTTGAATCATGAAGTCTCAATAGAGGCGAGGCGAGCAAACTCATTGTCCTATCCCAATGGCATAGAGAACTTGGGCATACTATGGTGCTAACTTCTCGTGATAAGATGTCAAGAGGATGTAATTATAGAAGGCAAGGTGAAGAAGATGATAATCCTCAGTAAGGTGCCTATCCTAGATCAATGATATGCCATACCACATTGAAACAGCCCCACCAGTACTTTCCTAAGCGATAATGGAAAAAGGGGTCTCGAGAACACTTGGCTACTGAGAAAAATCGCAATCAGGCATCTCAGGTACTCCAAAGGCCATAGCTATGGTGGCGGGGCTGAAAATGAATTCTCGCCCACAAAAGAATGAGAGATACGTGAGAGGGGCGACATGATCCTTTATCATTGTTGCGCAGGCCTCCCGAACACAAGAAATGTTTATTTTCTTGGCCTCGAAAGCAACTCGAACCAATGAGGCAGTGCCTTGATCCCTTCTAAGAACCACGGTGAGGAAAGCCAAACGGATTCCAAGGGCTATTCCAACATAACTTTTTGGTAACTAAAATGACGTGTAAACCATTGTTGGTTCTGAGGATTCTGAAACCCATGGGCGAGGATTGGGTCCAGTATGAGTAAGTCGAATGGTTTTTCCTTGCGATACCCTATTATGGAATTCATCTCGAATAGAGAAGAATACAAGAAATTAGAGAAAGAAAAACAAAACAGAAGCAGTAGAACTGAAACTATTTCTGCAGTTATTCGATCGATCATCATAAATATAGTAATTAATACTAGGGTCAACCTCGAGAGCTTGAGCCCAGTTCGATCGATCGAACACAATTTTCTCAGACAAAATAGAAAACGAAGAAACAAACATGCAACAAGGAAAAGACAAGCAAAAGAAACCACAGAAAGGAACTACAATTAGTCCGACAACCAAAGGGGGGCACCCACTCAATCTTTAAATAAATAATGATAAAGAGGATTGGTGGAACCATACCTCATAGTGTGTGTAGTGGAGAGGTAGGGGTGATGATGATGATGAGGTTGGAATGAGCAGTGTCCAAAATGGACGTGAGGAAAGCTTTTTGGTGAAAGGAGAATGGACAAATCGCCTAAGTCTCTCTCTATATTTAGAGTGCTTAAAAAATGTGAGAGAATGAGGGAAAAAGGAGGTGTACAGAAGATGCCTCATTTAATTACAAGGTTCGATCGATTGAGAATGTTCGATCGATCGAACGCTCATTCGATCATACCGTGTTCAAGTGTTTGGAGTGTGAAAGACCTTGATCAATCGGAAGATGTTCGAGCGATCGAACAAGAAAAACCTAGAGTCCCTACATATGGAGGGCCTACTCACCCCCAACTAACACAAACTGAACTGGACTTATAGCAATACAATAATAGTAGTAGACACACAGTATGTAAGCCAGTGATATTCATCATTTAAATTTAAAATTTGGAAAAATTCCATAGATATAAACTTTATAGCATTCGATTGTAACATAATCCCCTAAATGGTACTTAGACCTTATTATAATTAAAAAAAAAAAAAAAGAACTGAAAATAAATAGTTTTGTCTAGGACTACACTTCAACTTGCTAAAAGATTGAACGAATGTAGGACCATAAGTTGAATTTGATCACTGCTTCTTCATTTAGGATGATTATCTTCCATAGCTGCATTATGGTCATACTCTGCCAATTTTGAATAGTTGGAATCCCTGATGGATAGTTCCCGATCCTAGAAAGATCTGAAAGCTTCTAGAATATTATCTAGTATGGCTGGAGCCTCTAAAGAACTAAAACCATAAGTGGAAGGAGATCTTGGAGATCCTGATGGAGACATAGATAAAGGCGTGCAACTCCTCATCTGTTCTCCCTCCCTTGGTGGAGTTCCTGGGGACCATGTGGATGACCCATGAAATAACTGATGTGGAAGGAAAATTGGTAAAATATTGATGTTTATAGTGACAATCCAAGACAAGGAACAACAAAAGAAAACAAAAGGAATATAAGACGAGGAAAACAAGAATAAAGGCAATTGAACAAAAGAAAGAGAAATACAGCAAAGGAAAGTGTGACATTGGCTTAACCTTAGTATTGGCATAAAACAACGGCATGCACTAGCTAGCAGGGGGCATTGAATTCTATAAAGCAAGTAGCTTGAGTGCACGCAGATGTAGGAAACTAGCTTGAGAGCGATGAAATTATCATTAAACTTAAAGACAGTGTTGTGGTTCTCAGCCATGACATCATGCAAGTCATTGATGTCCCATGGCTCCCACATCTCATCATTCTCACATTATTGTAGTAGTTCGTCATCCACCGACCCAACTTTGTTTCCCTCCTCCTCTTTTACCTCTTCGTCCGAAGGGAATTCCATGTTATTGAATGGATTGATAACAAGAAGGGCTGGTGGATAGGGAACGTACCCATGAGATAGGACAATGAGATAATCCTCCCCTGGCCCTTCATATGGTGAAAGGCAAAAATACGATTTCTTCAGCAGTTCAGGGGGGATTTGGGAACTCAGGATCTCCCCAAGAGCCCAAGAAATACACTAATTGCATGTCTTCATTAACGTTCATGCTTAATAACCTGCAAATCAACATAAAATATGGAAATGATGGATTAAGGTTTGATGTCAAACTCATAAAGAAGAGAACAAAACATAAAACAAATGAAACTAAACAAAATGCACTAAGCAAAAAGATTACAACAGTTTTAGGACAACTCTGTGGTGTTTTAATTGGATGAATAGTTTGGCTTATCTAATTGGATGTGCTCAACTTCTGGTTAAAAATTTTCCAAGAATGACTTTAACCGTTGGCCGTTCACCTTGAAGCTTTCATTATTCTTGTGGTTTAGCAGCTCAACTGTGTAATACCCTGTATTTTCGGATGCATGGTTATATAAATAAGACCCTGTATGCTTGTGTGAACCTTTAGTGAAGAACCTTTCTCGATTGATCGAACTCTTCTTGAGCGATTGAACTTCTGTCATTCTCTATCGATCGAACCTACTTCGAGCGATCGAATCTCTGCCGACCTGATTCTGTGATGTGGACCTTTCCTGAGTGATTGAACTCCTTTCAATCGATCGAACCCTGACCGACCTGTATTCAATCGATCAAACTATTCTCGATCGATCGAACGTGCTATGATTCATATCTTACGTGTTTGCCACCTGCCCTTCTTGCCTCCCTATATATACGTGTGTTTTGTATGTTGGGGGGGGGGGTTTGGCAGTTTAGGGGAGAGTTTGAGAGAGAGCTCTTTTATGTGTGTGTGTGTTTTGTATATATATAACCGTGTATGTGTATTATATATATATACTTGAGCAGAGAGAGGAGAAGAAGAAGAGGAGAACAAGAAGAAGAGGAGAAGAAGAAGAGGGACAGAGAGAGACAGAGAAGGAGAGGAGAGGAGAGAGAGAAAGCTCGCCTTCACCATAGCCGCCGCCGCGGAGCTCGGAACGCCGCCACTGGACCGCCGGAGTGAAGTGAGTTTCATTAACTCACTCAAGGGATGATTTTAGGATGATTTCTGTATGTTTAGGATGTGTGTATTGTGACCCCAAGACCTTTGTTCGTTTCTGCTCAGTTTCTGGGTGGAAGATAAAGTTCGAGCGATCGAACTATTCTCAATCGATCGAACTTGCCGTTTCCTCAATCGATTGAAGGGACTTCAATCAATCGAACTTAGTTTGACCTCAATCGATCGAGAGGACCTCAATCAATCGAACCTCGCAGAACATGATTAATTTTTGTTGTTTATTTTATGAACTGTTTAGTTGATTAAATGTTGATCCATGCTTTCATTATGCGATATTGTTAATTTAAGAGATAATGCAACACTGTTATGAGAGGAACTGTTTAAATGTTACATATTGATATTATTAACTGAATAGCAGAACGGAACACAACTGCATGCTAATAATCAGTAATAAGTAGATAGGTGGAATACAGAGCATATGGTAGTCTGGTTATCGAGAGCATGAGCATTGCACAACATGTGGTCAGCATGCATGGGATAGTGACGTGAAGAGATAAGAGAATATGATGAGAAATGGGATATGTGCTTCAATGTGGAGAAATGAGATATTTGTACTTTGGATCTGTGGGATCAACGGCTGACGAGCCGGGTGGACGTGGGATGGTTAGAGTTCCTAGTGCGCCTCTCGCTGTTGAAGACGTCCAGTGATGCGTATGCACTGTTGAAGACGTCCAGTGTACCGTTGAAGACGTTCGGCTAGTGCTCTAATGCATTCTCAGCCGTGTAGACGACCAGTGAGGGTATACGCATCGTTGAAGACGTCCGATGTACCATTCTATTGTTTACAAATAGGTGGTACCGTGTAGACGACCGATAACCCTATCAAGGGATTGTGGGACCTACTGCCTAGTCGGGTGATTCTGATTGGCATTATTGTATCAACAAATGAATACTGATTGGCATTATTGTATCAACAAATGAATACTGATTGGCATTATTGTATCGACGTATGGATACGAATATGAGATTTTGGTATCGACGAATGAACATAGATTGGTATTATGAGATTGACGTATGGATACAGCGATGGATAGAGGTATGAATGTGAGTACGTATATGATGAGATTAATGTTCAGTCGTAGATTCAGCGTCCCGACGTAAAGGTATATGCATGGATGGTTGCATGGGTTACATGCATGGATTTGGTGAATACGTGATGAGAAATTTATTCCATGATCATTATTATTGTTTTCATTTAATATGATTTCTGTTATCGTTGAATTCATATACAGTTTAATGAGACCTTTGCTATGTCCGTGAGTGACGCCATTGTTAAGAGATTAACCACATTTTAAGATGCTGAACAATAACGGTGAGGAGTGTTGTTTAGTGTACTCACTCAGCTTTGTATCCAAAACTGATGGCGTTTGTGCCCTGGACATTCCAATGTCTAGAGCTTCGCAGGACTTGAGGACGAGAGACTAATGTTCTGCCGGTCTTGGAGCTGAAGGCTTGGAGAAGAAGACGTGCTGCTTGTAATAGTTAGTTTGTATATCTGTTGTACTGTTGTTATTATTATTATAGGCCTGGGACTATAAGCCAGCAGTTGTAATAGTTTTAGTAGACTTTTATAATTGGTACTTGGGCATCTGTTGCTTCCATACCTTTTATAGTTTCCGATGTAGCCTCTGAGTATGTTAATAAGATATGTTCTATGAATAGCATCTTCCCTATCGTGGTGTTTATTGGTTTGAGTAGATGACAATGCTGTTATTCACCCGTCATTCCCTATGGACCCATAAAGGAAATTTATATTTCTCTATTTATGCTGCTCCGGGGCGTGACAAACTGCTCCGTGTGGAAATACTTTTATAAGCAAGAATGGGCAAGTCAACCTGGAGCGGAGCTTCCCTGGGAAAAGGTGGAGTCGGGAATCGTATAATATAACTTTTTACCCTGGCTCTAGAGATTTACAGAAGATTGTTTGATCGTGATGAGCCTTCAACCTCGCCTTGTGTATTTTGGCATTATCATAGGCATCGCAGTGTATTTCTTCCAGCTCAACCAATTAGAGTTTTCAGAGATGTCCTCACTCTTTGATGTTGAAGTTTAATGAACGAGTCGCCCAATATGCTTTGTGTTCTAATTCAACTAGGAGGTGGCAAGCTTTTCCGTATACTTGGCAGTACAGCAACATGCCTAGGTTTGTCTTAAAAGTTGTTCAATAGGCCCACAGCCCGTCAGTCAACTTATATGCCCAATCTTTTCTATTAAAGTTGACTGTCTTTTCGAGGATATGCTTAATCTCTCGATTTGCCGATTCTGCTTGCCTATTAGTTTGTGGGTGGTAAGCCAAAGCAATTATATGATTCACCCAATATTTCTTGAGGAGTGACTCCAAGGGCCAATTACAAAAATGTTTGCCTTGGTCACTTATTAACGCTCTCGAGGTTCTGAAACGAGAAAGAATATTTTCCTTAAGGAAAGATATAACTATTTTGTGGTCGTTTCAGCACGTTAGAACAGCTTCCGCCCATTTTGAGATATACTCTATAGCAAGAAGTATATATTCGTAGTGATTCGATTTCGAGAATTGGCCCATGAAGTCTATGCCCCAACAATCAAAGATTTTAATTGTGATTATGGGAGTCAAAGGCATAGAGTTTCTCTTTGAAATTGTGCCTAACTTTTGACACTGTTCGCATGATTTAGAGAAAGAGTGGACATCTTTAAATATGGTGGGCCAAACAGCTATGCAAAACTATTTGTATGGTGTTCTGCAAAATGAAGTGACCACCGCATGCTTCAGAATGGCACAATGCCAGGATTACAGTTATGTCCTCATTTAGTACGCAACGTCTGATGACCTAATTAGCCCAATATTTGAATAGGTGTGGGTCATCAAAAAAGAAGTGACGTACGAATGAGAAAATTTGTTTCCTATCCTGATTTGACAAATACACAGGGGTTTCTCCAGTGACTAAATGATTTACGACATCTGCATACCAGGGTAGATTAGAAACGACCATTAACTGTTCATCTAGGAATTCTGTAGCACCCAGAATTTTCTACAATTCCACGAAGGAATATCAGATTGGTGACATCACCGTAGTGCAGTTATAGAAGGTCCATTAGGATGGCCTTAGCTAGAAACCATTATTAGAATCCTTCAATTAGCATCTTAACGACGACGATAGGAATCTTAATCTAGTATTAAGAATAGATAATCGTAATCTCAATGTTTAAAATATCCATAATAAAATCCTGAGACAGACTTGAACTTTGACTCGTATATAGCCATACATCCATATTTTATACTTGAGTTCACTGTCACATTGTTACATGTATCCGAGACACAGACACTTCCCCACAGGCACAAATCCCAGTGCATATTACCTAAGTTTGGGACCCACACCACCCCTTGACAGTCACGTGGGCCCTACACTTATCTACCCTTGGGCACACAAACACAAATGTATAATTGTGCACTTGTGTGCACCCAACGCACGTAATAAAATCCCCACCCACCTCCCTATATAATGGACCTCACCCTCCCTCATAATACTCTAAAATCACAGCTCTACACCCCACCTAATCTGTCCATTTTAGATGGGTTAGAGAGAGACCCGAGAGAGAGAGAGAGAGAGCTTGAGAGAACACCTCTCACCCCACCCTACACCCTCGGTCTATACATCACACCCCATACATTGTGAAACCCCCACACACTCCCTCTCCATACCATCTCTATCCACTCCCACACACACACAGACCCGAAGAGAGAGAGAGAAGACAGAACGAGGAAGAAGAAGGGGCGTAGAGGAGAGAGAGAAGGTGATCGGAGAAGATAGAAGAGAGATCGATCTCCCTGAGGTAACCCACGTTCCACATTGCATTTCTAACTCCCTGCATGTCATCTAGGCACCACTAGGATCACATGCATGTTACCCAAACAGAGTCTTAAGCCCTCTGTGAACTTCCGGCCACCATTGGAGCCCATTTTGAGTTCCAAAAACTTAACTTCAACCAAACCCGGATTTGGTTGCACCTAGATGATCGGAATAGACCCCAGAAGAACCCCACTGTGTAGTTTTTGATTTGGGAGTCGTTTGCTAGGCCATGCAGGCCACTATTCTTGGATTTGGCCGAAAGAATAATCACCAGGTAGGTACATAAAACGAATGAACCATACCAAGAGCCTCTAGTATGTTGTAGAGGGGCTAACTCCGGTCACAGTGCCGTTGGTTTCATGGATTTTGATGGAGAGATGAGAGAGTTATGAAGAGAGAGAGGTTTTCCGGTGATTCGCGCTCGCCGCTACGTCGGGGCTCGTCGGAGAAGAAGAAGACCCGTTTGGGTCTTCGGGTTATAAGAACAGGGTACGGGTCGGGTCTTGTTAGGGTTGGTCTGAGTTTGTAAGTGGGTAGGGTCGCGGTTCGGGTTGTTTTAATAAAACCCGCGGGTCAACTTAAGTGGCACGACGTCGTTTTGACGTCGGGCTGGGTTTCAGTCGGGTTCGGGTAAACGGAGCGGGTTAGTGTGTGAGTATAGATGGGTTAGGTTTGGGTCGGGTTTAGTCTGGGTTTGGGCTAGCGGGCTGGGTTAGTTTGTGTCTGTGGTTGGGTCAAGTCCGGGTTCGGGTATGGGTTATGGGTAGGATTAGTTTGTGAGAGGAGTCAGGTGACGGGTTCGGGTTTAGTTTGACCCGAATAGGCTTTTGTGTTGGGTTTGCGTGAGTGTGTTAATGGGTAGTCCGTTTAGGATTCGGTTGGGTCGGGTCTGACCCATCGGGTCACGTGGTTGGGTTTTGTTGTGAATGTATACGTGTAACCCGTAAGGGCTCGGATCAGTTCGGGTTGACCCGACGGGTCTGAAGATTATTAATATTATTATTATTATTATGATTATTAGTATTATTAGTATTAATTAGTTTAAAAGGTTGTAATTGGTTTTAATCATTATAAATAATTTATAATTATACCATTAAGATTTTAATATTATAGAATATTATTTTAATATTCTATATATCATTATTATATTATAAATATTATATATTTATTTTTATATGGTTAATACAAATAATAAAATATCAGTTTTAAATAGTTTTAAATAGTTAATAAATACCTATATGTATTCTAGAAAATTAGGGTAATGACCCTAGGACTATTTTATTACATAATGAAAGTTATAAGGCAATAATATTACAGTTCAATAATTTTTAATAATTAATAAGGAGCTATTTTATGAGTATATTAATTATTAAAAATACCAAACGAGCTCCGAAAATTATAAATACGGGTAGTGTATTTTAATATCTAGTATTTAATAAAAATACTTCTAAGTACTGATTTCTTTGTATAATTATAGATAGGTATTTAAATCCCGTTCCGGGTATTTTCTGGTATATATATTATCTTCAATAATTCATAATAATTAATCTAGGACTCCGAAAATTTACGTGGTCAGTTCCCAGAGTCTTAGAATAATGTCTAGAGCTTTCCCTTAAAGTTTGGTGACTTTTCGACTCAGTCGAAAATACAGCCTGTCTTTTAGGGCCCGCATTAGTGTAGTAAGCCCTACCTTTTACCTCGTAAAACGCGACGGACTCTGATTTGAGTCGAGTTAATGGCGTTGGACTTAGAATGACACGTAGATCACTACCTTGAGGTTTATGACTTCATTTGGTAAAATTACCATTTTGCCCCTATAGTTGTACTCATACATTATTACTGTTTATTCCGTTTGTTATTGTAGAACTTGATGGCTATCTGCTTTTCGAGGATCGGTGACTCGAGGTGAGTTTCCTAACCTCACTCGAATCCTAATAAGATTAATGTAAGATGTTTAAAAGCTACCTGTATGATATCTTGTATAAGTGATATGTTGATTTATGATGTCACGTGTATTTTCCAATAATTGTAAGACTATGCAAAGCATGTTATGGTAGTGCTATCGCATACGTGAGCATGTCAAGGGTTTTATCTATATGGTTGTCGGTATCAAATCCATGTTATGTGATCCATGCTCTATATGTTACGTTTCTGCTGCTAATTGTTAAATGCACGTTTTACGATGTTGTTAACTGGAATAGATAACGCATGCCATGTTAATAATAAAGACGAATAAAAGTAGATTTGCATGTGAGTATTGATAATGGACACACGTGCATCTCATGACATGTGTCAGTATGCGATGTGTGAGAAAGAGAGGTGTTTGATGAGAATGTGAATGACATGAGATATGTGAATGTGAAAGAGATGTGATTTCTAGATCCGATGGATCAACGGCTGACGAGCCGGGTGGACATGGACGGTTAGGGTTCCTAGCGCGCCTCTCGCCGTTGAAGACGTCCGGTGATGCGCATACGTGGTTGAAGACGTCCCATATATCGTTGAAGACGTTCGGCTAGTGCTCTAATATACTTCTCAGCCGTGTAAACGACCGGTGAGAGTATACACATGGTTGAAGACGTCCCATGCGCCAGTTTCAATGTTTACAGATAGTGTGCGCCGTGAAGACGTCCGGTGGCCTATCAAGGGGTGAGTATGAATTGGTTGTGATAGCATGTTATCATCCTTGACATACCGCGTGTTGTCAAGTGGATGTGAAAGAAAAAGTGAATGATGAGACTGAATTGATGAGAAAAAGGGTTTGGTTCGAAGTGATTTGGTTTTGGAAAGTTTTGGTTTTAAAATAAAATGGTTTTGAAATGTATCTGTTTTAAAAAATAAGCGTCTTTGAAAAGAGTTGGGAGTAAGTAACATTGGTCATGCATTTGCATGCATGAGGTTATAATAAGGAGAATATATTCTATGATGTTATGTTATCTGTATACCTGTCTTGTTGAGACCTCTGCTATGCCCGTTGTGAGAATGCGTCTTTTGATAAGAGATTAACCATACCTTAAAGTACTAAACTATGATGTGAGTTGAGAGATGTTCTGTATTTACTGATTATTGTGCGATTGAGACTCTCACTCAGCCTTGTTCCAAGGCTGACGGCATGTTACGCCATGGGCATTCGTATGCCCAGAGTGTTGCAGGTTCGGAGATAGATAGAAGAGTTCAGGATGCAGTACCGTGGAGCCAAGAAGAATAAAGCCTTGCCCAAGACCTGATAGACAGTTTATCAAGTTTTAAGATTATGTAAATTGTTTAGTAGGGCCTCTTGTATTAAGATTGAAGTTACTGTAACCCTTGTTTAATTTCCGCTGCTATATTTATACTCTGATAAGTTTAGATCATGCTTATGATCCAGCATTTCCCTTATGATTGCACGGTGCGGAGTTAGAAGGACAGGATGGTTAACAAACTAGTCACTTGTCTACTGACCCATAGAGGAAAATTTTTATTTTCCCTATTTTTGGCTTACTCCGGGGCATGACAAATTCTTCTTTGATGGGTGTCGATTCAGTGTTATCAACAAAAGTTAACCTAGATAAGTGGTCGGCAACCACATTCTCTGCTCCTTTTTTATCTTTGATAGTTAAGTCAAATTCATGGAGTAGAAGTATCCATCTAATGAGTCATTGTTTTGCATCCTTCTTGGACAGTAGATATTTAAGGGCTGAATGGTCTGTGAAACAGACTATTGGTGACCCTATGAGATAATATCAGAACTTGTCCAAGGTAAAGACTATTGCTAACAACTCCTTCTCAGTGATAGTGTAGTTAATTTGAGCATCGTTTCAGAGTTTTGCTAGTGTAATAAATAACATAAGGCTTGTTATCCTTCCTCTAGGCTAGGACTGCGCCGATGGCGTAACCACTAGTATCGTATGTTAATTCAAAAGGGAGACTCCAATTAGGAGCTCGTATTATAGGTGCAGTAATGAAGAGTTGCTTTAGTGTATCAAAAGATGTTTGATAGGCATCCGACCACTCAAAAGGTACGTCATTGACAAGCAATTGACAAAGTAGTCGGGAAATGGCACTAAAGTTTTTGATAAACATCCTATAAAATCCCGCATGCCCCAAGAATGAGCGGATATCTCTGACTGTGAGGGGAACAGTAGGTTTGAGATAATGTCAATTTTTTCCTTATCTACTTGGATACCTTCATCAGAGATTATGTGGCTAAGGACTATCCCTTTGTTCACCATGAAGTGGTAAATTTCCCAGTTTAACACCAGGTGTTTTTCCTCGTGTCATGCTACCACAAGTTTAAGGTTTTCTAAGCAAATGTCAAAACTATGGCCGAACACGGAAAAATCGTCCATGAAGACTTCCAGGATCTGTTCGACCATATCGCTGAAAGGTAGCAGGTGTGTTGCATAAGCCGAAGGGCATTCGTCTGTATGCAAAGGTACCAAGTGGGCAGGTGAATTTTGTTTTGTCCCGATCTTCAGGAGCTATTTCAATCTGATTGTACCCACTGTACCCATCCAAAAAATAGTAAAACTTGTGTTCCGCCACTCTTTCCAGTATTTTGTCCATAAATGGTAGTGGGAAGTGGTCTATTTAGATCACAGTGTTCAACTTTCGATAGTCTATGCACATCTGCCAACTAGTAGGGATGCGCGTCGGTACTAACTCGCCATTTTTATTTGGTATGATTGTTAATCCTGCTTTCTTTGGTACCACTTGGGTCAGACTAACCCAAGGGCTGTCAGAAATTGGGTATATTATCCCAACATCCAAAAGTTTTAAAACTTCCTTTTTCATGACTTCCTGCATGTTGGGACTCAGACGCCTTTACATTTGATGTAATGGTTTAGCATCTTCCTCCAAGTAAATTTTATGAGTGCAAATGGATGGGCTTATGCCTTTGAGGTCAGTTATAGTCCATCTTAATGCACCTTTATGCTATTTTAAGACTTGGGTAAGTTTTTCCTTTTGTTTCGAATCTAAAGCAGCTGATGTTATGATAGGGTAAGTTTTGTCAGTTCCTAGAAAGATATGTTTGAGCTCCTTTGGAAGATCCTTTAATTCTAAGTCAAGGAACTATAGATTCAATGGCATTGCTAGTTTTATTTTTGGAGGCAATGGCTCGTAAGGTGCTACCCATAAACATTCAGCATGTTCCTCTTCAATGGTATCCATCATTAAGCAAGTCTGATAAAGGTCGTCATCCAGTGGGGTAGATTGGTCAGATTGATAGCAGGGATCAAATTTTGACACTATTACCTCCACCAGATGTTTATAATCAACAAATTCAGACTCATCTTCAACAACTATCTCTATGAGGTGAACCTCTTCCTCATCCTCATATTCCTCGGGTCTAGGATTTGAAAATATTTTTACATTTGACATCATGTTCCCGAATACGATTGTCCCATTTTTGATTTATATTGTGGGTCAATGGTGTTTAAAAAGGAAAGTCCAAAAATCACCTGTATTTGTGCACATGGGTTACTAACGGGCTCCATGTCTAAAATCACGAAGTCTATACAAAAATCTAATGAGTCAATCTATATTAGGACGTCTTCTAATACCCCTCTTGGGTATTTCACCAATCTGTTTGCCAATTAGAGAGTAACTCGGATTGGTTTGAGTTCACCTAACCTTAATTGTTTATATACGGAATATGGCAGTAAGTTTACACTCGCTCCTAAATCGAGGAGTTCATTCTCTATTCTTTGATTTCCAATTCGACAGGAGACTGTGGGAGTACCAGAGTCCTTTAGCTTTGTAGGCAGTTCATTTTGAAGTATTGCGCTTGCTTGGCACACAACATAAGCATGCTCCTTTACGCTTTGTCACCTATTGACCGTGCATAAGTCTTTTAGGAACTTACCATTGGATGATACTTACTTTATTGCATCATGGTGTGGTAGGTTTATTTTAACCTGCATAGTTCTAAAAACTCCTATTTCTTAGTCTCATTTTTAGGCTTTTTTAGTCTTTAAGGATAAGGCACAGGAGAGGGGCATTCTGGAACCTCTTCGGTAATGGGTTCCTTTCCAAGCCTTTCTTTAATTTCCTCCACTTCTTTTAGAGCTTCTTCGATTGGTTTTATCGCTTCATTTTCGGGAGAAGGCTCCTTTTCCTCTTCATTCACCAATGCCTCTTCTACTTCTTAAATGGTGGAACGAGGCATATCTGCCCAATTATCTTTCCACTTCTAAGGGTAGTTACCGCTTTAGCGTGTTCCTGTTTATTAGGGCCATTGTTATGCCCTTTTGGATTAGAAAGTGGTTGAGCAGGAAACATTCCACCAGTCCCCTCTTGTCTAGCTTCCATTCTCTCCACACTTGTAGACATTCTACTCATCATTTGCAAGAGTTGCTGCGTAACAGTTGCGTTGGAGAGTGGGTCTACTTCTTGTACCTTCTTATGAGGCAGTACATACACAATTGAGCGTTAAGCTTGATTCTGGTTATTAATCTGTTTTGTTGGAATTGTTGGGATGACCTATTATGTTGCCTACGGAATTGATTATTGTTGTAAGGATGTTGTTTATATTGATTCTAGGTCCCAGCGTCATTCTTCTAACCAAAGCTGGGGTAATTCCATCTTTTATTATTATTAGCTTGAAAATTATTATTGTTATTGTTGTAGGAATCCCCGCCCCTTTGTACCCTTGCATGAAATTCATTTCCATGGGGTTCTATTCTTGGAAATACGCCACATTAGAACAGTAATGGGTAGTGTGTCCCCGCATATTACATGTGCCGCATGGTTCTTCGAGTAGAACCTACATACAACTCTCTCCTTTTATTCCTAACTCTTCGACTTTCCTCGCTAGCTCCTCGTATTTTGTCATTAAGTTATCTTTAGTTTTTAACTGATATATATTTTTTCCTCTCTACCCAATGGTTGTGTTAGTGAGACATCTTCAGGATTAGACCATTCGTGAGCATGTTTGGCTAACCACTTGAAGTGTGCTTAAGCATCTTCAGTGTTCTTACTAAGAAACGCACCCGCACTCATAGTTTCGACCAGTTTTTTAGTTTCATCGTTGAGTCCTTAATAAAAGAAACTAATTGTTCGTCATTTCTCATACCCATGATGTGGACATGAGAGAAGAATATCTTTGAATTGCTCCCAAGTTTGGGTGAAGGTTTCATTCTCTCTTTTTTATATGAGTTTATTTGATGTTTAAGTTCAAAGGTCATACGAGGTGGGAAAATTTTCTTAAGAAAGCAGTATTCATTACATGCCAAGTGAAAATAAAGTTGGGTTTGAGAGATAGCAGCCACTGTTTCGGTTTATCTTTCAAAGTGAAGGAAAAGAGCATTAAGCGAGTAACATACACAGGACAGTTTTGGGAGAACGTTTTACAAACATCCTCGAATTCCTTGATATGTAGGTAGGCCTTCTCGTTCTCCATCCCATGAAATGTTGGAAGAAGTTGAATCATCCAATTGTGAAATTAGAATTTGCCTGTATGTAGAGGAATGAGAATGCATGAAAGGTGTCGATGCGTGAGTAGGTTGCATGAGATCACGCAAGGGATGCAACGAATCATCTATGGGTACAACCCTATTCTTACCATTTTCTCTTTCATTGCTTTTGGTATTACACCACCTAATAGAAGGATGTCCTGCTTCATATAGTCTAACAAGCTTTTTTTTATACTTGCCAGATTTGATAGTGTCACCTCTTCATATGGGACAGAGCCTTTCGGGCCTAAACCCGGGTATAGATTCTTAGCAAGGGCGCTAAGTTTACCACAGAGTAGATTCAAGGAGTCTATGAAGCGGAATAAAAACTTCTTACCTGAATAGACAGCTAACTCGTAAAGCCTAATGTCCTCATCAGTGGTTTTAGCTTGTAGCTCTTGTGATGACATGCTAGGTGCTTAAGAAAGAGAATTCCATCGAATCTAGATAAGTTGTGGAAGTAAATTGCTAACGTTGAATGTTCTTGTCTAACAATCGTTGATATCCGTAATACCAAGTCATAAAGTACCTCTCACCATCAAATCTTTTGAGCGGCAGTTCAAGTATTTCTATGACGTGGACCGACATAACACACCCCTCTTTCCTTTTCATCTTTTTGTGCACAGCCCAAGGTGGTTCCGCCAAAAACCGATCTACGATCGACCTCCTGAGGACTATGAAGAACAGAGGAAAATATGGGAGAGTTTGTCAGCCATCGGACAGAGCTAGAGGAGTCAGATGAATAAAGTGGATTTCCAAAAATACACTCAATGGAATTATCGAACATAAAAGGGGAAAACCTAAGAAGATTTAAATCTAAAGAACTTCAAAAGAAAAAGAAAAACCAGAAAAGGATAGGGAAAGACTGAGGTAATCTAAGTAATCTAATCGGCTTCCCCAGCAACGGCGCCAAAAACATGACACAAAAATAAATTATGTGCTCTTATGCTATGTTCAAGTGTAAACGATCGTGCAAGTTATACTTTGGTAAGACCAGGTCTATCCTACAGGGAAGGTGTAAAAGTATTAACTTAGATTAATCTCAAAAGGGAAATTTAAAATCAATGTTTTAAATGAAATGCAGAACACAAAGTTCTTCTGATTACCAACTAATAAAAGTAACTCGGCTAACTAAACTAGCAATGAATTAATTAACTGAAACAAATCTTTAAAAGTGTTTTAACTTTATAAAAGAAAACTGTTGGGATCACACCAATCTGCAGTAACCTAACCATCTACCATACACATTCATTAATGTTCGATCCCTCTACAATATTTCGTATTTTTCTAAAGATAAATATTCAATAGCCCTTTCATGACCGAGACTATGTCATCACAATTGAATTGAAATAGTTGGAAGACGATTTTAAAACAATGGTTTAGTATCGCACCCTTAATGGTGTTAGCATTCAAGGTGGTTTGCAAAAGTCATTGAAGAAAAAGGCCATAAGGCTTAAAGTTTAGAAACTGTTTTGACAAACTGAGCTTATTTGAACAATTTGATAACATATCTCTAAAACAGAAGTCATGGAATACTAAAAAGGATCATCTCAAGATTTAATATGTTGGATCAATCAACGCGATTTCGATCGATCTAACTGCGTCATCTTTCAATCGATCAGAATGTCTTCAATCGATTGACTATGTCCTATGTTCGATCGATCGAACATACTTCGTTCGATTGAACGTAGGGTTTCTCTACAGTGCATGGCAGAGATTGGGGATCAATGTGTCATCGTGATCTCCCAACTATGGAACTGCTCAAATATCGTTTTAAGTGCAGAAAACTAGTTTTTAACATTGAACATGTTTAAGGATGGGTTTAGTTGGTTTTTAGTCATGAAGCTAATGAACACTGTAGATTAAAGCGACTCGCACGCAAAACTATGATTCAAATGTAAGCAAAACAACATTCCAGAACCTGGAATGGAGTGCTTGTATTAAACTTCAGAAAATCAATACTAAATCAAAATCGAAGCATTAAACACCTACAAAATTCAAAGGAAAATTCTCTCTCTCTCTCTCTCTCTCTCTCTCTCACTCTCTCTATCTATCTATCTATCTATCTATCTACCTGAAACTATGAAAACAAAACTAGGCGTCCCTCTGGATGTCTTTACAACTCATATTTGTAGATATATCCTAGCTAGGGTTAATTATGCTATGTCTCTACTGCATGCCCGCATTATTCTAGTAAAGTCACAATCGATTGATCGACGTGCATGTGATTGATTGAACATTTCAATCTTCAAGTGCTTGAAAATACGTTGATCGATCGAGACTTCAATCGCTCGAGAGCTCTTCGATCGCTCGAACTTCATATTTCAATTTTGAAATGTCTTGTTTGCATTTATGCTTCACCCGTTTCTGGTAAATCATCCTTGCACATATCAATGCAACATATCTGCACAAAATAACTTCTAATATAATCAAACTCATCGTAGATTCATTTGATTGTACATAAACTGGCAGTGTAACACAATTTGCATATAAAATAGGGAATTGTAAACTAAATTGTTACATTTACGTATTAAAACGCAGATGTATCTTACAAATACCCCCGCTTGTCAGCTCCCCAAACATTTCTTTAAGGCTTCGATAATGGCACTAGTGGAATCATTTAACTGGAACTGGTGTTGCAACACACTAGCTATAGAGGCCAGAATGTAGTAATGTGCCATCCCATTCAATTTCTTCCATCTATCGAACTCACATCTATCTTTTGTCAAAGCATTTGTAGCGTGTTCTGCAGGGCATTGGGTAGTATGGAGATAATCATGATTTTTTGTAGGTAAAACAATATCCAAATTACGTTTTTATTCAATGTAGTTGGTTCTAATTTGCTTGTTTTGTGTGAGTATGGTGGCAAGTTGACTAACAGACATTAAGAATTCTGAAAAAAAGAACAACAGACATTTTAATATAGTTATAAAAATTAGACAGTATAAAATAAAAGAATCCTTAAAACTCTTATTTCATAACAAAGTTGCCGGAATATCAAAACGAAAAAACAAAGCCTCCTTGTGGTGGTCATTATTTGATCTTTTGATTAATCATGCCTTGTCTGTTATGCAACTCTTGTAAAAACACGTTATGACTCCTGAACCATTTTGATCTCTAAGTTACTGAATAATGCTCTATGTAGGATCCCTTATTCATAGCTTAGCTAGTGTGCACCATTAACTAGGATCTAGTGACAATCGCCTCAAGTAGTGCCTCCATATTGTGGTTACCCTCTAATACGTGTCATTGATCCTATTCGTAGGATGTTCATATCCAGTAACCAATGAGCAGTGTATCCTCCATGTGGAATAATCACCAATGGCTGGGTGACATAGAATGCACTACATATCTTACAGTGAACCGTTAATGGAATATTGTGGGTGTTAATAATAATTCACTCTCCCACTAGATTTGTTAATCAAGGATTTTTCTTTTGAAAAAATTGTTTCTTCACACTACACATAAACATCCAATGTTTACTAATGTGTTGAAATGGTTTTTGAATTTTATTTTAGAAAACTTGTTTTACGTGTATGCAAGCAGTAACAAAATATAAAATGCCAATCACAACTAAGCACATAAAACAAAAACTAAAATTAAGATAAAGACATTGAACAATGCCTTTGTCTCCCATGGCTCCATCTCCATAGACCCATCATATGGCATGATCACCTCTATCTCCATCTTCATGGACTTTGGTTTGTTGCTTCATCTTCGTGGATTTCCTTATTCTATTCCATTGGCAAAATACTGCTTTCGAAGCTTATAATTTGTCTAGAAAAGGAAAAATAATAAATAGGCTAGGAAAACTGATAAAACTTTCCTTTTCGTAGGAATGAAATCACAACGCCCTTTACACATGGCTTTAAAACAAACCAAAATAAGTACACCATTCACTAAACATTAATTTAAATTAAGATGATGTACCCAAAATTGGCTCTACTATATGATCGTACAGTTCCCTTCAGGTCTGACCTCCTGACCTCTCGACCACTAGGTCTGACCTCCCGACCTTTGGGTCGGACCTGCCGACCTCTAGGTCTGAGCTCCCGACCTCCAGGTCTGACCTCCAAGTTTGTCCTGCCAACCTCTAGGTCCTAGCTCTCGAACTCCAAGCCGACCTCCAATGCTCCAACCTCGACCTGTTCTGACCGGACCAACCAACCGATTCTGACTCCGACCTATGGGTCAAAGTACGCATTCCAATTATAATATAGTTCAGGTCCAGGTTAGCTAACTCAGAGGCGCATCCTAAACTGCTTAGACTCTAACAGTTTCCTATCTCAGTTGGAAGACTAATGGAAAGTGCAAATTGTTTCCTAATTCAATTATGAAACCCCACCATGATTGATGCCAATCAATTCTAAATCAGATTGTATTACCTAATTGGTATAATTTCCTTGCACGAGTAGGTCTCTTGCATCTATAAAAGAGACCACTAACCCTTATAGAAAGGGATCAACTTTTCAGTCTATACAATATCTCTATAGCAGTCATCATCATGCCCGGCCAACCTATGTAGCTCCAAACTATTATTGGTTCACCACAGGTCCTTGGCTTTTTATAGTATAGTGAACGTGCTCAAACATACACGTGGACATAGGTTCCTTCATTACAGGACCGAACCACATACAAAAACCAGTCTCTCTCTCTCTCTCTCTCTCTCTCTCTCTCTCTCTCTCTCTCTCCCACCTTAAACTGCTCTAATTTATCTCTAACCAAATTTTGGCATCATTAGCTTGGTGCAATCAGTGGGAAACGATAGTTTTTTCTTCCAAAACAAATCCTATGACTGATATGTAATGGCTGAAAACATGGTAGAACAGTTCGAGCAATTCTGGGAAACCAACAGCCTAACACTTTGAACAGTTTGAGTAGTCTTGTGAAACTGACAGCCTAGCAGTTCAAGGAGTTCGAACAGTCCTATGAAACAGACATCCTAGCAGTTCGAGTAGTTATAGGAAACAAATAACCCAGCAGTTCGAGCAGTCCTGTGGAACTGATTGCCTAGCAATTCGAGATGTTCTGGGAAACCAGCATCCCAGTAGTTCGAGTAGTCGTGTAAAACTTAGAGTTTAGCAGTACGAGTAGTTCGAGGAAAAAAAGTAGCCCAGCAGTTCTGGGAAATAAGCAGCCTAGCTGTTCCAGCAGTCCTGATGCCGGAACAGGTAATTGTTGTGCTCACTCAACTCAACAAAGGACAGAGTCATACACAGTAACAAAGCAATGACTTGGTGACCACACAGCAAACAATCCTGCCTAGTCAGGAAGTTCCATTCACTGCCCAAATAATTATGCAAGCAGTGAACTGGGCGGAGTACAGAAAATGATATGAGATCCCTAGAAAAGGCCCGACCTCCAGTGCATCACGTCTAACCCTAAGTGCTTCTAGCCCAAACTCCAGTGCTTCCGACCCGACCTCACCATCCTTCGGTACTTCGGGTCCTACCCCGAGTGGTTCAAGTCCGACCCTGAGTGCTTCCGGCCTGACCTCCAGTGCTTTCGGCCCGACCTGCAATGCTTCAAGTCTGACCCCGAGTGCTTCTGGCCCGACCTCACCGACCCTAGTGCTTCAAGTCTGACATTCCTAACCTTCAGTTTAGAACGGTCAGGAGTCCAAGGATCACTCATCCCCTGACTTCCAATCTACAACGAGCTCCTGACCTGACCAGCTACTAAAGTCAGGGGCTCAGTGATCCTAACCTGACCTCTTATCTCCAACAGTTCTGGTAAGCCTAACTACGATGGTAATTTTGCTCGACCATAGTACAAGACTCCATAGACTATGTCAAAGAGCTCCTATAAAGATTCGGATCACCTAAGTATCAACTCATCGTCGATCCCTAGAGCATAGCAAAAAGACTCGGGTTCAACTCCCGAGGCACTAAAAATACCTCGGGCTCAACCCTGAGGCAGCCAAAGACCACTGTTACGCAATTGGCAAAAGACCTCGGGATGACACCCGAGGCATAAAAGACCTCGGAACCACACCCGAGGCATAAAAGATGATGTGACCCCGACATCGCTTAGGTCCATGACAGATAATGGGGGAAAATCCGCCTAGTTGGCTGATGATAGCAAGCTTCAAAAGACCATGCAACCTCCCATGTTCCAGGTTGGTTACTTATAGTCATAGCCTCTACAGACCCCCGTCTTAGCAAAAGCTTGAGGGGTAGGAAGGCGCAATGAACTAAACAGGCAATCACATTGGGTATTTATAGGCATTGGGGTTAACTAAGTCAAATTCTTAGACAACACGGGTGCCTATAATACTCAGAGGCAAGAACATCACTTAGGCCCAAATTGACGATAGAGGTGACTAAAACCTCTTAGGGTGACCCACGATAGAGGAGCAAAAAAGACCCCAAAGCAACACGCTTTTGGTCAGCTTTGCCAACATGGTTAACTCTGCCAGCATGGCAGAGTTTGGGAATCACTGTTTCATCGTAATCACCCAACTATAGAACTACTCAAACATCGTTTTAAGTGCAAAAAACTAGTTTTTAACATTGAACATGTTTAAGACTGCGTTTAGTTGGGTTTTAGACATGAAGCTAATGAAAACTGTGGATAAAAGTGACTCGCACGCAAAACTATGATTCAAACAGATTAACACTACTAAAAGCTACGACTAGATTATAAGCAAAAAAAATTAAAGAACCTAGAATGGAGTGCTTGTATTAAACTTCAGAAATCAATACTAAATCAAAATCCAAGCATTAAACACCTACAAAATTCAAAGGAAAACTCTCTCTCTCTCTCTCTCTCTCTCTCTCTATCTATCCAAAATTGTGAAAACAAAAGTGGGCGTCCCCCTGGACGTCTTTACAACTCATATTTATAGATAAATCCTAGCTAGGGTTAACAATGCTATGTCTCTGCTGCGTGCCCGCATTATTTTGGTAAAGTCATGTTTGATCGATTGACATGTATTCGATCGATTGAACACTTCAATCTTCAAGTGCTTAAAAGTACGTTGATCAATTGAGACTTCAATCGCTCGAGAGATTCAAACACTCGAACTTCATATTTCAGCTTTGAAATGTCTTGTTTGCATTTGTGCTTCACCCGTTTCTGGTAAATCATCCCTGCACATATTAATGCAGCATATTTGCACAAAATAATAGCTGACACAACCAAACTCATCATAGATTCATCTCATTGTACATAAACTAGCAGTGTAATACAATGTGCGGATAAAATAGGGAATTGTAAGCTAAATTGTTACATTTGCGTATTATAATGCGGCGGTATTTTACAAATACCCCGGCTTGTCAGCTCCCCAAACATTTTACAAATACCCCCGCTTGCCAGCTCCCCAAACATTTAAATGGAACTGGTGTTGCAACACACCGGCCCTAGAGGCCAGAATGTAGCAACGGGCCATCCCATTCAATTTCTTTCATCTATCGAACTCACGTCTAGCTTTTGTCGAAGCGTTTGTAGCGTGTTTTGCAGGGAATGGGGTAGTAAGGACATAATTGTGATTCTCTATAGTTAAAACAATATCCATATTACGTTTTCATTCAATGTAGTTGGTCCCAGTTTGTTTGTTTTGTGTGAGTATGGTGGTAAGTGGACTAACAGACATTATTATTTTGAAAAAAAGAATAACAGACATTTAAATATAGTTATAAAAATTAGACAGTATAAAATAAAAGAATCCTTAAAACTCTTATTTCATAACAAAGTTACCAGAATATCAAAACAAAAGAACAAAGCCTCTATGTGGTGGTCATTATTCGATCTTTTGATTAATCATGACTTGTCTGCTATGCAACTCTTGTAAAAGCACGTCATGACTCCTAAACCATTTTGATCTCTAAGTTGCTGAATAATGCCCCATGTAGGATCCCTTATTCATATCTTAGCTATTGTGCGCCATTAACTAGGATCTAGTGACAACCGCCTCAAGTAGTGCCTCCATATGGTGGTCACCCTCTAACACGTCTCATTGATCATATCCATAGGAAGTTCATATCCAGTAACCAATGAGTAGTGTACCCTCCTTGTTGAATTATAACCCATGGCTGGTTGACAAAGAATGCACTACTCATCTTACAGTGAACCGATAATAGAAGATTGTGGAAGTTAATAATAATTCACTCTCCTACTAGATTTGTTAATCAAGGATTTTTCTTTTGAAAAAATTATTTCTTCACACTATACATAAACATCCAATGTTTACTAATTTGTTGAAATGGTTTTTGAATTTTATTTTAGAAAATTTGTTTTACGTGCATGTAAGCAGTAACAAAATATAAAATGCCAATCACAACTAAGCACATAAAACAAAAACTAAAATTGAGATAAAGACATTCAACAATGCCTTTGTCTCCTATGGCTCTATCTCCATAGACACATCACATGGCATGATCACCTCCAGCTCCATCTTCATGGACTTTGGATTGCTGCTTCATCTTCATGGATTTCCTTATAAAATTCTGTTGGCCAAATACTGCTTTCGAAGCTTACAATTTTTTCAAGAAAAGGAAAAATAATAAATAGTTTGGGAAAACTGATGCAACTTTCCTTTTCGTAGGAATGAAGTAATAATGCCCTTTACACATGCCTTTGAAACAAACCAAAATAAGTACACCATTCACCAAACAATAATTAAAATGTAAGATAATACACCGAAAATTGGATCTACTATATGATCGTGTGGTTCCCTTCAGGTCTGACCTCCCGACCTCTAGGTCCCACCTCCTTACCTCTAGGTCCGACCTCCTGGCCTCTAGGTCCGAGCTCCCGACCTCTAGGTCTGACCTGCCGACACCTAGGTCCGAGCTCCCGACATCCCAACCTCCAAGCCGACCTCTAGTGCTCTAACCCTGACCTATTCCAACCAGACCAACTGGCCAGTTTTGACCCCGACCTATGGGTCGGAATACGCATTCCAATTATATTACAGTCCAGGTCCATGTCAGATAACTCAGAGGCGCGTCCCAAACTGCTCAAACTCCAACAATTTCCTATCTTAGCTAGAAGACTAATGGAAAGTGCAAATTGTTTCCTTATTCAATTAGGAAACCCCACCATGATTGATCCCAATTAATCCTAAATCAGATTGTATTACCGAATCAATAATAATTTCCTGATACGAGTAGGTCTCTTTCATTTATAAAAGAGACCACTCACCCTCATAGAAAAGGATCAACTTTTTCAGTCTATGCAGCCTCTTTATAGCAGTCATCATCACGCCTGGCCGACCTACGGTAGCTCCAAAGTATATTGTTTGTTCACCACAAGTCCCCGACTTTTTACAGTATAGTGAATGTGCTCAGACACACACGTGGACGTAGTTTCCTTCATTATTAGGGCCAAACCACATATAAAAACCATTCTCTCTCTCTCTAACCCTTAAACTGCTTTAATTTATCTCTAACCAAATTTTGGAACCATCAGCTTGGTGCCATCTATGGTAAACGATAGTTTTTGTCACGCCCCGGAGCAGCATAAATTGGGAAAAATAAATTTCCTTTTTGGGTCCATAGGGAATGACGGGTGAATAACCGCATTATCATCTACTCAAACCAATAAACACCACGATAGGGAGGATGCTATTCATAGAACATATCTTATTAACATAATCAGAGGTTACAGCGGAAATTATAAAAGGTATGGAAGCAACAAATGCCCAAGTACCAATTATAAAAGTCTACTAAAACTATTACAACAACTGGCTTATAGTCCCAGGCCTATAACAATAATAACAACAGCACAACAGATATACAAACTAACTATTACAAGCAGCACGTCTTCTTCTCCAAGCCTTCAGCTCCAAAACCGGTAGAACATCAGTCTCTCGTCCTCAAGTCCTGCGAAGCTCTAGACATGGGAATGTCCAGGGCACAAACGCCATCAGCTTTGGATACAAACCTGAGTGAGTACACTAAACAACACTCCTCACCGTTATTATTCAGCATCTTAAAATGCAGTTAATCTCTTAATAATGGCGTCACTCACGGACATAGCAAAGGTCTCATTAAACTGTATATGAATTCAACGATAACAGAAATCATATTAAATGAAAACAATAATAACGATCATAGAATAAATATCTCATCACGTATTCACCAAATCCATGCATCTAACCCATGCAACCACCCATGCATATACCTTTACGTCAGGACGCTGAATCCACGACTGAACATTAATCTCATCATATACGTACTCACATTCATACCTCTATCCATCTCTGTATCCATACGTCAATCTCATAATACCAATCTGATATCCATTCGTCGATACAACCTCCAGTGCTTTCGGTACGACCTCCAATGCTGCAGGTCCGATCCTGAGTGCTTTCGGCCCAACCTCCAGTGGTTTAGGTCTGACCCCGAGTGTTTCAAGCATGACCTCCAGTGCTTCAGGTCCAACACTGAGTGCTTCCGGCATGACCTCTTTAGACACCCCATTTTGTCGGCTATCAGATTTAGGAGACCCATAGCTTGGTGGTTCACAATGATCGTAAAAGACTCAAAAGGACTCCTGGAAGTCAGCTCTATCTCTCAGAATGCTCAGATTGACCAAAATGCCCCTGAAAGCCCGAAGACTCCCCGATTTGGTCCCGAAGTTCTGAAAACATGCTATGTCGTAAGAAAAATGATAAAATGAGTTTTTAAGTAAAACTGGATGAAATCGTCAGCTCCCAGAGACCCCCGGAAGTCCCGAAAGTTCCCGGAAAGTCCCCGTTGACCGGTTTGACCAAGGTTTGACCAAGGTTTGACCAGGTTTGACCAGAGTTTGACCAAGTTTGACCATGTTTGACCAAAATCGTCCGAATTCATCGGAATCATTAGAAAAGTATTAAAATGAGTTTTAAAAGAGAATCGAGCGAAAACGTCGACTCCTGGGAGCTCCCAGAGGTTCCCAGAACTTCCCGGGAATCCCAGGTTTGACCAGTTTGACCAAGATTTGACTTTAGAATCGGGGCACCGAAACAATTTTTAAATATTTTTCATGGATACTAGAGGTCAATAGCTTTCCAACGGTATATCGCACATAATTCCTGGATTTAAAACGAATTTATTTTGAATTTTCGAAGGCGAAAAAGGCGATCAAATCAGCATTTATCGCGAATACCGCAAAACTTTTCAAAGTGACCTATCCCCAAACTATTTTTTATGTAAAGTAGACTCCATTACCTTTCCAACGGTATACCACAACCTAAATTTGGAGTTCGTATGCATTTTCTGTGAATTTCGGACAAAATAGGGCCTTTTCGCCAATACCGGAACCTCTGGGGGCCTAAACGTAATTTTCTGGGCTTCTGAGGAGCAGTGCCGCCGCGGCACTGGCCCAGTGCCGCCGCGGCACTCAACCCTCGCAGAGTCCATTTTTGTAATTTTTTTGGGGGTCCAAATTGATTAATTGAAAGCCAAAACGACATAGTTTTATGTTCACAGTTGTTTGGGACCAATGAGAGTACTTCTAAAACCCCAAAACCACCCCAAATTGGCCTATTTAAATCCTCCATTGCTCTTCATTTTGGGGGGGCCAAGTGCAAAGCTTGAAAAGTTGTAGAGAAGAAGAGAGATAGAGATAGGTTTAGAAGAGAGAAAGGGAGCTTCTCCCATTAATTTTCCATAAGAAAGTGAGTTTTATTCTTGTTTTCTTCCATCATCCTTCTATATACTTCACATTCAAAGTCCACTCCAACCCTCATTCTTGAGCATTCATGAGATAGGAAGCTACTTCCATGTCCAAATGTCAAAATCTATGAGTGAAACACCAAGCTACAAGTCCAAAATCACATTGATTATCATCTATTGATTGCTATTTACTTGCTTTGATTATATATATGTTCATCTCTCCTTATCTCATTTCTTTTTCTTTTCTTTATTTACTTACTAGTTCATCATCATCTAAGTGATGACATGAAGTTTGGGGTGAGTGAATCCTTATGGATAGTAGCTCTTGACCTCAAAAACATGTTTGATAGATGATGATCATAACCTCAATACTTCCAAGGTATTCTTGAAATGTATTGAAGTTATGTTCAAAAATAAAAATAAATCTCTCCAACAATCTTGGAGGTTCTTGATGATGAGTTTAATGTTGACATTTTAAGTGGCTATAATCCTTATTGAGTATTGAAAATGTGCTTCCAAAACATCTATTTCAAAACCCCTCTCAATCCCTCTCATTTGGTTTCAAGAAATAAAACTTTGTTTTCTCCAAAATCTTCAAAACAATGAGTCAAAACAGTGAGTGAGTTGAGTTCAAAGATTTCTCTAGAACTCAATACTCAACATATGGATGCAAGGCCACTTGGAAAGTCTTCCTAACTCATTGGATAACACCCATGATTTTTGGTTTGACTTGGAAGTACTTGGAAATGGTCCATTTGGATCCCAATATTCCTTCCAAACATTCTGATTTTGCTGTCACAGCAGCTAGGTCCACTTCCAACCTATTTTACAGAAAACTTTTCCAAAAGGGATGATCCTAACTTATTTTTTCCTTAAATTTAAATGTCTTAGGGAACTTTCTGTATAAAATGGGCCCTTAGATCATTTTTTTCATTTTCTAATATTTTCTAACATTTCAGTCGACAGTACGGACTCTGTTTCTGAGTGACCTGTGTTGTTTATATGATTTCTCTCAATCTGTGATAGCTATTCAAGATTGGCCTTTTGGGTTGTGTTATAGACACAATAAGGAACATCTCCATAAAAAATCATGCATTGAAAACATTCCTAACCCCTCTTTTCAATTTCCAAAAGATGATGCTACTGTTCTGTCCACTATTCACAGCAAGCACATTTTAACTTTCATTCTTTGATTTGATGCTTATATGCATTCCAAATTAGTTCATATCTTAGGAAGTAGTTCATACTACATTTGTACATATCCCATATTGATTTCATCCGTCCATTCATACACATATTAGACTTCTAAGTCATTCTAGAAATCCATGTACACAAAACACACTACAACCTTTGCACATTTTAGATACATACATTGCATTCATGCAAGATTTGGGGTTTTTGTAACTCTTAATCTAAGAAGATTATAAGGAATGATCATGATCACACGTTCATGCTCTGTAATACCCCGTATTTTTAGGTATAGATCCCTAGTACCTTTCTTAGCCTTTGGTGAGATTGTGTGTTCAATCGATTGACCTTATCTCAATCGATTGATATGTTAATCGATTGGATGTTTTACCAATCGATTGGTATCCTGCCGACCTAACCCCAATCGATTGGCACCTGGTATCAATCGATTGGAAGTAGCTGGAGTTGGCCACCTCGTTGGTTTTGTGTGGTTGTGATTGTTTCCCTCCCCTATATATACCCCTCCCCTTATACATATATATGTTTGCTTGTGTGTGTGTTTGGGAGAGAGAGAGAGAGATATACATACTCTCATATATATATACTCTCATATATATATACACACATATATATATTGTATATATATATTACACACACCCACACTCTCAGGTTGAGAAGAAGAAGAAGAAGAGGAGGACAGAGAGAGAACAGAGACGGACAGAGAAAGAGAGAGCAGAGAAGAAAGAGAGAGGAAAGAGAACTCACCATAGCCGCCGCCGCGGAGCTCGGGACGCCGTCAACGGACCGCCGGGAGAGGTGAGTTTATTAACTCACTCAATGAGGTTTGTTTTTGTGATGTTTATGTGTGTATAATAACGTGCATGAAGAGGAAAGATGAACCCCAACGTTTTGTAATAAAACCCAGCAGTTTTGAGGAAGAAGACAGAGTCCAATCGATTGACCATAGTTCAATCGATTGACATCAGTTCAATCGATTGACATTATTCCAATCGATTGACATATTATCCAATCGATTGACATAAGTCCAATCGATTGACATATTCCCAATTGATTGACATAAGTCCAATCGATTGACATTATTTTCAATCGATTGAGTAAGAGCAGAATGTTGTTTATCTATTATTATATGTTATGAGCTGATTGTAATGTACCCAAGCTGTTAATGGCTGTACCATATGTGATATTGGATATGTGCTTAGTCAACATGATACTACGTAAGCCTTATATGATGTTTATGTTAATGTTATAAGATGAACTGTTTATTATTAACTGTCAATATGAGATGCTCTAATGGTTAAGTAATTGCCATATGTTATTGTCAAACTGAATAGTAGAACGGAACACGATAGCATGTTAGTAGTGAATTAATAAGTAGATATGTTAAATACAGAGCATGTGGTATTTCCTGTACTTAGTATATGAGCATTTCACAACATGTGTCAGCATGCATGGGATAGTGATATGAAGAGATGAGAAGATATGATGAGAAATGGGACATGTGACTTATGTGGAATATGAGATATGTGTACTTTGGATCTATGGGATCAACGGCTGACGAGTCAGGTGGACGTGGGACGGTTAGAGTTCCTAGTACGCCTCTTGCTGTTGAAGACGTCCAGTAATGCGTATGCACTGTTGAAGACGTCCAGTGTACCGTTGACGATTACGTCCGGCTAGTGCCCTAATGTATTTTCACCGTGTAGTCGACCAGTGAGAATATACACAGCGTAGAAGACGTCTGTTGTGCCGCTTCCATCGTTTACAGATAGGTGGTACCGTGTAGACGACCGGTAACCCTATCAAGGGATTGTAGGACCTACTGCCTAGTCGGGTGATTCTGATTGGTATTATGGTATCTATATATGGATACGGATTTGGATTATGGTATCAACGTACGGATACAGAGATGGATATGGATATGAATATGAGTATGGCTAGTAAGAAGATGGTTCAGTCGTGGATCCAGCATCCCGACGTAAAGGTATATGCATGGGATGGATGCATGGGTTACATGCATGGATTTGATGAATATGTGATAAGATATTATACCATGATCCTTGTCCTTGTCATTACTATGCTTCCTGTTATTCCTGTTACCTTTGATTAATGTACAGTTTACTGAGACCTTTGCTATGTCCGTGAGTGACGCCATTATTAAGAGATTAACCGCATTTTAAGATGCTGAACAATAACGGCGAGGAGTGTTGTTTAATGTACTCACTCAGCTTTGTATCCAAAGCTGATGGCGTTTGTGCCCTGGACATTCCAATGTCTAGAGCTTCGCAGGACTTGAGGACGAGAGACTGATGTTCTGCCGGTCTTGGAGCTGAAGGCTTGGAGAAGAAGATGTGCTGCTTTATATAGTTAGTTTGTATATCTGTTGTTGTTATTGTTATAGGCCTGAGACTATAAGCCAGCTGTTGTAATAGTTTTACTAGACTTTTATAATTGGTACTTGGGCATCTGTTGCTTTCATACCTTTTATAGTTTCTGCTGTAGCCTCTGATTATGTTAATAAGATATGTTCTATGAATAGCATCCTCCCTATCGTGGTGTTTATTGGTTTGAGTAGATGACAACGCGGTTATTCACCCGTCATTCCCTATGGACCCATAAAGGAAATTTATTTTTCTCTATTTATGCTGCTCCGGGGCGTGACAGGATTTTTGGTATCAGAGCCTAGGCTTCAGTTGTTAACCGCCTGTCTTTTGTGATTAGAACCTGAGTCCTAAGTTAATATCGATAGCATGAGGATTAGTTGAGATGAGATAGACCTGGAATCTTGTCATGTAGACGAGAAGTTTGAAGAATCCATCTGAGAATGTTTCGTTAGCAGGTAGTAACTGTTAGAGCCGATAAGAATCGTTAGAACTGTTGATAGCTGAGTTCACAGGGAACAAGGCATTGAGAATTAGTTGTGGTTGTGGAGATCCTATATATATAGAACCGTTGGATTTTAGAAGCTGACAAATCCCGAAGCAATCTCGGAGCAGTCGATATGATCTAGAAATAGAAAGAGGTTTAGGATAAGATTATCCTGTTACCTTAAGCCACATGTTAGTTGAGTGTTCTCACATTTTAGTTGAACAATACTCATAGCTTGGAACCTGAGAATGGAAATAGAATGTTTAGATTTGACGTTACGTGTAGAACCTATAGTTTCGTAATCCGTGTCTTGAGCATAGATATATTGGAGTACACTTGGTAGATAGACTGACCTTGTGGTTATTATTTATGTGAGGTATCCGTATTGCTTAATGTGATCGTATTATATAGTGGTACTATATATTGGTTACCACATGTTTTGTTCTTGCTTGAGCTGTAAGATAGAATGTGTTTGACCGAATAGATTTTTCATTATAGGTAGCAACATCGAACACTACCAGTACTCGTTATGGTTAGGACTACTCAAGGAAACCCGGGCCAGCTGAATGGAGTAGCTAGTGTAGTAGCTCCTGAGATAGATCCAACAGGAATGGTCGGAGTTTTCATCCGTCGCATGGAACAAGTTATCAATCGTGCGGATCACGTCATCGGCAATGAAGCACCAGTACGTCGGATAAGAGTCAAGCTGCTAAAGGAATTTCGTGCTCTTCAACCAGGAACCTTTACCGGATTAACGGGAGCATGGCAAGCTGAGCAATGGATTCGCCAGATAGAATTGATATTTGAGACACTTGAATGTACTGACACTGAGAAAAGACATTTGGCTATATTTCAACTGACATTCTCAGCAGCAGATTGGTGGGACGCAGTGAAAGCTACGATAGGTGAAGAAGCTGTAGGAAGGATGACTTGGGAATCATTCAAGACTCGATTTCTAGAGAAGTACTTTCCAGAATCCGAGAAGAACAAAAGGGAGATGGAGTTCATACAATTAGTCCAAGGTAGTTTTACAGTGCCAGAATATACAACTCAATTCGAGAGGCTATCACGATTTGCGCCGCATATGATCAATACCCCAAGAAGGAAGATCAAAAGATATCATCAGGGACTAGTTCCACATATCCGTCATATGACTATAGGACATTTAGATCAATCTTTCGAAGCTCTGGTAGAAATGGCAACAAAGCTAGAAGACGATACTCAGATTAGTGAAGGACCATACTTTGATAAAATATTTCCAGAGTACGATCAGTTTCTCCTAACGGATCAGAGAGGAAGAGATAGTCAGATTGTGTTAGCTGCTAACCAAGTTCAACAAGGAAATACAGAGAGAAGTTACATAGGCAACCGCCAGAAGTGCAAGAGATTTGAGACCGACAAGAAAGAATCAAAACTAGTGGCGACTCCGACGCAGTACAGAGAACGAGATATCTGCTACAATTGTGGAGTACCAGGACACCATTCCCAAGAATGCAAAGTATCAAGGAAATCTAATGGATGTGGAATACGATGCTTTAACTGCGGTAAAGTTGGTCATGTCAGTAAGTTTTGTCCAGAACTGGAGATGCAACACAATGTTCCGTCGCAACAAGTATCACGAGGGCAAACTCGCCATACAAATGATTGGTCTCAACTTAGAGATAGAAGGTACAATACTCAGCACACACATTTTGTATTACATATGATCCCGACATTTCTAGAACTTTGGCATCCGTTTGATTGATTGTGAGAGGATTAGCCTACACCATAAATTGTAGATATACAAATAATTCATTTGGCACAAATCAGTAGTGGTCTCTGATAGTAGTTATCCGAGAATGGATATAACATCATTTGCACCCCTGTATAACATCTATTGCATCCCCATAAGACATCAATTGCATCCTTATATGACGTCAATTGCCTCCCTATCGAAAGACTACGCCAACCGTTGGTAAGTTGGACAGAGATTAGAGATGAGGAATCTCAATTTTCGTTAGATATAGCCTTGACAAGAAACGACAAACTAGAAGATTTCAAGTCTATAAGAGAGGATACTAGTGACGCAGAGACGATACTAGAATTACGAGTACCATGGAAGATTGCTTTTTGACATCGAGTTCCTGTTGCTTTTATCCTTTCGAAATGTTATACAGTAGATCGACTCACAGAATCAGTATACAACATTGTCTAACTTGTTTAAATTAGTACGTGGAAGTAGAACAAGTATTCAACGGATAGTACAAACTCGAGAGATGATCATATCAAAAGTACATGAGAATTTGGAGATACGTAAGGAAGTTTAAATCACCAGTTATGATATTAGAGTCACAAATGCTTTCAAGTCAATATCCTGAGGGACGACGACAATAACACGGGAGTTAACAAGGAGTTCAGAGATAGAAGACAATCAACTGATGCAGCAGTACAGACATCGACAGCACAATAGGAAGCCTCTTCGGAGACAGGAGCAGACAGCAATTCTTCACTATGACTTAGATGAGATTAGAACACTTGATCAGTAGACCCTTACACCGTGGAGTTTGGCACGAGGAAGGAACCTCATGTGTTTAGAGACTAGCCGTTTCAGATGTTGTGAGAGGATTTGATTGTGCTACCTAGAACCTTTTCCCGAAGTTCGACTTACGAATTTTATATATCTAAACCCGAGGATTTGGTAGTTGTCACCCTAGTACTCGTAGATCGTTGATATTTTTGTATCGCGTGTCTAGAACTTCCATTCGTTGGCCGCTGAGGTAATCGTTTACGTAAAACGAGAACTTGAGCATTTTTAGATTCTATCTTCTAAGATGGATTTCTTTTTGGTATAGGAGCTACTGCTTCAGATTTCGAGGACGAAATCTTTTGATGAGTGGTGGATGATGTAATACCCCGTATTTTTAGGTATAGATCCCTAGTACCTTTCTTAGCCTTTGGTGAGATTGTGTGTTCAATCGATTGACCTTATCTCAATCGATTGATATGTCAATCGATTGGATGTTTTACCAATCGATTGGTATCCTGCCGACCTAACTCCAATCGATTGGCACCTGGTATCAATCGATTGGAAGTAGCTGGAGTTGGCCACCTCGTTGGTTTTGTGTGGTTGTGATTGTTTCCCTCCCCTATATATACCCCTCCCCTTATACATATATATGTTTGCTTGTGTGTGTGTTTGGGAGAGAGAGAGAGATATACATACTCTCATATATATATATACACACACATATATATATTGTATATATATATTACACACACCCACACTCTCGGGTTGAGAAGAAGAAGAAGAAGAAGAAGAGGAGGACAGAGAGAGAACAGAGACGGACAGAGAAAGAGAGAGCAGAGAAGAAAGAGAGAGGAAAGAGAACTCACCATAGCCGCCGCCGCGGAGCTCAGGACGCCGTCAACGGACCGCCGGGAGAGGTGAGTTTATTAACTCACTCAAAGAGGTTTGTTTTTGTGATGTTTATGTGTGTATAATAACGTGCATGAAGCGGAAAGATGAACCCCAACGTTTTGTAATAAAACCCAGCAGTTTTAAGGAAGAAGACAGAGTCCAATCGATTGACCATAGTTCAATCGATTGACATCAGTTCAATCGATTGACATTATTCCAATCGATTGAAATATTATCCAATCGATTGACATAAGTCCAATCGATTGACATATTCCCAATCGATTGACATAAGTCCAATCGATTGACATTATTTCCAATCGATTGAGTAAGAGCAGAATGTTGTTTATCTATTATTATATGTTATGAGCTGATTGTAATGTACCCAAGCTGTTAATGGCTGTACCATATGTGATATTGGATATGTGCTTAGTCAACATGATACTACGTAAGCCTTATATGATGTTTATGTTAATGTTATAAGATGAACTGTTTATTATTAACTGTCAATATGAGATGCTCTAATGGTTAAGTAACTGCCATATGTTATTGTCAAACTGAATAGTAGAACGGAACACGACAGCATGTTAGTAGTGAATTAATAAGTAGATATGTTGAATACAGAGCATGTGGTATTTCCTGTACTTAGTATATGAGCATTTCACAACATGTGTCAGCATGCATGGGATAGTGATATGAAGAGATGAGAAGATATGATGAGAAATGGGACATGTGACTTATGTGGAATATGAGATATGTGTACTTTGGATCTATGGGATCAACGGCTGACGAGTCGGGTGGACGTGGGACGGTTAGAGTTCCTAGTACGCCTCTTGCTGTTGAAGACGTCCAGTAATGCGTATGCACTGTTGAAGACGTCCAGTGTACCGTTGACGATTACGTCCGGCTAGTGCCCTAATGTATTTTCACCGTGTAGTCGACCAGTGAGAATATACACAGCGTAGAAGACGTCCGTTGTGCCGCTTCCATCGTTTACAGATAGGTGGTACCGTGTAGACGACCGGTAACCCTATCAAGGGATTGTAGGACCTACTGCCTAGTCGGGTGATTCCGATTGGTATTATGGTATCTATGTATGGATACGGATTTGGATTATGGTATCAACGTACGGATACAGAGATGGATATGGATATGAATATGAGTATGGCTAGTAAGAAGATGGTTCAGTCGTGGATCCAGCGTCCCGACGTAAAGGTATATGCATGGGATGGATGCATGGGTTACATGCATGGATTTGATGAATATGTGATAAGATATTATACCATGATCCTTGTCCTTGTCATTATTATGCTTCCTGTTATTCCTGTTACCTTTGATTAATGTACAGTTTACTGAGACCTTTGCTATGTCCGTGAGTGACGACATTGTTAAGAGATTAACAGCATTTTAAGATGCTGAACAATAACGGCGAGGAGTGTTGTTTAATGTACTCACTCAGCTTTGTATCCAAAGCTGATGGCGTTTGTGCCCTGGACATTCCAATGTCTAGAGCTTCGCAGGACTTGAGGATGAGAGACTGATGTTCTGCCGGTCTTGGAGCTGAAGGCTTGGAGAAGAAGATGTGCTGCTTTATATAGTTAGTTTGTATATCTGTTGTTGTTATTGTTATAGGCCTGAGACTATAAGCCAGCTGTTGTAATAGTTTTAGTAGACTTTTATAATTGGTACTTGGGCATCTGTTGCTTTCATACCTTTTATAGTTTCCGCTGTAGCCTCTGATTATGTTAATAAGATATGTTCTATGAATAGCATCCTCCCTATCGTGGTGTTTATTGGTTTGAGTAGATGACAACGCGGTTATTCACCCGTCATTCCCTATGGACCCAAAAAGGAAATTTATTTTTCTATATTTATGCTGCTCCGGGGCGTGACATGCTCCCCTCGACCTAATCATCCTTTCTCATTCGTCCCGGGGATTGAGAGATCTTCTATTCTCAAAGATTAACATGCATCATCCTAGCTTGCTAAGCATATTTTGATTTCTTTGTTTATTTGTTTCAATAACAATTCATGTCCCCTTTTTAGATTAGGAAGTCTTGATTATTTGATATATGATTAGATGATTTTTCCTAGGTTTATTTGTGTGATCTTTCACTTTACATTGCATGATATTTGATTTAGATCTTATGAATGATATTTTATCTTTAGATCTTCCATTTTCAAGTTTCTTATGTAATGTAATATACTATCATAGTATTAATTGCCGAACCATACATAGTATAAGATGATTATTTGGATGCTAATTGAGGCCCGTCGAAAGATGGGGCGAGTTGAGGGTGTTTTAGTCGCGATAAAGGCTCCTTCCTCTCTCGTACCAAAACCCCGAACCAAGTTCTTTGGTTATGAAGGGTCGGTGCCCTTTATCCATTTGGGTGAGTCAAAATTAGGTTTCTTGGTTCCTTAAAGACCAAGTGGCGACTCTGTATCTGTTTTCAACAGACCTTTCCTTTCTCTTTCCTTGATTCAAAATCAAACAAGTTTCGAAAACATAGCGAAGCGGTGGAATCCCGATATCCACAATCTGGCGACTCTGCTGGGGACTTTATTTTCAAAACAAAATAATACAGAGGTTTGACTCATAAGAAGCATCCTTAAAATCAACTTTTTACTGTGTATGGTTCACTGCATTGCACTTCTGCATTTCCCCCTTCCGACTGTGTCTGAATAGCGGCGCTGACATTGTTCAGGTCTTGCTGTGCCAGGGCACAAGTCACCGTTGATACTGTACCTTCCAAGGTATATCAAAAAGAGTGAAAACCTCCGTACTGTCTCTCCGACGGTATATTGGAACTCTCGTCAACGGACCCTCTTTGACTAAACCCAGCCTTTGCATATAGATTCCTGTAGAACCTTTCATAGGACTGTTCATTTATCTTTTCAGATAGGACAATGTGATATAATTGTTGTATGCCCCGGTGGGATTACCTGCGCGGTGTAGACGCTTATGTGACATAGAATAGAATCTCTTTCTTATGATTCCCAAGGCAATCGCTCACATGTGATCACATTGAGTTGACCTGCCTAGGCACCATGACAAGGATGTCTGCTCCATGATTACAAAGATATACACCGCAAACCTTGTTTGTTGGTCCTAGGACATAGGAGTATGAAAACTAGCTAGACAGTATGATCACCATCATAACCTGCTTCTCCCAGAAACTCTGTCCAGATATCCCAGATATAACCATATTAACCAGTTTCTCCCAGAAACTCTGTCCAGATATCCCAGATATAACCATATTAACTAGTTTCTCCCCAGAAACTCTGTCCAGATATCCCAGATATAACCATGTTAACCAGTTTCTCCCAGAAACCCTGCTCAAATTTCCCAGAAATACCAGAAACTGTATCCCAGTCAACCAGAAATGTCTGAAAACCCCTGTTATCCCTTGGTGATCATACTAGAAAGTAAGGTTAGCACACTCTGTATGGCTAGGACCTTATTTGTTTAACTGCTATCTGTTAGAAATAGGAATATCATATAAATTAGGGCTTACATCCGCATGCTTGTCACCCATGCATACACCATTCCCGTCTCTCTGCACGCACTGTCCCGAGTCAGTCCACATCACTATCGTTGTCTGTCCAAAAGTCATCACTGTCAGGATCTGATACACCCCCTTTCTCTCAAAATCTGTCAGGTCAGTATAGATTCCCAAGGTCTGCAACAGGAATCCTCGTTGTGGACCAGGAGTTCGTATAATCGTTTAGTCAGAATCAGTCCGACAGCCCGCTTCAACATGAATAGAGAAGAATTGGAAATCAAGGTCACCGAGTTAGGAGCAACTATAAGCCAACAGTCCGACAGTCTAGCCCAAGTCCTGAGGTTCATGGAAGAACTGAAGCAGCAGCAGCCGCAACCTCCACCCGGGTTTCCGCCACCAGGTTTTGAACCTCCTCTACATGAGAATAATGGGGAGAAAAACTGGTTTCAAGGGGTCCCACCGCTTACGTATGAAAAGAAGCTCCAAGAGAAAATGGATAAGGTCGACAAGCTAGAGAGCGTACTGAGGAAAAGCAAGGGGGTTGATGATTACATGCTAGACCTGGAAGGTCTCTTTGAGCCTGTTAAGCTGAAACTGCCGGAGAACTTCAAGATGCCTGAAATTGATCGTTTTGATGGAACTGGGAATCCAAAGAGCCACATAAAGTTCTGCATGAGTGTTTTCCAATCAATGGGCTGCACCCATGAACACATTGCAATGTTGTTCCCTCAAACCCTCGCCAAGGCCGCTCTATCCTGGTTTCTGACCTTGGAGGTTTCTAAGACTCGGACTTGGGAAGATATAGTCCAGGTCTTCATTGATCATTACTCCTACAACCAAGAGCTCGATGTCACCATCCGGGATCTGGAGACTACCCGGCAGAACCTCAATGAGTCCTTCGCTGCGTTCTTGAGCAGATGGAGGAACAAAGTGGCCCAAATGACCCACCGACCAGTCGAAAAGGAACAAGTCTGGATGTTGATCAAGAATCTACTGCCGTTGTACCATGAGAAACTCTTCTACCAATCCATCTCAACATTTGAAGAACTGTTTGAGATCGGGACTAGAATCGAGGATGCAATCAGGGAAGGGAAAATCAAGAATGAAGGATCACAAAGCCAGTCCAAGAGGCCCGACTACTCCCGAAACCCTTCGGATGTCAATGCCCTTAGTAACCAACCCATGGCCTATTCTCCCCAATCATACCAGCTCACAAACCAAACCAGCTCGCCTAGCCGCCCTTACCAAAATAGGGTACCCTGTGAATTTTCCAAGCTAGATATCTCTCCCTCCGTAGCCTTAGGCCGCCTACTAAAAAAGGGACACCTCCAACTCCTTCAGCCTCGTGCCGATCCCCCACCTCCTAACTGTGACCTGTCCAAATGATGTGCCTACCACCAAGGCCCAGGCCATGACACCGACCGGTGCATACGTCTCCGCCATGATATCCAAGACCTTATTGACCGAAGAGTCATTGAGCCACCAACCATTCAACCCCATGTCACCTGAGCCCCTGGCCGGTCCTTTCAAATGATCTCCTTCGCTAAGGATTGTTGAAGCTACGCAGAGAGTTGATAGTGTTTGGAACTTCTGCTAAAATAATAATAATAATAAATGGGTCACAAAGACACTCCATTTGAGACCAAGTCGAGTCTGCTCTATGTTTTGAGTCTATTTCAAGTTTGATCTTGTGGTCGAGTCTGTCTATCATCAAGTTATTGTGAGTCCGTATCGAGTAATGTAATCCTTCTCTTCTGATGGAATGAAATCTCATTTTGCCTAATCTGATGTGTATATTCATAAGTGCATGAATCGCTAAACTGAAAATGTCACTCTTCAAATTACCATGGACATTACTTTGCTAATAAATTTTTGCATCAAACAAAAAAAAAAGAGAAAATCCCAAACAGGCCAAAGTCGATTTCGCGCTGACCCCCAAAGAAGAGCTGATAATTGAATAGTCTTACTTTAAGAATTTAAAGATGCTTTTGCTCAAATCTCGAAAAGACATACTAGAGACTGATTTGGGGCTTGCCCAACACCCTTTCCACCATTTCTACCATTTCAAAGCCTTGGACCCAACCCAATTGATAGCCATGCGAACCTGTGAGAACTTGGTCCTTGTTGGTAGCCAAACATTTCAATGAGTTTCTTCCCCCTTCAAAAAAAACAAAAAAAAAAAAAAAAAAAAAAAGAAAAGAAGAAAAGAAAAGAAAAGCTCGCTAGGTTGAAAACCCGAAAAGGGCACCTAGGCAAAAGTAAGAGCTGGAAAAGGTGTTGATTTCCAAGATCTGACCCTAGCCAGTCAAAATGTTGGAGAAAATTGTGATGAAACAAATGAGAGAATCATACGCTTCAAGATACGTCATGAGAACATGCCTAGATCACATTTCAAAAGGCTCGGAACGACCACAAATAAATTCTGGGAACTGATATGCACATTCTGGAATTCTGAAATTGTAATCAAAAGATCTCACAAGAATCAACTATGTGAAAAGGAAAATTGACTGGCTAGGCGAAAGTGAAAAGGATCAATCCTCAAAACAAAAGAAAAAGAAAAAGAAAAGAAAAGAAAAGAAAGGGAGATGGAAACTGAATCCTCCTCTTAAAGGATACCATAAGTAACCCAAGTTTGAACTTCTTTGACGATTGGTTTGAAAAACCCTCATACCTCAAACCCCTTATTTCAAGCCTTGCCTTGAACTACGCTCGACCTGATTCCCGCTCGGGGATACGTAGGCAACCACAACGGTTCGGTCACCCCACCTACCTAAAAGTCAACCCGCTTCTTTTCAACCATGGCCCGAACTACGTTGGACCTGATCCCCACTTGGGGGTACGTAGGCAGACTTTCAGAAAGAAAAGAAGGATGGCTCACTAGGTCGAAAATCCGAAAGGACGCCTAGGCAAAAGTTAGAGCTAAATCTAAGGTGAGCAATAACAAAAGAGAGAAAAGAGCTCGCTAGGTTACCTCACTGGTGCCTAGGCAAAAAGTTATGAGCATTTGAGAGATTAAAGTCACGGTCCATGCCCCAAACCAGAAGATCACCTTCCACACTAGGGGCAAACTTCGGCTACCCGCCTCGTTTGCCTGACTTTTACTATCTACCCTTCACACAAGGGGCAAACTTCGGTCACCTACCTCGTTTGCCCAAAACCTCCAATGAACCTTCCTCCAAACTAGGGGCAAACTTCGGTCATTTACCTCGTTTGCCTACCGATCCCACTTCATGCCCTTCAAACTAGGGGCAAACTTCGTTTGCCACCTGATCCCTATACACCAATGGTAAGCCTTCAAGTCACAAACATTGTCTTGAACAGATGGAAATGGAGCATCTTTTATTCTATAAGCTAAGGCACTAATTTAAAGCACATCTTGGGAGAAGCAAAGAAATTGATTAGATCAGTAGGGAGGAATTTAAAAAAAAAAACAGATTTATTAGCAAAGTGCTGACATATCATGATGAGGAGTGAACATAAAAGATGAGCGGTACATCATTCATGGTAAAGGCACTTTGGATCGTGGCAATTTGAGAATTTCATGTCCAAGTCAATTCTTCTTTATTTGAGTCAGTAGTAATCTGATCACAAGTGTGTCAGAGACCAAGGTTTCATACAAACTAACCCAACTTTCCTTGTCGTTCCTGTTAAGTCCATTTATCCTGATGGTCTCAAATGTGTGGGTTAAAGGTGATTCCCAATTATAAAAAAAAAAAAAAACTTTGGATATAAGCAGAAGTGCCAAACATTATTACTACACTAGTCAAGGTCACAACATGAGAATGTCCTAGGTACGAGTGGCATAAACTCGTAAGTGGTTGCAAACTACAAACCGACAGTTGTTTCTCAAGGCGGCCGATCGGAGAAAATATCGCCAACACCGAGAAACTATTGCTGATAAGGTGTGTCGATGAGAAGTGTTGTTGAGGTGTTTTTGGGCCCAAAGTCTAGATGTGTTGATGAGGAGTGTTGATAAGATGTGTTTTAGTGCCCAAAATCCAAGTGTGTTGTTGAGGAAGAGCATCAGATGTGTCGAGGAACATCAGAAGAGGGTATTGTTGAAGAGTTGAGGAATATCGGATGAGTTGAGGAACATCAGATTTGTTGAGAAGCGTCGTTGAAGAGTTGAGGAATATCGGATGAGTTGAGGAACATCAGATTTGTTGAGAAGCGTCGTTGAAGAGTTGAGGAATATCGGATGAATTGAGGAACATCAGATTTGTTGAGACGCGTCGTTGAAGAGTTGAGGAATATCGGATGGGTTGAGGAACATCAGATTTGTTGAGAAGCATCATGGAAAAGTCGAGAAGCATCGTTAAGATTTGAAGAACACCGTTGACAATCAAGAAGCCTTGAGAAAGCACCATCGAAGATTTGAGGAACAACATAAGCGCCGTCAAGAATCGAGGATCTTCATTGAATTTTGAGAAGCACCGTTGAGACTTTGAGAGTCACCAGGTCCATAGTATCACGATTAAGGGGAGCACGAGTCTAGAGAGTCACTTCGCCCAACACAACAAATTGGCCATAACATGACACATAGCCCATCGGTCGCAGCACATACAAATCACAAAGCCCACTAGGAGTGGCAAACACACCATAAGCGTTCTTTTGAGCACCACAGCGTTCCTTTGAGCACCACGCTCTTCCTTGAGTAAGACCTCCAGGTCGAGCTCCCTCACAAGTCTATTAGTCATAGCGAAGCGTAGATCACCAAGCCCACTGAGAGTGGCAAATACACTGAACACATGTACTAGGACCACAAGCGTTTTAGAACACAATACAGGCACGACACAAGTCCACTCGGAGTGGTACACCCCATAGAACCAATTCATGCTAGGATCAGAACACTAGACATGATAGGACTTAGGACAAAATTCATATCACATCCATGCATATCATATCACTCTTATAGCATAGCATCCGCCTGATTGTTGTGTATGTGCATGTGTGATCTATTCCTTTGTGCCCTGAACTACGTCCTGGTCTGATTCCCCTTAGGGTACGTAGGCAGCTCACACAGAGCGCGACCAGCACTAGCCTTAGCATCATTGCATCTTCTGCAACGCTTTTTATCCTAAATCTATAGCCTCCAAAAAGTCCCGTCTCTTCAAAACTTTGGCACTCGCTTGCGACATGCGTTGCCTCGCAAGTTCCTGCCAAAGAGGGGCAAACTGTAGACACCCCATTTTTTCGGCTATCAGATTTAGGAGACCCATAGCTTGGTGGTTCACAATGATCGTAAAAGACACAAAAGGACTCCTAGAAGTCAGCTCTATCTCTCAGAATGCTCAGATTGACCAAAATGCCCCTGAAAGCCCGAAGACTCCCCGATTTGGTCCCGAAGTTCTGAAAATATGCTATGTCATAAGAAAAATGCTAAAAGGAGTTTATAAGTAAAACTGGGTGAAATCGTCAGCTCCCAGAGACCCCCGGAAGTCCCGAAAGTTCCCGGAAAGTCCCCGTTGACCGGTTTGACCAAGGTTTGACCAGGTTTGACCAGAGTTTGACCAAGTTTGACCAAAATCGTCCGAATTCATCGTAATCAATAGAAAAGTATTAAAATGAGTTTTAAAAGAGAATCGAGCGAAATCGTCGACTCCTGGGAGCTCCCGGAGGTTCCCAGAACTTCCCGGGAATCCCAGGTCTGACCAGTTTGACCAAGATTTGACTTTAGAATCGGGGCACCGAAACAATTTTCAAATATTTTTCATGGATACTAGAGGTCAATAGCTTTCCAACGGTATATCTCACATAATTCCTGGATTTAAAACGAATTTATTTTGAATTTCCGAAGGCGAAAAAGGCGATCAAATCAGCATTTATCACGAATACCGCAAAACTTTTCAAAGTGACCTATCCCCAAACTATTTTTTATGTAAAGTAGACTCCATTACCTTTCCAACGGTATATCAGAACCTCAATTTGGAGTTCGTATGCATTTTCTGTGAATTTCGGACAAAATAGGGCCTTTTTGTGAATACCGGAACCTCTGGGGGCCTAAACGTAATTTTCTGGGCTTCTGAGGAGCAGTGCCGCCGCGGCACTCAATCCTCGCAGAGTCCATTTTTGTAATTTTTTTGGGGGTCCAAATTGATTAATTGAAAGCCAAAACGACATAGTTTTATGTTCACAGTTGTTTGGGACCAATGAGAGTACTTCTAAAACCCCAAAACCACCCCAAATTGGCCTATTTAAACCCTCCATTGCTCTTCATTTTGGGGGGGCCAAGTGCAAAGCTTGAAAAGTTGTAGAGAAGAAGAGAGATAGAGATAGGTTTAGAAGAGAGAAAGGGAGCTTCTCCCATTAATTTTCCATAAGAAAGTGAGTTTTATTCTTGTTTTCCTCCATCATCCTTCTATATACTTCACATTCAAAGTCCACTCCAACCCTCATTCTTGAGCATTCATGAGATAGGAAGCTACTTCCATGTCCAAATGTCAAAATCTATGAGTGAAACACCAAGCTACAAGTCCAAAATCACATTGATTATCATCAATTGATTGCTATTTACTTGCTTTGATTATATATATGTTCATCTCTCCTTATCTCATTTCTTTTTCTTTTCTTTATTTACATACTAGTTCATCATCATCTAAGTGATGACATGAAGTTTGGGGTGAGTGAATCCTTATGGATAGTAGCTCTTGACCTCAAAAACATGTTTGATAGATGATGATCATAACCTCAATACTTCCAAGGTATTCTTGAAATGTATTGAAGTTATGTTCAAAAATAAAAATAAATCTCTCTAACAATCTTGGAGGTTCTTGATAATGAGTTTAATGTTGACATTTTAAGTGGCTATAATCCTTATTGAGTATTGAAAATGTGCTTCCAAAACATCTATTTCAAAACCCCTCTCAATCCCTCTCATTTGGTTTCAAGAAACAAAACTTTGTTTTCTCCAAAATCTTCAAAACAATGAGTCAAAACAGTGAGTAAGTTGAGTTCAAAGATTTCTCTAGAACTCAATACTCAACATATGGATGCAAGGCCACTTGGAAAGTCTTCCTAACTCATTGGAGAACACCCATGATTTTTGGTTTGACTTGGAAGTACTTGGAAATGGTCCATTTGGATCCCAATATTCCTTCCAAACATTCTGATTTTGCTGTCACAGCAGCTAGGTCCACTTCCAACCTCTTTTACAGAAAACCTTTCCAAAAGGGATGGTCTTAACTTATTTTTTCCTTAAAATTAAATGTCTTAGGGAACGTTCTGTATAAAATGGGCCCTTAGATTATTCTTTTTCATTTTCTAATATTTTCTAAGCTTTCAGTCGACAGTACGGACTCTGTTTCTGAGTGACCTATGTTGTTTATATGATTTCTCTCAATCTGTGATAGCTATTCAAGATTGGACTTTTGGGTTGTGTTCTAGACACAATAAGGAACATCTCCATAAAAAATCATGCATTGAAAACATTCCTAACCCCTCTTTTCAATTTCCAAAAGATGATGCTACTGTTCTATCCACTATTCACAGCAAGCACATTTTAACTTTCATTCTTTGATTTGATGCTTATATGCATTCCAAATTAGTTCATATCTTAGGAAGTAGTTCATACTACATTTGTACATATCCCATATTGATTTCATCCATCCATTCATACACATATTAGACTTCTAAGTCATTCTAGAAATCCATGTACACAAAACACACTACAACCTTTGCACATTTTAGATACATACATTGCATTCATGCAAGATTTGGGGTTTTTGTAACTCTTAATCTAAGAAGATTATAAGGAATGATCATGATCACACGTTCATACTCCCCTCGACCTAATCATCCTTTCTCATTCGTCCCGGGGATTGAGAGATCTTCTATTCTCAAAGATTAACATGCATCATCCTAGCTTGCTAAGCATATTTTGATTTCTTTGTTTATTTGTTTCAATAACAATTCATGTCCCCTTTTTAGATTAGGAAGTCTTGATTATTTGATATATGATTAGATGATTTTTCCTAGGTTTATTTGTGTGATCTTTCACTTTACATTGCACGATATTTGATTTAGATCTTATGAATGATATTTTATCGTTACATCTTCCATTTTCAAGTTTCTTATGTAATGTAATATACTATCATAGTATTAATTGCCGAACCATACATAGTATAAGATGATTATTTGGATGCTAATTGAGGCCCGTCGAAAGATGGGGCGAGTTGAGGGTGTTTTAGTCGCGATAAAGGCTCCTTCCTCTCTCGTACCAAAACCCCGAACCAAGTTATTTGGTTATGAAGGGTCGGTGCCCTTTATCCATTTGGGTGAGTCAAAATTAGGTTTCTTGGTTCCTTAAAGACCAAGTGGCGACTCTGTATCTGTTTTCAACAGACCTTTCCTTTCTCTTTCCTTGATTCAAAATCAAACAAGTTTCGAAAACATAGCGAAGCGGTGGAATCCCGGTATCCACAACCTCCAATGCTTCGATCCCGACCTCGCCGACCTCCAGTGCTTCAGGTCCGACCCCGAGTGCTTCCGGCGCGACCTCCAATGCTTCAGGTCCGACAGCGAGTGCTTACGACATGACCTCCAATGCTTCAAACCTGACCTCGCTGACCTCCAGTGCTTTAGGTCCGACCCTGAGTGCTTCCGGCCCGACATCCAGTGCTTCAATTCTGACCTTAAGTGCTTCCGGCCCGACCTCCAGTGCTCCCAGCCCGACCTCGCTAACCTCCAGTGCTTCAGTTCTGACCCCGAGTGCTTCCAGCCTGACCTTCAGAGCTTATGGCCTGACCTTGCCGACCTCCAATGCTTCAGATCCGTCCCCAAGTTCTTCCAACTCGACCTCCAGTGCTCCCAGCTCGACCTCGCTGACCTCCAATGCCTCAGATCCGACCCCGAGTGCTTCTGGTCCGACCTCTAGTGCTTCCGGCCCGACTTCCAGTGCTTCTGGTCCAACCCCAAGTATTCCAGCCCGACCTCCAGTGCTCCCCGCCTGACCTCGCCAAACTCTAGTGCTTTAGGTCCAACCATGAGTGATTCTGGCTCGACCTCCAGCGCTTCCAACCCAACCTCCAGTGCTTTAAGTCCGACCCCGAGTGCTTCTAGCCCGACCTCCAGTGCTTTCGACCCGACCTCCAGTGCTTTCGGCCCGACCCCCAGTGCTTCCGGCCCGACCTCCAGTGCTTCTGGCCAGACCTCGCTGACCTCTAGTGCTTCGAGTTTGACCCAGAGTGCTTCCGGCCCGACCTCCAAAGCTTCCAGCCCGACCTCACCGACCTCTAGTGCTTCAGGTCTGACCCTGAGTGCTTTCAGCCTAACTTCTAGTGCTTCTGGCCTGACCTCGAATACTTCAGGTCCAACTCTGAGTGCTTTCGACCCGACCTCCAGTGCTTCCAGCCCAACCTTACCGACCTCCAATACTGCAGGTTTGACCCCGAGTGCTTCAGGTTCGACCCCAAGTACTTTCGGCCTGACCTCCAGTGCTTCAGGTCCGACCCTGAGTGCTTCCGGCCTGACCTCGCCGAAATTGGTCAAGAGTCCAGTGATCACGACCTGACTTCATATCTCCAACAGGTTTCCTGACCTGACTAGCTACAGTAGTCAGGGGCTCAGTGATCCCAACCCAACCTCTTATCTCCAACAGTCCTGGTGAGCCCAACTATGATGGTATTTTTACTCGACCATAGTACAAGACTCCACAGACTATGTCAAAGAGCTACTATAAAGATTCGGATTGCCTAAGTATTAACTCATCGACGATCCCCGGACCACACCAAAAAGACCTCAGGTTTAACTCCCGAGGCACTAAACAGACCTCAGGCTCAACCCTGAGGCAACGAAAGACCACTGTTACACAGTGGGCAAAAGACCTCGGGATGACACCCAAGGCATAAGAGACCTCGAGACCACACCCAAGGCACAAAAGACCTCGGGATGACACCCAAGGCACAAAAGACCTCGGGACCACACCCGAGGCACAAAAGACCTCGGGGTCACATGCAAGGTACCAGCTTCTCTTAGGTCCATAATTGATGATGGGGGAAAATCCCCCTAGGTGGCTGATGATGGCAAGCTTTAAAAGACCCTGCAGACCCCCGTCTTAGCAAAAGCTTGGGGGCCAAGAAGGTACAATGAACTAAACAGGCAATCACACTAGCTATTTTTCAAGCCTTGGGATTAATTATGTCAAATTCTTTGACAACCTGGGTGCCTACAATACTTAGAGGCAATAACTCAAGTTATGCCCAAACCGACAATAGAGGTGACTAAAACCTCATAGGTTGACCAACGATAGAGGAGCAAAAAAGACCCTAAAGCAACACGCTTTAGGTTGGCTCTATCAACATGGTCAAGCTCTTCTCCCAACTGTCTTGACGAAGGCTAGCTGGACGGAAGATAACCATCCTGGGGAGTTAACATAAAAGGACCCTAAGGTAATACGCTTTAGGTCGGCTTTTCTAACATAGTCAAATTCGTCGATGATGGCTTACGAGCAGAAGATAACCATCCAGGGAGCTAACTCAGGCAAAAGAATCTGAATTAGGCTGAGTTTCAACTCATAGCCAATTCCCAAGCACTTAAAGATTTCGAATCAGGCTATGTCTCAACACTTAGCCGATTCTCGCGAGTTCACCAAACTCAAAAGCTCCGAGGCAAACTTCCCGAGGAGTTAACAAATTTCCAAACTTGCCTCGATATTGCATCCATCCAACCTTGGAAGTGGGGGACAACTGATACACCCAAAATTGGCTATACTATATGACCGTGCGGTTCCCTTTTAGTTTGACCTCTCGACCTCCCGACCTCTAGGTCCGACCTCCGAGTCTGACCTCCCGACCTCTAGGTCTAAGCTCCCGACCTCTAGGTTCGACCTTCTGACTTTCGGGTCTGACCTGCCAACCTCTAGGTCTGAGCTCCTGACCTTCCGACCTCCAAGCCAACCTCTAGTGCTCAGACTTTGACCGGTTCTGACCCGACCAACCGACCGATTTTGACCCCGACCTATGGGTCAGAATATGCATTCCAATTACAATACAGTTCGGGTGTAGGTCATCTAACTCAGAGGCGTGTCCCAAACTGCTCAGACTCCAGTAGTTTCCTATCTCAGCTAGAAGACTAATGGAAAGTGCAAATTATTTCCTAATTCAATTATGAAACCCCACCACGATTGATGCCAATCAATCCTAAATAAGATTTTATTACCTAATCGGCATAATTTCCTTGTATGAGTAGGTCTCTTGCATCTATAAAAGAGACCATTCACCCTCATAGAAAGGGATCAACTTTTCAGTCTATACAGCATCTCTATAGCAATCATCATCACGCCCGATCGACCTATTGTAGCTCTAAACTATTGTTGGTTAACCATAGGTCCCTATTTTTTACAATATAGTGAATGTGCCCAGACACACACGTGGACGTAGGTTCCTTCATTACCAGGGTCCAACCATATACAAAAACTAGTCTTTTTTTTTCTCTCTCTCTCTCTCTCCCTTTAAATTGCTCTAATTTATCTCTAACCAAATTTTGGCATCATCATAAGGACTTGGTGCCATGGGAAACAACAATTTAACTTGTTGTAAAAAGGGTTAGATATACATGCATCCATGCACATATAACAAAATATATGTTCATTGGCTAGTTTATTCACATATTTTCATAATACACTTTATGAAACAGTTAGAACTCTAAAACAACATCATATTCTCTCTATCCATATTCAATCAATTGAAATAAGGTTCAATCAATTGAACTCGTTTCAATTGCTTGAAACAAAAAGTTCATAGATTGATTTAAAATTTTCCAAAAAAGTGTAAAAACATTAAATTAAATAATTTTTAAAACTTATAAAACTGTGACAGACTTATGGTTAGAAATAACTTTTTTAATCGATCAAATATAGATTAATCAATTGAAATGCTTTCAATCGATCGATCAAAACTAGTTCAATCAATTAAACTCATAAGGTTTTGATCAATCAAAACAATTTCAATCAATTAATCGACACACTTTCAATCGATCGATCTATCAAAACTACCATGTGATGATGCTGATTTTTGGTACAAGGTAAGGAAAAAGATTAGAGGATATTTTTATGCGGTTTGGCCCTATTAATGAAGAGACATGCATCCACGTGGTATGTCTAAGCACTTTTACTAGACAATTAAATAGTCGATGGCCTTTGGTGAACCAATAGTGGACTGGTCCTACTGGAGGTCGACCAGGCGTGCCATATTACAAATTACTATATGTGTGCTATATATACAGGAAGGAGGAAGAGCCCCTCTTTCTAGGCAAGGAGTCTCTTTTATACATGAAAGAGACATCCTGATACATAGAAATAAAATTTATAAGGTATTACAATCTAATTTTATTTGATTGACACAAATCCATGTTATTTTCCTAATGAGATTAGGAAACTATCTATAGTTTCCATTAATCTCCTAGCTGGCATAGGGAACCATCTGGAAGGTTTTGGAGCACACTCTGGGACATGCCCATGTCATGCCTGTGATGATTCATGCTTAGGCACCAATCCCAATGGTGGGCCTAGGCCAGTACTTCTTTGACACACCAGTTTGGAACTTGCCTAATTGCTCCTTGACGTGGCCATGAACCCTTGCTCTTATTGGTTGAATATTTTTAAGTGTATCAGTTGCGCCCTATTTTCAAAGCTAAATTGGTGCTTGTCAAATAAGGCTTGGAAATTAGTACAGCTCAATATAACTACTTGGGGTCGGACCGATTATGTCGGTAACTCATATTATTAACCCGGTCTAATGGCTCAGGTTCTTAGGGTCTGACTTGCCACATGTTAAGGATGGGTTGGTCTGGGTCAAGATTAAACCAGGTCGGTACTAAGGTAACCAGACCGTCATGAACAAGCTAAATAATCACATTATATAATAAATGCGCATGTTTTTTGAAGCATGCCTTGGGCAGCCTGAGGTTCTAACTATTAGGCATTTAAGTGGGAAAAATCCTAGAATATTTTATCTGGGGTCATCTGGACCATTCATGCTATCTATATAAGGGACACTTGGGCATTTTCATTCCTTCTGCTATCCATAGGGAGAAATTACCGAGCGATGTTACAAAAGAAACTCCCAACCTACCATCCCGAGCTTTCGTCTGCCTACTCTTCTCTATAAGTCCTTTCTTTGCTTAGTTTCTATTCATTACTTTCTTCCCTTTTCCTTCTTTATTCTTTACTGAGCGAGACTGGAGAATAGGAATCCTGTAGGTTTTGTGAGGAAGTGGGATTTCTTTTTTGTCAGGTTCTATTTTTCCTTAGGATGGGAGGTCGTCTTCCTTTAGTAGAATAGTCTGACAGGTCAGAGTGTCCTAGACCTACCCTGTCTGAGTGCTACTTGATAGTTAGGACCCTATACGCCCTACTGTATAGGCTCATAACTCTTCTACCTCTTTACCTTAGGCTAGGAATCATTGACCCATACCTAGGTCACCAATTCCTTCCACGTCCTATAGTAGGTACCTTAAAAATGTGTCATTCTAAATTTAACTCATCTTCTCGGTTGGAAGATGAGTACTCAAGATTTGGGTGCCTGAGCATTAGCCTAAGCCGTCCTTTTCTGAACCCATTGGACCACCACCATGAGGGTAGGATTCCCGACCGAGAGTCTAATGATGGAGTAGGTTAGGGGCACCATGAAGCTTTTGACTTACGAGGGCTAGGTAGCAAAGCATCGGTCTCAGAGAGGCCTGAGATTGCCTTTTCTTATTGTCAGAATACTGACTGATTCTCGTTCTGTGGTGCAGTCAGATCTATCGATCTACCGAGCATCTCAGACGAGTGTCAAGATCGCATTAGGGCATTGGCCGAGAAGCTTGTCAACATCATCGACATTTTTGACCCGGTCGAGAGTCTGAAGGGATACTTTCGAGCCTCAGAACATCTTTGAAGCACCGAATTTTCCACCAATCATTCCTGGTAAGCTTCTGCTTATCGAATCTTTTTCACAACTTTTTCATATCCCTCCCTTTTACTGACTGGCTTCTTTTTTTGACTCTATAGAGATGGCACCCAGGAAAAACTTTGAGGTCTTAAGGGAGAACGAAGCAACCACCGCTACGGCTCAGGTTGGCTAGAAGAGAAAGAGACCGGACACTGGTACTAGCCAATAGCTTAGGAAGCTCAAGCGTGGGCAATAGTAGGAATTGATCGGGCCATCTGTACCTAGGGTCGAGGTGATGTCGACCAATAAGAGCCCCTCAAGAGGCATCCCAGTCAGTGTGCACATGGCAAAATCCACGGAGGAGGTCCGCGAAAGAATTCAGCCAGTCCTCCACTTGAGACAGGTTGAGAGGTGCAATGGGATGGCCCTTTAATTGCTCATTGTATAGTCCTACAACCTCTTTCATTTTGTAAGTAATTCATCCCCTTTCTTTCTCATTCCCATTCCTATTTTTTATGGTTAATTTTCTTTCATCTTTCTTTTTAGGTTATTTGTCTAGCGATTGAGTTCCAATCCTCCCTGCCTAGGCTGGCCGAAAGGGTGGTTGTAGCTGTAGTTGAGGCAACTCTTTTTAAGGAAAAAGAAGTATTGGAGACTAAAGAGTTTGCCCTAGCAGCGGGGAAGGAAAAAACCAAGGCATTGGCATTGAGTTTGGGAGCGGGTTTAAACTGGACTGAAGGGAGGAGGAATTCTGGAGACTGCTCGGGAGGGTCTAGTGGCTACTAAGGCCAAGAATAAGGTAATGGCCAAGGTATAGGCTGCTCGAGAGAAGGCGGAGAATACGGCGAAGGAGGAATTCGATGTTCGCTTCTTTTAGGGCAACGTAGACCTGAAAAAGAAGGTAGCCTTGGACCATCCTGAGTGGGATCTCACGACTTACTCGAGAGTCGAGTCTAACTTCTGGAGTGCGGGGTCTCTCCCTACTAAGGAGACCACTACCAATGGGGTCACTATTGAGGAAGAGGCTCCTGCTGGAGAGGTCGAGGAGACCGAGGATGAGGTAGTCATTGTGGATGGTTCTCAGCACTGAGCCTACCCAGAAAATAAAGAGGCATATTGCTATGCATAAGAAGGCAGTGAAGATTTTTTCCAAGGCCTACTTTTAGACCACTTTGACCTATTGCTCCTGGCCTATCTTGTATTTGTACATATAAATATTTTTAGGATGCTACTATAATTTCCCCCCAGGCATTATACTTTTTTTGAACTGGAAATGAAAAGGCCATTTGAGTCACCTTTCATAGAAACTATCTGTACTCCATACTTTTATTGTGTCTGTTTGTTATTGCCCGTTCCCAATAGATTGTTAGCCTCATCATGACCCTACCTTGGCAAAAGGTTTGAAACTGTGACTGGTGGGGAGCACTCGATCTTCTAGGGACCTAATAGTCCTGGAATTTCTCGAGCTGTTGATACTTAGGACATTCCATGTTTGTAGGTCCAGGTCAGGGTATTGTAGGAACTTGGAATTATCATAGGACTTATACTTGGGGAGTTCTATAAATATCCACTTGGGATGGTAAGTGCTCGGGAGTAACTCGATAGCTAATCCTGAGCCTTGTAAAAATGCGATATAAATTCTTAGCGTTATAGGTGCTCAGGCTTGTCTAGGGATTTACACTTATTTAATTTTGAAGCCTAAAAATGCTCGGTGTGACTGCCTCTAGTTCACCGCTCCTCCTGTCCCCCAAGCTTATGGTAAGGCAGGCATTGCAGGAGTGATGGTTATAGGTAGCCAACCTAAAGTATATGAGTTCTAGGGTCTTTTGACTACTCTATTTTGGGCGACCTAGGGAATTTTTCCCCATTATAGGTTATGGACCTAAATGGAATTAATGCCTCGGGCGATGCTGATATCTTTTTCCATCCATGGTACAGTGTCTTAATTTCCAAGGGGTTTGACCCTAGGTCTTCTGGTGCCCCATGGTGATTTCAAGGTCTTTTTGGTGCCTCGGGTTTGATCTTGAGGTCTTTTTTGTGCCTTAGGGCATGATCCTGAGGTCTTTTTGGTGCCTCGAGTGTGATCCTAAGGTGGTTTTGTGCCTCGGAGTCTGATCCCGAGGTCTTTTTGGTGCCTCGGGGGTGATCCAGAGGTCTTTTCTTAAGTATCTGATAGGGAATACTGTTTTCAGGAATAATCCTCTATTTAATCCAAAAACTATTATGAGTGCTCAGAAAGGGCTACAACTTATTCAGTAAAGAAAATATGCAAACCCTAATGAACACAAATTTTAATTTACTAGTAGTACTTCCGCAGATGCTCCACGTTATAAGGGTGTTGTAAGTCCTACCCCTCTAGTGTTTGTAACCAACAGGTTCTGAGTCAGTTAACCTGGATAATCTTGTAGTGTCCTTATCAGTTTGACCCCAGCTTCCTATGGCTAGAGTTCTTGGTTGACCGGTTGACTGCTTTGAGGACCAGGTTTCCCACCTAGAAATTGCAATGCTTTGCTTTTTTGTTATAGTACTGGAAGACCCTCTGCTTGTAGGCTGCCATCCTGAGTACGTAGAATACCTTTTTTCTTCTACATGGTCAAGTTCTTCTCTGAGAGCAACCTTCTTGTCCTGGCTGCTACAAATAGTGTGCCACTCGGTAAGTTGGTAGCTGAAGCTCTATTGGGACTACGCCCTCATAGCCATAGATGAGCGAGGATGGAGTTTCTCCAACAGCCTCTTAGGGCATAGTTTGGTATGCCCATAAAAGACTCGGTAGCTCCTCTGCCCAGAGTCCCTTTGATTTTTCAAGTCTCTTCTTGAAGGATTGCAAGATGGTATAATTGGTTACCTTGGTTTGTCCAGTGGCCTGAGGGTGCTGGCAGAGGAGTAATGGTTGGAGATTCCATAGCTGGAGCAAAATTACCTAAACATTGCTGTGTCAAACTATCGTCCGTTGTCGCTGACTAGTACCTGGGGCACACTGAACTTTCTAAGGATACTTTTTTCCACAAAATTTTCAATTTTTTTCTTGGTTATGGTGGCCAATGGCTCGGCCTCCACCCATTTGGTGAAGTAGTCGACTACTATAATGGTGAACTTGGCCTGACCCTTCACCATAGGGAGCAATCTGATGATATCGATGCCCACAAGGTAAATGGCAAAGGACTAAGGATTGGAGTTTGTACTTCTATTGGCCAGTTGATCATACTTGCATATCGTTGGCACTTATCGTATTTCATCACATAGTCCTATAAATCCTAGACCATTGTGGGCCAGTAGTAACCTTACAATAGAGCTCTCTTGGATAGGGCCCTACCCCCAATGTGGCTCCCGTACACTCCTTCATGGATTTCTTACAGAATGCTCTCAACCTATGTCGGGTGAATGCATCGAGGTTAGGGAACAGTAAACCCTCTCTTATAGAGTACACCATCGGTATTTAAGCCTCCGGGCTTTAGCCTTCTCAGTCGGGATGTTTCCATTCATTAGGAACGTTACAATAGGGTCTATCCAACTGGGGCCTACATCGACCGGGTCCACCTCCATACCCTCTGAGGTGGATACACTAGGCTCGGGTAGGTATTCTACTCTCTTTCCTTGGAGATCCAATTCTAAGGATGACGTTAGGAATGCCAACTGGTCGTGCTATGGATTCTCTTATCTCAGGATCTGAGTGACAGATAGCCCCATAAACTCGCTGGTGATTTTTTTTACCAAAGCCAGGTAGGCTACCATGCTGTTCTTCCTAGCCTTCTACTATTATAAGACTTGATTTACTCTCAGTTGAGAGTCACTGTGCACTTTAATTTGTTGGGAGCTCATTGAGGTAGCCAGTTGCATCCAACCAAGAGGGCCTCATACTCCATCTCATTGTTAGATGCCTAGAGCCCAAACCTGAGAGCATACTCTAGTTGAACCCCCTCAAGCGTGATCAGGATAATTCCTGCCCCACTACCTTGCATATTAGAGGAGGATCCATCCACATAGAGCACCCAGGTTAGGATCCTAGACTGTAGGTCGGGAGGCAGGTTGGGTGAGGCTTACTCCTCGATCCGATCTTTCGAATAGGTGAATTCGACAAGGAAATTTGCCACCGCCTATCCTTAATTATTTTTTATGGTATGTAAAGCACTTTGAACTCTTCCAACTCTAGTGCCCACTTTATAAGCCTCCCAGACATCTCAGGCCAGCACAGAATCCTATGCAGGGGCTGATATGTGATGATGACTATGGTATGAGCTAGGAAATACAAATGAAGCCACCGAGTTGAGGTGACAAGGGAGAATGTCAACTTCTCTATACATGAATATATGCTTTATGTGCCTTAGAATGCCCGGATGGTGTAGTACACTGGATACTTATTCCATGCTCTTCTCTGATCAGGGTCGAGCTTACCGCCGAAGATGATACTGCCAAGTAGAGAAGAAATTCTTCTTTTAGAATGGGCGTTGAGAGTAGAGGAGGAGATGCTAGATACTTCTTGACCTTCTGAAATGCCTTCTCATACTCTTTCGACCACTCGAAGGCTTTGCGCAGGATTTTGAAAAATGGCAGGCATCCGTCGATTACTCTACTCAATACTACCACCCACCCTGCCAAACTCTAAACATCCTTTGTTGACCTTGGTGACCGCATATTAATGATGGCCTGAATTTATCTTATTTGGCCTTGATTCCCCATCTGCTGACTAAATGTCCCAAGAACTTCCCAAACGAGACCCAAACGTGCACTTCGCTAGATTTAACTTCATTTGGTATCTTTTCAGGGTGCTGAAGGCCACAGCCAAATGCTCAAGATAGTCAATTTTGCCCCGACTCTTGACCAGGAGGTCATCCACACATACTTCCATAGTTTTTTTGATTAAGTCCCTGAACATGTGATTCACCAAATGCTGGTAGGTTGCTCCAGCATTCTTGAGGCCAAAGGGCATCACTTTATAGTAGTAGGTTCTTTGGTCTATAGTGAAGGAGGTCTTCTCTTCATCACAAGAGCACATACGGATCTGGTTTTACCCTGAGTAAGCAACCATAAAGGAAATGAGTGAGTGACTTGCTATTGTGTCTACTAAGAGATCTATCCTGGGCAACGGGTAGCAATCCATAAGGCAAGACTTGTTCAGGGCGGTAAAATCTACACAAAATTTCCACTTTTCATTACTCTTCTTAAACAGGATAACATTTGCCAACCAGTCAGGATATTGTACTTCACGAACTGATTGTGCTCTGAGGAGTTTTTTGATCTCCTCACGGACAACTTTTTATCTTTATAGGGCCATGCCCCTCTTATTTTTTTTAACCGGGCAAAAGATCGAGTCAATATTGAGTCTATAGGATATGATCTGAGGATCAATTCCAGGCATGTCCTCGTGGCTCCACGCAAAGATGTCTTGATTTTGCCTCAAAAACTGGATTAACCATTCTTGGAGCTCGGGTTCTAGGAGGGAACCGATATAAACAAACTGGTTGGGAATCTAGGGGTCCAGGATTATATACCTGAATTCTTCGACCGGGCTGACTCCATTCCTATCATTCCTTGGATCCATCTCTTCGATATTTAGGGCTTTGAACACTGCATCTCTACGTAAAGAACTGATATAATAATTTTAGGTGGTGGCTTGATCTTACGTTAGAGTCCTTGCTCCCTGTTTGGCGATTAGGCTATAAGGTTGACACAACTTCCTTGGCATGGTTAAGGGTTGACCTCCCGAGGATGACATTGTAAGCAAAGGGGACCTCAACCATGACAAAATTTATGAGCATGGAAACCTATTGTGGACGAGTCCCCATTAGAACTGGTAACTTGATCATCCTAAGCGGTTGTGTACTAGACCCATTGAACCCCACCAGAGGGGTGGCCACCATTCAGAGTCGGTCTCTTGAGATCCCAAACTGATTAAACATTGAGACAAAGAGCATGTCGAAAGAGCTTCATATATCTACGAGTCCCCTTTTGACCATACAATTGAATATAGAAAGCGTCACCACCAGGGGGTCATCATGAGTATAGTGTAGATCTTGGATGTCTCTACATGAGAAGGTAAGGATGTTGGTCGAAGGTTGGTCGACTTGTGGACATGCGCGACATTGTTGGGATTATGCCCTCAAACCCAATCTTTATGTATTTAACATTTGACATTTTATATATGGATATCGTATTTACATTTCTTTATGCATGTGTCATGAGATGATTGTTATAATCCATAAGTATCATAGTAGGTAATTCATGTATGTATAAGATACATACAAGAGAGATATGAATTACTATTTGTTGTTACTTAGAACTTGTCACAGTGGATGATGAGACTGGATATCTCATTAGATATACACTATAGCATTATTTACTACCATTGGATGGAGTGATGACTCTCAATCACTAGAGTGTGACTCTTAGTTAATATGGTAGTGCTTATAGTGCATTAATGGACTATGAGATTCCTATTGACATATAAAACTATCAACAGTCGATTGGAACTAATAACTTGTATAAGGTACATATTCTTAATCTTGAGACAATTATGGACACAGATTGTAGATGTGACAGCTTTGACTTACCAATCAGTGAGGTCTTGAAGGATTAACACCAGGGTATCTTGGGTATGTCATATTCATAGGGTTGTAAGCATATATTATCAAGATAGAATCTACCCTCTGATAAAGAGTAAGCATTCCCTTGAAAATGTCACCAAGTTGATTACTAAGAACTACAGTCTTGTTGATAAGTAGTTATCAACATGCTTGGTAATCATGAGAGGTGAATAGGACTTAAGGAATGAAAGATGTAATCATCATTCAGGTTGAAAGTAATAGTTATCCGACTACCTGAATATGATTATGAATACTGACGGTAGAGGGACATTAGTACACTACACAAGTCTAGTTATCACTTTGAATTTGTTCTTTTATGTTAGAGTGCAGTTATCATTTTATAGTAGAGTTAATGTTAACTGATTAGTTTGCTAATTCACTGATCAAAGAGTTTGATCAAGGGAATTAACAACTGGTCTGAGCCAACAATAAAGAACCTAAGAGTCCCATTCTTAGCTCCACCAGAATGCTTGGAAAGGCTTAAGGGGATTTAACACATTGATTGGAAGAGTTTCAATCAATTGATGTTTCGATCGATCAAACTTAAGAGGTTTAATTTGATCGATGAAATTTATTCGATCGATTGAATGTTCGATTGATCAACAGTGTTTCGATTGATTGAACTCTATAGTCAGTTTGGAAATTTATAAATAGGGCAGCTGCGTATAAAAAAAGTGTGAACGTCGTTTTAATTCTAGAAAGCTGCAGAAACCTGTTTAGGACTCCCAAACCTTCTTTTCCCCTTTATTAAGGTTCACACCATCCCTCTCTGAAAAGTATTAGAGGAGACATAAGGGTAAAGATCACTTAGAGGAAGCTGCTGGACATTAAACAAAAAAGACATAGTCAGAATTGGGTTCAACACACTAAGGTATTGCATACTAACCTTCTCTTTACGCATCTATAGAGTTGATGAGTAGTAGAGCCGGGCTACCAATAAAGTTCTTTTAAACAAGTTTCCACTGTGCATGAGATTTAAATTTTCAAAACCTAATTCCATCAATTGGTATCAGAGCCACGCTTATTTGGATCTATAGATTCATTTTGGAACACTCGTTTTGATTTACATATTGGTTTTAGTCCTATTTTTGAAACTACATCATCACAGATCTATTTCTGCACCATTTTTGAAGTAGAAAACAAATCTGTGATTGCATTGGATGCATGGCACTTTCGGTCTATTGAATGATTGAAAGTGTTTCGATCGATCGAAACTATCTAAGTTCAAGCGTTCAAACTTGTTTCGATCGATTGAAATTGTTTTTCTGTCCAATTTTTTTTCACAGTTTAAAAGTTTTGAAAATTAATTTATTTTAATTTTTTATAACATTCTGAAAAATTTTAAATCAATCTGTGAAATCTTAAGTTCAATCGATTGAACTCAATTCAATTGATCGAACATTCAATCGATTTAAGTTGCTTCAATCGTTTGAAGGCAACAGAGAACCAGAGATGCTATTTTTATTTTCTAATTCTTCCATAAAGAGTTTATGGAATATGCGAATCAATTAAGGAGTTCTAATAGACATGTACTTTCGTACATATGCGTGAATGTGTTCAACTGACCCTTTTACAGCAAGATTAGTCCATTATCTCCCATCGCACCAAGATAAATATTACGTTTTGTATTTACTATTTGTGATTGGTGATTGTTTTTCATTATTGGTTTGGTTTTAAAGGCATACGTAAAAGGCGTTGCGACTCCGTTCTTGTGAATAGGAGAGTCGCACCGGTTTCCCTAGCCTATTTATTTGTTAATTGCTATTTTTATTTCTAGAAAAATTGTAAGTTTGGAAAGAAGCATAGGACCAATGTAATAGAATTAGAGAATTTATGAAGATGGAGTAGCAAGTCTGAGTTCATGAAGATGGAGCCGAAAGTGTCTAAGCCATGAGAATGGATATATTAAGATAGAGTCATGGGAGATAGAAGAATTGTTAAATGCTTTTATTTTCAATTTTAGTTTTTTGTTTTACGTGGGTTGGTTTTGATTGGCATTTTTTCAAATATTATTACTACTCGCATTCATGTAAAATAAGTTTTCTAAATAAAAAATCAAAAACCGTTTTAACTCATTAGTAGATATTGGATGTCTATGGGCAATGAGTAGAAACAATTTTTCACAAGGAAAAATCATTAATTATCAAATCTAGTGGGAGAGAGACTTATTATTATAACTCCCACGATCATCTATTAACGGTTCACTGTAAGATGAGTAGTGCATTCTGTGTCACCTCACAAGGGGTGATCATACCATACAGAGGGTACACTAGTCATTGGTTACTAGATGTGAACTTCCTATGGATAGGATCAATCAGACGTGTTAGAGGGTGACCACCACATAGAGGCACTACTTGAGGCGGTTGTGATTAGATCCTAATTAATGGTACACACTAACTAAGGTATGAATAAGGAATCCCACACGGAGCATTATTCAGAAACTTATAGATCAAATATGTTTGAGAGTCTTGACCTGTTTTGCAAGAGTTACATAGAGGAAAAGTCATGATTAATCGAAAGATCGAGTGATGACCACCACACGGAAGTTTTATTCTTTTGTTTCAATATTCCTGCGAATTGTTACAATATAAGAGTTTTAAGGATTCTTTTATTTTGTACTGTTTAAATTTTGATATCCATATTAAAATGTCTTTTATTTTGTTTTCCAAAATTTAAAATGTCTGGATCTGAATTTAGGCCACTTACTACCATACTCACACAAAATAAGCTAACTGGAAACAACTACATTGAATGGAAATGTAACTTGGACATCATTTTAACTACAGAGCTATTAAGAAACTACGTTCCTAGAATCCATTGACAGTGCGTATAAGTTGGTACTGCAAAAAAATTACGTGAATGCTACAATAATCCTATAAGGGCGGAACTAGGGTTACCTTGAACTACAAAAATCAATTGCTGTAGTAGACGAACCGAGAACACGGGCTTGATTACAGCTCATGTTCTTCTACCGTATTCCTCTACTGTCAGAATATCAAACTGAGTGCTGACTCTTTCAAAATCCTTTTGATTTTTCGCTCTCCCTTTTTAATCTCTCATTTCTATTCTGAGTTATAATACTCTTTAACGAAATATCCAAACTGAGAAGAGAGCCAAAGAAGCTGATAAATAGGCTACGATAGGGACCATAAGAAGTCAATAAGGACTAGGCTTAGGAAACCCTAATTCGAACTAAATCAAATTCTTATTTCCATAAATTATAATTCATACCACTAAAGAATTATAATTGCACTCCTACCCTTATCTCAAAAATATATTTCGAGCTCTCTGTTATTAAATGCTTATTATCTCCTCATATTAAGATTATAGATATCCATTAAATAAATATAATTATTGACAATCATATTTAATTAATCCTTAAAATTCTTTAAGATCCTCAGCTTAACTTATCTGATATGTGGGATACAAAATCCACCTGCAGAGTTTGACATAATCAAAACTTATAAGCTTTCTCAAGGGGATATCATTGACAAGCGGGGGTATTTGTAAAATACGACTGCGCTAAAAGAATGAAATACACTAATTTAGTTTACAACTCCCTGTTATATCAGCAGTTTGTATTACAATGCCAGCTTTTATACAATGTAACTAATCTACGATAAATTGTGTTGTTTTAGCTATTATTTGTGCATATTATTGTTGTGCTATGTGAAGAAATGAATAACAGGATAAAGGGAAGACTTGATTACAAACACGGAAAGTCAAAGCTGAAATATGGAGTTCAAGCGATCTAAGAGGTTCAAGCGATCGAGCTTTCGATAAGTTGAGTCCAATTCAAGCGCTCGAGTAATTCAGAATACTCGAGTCCACTTTTCTCATCTGATTGCCTGGTAAATGGCTAGGTCACTATGGATTTGTGTGATCCCAACACTCCCCTTTTATAAAGTAAAATCATGTTCTAACTTCACTTTAGTTAAGTAGTTAATTCGTAGTTAATTTAATTGCTTTACTTCTAGTAGTTGTTAATTGTGGAACTTCGTGTTCTACACCTTTTTTGCATATTGAAATTTCATTTTCCTTTTGGAGTTTAATCTAAGTAATTAGTTTACAACCTTCCCTGTGGGATCGACCTGGTCTTAACCATATTACTACTTGCATGTCTACCTACACTTGGGTATAGCACACAAGCGCACACAAGAATTTTCTCGTGTCAAGTTTTTGGCGCCGTTGTCGTGGAAGGCGACAAGCTAACGCTAAGATTACCTCGGTCTATCTTTATCTCTTTATATTTTCCTTTTTCTTTCAATTCCTTAGATTAAAACCTTTTAGGATCTTTTCCCTTTCATGTCCGATAATTCCATCAAAGGAATTTACGAAAACCCACTTTTCCCATCTGATTCTTCTAGTTCTATTAATCCCTTAGCTACACCTATAGATTTAGTGGGTGACAATCAAAGAGAAAATGGTGAGAATGTGGTTGTGCCTATTGATGATTCGTTATGTCCTTTGTACAATCTTATGCAACCCGAACATGCACCTACGCCTTCTTGTATTCTCATTCCACCCCATGAGGGCGAATTCCAATTTCGTAACGGAATGATTAAACTCCTTCCAACCTTCTATGGAATGAAGAGCGAGAAGGCATAGCTACATGTCTAAGATTTTGAGGATGTTTGTAAAATATTCTCCCAAAATTGTCCTATAGATATAACATGTCTAATGCTATTTCCCTTCACCTCGAAGGATAAAGTAAAAGCGTGGCTACTTACCCTCAAGCTAAATTCAATCTTCATCTGGCATGTGATGAACACTGTATTTTTAAAGAAATTATTTCCACCTTCCATGACCACTGAACTTAAACGTCAAATAAATTCCTACAAACAAAAGAGCAATGAAACCTTTACTCAAACTTGGGAGCGATGCAAAGATTTACTTCTCTCGTGTCCACATCATGGGTATGAGAAATGGCTAACCAATAGCTACTTTTATGAAGGACTAAATGGTAAAATAAAAAAACTGGTTGAAACCCCAAGCTCAGGTCCATTTCTTTGCAAAAACACAGAAGAGGCTGAAACTCACTTCGAGTTGTTAGCCAAGCATGCTCATGAATGGTCAAACTCTAAAGATGTCTCACACGCACAAATATCATGTGTAGAGGAGAAAAGTATATACCAATTAAAAAGTTAAGATCATCTAATGACCAAATACGAAGAACTAGGAAAGAGTGTAGAGGAGTTAAGAATGAAAGGAGAGAGTTCTAGGCAGGTTTTGCCTGAAGAACCATGCGGTACATGCAATATGTTGGGACATGCCACTCAATACTGTCCTAATGTGCCGTACTTTCAAGAACAAGCCCCCATGGAAATGAACGCCATGCAAGGATATAAAGGGGCGGAGAATTCCTATAATAACAATAATAACTTTCAAATAACAATAATCGATGGAATCACCCCGATTTTGATTGGAAAAATGATGCTGGGACACAAAATCAATATCAACAACAGCCCTATAACAATAATAACCAATATCAAGGGCAATACAATAAGTAGTCCCAGCCATTCAACCAAAACAGATCTAATAATTACAACCAAGCTCAACCCTCTAATAATCAACAATCAAATGTGTACCTTCCACCACACAAAAAGGTGCAAGAAGAAGATCCACTCTCTAATGCAAATTTAACACAACAGTTAATTCAAATGATGAGTAAAATGTCTGCAACGTTAGAGAGAATGGATGCACGACAAGAGGGGTCGAGTGGAATATTTCCTGCCCAACCACTTCAAAACACTAAGGGATACAACAATGGTTCCAATAGTCAAGAACATGCAAAAGTTGTGACAACTCTGAGAAGCAGCAAGATTATAGGGCACAATATGCCTTTCTCTACACCAAACGAGTATGAGGACGATGAAGCGGTAAACAAAAATGAACCATCTACTCAGGAAGAGGAGCCATCTACTAATAACAAACCATTTGCATCAAATGATGAAGCTCCCAAAGAAGTAGAAGAAGTTGAGAGAAGGTCCAAAAAGGAACCCATTAACGATAATTTATCAAAATGCCCTTTTCCCGCGCTTTTTCCTCAAAGGCTAAAGACACCCAAAAATGATTTAAAGAATCAGGAGTTCTTGGAACTGCTTCAACAAGTTAAAATAAACCTTCCACTCCTTGATTCAATCAAACAAGTGCCAGCCTATGCTAAGTATCTTAATGATTTATGCACGGTCAAGAGGAGGCAAAGTGTGAAGACACACGCTTATGTCGCTTACCAAATAAGCGTAATCATCCAAAATGAATTACCTCTGAAACTCAAAGACCCTGACACTCCCACTGTCTCATGTCAAATTGGGAATCAAAGAATAGACAACATACTCCTCGACCTAGGAGCAAGTGTTAATCTTCTGCCATATTCAGTTTATAAACAACTTGGGTTAAGTGAATACAAACCTACCCGAGTTGCAATACAATTGGCAGATAGGTTGGTTAAATACCTGAGAGGGGTGTTGGAGGACGTCCTCGTGCAAATAGACTCATTTGTCTTCCCGGTTGATTTTAAAATTTTAGACACTAAACCTGTGTCCAACCCATGTGCACAAATCTCGGTGATATTTGGACATCCATTTTTAAACACAATTGATGCCACGATAAAAATAAGAAGTGGTACAATGACTATCGTATTCGGAAGACCGCAACCATAAAAATCTTCTCGAATCCCCGACCTTAAGAATATGAGGATGACGAAGAAGTAAATTACATCGAGACAGTCATCGAAGATGAGGCCAATTTGGTCAATTACAAAGATCATTTGGAGGTAGTGGTGTCACAATTTGATGCTGTCTACCAACCTAAAAACTCTACTCCATTAGACATCGACCTAAATCTAACTTACCTCATGATGGAAACGAAAGAGGAGGATAGAGCTGAATGCATGTGGGTAACACCATATGAACCACTACCTCAAAAAACAAAGTTAGTCATGCCCTCTAATTTTCAATTTCCCGATTTGGAGTTAAAGGAGCTCAAATACGCTTTCCTAGGGACAGAAAAGACTTACCATGTTATTATATCATCTACTCTAAGTCTTAAACAAGAGGACAAATTAATTCAAATGCTGAAACAACATAAGGGAGCATTGGGATGGACTATTGCCGATCTCAAAGGCATAAGTTCATCTATTTACACTTATAAAATATACTTGGAGGAAGACGATGAACCTTCACGACAAATGCAAAGGTGTCTGAATCCCAACATGCAAGAAATAGTCAAAAAGGAAGTCATAAAACTACTTGATGTTGGGATCATATATCCTATTTCTGATAGCCCTTGGGTTAATCCAACTCAAGTGGTACCAAAGAAGGTAAGCATAATGCTTATTCAAAATAAAGACAGTGAATTAGTACCAACACGCATCCCCACCGAATGACGGATGTGTATCGATTACCAAAAATTTAATACTATGACCCAGAAAGACCACTTTCTTTTGTCATTCATGGATCAAATGCTAGAACGAGTGGCGGGTCATAAGTACTATTGCTTTTTGGACGAATACAGTGGATATTACTAAATCAAAATCGCTCCTAATGATCAGGAGAAAACAACTTTCATGTATCCGTTCGGTACTTTTGCCTACCGTCGTATGCCCTTCAGTTTATGCAATGCACCTGCTACTTTTCGGCAGTACATGCTCACTATATTCAGTGATATGGTCGAGCAGATACTTGAAGTCTTTATGGATGATTTTTTTGTGTTCGGCCAAAGTTTTGAAGATTGCTTAGACAATCTTAAACGCGTGCTAGCACAATGCGAGGACAAACACCTGGTGTTAAACTGGGAAAAGTGTCACTTCATGATGACCAAGGGAATTGTCCTTGGCCACATCATCTCTAACAAAGGTATCCAAGTGGTAAAGCAAGAATCGACATAATCTCGAATCAACCTGTCCCCCGTACAGTCAAAGACATCAGCTCATTTCTGGGATATGTGGGATTTCATCGTCGATTTATTCAAAATTTTAGTGCAATATCCCGACCACTTTGTCAACTACTCGTTAAACACGCACCATTCGAGTGGTTGGAAAGCTGTCAAATATCGTTTGATGCACTAAAAGAGCACCTTACCTCTGCACCGATAATACAAGCACTCGATTGGGGTTTGACATTCGAATTAATATGCGATGCTAGTGACTATGCCATTGGTGCAGTTCTAGGATAGAGGAAGGACAATAAGCCTTACGTAATCTACTATGTCAGCCAAACGCTAAATGAGTCTCAAATGAACTATACAACTGCTGAAAAAGAGCTACTGGCTATAGTCTTTGCCTTGGATAAATTCAGCTCTTATCTGATAGGGTCCCCTATTGTCTGTTTCACAGACCACTCGGCCCTCAAATACCTGTTGTCCAGGAAAGATGCGAAACCAAGGTTGATTCGTTGGACACTCATTCTCCAAGAGTTTGATATCACAATCAAAGACAGAAAGGGAGTAGAGAATGTGGTCGCTGACCATTTATCTCGGTTAATGTTTGTTGATAATGCTGAACCAATACCGATTCAGGACGAATTCCCAGATGAGCAACTGATGACTGTTTCCAGTTTGCCCTTGTATGCGGATATAGTAAATTATCTAGTCACGGGAAAGACCCCTAGTCATTGGTCAAATCAAGGTAAGAAACGGTTCCTCTCTTTTGCACGTCACTTCTTCTTCGATGACCCGTACATATTCAAGTATTGTGCCAATCAAGTCATCAGACATTGCGTTCTAAATATGGATATAACCATGATCTAAGCTTTATGCCATTCTCAAGCCTGCGGTGGCCACTTTGCTTTATAGAAGACCGCACAAAAAATCCTACATAGCGGTTTTTATTGGCTCACTATATTCAAGGATGCTCATGAATTTGTAAATTGTGCCAACACTGTCAAAAGCTAGGCACAATCTTAAAACGAAATTCTATGCCTTTAACTCCTATAATCACAATTGAAATTTTTGATTGTTGGGGCATAGATTTCATGGGCCCATTCCTAAAGTCAAATAATTGTAAATATATACTCCTTGTTGTAGAGTATATTTCGAAATAGGTACAGGCAATGCTAACAAGGCAAAATGGTCATTGAACAGTTATTTCTTTCTTTAAAGAAAATTTCCTTTCACTTTTTGGAACCCCAAAGGCATTAATTAGTGACCAAAGAAATCACTTCTGCAATAGACCCTTGGAGTCACTTCTCAAAAAGTATGGGGTTAACCATAAAATCACCTTAGCCTATCACCCACATAACTAACGGGTAGGAAGAATTGGCTAACTGAGAACTAAAAATATTCTCAAAAAAATGGTTAGTGTAAACAGGAAAGGTTGGGCATACAAGCTGACTGATGCTCTATGGGCGTACCGTACTGCTTATAAAACAAACCTGAGAATGTCCCCATATAGGCTAGTGTACGGAAAGGTATGTCATCTGCCCGTCGAAATCAAGCATAAAGCATATTGGGCAACATGCTCATAAACTTCGATATTAAAGAGGGAGGGCAGTTAAGAAAACTTCAACTCGCAGAGCTAGAGGAAATCTATAGAGATGCATATGACTCTGCTAAGTTGCATAAAGAAACGTTGAAGGCTCGCCACGATAGAACTATCTTTCACAAATCATTAGAGCCCGGGTAGAAAGTCTTGCTGTATGACTCTCGACTTCACCTCTTTCCTGGGAAGCTCCGCTCTGGGTGGATAGGTCCTCTCATTGTTAAATCTGTTCTTCTATATGGGGCCGTCGAGCTCATAAATCCAAAGAACAATGAGATTTTCAAGGTCAATGGCCAAAGATTAAAGCCATTCTTTGAGAATTTCCAAACGAAAGTTGAGCACATCCAGCTGGATGAGCCCAACTATTCTTCTACTTAAAACACCAAAGCGTGTTCTCACATTGTTGTTGTATTCTTTCCTTTTTACTGCATTTTGTTATTTTTATTTATTTCTATCTTTTTTTTAGTGTGACTTCGACTCTAATCTACTATTCCATATAATCTCTCCCCTGCAGGTTGTAAGAATGAGAGATGATGATGTTTACTCGATTGGGTCATGGGCTGATTCAGAATATCCTAACCTTCCATGGACGAATGAGGAGATTGCACTCTGTCTTTTGCACTATCAAGGGCCAGGGGCAGATGATGTTATCAACTTGTCCCAAGGGTATATCCCTTACCCTCTGGCTATCCTCCACATTAATCCTTTTGAACATTTGGACTTCCCTGAAGTGGAAGGAGAACCGAAGCGGTATTTCATCGGGGAAGTAGATGATGCACTCTTGGAACAGTCAGAGAACGACTCGATGTGAGAACCATATGATGAAAAAGATTTACAGGATATGGTGCCAGAACGCCATAATGCTGCCTTCACATATGTAGATGACTTCATCGCCATCGAGTCAATTCTACATATTTATGTGGACATAAGCTATTTATTGTTCTAGCTTCAATGCCATCTACCTGCTAGTGCGTATAGTTTTATCCTGCCAATAGTGAGGTTAATGCCTTGTTACAACTCATTTTATTTTTCACTTTTCGTTGCTTGCCTTTTCAATCTTAGTTCTTTCTTTTGTTTTATGTTGATTCCCTTTCTTTCCTTGTTGTTTTCTTTTATTGTCTTTGTCCAGGATTATCACTATGAATCCAATGCTACTGCCATTGTTCTTTCTACATTTATTGTTTCATGGACCTCCTGTAGGATCCCCAGGTACTCCGCCACAAGAGGAAAGTCCGTTGAGGAATTACACTCCTCTATCAATGTCTCCATCTGGATCACCTCTTTCATGTGCAATCAATTCTTTGGAGATTTCAAAATTGCTCGAAGAGAGCGAATTTTCAAGTTTGGACTCCACGTTCGAAGATTTGGCAGAGATCGAAACAATTAAGGAAGAGGGAATTTCCATGCTCAAAGAATAGTCACCCACTTCAATTGTGTTTATCATGTGATTCATCTTTTTCTCAATTGAAGTGTAATCCTAGACAAAAGACTTTGTGGTTTTGGTTTTTATTCTAGTTTTTCTTGGTAATAAGGTCTCAAGTGCCAATTTGGGGGTTATAATTTTGCAAACTGGATGCTATTGAAAAGTTATATTTATAAAATTTGCAATTTTATATTACTATCTTGATGGTGATTTTTGTCTTACATGTCTGCATTTGCACTGCTTTTAGACTATTCTTGTATATCCAGAACAATCTATATCAGTTGGGGGTACACAAATGCTCTATATACAGTTTTTGGAAAATTTCATGTTGAATCGATCGAACCCTTCTCGATTGATCGATCGAGAACTTGGAACTCTCAAGCGATTGAAATACCTTCAAGTAATCGAATATTCGATCGATCAAAGTATCTCGAGCGCTCGAGAGTTGTTTTTAAACATGGCGTCCCCAATACTCTTCTTTAGTTTCTTTCTCACACGCGCTCGAGAGTTGTTTTTAAACATGGCGTCCCCAATACTCTTCTTTAGTTTCTTTCTCGCACTCTTACTCTCAATCGATTCCACACACAGAGAGGGAGCTCACGGTGATTCCCTTGTCCTTCCATCCACACACACAATTTGAGGAGGCCAGATTACCCCCACCATCATCATCATCAATTCATCACTTCTCTAGGGTGTATAACTAAGGTAAGGTCCTGAGACCCACCTTATTCATTGTCATTCGAAATCATGTGGGGGAGCCACACAATTGGTCTTATAACCTACTAATTTTTGTAGTTATTTTAGTTTTCTTGTTGTTTCTCTTGTTCTACTTGTTTCGAATCGTTGCCGCGATTCCTCTATTCTTAATCGATCTAGATGGGCTCGAGCGCTCGAGCATAGCCATTGTTTAATCAATCGAGAAAAGTTCGATCGATCAAACTGATGTAGTAACAGTTTCTTCTTTTCTTCTCAGTTTCCTATTTTAATTAGTTTTTCTTTATCTTTTTCCATTTCAGGGCCTTCACAAAGAATCCTATCATGGGGTACCATAATTCCAAGCCCCTCAATCTTACTACACCTGATCTAGCACCCACACATGGGTTTTAGAACGATGGGGATCGAGTTTGGTTCACCCGCTACATTCAAGCATGAAAGGTGATGTTGGAGCGACCGCTTGAGTTTGTATTGCTATTTGCTCCATGGTTTCTGGTGCGAATCAGAGATATGCCTCTTTGGTACGACATGCTAATTTAGGTAAAGCGCATCAACATTTCTTGGGTTCGCGAGGCTTGTGCAACGATGATCAAGGACCTCGCCGCACCATTTATATATAGATCTTTCTTCTGCGGATGTAAGATCATCTTTAGCCCCGCTACCATGGCGGTTGCTCTGGGGGTACCTGAGGTACCAGACAAGTTCTACCCTTATATACCAGGTACCCCAGAGACTTTTCCCTCCGCTATCATACGTGAGATCACAGGAAGGGCTGTTCAAATCTGGAACGACATTTTCCTTATTGAGGATCAGTTTCTGACCAAAAAGTACCATCTCCTCCACCAGCCGCTTGCCAACTTCATTCTGATGACTTCCTATCATGAGAAGGTAGTGCCATGGTACACTCGTATCCTTTACGCCATTGGGACGGGTCAGCGCGTCTGTCTCCTCGTCTTTACATTGACTTTTTCATCTAGTCAATGCGGTACATTGCAGCCAAGCGCCTTCTGAATGGCGCTTGGCCTATCCATCAAGTGATAGAGTAGGCTGGGTTGCTCCCGTTGGCCAGAGAAGTGATCACACAGGCCTCCAGTCGATTTGGCGAGACGGTAGCACGTCGTTCTGATGCACAGAAGAAGAGGAAATTAAAGAAAAAAGTAAAGGTTAGAGCGAAGAGGACGGGAGTTGGAGGCACTGACACTGAGGGTGCGGCTTCTGGGATGTCTACTAAGGCTGAAGAGCTAGATACAGACGAGGAGGACCTATTGCTACCATGCAGTAGTTTGACCTAAGACAGAGATCTCAGGCTCTGGCCCAGGGAGAGTCTTCTTTCGTGTCTCTCCAGACTCTTCACACTTTATTCATCGAGGAGAGTGATGCACGGATGCAGGTTGAGGGCAAGATGGACCGTATGATGACTATGCTTGAGGCGATTCTAATACAGATGGGGGTTGATCAGTCGTTACACACAGCTTCACATCCACTGCCCCAGCTATACCACCCACCACTAATCCTTCATCTTTTGTAGCACCTCCATCTGCTGATTCTTCTGCCCCATCTTCATCATCTGCACCACCTCTGGTTGGGATTGTTTCTTCATTGCCCATTCCTTCTGACACTACTTTCGAGACTCCACATCCCCCACCTCCGGTTGCTGAGGGTGGCAATACTGATGCTCCTACCACGCCGATAGAGATATTATCCAATGTTGCTGATGATAAGTTATTTCAGCTAGTTGAGGGCATGGGAATTTTTGTTGTATTTATTTTATTTATATTTTCTCCCTCCCTTACTATCATGTTGGTTTATTTGGATATTTTGGGGACTGTGTGGTTATTTTGGACTTTGTGATCACTGTTCTGTACTTTTATTATTTTATCATTCTAGTGATTGGGTATTTTAGTATGTATGGATCATGTTCTATCATTTTATGTTATTTCTTTGATCTTAGCTGCTTTTGAGTATGTATTTTATTTATATTTTCTACCTCTCTTGCAATTTTTATTTTACTTCTATCAGGTGATATCCATCTATTTACATTTAAAAATCAACTTCTAAGGACATAATTATTTACAGTTGGGGGTAGGATGCAGATAGATAATCACCTGCACATGTTCACACTTAGCAATCTGGATAATTTTATTACAAATTATCATACAAATCTCAATTAAAAATTTGAAAAATTCTTTAAAATTGTGAACTTTATTGGTAGAATAACTTTGAACATTCACTCCTGCTAAGCTTTTACCAAGCAATGACACATTCATATTATTCTCATCCTTTTATGAATTAAGCTCATGCATTTTTCTAGTATCACTAGGATGATTGCATGGGTGGACCATTCTTGTATCCAACGTTCATATGCACGTGTTGATAGCTATGTAGAAAACCTAAAAAAATGAGTTAATACGACTGTTGTGCTCAAAGAATGAAGTAGTGCAGGATAATTACCCTTAGTGAGCATTTGATCCAATCTTCGTTTCTGAGGGAATTGTCACATAAACTCGAATCATTTTTTCTTAATTATGCTTGTAAAAATTCGTTGCACTAGTTTCAATTAATTTTTTTTTCCATTTTGACTGCTTATTATAGGAGAACGTCCAGGATCTACCAACTAAACTCAATAAACACTGTAATGTTAAAACTAAGAAATTAAGAAAATAATCTAAGCTATCATTACCCATTTTCTACCATTATCCATATCCTATTACCCATATAAACCATTTTCTCGAACCCCACACTGATTTAATATTGCCTATTCTATTATAAAAATGCAAACTCCTAATCCTTTACCTTGACTCCAATGGACCCCATTGCGCATCTTATAATAAACAACTATCAAAGTATGTGATTGGAGGAGAGTAGTTGTGGGAGTTGATTGTGTTTAAAAAATAAAAATAAAATTAAAAAAAGGGAGAATATGAAAGAATGAAAGTTGGCTGGAGATGTGAAAAGAATAAAATGAGAGGATAAGCTCCATCATATGCTATGATGCGCATTTTCTCTCGTCATCTTTGTTTACTATATAAAAACCCAAAATCTAAAGTCTTAATGATTCTTAACAAATTAGTTTGAACATGAACGTGTGAATTGAATTATCCATGGTAGTTCGCTCCTCTACTAAGTAGTATCCTATTCATGAGACTACACACTCTAGATGTTCGTCCTTTATAGAGTCAGGTATGACAGTATTAGTAACCAAAATATAACTCAGATCAAAGCTTTCATACCATGTGCGATCATTATTAAACAAGTTTTTGTGAGATGTTCATTTATGAGTGTAAAACCATGTGAGAGTTGAGTTGAAATTACAAATTCTAGGGGTATGATAGTCTAAATAACTCTAAATAAGGTTTGGCATATAGTGGTTAACTTCACACACACACACTAATACATGACTGTGATACATATGTTATATCTATCTTGGTGGCATGAGGATTGATGATGCCAAAATCTGGATAAGAATAACTTAGAGAGAGAGATGGACACGATGAATTTTGTATGTGGTTCAGCCCTGCTAATGAGGTGATACGTCTATGGGTGCATCGGTGCATTTTCAATAACAGATCACCGACAGTTATTGGTGAGCTGACAGATTGGGCGGCACTACAAACCAAACCGACCAGGTATATGCATATGAGTGAATATAATATGCTATTCTTTAGGTTCAAAATGCGATCCCCTTCAATGTGGGTGAGTGGCCTCTTTTATAGGTGCAAGAGACCACCCGTACAAGGTAAGTCTGTAGATTAGGAAGCCTAATCTGATTACAACCAATTTACACGAATTTAAGAGAGTTTCCTAAGTGGTTTAGGAAACCACTTGCTCCTTCCATTTAGACCCCTAGCTTGGATAGGAAACTATTTGGTTGCTCGCTAGGCAAGCAATCACACCTTCTGGAGGTGCGCCCATGTGGGGCCAGCATTGGAGAAGACGCCCAGGCTTTAGATCAAACCGGGTAGTTTTGTGTAATGCCCCGGGATGGTTGGGTAGTCAGCCTAGATTCAAGGTGACTTGGCTTCTCTTTGCTGAGGTGGCGAGGCTTGATTTGACCTGATATTTTTGTACACATCAACTACCCCCCATTTTTGAAACTGATGTGATTTTCTATCAGACTGCTTCTGAAAAACCGTCCAGAGAAGAGGTCGGGTCTAATGCGGGGCGTGACCGGTCGTGCTGGTCAATTGGGGTCTTGCCCGAACGGTGACTATGTGGGCCTGAGACTGACTCCTACCACGTGTCAACTGGCCACTGGTCTGGTCATGACTTAGCGAGGTCGGTTCAGGAGTAACTGAACAATTGCGCGAAAACCAGGCCGTCACATCCTACATTTAATGCACACGTCTTTTGAGGCGACCGTTCGCGTGCCCGAGGTGACTGCTATCAGACGGTCCTGGTAGGAAAGCTTCTTGGCCGTTGGATCTAATTTGATCTGGACCGTCCGCACTATGTAAATAAGGAACACTTTTTCATTTCATCCATTATTGCTGCCAGGAAGTAGATTTACTGAGTGGTTTGAGAGCAAAAAGTTCCCGGTAATGCTTTCCGAGCCCTTTTCCTGTGTTGATTTGTGTAAGTCCCTCACTTTCGAGTTTCAATTCACTGCTCTTCCCTTTATCCTCTTTTCCTCTTCTTTTTCGAGTGATGCTGGAGAGGACGGATCAGTTAGGTTTCAAACGAGAGTGGGATTTTTTCTTCTTAAGGTTCTGTTCTTGCTTTAGATCAGGCGACATGTTAGGTAGGTTGAACCGAGCGGGCTGTCTCGGGATAGGTTTAACTAAGTGTCACCTTACTTTAAGGACCTTTTACTCTTTACCCTTTAGATTAATACCCTTACCCTCTTTGTACCTATGACTCGGAGTTCCTAACCCATAACTTAGGTCGTCATTTGCTTCCTTGCCCAATCACTGAGACGCTAAGGATGTGCCACTCCGGTTTTGACTCGTCTTCCCGGTCAGAGGATGAACGATCTGGTTAGCGACACCAAACACAAGTCTACGTCCACCCTCTGTGACCCCTTCTGATTACCATAGTGAGGGTAGAATCCCAATCCATCTATCTGACGATGAGGTGGACCAGGAGGCCCCCGTTGCCTCCGTTTCCCGGGGTTCGGGTGATGAGACACCAGGGGAACCCGACCCCGAGGTAGCCTTCGCCAGTGAGTTCATCCCGTCCACACTGCGTGCTTAAGATCTCAGCCGCATTAGGGATAGGTATAGCCTTCTCGACTATTGCTCCCTGATCGTGAATGCCGGCAGAGCCCATATCTACCAGCGGGGTTTCACCACCCTATATGAGGACACCGTCATGGCTGGATTCCACATTCCCCTTCATCCGGTCGCTTGAGATGTCCTGATATGTTTGGGGATCGCCTCGGGGCAACTGGCCTCGAAAGGTTAGAGGTTTCTTATGGGGTCCATCTCCCTTTGGCCCCAAGTTTTTGGGCTTGAGCTTTCGGATTAGGAGTTTTTTTGGATGCATCGTCCATTTCCCGTACATGGGGAGGTCGGGTTCTTTTCTTTCGGGGCTTGACAGGGAAGAAAAATTGTAGTGAATTTCTCAAGCAATAACATGGGTTGGAAGAATAGATTCTTCTAAGTATCTACCCTTGGGCTTTGTGAGCGGGCCCCGAGGATCCAGATGAGGACTTCTTGGGCGGGAGAACTAAGGGGTAAGTTAGTCCAGTATCTTTTGTCTACTTTCTTTACTTCTATCCTGGGACTAACTGCATTGTATTTTGCCTTACAGTGGGGCCACCCAGCCCACGTAGTATTCCAGAGGAGTGCCAGGCCAGGATCAGGGGCTTGGCTGATTTGCCAACAAACATTTGGAACGTGCTGACCTGGACAGGCGATTTCAAAGCGTCCTATGACACAGCCGAGCCGGTCGAAGCTCCTATCTTTTCACCCATACTTCTTGGTAAGTGTTCGAGCATATTTAGTCTCATCTATACTCCCTTCTTATTCTTTGCTGCTTTGCTGGTTACTAGTCGCTTATCTTTTCTTTTTGCAGAAATAGCCCCCAAGAGAGATCTTGCACAGTTGAGGGCCAGGCAGGCCGCTGCCACCGTTCGAGCGGCAATAAGAGGAGGAAAGAGGCCAACTATAGAGGCTTCGAGCGGCGAACGCCCGCTAGGGCAAATTCAACACAGGACCACGAACTGTCCAGAGCTCATGGGGACCTCAACTCCCCCCGTGGTGGTGGTGGAAACTTCTCCCCGAGCGAGAATACCGTATGGGGTGCCGGTTGAAGAATCAACAGTGGTCAGGGAGAGGGTCAAGTCTGCCCTTCTCCCCAGTCAAGTGGAGACGTGTGCCAACATGTCTCTCGCAGCATTCCAGGGATAGCTATATAACCTCTCTCACATGGTAAACACCGGCGCCTCTGCCCATTCATTGCTATGACTTTTTCTGTGTTTGCCATATTGACTGACTGGTTTGGATTTCTTACAGGTCGGGTGCATGGCCGCTGGGGCCGAATCTTCCTGCCTTCCCTAGCCAGGAGGGCCGCTACTGCTAAAACCACTCTGTCAAAGGAGCGGGCAACCTCGGAGGCTAGGCAAAATGCCCTGGCTCTGGAGAAGGAGAAGGTGAAGGGTATGGCCCTGAGCCTCGGTGTGGCCCAGGCAGAGTTGGCAACTACCCTGGCAGATCTGGAGGCATCCCGAGCCATTACGGCGGTTATAGAGGCTCGAGCAAAGGCTGTAACTGAGGCAACGACTGCAGGGGCCATGGAGGAGGCTTTTGATGATGGCTTCTTCCAAGGTTACAAAAACCTGTAGCGAAGGCTAGCCAGGGATCACCCCAAATGGGACATTTCGTCCTATGAGGGCATTGATTCGGACTACTGGGACCTCGGTCCTCCCGCTGCTGAGGATTTTGTTGCCTTGGCTGGAGGCACTGATGACTCTGCCACCATGGCCAGAATTGCTGATGGTTATGGTGCCCCGGGTGGTAGCTCGGTCCCGGGAGAAAGAACCCCCCCCCCCCCGGAGGAGAGACTGAAGATGTGGTCGAGATTAACGACGCTTAGTCTCGACCTAAAAAAAAATTTTGGTTTTTTTTGGGGAAGCTACAACAACTGCCTCCTAGGCAATGTACAATTTTTTTTATTTTTAATTAATGAAAAGGTCCTTTGAGGCGATCTTTTTCATCAAATGTTTTTACTACTTGTACGTGTATGCCTGTTTATGATTGCCAATACCCGACAGGTTGTTAGCCAATCTAAATGCCTGCCTTAGCAAAAGGTTTAGGACTATAACCGGTAGATAACACTTGGTCTTATAGGGGCCTGTTTTAATGGTCCCTCCCGGTATGGTGTAGGATTTTGTCCTATTTATTATCCGGCCGGTTTCACTGGGTACCATAGGTTCTTGGGAATGTTAGGAAAGCTTTTAGGATTCCAAGTCCTGTTAGTACTGTAGACGTCCCATTTTTTCGGCTATCAAATTTAGGAGACCCATAGCTTGGTGGTTCACAATGATCGAAATGACTCAAAAAGGACTCTTAGAAGTAAATTATATCTCTCAAATGCTCAAAAAGTGGTACAAATGACCCAAATGCCCTTGTAAGCCCAAACACTCCCAGATTTGGACTGAAAGTTTTGGAAACATGCTATGTCATAAGCAAAGTCATAAAATGAGTTTTCAAGCAAAATCAAAAGAAATCGTCAGCTCCCAGAGACCCCCGAAAGTCCCGGAAGTTCCCATCGGTTTGACCAGGTTTGACCAAGGTTTGACCGAAATCATCTCAATTCGCCGAAAAGTTACGGGATCATTCTAGAAAGTACTAAAATGAGTTTTAAAAGAAAATTGGATCAAAACGTCAGCTCTTGGGAGCCCCTTGAGGTTCCCGAAACTTCCCGGAAATCCGAGGTTTGACCGATTTGACCTAAAAGTTGACTTTGAAATTAGAGCACCGTATCATTTTTCAAGCATTTTTCAGGGATACTAGAGGGCAATAGCTTTCCTACGGTATATCGCACATAATTCATGGATCAAATCGGCTTTTATCGCGAATACCGCAAAAATTTTGAAAGTGACCTATCTCTGAACTATTTTTTATGTAAAGTAGACTCCATTACATTTCCAATGGTGTATCACAACCTCAGTTTGGAGTTTATACGCATTTTATGTGAATTTCAGAAGAAATAGGGCCTTTTCGCGAATACCAGAACCTTTGGGGGCCTAAACAGCATTATCTGGACGAAGGAGGAGCAGTGCCACAACGGGACTGGCCCACTGTCGCCGCGCCACAGGCCCACTGCTGCCACGGCACTCTCCCCTAGAACAGTCCATTTTTGTAAATTGTTTTGGGGGTCCATTTTGATTAATTAGAAACCAAAACGACGTAGTTCTTTGTTCACAGACATTTGGAGCCAATGGGAGCACTCTTTAAATCCCAAAAACACCCCAAATTGGCCTATATATACCCCCCTTGACTTATCATTTAGAAGGGTGCAAATACAAAGCTTAGAGAAGTTATAGAGAGAAAAGTTGTAGAAGATAAGGATAAGAGAGTGAAACTGAGATTCTTCCTTTGATTTTCAACTAAAAAAGTGAGTTCTAAACTTTGTTTTCTACTTCATTACTCTCATTTACTTCACATTCAATATACCCAACCACCATTTTAGTGAGCATTTGTGAGATATGAAGCTTCTTCCATGTCTAAAGTCACCATATATAAGTAAAACTAGTCGACAAACCCGTGCTATGCACGGGCTGTACCGTAGTTAAATAAATTCGAGAATAATTTGTTTTCAGTATTGTTGATTTAACAATTAAATTCCATAAAACTATTTACATCAATTCTTGCAATTATGTATTAAATTTGTGAGAACATCACTCCAAAATATATTTTTAAAAAAGAATATTCGAAATGAAGCAAAGAATAAAAGTGCAGAGTATACAAACTCCATGATAGATAAAAATACATACAATTAGAGAACGAAAATTAAAGCGAACGAATAAAAGGGTTGAGTGTAGAAGCTCCATAATCGAAAAATATTCTACATAAAGAACTACTACATAACCCCTGTGCTAAATGTTGTATATATATATGAAGTATAAAAAAAAACGAAGGGAAAAACGAAAAATAAAGGGAAAATGTAGAGGGTGCCATACAAAAATGAATGTGGAATTAAATAACAAAAAGCAAGCTAACATTGTGTTTAAAGGCACAATGCAAGTCCATAACCTATATTTTTGTGAGTCATTGAATATAGAAAAGGACACTAAGAAAGTGAACAAATTTAAGTTGCTAAAGAAAAAAAAAGGAATGTTCAGAGGAAGGAAACTAAGAACACACTTCAACTTGCTACCACTAAGTTTTTAAAAGCCATAAAAGCTTAATCTCCTCAACTTGCAAATGGCAAGTCCAAAAAAATAGTAAAGAACAAAGTACAAATAATCTACCCAAAAAAGGACATAAAAATTAATAACATCCATTAAAAGTTAGATAATATATCTACACATCAAATGTGTATTTTAAGGACAGCAACAAAGTGAACAAATTTAACTTACTAAAAAACAGGAAATTTTAAGAGGAAGGAAACTACGGAAAAATCTCAACTTGCTACCACTAAGTTTTTAAAATCCATAAAAGCTTAATCTCCTGAACCTGCAAATTGCAAGTCCAAACAAATTGTAAAGCACAGAGTACAAATAATCTAGCCAAAAAAAGAATAAAAAATTAATAACATCCATGAAAAGTTAGATAATACATCTAAACATCAAATGTGGTTTTTTTTTTTCAAAAATGGTTAATTGATCAAATGCATATATGACACTGGAGGTGCTCGTGTTTGTGTAGGTTATAGGGAATTTGATTGTGTTGTCTTTTGTTTATAGAGAGGAAGGAGTATTGTGATATTGGGGTAAAACCGAAGCATCTCATGTAGAGAATTGAAATAAGCATCTTGGGTTAAACATTTCTATAAATATTGTTAAACTCCCGAGGTGATGATCCCATGTTTAGGCCATTGAGTAAATGTATTATTATATCTATTAAGAACCAAAAACAAAAGTGGGAATGCATGTTCACTTGGTGCATTTAAATACATTGTTATATGTGGAAGTGGTTAATGTGAGAGAGAGAAAGAGGGAAGGTTTGCCACATGTGTTTTTTTGTGAAAGGAGAGGTTGATGTTGCGGTAAGAAAAATAGTGAGGACTGCATGGCAAATAGTATTAACCCCTATTGACTTCACGATTTGAATTTTTGTTTTTTTTATTGCAATAAGCATTTTCATTTTTAAAGATAAAGAGTCTAACAAAATATAAAGTTGTTAGCATAGAAAAAGAAGAGACCTCAATACCAGCTTTTAAAAAACTCACACAGGACTAAACCCAAACAGATAGAGTGCAACTAACATAAATCAGCCTACACACCCCTTGACAATCCCAAGCACATTCCAAATTGCAGCATTACAAACCAAAGGAAGTCTGAACTATATAACAAAAGCATCACTCACATATAAACACAGAGCATAAATTTTCAAAGCCCATATCCTAATATAGGAAACATAACATTCCTATAGACATCATCATAATATGCACATAGGAAATGTTATAGGTAAGTTCGAAAGCATAATAAGTGAATAAGAAACATCACATATGTTTTTAATAGGTGGGTGCAGTTTGTCGAGTTTTTGTGTAGTTGCTACTTATTTGGATATTTGAGAATCAACTATGGTAACTGATTATTTAGGTTTGTTTGGTCTTGGTCCTTTTTATTCTTCCCGATGCCTTGTTTGTATCCACTTGTGTTGGTGTTGCACCAATATTCTCTTCTTCCGATTGAGTTGCACCTCTCTTTTGTTTGTTTGGCATACTTGCTGAGGCTTCTCCGGTAGAGTTAGAGTGTGTTGCCTGTAGAGAATAGATTAGTGAAATTAGTATAACGTTATGTTTCTGTATAATTGGTGAAGAGCAATTTTTACCATTTCATCCTGTGTTTCTAAGCCAGCATTTGGTAGGTCATATTCTGTGTCAAATAGTTTGCTGACGGTGTAATTCTGCCATCCTTCTTTCAGATTGTAGTCATTCAACTTTATCTGGAAAATATAGGTATTTCCTTGAAGTTTATGAATTTCAGGTGGAATTGGCCCAATATTCTTTTCATGTGTCTGTAGGACATGTTAGGACTGTTGTGCATTAGATTATTTGAGCCTATATATATATATACATATATATATATTATGGTGTTAAGAAAGAGTTGTTATACATGTATTGTTTGGTTTGCTAGCTCTGTTGCTGGCTTTCCAATTAGTTTTTCAGCTAGTCTATCCAAAAGAACAAATATAGCATAACCTGTCTAGTCTTCAACTTGAAGTTGTAGCCTGTACCTGTATTGAATGCAAAAATTAATTATGTTAGGTAGTTTTTCGGCAGTTTTTGCATGTTATTTAAAGAGCAAAACATTGAATGCTTTTGTACCTTTGTGTTGCGTATTTAGGCTGTATTTTGCATTCTTTACACCAAAAACCATCGTCCTTTGGGTGGACTTTCTTTTGACACAGTGAACAAGAGACATAGTACCAGCCATATTGTGATTCAATGTTTGTAACTGATGCCTTGCAGGTAACTGTAGTTTCTTGGACCTTATAATTTGGTATTTGGTTAGTAACATTAGTAATATTCAACTATAGTATTTTTTGCATTATTTACCTGGGTTTCTGACTCCCATTGTATTGCTTTGATCTCTTCTATTTGTTTCCTGTTATATTGAACTTGTTGCTCAATTGGCAGCTGACTGGTTGCTTGGCTTGTTATTTGTTGAATTTCGATTCCCTGGTCGAGTTGACTATTGGAAAAGTAGATGTACGTTAACATTTGTTTTGATTTGTTTATTTGAGAGATAAGTCTGGTTTTTTTTTTAGTTACCTGTCTGCAAATTGTGATGCTTTTGGAATGTCCAAGTTGATGTAGACCTTTGTAGCTGTAGTGGTCGATAGGACATAAGCTCCTACATAGTTTTACTGAGGTTGAAATGAATCTTGTAGTTGAATAGTTGTATTGTATTATTGTGTAGGCTAGAATGTATAAAATTTAAGTATTCATTGTACCTTGAAATTGGCCTACAGTTGTTGAACTGATGACCATAATAATAGGTCCTTCAGTTTTAGTGAACAGATCATCATCAATCTCGGTTGCAGTGTCGTTCCATAATGTGATTCTTATTTTGAGAGATCTATATTTCAAAATTCATTAATACGAAAGTTTTGTGAGGCAAAATGGATGAAATGAATATTTGAATTAGGGTTTTGGTGTAATACTTGGATGTCAGCAATTGAACATTTCTCCTTTTGACTATTCCGTTATCATTTGTGGTTTCTTGCACTGGTCCAATTGCAGAAACTTTGCCTATTATATCTGCATGTAATGTATTAATTGGACAGTAATCAGTACTTTCCTTAGATTTTTGTGTTTAAGTTGTCAGTGGTTTCTTACTTGTAAGCAGAATAGGGTTGTTCAATCTTTCGGTCAATTCAATGCTATCAACAAAATGGAATTTGTGTACCGGGAATGTTGTCGGATAGCCCTTCAGCTCTTTGACTTTTGTATTGTACCGAAAGATCAATTTCTTCTCATTTGGTATTGGACGATACTTGTCAGTGCACGCGCCAACTCTAAAATTCCATATGATATATATCTTCCTTTCTTCAATGGATGTCCTGAACAGTGGTGCTACGTTGTTCCAAATTGTTGCATGTATATCATTATTCTAATACAATTAATAATAAGATTCTATGTTAGTATTTTTTTTCCTCTGAAACTAAGTGAAGCAAACATATATTTTATAGGTTAATACCTCCTCATCCAATAGGATCATCTCTAAACTTAGAACTTGCTTGGTTTTCGTGTTGACAGCATCCCATATTCGCGTCACTCTTACTTTGATCTTCCATGAATCTGTTTCGCTGGTTGATTCTGGAATAAGATTATAGCTCATGTTCATTGTGGCTTCGCTACTGACCTGCATGGAAGACTGTAATTGTTAGATAGTTTGTAAATATTTATATATCTCATTCATGTAGAACAGTTTTTATGTTTTTGTTGTATTATAGTTTGATTTCATCGAATTACATTATTGCATTGAGTGTTTTTTTTTTGTTGTTGTTGTTTTTAAAAGAGAGTGAATATTGTAGTTCCTGCATGTGTAGAGAGTTATGATGTTTTTCTGATGCAATGTAATACTTGTTGGTAGATTGTTGAAAATCTCGTTGTATACGATATTTTTCGTGGTTTTAATGCTTTCAGAATTGTCATTTTTTATTACCATCCTCAGTCCACTCCTTGATGTTACCCTTGATATGGCCACATATAATTGACCATGAGTAAAAACTGGTTTTGGCAAGAAAAGGCCGACATTTTTCAATGATTGCCCTTGACTCTTGTTTATGGTCATGGCGAAACAAACTGTCACCGGGAATTGTCTTCTTTTTAGGATGAATGGCCATTTTGAGTCGCTTGGAGATAACCCAATTCTTGGAATAAATACCTTGGTTCCAATATTTATACCAGTAATTATTTCAGCTTCTATAACCCGGGCCCCTAGTTGAGTGATTATTAGCCTTGTGCCATTACAAAGTCCAGCTGTTTGGTTCAAATTCCTAAGAAGCATTATTGGTAAGCCGACTTTTAATATCAACTTGTGGTTAGCTAGCCCTGGAAACTTCAAAGAATTTAGGAACTCTGTGGGGTATAGCATTTCTTGATCCTCTGTATATGATGAAGCCTTACAAATGGAGTCTGCGCTCAAATATATCTTTTCTTCTCCTTGTACCAAAGCAATGACCCTGTTATTGATTTCTTCTACAATCTCATTTGTAGGTGCTAGTATTGCTCTCTCTTCCAAGTACTTTCTATCTAATAACTTCTCATCCAAATTAGGATAAGTGCTTTGAATAATGTCATTGACGGGGTCTTCTCCTGAAGGAATGACCAAATCTTCGGGCACTTCAATTTCACTTTCTCCATCTCCTTCTCCAATTTGGCCATCCCCAGTCTTAAGTATCCAATTTCCAAAGTCAGATAGGGATGGTCCAATAGTTGGTCCATTTATTTGTGTTGCTAGTCTCATATTTCTTGTTAGCATAAACACCTGGCAGTCATACCACAGAGTTGATCTATTTACTGATGAGTGAACTATATCTTCTCTGCTGCCTTTTGGTACTACAGGTAGAATTTGTCGAAAGTCTCCACCCATCACAATAACCTTTCCCCCAAATGGCTTTCTTTCATTTTCTAAATTTGAAAGGCGCATAATGTCTTTTAATGTTCTGTCAACAGCTTCAAAGCATTGCTTGTGGGCCATAGGTGCTTCGTCCCAGATAATTATGCTTGCTTTGGAGAGCAATTCAGCTGCATGTGTTCCGGGTTTAATTTCACAAGTTGATTCTTCTGTGATATTTATTGGAATATGAAATCGTGAATGTGCAGTTCTACCCCCTGGTAACAATAAAGCAGCAATTCCAGATGATGCTACTGCAATCGCAATTTTGCATTGTGAACGTATCGCGGACAAAATGGTCTTGTACAGATATGTTTTCCCTGTTCCACCATGACCATAAATGAAGAACATACCCCCTTTTTGCAAGTTCACAGCATTCATAACTGCTGCATAGATTCTCCTTTGATCATCATTCATTCCAGCGAATAGAGTGTTGTGTTGAGCACACTGTTGTGGTACATCATATGACATTTCTTCTTGAATTAATCTATTCCCCGTTTGGCGAAAGATTGCAGGGTCTGGTAGGGGCATAGAAGGGAAGTCTTTTAGACTCCGACCCATTTTCATAAGAACTTGATCAATTTCATATAGGCCGTAATTCTTTACTTGTGTATCTGATAATCTTAATTGTTCAAGACCTAGAGTACATCTTTGCCTATATTCTATATCTTTAGTAAGAATTGGCCAGTTCTTATCCCAAAAGTCCAATGGATCGGACACTTCACATTGCGTTAATATAGTTGAAAAGAGTTCTCTAAGTTGTGAAGCAGTAGCCCAATTTGACGCTTCTTTTATGGCTTCATGCCACTCACCATCATCTTCTAAAAGGCCAAGAGCGTAACATGATGCCCTATATGTTGTATGACATATATTGTTAACTGTCTTCAGGTCTTCAGGGTTTTTTGGACCTTTAACAATATTCAGCAACATTCTCATGTAGAACCTTTCGCCACTTGAAGGGTGAGCATAAAATAGTCGGCCAATACACTTTCCTGACTTTCTTCTACTCCATTTCTTTCCATCTGTATGCCAGGCCCAATTTCTTGGAAAGTCTGCATATGTTAGCTGGCGTGCATCTTCATATTGCTCATTAGTTTTCATCCACTCAATGAACATGGTACTTTGTATATCTGGTCGATTTAGAACATTTTGGAGATTATCATCATCTCTGAAAGTTACGCATTGTTCATCTGGTAAGTGGAAATTCAACCTCTCAACGGCTGGCTGTCGATAGTGGATGGCGAACTCAAAGATCCTCCAGCATGCCTCTGACGCTGACAAATATCTACATTCTAAATAGTTTTTTATTTCATCATGTTCTGTAGAAGATTCATTGTTGGCTTCACCTGTTCCACCCACATTATGCTGCAAGGCCACTGTTGCTCTATCAGGACCCTTTGTTACATACTTGAACAAATATTTTATCGATCGAGATCGATTGCACCATTCTACATTCATATGTGCTTGATACTTCACCAATAGGTCTATGTTGTACGGTACCACGCACCGATTGTCCAACAATGTTCCCTTTATTTGCACAGTTTTACCATCTGTCCTTCGCCTATAAATAGGGAATCCATTTTCATCAATAGACGTCCTCTGTGAAATTCTCTTTGGGAAATGCTTTCTGCACTTGTTGTTGAACATGCAAGGAGATCGTGGATTTGCAGAGCCACATGGGCCATGAACCATAAATTGCTTCACTGCTTCATAAGCTATTGGATCACTTTCTTGGTCCGGTATCTCTGCAGATATAATCCTATCAATATGTTCTGGAGTGGGATTTTTATCTCTTGGATCAAGAAAAATGAGTATATGGGCATGTGGCAGACCTCTTTTTTGAAACTCAATCGTGTATATCACTGTGTTTTTTGCTGAAAAGAGTTAGCTGAAATTTATAATTTATCAATGTATTAAATAATATTTATGCAAAACTAAATACCTACAACAACAATGCCAAAGTGCTTTCCTTGTTTTATGTCTTGCAATAATTCATCTAGCTTAATTTTAAAAACTCGTGACACAATATCAGGTCTTTCTTCGGGCTTTTGACCAGGGATTGATTCAAGAAAGGTCGCTATTTCGGCCCACTTGGGATTACAGGTGAAAGTGATGAATAAGTCTGGGTAACCTGCCCATCTGCATATTGCCATTGCATCTTGATAATTTTGAATCATGTATCTTCGACTTCCGGTGAAAGAGGAAGGTAGAATGATTCGTTTACCACAACTACCCTCATCTGTATCTCCACGCAAAACTGCATCCTTCAAACCATTGTATACCTCACTTCGTAGTTGACCCTGGTTACTTCTTAACCAATGTAGGCGATCTTGTTCTATAGATGTATAACCATCAACAATATACTGCTGGAATAATCTCCCACCACGAAGTAATGTCTTCCCCTCTTCAATTCTTTGTTGCAGTCTGTATGCATAATATTCTCTCATTGTACATTTTCTATCTGTTACATTCCTTCCTCCTCTACTTTTGTTGGGAATACCACGTCGATATCCATCTTCACCATACGGAAATAATAATGGGTACTGAAGTGCCATGAAAGATGGGTGTGTTTCATATATCCTTTGCAACCCTAATATCTTATTCTGAACGATGATATCACGTCCAGTACACGATGGATCAAAATCTCCTACAATAAGAGCTGCAACATCTGCAAAATTTGGGATGCTATATTCCGAATGGCTTGTGTTCCTGCTACCAATAAGACGAAGGTGAATAACTTGTACATCGTCTTCTTGAAATCTATCTCGTGCCATTCTGAATGATTTGACCAACACATTGCATTCGTCGAGCATTTTCAGAAGGCCACCAACTATATTGGCTTCAAGAAGAGTGTGATTGCCATTGCTACGAATTGTCGAAATCCTATTTGAGATTTCATTGTCGGTATCATAAATATAAAGCTGTGCAAATCTTGGTTGGTAACCTTCAACAGGAAGTAAAGAGCCAATTTTATGGTAGTTTTGGCCCCCGAATCTGAACACGTATGGTGCTGTTCCTATATTAATGGCTTTGTCAATTTTACCACCCATGGATGTCATTGCAAAACTCATATTATAAGCTCTTATGTTTCTACGAAAGGTAAATGACTGCTGTCCTCCCTGGTATGAAAGCAAACTCTCAAGAAAAGCTGGTGTAGACTTCAATAGTGGTAGCCTAACTTGCCCTACAGAGCAACAGATTGAGAATGTTGGGCTCGTAGTTTGCTTTGACTTTAATGTTCTTTCTTGGTACCATAAAATAGCTCCACAATAAATACATGTACATGTAGGTCCTCCGAAGTTCCAAGCTTGAGTATATTTCCCTACACATCCAAAGGAAACAAACTACTTAACTTTTTTAACACTTGAACATCTCCCTACCAGATGTTTGTTTTATTGAAGTAAATTTTTATTCTCCACTTACGTCCCAGTGGAATACTTGGATTGCTACTTCTAGATGAGTCTTGTAGTTATCTTCTATGTGCTTGATGCCGTTCTTATACTCGTGTTGATGGACTTGCAGTTATTGGGGGCTCGGCATTGGCAACTAAACAAACACAAACAGTATAATTTTTGTTCAATTTAATTTAGTACCGTAGGAATCTTCTATGTAATAATCATAATATACCTATGACGCTTGGAGCCAATTCTTGAACAGTTGTTCTACTACTAACAGAACCATCGGTGTTGACAGTCGAATGTGAAATGATATTAATCACAGGTTGATATGCTGGTGGATTCGATATCTGTGCAACAGCTACTCTATTAGCATTATGCCCTTCTTGCATCGTAGCATGCCGTGTTCTACCATTGGAAATATTGTTTCTTCTTTGTGCCATCAGCAATCTCCTGCGTAATCTTGCCCAAAATGCAATATTTCTGCTGCTCCATTGCATGAAATAATTTGAACCTATTGGTGCTTGAGGTTGATAACTTAAAATAGGGGTTCTGCCAATAGTAAAGGTTCTTCTAGAAAAGTACTCCGCAGCTTGTAGAATAGTTACATTAGTCCATGGAGTTCCGATAGTAAACATGGGTTCCCAAATATTCAAATTCATAGTATCTGCATTTATTTGAGTTCCAACCCGTGTGGTAGGGGTAATATTTCGTCGTGTAGCTCTTACTATTCTCCTTCTAAATCTTGCCAATCTAGCTGATTCCATTCTACAAAGGAATAATGGCCGAAGTTTTTTCTTAGAAAACGTGTTAGGATGACTTGGCCATGCCAAAATATGATATATCCTACAGAGTCATAGGTCTAATCTATAATACTTTGCACATAACTTAAAGTCAATCACCTATATTCGAGATGAAGTCTTAAACAAACAGTTTATAGTTAACACATAACTAAAAGTCGAGTGGCTATATCTTATAAGGGGGGATATTAATTTTTTGGAAAAATTATTGCATAATATGTACATGTACATGATATTCATTGGATACAATTATAAGAGCAGTTGTTTGTAAGAAAATTTCAACTATATTAAAGGAGAAACAAATAGAGCAACAATTAACATACGCTATTTTTTTTTTTTTTGGTAAACCTGTAAAATAGAATCAATTTTCGTAAACAATCTTTTTTGAAGAATGTTTTAAGAGTAATTTGTATTTCTTCTAAATTGTGTTGAAAGTAACTTTGTTATTTACTTACTACAAAAACAAATACCATACGCTATTTTTTTGTAAACCTGTAAAATAGACACTATTTTCGTAAATCTTCTTTTTTGAAGAATGTTTTAAAAATTATTTGTATTTCTTCTAAATTGCTAAAATAGAACATTTTTCCGTAGTTGTCTTTGTATTTTTTTCAAAACCTTATAGCCTGAGGTCTTCCAAAGGGCCTTTAATAATGGAGCTAATAAGGATAAAAGTCGGTAGGCCCTATGCTCTATGGATGTAAATTAGGGGAAAAGGAAAACATTCATGCAATAAACTAATAAAAATCCAAGTGACATTGTAATCGCAATGTAAGAATAATATACGAAGAAAGCGATAGTTTAAAAGCCAAGTTCACTTATACACAGCCAAGTGATACTTATTATTGCTCTGTTTTGGTGCTTTCTTACACGTTTGAAGTAGCTTAAACAATTTTGTTTATTGCTAGTATTTTCATTTATATTGATGCATATTGGTGTAAAGAGATGAACGTTAGGGTTACTCTTAGAATGAGATGGTGGGTGTAGAGAAACAAAAGTTAAGGTTATTTTGGAGATGAATGGTGGGTGTAGAGATTAAATTATTTTAATTTAAATTAGAGTGATGGGTGTAAAAACTATTTCTGGAAGCTTTAGAAAGCAGTTTATAAGCTGTGCACACATGAAAAATAGTGCTGAAAGTAACTTTGTTATTTACTTACTACAGGTTATCAAAGAGAAGAAGAAAGAGAAAATGGGAAAGAAAACAAAAGAAAACAAAGGTTGTTTGATTGATCAATTTAACCAAACATTAATATAGACAAACATGTATGTATAGATGTAAACAAAAAATTATGGGAAATCAATTGTATGTATTTGAGCTGCCACTTAAGTATCAGTTTAACAATTTACTAATATTATTCTCATGCCACTTGAGACCATTTATTCTTTATCATTAGGCAAAAGAGTGAAACAACGCAAAGTGATCGTAGTCCCAGCATTGGAAATTAAAAGGAAATACCAGCAGGGAACTGTTGGGATGTAGAAACTGCCAAAAGTGATCCAAAATCAACTTAGCTTGGTGAATAGCCTAAGTTTACTGAGAAAAGTTTCTCACACATATATTTATCTTAGCTTGAGTATAACAGAGTTCATCATCAATGAAATATGAGCGGTGTTAGGAGCAAGAAAAGGCGGGAACATATTCAATAACATGTGTATTTTGTTTTGCAGAGGGTAATGGTGTTGAATTACGTGCGGTCTTGATTACTTTCTCAGTTAGAATTTGTTTTATTCTGGTGCTTTTCACCCGTTTGGGTACAATTTTGCAAGCTATGTTGTACTTCTCAAATGCTATAATATACCACATGTTATGGCTGTACAGGACTTTTACTTGCAGATAAGAATAGTAATAAATTGCAGGAGACATTTGTGATCAGTAGCAAGTTTTGTTGGGGAACGATTTTGTGTTGTTTTTGGCAAGTAATTTGGTGTGTATGCGGCATTTCATTACTGCTTGGCAAGATGTTTTGGTCACTGGTCTGTGCAGAATTTGATAAGTTGGCTGCTGCGTCTTTGTGGTTTGTTACTCAATCGGTGGAATAAAGTCGTCATAGTTTTGCCTACTGCAGAGGTTGCTTCGTTGGTCATGGTTTCGATGTTTAAGGGCTTTGCTAAGATCTGTTCAGGTCAGTAGTGTTGCAGCAATGGTGGTTGCTGCTGAATTGAAGTTTTACAGATTCTTTGGTTTGATGTTTTGAGAAGGGAAGGTTTAACTGAAGACCTAATGCTGTAGTGTGTAGTTTGGCTTATTGGTATGCTGTGTTGGTTGCTTTGGCCTTGTGCCAATTTAAAGTTAATTTGCTGAGCAGAAGCAAATAGTTACAAATAACAAATCAAGCATGAATGCAGTGAAGATGATTGAAACTTCATTTGTGTATCATTTTAGAAGAACAACTGTCAAGTTGCATAGACAAACACTACAAGAGGCAAATGTTCAACAAACGACCAATCACACCTGTGGGGAGCAAGTTTATACATTTTCATGATTGAGTTTGGTACCTATTTTGCAGAAATATTACTAATAATGCAGTGGTTTCCTCTAACCTTCTAATAATGGAGTAAATTACTTACTATCATGCTATACATGGCATTTTAATTTGGCCAAAAATGATTACTGTTCCAAATAACTATATTGGGCACAAAACCAAAGATAATCATTAATAAAACTGGGCAATCAATAGCAAAGTTTCAGTGTTCTACCCAAATTGCTAAATAAATGAATACAAATTTTTGACAGCATCACAGCCCATGCGGTGAAGCAACCATTTGGGGCCTCATTTTTAGGTTGCTTTTTTTAGGCATCTTTTTTTTCTAATCTATTCCTAATTTCTATAAAACATAGTATAGATGTCACATTTTTTAGGGCTCTTTTTTTCGAATTTCTTCCTAAATTCTATGAAACCTAGTAGAGATGTCTCATTTTTAGGCCTCTTTTTTTGGAATTACTTCCTAATTTCTATGAAACTTAGTATAGAGGCGTCATTTTTTTAGATGAAACTTAGTATAGATGTCTCATTTTTTAGGCCTCTTTTTTCTAATCTCTACCCAATTTCTATGAAACTTCGTATAGAGGCGTCTTTTTTTAGGCCTATTTTTTCCTAAGTTCTTCCTAATTTCTATGAAACTTAGTGTAGAGGCCTCTTTTTTTGGGCCACTTTGAAAGTTTGGTTTAGGCCTCGGAATTTTTTAGCCCTCTTTTTTCCTAAGTTCTTCCTAATTTCTGTGAAACCAAGTTTTAAGGTCTCATTTTTTAGGTCCCTTTCAAAGTTTGGTAGAGGCCTCGGACAATTTTTGTCATTCAAGGCCAGGCCTGAGATACTGTGGACATATAAAACACCAAACTCTACATGTTTAACTAACTTCACAGAGGTAATAATGACAGTGTAATCTCCATAAAATGTTCAAGTTACTCAAAACAAAAAACAAAAGCAAGAATGAGCAATTACCAACTCCAATTCAGTAGAGAACACACAGTGGGAACTTCATATACCTGGATTAGCCAACAATTGCTGGTAGTTGAACAAAATGACCTCTCTTTCCAAAAGGAGTTAGCTTGCTGGTAGTTGAAGAGAATGACTGCTCTTTAAAAAGTTATTTTGCTAAGCCAAAGCAAATAGTTACAAATAACAAATCAAGCATGATTGCAGTGAAGGTGATTGAACAGCATTTGGGTATCATTTTACAAAAACAACCTTCAAGTTGCATAGACAAACACTATAAGAGGCAAATGTTCAACAAATGACCAATCACACCTGTGGGGAGAAAGTTTATACATCTTCATGATTGAGTTTGGTACCTATTTTGCAGAAATATTACTAAAAATGCAGTGGATTCCTCTAACCTGCTAATAATGCAGTAAATTACTTACTGTCATGCTATACATGGCATTTTAATTTGGCCAAAAATGATTACTGTTCCAAATAACTATAGTATAGGTGTCTCCATTTTTAGGCCTCTTTTTTTTTTTGAATTTCTTCCTAAATTCTATGAAACTTAGTAGAGATGTCTCATTTTATAGGCCTTTTTTTTTTGTATTCACTTCGTAATTTCTAGGAAACTTAGTATAGAGGGCTCATTTTTTAGATGAAACTTAGTATAGATGTCTCCTTTTTTAGGCCTCTTTTTTTCTAATCACTTCCTAATTTTTATGAAACTTAGAATAGAGGCCTCATTTTTTACGCCTCTATTTTCCTAAGTTCTTCTAATTTCTATGAAACCTAGTATAGAGGCCTCATTTTTTAGGCTCCTTTTGAAAGTTCGATTTAGGCCTCAAAATTTTTTAGCCCTCTTTTTTTCCTAAGTTCTTCCTAATTTCTATCAAACTAAATTTTAAGGTCTCATTTTTTAGGCCCTTATAAGCTTGACACACATCAAAAACAGTGCTGAAAGTAACCTCTTTATACAAAATAGCAGTCCCTTGTGAATAATTTGATATCGCATTTCAGTTCAATACCGATGAAATTGCATTTTCCTGAATCAAGATTGACACATTCTACTTTTTGTGGTATGTTGCTTCAGGGCTCTAAAATTTGTCATCAGTTGCTTCTTATAATATTCTGTGGAAGGGGAAGAAATTTTTATTTTGACTCTTTTGGGTGGAGGGGATACAAAATCAACTTTTCTGGAAAGGAAATGCATTGTTTTTAAAAAAATTTGGATGGAGATTTCTCCATTTTACAGGTAATTCAAATACGTCTAGCTTGATTAACATGGCATTTGGTTAGATTGGGTAGTCAATAGTTTGTATTGTAAAAGTTAGTAGAATTGATTTTAACTATAAGAAATATTTACAGTTTCTTATATTAAACATTTACAATAAAAACTCAGCACACACAGAAAGTCTTGCCCTGATAAAGGAAAAAAGGGGGGGTAAACAAAACTTTAAGTTATGGATTATTAGCAAATGATTAAACGTTCATAATTAGGATTGTTTCTTTAATATTTTAAACATTATAACCAAAGAGTTAAAAACAACCTCTGCCATTCTGAAATGGGCTTTTTATGAAGGCATTTGTTTACCTTAGTTCTTAAAGTTTTCATAGTAATCAAATATATATATATATATATCTGAACTGCTACTTAAGTATAGGTTTTGCAGTTTACTAATATTACTCACATGCCACATGAAACCATTTAGTATTCTCATCTTAATTTCAAGCATGATTGCAGTGAAGGTGATTGAACAGCATTTGGGTATCATTTTACAAAAACAACCTTCAAGTTGCATAGACAAACACTATAAGAGGCAAATGTTCAACAAATGACCAATCACACCTGTGGGGAGAAAGTTTATACATCTTCATGATTGAGTTTGGTACCTATTTTGCAGATTCCTCTAACCTGCTAATAATGCAGTAAATTACTTACTGTCATGCTATACATGGCATTTTAATTTGGCCAAAAATGATTACTGTTCCAAATAACTATAGTATAGGTGTCTCCATTTTTAGGCCTCTTTTTTTTTTCGAATTTCTTCCTAAATTCTATGAAACTTAGTAGAGATGTCTTATTTTTTAGGCCTCTTTTTTTTGTATTCACTTCGTAATTTCTAGGAAACTTAGTATAGAGGGCTCATTTTTTAGATGAAACTTAGTATAGATGTCTCCTTTTTTAGGCCTCTTTTTTTCTAATCACTACCTAATTTTTATGAAATTTAGAATAGAGGCCTCATTTTTTACGCCTCTATTTTCCTAAGTTCTTCTAATTTCTATGAAACCTAGTATAGAGGCCTCATTTTTTAGGCTCCTTTTGAAAGTTCGATTTAGGCCTCAAAATTTTTTAGCCCTCTTTTTTTCCTAAGTTCTTCCTAATTTCTATCAAACTATGTTTTAAGGTCTCATTTTTTAGGCCCTTATAAGCTTAAGTCCTAGAAGGGATTTTGTGTAGTTTATTTTAAATATCATTTTAATATAGAGGTCAACTGATGTTTTTTTTCACATTATTTGTTTTAAACACCAATTTGTTAAGGCTGAAACCTACCCGACAGAGCATTCATCCCAATTGTTTAGTTGTATTCCTATATGAAATTGCCATACTCTCGATATGTGATAGAGTAATATTGATGGTGCCCCATCGTATTCCCTATTTTCCCCTTCCTTTATTTATTTATTGATTTATTTTATGTTCCTCTTGAATTCTCAAAAAGCAACCAAATGAACAATCAAAAACAGGGAACAAAAACAAAATTGCGACAATAGTTAATAGGAAGTAGAATACCTGAATGTTGGATTCCGGAGTTGCGAAATCGTCGAAGTAGAAGGAGTTGGTAGTTTGGGTAGAGAAGATTGGTTAAATATACCTCTGTGCAAAGAGGAAGAGACATACATTTAGGGGGGGTTTTAATTGCCATTTGGAGAGAATGAGAGACGTTGAGGAGAGGAGGCGTCGTTCCTTTACAGATGAGGAGGCAAACTGGCGAAGCATTTAGAGATGGGAAATAAGTTGAGGAGAGAGAAGGCGAGGCGTCCATTCGTATTTGACGAACTGCGGCGTGTGATGTTTGATGGCAGAGAGGAATGTGATGTTTGATGGAAGAGAGGAATTTGCCACATAGATCTTATAATTACAATGAACGTGTCCACGTAGGATCCAAGTGGCAAGCTGTGGGATGGAATTTGGCCTTGAGTTTTAGATATATATAATAGATGCCAAGCTACAAGTCCAAAATCACATGAATATCATCTATTGATTACTTACTTGCTTGTTTACATATTATGCTTATCCCTCCTTAATCCCATTTCTTTTTTATTTTCTTTATTTATGTACTAGTCTATCATCATCTAGATGATGACATGAAGTTTGAGGTGAGTGAATTCTCATGGATAGTAGCTCTTGACCTCAAAAATATGTTGATGGATGATGATTTCAACTTCAATACATACCTATGTATTCTTGAAGTTGTCTTCAAAAATGAAAACAATGTCTCCAACAATCTTGGAGGTTCTTGATATGGGTTCAAATATTGATATTTCAAGTGGTCATAATCTCCATTTAAGTGCTGAAAATATACTTTTAAAACCTCTATTTCAAAACCCTTCTTAAACCCCTCATTTTGATTTCAAAGAATAAAACCCTAGTTCTTCCCAAAATCTTCAAAACAGTGAACAATTTGAGTTCAAAGATTTCTCTAGGACTCAATACTCAAAGTATTAACATGCGACCACTTGGAAAGTCTTCTTAACTCATTAGAGAACACCCATGAGTTTTTGTTTGAATTGGAAATACTTGGAAGTGGTCCATTTGGACCCAAACATTCTCTACTGATATTCTGTTTTTGCTGTCACAGCAGCATAGTTGAATTTCAATTTATTTTACAGAAAACTTTTCCAAAAGGAGTGGTTCTAACTTATTTTTCCCGTAAACTTCAGTGTCTTAGGGAACTCTCTATATAATGTGGGCCTCTAGATCTTCGTTTTCAGTTTCTAAGATTTTTCCATATTTTATTTAATAGTACGGACTCTGTTTTCGAGTAAACTCTATTGTTTATATGATTTCTCTCAATTTATAATAGTTATTGAGGATTGACTTTTTGATTTATGTTGTAGACACGATAAGTATGATCTCCATAAAAAATCATGCATTGAAAACATTCCTAACCCTGCTTTTCATTTCCCACAAGATCAAGTCACTGTTCTGTCCACTATTCACAACAAGCATTCTTTTACTTTCATTCTTCGATTTGATGCTTACATGCACTCCAAATTTGTTCATATCTTAGGAAGTAGTTCATACTACATTTGTACATATCCCACGATGATTTCCTCCATGCATTCATTCATATTTTAGATTTCTAAGTCACTTTAGAAAGTCCATGTACACAAACCACCACAACCTTTGCACATTCTAAGATCATACATTGCATCCATGCAAGATTTGGGGCTTTTGTGACCCCTAATCTAAGAAGATTATAAGGAATGAACTTGATCACATGTCCATGCTTCCCTCGATTTAATCTTCCTTTCTCATCTGTCCCGGGGATTGAGAGGTCTTCTTTTATCCAAGATTAACATGCATCATTCTAGCTTGCTAAGCATATTTTTTTTTATCTCTTTGTTTATTGTTTCAAGAGCAATTCATGTCCCCTTTAGATTAGAAAAACTTGATTACTTGATATATGATTAGACGATTTTTCTTATGTTTATTTGTGTGATCTTCCACTTTACATTGTATGATATTTGGCTTAGATCTTATGAATGATATCTTATCTTTTGATCTTCCATTTCAAGATTCTTATGATATGTCATATACTATCACAATATTAATTGTTGAACCAAACATAATATAAGATGATTATTTGGATGCTAATTGAGGCCCATCGAGAGAGGGGGCGAGTTGAGGGTGTTTTAGTCGTGACAAAGGCTCCTTCCTCTCTCGCACCAAAATCCCAAGCCAAGTTCTTTGGTTACTAAGGGTCGGTGCCCTTTATCCATTTGGGTGAGTCAAATTGGGTTTCTTGGTTCCCTAAAGACCAAGTGGCGACTCTGTATCTATTTTCAACAGACCTATCTTTTCGTTCCTTTTTCAAATCAATTTCAAAATAAAGGAAAATCAATTCCGAAACCCAGAGACAGAAACGGGGTGGGCTCACGGAGGCCGCGTGTCCACAATCTGGCGACTCTACTGGGGATTTTTATTTTTCAAAACAAAATAATACAGTGGTTTGACTCATAAGAAGCATCCTTAAAATCATCTTTTTACTGTGTCTGGTTCACCACATTGCACTTCTGCATTTCCCCCACCGATTGTGTCTGAAGCGCGGTGCTAACATTGTTCAGGTCTTGCTGTGCCAGGGCACAAGTCACCATTGATACTGTACCTTCCAAGGTATATCAAAAAGAGTAAAAACCTCTGTACTCTCTCTCTGACGGTATATTGGAACTCTCATCAACGGACCCTCTTTGACTAAACCCAGCCTTTGCATATAGATTTCTATAGAACCTTTCATAGGACTGTTCATTTATCTTTTTAGATAGGACAATGTGATATAACTATTGTATGCCCTGGCGGTATTACCTGCACGATGTAGACTCTTATGTGGCATAAGGCAAGACCTCTTTCTTATGATTCCTAAGGCAATCACTCACATGTGATCACATTGAGTGGACATGCCTAGGCACCATGAGAAGGATGTCTGCTCCATTTATACAAATTTATGTACCACAAACCTTGTTTGTTGGTCCTAAGACATAAGAGTATGAAAACTTGCTAGATAGTATGATCACCATCATCACCTATTCCCGTCATATATCCCTATTTCTTCCAGAAACTCTGCCCAACTCATCAGGATATCCCTATCTCTCCTAGAAACTCTGTCCAATCACTCAGATTTCCTAGAAATCCCTATTTTTCCACAGATTACCCAGAAATCTCAGTTTCTTCCAGAAACTCCGATATACTTGTGTCCCCCAGATACTCTATCCGAATTACCCAGATATTCCTGCTTCCCCCAGAAACCTTGTTCGAACTCCCGAAGTATCTTTGTTTCACCCAAAATTCCAGAAAATCCATGTTTCTCTCGAACCTCTACTCAAGCTTGCCAGAAATTCCCATTTCCAAAAAACTCACCCAAATGTACCTGTTTCTCCCAAAACACAGCCCTAACTATCCAGATATCCCTGCTTCACTTAGCAACTCTGTCCAAATCACCCAGAAACCCCCATTTCACCCAGAAACTCTAAAATTCTTGTTTCTCCCAGAAACTCTCATATATACCTGTTTCTTCCGGAAACTCTACAAAATTTATCTAGATTTTCCAAAAATTCTAGTTTCACCCAAAAATCCCTGTTTTTTCCCTGATTACCCAAAAACCTCAGTTTCTCTTAGAAACTCCGATATACATGTTTCTCCCAGAAACTCTGCCCTACTCACCCAAAGAAACCTGTTTCTCCCAAAACTCTATCCAAATTTTCCAAAAATACCCAAAGTACTTGTTTCTCGAAGAAATTCTGCCCAAATCACCAAGAAATGCCCAGATATACTTCTTTCTCCTAGAAACTCTATCCATATTTCTTAGAAATACCCAAAATACTAGTTTCTCCCAGAAGTTCGGTCCAAATCAACCAGAAATCCCTAGTTCTCCTAGAAACTCTCATAACTTCGGAAAATTCCTCCGAATTTTCCAAATCCCTATTTCTCCCAGAAACTATGTCCAAACTTCCCAAAATATCCTAAAAATCCCTGTTATCCCTTGGTGATCATACTGGAAACTAAGGTTAGCACACTCTATATGGCTAGGACCTTACTTGTTTAACTACTATCTATTATAAATAGGAGCATCATATAGATTAGGACTTGCATCCGCATGCTTGTCTCATGTGCATGCACCATTCTCATTAGTCTGCACACACTGTCTCAGTTAGTCTCTACATAAGTCAGTCCATCTTCGTTAACATCACTGTCAATGTTTGTCTAGTCATCACTATCAGAATCTGATGCACCCCTCCTCTCGAATCTGTAGGTCAGTATAGATTCCCGAAGTCAGCAACTGGGATCCTCGTCCTGAGTCAGAAGTTTGAACAGTCATTTGGTCAGAATTAGCCTGCTAAGTCATTCCAACATGAATCAGGAAGAATTAGAAAATAAAGTCACTGATTTGGGAGCAACCATAAACCAGCAATCTAATCGCATGGCCCACGTTTTTGAGTTTCATGGAAGAACTAAAACAGCAGCAGCCACAGTACCAACATGGGTTCCCACCACCACCAGTAGGGTTCATACCACCACCACCACCTGGGTTTGTACCACTTCCCATCTTTATACATAAGAATAACAGGGAAGAAGAATGGTTTTATGGGGTCCCACCACCTGCATATGAGAAAAAGTTTCAAGAAAAGATGGATAAAGTAGATAAGCTGGAAAGTGTGCTAAGAAAGAGCAAGGGGGTTAACGATTACATGCTAGATCTAGAAGACCTGTTTGAACCCGTCAAAGTGAAACTGCCCGAGAACTTCAAAATGCCAAAATTTGATCGCTTCGATGGGACCGGGAACCCAAAAAGTCACATTAAGTTGTGCATGAACATCTTCCAATCTACGGGGTGGTACTCATGAGCACATAGTTATGTTGTTCCCTCAAACCCTCAAGAATGCTGCACTATCCTGGTTCCTAACTCTTGAAGTCTCCAGGACCCGAGTCTAGGAAGATGTTGCTAGAACTTTTAATGATCGCTACTCTAATAACCGAGAGTTTGATGTCACCATCCGGGACCTAGAGACGACCAGGCAGAACATCAATAAATCCTTCACTGCGTTCTTGAGCAGATGGAGGGATAAAGTCGCCCAAATGATCCACAGACCAGTTGAGAAAGAGCAAGTACGTATGCTGGTCATGAACATACGACTAGCATACCACGACAAACTATTCTACCAGTCCATCTCAAAATTTGAAGAATTGTTTGAAATAAGCACCAGAATAGAGGATGCCATTAGAGAAGGAAAGTTCAAGAATGATGAACCCCATCACCAGTCCAAGAGACCCAACTATCCCCAGGCTTCCTCAGATGTCAGTGTGCTTAGTAACCAACCAATAGACTACCCTCTTACTCCATACCAGTCTACTCTGCCAAATCACCCAAAAGGCCCTCGCGAATTCTCCAAACTTGATGTTCCCCTTTCAACAACCTTGGACCACCTACTTAAAAAGGGCCACCTACAACTTCTCCCTCACAAGCCACTATTGGATCCCATACCCTCCCACTACAACATAAGCCAATAATGTGCTTACCACCAAAATCTAGGCCATGCCACCGATCAACGCATCCGCCTCCGCCATGACATTCAGAGCCTCATAGAGGATGCACCCCATCCTAATCCTATCCACTATCTTGGCTTGGATTAACCGCTCGAGTGATCCCTTTTGATGATGCCAATGAATGTTGAAGCTATGCAGTAAAATGATGGTGTTTGGAACTTCTGCTAAAAAAATAGAATAAGAAAAATAAATGGGTCACAAAGACACTCCATTTGAGACCGGGTCGAGTCAAGTTGAGTCTGTTCTATGTTCTGGGTCTATTTCAAGTCTAGTCTTGTGATCGAGTCTGTCTGTCATTGAGTTGTAATGGGTCTGAGTCTGTAATGTAATCCTTTTCTTTTGATGGAATGAAATCTCATTTGGCTTAATCTGATGTGTCTAGTCAGTCATAAATGTATGAATCACTGAACTGAAGTGTCATTTTTCAAACTACCATGGATGCTACTCTTCTAATAAATATTTGGCATCAAACACAAAAAAAACAAATCCTAAAAGGTCAAAGTCAATTTCATGCTGACACCGATGAGGAGACGAGAATTGAATAGTCTTATTTTAAGAATTTCAAAGATGCTTTTGCTCAAATTTTGAAAAGACATACTTGAAACTAACTTAGGGCTTGCCCAATACCTTTTTTCACCATTTTAAAGCCTTGGGCCCAACCCAATTGATAGTCATGCAAATTTGTGCAGACTTAGTCCTTGACGGTAGCCAAACATTTCAGTGAGTTTCATTTCCACTTTTAAAAAAAGGAAAAAAATTGAAACAAAAAAAAGAGAAAAAAACAAGAAAGAAAAAGAAAGAAAAGAAAAGCTCGCTAGGTTGAAAACCCGAAAGGGCACCTAGGCAAAAGTTAGAGCTGAAAAAGGTGTTGATTTACAAGATCCGACCTTAGCCAGTCAAAATGATGGAGAAAATGAAAGGAATAAAATTTTGGTGATACAGAGAATTGAACACTTCAAGGTACATCATGAGAACATGCTTGGATCACATTTCAAAAGGCTCGGAACGACCACAAATAAATTCCGAGAACTGACATGCACATTCTGGAATTTTGAAATTGTGATCAAAAGATCTCACCATAATCGACTACATGAAAAGTAAAATTAACTGGCTAGGCGAAAGTGAAAAGGATCAATCCTCAAAAAGAAAAGTAAAGAAAAAAAGAAAAAAAGAAAGGCAGATCGAAACTAAATCCTTTTATTCAAGGCTACCACAAGTGAGCTAAGTTTGAACTTCTTTCACGATTGGTTTGAAAAACCCTTAACCAATTTCTTTCAAAGCCTTGCCTTGAACTACGCTCGACCTGATTCCCTCCAGGGGATATATAGGCAACCGCATTGGTTCGGTTGACACCATCATAATCAACCCCGCCTTCTTTCAAAGCCTTGGCCCGAACTACGTTGGACCTGATCCCCACTCGGGGATACGTAGGCAGACTTTTAAAAAGAAAAGAAGGATGGCTCGCTAGGTCGCAAATTTGAAAGGACGCCTAGGCAAAAATTAAAGCTAAATCCAAGGTGAACAATAACAAAAGAGAGAAAAAAGCTCGCTAGGTCACCTCACCAGTACCTAGGCAAAAGTTATGAGCATATGAGAGATTAAAGTCATGGTCCTTGCCTCAAGCCAGAAATCACCTTCCACACTAGGGCAAAACTTTGACTACCCACCTCGTTTACCTGAATTTTACTATCTACCCTGCATACAAGGGGCAAACTTTGGTCACCTACCTCATTTGCCCAGAGCCTCCAATAAACCATCATCCAAACTAGGGGTAAACTTCTGTCACCTACCTCGTTTCCCTATGAATTCCATTTCCTACACCTTAAACTAGGGGCAAACTCTGTTTTCCTAACACGATCCCTTCACACCAAGGGCGAGTTTTCAAGTCACCAAGTTATTTTGAATATTTTGAAATAGAGCATCTTTTATTGTAAAAGCTAAAGCACTGATTCAATGTACTTCCTTGGAGAAGTAGAGAATTGATTAGATCAATAGGGAGGAATTTTCAAAAACCAGATTCATCAACAAAGTGCTATCATATTAAGATGAGGAGTGCACAAATAAGAAAAGCAGTACATCGTTTATGACAAAGACATATTAAATTATGGCAATTTGGGCTCTTCGTGTCGTTGCTTTTGACGAGTCAATCCTTCATTGGTTGAGTCAGTAATAAAGTGCATCAAAGTTCAAGGTTTCATACAAACCAACTGAACTTTCCTTTCCATCATCATTCCTATCACTTCCATTCGTCCAAAATGGCCCCAAATGTGTGGGTTTAAAGTGATTCCACATTATAAAACTTGTGGATACAAGCAGAAGTTTCAGACACTATTACTACGCTTGTCAAGACTCTAACATGATAAGAGTCCCAAGAATCTCGAGCATTGGTGACACCCCAATCATAGTCACCTGATACAAATCAGTCCATAAGATCCACTGGCTATCTTCCTCCAGTTCCTCACCAACCAAATCAAAATCATGTCACAAATTTCCTTCATCCCCAGTGAATTTGCTCTATTCCCAGTGCAACCATCCCCTCCTCAGCAGAATCTTCTCATCCTCAGCAAAGTCTTCTCTAGAAAAGTCCCTGAAAAAATGTGGTGTATCCCAGTCAAAAGCACATCTGCTCCTTAGAAGAAACCATTTTCATCTCAAAAAAGGTTGTCACCTTCCCTACATAATTAGTTCACTCCTAACAGCCTTGTCCACAGAAGAGATATTTTTCCTCCAACAAGTTCAATTCATCTTCAGTACAATCACTTACTCCATTGGCTCTTAAAAGAGTCATTTCATCCCTAGCAAATTCAGTTTTATCCCCAGTAGGCTTCTCGATTCGTACATCATCAGTTCAGTCCATTACAGTCATAGTAGTTCACTATCGACTCGTCATCTCGATTTGTACATCGTCACTTCTTCTGATGATGGTTAGTCCAACTGTTGATCCAATCCATGACAGTCATAATAGTTTACTATGGACTTGTCATCTCAATTCGTACATCATCAGTTCAATCCATGACAGTCACAGTAGTTCACTGTCGACCCGACATCTCGATTAGTACATCATTAGTTCAATCTTGACAATCACAATAGTTCACTATCGACTCGTCATCTTAATTTATACATCGTCAGTTCAATCTATGACAGTCATAGTAGTTCACTGTCGACTCGTTATCTCGATTAGTACATGATCAGTTCAATCCATAACAGTCACAGTAGTTCACTATCGACTCGTCATCTCGATTCATACATTGTCAGTTTAATCCATGACAGTCACAGTAGTTCACTGTCGACTCATCATCTCGATTAGTACATCGTCAGTTCAATCCATGACAGTCACAGTAGTTCATTGTCGACTCATCATCTATATTCGTACATCGTCAATTCTTTCGATTATGGTTATTCCAGCTGTCAGTTTAATCCCTGACGATCACAGTAGTTCACTGTTGACTCGTCATCTCGATTCGTACATCATCAGTTCAATCCTGACAGTCACAGTAGCTCACTGTCAACTCATCATCTTGATTCATACATCATTAGTTCAATCCATGACAGTTACAGTAGTTCACTGTTGTTTCGTCATCTCGATTCGTACATCGTCAGTTCAATCCATAACAGTCACATTAGTTCACTGTCAACTCGTCTTCTCAATTCGTACATCGTCAGTTCAATCCATGACAGTTATAGAAGTTCACTGTTGACTCGTCATCTTGATTCATACATCATCAATCCTTCTAATCACGGTTAGTCCAACTGTTGATCTAATCCATGATAGTCACAGTAGTTCATTGTCAACTAGTCATCGTCGGTCCAACCCATAACAGTCACAGTAGTTCACTGTCTACTCGTCATCTGGATTCGTGAATTGTCAATCCATTAATCATCATTAGTTTACCATCACTCTCATTCAAAATATGTTGTGTTCATCATTCACATTCAAAATCTTGGGCTTCCATGTCAATTAATGGTGCTTCCGTGTTCGTCTCTTGACATCCCTAGTTTTTATGTCCATCACTTGAATTCTTAGGGTTTCTATGTCCAGGGCTTCCATGTCCATCAGTTATATGTCAAACTTTATCTTTGATTAACGTCCTCTGGGACCCCACATCTAATTACATTCAATTACAAAGCACACTTTCCAAAATTCATAAGTTTGCTCTAAAACCTAGAGTCTTCAAACATTGGCGTCCCTATTCGGGTCAATAACTGCATCATAGTAGAAAAACTAGCACGATATAAGTCTACTAGGAGTGGCATACACCCCACAGCACCAACTCATGCTAGGATCAGAACACTAGGTATGATAGGGCTCAGAACACAATTCATATCACATCCATGCATTGCATATCATCCTCATAACATGGCATCTGCCTATCTTATTTTGCATGTGTTTGTTTCTTTATGCCCTGAACTACGACCTAGTCTAATTCCCCTTGGGATACGTAGGCAGCTCACAAAGAGCACGACCAGCACTTACCTCATCAACATCATCCTTGCATCTTTTGCAACGCTTTTATCCTAAATCTATAGCCTCCAAAAAGACCTGTCTCTTTAAAATTTTGGTACTCGCTTGCGACATGCGTTGCCTCGCAAGTTCATGCCAAAGAGGGGCAAACTATAGACACCCCATTTTGTCAGCTATCAGATTTAGGAGACCCATAGATTGGTGGTTCACAATGATCGAAATGACTCAAAAAGGACTCTTGGAAGTTAATTCGATCTCTCGAAATACTCAAAAAGTGGTAGAAATGACCAAAATGCCCTTGAAAGCCCAAACACTCCCAGTTTTGGACCAAAAGTTCTAGAAACATGCTATGTCATAAGGAAAGTCATAAAATGAGTTTTCAAGCAAAATCGGATGAAATCGTCAGCTCTCAGAGACCCCCAAAAGTTCCCGGAAAGTCCCCGTTAACCGGTTTGACCAGGTTCGATCAAGGTTTGACCGAAATCATCCAAATTCACCAAAAAGTTCCAAGATCATTCTAGAAAGTACTAAAATGAGTTTGAAAAGAAAATCGGATGAAAATGTCAGGTCCGAGGAGCTCCCGGAGGTTCCCGAAACTTTTCGGGAATCCCAGGTTTGACCGATTTGACCTAAAAGTTGACTTTGAAACTAGAGCACTGTATCATTTTTTAAACATTTTTTAGGGATATTAGAGGTCAATAGCTTTCCAACGGTATACCGCACATAATTCCTGGATTTAAAACGAATTTATTATGAATTTCTGAAGGTGAAAAAGGCGATCAAATAGACTTTTATCGCAAATACCACAAAACTTTTCAAACTGACCTATCTCCCAACTATTGTTTATGCAAATTAGACTCCATTACCTTTCCAACGGTATATCACAACCTCAGTTTGGAGTTCATATGCATTTTCTGTGAATTTCGGATGAAATAGGGCCTTTTCGCGAATGCCGAAATCTCTGGGGGCCTAAACCACATTATCTGGACGAAGGAAGAGTAGTGCCGCCACGGCACTGGCCCACTACCGTCCTGGCACAGGCCTAGTGCCGCCACGGCACTCTCTCCTTGAATAGTCCATTTTTGTAAATTGTTATGGGGGTCCATTTTGGTTAATTAGAAACCAAAACGATGTAGTTCCTTGTTCATAGACATTTGGAGCCAATGGGAGCACTCTTTAAATTCCAAAACCACCCCAGATTTTCCTATATAAACCCCCCTTGACTTCTCATTTAGGGGGGTGCAAATATAAAGCTTAGAGAAGTTATAGAGAGAAGAGTTTTAGAAGATAAGGATAGGAGAGTGAAACTGAGATTCATCCTTTGATTTTCAACTAAAAAAGTGAGTTCTATGCTTTGTTTTCTACTTCATTACTCCCATTTACTTCACATTCAATACACCCAACCACCATTTTAGTGAGCATTTATGAGATAAGAAGGTTCTTCCATGTCTTAAGTCACCATATATAAGTGAAACACCAAGCTTCAAGTCCAAAATCATCATGAATATCATCTATTGATTACTTGCTTGTTTACATATTATGCTTATCACACCTTAATCCCATTTCTTTTTTATTTTCTTTATTTACTTACTAGTCTATCATCATCTAGATGATGATATGAAGTTTGAGGTGAGTGAATCCATATGGATAGTAGCTTTTGACCTCAAAAACATGTTTGATAGATGATGATTTCAACTTCAATGCATTCCTATGTATTCTTGAAGTTGTCTTCAAAAATGAAAACAATGTCTCCAACAATCTTGGAGGTTCTTGAAATAGGTTCAAATGTTGATATTTCAAGTGGTCATAATCTCCATTTAAGTGTTGAAAATATACTTTTAAAACCTCTATTTCAAAACCCTTCTTAAACCCCTCATTTTGATTTCAAAGAATAAAACCCTAGTTCTTCCCAAAATCTTAAAAATAGCGAACAATCTGAGTTCAAAGATTTCTCAAGGACTCAATACTCAAAATATTAACATGAGACCACTTGTAAAGTCTTCTTAACTCATTTGAGAACACCCACGATTTTTGAATTGACTTGGAAATACTTGGAAGTTGTCCAGTTGGACCCAAACATTCTCTCAGGATATTCTGTTTTTGCTGTCACGGAAGCTTGGTTTATTTTCAATTTGTTTTACAGAAAACCTTTCCAAAAAGAGTGGTTCTAACTCATTTTTCCATTGACCTTCCGTGTCTTAGGCAACGTTTTGTATAATATGGGCCTCTAGATCTTTTGTTTTCATTTTTTAAGATTTTTCAAGATTTTAGTCGATAGTACGGACTCTGTTTTTGAGTAACCTCTATTGTTTATATGATTTCTCTCAATCTGTAATAGTTATTGAGGATTGGCTTTTTGATTTGTGTTCTAGACACAATAATGATGATCTCTATAAAAAATCATGCATTGAAAACATTCCAAACCCTACTTTTCAGTTTCCACAAGATCAAGTCACTATTCTGTCCACTATTCACAGCAAGAATTCTTTTACATCATTCTTTGATTTGATGCTTAAATGCACTCCAAATTTGTTCATATCTTAGGAAGTAATTCATACTACATTTGTATATATTCCATGATGATTTCTTCCATGCATTCATTCATATTGTACATTGCATCCATGCAAGATTTGGGGCTTTTGTGACCCCTAATCTAAGAATATTATAAGGAAGGAACTTGATCACACGTCCATGCTTCCCTCGATCTAATCTTCCTTTCTCAACCATCTCGGGGATTGAGAGGTCTTCTTTCCTCCAAGATTAACATGCATCATTCTAGCTTGCTAAGCATATTTTTTTAATCTCTTTATTTATTTGTTTCAAGAACAATTCATGTCCCTTTAGATTAGAAAAACTTGATTACTTGATAAATGATTAGACGATTTTTTCTAGGTTTATTTGTGTGATCTTCCACTTTACATTATATGATATTTGTCTTAGATCTTATGAATGATATCTTATCTTTTGATCTTCCATTTCAAGATTCTTATGATATGTAATATACTATCATAGTATTAATTGTCGAACCAAACATAATACAAGATGATTATTTGGATGCTAGTTGAGGCCCGTTGAGAGACGGGTGAGTTGAGGGTGTTTTAGTCGTGACAAGGGCTCCTTCCTCTCTCGTACCAAAACCCTGAGCCATGTTCTTTGGTTACGAAGAGTCGGTGCCCTTTATCCGTTTGGGTGAGTCAAATTGGGTTTCTTGGTTCCCTAAGGACCACGTGGCGACTCTGTAACTGTTTTTAATCGACCAACCTTTTCGTTCTTTTTTCAAATCAATTTCAAAATAAAGGAAAATCAATTTCAAAACCCAGAGACAAAAACGGGGGTGGGATCACGGAGGCCGCGTGTCCACAAGTACCCGGTGTGATTTCCTATTTTTGTTTGGTATTTGGTATTTGGTATTTTCTAGCCCCCTGAGCTTTTGCTGAGGAGGGTGTATAGATGGAGTGACCGTAGGAAACCGACCTGGAACATGGGTGGTTGCAGGGTCTTTTAAGGCTTGCCATCATTAGCCACCTGGGGAGATTTGCCCCCATCATCGGTTGGACCTAAGCGAAGCCGGTGCCTCGGGGGTTGATCTTGAGGTCTTTTGTGCCTTGGGTTTTAGCCAGGGTATTTTGAGGCTTGTCATCATCAGTCACCTAGGGGGAGTTTCCCCCATCGTCGGTTGGACCTAGGCGAAGCCGGTGCCTCGGGGGTTGATCCCGAGGTCTTTTACCTCGGGTGTTAGACCGAGATCTTTGAACAGAACACTTATAGGGGTCGCACCTTGTAGTACAAATAGAAAAGCTTTATTCCTTTTTTGAAAGCCATAAATAATGCCCAAATTGAGCTATAAATTTCCCAACTAATGCTAGATTGCCCTTATCCAAACGTCATTGAAATTACTTGCGTAGGTATTTCACGTTCTATGGGTAAGATAGATCACGCCCATCCAGAGTCTGTAACCAATAGGTGCCCGATCTATTTACCCGGGTAACTAGGTATGAGCCTTCCCAGTTTGGCCCCAACTTTCTATGGCTCAGGACTCTGGTAGACTATTTTTACCGCCTTCAGAACAAAATCTCACACCTAAAAACTACGGTGCTTTACCTTACTGTTGAAGTACCTGGAGACCCTCTGTTTATAGGCTGCCACTTTCAGATATGCCCGATCCCTTCTTTATTCTACTAGATCGAGTTCTCCTCTGAGGGCTTCCTCGTTGTCCTGCTCGCTAAAATTTGCCAATCGGTAAGTAGGCAATGTGAACTCCATGGGGACCACCGCTTCCAAGCCATAGGTTAGTGAGAATGGCGTCTCACCTATTGCCTCTCGGGGGATGGTACAGTAGGCCCACAAGAGGGTCGGTAATTCCTCTGCCCATAGGCCTTTGGCATTTTTAAGCCTTGTTTTGATCGACTACAGAATAGTCCAGTTCATCACCTCGGCTTGGCCATTGGCTTCTGGGTGCTCAGGAGAGGAGTAGTGATTTGATATCCCATAGCCCGAGCAGAACTGCCTGAATGCCGAGGTGTCAAACTGTCTGCCGTTATTGCTGACCAGAACCCGGGGAATGCCAAACGTGTACAGGATGTTTTTCTCAATGAAACATTCCATCTTTTTCTGGTGATTGTTGCCAAGGGTTTGGCCTCCCCCCAATTGGTGAAGTAGTCAATGGCGATAACAGCGAACTTAACTTGGCCTTTTCCCATAGGAAGGGGACCGACAATATCGATTCTCCACTGAACGAACGTCCAGGTGCTGAGGATTGGTATCTGGAGCTCTCCTAGTCAGTTATTATGGGGGAATTTCTTTGGCATTTGTCACATTTTTTGACATACTCTTGGGAATCCCAGGCCATTGTCAGCCATTAATAACCCTGCAACAGAGCCTTACATAAGAGTGCCCGACCTCCCACATGACTGCCGCACACACCTTAGTGGATTTCATGTACTATTGGCTGTAATTGGGCAAGGTGGACACAACGGGTATAGGGGATAGGGAACCCCCTTTTATAGAGGATGTCGTTAACAAGGTGATATCTGGCAACTCAGTACTTGACCCGACGGGCTTCTTCTTTTTCGTCCGGTAGCGCGCCAGTAGTGAGGAATGTGGTGATTGGATCCATCCAGCTGGGGTCTTGGGCTACTGGGTCGACCTCCATGCCTTTCGAGTTGATTACACTTGGCTCGGGTAAGTATTCTATCCCTATCCCGGGAAAATCTGACTCGGATGATGAGGCAAGGCAGGCTAACCGATCAGCCCTAGTGTTCTCTTTCCTCGGGATTTGTGTGATTAAGAAACCCTTAAGCTTTCTCGAGACCATTCGGACGAGGGCTAGGTAAGCTACCATATTGTCTTCCTGATCTTCATACTCCTGGTTAACTTGGTTGACCATAAGCTGAGAAGCACTGTATCCTTGAACCTGCTGTTCACGCATTGAAGTACCCAACTATAGCCCAATCAACAAGGATTCGTACTTGGCCTCATTATTATAGGCACAGAACCCGAACCTTAGTGCATAATCAAGCTAGATTGTGTCGAGACTAGTCAGGATGATCCCCGCCTCGCTGTATTTCTTGCTAGAAAACCCGTCTACGTAAAGTATCCAGGTCAGGATGTTTTTCTATAGTCCGGGTGGTAGGTAGGGTGGGTCAAACTCTTCAACTAGGTCTTTTGGGTATGTGAACTCCACGAGAAAATCTGCTACGGCCTGCCCCTTGATCGCCGTGTGGGGTTTGTAGGTTACTTCAAATTCCTCTAGCTCCAAGGACCACTTGATAAGCCTTCTGGATGTGTCTAGCCTGCTCAAGATTCGACGAAGAGGCTGATCTATGAGGACCATGATTGCATGGGCCTGGAAATACTGGTGAAGTTTTCGGGTAGATGTGACGAGGGAAAAAGTGAGCTTTTCTATGCATGAAGTGCCCGACTGATGTAGTAGACCGGGAATTGTATCCGTGTTCTTCTCGAATGAGAGCCGAGTTGATCCCTGAGGGTGACACTGCTAAATATAAGAACAATTCCTCATTTTTGCGCTAGTGTTGAGAGTAAAGAGGGTGATTCTAAGTATTCTTGAGTTCCTAAAATGCCTCCTCGTACTCTTCTGACCACTGGAAGGCCTTGCAGAGGATTTTGAAAAATGGCAAACACCAGTCGGTAGCTCGGAAGACAAATCTGTTCAGTGCAGCGACCCGCCCGGCCAAGCTCTGAACTTCTTTGGTTGACCTTGGCGACCGCATGTTTATGATGGACTGGATTTTCTCAAGGTTTGGTTTGATACCCTATCTGCTGACTAGGTGCCCCAGAAACTTCCCAGACGAGACGCTAAATGTGCACTTAGCCTGGTTTAACCTCATTCCGAACTTCCTCAAAATGCTGAAGGCCCTGGCCAGATGTTCAAGATGGTCAGACTCATCTCGGCTTTTGACTAAGAGATCATCAACGTAGACTTCCATAGATTTCCCGATCAGATCCTTAAATATATGATTTACCAGGCATTGATAGGTTACCCTGGCATTTTTAAGGCCGAAGGGCATTACCTTGTAGCAGTATGTTCCTTGGTCCATGATGAAGGAGGTCTTCTCTTCATCCCCGAGTCATATGCTGATCTGATTGTACCCCGAGTAAGTGTCCATGAACGAGAAGAGTGCATGTCCGGCCATGGAATCCATAAGGAGGTCAATCCTGGGCAATGGATAGCAATCCTTGGGGCATGCCTTATTCAGGTCAGTGAAATCCATACACATTCTCCATTTCCCATTGCTTTTCTTGGCCAGAACGACGTTTCTTAACCAGCCGGGATAGTGGACCTCTCAGATGGAATCTGCTTTCAGGAACTTTTAGACTTCTTCACATACTGTCACCTGTCTTTCGGGTGCCATACTCTGTCTCTTTTATTTGACCGGCTGGGAGTCTAGGTTGATGTTGAGGCCGTGAGACATGACACGGGGAACTATCCCAAGCATGTCTTCATGGCTCCAAGCGAAGACATCTTGGCTCTGCTACAGGAATCGGATCAACTTCTTCTTAAGGCCTGGCTCGAAGAGGGCGCCTATGCTAACGCACCGGTCGGGAAACTTCGGGCTATCACCACTTGCTCCAGTTCTTCCACCAGACCCACTCCATCGCTTTGGTCTCTCGGGTCCATTTCCTGAATGTTCAATGTTTCAGTGCCGGGCTTTCTTCGTAGGGAGCTGATGTAGCAGCTCCGAGCGGCTGCTTGGTCTCCTTACAAGCTTCCTGGTCTCTAGGGAGTTGGAAACTTAATCACCAAGCTGTAAGTCAACATAACTGCCTTGCCTTTGTTGAGAGTTGGTCTCCCGAGGATGACGTTGTACGCGGATGGAGCTTCTATAACTACGAAGTTTACCAGTACAGATGTCTGCTGGGGGTAAGTCCCCATAAGGAGCGGGAGCTCGACGATACCGAACGATTGTGTGGTAGACCCATTAAAACCTACCAGGGGAGTGGGCACTGGTCAGAGCCGATCCCTGGGTGACCCGAGCTGATCGAATGCTGAGACGAACATGATATCAGAGGAGCTGCCCATGTCCACTAATACCCTTTTAACCACATAGTTTGCCACGGAGAGCATCCCCACTAGCAGATCATCATGAGGGTAGTGCAGGCCTAGTATATCCTCAGATGAGAACATTAACACGTCGGTCAGGGGAGAGTTGGTGGATTGGACATACCATACATCTGATCAGGATGCCCGAGCATACCTCTTCCTAGCTGACTGTGAATACCCTCCACCCGAGTTCCTCTGGGGATTACATTGATTTGCCCAAGGGGTCGCGACAGCTCGGGAGCCCGGGTGTCTTACCAAGGTCGTCTGTCTGTTGTAATTAACTCCGCTAGATGGCCCTGCTCAATCAGCTTCTTAATGGTGATCTTAAGCTTAAACCAATCCTTTGCGTCATGTCCTTGGTCTTTGTGGAAGTGACAAAACTTATCCCGATTTATCTGAATGGGAAGATTTTTCAGCTTTGCTGGTTGCTGGAGTAGCCTCAGGGTCTCAGCGGCGGCCATGACCTCGTGGATAGGCCAGGAAAGTGGCGTGAAGGTAATTGGGGCTTGATCCCGTCTGCCTCTTTTTTGCTGATCTTGTAGGGCTTCTTTCCCGGAACCTTCTCAGAACCCTTACGTTTCCATTTATCTTTTGGGGACTCGTCTCCCATGAAGCTGGCGTGCTTGGACTTTAAAACCTCCTCCGTGTCATATACTTATTGACCCTTTCTGAGAGTTCCACCAGGGTTGTCGGTCGGTCTCGATGAAATGACGTAGCAACTCTGGTGTATTGAACTCCCGAGCAGAAGGCTATGATAGCGGCTGTTTCGTTCAATGCTGAATTTGAAGCCTCTGTTGATTAAAATGATCCACATAGTCCTTTAGAGATTCCCCTTTATGTTGCTTGACGGTCAGTACTTGGGTGTTCAATTGTGATTGGTCAAGCATCCCTACAAATTGGCTAATGAAAAGCTTGCTCAATGTCTTGAACTATTTGGTGTTTAAGAGCGTAGAAACACTGTGCGGCTAGCCCCTTGAGGGTGCTGGGAAAGGCCAGGCACAGTAACTCATCGACGGTGGTGACTAAAGCCATCTGGGCCTTGTAGGTATGAACGTGATCCATTGGGCTCCCTGTCCCGTCGTAGGAATTGAGATGCGGTGGCTTAAACTTCCATGGGATGGGGAATCCGGTGATCCGAACAATGTAGGTGACTCGGTCTCTATGTTCGTATGATTATGGTGCTTCTTGCGGCTCAAATGCTCGATCTATTTCTGCAGGTCCAGGATTTTAACCTTCATGCCTTCCCGCTCGGTCATCCTTTCTATGTCAGAGTGGTAGGTCGGATCAGATGATGAGGCCTCTTCTTTGAAGTGTGTTGTACTTAGGCATAGGACCCAGACCCGGACCTGGCTCTGGCTCTGGGTGATCTTGTGCTGAAGGTCTCCCTAGCCCCTGGCTGAGGGGTCCTCGGCTGACTCTCGGGCCATATTTCCTGGCCCCTCCCTTCTGGCAGAACGCCTACTATTGATGATGTCCCTGGCGTCTCCCGCCCGGCGCGGGTTAGCACGGGCATGCTGTTGGGTTCGACTTGGGGCCTGGCTACGTTCGTCATCCCCATGACGCCTCTAACCCGGTGGGGATGCAGGGGCAGTATGGGTATGTTGTCTAGCCCGGGGAGGCTTTCGGTTGGGCATGTCTTTCCCGGGCTGCTCCTTGATTTGGGGGAGCTCATCCTGTCGGACCAGCAACACTTCAATCTATTGCTAGGTTCGCCACTGGCCCTCTATGAGTTGAGTGAGAGCCGCAGTGACCTGATCGGAGGTCATAGAAGTGGCCGGTCATCCGGCTTGTGAGTTCGCCGGTCCCGTTGGACCAGCGGTGTTCTTACCTTTCTTTGGAGGCATGTCGATCAGTCAAAGATTTGTTTTTCGGAGAAAACAGTCGATGTTCCCACAGACAACACCAAACTAATGATGCCAAAATTTGGATAAGAATAACTTAGAGAGATAGATAGACACAATAAATTTTGTATTGGTTCAGCCCCATTAATGAGGTGACCTACATCCACGGGTGCGTCAATGCGCTTTCACTAACACATCACTAGCAGTTATTGGTGAGCCGACCAATTGGGCAGCACTACCAACCAAACCGATTGGGTACATGCTGTGAGTGAATATAATATGCTATTATTTAGGTTCATAATGCGATCCCCTTCAATGGGGGTGAGTGGCCTCTTTTATAGGTACAAGAGACCACCCATATAAGGTAACTCTGTATATTAGGAAGCTTAATTTGATTACATCCGATTTACACGAATTTTGGGGAGTTTCCTAAGCAGTTTAGGAAACCACTTGCTCCTTCAATTTAGACCTCTAACTAGGATAAGAAATTGTCTGGTTGCTTGTTGGGCAATCAACCACACCTTCTGGAGGTGCGCTCATGTGGGACCAGCCCAAGAGCGGATGCCCGGGCTTTGGGCCAAATCGGCCAGTTCTGTGTAACGCCTCGGGATGCTTAAAGTCAGCCCAGATTCTAGGTGACTTGGCTTCTCTTTGTTGAGGTGGTGAGGCTTGACTTTGACCTAATATTTTTGTAAATATCAAGGAGCATGTGGATTTCTTTCATGGTTTGCTTGAGGTTAATATGTCTTTGTAGAGCTAATTAACAATTGAATGGGAAGGAGTGTTTAAAAGTTTTTCTATATCTTTTTGAACTTCTATTTGAGATTTTTGTGGGTATATTCACTGCAAACCCTCACGAGAAAACACTCATCCACTAGGGGGAACCTAGGGGTTTAACGACTTGTTGCATTTGCTAAATTCAACCGTGATTCCTGCGAAAGTGAGTTAGGTAGTATCTCTTTCAATTTAGTTTAGTTTGCTTTAGTTTATTTTGTTTTCTCTTAGTCATTGAAGGACTAGTTTAGCTTGTTTTTATTTTTGCTTTATCGCTAGAGATTAGCAATAAGCTAGTCAGGGGTTGTAACAAGCGGGGGTATTTGTAAAATACAACCGCGCTAAAAGAATGAAATACACTAATTTAGTTTCCAACTCCCTATTATATCTACAATTTGTATTACAATGCCAGCTTTTATACGATGTAACTAATCTATGATAAGTTGTGTTGTTTTAGCTATTATTTGTGCAGATTACTATTGTGCTGTGTGAAGAAATGATTAACAGGATAAAGGGAAGACTTGATTACAAGCAAGGAAAGTCAAAGTTGAAATACGGAGTTCAAGCGATCGAAGAGGTTTAAGCGATCGAGCTTTCGATCGGTTGAGTCCAGTTCAAGCGCTCGAGTAATTCAGAAGTTCAATCGATCGAGTGATGTTCGATCGATCGAACATGCCTTTTACCAGAACTTATGTGCACGTAGCAGAGACACTCTTTTGTAACCCTAGCCTTAGGTTTTCTATAAATATTAGTTATGAATACATCCAGAAGGACGCCCACATTATTTTTCTTCAGTTTATAGAGAAACAGAGAGATTTGTTCTTGGTTTTGTAGGTTTATCAAGGTTTGATATTGGTTTTGGTTTGGATTCTTATTAAGTAATCAAAGTTCTTCGTTCCAGGTTTTTATACATTATTTAATTTACATTCTGCTAATAGTTTTTCATAGTATAATATGTTAGAATCGTAGTCTTGCATGTTAGATATTTTTAAACCCATAGTTTTTGTAACTTTCATATTTAAATCACAACCAAACACGCCCTTAATGAATATTTACGTTAAAAACATATCTGTGACACTCCACACCATGTCTGAGTAGTCCTAGAGTTGGGAGATCACAATGAAACAGTGATCTCCAGCCTCTGTCATGCAGCAGAATAATACATGTGTTCGATCGATCGAAGTTAGTTCAATCGATCGGAACAGCAATATAGTCAAGCGATCGAAGACATTTCGATCGATCGAGGGATGATGATTTTCGATCGATCGAATGCGTGTTGATCGTCGAACTCTCTGATTCTTGCGAATATTCTATGCAGTATTCCTAAACTTTCTGTTTTTTAGATTCGTTATCAAACTGTCCCCAAATGCTCAGTTTCTCAAAATAGTTTCTGAACTTTAAGCCGTAAAGCAATTTTCTTCAATAACTTTGCAAACCACTTTGAATGCTAACACCATTCAGAGTGCGAGTCTTAACTATTGTTTTAAACCACTTTCTTGTATTTCGAATCAACTGTGATGAGATCGTTCCGGTCATGAAAGGGCTATGGATTCTTTATTTTAAGAGAAATACGGAATACTGTAGAAGATGTACTCCATTGAGCTTTAATGTAATTGCATGGTAGATGGCTAGGTCACAGTGGATTTGTGTGATCCTAACGCTCCCCTTTTATAAAGTAAAAACCCATTCTAAATTTGCTTCGTTAAGTAGTTAATTCGTAGTTAATTTAATTGCTTTACTTCTAGTAGTTGTTAATTGTGGAACTTCGTGTTCTACACATTTTCTGCATACTGAATTTTCATTTTCCTTTTAGAGTTTAATCCAAGTAATTAGTTTATAACCTTCCCTGTGCATCGACCTGGTCTTAACCAGATTACTACTTGCACGTCTACCTACACTTGGGTATAGCACACAAGCGCACACAAGAATTTCCTCGTGTCAATCATCAATCCCAAAATTGAGACATAGATTCCATCATAAATTAACATCCACCACACAATTAATATTGTCACCCAATCCAATGAGATATTGACCCATTTAAGAATCTCATCTTTTTGGGGATCAAAGCGTAAATATCAAATGTACATGTTTATAAATTAACTTATGATTTAGAGCATAAGCACTCATAATAGCCATGAGGTAATAATTATCTTATAAGTCAGTACAAAGATAATTACCCCAAGTCGGTCCCATTTAATACACAAGGTGTACTAGCATAGTGAGTTGAAACTATATCGTTTCCCACAGTCAAGACAAACGTACTACATCACCATACTCCAGTCCTACCTATGGTGTGTCCAATCCCATCTAAGACTATAAACCAAAATCTTACACTCTACAAGATCCGATGGTCTGATCTTCTATGTGTAAGCTAAACTCTACACACCAAACCATCTACTATGTAGAATAAGAGACACATATGCGCAATATTAAATAAACAATATAATGCAAATATTGCCCACATAGATTCTCATAAAAATGGAATAACAAATTTTATTAAATGATTAATAAATCAACAACATAATGCATGAGTTTTAGTATGTATCCCTAACAATCTCCCACTTAGACTCAAAGCCATAATGTGACACACCTCACTCCTATCCCTTCTATGTGACTATCAAAAGTCTTGGCCTGTAAGCTCTTGGTGAAAGGATCTGCCAGGTTATTTATTGATGCAATCTTGGTCACTTCAACATCATCTCTTTGCATGATCTCTCATATCAGGTGATACTTACGATCAATGTGTTTTTCTTCTTATGGGCCCTACATTCCTTTGAGTTAGCCACTACTTTGTTATTATCATAATAAAAGGTAATAGCCGATTGTACCCGACAAGCGGGGGTATTTGTAAAATACAATCGCGCTAAAAGAAGAAAAAGTATGGATTTAGTTTACAATTCCTCCATTTATTTGCAATTTGAATTACAAAGCTAGTTTATGCACCTATTGATTAAACTATGATAAAGTGTGTGTTTTGGCTGTAATTTGTGCAGACTGCAGTTACTGTGTGAAGAATTGAAAGTTCATGATGAAGGGAAATGCTGAACTCTAAAGAAGACATGTAAAAGCTGAAATATAGAGTTCGAGCGATTGAAGACAGTTCGAGCGATCGAGGATTCGATCGATCGAAAAAGGTTCAAGCGGTCGAAGTCCCTACTAGTTCAATCGATCGAGAATGGTTCGATCGATCGATCGAATATGCCTTTTTTCAGATTATACGCGCACGCAGCAGAATGCATGTTGTAACCCTAGCAGTAGGTTGTCTCTATAAAGACTCGTTTTGTACACGTCCAAAGGGCGCCCACTTTCACTTTTCATCAGTTTATAGAGAGTAGAGAGCTTTTTGTCTTGTTTTTGTAGGTTTTATTAAAGATCATCATTGTTGGCCTCGATATTTTATAGTTTAATACAGGTTTCATCATTCCAAGTTACTTTGTTTTGCTTTATTTATATTCTGCTTGCAGTTTACTCTAGTTTAGCCTGTTAAACTCGTAGTTTTACTTGTTAGTAGTGATTACACCATAGTTTTTCATGATTGCATGTTTAAATCTCAAACAAACAAACTTTTAATGGATTTTTACGTTAAGAATAATACTGAGACACTCCAGACTATGTTTGAGTAGTTCCTGGGTTGGGAGATCACAATGAAACCGTGATCTCAGGCCTCTGCCATGCAGCAGATTAACTTCTGTGTTCAATCGATCGAAGTAGTTCGATCGATTGGACCAGAGGCATTGTCGAGCGATCGAAGTCAATTCGATCGATCGAGAGATGAAGTTGTTCGATCGATCGAATGCGCGTCGATCGATCGAACATTCTGATTCTTGAGAATGTTCTGTGCAGTATTCCTAGACTTTCTGTTTTACTGGATTGTTATCAAATTGTCCCAAAACGCTCAGTTTGTCAAAACAGTCTATGAACTTTAAGCCTTTAGGCATTTTCTTTCAATATATTTTTGTAAACCACCCTCAATGCTAATACCATTGTAGGTGAGGGTCTCAACTATTGTTTTAAACCACCTTTTATGTATTTCAAACGTAATTGTGATGACATAGTCCCGGTAATGAAAGGACTATGGAGTCTTTATCTTAAGAGAAGTACGGAATACTGTAGAGAGTGTACTCCATCGAGCTTCAATGAAATTGCATGGTAGATGGCTTGGTCGCGGTGGATTTGTGTAATCCCACCATTCCTTTTTAATTAAGAAGAACACGTTTCAATTCACTGCTTTAGTTAATTAGTTAGTAATTAGTTAATTTAGTTTAATTGCTTCAGTTTAGTAGTTGTCGAACTGTGGAACTTAGTGTTCTACATCTTATAAAGAATTATTGAATTTTATTTTCCTTGTTTGAGAATAATCTAAGTAATTAGTTTCACACCTTCCCTGTGGGATCGACCTGGACTTAATCCAGTTTACTACTTGCACGATTACCTACACTTGGGTATAGCACACAAGCACACACAACTTTATAGTCGTGTCAAGTTTTTGGCACCGTTGCCGGGGAAGGCGACAAGCTAACGCTTCGATTATCTCAATCTTTGTTTTTCTTTTTCCTTTTGTTCGTTAGGTTAAAAACTTCTTAGGATCTGTCCCTTTATGTCCGATAATTCCATCGAGGGAATTTTTGGAAATCCATTCTACTTATCCAATTCTTCTAGTTCAATTAACCCTGTAGCTACACCGATCGACTCTATGGCTGATAATCAAAGTGAAAACGGTGATAATGTGGTCGTACCAATCGACTATTCATTGCGTCCCTTGTGTTACCTCATGACACTCGAACACGCGCCTATGCCATCTTGTATTCTCATTCCACCTCATGCAGGCGAATTCCAATTTCGCAATGGAATGATTCAACTTCTTCCCACCTTTCATGGAATGGAGAGCGAGAAGGCGTATTTACATATAAAGGACTTTGAGGATGTTTGTAAAACATTTTTGCAAAATTGTCCCGTCGATGTAACACGTCTAATTCTGTTCCCCTTCACCTTGAAGGATAAAGCAAAAGCGTGGTTACTCACTTTAAAACCCAATTCAATCTACACGTGGCATACGATGAACACTACTTTCCTAAAGAAATTCTTTCCACCTCGCATGACCACCGAGCTAAAAAGACAAATAAACTCTTACAAATAAAAGGGCAATGAAACCTTCACCCAAACTTGGGAGCGTTTCAAGCATTTGCTACTCTCATGCCAACATCATGGGTACGAGAAATGGCAAACCATAAGCTATTTCTACGAAGGGTTGAATGGGGAAACTAAAAAGTTGGTCGAGACCATGAGTTCAGGGCTGTTTCTTCGCATAAACACGGAGGAGGCTGAAGCTCATTTTGAGTGGTTAGCCGAACACACCCATGAATGGTAAAATTCAGATGATGTCCCACGCTCACAGATCTCTTGTGTAGAAGAGAAAAGTTTATATCAACTGAAAAGCGAGGACCATCTGATAAATAAATATGAAGAACTAGCAAGGAAAGTGGAAGAATTGGGGATGAAAGGAGAGAGTTCTAGGTAGTTTTTGCCTGAAGAACCATGTGGCACATGTAATATGCTGGGACACACTACTCAATACTGTCCCAATGTGCCATACTTTCAAGAACAACCCCCCATGGAAATGAATGCCATGCAAGGGTATAGGGGGGCGGGGAATTCCTACAACAACTACAACTCACAAAACAATAACAATAGATGGAATCACCCCGGATTGGACTGGAAAAACAATGCTGGGGCCCAAAACCAATTTCAACAACAACAGCCCTACAATAACCAACATCAAGGGCAATACAACAGGCAGTCCCAGCCATTTAATCAAAATAGGTTAAACAACTACAATAACGCTCAACCCTCGCTTAATCAACAGGTAAATGTTTACGTGCCACCTCACAAGAAGGTGCAAGAGGAAGATCCACTCTCTAACGCAAATTTAACGCAACAGTTAATTCAAATGATGAGCAAAATGTCTGCGACATTAGAGAGGATGGATGCACGATAAGAGGGTTCGAGTGGCACATTTCCTGCTCAACCACTTCCAAACCCTAAGGGTTACAACAATGGCCCTCCTAATCATGAACAGGCAAAAGCCGTAACTACATTAAGAAGCGGCAAAGTCATAGGGAAAAACATGCCTTATTCTACTCCTGAGGAGTATGAAGAGGAGGAAGTGGTAATTAGGAGTAAACCATCCACTCAAGTAGAAGAGTCGTCCACTAATGACAAACCATTAGAACCAAACAAGGACGCTTCTACAGAAATAGAGGAAGTGGAAAGAAGGCCTGGAAAGGAGTCTGTCGTTGACAACTTACCTAAATGCCTTTTCCCTGCACCGTACCCTCAAAGGCTCAAGAAGCCCGAGAACGAGGCAAAGAATCAGGAGTTTTTGGAGTTGTTTAAACAAGTTAAAATCAATCTCCTGCTCCTAGATGCAATAAAACAAGTGCCAGCCTATGCTAAGTATCTTAAAGACTTATGCACGGTCAAAAGGAGGCAAAGTGTGAAAAAACATGCTTATGTCGATTGCCAAGCAAGTGCAATCATTCAAAATGAATTGCCTCCGAAGCTAAAAGACCCTGGCACCCCAACTGTCTTATGCAGAATTGGGAATCAAAGGATAGACAATGCACTCCTTGATTTAGGAGCGAGTGTAAATCTACTGCCATACTCAGTATATAAAGAATTAGGGTTGGGTGAACTCAAACCCACCCGAGTTGCATTGCAATTGGCAGACAGGTCAGTCAAATATGCTAAAGGAATATTGGAGGACGTTCTGGTGCAAATAGACACGTTTGTCTTCCCGGTAGATTTTGTGATTTTAGACACAGAACCTGTGTCTAACCCGTGTTCACAAATTCCGATAATTTTTGGACGTCCATTCCTCAATACCATTGATGCCACAATCAAAATAAGAAGTGGTATCATGAACATCGTATTCGGGAACATGACTTTAAACGTCAAGATATTCTCAGATCCTCGACCTGAAGAATACAAGGATGACAAAGAAGTTAACTGCATCGAAACGGTCATCGAGGATGAGGCTGATATTGTTGAGTACAAAGATCCCTTGGAGGTAGTTGTGTCACAATTCGACACTACCTATCAGCCTAATGATTCTACCCCATTGGATGCCGCCCTGAATCACGCCTGCCTCATGATGGAATCCAAGGAGGAAGATAGAGATGAATGCATGTGGGTCACACCATATGAACCTTTACCTCCAAAAACCACGTTAACTATGCCTTCAAATTTTCAGTTTCCTGATTTGGAATTAAAGGAGCTTCCAAAAGAGATCAAATACGCTTTTCTGGGAACTGAGAAGACTTATCCTGTTATAATTTCATCTGCGTTAAATCCAGAACAAGAGGATAAGTTGATTCAAATGCTCAAACTGTACAAGGGAGCATTGGGATGGACTATTGCTGACCTAAAAGGTATAAGCCCATCTATTTGCACCCATAAGATTTATCTAGAGGAAGACGCTAGACCTTCACGGCAAATGCAGAGGCGTTTGAATCCAAATATGCAAGAAGTAGTGAAAAAAGAAGTCTTAAAACTTCTAGACATTGGGATAATATACCTTATCTCTGACAGCCCTTGGGTTAGCCCTACCTAGGTGGTGGGCAAAAAGGCGGGTATAACGGTTATCCCAAACAAAGACGGTGAACTAGTACCAACACGCATTCCCACTGGATGGCAGATGTGTATTGATTATCGCAAGTTAAATAGTGTGACCCGAAAAGACCACTTTCCATTGTCATTTATGGATCAGATGTTAGAACGAGTGGCGGGTCATAAGTATTATTGTTTCTTGGACGGATACAGTGGTTACAACCAAATTGAAATAGCTCCTGAAGATCAGGAGAAAACAACATTCACGTGTCCATTCGGTACGTTTGCTTATCGCCGCATGCCTTTTGGATTATGCAATGCACCCGCTACCTTTCAGCGGTGCATGCTAAGTATATTCAGTGACATGGTCGAACATATACTCGAGGTTTTTATGGACGATTTCTCAGCGTTCGGCCATAGTTTCAATAACTGCCTAGAAAACCTTAAGAAGGTGTTAGCGAGATGCGAGGACAAACACCTAGTATTAAACTGGGAAAAATGTCACTTTATGGTGACCAAACTCGGCCACATTATCTCTGACAAAGGTATCCAAGTCGATAAAGCAAAAATCAATATTATTTCGAACTTACCAATTCCCCGAACAGTCTGAGACATCCGTTCTTTTCTGGGACATACAGGGTTTTATCGACGCTTTATCCAAAACTTTAGTGCGATCTCTAGACCACTGTGCCAACTTCTAGTTAAAGATGCACCTTTTGAGTGGTCAGATAACTGTCAAACATCTTTTGACGCACTAAAGGAACACCTTACCTCTGCACCAATAATACAGGCACCCGACTGGGGTTTGCCATTTGAGTTAATGTGCGATGCTAGTGACTACGCTATTGGCACAGTCCTAGGACAGAGGAAGGATGAGAAGCCTTATGTTATCTACTATGCAAGCCGAACACTCAACGAAGCTCAAATGAACTATACAACTACTGAAAAAGAGCTACTGGCAATAGTCTTTGCTTTGGATAAATTCAGGTCTTATCTGATAGGGTCCCCAATAGTCTATTTCACAGACCACACGGCCCTCAAGTACCTGTTGTCTAAGAAAGACGCAAAACAAAGGCTTATCCGTTGGATACTTCTACTCTAGGAATTCGATATCACTATTAAGGATAAAAAGGGAGTAGAGAATGTGGTTGCTGACCACCTATCTAGGTTAACATTTACGGATAATACTGAGCCCATGCCAATTAAAGATGAATTTCCAGACGAGTAAATTATGGCAGTCTTGGGTTTACCCTAGCATGCAGACATAGTAAATTACCTGGCCGCAGGAGAAACTCCTAGACACTGGTCAAATCAAGACAGGAAGCGGTTCCTCTCATTTGCACGCCATTTCTTTTTCGATGACCCTTATTTATTCAAGTATTGTGCCGATCAGGTCATCAGGCATTGCGTCCCTAATGAAGATATAACCGTAATTCTAGCCTCATGCCACTCTGAAGCGTGTGGTGGCCATTTTTCTTCCCAAAAGACCGCACAAAAAGTCTTACATAGCGGATTTTATTGGCCCACCATATTCAAGGACGCTTACTCTTTCTGTAAATTGTGCCAACGCTGTCAAAAGCTAGGTACAATTTCAAAAAGAAATTCTATGCCCTTAACCCCTATTATCACAATTGAAATATTTGATTGTTGGGGCATAGACTTTATGGGCCCGTTCCCTAAATCTAACAAATGCGAATACAAACTCCTAGCTGTGGAGTACGTATCGAAATGGGTGGAAGCAATACCGACGAGACGCAATGACCATAAAACAGTCATGTCTTTTCTTAAGAAAAACATTTTATCGCGTTTCGGTACCCCAAAAGCATTATTAAGTGACCAAGGCAAGCAATTCTGCAATAGGCCTTTGGAAGCACTACTCAAGAAATATGGGGTGCACCATAAAATCGCTTTAGCATACCACCCACAAACAAACGGGCTGGCGGAGTTGGCTAACCGTGAAATCAAACATATACTTGAAAAAACGGTTAGTTTCAACAGGAAAGACTGGGCATATAAATTGACTGACGCTCTGTGGGCGTACCGTACTGCCTACAAGACAAATCTGGGAATGTCTTCTTATCGGCTAGTGTATGGTAAGGCATGTCACCTCCCTGTTGAGATTGAGCATAAAGCTTATTGGGCGACACACGCATTAAATTTCGACATTAAGGAGGGAGGACATCTCCGGAAACTCCAGTTGGCTGAACTGGAAGAAATCCGTCGAGATGCATACGACAATGCCAAACTCTACAAGGAACGGTTGAAGGCATGCCACGATCGAACGATCAGTCGTATATCTTTCTAGCCGGGGCAGAAAGTTTTATTATATGATTCACGCCTTCACCTCTTCCTAGGCAAACTCCGATCTCGGTGGACAGGACCTTTCACAGTCAAATCTGTCTTTCCACACGGGGCGGTTGAGCTATTTAACCTTAAGAACGACGGAAGTTTCAAAGTCATTGGCCAAAGATTGAAATCGTTCTTAGAAGATTTTCAACCCGAAGTCGAGCACATCCAACTTGATGAGCCTGGCTATACTTCAAATTAAAACGCCAAAGGGTGTTCTCCCAATGTTGTTGTACTTTTCTTTTCCTGCATTTTATTTTGTTTTAATCTTTTGTCTGTCATTATGAATGTGACCTCTATCCTTAATCTGCTATTTCGTGCTGTCTTTCCCTTGCAGGATATCAAAATGCGGGATGATGATGTTCATTCTATAGGGTCCTGGGCCGATTCTGAATATCAGAACCCACCTTGGACTGCGGACGAGATAACATTCTGCTTATCTCCTTATCAAGGACCAGGGGCAGATGATGTGGTGGACCTGACCTATGGATACATCCCTTATGATCCTGTTCTCCTCCAAATTAACCCTTTCGAGCATATGGACCTTTCTGGTGAGGAATGAGAACCTGAAGGGTATGCTGTTGGAGAAGTGGATGACGCACTGCTGGAACAATGGGAAAATGACTCAATGTGGGAGCCATGGGAAGAAGAGGACCTACAAGATGTGGTGCCTGAATGCCACAACGCGGTTTTCACGTATGTTGATGACTTCATAGTCATCCATGTTGTTCCCTACATCTATGAGTATGTCAGCTACTTGCTGTTCAGGCTTCAATGCCCTCTTCCAGCTAGTGTACCTGGGGATATCTGGCCAATAGTGAGGTGAATTTTGGGTCACATTCCTTTCATTTTCTTTTCGTTTTGCTTTATTTATCTTTTCCTTTTTGTTTTTCTGTTGCTCTTGTTAACTTACTGTCTCCATTTCGTTGTTGTTCCCTTTGTTAGAAATATCACTATAAATCTACCATTCCCCCCGCTATACCTTCAACATCAACTCTTTCATGGGTTTGGGACATACATACGGTCTCCAAATACTCCGCCGCAAGAGGAAAGTCCATTGCGCATTCATACTCCGTTATCCTTGTCTCCATGCGGATCACCTCTTACCTGTGATATCAATGCCTTTCCGAGTTCAGACTTACTTGATGATGTCCTCGTTGCTTTCCGATTGTTCTGGGAGAGGGAATCATCAAGTCTAGACTCTACATTTGAAGTTCTGGTGGCAAAAGAAGCTGTGGAGGAGGAAATCTTTCTGCTTGATGAATAGTGTTTCACTCCAATTGTTTTATGTTATTTCCTATCTGCTTTAATAAATTGGAGTGTATTCTTGGACAAAGTGTTTTTAATTTCAGTTTTATTTTAGTTTTCTTTTTAAATAAGGATATAAATACCATTTGTGGGGGCACTGATATTGCTCATGGATGCTATTTTAAGAATTTAATATAAATTTGCAACTATCTACTCTGAGGGTGACATTTTTAGCTTACATATTCTGGCAATGCAGTATTTTATCTCCATTCTGTTTGTCCAAATTAAAATTGGTTAGTTGGGGGTGTGTAACTTCTCAATCCCAGGATGTTGTGGAATTTCTATTCTCGATCGATCGAACGTCTCTCGATCGATCGACGGTTTCATCACCTCGAGCGCTTGAGAAGGACTCAATCGATCGGAGGTTTGATCAATCGCGACTACTCGATCGATCGAGACTTGTATTTAAACGAGGCATATAGCGTACACTTCATCAGTCTCTTCTTCTCTCCCTCACCATTCAAGCAATCGGAGACAGAGGGGCTCATTTTTTTTCGGACTTCCCTACATACACCCGCATCAATTCCGGGGTACCTGGTCCCCCTTGATCATCAGCTGCTTCACTAACCTCCTCTACTCAGCGCATATCTCAAGGTTAGCCCCGAGATCCTCCCTCGATTTCTTTTCATTTCAATTCCAATTGAGGGTGCCTCCCATTGGTTATTAAAACTTTTTTCTTTTAAGTTTCGTTCTTGTTTTTGGTTTGTGCTGGCTCTTTCTGTTCTCGGTAGTGGTCACCACGCATTCGCTGTGTTCGATCGATCGAACAAGTCTCGAGCGATTGAACCCAGCCTTTCTTCAATCGATCGAACTGAGATCAAGCGATCGAAACCCTACCATCCTCAATCGATCGAACTTTATTCGATCGGTTGAATTGTAGCTGTTTCAGTTTTTCTTTTATTTCCTGTTTTGATTTTTTTCTCTGTTTTTCTTCTCTTCCAGGGCTATCACTATGGACCCTGTCACGGGGTATCACCAGGAGAAGCCACTCGATCTAGCTATTCCGGACCCCATACCTGATCATGGGTTTCGGAGCCCCGAGGAGCATATATGGTTTAACCGGTATTTCGATACGCGGAAAGTGATGCTAGAGCGACCACTTGAGTCTATGTGGCTATCCGCTCCCTGGTTCCTGGCACGGCTCCGCGACATGCCACTTTGGTTTGCTATGTTGACCCAAACGAAGAAAATCAACATAAATTGGGTTCGTGAAGCTTGTTCGTCGATGATCAAGGATCCAGCAGCTCCATACACATACAGATCATTCTTTCGTGGCAGGGAGATCACTTTCAGCCCTGCCACAGTTTATTCCGCTTTGGGTATCCCCGAGGTGCCTGATTGTTATTATCCTCATCTTCCAGATGCCCCAGTGACTCCTCCATCCACCGTTATCCGTGAGCTTACAGGAGGTGCCGTTCAATTTTGGAACGGCCAATCTAACATCGAGGATAAGTTTCTGACCGACAAATATCACCTCCTCCACCTCGCCCTGGTCAATTGCATCCTGATGACTTCGTACCATGAGAAGTTCGCAGCATGGTACGCGCAGGCCCTTTACTCTATTGGGACAGGACAGCGTGTTTGCCTGTCTCACCTATATATCGACTTCTTCATTCGGCCCACGCGATACATTATCGCTAAGTGCCATCTGAAAGGCGCTTGGCCCATACATCTGGTTGTGGAGCGGGCTAGACTCTTGCCATTAGCCACAGATACGATTCATTAGGCCTCCAGTCGATTTGGTGAGATAGCGACCCGTCGTTCAGATGCACAAAAAAAAGAGGAAAGCGAAAGGGAAGGCGAAGGTTCAAGCAAAGAGGAGGCGAGGTGATGGCACCGACGCTGAGGGTGTAGCTTCAAGGACGCCAACAGAGGTTGAGGAGCTTGATTCTGATGACGAGGTTGATCCTCGGGTTGAGATTGCACAGTTTGAGCTGAGACAGCAATCTCAGGCTCAAACTCAGGCCCAGGGAGAGTCTTCTTCATCCATGTCTCTCCCGACTGTTCACGAGTTGTTATTGGAGGAGAGAGAGGCTCGGATCAGACTCGAGGGCCGAGTGGACCACATGATGACTTTGCTAGAGGCCATCTTGATCTAGTTGGGGGTTGACCAGTCATTACATACACCTCCACCTGCCCCTACTGCACCGCCACCGGCTGATCCTTCTGCACCATCATCATCAGCGGCACCACCTTCTGCGGAGCCCCCACTTCCACCACCTCCAGTCGAGACTGTGAGAGACCCGGTGACAGCTCGTCCTGTTGCTGAGAGTGGCGTTGAGGATACCCCTGATGTGTTGATAGGCGGATGATGTTTAGGTCATGATTTTGTGAGCGTTTGGAGAGTTTTGTTGTATCTTTCCTTTCTTATTTCTATCTCTCTGCTCTCTGTATTTAGTTTTGGTTTTTGGATTATGTGGGACTATCGGTGGCTATTTTTGGACTGTTGGGTGTTTTGCGTTGTATGACCTCTATTATCAACTGCCCTGTCATTTCCATTGCTTTACTTTTACAGTGATTGGTTCTGTTTTTATTCATAGATCATACGCTTATTTTACCCTTGTATATCTTTCGTTTGATCTTTCTTGGTTGGAGATTGTATGTTTCTTTACAGATTGTTACGCTTGCAGTTATTGAGTTGCTTTATCAGGTGATATCTTTCTATCTATTGTTGAAAATCACTTACTGAGGACATTGCAATTTTCAGTTGGGGGTGGGATATAGATAGATAATCACCTGTGCGTATATTGTACATAGCAATCTGGATCACTCTATCTATGGGCAAACATCATATACAATCTCCAGGTTAAAAAAAAAAAATTAATAATAAAAATAAAAAATATAATTTATGAGGAAAGAAGAAGAAGATGAAAAAAAAAATATGATGATATGTAAGAAAGTAAAGAAGTTACTAAATACAGTCACATGATAAAGATGTGCATGTTCTTACCCTTTTCATTTCTATCCTACTAAATAAAAACCCGAAAAGTCAAAGCCTTAATGATTCTCTATAACTTAGTATAGACATAAAAGTGTAAGTTGAGTTATCCACGGTATTTCGCTCCTCTAGTAAGTAGTATTCCTTTCATGAGACTATACACTCTAAAATGTTCGTCTTTTATAGAGTCAAGTATGAAAGCATTAGTATCCGAAAAAAAAAAAAAAAATCGCTCCTATCAAGGCTTTCATACCATGTGCGACTATTATTCACCAAGTTTCTGTGAGATGTTCATTTTTGAGTGAAATAACTACGTGAGAATTGAGTTGAAACTACAAGTTCTGAGAGTATGATAGTTTAAACAGCTCTAAATAAAGTTGATGTATAGCTGTTAATTCCACACACACACGGATACATGGATGTGACGCTTATGTTATTTTTTATCTTGGTGACATGAGGAACATGTGCATTTCTTTCATGGTTGGAATGAGGATGATATGATTTGTGGAGCTAAATTAATAGTTGAATAATAGAGATTGTTTAAAAGTTATTCTATATCTTTTTGAGCTTAGTCAGAGAATTTTGTGGGTATATTCGCTGCAAACCCTCACGAGACAACACTCGTCCACTAGGGGAAACCTCACGGCTTGTTGCATTAGCTAAATGCAACCGCGATTCCTGCGAAAGTGAGTTAGGTAGTTTCTTTCTTGTTTTAATCTAGTTTACTTTAGTTGAATTTTGTTATTAGTCATTACAGTTATAGTATAGCTTGTTTTTATTTTCGCTCTATTGCTAGGGACTAGCAACTCGCTAGTTGGGGGTTGTGACAAGCGGGGGTATTTGTAAAATACAACCGCGCTAAAAGAAGAAAAAGTATGGATTTAGTTTACAATTCCTCCATTTATTTGCAATTTGAATTACAAAGCTAGTTTATGCACCTATTGATTAAACTATGATAAAGTGTGTGTTTTAGCTGTAATTTGTGCAGACTGCAGTTGCTATGTGAAGAATTGAAAGTTCATGATGAAGGAAAATGTTGAACTCTAAAGAAGACATGTAAAAGCTGAAATATAGAGTTCGAGCGATTGAAGACAGTTCGAGCGATAGAGGATTCGATCGATCGAAAAAGGTTCAAGCGATCGAAGTCCCTACTAGTTCAATCGATCGAGAATGGTTCGATCGATTGAACATGCCTTTTTTCAGATTATACGCGCACGCAGCAGAATGCATGTTGTAACCCTAACAGTAGGTTGTCTCTATAAAGACTCGTTTTGTACACGTCCAAAGGGCGCCCACTTTCACTTTTCATCAGTTTATAGAGAGTAGAGAGCTTTTTGTCTTGTTTTTGTAGGTTTTATTAAAGATCATCATTGTTGGCTTGGATTTTTTATAGTTTAATACAGGTTTCATCATTCCAGGTTACTTTGTTTTGCTTTATTTATATTCTGCTTGCAATTTACTCTAGTTTAGCCTGTTAAACTCGTAGTTTTACTTGTTAGTAGTGATTACACCATAGTTTTTCATGATTGCATGTTTAAATCTCAAACAAACAAACTTTTAATGAATTTTTACGTTAAGAATAATACTGAGACACTCCAGACTATGTCTGAGTAGTTCCTGGGTTGGGAGATCACAATGAAACCGTGATCTCAGGCCTCTTTCATGCAGCAGATTAACTTCTGTGTTCGATCGATCGAAGTAGTTCGATCGATTGGACCAGAGGCATTGTCGAGCGATCGAAGTCAATTTGATCGATCGAGAGATGAAGTTGTTTGATCGATCGAATGCGCGTCGATCGATCGAACATTCTGATTCTTGAGAATGTTCTGTGCAGTATTCCTAGACTTTCTTTTTTACTGGATTGTTATCAAATTGTCCCAAAACGCTTAGTTTGTCAAAACAGTCTATGAACTTTAAGCCTTAAGGCATTTTCTTTCAATATTTTTTGCAAACCACCCTCAATGCTAATACCATTGTAAGTGAGAGTCTCAACTATTGTTTTAAACCGCCTTTTATGTATTTCAAACGTAATTGTGATGACATAGTCCCGGTCATGAAAGGACTATGGAGTCTTTAACTTAAGAGAAGTACGGAATACTGTGGAGAGTGTACTCCATCGAGCTTCAATGAAATTTCATGGTAGATGGCTTGGTCGCGGTGGATTTGTGTAATCCCACCATTCATTTTTAATTAAGAAGAACACGTTTCAAATCACTGCTTTAGTTAATTAGTTAGTAATTAGTTAATTTAGTTTAATTGCTTCAGTTTAGTAGTTGTCGAACTATGGAACTTAGTGTTCTACATCTTATAAAGAATTATTGAATTTTATTTTCCTTGTTTGAGAATGATCTAAGTAATTAGTTTCACACCTTCCCTGTGGGATCGACCTGGACTTAATCCAGTTTACTACTTGCACGATTACCTACACTTGGGTATAGCATACAAGCACACACAACTTTATAGTCGTGTCAGTACCGTAGGTACTACTCTTAGTTCCATAAGGAAGTTTCTAAGCCAAACGACCTCCTTAGCAGCTTCCAAAGTAGCCACATACTCGGCTTCCATGGTGGAATCAGCAATACATGACTAATTGATACTCTTCCAACTAATGGTTCTATCTCCTAGGGTAAACACATATCCTGAGGTAGACTTCCTGGAATCCTAGTCTGAAAGAAATCAGAATCTGTGTACCCAATGGGTACAAGACTGTCTACTTGGTAACCTAACATATAGTCTCGAGTCCTTTTCAGGTACTTGAGAATATTTTTCACTGTAGTCCCGTGTTCTAGCCCTAGATTAGACTGATGTCTACTAACCATTCCAACAACAAAGTAGATGTTAGGTCTAGTACATAGCATAGCATACATTAGTCTTCCTACTACCGAGGCATAAGGAACTGCCTTCATCTTCTCTATCTCATCAAGTGTCTTAAAACACAGATCCTTTGATAGAGTAATTCCATATCTGAAGGGAAGGAATCCCTTATTGGAATCCTGCATGCTAAGCATTGCAAGAATATTGTTGATATAAGTGCCTTGTGACAAGCTCAACATCTAATTCTTGCGATCTCGCATAAGCTTGAACCCTAGGATGTGATCGACTTCTCCTAAGTCCTTTATATCGAATTCACTGGATAACCATGCCCTTATAAAAGATAAAACCCCCAAATCATTTCCGATTAGCAAGATATCATTCACATATAGTACTAAGAACACCACCACGGTTTCATCATGTTTTTTATACATACAAGATTCATCTACACATTGATCAAAACCATAAGACTTGATTGCTTGATCATAGCAGATATTCCAAGACCTAGATGCTTGCTAAAGTCCGTAAATGGACTTCTTAAGCTTGCACAATATGTGTTCTTAGCCCTTCGTGATGAGCCCGTCTAGCTGTGCCATATAGATACACTCGTCAAGATTCCAATTAAGAAATGCTGTCTTGACATCCATTTTCCAAATTTTATAATCATCATGTGCAGCAATCGATAAGCGAATCCAGATAGACATTAGCATGGCCACCGGCAAAAAGGTTTCCTCATAATTGATTCCTTTTTGTTAGTGAACCCTTTCACAGAAAGCCTTGCTTTAAAGGTTTCCACCTTACCGTCTGCTCCTCTCTTCTTCTTATAGATCTATTTGAATCCAATAGTTTTTATTTCATTAGGTGATTCTACAAGATCCCAGAATTGATTGGAGTACACAGACTCTATTTTAGACTTCATAGTCCTTTGCCAAAGATCTGCATCTTTATCTTGGAGTGCGTTATTGTAGTTATTGGGATTGGTACCTTGTTCATCAGGGACCCGGTCATAAGACTCTCCCAAGAACATACACTGGTCAAATTGAATAATAACCCTCTCACTACGATGTGGCATAAACCGTGTTTATTTATCACTGGCATTACATTGTGAAGATTCTAAACTTAATACACCATTATCTATTCGCCGCAGTGGTTCAGGAACATGCGTGTTAATGGTTGGTTCAGTTTCGGTAATCCTCCCACTATGACGTGGTAATGGAATATTGATAACTCTTTATGGTGACATTTTTACTCGAACTGACAGTATCGAAGAAGTACGTGCTGGTATCTCACCTCTCATTTCCTTTAAAATAATACGGCTTCTGGGCTTGTGGTCCATAACATAGTCCTCTTCTAAGAATGTGGCATTGGTGCTAACAATAACCTTTTGATCATTAGGACTATAAAATAGACAACCTTTAGTTCCTCTTGAATACCCAACATAGAAACATACTTCTGCTCTTGATTCCAACTTTTCTGATTTCCCTTTCAGCACGTGTGCTGGACTATCGTAGATTCGAACATGTCGTAGACTAGGCTTTTGCCTAGTTTCCAATTTCTTAGGAGTAGTAGGTACTGACTTAGAAGGTACCACGTTTAGAATGTATGTAGTTGTCTCTGATGCATGTCGCCGAATGGAAACTAGTTACTCATCATAGATCTTACCATGTCTATAGGAAACCTGTTCCTTGTTTCTGCTACACCGTTCTACTAAGGCATACGGGGTGCAGACAACTGGGATGTAATACCTTGCTCCATTAAGTATTCCATAAGAGTATAGATTGGGACACACCCAAAGATAACTTTTGGGACATAACTCAAAAGATGTGTCTATATCTCTCCTGTGATGTCACTGGACTCCACAGTGACACAGGAAAGAGATAGACACATCTCTTAGGTTGTGTCCAAAAAGTTATGTCTTTGGGTGTGTCATAAGTATTACCCATTCCCTAAACTCTCCCAAGAGGTACTCTGCACCACGATCAAATCGTAGTGTCTTGATACATTTACCTAGATGCTTCGCTATTTCAGCCTTTATCGATGAAAGTGACAAAGTACTCAAAGCCCCGTCTTGCTTGGATAGTCATTGGACCACACAAATCAGAGTGAACCAGTTCGAACAGCTCTTTTGCTCTATACCCCTTGGCCGAGAACGGCCTCTTGGTCATTTTTACCTTCCAAGCAAGATTCACAGACTAGAAGTGCCTCCACTTCCAATATACCTAGTGGCCCATTTTAAACCAGTCTTTGAATCCTTTTTAGATTAATATAACCAAGGTTATCCACCAATTGACTAGAACAAATAAGACGTTTAATTTCTTTAACAACTACTATTTTATTAAAAAGAACTGAATATCCATTCTTTACTAAACTAGAAATTGAAACTAAATTCCTTTTAGTAGAAGGTACAAAATGGTAATTTCTTAATATTAAAATCCTATCTCTACCAAAATAAAGATGTAGATCTCCTACTGCAACTGTTGCTACTCTCATGGCATTTTCTATATATAGATAAATCTCTCTATCACTAGGCTACCTGGTTCCCTGGAACCCCTACAAAGAATTGAATACATGATCAGTGGTCTCGTATCTACACACTAGGTACCAGTAGATCGCACTACTAAAATAATTCAACAACTATTAAATGAGATTTACCTTGATTGTTCTGTCTGGCAAGATAAACCAGACATTACTTCTTACAGTGTTCTGGCTGCTTGCAAACAAAACACTTGCCTTTAGGCTTTCCCGATTGTCCTTGTGCCTTTAGATTGGCAGAGGACCTGCGGCCTGCTTTTGAGCCTTTTTCATTTTCTTCTTACCTTTCAGCTTTGAAGCAGATCCTTTCTCAACCACAAGAGCACTCCCTGACTTTCTGTTGAGATCCTCAGCTGCCTGCAGTTCTTTAAGCAGCTCCGCCAAAGTATATTTAAATGTATTCATGTTGTAATTGAGGCAGAATTTCTTAAAAGACTCTGGCAGTGACTGGAGTACGATATCAACATGTGTTTGCCCTTCTATTTCAGCTCCAAGGATCTCTAGTTCATTAAGAAGAGATATCATCTTAAAACATGATCCCTTGTAGGCGTCCCCTCAGCCATGGTTGTATTCATCTAGTCTTTCATGGCAACCTACCTAGCAGCACGACTTTGACCCCTGAACATTTCTTGGTGGCTCTCCATCATGTCATAGGCACTAGCCATTGACTGATGCTGATGTTGCAGAAGATTTTCCATCTCATCAGCCTTAACCCATTTCTTGTGCTGGGTTTCCTTAGCGGTTGACCCCTCACTAGGTTGCTCCGGACAGACTTGAGTAAGCACAAACTTGTACTCTTCAGCAGTTAATGCAGTATCCAAATTCCTTTCCCAGTCTGTATAGTTTGCTCTAGTAAGTTTGTTTTCTATAAGTATAACCGCGAGCGGATTGAAAAAACCCATTTAAAAGCCTGAGAATCACATAATATAAATAATTACGTTTGGGCAAAAAATTACTATGGTTTCAAGGTAAAAATATTGGCTCCCTCTACCATATTTGAAAAGAATCTGCCAGCAACCTGATACACCGTGAATAGTATGACTTGATGGGTAGCCATATACTATCCATTATTTGTTCAGATAAGCAATTGCCTTTTAATTTTACTATCCATGGAATGTACGTTGCTCAGTAAAATTAAACTGCTGACTTGCTTTGGTCCTATAAATAATAGTAATGACTCAGATGGAGAGGATGCTATTATTTATAGCTAATTGTATACCATCACTTAATTCTAGGTCAAGGGTTTTGTGAGGAACTACTCTGATGGAGAGGTGTGCCACACTAACAATCACCCAAAATATTCTTTTAAGGAAGTTTGTACCAATGATCCCATGATCAACTTCATCCGATGGGGAGGATGACACTAAAGTCATCACACAAAATTAATCATATCATCTACAAACCAGTGATGGAGACCATGAGATTTATACTTGATAAATTCCCTCTCCCAGTTAGAATTTCAAAAAACAATTTTGAGGGTTAAAATTTTTTTTTACAAAAACTTTTAATTTAATTAATAAAAAATAATGGATTAATTGACAAGGATTAATTAATCCTTTACTTGTCAAACACACATGTGTAGATAATAAAATTATTCTATTCTCATAATTTTAGAAAATAAGTACTTATGTTTTCAAAATATGGAATTAGTTTTATTTCTAAATGCATATGTAGTTGTCCATTATTTTAAATTAATATAAATTAAACATGCAGCTAGCCATCTGAAATAGGTCAAGGACCAATTATCCATGTTTTCCCATTCATTAAATATGAAACAATAATAATCATTCGATCACACATAAATAAGGAAACCTAACTAAAATAGGAATCCCACTATTATAGTCAAGCTGCAACTCTTGCGAAGAGATCATCATTAAACCCGATTAGCTTTATGTCGCCACTACGCACGGGGTTTGAACTGCCTTCCAGAACTATTTTCTGAAACAGCCTTCTGAAACTGCCTCAAGATTGCTTTCTAAACTACATGGAAACTGCTCTCACGGACTATCCTTACAGATTTACTTGAAATATATTACATAAACACTATGCCTCTATGAAGGAGTTCACATGTGATTTATTTATAGTAAATTAACCACGCATCAATCAAGCGTGGGATCCAATACATGCAAATCCAATGCCTCTATAAAGGAGTTCACATGCTATATCGAAATAGTCATATTAACCATGAATAAACCCATCATGGGATCCAATCACACGAAACTAGTGACCATAATAGTGGCATAAGAACGTTGCAAAATAAGGGTTAGCATAGATCTACGATTTATCAATCCATCAATGCATACATAAGATCTGTATTACTAGAAAACATGGTTGCATCCAACCTACATGCAGAATCAACGTTGCTCTGATACCACTCTTAGGAAACTGCATTCCCGAAATCAGTTGACAGTGCGTATAAGTTGGTACAGTAAAAAATTACATGAAAACTATAATAACCTGTTGACACCCCATTTTGTCGGCTATCAAATTTAGGAGACCCATAGCTTGGTGGTTAACAATGATCGAAAAAGACTCAAAAAGGACTGCTGGAAGTTAGTTCTATCTCTCAAAATGCTCAGAATGACCAAAATACCCTGGAAAGCTCAAAAACTCCAATATTTAGAACCAAAAGCTCTGCAAACAAACTAGGTCATAAGAAAAGTGGTAAAATGAGTTTTATAGAAAAATCAATTAAAATCGTCGGCTCTCAGAGACCCCCGAATGTCCCGAAAGTTCCCAGAAAGCCCCTGTTGACCTGTTTGACCAAGGTTTCACCAGGTTTACCAAGGTTTGACCGAAATCATCCAAATCTTCCAAAAAGATCCAAGATCATGCTAGATCATGTGAAAGGTACTAAAATGAGTTTCAAAAGAAAAACATACAAAAACATCAGCTCCTTGGAGCTCGAGCTCCCAGAGGTTCCTAGAACTTTTTGGAGGTACTTGATTTGACCAGTTTGATCAAAAGTTGACTTTGAAACTGGAGCACCGTATCATTTTTCAAATATTTTTCATGGATACTAGAGATCAATAACTTTTCAATGGTATATCGCACATAATTTCTGTATTTAAAATGAATTTATTATGAATTTTTTAAGCTGAAAAAGACTATCAAATCGGCTTTTATCGCGAATACCGCAAAACTTTTCAAAGTGACGTATCTCCAAACTATTTTTTTACAGAAAATAGACTACATTACTTTTCCAATGATATATCACAAGCTCAGTTTGGAGTTCGTATGCATTTTCTGTGAATTTCGGACAAAATATGGCCTTTTCACGAATACCGGAACCTCTGGGGCCTAAAAAGAATTATCTGGACGAATGAGGAGCAGTGCCGCCATGGAACTGGCCCACTGCCACCACGGCACAGGCCTAGTGCCGCCGTGGCACTCTCCACTAGAACAGTCCATTTTTGCAATTTCTTTTGGGAGTCCATTATGATTAATTAGAAACCAAAACGATGTAGCTCTATGTTTTCAGTTATTTGGAACCAATGGGAGGACTTCTAAAACCCTAAAACCACCCCAAATTGGCCTATATAAACCCCCCTTGACTTCTCATTTGAAGGGTGTCAAATGCAAGGTTTGAAAAGTTTTAAAGAGAAAGTTGTAGAGATAAGGTTAGAGTAGAGAGAAAAGAAGCTTCCTTCTTTGATTTTCAAACAAGAAAGTGAGTTCTAAACTTTGTTTTTAATTCATTACTTCTATTTAATTCACTTTCAATACACCTAACTGCCATTTTAGTGGTTATTTATGAGAGAGAAACTACTTCCATATCCAAAGTCACCATATATGAGTGAAACATCAAGCTACAAGTCCAAAATCATCATGAATATCATCTAGTGATTGCTATATACTTGTCTGTTTACTTTGATGTTCATCTCCTCTTATCTCATTTATTTTTCTTTTTCTTGTTTACTTACTAGTTCATCATCATCTAGATGAGGACATGAAGTTTGAGGTGAGTGAATTCTTATGAATAGTAGCTCTTGACCTCAAAAACATGTTTGATAGATGATGATTACAACCTCAATGCATCCCCATGTATTCTTGAGGTTATTTCCAAAATAAAACAAGTCTTTCCAACAATCTTGGATGCTCTCCAAATGAGTTTGATGTTGATATTCTAAGGAGTTTTTAATCCTCTTTGAGTGCTAAAAATATACTTTCAAAACCCCTATTTCAAGACCCCTCTAAAACCCCAATATTGGGATTCCAAGAAATAAACCTTATTTCTCTAAAAAAAAATCTTCAATACAGTGAGTTGTTTAATTTCAAAGAATTATTCTGAGTTCAATACTCAAGGTATGGTTGCAAGACCACTTGGAAAGTCTTCCTAACTCATTATAGAACACCCATGATTTTTGGTTTGACTTGAAAGCACTTGAAAAGGGTACATTCTTGTCCAAACACCCATTCCAAACAATCTATCTTTACTGTCATAGCAACTTGGTTGACTTTCAACTTGTTTTCCAGAAACGTTTCCAAAAAGAGTGGTCCCAACTTATTTTTCCCTTAAACTTCAATGTCTTAGGAAACGTTTTGTATAATATGGGCTTTTAGATGTTTTATTTTCATTTTCTAATATATTTCAACATTTTAGTCGACAGTACGAACTCTGTTTCTGAGTGACCTCCATTGTTTATATGATTTCTCTCAATCTGTAATAGTTATTAAGGATTGGCTTTTTTATATGTGTTCTAGACACAATAAAGATGATCTCCATGAAAAATCATTCATTTAAAACATTCTTAACCCTACTTTCCATTTTCCACAAGATCAAGTCATTGTTCTGTCCACTATTCATAGCAAACATTCTTTTACTTTCATTCTTTGATTTGATCCTTACATGCACTCCAAATTTGTTCATATCTTAGGAAGTAATCTATAATACATTTGTACTTATCCCATGATGATTTCCTCCATGCATTCATTCATCTATTTAGACATATAAGTCACTTTAGAAAGTCCATGTACACAAACACACAACAACCTTTGCACATCCTAGGATCATGCATTGCATTCATGCAAGATTTAGGGTTTTTGTGAACCCTAAGCTAAGAAGATTATAAGGAATGAACTAGATCATACATTCATGCTCCCCCTCAATTAATTCTTCCTTTCTCATCCATCCCAGTGATTGAGAGGTCTTCTTTTCTCAAAAGATTAACATGCATCATATTAGCTTGCTATGCATTTTTTTTTTATTTCTTTGATTAATTTGTTTCAAGAACAATTCATGTCCACTTAGATTAGGAAAACATTATTACTTGATATGTGATTAGATGATTTTTTTCCTAGGTTTGTTCACGTGATCTTTCACTTTGCATTGTGTGATACTTGGCTTAGATCTTATGAATGATATCTTATATTTAGATCTTCCATTTCAAGTTTCTTATATGATGTAATATACCTATCATAAATATTAACTGTCAAACCAAATATAATATAAGATGATTATTTGGATGTTAATTGAGGCCTGTCGAGAGACGGGGCGAGTTAAGGGTGTTTTAGTCGTGACAAAGGCTCCTTCCTCTCTCAGACCAAAACCTCGAGCCAAGTTTTTTGGTTATGAAGGACTGGTGCCCTTTATCCGTTTGGGTAAGTCAAATTGGATTTCTTGGTTGCCTAAAGACCAAGTGGCGACTCTGTATTTATTTTCAATAGACCATCATTCTTTCCTTTCAAACCAGTTTCAAAACAAAAGGAAAGCAGAATTCCGCGTGTCCACAATCTGGCGACTCCACTAGAGAATTTTATTTTTTAAAACAAATAATACAGAGATTTGACTCATAAGAAGCGTCCTTAAAATCACCTTTTTACTGTGTCTGGTCCACCGCATTGCACTCCTGCATTTCCCCTCCGACTGTGTCTGGAACGTGGTGCTGACATTGTTCAGTTCTTGCTGTGCCAGGGCACAAGTCATCGTTGATACTGTACCTTCCAAGGTATATCAAAAAGATTAAAAACTTTCGTACTGTCTCTCTGACAGTATATTGGAACTCTCGTCAACGGACCCTCTTTAACTAAATCTAGCCTTTTTATATAGATTCATGTGGAACCTTTTATAGGACTGTTCATTTATCTTTTCAGATAGGACAATGTGATATAACTGCTGTATGCCCTGACAGGATTACCTGCACAGTGTAGACACTTATGTGGCATGAGGTAGAACCTCTTTCTTATGATTCCCAAGGCAATCACTCGCATGTGATCATATTGAGTTGACCTGCCTAGGCACCATGACAAGGATGTTTGCTCTATGCTCACAAAGATATACACCAAAAACCTTGTTTGTCGGTCCTAAGACATAGGAGTATGAAAATCTACTAGACAGTATGATTACCATCATCATATGCTCCTATCATATGCACCTGTTTCCCTTGGAAACTCTGTCCAGATATCCTAGATACAACATGTTTTCCTCGGAAACTCTGTCCAGATGTATCCTAGATAGAACTAGTTTCCCCAGAAACTCTGTCCAAATATCCCAGATATAACCTATTTATCCTATAATCTCTGTCCAGATGTATCCCAGATATAACCAGTTTCCCTGAAAACTCTGTTAAAACTTCCCAAAATGACTTGGAAACCCCTATTAACCCCTGGTGATCATACTAAAAGGAATAGTTAGCACACTCTATATGGCTAACACCTTATTTGCTTAACTGCTATCCGCTAGATGTAGGAGCACCATATAGATTAGGGCTTACATCCACATGCTTGTCTCATTTGCATGCACTATTCCCGTTGGTTCGCACGTATTTCAGTCAGTCTGTACACAAGGCAGTCCACGTCTGTTAACATCACTATCATTTGTCTGTCTAAAGTCATCACTGCCAAAATCTGATACGATCCTCTAAAATCTGTAGGGTCACTATAGATTCTCAAAGTCAATAGCTGGGATCATCGTCCTGGGTCAGAAATTCAGATAATTGTTTGGTCAGAATTAGCCCAGCAAGTTATTTCAATATGAATCAGGAAGAGTTGGAAAACAACGACACCGAATTGGGAGTCACCATAAACCAGCAGTCCGACAGCCTGGCCCAAGTCTTGAGGTTTATGGAAGAATTGAAACTGCAGTAGAAGCAATATCAACTTGGGTTCCCGCCACCACCAGGTTTCATGCCACCTCCACCGCCAGGGTTTGTACCACCTCCTAAAAATAATGGGGAAGAAGACTGGTTTCAAGGGACCCCGCTGCCCGCATATGAGAAAAAGTTTCAAGAGAAAATGGACCAAGTCAACAAGCTAGAAAGCATATTCAGGAAGAGTAAAGGGGTTGATGATTACATGCTAGACTTGGAAGGACTTTTCGAGCCTGTTAAGCCGAAGCTGCCAGAAAACTTCAAGATGCCTGCCATTGACCATTTTGATCGAACCAAAAATTTGAAAAGCCATGTAAAGCTGTGTATGAACAATTTTCAATCAATGGGTTGCACTCATTAGCACATTGCGATGTTGTTCCAACAAACTCTCATGAAGTCTGTACTGTCATGGTTCTTTACCTTGGAAGCTTCTAAAACTCGAGCATGGGAAGATATAGTCTGGGCCTTTGTTGATCATTATTCCTACAACCAAGAACTCGATGTCACTATCAGGGATTTAGAAACAACTCGACAGAACAACAATGAATCCTTCGCCGCATTTTTGAGTAAATGGAGGAATAAAGTAGCCCAAATGGCCCACCGGCCGATTGAAAAGGAACAGGTAAGGATGCTAATCCGGAATCTGTAACTGCTTTCCATGATAAATTATTTTACCAGTCCATCTCCACCTTTGAGGAATCGTTTGAAGTTGGAACTGGAATCGAAGACGCCATAAGGGAAGGAAAGATCAAAAAAGAAGAGCCTCTGAGTCAGTCAAAAAGGCCCAACTACTCCCGCAACCCTCCGGATGTCAATGCCCTTAGCAGTCAACCCATGGCTTACCCTCCTAGACCGTATCAAAGAAATGGTTTATGATGACCCATTATATACCAAAGGTTTCCTAAGACACCCAAGTTTCATAAAAAAAAATTAGAAAAGATATATGTACAGTGACGAAAACATCCAGAATAAGTGCAAGAAGTCAGGTAAACATTTTGTGAGAACAGTGGTAGATTATGAATATGAACTTCTTAAATCCAAAAATAATACTTTCACATCTCTATAATTGATGGGAAATATTGGAGACAAACTATGATGTCTTAGGAAGATTTTCCAAATGGTTTCATCATCATAACTCAAGTATTTAATTCAAAACAAATCTTTGAATCTGAACAGCTCACTGTTTTGGATCATTCTTGAAGAAAATGGATTTGAGTTTTGTAATAGAGTTTGAGTTCTTGATTAGGGGTTTTGAAATAGATTTTCAAAGCATGAACTTAAACACTTGAGATGACTATGTGACCACGTAGAACCTCATACAACATTGAATCATCAAAGAACTCCGAATATTAATTGCACAAACATAGTTTTGTTTGTAAATATGACTTCAAGAATACATATGAATGTATTGAAGGTAGAATCATCCATCAAACATATATTTAAGGTCAAGACCTACTATCCATAAGGATTCACTCTCCTCAAACAACATGTCATCTAGATGATGATGAATAACTAAATAATCAAAGAAAAGTCAAAAGAAACGAGGTTAAGAGAGAGATGAGCATCAAAGTAAACAACCATTCAAATAGCAATCAATAGTTGATAATCATTGAGATATTGGACTTGTAGCTTGGTGTTTCACTCATATATGGTGACATTTGGACATGGAAGTAGCTTCCTATCTCTTGGATGCTCAAGAATGGTGGTGAAAGAAATGTTTGGATGATTGAAGTTTTGATAGAAAACTCAAGTAAGAAGAAAACTCACTTTGATGGAGAAAATAGAAGAAGAAGACTACTTCTTCTCTTTCTCTCTCTATATTTCTCTAGGTTTCTTCCTAAGCTCTCTCTAAGTTTCCATGTCTCTTCCCTAAATGGAAGTAAATTGCTTCTTTTATATGCAAATGATGGGTGGTAAATGGGGTTTTGAAAAGTATAAAAAGGTCTCCCATTGGTCCAAAATAAGCTGGGAACCAAAACTACGTCGTTTTGGTTTCTAATTAATCAATTTGGACCCCTAATCAAAATTACAAAAATGGACTGTTCTGGGGAAAAGTGTTGCGACAGCACTGGGCCTATGCTGTGGTGGCAGTGGGCCAGTGCCGCGGCGGCACTGCTGATCTTTGGTCCAGATAATGCTGTTTAGGCCCCCAGAGGTTCCGGTATTCGCAAAAAGGCCCTATTTCGTCCAAAATTCACAGAAAATGCATACGAGCTCCAAATTGAGGTTTTGATATACCATTGGAAAGTTAATGGAGTCTACTTTACATAAAAAATGGTTCGGGGATAGGTCACTTTGAAAAGTTTTGCGGTATTCGCGATAAAAGGCGATTTGATCGTCTTTTTCATCTTTGAAAATTTGTAATAAATTCATTTTAAATCCAGAAATTATGTGCGATATACCGTTGGAAAGCTATTGACCTCTAGTACCTATGAAAAATATTTGAAAATTGTTACGTTGCTTCGGTTTCAAAGTCAAATCTTGATCAAACTGGTCAAACCTGGGATTCCCGGGAAGTTCTGGGAACCTCTGGGAGCTACCAAGAGTTGACATTTTCGTGCGATCTTCTTTTAAAACTCATTTTAATACTTTTCACATGATCTAGAATAATCCCAGCAAATTTAGATGATTTTGGTCAAACTTGGTCAAACCTTAGTCAAACCTGGTCAAACCGGTCAACTGGGACTTTCTGGGAATTTCCAGGACTTTCGGGGGTCTCTGGGAGCTGACGATTTTATCTGATTTGACTTCAAAACTCATTTTCTTACTTTTCTTATGACATAGCATGTTTCCAGAACTTTTGGTCCAAATATGGGAGTTTTCGGGCTTTCAGGGGCATTTTGGTCATTCTGAGCATCTTGAGAAATAGAACCAACTTCCAGGAGTCCTTTTGATTCTTTTTCGATCATTGTGAACCACCAAGCTATGGGTCTCCTAAATGTAATAGTCGAAAAAATGGGGTGTCTATAGTTTGCCCCTCTTTGGCATTAACTTGCAAGGCAACGCATGTTGCAAGCGAGTGCCAAAGCTATGAAGAGATAGGTCTTTTATAGGCTATGGATTTAGGATAAAAAATGTTGTAAAAGATGCAATGATGCTGAGGCTAGTATTGGTCGTACACTTCGTGGGCTGCCTACGTATCCTAAGGGAATCAGACTAGGATGTAGTTCGGGGTACAAAGGAATAAATCACACATGCACATACATAACAATCAGGCGGATGCTATGCTAAAAAAGTGATATACAATGCATGGATGTGATATGAATTGTGTCATGAGTCCTATCATGCCTAGTGTTCTGATCCTAGTATGAGCTGGTGCTGTGGGGCGTGTGCCACTCCGAGTGGAGTTATGTTGTGTTAGTGTTTTTGATTATGATGCAGTTATTGACCCGGATAGGGATGCCAAGGTGTGAAAACCCTGGGTCTTGGAGCAAACTTCTGAATTACAGGAAATGTGCTTCGCAAGCGAATGTAATCGAATGTGGGGTCCCGGAGGACGTTAATTAAAGATGAAGTTTGACAGATAACCGATGGACATGGAAGTCCTGGACATAGAAATCCTAAGAACTCAAGTAATGGACATGAAAACCAGAGATGTCAAGCGACGGACACGAAAGCGCCATTAATGGACATGGAAGTCCAAGATTTTGAACCAGAATGATGAACATAACATATTTTGAATTAGAGTGATGGTAAAATAATGATGATTAATGGACTGATGATTCACGAATCGAGATGACGAGTAGAGAGTGAACTACTATGACTGTCATGGGTTGGACCGTTGGGGACAAGTCGACAGTGAACTACTATGACTATCATGGATTGCACTGACGATGTACTAATCGAGATGACAAGTCGATAGTAAACTACTGTGACTGTCATGGATTGCACTGACGATGTACTAATCGAGATGACGAGTCCACAGTGAACTACTGTGACTGTTATGGATTGAACTGACGATGTACGAATCGATATGACGAGTCGACAGTGAACTACTATGACAGTCATAGATTGCACTGACGATGTACTAATCAAAATGACGAGTTGACAGTGAACTATTGTGACTGTCAGGATTGAACTGCCGATGTATGAATCGAGATGACGAGTCGACAGTGAACTACTGTGACTGTCATGGATTGAACCGTCGATGTATGAATCGATATGCTTGCTGGGGATTAAACTGAATCTGCTGGGGATGAAGCGACTCTTTCTGGGATCTCTCTTCAATTACTTCTCTTGACCGGGGACCAAGATTCAAATTCGAATCTCTTATAGTTGATTAAATCTTGTTGACCCAAAACCAGGATCCATCTCTGAATCTCTCGCAGTTGATCGAATCTTGTAATGCTCAATCCGAAAGAGCCGGTCAGGACCTTCGGGAGCTGATGGACTCTCTGAGAATCTCTCTTCAATTCTTGACCTAGAACCAGGATCCATCTCAGAATCTCTCGTGGTTGATCAAATCTTGTAATGCTCAATCCAAAAGAGCCGGTTAGGGCCTTCGGGAGCTGATGGACTCTCTGAGAATCTCTCTTCAATTCTTAACCTAGAACCAGGATCCATCTCTGAATCTCTCGTGGTTGATCAAATCTTGTAATGCTCAATCCAAAAGAGCCGGTTAGGGCCTTCGGGAGCTGATGGACTCTTTGAGAATCTCTCTTCAATTCTTGACCTAGAACCAGGGTCCATCTCTGAATCTCTCGTGGTTGATCAAATCTTGTAATGCTTAATCCAAAAGAGCCGGTTAGGGCCTTCGAGAGCTAGTGGACTCTCTAAGAATCGCTTTTCAATTCTTGACCTAGAACTAGGATCCATCTCTGAATCTCTCGTGGTTGATCAAATCTTGTAAATGCTCAATCCAAAAGAGCCGATTAGGGCCTTCGGGAGCTGATTTTCCTGCTGGGGATGGTCTGACAGACTTTTAGATTGCTGGGGATAAAACCTTTTCAATCTTGACTAAAATGGGCCACTGGAATGGATAATGCACTCTTCTAGGAAAAAGGAAATACGCCCATTGAATGGGAGTCAAGGTATCATTCTATTTGTGATGAGGGATACGGAGATGGTCTATGGCAGTTAAGTTTTTGATATTGAAAGAGCAGGGTGATCAACATTCACTCATGGACTTATGTTGCTTTAGGATGAAAGAAGGTCATCAACGGCCACTCATGGACGTATGTTGCATGAAGAAAGATGATCAACAGCCACTTATAGACTTATGTTGCACAGATGAAAGAAGATCATCAACAGCTACTTATGTTGCTAGGATGAAAGAAGATCATCAACAACCACTCATGGACTTATGTTACATTAAGAAAGATGAAAGATCAAAATCCACTCATGGACTTATGTTGCTAGGAGAAAGGAAGATCATCAACAGCCACTCATTGACTTATGTTGTATGAAGAAAGATGAAAGATCAACAGGCACTCATGGACTTATGTTGCACAGATGAAAGAAGATCATCAACAACCACTCATGGACTTATGTTGCATGAACGAAGATGAGCAATAGCCACTCATGGACTTATGTTGCTACGACATGATGGTTAACTTTTGGCAGTTTGTAAAGGGATGAAATTTGCATTTTTCCCCAAGTTTGGACACTTCTCATGCTGACGGCTTGACTGGTGCAGTAATGATGCTTGGTACTCCTGCTTGTATTGTCATTGGAATGCTATTTATAACTTGATTGAAAAAAATCATTATTCATCACTATTGACTTACACATTTGAGACTACAAAAAACACTTTTTCTGAAAAAGACTATGACAGACTCAAAAACTGACAAATACCGACATGCGAGGGCGACACATTTGACACCAAAATGAAACAAGCTCGACTTGCTAAAACTTGATGTGCTTTCATCATAAATGATGTACCATTTCTCTTATGAGTTCACTCCGCATAATTTTGATGATAAATATCATTTTGAAAGTTCTTCCCTATTGATCTGATCAATTCTTAGCTTCTCCCAAAATGTGCTATGGATTAGTGCCTTAGCTTTTAGAATAAAAGATGCTTTATTTCAAAATTTTCAAAACAACTTGGTGACTTGAAAACTCACCCTTTGGTGTGAAGGGATCATGTTAGGAAAATAGAGTTTGCCCCTAGTTCATAGGCTAATGAGGTAGGTGACCGAAGTTTGCCCCTAGTTTAGAAGATGGTTGTTTGAAGGTTTTGGACAAACGAGGTAGGTGACCGAAGTTTGCCCTTTGTATGAAGGGTAGATAGTAAAATTTAGGCAAACGAGGCGGGTGGCCGAAGTTTTCCCCTAGTGTGGAAGGTGATTTTCTGGCTTGAGGCAAGGACCGTGACTTTAATCTCTCAAATGCTCATAACTTTTGCCTAGGCACCAGTGAGGTGACCGAGCGAGCTCTTTTCTCTCTTTTGTTATTTCTCACCTTGGATTTAGCTCTAACTTTTTCCTAGTAGTCCTTTCGGATTTTCAACCTAGCGAGCCATCCTTCTTTTCTTTTTGAAAGTCTGCCTACATACCCCCGAGCGGGGATCAGGTCCAATGTAGTTCGGGCCAAAGTTTTGAAAGAAAAGGGGGGTGATTATGATGGTGTCGACCGAACTGATGCGGTTGCCTACATATCCTCGAGTGGGAATCAGGTCAAGCGTAGTTCAAGGAAAGGTCTTGAAATAAATTGGTTTGATTATGATGGTATCGACCGAACCGATGCGGTTGCCTATGTATCCCTAAGTAGGAATCAGGTCAAGCGTAGTTCAAGGCAAGGTCTTAAAAGAAATTGGTTTGATTATGATGGTGTCGATCGAACCAATGCAGTTGCCTACGTATCCCTAAGTAGGAATCAGGTCAAGCGTAGTTCAAGGCAAGACTTTGAAGGAGATGGGCTATTTTGTGGGTAGAGCGACTGAACCAATGTGGTTGCCTACGTATCCCCGAGTGGGAATCAGGTCGAGCGTAGTTCTAGGCAAGGTCTTGAAATAAATTAAATTGATTATGATGGTGTCGACCGAACCGATGCGGTTGCCTACGTATCCCTAAGTAGGAATCAGGTCAAATGTAGTTCAAGGCAAAGGTTTGAAAGAAATTGGGCATGAGGGTTTTTCAAACCAATCGTCAAATAAGTTCAAACTTAAGACACTTGTGGTAGGTTTGAATAAAAGGATTCAGTTTCAATCCCCCTTTCTTTTCTTTTTATTGTTCTTTTTGTTTTGTTTTGAGGATTGATCCTTTTCACTTTTGCTTAGCCAGTGAATTTATAGTTGATTCATGTGAGATCTTTGAATCGCAATCTCGAAATTTCATGATGTGCCTGTCAGCTCTTAGAATTTGCTTGTGGTCATTTCGAGCCCTTTGAAACATGATCTAGGTGCGTTGTAATGACCTACCATGAAGCATACAATTTTCTCATTTGTTTCATCAAAATTTTCTTCAACCTTTTGACTGGCTAGGGTCAGATTTTGGAAATCAACACCTTTTTAGCTCTCACTTTTGCCTAGGTGCCCTTTTCGGGTTTTCAACCTAGCGAGCTTTTCTTTTTTTTTTTTTTCTTTTTTTTTTGAATGAGGAAGAAACTCATTGAAATGTTTGGCTACCAACAATGACTAAGTCTGCATTGGACAGGTTTGTATGGCTCTTGATTGGACTAGGCTCAAGGCTTTAAAATGGTGGAAAAGGGTGTTGGGCAAGCCCCAAATCAGTTCCAAGTATGTCTTTTCGAGATTTGAGCAAAAGCATCTTTGAATTCTTAAAGTAAGACTATTCAATTCTCGCCTTCTCTTCGGGGTCAGCGTGAAATCAACTTTGACCTTTTCAGGATTCCTTTTTTTCGTTTATTTGATGTAAAAATTTATTATCTGTGATAGTTTGAAAAGTGACATTACAGTTCAGTGATTCATGCACTTACGACTATACACATCGGGTTAAGCAAAATGATATTTCATTCCATCAAAAGAAAAAGATTACAGACTCATAACACTTGATGACAAACAAACTCGATCACAAGACTAAACTTGAAATAGATTCCAAACATAGAACAGACACGACTAGACTCGACCTGGTCTCAAATGGAACACCACAGTGACTCGCTTATTCTTTTTACTTCTTTTTCTAAAGAGCATCTTCTTTTGCTTTTCTAGCAAGAGTCCCAATCACCATCACTTCACTTGCGCATGTTCAATATTTATGGTCCTCAGCAAAAGGGATCGCATGAACAGATATGCCATGAGCTTTACGTTCGACGAAGCTGACGTTTTGGGTAACATAGGATTTGATGGGTGGTGGCTCAATGATGTTTCAGTCGATGAGGTCCTGGATATCGTGGTGGAGGCGCATGCAATGGTCAGTGTCGTGGCCTGGGCCTTGGTGATAGATGCATCACTTGGATAGTTCACAGTTAGGTGGTGGGGAATCGGTACGAGGCTGAAGGAGTTGGAGGTGCCCCTTTTTGAGCAGGCGCTCTAGGGCTGAGGAGAGGGAGATTTCTAGCTTGGCAAAGGTATGTGGTTGCTTTTTTTGGTAAGGGCGACTAGTGGTTTGGTTGGAGGATTGGTATGGCCGAGGAGGGTATGCCATGGGTTAGCTACACAGGGTATTGACATCCGGGGAGTTTTGGGGGTATTTAGGCCTCTTGGACTAGTGTTGGGGTTCATCCTTCTTGAACTTTTCTTCTCTGATGGCATCCTTTATTCTGGTTTCTATTTCAGATAGCTCTGTACCAATGTTTTGCGCCATCTTCTCAAATCGACTCACCCTTAATTTCAGCTGCTCAACAGTGGTTTATAGCTTGTTCACTTTCTCTTCCAGAGCTTTATGGGCCGTTGGTGGATCGATGATGGTCTAGCCCTCGATTAAGATAGTGAATTCTGGGAGGTATAGAAGTGCGCTTACGCGGGGCTACGTTTTTTTTTTTGTAAATAGAAGTAAAAGCCCAAAATAGCAGCGGCGCAAAAAACTTCTAGGGACTCCTAGGGTAGAGATGATCAAGATTTTGAAGAATTCATCGATGTGAATTGATGACGGTCATAGTATGTATATGACCTCTATATAACGATTGACATGAGTGAAGATGATGACATGTATGCATTTGATGTGTAGAGACTGACACATGTGAGATTGACGAGATGTGCGTGCATGTAGACTGACACGAATTGTGTATGCATATGAGACAAGCATGCGGATGCAAGCCTAATCTATATGACCCCCTACTTCTAACATATAGCAGTTAAACAAGTAAGGTCCTAGTCATATAGAGTGTGCTAACCTTTCTTTCTAGTATGATCACTAACAGGAGAGAATTAGAATTTTCTACAATAAATATGGATTTTCTGGGATACTCGGGAGATGGGAGAAATAAGGATTTCTGGGAATTTAGAGTTTCTGGAAGAAACAAGTATATCCGGGCGAGTTGGACAGTGTTTTTGGGGGAAGAGTGGGAAATCAAAGTTTATGGGAGAAGCTTTTGGGAAAAGCAGGGATTTCAAGGTTTATGGGAGAAACATGGATTCCTGGGATATCTAGGCTGATTAGACAGAGTTTATGTGAAAACATGTATATTTGGGTGAGTTTATGAGAAATTGGAATTTTTGGGAAGCTTGGGTAGAGGTTCCGGAGAAATATGGATTTTCTTGAATTTTAGGTGAAACAAAGATACCTAAGGAGTTTTAATAGGACTTCTGGGAGAAGCGGGAATATCTGGGTCATTCGGACAAGTATTTTCGGGGAAATCTGGGAGACCTTGTTAGGGTTTCTAGGAGAAAAGGGATTTTTGGTGGATTTTGGCAGAGTTTTCGGGGAGCAGAGATTTCTAGTAGAATTTTTTGGAAACGAGAATTTCTTGAAAGTTTAGATGGATTTTGGTAGAGTTTCTGGGAAATAAGAATATCTGGTTAAATCGGACAGAGTTTACGAGTGAAACTGGCATATATGGGTAAGTTAGACAGAATTTTCAGGAGAAATAGGTATATCGGAGTTCCTAGGAGAAACTGAGATTTCTGGGTAATCTGGGGAGAAACAGGGACTTCTGGGAGAAACTAGAATTTCTAGGAGATCTGGGTAAATTCGATGAAGTTTCCGAGGGAAATTGGGATGTATGACAGGAGCATGTGATGATGGTGATCATACTGTCTAGTAGGTTTTCATACTCCTATGTCTTTGGACCAACAAACAAGGTTTGCGGTGTATATCTTTGTGAGCACGGAGCAGACATCCTTATCATGGCGCCTAGGCAGGTCAACTCAATGTGATCACATGTGAGTGATTGCCATGGGAATCATAAGAAAGAGGTTCTGTTCTATGCCACATAAGCATCTACACCGCGCAGGTAATCCCACCAGGGCATACAACAGTCATATCATATTGTCCTATCTGAAAAGCTAAATTAATAGCCCTATGAAAGGTTCTACAGGAATCTATATGCAAAGGTCGGGTTTAGTCAAAGAGGGTCCTTTGACAAGAGTTCCAATATACCGTCAGAGAGACAGTACGGAAGTGTTTACTCTTTTTGATATACCTTGGAAGGTACAGTATCAACGGTGACTTGTGCCCTGGCATAGCAAGACCTGAACAATGTCAGCGCCGTGTTTCAGACACAGTCGGAGGGGAGAAAATGCAAGAGTGCAATGCGGTGAACCTGACATAGTAAAATGATGATTTTAAGGATGCTTCTTATGAGTCAAACCTCTGTATTATTTTGTTTTGAAAAAAAATATCCCCAGTGGAGTCGCCAGATTGTGGGCACGCAGAATTCCACCTCTTGTATGTTTGAGATTGTTTTGAAAAGGAAAAGAGAAGGTCTGTTGAAAATAGATACAGAGTCGCCACATGGTCTTTAAGGAACCAACAAACCTAATTTGACTCACCTAAATGGATAAAGGGCACCGACCCTTCATAACCAAAGAACTTGGTTCGGGGTTTAGGTACGAGAGATGAAGGAGCCTTTGTTGCGACTAAAACACCCTCAACTCGCCCCGTCTTTTGACAGGCCTCAATTAGCATCCGAATAATCATCTTATACTATGTTTGATTCAACAAATAATACTATGATAGTATACTACATTAGATAAGAAACTTGAAATTGAAGATCAAAAGATAAGATAACATTCATAAGATCTAAACCACATATCACACAATGTAAAGTAAAAGATCACACAAACAAACCTACGAAAAATCATCTAATCACATATCAAGTAATCAAATTTTCCTTATCTAAAGGGGGCGTGAATTGTTCTTGAAACAAATAATTAAAGAAACCAAAATATGAATGATGCATATAATCTTGAGAAAAGAAGACCTCTCAATCCCCGGGACGGATGAGAAAGGAAGAATTGACCAAGGGAAAGCATAAACGTGTGATCAAATTCATCCCTCATAATCTTCTTAGATTAGGAGCCACAAAAGCCCCAAATCTTGCATGGATGCAATGTATGATCCTAGAATGTGTAAAGGTTGTAGTGTGCTTTATGTTCATGGATTTCTAGAATGACTTAGAATTCTAGAATGTGTATGAATGAATGAAGGAATACATAATGGGATATCTACAAATGTAGTATGAACTACATCATAAGACATGAGCTAATTTGAAGTGCATGTAAGCATCAAATCAAAGGGGAAAGTAAAAGTGTGCTTGCTGTAAATAGTGGATAGAACAATAACATGATCTTGTGAAAATGGAAACGAGGGGTTAGGAATGTTTTCAATGCATGAGTTTTTATGGTGATCTTCCTTATTGTGTCTAGAACACAACCAAGAAAGCCAATCTTTAATAACTAGTACAGATTGAGAGAAATCATATGAAAAATAGAGGTTATTTAGAAACAGAGTTTGTACTATCGACTGAAATGTTATAAAATCTTAGAAAATGAAAACAAATGATCTAGAGGCCCATTTTATACAGAAAGTTCCTAAGACATTGAACTTCAAGGGAAAAATAAGTTAGGACCACTCTTTTTGGAAAAGTTTTCTGTAAAACGAGTTGAAAGTAGACCAAGCTGCTGTGATAGCAAAAACAGAATATCTGGAAAGAATGTTTGGGAAAGAATGGACCCTTTTCAAGTGCTTTCAAGTCAAGCCAAAAATCATGGATGTTCTATAAAGAGTTAGAAAGACTTTCCGAGTTGTCTTGCATTTATACATTGAGTATTGAACTCAAAATAATTCCTTGAAGTTAAATGACTCACTGTTTTGAGGGTTTTGAGAAAAACAAGTTTATTTCTTGAAATCAAAATAAGGGGTTTAAAAGGGTGGGTTTTGAAATGGGGGGTTTTGAAAGTATACTTCCAGAACTTGGATGAATATTCTAACCACTTGGAATATCAATTCCTAACTCATTTTAAGAACTTCCCAAGTATTTGCAAAACATGGTTTTATTTGGAAACCAAACTCAAGAATATATGGGAGCATGATACATGAGAGGATAGATGATACATGATATGATATAGCATGCTAAAAGTGGTAAGGAACATGTTCATGGGATATGGGTTCATCTAGATACAAGAGAGTGTTGCATCAAAGTGTGAAAGTAAAAAAGTGACATGCTGTGAATTGTGGACAGACTGTATGCATTACTTTACAACATCATAATGGGAGGTCAAACACGCCTAGGAAAATGTGAAAAAAACCATAGAGCCTCCATAGAGTGTCTATAATAAACAGAAAAAGACCAAACCTCAATATCTATCACAGATTGAAAGAAACAAATCTGAATGTACACATGACTCAAAAATAAAATCTGCACTATTGACTGATTTTGTATGATTTTTCATAAATCAAAGAAATGGTTTATGATTACCCATTATATACGAAAAGTTTCCTAAGACACCCAAGTTTCATAAAAAAAATAGAAAAGGTATATGTACAGTGACGAAAACATCCAAAATAAGTGCAAGAAGTCAGGTAAACATTCTGTGAGAATAGAGGCAGATTATGAATATGAACTTCTTAAATCCGAAAAGAATACTTTAACATCTTTATATTTGATGGGAAAAATTGGAGACAAACTATGATGTCTTAGGAAGATTTTCCAAGTGGTTTCATCATCATAACTCAAGTATTTAATTCAAAATAAATCTTTGAATCTGAACAGCTCACTGTTTTGGATCATTCTTGAAGAAAATGGATTTGGGTTTTGGAATAGAGTTTGAGTTTTTGATTAGGGGTTTTGAAATAGATTTTCAAAGCATGAACTTAAACACTTGAGATGACTATGTGACCACTTAGAACCTCATACAACCTTGAATCATCAAAGAACTTCCAATATTAATTGCACAAACATAGTTTTGTTTGAGAATATGACTTCAAGAATACATATGAATGTATTAAAGGTAGAATCATCATCCATCAAACATGTATTTAAGGTCAAGAGCTACTATCCATAAGGATTCACTCTCCTCAAACAACATGTCATCTAGATGATGATGAACAACCAAATAATCAAAGATAAGTCAAAAGAAACGAGGTTAAGAGAGAGATGAACATCAAAGTAAACAAGCATTCAAATAGCAATCAATAGTTGATAATCATTGAGATATTGGACTTGTAGCTTGGTGTTTCACTCATATATGGTGACATTTGGACATGGAAGTAGCTTCCTATCTCATGGATGCTCAAGAATGGTGGTGAAAGAAATGTTTGGATGATAGAAGTTTTGATAGAAAACTCAAGTAAGAAGAAAACTCACTTTGATGGAGAAAATAGAAGAAGAAGACTACTTCTTCTCTTTCTTTCTCTATATTTCTCTAGGGTTTCTTCCTAAGCTCTCTCTAAGCTTCCATGTCTCTTCCCTAAATAGAAGTAAATTTCTTCTTTTATAGGCAAATGATGGGTGCTAAATGGAGTTTTAAAATGTATAAAAAGGTCTCCCATTGGTCCAAAATAAGCTGGGAACCAAAACTACGTCGTTTTGGTTTCTAATTAATCAATTTGGACCCCCAATCAAAATTACAAAAATGGACTATTCTGGGGGACAGTATCGCAGCGGCACAGGACCTGTGCCGCGGTGGCAGTGGGCCTGTGCCGCGGCGGCACTGCTCCTCCTTCGTCCAGATAATGCTGTTTAGGCCCCCAGAGGTTCCAGTATTCGCAAAAAGGCCCTATTTCGTCCGAAATTCACAGAAAATGCATACGAACTCCAAATTGAGGTTGTGATATACCGTTGGAAAGGTAATAAAGTCTACTTTACATAAAAAAAATAGTTCAGGGATAGGTCACTGTAGACACCCCATTTTGTCGGCTATCAGATTTAGGAGACCCAGAGCTTGGTGGTTCACAATGATCGAAAAGGACTCCTGGAAGTTAGCTCTATTTCTCAAAATGCTCAGAATGACCAAAACGCCCCTGAAGGCCCAAAAACTCCCAGATTTGGACCAAAAGTTCTGGAAACATGCTACGTCGTAAGAAAAATGATAAAAAGAGTTTTTAAGTAAAACTGGAAGAAATCGTCAGCTCCCAGAGACCCCCGGAAGTCCCGGAAATTCCCCGTTGACCGGTTTGACCAAGGTTTGACCAGAGTTTGACCAAGTTTGACTGAAATCGTGCGAATTCACCGGAATCATTAGAAAAGTATTTAAATGAGTTTTAAAAAAGAATCGAGCGAAAACGTCGGCTCCTGGGAGCTCCCAGAGGTTCCCAGAACTTCCTGGGAATCCCAGATTTGACTAGTTTGACCAAGATTTGACTTTTGAATCGGGGCACCGAAACAATTTTCAAATATTTTTTATGGATACTAGAGGTCAATAGCTTCCCAATGGTATATCACACATAATTCCTGGATTTAAAACGAGTTTATTATGAATTTTCGAAGGCGAAAAAGGCGGTCAAATCAGCTTTTATCGCAAATACCGTAAAACTTTTCAAAGTGACCTATCCCTGGACTATTTTTTATGTAAAGTAGACTCCATTACCTTTCCAACGGTATATCACAACCTCAGTTTGGAGTTCGTACGCATTTTCTGTGAATTTCGGACGAAATATGACCTTTTCGCGAATACCGGAACCTCAGGGGGCCTAAATAGCATTATCTGGACGAAGGAAGAGAAGTGCCACCGCGGCACTGGCCCAGTGCCGCCGCGGCACTCTCCGCTAGAACAGTGTGTTTTTGTAATTTCTTTTGGGGGTCCATTTTGATTAATTGAATGCCAAAAAGACATAGTTTTGTGTTCACAGTTGTTTGGGACCAATGGGAGTACTTCTAAAACCCCAAAACCACCCCAAATTGGCCTATTTAAACCCCCCATTGCTCTTCATTTTGAGGGGGGCCAAGTGCTAAAGCTTGAAAAGTTGTAGAGAAGAAGAGAGATAGAGATAGGTTTAGAAGAGAGAAAAGGAGCTTCCTCCTACTATTTTTCTATAGAAAGTGAGTTTTAATCTTTGTGCTCTTCCATTACCTCTCTTATACTTCACATCCCAAACACCCCCAATCACCATTCTTGAGCATTCTTGAGTTAGGAAGCTACTTCCATGTCTAAATGTCAAAATCTATGAGTGAAACACCAAGTTACAAGTCCAAAATCACATTGATTATCATCTATTGATTGTTATTTACTTACTTGTTCATATTATGTTCATCTCTTCTTACCTCATTTCTTTTTGATTCTCTTTATTTACTTACTAGTTCATCATCATCTAAGTGATGACATGAAGTTTGAGGTAAGTTAATCCTTATGGATAGTAGCTCTTGACCTCAAAAACATGTTTGATAGATGATGATTATAACTTCAATACCTCCAAAGTATTCTTGAAGTGTATTGAAGTTATGCTCAAATAAAAATAAATCTCTCCAACAATCTTGGAGGTTCTTGATGATGAGTTTGATGTTGATATTCCAAGACGTCATAATCTCTATTTGATGTTGAAAATATACTTTCAAAACCTCTATTTCAAAACCCCTCTTAAAACCCCTCATTTTAATCTCAAGAAAGAAAACTCAAGTTTTTTTCCAAAATCTTCAAAACAGTGAGTGAGCTGAGTTCAAAGATTTCTCTAGAACTCAATACTCATTGTATGAATGAAAGGCCACTTGGAAAGTCTTCCTAACTCATTATAGAACACCCATGATTTTTGGTTTGACTTGGAAGTATTTGAAAATGGTCCATTTGGACCCAAACATTCCTTCCAAACATTCTGCCTCTGCTGTCACAGCAGCTTGACTAACTTCCAACTTCTTGTTCAAAAATATTTTCCAAAAGGGGTGGTCCCAACTTATTTTTCCCTTAAACTTCAATGTCTTAGGGAACTTTCTGTATAACATGGGACTCTAGATCACTCGTTTTCATTTTCTAAGAGTTTTCAACATTTCAGTCGACAACACGGACTCATTTTCTGAGTGACCTCTATTGTTTATATGATTTCTCTCAATCTGTGATAGTTATTAAAGATTAGATTTTTGGTTTGTATTCTAGACACAATAAGGAACATCTCCATAAAAAAGCATGCTTTGAAAGCATTCCTAACCCCTCTTTTCAATTTTCCAAAGATCTAGTTACTGTTCTGTCCACTATTCACAACAAGCATGTTTTAACTTTCATTCTTTGATTTGATGCTTATATGCCTTCCAAATTAGTTCATATCTTAGAAAGTAGCTCATACTACATTTGTACATATCCCATGATGATTTCATTCATTCATTCATACACATTATAGACTTCTAAGTCATTCTAGGAATCCATGAACACAAAGCACACTACAACCTTGGCACATTCTAGATACATATATTGCATCCATGCAAGATTTGGGGCCTTCATGACTCCTAATCTAAGAAGATTATAAGGAATGAACTTGATCACACGTTCATGCTTCCCCCGATCTAATCATCCTTTCTCATCCATCCCGGGGATTGAGAGGTCTTCTTTTCTCAAAGATTAACATGCATCATACTAGCTTGCTAAGCATATTTTGATTTCTTTGTTTATTTGTTTCAATAACAATTCATGTCCCCCTTTAGATTAGTAAGTCTTGATTATTCGATATATGATTAGATGATTTTTCCTAGATTTATTTGTGTGATCTTTCACTTTGCATTGTGTGATATTTGGCTTAGATCTTATGAATGATATCTTATCTTTAGATCTTCCATTTTCAAATTTTCTTATGTGATGTAATATATTATCATAGTATTATTTGTCGAACCAAACATAGTATAAGATGATTATTTGGATGTTAATTGAGGCCTGTCGAGAGATGGGGCGAGTTGAGGGTGTTTTAGTCGTGACAAAGGCTCCTTCCTCTCTCGTACCAAAACCCCGAGCCAAGTTCTTTGGTTATGAAGGGCCGGTGCCTTTTATCCATTTAGGTGAGTCAAAATTAGGTTTCTTGGTTCCTTAAAGACCAAGTGGCGACTCTGTATCTGTTTTCGAAAGACCTTCTTTTCTTCGAAATCAACCTCTTATTTTCATTCAAATCAATTTCAAAACAAAGGAAAATCAATTCCGAAACTCCGGAAACAAACAGGAAAAACCGGGAGTGGATGACGGATTCCGCGTATCCACAGTCACTTTGAAAAGTTTTGCGGCATTCGTGATAAAAGGCGATTTGATCCTCTTTTTTATCTTAAAAAATTTGTAATAAATTCGTTTTAAATCCAGAAATTATGTGCGATATACTGTTGGAAAGCTATTGACCTCTAGTATCTATGACAAATGTTTGAATTTTGTTACGGTGCTCTGGTTTCAAAGTCAAATCTTGGTCAAACTGGTCAAACCTGGGATCCCCGGGAAGTTCTCGGAACCTCTGGGAGCTCCCAAGTGTTGACGTTTTCGTGTGATCTTCTTTTAAAACTCATTTTAATACTTTCCACATGATCTAGAATGATCCCAGCAAATTTGGATGATTTTGGCAAACTTGGTCAAACCTTGGTCAAACTTGGTCAAACCGGTCAATGGGGACTTTTTGGGAACTTCTGGCACTTCCGGGGGTCTCTGGGAGCTGACGATTTCATCTAACTTTACTTAAAAACTCATTTTCTTACTTTTCTTATGACATAGCATGTTTTCAAAACGTTTGGTCCAAATCTGGGAGTTTTCGGGCTTTTAGGGGCATTTTGGTAATTCTGAGCATCTTGAGAAATAGAACCAATTTTCAGAAGTCCTTTTGAGTCTTTTTCGATCATTGTGAACCACCAAGCTATGGGTCTCCTAAATCTGATAGCCAACAAAATGGGGTGTCTACACTTTGCCAAATTAGAAATTCCCCTCTCCTCAGCCTTAGATCGCCTCCTCAAAAAGGGCCACCTCCAACTACTCCAGTCTCGAAATACCCCGCTCCCGCTGAACAGCGATATGTCCAAACGGTGTACCTATAACAAAGCCCTTGGCCACAACACCGATGATTGCATACGCCTCCGCCATGATATCCAAGACCTCATTGACCAAAATATCATTGAGCCGCCTCCAAAGTAGCCCCATATCACTCAAAATCCTCTACCAAACCACCAAAATATTAGTCTCATTGAGTCCAACCTTGTATCTTTCAACCCTGCTACCTATATCACCCCCTTAGGTCAACCTTTACCCCTCATTGACATCCAGGATTCTATGGGAATTCATCTAATTGAAGGAGGGAATGATGAGTGGCAGCAACAATTGGCTGATGAACAAGATCAATTCTTCTTAGAAGAACAAGATCTATGGGCAATGGACCTTAAATGGTATGATCCCAATAATGAAAGTGATGCTTCTATCTGGAACAAGTCAGAGAAACCATTTGTGAGAATAGATTGTGACTGGTTCAAAGAAGATGGGACTGTAGAAGGGCCTACTCCTACCGAGATTGATCATCTAACTAGGTCAGGCCGTCATTATCAGCCTCCGCAGCCTACCACTGAAGCGATCGAGAAAAGTCCGGTCAAAGACAAAGGGAAGGGAAAAATGGATGAGATCATCGAAGAAGACAATGAGTTGATAAAGCAGTTGAAGGAAACCCAAGCACTTCTCTCGATGTGGGATATCATGGTAACATCCTACAAGCATAGGCAAGTCATGTTGAATGCCTTGGCTGGAATTGAGGTCCCCATCGACGCCACACCGGAAGACATGGTGGCTTTCTTGGGCACACTCACCCCTGACCTAATCATTACCTTTTCTGATGAAAACCTGCCGCCGGAATGGTCTGCACATAACAAAGCTTTGTACATCACTGTTGGATGCAAGGGGCACTAAGTGCCATTCTGTTTGGTCGATACAGGCTCTACCCTAAATGTTTGTGCTTTAAGGACCGCCACCGCCTTGGGGTTCAACATCCAGGACATCACTCCAGTTGTGTAATCTGTGAGGGCTTATAATAGCACCAAGAGAAATGTGATGGGGACCGTTTCTCTACAAATTCGAGTAGGGTCTTTGTTTGCACTCAACTCTTTCAAGTTATGGATGTACCTGCCTCATTTAATTTGCTGATTGGAAGGCCTTGGCTACATGTCAATAAAGCTGTATCATCCATTGTGCACCAAATGATCAAGTACATTCATGAGAAAGAGGTGAAAATCATCCTTGGCAACAGTTGGGGTAATGAAGCCTTTCCAAGCTACGCTCCCATCTTTGAAATCCAAATACCTGAGCTAGAAGAAGGAGAAATCAGAGGATTCTTCATAGAAGAGGTCCACATGATTAGTAATGGAGACAGGTTCCCTGAAATCCACTCTGTAATCGTCAACATCGTCCGCAAGATGAACTATTTTCCTGGAATGGGATTGGGCCGACGTCAGCAAGGGATCTGCGAGTTCCCTCAAATCAAAGGGCAACAAGGCACTTTTGGGTTGGGGTACAAGCCCACTGAAGAAGACGTCGAGCTACAGAGGCCATGGAAAAAAAAGAATGAGGAGTCTCCCACCATACCGTAAAACCTTGAATGGGCAATTCATCAAAGAAGGGGATGATTTTCCCTATTTTGGGTTCCCTGAACCTTGGATCCATCAGGCCACTGGAAAAGGCACCCCGGGCTAGAAATCTTCGCTGACTGCGAAAGGCCCCCTATCAAGATCCATTCTATCAAAAAAAGCTGTCAAAACCCCAGAGGAAGATTGGTTAAAATACTTGGACACTGAAGCTATCGAGAAAATGTGAGAAGAATTTGCTGAGGAAAAGAAGGAAAGAGGGCCAAGAGCCAAGATGATCAGATCATGCCAATAGAGGAGGGTCTGAGCAACCAGGCTGTAGAGTCATCTGTCTGTGTCTCTCAATTCCCTATTCCCCGGGAGTCTCTACTTCCAATTATCGAGTTTGTACCAGAGTCGGCTGCTGTAAGCCCACCATTGTCCGATGTAATCACTCCACCTGTCGTGAATGAAATGAAAGATGATTCTGTTTACTCCTCTATGTCTAATAGTTGTAAATGTACAAATCCCTCCGAGGATCTCCCAATTGAACTAAAACAACTAATTGAAAATCCACCAGCTTATGAAATAACCGAAGATACTTTATCGATTAATCTAGGTGAAACACATAAACCGCAAACTGTGCAAATTGGCTCAACACTTAATAAAGAAGAAAAAGAAAAACTAACTCTTTTGCTAAAAGAATTCAAAGATGTTTTTGCTTGGTCTTACGAGGACATGCCTGGGGTCGACCCCGACATCGTCCAACATCATATACCCCTCCTTCCTGATTCTAAACCCATCAAGCAAAAACTTAGGCGCATGAGACCAGAATGGGCACTCAAGGTCAAAGAAAAGGTAAAAAAATAGTTTAAGGCAGGGTTCATCATTGTTACCGAGTATCTGGAATGGATCGCCAACATCATGCCAGTTCCCAAGAAGGATGGAAAAGTTCGCGTGTGCGTCGACTTCAGTGATCTAAACAAGGCAAGTCCAAAGGATGACTTCTCACTGCCCCACATTGATGTTTTGGTAGATAACACCGCTGGACATGAACTATTGTCATTCATGGATGGTTTCTCGGGATACAACCAGATTCTAATGGCTCCGGAAGACCGGAAAAAGACAACATTCACCACACCATGGGGGACTTACTAATATAGGGTGATGCCTTTCAGACTCAAGAACGCCAGACCAACCTACCAAAGAGCTACCACCACTCTGCTGCATGACATAATTCACAAAGAGATAGAAGTGTATGTAGATGATATGATCGTAAAATCTAGAGATAGAAAGGGACACTTGGAGGCCTTGGAGAAGTTCTTTGAAAGATTGCACAAGTACAAGATGAGGCTAAATCCCAAGAAATGCACTTTCGGTGTGACCTCTGGAAAGCTCCTGGGTTTCCTCATCACACAAAGGGGGATAGAAGTGGACCCCTCCAAAATCAAAGCAATTTTCGAAATGGCACCGCCGCAAAATGAGAAAGAAGTACAGGGGTTCCTTGGGAGAATCCAATTCATTAGCCGATTCATCTCCAAGCTCACAACCACATGTGATCCCTTGTTCCAACTGCTAAAGAAAGGGGAGAAGTTCCAATGGGATGAAAAATGCCAAGTCTCCTTCGACAAAATAAAAACCAACCTCCAAAAACATCCCATCGTTTCACCGCCTAACCATCATAAGCCTTTGCTTCTTTACTTATCTGTCTCTGAGAATGCCATGGGATGCATGCTAGCCCAAGAAGGAGAAGAAAGCCACTCCGAAAAAGCCATATATTACCTTAGCAAGAGGATGACTGGGTATGAGCTCAACTACTCGACCCTTGAAATAACATGTTGGGCTTTGGTTTGGTGCACTCGCCGCTTGAGGCATTACATGCTAACCTTCCCGGTTGTGCTCATATACCACATGGATCCTCTAAAGTACCTCCTCGAAATACCCGCCTTGACCGGTCATATATCCCGTTGGTTACTTCTATTGTCCGAATTCAATATCAAGTACGTTACAAGCAAATCGGTAAAAGGGAGAACCATAGCTGAACATCTTGCTGAACATGCCATTGATTCTGAAGAAAATGGAGATTTTTCGTTCCCAGACGAGAATATCATGGAAATCAAAGAAGAATAGTAGAAGTTGTACTTTGACGGAGCAGCCAACATGAAAGGCTACGGAGTAGGAATGATTCTAGTGTCACCAAATGGGGACCACACCCAACTGGCAGTCAAGCTCAATTATAACTCTACTAACAACACTGCTGAATATAAGGCATGTATTCTGGGGATGGAAGCAGCCATAGAACTGAGAGTTCCAAATTTGGATGTCTTCGGAGATTCAAACCTCATTATATCACAAGCTAGAGGAGAATGGAAAGTGAAAGAAGAAAGGTTGAAGCCCTATCATGATCATCTCGATGAACTCAAGAGACAGTTCAAGAACATAACATTCTTCTACTTGCCTAGGTAAGAGAACCAGCTAGCAGATTCTTTGGCTACCTTAGCCTCCATGATCAAAATTCCCATGGGAGTAAAAATTATGCCTCTAGTAATCGAGCAAAGATACGAACCGTCGTTTAGCATGATCGCCGTGACCGCAGAAAAAGAGAACGAAACACCATGGTACCAAGATGTTTGGGACATAAAAGAAAAGGGAGTGTATCTCCTAGAATCTTCCGAGAAAGACAAAAGAGCAATTCAAAGGTTCACATCACAGTTCATCATTTGCAGGGAGAAATTGTTGAAGAAAGGGTACAATGGTCACAATCTAACTTGCCTGTTTGGAAAGTGCGCTAGAAGAATGATGAAAGAAATATACGAAGGGGTGCGTGGTCCACACATGAATGGTCACATCCTAGCCAAAAATATCGTAAGACAAGGGTACTACTAGACGACATTGGAGAAAGATTGTGGTGAATACGTGAGAAGGTGCCACAAGTGCCAGATCCACGCCAACATGATGCATGCACCACCATCTTTGCTCTCTAGTATGACCTCCCCATAGTCGTTCTCAACTTGGGGAATCGATATCATCGGTGAAATTGTTCGAAAGGCCCCGAACGGAAATCAATACATTTTGGTGGCCATCGACTACTTTACAAAATGGGTAAAAGCTGCATCTTACACCAAGTTAGGGACCAAGGAAGGGGCCAAGTTCATCAAGTAGAACCTCATCTATCGCTATGGAGTCCCCTATGAGATCATTTCAGATAATGGTGGTCATTTCAAAGCAGAAGTCAGGAATCTATTTGAGGAATACAAAATCAGCTATCACAAGTCATCACTGTACAAACCTCAAACCAATGGGGCGGTCGAAGCCGCAAACAAGAATGTCAAGGCCATACTGCAGAAATTGGCCGATACCTACAAAGACTGGCATGAAAAGCTACCGTTCGCACTTTGGAGATATAGAATATCAATGAGGACGTCTATAGGAGCGACTCCTTAGTCACTGGTATATGGGATGGAAGTAGTACTTCTGGTCGAAATAGAATTACCTCCCCTATAAGTGATGGCGGAATGTGAAATTTCAGAATCTAATTGGTTAAGAGAACGATACAAAGAGTTGGCTCTAATAGATGAAAAGCGCCTAACCGCGATGGACCATGTCCGAATCTATAAAAAGAGCCCGTGCTTTCAACAAAAGGGTTCGTCTGAGGAAAATTGTCAAAGGTGACCTTGTTCTTAAGGAACTACGAGCCCCGATCTTTGATCCACGCAGAAAGTTCAAACCCACATGGGTTGGCCCTTATATCGTCAAAGCGATCCTTTCCAGAGGAGCGACCTACCTCATGGACCTCGATGGTGTCAAATTCAAAGAATCAATCAACATGGATCGCCTCAAAAAGTACTATGCTTGACCATTCCCCAAACATATTTTAAAGCCTTGGCCTAAACGACCTGATTCCCACTCGGGGATACGTAGGCAACTGCATCAGTTCGGTTGACACCATCATAATCAACCCCTTTTCTTTCAAGCCTTGGCCTGAACTACGCTCGACCTGATTCTCACTCGGGGATACGTAAGCAACCACATCCGTTCGGTCGCTCTACCCAAAAAATAGCCCAATTCCTCTCAAGCCTCGTCCTGAACTACGCTCGACCTGATTCCCACTCAGGGATACATAGGTAATCCCATTGGTTCAGTCGACACCATCATAATCAACCCCTTTTCTTTTAAGACTTTGGCCCGAACTACATTGGACCTGATCCCCGCTCCGGGGTACGTAGACAGACTTTCAGAAGGGAAAAGAAGGATGGTTCGCTAGGTCGAAAATTCGAAAGGACGCCTAGGCAAAAATTAGAGTTAATTCCAAAGTGAGCAATAACAAAGAGAGAAAAGAGCTCGCTAGGTCACCTAACTGGTGCCTAGGCAAAATTATGATCGTGTGAGAGAAATAAAGTCGCAAACTTGGCCAGAAATCACCTTTCACACTAGGGGCAAACTTGGCCACCCGCCTCGTTTACCTGAACCTCTTCTAAACTAGGGGCAAATGTCGGTCATCTACCTCGTTTGCCTCACAACCATATACATCCCAAACTAGGGGTAAACTTTGACCACCCGCCTCGTTTGCCTCTAATCGTCCTAGCGTGCCCAAACAAGTACCAAAAGCAAAATTTTGATCAAAATCATACTACAAATGTTTTTGGAAAGCCAAATACATAAAGTAATGTTCTCCAAGTAACCAAGGTTCACCGATAAATAAACTTCGAATACTACATAAGCAGGGATAAATGAAAGCACAAAAAGTTCTTTCAGAAAGCAATCACAAATATCAAAGACACATGGAGGAAAGAAGCAGAATCAGTCAAGTCTAGTTTTATTTTGTCTCTTTTATTTCTTCAAAGGTCATTAGAAGTAGGCTTTTACTCGGCAGGCCCATTCACTGATGAAAGCAGCAATAGTGACAGCTCTGACTCTGGAAGCAAATACCCTCTCAGTAAACCCCCGGGGGACCTTTTGAACTCGCCCGTACTGTCTAGCCAATTGGCAAGGATGATAGAAAGAATTCTCTCTCAGACCCATCAACCATACTCTCTGGTAATCCCCGAGGCTGGTGGTCACAGCATGGAGGCCCCAACGCCCCACAATCCAGTAAATGTCGGCCTTAGATAAAGCACCCATCATGCCAACCCAATCGACAGAAGTGAAATGAGAATGAAGCACGGCCCCACGGAAGTAAACTGGCGGCACACTACCGGTCCATAACTGAAGGCGCTCGTAGAGCCAAGCCTGTAACACCAAAGGTGCCCTAGAAAGAATGAGAGTCTCTTGCTTAAAAGCATGATCCAAACCATTCAGAGTTTCGGCCAGAACCAACTATGGGGTTCTTACTCAATTTCAGCCCGAGGCACACGTTCACTAAGTCAAGGGAAGTACTCGAGAATAGAAAGTGCGAAGTCATGCATAATATCAGAGCAGCCCCGTGGGCATCGTATACACTGGGATTCCCGGGACTAACATACCGGGCAATTATGGAAGCAATGTCGAGAACCTCACCACAAATCAGTCGATGGGAAATAGCAGTGGAACAATTCAGGTATTCAGCCAGGGCTCACGTAGGACTGGGGGTATCAGCAAAAGGAAGAATCAGGTTAGAGTTCAGATAGAAGCCAAGGACAACACAAAACTCCTCAAACAGGGGGCATATCTACAGGTCATTAAAATTAAAGACATGATATACCAGGTCCCAGTGGGCAATAGCAGCACGCATGAACTCAGTGTTCAGAACAATCTGGCAAAGAGAAAATAGCTCGGTCAGACCGTAGCTGAAGAGGTCGATCCGTTCCACATCATTAGTGATGTTCAGCCAAGCCATGAGTTGAGCGGGATGATACAATGCCATATTTTCTATCACGACTCTAGCAAAATTCAAAATTTTGGCAGCACCTCCTCGTTTCACAGACTATCCCACCTCCAAGGCAACCACACTCACTATCACAAAGCTGCTCATCGCAGTAACATCAACAATCACAGAATCACAGTACAGATATATCGTCACACAACCACCAACCAAAACAAGCACACAACTGCGCCTTCAAACTGGAAACTATCCGGCTCGAAAGGCAAAACATCATCCTAAAGTTCATCCTTCACATTGTCCATTATTCACTAGTACAACCCAATCGAAGACATGAAATTGAGAAAAAACAAAAGTCCCTGCTTAGAAGGCCTCAGTCCTCCTCTTCTTCATCCTCTGTCGGGCCACCCAAAGTGTACGTCGGCGATGACCTCCTCCCACCACCCATGCACCTTGGCCTGGTCCTCAACGAGCCGGCACCACCTCTACGACACTGAACACACAAAATAAAGACAATCAGCCAAGAAACAACAAAAGTATAAAAACAAAGTCAAGTCAGAAATTTATCAACGATGCCATTTGACTAGTGGTGAGCTGCCGCATACCGTCCATCTGGCAAGGGTAAAATATAGGGTTAGAACCTCGCAACCTTAAGGAATGTAAAATTAGAGACATACGCGATGGTCTCGCGTAAGGACCAAAGACCGTAAGCTAGCTTTCAAGGCGTGACCCTCCTCAGCGCAACTCTAGGGAACACTGAGGACGTCCGCTGGCTGAGTAGGATACCTACATATGACTTGTGGCATCTCCATCACCTGAGGAGAACCATCGGTACCTAGAACATTGACGGTCCATTCCCAAGGAAGGATAGGGTCGGGAGCCGGAGGAGCCTGTCTCCTGTACACCTCGTGAAACTGTAGGCACAAGACAAGTTAGGAAAAGATGAGTCCAAAAACATAAGTGACAAATAGAGGCAAAAAAATGAAAAAATAAACTCACATCCAGGAGTGGAAAGTTCGGCATCAGGAAGCGGCCACAGTATGTCTCATAGCCAGTCTCGGAGCGGATGTGATCCTAAACATTAGTGCCAGCCAGAGCCGCTAATAGATCGGCACCAGAAAGGTCACTAGCATCCATCATAGGAAGAACATGGGGAACAAAATACCTCGGGCTACCGATCGCCTACCGGGATACTCGCTCACCAAGTTACCATTGCCTGCCCTCGATGCTCTCCTTCAAGAGGCGACAAGAAGTAAAAGGCCTAACTGCCTGGATCTCCTCAGGAGCCGCATAAGAAATACCCTCCAAAGGTGTCTAGTCAACACTGGCAACCGACAGCTTAGATAAGAAATTCCTCAAAAGGACAATCCAATGGGCCCCACTTTTGACTCCGACAACGTCTCTCTGCCACCTCAAGCCATGAGGAAATAAAGGCACAGGAGCTATGCCATCCGTATCCTTACCCGAATCATCAGTAGGGGTAGGGGCCAGCATCTTCAAATACTCAAAGCTCCAGAGCTGCACAGGAAAAAAGTGAAAATCAGAAAGCAAAAATAAGAAAGGGCCAAAAGAAAAGGAAAATTCACAGAACATAACTTCCAAACTCGCTAGAATCCTCTAGTAGATTTTATGCCACCACGGGAGACCTCACTCATGTGCTTATAAAGGTGGGCCAGGGCAGCACCACCCCAATCATAGGAAGGAATCTTGTCAACGGTCACCAAGCAAGTAAGGAGCCGCAAGATTACCCGATCATTCCGTGTAACAAAAATTGAACAGCCAAGAACATACAGCAGAAAGGCCTGTAACAACTGCCGGTCATTCAGAGTGTGTCTCCCTCTTTCGTAGGCCTGATAAAGCTAACCGCAGGGGAACCAATGCCTCTCCAGGTTAAGAGGAGCAGGGGAACCAATGTGTCTCCCTCTCTCGATAGCTTCAGGTCAATCTCATAGCAGTAATGCAAGACTAGGCACTTCTCGCCAACCCTCAAGCCGGTAATCATCGAGAAATCAAAAGGCGTCATCGTCATCTCGTTGAACAGAAGATGGAAGGTATTAGTCATGTCCTACCACCTTTCAGCAAGTGCATATAAATAGGCCAAGTCATAAGCACTCTTTGAAACCAGAAGGATGAAGTCGCCAAACCTGCATCATCAACCATCTGCTTGACGGTGGGTGACAGTTGGGTATACCAGAGGAAAGCGTGGGCAAGACTACTGTGGCCTTTCAAAGCTACCATTGGCACCTGCATATACCAAAAATAACCCAAAATACGCATAAATGTTACTATTCATAGCCCAAATTCCAAACCTTACAAAATCAACATTTGAGCACAAATCGAACTTCTAACGACCTCTAAGTGCACACTACAGCTCACAAACTAGCACAATGCATAGGAATAGTCCTGAACTATCGAAAGTTTCACATACCTGACGAGCTAGAGCCACAGCCGAAAGGTGATGTTGAGAGTCGCGTAAAACCAACTCTGGAGGTTGACTCTCGGCCTTTGCCCGTTCCTTGGCCTTCTTGGACGGCCTCTTTGAGCTTCAAGCCATGGATCTGCAAAAAAATAAAAATGGGAGCTCAACTTTCTTCTTGATATTTTGAAAAAAGTAAAAACCCAATCAAATTTCTAATCATGGGGAAAGATTACTCACCGGAGCGTGCACAAGCTACGTTTTGACGAATTTTGGCTCCAAAAAACACTCAAAAATGGTTAAAAATGAGCTCAAAATGCTCAAAAATCCGAGATATACATCCATTGAGTCCGGCCACCCAGTGCCGCCGTGGCACTGACCAACAGCTGCCACAGCAGTGGCCCAGTGCCACCGCGGCACTGCTCTCTATGGGCCCCGCTTTGCTCTATTATAGCCCTTTTTTGGTCCCGATTAGCCCTAGTGGCCCATTTTAGTCTAGATTTCTGAGGTTTTATCCCCACCAGATCAAATTTATCCCCAGAAGATCCCGTTAATCCCCTGAGAACAGAAATAGAAAGATATCAACTCCCGAAGGCCCGAATCGGCTTTTCAGACTGACCATTGCAAAGATCTGATCAACTGTGAGAGATTCAGAGATGGGTCCTAGTTCCCAATCAATAAACAGTTAAGAGAGATTCCTTGAGAGTCCTATACCATCCCCCGAGAACAGACATAGAAAGATATCAGCTCACAAATGCCCGAATGGGCTTTTTAGACCGAACATTACAAAGATCTGATCAACCGTGGGAGATTCAGAGATGGATCCTAGTTCCCGATCAATAAATAGTTAAGAGAGATTCCTCGAGAGTCCTACACCATCCTCCGAGGACAGAAATAGAAAGATATCAGCTCCCGAACGCCCAAATCGACTTTTTAGAGTGACCATTGCAAAGATCTGATCAACCGTGGGAGATTCAAAGATGGGTCCTGGTTCCCGATCAAGAAATAGTTAAGAAAGATTCCCCAAGAGTCCTACACCATCCCTCGAGGACAGAAATAGAAAGATATTAGCTCCTAAAGGCCCAAATTGACTTTTTAGACTGACCATTGTAAAGATCTGATCAACCGTGAGAGATTCAGAGATGGGTCCTGGTTCCCGATCATGAAACAATTAAGAGAGATTCCCCGAGAGTCCCACACCATCCCCCGAGGATAGAAACAGAAAGATATCAGCTCACGAAGGCCCAAATCGGCTTTTTGGACCAACCATTGCAAAGATCTGATCAGCCGTGAGAGATTCAGAGATGGGTCCTGGTTCCTGATCAAGAAACAATTAAGGGAGATTCTTCGAGAGCCCTATGCCATCCCTTGAGGAAAAATATAGAAGGATACTAGCTCCCACTATCCCTAGCAGAAAGTAGTAAAAAGGATAACCGACTTCCAAAAAAAATTAGTCATTCACGACTCCGTGTCTCTTGATTATCAAAAGCTTTCTCATCTGTCCATTTTCATTGCTTTCTTACCTATCGGTTATCACGGTATCCCTCGGTCGCCTTAATTTGTCATCCTCTAAAGTCCCTACGTCTGATCCGTTTCACTTACAAAGCACGTTTCTTGAAATTTAAGAAGTTTGCCCCGAGACCCAGAGTCTTCCAAACCGTTGTGTCTTTATCCAAGTCAGCCACTACATCACAATCGCAAACACTAGCACTCAATCATACTAGGATCAGAACACTAAACATGATAGGACTCAGGACACATCCCTACATTGCATATCATCCTCATAACATAGCACCTGCCTGTCTTATTGTGTATGTGCGATTTGTTCCGTTGTACCCCGAACTACGTCCTGGTCTGATTCCCCTTGGGATACAAAGGCAGCTCATGCAGAGCACGACCAGCCCTAGCCCAGCATCATGTTTCTATCATTGCATCTTTTGCAACACTTTTTTTATCCTAAATCTATAGCCTCCAAAAAGACATGTCTCTTCAAAGCTTTGGCGCTCGCTTGCGACATGCGTTGCCTCGCTTGTTCATGCCAAAGAGGGGCAAACTGTAGACACCCCATTTTGTTGGCTATCAAAATTAGGAGACCCATAGCTTGGTGGCTCATAATGATCGAAAAAGATTCAAAAAGGACTCCTGCAAGTTAGTTCTATCTCTCAAAATGCTCAGAATGACCAAAATACCCCAGAAAGCTCAAAATCTCCCAGATTTGGGACCAAAAGCTTTGGAAACGTACTGCATCATAAGAAAAGTGGTAAAATAAGTTTTAAAGTAAAACCATATAAAATCGCCAGCTCCCAGAGACCCCCAAAAGTCCCGGAAGTTCCTAGAAAGTCCCTGTTGACCGGTTTGACCAGGTTTGACCAAGGTTTTGACCGAAATTGTCCAACTTCGTCAAAAAGTTCTGAGATCATGCTAGATCATATGAAAAGTACTCAAATGAGTTTCAAAAGAAAAATATACAAAAACGTCAGCTCCTGGGAGCTCCCAGAGGTTCCTAGAACTTTCTGGAGGTCCCTGATTTGACCAGTTTGATCAAAAGTTGAGTTTGAAACCAAAGCACCGTATCATTTTTCAATATTTTTCATGGATACTAGAGATCAATAGCTTTCCAACAGTATATCGCACATAATTTTTGGATTTAAAACGAATTTATTATGAATTTTCAAAGGTGAAAAAAGATGATCAAATTGGCTTTTATCATGAATACTTGCATGTTTACTTTGATGTTCATCTCCTCTTATCTCATTTATTTTTCTTTTTCTTGTTTACTTACAAGTTCATCATCATCTAGATGAGGACATGAAGTTTGAGGTGAGTGAATCCTTATGGATAGTAGCTCTTGACCTCAAAACATGATGATTACAACCTCAATACATCCCCATGTATTCTTTAGGTTATTTCCAAAATAAAACAAGTCTTTCCAACAATCTTGGATGTTCTCCAAATGAGTTTGATGTTGATGTTCTAAGGAGTTTTAATCCTCTTTGTGTGCTAAAAATACATTTTCAAAGGCCCTATTTCAAGACCCCTCTAACTTCCAAGAAATAAACCTTATTTCTCTAAAAAAAATCATCAAAAGAGTGAGTTGTTTAATTTCAAAGAATTATTCTGAGATCAATACTCAGGGTATGGATGGAAGACCACTTGGAAAGTCTTCCAAAATCATTATAGAACACCAATGATTTTTAGCTTGACTTGAAAGCACTTGGAAGGGGTCCATTCTTGTCCAAACATTCCTTCCAAACATTCTGTCTTTACTGTCACAGCAGCTTGGTTGACTTTCAACTTGTTTTCTAGAAGACTTTTCCAAAACGAGTGGTCCCAACATATTTTTCCCTTAAACTTCAATATCTTAGGAAAAAATTTCTATATAATATGGGCTTCTAGATGTTTTTTTTTCATTTTCTAATATTTTTCAACATTTCAGTCGACAACACTAACTCTGTTTCTGAGCGACCTCCATTGTTTATATAATTTCTCTCAATCTATAATAGTTATTGAGGATTGCCTTTTTGATATGTGTTCTAGACACAATAAGGATGATCTCCACAAACAATCATGCATTTAAAAAATTCCTAACCCTACTTTCCATTTTCCACAAGATCAAGTCACTGTTCTGTCCACTATTCACAGTAAACATTCTTTTACTTTCATTCTTTGATTTGATGCTTACATGCACTCAAAATTTGTTCATATCTTAGGAAGTAGTTCATACTACATTTGTACATATCCCATGATGATTTCCTCCATGAATCCATTCATCTTTTTAGACTTATAAGTCACTTTAGAAAGTCCATGTACACAAACACACAACAACCTTTGCACATCCTAGGATCATGCATTGCATTCATGCAAGATTTGGGGTTTTTGTGACCCCTAATCTAAGAAGATTATAAGGAATGAACTAGATCATACGTTCGTGCTCCCCCTCGATAAATTCTTCCTTTCTCATCCATCCTGGGGATTGAGAGGTCTTCTTTTCTCAAAGATTAACATGATTTTTTTGATTTATTTGATTAATTTGTTTCAAGAACAATTCATGTCCCGTTAGATTAGGAAAACTTTATTACTTAATATGTGATTAGCTGATTTTTTTTCCTAGGTTTGTTCGTGTGATCTTTCACTTTGAATTGTGTGATACTTGGCTTAGATCTTATGAATGATATCTTATCTTTAGATCTTTCATTTCAAGTTTCTTATGTGATGTAATATACCTATCATAAATATACCTATCATAATTATTTGGATGCTAATTGAGGCCCATTGACAGACGGGGCGAGTTAAGGGTGTTTTAGTTGTGACAAAAGGCTCCTTCCTCTCTCGTACCAAAATCCCGAGCCAAGTTCTTTGGTTGTGAAGGACCGGTGCCCTTTATCCATTTGGGTGAGTCAAATTGGATTTCTTGGTTCCCTACAGACCAAGCGGCGACTCTGTATCTATTTTCAATAGACCTTCATTCTTTCATTTCAGACTAGTTTCAAAACAAAAGGAAAGCAGAATTCCGCGTGTCCACATAACCCTACAAGGGCATAACTAGGATTACCTTGAACTGCAAAAATAGATTGCTTTAGTAGACAAATCGAGAATACGGGCTCAATAATAGCTCACGATCTTCTACCGTATTCCTCTGCTACCAGAATATCAAACTGAGTGTTGGCTCTTTCTAAATCCTTGCTGTTTTCTGTTATCCCTTTTTACGCTCTCTTTTCTATTTTGAATTATAACACTCTTTATGGAAAAATACAAACAGAGAAGAAAGCCAAATTAGCTTATAAATAGGCTACAATAGGGACCATAAGAAGTCAATAAGGAATAGGCTTCCTCATGGAATTAGGAAACCCTAATTCGAACAGAATTAGATTCTTATTTTCATAAATTATAATTCATACCACTAAAGAATTATGCACTCCTACCCTTATCTCAAAAATATATTTCAACCTCCATGTTATTAAATGCTTATTATATCCCCCACGTTAAGATTATAGATATCCATTAATTAAATATAATTACTAACAACCATATTTAATTAATCTCTTAAAATTCTTGAGATCCTTTGCTTAACTTATCTGATATGTCAAATACAAAATCCACCTGCAGGGTTTGACATAATCAAAGCTTATGAGCTTTCTCAAGGGAATATCACCAATCCCGAAATTGAGACATTGATTCCATCATTAATTAATATCTACTACACAGTTAAGATTTGTCACCAAATCCAATGAGTTATTGACCCATTTAAGGATCTCACCCTTTAGGGATCAAAGCAAAAATATCAAATGTATGTGTCTATAAATTAACTTAGGATTTAGAGCATAAGCACTCATAATAGCCATGAGGTTTTAATTATCTTATAAGTCAGTATAAAGATAATTGCCCCAAGTTGGTCCTGTTTAATACACAAAGTGTATCAGCATAGTGAGTTGAAACTATACCGTTTCCCGCAATCAAGACAAACCTGCTACATCACCATGTTATAGTCCTACCAATGGTGTGTCCAATCCAATCTAAGAATGTAAACCAAAATTTTACATTCTACAAGATCCAATGATCTAATCTTCCATGTGTAAGCCAAACTCTACACACCAAACCATCTACTACGTAGAATAAGAGACACATATGCACAATATTAAATAATGTAATGCAAATATTGCCCACACAGATTCTCATAAAAATAGAATAACTGATTTTATTAAATGAATAATAAATCAACAACATAAAGCATTGCTTTTAGTATATATCCGTAACTGGAGGATCACATATATGTCCCCACTACCTGATGACCTACCGAACCTACTATAAATGCTTTGGCAAATGCTAGACACGAGTTCGACAAGTGGATGAAATTAAATGCAATGACTCATTGCTACATACTAGCCTTTATGGTTGGTGTGTTGCAATACCAATACCAATCAAATGATTCTGTTAGTGCCATCATGACCTCACTAAAGGAAATGTTTAGGAAGCATGGAAGACCTGCTAGGCAGATCACCATACAAAAGATCATGAGTGCCAAAATGTTAGAAGGAACTCCAGTTAGAGAGCATATTTTAAAAATGATTGGTTATTTAAATGAACTAGAGACTCTGGGTGCCAACATTGATGCACAGACCAAAGTTGCCATGATCCTCAACTCACTACCTCAATCATTCGCTAAATTTAAACATAATTACAATATGAATCAAATGATCTTTTCTATGAGCGAATTGATGAGCTCTCTTCAGTCAACGAAAGGAATGATCAAACCTAGGGGAAACATTTTAAACAATGAAAAAAGCTCTTCATCTTCCTGATCTAGGCCAAAAGGCGAGAAAAGAAAGAAGAAGGCTGGCACAGGTGGTCCAAGTGTTGGAGCAGTCTCGATGATTGTAAAATCTAAGGGAAAGGGCAAAGGTAAAGGGAAGGGAGGTCGTCAAGGCAAAGGATAGTGTTTCCAATGCAGTGACAAAGGCCACTGGAAGAGGGATTATCCAAAATTCTTAGTTACAACAGTTCAAGGTATGATCGAATCACATATGATTAATGTAAGTTTTATAAAGGATACTTTGAATAATTGGTGCATTCATTATGGTGCGACTAACCATATCTGTAATTCGTTGGAATGGTTCAGATCAACCAGGAGGTGCAGTGATGAGGAGATCGTGCTGACTCTAGGTCCTAGCGTAACCATTTCTATGGTTGCTATAGGAGTAATAGTATTAGAATTTCCAGACAATAAGACTTTAGTATTATGAGATGTACTTTATGTCCCTTTAATGAGACGTAATTTAATTTCAGTTTTAGAGCTTTCAAATAAAAATTAGTCTTTCTCTTTTGGAACTGAAGTTATGATAAAAAAAATGGTTCTTTTGTGTATTCTGGTATTAAGTCAAATGGTTTGTATGTGATTGCTCCAATTATTTCTAAAGATTCTAATATGGAACTTAATAACTCAATGGTGACTGTACCATCTAAAAGAAAGTAACCTTCCACTAATCTAACAAGGCTTTGGCATATGAGGCTAGGTCATATCAATCTGAATAGGATTTGTAGGCTAGTCAAAGAAGGGGTCTGAGGCAATTTGGTTCTCAAACCAATGGAAGTCTGTGAATCATGTTTAGAGGGTAAAATTACCAAAAGGCCCTTTCTTGAAAAGGGCAACAAGACCATTGCATTGTTAGAATTAATTCATACTGATATGTGTGGACCAATAAATATTAGAGCTAGGGGTGGTTTTGAGTACTTTATTACATTTACTAATGACCACAGTAGGTATGGATATGTGTACCTCATGCACCACAAGTCTAAACCCTATGAAAAGTTCAAGAGTTTAGGGCAGAAGTGGAGAAGCAATTGGGCACACATATCAAGGTCATTTGACCTGATTGAGGTAACGAGTACCTCTCTAATGAGTTTATTGATCACCTCGTATAGAATGGGATTCTATCATAGTTGATTGCACCTAGTACGCCTCAGCAGAACGGTGTAGCAGAGAGAAGGAACTAGACTCTTGACATGACTACGTCGATAATGATTTATTTAGAGTTGTCATTATTTCTTTGGGGTTATGCTTTGGAAACCACTGTGTACACACTAAATCTTGTTCCAAGCAAATCTGATCCTAAGACACCACAGGAGATATAGATTGGACGCAAGCCCTCTTTGCAACATCTCAAGATATGGGAGTGCCTAGCACATGTACTGAAAGGAAAGATGAGCAAATAGTAAACTAGATCAAAAGTCTGCTACTTTGTAGGGTATCTAAAGGGTAATTATGGATGGTATTTTTATGATCCAAGAGAACAGAAAGTGTTTGTTAGTACAAATGTTATTTTCTTGGAGGATGATTATATCATTAATCATAAATCTAAAAGAAGGATAGATCTGAGAGAAATAGATGGAAAGCCCTCTATTCCTCCAATAGTTGAAAACGATATAAGACAAGAAAATACAACATTACCCATTTTCGCACTGGTACCTCATCGTAGTGGGAGGATTATTAGCCAACCTGATAGTTACATGTTTTTAGGAGAAGTTTTTGAACCTGTCTCCATAGAATCTAAATCTGATCCTACCACATACGAAGAGGCAATGGTTGATGTTGATTCAGCCCATTATGTTAAAGCTATGAAGACTGAATTAGAATCTATGGATTCCAATCAGGACAGCGATCTTGTAGAACTTTTAGCCATTATTAAACCCATTGGCTGTAAGTGGGTCTACAAGAGGAAGAGAGGATCTAATTGGAAGATTGAGACCTTTAAGGGAAGGCTTGTAGCAAAAGGTTATATTCAAAGAGAGGGAATTAACTATGAGAAAACCTTCTCGCCGGTAGCCATGCTCAAGTCCATCAGAAAACTCTTATCCATTGTCACATGCGTAGATTATGAGATCTGGCAAATGGACGCCAAGACTGCATTCTTGAATGGCAATCTTGAGGAGGACATCTGTGTGCAGCAACCAGAAGGGTTCATAGCTGGAGGAAAAGGTAGCTTGGTATGCAAGTTACAAAAGTCCATTTATGGGCTTAAGTAGGCATCTAGGAGCTGGAACATTTGATTTAGCCAAGCGGTCAAGTCATTTGGCTTCATACGAAATCTAGATGAACCTTGTGTATACAAGAAATGTGAAGGTAAAGTGGTATCTTTTCTTATGATTTATGTTGATGACATTCTATTCGTTGAGAATAATGTAGGGGCATTGTCATCAATCAAGGTTTGGCTAGCTAGTAATTTTGATATGAACGATCTAGTAGAGGCGAGCTGTATCCTTAGGATAAAAATCTTTCGGGATTGTCAGCGAAGGATAATGGGATTGTCTCAAGTTGGTTATATTGAAAAGATGTGAGAAAAACAGGTTTAAAATTAAATCTAAACGCGCAGCGGAAAACAAAGTTCAAAACTTTTATTGGTAGCCTTGGATCTACTACTTATTAACTCTATAGATGCGCATAACAAGATGGAGAAGATTCTATACCTTAGGTCTTGAACCCAATTCTGATTTTTGTCCTTTTCCTTGTGTGTGCAGCAGCAACCTCTAGGAAATCTTCACCCTTATGTCTCCTCGAATGCTCCCAGAGTGGCTAGGGTTGGTGGGAACCCTAATAGTGAGAATAGGGAAGGTTTGGGAACTCTAAACAGGTTCTGCAGCAACTGGTACGTTAAAAACGATGAACCCTGATTTCTGGACGAAGCTGCCCTATTTATAGATTTCCAGAACCGACCTTACTTTCAATCGATCGAAGTGACTTCGATCGATCGAACTGTCGATCGATCGAACCTTGTTCGATCGATCGAACCTGTCTAGACTTCAATTGATCGAAACAACTTCGATCGATCGAACCAGTCTTGACAACATTCTCATTTGCCTTTCCAAGCATTCTGGCGGAGCTAAGAGTGGGACCTCCTAGGTTCTTAATTACTGGCTCCGATTAATTATTATTCCATCTAGTCAGTACTCTTGACTAAGGAATCAATAATTAATCAATTATCATTAATGCCACTATAAAATGATAATTGCACTCCAGTGCATAAGAACATAATCACACATACATAAGTGATTGCTAGACTTGTATAATATGATACGGATGTCCCTCTACCAGGCAGTATTCGTATCTATCATTGGGATGTATGTCTTAAGATACTGTCGACCCAATAGATAGTACATCTTATATTCCTCAAGTATCATTCACTACGCTTGGATTACTAAACATGTCAACAACAACACTTTGTTGACAAGGCTGGCCAGCTCTCAGTAATCACTCCTAGTGACATTCTCGAGGGAATACTTACTCTTCGTTTTATTGAAGAGGGTAGAATTCCATCTTGACAATATATGTTCCCAACGTTGCATACTTGATTTACCCAAGATACCCAGGTGTTGATCTTGCAAGACCTCACTGATTGGTAAGTCAAAGCAACCAAGCATACAACTTGCGTCCATAACTGTCTCAGGATTAAGGACATGTATCCCTATACAAGTTTTGAGTTCCTATTGACGGTGACAGCGTTTAGGTGTCAATAGGTTTAACTCAGGTCCGTCAATGCACCGAGTGCACTAGCATATTAACCAAGAGTCAAAGACTCTTATGAATAAGATTCATCATTCTACCCCGTAGACGTTAATCATGCTACAGTGTATACCTGATAAGTTATCCAGACTTATCATCCACTGTGACTTATTTGAAACAACAAGGATTTGTGATTCATATCTCACATGTGTAATCACATACACAAATGAACCACATACAATGTTGTTTAAGGATTCCAGTCTAATATTCATCTCATGAACTAACATGCATAAATGCATTATGATATTCCATTGTCCAACTAACTGGTTTGAGGGCATATTCCCAACAAACTCCCACTTGCACTCATAACCATATAGCGTTAGTACTAACACTAGCATAGTCTCTGTGACTTGTCAAAATCCTTAACCCGTAAGGTTTTGCATAGGGACTGATGATCATCGACTGAAACAATCCATAGTAAAACATCTTCATGTTATACTATATCCCTAGACAAAAGACGTCACATGACATGTATCCAGTAAAGCTAATTTGAACATTGTCCAAAACACCATCACCCTGCATATATCCGCTAGTTCTTTCTCAAGCCCTAGAGAATATATACTTTATGATAGTTCAGAAAACTGAACATTCATTTGGACTGATATCTGTGAACAACCTCAACGGTATAACTGATATCCATACCTAACATCACATACAAAGTTTATCAATAGCGAAGGCTTATGATATACCGTTCATGTGATCTCTTTCATCTTGTATCCCAAGATACAAATCTTGAAAAAGCAATAGGTTATGTTCAAAGGTGAAAAACCTTTATCGAAACGTTCCACGTTGAATCTAGCCAGCAACTTTCTGATATAGAAGTTTGAGACAATCTCATTATCTTAACTTTCTGATCTTGAATGAGCAAAAATCATAAGATTATAGCTCGCCTCACCGAGATCATAATATCAAGTATACTGTAGAAACTTAACCTTAATCATTGATGATACTACTTTAACATATCACAATGATAAAGATGTCATCAATATATGGAACCATAATCACCACCACACTTCCTTTGCGCAAGGATCCTTTCATCCACTTAAGCTACATCCACACTTTAGATGAATCCAAAGTATTTTGACCAATATGTCAAAACAGATGTCCTTATCTCTGGATGATTGCTTTAGTCCATAGACTTATGCAAATCACATACCAGAGCTTCCTTATCACAAAACTTCAATGCACCAGGGAATTTCAACAATGTTGAGAATTCTCCCACTGCAATGAAGTACCAATGTAGGAATGGATGAAGAGGTAGTAGATTTTAGTTCTAGATGATTTATAGATTGCTTTAAGATATAAATTACTTTACTCTTTTATATTATCTTTCCTTTGCAAAATTTGGTCTCCAACCAACTTTTGTTTTCTCTGGAAACACTACAAAAGTATTATACTTCTAATCTAGATTCAAAAGGCTCATCATTTCTTTACACCAAAGTGCTAGACATCCATATCCAAAGTTACCATGAGAAAGAAGTCGCATTCTTTTCACAACTTTGGGGATGTCTATCGAAAAGATTTGCTTTTGAATAAGATCCAGTATATACATTGTAGTTCCATCGAGAAAAACAAGGAATAGTAGTAACTCTAAATAACTCATCCCATGACCCAGTCATATCTAAAAGAAGATAGTTCCTTCTACCTGCTACACCATCCCGTGGAGGCGCACTAGGTGTAGACTGTCGAGAAAGAATCTCATTCTTATCTCCTTTGGACAATAAATACATTAGATAGATACTCACCATTTTAATCAAATCAAAAGGCAACGATATTCTTTTACCAATTACTCTTCATTCCAAAACTTTTGAATTTCTTCAAAATTGAGGATGAAGATGCAATAAGTAAATGTATATCAGTATCCAAAGTAGCCGAAACTACTTTTCAACTCTAATGTTTATTGCCCTACATACATGAGTATGTCCTAATTCTAATAAGTCCTTGGTCGTGTGATTTTCAAAAGAAAAGTCACCTGATCATATTAGCCTCTAAATAGGATTGACAAACAGGTAGTGGTTTCAACAACCAAAAGAGTTTTAGGATCCAATCCTTTACTCCCCATTTATCCTAATTTAGATTAATATGATCTGATCACATTTACTCTCTAAATAGGATTGACAAATAGGCAATGGTCTTAGCAACCGAAAGAGTTTAGGATCCTATCCTTTACTCCCCATTTATCCTATTTAGATTAAATATGATCTAACCTCAAAACCAAAAAGTCATAGAATTAGTTGAGGGTGCTATCCTTTTAGATGGTAAAATACCCATGAGTCATTTAAATACTACATTAGATAATATATGAGAAACAAGAGTAAATTGGTGAGATACTTGCTTGACAAGTTATTTAGATCACATAAAAGAAAGCTTTCTTTTAATCAAGAATTTCAGTACCAAAATCAAAAGAATAAATATTATTCATTAATTCAAAACTGAAATCCATCTAATAACTCCAAAGTTTTATTACAATATAAAACTATTAATCTAATAGCAACTCTTGCATTAGATCCCAAAAGGCAATCAAGATCTTCTAATCACTGCACATTCTTATTTTCCAATTCCCTGCAACAATTACAGATATAATTTAGAAAATATAGAATTAGTGCCCATAGTAGTTGAAGTATCAGTTTTTCAACTTACTTCAAAAACTAGTGAAAGGATCGTACCTTGCCTTTTGGCAGTCAAGTATTCCATACAGTTCCTTTTCCAATGCCCTCTCATGCCACAATGGAAACACTTTCCTTTTGGCACGGCACCAGCCTTTCCCTTTCCAAGTCTTGCCTTCTTCCCAACAGTTGGCTTAGGCTCACCTATCCTTGAGTCTTGCTTCTCCTTCTCTGAACTTATGCTCTTAGGCTTAGTTCCAGAAGATGAAGCCATTCCAATGTTCTGAACATTTGACTCCTCTTTGACTATATCCATCGTTGCCTCAAGAGAGCTCATCAACTCACTTGTTGAAAAAACTGTTTTACTCATTTTAAAAACCTTTTTAAATTGAGTGAATGATGAAGGCAACGAATGCAAGATTATGTCAACTTGAGTCTCACCATCAATGTCGGAACCAAGAACTTCCATTACTTTGAAATAAGTAATCATTTTAAAAACATGCTCTCTTATTGAAGTTCCTTCCAACATTCTGGTGTCCATGACTAACTCCAAGGCTCTAAGCCTTGCAGTACGGCTCAGTTCCCCAAACATCTCCTCGAGGTTCAATATTATAGCACGGGCAGTGTTCAAAGGTTGATGTTGCTGCTTCAACACATCAGACAAAGAGTCTAAGATGCTAGAGCGAGCTATACCATCAAATCTTATCCACTGCCAATATTGATCCGCAAGATCAGTTGGGGTGTCATGGTATGGAATAGGTGGACAGGGAATGGTAAGAACGTATTTACATCCATTAGCAGTTAACAATTCATCCAGTTCCAGTTTCCATTCAACGTAGTTATTTCCAATTAGCTTATTCTGGATCATGGTTATAGCAAGTGGGCTAGACATTATGAATCTGAAATACAAATAATGTAACAGAATTACAATATGGAAATCATGAATATGACAATTTATATGATACATTGAATTCCCTTAACCAACTCATTAATTGTCTTCAGGATGTCAAGCCTATGAAATTAAGTCTCCGTGTGGCGATCATAACCTCATAGCCTGATTGGGAAACCCATCATGAATGTCATGCAACTCTTACAAAACAATTCATGACTCCTGAACTTTTGGTCTCTAAGTTTCTGGATAATGCTCCGTGTGGAATCCCTTACCCATAGCTTAGCTAGTGTTTACCATTAACTAGAATCCAATGACAACCGCCTCAAGTAGTGCCTCAGTGTAGTGGTCACCCTCTAACGCGTCTCATTGATTCTATCCAAAGGAAGTTCATACCTAGTAACCAATGAATAGTCTATCCTCCGTATGGAATGATCACCCATGGCTGGATGACACAGAATATACTACCCACCTTACAATGAACCGTTTATGGAAGACCGTGGGAGTTATAAAATAAGTCCCTCTCCCACTAGATTTTTATAAGAAGTTCATATCTAGTAATCAATAAGAAATACCCTCCGTATGGAATGATCACTCATAAATGAGTGACACAGAGTATTTCTCATACTTACAATGAACTAATAGGAATTTTTCAATAAAAAAAATGTTTCTTCACATTGCCCATAAACATCAAGTGTTTACTAATGTGTTGGAAAAAAGGTTTTTGAATTTCATTTTAGAAAACCTGTTTTACGTGCATGCAAGTAGTAACAATATATAAAATTCCAATCACAACTAAGCACATAAAACAAAAACTAAAATGAAATAAAAACATTCAACAATGCCTCTATCTCCCATGGCTCTATCTCCATAGAACCTCCTTCTTGGTTTGATTGCCTCCGACTCCATCTTCATGGACAACGGCTTGCTCCTCCATCTTCATGGATTTTCTAATTCTATTACATTGGTCCTATACTTCTCTCGAAGCTTACAATTTATCTAGAAATAGAAATAACAACAATAAAATAAAAGGCTAGGGAAACCGGTGCGACTTTCCTTTTCATAGGATTGAAGTCGCAGCGCCCTTTACATAAGCCTTAAATCCAAACCAACAATTAAATACAAAATTTAAAAGTCTTGGTGCCATGGGAGATAGCGGACTAAGCTTGCTGCAAAAGGGTTAGTCACACGCACAACCACGCATATATATAACGAATATATGTACCATTGGAACCCCTAATTGATTCACACAGTATATAAACTCTTTACATACTGAATTAGAACTCAAAACAGCATCACTGTTCTCTGTCACACTTCGATCGATCGAAAAAGTTAGATCGATTGAACCTTCGATCGATTGAACATAGTTCAATTGATTGAACTTTCAGTTTCACAGAATGTTTTGAAAAACTTATAGCATAAATAAAATTTTAAAGTAAATATTTTTAAAACCTTTAAATCTGTAAACTGAAAACCTGGACAAAAGAGCAGTCTCGATCGATCGACCAACATTCGATCGATCGAACAGAACCAAAGTTCGATCGATCGAAACTAGTTCGATCGCTTGAGAACAGATGATGTTCGATCGATCGAGACTACTTCGATCGATCGAACCCACCTTGCATCCAATGCAATCACAGATTTGTATTCTGCTGCATAAACACTGCAGAAACGGATCTGTGACGATGCAGTTTTGAAAACAGTCCTAAAATCAACATGCAAATCAAAACTAGTGTTCCAAAACGCATCTATAGATCCAAACAAGCGTGGCTCTGATACCAATTGTGAGAAAAACATGTTTAAAATTAAATCTAAACGCGCAGCGGAAAACAAAGTTCAAAACTTTTATTGGTAGCCTTGGATCTACTACTTATTAACTCTATAGATGCGCATAACAAGATGGAGAAGATTCTATACCTTAGGTCTTGAACCCAATTCTGATTTTTGTCCTTCTCCTTGTGTGTGCAGCAGCAACCTCTAGGAAATCTTCACCCTTATGTCTCCTCGAATGCTCCCAGAGTGGCTAGGGTTGGTGGGAACCCTAATAGTGAGAATAGGGAAGGTTTGGGAACTCTAAACAGGTTCTGCAGCAACTGGTACGTTAAAAACGATGAACCCTGATTTCTGGACGAAGCTGCCCTATTTATAGATTCCCAGAACCGACCTTACTTTCAATCAATCGAAGTGACTTCGATCGATCGAACTGTCGATCGATCGAACCTTGTTCGATCGATCGAACCTGTCTAGACTTCAATCGATCGAAACAACTTCGATCGATCGAACCAGTCTTGACAACATTCTCATTTGCCTTTCCAAGCATTCTGGCGGAGCTAAGAGTGGGACCTCCTAGGTTCTTAATTACTGGCTCCGATTAATTATTATTCCATCTAGTCAGTACTCTTGACTAAGGAATCAATAATTAATCAATTATCATTAATGCCACTATAAAATGATAATTGCACTCCAGTGCATAAGAACATAATCACACATACATAAGTGATTGCTAGACTTGTATAATATGATACGGATGTCCCTCTACCAGGCAGTATTCGTATCTATCATTGGGATGTATGTCTTAAGATACTGTCGACCCAATAGATAGTACATCTTATATTCCTCAAGTATCATTCACTACGCTTGGATTACTAAACATGTCAACAACAACACTTTGTTGACAAGGCTGGCCAGCTCTCAGTAATCACTCCTAGTGACATTCTCGAGGGAATACTTACTCTTCGTTTTATTGAAGAGGGTAGAATTCCATCTTGACAATATATGTTCCCAACGTTGCATACTTGATTTACCCAAGATACCCAGGTGTTGATCTTGCAAGACCTCACTGATTGGTAAGTCAAAGCAACCAAGCATACAACTTGCGTCCATAACTATCTCAGGATTAAGGACATGTATCCCTATACAAGTTTTGAGTTCCTATTGATGGTGACAGCGTTTAGGTGTCAATAGGTTTAACTCAGGTCCGTCAATGCACCGAGTGCACTAGCATATTAACCAAGAGTCAAAGACTCTTATGAATGAGATTCATCATTCTACCCCGTAGACGTTAATCATGCTACAGTGTATACCTGATAAGTTATCCAGACTTATCATCCACTGTGACTTATTTGAAACAACAAGGATTTGTGATTCATATCTCACATGTGTAATCACATACACAAATGAACCACATACAATGTTGTTTAAGGATTCCAGTCTAATATTCATCTCATGAACTAACATGCATAAATGCATTATGATATTCCATTGTCCAACTAACTGGTTTGAGGGCATATTCCCAACAAAAGATACTAACTAGGTTTTCTATGAATAATTTGTAGAAGGTTTGCTACCTTTCAGGCTGGTTTAGCATTCTCTAGGGACCAGTACCCTAAGACACAAGAGGAGAGCAATCGCATGGTAGGAGTTCCCTATGCTTTAGTAGTGGAAAGTCTTATATTTGAAATGCAATGCACGAGACTAGATATCTACTTTGCTATTGGCATGTTTAGCAAGTATCAGCTGAATCCAGGTCCAGAGCACTAGACAGCTATCAAGCACATTCTTAAGTACTTGAGAAGGACTAAAGAATACATAATGAGTTGATTCCAGTTGGATACAGTGACTCAGACTTTATGTCAAATAAAGATTTAAGGAAGTCAACGTCTGGAAATCTTTACAGAAGCAGAGTATGTGGCTACTTGTGAAGCCGCAAAGGAAGCTGTTTGGCTCAAGAAATGGAACTTGAGGTGGTACCGTCATCATTGTCACCTATTACACTATATTGTGATAATACTAGGGCAGTGGCTCAGTCTAAGGAGCCAAGGAACCATGGAAAAGGAAGCACGTGTATGCACTACGCGTGCGGGGGTCCTGGCGTTCTCCCTCGACAGTGTCCTGGGATGGATCCCAAGGAGCACACTTCAGGGAGAACTAGGACTTCCTCATGCGATCCTAGAGGCAAAGAGTCGCCACCTATTTTTTATCGGGAATTAGGAAACCCAAGTCTGACTCGCCCAAAATTGAATAAGGTTACTCGCCCTTCATTACCAGAAACTAGGTTCGGGGGGTCTTGGTACGAGAGGGGAAGGAGCCCAAGTAGGACTAAAGCACCCCCTCCTCGCCCTACCGAACGGTAGGCCTTGATTCAAATATTCTTATTCTTAATTCATAATTGGTGTTGTTTCCTCAAACATAATAGATAGTATACACATGCCAAAAAGGGAACATGTAGGAAGATCATATCAAGAGGTTAAATCAAGTAGAAGTCTGATGCACATGCAATACAAGGGAGAGGTATACTTACAGTGATTTGTCCCGCCTGGGACCGATGCAAGTAAAGGAAGCATGTCATGATATGCAAGAGGGAACAAGAGAACTTACATTGGGTTGACTCAAGCAGAGTCGCAAAAAGCAAAGAGAAAGGAAGCGTGCAATGCAATCATGCAACAATCCTAGATAAGATGTCTCCAAAATATAATTATATAAACAGAGACTATCCTAAAGGAATGGTGTCGTTAAAAACAAAGTTGTAAACCTAGAAAAATTCTACGAGAAGGGATAGAATAGTACACGATACATGGGCACTAAACCACATATAGACGAGGCAAGTCTACAAATCGAAGTCCGAATCCATGGAATTCAATTCTCTATACTAAGATACCAAGAAATACCCAAGCAATGCAAAAATACATGCCAACAAATGATATGCATGATAAATAAAGAAAACATGTCATCAATCAAATTTCCAAACTCAGCATCCTCTAATGAATCCTATCAAAAGTGGTATTAAACATGAGTTGAGTTAAAACCCTTTTATATAAAGTTAGATACATGTCTTAGGGAACTTCTCCAATAAGTAGAACCTCTTTACCATTTTTGAAGTTTGAGAAATAAGAGTTTTGGGAACAGTGGACCAGGACTGTCCACTGTCTTCTAATAATCATAATTAATTCTACAAAAATCATGTGAAGTTCTAATTGGTGTCAAAAGAAAGCTATTTCACTATAGTTTGTGAAAACAATAATCCCATGGACATGTCATGATCTTAAGATTTCTGAAAAGGTTTTTTAAATAGACTCTGTTATTCTGGAAGTTTGGTATCATTTGATAAATGAACACAAAACACAATAGAAGTATAATAGAAGTTCATAAATCATGTTAATCATGTTATTCTAAGATTTTAATCTCTCATCTATTTATCCAAGATGATTTCTAAACCAAGTTTTATTCATCAATTATTGTTGAGTGATCAAGGCATGACCATTTTGTATACATAATTATAATTGTAGTTAAATCAAGAAAATTCCATAATAGTTGTATCAACTTCAAACACTTAGAAAATGATCTTAACTCGATCGTATGCTCATGGTTTTACATAGGCATATAGATACAAGAGTTAGGAATCATCCCCAAAAAGCGAAACATCGATAACTATTATAGGTTTTTTGAAATTCTAATACAAAGAGACTATGTTCAAATCTGTAAACCAATTTCTCAACAATTTCTAAAAATAGCATATGGATCCTAGAGGTTCTCAAAACGGATCGAACGAAAGCTAATTCATCAAAGTTTATCCAAAAAATTTGAAATCCATCAAACTATGGATTTTGGTGGACCAAATGTTTTGGACAAAACCAATCTATTTTCCTAAATTTTATCTAGTTCATTTTAACGTGTGAGAAAAACATCTTAGGTGATGGTTGAAGCTTATTAAAGAGATCAAATTCATGGATTAACTTAATTATCGTGATTCCCAATCATTTTAGCCCTCAAGTTCTTTGAAGAACTCTAGATCATGGATGAAAGGGACTTACAAATATCCTATTGGAGATGAAATTCAATAAGAATTCTAGGTTATAGGAATAATCAAGAGATAGGTATGAACATAGGAATCATCCTTCTCATAGATCATACTTCTAAACCATCATAGAATTCAAAATAGATACATATATATAATCATGTATGCATAGATCTAAATTAACTAGAAGAAAGAAATCAAATTATAAATCAAAGTGAAAATCAATCTCTAATTATAGATTATTAACAAAAATCAAAGAGACTTGGATCTAGTCATGTGAGTGTGTGAAGAACAAGAGAAGAAGAAGATGAGTGTTCTAACAAATAAAACAAAACTAAACTAGATCCAAGTCTTATAGATCTATCTATAAGAAATAGGAATTAGAGATGAATATTGATGTTTACCTCTTGGAGGATTCTCAATTATATGATCGAAGTTGATTTGAAGATTCTTCTTCTTCAAGTGTGCTTCAAGCTCTTCAAGCACTCATCCATGGGAGTTAATGGAGGCAATTGATGTCCAATTGTAATCTAATTATCCTAAGATTAATTCATAATACTTCAATTCATAATTCTCTCTCTCTCTCTTTAGAAATCTCTTAAATTGAAAGTAAGTATATCTTCAAGTATATTCAAAGCTTCTTTAAGATGACCTAAGCTCTAAGTGCTCTCTAGATCTTCCAAGTATCTCAAGATTATCTCATATGGATCTATATATAGAGTTTTGAATAATTAACTCTTAAGCTACTGGGTTAAAACAAGATTTTTAGAGAGAAAAAAAGGGTATAAATGGCCATTTCGATGCCAAAACGCAGTTTCGAGGCAATTTCCTCGCAGTGGGAGGCTTCTAGAAGGGTCTGGAATCAAAAAAACTCAATAGAGGGAGCACTTTATGGATGGTGGCTTAGGTAGGACCCGCCATCCCCTATGTAGGACCCACCATACCCTACTGAAACCAAAAAAACTCAATAGAGGGAGCGCTTTTTATGTTCCCCTAGTTGCCCTTAAGCTCTGTTTAAAATATTAGGTGCACTGCTTTTCTAGATTTTTGTAAAAATGCTTTTTGTTGTGCCGAATCATCCGTTTATGTAGTGTTGGAAAGCTATCGAGTTCAATTTTAGTATAAAAATATTCCCAGAGGTTTTGAAATGAAAATTGAAGTCCAATTGAAGTCTGGAAGTCCTCCGGAACTTTCGTTGTCTTTTTTGAATCAAATGACGTTTTTATCCAAAATTGCCTTCAAATGTGCATCGATTTTGAATTTTTCTTCAAAATTGGATCTCTGGATATCTAGAATAATGCGTTTAGAACACTTTGTGTTCATATAACCCTGAGTGAATATGAATTCTGAGAGACGGTTTTAAAAAAATTAGGATTTATGCATGGAAAAGGGCTTTTCTGAGCTTGAAGTCACTTTCCCAAGCTTGAAGTCACTTTTTGAAGTTTGATCTTTCGATTGTGTGGAATCCAATACCCTCCACATGGTACTTTTCATCATTGAATCCTCCAAGCCGTTGGTTACCCTAAATCCTATCAGTGTGGTCAAAATTAGGTGTCTACAGTTTGCCCCTCTTTGGCAGATCTTGTTATGAACAACGCAAATTGCAAGTAAGTGCCAAAGATTGAAGGCACCCAATAACCATGCTGAGAGGTTTTAGGAAAAACAAAAATCCGTAAAAATCAAGAAATTCAAAAATCAGAGAAAATCAAGAAATCATGAATGCAAGAATGCAATGCAATGTTGGGTAGAGGCGGCTAAATCTAAGCTGCTGCTGGTCGTGCTCTGCTGGAGTTGCCTGCGTATCCTTTCCAGGAATCAGACCAGGGCATTGTTTAAGGGCGCAAGGAGATAAAGAACACACAAATAATAAAATAGATGAAATGCTCCTATCGTAAGATGCTGATGCAGCATGCAAACGTGAATGTGCACGTGCTAGAGGAATCGTCCTCAAAGGTTCCCTAGATGTAAAATTTGATGCAAGGGATGCAATGTCTCACTCTCATAGTCGAATGTGTCTAAAAGGAAGTATGCTATCTGCATCTCAAATGATTCACGAAGTCTTGTTGGAGTCTTTCTTCTAAATTTGAGGCTTCTAGGTGTCATCTGTATCTCGGACGACTGCTGAGTATCCTGGATGAATTCTGACGACTTCTAAAATAATGTCTCCTTAAACCTAGATGACTGATGTAGAGTCCTTCTACTGGGGACGATTGCTGATGTAGAGTTCTTCTACTGGGGGTAATTTACTGATGTAGAGTCCTTCTACTGGGGACAATTGTTGATGTAGAGTCCTTCTACTAGGGACGATTGCTGATGTAAAGTCCTTCTGCTGGGGATAATTTTTTTGAAATAGGTCTCTCTGCCAAAGACAAATCTTCTTTTCTCCTGAAATAGGTCCTTCTTCGGGGGACAAATCTTCTGAAATAGGTCTGGAGGCAAATCCTATGAAACAGGTCACTCTGTTGGAGACAAATCTTCTATTCTTCTAAAACAGGTCCTTTTTCTAGACAAATCTTCTGTTCTTCTAAAATAGGTCCTTCTGCTGGGGACAAATCCTTTGTTCAGATGCATGAATTCTGAGAGATACACTAATTTTTGAGACATACCCTAGTTCTGGATACAACCCTAATACATGATTCTAAGATGTACAAGATTCTAAAAGAGACCCTATATTCGGAGTCAACACGATGCTGAGACAAACCATATACCTATAGGCAACACGATAGGCAACACGATGCTGATAGATACCCTATATTTAGAGTCAACCGATGCTGAGAGATACCCTTTATCTGGAAGCAACACGATGCTGAGAGATACCCTTTATCTGGAGGCAACACGATGCTAAGAGAAACCCTATATCTGGAGGCAAATTTTGATACATTATGCTGAAAGAAACCATATATCTGGAGGTAACCCACGGATACAAATTTTGAGAGATACCCTTCATCTAGAGCCAACCCACAGATTCAAATTCTGAGATACACATGATTCTGAGAGATACCCTCTATCAGGAGGCAACCAAAGATACAAATTCTGAGAGAAATCCCTTCATCTAGAGGCAACCCACGGATTCAAATTCTGAAATATACACGATTTTGAGAGAAACCCTATATCTAGAGGCACTTCTTATAGCTGGAGATAATTCTGATAGTTGATGCTGATTTGATGCATGATTCTGAGATACATGAATCTGATGGATACCTTATATCTAGAGGCACTTTTGATAGTTGACGATGATAGATACCCTTCATCTAGATGCAATTCTGATACACGATTCTGGAGGTAATTCTGAGAGATACCCTATATCCGGAGGTAGTTCTGATACTCAATGCTGAAAGAAACCCTATATCTACTGGGGGCAACAGAATGCTGAGAGAAACCCTATATCTGGAGGGAACTCTGGTAGTCGATGCTGATAGATACCTTTCATCTAGAGGCAGCTCTGATAGTCAATGATGATAGATATCTTTCATCTAGAGGCAATTTTGATATTAAGAGAAACCCTAATTCTGGCGGTAACCCTGATACACGGTGCTGAGAAATACCATTTCTGCCGGGGGCAACACGATTTCTGAAAGTTCTTTGCTGGGTAGATTCTATAATTCACGAGTTCGCTAAAGTATATCTTTCTTCTGAAAATGATACTTAAAAGTTCTCTGCTTGGGGAGGTATATGAGATTCTGAGAGGTGAGCACATATTCTGGAGGCCCTACTGATTCTGTCTAAAACTTATATCAGTGCTTCAACCAACTCACACATTCTTGCAACCTATCAGGTTTATTCTGTCCCTTTCTTAAATATCTTGCTGATGGTTTAAAGATCATGTATTCTGATCTATCTTCTATAAATCCTTTCTAGATGTGATTCTTAAGCGATAGCAGACCCAAATGTCCAACACAATTAACCCCAAAATAACGGGAATTCGCTGTAAATCATCAATTCTTAGCTATTTTTAAGCTAAGGTGCCCTCGATTGTCTAGGGACTTTTCTTCAATTCTCAACGGTTTTTAACTAAGATTCAAAATCTCCAAGGGTCTTTTAGACAAATTCCAACAAGTTCTAAGCACTCTTAAGGCTTATATATCATGATTGGACCAATTCGGGGTCAAAACAAGAGTTCCGTTAATTTATAGAGAGCACAGAAGCTCCTAAGACTGATTTGGAGGATCATCTCGTAGTACCACAGGATCCACCTCCTTGCATGAGGTCGGCGCAGAATTTGGAAGATGATAATCTTGTTGATGCTTTGAACGAAATTCCTTCTGCCTCCTTTACTCTTTTTGAGGATAACTATGATGTCTTCAAGGCTACTCATCTGATGCCCAACTTCCCACTCTCGGATGACCCGCAAGCATTTTCATGGCTTCTTCACTCTTGACTAAATGCTTATTTTCTCACTTATCATTATCATTTACAGGGGAGCTCTTTCGTGGATGGCCCTGGCCGACCTTTACCTCCCATCCCTTCTTGTGACTGGCAAGCCTCGACTACACTGCACTGAGTTATATCTTCAGTGGAGATTCCCTGTGATCTTGTGGAGCCTCAGCTAATTTCAGAGCAATATGAGTCGGTTCCCCGACCTGTTTTCAATTAAGAGCGAGCTTATGCGCAAAATCTGAGAGCTTGGAGCCTTACGCGAGAAGGACATGTGAGTACTTCTGAATGCATTACTTCTGATTTTTCTGATCTTTTTGATCTTATCTTTTCTTTTACAGTGGGATGGTATGTGCCAAAATTACATAGATCGATATGTAGCTCTGGTAAATTTTTTGACCTCTCCTTTTTCATCGTACTTTTTCATCCTTGTACTGATTCTTTCTTCTGACAGGTGGTTCAAGTTAGGTAGCTTCAATCACAACTATAATGGACACATGTAGGCCCTTCTGGTGGGACTGGTGTGCCTACGCAAAGGTGCCAAGTTGATGATGATGATAGTTCTACGGCCTCAGATATGCCTGCTTGATACCCACGGGCTACTCGTCGTCACTGATTCTGATGATTACCCCCTTTGATATGTACCCATGACTATCTTTCTTGTTTTCTTGGTTTCTGTACTGAGATTGAAGTTGACTTTGCTTGATGCTGCTTTATCCTATCTTCTTCTTTTGTATTACATTCCTTGTCATGAGGTTGATTTGCTTGACACTTTGCACACTGACACAGGACTCAGTTACAGGGAAAGAAAATTTTCGATGACTTCCTTACTCAAAAATGTCTTCAAATTTTGATGCTTGAATTTATGAGGATTTGCATGTTTGAAAAGAAAATTTTATCTCATAGCAGGATATTAAATTGGCTTTGCATATAATCTTGGAGCTTTGAAAATTTTCCACATAATGTTTTAGTCTTGACATTATACTCTCATCTTTCGATTGCTTGAGAACTTTTCAATTTAATATCAAGAATTACCAGATTTTTCATTTAGATGCTTAATTCTGATAGCCAAGTGATCCAGAGAGAACAAGTATCAGGGTATGGGCAAACGACAGTTCGCCCCTAGTTGATAGGGATAAATGTAAGTTTGGGCAAACGCAGTTTGCCCCTAGTGTGGCAATGATATCTTGAAGCTCTGGGAAAACTTGAGAATTTGCCCCTAGTTTGCAAGGTTCAGGGATCGAGAGCCAGGGAAGCTCACCTACTTATCTCCATGTAGGAATCAAGTCCAAAGTAGTTTGGTCGAGGTTTTAACATAAAGTATTTGATATGGCTAAGTGTTCCAGGAGTAGTGACCGAACCGAGTAGGTTGCCTACGTATCCCCAAGTGGGAATCAGGTTAAGCGTAGTTCCTCGAAGGCTGGAGGTTTTGAAAGAACAGGTTTGAAAGAAAGGTTTTAAGCAGAGTATTTCTTGAGATGGTCAATGTTACTTGGCTGATTGAATTCAACTCCATCAAGATCCACCAGGTATGCTACTCCTCCAAAGAGAATCTTCTTGATGATGTACGGACCAACCCAATTTGGCTTGAATTTCCCTCTAGGATCAAAAACTGGTGCTTTTAATTCTTTAATCACAAGGTCACCTTCATCAAGTTTTCTTGGACGGACCTTCTTGTTCAATGCTTGGGCTATTCTTCTTTCAGATACATGTACATGATCAATTGTAGCTAACCTCTTCTCATCAAGTAACATTAGCTCTTCATATCTGTTTTTTAGCCAATCAAATTTTGTAATCTCAAGTTCTGCCATAATTCTTAGCGACGGTAGTTCTAGTTCGAGTGGGAGTACTACTTCTATTCCATAAGCCAAGGAGTAAGGAGTGGCTCCTATAGATGTCCTGATAGATGTTCTGTATCCCCATAATGCATATGGAAGTTTCTCATGCCAATCTCGGTATGTATCAGTCATCTTTCTCAGAATCGTCTTCAAATTCTTATTAGCTGCTTCAACTGCCCCATTTGTCTTTGGCCTCTATGGTACTGACATGTGATGCACAATCTTGTATTCTTCTAGTAGATCCAAAACTTCTTTCTGGAAAAGGCAGTCATGATCGGATATCAACTCATGAGGGACCCCGTATCGACAGATTATATTTCTTCTAATAAATCTGGCCACAACTTTAGCCTTCAATGTCACATAGGACTCAGCTTCCACCCATTTTGTGAAATAATTGATTGCTACCAGGGTGTATCGATGCCTGTTAGATGCCTTCGGGGTTACTTCTCCAATAACATCTATTCCCCAAACTGAGAATGGCCAAGGGGTAGTCATGTTATATAGTAGTGATGGTAGCACATGCTTCATATTGGCATGGATCTGACTTGTGACATTTTCAGACATATTCGTGGCAGTCTCTGTCCATAGTAGTCCAATAATACCCTTGTCGAATGATCTTCTTGGCTAACATATGTCCACTCATGTGAGGACCACACACCCCTTCGTGAATTTGCTCCATCATTTTCTTTGCATTGTTCCCATATAAATATATCAAGTTGAACCCATTGTATGATTTCTTTAGTAGACTTCCGCCGTAAATCATGAATTGAGCCAAGAATCTTCTTATGGCCCTCTTGTCCTTCTCGGATGCACCTTTTGGATATTCCCCATTTTCATTGAAGTTCCACATGTCTGTGTACCACAGAAGTTCTTCTGCTTCCTCTATTTCCCCGATCATCTTATAAGACGGCTTTTCTCTCTATTCAATCATTAACGGAGTTAACTTTATCCCTACATGAATTTCAATCGTTGATGCTAAAGTAGCCAAAGAGTCTGCTAGTTGATTTTCTTCTCAAGGCAGGTAGAAGAACATGATATGCAAGAAGCGGGTTCGTAGAGAATCAAGGTACTCATGATAAGGCTTCAACTTTTCTTCTTTGACTTTCCAGTTTCCTCGAACTTGAGATATGATCAAATTAGAATCCCCAAATACATCAAGTTTCTTCACTTCTAAAGTCAATGCGGCTTCGAACCCCAAGATACAGGCTTTGTACTCAGCTGTGTTGTTGGTAGAGGTGTACTTTAATTTAATAGCGAATGGGGTATGTGCTTCTTCAAGAAATACAAGGATGATCCCTACTCCATATCCTTTCTGATTTGCAGCTCTGTCAAAATACATTTTCCACACATCCTCTCTTAATTTCATCAATCCTTCATCAGGGAACATGAATTCTTCTTCGTTTTCTAGATTTGTCGAATATTCTGCCAAATGTTCTGTGACAGCCCTTCCTTTAATAGATTTAATCACAGCATATGTCAAGTCAAATTCAAATAGCATCAAGGTCCATCGAGAAATTCTGCCGATCAATGCTGGTTTTTCAAAGAGGTACTGTAGACACCCCGATTTTGACCGACCGTCGAATTTAGGAAAGCGTCACCTCCACATCTGATGATGACAAGGACCGAAAGATTCAAAGTGTTCCAAGCTCTTCAAAAAGTTCTCCAAACGTGGTAAAATTTTCACAGATTGAAATACCAGGTATTTAGGAGAATTCAGGTATAAAACATCACTTTTGGAAAAAATCTTCGAAAATAAGTTTCTTTAAGAAAAAGGAGGAAAGAAAAGACCTGAAAGGGGAAGTTCAACAAAAACCGGCACACGGCAGAATTTTACGGCACTCAGTGAGTGCCGAACGGCATTCTGTGAGTGCCGGACGGCACTCACAGAATGCCGGTCCGGCATTTACTGAATGCCGCCGACAATTTCTGGCTGCCGTTTGCTTTAACAGTCCGTATTTTGTGGTACAATACGTATTTGAATGCGGATAAAAACAAAAAATTGATAAAGTAATGCTGACTAAAACGCGGCCATTAATAATTTTCCGCGGCTCTGAATAAGTGCCGTGCGGCAGTCATGGAATGCCGTCGCGGCATTCACGGAGTGCCTTTGCGGCACCCACTGACTGCCGCAAGAGAACTTTGACAGCCGCCCTGTGCAGCAGTCTGTCTATTTTCAGGAAGTACGTATTGTACCACCAAATGAGACATTTATACCTGTCTTTTACTCCGAATTTACTGAAAATACTTGGTAATTTTTGTCTATAAAAGAGGGAGGATCTTCCTTGGGAGAGGGGGACAAAGAAATAGAAACAAGAAAATACAAGAAGTAGCTATCACTACACTAACATATATTTGAGAGAGAAAAGGGAGAACTTGAAGAAGAACTTAGAAGATCTTCAAAATATAGAAATTTGAGGATAGTTTTGGAGGTGACCCTCTAACCTTAGTTGTGTTTTCTTTCTTTTGAGCCTCTAAACTTCATGTCATTCAGTTTTTCTTGATTAAGTTTTAGAGTTTGTTAAGTGAACTTGGAAGTCCTTGCTTCTAATTCTTTGATCATTCCTCTATTTTTCTTGTTATGTTCTCCTTTTGAGATTCTAGGAGATCTTCAATATCTCTCTTGAAAGCTCTTGAGTTTGATGTTTTTGAATCTCATGTAAGTTTGTACTTCACCTGGGAGCCAAAGTTTAATCATCACTTCATTTTATAAGCAAATAGATGGATCCAAGTCCATACTTATGACTTGGGTCCTCTAGCTTGATGTTTCATGGAATCCTTTCTATATTCCTTTGAGGCTCATGAGTATTAGTTATATCTTCATCTCCAATGACCATCAAATGGTAGGAGAAAGTAGTTTTGAGTCTAAGCCCATCTCCACGGTTTAGGTTCATTATCTTGAGATTTCATGAAGTCCATTCATACTTCTATGAAATCTACAAATACAAAGGTCTTTACCCTCCAATGGCCATCAAATGGTAGGAGAAAATGGTTTAGTTTAAGTCCAACTTCATGGTTTAATAGTTGGGGTTAATAAACAAAAGTTGAACTTGACAATGAAACAATGGATTCATAAACCGGTTTTAATCAAAGATTTTTAGTTCGAAATATAACCGTTGGAATTAAATGAAACGAACTGGAAAGTGTCAATAACATAATGTTTTACCACTGTAATTTTTGTTTTAAGAAGATTTCATGTTTAAAGTGGTTTGGTCATGAGTTTTGTAAAGTCCCTACAATCTGTCCAGAATTTCAGAACAACAACACTCTTTTGAAACAAGTAAATCGGAACCTTAATAAAGTATTTGTGACCCAAAATAATTTTTTCTACGTAGATTAATGTGTTAGGAAATCACCCTAAAAAGAACAAAGAATTTATGATCTTTTTACTATTTTTAAAAAATCATGCAAGAACTCTGGACAGAAGGTTGTAGAATACTGAGTGATGTATGGTTTTTGTCCAATTCCTGGAGATCCAACCGTTGGAACTTTGATTTCTTTTTTGGGTTAGAAACAAGACACACAGAGGCATCTTGTGTCCAAAATTCATCAAGATCAAATCACGGGAACCATGCTTTTTATTTTTTTCAAAGTTATGATCTCCTCTCAGCAATTTTCAGAATTCTGCAATAGTTTTAACCAATCTTATGAATAATGGCTTAGATGATATTTTCATGAGTTACGGGTCAAACCATGTTTAATTAAGCTTGAATTCAAAGTTTAAGTGATCTAAATGATTGGGTATTTCATAATTTATTCTTGTTCATGTATATATTCATCCATATGGTTTGATACTTGTAATTAGGATTTAGTTGCTTTAGATTTAATTATATTTGATAGATTTAAGCTAGAAATTTAGGATTGTTATTTCCAACTTCATATCCTTTATATCATGTGAACTAACCCTTTGTTTTGTAGCGCTATCAAGGTACGACTTCTTGAATTCCTTTCGAGTTTATTGCAATTTCTTGATTTTATCGATTTTATCGATTTTTCAATCTCATGCGTGACACCGTAGAACTAGGATTTGCCTTATATGAATACATGTGATTAGAGACTCTTTCAGGATTTTCTTTTGTTTGTATGCATTGCACGTTTAATATCGCCGCTGGATCCCGGGTAAGTTCTCTAGTTCCTTATTTGCATATCATATTGCTTGCTACTTAAATTACGTCGCTTTTGAATGATATTTTGTAAATTGGTAATTTTACACCATTTCGACATGCTTTTGTAATGTATATCTATACATATGTATTGATTGAGGGCATGCTTAGATTAATAAATTTGATCAAAAGGATGTTGAGTAGAGGCCTATCGCAAGATAGGATGAGAGAGGGTGTTTTAGTCCGACGGGCTCCTTCCTCTCTCATTCCATAATCCCCGGACCTAGTTAATCTCTGGTTTCTGAAAGATCAGTTTGCTTTAAAAACGGTCTCTTAATTTTTCCTTTAAAAATTAAGTGGTGACTCATTTGTTTTTGAACTCGAAATTTAAAAGAAGTTTATAATAAAAGCTGTGGGTAAGACAACTGCAATATCCACAATCTGGCGACTCTGCTGGGGATCGAACCCAGAATCTCTGGTTTCGCAGACCAGGAATTCTGATTTTGGGTTTACTTGAGGATTAGACTTAAAAAATATTCTTTTAATCGAATTCATTAATCTTTGTGTGCCTGTTGTATTTCACTTGCATGTCCATCCAGTCGATTGCACAGAACTATGACCTTGGAGGCTCGGGATAACCCGGTCGGTTAAGTCATCATGGGACTGAGTGATCACCCTTGATCTCGTACCATGATTTGGTATATTAAGCATCCTATCGGATGTGCGTCAAGGGTCCCTTATTTGACCAAAACCCAGCTTTTGCACAGTAGTTTCTATAGAACCTTTCAATCTTAGGAAATGAACTCTTGATTATGATTATATGCTAGGAAGTTTTGTACGCCCGGAAGGGATTACTTGAGATGATGACGATACTCGCATGATGAAAGATGTATAATATTTTAATCACCTTTTAGCAGTTTCTCCCCGTGTTCCATGACATTTGGAGGACATGCTGAACCCTGATTATAAGATTATACTCCTTATATCATGTTTAGCTAAACATCAATGACCTTGTATGTGTCCAAATTCATGGAAAGTACGGCGACAATCCGGTCATGTGATCACCCCTACCCAAAGAATTTCTTTCCCCTAGGCTTTCAATCATCCTTTCAAAAGGAAAAAAATCTTTTGAGTTCACCTTTCGATTAAAATTTCCAAAACAACCTTTGTTAAGGCATATTTCCACTTGATCATCTTCAAAAGAAAAATTTGAAAATCCTTGAAATTATTTTTGGGAAGAATGATTTTTGAAATAAAAAAAAAAACCAATCATTTTTTGTTTAACACCCTCAAAAGTATTCTCAAGGATTGTTTTCAAAAGCCTTTTTACCACCCAAAAAATGCTTTTCAAATAAATTTTTAAAAAGTTTTGAATATCCAACCTTTAAGAAGGTAGTAAGGATCACAATGAGAGGAGAAATTAGAGCACTTGACATGGGTGAGGATCTTATGTGCTTATGTGCTTATGTGTTAGGATTAGGATTTTCTCCTTTTTTGGCATATAGAGTAGGCACACACGCACACATGCATTGCATCCGCGTGATATACAAAAGGAAAGATTTTTGTTTAAATGTCTTTGTATGATAAAAGGAAGATAAAGGGATTTTAAAAGGAAAATTTTCAAAATTTGCTGTAGGAGCGAAAATAGCATCTAGATCAAGTTAAGCCTGGTTTAGGGATCCCACGACAAGGCTGGTAAGAAGAGAAGGCGCTAACATGACTGAGGAAAGAAACAACGAGGAAACGGCTGGGCTAAGAACACTGGTAGAACAACAAGCGGAGCAAATGAGGCGACAGGCCGAAAACATGAACCGCATAATGGAGATGATAGAAGAGCTGAGTCATCGACTACCACCTGTAATTCCACTTGTTATGGACCCACCTTTGGGAGGAGGAGAGGGAGATTGGTTTCATGATCAGGAGGCGCAATGGACTGATGTACTACGGGTCAACAGGGACAAAGAGAAAGCTGAAAAGGAGAAGTTACTGACTGAGAAAATATAGAAGTTGGAAAGGGTGATGCGCAAGGCTCAGGGAGTTGATACCTATCTGATGGAACTGGAAGGGTTGTATGACGGAGTACGTGAGACACTGCCTGTCGGGTTTAAGATGTCGATTTTTGACAAATTTGATGGGACCGGCAATCCTCGCAGCCATGTAAGAATGTGTATTAGGGCTTTCCAACCAAGCGGCTTGAGCACAACCATGATGGCGGTCCTATTCCAACAAACTTTGACTGGAGCTACTCTATCCTGGTATCTTACTCTCGAATCAAGCAAAACCAGGGTGTGGGAGGAAGTGATCAAAGCGTTTGTGGCACAGTACGAGTACAATCAAGATTTAGATGTCACTGTCCGAGATCTGGAGACCACTAGGCAAGGGAGCAAAGAATCATTCGCCGAATACCTGAGCAGATGGAGGGGAAAGGCAGTTAAAATGGTGCAAAGGCCGTATGAGAAGGACCAGATCTGAATGCTGGTGAAGAATCTATAGCCAGTGTACCAAGAAGAGATGAGATTCTAGTCGATCAACACCTTTGCTGAGGTTTTCGATGTCAGGATAAGGATAGAGGATGCAATCTAAGAAGAGGTAATCAAGAAAGAGGAGCAACCAAACTGGTACAGGAGGCCAAACTATGGATCCAACGGAGGACAAGCGGGTGGTCACTATGGCCCCATCGATGTCAATGCACTAAATGGGCCAGAAAGAAAATTCTACATAGCACCGAGGAGAGGAGGGGATAAAGTACCAAGGAAGTTCTCAGATTTGGGAGTTTCACTGTCAACCGCCCTCGATAGGCTGTTAGCTAAGGGGCATCTCCGTCAGTTGGAACCTCGACCTCTACCAAGTCAGCTTCCGCCAAATTTTCAAGGGGACCTCTTTTGTAAATTTCATCAGCAGAAGGGTCACTCAACGGACAGGTGTATGAGATTAAGACACGAGATTCAGGACCTCAATGATAACAAGGTAATTTTAGAACCCCCCACCAAAGCTCCGAATGTAACTAGAAATCCGCTTCCGAATCATCGAGTCGTGCCACCACCGCAGGGCCTTTATCTCTTGGGGATAGAAGAAGCAACCTTCGATCCGTCTAGGCTAATCACTAAGGCCGAGACACCAAGAAAGCCATACCAACTACCTGAGGATTTGACAATCTGTGCTTTGGAGGATCAGCTGAAGGAGAATTAAATGGGACAGTCAGACTGGTGGATTCAAGGGAGTGACAGTCGAGACGAGAACCAGGTAGAAGATGATCTTTGGTACGAGAGCGACAAAGAAACAGAGGTGGTGGAGGGTACTTTGAAATTTGATTCAAAAGTTGATAATCTATGGGCAAGGGAAGAAGTCAGTCATTTAACTCGGTCTGGCAGACACTTTAAACCGCATGAGCTAAAGGAGGATCATCTGGGGAGAGATCTAGACAAAGGAAAAGGGAAGATGAATGAAGAAGAGGAAGAAGACAGGGTTCTGAAGCAGATGAAGAAAACTCAGGCTAACATCACCGTTTGGGGATTGCTGATTGCCTCCAAACACCATAGGCAGGCGATCCTCGACGCTCTGAACCAAGCTAACGTATCTATCGACACCACCACGGAGGAACTCATAGGGCTGATCGGCAAAATTCCGACTTCGGCTAATACTTTCTCGTCAAATGACTTGCCTCCTGGAGGGCCCGTTCGCATCAAACCGTTATATGTCACTGTCGAATGCTTGGGGAACGTCGTGCCTGCTTGCCTGGTTGACAATAGGTCGGCTCTCAACGTGTGTCCCTTCCGAACGGCTAAGAGAATGGGCCTGGATAAGTCAACATTTACACCATCTGAGCAAAGGGTAAGAGCCTACGACAACACCCAGAGAACGGTCATGGGGATAGTCCTTCTTCGTCTCGTTATCGGCCCTTTTGGAAAATAAGCTGAATTCAGGTCATCGACATCCTCGCTTCCTTCAACCTGCTGCTAGGTAGGCCTTGGTTTGACAGTTTGGGTGCTATACCGTCAACAATCCATCAGAAGGTTAAGTATGTCTGGGAGAATAAAGTCTATGATATTCTCGGGGACAGCTGGGTTCGTTCGCTCGAAACATGATCAAGCGCACCGGTTCTAGAATTACAGTTGCAAGAAGAAGAAGCAAAAATAGGAGGGTTCGAGTTCATCAGCATGCTGGAAGAGGAAAAGCCAAGAGAGTTTCTGCCACTCCATTTTGATCAGTATGCCAGTCCAGTGGTCGCAGGGATCATGAAGAGAATGGGTTTCTTTCCAGGATTAGGATTGGGGAAGAACCTTCAGGGCCTGCCTGAATTTCCAAGAATCCCTACTCAGACTCACACTCACGGCCTGGGGTACCAGCCGAAAAAGAAGGAACTGAGGGCAAAGAAGAAGGTTTAGTATTTGGAGATTTTCTTTGGAGCTTTGTTTTGGGTGAAGAGATTGTCGCGGTGTTGTTTATTATTAGAGTTGTGCTTATTTTTTTTGTTGTACTTTATTTTATTTCTTGGCATTGTGGGCCATGTTGTATTTTATTAGTTTGGGGTTATGGACGATTGTAGTAGCTCTGATTCAAGTTTTGTAAAAGTGTGGATTTCTTATTTTGTTATGGCAACAGAATTCTCTTTATTATTGTAAATTGTAATTTAGAATTTTATCATGGAGATCTCAATGAATATGATTAATTTTTTTTTTGTTACTTAAAGTTTGTGAATTATTTTAAAGAGGAACACTTTTCAGCAAAGTTTACTATTTCAAATGTGTGACAAGTTGATTGGTTTTCACTCTCAGATTTTTGGGCAATTAAATACTGGTTGGGATATTATTGAATGGGTATTTGATTGTCTAAAAATCGGGGTGTGACAGTTTGGTATCAGAGCTTAAGGTTAGCTTAGCGAGTCTAAGTGATTCTCAGATTGTGATTTATGGGCTTGTCAGAGCTTTAGGTTTGCGAATTTCTTTGGGATTGGGAGTATGTGCTACTACGTGCTTCTTGTTGCTATGTGCTTTGTAATGTGAATAATGCCTTTATATCTTAGTAATAGTTTGTGAACCGTATGCTCGTACATAATAATTTGCTTCCTTGCTTGGTATTAACTGCATGTTATTTTTGAGACCAAGTATGAGCATATAGGATAATGGTTAAATTTGCATGTTAGTGCATGTATCTTGTATTGGTATATTGGGGTTGTATCGAGGGGAGTTCTATTTTCGTTTATGGAATAGTTATGTTGGTGAATACGATGGACTTGAGAAATTTTGTACGGCAATTGGAGGCAAGGAATGGATTTCTGGATTTCTTATGTTATCAACTGGTTTTCTAGCCTTCTCATCTCTATTGATTATTATGGTTTTCTGAAGCGGATTCTATTACTATTGGTATTTTGGGATTTCTTATCTATCAACAGGTATTTTGGATTTCTTATTATGAAGCTGGTATTCTCGGCTGATATTCTACTGCTACATCTATCGTATCTCTCAACATGGAATTTCTATGCCTTATTCTTTTTCGGGAGTGTATATTGAGCCAGAGGTTTTCTTATATCTGCAACAGCTTATTAATTTGGACGGGTATTCTTATTCATAGTGAAAGGTTCTGAATGATCTTGAGCTATACATTTGAGTTGTAAGTATTGGGTATCCCGAGTAGTAGGAGTTCGGGACATGGTAAGAGGTAAACATGAGCAATTAGTTAAATCATTGATTAAATGTGAGCATGTTACATGCATAATTTATATTCACAATCTTTGCATCAAACTTTATGTTGTTGATTACCTTTTGACGATTAATTATACGAGAATAAAGTATATATGAGGGTTTCCTTGTTTGGATTAGTCGCTCGGTGTACTTGGTCTCGTATGGTTGAGAGTTAAAACGTAATCACAATTTTGTATGAAATTGCGTGCTTAATTTTATTCCTAATTGTTTTGTACATATAACGTTGCTTCAAATTTCGGGACAAAATTTCTTTAAGGAGTGTAGAATGTAACACCCCGTAATTTTCAAGATATAAATATTTATTTTTATATGTTAATATGGTCACCCGAATTTTTATATGTGATAAATTAGCTATAGGTATTTATGTTTATGGTTATATATCTATGTGTATTAATTTTTTTAGTACAAATTACGATGTGAATATTTTTATAAACTTAAATGATGAGATAAATTTGTGTAAGTTTAAATTTTAAAGAATTGATATGTTTATAATTTAGTAGTGTTTACAGGTCCCGTAAATATTCTAAACAATGTATTTAACATAAGAATTAAGTACCTGGGTCATGGGTACCCAATGGGTAACTCATTTTAGTACTTTGCAATGCATTTTGGGGTCATATGATGTATTTTTATGAAGGGGTAAAAATAAAAAAGGGATTATGTCTTGTTAACCCTATATTAGTTCTCCCAACAATACATTCACCCCTACTATCTAAACCCTAGCCCCCAATACACTTCTAAACACAGAGAGAGAGAGAGAGAGAGAGAGAGAGAGAGAGAGAGAGAAGAAGAAGAAGAAGAAGAAGAAGAAGGAAGAAAGAATGAGAAGAAGAAGAGAACAAAAGAGGACAATAGGGACTCCAAACCTTTGGCTTGCTTAATCATCATCAACCTTGAAGCCATAAATCGGTGAGTTAACTTATTATTTACTTTCAATCTCGTTCGATTGAAAATTTAAATGTATAGAATATTAAATTAGTATGGTTATGGATTATGAGATTTAGGTTTTTTTTACAATGATTGAAGTTGTGATTTGAGATTTATAGATGAGCATTGAACATACATTTGAGCAATAATTCAATTTTCGGATTTGGGATTTTCACGGATCAGATTTTAATAGAAAATTCATAATAAATCATACGTTGGAGTTTTCGTGATTCTGTTTGCAAAGGCTTGTAGGAAACGCAATTCTGCACAACTTTCGTCTAATAGCATTTTTACCAATTCTGCACCGTTTGGAAAGAAAAATTATATTACAGTAGCAGTGAATGGTAACTCCGAATTTCGAATTTATGTTTATGAAAATTGTTAGAGATGTTTCTTTGTGCTGAATTATTATGAAGAATAATTTTAGTCCATGTTGGTTTTGGGACTGTTTAATGTAAGGGTCTGTTTAGAACTGTTTTAAATAGTATTGTTGAGTGTCGATTTTATATGCTAAGTGTTAAGAAACCCCAACTTATTCTATGTGTGGTATTAAATAATTATTATGAAAATACTACGCCAGAGACTTGAATAGAATTTTGGCAAAAAAAAGGTCTTATCGTGAATAATCGAATAATGATTTTCCATGGAATAAATGATAAATTCCCGAAGTGGTTAATGACGTGATTAAACCCTCATGAATGGGTACTTATGATAATTAACGTAGATGGTAAAAAACTGGGAAAAGACCTTAGTGTTCACTACTCCCCGTTGTTGTGTTATTGTTTTTGGTAGCTCGCACTCTTTTGCCAGTGCCTTCGTGATCAAGCTGGCTTAAGACTTGTTGAGTGTACTTTTTTCCAGTGCCTTCATGATCAAGCTGGCCTAAGCCTTATGCTCGGCTTATATTGTATAGACATTCAGGCATATTGACCGGCCTTTCGCTGTGTATACCTGGTTTGGTTGATACCCCAACCAAACTGGCACCGGAGTGGGTGTTGGTAGTATGTCTGGGCACACATGGGATATATGTGTGGACTGTACCATGGAGGGTGGCCAAGTGGTGAACCTAAGGAACACAAAGATAATTAAAGGCTAATAAATAATGACAATGGAGTATTTCATAAGACTGATAAGTTTGGAATAATTAATGCGACGTTTAAGTTAGAATGTGGAAATGTTGTTTACTGACTTGTTTGCTTGGTTTGTGATAATTATAAGGGCTGACTCACCATAGATATCCGGCCGGTAAGTATTCAGTTGTGTTTATTCGGGGTTGGAGGCACTGCCACCACATTGAAGGAAACTACCGTTCTGTCCTGAATGTGCGTGGACCTACTGTTCTAACCCAACATGAATTATGTATGATGGCATTGTTTATTTTCTGTGCAACGATATTGTATGATATGAGGTGGTTATGTTTTTCTTTGCGAGTACTTTAGGGAGTCTATGGGACACCGTTGTTCCCTAAGACTTGTTTTGTATTTTTTTGTTAACTCATACCAGTATTTATATACTGACCCGGGTGCGTAATGCATTCGGGGCCTTTTTATATGAAACGTAGTCGAATGTATATGCAGGTTTAGTATTTGGAGATTTTCTTTGGAGCTTCGTTTTGGGTGAAGAGATTGTCGCGGTGTTGTTTATTATTAGAGTTGTACTTATTTTTTTTCTTGTACTTTATTTTATTTCTTGGCATTGTGGGCCATGTTGTATTTTATTATTTTGGGGTTATGGGACGATTGTAGTAGCTCTGATTCAAGTTTTGTAAAAGTGTGGATTTCTTATTTTGTTATGGCAACAGAATTCTCTTTATTATTGTAAATTGTAATTTAGAATTTTATCATGGAGATCTCAATGAATATGATTATTTTTTTTTGTTACTTAAAGTTTGTGAATTATTTTAAAGAGGAACACTTTTTAGCAAAGTTTACTATTTCAAATGTGTGACAAGTTGATTGGTTTTCACTCTCAGATTTTTGGGCAATTAAATGCTGGTTGGGATATTATTGAATGGGTATTTGATTGTCTAAAAATCGGGGTGTGACATGAATTCAAAGATGTTTTTGCATGGTCTTATAATGATATGCCAGGTATTGATCCAAAAATAGTCCAGCACCACATCCCCCTCTTTCCCAATTCAAAACCCATGAAACAAAAATTGAGGCGAATGAGGCCAGATTGGGCACTTAAAGTAAAAGAGGAGGTTGAAAAGCAATTAAAGGCTGGATTATTGATGGTCACCGAGTATCCTGAGTGGATTGCCAACATTATGCCTGTCCCAAAGAAGGATGGTCGTGTTAGGGTTTGCAATGATTTTCGAGATTTAAACAGGACGAGCTAGGACGATTTCCCGCTACCCCACATCGACGTGTTGATTGATAACACTGCGGGATACGAGCTTCTATCTTTCATGGATGGATTCTCTGGGTATAATCAAATCCTCATGGCACCCAAGGATAGGGAGAAAACCACGTTCATCACTCCGTGGGAGACATATTGCTATAGGGTCATGCCATTCGGACTCAAGAATGCAAGTGGGACCTATCAGAGGGCTGCCACCACTTTACTGCACGACATGATCCACAAAGAGGTGGAGGTATATGTGGATGATATGATTGTGAAATCCAAAGAGAGGGGAGGTCACTTGGAGGCTCTGAGGACGTTCTTCGGCAGGTTAAGGGAGTTTAGGATGAGATTGAACCCACAGAAATGTACCTTCGGAGTCACCACAGGAAAATTGTTAGGGTTCCTTATTACTCAGAGGGGAATCGAGGTAGACCCAACCAAGATAAAAGCCATAGTCGAAATGCAACCACCCAAGAATGAAAAAGAGCTGAGGGTGTTCCTGGGTAGGATACAATTTATAAGCCGTTTTATCTCAAAGCACACCATGACCTGCGACCCGCTATGTAAATTACTCAGAAAAGAAGAGAGGTTCGAGTGGGATACCTTGTGTCAGGAAGCCTTCGATAAGATCAAAACCTACCTCCAAAACCCACCTGTCCTGTCACCACCATCACCCGGGAAACCTTTGCTGCTTTATCTCTCCATATCCGAAGATTCGATGGGGTGTATGTTGGCCCAGGAAGGAGAAGAGGGGCACGTGGAGAAGGCCATTTACTACTTGAGCAAAAGAATGGTCGGATATGAGTTAAAGTATTTGCCCTTAGAGAAGACCTGTTGGGCCGTGGTTTGGTGTACCCGTCGCCTTCGCCACTACATGCTAGCCTTTCCTGTAATTCTGATATCCCAAATGGATCCATTAAAATACCTATTCGAAAAGCACGTCTTGACCAGTAGGATTTCCCGCTGAACCATGATGCTAGCTGAGTTCGACATCAAGTATGTCACTGCCAAGTCTATGAAAGGAAGGGTTGTCGCTGAATTTTTAGCCGACCTCGCTATAGAATCCGAGGACGGGGGAGAATTCAAGTTCCCGGATGAAAGAATAATGGAGGTAAAGGATGAGTTGTGGAAAATGTACTTCGACGGAGCAGCCAACCAACAAGGTTATGGAGTTGGAATCATTCTCATAGCACCCGATGGGGCCCCTACCCCATTAGCCGTCAAACTCAAGTATAACTCAACCAACAACCTCGTGGAGTACGAAGCGTGCATAATTGGGATGGAAGTAGCCTTGGCTTTGAAAGTCGAACAGATTGATGTCTTCGGAGATTCCAATTTGATCATATCCCAAGTCCGAGGGGATTGGAGGGTATAGCATGAGAAATTGAGACCTTACCACGATTACCTGGAAAGTCTGAAAGCGTGATTCAAGAAGATTTCTTTTTACCACCTTCCTCGTGAAGAAAACCAACTAACCGACTCTTTGGCCACTTTAGCATCGATGATCCAAATCCCCTCCAAAACTGCCATGATCCCGCTGTCCATAGAAGTGAGGAGTCAACCATCATTTGAAATGATCGCGGTCATAGAAAGAGAAGATGAAGTGCCTTGGTATGAAGATGTGTGGAAGTTCATCAAAGAAGGAGAATGCCCTGAAGGAGCCTCAGAGAAGGACAGAAAGGCGATTCGACGATTCGCCGCTCAATTTGTGATTTATGCAGATAAGCTATGGAAGAAATCCTACACCGGGTACAATCTGGAGTGCCTATATGGGAAGGAAGCTAAAAGAATGATGGAGGAAATACATGAGGAAGTGTGTGGGCCCTACATGAACGGGCACATGCTGGCAAAGAAGATCATCCGACAGGGGTACTATTGGACGACCTTGGACAAAGACTGTTGTGAATACGTTAGAAGGTGTCACAAGTGTCAGATTCATGCAAATCTGATGCATACCCCGCCGTCACAGCTCTATAGCATGACCACCCCTTGGCCATTTTCCGTATGGGGGATTGATATCATTGGTGAGATACTTCCGAAGGCTTCCAATGGGCACCGATACATAATCGTGGCAATCGATTATTTTACAAAGTGGGTAGAGGCAGCCTCGTATGCAACTTTGAAAGCCAAAGACGTGGTGAGTTTCATCGAGAAAAACATAATCTGCAAGTATGGGGTCCCGAATGAATTTATCTCCGATCATGACAGTCATTTCCAGGGAGAAGTTATCCCACTCCTGGAAAAATATAAGATCACTCGCCATCAATCATCCCCGTATAGGCCCCAGACGAACGGAGCAGTAGAGGCAGCGAATAAGAATGTTAAAGCAATCTTGGGGAAGGCAACGGATACATATAAGGATTGGCATGAGAAGCTGCCGTTTTCTTTGTGGGGATACCGAACCTCTGTAAGGACTTCTACAAGAGCAACACCTTATTCACTGGTCTACGGTATGGAGGTCGTTCTCCTAGTCGAGGTAGAAATACCCTCCCTTTGGGTTTTGGCAGAGTGTGAAATCACCGAATCAGAATGGGTACGGGGAAGGTATGAGGAGTTGATGTTACTCGATGAGAAGAGGTTGACTGCAATAAACCACACTCGTGGATATCAGAAGAGAATAGCTCGTGCTTTCAACAAAAAGGTCCGCCCAAGGAAGCTTGATGAGGGTAACCTGGTCCTCAAAGAACTGAAAGTGCATGTTTACGACCCCAGAGGAAAATTCAAGCCCAACTGGGTCAGGCCATATATCATAAAGACACTCCTCTCTGGAGGGGCGGCCTATCTCATGGACCTGGATGGGGTTGAATTTAAGCAACCGATTAACCTCGATTGCCTCAAGAAACATTTTTCTTGAAACCGTTTCTTTCAAAACCTCCTACCTTGATGAACTACGCTTAACCTGATTCCCGTTAGGGGATACGTAGGCAACCTACTCGGCTCGGTCAGTAAATAATTACCTGATTGATGCTTTTTTTCTTTACAGCCTTAAGATGAACTACTTGGGACCTGACGCCCACTTGGGGATAAGTAGGCGGGCTCTCCAAAGCCCTCAGTCCATACAAAAAAAACCTGTGCTAAACTAGGGGCAAACTGGCGTTTGCCCAGAACCACTTCGAAACACTAAAACCAGGGGCAAACTTCGTTTGCTAGCCGAAGAGCCCAGATACAAGACCCCCCATTTGGATCACCTGGCTATCAAATAAGTACTATAAAGAAATAAACGAGAATTCATGGTATAGAAAGAGTAAAGCTTTTAACAAAAAAAAAAGGGGGAAGTAAAGAGCCAAGTAAAGACATTGAAAGGAGAATTCTTCATAAAAGATTAATCGAAGGAGTGAGCACTTTGATTAAACATGTTAGAACTTTCCTAAAAGATGACAACTGATGTTGTCAATATCAAGATATAAAAGTATACTTTACTTTTCAAAAGATTTGCAGTGTGAAAGTAAAGGTCGAACCCACAGAGATTGATTACTACAGCAACTTAATTTTAAAACCTAAGTCTAATTAATTAGGAAAAACGGATTTTGATTTGGATTTAATTAAACTAATACAATAAAAATGAATCTAAACTATGAAAGCAATTAAAAGTATTTTTCTAAATATGTTTAAAGGAACCTAGGATTGCAAATCCACCACTAGCTTCATAATAGGAATATCTATGAATTACTTTAGCTTATTACGTTGGATGAATATGGGGAATTGTAGCTACAAGCCCAATTCCTCCGACAAGAAGATAATCATGGTTCAAGCACCAACATAATCCATCTGCGGATAGCACGAATTATCTCACACTAAACTAGGGTTGTGATCTAATCCGTCTAACCTAGGCATGGACTATTCGGATACTTGATAGCACGAATCAATAGAGCACCATCACATGTAAACAATCTAAACAAGCACAGCAAGAATAGATCGTTGAGCACATCACAGTCAAAATAGATCTAAGACAAGAATAAATTCTGAAAGCAATGATTTAATCAATAGTAGTACGATTTATTTATAAAAATCCTCTAAACATGTGACTGTCATCCATACATAATACAACTAAAATAAAAGCATAAATAAAACCCTATTACTCATCTAGGGCTTCATTGAAACCCTAGATCAATGATCTAGCCGTCCATGGAAGTGATAGATGGCAAGTAGTTGATGGAGTAGGCCATGGAAATCCTTGGTCTTCTTCTTCTTCTCCTTGCTTCCCTCTCGTCAATGGCTGGAAGTATGGTTGTAGAATGTGTGTATAATAATTGCCAACCCCATAATTGAGTAAATTTGGAGTTTAAATAGAGTTTGTACAAGCTTTGGAAGGCTTCCTAACCCGAAACGAACTGAAACGCATGTATTTTACAGTCTGGACGTCGTTTAGCAGTTTCGTTTGCACAGGAGTCTTCAGTATACTGAAATACGCAACATTGGTTTTTGGGCATATCGCGCGAGCGCGACATTTGGTACCTCGCGCGCGCGGATCGCGCGAGCGAGTTATTGGGGGTCTCGCGCGAGCGGATCGCGCGAGCGACTATCTGATTTTCGCGCCCGCGGACCGCGCGCGCGACTTGGCTTTTTCAGCTTCTTTCTTGATGCTTTTTCACCCTGTTTATCCTGGTTTAGTTGATTTCTTCCAAAACCTGTCAGAAACTAGAAAACGAAGTAAAAATATACAAAAACAAGATAAAAAGGCACTAACAAATGCACGTTAAAGCATATAATTAGGATTAGTTCTCTCCCGATCACACCCCCAAACCTACATTTTGCTAGTCCTCGAGCAAAACTAAAAATAAAAACTACTAATAAAAATCTATTCCATTTTCGTATGGATCACGATTGCATTTAGCGTATGCAACAAGCCTTTTAAACCCCTAGGTGTCCCTAGTCGGACGAGTAAAGTCTCGTGAGGGTTCTCATCAACAAGTTACCCACAACCATCTTAATTAACTTATTAATTTAAAAACTTTTATTCAAAACAAAGAACATAATATTCAATACTCCTTATTATACAACAAAGATTTGAAATAGAATAACGAACAAGAAGAAACAGAATCAAACGTTCACCTATATCATGAGAAACAATCAAGTGCATGCAATGTACGAATCAATAGAGTTCCTCATAAGATTGCACGTGTGTGATATGGTAGTCAAATGAACACGCGCATGTCATGAACATGGAATATAGCTCGGATAACCATCTAACTATGCTTCGACTACGAATCTCACAATGTCAATTACACTCTAAAATGAAACACTCAGAAACATGTGTAATTTTTCTAAAATATGTGAGTAAAAGAAATATATTTTCAAAACGAGAAATGCTCACATATGACATGAAAAAGACGCATGACACGAAAAAACAGTAGTCTCATGGATAAGATGCCAATAATCAAGAGAAATTAATCATTACCATGTTTTAATCCCCCTCCCATCGTTTTCATATCCGAACCATGTTTCCTAGGATCAAACAGGACTTTTCAAAGGTTGTAATGTGGCTCAGGCAATGAAAAATGATAGAACGGATTAATTGGGTAGGTTTAGAATGGCATTGTAAGGCATGTTCGATCTCTTTCATTCTTCTTCTACAAACTTTCATCTTTTCTTTCTCTTCATTCCTTTTCATTCATTTTTCTTCTTTTCTTTCATTTTTTTTCCAACCTTCCTCTTCTGTATTATGTTTCTTTTCCTTTTTCTTTTCTTGCTTCTCAAATGATTATTCATCGAATACCAAGCAACTACCCCAATAGCATCTTATTTTCTTCTTCTCAATCAACACATCACCTTAACACTACTAAAAGGTGACAAATCTCTCAGTGGTGAACTCCGAGTTTGTCAAGTCGGAGCAAAAACAAGGATAATGGTAATCAAAGAAAGAAATGGCATTTTAACGACTCAAAGGGCGAACTAAGGAAATTTTTTTTATTTTATCGGTTGGTAATAAACAAAGAAGGACTATAATCATGTCCTATGGTTATATGGTTCTTCAACATGTACGACAGAAGATTATTTAGCATGGTAGTAACTATTTTAACTTGACTATCAACCAAAACAAGAATAATGAGACTAAACAACGAGTTAATGCGCTAGTTCAATGAAATTCGACAATATGTACTTATAACCCTCGAAAAAGAAAAGATAGGCTCAAAACCTCACCGGGTCTAGTCTCCACCATGTGTTATCTAGAAATCCGAATCATATTATAGTTCACATCAAACATGTATTCAAGTGACTACGTGCAGTGCATAGGTTTATGTGCAAATCTATGATATAAAACTACGATTCAAACAATACATAACTTAAAGTATTTCAACATGACTTTAGCAAATGTTTAATCACATCTTCCCTTGTTTACCATTCTATAACAATCATAGTTACATAACAAGAAGTATCGAATTAAAATTGCAAAAAACGTCAGTAATATCGTTTATTTAAACACACTTATTGAAAATTTTTAAAGTTTTGCATAAAATAATGTGCATGTGTGTGCATACCCCCAAACCTAAACCTTTCATTGTCCCCAATGAAACAATCAAATGAAAGAAAGGAGAGTACGTAAGGAAGGAACGATAGTACCTCGATCTTGACAAGCATAGAACAGGTGAACACAAAGGAATATGTCAATACAGTTCAATGTTACCTGCTACTGTGTAATAAAAAAAACTAACTAACGAAAGAATATTAAAAGTAAATAAACAAAAATATACAAAAAAAAACTAATCGAAACTAAACGAAACGACTAACCGGAATAAAACATAAAAGTATAAATGGAATAAAGAAAACAACGACACGAACTATACTGAACCAAATAAACAGAAACAGAAAAAGAAACACAAAAAAAAATAGCTAGGGGGAAAGATATAGGAAACAAAAGAGAAAAACAGGAAAATAGGGGATTCGCGCGAGCGGCCGTCGCGCGCGCGAATTCTTAAATTTTTTTTTTTTTTTTTTCTTTTTTTTTTTTTTTTTTAACTTTCGCGCGAGCGAGGTACCTCGCGCCCGCGATTCCAGGCGCGAGGAGATCCTGAGGCCTCATAAAAAGCAAACAACGAAAAAAACACTAAGGGGCAATCTCGCGCCAGCGGGCCGCGCGAGCGAAGTCTCGCGCGAGCGGGCCGCGCGCGCGAGTTTGGTATTTTTCATTTTTTAACTAAAATTATGTATATATTACTAAAATAAATTAATTCCAACCCCCAAACCTATCCAGAATGTCCAAAACAGACTCAAACAGACTCAAAAACGACCAAAAACTAGAAAAACGAACGAAAGAAAGCTTGGGTTGCCTCCCAAGAAGCGCTAACTTTTACGTCTTCAGCTAGACCGTTCTAGCTCAAGACTTACGGCGGTTGTAAATCAGACTTCGTACCCCTAAGAATGTCAGGCAGAGCTCGATGGTAAGCAGAAATTACGTCGCTTTGAATTAATTCAATCGACGTTTTATCAGTATTTTCAAATCGATTTCTTACTTTTCGAGTAGATTCAACATTAGGGTCCGAAGTATTAGGATTCATCCACTCATCATCCTCTACATTATTTCCCGCACTTATATTTATTACATTCTTAGGCTCAATATTCCGTGTAACCTCACTACCCTCCACACCTAGATAATCATCGTCTTTGGGAGGTTGATCAACAGCATTAAAAATATTTAATTTTAATTTTATATTCCCGAACGACACTTTCATCACCCCTGTTCTACAGTTAACACGTGCGTTAGCCGTGGCTAAGAATGGACGACCAAGAATGACAGAAGTGTCTCCTAGCATCTAGCACCGGTTCGGTGTCAAGGACCATAAAATCAACGGGATAGAAACATTGATCAACTTTTACTAGCACGTCTTCGACGATTCCTCTAGGTATCTTGACAGAACGATCCGCTAATTGAATAGTAGCGGCCGTAGGCTTAAGTTCCCCTAAACCTAATTGGTTATAAACGTGATAAGGTAAAAGGTTAACACTCGCTCCTAAGTCAAGGAGAGCCCGATGAATGATAGTGTCACCTATGACACATGAAATCGTAGGCGTACCTGGATCTTTATATTTTGGAGGAGCGTGTTGGAATATAGAGCTTACTTTTTCCGTGAGGAAGACCTTCTTAGGAGTATGACTACGTATTTTGCGTTTTTGAGTACAAAGGTCTTTTAAACATTTAGCATAAGCAGGAATTTGTTTTATAGCATCGAGGAAAGGAATATTTATTTTGACTTGTTTAAACACCTCGAGTATATCCTCAACCTTAGACTTTTTATTTGTAAGATTAGACGGCTCCCCAACATTAGGTGGATATGGCATTCTCGGAATATAATTCGTTGGGACCGATTTGTTTTCTTTTTTATTTTTATCCATGTCCTCACCCATCTTATTCGAGTTAGTATTCATATCTTTCACATTCTCATTCGGGATTTCTTTTACCTCTTCCTCTCGTGTAGTCAACCTAGTTGAGACGGCGTTTACTTGTTCATTCGACCCCTTAATCTCATATTGTCCCTTAGGGTTTTGAATTGTTTGACTAGGCAACGTCCCCTCGTTTCTACGACTCACTACAGTAGCTAGTTTTCCCATTTGGGATTCAATCTTCGCAATGGATTGTGTATGAGAGTGCACTATTTGTGCTTGTGCCTGTACTTGCGTTTCAATAGTCTTAAGGGACGCCAACACCTTTTCCTCAAAAGCATTACCCCTTGAAGGATTCGAATTAGGAGGCGGGTGTTGGTATTGATTAGGTTGAAATTGAGGTCGATACGCATTAGGAAAATTAGTCGCCTCATTAGGATTATTATTATTATTTTTCCAAGAGAAGTTAGGATGGTTTCTCCATGGCGCGTCCGGATTATTAGTAGTTGCATTATAATTATTTCGTGGGTATTGTTGAATAGAATTAATGTGTTGCTCCACGAATTCCGGAAATTGACTCGCCGATGGACATGCAAGTATCGAATGTGAAGGATCGGAACATAATGCACAGATTTCACGAGCGGGTGGGGCTGTCGTTTGGTTCATTGTTAAAAGTCGGTCAAGTTTGTTAGATAGTTCTTTTATTTCAATTGATTGACTTGACTCGAATTTTAAATCCTTCTTAGGTTGATTCAGATATCCTTCCGAACGGACAGACACCGTTTGGTGCATCGAATTCTCGCTTAACGTTTCAAACATTTTCCAGGCCTCATCGGCGCTTTTGTGTAGGAAATTTCCCGCACAAACGGCATCGACGGTATTCCTAACAGAGGGAATAAGCCCCTCATAAAAGACCTGAACAAGTTGCCACTTAGGAACCTGATGATGTGGACACGAGCGTAGTAATTCTTTAAATTTTTCCCACGTGTCGTAAAGTGATTCCCCATCTTGCATTACAAAATTGGTTATGGATTTTCTTATCTGGTTTGTACGCATAATCGGGAAAAACTTTTGTAAAAATGCGGTGTGTAAGTCTTCCCATGTTCTAATTGTGTTTGGCTCCAAAGATTGGAGCCAATATTTAGCTTTGTCCTTTAATGAGAATGGAAAGAGCCGCATTTTTAATTCATCATCAGTAAGATTTTGAATTTTCAAAGTAGAGCATATGTCTTGAAAATCTCCTAAGTGTTTATATGGATCTTCATTTAAACGGCCATGGAAAGATGGAAGTAGCGAGATGGTAGACGACTTTATCTCAAAGTGAGATGCCGTCGCCTCCGGTAATTCAATACATGTTTGTGGCGTGTACGTCGTAGGAATAAAATAATCTTTAAGTGGAGGTGGTGGCGGTATATTAATATTATTCATATGAGCTCCGTTATTATTTTGGTTGTTGTCGTTATTATTTCCAATGTCTGCCATTTTAATTGGTTCTATGTTATTAAAGCGTGGTTTCTTTAGTTTTTGAAGAGTACTACGTATTTCAGATTCAAATAACGACGTTGGTTTTGGTGTCAAATCGTCATCTATTACAAACCTAGTTCCAGAAGTTAAATTTGAAGACTTGTTAAGTCTTAATGTACGTTCAAGTTCAGAGTCTAAAGGTTGTAATTCCGGTTTGTTTGAACGTGTACCTAACATAAACTAAAAGAAAAGAAAAGAAATTAAAAACAAAGACTGACTCAAATAAAAAAAACAAAGAGCAAGCAATCACGCAACTAAGATAACAAGCACTCAACTACTATGATGCATGCAAATTATCCTGTAATGCAATGACCGCGTCAAGCCCAGCGCCCCGGGTTTCCTAGCTAATGCAGTGCAATTAACCTTAAACTAATGCAAATAGTGCGTCACAGCGCCCTGACTTACAGCGGTTTAAAGAGAATTCCAAAGGAAGCAATTTATTTTATTTTATTTGTATTATTTTTGCGTAAGCTCCTTTGATGTAATTAGCCGCTCCACTCGGAAACGTTGACTACAAAATAAAAGAAAACAAGTTAGTAACTAAAAACAAAAACAGAAAATAAGAAGAATAAAAACTAATCTAATATTTACGAATTAACTAAACTACGATTATAAAACTAAGAGTAGTAATGCAATCCCCGGCAACGGCGCCAAAAATTGATGTTGTCAATATCAAGATATAAAAGTATACTTTACTTTTCAAAAGATTTGCAGTGTGGAAGTAAAGGTCGAACCCACAGAGATTGATTACTACAGCAACTTAATTTTAAAACCTAAGTCTAATTAATTAGGAAAAACGGATTTTGATTTGGATTTAATTAAACTAATACAATAAAAATGAATCTAAACTATGAAAGCAATTAAAAGTATTTTTCTAAATATGTTTAAAGGAACCTAGGATTGCAAATCCACCACTAGCTTCATAATAGGAATATCTATGAATTACTTTAGCTTATTACGTTGGATGAATATGGGGAATTGTAGCTACAAGCCCAATTCCTCCGACAAGAAGATAATCATGGTTCAAGCACCAACATAATCCATCTGCGGATAGCACGAATTATCTCACACTAAACTAGGGTTGTGATCTAATCCGTCTAACCTAGGCATGGACTATTCGGATACTTGATAGCACGAATCAATAGAGCACCATCACATGTAAACAATCTAAACAAGCACAGCAAGAATAGATCGTTGAGCACATCACAGTCAAAATAGATCTAAGACAAGAATAAATTCTGAAAGCAATGATTTAATCAATAGTAGTACGATTTATTTATAAAAATCCTCTAAACATGTGACTGTCATCCATACATAATACAACTAAAATAAAAGCATAAATAAAACCCTATTACTCATCTAGGGCTTCATTGAAACCCTAGATCAATGATCTAGCCGTCCATGGAAGTGATAGATGGCAAGTAGTTGATGGAGGAGGCCATGGAAATCCTTGGTCTTCTTCTTCTTCTCCTTGCTTCCCTCTCTTCAATGGCTGGAAGTATGGTTGTAGAATGTGTGTATAATAATTGCCAACCCCATAATTGAGTAAATTTGGAGTTTAAATAGAGTTTGTACAAGCTTTGGAAGGCTTCCTAACCCGAAACGAACTGAAACGCATGTATTTTACAGTCTGGACGTCGTTTAGCAGTTTCGTTTGCACAGGAGTCTTCAGTATACTGAAATACGCAACATTGGTTTTTGGGCATATCGCGCGAGCGGGTCGCGCGAGCGCGACATTTGGTACCTCGCGCGCGCGGATCGCGCGAGCGAGTTATTGGGGGTCTCGCGCGAGCGGATCGCGCGAGCGACTATCTGATTTTCGCGCCCGCGGACCGCGCACGCGACTTGGCTTTTTCAGCTTCTTTCTTGATGCTTTTTCACCCTGTTTATCCTGGTTTAGTTGATTTCTTCCAAAACCTGTCAGAAACTAGAAAACGAAGTAAAAATATACAAAAACAAGATAAAAAGGCACTAACAAATGCACGTTAAAGCGTATAATTAGGATTAGTTCTCTCCCGATCAACAACACTTCTTGAAGAAAAATAAAGGAGATCACATTCAAAAGCGTAAAAAAGAGTAGGCAGGGTCTGTCAAAAAATTTTGTAAAATGGCAAGCTTTTCCCTGTTTTCATCTACTTTATTATGCATATGTCTGTCAAGATTGTGTCGCAACCAAGGCCTGGATCTCTAGAAGATCCTGGGTAGTAGGCACAGTCGGAGCAGGAATCCTGAGGCACGGAGCAGCCATCCTGTCGTGCTAAGCCTCAACGAAAGCCTTCACAATAGAAGGGCGCAAAGTGGACCCCTGGTGAAATCAGCAGTCACAGATTCAGTAGTATCCTGCAAAAGTCCAAACTGACGGACAACCCGATCGGGAATGTAGAAAGTAGTAGCACGCAAGCCCGGCAGCCAGATGCCAGGTCGCCCAGGAAGACGCACAGCAATAGAGTGATGAATCCACTGCGGACAAACCCAGCAGATATCACTAGAAGAGAGCCCCTGGAGCCAACCAAGCCATGCATCGGCAGATTGAAATAAGTTGTGAACTCTATACGATCGTAAAGAAGTGACCCGCGAAGATGGGAAGGGTGTATAAAGAGGTCTAAACGCTCCATGAGCCAAATCTGCAAAACAAAAGGTGCCCCGACAGATTACATGGCCTCGGTATCATGGGCATGATCCAGACCTATCAGAGTCTCGCCAAGAACCAGCATGACTGCACTCTTCATCTCTCTCAAACCGCAGGCAATAGGTGTGAGAATGTCGGAGGACGAATGAAAGAGGAAGTAAGAAAGCATAGCAATCGATAGAGCGCTACACCGTATAACTTGATGCACGCTGTCGCAAGGATCCCCAATGAGAGCATAAACCGAGGAGAGACGCTCAAAGTTGACATGCCTGTCATGAATGAAAGAGCCCGCAGCACCGTGGGATATATGGAGAAGAGCCGCCAAGTCCTGAACATACCCGGCTTGCACCGGAGGAACAGTCAGATCCGCGGAAGGGTCAGTATGAAGAATAGCACTGAACTCTTCAAGAAGAGGACAAATCTCTTGATGACTGAAACGGAAGACGTGGAACGAAGGATCCCAACATCGGGCAGCGGCTTGAAGCAACTTTTGTTTAGAATCATTCACCGGAAGGAGAAGAGGTCGTTTAGCCTGAAATACTCGAAGTTGAGCTTATCAATACCAGAGAGGGTATCCATCCATGGGAAAAGGATTTGAGAGCTAACGTGGGCCATTTGAGATAGGGGAGAATGAAAGAAGGTAGTGTTTTGCAGAGTTTTGAAGAAAAGAGGGTATAAATAGAGGTAGATCTGCCTGGAGTCAGGGCGGCATTCGGTAAGTAGAACGGCACTCGACGAAGTGCCGCGCGGCAGTCCATGAGTGCCGTCGCGACAATCGCTGACTGCCGCTGCGGCACTCACCGAGTGCCACCGAGACCTAACTGAGTGCCGTTCCGGATTTTTCATTGGCCAGGGTTTGTTTGTAACACTCTCAGCTCACCTGTAAACAGAAAACTACATAAAAAACAATAAAACGTGCGCATCATGCAGCACGTGCAACAAAGACCAATACATTCATTCATTCATTTCATTTACTTTCATTGTGCAATAAGAAAAAGAGATCAAAGCATTCAAAATTCAAATAAAGATGGGACCAAGCCATGGTCCCACATACGGCAGGAAAGAAAAAGAGTTTTCAGCATAATAAAAGGACCAAGCTATGGTCACGCATACGGTGAATGAGCATAATGAAAAGCAGAAAATATAAAAAAGACATCCTAGGGCCTATCCTACCGGGTATCCTAAAGCCGCCATCAAAATAAAGTGTATATATATATACAATCATATGAACGTATACATCCTCCCAGAACACTCAAAAAATAAGAAAAAAACGAGGTCAGCCTCGACCCCGGCCTCGAGCCTGACGGGTCACACGCCTGAGGGGCTCCTCCTCTGACTCTGTCCCGCTGCCTCCGCCGACGCCTCCACCGCTACCACCGCCCCTACCTCGATCTTCGCTGCTGCCTCCACCGCTACCGCCACCCCTGTCTCGACCTCCGCAGCTACCTCCACCGCTACCGTCGCCTCGCACTACACCTCGTCCAGCACCGCCATCTCCAGGAGTGTCGCTGAGGGGAATGCCAAACTACTAGAGCCGCTGCTAAAGCTGCCTCACCTGCTGGGACAGGACTCTGATCTCTTCCGCCTGAAATGAGAGAGGATGAATCCAGAAAGTGTTGAAAGGAAAAATGAAATACTGAGAATAAAAGGATAAAGATCATACCTGAACCCTCAACTAAGCCGCGGCAGTCGCCCGAGCTCAGCCTAAAAACAAGAACAAAGAATAAAGATTAGTAAAAGGAGAGGCAATCAAAGTCAAAGTGAAAGGCGGGGATAAGTTTCCTACCATCCACTCTCACCCGAGAACCCACTGCCGCACGCTATGGGCATACGTCAAGCCCTTCTCCGCGTAGGCATGCGGGATGACGTCATAATGGAGGGGAATAGTGGGGACGCCCTGTGAAAGCCGGGGGATCGTCGTCAAGATGGGCTCGCCGAACGAGACAGTCAACATGGTCCAATCCCACTCAGGTAAGGTAAGAGGACGAGCCGCAGCAGGAACAGGCTGCAAACAAAAATAAAATATAAATAAAGGATGAAAGAAAACTCATAAAAGAATGAAGGAATCATTTACTCACCCGAGTCACTTCCATCAGAGGGAAGTTCGGGATCAGCTTAGTGGCACAGAACGCTGGGTATCCAGTGGGGGAATCCACAAAGTCATGGATGCCTAAGCCCATCAGAGCAGCCGTCAGCTCGCTACCCTGGAGTGTGTCTGTGGCTCTCATAGAGTCGGGAGGAGGGAACAGCACAAAGAATCCGGGGGCTGCCAGTGACTGCCTAGTCACCCTCTCTCCCAAGTAACACGCCTGGCCCTCTGGCCCATCAAGGAGTCGCCTCATCAGGTCATATCCAGCCGACTCTCGGATCTCCGCGCGAGCATCAGGAAGCACCCTAAGCCATGGCTTCTAGTGAACATGCTGCTCCCTCAGATTCGTCAGGAAGTTCCTGAACAAAACAAAATCGTGGGCCCCGGTCTTCCGCCCAACTCTATCCTTAGCCCATTTCAGCCCCTGGGGCATGATAAGGGCGTCTGCCTCACGTGTCTCAGGGGACATCATGCGGAGATACTCGTGGGACTAAATTTGTAATAAAAGTGGGGGGGGGGAAGGGGGGGTTAGTCTCGCAATTTAAATAAATTTCTGAAAGTGTAATAAGTAGTGAAATATAGAAAAGGGTATACCTCTCACGCTCTCCAATAGCCACCAGTGGAGGCCGGCCTATCCCAGGAAATGTCACCCATATGCCTATACAAGATGGCTAACCCTGCACCAGCCCAGTTATACTCATCGACCCGGTCCAGGTGCTCCAGGGACGCTACCAGGGAAACATCGACCCGATCACCCTTGGTGCTCAACAAAGAGCACCCCAGCATGCACATGAGAAAACCCCGGGTCATCTGCTCATCGGTAAAACCCTGCTGGCCCCTAAACGTATCCATGAACCATCGGGCGGTGACCAAAGACTCCTCCGGGACCACTCCCAACAACGGCTCCACCTGGTCCCACTCCGTATCCGCCAGATATAGCAAGCGCTCTCCGCCAAAGGCAATCCCCGTGATCATCGAGAAGTCTAGGGGAGTCATCGTCATCTCCCCGAAGTCGAAATGGAAAGTGCTGGTGGTGTCCCACCACTGCTCCGACAATGCGTGAATCTGCCGCAGGTCATTGGAGCTCTTCGTCAAGAGTTTGACGAAGTCTCCAAACCCAGCCACGTCTACCAAAGCTCTCACTGGCTTGCTCAGCTGTGTGTACCACTCATACCCGTGAGCGAGGCTGCCATGCCCCTTTAGCACCTTGGGCTGCAGCTGCAAGAAAGAGTCACAAGTTTTGATATTAGTAATTAGGTAAAAGGAAAAATAGAAAATAATAAAATAAATAAATAAAATAGATGGTAGTAAGGAAACAAGGAAAAGCGACATAAAAAAAAAAGAAAGAGAAAAAGAAAGAAACGGAAAATCTGGAAATACTCGCAGAAATTTCACAAGCATGGCACTCGTTTGCATTCAGTTCAGCAGATGTTCACAAGATAATAAAAAGAAATAAGAGAAAGCACTCGGTGTTCTAGAGAGATTTCAAGAAAAAGAAAAAAGAGAGAGTGGAGTTTGTTCACATATTTGAAATATATATATAAACTTGTGAAGGTTCAAAACAAATTCAGGTTCAAAGGAAGCATAGTTTCCAAAGAAGTACAGGTTCACAAGTATTCAGAATCAAGTTAGAATAATAAAAGGGTGTTTGGAACGCTCAAGGAAATTCATAAGTATAATGGACATGGGTAACGCTTTGGAGTTTCAATTAAAACGTGTCGCATTCGTAAAACTAAAAAAAAATGAATGAATGAAAAGAAAAAAATTCACAAGCATAAGGCTCTTTATTCACAAGAAGTGTTTGAAATTTTGATTAACACAAACGGCTTTCAAAAGCCCTTGAGAAAAGTCGAAAGAAAAAAAAAGGATAGGTGAAACACTCGGAAAATTCAGGCATAGCATTCATTTTTATGAGAAGTCTTTTTGAAGTTCATAAGAAATAAAGATAAAAATACAAAAATTCTTTAAAAGGACATGGAGTAAAGCATTCAAGCATAGCATTCGCGTTTGAAACAGGGCATCTAAAAGTTGTGTCGATTGTATGTTGCATTCATACAGAAGAAGAAATACAAGAAATAAATAAAAAGAGAGAAGGTGTTTACCTCGCGCTTGAACCCGCGGGTTGATAAGTGCTCGTCCGGATCCTGGAGCAAGAGTGTGGCGTCAAGATGATAAGTGGCCGTATACTTGGTCTTCTTTTGCGCCCTGAAATCACTCGCCATGATCTGCCATGGAAAAGAGAGAATTCGCGCGTTAGATTCGTGGAAATTTCAGAAGAACAAGGAAATAAAATAGATTAATCAAGTTTTGATCGAGCAGAACTAACCTATGAGTACCAGAGATCGATAACAGAGGATGAGGGAAAATTTCTCCAGAGAGGATTCGGGTGCAAGAGAAATGAGAGAATGAAATGAAAGGCAATGAACCCGGCTGTTTGAGCCACTGCTGCTCAATCGCGGCGCTTGATTTTCGAGCCCGATAGTCGGTGAACTGCCGAGCGGCACTCGCTGACAGCCGTAACAGCACTCCGTGAGTGCTGCACTACAGTCACGTACTGTCGCGGAAAACCGCATGTGTCGCGGTTAAGGCGGTTCAAATCCCTTTCATTTTTCCCCCCAAAATTCAAATTAGGTCCCGAAAATTGAGCTTAAGCCCCCAAAATTTGCCCTCATTGCACTTCTGGCCCCCGATGTTTGTTCTTAGGTTCAAATTGACTACAAATTTCAAAAGTTGAAGTAAAATTGAACCTGTGGACTCCCAATTTTGAAATAAATTTGGGCCCGCGGGCTCCCGATTTTGAAAACTTAAAATAAATTTGGGCCCCTGGGCTCCTGCTTTTGAAAACTTAAAATAAATTTGGGCTCGTGGGCTCCCAATTTTGAAAACTTGAAATAAATTTGGGCCCGTGGGCTCCCAATTTTGAAAACTTGAAATAACTCTGGACCCGTGGGCTCCCAATTTTGAAAACTTGAGTCCGAAGTTTTGAATTGATTTGAACTTGAGTCTGTGGACTCCAAATTCACCTAAATATGATTCCACTCGTTATGGGAGTATAACAGATTTATATTCTCGATTCTCGTAACAGATTTGCGTCCATCTTCATTTTGGGAGTGTAACGGATTTACATTCTCGGTTTTCGCAACAGATTTGCGTCGACCCTTGTTTTGGGAATATAACAGATTTATATTCTCGATCCGCGTAATAGATTTACATTGATCCTTGTTTTGAGAGCGTAACAGATTTACATTGTTGGTTTCCACAACAGATTTGCGTCGACCCTTGTTTTGAGAGTGTAACGAATTTACATTCTCGGTTTTCGCAACAAATTTGCGTTAACCCTTATTTTGAGAGTGTAACGGATTTACGTTCTCGGTTTTCGCAACAGATTTGCATTAACCCTTGTTTTGAGAGTGTAACGGATTTACATTCTCGGTTTCCGCAACAGATTTGCGTTAACCCTCTTTCTAAGAATATAACAGATTTATATTCTCGATCTGCGCAACAGATTTGCGTTGATCCTTGTTTTGAGAGTGTAACGGATTACATTCTCGGTTCGCGCAACAGATTTGCGTTAACCCTCATAATCAAATCAAAGGCATCTTCATGACCCCCCGTAACAGATCTTCGCAGCAGTCAAAGAATTCGGTAATCTTCTCTGACTAACGCATCATGTAATGTGCATCATACGTAAAGAAGACATGATAAGCAGAACGCTTACATAACCAAGTCCATTCATGAATACCATTATATATCATGAGCATCATGATAGGATAGGTGCATTCATCCGTGTGACTACTTGCGTTTGTGTGTGTTCGACCCCGTGCCCGAACTACGTCTCGGTCTGATTCCTGAATAGATACGTAGGTAGCTCACCATTGAGCATGACCAGTGTGAACCGTTGCCGCGGGCATGTTTTTCTTTTGCAATGCGTTTTGTTTTTTCCTAAAACCGACGGTTGGATCAAAAGGCCTGTCTTCACACTGGCTTTGACATTCGCTTATGGGACGCGTCGCCCCACAAGCTCTGTCAAAGAGGGGCAAACTATAGACACCCCAATTTTGACCGACCGTCAAATTTAGGAGAGCGTCACCTCCACATCCGATGATGACAAGGACCGAAAGATTCGAAGTGTTCCAAGCTCTTCAGAAAGTTCTCCAAATGCGGTAAAATTTTCACAGATTAAAATACCTGGTAATTAGGAGAATTCAGGTATAAAACATCACTTTTGGAAAAAATCTTCGAAAATAAGTTTCTTTAAGAAAAAGGAGGAAAGAAAAGACCTAAAAGGGGAAGTTCAACAAAAACCGGCACACGGCAGAATTTTACGGCACTCAGTGAGTGCCAAACGGCATTCGGTGAGTGCCGAACGGCACTCACAGAATGCTGGCCCGGCATTTACTGAGTGCCGCCGACAATTTCTGAGTGCCGTTTGCTTTAACAGTCCGTATTTTGTGGTACAATACGTATTTGTATGCGGATAAAAACAAAAACTGATAAAGTAAGGCTGACTAAAACGCGGCCATTAATAATTTTTCGTAGCTCTCAATAAGTGCCATGCGGCAGTCATGGAATGCTGTCGCGGCATTCACGGAGTGCCGTTGAGGCACCCACTGACTGCCGCAAGAGAATTTTGACTACCGCCCTGTGCAGCAGTCTGTTTATTTTCAGGAAGTACGTATTGTACCACCAAATGAGACATTTACACCTGTCTTTTACTCCAAATTCACTGAAAATAATTGGTAATTTTTGTCTATAAAAGATGGAGGATCTTCCTTGGGAGAGGGGGACAAAAAAAAATAGAAACAAGAAAATACAAGAAGTAGCTATCACTACACTAACATATATTTGAGAGAGAAAAGGGAGAACTTGAAGAAGAACTTGGAAGATCTCCAAAATATAGAAATTTGAGGATAGTTTTGGAGGTGACCCTCTAACCTCAGTTGTGTTTTCTTTCTTTTGAGCCTCTAATCTTCATGTCATTCAGTTTTTCTTGATTAAGGTTTAGAGTTTGTTAAGTGAACTTGGAAGTCCTTGCTTCTAATTCTTTGATCATTCCTCTATTTTTCTTGTTATGTTCTCTTTTTGAGATTCTAGGAGATCTTCAATATCTCTCTTTAAAGCTCTTGAGTTTGATGTTTTTGAATCTCATGTAAGTTTGTACTTCACATGGGAGCCAAAGTTTAATCATCACTTCATTTTATAAGCAAATAGATGGATCCAAGTCCATACTTATGACTTGGGTCCTCTAGCTTGATGTTTCACGGAATCCTTTCTATATCCCTTTGAGGCTCATGAGTATTAGTCATATCTTCATATCCAATGACCCATCAAATGGTAGGAGAAAGTAGTTTTGAGTCTAAACCCATCTCCACGATTTAGGTTCATTATCTTGAGATTTCATGAAGTCCATTCATACTTCATTTGAAATCTACAAATACAAAGGTCTTTAGCCTCCAATGACCATCAAATGGTAGGAGAAAATGGTTTAGTTTAAGTCTAACTTCATGGTTTAATAGTTGGGGTTAATAAACAAAAGTTGAATTTGAATGGTGAAGTTGAATTTAATAGATTCAAGTTCAACTTTTGTTTATTAACCCCAACTATTAAACCATGAAGTTGGACTTAAACTAAACCATTTTCTCCTACCATTTGATGGTCATTGGAGGCTAAAGACCTTTGTATTTGTAGATTTCAAATGAAGTATGAATGGACTTCATGAAATCTCAAGATAATGAACCTAAACCGTGGAGATGGGCTTAGACTCAAAACTACTCTCTCCTACCATTTAATGGTCATTGGAGATGAAGATATGACTAATACTCATGAGCCTCAAAGGAATATAGAAAGGATTCCATGAAACATCAAGCTAGAGGACCCAAGTCATAAGTATGGACTTGGATCCATCTATTTGCTTATAAAATGAAGTGATGATTAAACTTTGGCTCCTATGTGAAGTACAAACTTACATGAGATTCAAAAACATCAAACTCAAGAGCTTTCAAGAGAGATATTGAAGATCTCCTAGAATCTCAAAAGGAGTACATAACAAGAAAAATAGAGGAATGATCAAAGAATTAGAAGCAAGGACTTCCAAGTTCACTTAACAAACTCTAAAACTTAATCAAGAAAAACTGAATGACATGAAGATTAGAGGCTCAAAAGAAAGAAAACACAACTAAGTTTAGAGGGTCACCTCCAAAACTATCCTCAAATTTCTATATTTTGAAGATCTTCCAAGTTCTTCTTCAAGTTCTCCCTTTTCTCTCTCAAATATATGTTAGTGTAGTGATAGCTACTTCTTGTATTTTCTTATTTCTATCTTTTTTTGTCCCCCTCTCCCAAGGAAGATCCTCCCTCTTTTATAGACAAAAATTACCAAGTATTTTCAGTGAATTCGGAGTAAAAGACAGGTGTAAATGTCTCATTTGGTGGTACAATACGTACTTCCTGAAAATAGACAGACTGCTGCACAGGGCGGCAGTCAAAATTCTCTTGCGGCAATCAGTGGGTGCCGCAACGGTACTCCGTGAATGTCACGGCGGCATTCCATGACTGTCGCGCAGCACTTATTGAGAGCCGCGGAAAATTATTAATGGCCGCGTTTTATTCAGCTTTACTTTATCAGTTTTTTGTTTTTATCTGCATACAAATACGTTTTGTACCACAAAATACAGACTATTAAATCAAACGGCAGTCAGAAATTGTCGGCGGCACTCAGTAAATGCCGAACCAGCATTCTGTGAGTGTCATCCGGCACTCACTGAATGCCGTTCGGCACTCACTGAGTGCCGCAAAATTCTACCGTGTGCCGGTTTTTGTTGAACATCCCCTTTTAGGTCTTTTCTTTCCTCCTTTTTTTTAACGAAACTTATTTTCAAAGATTTTTTCCAAAAGTGATGTGTTATACCTGAATTCTCCTAAATACATGGTATTTCGATCTGTGAAAATTCTACCGCGTTTGGAGAACTTTCTGAAGAGCTTGGAACACTTTGAATCTTTCGATCCTTGTCATCATCGGATGTGGAGGTGACGCTCTCCTAAATTCGACGGTCGGTCAAAATCGGGGTGTCTACAGTTTACTTCAAAGGATCCATTCAGGAGATTAAAACAACATGGAAGGCCAACATATAATGCCTTAGACGATGAGTGGCCTAAACCAAAGCCCAACATGTCTTTTACAGTAGGGAATACTTCAGCTCGTATTCTTTTATTCTCTTGCTCAAATAGTAAATGGCTTTCTCTATATGCCCTTTATCTCCTTCTTGTGCTAACATGCTTCCCATACCATTTTCTAACACAGATAAGTACAATAGTAAAGGGTGTTCAATAGATAAGTCTTGATCTTGTTGAAAGCTTCTTGACACTGATTGTCCCATTCAAATTTCTTCCCTTTTCTTAACAGACTTAAAAGTTGATCACAAGTAGCAGTGAGCTTGGATATGAAGCGACTAATGAATTGGATTCTTCCCAGAAATCCTCTTAGTTCCTTTTCATTTGTTGGAGGAGGCATATCCATAATATCCCTGATCTTTATGGGGTCAACCTCGATTCCCCTCTATGTAATGAGAAATCCTAGCAGCTTTCCTGTAGTTACTCTAAAAAAACACTTCTGTTGATTTAATCTCATCATGTATCTTCTCAATCTTTCAAAGAACTTGGTGAGGGCAACTAGATGTCCACTCCTTCCTTTGGACTTGACAATCATGTCGTCCACATAGACTTCTACCTCTTTGTGGATCATGTCATGTAATAAAGTAGTAGCAGCTCTCTGATAAGTTGCTCCGGCATTCTTTAACCCAAATGACATCACTTGGTAGCAGTACGTCCCCTAGTGAGTAGTGAATGTTGTCTTTTCTCTATCTTCGGGTACCATCAAAATCTGATTAGACCCTGAGAAACCATCCATGAACGATAACAGCTCATGTCCTGCTGTGTTATCTACCAAGACATCTATGTGTGGAAGTGGAAAATTATCTTTGGGACTAGCCTTGTTCAAATTTCTGAAATCAACACATACTCGGATCCTTGCATCCTTCTTTGGCATAGGAACTATGTTGGCTATCCATTCTAGGTATTGGGTTTACCATCAGGAATCTAGCTTTCAACTGTTTCTCAACTTCTTCTTTAATTTTCAAAGTCCATTCTGGCCTCATGCGTCTTAATTTCTGCTTAACAGGTTTTGAATTAGGAAAGAGAGCAATACGGTGTTGGACGATCTCTGGATCAATGCCTGGCATATCTTCATAAGACCAAGCGAAAACATCTTTAAATTCTTTTAATAAATTGATTAGTTCATTGCTTTCTTGTGAATTGAGTGTGGTGCCAATATGAACATTTTGTGGGTTATCTTCATTTTATTAGCTAAGTATCTTCAACAATCTTGCATGCAGATTCATTTCATTTTCAATTAATTTTTGCAAATCCTCAGAAATTTCAAAATCAAGATCATCAGACATTCAAGAGTAAGCAAAATCTTTGTTCATTTCATTAACATTTCTGGGTACATCAAAAGCAAAAGCAAACTCAACATTATGGCTCATATTGGCCTTTACAGACTTCAGGGGGAGTAGGGGAGGGGATTTGTTGACTCTTGACTCTATTATCCAATTGTTTAGAGCTCCCTCTATTGGCTTGATTTCTTTCACATTTCCTGGTGCTTCTTCGGCATCCATTAGCATGTTCAGTTCTTCAACTATTAGCATGTTCAAATCATCACTTGTCATCAGATCAGCCCAATCCTTCCCTTCTTTCTTGGCAGGTAGAGCATACAAGAATGGATCCTCAAAGTCGGAGAACTCATGTTTGAAGAAAATCTCAAACCTAGGCTTGATACTCTTTTTAGTCGGATCATACCATAGTTCAGGGAATCCACAGAAGGAGAAGTCATCACCTTCCTTCACGAAGTACCCATTCAAGATTCTCGGTCCAGAAACAACCATTGGTTTTTGTTTCCTTTTATCATGTGCTTCTCATCTTCTTTAGTCAATTGATACCCAAGCCTAGATTTATCTTTATGTTCATGGAAGTTAGGCGGTTCGGATTCCTTATTGACGATGACCCAGTCCCATTCTAGGGAAATAATTCATCTTCCGTACCATGTGAGCCACTTTAGGATTTGCATATTGGTTAAAGTACAATGGCATGACTTCAGGGATCTAATTCTATTCCACATCTTCTTGTAGATCCTTGGCAACTGGGTTTTCTTTCTCAAACATCTTTCTATACTCGCGTCTGGTGATTAATGGCCTCTTCCTCTTAAATGGAGTGATTTCTTCACCCCAAACAGATGCATCAGGAAATCTTTTTAATTTTTCATAACTGATTCGATCCGAAACGGATTTCTATTGTTGAACCCCGTACAACTTCTTTTCATCATCTAGCATTCCCATAAAGTTGAATCCTCCCAGTTCATTTTCTTCTTTCGATTTTTGGACTTTTAGTACAGGGCCATGGCTTATCCCTTCTTCCTTGATCCAACTGTCCCCAAAGATTGTAACTACATCTTCTTTCCATATAAACTTAACTTTCTGGTGGAGAGTGGAGGTAACTGCATCATTTACATGTAACCATGGGCGTCCCAATAGCAGATTGAAGCTAGCTGGTATATCAATCACTTGGAATTCAGCTTCTTTATTCAATGGCCCAACTTTAATTTTTAGCTTAATCATTCCTACGATGGCCCTTTTAGTATTATCATATGCCCTCATAGTCTGTGTTGATGGCAAGAGTTCAAAAATAGATAGTCCCATTCTGAGAGCCATTTGGAGAGGACATACACTCAAAGCTGATCCGTTGTCCACCAAGCAAACCAGTACTCTATTCCCCAGGCTGTGTACAGTGATGTAGAGAGCCCTGTTGTGGTGTGCCCCTTCTGATGGTAAATCCTCATCTATGAATGTGATTACAGGCTTATGAGGTTTTGTAGAGATCATGTTCACCAAATCTTCCAAGTAGTGTTGATAGAAACATCCAATCCGTTGAATGTATCAAGCATAGCCTGCCTGTGTTTGTGAGAGGTCATAAGTAATCCCCATACTGATATCCAGGCTTGTGTTTTCTTCAACTACTTTAGGATTTCATCCTCTTCTTCACTCATGGTTCCCTTATCAACCTCTTTTGCTTTGATAACTTTGTTCTCTTTCCATGCTTCTTTTCCATGATTTTCCAACTTATGAGGTTTGAAATGACGTCCAGAACGGGTCAAGTGGTTGGCTTCATTAGCGATCTAAATATACTCAAGTTCTTTGGCTAACTATTTAGTGCCAGCAGTTACTTTCCATGCAGAATCATCAGGGATTATGGTGTTATTAATGGAATCATCCTCATCATCATACCACCAGTCTTCTTCTTCTCCCATCATTGCAATGAGGTCATCATCTTTGAATTTAAGGCTTTTGAGGGACTCCACAAATTCTTCAGTGCTTTCTTTATCGGTGATTGCTTTAATAGGCTTTTCTTCTTCATACTAGATCGAATCATCAGTGATAGTATTAGGATCCCACCATTCAATTGTGAGATTTCCGTTGGCTATTTCTTCTTCAAAGGCTAGTAATTCTTCAACCCATTCTTCTTCTTTCACATTTCTAAAGATACAAATTGTAGCATTTTTCGGGAGATGAACATTTACAGCCGACTAATCTAAGGATGTGATGTAGATCATAGGGTTATAAATCTGAGACCCTTCTTCCACAAAATTGACATTAAGCAGGTTCCCCTTATGTTTAAGGAAAGGATTCTTCTGAACATTGGCTGAGCGGGAGGAGGGGTGATGACCTCTTTCTTAATCAAGTCTTTAATCTCAAGATGAAGTCTCCAGTATCTGTCTGTGCTATGCCCATAACCTTGATGAAAGTCATAATATAATGCAGTTTTGAAACCCGACAGAAGTGGATTAGGCTCTGGCTTGGGTTCAAATTTCTGTAAATACCCCTTTTCTAGCATTCTCTCAAGTGAAGTGCTTAGCAACATTCCCAAATAGAAAAACTCTCTTTTTTCTTTCGACTATTTTTTACTTTGATTCCATCTTGTACTAGTCATGCTTCAGTGCTCTTTCTGAAAAGGCTAAGGAGATAGCATGTTGATGACAGTAGGCTGATGATAGACTGACCTTTTTGTCTTTCTGTACCAATTGCGTGTGCTTTCTTTCTTGATCTTTCCATCTCTAATGGCATCTTCTATTAAAGTCCCCACATCGAATAGCTATTCAAAGCTCACAATGGACTGGAATTCTAGCCTCTCCAAGTACTCGAGCTATAGGCTTCTGATGATCATTCGGACTTGATCTTTTTTTGTAGGCCTGCTAGTCATCTGAGCAGCTTTTGGCCTCCAACGAGTAAGGAAACCTGCGAAGGATTCCCTATACTCCTATCTAGTGGTCTCTAGTTCTCTTGTAGTTACATCAAATGACTAGTTGTACGAATATTGAGCCATAAAAGCATTGGCCAATGCCTCCCAATCTCTAGTTATAGCTAGTTCTAGCGTCAGGTACCATGAAAGTGCTGCCCCACTCAAAACTCTTGGAAAAAGCAGAGCAAAGAAGTCAAACCCAATACCCATACGCTACAGAGTTCCTACATGAAGCCTCAGATGGCTCTTTGAATTTCCAGTTCCATTGAAGAATTCAATATGCGGCATCTTAATTTTTTTTGGGAGTTTGGCTTTCGGAGCATCACATAACCCCTCAACGTTGAACAAAAACTCATCCACCCCTTTGCTTTTCCTGATCACACTTTCTAGCTTGTCGATCTTGGCGAACTTGTCCTAAGTTTCCTAATCTAGCTAAGCCTTTGGTTGAACTGTCTCCCCAAAGTCTTCTTCCTCGTGATGCACCGGAGAAGGTGGTGGTGGCATATTAGTCAATTGCTCAATCATTCTCATCATAGTAGCAAGTTGTTCCCGATTCTGTTCTCTGCTCTAATCCAACGCAGTTTGCATTGCGGCCAACCTGGCTTCCATATCAACTTTGTACATTATACCCTCGACCCTAGTTGACTCGGCTGTTCGTTCTTCAAACCTTGATCTAACCAAACGACTATTCAGAGCTCTGACCCAGGAAGGAGTACTTTTTGGTCCTATCTTCTTCTTTGGTTTATTAGGGATTTTCAAAAATAATCATGTATCCTTATTGTAAAAGAATTTTCAAAGAATGATAAAAGAATGGAAAATTAAAGATAGAAAATCATTTCCTTTTCAAAAACACTTTCTAAAATTGAGGAAATCTTTTTCAAAATTTTGAGAAAAACAAATCTTTTCTTTTCAAAAGTATATTAGAGTCATCGCACTCGTGAACCGTATAATGCAATGCTCGTGTAGTGTATGCAATGCCGATGACATGCAATCTAATCTAAATGCAATGCATCTTAATCTAGCTTAGACCTAGCATATCAGCATATAAGCACATAAAATTCCTTGAGTATGCTAATTACCTTACTAATCAAATCATTATCCAAGGATTTTTAGCTTTGAAATTCTTGATGGCTCGTGTTTACAAAATTGAATTTTTCATGAAAATCTTGAAAGGGAAGAGGAGATTTCAAAAATATTTTGAACCATTAATTCTCATGGTGTGAAATCATAATTCTTCAAAATTGAGGTAGGATTTTTGAATTTATAAAATTCAGGAGGAAAATTCAAAGTGTGGAATCATGATTTTTCTTGAAAACCAAAGTAGAAATTTGAAATCCTCTAAAATCTGAGAGGAGAATTTAAAATTGAATCATCAAAATAGAAATTTTGAAATTCTCTAAAATCTAGGAGAAGTTTAGAAAGGATTTTGCAAAAGTGAATTTGAAGGATATTTCTGGAATTTTCAAAAGACTCGGGTTTTTCAAAGAAATGGTTGTATTTTCAAAATTTCAAAAATTATTCTTGAATAATGATTGGATGTTTGGATAAAGACCATACTACTCTAGAGGAATCCACCATGTAAGGTTTGATGATGCCTTCACATACACATCCTCATCATCCACATAATCCCTTACGGGCAAACGCAAATAATTCATCACATTGTCCTAATTAAAGATGATAAACAAGATCCTAATTGAAGCGTTCTATAGAAACTATATGCAAAGGCCGGGTTTTAGTCTTATAAAGGGTCCATAAGCAAGCTTATCGATGTGGGTGACCACCTCCCCAAGGGCGTGTCGTTCACACATGGGCTCTATATACCGCACGCGGTATAAGGCTAACGGTGAGTACATGCTACCAAAGTCTCTTGACGAATGGAGGAAAGAAGGCCCTCCACCCACAAAGCAATGGTCTCAAGGAGTCGCGGTGAAAGAACACTGCCAGTGCAAATGTAGGCAGAAACAATATGATTATCGAATTAATAACAAGGATATTCTATAGCTCAAGTCAAACCCTTGCAGAACAAGAAACCATCGGTTTCATTTCAAATCCCCAGCAGAGTCACCAGATTGTGGACCACGCACACAGGAAAAGGGGTCCTGGCGTTCTCCCTCGACAGTGTCCTGGGACGGATCCTAAGGAGCAGACTTCAGGGAGAACTAGAACTTCCTCATGCGATCCTAGAGGCAAAGATTCGTCACCTAATTTTTATCGGAAATTAGGAAACCCAAGTTTGACTAGCCCAAAATTGAATAAGGTTACTCGCCCTTTATTACCAGAAACTAGGTTCGGGGGGTCTTGGTATGAGAGGGGAAGAAGCCCAAGCAGGACTAAAGCACCCCCTCCTCACCCTACCGAACGGTAGGCCTTGAATCAAATATCCTTATTCTTAATTCATAATTGGTGTTGTTTCCTCAAACATAATAGATAGTATATACATGTCAAAAGTGGGAAATGTAGGAAAATCATGTCAAGAGGTTAAATCAAGTAAAAGTCAGATGCACATGCAATACGAGGGAGAGATATACTTATAGTGACCGATGCAACAAAAGGAAACATGTCAATATATGCAAGAGGGAACAAGAGAACTTACATTGTTTTGACTCAAGCGTAGTCACAAAAAGCAAAGAGAAACAAAATGTGCAATGCAATCATGCAACAATCGTAGATAAGATATCTCTAACATATAATCATATAAACGGAGACTATCCTAAAGGAATGGTGTCGTTAAAAACAAAGTTGTAAACCTGGAAAAGTTATAAGAGAATGGATAGAGATAGTACACGATACATGGGCACAAAGCCACATGTAGACGCGGCAAGTCCACAAATCGTAGTTTGAATCCACGAAATTCAATTCTCTACACTAAGACATCAAGAAATACCCAAGCATTGCAAAAATACAAGCAAACAAATGATATGCATGATAAATAAAGAAAATATGTCTTCAATCAAATTTTCAGATTTAGTAACATCTAATTAATCCTATCAAAAGTGGTCTTAAACATGAGCTGGGTTAAAACCCTTTTACAGAAAGTTAGATACATGTCTTAGGGAACTTCTCCAAAAAGTATAACCTCTTCACCATTTTTGAAGTTAGAGAAATAAGAGTTTTGGGAATAGTGGACGATGACTGTCCACTGTCTTCTAGAAATCATAATTAATTCTACAAAAATCATGTGAGCTTCTATCTAGTGTCAAACAAAAGCTATTTCACTGTAGTTTGTGACAAAAATAATTCCATTAACATGCCATGATCTTAAGGTTATTGAAAAGTTGTTTTAAACATACTCTGTTATTCTGGAAGTTTGGTATCATTTGACAAATGAATGCAAAACACAATAGAAGTATAATAGAAGTTCATAAATCATGTTAAGCTTTGAATCTCTCATCCATTTATCCTAGATGATTTCTAAACCAACTCTTATTCATAAATTATTGTTGAATGATCAAGGCATGACCATTTCGTATACATAATCATAATTGTAGTTAAATCTAGAAAATTCTAGAATAGTCATATCAACTTCAAATGCTTAGAAAATGATCTTAACTTGATCGTATGCTCACGATTTTACATTGGCATATAGATACATGAGTTAGGAATCATCCCCAAAAAGCGGAACATCGATAACTATTATAGATTTTCTAAAATTCAAATACAAAGAGAGTATGTTCAAATCTGTCAACCAATTTCTCAACAATTTCTAAAAATAGCATATTGATCATTGAGGTTCTCAAAACGGACCGAATGAAAGCTAATTCATCAAAGTTTACCCAAAAAATTTGAAATCCATCAAACTATAGATTTTGGTGGACCAAATCTTTTGGATAAAACTAATCTGTTTTGCTGAATTTTATCTAGTTCATTTTAAAGTGTGAGAAAAACATCTTAGGTGATGGTTGAAGCTTATTAGAGAGATCAAATTCATGGATCAACTTAATTATCATGATTCCCATTCAATTTAGCCCTCAAGTTCTATGAATAACTCTAGACATGGATCAAAGGGACTTACAAATATCCTATTGGAGATTAAATTCAATAAGAATTCTAGGTTATAGGAATAATCAAGAGATAGGTGTGAACATAGGAATCATCCTTCCCATAGATCATACTTCCAAACCATCATAGAATTCAAAATAGATACTTATATAATTATGTATGCATGGATCTAAATTAAATAGAAGAATGAAATCAAAATTAAAAATCAAACTAAAAATCAAACTCTAATTATAGATTATCAACAAAAATTAAAGAGACTTGGATCTAGTCATGTGAGTGTGTGAAGAACAAGAGCAGAAGAAGATGAGTGTTCTAACAAATAAAACAAAACTAAAATAGATCCAAGTCTTATAGATCTATATATAAGAAATAGGAATTGAGATGAATATTGATGTTAACCTCTTGGAGGATTCTCAATTATATGATCGAAGTTGATTTGAAGATTCTTGTTCTTCAAGTGTTCTTCAAGCTCTTCAAGCACTCATCCATGGCAGTTAATGGAGACAATTAATGTCCAATTGTAATCTAATTATCCTAAGATTAATTCATAAAACTTCAATTCATAATTGTCTCTTGCTCTCTAGATCTTCCAAGTATCTCAAGATGATCTCATATGGATCTAGATATAGAATTTTGAAGACTTAACTCTTAAGTTACATGGTTAAAACAGGATTTTTAGAGAGCAGAAAAGGGTTAAAATGGCCATTTCGGTGCCTTGATGTAGTTTCTAGGAAATTTCCTCGCAGTGGGAGGCTTCTAGAAGGGTTTGGAACCAAAAAAACTCGATGGAGGGAGTACTTTATGGGTACCAGCTTAGGTGTGACCTGCCATCCCCTATGTGGGACTCGCCACCTACTTTTTATGTTCCCTTGGTTGGCCTGAAGCTCTGTTTAAAATAATAGGTTCACTGCTTTTCTACATTTTTGTAAAAATGCTTTTTGGTGTCCGAAATCGTACGTTTTTGTACCGTTGGAAAGCTGTTGAGTTGAATTTCAGTATAAAAATTTTCCCAGAGGTTTTGAAATGAAAATTGAAGTCCAGAAATCCTCCGAAACTTTTGTCGTCTTTTTGAAATCAAATGACGTCTTTTCTAAAATTGAATCTCTGGATACCTAGAATTCTGCGTTTAGAACACTTCATGTTCATATAACCTAAGTGAATATGAATTCTGAGAGACAATTTTAACAAAATCGGGATTTATGCATGGAAAAGGGCTTTTCTGAGCTTGAAGTCACTTTTCGAAGTCTGATCTTTCGATTGTGTGGAATCCATTACCTTCCATGGGGTACTTTTTATCATCGAATCCTCCAAAATGTTGTCTACCCTAAATCCTATTAGTGTGCTCAAAATTGGGTATCTACAACGTAGAGCAGAAGTACATCTCATACGAGATATAGTTCAATGTGGGGATGTGACTGTCACCAAGATAGCCACCCTGACAATCTTCCAGATCCATTTACAAAGGCCTTGCCACAGAAAGTTTTTGATCATCATCTAGATAGTCTAGGTCTTCGATGTAATGGGTTATGACTACAAGTGGGATTTTATTAGGATTGTGTCCGTCAAACCCAATCTTTATGTATTTCACGTTTAGCATTTTATATATGGATATCACATTTACATTTCTTTATGTATTTGTCATGAGATGATTAATGTAATCCATAAGGATCATAGTAGGTAATTCATGTATGTATGAGATACATACAAGAGAGACATGAATTGTTATTCTGTGATACGTAGAACTTATCACAGTAGATGATGAGATTGGATATCTCATTAGGTATACATTGTAGCATTATTAACTACCATTGGATAAAGTGATGAATCTCAATCACTAGAGTGTGACTCTTAGTTAATATGCTAGTACTTATAGTGCATTGATGAACCATGAGATTCCTATTGACATACAAAACTATAACAGTCAATAGAAACTCATAACTTATATAACGTACGTGTTCTTAATCTAAAGACAATTATGGACACAGACTGTGGATGTGACTGCTTTGACTTACCAATCAGTGAGGTCTTGAAAGATCAACACCTGGTTATCTTGGGTATGTCATATCTATAGGGTTGTGAAGATATTTTCAAGAGAGAATCTACCCTTTGATAAATAGTAAGCATTCCCTTGAGGATGTCACCAAGTTGATTATTGAGAACTGCAGTCTTGTTGATAAGTAGTTATCAAAATATTTGGTAATCATGAGAGGTGAATGGGACTCAAGGAATGAAAGATGTAATCACTAGTCAGGTTGACAGTAGCAGTTATTCGACTACTTATATATGATTATGAATGCTAACGATAAAGGGACATTAGTACACAATACAAGTCTAGTTATCACTGTGGTTTTATTCTTTTATGTTGGAGTACAGTTATCATTTTATAGTGGACTTAATGTTGACTGATTAGTTTCTTAATTCACTATCAAAGAGTTTGGTCATGGGAATTAACAAGTGATCTGAGCTAATAATAAAGAACCTATGAGGTCCCACTCTTGGCTCCGCCAAAATGCTTGGAAAGATGTAAGGTGATTGAACCCATTGATTGGAAGAGTTTCAATCAATTGATGTTTGGATCGATCAAACTTAGTTCAATCGATTGAAGGAGGTTTAGTTTGATCGATTGAACTTTGTTCGATCGATCCAAGGTTTGATCGATCAAAAGTGTTTCGACCGATTGAACTCTAAAATCAGTTTGGAAATCTATAAATAGGGCAGTTGCGTACAGAAAAAGTGAGAACGCTGTTTTAGTTCTAGAAAGTTGTATAAACCTATTTAGGACTCCCAAACCTTCTTTTCCCCTCTGTTAGGATTCCTGCCAACCCTAGCCTCTCTGGGAAGTGTTCGAGGAGACATAAGGGTGAAGATCACTTAGAGGAAGCTGCTGGACTTTGAACAAAAAGAAATAGTTAGAATTGGGTTCAAGACACTAAGGTATTGCATACTAGCCTTCTCTTTACGCATCTATAGAGTTGATGAGTAGTAGATCCGGGCGACTAATAAAGTTTTTTGTAATTTTTTCCACTGAGCATAAGATTTAAATTTTTGAAACCTAAATCCATCAGTCATCCACTCGTGATGCCCTATCATGTCTCTTCCTAGTCGATTGAGAATCTCTCCCTCCCAAAGTCCCTCCAGAGACCACATTGATGTGCCTAAGGGAATGTTGCTACTCAAGGAGTCGGGCATCTTGCCACTGCTGCTTGTTGGTGACAAACTCGCAGAGATGACCCTACTTAGTGAGCTTTCGAAGGCAATTTTTAGCTTGAAACAATTCACGGTATCATGGCTGTGGTCTTTGTGGTAGCGGCAATACTTATCCCAATTCCTTTTCTCAGGCGGGTTTTTTAACTTAGTTTCTTGAGCAGTTTCTGAGCTTTAGCGGCTGCCATGACTTCTTGGATCACCGAGAATGTCGCATGAAGGCGATCAGGGTCTAAACTTGATAACCCTTTTGTTGATTCAGCTTCTGCGTCTTTCCCAGGTTCTTCTCTGAGTCTTCCCATTTTCGTTTGGCTCTCATGGGCTCATCTTTTGTAAAGCCTAAATTTGGACTTCTAGAATTCTTCAGTGTTGATATACTTCCCAACCCTCTCCAAGAGTTCGACCAAGGTTATTGACCATTGTCTGTGAAATTATGTAGCGACCTAGGTATTCTGAAACCCCAAGCAGAAGGCTATAATTGTGATTATCTCATTTAGGTCGTAAACCTAAAGCTTTTATTGGTTGAACCAATTGACGAAAACTTTCAAAGATTCTCCCTTTCGCTGCCTGATTATAAGTAGCTGGGTGTTAGGTTACGGTCGACCAAGCATACCCACGAACTGACTGACAAATAGCTTGCTGAGTTCCTTGAAATTATCAACCGATCATGGTTTAAGGGAGTGGAACCACTGCGCGGCTTGGTCTTTCAAAGTGCTAGGAAAGGCCAGGTAGTAGAGTTCGTCACATTGGTGGCCAGTTCCATCTGAGCCTTGTAGGTCTGGAAGTGGTCAATAAGACTTCCCGAGCCATTATAAGAGTCGAGATGAGGCTATTTGAACTTGTATGGAATGACAAACCCCGTGATCCGATCGAACAATAGTGACTCACTCTTAGTGTTGGCATGATCGTGACATAGATTCCAGCCTAGCTTCCCGACCGGTATCCGTACAGTAGGTCGGGTCAGAGAAAGAGGTTTCCTCCTAAAAGTGTGTTATCCTCAAGGATAAGGCTCAGCTATGACTCTGGTTTATTGTGTGCCTAATGTCGCTTCAGTTCCAGGCCGAGTGATCATGGGCCAATTCTCGGATCATGTGTTCTTGCCTCTCTCGTCTGGTAACACACCTATCGTTAATGATGTCTATGGCATTCCCAACTTAGCTCGGGTTGGCACGGGCACGTTGTTGGGCTCGTATTGGGTCCCGACCATGGTCAGCATTCCTAGACTGCGTCCCGACCTATGCTGGATTATTTTCTTAGGCCAGTAGTGCTTCGATCTATTATTGAGTCTGATGCTAGGCATCCAAAAGTTTTACAAGGATTGCTGTGATTTGCTCTGGAGTCAGGACGGCCGCCGTTGAAGCCAGGACTGGCAGATCTGCCTGGCCAGTCTCTTGAGCAGCATTCTTATTCCTACATGGAGCAATGGCAATCAGTCAAGATTTTTTATTACAGGAAAACTATCATCTTCTCATAGTCGGTGCCAAACTGATGATGCTAATTTTTTATATAAGGTAAGAAAAGAAGAGGAGAGGAGATTCATATGTGGTTCCGCCCTTTTAGTGAAGAGACCTACGTCCACGTGGTGTGTCTGAGCACTTTCACTAGAGAATTAAACAGCTGATGGCCTTCGATGAGCCAAAAGCGGACTGGTATTACAAGAGGTCAACTGGGCGTGTTCGATTATGAATTCCTATGTGTGCGCTATACATGAAGAAAGGAGGAAGATCCCCTCCTTGGAGGCAAGGGGTCTCTTTTATGCAAACAAGAGACCTCCTCATATATGGAAATAAAATTGATAAGGTAACACAATCTAATTTGATTTTATTGACACAAATCCAAGCGAGTTTCCTAATGAAATTAGGAAACTATCTCTACTTTCCATTAATCTCCTAGATAACATAGGGAACCATCTTGAAGGTTTCAGAGCACATTCTGGGACATGCTACTTCGAGGAGATTTGTCTCTTACATTCGCTAGTTTATTCACATATTTCATAATACACTTTATGAAAAAGTTAGAACTCTAAAACAACATCAGATTCTCTCTGTCCATGTTCAATCAATTAAAACAAGGTTCAATCAATTGAACTCGTTTCAATCGATCGAGACTAGTTCAATTAATTGAAAAAGAAAGTTCACAGAATGATTTAAAATTTTCCAGAATGGTATAAAACATTAAAGTAGATAAATTTTAAAATTCATAAAACTGTGAAAGACATCTGGTCAGAGATATCTTTTTCAATCAATCAAACACAGATCGATTGATTGAAATTCTTTCAATCGATCGAAACTAGTGAAGGAAAAACCGATTTAAAGTTAATAGTTAAACGCGCAGTGGAAAATATGAAGTTACAAAAACTTATTGGTAGCGCAGGATCTACTACTTGTCAATTCTATAGATGCGTAATAACCAGCGGGGACAAGAAATATACCTCAGGTCTTGAACCTAATTCTAATTTTCTTCTTCCTTGGTGATGCAGTAGCCTCCACTAGGTTGTCTTAACCCTTATGTCTCCTCAAATGCTTCCCGGAGAGACTAGAGATGGTGGGATCTCTAATAGAGAGGAAGGAAAAGGTTTGGGACTCTAAAACAGCATCTGCAGCTTCTGGTTAATAAAAAGGATGAACTCCTTTTCCAGAACGCAACTGCCCTATTTATAGATTCCCAGAACCGACCTAACGTTCGACCGATCGAAGTGTCATCGATCGATTGAACCACGTTCAAGCGATCGAACCTTCCATGACTTCGATCGATCGAACAAACTTTGATCGATCAAACCTGCCTTGACAAGATCCTCATGTGCCTTTCCAAGTATCATAGCCGAGCTAAGAGTGGTACCTCCTAGGCTCTTTATTGTTGGCTCAGACCAGTAGTTAATTACCATGATCAAACTCTTTGATCAGCAAACTAACCAACAGGTCAGTTATCGTTTACTCCACTATTAAATGATAATTGAACTCCAATGTAAAAGAACATATACGAAGCGATAACTAGACTTGTATGGTGTACTAATGTCCCTATACCGTCAACATTCATAATCATATTTAGGTAATCGGATAACTATTACTGTCAACCTGAATCATGATTACTTCTTGTATTCCTTGAGTCCCATCACCTCTCATGATTACCAAACATGTTGATAACTACTTATCAACAAGGCTGCAATTCTCAGTAATCAACTTGGTGACATTCTCAAGGGAATGCTTACTCTTTATCAGAGGGTAGATTCTATTTTGACATAATTTGTTCACAACCCTATGAACACGACATACCCAAGATACGCAGGTGTTGATCTTCTATAGACCTCTCTCATTGGTAAGTCAAAGCAGCCATATCCACAGATTGCGTTCATAATCGTCTCAAGATTGAGAACACATACCTTATACGAGTTATGAGTTCCTATTGACTATTGACAACGTTGAGTGTCAATAGGAAAGCTCAGGTCCGTCAATGCACTATAAGCACTAGCATATTAACTAAGAGCTAAACTCTAGTGATTGAGATTCATCACTCCATCCAATGGTAGTTAATCATGCTACAGTGTAAACCTGATGAGATATTCAGTCTCATCATCTTCTATGACAAGTTCTAAGTATCAAAGAATAGTAATTCGTATCTCAGTTGTATGTATCTCATACATACACGAATTACTTACTATGATACTTAAGGATTAGCAATCATCTCATGAAAGAAACATACACAATGAAATGCAAAGATAATATCCATATATTAAATGTCAATGTCTAATACATAAAGTAATGGTTTGAGGACACAAACCCAACAAACTCCCACTTGCACTCACAACCATACAGGATTACATCTGAGACCTAGACTATCTAGATGATGATCAAAGACATCCTGTGGCAAGGCCTTTGTAAATGGATCCGCAAGATTGTCAGAGGTGGCAATCTTGGTGACAGTCACATCTCCACGTTGAACAATATCTCGAATAAGACGATATTTCCGCTCTACGTGCTTTCCCTTTCTGTGGTTCCTTGGCTCCTTTGACTGAGCCACTACCCCACTGTTATCACAATAAAGTGTAATTGGTGACAGGGATGCTGGTACCACCTCGAGCTCCATAAGGAACTTCTTAAGCCAAACAATTTCCTTTGTAGCTTCACAATCAGCCACATACTTAGCTTCTGTAGTTGAGTCTGTAATGTATTTCTGCTTAATACTCCTCTAACTAACAGCACCAGCTCCTAAGGTAAAGAGATGACCAGACGTCAACTTCCTCGAATCTTTATCTGATATAAAGTTTAAGTCAATCTATCCCACTAGAAATAACTCACTACCACCGTACATAAGCATGTAATCTTTAGTCCTTGTCAGGTACTTAAGAATGTGCTTAACGGCTGTCTAGTGCTCTGGACCTGGATTCAATTGATATCTACTAACCATTCCAACGGCAAAACAGATATTTGGTCTAGTGTATAACATCGCATACATGAGACTTCCTACTGCTAAAGCATAGGAAATTCCTGCCATGCGATTCCTCTCTTCCTGTAACTTTGGACACTAGTCCTTGGAGAACGCTAAACCATTCCTGAAAGGTAACAAACCTTTCTTCGAATTATCCATAGAAAACCTAGTTAGCACTTTCTCGATATAACTAGCTTGAGATAATCTCATTATCTTTCGCTTATGATTTAGAAAGAGCTTTATCCCAAGAATATAGCTTGCCTCTCCTAGATCCTTTACATCGAAAGTATTAGCTAGCCAAACCTTAACTGTTGACAGTGCAGCTACATCATTTCCAATGAGTAGAATGTTATCAACGTAAAGCATAAGAAAGGCTACCACTTTCCCTTCATACTTCTTGTATTCACAAGGTTCATCCAGATTCTGTATGAAATTAAACGACTTGACCGCTTGGTCAAATCGGATGTTCTAACTCCTGGATGCCTGCTTAAGCCCATAAATAGACTTTTGCAACTTGCATACCAAGTTACCTTACCGGCCAGCTATGAACCTTTCTAGTTGTTGCATATAGATGTCCTCCTCAAGATTGCCATTCAAGAATGCAGTCTTGACGTCCATTTGCCAGATCTCATAATCTAGGCATGTAGCAATGGATAAGAGTATCCTGATGGACTTGAGCATGGCTACCAGTGAGAAGGTTTCCTCATAGTCAATGCCCTCCCTCTGAGTATAACCTTTCGTTACAAGCCTAGCCTTAAAGGTCTCAACCTTTCCATCAGATCCTCTTTTCCTCTTATAAACCTACTTACAGCCAATGGGTTTAATATTGGCTGGAAGCTCTACAAGATCCCAGACTTTATTCGAATCCATAGATTCCAATCCAACCTTCATAGCTTTAACCTAATGAGCTGAGTCTACATCACAGCCATTGCCTCTTCATACGTGGCAGGATCAGATTCAGATTCTATAAAGACAGCTTCAAAAACTTCTCCTAAGAACATGTATCTATCAAACTGGTTGATAATCCTTCCACTACGACGAGACACTGGTGCAGAAATGGGTGAAGAAGTGGTATTTTCTTGACTTACATCGTTATCAACTGTGGGTTGGACTGAGGGCTCTCCTTTTATCTCTATCAGATCTATCCTTCCCTTAGGTTTATAGCTCATGATATAATCATCCTCTAAGAAAATAGCACTAGTACTAACAAACACTTTCTATTCTCTTGGATCATAAAAATAGCATCCATAAGTACTCTTTGGATACCCTGCGAAGTAACATACTTTCGATCTAGAATCCAACTTGCTCATCTTTCCTTTCAGCACATGTGCCGGACACCCCCATAACCGGAGATGTTGCAAAGAAGGCTTGCGCCCAATCCACATCTCCCATGGTGTCTTGGGAATAGATTTGCTTGGTACTAGATTTAGTATGTACGCAGTAGTTTCCAAAGCATAAGCCCAAAGGAATAAAGGTAACTCCGAATAACCCATCATTGACCTAGTCATGTCAAAAAGAGTTCGGTTCCTTCTCTCCGCTATTTCGTTCTGTTGAGGCATACTAGGTGCAGTCAACTGTGACAGAATCCCATTCTGTAAAAGGCGATCAATAAACTCATTAGAGAGGTACTCGCCACCTCGATCAGATCAAATGGCCTTGATATGTGTGCCTAATTGCTTCTCCACTTCAGCCCTAAACTCTTTGAACTTTTTAAAGGCTTCAGACTTATGCTGAATTAGGTACACATATCCATACCTAGAGTGGTCATCAGTAAATGTAAAAATGTAATGAAATACTCATAACCACCCCTTGCTCTAATATTTATTAGTCCACACACATCAGTATGAAATAATTCCAACAAAGCGTTAGTCGTATTGCCCTTTACGGGAAAGGGCCTTTTGGTTATCTTACCCTCTAAACAAGACTCGCAAACTTCAATTGGGTCGAGAACCAAATCACCTAAAACCCCTTCCTTGACTAGTCTGCCAATCCTATTTAAATTGATATGCCCAAGCCTCATATGCCAAATCCTTGTTGGATTAGTGGAATGTTCTTTTCTTTTAGATGGTACAGTTACCACTGAGTTATTAAGTTCCATACAAGAATCTTTAGAAATATTGGGAGTAATCACATACAAGCCATTAGTTTTAGCCCCAGAACATATAAAAGAACTATTTCTTTTAATAGCAGCTTCTGTTCCAAAAAGAAAAGAACAACCATTATTTGATAAATTTGAAATTAAAATTAAATTACGTCTCATTAAAGGGAAGTAAAGTACATTTGATAAAACTATTGTCTTATTGTCCAAAAAACTCTAAAACTACTACTCCTATAGCAACTGCGAAAACGGTTACGCTAGAACCCAGAGTCAGCACGATCTCCCCATCACTGCATTTCTTGGTTGATCTAAACCCCTGCAACGAATTACAGATATGGTTAGTTGCACCAGAATCAATGCACCAAGTGTTTGAAGTATCCGTTATAAATCTTATTTCAATCACATGTGATTCAATCATACCTTGAACTCTTGCAGCTAAAAATTCTAGATAGTTCCTCTTCCAGTGGCCCTTCTCACCGCATTGGAAACACTTTCCTTTGCCTTTGCCATCCACCTTCCCTTTACCCTTACCTTTTACCTTAGATTTTGCAATCTTTGGGACCGGTCCAACACTTGGACCACCAGTGCCAGCCTTCTTCTTTTCTTTCGACGTAGATCAGGAAGAAGAAGAGCTTTTCTCAACGTTCAGAATGTTGCCCCCAGGTTTGATCACCCCTTCTACTGCCAGTAAAGAACTCATTAATTCGTTCATTGAAAAATCCATTTTATTCATGTTGTAATTCAGTTTAAATTGAACGAATGATGGCGACAGCGCATTGAGGATCATATCAACTTGGGTCTGTGCATCAATGTTGGCACCTAGGGTCTCCAGCTCATTTAAATAACCAATCATTTTTAAAACATGTTCTTTGACTGGAGTCCCTTCCGACATCTTTGCACTCATTATCTTCTGCATAGCTACCTGCCTGGCAGGCCTGCCATGCTCCCCAAACATCTTTTTTAGGGATTCGAAAATGTCACTGGCAAAATTATTCGACTAGAATTGGTGTTGCAACACACCAGCCATTGAGGCCAGAATGTAGCAACAAGTCATTCTATTCGACTTCTTCCATTTGTCGAACTCGCATTTGGAAGCTGTCGAAGCATTTGTCGTGGGTTCTTCAGTGCATGGGTTGGTGAGGACATATATGTGATCCTTAGCAATTAAAATGATGTCAAGGTTTCATTTTGATTCTGTGTAGTTATTTCCAATTAACTTGTTTTGAGTGAGTATGGTGGCAAGTGGACTAAATGTAGATCCAGACATTATGATTTACTGAAAAAATCAAAAGACAAAATAAATATGGATTTCAGATTTTGACAGTTTGAAATTAAAGATTTCTTAAAACTCTTATTTTAAAACAAAGTTGCCAGAATATCAAAACGAGAGAATAAAGTCTGCGTGTGGCGGTCAATATTCGATCTTTCTATTAATCATGACTTGTCCTCTATGCAACTCTTGCAAAACAAGTTATGACTCCCGAACCTATTTGATCTCTAAGTTTCTAAATAATGCCTCGTGTGAGATCCCTTATCCATAGCTTAGCTAGTGTATACCATTAACTAGGATCCAATCACAACTGCCTCAAGTAGTGCCTCCGTGTGGTGGTCACTCTCTAACAAGTGTAATTGATCCTATCCATAGGAAGTTCATGCCTAGTAACCAATGAGTAGTGTACCCTCCGTTTGGAATATCACCCCTGGCGAGGTGACATAGAATGCACTACTCATCTTACAATGAACCATTATTGGAAGATCGTGGGTGTTATAATAAGACCCTCTCCCACTAGTTTTAGTAAATAAGGATTTTGCTTTTTAGGAAAAATTGTTTCTACACATTACCCATAAACATCCAATGTTTACTAATGCATTGAAAATGGTTTTTAAATTTTATTTTAGAAAACTTGTTTTACGTGCATTCAAGTAGTAAAAATGTAATTAAATGTCAATCACAACCAAGCACATAAAACAAAAAACTAAATATGAAACAAAGGCATTCATATGCCTCTATCTCCCATGGCTCTACTCCATAGAACCTCATCCTTGGTTTGATCGCCTCCAGCTCCATCTTCATGGACAACGGCTTGCTCCTCCATCTTCATGTATATTCTAATTCTATTACATTGCTCCTATGCTTCTTTCGAAGCTTATGATTTATCTAGAAATAGAAATTAATAACAAGAAAATAGAGAAGGCTAGGGAAATCGGCATAACTTTCCTTTTCGTAGGAGTGAAGTAGCAGCGCCCTTTACACATGCCTTAAAATCAAACCAACAATAAATACAATTTAGAATCATCCACCAATCACAAACATCTTAATACAAAATTAAAATTTTGATCTTGGTGCCATGGGAGATAGGGGACTAACATTGCTGCAAAAGGGTTAGTCGTACGCACATCTAGACATATATAACAAATATGTGTAACTATTGGAACCCCTAATTGATTCACATAGTACATAAACTCTTTATGAGCTAAATTAGAACATCAAACAATTGTATGGGTCTTGTGATGATCTAGAGCCCTTCACGTGCTCTCTTTCCAGTTTTTTGAGATACCTGTGTGACTAGGTAGCCCCTTCTTCTGCCGGCAACCTTTATTACTCCCTTCTTGCGCCTTACTGCTGTTCTTGTTTTTGGTTATTTTTAATCTGCAATAATGACCAAGGACAAGGAGATTGCTTAGCCTTCTACGGGGTCACCACTACGTACAGATTTATCTCTGTCGCTGACTCTACATGCTCCTGCACAAAGGGTTACTACTGTTCTATTGGATGGAAAAAATTTTGCTGCATAGTCTCATTCCCTTCGACTCTTCTTGGGTTCCAAAGGCAAGTCAAGTTGGCTTCATGGTACTACACCCAAGCCTGTTCCCACAGATTCAACTTTTGATCAGTGGAATATGGATAATTGCACACTTACCAGTTTCTGATGGGCTTGAAATCTAAATTCGAATCTCTTTGTACTCAGATTTTGAACACGTCACCTATGCCATCACTTTATGAGGCATTTGCTATTATGGATGGTGATGAGCATCGTCAGAAATTGATTTAGACTGCTACTACTCTAGTTTCTGATTCTCATGCTGTTCCTGACCAGATGGCCTTTACTGCTCAAACTGGGCCACGTCCCAGTAATAGAAAACCTCCGGTCTATAAGCATTGTAATGTTGTTGGCCATACCAAAGATCGTTGTTTCCAACTTCATCCTGAGTTGAAAAAATAGTATGCTCGGCCTCGCAATCCTGGCCTGACCTGCTTCGCTGATATCACTGAGACCGAATCTGACCCCATTATTTTTGATATTTGTCAACTTCATCAGAATCAGAGTATGCTTTAAACACAGCTTGGACAGATTTAGAGCCAACTTGGCTCTCTTCTTCAGCAACATTAGTCTGGTTCTTCTTCCACGGCTGCCATTGCTACATGTACTTCCACTGCTTTACATGTTAAGAGTGGAACTCCAAGGTGGGTTCTAGACTTGGGAGTCAATGATCACATGACTGGTGAGTTATCTCTTTTTTCGTCCCCTCTTACACATGTTAACCACACTGTAAGTATTGCTGATGGTTCCATCACTAGAGTTCAAAGTAAGGGTAATGTCTGCTTGTCTCGCACGATTACCTTGTCCTTTGTTCTTCATGTCCCCCAGTTATCTTTTAATCTTTTATCGGTCAGTCGCCTCGTAAAGAGTTATAATTGTGCTGTCATTTTCTTACATGATCGTTGTCTCTTACAGGACCTGACTTCGAAGAGGAATTTTGGTAGGGGCCATGAGCGTGATGGACTCTACTTCTTTGGGGAACTGCCACCACCTCCTATGTCTTCTAGTTTACAGGGATCTGTTTTACCTAGTTCTAGTTCTAGTTCTTTTTCAAATAAAACTTAAGATTTGTGGCATGCCCAGCTAGGACATGCTAATTTCCAATATTTGTGTTTACTTTTTCCGAAATTAATAAATGCCTGTAAAACTAATAAATTTCATTATGTGGTGTGTGAACTTTCTAAGCATACTCGTTCTTCTTATATTCCTCATATGTCTCGTGCTCCTAGTGCTTTTGATATTATACATTCTGATGTGTGAGGACCATCCCCCATTACTGCATTAAATGGGTATCGCTATTATGTTACTTTCATTGATGACTATTCACGTTGTACATGGGTGTACCTTCTGAAGAAAAAATCAGAAGATTTTCCATTATTTTCTCAATTGTTACAAATGGTTAAAACTCAGTTCCAAATTGTGGTTCGTACCCTTCGATCTAATAATGGCCGTGAATATGTTTCTAATGATTTTGGTTCAGAACTTAATAAAATGGGTATCCTCCAACAACTAACTTATACCTATACCCCAAAACAAAATGGTGTGGCAGAACGAAAGAACTGTCACATTATGTCTGTAGTCCGATATCTTCTTCGTGGTATGGAGGTACCTAAATATTTTTTCCACTTCGCTGTTCTCATAGCTACATATCTTATTAATCAAACTCCAACTCGTATCTTGGATGGTAAAGCTCCTTTGCATGTTCTTCAACCCGATTGTACTCTTTTTCATGTGTTACCTCGTGTCTTTGGCTGCACTTGTTTTGTTTAGAATCGCAGCCCTCTTCGCACTTAACTTGATGATAAGGCTATCCGTTGTGTTTTTCTTGGGTATTCTCCTTTATCTAAAGGTTATAGGTGTTATGACCCCGTTGCTCATCAGTTTTACACTTCTATAGATGTTATGTTTCTGGAGCATGTTCCTTACTTTGCAGGTTCCACTCGTTCCTCTGTGCCTCAGGAGATGTCCATTGAACCCGACGAGTTACCTCGCCCTGTTCCTGTCTTTGATTCTTCCTCTCCTGAGGTTGACATTGAGGATTCCCTTCCACCAGTTCTCACATCTTCCCATGAATTCTGTTATGCCAGGAATCCACAGACTCATGCTCCGCCTCCAAATGCTTCTCCAGATCCAGGTCCTGCTTCTCTTGTACCGATAAGATGATCCACCAGAATTTTTCACCAGGTAAATTGGTATGGTTATTCTTGCTCTACTCACCACCCTATTTCCCAGTATGTCTCATATTCAACTCTTTCACAACCCTATCAAGCTTTTCTTAGTCTAGTTGATTCAGTTTCAATTCCCAGATCTGTGTCTGAGGCTCTCCAAAATCCCCATTGGGTTCATGCCATACAAGCAGAACTGGATGCTCTTCAGCATAACCACACTTGGGATCTTGTCTTTCTTCCTCTGGGGGGAAAAGACAGTTGGGTGCAAATGGGTCTTTAAAGTCAAGTACCTTCTGGATGGTTCTATTGATCGGTATAAGGCTTGCCTTGTTGCAAAAGGATTTACTCAGATACCAGGCAACGATTTTAATGCAACATTTGCTCTTGTGGCTAAACTTACTACTGTTCGACTTATTATTTCTTTGGCTGCTTCCCATTCTTGGCCTCTTCATCAACTTGAAGTAAAGAATGCTTTTCTCAATGGAGACCTCCAGGAAATCATTTACATAGATCCCCTCTGGGTTTTTGGGCTAAGGGGAAGTATTCTGGGAAAGTTTGTCGACTACGAAAGTCCCTTTATGGGTTAAAGCAGTCTCCTCGGGTGTGGTTCAGTCATTTTAGTGATGTTATTATTTCTATTGGATTCACTAGGTGTCACTCTGATCATACCTGCTTTATTTGCCGACGTCTGAATAGTCAGTGTATCATTTTATCAGTTTATGTGGATGACATCATTATTACTGGTGATGATACTACAGGAATTATAAGGGTGAAAGAAAAACTTGGAGTGGCATTTGATGTTAAAGACTTGGGGCCTCTCAGGTATTTCCTTGGCATTGAAATTGTTCGATCTCTTCATGGGATTTCAATGAACCAAAGGAAATATATCTTGGATCTCCTCAGTGATACTGGCATGCTGGGTTGTCTCCCTGCATCTACACCTATGGATCCGAATATCAAAATATCTTTCGAGTCAGGAGAGTTATTATCTAATCCGGCTTCCTATCAGCGTCTTGTTGGCCGTCTCATTTATTTGACCAATACTCGACCTGATCTTGCTTTCGCTGTAAGCGTCATTAGCCAGTTCATGCATAAACCCCATACCTCTCATATGTACGCTATTCATCATATTCTGAGGTATCTAAAAACTTGCCCCGGTTTGGGTCTTTTCTTTACTACAGGAACACAATTTGGGGTCACATGTTTCACAGATGCAGACTATGCTAGTTCCAAGAGTGATAGGTGTTCTACTTCAGGATTTTGTACATTCCATGGTAATCACCTTATTTCTTGGAAAAGAAAGAAACAAGTAGTTGTTTCAAGATCATCGGCTGAAGCCGAATATCGTGCTATGGCAAAAAGGCACCTATGACCTTCTTTGTCTTTGGTCTCTTCTCCAAGAATTGGGATTTCCAGTTTTTGTGCCTTCTACGTTGTTTTGTAATAATAAGTCTGGTATAATGCTGGCTTCTAATTCTGTTCTTCATGAGCATACCAAGCATATTGAGGTTAATGTCCACTTTATTCGTGAGAAAGTTCGTTCTGGTTTTATCTCTCCATGCTTTGTTCCTTCTTCAGATCAGACTGCTATTGTACTCATAAAGTCTATTGGGCCATCTCTTTTAAAGTCGTCTATTGTCAAGCTTGGACTCGTGAATCCCTTCGCTCCAGCTTGAAGGGAGTGTTGGAATATTTTATATTTTTATGATATTATGGATGTATTTTAGGAGTAGATTATTCTTTTCATTTTGTAATAGAAGTTGTCATTAAAAGAAATGGTTCTTTTATATGTTCTGGTATTAAAACTAATGGCTTGTATGTGATTGCTCCTAATATTTCTAAAGACTCTTGTATGGAACTTAAAAACTCAATGATAACTGTACCAATTAAAAGAAAAGAGCGTTCCACTAATCCAATAAGGCTTTAGCATCTGAGGCTTGGCCATATCAATCTAAATAGGATTGGCAGACTAGTCAAAGAAGGGGTCATAGGTGATTTGGTTCTCGAACCAATGGAAGTCTGTGAGTCTTGTTTAGAGGGTAAGATGACCAAAAGGCCTTTTCTTGGAAAGAGCAATAGGACCAATGCATTGTTAGAATTAGTTCATACTGATGTGTGTGGACCAATAAATATTAGAGCACGGGATGGTTATAAGTATTTCATAACATTTACTGATGACCACTCTAGATATCGATATGTGTACCTAATGTAGCATAAGTCTGAAGCCTTTGAAAAGTTCAAAGAGTTTAGGCCTGAAGTGGAGAAGTAATTGGGCACACATATCAAGGCCATTCAATATAATTGAGGTGGCGAGTACTTCTCTAATGAGTTTATTGATCACCTCATACAGAATGGGATTCTGTCACAGTTGACTACACCTGATAGGCCTCAACAGAATGGTGTAGCATACAGAAGGAATCAGACTCTTTTAGGCATAACTAGGTCAATGATGAACTATTCTGAGTTGCCATTATTCTTTTGGGGTTATGCTTTGGAAATCGTTGCGTACATACTAAATCTAGCACCAAGCAAATCTATTCTCAGGACACCATGGGAGATGTGGATTGGGCGCAAGCCTTCTTTGCAACATCTCTGGATATCGGGATGTTTACCACATGTGCTGAAAAGAAAGATGAGCAAGTTGGATTCTAGATCGGAAGTATGTTACTTTGTAGGATATCCAAAGGGTACTTATGGATAGTATTTTAATGATCCAAGAGAACATAAAGTATTTGTTAGTACAAACGCTATTTTCTTGGAGAATGATTATATTATGAACCATAAATCTAAGGGAAGGATAGATCTTAAAGAGATAGAAGGAGAGGCCTCAGTCCTACCCACAACTGATACCGATGTAAGACAAAGAAAATACCATTCTTTCAACCATTTCTACACTGATACCTCATCACAGTGGGAGGATGATCACCCAGACTGATCGATACATGTTCTTAGGAGAAGTATTTTAAGCTGTCTCTATAGAATCTGAATCTGATCCTGTCACATATGAAGAGGCAATGGCTGATGTTGATTCAGGTCATTAGGTTAAAGCTATGAAGGCTGAATTGGAATCAATGGATTCAAATCAGGTTTGGGACCTTCTAGAACATCCTTCCAATATTAAACCCATTGATTGTAAGTGGGTCTACAAGAGGAAATCAGGATCTGATGGAAAGGTTGAGACCTGTAAGGCAAGGCTTATACTGAAAGGTTATACTCAGAGGGAGGGCATTAACTATAAGGAAACCTTCTTACCGGTAGCCATGATCAAGTCCATCATAATACTCTTATCCATTGCTGTATGCCTAGATTATGAGATCTGGCAGATGGGCATCAAGACAGCATTCTTGAATGGCAATCTTGAGAAGGACATCTATATGCAGCAACCAAAAGGGTTCATAGCTGGTGGGAAAGGTAACTTGGTATACAAGTTGTAAAAGTTGATTTATGGGATTAAGCAGGCATTCAGGAGTTAGAACATTCATTTTGACCAAGCTGTCAAGTCGTTTGGTTTCATACAAAATCTAGATGAGCCTTGTGTATACAAGAAGTGTGAAGGAAAAGTGTTGGCTTTTCTTATTCTTTACGTTGACAACATTCTACTCTTTAGGAATGATGTAGCGGCATTATCAACAATTAAGGTTTATCTAGCTAGTACTTTCGATGTGAAGGATCCAGGATAAGCGGGCTATATCTTTGGGATAAAACTCTTTCGGGATTATAAGAGAAAGATAATGGGATTATCTTAAGCTAGTTATATTGATAAGGTGCTAACTAGATTTTCAATGGACAATTCGAATAAAGGTTTATTAACTTTTAGGTATGGTTTAGCTTTCTCCAAGGACCAGTGTCCAAAGATACAGGAGGAGAGGAATCGCATGGCACGAATTTCCTATGCTTCAGTAGTAGGAAGTCTCATGTATGCGATGTTATGCACTAGACTAGATATCTGTTTTTTCGTTGGCATGGTTAGCAGGTATCAGTCGAATCCAGGTCCAGAGTACTAGATAGCTATTAAGCACAGCTATTAAGCACATACTGAGTATGTGGGTACTTGTGAAGCTGCAAAGGAAGCTATTTGTCTCAAGAAGTTCCTCATAGAACTCGAGGTGGTACTAGCGTCGCTGTCACCTATTACGCTATACTACGATAATAGTGGGGCAGTGGCTTAGTTCAAGGAGCCAAGGAATCATGGAAAAGGAAAGCATGCAGAGCGGAAATATCATCTAATTCGAGATATTGTTCAACGTGGAGATGTGTCTGTCACCAAGATTGCCACCGTTGACAATCTATGTGATCTGTTTATAAAGGCCTTGCCACAGAAGGTCTTTGATCATCATCAGATGTAGTCCTAAATGGTTATGAGTGCAAGTGGGAGTTTATTGGGTTTGTGACCTCAAATCATTACTTTATGTATGAGACATTGATATTTTAATATATAGATATCAGTTTTATAATTCATTGTGTATGTTTCTTTCATGAGATGATTATTAATCCTTAAATATCATAGGAAGTAATTCGTGTGTGTGTGTGTGTTTAAGATACATACAATTGAGATATGAATTACGATTCTTTGGTACTTAGAATATGTTATAGTGGATGATGAGACTGGATATCTTATTAGGTTTACACTATAGCATAATTAACTACCATTGGATGGAGTGATGAATCTCAATCACTTGAGTATATCTCTTAGTTAATATGCTAGTGCTTATAGTGCATTGACGGGCCTGAGCTTTTCTATCGACATTTAAGACTGTCAATAGTCGAGGAACTCATAACTTGTATAAGGTACGTGTTCTCAATCTTAAGACGATTATGAACACAGATTGTGGATATGGCTACATTGACTTACCAATCAATGAGGTCTTAAAGATCAACAATTGGGTATCTTGGGTATGTCGTGTTCATAGGGTTATAACATGTATTGTCAAGATAGAATCTACCTTCTAATGAAGAGTAAGCATTCTCTTGAGAATGTCACCAAATTGATTACTGAGGGGTGAATGGAACTCAAGGAATACAAGAAGTAATCATGATTCAGGCTGACAGTAACTATTTATCCGACTACCTAAATATGATTATGAATGCTGATGGTAGAAGGACATTAGTTCACCATACAAGTCTAGTTATCACTTTTGATTTGTTCTTTTGTGTTAGAGTTCAGTTATCATTTTATAATAGAGTAAGCGTTGACTGGCTAGTTGGTTAATTTGCTGATCAAAGAGTTTAGTCATGGGAATTAACAACTGATCAGAGCCAATAATAAAGAACCTAGGAGGTCCCACTCTTCGCTCCGCCAGGATGCTTGGAAAGGCAAATGAGGATGTTGTCAAGACTAGTTCGATCGATTGAAGTTGTTTCGATCGATTGAAAACAATATAGGTTCGATCGATCAAAAGTGGTTCTATCGATCTAAGGTTTGATCGATCGAAGCCACTTCGGTCGATTGAAGGCAAAGTTTGTTTTGGGAATCTATAAAAAGGGCAGCTACATCCAGAAATATGAGTTCGTCATTTTTATTATAACAAAAGCTGCAGAAACTATTTAGGGCTTTCCAAACCTTCTCTATCCTCTCTATTAGGGTTCCCGCCAATCCTAGTCTCTCCGGGAGCATCCACAGGAGTCATAAGAGTGGAGACCATCTCGTGGAGGCTGTTGGGAGACAAAGGTTTCAGGATTGGGTTCAAGACTTAAAGGTATAATTCTTATCCCCTCTCTAGTACGCATCTACAGAGTTAACGAGTAGTAGATCTGGGCTACCAATTAGTTTTATAAACTATATTTTCCATAGTGTACGATTTAAAGTTTTTTCAAAACCTAAATCCTAATTTTTTTCAAAAGAACTTACCCGAAACGATAACTGAACTTGTATGTTGTACTAATGCCCCTCTACCGTCAGCATTCATAATTATATTTAGGTAGTCGGATATCCGTTACTGTCAACCTGGATGATGATTAGATCTTCCATTCCTTGAGTTTCATTCACCTCTCATGATTAACAAATATGTTGATAAGTACTTATCAACAAGACTGTAGTTCTCGGTAATAAACTTGGTGACATTCTCAAGGGAATGCTTACTCTTTATCAGAGGGTTGATTCTATCTTGATAATATATCTTCACAAACCTATGAACATGATCCAAGGTACCCAGGTGTTGATCTTGAAGACCTCACTGATTGGTAAGTCAAAGCAGTCACATCTATAGTCGATGTCCATAATCATCGCAAGATTGAGAACACGTACCTTATAGAAGTTATGAGTTCCTATCGATTGTTGATAATTTTAGATGTCAATAGGAAAACTCATGGTTCACCAATGCACTATAAGCACTAGCATATTAACCAAGAGTTATACTCTAGTGATTGAGATTCATCACTTCATCCAATGGTAGCTAATCATGCTACAGTGTATTCCTGATGAGATATCCAATCTCATCATCCACTATGATAAGTTCTAACTATAAAAGAATAGTAATTCGTATCTAACTTATATGTATCTCATACATACATGTAGTACCTACTATGTTACTTAAGGATTATAAACAATCATCTCAAGAATCATACATAATTAAACATAAATGATATCTATATATAAAATGCCAAATTTCACATACATAAAGACTGGGTTTGATGGCACAATCCCAACAAACTCTAGGGGAGGTGTCTAAGTGGCAGCTGATGTACACGCGCTCAACCACGGAGCTGCTAAAGTGAGAGGGTGCCGATGTTGCATGGTTGGAGAAGCATGTGGAAGTGGTTAGGGGGAAGTGGTTGTTCCAACTATCAAAGGCTGAGTTAGAGTGATTGGAGACAAAAGCGGCGGGCGTTGGAGGGTCAGTTTTAGAGAGACCTACAAGAATGGAGGGCAGCACTGTCAGCGTATCACGGGCCTAGCAGGAAGACCCACAAAGCTCAACAAGAATTTCAGTAAATGTTGAATGAGACCAAGGACACCCACAAGTGAATACCGGTCAAGTGGTGCTTCGTGATGCCCAAAGGGTGATCCAGTCCTATGTGGATGTTTAGAGACTCTCGGAGCAGGATGCACTGGTGATGGGCCACTTTTCAAGGGGTGTGAAATGGTGGTTGGGAGTAGTGGCTAGGGCCCTACCTAGTTAGGCAGTGTAAAAAGTTTATGCAATATCTTTTTCTTCTCTCCTCCTGTTCCTTTTTTTTTTTTGGAGAATGTCTTATTGTATGGAGGTGTGTGGACACGCGGAAGTAAACCACTTCTCTTGTTTGAGATTGTTTTGAAAAGGAAAAGAAAAGGTCTGTTGAAAACAGATACAGAGTCGCCACTTGGTCTTTAAGGAACCAAGAAACCTAATTTGACTCACCCAAACGGATAAAGGGCACCGGCCCTTCATAACCAAAGAACTAGGTTCGGGATTTTGGTACAAGAGAGGAAGGAGCCTTTATCACGACTGAAACACCCTCAACTCGCCCCGTCTTTCGACGGGCCTCAATTAGCATCCAAATAATCATCTTGTACTATGTATGGTTCGACAATTAATACTATGGTAATATATTACATCACATAAGAAACTTGAAATTGGAAGATCAAAAGATAAGATATCATTCATAAGACCTTAGCCAAATATCATACAATGCAAAAGTGAAAGATCACACAAATAAACCTAGGAAAAATCGTCTAATCACATATCAATTAATCAAGTTTCCTAATCTAAAGGGGGCATGAATTGTTCTTGAAACAAATAAGTCAAAGAAAACAAAGATGCTTAGCAAGCTAGAATGATGAATGTTATTCTTTGAGAAGAGAAGATCTCTCAATCCCCGGGACGGATGAGAAAGGATGATTAGATCGAGGGGAAGCATGAATGTGTGATCATGATCATTCCTTATAATCTTCTTAGATTAGGACTCACAAAAGCCCCAAATCTTTGCATGGATGCAATGTATGTATCTAAAATGTGCCAACATGGGATATGTACAAATGTAGTATGAACTACTTGCTTCGTGTTCATGGATTCCTAGAATGACTTAGAAGTCTAGAATGTGTATGGTTGAATGAATGAAATCTACATGGGATATGTACAAATGTAGTATGAACTACTTCCTATGACATGAGCTAATTTGGAGTGCATGTAGGCATCAAATCAAAGAATGAAAGTTAAGATGTGCTTGCTGTGAATAGTGGACAGAATAGTAACTAGATCTTTTGAAAATTGAAAAGAGGGGATAGGAATGTTTTCAGTACATGATTTTTTATGGAGATCTTAATTATTGTGTCTAGAACACTACCCAAAAATCTAATCTTTAATAACTATCACAGATTGAGAGAAATCATGTGAACAACAGAGGTCACTCAGAAACAGAGTCCGTACTGTCGACTGAAATGTTGAAAAATATTAGAAAATGAAAACGAATGATCTAGAGGCCCATTTTGTACAGACAGTTCCCTAAGACATTTAAGTTTAAGAGAAAAATAAGTTAGGACCACCCCTTTTGGAAAAGTGTTCTGAAAAAGAGCTTGGAAGTGGACCTAACTGCTGTGACAGCAAAAACTGAATGTATGGAAGGAATATTTGGGTCCAAATGGACCATTTCCAAGTATTTCCAAGTCAAACCAAAAATCATGGGTGTTCTATAATGAGTTAGGAAGACTTTCCAAGTGGCCTTTCATTCATACATTGAGTATTGAGTTCTAGAGAAATCTTTGAACTCAGCTCACTCACTGTTTTGACTCACTATTTTGAAGATTTTGGAAAAAACTTGAGTTTTCTTTCTTGAAATCAAAATGAGAGGGATTGAGAGGGGTTTTGAAATAGAGGTTTTGAAAGTATATTTTCAACATCAAATAGAGATTATAACCTCTTGGAATATCAACATCAAACTCATCATCAAGAGCCCCCAAGATTGTTGGAGAGATTTATTTTTATTTTGAACATAACTTCAAGGATACCTTGGAGGTATTGAAGTTATGATCATCATCTATCAAACATGTTTTTGAGGTCAAGAGTTACTATCCATAAGGATTCACTCACCTCAAACTTCATGTCATCATCTAGATGATGATGAACTAGTAAGTAAATAAAGAAAGATAAAAAAAAAAAAAGAAATGAGGTAAGAAGAGATAAACAATGAATAAACAAGCAAGTAAATAATGATCAATAGATGATATTCATGAAGTATAGAACTTGTAGTTTGGTGTTTCACTCATATGTAATGACATTGGACATGGAAGAAGCTTCCACTCTCTTAAATGCTCACTAAAATGGTGGTTGGGTGTATTGAATGTTGAAGTAAATGGGAGTAATGTAGTAAAAACAAAGTTTAGAACTCACTTTTGTTTTGAAAATCAAAGAAGGAAGCTTCTTTTCTCTCAATTCTAACCTTATCTCTACAACTTTCTCTCCCAAACTTTTTCTAAACTTGCATTTGACACCCCCAAAATGAAGAGTAATGGGGGGTTTAAATAGGCCAACTTGGGGTGGTTTTGGGATTTAGAAAGTATTCCCATTGGCTCCAAATATCTGAAATCATAAAACTATGTTGTTTTGGTTTTTAATTAATCAAAATGGGACCACAAAATTATTTACAAAAACACACTATTCTGGAGGGGAGTGCCGCGGCGGCACTGGGCCAGTGCCGCGGCGGCACTGCTCCTCCTTCGTCCAGATAATGCTCTTTAGGCCCCCAGAGGTTCCGGTATTCGCGAAAAGGCCCTATTTCGTCCGAAATTCACAGAAAATGCATACGAACTCCAAATTAAGGTTGTGCTATACCATTGGAAAGGTAATGGAGTCTATTTTTCATAAAAAAAAAAATAAATCGGGGATAGGTCACTTTGAAAAGTTTTGCGGTATTTGCGATAAAAGCCGATTTGATCGCATTTTCCGCCTTCGGAAATTCATAATAAACTCGTTTTATATCCGAAAATTATGTGCGATATACCGTTGGAAAGCTATTGAAATTTAGTATCCATGAAAAATACTTGAAAATTGTTATGGTGCCCCGGTTTTAAAGTCAAATTCTGGTCAAACTGGTCAAACCTGGGATTCCCGGGAAGTTCTGGGAACCTCTGGGAGCTCCCCTGAGCTGACGTTTTTGCTCGATTTCCTTTTTTAATATTTTCCACATGATCCAGAATGATTTCGGTAAATTTGGATGATTTTGGTCAAACTTGGTCAAACTTGGTCAAACCTTGGTCAAACCAGTCAACAGGGACTTTCCGGGAACTTCCGGGACTTCTGGGGGTCTCTGGGAGCTGACAATTTTTACTTAAAAAAACTCATTTTATCACTTTTCTTACGACGTAGCATGTTTTCAGAACTTTTGGTCCAAATCTGGGAGCTTTTGGGCTTTCGGGGGCATTTTGGCCATTCTGAGCATTCTGAGAGATAGAACGGGCTTCCAGGAGTCCTTTTGAGTCTTTTATGATCATTGCGAACCACCAAGCTATGGATCTCCTAAATCTGATAGCTGACAAAAATAGGGTGTCTACAGTTTGCCCCTCTTTGGCATGAACTTGCGAGGCAACGCATGTCACAAGCGAGTGCCAAAGCTTTGAAGAGACAGGTCTTTTAGAGGCTATAGATTTAGGATAAAAACGTTACAAAAGATGCAATGATGAAAAAAAGATGCTGAGGTCAGTGCTGGTCGTGCTCTGCGTGAGCTGCCTACATATCCCGAGGGGAATCAGACCAGGACGTAGTTCGGGGCACAAAGGAACAAATCATATATGCACAACAAGACATGCGGATGCTATGCTATGAGAACGATATGCAATGCATGGATGTGATATGAGTTGTGTCACGAGTCCTATCATGTCTAGTGTTATGATCCTAGTATGAGTGGGTGCTATGAGGTATACCACTTCGAGTGGGCTGGTGTTGTACTAGTGTTTGCGACTGTGATGTGGTGGATGACTCGGATAAAGACATCAAGATTTAGAAGACTCTAGGTCTAGGGGCAAACTTCTGGAATTTGGGAAGTGTGCTTTGTAAGCAAAACGGATCGGACGCGGGGTCCTCGAGGATGATAACTAAAGATAACCGACAAGTGAGGGAGCTCACGATAACTGACAGTTTGAGGAAACCAGAGTGAGAAAGCTTAGGAGTGACAAGTGAGAAAGCTCATAATAAGTGAAGAAGCTCATGATCTTGGATAAAGGAGTGAGGAAGCTCACAATAAGTGAGAAAGCTCACGATAAGTGATAGGCAAGGAAGCTCACAATAATTAATAGGTAGGTGAGGGGGACTCACGACTTTGGACAAATGAGGAAGCTCACAATAAATGAGGAGCTCACGATAATTGTTTAGTGAGGAAGCTCATGATATTTGTTTGGACACGAATCCTTAAATTGTGAATAGACAGTGCTTGCCCTAGAAATTAGGGTGATTTGATTGCGGGTGATGTTTTCAATCGTTGGCCGATCCTTATGATGACAAAGTCTGGAGAACCGGTTCGGACTTCTGTTATCTTCTACTGGGGATGGTAGGGGACTCTCTGAGATTCTCTCTAAAATGATTGATAGATGTGGAAGTTCTACCCTAACCTAAAGGGTTTGTAATGAAAGATTTGCCTCGATCTGGAGGGCTGGTGACGAAGGATTTGCCTCAATCTAGAGGGCTAGTGATGAAGGATTTGCCTCAATCTAGAGGGCTGACAATGAAGGATTTGCCTCAATTTAGAGGGCTGATGATGAAGGATTTGCCTTAATCTAGAGGGCTGACAATGAAGGATTTGCCTCAATTTAGAGGGCTGATGATGAAGGATTTGCCTCAATCTAGAGGGCTAGCGATGAAGGATTTGCCTCAATCTAGAGGGCTGATGATGAAGGATTTGCCTCAATCTAGAGGGCTGATAATGAAGGATTTGCCTCAATCTAGAGGGCTGCTGATGAAGGATTTGCCTCAATCTAGAGGGCTAGCGATGAAGGATTTGCCTCAATCTAGAGGGCTGATGATCTGAGCTTCGCTACGACTAATAGACTTGTGAGGGATCTCGACCTGGAGGTCTTACCCAAGGAAGAGCGTGGTGCTCAAAGTGATATTGTGGTGCTCAAAAGAACGCTTATGGTGTGTTTTCCACTCTTAGTGGTCTTTGTGATTTGTGTGTGCCGCGACCGATGGGCTATATGTCATGTTATGGACAATTTGTTGTGTTGGGTGAAGTGACGCTCTAGACTTAACTCGTGCTCCCCTTAATCGTGATACTATGGACTCGGTGACTCTCAGACTCTCAACAGTGCTTCTCAAATTTCAATGATGATCCTCAATTCTCAACGACGCTTATGTTGTTCCTCAAATCTTTGACGGTGATTCTCAATGCTTCTTGATTCTCAATGGTGTTCTTCAAATCTTAACGACGCTCCTCGACTTTTAAATGATGCTTCTCAACTCTTCTGACGCTCCTCAACAAATCTAATGCTTCTCAGTACATCCGATGTTCCTCAACTCTTCAACGATGCTTCTCAACAAATCTGATGCTCCTCAACACATTAGATGTTCCTCAACTCTTCATCGATGCTTCTCAACAAATCTGATGCTCCTCAACACATCCGATGTTCCTCAATTCTTCAATAATGCTCCTTAACACACCCGATGCTCCTCTTCAATAATACTCTCTTCGGATGTTCCTCGATTCTCCAATAATGCTTCTCAACTCTCCTGATGTTCCTCGATGCTCCAATAATGCTTCTCAACTCTCCTGATGTTCCTCGATGCTCCAACAATGCTTCTCAACTCTTCTGATGTTCCTCGATGCTCCAACAATGCTTCTCAACTCTTCTGATGTTCCTCGATGCTTCAACAGTGCCTCTAAACTTTTCTGATGTTCCTTGACACATCTGATGCTCCTCCTCAACAACACACTTGGACTTTGAACCTTAAACATCTTGATAACACATCTTATCAAAACATCTGGACTATGAGCCCTAAAACACATCTTATCAAAACTTCTCATCAACACATCTGGACTTTTGGGCCCTAAAACACCTCAATAACACATTAGCAATAGTTTCTTGGTGTTGGTGAAATTTCCTCCGATCAGCCACCTTGAGAAACAACTATCGGTTTGTAGTTTTTAACCACTTACGAGTTTATGCAACTTGTACCTGGGACACTTCTCATGTTGCGACCTTGACTGGTGTAGTAATAATGTTTGGTACTTCTGCTTATATCCAAAGTTTTTTGTTATAATTGGGAATCACCTTTAACCCACACATTTGAGACCATCAGGACAAATGGACTTAACAGGAACGACAAGGAAAGTTGGGTTAGTTTGTATGAAACCTCGATCTCTGACACACTTGTGATCAGATTACTACTGACTCAAACAAAGAAGGATTGATTTGGACATGAAATTCTCAAATTGCCATGATCCAATGTGCCTTCATCATGAATGATGTACCGCTCATCTTTTATGTTCACTCCTCATCTAAGTATGACAGTACTTTGCTGATAAATCTGGTTTTTTGAAAATTCCTCCCTATTGATCTAATCAATTCTCTACTTCTCCCCGGAAGTGCTTTGAATTAGTGCCTTAGCTTTTAGAGTAAAAGATGCTCCATTTCAAAATTTTCAAAACAACTTGGTGACTTGAAAACTCGCCTTTGGTGTGAAGGGATCGTGTTAGGCAAACGGAGTTTGCCCCTAGTTTGAGGTGTACAAAGGGGAATTCATAGGCAAATGAGGTGGGTGACCAAAGTTTGCCCCTAGTTTGGAATGATGGCTTATTGGAGGTTTTGGGCAAACGAGGTAGGTGACCGAAGTTTGCCCTTTGTATGAAGGGTAGATAGTAGAATTCAGGCAAACGAGGCGGGTGGCCGAAGTTTGCCCCTAGTGTGGAAGGTGATTTTCTGGCTTGATACAAGGACTGCGACTTTTAATCTCTCAAATGCTCATGACTTTTGCATAGGCACTTGTGAAGTGACCTAGCGAGCTATTTTCTCTCTTTTGTTTTTGCTCCCTTTGGATTTAGCTCTAATTTTTGCCTAGGCGTCCTTTCGGATTTTCATCCTAGCGAGCCATCCTTCTTTTCTTTTCTTTTTTTGTGAAAGTCTACCTACGTACCCCGAGTGGGGATCAGGTCCAACGTAGTTCAGGCCAGGACCTTTAAAGAAGAGGGGTTAATATTGATGGTGTCGACCGAACCGATGCGGTTGCCTACGTATCCCCGAGTGGGAATCAGGTCGAGCGTAGTTCAAGGCAAGGTCTTGAAAGAAATTGGTTTGATTATGATGGTGTCGACCGAACCGATGTAGTTGCCTACGTATCCCCGAGTGGGAATCAGGTCGAGCGTAGTTCAAGGCAAAGGCTTGAAATAAGGGGTTTGGGGTATGAGGGTTTTTCAAACCAATCGTCAAAGAAGTTCAAACTTGAGCCACTTATGGTAGCATTGAATAAAAGGATTCAGTTTCAAATCTACCTTTCTTTTCTTTTTTCTTTTTCTTTTTGTTTTGTTTTGAGGATTGATCCTTTTCACCTTCGCCTAACCAATCAATTTTGCTTTTCATGTAATTAATTCTTGCAAGATCTTTCAATCGCAATCTTAGAATTCCGAAATGTGCATGTCACTCTCAGAATTTTGTGATTGTTCCGTGCCTTTGGAAATGCGATCTAGGCACGTTCTTATGATGTACCTTGAAGCATACAATTTTCTCATTTGTTTCATCAAAATTTTCTTCAACCTTTTGACTGGCTAGGGTCAGATTTTAGAAATCAACACCTTTTTAGTTCTCACTTTTGCCTAGGTGCCCTTTTCGGGTTTTCAACCTAGCGAGCTTTTCTTTTTTTTTTTAAAGGGGGAAGAAACTCATTGAAATGTTTGGCTACCAACAAGGACCAAGTTCACACAGGTTCGCATGGCTATCAATTGGGTTGGGTCCAAGGCTTTGAAATGGTAGAAATGGTGGAAAGGGTGTTGGACAAGCCCCAAATCAGTCTCAAGTATGTCTTTTTGAGATTTGAGCAAAAGCATCTTTAAATTCTTAAAGTAAGACTATTCAATTCTCAGCTCTTCTTTAGGGTCAGCGCGAAATCAACTTTGGCCTGTTTGGGATTCTCTTTTTTTTGTTTTTTTGTTTGATGAAAAAAAAAAAAATATTTATTAGCAGAGTAATGTCCATGGTAATTTGAAAAGTGACATTTTCAGTTCAACAGTTCATGCACTTATGAATATACACATCAGATTAGGCAAAATGAGACTTCATTCCATCAGAAGAGAAGGATTACATTACTCGATACAGACTCACAACAACTTGATGATAGACAGACTCGACCACAAGATCAAACTTGAAATAGACTCAAAACATAGAGCAGACTCGACTTGGTCTCAAATGGAGTGTCTTTGTGACCCATTTATTATCATTGTTTTTTTTTTTTTAGCAGAAGTTCCAAACACTATCGCTCCACTACACGGATTCAACATTCATGGGTGTCAATAAAAGGGATCATTTGAGAGGATAGGTAATGGGCTTAGGTGACATGGGGTTGAATGGGTGGTGGCTCGATGATTCCTCGATCAATGAGGTCTCGGATATCATGACGGAGACGTATGCACCGGTCGGTGTCATGGCCTGGGCCTTGGTGGTAGGCACATCGTTTGGACAGCTCACAGTTAGGTGGTGGGGGATCGGCACGGGGCTGAAGGAGTTGGAGGTGCCCCTTTTTTAGCAGGCGGCCTAAGGCTACGGAGGGAGAGATATCCAGATTGGAAAATTCACGGGGTACCCTATTTTGGTAAGGGCGGCTAGGCGAGCTGGTTTGGTTTGTGAGCTGGTATGGTTAGGGAGAATAGGCCATGGGTTGGTTACTAAGGGTATTGACATCCGAAGGGTTTCAGGAGTAGTTGGGCCTCTTGGACTGGCTTTGTGATTCTTCATTCTTGATTTTTCCTTCCCTGATTGCATCCTGAATTCTAGTCCCAATCTCAAACAGTTCTTCAAATGTTGAGATGGACTGGTAGAATAGTTTCTCATGGTACAGCGGCACTAGATTCTTGATCAACATCCGGACTTGTTCCTTTTTGACTGGTCGGTGGGTCATTTGGGCCACTTTGTTCCTCCATCTGCTCAAGAACGCAGCGAAGGACTCATTGAAGTTCTGCCGGGTAGTCTCTAGATCCCGAATGGTGACATCGAGCTCTTGGTTGTAGGAGTAATGATCAACGAAGACCTGGACTATATCTTCCCAAGTCCGCATCTTAGAAACCTCCAAGGTCAGAAACCAGGATAGAGCGGCCTTGGAGAGGGTTTGAGGGAACAACATTGCGATGTGCTCATGGGTGCAGCCCATTGATTGGAAAACACTCATGCAAAACTTTACGTGACTCTTCGGATTCCCAGTTCCATCAAAACGATCAATTTCAGGCATCTTGAAGTTTTCCGGCAGTTTCAGCTTAACAGGCTCAAAGAGGCCTTCCAGGTCTAGCATGTAATCATCGACCCCCTTGCTTTTCCTCAGTACACTTTCCAGCTTATCAACCTTATCCATTTTCTCTTGGAGCTTCTTCTCATATGCAAACGGTGGGACCCCTTGAAACCAGTCTTCCTCCCCGTTATTCCCATGTGGGGGCGGTTCAAACCCCGGTGGTGGAAACCTAGGTAGAGGTTGCTGCCGCTGCTGCTTCAGTTCTTCCATAAAGGCTAAAACTTGGGCCAACCGGTCAGACTGTTGGTTGATCATTTCTGTCATTCTTGCTTCTAAACCTTCTGGATCCATAAAGCTGGCTTTCAGCTGAGTGATTCTGACAAGGTGACTCCCTAATTCTCTAACTCACAAATGCAGATCTTGGGTGTTCAAAACTTGTACTGACATATAGGTGTGAAAGGACTGTGTCAGACTTTTAACAGTGTATGGGTATCGCAGGTTTTCTCTCTACCCACAGCTTTTCTTTTAAAATTCTTTTCCACAATTTTAAATCCAAAACAAATGAGTCGCCACTTAATTTTTTTTAAAAAAAGGAAAATTAAGAAACCATTTTTAAAGGAAACTGATCTTTTAGAAACCAGAGATTAAACTGGGTCCGGGGATTATGGAATGAGAGAGGAAGGAGCCCGTCGGACTAAAACACCCTCTCTCATCCTATCTTCCCCGGACCCAGGGTCTGTATTTCTTAGGGGTAGAAGGAATGACATTTGATCCATCCAAGCTAATCACAAAAGCCGGGGAACCAAGGAAGTTTTATCAGTTACCAGAAAATCTGGGGATCTGTATGCTTGGAAGCCCGCCAGAGATATGGGAAAATGAAGAGACGGGGCAGTCAGATTGGTGGGTTCAAGAAGGCAATGATCGGAACATAGACCAGGTAGGGGATGATGATCTATGGTATCAAAGCGACGAAGATGCAAAGGTTGAAAAAGAAAGCTCGGAGGCCGTTTCAGAAATCGACAACCTTTAGGCAAGAGAGGAGATCAATCACCTGACTCGGTCTGGTAGACACTTCAAACCGCATGAACTAGAAGAAGATCACCCGGGGAGGGAGTTGGAGAAAGGAAAAGGGAAAATGAATGAAGAAGAGGAAGAAGACAGGGTTCTAAGGCAAATGAAGAAGACTCAGGCCAATATCACCATTTGGGGGTTGCTGATCGCCTCCAAGCGTCATAGACAAGCGGTCTTGGACGCTCTAAACCAATCTGACGTGTCCATAGACACCACTCCGATGGACCTCATAGGGCTGATCGGCAAAATTCCAGCTTCGGCTATTACTTTCTCATCAAATGATCTGCCTCCGGGAGGACCCGTACTCAACAAGCCTTTGTACATCACTGTCGAATGTCTGGGAAACACTATGCCTGCTTGTCTCGTTGACAACGGATCTGCTCTAAATGTGTGTCCCTTCCGCACAGCCAAGCGAATGGGCTTAGATGAATCTTCCTTTGTACCATCCCAGCAAAAGGTCAGGGCATATGACAACACCCAGAGAGCAGTTATGGGTATCATCTTTCTTAATCTTGCTATTGGACCGATGGACAAAGAAGCTGAATTCCAAATCATCCATATCCCTGCCTCCTTCAATCTACTGCTAGGGAGGCCGTGGTTCGATAGCTTGGGTGTCATACCATCCACCATACACCAAAAGGTCAAATGCGTTTGGAAAGGCCAGATCCGTGGCATTTTCGGAGACAGCTGGGTTCGTCTGTCTAAAGCATCATCCAGTGCCCCTGTGCTAGAATTACAGCTGCAAGAAGAGGAGACAGGTTTGGGAGGATTTGAGTTCATTAGCGTGATAGAAGAAGAAAAACTGGGAGAATTTCTACCGCTCCAGTTTGATCAGTATGCCAGTCCAGTGGTCGCAGGGATCATGAAAAAAATGGGTTTCTTTCCAGGATTAGGATTGGGAAAGAACCTTCAAGGCTTGCCTGAGTTTCCAAAAATCCCTATTCAGACTCACACTCGTGGTTTGGGATACCAGCCGACAAAAAAGAAGCTAAGGGCAAAGAAGAAAGCTGTCGATGCGCCACTAGACCCTTACCTGAAGACGCTCAATGGGTACTTCGTAAAGGAAGGAGAAGACTTCCCCTTCTGTGGCTTCCCAGAGCCATGGATGGACCAGAAGGATAAAAGGCTAAAGCCGGGGTTTGAGATCTTTTTCTCCCACGAATTCTCCAAGTACAAGGATCCATTTCTGCAAGTGCCTGAAAAGCCTGTTACCATCAACGATTGGATCGGTGTACTAGAAGGACCGGTCATGCAGAATCTGTTGAGCGAGGAAGGGGTAAAAGCCGAAGGAAAAGTGGAAGAAAACAAGGGTTCGGAAGTGAAGACCAAGGAAGGGTGCAAAGCGGGGGTATTTGTAAAATACAACCGCGCTAAAGGAAAGAATTGTATTAGTTTTTATCACAACTTCCCGTTTTATCTGCGATTTGCATTGCAAGGCTAATTTCTATACACTATGATTAATCTATGATAAGTTGTATTGTTTTAGCTGTTGTTTGTGCAGATTACTGCTGTGTGGACTAAACAGATGAACATCAGAATAAATGGAATGCTGGAATGAAAACAAAAGAAGCCAAAGCTGAAATGTGGTGTTCGATCGATCTAAGAAGGTTCGATCGATCGAGAGTTCGATCGCTCAAAGAGAGTTGAAGCGCTTGAGGCTTAAGGGTTCGATCGATCGAGAGCGGTTCGATCGATCGAACGGGGTATTTCCAGTAACATTTGCGTAGGCAGCAGATGCGGGTTTTAACCCTAGTTTCTTAGGTTTGCTTATATATAGGAGTATTGTACACGTCCAGGAGGACGCCCACTTTATGTTTTAACAGTTTTAGAGAGAGAGATAGAGAGTTTGCTTGTTTTTGTAGGTTTTTATTGAAGTTTTACATTGTGGATTGGATTTTTCTTAAGCTTAATACGAGTATTCTTCATTCCAGGTTTTATATTTAGTGTTTATTCATATCTTGCACTTGGTAGTCGTAGTTTACTTGCTTGTCTTATAGTGTTACATGCTAAATATTTATAAAACCATAGTTTTCGGATTTTTCATGAAAAACTCACAACCAAATAAGGTGTTAATGTTCTTTTACGTTAAAAATCAATCTTTGACACTCCAGACGATGTCTGAGTAGTCCCAGGTTGGGAGAACACGATGAAACAGTGATCTCCAGCCTCTGCCATGCAGCAGAATAATCGCTGTGTTCGATCGATCGAAGTCACTTCGATCGATCGAACCAGAGACAGTCAATCGATCGAAGTCAGTTCGATCGATTGAGGGATGAAGGTCTTCGATCGATCGAAGGCGCGTCGATCGATCGAACTCTCGGATTCTTGAGGATGTTCCCTGCAGTATTCCAGGACCTTTTGTTTTAGGATTTGTTATCATTCTGTCCCAAATAAATGCTCAGTCTGTCAAAACAGTTTTAAAACTAAGGCCCTAAGGCATTTTCTTTCAATACATTTTGCAAACCATCTTCAATGCTAACACCATTGAGGATGCGAGTCTCAACTATTGGATTAAACCGCTTTCAAGTATTTTAATTTAACTGTGATGATATGGTCCCGGTCATGAAAGGGCCATGGATTCTCTATCTTTAGAGGAATACGAAAAACTGTGGGTAATATGCTCCTTTGTGCTTCAAGGTAAATGCATGGTAGATGGCTAGATTACTGCGGATTCGTGTAATCCCAACACTTTCTTTTAAAAGTTAAACTTCTCAATTTAGAGTATTGTTTTAATTAGCTAGTTAGATTGTTCAGTTAATTTTAATTATCTTCAGTAGTAATTCTAGTTTGTGGAACTTTGTGTTCCGCAACATCGTTCAATCTTATTCGTTTTATTTTATTTTTTTAGAGGTTAGTCTAATTCAATAGGTCAACACCTTCCCTGTGGGATCGACCTGGTCTTACCAGATATTACTTGCACGTCTACCTACACTTGGGTATTGCACAAGAGCGCACAAGATTTTTCTCGTGTCAAAGGGAATGTTGAGGAAGTGCTGGAAGAGGATGCGCTGGAAGAAGGGTTGGAACCAGAAGAGGAAGAGGAGACAGACACCGAAGGACTGCCAGGTTGTAACACTATGGAGATCAAGCAGGGAATCAACAAGGAGTGGGTCTTTGAGTCTAGTGATAAGTATCCCCCTCACCCAGAGTCTGTAATGGCCCAAATGAGGCGTCTTACTATTGCTATGTCTGTTGTAATCACTCCTAACAAAATCAATGAAAGTATGACTGATTCTGCCTACTCGAACGAGCTTAATGAATGTGATGATCATGAAACACCCATTGAATTGCAAAAGTTAATTGAAAAAGAAAATGAATCTGCATGCAAAATCATAGAGAACACCCTAACAATTAATCTGGGAAATGAAAATAATCATCAAAATGTCTTTATTGGCTCTACACTTAGCAATAAAGAAAGCAAAGAACTAATCAATCTATTGAATGAATTTAAAGATGTTTTTGCATGGTCATATAATGATATGCCAGGTACTGATCCAAAAATAGTCCAACATCACATCCCCCTCTTTCCTGATTCAAAACCCATAAAACAAAAATTGAGGCGAATGAGGCCAGAATGGGCATTTAAAGTGAAAGAGGAGGTTGAAAAGCAATTAAAAGCTGGATTCTTGATGGTCACCGAGTATCCTGAGTGGATTGCCAACATTGTACCTGTCCCAAAGAAGGACGATCGTGTTAGGGTTTGCGTTGATTTTCGAGATTTAAACAAAGCAAGCCCTAAAGACGATTTCCCATTACCCCACATCGACATGTTGGTTGATAACACCGCGGGGCACGAGCTTCTATCTTTGATGGATGGATTCTCTAGGTACAATCAAATCCTCATGGCACCTGAGGACAGGGAGAAAACCACGTTCATCACTCCATGGGGGACATATTGCTACAGGGCCATACCGTTCGGACTTAAGAATGCAGGTGCGACCTATCAAAGGGCTGCCACCACTTTACTGCACGACATGATCCACAAAGAGGTGGAAGTGTATGTGGATGATATGATTGTGAAATCCAAAGAGAGGGGAGGGCACCTAGAGGATTTGAGAAAGTTCTTTGAAAGATTAAGGGAATTCAAAGTGAGGCTGAACCCTCAGAAATGTACCTTCGGAGTTACCACAGGAAAGTTGTTAGGGTTCCTTATTACCCAAAGGGGAATAGAGGTGGACCCAACCAAAATAAAAGCCATAACCGAAATGAACCCACCAAAAAACAAGAAAGAACTGAGAGGATTCTTGGGGAGAATACAGTTCATCAGCCGCTTTATTTCCAAACTCACCTTGACCTGTGACCCATTGTTCAAACTGCTTAGAAAAGGAGAGAAATTCAAGTGGGATGCCCCTTGCCAACAAGCCTTCGACAAGATCAAAACCTACCTCCAAAACCCGCTTGTCCTATCACCACCATCACCTGGGAAACCTTTGTTGCTTTATCTCTACGTATTCGAAGATTCGATGGGGTGTATGCTGGCCCAAGAAGGTGAAGAGGGGCACGTAGAGAAGGCCATTTATTACTTGAACAAAAGAATGATCGGATATGAGTTAAAGTACTCGCCCTTAGAAAAAGCCTGTTGGGCCTTAGTTTGTTGTACCCGTCGCCTTCGCCACTACATCCTAGCATTCCCTGTAATCCTGATATCCCGAATGGACCCACTAAAATACCTATTCGAAAAACCTGTCTTGACCAGTAGGATTTCCCGTTGGACCATGATGCTGGCTGAGTTCGATATCAAATATGTCACTGCCAAGTCTGTGAAAGGGAGGGCTGTCGCTGAGTTTTTAGCCGACCTCGCCATAGAATCCGAGGACGAAGGAGAATTCAGGTTCCCGGATGAGGGAATAATGGAGGTAAAGGAGGATTTGTGGAAAATGTACTTCGATGGAGCAACCAACCAATTGGGTTACGGAGTTGGGATCATTCTCATAGCACCCGATGGGACCCCTCCCCCATTAGCTGTCAAACTCAAATACAACTCAACCAACAACACCGCGGAGTACGAAGCCTGCATAATTGGGATGGAAGCGACCTTGGCTTTGAAAGTCAGACGAATTGATGTCTTCAGAGATTCCAATTTGATCATATCTCAAGTCCGGGGAGATTGGAAGGGAAAGCATGAGAAACTGAGACCCTACCATGATTATTTAGAAAGCCTAAAAGTACAATTCCAAAGGATTTCTTTTTACTACCTCCCTCGTGACGAAAACCAACTAGCCAACTCATTGGCTACCTTGGCCTCGATGATCCAGATTCCCCCCAAAACTGCCATGATCCCGTTATCCATAGAAGTGAGGAACCAACCGTCATTCAAGATGATCGCTGCTATAGAAGACGAAGAGGACATACCATGGTATGTGGATATATGGGAGTTCATCAAGGAAGGAGAATACCCCGAAGGAGCCTCAGAAAAGGACAGAAAGGCAATTCGGCGGTTCGCCGCTCAATTTGTGATCTATGCAGATAAGCTATAGAAGAAATCCTACACCGGGTACAATCTAGAGTGCCTATATGGAAGGAAAGCTAAGAGAATGATGGAAGAAATACATGAGGGAGTGTGTGGGCCCCACATGAATGGGCACATGCTAGCGAAGAAGATCATCCGACAGGGATACTATTGGACAACCTTGGACAAAGACTGTTGTGAATATGTTAGAAGGTGTCATAAATGCCAGATTCATGCAAATCTAATGCACACTCCGCCGTCACAGCTCTATAGCATGACCACCCCTTGGCCGTTTTCCGTATGGGGGATCAACATCATTGGTGAGATAGTTCCAAGGGCTTCCAATGGGCACCGGTACATAATCGTGGCGATTGATTATTTTACAAAGTGGGTAGAGGCAGCCTCGTATGCAACTTTGAAAGCCAAAGATGTGGTGAGTTTCATCGAGAAAAACATAATCTGCAGGTATGGGGTCCCGAATGAGTTTATCTCCGATCATGGCAGTCATTTCCAGGGGAAAGTTATGCCACTCTTGGAAAGGTATAAGATCACTCGTCACCAATCATCCCCGTATAGGCCTCAGACAAATGGAGCAGTAGAAGCAGCAAACAAAAATGTTAAGGCAATTCTGGGGAAAATGACGGATACATATAAGGATTGGCATGAAAAGCTGCCATTTGCTTTGTGGGGATACCAGACCTCGGTCAGAACTTCAACGGGTGCTACGCCGTATTCATTGGTCTACGGGATGGAAGCTATTCTCCCAATCGAGGTAGAAATACCCTCTCTTAGGGTTTTGGCAGAATGTGAGGTCCCCGAATCAGAATGGGTACAAGGAAGGTATGAGGAATTGATGTTACTCGATGAAAAGAGGCTGGCCGCAATAAACCATACTCGGGGGTACCAGAAGAGGATAGCCCGTGCTTTCAACAAAAAGGTCCGCCCAAGGAAGCTTGCTGAGGGTGACCTTGTCCTCAAAGAACTGAAAGTGCCTGTTTATGACCCCAGAGGAAAATTCAAACCCAACTAGGCCGGGCCGTACATCATTAAGACTCTCCTTTCCGGAGGGGCAGCTTATCTCATGGACCTGGACGGGGTTGAATTTAAATAGCCAATTAACCTCGATCGCCTTAAGAAATATTTTGCTTGAAACCTTTCTTTTCAAAACCTCCTACCTTGATGAACTACGCTTGACCTGATTCCCGCTAGGGGATACGTAGGCAACTTACTTGGTTCGGTCACTTAAATAAAATAAAATAAAAAAATCGCCCGAGCGGCATCTTCCTTCAAACCTTGAGCCGAACTACTGCAGGCCTGATGCCCATTCGGGGATAAGTAGGCGGGCTCTCAAAAGCCTTCGGCCCATGAAAAAGAACCTGTGCTAAACTAGGGGCAAACTTGCGTTTGCCCGGAACCGCTTCAAAGCCCTAAATCCAGGGGGAAACTTCGTTTGCTAGCCGAAGAACCCAGATACAAGACCCCTTTTTTTGGATCACCTGGCTATCAAAAAAAAAAAACACAACAAATGAGAATTCATGGTATGGAAGAAGTAAAGCTTTAAGCAAAAAGCGAAGTAAAGAGCGAAGTAAAAACATTGAAAGGAGAATTCTTCATAAAAGATTAATTGAAGGGGTGAACACTTTGATTGGACATGTTAGAACTTTCCTAAAAGATAACAACACTTTTTGAAGAGAAAAATAAGGAAAATCATATTCAAAAGCGTAAACAAAGAGTAGGCAGGGTCTGTCAGTAAGTTTTGTAAAATGGCAAGCTTTTCCCTGTTTTCGTCTACTTTATTATGCATGTGTCTGTTAAGCTCGCCTCGTAACCAAGGCTTGGATCTCTAGGAGATACTCGGTAGTAGGCACAGTCAGAGCAGGAACCCTCGGGAACGGAGCAGCCACTCTGCTGTGCCAAGCCTCCATGAAAGCCTTCACAATAGAAGGGCACAAAGGGGACCCCCTGGTGAAATCAACAGTCATGGATTCAGTAGCATCTTGCAAAAGTCCAAACTGACGGATAACCCGGTCAGGAATATAGAAAGTTGTGGCATGCAAACCCGGCGGCCAGATGCCAGGTCGCCCAGGGAGGCGTACAGCAACAGAGCGATAGATCCACGACGGACAAACCCAGCAGATGGTATTAGAAGAGAGGCCCTGAAGCCAACCAAGCCACGCGTCGGCGGACTGAAACAAGCTATGAATCTCCATGCGATCATAAGGAAGTGACCCACGGAGATGGGAAGCATGTATGAAGAGGTCAGAAGCTCCATGAGCCAAATTTGCAAAACAAAAGGTGCCCCAGCGAATAATATGACCCCAGTAGCATGGGTGTGGCCCAATCCAATCAGAGTTTCGCCAAGGACCAGCATAACAGCACTTTTTATCTCCCGCAAACCACAGGCAATGGGTATAAGAGTGTCGGAAGATGACTGAAATAGGAAGTAAGAGACCATGGCAATTGACAGGGCACTACGTCGGATGATCTGGTACTCACCATCGTAAGGGTCCCCAATCGGGGCGTAAACGAAGGCAAGGCGCTCAAAATCAATATGCCTGTCACAAATAAAGGAGCCCGCCGCATTTCGAGATGTGTGGAGAAGAGTGGCTAAGTCCCGGACATACCCGGCCTGAATCTGAGGAACCATCAATTCAGCAGAAGGATCGGTGTGAAGAATGGCGCTAAATTCCTCAAACAAAGGGCAAATCTCTTGAGAGCTGAAGCGGAAGACATTGAGAGCAGGATCCCAACACTGAATGGCAGCTCGAAGTAGGCCCTTATTCAAATTCATCTGTCGGAAGGAAAAGCGATCGTTTAGTCTGAAGCACTCAAATTGAGCTTGTCAATACCAGAGAGAGTATCCATCCATGGGAAGAGGATTTGAGAACTAATAGGGGCCATTTGAGGGGAAAATAGGAAGGAAAGGGAAGTATTTTACGGAGCTTTGAGAAAGAAGGGGTATAAATAGAAGGATAAAGCTGTCTACCTACCCACGGCACTCGATAAAGTACAGCGGCACTCGATGAAGTGCCGCGCGGCAGTCCGTGAATGCCGTTACGGCACTTACTGACTGCCGCCGTGGCTCTCACTGAGTGTCGCGGAGACCTAACCGAGTGTCGTTCCAAGTTTTTCATTGGCCAGGATTTGTTTCGAACACGATCAGCCCACCTGCAAACAAAAAACTAGATAGAAAAACAATAAAACGTGCGCATCATGCAGCACGTGCAAATACATTCATTGATTCATTCATTTCATCCATGTGTACATTTCAAATAGATAAAGGAAATAGAAGCATTCAAAGATAAAAATAAAGACGGGACCAAGCTATGGTCACACATACTGTAAATGTTAATCAAAAAGCAACCATATAATAATAAAGGTATCCAAAGTGCCTATCCTACTGGCTATCACGAAGCCATCACCAAAATAAAATGCGTATATACAATCATCAAATAAAGTATAAGTCCTCCCAAAACACTCAGAAGAAAAAGGAAAAGAGAGAAAGAAATATAATCAGCCCCGGCCCCGGCTGCGAGTCTGGCGGGTCGTAGCCTGAGGGGCTCCTCCTCCGACTCTGTCCCGCTGCCTCCGCCACTCCCCCCACGTCCGCTGCTGCCACCGCCTCTGCCTCTGCCACCGCTAGTGCCCTCGCCGCTGCCTCCACCACGCCCAGCACCGCTACCTCCGGGAGGATCGCTGAGAGGGATGCCGAACTGCTGGAGCCGCTGCTGGAGCTGCCCCACCTGCTGGGACAGGATCCTGATCTCCTCCGTCTGAAATAAAAAAAGGGATAAGTCCAGGAAGTGTTGAAAAGGCGAATGAAATACTAATAAGAATAAAAGGAAAAAATCATACCTGGGCCCTCAACTAGGTCGCAGCAGTCGCCCGAGCTCCCTCAGCCTGAAAAACAAAAACCAAGAATAAAGGTTAATAAAAGAAGAAGCAATCAAAGTCAAAATAAAAGGCGGGGAGAAGTCCCTTACCATCCACTCTCGCTCGAGGACCCACTGTGGCACGCTGTGGGCATACGCCAAGCCCTCCTCCGCGTAGGCACGCGGGACGACATCGTAATGGATAGGAATGGTAGGGGTGCCCCGTGATAGTCGGGGGATCGTCGTCAAGTGAGGCTCGTAGAATGAAACGGTAGACATGGTCCAGTCCCACTCAGGCAAGGCAGGAGGACGAGTGGCGGCGGGAACAGGCTGCAAACAAAAGGAATAAAAGCATGAATAAAAAGAATGAAAGACAGTTCATAAAAGGGTTGAAGCAATCTTACTCACCCGAGTCACTTCCATCAGAGGGAAGTTCGGCATCAGCTTAGCGGCACGGAATGCCGCATATCCAGTAGGGGGTCCACAAAGTCATGAATGCTCAAACCTAGCAGAGCAACCGTAAACTCGCTACCCTGGAGAGTGTCTGTGGCTCTAATAGAGACGGGAGGAGGGAACGACACGAAGAATCCAGGAGCCGCTAATGACTGCCTGGTCACCCTCTCTCCTAGATACCACGCCTGGCCCTCTGGCCCACAGAGGAGTCGCCTCGTCGGGTCGTACCCGGCCGACTCTCGGATCCCTACACGAGCCTCAGGTAGCACCCTGAGCCATAGCTGCCAGTGGACGTGCTCCTCCTGTAGGTTCGTCAGGAAGTTCCTGAACGAAACGAAGTCGTGGGCCCCGGTCTTCCACCCAACCCTGTCCTTCGCCCATTTTAGCCCCTGGGGCATGATAAGGCGTCAGCATCACGCGTCTCTGGAGACATCATGCGTAGATACTCGTGGGACCAAACCTGCAATATAAGAAAGGATGAAAAAAAGGGGGAGTTAGTCTCTCAATTTGAATAAATTTCTGAAAGCATAAAAAGCAATAAAATATGGAAAAGAATATACCTCCCACGCTCTCCAATACCCACTGGTGGAGGCCAGCCTATCCCGGGAGATGTCACTCATATGCCTGTACAGGATAGATAACCCTGCACTAGCCCAATCATACTCGATGACCCGGTCCAGACGCTCCAGCGATGCAACCAGGGACACAGAAATCCGGTCACCCTTGGTGCTCAACAAGGAGCACCCCAGCATGTACATAAGGAAGCCTGTGGCCATCTGCTCGTCCGTGAAACCAGGCTGGCCCCGGAATGTATCCATAAACCACCAGACTGTGACTAGAGCCTCCTCCGGAACCACCCCTAGCAACGGCTCCACTTGGCCCCACTCCTGATCTGTCAAATATCTCAATCGCTCTCCACCAAAGGCGATCCCGGTGATCATCGAGAAGTCCAAGGGAGTAATCGTCATCTCCCCGAAGTCGAAGTGGAATGTGCTCGTAGTATCCTACCGATATTTGAATCAAGGCCTACCATTCGGTAGAGGGGGTGCTATAGTCCTGCTTGTCTCCTTTCCCTCTCATACCAAGACTCCCAAACCTAGTTTCTGGTAATGAAGGGCAAGTAACCTTATTCAATTTTGGGCAAGTCAAACTTGGGTTTCCTAATTCTCGATGAAAATAAGCTGGCGACTCTTTGTCTCTAGGACAGCGTAAGGAAGTTCTAGTTTTCCCTGAAGTGTGCTCCTCGGGATCCGTCCCGCGACACTGTCGAGGGAGAACGCCAAGATGGCCGAGAGCGTGCATATTGGTCCACATCATCCCATTTCCACTCTGACACAGGTAATGGTTATAATAGTCTCGCAGGTACTTGTCTTTTTGATTTGACCAGCTGACATGCTGAACACTCTGAAACATACTTAACAACTTCTTGTTTTATACCTCTCAAGCAAAAATGATCTCGCAAGTTCCGGTAGATCTTATTACTTCCTGGATGAAATGAATATTTTGTACTATGGGCCTCCTCCAAAAGTCCCTCTTTCAAGTCTTTCACATTTGGTACACATAACCGAGTCCCAAGCATTAGTACTCCTTGTTCCATCGTAAACCCTAGTCGTTTTCCCAAAGATATCTTGTCTCTCATTTTACACAAGTAGTGGTTGTTGAATTGTTCTATCTTGATCTCATCAATAATATTCGGGTGAGTTATCATTGCCATCATCAAACCACCATTCGTCTCTGGAATCACATCTAGTTCCAAACGTTCCATTTCTTTGACTAATTCCTTTTTCTTGGTTAGCTCATCGGCTAAGTTCCTTGTCATCTTCCGGGTTAATGCATCGGCTACTATATTAGGCTTCCCCGAATGATACTCTATTGAACAATTGTAATCCTTCATCAATTCTAACCAATTTCTCTATCTCACATTCAAATCTCTTTGCGTGAATAGGTACTTCAAGCTCTTATGGTCTGTGAAGATCTCACATTTCTCGCCGTACAAGTCGTGTCTCCAAATCTTCAAAGCATGGATTATCATAGCCAATTCAAGATCGTGAGTCAGATAGTTTATCTCATGTGTCTTCCACTATCTAGATGCATAAGCAATCACCTTGCTACCTTGCATAAGCACACATCCCAAGCCTCGATGCAAAGCATCACTATAGATCACAAATCCTTCAGTTCCGGAGGGTATTGTCAAGATAGGTGCCCTCGTCAACCGCAATTTCAACTCCTGAAAAACTGTCTTCACACTCTTGATTCCATTTAAATGTAACACCCTTCCTCATCAGCTTTGTCATTGGCAATGAAATCATTGAGAAATTCTCAATAAAATGGCCGTAGTATCCCGCTAAATCTAAGAAACTTTGAATTTCTGATATAGAAGTTGGTCTTTGCCAATTAGATACTACTTCTACTTTGTGAGGATCAACTGAAACTCAATTCTTGTCAATTACATGACCAAGAAAAGTAATGCTAGACAACCAGAATTCATACTTCTTAAATTTACCAAACAGCTGCTTTTTTCGCAATCTCTAAAGTATCAACCTTAAGTGGTTCTCGTGTTCTATCTCACTCGACGAGTAGATAAGATTATCATCTATGAATGCAATCACAAAGTCATCTAGATAGTCCTTAAAGACTCGGTTCATAAGATCCATGAACATGGCTGGTGCATTTGTAACCCCAAATGGCATTACTAAAAACTCAAAATGTCCATAACGCGTTCTGAAAGCTATTTTCTAAACGTTTTTGGCTTTTACTTTCAACTGATGATAGCCCGACCTCGAGTCTATCTTGGAAAATACTTGTGCCCTATGAAGTTGATCAAATAGATCATTAATTCTCAGAAATGGATACTTGTTCTTGATTGTCAACTTGTTTAGTTCCCTGTAGTCAACACACATGTGCATTAAACCATCTTGCTTCTTCATAAATAAGACTGGAGCTCCCTATGACGATACGCTAGGTTGAATGAAACCTTTGTCAAGTGATTCTTGTAGTTGGATTTTTAGCTCTTTTAATTCTAAGGGTACCATCCTATATGGGGCTTTCGATATGGGTTTTGAGTCTAGCATTATCTCAATAGTAAACTCAACCTCCCTCTCGATAAGGACATCTGGTAGGTCGTTTAGAAATACACCTGGATACTCTCGCACTATCGAAATGTCTTCTACTTTCAATTCAGTCGTTTAAATAACAGTTACTGAACACAAAAATCTCTGACATCCCTTTTTCAAAAATTTACCACTCAAATAGCTAAAATCAAATATGGTGAATGTGTAACCCCACTCCCTTGGAAACAAAAGTTCCCATGCATCAGTGATCGAAAATTAACTTATTTTCGTTCACAGTCTATCATGGCTAGGTTAAGGGATAACCAATCCATTCCTAGTATAATATCACAGTGGTTCATTAAAATTGGTATAAGATCTACGGTCATCAACTTCTTACCTAGTTTGATCTCACAGCCTTTGTACACAGTAGACATCACTTTCGGCTTACTAAGTGATACAGCCACATATAATTCATATCCTAACGGTGCCGATCTAACATTCAAATATTTAATAAAATCATGCGATACAAATGAATGCGTAGATCCTAAGTCAACAAGTATGCATACTAGATATGAATATATAGGCACCATATCTGAGACTACTATCTCTGAAGCAGCCATATCTCCTTGGTTCATCTGAAATAACCTCCACTAACGTTGCTCCATCCTCTGTTCCCCATTGTTGGTTTGTCTAGGCTTCAAACCACTAGAAGCCATAGAACTAGCTCCTTGTTGAGGATGCTTCCTAGGCAATTCCTGGATTGATTCCCATCCATCCCATAATCATAACATTTATCCCTTGTATCTGGTGCCAAACTAGCGTTGTTCATCCCTTAAGTTTTGTTCTGGAAGTTCATCACAAAACATCGACCGGTATGTGGTCTATTATAAAGTGAACACAGTGGTATGTTACTTGGGGTCCTCTAAAAATCACTAAAACTAGAACCAGGGCCTCGTACAAGAGGCTAATCTCTTTTGTTTGGGCCGGTAGCTAAAATGGTCTCTTGAAAGATCCGCCTTAGTTCCACTCAGCACCCTCATTACCTCGCTAGCCTTGCTGATTTTTCTTTAATCTCTCCATCCCGCTTTCGGCTACTAGCGTTGTTTGTTGTACTGCTGCTACAGTTGAGTGCTCATAGGTCTCTACCTTCAAACGGATATTCTCCCTTAAACCTTCCTCGAACTTCCTTGCTCGATCTTCCTCCTCTAGCACCGAACCCTTGCCGAATCTCAATAATGCATTATACTTGGAAGTATATTTGATTATGGTCATATCTCCTTGCTAAAAGTTATCAAACTCGCTCTTTTTCATGTTGTAATCGGCTCACGAAAAGAATCGACGATTGAACTCTGCCTTGATCCCTTCCCATGTTATTGGCGCCCCCTTATCCAGAACATTTACCCACCAATTCTGGGCTTCGCCCTTCAGTATGTCACTTCCATTCTCAAGTTTCTCCATATCAGACATCGAGATAGATCGAAAAATCCTTTCCACCTGCTACACGCAGAAATAGGACAAGTGGCATGCCACCAAGGCTAATCCAATTCCATTGAAGTCAAATAGCAGCGGAAAAAAAAATGAAAGTCCCAATTTCTGAGTGGTAAAAAGGTTTTGCACATTTGAAACACTTAAAAGAAACATCGTGTTCGAAAATAGCAATCCAGTCAATTGATTAGGGGTCCAGTTGACTGGAAATGCACTATGCAAAGATCCAAAAATTCACATTCCAACCCAGTCGACTGTATCAAGAACCCAGTCGACTGTGCCCACAAAACTCCAGTCGACCGACACCACTTAGTCGACTATTTCTTTCGCAGAATCAAAATCAACATTTCACCCAATACTCTAGTCGAGTGTGTTGAGGGACCAGTCGACTATTTTTCTAATATAATAGAGCAATAGCTAAATCAACACAGTGGTCTAGCTGACTGATTCCAATTAGCTTACCAATTTATGCAGTTTTACGACCTATGGGTCTCCAAACCAAAACCAACACATTCATAACTATATTGCAACGTACGAAAACATAACTACAGGAGTTCGATCACAGTTTTTAGTACTACAAAACTATTCCAAGGTTTCTATTCCAATATATTACAACCTCCAAATCCTATTACAAGTTTGGGGTAAAACAAAAGTATAACAAGTGGTGATTCCCCAGCGTTCCTCGGTCTTATTCCTCACGCTTCTTCTTTCCTTTCTTCTTATCACCTACAATGGAATAAAGCTCCACTACTCAGCTATATGACGAGTGTACAAATTCTAACAGAAGCTTATATGATAAAAACATGCTTTAATCTCATAAATCATATCAAATAGTCTATAGGGAGAAAAACACACATTCATCCGGTAGCGGCAAGCCTGAGTCTTAAACTGGAATGCCCACGGCTAGTCTAAGTCTACAACCGTTGCACCCCCAAGTGGCATGGCAAGTCCAAGTCTTAAACTATGCACAGTAGTCGTCGCTACTAAATTCTCAAACATCGAGAAGCTTACTCTAGCATGAAATTGTATAAGTCGCCCCTTTGACCCACATAATCTACTCAACGTACTTGTGCAAAAGTAGACATGCTTTTTACATTCAAGCGTGTGTATAATTAACGGGCCTACAATTAATACATGAATTTTGCCTGGATCATAGTTTCATCGTTGAAACCAAAACATGTATATTTCATATAACATAAGTTAGAACTTTATACCTCGTAATTCTCTCAAACTTTGAGGGATCGTCTTAGTTTATATGCGATTCCTACAAGTATTTACATGTTTTTCCCAAATTTCTAGAAATTAGATTTCATAAAAAGTTAGCTAAACGAGGCCTAAGTGGTATCAAAATGTAGCTCTTACCTCGAGGAGTTCAAATCTAGAATCTGGAGAAAAACTGACAATCAGAAGTTCATTGATCAGCGACGCGAAGCTCGTGGGAATCAATTCTCCTTTCTCTCTCTCTTTCTCTCTCCCAAGATATTTTTAGAAGGCTTTGAAATAATGAATCTCACCCTCACTATTTATAGACAACTTTTAGAAATTATGTTTACCTCCCTACGAGTTTCTCAAAACTTCTAATTATCTCCCAGAACATCCTAAACATCCATTTTATGACTTCACGAGTGTAGATTATCAATTACAAAAGTTTTCAACTAAGTCCCATTTATGTCCAAAATTATGTCCGAAAACTAAATTCCGTGGAGTCTCTAGATAACCTACCTTTTATACAATGTATCACTCACGTTCTCACCACAATATTCAAAATTATAACCAGATCAAAATTACCAGAAATGATACAAAATAGGTATAATTACTATTTACAAAATACAATAAATATCAAATAACATTTCAGCCACATAAATGCCATTTTGTTCATGCCAATGCATCATGATATTCCTATTACCGTGTCTTTGATTGACACCTCACCATTGACCTCCAGTCAACCTTATACACAATTATAAAATGACATTGATAATTCACAAAATTTCATTTATGCATTTGAAACAAATTTTTATTTCCAGAACGGGTGTGACAAAGTGATTAAGTAAATATATGATAATTTACCAATTGAAAAATAACTCTAATAATATTGATAGAGAATACAATATTAGAGTTATTGTTCAAAGTAGTCATTGAACAGAAAATTTAATTACATAAAAGAGAAATTAGAAATTACTATTATTTTCATTAAAATTAGCAAAATAAATTAGTAAATGATGACTTTACCAATTAAATAACTCTAAGAAAAGGTTAGAGAATATTATTGGTTAGTTTTATTTTCATAGGGTTTATTAACTTGGTAGTCACCAAAGTGACCTAGGTTAATGAGCCTTATGAATATAAGACGACATTAAAGATTAGTCAAATAAGGGTGACATAAAAGACAATAATATTCTCAATTGCAGTCATAGTTAGGAGATCGGGACTAGCCCAAAGGAGATTCACTTTTAACTAACTATGAACTAGATAGGGTAATGTAATTTGTGTTACTTAGTAGTAAAGGATGGGATACCCAAAGGTAACATGACTAACTACTAGGTGACATAAATTACATTAGACCTATATAGGTGATAATATTTTACACCTATAGAGTAGACACTAGATATGCTACGATTTCGCCCAAAGGAGAAACCTTAGTGATGTCAATAGTTCATCTGTTTAGAACTTATAATTCTATATTAAAGACAGACTCAAGGCCTTAAATTGAGCATTGTCCTGTTTTAGTGACTGTTCCCACTTCATTGCACTCTCATGCATCTAGTATTCGAACACTTAATGGGTGAAATATTTTGGAATGGCCTGAATAAGGCCAATTCACATTGGGTGTGTTAGATCTTGACATGATACTTTTGGTTGACAAACCTGAGGAAGTTATTGCCGACAGTACTGTAGTATAGGTTAATACTATGAAAGATTGGGAAAATCAAACAGACTCAGTCTTATATTCATGAGGATGACCATGGCTAATAATATCAAGACCTCAATTCCTTAAACTAAGAGCACATTGGAACTCTTGACTGCTGTCAAAGAACGTTTTAAATAAGCAGATAAGTCACTAGTAGGCATACTTATGGTAGAATTAACCACCATGAAATAGGATGGTAATAGAGGAGTTCAGGAACATACCCTTAATATGACTGACAAAGTTGCAAAACATCGAGCACTAGGATTGCAAGTAGATGAAACCTTCTTAGTACAATTTATCCTTAATTCACTCCCTCCTCAGTTTAGCACATTCAAAATTCACTATAATATTCATAAACTAGTGGAATTTGAATGAGCTGACTAGTATGTGTATTCAAGAGGAAGTGAGATTAAGGCAAGGACCCCACTCTATGCTGGTTGTAACTCAAGGAGCTAAAAAGAAAGGAAAGTTTGCGAAAGGAAAGAAAATTCCACCAAAAAAAGGAGATGGACCTAGGAAAAGTAGCCAGGACCATGGAAAAGTATATTGTCACATATTACTTTTGTGGCAAGAAAGGACATGTGAAGAAGGACTGTAGCAAGCGTAAAGCTTGGTTCAAAAAGAGAGGTACTAATCTTTCTTTTGCATGTTATGAATGAAATCTTGCTGAAGTTTGTTCTAATACTTGGTGGATTGACTCTGGGGTCTGAACTCACATAACAAATTTAATGTAGGGATTCCTTACAACCCAAAACCCGAAGAAAAGTGAACGATTTGTCTATATGGGTAAGCGTCTCAAAGAGAAAGTGATAGCTATTGGAACCTACAGCCTACTCTTGGTGATGGGTCATCAGATCGATCTTATGGACACTTTTTATGTACCTTCAATGTCTAGGAATTTAGTTTCTCTATCCAAATTATATGTTGATAGATATTCTATTTTATTTGGTTGTACAAAATTCAGTTCAATATTTAACTCTATTATTGTTAGTTCTGGTATTTTATATGATGGTTTGTATAAAATTTTCTTGAATCATGACTTTGCATAATCTTTAATAGCCCTGCATTCGAATATTGGTTCAAAATGAGGCCTAATTAGTGAAAACTCTTCATCCTGTGGCATAAAAGACTGGGGCATATCTCCTGGGATAATATTGAGAGATTGGTGAAGACTGGGATTTTGGATCACCTAGACTTCACTGATTTTCAAGTGTGTGTGGAATGCAGTAAGGGAAAGAAAACCAAACATACTAAGAAAGGTGCCACAAGAAGTACTAAACTTCTTAAGATTATTCATACAAATATTTGTGGACCACTTTTCGTTCCATGTTTTGCGAGAGAGAAGTACTTTATCACCTTTATAGATAATTTTTCTCGCTATGGTTATGTATATCTAATACATGAAAAGTCTCAGGCTGTTGACATCCTTGAGGTGTTCATTACTGAGGTCGAGAGGCAGTTAGATAGAAATGTTAAAATAGTGAGGTTTGATCAAGGTGGTGGAGTTCTATGGTAGATATGATGAGACGGGTCAAAATCCTGGCCCATTTACCAATTTTTTTAAAAAGCATGGCATTTGTGCTCAATACACAATGCCAGATATGCCACAACATAATGGAGTTGCTGAAAGGCATAATCGTATACTTTTGGATAAGGTTAGGGGCATGATGAGTTCTTCAACTGTACTTGATTCATTGTGGGGTGAAGCATTAAAGACTACAATGTATATCTTGAACATGGTTCCTAGTAAGGTTTTACCAACAACTCCTTTCAAGTTGTGGACTGGTAGGAAGCCTAGTTTGAGACATTTACATATTTAGGGTTGTCCAGCAGAAGCAAGGATTTTTAATCCACATGAGAAAAAGTTAGATTCAAGGACTATATCTGGATATTTCATTGGTTATCCAAATAAGTCCAAAGGGTACAAATTTTATTGTCCTAACTATAGTACGAGGATTCTGGAAATCGCTAATGCCGGATTCTTAAAGAATGGAAAAGTTAGTGGGAGTGATGAATTAAGAAAGGTAAATCTCGAGGAAATAAGATCCACTACCCTTTCCTTCTTGAGAAATTGGTGTTCCTCAAGCTATTCAACCAGTTGAGGGAAATGAACAATATAATGGAAACGATTCACTACTTCATGAGGATATTGCCATTGAAAATAATGTAGTACTACCATAACCAACAGTTCTGAGGAGATCTCAAAGGGAAAGAAGACCTGCCATTTCAGAGGATTATGTGGTGTATTTACAAGAATCTGATTTTAATATTGGGATTAACAAGGATCCGGTTTCATTTTCACAAGCCATAGAAAGTGATAATTCTAGTAAATGGATCGGTGCTATGAATGAAGAGTTGAAATCGATGGACCAGAATGATGTTTGGGATCTTGTTGAATTGCCTAATAATTGTAATAAAGTCGCCTGTAAATGGGTTTTTAAGACCAAGCTTGACGCTAAAGTCAATATCAAGAGATATAAGGCTAGACTTGTGGCTAAAGGTTTCACTTAGAAAGAGGGCATTGATTATACAGAGACCTTCTCTCCGGTATCTAACAAGGACTCACTTAGAATTATCATGGCACTTGTAACTCATTATGATCAAGAGTTACATCAAATGGATGTGAAAACTGAAGGAAAATAGGTTTAAAAATTATTTAAAATGCGCAGTGGAAAGATTGAGTTTAAAAATCGTTTGGTAGCCCATGATATACTACTCGTTAATTCCATAGATGTGTATACTAAAGAGGGAGAAGAAATATACCTCAGGCCTTGATCCCAATTCTGATTCTCTTTCTCCGAGATGGTGCAGTAGCCGTCACTAGGTTGTCTTCACCCTTATGTCTCCTAAGAATGCTTCCCGGATAGGCTAGAGATGGTGGGATCTCTAATGGAAAGAATAAGGAGGGTTTGGGAGCTCTAATATTGTTTCTGCAGCTTCTGACGTTCAAAATGACAAACTCCTTTTTCCTTGACGTAGCTGCCCTATTTATAGATTCCCATAACCGACCTGATGTTTGAGCGATTGAAGTGCATTCGATCGCTTCAATCGATCGAACCACATTTGAGCGATCGAACCCTCCAAGACTTTAATCGATCGAAACATATTCGATCGATCGAACCTGCATTGAAAACATCCTCATATGCCTTTCCAAGCTCCTAGCGGAGCTAAGAGTAGGACCTCCTAGGTTCTTTATTGTTGGCTCAGACCAGTTTGTTAATTACCATGACCAAACTCTTTGATCAGCAAACTGACTAACTGGTCAGTTAACGTTTATTCCACTATAAAATGATAATTAAACTCCAGCGCAAATGAACATATCCGAAGCGATAAATAGACTTGTATGGAGTACTAATGTCCCTCTACCTTTAGCATTCATAATCATATTCAGGTAGTCGGATAACTAGTTACTGTCAACCTGAATCATGATTACTACTTATATTCCTTGAGCCCCATTTTCCACTCATGATTACCAAACATGTTGATAACTACTTATCAACAAGACTGCAGTTCTCAGTATTCAACATGGTGACATTCTCAAAGGAATGCTTACTCTAATTCAGAGGGTAGATTCTATCTTGACAATATATGTTCACAACCCTATGAACATGACATACCCAAGATGTACAGGTGTTGACCTTCTATAGACCTCACTGATTGGTAAGTCAAAGCAGTCAAATCCACAGTCTATGTTCATAATCGTCTCAAGATTAAGAACACGTACCTTATACAAGTTATGAGTTCCTATCGACTGATTGACAGTCTTGAGTGTCAATTGGAAAGCTCAGGTCCGTTAATGCATTATAAGCACTAGCATATTAACTATGAGTTACACTCTAATGATTGAGATTAATCATTCCATCCAATGGTAGTTAATCATGCTACAGTGTAAAAGACTCATCATTTACTATGACACATTCTAAGTAACAAAGAATAGTAATTCGTATCTCACTTGTATGTATCTCATACATACACGAATTACTTACTATGATACTTAAGGATAATAATAATCTCATGAAAGAAACATACATAACTAAATGTAAAGCTGATATCCATATACTAAAATGTCAATGTCTCATATATAAAGTAATGGTTTGAGGGCACAAACCCAACAAACTCCCATTTGCACTCACAACCATATAGGATTATATCTGAGACCTAGACTATCTAAATGACAATCAAAGACCTTCTGCGGCAAGGCCTTTGTAAACGGATCCGCAAGATTGTCAAAGGTGGCTATCTTGCTAAAAGTCACATCTCCACATTGAACAATATCTCGGATTAGATGATATTCCCGCTCTACGTGCTTTCTGTTTCCGTGGTTCCTTGGCTTCTTGGATTGAGACACTGCCCCACTATTATCACAATAAAGCATAATAGGTGACAGCGACGCTGGTACCACCTCGAGCTCCATGAGGAACTTCTTGAGCCAAACAGCTTCCTTGGCGGCTTCGCAAGCAGCCACATACTCAACTTCTGTAGTTGAGTCTGTAATGCATTTCTGCTTAATGCTCCTCTAACTTATAGCACCACCTCCCAAGGTAAAGAGATGACCGGACGTCGACTTTCTCGAATCTTTATCTGACATAAAATCCGAGTCAGTGTATCCTTCTAGAATTAACTCACTACCACCGTACATAAGCATGTAATCTTTAGTTCTTCTCAAGTACTTAAGAATGTGCTTGATGGTTGTCCAATGCTGTGGACCTAGATTCAATTGATATCTACTAACCATGCCAACAACAAAGCAGATATCCGATTTAGTGCACAACATCGCATACATGAAACTTTCCACTACCGAAGCATAGGGAATTCCTGCCATGCGATTCCTCTCCTCCTGTGTCTTTGGACACTGGTCCTTGGAGAACGCTAAACCATGCCTAAAAGGTAACAAACCTTTATTCAAATTTCCATTGAAAACCTAGTTAGCACCTTATCGATATAACCAGCTTGAGATAATCCCATTATCTTTCACTTACGATCCCAAAAGAGATTTATTCCAAGAATATAGCTCGCCTCTCCTAGATCCTTCATATCAAAAGTACTAGCTAGCCAAACCTTGACCGCTGACAATGCCGCTACACCATTTCCAATGAGTAGAATGTCGTCAACGTAAAGCACATGAAAAGCCACCACCTTCCCTTCACACTTCTTGTATACAAAGGGTTCATCCAGATTCTGTATAAAACCAAACGAATTGACCTCTTGGTCAAAACGAATGTTCTAACTTCTAGATGCCTGCTTAAGCCCATAAATGGACTTTTGCAACTTACATACCAAGTTACCTTTTCGACCAGCTATGAACCCTTCTGGTTGTTGCATATAGATGTCCTCCTCAAGATTGTCATTCAAGAATTCAGTCTTGACGTCCATTTGCCAGATCACATAATCTAGACATGCAACAATGGATAAGAGTATTTTGATGGACTTGAGCATTGCTTCCGGCCAGAAGGTTTCCTCATTGTCAATGCCCTCCCTTTGAGTATAACCTTTCGCTACAAGCCTAGCCTTAAAGGTTTCAACATTTCCATCAGATCCTCTTTTCCTCTAATAGTCCCACTTACAACCAATGGGTTTAATATTGGTTGGAAGTTCTACAAGATTCTAGACCTAATTGGAATCCATAGACTCCAATTCAGCTTTCATAGCTTTATTCCAATGAGCTGAATCAACATCTGCCATTACCTCTTCGTATATGGTAGGATCAGATTCTGATTCTATAGAGAGAGCTTCAAAACTTCTCCTAAGAGAATGTATCTATCAGGCTGGCTGATAATCCTCCCACTACGATGAGGTACTGGTGCGGGAATGGGTACAGAAGTGGTATTTTCTTGTGTTACATCATTATTAACTGTGGGTGGGACTGAGGGCTCTCCTTCTATCTCTCTAAGATCTATCCTTCCCTTAGGTTTATGGTTCATGATATAATCATCCTCAAAGAAAACAGCATTCGTACTAATAAACAATTTTTGTTCTCTTGGATCATAAAAATACCATCCATAAGTACCCTTTGGATACCCTATAAAATAGCATACTTCTGATCTAGAATCCAACTTGCTCATCTTTCCTTTCAGCACATGTGCCGGGCACCCCCATATTCGGAGATGTTGCAAAGAAGGCTTGTGCCCAACCTACATCTCCCGTGGTGGCCTGAGAATAGATTTACTTGGTACTAGATTTAGTATGTACGCAGTGGTTTCCAAAGCATAACCCCTAAGGAATAATTGTAACTCCGAATAGCTCATCATCGACGCAATCATGTCTAAAAAAAGTCCGGTTCCTTCTCTCCGCTACACCATTTTGCTGAGGCGTACCAGGTGCAGTCAACTGTGACAGAATTCTATTCTATATGAGGTGATCAATAAACTCATTAGAGTGGTACTCGCCACCTCGATCAGATCGAATGACATTGATATGTGTGCCCAATTGCTTTTCCACTTCAGCCCTAAACTCTTTGAACTTTTCAAAGGCTTCAGACTTGTGCTGCATTAGGTACACGTATCCATACCTAGAGTGGTCATTAGTAAATGTGATAAAATACTCATATCCACCCCTAGCTCTAATATTTATTGGTCCACAAACATCAGTATGAACTAATTCTAACAATGCATTGGTCCTATTGCCCTTTGCGGGAAAGGGCCTTTTGGTCATCTTACCCTCTAAACCAGACTCGCAGACTTCCATTGGATCGAGAACCAAATCGCCTAAGACCCCTTCTTTGACTAGTTTGCCAATCCTATTTAGATTGATATGCCCAAGCCTCATGTGCCAAAGTCTTGTTGGATCAGTGGAAGGTTCTTTTCTTTTAGATGGCACTATTAACATTGAGTTATTAAGTGCTATACAAGAGTCTTTAGAGATGTTGGGAGTAATCACATATAAGCCATTAGTTTTAACACTAGAACATATAAAAAAACTATTTCTTTGAATAACAACTTCTGTTCCAAAATGAAAAGAATAACCATTATTCGATAAATTTGAAACTAAAATTAAATTACATCTCATCAAAGGGACGTAAAGTACATCTGATAAAACTATTGTCTTATTGTCCAAAAACTCTAAAACTACTACTCCTATAGCAACTGTAGAAACGGTTGTGCTAGAACCCAAAGTCAGCACGATTTTCCCATCACTGCATTTTCTGGTTGATCTGAACCCCTACAACAAATTACAGATATGGTTAGTCACACCAGAATCAATGCACCAAGTGTTTGAAGTATTCGTAATAAAACTTACTTCAATCACATGTGACTCAATCATACCTTGAACTCTTGTAGCTAAGAATTCTGGACAGTTCCTCTTCCAGTGGCCATTCTCATCACATTTGAAACACTTTCCTTTGCCTTGGCCACCTACCTTCCCTTCGCCCTTACCTTTTCCCTTAGATTTTGCAATCTTAGGGACCGGTCCAACACTTGAACCACCAGTGCCATCTTTCTTCTTCCCTTTCTTTCCTTTTGGCATAGATCGGGAAGCGGAAGCGCTTTTCTCAACGTTCAGAACGTTGACCCCAGGTTTGATCACCCCTTTTGCTGCCAGTAAAGAACTCGTTAATTCTCTCATTGAAAAATCCATGTTATTCATATTATAGTTTAGTTTAAATTGAGTGAATGACGGCGACAGCGTGTTGAGGATCATATCAACTTGGGTCTGTGGATCGATGTTAGCACCTAGGGTCCCCAGCTCATTCAAATAACCAATCATTTTCAAAACATGTTCTTTGACTGGAGTCCCTTCTGACATCTTAGCACTCATTATCTTCTGCATAACTACCTATTTGGCAGGCCTGCCATGCTCCCCAAAACATCTTTTTTAGGGATGCGATAATCTAACTAACTGAATCGTTCGATTAGAATTGGTGTTGCAACACACCAGCCATTGAGGTCAGAATGTAGCAATGTGCCATTTTATTCGACTTCTTCCATCTATCGAACTCGCGCCTGGCAGCTGTCGAAGCATTTGCCGCGAGTTCTTTAGGGTATGGGGTGGTGATGACATATTAGTGATCCTCCATAGTTAAAACGATGTCAAGATTTTATTTTCATTCTGTGTAGTTATTTCAGTTAACTTGTTTTGAGTGAGTATGGTGGCAAGTGGACTAAATGTAGATCCCAACATTATGATTTACTGAAAAATCAAAAGACAAAATAAATATGGATATCAGAATTTAACAGTTTGAAATAAAAGAATCCTTAAAACTCTTATTTTAAAACAAAGTCGCCAGAATATCAAAACGAAAGATTAAAGCCTCTGTGTGGTGGTCAATGCTCGATCTTTTGATTAATCATGACTTGTCCGCTATCCAACTTTTGCAAAATAAGTTATGATTCCCGAACCTTTTTGATCTCTAAGTTTCTGAATAATGCCTTGTGTCGGATCCCTTATCCATAGCTTAGCTAGTGTATACCATTAACTAGGATCCAATCACAACCGTCTTAAGTAGCGCCTCCGTGTGGTGGTCACCCTCTAACACGTCTGATTGATCCTATCCATAGGAAGTTCACATCTAGTAACCAATGGGTAGTGTACCCTCCGTATGGAATGATTGTCCCTAGCGAGGTGACACAGAATGCACTACTTATCTTACAATGAACCATTAATGGAAGATCGTGGGTGTTATTAATAGGACCCTCTCCCACTATATTTGTATATAAGGATTTTGCTTTTTAGGAAAAAATTTGTTTCTATACATTACCTATAAACATCCAATGTTTACCAATGCGTTGAAAACAGTTTTTGAATTTTATTTTAGAAAACTTGTTTTTACGTGCATGCAAGTAGTAACAATATAATTAAATGTCAATCACAACCAAGCACATGAAACAAAAAAATAAAATCGAAATATAGGCATTCAAACAATGCCTCTATCTCACATAGCTCTATTTCCATAGAACCACCTCTTGGTTTGATCGCCTCCAGCTCCATCTTCATGAACAACGGCTTGCTCTTCCATCTTTATGTATATTCTAATTCTATTACATTGTTCCTATACTTCTTTCAAAGCTTATGATTTAGCTAGAAATAGAAATCAATTACAAGAAAATAGAGAAGGCTAGGGAAATCGGTGCGACTTTCCTTTTTGTAGGATTAATGCGCAGCGCCCGTTACATATGCCTTAAAACCAAGCCAGTAATAAAAACATAATATACACCAATCTCAAAAATTAAATACAAAATTTAAAAGTATTGGTGCCATGGGAGATAGCGGACTAAGCTTGCTGCAAGAAGGTTTGTCGAACACACATGCACGCATATATAACAAATATATATATATATATATATATCTATTGGAACCCCTAATTGATTCACACAGTGCATAAACTCTTTACGCACTGAATTAGAACTCAAAATAGCATCTCACTTCTCTATCACACTTCGATCGATCGACAACAGTTCGATCGATCGAACATTCGATCGATTCAACACAGTTCAATCAATTAGACTTTCAATTTCACAAAAAAGTTTGAAAATTTTACAGAATAATTTAAAATTAAAGTAAATAATTTTTCAAACATTCAAAACTATGAAAAGAATTGCTGGACAGAGAATTGATCTCGATCGATCGAACCCTATTTAATCGATCGAACAAAATCAAAGTTCGATCAATTGAAACTTGTTCGATCACTTGAGAATAGAAGATGTTCGATCGATCGAACATACTTCGATCGATCGAATCCATCATGCATCCAAAGGAATCACAGATTTGTATTCTGCTGCGATAACACTGCAGAAACAGATCTGTGATGATGCAATTTTGAAAATAGTTCTAAAAATAACATGCAAATCAAAACTAGTGTTCCAAAACGCATCTATAGATCCAAACAAGCGTGGCTCTGATACCATTTGAAGGAAAAATAGGTTTAAAAGTTATTTAAAATGCACAGCAGAAAGATTGAGTTTTAAAAACTCTTGGTAGCCCAAGATCTACTACTCATTAATTCCATAGATGCGTATACTAAAGAGGGAGAAGAAATATACCTCAGGTCTTGAACCCAATTCTGATTTTCTTTCTCTGGGATGGTGCAGCAGCCTTCACTAGGTTGTCTTTACCCTTATGTCTCCTACGAATGCTTCCCAGATAGGCTAGAGATGGTGGCATCTCTAATGGAGAGAATAAGGAGGGTTCGGGAGCTCTAACATAGTTTCTGCAGCTTATGACGTTCAAAACGACGAACTCCTTTTTTTCTGGATGCAGCTGCTCTATTTATAGATTCCCAGAACCAACTTAATGTTTAAGCGATTGGAGTGCATTCGATCGTCCGAGACTGTGATCGATCGAACCACATTCGAGCAATTGAACCCTCCAAGACTTCAATCAATTGAAACATATTCGATTGATCGAACCTGCCTTGACAAGATCCTCATGTGCCTTTCCAAGAATCCTAGCAAAGTTAGGAGTAGGACCACCTAGGTTCTTTATTGTTGGCTCACACCAATTTGTTAATTACCATGACCAAACTCTTTAATCAACAAACTAACTTACTGGTCAGTTAACGTTTACTCTACTATAAAATGATAACAAAACTCCAACGCAAAAGAACATATTCGAAGCGATAAATAGACTTGTATGGTGTACTAATGTCCCTCTACCTTCAGCATTCGTAGTCATATTTAGGTAGTCGGATAACTGTTACTATCAACCTGAATCATGACTACTTCTTATATTCCTTGAGTCCCATTCACTACTTATGATTACCAAACATGTTGATAACTACTTATAAACAAGACTTCCGTTCTTAGTAATCAACTTGGTGACATTCTCAAGGGAATGCTTACTCTGAATCAGAGGGTAGGTTCTATCTTGACAATATATGTTCACAACCCTATGAACATAACATACCCAAGATGCCCAGGTGTTGATATTCTACAGACCTCACTGATTGGTAAGTTTAAGCAGCCATATCCACAGTCTGTGTTCATAATCGTCTCAAGATTAAGAACACCTACCTTATACAAGTTATGAGTTCCTATCGACTGATTGGCAGTCTTGAGTGTCAATAGGAAAGCTCAGGTCCGTCAATGCACTATAAGCACTAGCATATTAACTAAAAGTTACACTCTAGTGATTGAGATTAATCACTCCATCCAATGGTAGTTAATCATGCTATAGTGTAAACATGATGAGGTATCTAGTCTCATAATCCACTGTGATATGTTCTAAGTAACAAAGAATAGTAATTTGTATCTCACTTGTATGTATCTCATATATACACGAATTGCTTACTATGATACTTAAGGATAACAATCATCTCATGGAAGAAACATACATAACTAAATGTAAAGCTAATATCCATATATTAAAATGTCAATGTCTCATATATAAAGTAATGGTTTGAGGGCACAAACCCAACAAAAATAGCCTTTTTGAATGGAAATTTGGATGAAAATATCTACATGGAACAACCTGAAGGGTTCGCAAAGAAAGGAAAAGAACATTTGGCTTGGAAATTAAATAAATCCATTTACGGTCTTAAACAAGCTTCTAGGTAATGGTATATAAGGTCTAATGATACCATTTCTACTTTTGGATTTAAGGAAAACACTGTTGATCAGTGTATGTATCTGAAGATCAGTGGGACCAAGTTTATCTTTTTGGTCCTTTATGTGGATGATATTTTGTTAGCCAATAGTAATCTTGGTTTATTGCATGAAACCAAGGATTATCTAACCAAGTGTTTTAAGATGGTTTTTATGGGTGAGGCATCCTATGTCATTGGTATAGAGATCTTTATGGATCGATCTCGAGGATTGTTAGGACTATCTCAAAAAGGTTATATCAATCTAGACTTGGAAAGATTTAATATGCAATTGTGTTTAGTCAGTGATGCACCAATCATAAAAGGTGACACGTGAAATGAAAGTCAGTGCCCTAGGAATGATTTAGGAAAGGAACAAATGAAGAAAGTTCTACATCCATCAGCTATGGGGAGCTTAATGTATGCTCAGACTTGTACCAGATTGGATATTAGATTTGCAGTTGGAATGTTAGGTAGATATCAAAGTAATCCATGCATTGAACACTGGAAAGTAGCGAAGAAGGTTATGCGATATATTCAAGGAACGAAGGATTATATGCTCACATATAGGAGATTAGATCAGTTAGACGTGATCAGGTTCTCAAAATCAGATTTTGGTGGTGCTTAGATAGTAGAAAGTCCACATCAGGCTTTGTGCTTCTGCTAGCTGGTGGAGCAATCTTGGGGAATAATGTGAAGTAGTCCATTATTGCTTCATCCATGATAGAGGCCAAGTTTGTGGCATATTTTGAGGCCACCTGTCATGCTTTATGGTTGCAGAATTTTATTTCAGGACTTGATGTTGTTGACTCTATTGCCAAGTCACTGAAAATTTATTGTGGCAATACTACAACAGTTTTCTTCTCTAAGAATGGAAAGTATTCTAGTGGTTCCAAACACATGTAACTTAAGTACTTGGTTGTTAGAGAAGAGTCCTGAAACAACAACTGTCAATTAAAAATTTGAGCACTACTCTTATGATTGCTGTGATGGAAAAATTAAGTTTAAAATTATTTTAAAAGCAGTAGAAAGATTAAGTTTCAAAAAACTTATTGGTAACCTAGGATCTACTACTCGTCAATTCCATAGAGGCGTACAAGAGGGGACAAGAGTTATACCTTTGTGTCTTGAACCCAATTCTGAAATCTTCAAACTTCTTGATGATGCAGCAGCTTTCACTAGGTTGGCTTCACCCTTATGACTACTGCGGATGCTGTCGGAGAGACTAGAGTTGGTGGGAACTCCAACAGGGAGGATAAGGAAGCTTGGAAAACCCTAAACAGTCTCTATAGCTTTCGTGTAAGAAAAACGACGATTATTAAATGATCGGGAGAGAACAAATCCTATTTATACGCTTTAACGAGCATTTGTTAGTACCTTTTTATTCTGTTTTTGTATATTTTTACTCTGTTTTCTAGTTTCTGACAGGTTTTGGAAGAAATCAACTAAACCAGGCTAAACAGGGTGAAAAAGCAGAAGAAAAGAAGCTGAAAAAAAACAAGTCGCGCGCGCGACCCGCGCCCGCGAAGATCCAGAAATCGCTCGCGCGATCCGCTCGCGCGAGAACCCCATAATCGCTCGCGCGACCCGCGCGCGCGAAAGCCAAATGTCGCGCTCGCGCGATATGCCCAAAAACCAAAGTTGCGTATTTCAGTATACTGAAGACTCCTGTGCAAACGAGACTGCTAAACGACGTCCAGACTGTAAATTACATCAGTTTCAGTCCGTTTCGAGTTGTAAAGGCTTCCAAAACATGTTGTAAATCTATTTAAACTCTATTTTACTTTAATTAGAGGGTTGGCAATTATTATACAGACATTCTACAACCATACTTCCAGCCATTGAAGGGAGGGAAGCAAGGAGAAGAAGAAGAAGACCAAGGGTTTCCATGGCCTCCTCCATCAACCTCTTGCTATCTACTACTTCTATGGCAGCTTAGATCATTGATCTAGGGTTTCAATGAAGCCCTAGATGAGTAATAAGGTTTTATTTATGCTTTTATTTTAGTTTTATTATGTATGGATGACAGTCACATGTTTAGAGGATTTTTATAAATAAATCGTACTGCTATTGATTAAATCATTGCTTTCGGAATTTATTCTTGTCTTAGATCTATTTTGTCTGTGATGTGCTCAACGATCTATTCTTGCTGTGCTTGTTTAGATTGTTTACATGTGATGGTGCTTTATTGATTCGTGCTATCAAGTATCCGAATAGTCCATGCCTAGGTTAGACGGATTAGATCACAACCCTAGTTTAGTGTGAGATAATTCGTGCTATCCGCAGATGGATTATGTTGGTGCTTGAACCATGATTATCTTCTTGTCGGAGGAATTAGGCTTGTAGCTATAATTCCCCATATTCATCCAATGTAATAGGCTAAAGTAATTCATAGATATTCCTATTATGAAACTAGTGGTGGATTTGCAATCCTAGGTTTCCTTTAAATATTATTTAAAACAACTTTAATTGCTTTCATAAGTTAGATTTACTTTTATTGTTATTAATTTAATTAAATTCAAAATCAAATCTGTTTTCCCTAATTAACTAGACTTAGGTTCTAAAATTAAATCGCTGTAGTAATCAATCTCTGTGGGTTCGACCTTTACTTCCACACTGCAAATCCTTTGAAAAGTAAAGAATACTTTTATATCTTGATTCTGACAAGATCAATTTTTGGCGCCGTTGCCGGGGATTGCATTACTACTCTTAGTTTTATAATCGTAGTTTAGTTAATTCGTAAATATTAGATTAGTTTTTATTCTTCTTATTTTCTGTTTTTGTTTTTAGTTACTAACTTGTTTTTTTTATTATTTTGTAGTCAACGTTTCCGAGTGGAGCAGCTAATTACATCAAAGGAGCTTACGCAAAAATAAAATAAATAAAAATTAAATAAATTGCTTCCTTTGGAATTCGCTTTAAACCGCTGTAAGTCAGGGCGCTGTGACGCACTATTTGCATTAGTTTAGGGTTAATTGCACTGCATTAGCTAGGAAACCCAGGGCGCTGGGCTTGACGCGGTCATTGCATTACAGGATAATTTTCATGCATCACAGTAGTTGAATGCTTGTTATCTTAGTTGCGTGATTGCTTGCTATTTGTTTTTCTTTTGTTGAGTCAGTTTTTGTTTTTAGTTTCTTTTTCTTTGTTTTAGTTTATGTTAGGTACACGTTCAAATAAACCAGATTTAAAATCTTTCGATCTTGAACTTGAACGTACCTTAAGAACTAGTAAGTCCACAACCCAAGCTTCTAGAGCTAGGTTGCAAGACGACGAATCAACTCCGATTCCGTCGTCGTTGTTTGAGGCCGAAATTCAGAGTACCCGTGAACGGATCAGGAAAACTCGAACTTTTCAAATTAAACGGATTAAAATGGCTGACGGTGGAAATAACAATAACAATCAAAACAACGGAGCTAATATGAATAATCCTAATATACCACCACCTCCTCCACTTAAAGATTATTTTATTCCTACGACTTACACACCGCAAACATGTATTGAATTACCGGAGGCGACAGCATCTCACTTTGAGATAAAGTCGTCTACCATCTCGCTGCTTCCATCTTTCCATGACCGTTTAAATGAAGATCCATATAAACACTTAGGAGATTTTCAAGACATATGCTCTACATTGAAAATTCAAAATCTTACTGATGATGAATTAAAAATGCGGCTCTTTCCATTCTCATTAAAGGACAAAGCTAAATATTGGCTCCAGTCTTTGGAGCCAAACACTATTAGAACATGGGAAGACTTACACACCGCATTTTTACAAAAGTTTTTCCCAATTATGCGTACGAACCAGATAAGAAAATCAATAACCAATTTTGTTATGCAAGATGGGGAATCACTTTACGACACGTGGGAAAAATTTAAAGAATTATTACGCTTGTGTCCACATCATCAAGTCCCTAAGTGGCAACTTGTTCAGGTCTTCTATGAGGGGCTTATTCCCTCTGTTAGGAATACCGTTGATGCCGTTTGTGCGGGAACCTTCCTACACAAAAGCGCCGACGAGGCCTGGAAAATGTTTGAAACGTTAAGCGAGAATTCAATGCACCAAACGGTGTCTGTCCGTTCGGAAGGATATCTTAATCAACCTAAGAGGGAGGTAAAATTCGAGTCAAGTCAATCAATTGAAATAAAAGAACTATCTAACAAACTTGACCGACTTTTAACGATGAACCAAACGACAGCCCCACCCGCTCGTGAAATCTGTGCATTATGTTCCGATCCTTCACATTCGATACTTGCATGTCCATCGGCGAGTCAATTTTCGGAATTCGTGGAGCAACACATTAATTCTATTCAACAATACCCACGAAATAATTATAATGCAACTACTAATAATCCGGATGCGCCATGGAGAAACCATCCTAACTTCTCGTGGAAAAATAACAATAATAATCCTAACGAGGCGACTAATTTTCCAAATGCGTATCGACCTCAGTTTCAACCTAACCAATACCAACAACCGCCTCCTAATGCTAATCCTTCAAGGGGAAATATTTTTGAGGAAAAGGTGTTGGCGTCCCTTAAGACTATTGAAACGCAAGTTCAGGCACAAGCACAAATAGTGCACTCTCATACGCAATCCATTGCGAAGCTTGAATCCCAAATGGGACAACTAGCTACTGTAGTAAGTCGTAGAAACGAGGGGACGTTGCCTAGTCAAACAATCCAAAATCCTAAGGGACAATATGAGGTTAAGGGGTCGAATGAACAAGTGAACGCCGTCTCAACTAGGTTGACTACCCGAGAGGAGGAGGTAATAGAAATTCCGAAGGGGAATGTGAAAGGTATGAATATTAACTCTAATAAAGAGACGGGTGAGGACATGAGCCAAAATAGAATTCAAAAAGATAAAGAAGCAGTCCCAACGAATTATACTCCTAGAATGCCATATCCACCTAACGTTGAGGAACCGTCTAATCTTACAAATAAAAAGTCTAAGGTTGAGGATATACTCGAGGTATTTAAACAAGTCAAAATAAATATTCCTTTCCTCGATGCTATAAAACAAATCCCCGCTTATGCTAAATGTTTAAAAGACCTTTGTACTCAAAAGCGCAAAATACGGAGTCATACTCCTAAAAAGGTCTTTCTCACGGAAAAAGTAAGCTCTATATTCCAACACGCTCCTCCAAAATATAAAGATCCAGGTACGCCTACGATTTCATGTGTCATAGGTGACACTATCATTCATCGGGCTCTCCTTGACTTAGGAGCGAGTGTTAATCTTTTACCCTATCACGTCTATAAACAATTAGGTTTAGGTGAACTTAAGCCCACGGCCGCTACTATTCAATTAGCGGATCGTTCTGTTAAAATACCTAGAGGAATCGTCGAAGACGTATTAGTAAAAGTTGATCAATGTTTCTATCTCGTTGATTTTATGGTCCTTGACACCGAACCGGTGCTAGATGCTAGGAAACACACTCCTGTCATTCTTGGTCGTCCATTCTTAGCTACGGCTAACGCACGTGTTAACTTTAGAACAGGGGTGATGAAAGTGTCGTTCGGAAATATACAATTAAAATTAAATGTTTTTAATGCTGTTGATCAACCTCCCAAAGACGATGATTATCTAGGTGTGGAGGGTAGTGAGGTTACACGGAATATTGGGCCTAAGAACGTAATAAATATAAGTGCGGGAAATAATGTAGAGGATGATGAGTGGATGAATCCTAATCCTGTAGACCCTAATGCGGAATCTACTCGGAAGGTAAGAAATCGATTCGAACATAATGATAAACCGTTAATCGATTTAATTCAAAGCGATGTTATTTCTGCGTACCATCGGGCTCTTCCTGACATTTTAAAGGGTACACAGTCCGATTTACGGCCTCCATGAGTCTTATGCTAGAAAGGTCTAGCTAAAGACGTAAAAGTTAGCGCTTCTTGGGAGACAACCCAAGCTTTATGTTGTCCGTTCCTTTTATTTTTGGTCGTTTTTGGGTCTGTTTGTGTCTGTTTTAGATATTTTGGACAGGTTTGGGGGTTGGAATTAAGTTATTTTAATAATATATACATAATTTTAATCAAAAAGTGGAAGAAACCACGCTCGCGCGAGACGTCGCTCGCGCGGCCCGCTGGCGCGAGATGGCCCCTTAGTGTTTTTTTCTTTGTTTGCTTTTTCTTGAGCCTCAGGATCTCCTCGCGCCTCATTTCGCGGGCGCGAGGTACCTCGCTCGCGCGAAAGTTAAAAAAAAAAAAAAAAAAAAAAAAATTTGGAATTCGCGCGCGCGACGGCCGCTCGCGCGGACCGCTCGCTCAATTTCCCCAATTTCTGTTTTTTCTCTTTTATTTTCTGTATCTTTCCCCCATACTTGTTCTGATTATGTTTTTGTTTCTGTTTTGTTTATTTGTTTCAGTTTAGTTCAATTTGGTCGTTGTTTTCCTTATTACATTTAAACTTTTTCTTTTATTTCTTTTCCATTTATTTGTTTAGTTTAGTTTTGATTAGTTTATAGATTTATATTTTGTATTTTGATTTCATGTACTTTTAATATTCTTTTGTTAGTTTGTTTTCTTTTATTAAGAAGTAACAGGTAACATTGAACTTTATTGTCACATGCTTGTGTGTTCACCTGTTCTATGCTTGTCCAGATCGAGGTATTATCGTTCTTTTCTTCTGTACTCTCCTTTCTTTCATTTTATTGTTTCATTAGGGACAATGAAAGGTTTAGGTTTGGGGGTATGCACATACATGCACATTATTTTATGCAAAACTTTAAAATTTTTTAAATAAGTGTGACGATATTACCTACGGTTTTGCAATCGCTAGTCGATACTTCTTGTTATGTAATGTGATTTGTTATAGAATGATAAACAAGAGAATATGTGATTAAATGTTTGCTAAAGTTATGATGAAACGTTTTAGGTTATGTATCATTTGAATCGTAGTTTTATATCATAGAATTGCACATAAACCTATGCACTGCACGTAGTCGCTTGAATACATGTTGGTTGTGAACTATAATATGATTCGGATTTCTAGATAACACAAGGTGGAGACTAAGCCCGGTGAGCTTTTGAGCCTATCTTTTCTATTTAGAGGGTTAGAAATACATATTGTGTTTGTCGAATTTCATTGAAATAGCGCATCTACTTGTTGTTTATTCTCATTATTCTTGTTTTGGTTGATAGTCAAGTTAAAATAGTTGTTACCATGCTAAATAATCTTCCGTCGTAAATATTGAAGAACCATATAACCATAGGACATGATTTTAGGCCCTCTTTGTTTATGACCAATAAATGAAAAATTTCCTTAGTTCGCCCTTTGAGCCATTAAAATGCCATTTCTTTCTTAAATTACCATTATCCTTGTTTTTGCTCCAATTTGGCCAACTTGGAGTTCACCTCTGAAAGATTGATCACCTTTTAGTGGTGTTAAGGCGATGTGTGATTGAAAAGAAGAAGAAAATAAGATGCTATTGGGGTAGTTGCTTGGTATTCGATGAATAATCATTTGAGAAGCAAGAAAAGAAAAAGAAAAAGGAAAAAGAAAACAAAATAAAAAGGAGAAGGTTGAAAAAAAAAATATGAAAGAAAATGAATGAAAAGGAATGGAGAGAAAGAAAAGATGAAAAGTTTGTAGAAGAAGAATGAAAGAAATCGAACATGCCTTACAATGCCATTCTAAATCTACCCATATATCCATTTTATCCTTTTTCATTACCTGAGCTACATTACAACCTTTGGAAAGTCCTATTTGATCCTAGGAGACATGGTTTGGATATGAAAATGATGGGAGGGGGATTAAAACATGGTAATGATTAATTTTTCTTGATTGTTGGCATCTTATCCATGAGACTACTGTTCTTTCGTGTCATGCGTCTTTTTCGAGTCATATGTGAGCGTTTATCGTTTTGAAAATATATTTCCTTTACTCACATATATTAGAAAAATTACACATGTTTCGGAGTGTTTCATTTTAGAGTGTAATTGACATTGTGAGATTCGTAGTCGAAGCATAGTTAGATGGTTATCCGAGTTATATTCCATGTTCATGACATGCGCGTGTTCAGTGGATTACCATATCACACACGTGCAATTTTATGAGAAACTCTATTGATTTATACATTGCATGTGCTTGAGAGTGTTTTTCATGATGTAGGTGAACGTTTGATTCCGTTTCTTTATGTTCGTTATTCTATTTCGAATCTTTGTTGTATAATAAGGAGTATTGAATAGTATGTTCTTTGTTTTTAATAAAACTTTTTAAATTAATAAGTTAATAAAGATGGTTGTGGGTAACTTGTTGACGAGAACCCTCACGAGACTTCACTCGTCCAACTAGGGACACCTAGGGGTTTAAAAGGCTTGTTGCATATGCTAAATGCAATCGTGATCCATACGAAAATGGAATAGATTTTTATTAGTAGTTTTTATTTTAGTTTTGCTCGAGGACTAGCAAAATGTAGGTTTGGGGGTGCTCTGTACGCAGCTGCCCTATTTATAGATTTCCAAAACCGACTTTAACCTTCGACCGATCGAAGTGACCTCGATCGATCGAACCTTCGATCGATTGAGATACTTTCGATCCATCGAACTTGCCTTAACTTTAATCGATCAAAACCCATTCAATCGATCGAACCTGTCTTGATAAATCCTCTTGTGCCTTTCCAAGCATCCTAGCGGAGCAAAGAATGGGACCTCCTAGGCTCTTTATTGTTGGCTTAGACCAGTTGTTAATTCCCACGACCAAACTCTTTGATCAGCAAACTAACCAACTGATCAATTAACGTTTACTCCACTATAAAATGATAACTAAACTCCAACATAAAAGAACACATCTGAAGCGATGAGTAGACTTGTATGGTGTACTAATGTCCCTCTACCATCAACATTTGTAATCATATTTAGGTAGTCAGATAACTGTTACTGTCAACTTGAATCATGAATGCTTCTTGTATTCCTTGAGTCCCATTCACCTCTCATGATTACCAAACGTTTTGATAACTACTTATCAACAATACTCCAGTTCTCAGAAATCAACATGGTAACATTCTCAAGGGAATGCTAACTCTTTATCAGAGGGAAAATTCTATCTTGACAATATATGTTCACAACCCTGTGAACATGATATACCCGAGATACCCAGGTGTTGATCTTGTATAGACCTCACTGATAGGTAAGTCAAAGCAGCCATATCCACAGTCTGTGTTCATAATCATCTCAAGATTGAGAACACGTACCTTATACAAGTTATGAGTTCCTATCGACTGTTAACAGCCTTGAGTGTCCATGAAAAGCTCAGGTCCGTCAATGCTCTACAAGCACTAGCATATTAACTAAGAGTTACACTCTAATGTTTGAGATTCATCGCTCTATCCACTGGCAGTTAATCATGCTATAGTATAAACCTGATGAGAATAGTAATCCATATCTCACTTGTATGTATCTCATACACACATGAATTACTTACTATGATATTTAAGGATTAACAATCAAATCATAAAAGAAACATACATAGTGAAATGTAAAGCTGATGTCCATATAATAAAATATCAATGTCTCATACATAAAGTAATGGTTTGAGGGCAGAAACCCAACATGCTAATCCATTGACTAAGGGATTACCTCCAAAGACATATAAGAAACATGAGTAATCAATGATGGATATTTTAGTTGTGTAATTGACACTTATGCGCAATTAAAGTTTATTTCTGTTTGTTTCCTGTTTTCAATTACGTGTGCACAAATTATGTTTGGTTGTTTGATAAACAGGAAATGTTTTAACAAGACACATTACATGGGTATTATGGAATAATAGACTAAGGTTAATACAGGTTATTAATAGTGTGGTGTATGGAAGGGAATACGACACAAATGTTTTACAACCGCTATGACTCACATTGATAGTCTATGCTAATCTTAGTATGAAAGTAACTAAAAGTTTGGGCGTATTAGCTAATTTCAAAAATTTATGATCACATATTAAAGTTTTTTATGTGGAGTCCAACTAAGAGGGTGTTTGATAACCCAATTAAGTGATGAAAATGAAAATTTTCAGCACTTAATTTTTTTCAGTGCGTTTGATAATGTACCACTTAATTGGAAAAGTAGCCAAAAATCTACTGAAAACATTAACTGAAAATTTTCTACTGAAAATAATCACTTAATGCAATCTGTTTTAACTCTTGAAACACTATTTTCAGTAATGCTAATACAAATCACTTAAAATTTTCAGTACTTATTATCAGCACTTAATTTTCAGTACTTAATTTTCAGTTTTATCAAACACACCCTAAGTCAAATATCATAATCGGCTTAGTGGACCAAGTGGTAAACTCCTATGTGACTTTTAGAAGTCCTATAAAATGTGGCCCACTAACCCTCGATGTTAGTTAGACTCCACCAACTATTCAGCCAATAGAAAATTATCCCAATTGAATTATATATATTTATTATTGATTGTTGAGAGAACCAATGATTGAATGAATCATCTTTCAACAATTACTAAATAAGAGACTTTTCATATTCAGTAATTATAAAAGTCATTACATATTTGAAGACCGTCATTATGACAGTCATTAAACGGACTTCTTCTCTCCTCCATAAAAGGTACACCTTACCCCTTGAAAGTTAACATTCAATCAAATATAGAAATAAGAGTGTACATAATTGAGATACAGAAAAAATAAGGAGAAACCTAGATTAAAGTTCAATCGAAGGGGTTCCAATTCCGCCTCTACCAATTCAATGGCAAATAACGGCATGTAAATTTACATGTGAATTCTTAAGGTGTGTTGTATTCAAGAGTAATTAAAGTTATTTTTTGCATGATAGTTTTTATCAATTAAAGTCTAACATTTGTAAGATCAAAAACACTTTTCTTTGTTGGTTGATAAGAAAAATGATACAATTAGGCAGGAAGAGAAAATATAGTGATAATTAAATTTAAAATTTTTGAGTCTCATGCCTCTCTTTTTTTCTTAATTTGCAATCAAATTTTAAACATTGCTAGTTTTAGAGGAAAACACAAGAAAAATACAAAAGTATTAATTTTTTTATTCTTCTTTTTTCCTCATTAAATCATGAACCAAATAAACCTAATAAAGGTTAATCTTTGATTGTAATTGGTAAAGTACTTTAGGCTGACAGTAATTTATGTTGACTAAACTAAGACATGAGATGAAAATGAGTTAGGATAAATATTTAAGATTACTGGATTACAGTTGAGCCACTAATTTTTTTCCCTAAAATTTGGGATTCGAATTTGCGAATTTGAGTCATAGTACTATTCACTTTTTTTTGTTTAAAAGTGCGATATGTCTTTCATATATACAAGTGTATTTATATGATACATAAGTGAATCAACAATTTCTCAGCAAAAAAAAAAAAAGTGAATCAACAATTTTTTTAGATTAAGACAAATATTTACAATTTTTTTCTGTAAGTATTGTACACATGCAATAGAAATTAAGGAGACTTATACGTTATGGGTGCAACGATTTTGTAATCTATCTATAGATATTTGCTAATCCTGAGACCAAATGCCCTTCCTAAGGCTATCCACGTTGTGCCCATGCGGAATTTTTTTCACCTTCCACATGGCACCTATATGACATTTCATCATTTTGTTTAGATTTTAATTGATGATTTTAGTTATACATTTTTAGTTAACTCTTTAATGGGCAAGAACTCATTTTAAGTTGAAAAGTGACTCATGGTCCCCCTCTTCACTCATGAATATATACCTTACCTAAGGCTTGTGGTCACCCATTACTTAAGAGTTGCAAGCATCAAAGTGAGTGAGGAGAGAGAAAGTCTTAGAGAAAACTTTGAAGGTAATTGGCATTTTGTTGTATTTTTGTGACGTAGTTCTAATAAATTTAAATTATTTATTATTTTTATTATTATTATTATTATTATTATTATTATTATTATTATTATTATTATTGTTATTATTATTTTTTTAATGTGAATCGTATGTATGAATTGTATGTACGTAACACAAAAAAAATAATATACAAATATTTTGTATACGAGAATTCTTCTGTTTTATGGTAAATTTTTCTTTTACCACACGGGTTGCTGACTAGTTTTTATTTGTTGCAAATGAGTGGAGAGAGATGTTGAAGGTGGAGTTGTTTCCACAAAAATTGCATATTAATAACTTAATTATTAAACAAGAGTGTATTGAAACTTAAAGACAATTCCAGGGTAAAGCGTTTTTACCAAAACCGACTCTATAGAGTCGTTTTTACGAAAACCGAGTCTATTTTAAAATCGGTTTTAGTAAAACCGAGTTTAATGTTGAATTTCACCGAAAATATTTTTCTAAAAAAGGAATTTTTTTTGTTGAAGGAAAAAAGAATTAATACAAAAAGTCGATTTTAGTAAAACCGACTTCTATACAGTCGTGCTTTCTAAAAACGACTTTAAATAAAGTCGGCTTTGTCAAAAACGACTTTAGAATCGTTTTTACTAAAACGACTATAGGTATGGACCAAAGTGTACTCATTAACCTTATGCTCTGTAAACTCATCTGAATCATAATTCAACTCATTCACTTTACCTAATCCATTAGTAGGAACTAGTGGGTTTTGAGTAAATTATCAAGTGGATTCAACACCTTAATAGACCTATTGAAGAGCAAAGAATTACTAGAACCCTCTTCAAAATCCTGAAAACCAGTCGAATCAAAAGCGGTGTTTCAGGCTAATTGAAGTAAATGGGTTGTTGAAAAGAGGATCTGAGCTCAAATTAGGAACACCCATTTGGGTTTGTGATGTCAAACCAGTGAACCCACTCAAAACCGCACCTCCCCTGTTCATTGCATTTAAGGTTTGTTGGGTTTCGAGAAAACCAGTTTCGCAACCCAAATCGAAACTAGTCTCTAATGGGTTGTTGGAAAAAAAAACATTGAGGGTTGAATTCATGGTGGGTTTTGGAGGTAAAAAGTATTGAACCTAAGATGGGTTGAGATTGTTGAACACTGAAACTGATGATGGTGAACATGAAGAAGATGAGTCCACTTGTTGTAAAGAGTAGATTGTTATCTGCTTAGGTGAAGTTTGATGAGAAGGTGATGTTGTTGTTAGATACATACCAATCATCGTCTTCAACCTCGAGCATTGATTTGAATGTAGAGAGAGAAACCCATTTCGTCTTTGTTTGGTACACTGCCATTATTCTTGTTGAATCGAGCCCATTTTAAAGTCGTTTTTTTTTAAACAACGACTTTACCTAGTAAGTTTTTACTCTCAAGACATTTTTGTTCAAAATTAACTTTATTTATAGTCGTTCTTAGAAAGCACGACTGTAAAGAGTCGGTTTTCCTAAAACCATTTTTGTATTATTTCTTTTTTCCTTCAACAAAAAAATTCATTTTTCAGAAAAATATTTTCGGTGAAATTCAACGTTAAACTCGGTTTTACTAAAACCGATTTTAAACATAGACTCGGTTTTTGTAAAAACGACTCTATAGAGTCGGTTTTGGTAAAAACGATTTACCCTGGAACTGTCTTTAAATTTCAATACACTATTATTTAATAATTAAGTTATTAACATGTAATTTTTGTGGAAACAACTCGTTGAAGGTGGGGTAAAGTTTTTATTTATTTATTAATTTTTAATATTTTGTATTGCAACACTTTATTATGCTTCTAATTGTTTTCAAAAGTGAAATATGTCTTGCTTTAAAGGTAAATATAATAGATAGAAAAATAAAATCAGGAACCATTCCTTCTCCCTCTTTAATAGTATATAGATATGCAGCACAAAAATATTGAATTAAATCAAAAGATTGAAATAAAAAAAAAAAGTTTTAAAGGAGGGGACCCCGTTTTCTAGTGCCAAGGGAACCATTTTCTTCCACTTTCCCATTGCCAACCATTCATTTCCTAATTCCCAGTGCTTAAGAAACACAATCCCTCAATTATAAAATGCTAACCAACCATGGCCACTGGATCTGAACACTTTTTTTTCTATAAATAAAATAAGAGTAGTGCTACATACACACATTTTTTGACACACTTTTTGACACACAGCTTTAAATGCATGCACCGTGTGCTATGTAAATGGTGCACAGAAAAGTATGAAAAATTCAAACAGCACAAAGTACATGTATTTAAAATATAGTGTGTTAAAAAGTGTGTCAAAAAATGTGTGTGCCAAACATTTCCCATAAAATAAACAGGTCACTTTACATGTTGCTATGCTCATGGTTTTGGTAACACTATCCTCTCAAGATTCTTATATTATTAGCGAGTTCATCCAAAAACTAATACACACATATGCATGTTTGGGCATTTAAATATGAGTATGTGTTTAGAGGTGTTGTCTATCTGTCATAGGGAGGCTGGACCCATACTCCGTAATGTAGAGGTTATGGGTTCGAGCATCCTCTCAAGGATGTAATCAAGATAGATAATTTTTTTAAAGTGGGGTATGGTCCAGTCTTGTGTGTACATGTGTTACTAACATCTAGGTTACTAATACTGTTCATGTCACAGAGTCGATTAGAGTTCTGAGACACCGACCAAAATAAAAATAAATAAATAAAATATCTGTCATAGGTTTATCAAATATATGTATATATCAGTCATAGGTATTGGAATGGTCAAACCTATCTCAATCAGCCTTTAAAGAGATTTCTTTTTTGAATTGTGATCCCAATACATCCCTTTCCGTGATCAAACAAATTTAATTTAGATAGAGAAAATACTGATTAGAGTCAGCAGAACAATTGTATATTTTCAGAAATTGCGGCCCCCCTTGTCTCATGAACTTGTTTATTGTCCACTTGTACGTATTCGCCTGTAATTTACTCTCTATTTCTTTGGGTGCCCATCCCCAGTTGATTGGGCCGGGGGCCCCATCCCCATCCCCAGAATCTTGCTTCTTCAAAGTTACTCCGTACTTCACATAGTGGAGGACAGAACATGTCTATGACTAATATCATTAGATAATTAGTTTGCTAACAATCCATTCATAGGGGCCGTTTGGTAGCGCTTTTACTAATGCGTTATAAACACAGAAGGTTGCATTGGAACAAAGCAAGCTATAGCTCCTTGTGTCTTTTCTTCTCCGCCGATGTTTTCTGCGTTCCAGAACAAACACTACCAAACGGACCCAAATGTTAAATGGATTCCCAATTGAAATGACACACATCATCAAAACCATTGATGGATCACATTGGATTTATAAAATCTTAAAAGAAAATTTTAGTGAAGATCTATTAAAATTATGGTCTCGAAATCCTAGATTTTGCACTTTAAAGTTAAGATATCCTAATGTCATCATTAGAGTAAAACCTATGATCTATACCAGACAGGATATAGATGAATTTGATATTCAAACTAAAGAACTTCTAGACAAGAAGCTTATAGAAGAAACCACTAGCCCTCACTCTAATCCAGCCTTCATGGTACGAAATCATGCAGAAATCAAGAGAGGAAAAACTTGAATGGTAGTTAATTATAAAAGGCTAAATGAGTAATTCGAATTTGACGGATATTTTATGTCTCGAAAAGATGTTTTGATTTCCTTAACTCAAGGATCAAAATACTTTAGTAAATTGATTGTAAAAGTGGATTTTTGATAAATCCAATTAACTGCAGAGTCAAAATCCCTGACATTTAGCATCCTTAGAGGTCATTACCAATAGAAGGTTATGCCATTTGGATTAAATATTGCACCTCAAGTTTATCAGAGATGAATAGATACAATTTTCAAAGATCTAAAAGATTTTTGTATTGTATACATTGATGACATACTCATCTTCTCCAAAACTAGGGAGGAACATAAATATCATTTAAAAATTCTCTGTGAACGATTTCAAAAACATGGAATTATTTGCCTCCAAAAAAAATTGAGCTAGAAAAAGAATCAGTTGAATTTTTGGGAATAATTTTAAATCAAAACGGTTTAAAATTACAATAACATATTTTAGTAAATGTTCGTGATTTTCCTGATATACTGGAAAAAAAAATAAAACTCAATTACAAATTTTATTAGGAATTCTAAATTACGGACGAAATTTTATTCAAAATTTATCAAAAATAGAAATTCCTTGGTTAGCCAAACTAAGGAAATATTTTATTTTTGATTGGACTGATAAGGATGTTACCTTACTCAAACAGATTAAGGATAATATCTCACAATTACCACATGTTTATCTTCTAAAAAATAGAGATAAATTAATTTTAGAAACAAATGCTTCTGATACATGCTGGGGATGTGTATTAAAAGCTATTCCTGACTCTTTATGGCCAGAAGAGGAACCACCTCTTTCTGTTAATATTATAAAACCAAGAAAGAAATCAATTCCTTTGTATCTTTGAAAGGAATAACTTATTTGTGGGTATAATTCTGGTATGTTTAAACCAAACGAACAAAAATACATCATTTTTGAAAAAGAATTATTTGTTATTAAATTAGCAATCAAAAGATTTCATATTTACTTGGCACCAGAAAAATTTATTGTCAAAACAGACAATAAAGCTGAAAGAGATTTCATTGTAAATAAAAAATCCAATGAACAAGGAAAAAGATTGGCTTGGTATAATAAAATTTCTGAATATACTTTTGAGGTAGAACATCTTAAAGGTACTAACAATTTTCTTGCAGATTTGCCTTAGCATGAACTGCTACGCTAAGGAGAATGAATAAGGGTAACCAACCCTCACAAGGAGATTGGGTTACTATTACCAAAAAGGCAAATGAACTCCAAAAGAAGGTTTATGTTGTTTTTACTGGACGCAAATCAGGCATTTATCAATCATAGCCAGAATGCCATTAGCCGGTTAATCTGTTTCCTAGAGCATGCTATCAATCTTATGAGAACATGACAAAGGCTAGAAAAGCCTACTACTCTACTATTCCTATGTCATTGCCAAACAAGCAATTTGAGCATATGCCAAGATTTGAAAATACCCAAACACCAAAAAAATGATGAATCTGGGAGTTCTAATTTTTATAATCCTGGACTACCCATGGAAACTTATGATAAACTCAATGGTGCATGGAAAACCCATTGTGCCAATAAAAAATCTAAATTTTGAAAACATATGAGTGCTTTGACAGATAAAATAGCTGAAAAACAGGTAGACTAGATGAGAAAACAACCAAATTATCTAGTCTTCAAAATCTTTGTTTCAATATCATCAAAAAAAATGAATTGGGCAGAAGATTTTAATTTTGAAAAAATAAACAATTTTCTTCAAATATCTGATCTCATAAGTCATGATTTCTCAGATCCAATTTTTGAAAAAATTAAGAGAATTTGTCTCTTTGAAAAAGCAAGACATCTTCTACCAAAAGATATTTTTATTCAAATTAAAGAAATGGTAGAAGATCATCAAGAAATGATTCGTGCATTACTTTTTCGATCCCATGAAAAAAAATTCATTTTCATGATACGATTCCGAAAATAACCATCTTTGTAAACCACGAAGAATGGTTTTATGAAGATATTCGATGGGGAATTGCTAATCAAGTTATTTTTCAGATTCTTGAATCGCATAGTTAGATTCATTTCCCAGCTACGATTAAGTGAATGCTTTCCAATATAGTGTTAGGAAACTGCGTTCCCAGAATCCGTTGACAGTGGGTATAAGTTGGTACTGCAAAAAATTTCATGAAATCTATAATAACCCTACAAGGGCGGAACTACGGTTACCTTGAACTGCAAAATTGGATTGATGTAGTAGACGAATCGAGAACACGGGCTCGATAACAGCTCACGATCTTCTACCGTATTCCTTTGCTGCCAGAATATCGAACTGAGTGTGGGCTCTTTCGAAATCCTTTTAGTTTTCTGCTCTTCCCTCTTTACGTTCTATTTTCTATTCCCAGTTATAACACTCTCTTTGATTGCTGTGACGATTCAATCCTGATCACATTGATCCGACAAAGATGTGTTCGTCAGGAGGATCACACGATCTCCGATTTACATGAATTTTTAACAGCAGCTCCGTCTCGACGTCAGGAACGTTGTGTAAAAAATTCAGCAACTTTCGATCAGTATCGAGCAGTCCGAAGCTCTTTTAGTGAGCGTTGTCCGACGCTAGCGATCTACACTCCTATGTCTCTTGAATGCTCACAGAGACTAGGGTTTGGTGGAAACCCTTCTAGAAGAAAGCTAGGAGGTCAAGGGAAGCTTAGAATATGAAATCATGCAACCTGAGAGAAGAGCCAAGGCAGCATATATATAGGCTACGATAGGGACCATAAGAAGTCAATAAGGAATAGGCTTCCTTATGGAATTAGGAAACCCTAATTCGAACTGAATCAGATTCCTATTTTCATAAATTATAATTTATACCACTAAAAAATTATAATTGCACTCCTACCCTTATCTCAAAAATATATTTCGAGCTCCATGTTATTAAATGCTTATTATCTCCCCATGTTAAGATTACAGATATCCATTAATTAAATATAATTACTGACAATCATATTTAATTAATTTCTTAAAATTCCTTGAGATCCTCTGCTTAACTTATCTGATATGTCGGATACAAAATCCACCTGCAGGGTTTGACATAATCAAAACTTATAAGCTTTCTCAAGGGGATATCATCAATCCCAAAATTGAGACATGGATTCCATCATTAATTAATATCCACCACACAATTAATATTGCCACCCAATCCAATGAGATATTGACCCATTTAAGGATCTCACCCTTTTAGGGATCAAAGTATAAATATCAAATGTACATGTCTATAAATTAAATTTGGATTTAGAGCATAAGCACTCATAATAGCCATGAGGTATTAATTATCTTATAAGTCAGTATAAAGATAATTACTCCAAGTCGGTCCTGTTTAATACACAAAATGTACCAGCATGGTGAGTTGAAACTATACCATTTCCCGCAGTCAAGACAAACCTACTACAACACCATGCTGCAGTACTACCGATGGTGTGTCCAATCCCATCTAAGACTGTAAACCAAAATCTTACATTCTATAATATCTGATGGCCTGATCTTCCGTGTGTAAGCCGAACTCTACACACCAAACCACCTACTATATAGAATGAGAGACACACATTAAATAAATAATATAATACAAACATTGCCCACACAGATTCTCATAAAAAATGGATTAACTGATTTTATTAAATGAATAATAAATCAACTACATAAAGCATGGCTTTTAGTATATATCCCTAACATATAGTTCAAACCTATATGTGGAATAAATATTTTACTTTTTGGATAGCAAGCACCGTCGGATGGAGAGAAGGAGAAAAATTCTTTCAACCATATCAAATTTGGTATCTAAAATCCATATGAGAATGGGAATTCGAAAATGATTTAATAAAAAATGATTCATCAGATGTGGTCAGAAAACTTGATCCGGCACAATATTCGGTAGATAGTTTTTTTTATCTATCTCCTTAAATGTTGCAGACATTAATGGATCAGCAACTCTCCCATTTATGGTAACAGATGGTAGAATACTATTTGTTACTTATCATACCATGGCCTATACAAGGTCGGATGAACAATTCAAAGAAGCTGAAGAACTGCTACTAAGACTAAAAAACAGAGATCAACTAAATCTTCCTCTAGATCTATCTATGATAGCAGATGATGTGGAGTAATTTCGTTTACAACAGTTCAGCCAGGACCTAGATGATGAAAGCACTCACGACTTTGAAGACGAAGCATACCAAAACCTAGTAAATGCAATGGAAGCATAGTGGGACCCAGCCAATAGTGAATTATTGTAGAAAACTCCAGAACGACTCCAACCTTATCCAGGACACGTGGCGGTTTTTGCAATAGGAAGAAAAAGTTGTCTAGACAGGGTTACTTTTTAAAACGCGAGAAAGAGGACACGTGGATAAACCCTCTACACATCCATTAATGTATAAAGACTAAGGGGGTGTTTGATAACCCAATTAAGTGTTGAAAATGAAAATTTTCAGTACTTATTTGTTTTCCATGTATTTGATAATGTTTTAAAAAATTTCACTTAATGGAAAAAGTACCAAAAAATCTGCTGAAGAGATTCAGCAAAAAAAAGCTATTGAAAAAAAGAACAGAACGCGCTCCGTGATTTTCAATTTTAAAATTTTTTGACTTCTGACAAAAATGCCCTCAAATGTTCTATGAATTGTTCACTTATGTCTCTCTATTGTATAGAAGATATACACAACGCTCTGTGAACTAGTTAGAAACAAGAGGAAAAAGAAGGGGGAGAGAAGAGAACGGCGGTGGGACTTGGAATCGTCAAAATCAGCATCTTCGCACAAATCCGGTGAGGATTCCTCATTTTGTTAATCCTTTTTCTTTTCTGTGATAACTTTGATCTCTATAGGAACACAATCTGTGATAATTTTTTCTTTTTTGTGAAAACTTTCAACTCTTTGCATTCTTTGCATTGATTTGACGATGATATATTTTGGAATGTAAAAACAGAGTCATGCTATGGATTTTGCATTCTTTGATTGATTTGCTTTCTTGGTTTAGTTGATTTATTTTATTTTTTTATCCAATTTTCTTAGTTGAATGGATTTTGGATTTTTGGACCATAAAGAAGGTCTCTGGAATGGTATTGTTGGTTAATGCATTAGAGGTGTTTGATAGTAAGTCTGAGAGGAAATAATTTTTTTTGGATTTGGATTGCTTGGTGTTAACTTGGGTTGAAATCGTAGATGGATTGTTTGCACATTCTAATGGGCTAACAATGTAGAAACTCTTCGATGATTCACTGAAGAAAGTGGCTATGATGCTTGTATAGTTGCATCTGTTGTGAGTATTGATACACTGGATTGTTAGGTTGCTAATGCTTGTAAAGTTGCATTTGTTGTGATTAAGGATGTAATGAATTTTTAGGTTGCTAATGCTTGTAAAGCTGTAGACACCTTTGGACCCAAAACTAAAGCATGCTAGTAGACACCTTTGGACCCAAAACTAAAGCATGTGAAATACCCAAATTGCATGGGTTTAGTATTTCTAACAAGAGTGCAGTTTTGCTCACCCCAAAATTGCTCACCCAACTCTCCCATCGGCCAATGCAGTGAGACCCATGACTTTTTACCATTAATTAATTCTTGTTTAATCCTAGGTTCCACTGCATTAACCAATGAGAGAGTTGGGTGAACAATTTTGGAGTGAACAAAAATGTATTCTTCTAACAAAATTGTTGGAAGCTATTTGGAGGATTGTTAATGGCCAAAGTGTGCTCTACCCCATTAAGAGTAAACTTCCCCCCTTTGATTCTGTTTGCCACATGACACACTATGAAGCCAAAGTAAGGCACATCATCTTTCTGCTCAAACAAATTCCAGCAAAATTTAAATTCAAGAAGAGAAATGATAAGCTACATTGCAATACTAATTTCTCAACTCCTCAATAACTAATCACAACTACACTCATGTGAAACTCAAACTTCCAATTATTTTCACCAATCAATAAATGGACAATCAGTATCATATTTAAGCATCAGAAGATACAGCCCCAAGACCACCCAAAATACATTAGAATCCTATCGAAATGCAAATCTTAGAAGCCATAAATATCTGAGAAAACTAAGCCTTAAAGCACAATACTAAAATCAAAACAAAATTAAAAGAACCAAAGGGAACATCCAGCATGGTACAAAGTTGTTAACTGAAACAAATTTAAAATATTCATATCTGCAGCAGAGGAAATATTGATATAAAGTTGATATTACTAGTAACTAGTTACTCCGGACTACTTTTTGGAAGATGATTCAAAGCACTTTTTTTTTTTTAATATAGAGAGTAACTTGAATTTTAGAAGGATTGGAAATGTTAACAATCCTACTTAGCTAAAGATATCAATTCGTCAATATATATATATATATATATATCAATTGGTGTACTAGTTGGCTATTGTTGTTGGGTTAAAGTCGAGAGGTATATTTAGAATTTAAAGTAAATGTGGAATTAATTTTAAAAATAAGGGATAAAAAGGTAATTGTGTTAAAAATGTTCCTGACTTATGGAGAAGTGCAAAATCACAGTTTTGAGAAGTCAGGATTTTTGACTTCTCAAAATGGGCATTCTGGAGATACACTTGTTAAGAAGTCCATTCACAAACCTCACCAAACGTAATTCACTTTTTTAAAATGGGCTTCTCCTTCCAAAAAACCCATTTAAAGAGGTTTTCAAACACCTTCTAAGTCATTCAATACTTGGTTTCAAATTGAGAAAACTTTTATTCAGTTGGGATTTACTATACAATTGGTGTTCTTTGTTATATATGTCCTAGGGTACTTTGGCATTAGAGTAATGTTATGCTTGCAAAATTAAATTCTAATTCGATTATGGTAGAAATAAAAAATAAAATAGATAAGAAGTGAAATATGGTTTTATAAATTGTTATGTATTTATATATATGCCTAATATGCGTAGGATGGCTAGTGAAAATGCGAGTAAAGCTAATTGGATGAATCCAGAGTTGGTGAAATTTTATCTAATCTTGTGCATTGAAGAAGTAAGCAACAAAAGGAAAAATGGTGGTAGTTTAAAGAAGGAGTCTTGGCAAAATATCGAAAGGCTATTTCTTGAGAAAAAAAATGTTAAAGTTGACAAGGCACAACTGAAAAATTTGTGGGATTACTCAAAGATGAAATACACAATATGGTCAAATTTGGTGACAAGTGCAACTGGTCATGGATTTAACCCAGAGACTAATACCATGAATTGGAATGCTGAAAGATGGGATGACTATATAAAGGTAATTGAGAAAAAAAATCAATGACTTATATATTATCAATATTTTGTATTTATAATTATAATATAAGTGTATTTTTTTAATTTAATTTATAACAGGGAAATCCAGATGCAAAACAATTTTGGTACATTGGGCTACAATATGCAGAGGAGATGAAATTTTTATTTGACAGTATAGCAGTTACTGGAAGAGCAGGGTGGGGTCCGTCTAAGGAAGGGATGCCTAAGGATGATATTGGATCGACTTCAATGTCAGAAGTGGGACCACAGTCCTTCGAAATAAACATTAACCTTGATTCTGAATCTCCTATTCCACCATCCTCACCAATTGATGTTCCAGCAAAAAATAAATGACACAAGAAGAAGGAATCTAGTGGAGTTGATGAACAAATTGAAAGAGAAAAATCTGCTAGACCTTCACTTGAAGAATGCAACAAAATCTTGGACACAATGGACAAACTCCAAATGGATGATCCTATATATATTGCTGCTTGCAGTATTTTCTGTGAGAGTCAGGCACACCGAGAGCAGTGGATTATGCTTGCTAAGAAGCCAGAAGAAGTTCGAATGAATTGGATACAAATGAATGTTAAAAAACTAGGGTTTCTTTAAGTTTTAGGTTTATAGTTATCCTAGGTTTTATTTTTCGAAACTTTGCAATTTTTGTTATTCTTGTTTTAGTCTCCTTAAAAGATTTGTATTTTACAAATAATATCATTATTGGTTTAGTCTCTTTGCATACTTGCGTTGTTTTTTTCTTTGACATATTTTGGAATATTCATGATATCACCAGCATGCCCGGAATGGAAACAATACGACATTGAGGAAAATGGCATTAAAGAAAATTGCAGTAATTCTAATAATAAAGAGATTGAAGATGAGACGTAAAGGAAGAAGACCAGATACTAATTCTTCCTTAAGTGGAGCTTCCTATGTGGATGAATTACTTGAAGGGAACGAGGCACATTGTGAAGAGATACTAAGGATGAAAAAAGATGTATTCTTGAACCTGTGCAATCATTTTTGATCTAAAAGGGTGGTTGCAAGACAACCGTTATATATCCGTAGAGGAGAAGATGGCGATATTTATCATGACTATTAGTCATAATACTAGGCATCGCTTAGTTAAACGGCGATTCAACCATTCAACCCAAACAATTCACAGGTATTTTCATGAAATACTACAAGTAGTGCTATATTTTTCGAAAGAAATAATTGTGCCCATGTCGTTTAATTATATTCCTACTCAGATTACCCAGTATCGGCGTCTCAGAGCTATATTTCAGGTAGCAATTGAAATTGTTTGTAAATTTATTAATTTTACCAATGTTTTATACAATAATTTGATTAATTTTTTTTTAAAATCAATAAAAAAAAGGGTGCAGTGGGAGCACTAGATGGTACTTTGATTCGTGCTGTTATACCATCCGATAAGCAAGTACCTTATCGGGTAGAGGAAGAGGTGAATGCTACCAAAATGTGCTTGGTATTTGTGATTTTGATATGGTTTTCACATTTATATGGGCTGGATGGGAAGGCGTGGCACATGACTCTAGAGTGTTAACAGAGACTATGCGTGATCCATCAAATAACTTTCCATTTCCTCCACCTGGCAAGAAAATGCTTATTTATTTAATTTTTTTTAATGATTTTAAGTACATCGATATTTTGTTACATTTTTAATTTTTTTATGACTAATGCAGGTAAATATTACCTATGTGATGCTGCATACACCCATACTCGCAGTTTTATGGCACCTTATCGTAATGTACGATATTGGTTGTCGGATTTCAGACAAAGTGGTCGTCCAAGGACAAAGGAAGAAATGTTTAACCTTGCACATGCTAGGTTAAGAAATGTGATTGAACGAACATTTGGTGTTCTAAAAGCTCGTTTTTCAATCTTAACGAAGATGGCATCGTATCCCTTTTCTGTCCAAAGAAATATCGCCATTGCTTGTGTAGCGATTCATAACTATATTAGGAAGACTGCACTTGGTGACTCACTGTTCGAGCAGTACTAAGATGAAAATGTTCCCTTGGAAGATCTTCAAAGTGATGCAAATGCAAATGAAGCAAGAGATTTAGGTGGAAGGAGTCAATTAGATCAAGAGTTAATGATCAATTTGCGCGAACAAATTGTAAATGCATTGTTAAGCAATCAAAGTTGAGCATATTTTGAATTTTATTGTCAATGGAAACATGCTTATTTGTTTTTTGCATGCTATCAAAATAAATGGTGAGCAATCAGGGATAAAATTGTAATCTTTTAAGTTTTCAGTGTTTTCATTTTAGTATTATCAAACAGTCTAATTATATTCAGCACTTAATTTTCAGCACTTAAAACATTATTTACATTACTGCAAATTCAGCAGCTTATAGTTTTCAGCACTTAAAATTCAGCACTTAATTTTCAGCACTTAATTTTTAGTTTTATCAAACGGACCATAAGTCTTGTTTGTAATAAAGGATATTTTGTAAGTTAGTGATACATACATGCATCCGGATGTGAAATTTACATTTTGGATTTCATACAGTAATTATCCTCGGTCAAGTTGAAACTCTATTTAAAGACATACTACCCAAGACTATGGAACATGTACAAACCATCCCACTTATATTATTAACTTCATACAACTTTCCTACTTCGTCTTCTTCTTCTCTTTTTGTATAAACTTTCAACTACTTCACTTTGTGTAACTGTGTAAATCCAATGTGATTCATCAATGGTTTTGATCATGATGGATGTCATTTCACCACGTGGAACGGGCGCAAACTCTGTATCACATATATATTTATATTGTTCAAGTAAAGGTATTTGAATCAAAGTATTTTTAATACTCAAAGCAATACCTTTGTCATAGATATGCATAGGTAAATATTTATAAATAAAATTATTTCCTAAAAGGAAATCACCATGCATATAAGGAAAACACAAGATTTTATGTATGATGAATTTATTTTCACCTAACCAGACTGCTACATCTTTAGCTTTAGACTGAATTGAGGTGTGATCACCATTAATTCATGTGACAAGGATAGGGTGTTTCATTAAATTCCAATTTTCCTTAGAATTGCATTCTATTTACAAGAACTAATAGTAACTCATGTGTCTATTAGAACACAAAGGTTATATGGTTTATAACCTGCAAAATTAAATGTTCCCTAAACATACGTATATCTCTTTTTTCCTTGACTAGGAGAAAAAAATGATAAATTTTTAGTTTGAAGAAGATAAATAGAAGTATATTTTTTTTTTATCTTTTTGAAATATTGTTCCAGGTAAAATTGGAACTTGAACATTTTTGAATCCAATACTGTTTTGTCTACTGGATTCTCCTTTTTCTAGCTGCTTGTTACAAAAATCTCTTTCAAAGATGGAGGTAGAAGTTGTTTTTATTTGATTTTGAATATACGAGTTTTTTCCTAAATTTTGTAGATACATCATAAGAGTTGTATTTCTCCTATTTTCTTCTCTTACGAGATCTGAAATTAACCATTGTCTAGGAATTTCTAGATCACTCCAGTTAATCAATCTGGGTTGAATAACTGTGTCTAAGGGTCTAGGTTCAAAAAATTTTACTAATTTATTTTCTGTTTGTTTGACCATAGTTTCGGTAAACCTTGTTAATTCATGGATTGTTTTTCATTTTATTAACAAGTCATGGGAATTTGCTTTCATAGCAATTCCTTTAGTTTTAATCCTTATTCTAACTGTGTCTTTAATATTAGGTCATTTATTGAAATAAAGAAATTTGATCTGATGTTAAGCCAAATTACTCCATTAGCCATATTAGACTGAGTTCTTCCAATGATTTGCTTTCATTGGGTCCGAAAATCTTTTGTAAGAAATTACTGCTAAAATTGGTGTGTCTATCCCTTGCCTAAATAAAGCAGTAATGGTAACTTCAATAACACCAATATGAATATATTGGATATGAGGATATTTTGCCTTTCATCTAGTAACTTTTCTTTTATCAAAAAGTAGAATATCAATTTTTCCTTCGCTAGAAAATTGAGCTTTTGTATTTCCACTATGTTGTTCAAACACTCATGCTGAGAAAAAATTAAATCCAGAAATTTTGTAAATTTCTGGTACAACAAGAGTTTGAAGTTTTTCAAATCGTGCTAATTCAGATTCAGTGAGAGTGGCTTCCTCGATCTCCTACGTCATCTTTAAGGCGAATATTTTCTAATTCTTCTTGTGGAACTTCTTAAATGTTATCTTGCATCATGAAGATATATTCATTAATTTCTTCATCTGAAGAACTGTAGTCTTCACTAGAAATTTCATAAATAATTTCTTCTTTATCTAAAATTTCTTCTCCGAAGAGTACTTCAAATTCTTGTTCTTCAAGAACTTTGATAATTTTCTTTGCACTTTTCCCTTTTTTAGGGTAGTCAAGTGCATAATGATCTTCTTCATTACATATGAAGCACCTACAAGGTTTCTTTTTGAAAGTACCTGTTTTTTTTTGCTTTTCCTTATGAACATATTTTTTCTTTTTGAAATTTTTTTTATTTTTACTCCATAGTTTCCATTTGAACTTTCATTTCTTAAATCCTTTCTTTTTTCGATAGAATGAAGTTGAACATCCTATCTTTAGATTTTCTCTTAAAATTTTGTCACAACATTGCTGACAATATTTATTATTGGGAATCTTGTTTTTTTACCTATTTTTTACTTTTAGTTCTAAACAGTGATGGAGAGGACACGTGGATAAACCCTCTACACATCCATTAATGTATAAAGACTAAGTCTTCTTTGTAATGAAGGAGCTTTTGTAAGTTAGTGATACATACATGCATCCGGATGTGAAGTTTACATTTTGGATTCCATACAGTAATTGTTCTTGGGCAAGTTGAAAGTCCATTTAAAGACATACAACCCAAGACTACGGAACATGTACAAACCATCCCACTTGTATTATTAACTTCAATACAACTTTCCTACTTCGTCTTCTTCTTCTCTTTTTGTATAAACTTTCAACTACTTCACTTTGTGTAACTGGTTTCCTTCGAGTAATACTATATATCTTAAATTTTTATGCTTCTCACATGTGTGTCAGGTCTGATATAGTGAGACTAGTTAAATTTTAATTTGAAATTATTTATCCGACCCCATTACTACATTATTTGAGAAATAATTTTAAGATTAAAATTTGAAAATCATAGCAGTTTACTTTATTCATTAATAAAAAAATAAGCACCTTAATACAAGCATACATACATGTACGTACATATATGTGTTTTAGGAGGAGGGCACTCACTCTATGAGTGCAAGTTGAATGGAGAGAGCAGTGGGAAAGATTGGCCCGCCTAGATTGGTTAGTTTTGCTACGGTAATTACTTTAAAGAAAAGAAAGACAAGATGAAATATTAGTCTCATCTATAAGATAAAAAGAACTAGCTTTCCTTTTCCTTTTTATTTTCCTTCACGATATCCGTGAATCAAACAGAGTCTTATTTTTTCTTATAAACAAAATTTGTGAAAAATTATTATAATTTACCTGTACACATTATCGTTGGAAAAACACAACCAAAAAATAAATCAAGAAATAATTAAAATTTATTTGGTGCCCCTCATTTCCCCTTTCCATATACACATATGTACAACTCTTGTGGCCTATAAGAATCTCACAAAAATAAAATATATAAATCACAATGCGTCCATCTCTCTCTTAATGGGGTTCACAGTATCTGTGGGGTCAAAAGAGAAGAGAGATAGACACAAAAAATTTATATATCTTATTTTTGTGAGATTCTTATGTGCCAAAAAAAATTATCCATACACGTATACTTGTGCAGCTACTTATTCCTGCCTAATCGGAATTGTTGGGCAAATGGCATTAGATTTCTTTGCCATATATCATTAGAGTTCCCATTATGTTGTGCAAAGAGAAAGATAATAATGATGCGCATTAGAATTCTTTGCGAAATTTCTGGTAAGATCACATAATTGCATGCTATGCAATTTTAAAAAGGGTAAGCTATTATAACCCCCACGAAGTATATTTATTTAGGATAAATTACAAATTACACCCTTGAAGTTTAAGGATTGTGACAATTTGGCCCCTATAGTTTCAATTTTAGCAATTTGCACTCTATAGTTTGAAAATTGTGCAAAATCCACCAATTACAAAATAAGCAAGGGCACAATGGGAATATCACATTATTTTCAGCCTAAAATGACCCTATATGCCCATAGACCCAGGAGTGTAGTTCAATGAGACCAGAAGCTTATATGGGGGTTTTGGGATAGCGCCCCCACTGAATTATTTTGGGTAAAAATAGTATAATTTTATATGGTTTTTTGTACCAACTAATTTATCCCATAAACAATTTGTAATCTTTTAAACAATCCGATACCCTTAAAGCTTATAATAATCTGATAACATCTTATAATCTTTTAAACAATCTGATACACTTAAAGCTGGACACGCACTGCCATACAAATATCAAAGTGAAATTGATAAAAATCAATTAAAAATTAAGCTTATGGTACGTCCAGAAATATTCTGCGAAGGCTAGACCGCCACGTCAGCAGAATTACCCGGACCATCTGGAATGGGAGTTTGGGGTCCACCCCTGAGGTCAACAGACGACACTGCTCGGGATGCTCGCACAGCCCGGGAATGCGGTGCGGCAACTCTCCAGGAGGTACGGCTCGGTCCCGAGCTATCTAGCAGTTTCCTAAATTAACTACAAGTCTGCAAAAGGAGATATGACAGTTTCCTAAACCACTTAGGAAACTCCCCTAAAATCATGCAAATCAAGTTATAATCAGATTGGGCTTCCTAATCCTATTAACTTACCATGTAAGGGTGGACTCTTGCATCTATAAAAGAGCCCACCTACCCTATCAAAGGGGGTCCGAGATCAATTCTCTGAGCTTACAAGCATTCAACAGAGAACTCACCATCCGTACGCATACACCCGGCCGGTATTACTGGTAGTGCTGCCCATCTTTGTTGGCTCACCAAGCCCGCCGGTGATCTGCTAGTGAGAAGCGCACAGACGCAACCGTGGACGTAGGTCACCTCGTTAACGGGACCGAACCACATACAAATTGTTCTCATCTCTTTCTCTCTCAAAACCTTTCTTACCAATTTTAGGCATCATCAGTTTGGCGCCATCTGTGGGAATCGATTGAGTCTTCTCATCAACAAATTTTTAACTGATCAACATGCCGCAAAAGACGGGTAAGAAAGCTGCTAATCAGACCGGTCAGGAGAACCCGCAGCCTGAACAGTAGGCTGCCTCCATGACGACCGAGCAGATAACGGTAGCGCTGGCACAACTCTTGGAGGGCCACCGCCGAACACAGGAACAGATAGAGGCACTGATAGCCCAATAAAAGAAGCGCCCCGCATCAGAGAATCAGCCTGAGAAGAGCGCCCCTAGTCATAGGCCCGCTCGGATACGAAGGCAAGCCCGTTCTGCTCCGGTGTCCCCACCGGACAGGGAACGCCCTGGCGAGGGAGAGCGCAGCCAGGCCACCAGGCGCTCGCAAAGACGACCTCGGCCTAATCCTCGTCGAGTGGAAGACCCCAAAATTATCATTGATCGGCGGCGCGCGGCCAGGGGGGAGGAGTCCGGACGGAGAGCCCGAGAATCGGCCGAGGACCCTCCAGCCCTGAGCTGGGGGGATCTTAGGCACAGGCTTTCCTGGACCCAGAGCCGGGCTCTATCCCCGAAGTCGACGCACTTTGAGGAAGAGGCCTCGTCGTCCGACCCAACCTACCGCTTAGACACAGATAGGAGAACAGGGCGGAGTGACGTCAAAGCCCAGGTCAAGGAACTGCAGCAGCATATGGAGAGGTTGAACCGCAAGTCCGGTCACGACCTCACCAACATGGAGATTGAGTCACCCTATACCGCTTGGGTGACACGATTTCCCATTCCACGGAAGTTCAAACCCCTTCACCTCAGCTCCTATGACAGCACAGGGAGCCCGGTGGACCACATCCGCACCTACAAGGCGCAGATGGCACTGGTCACCACGGTGGACGAGCTGCTGTGCCTGGCATTTCCCAGTACCCTCAAGGGACTAGCCGCACAGTGGTTTCACGCTTTGAAACCCTGGACGGTCGACAACTTCCAAGCCCTCGGCAAGCTGTTCATCAGCCAGTTTGTCGGGATGCTCGACCGGTCGCAACTGGACACTCAGCTGCTGACCGTCAAGCAGCGCAAAGGGGAGTCCCTGAGGGAGTATGTAGACCGTTTCAACCAGCAAAGGCTCCTGATCCGCAACCTTAATGAAACGGCCGCAATCATGGCTTTCTGTTCGGGAGTTCAACACACTAAGGTTGCCATGTCGTTCCATTGTGACAAATCGGCGACCCTGGTGGAGCTCTCAGAGAGGGTCGGAAAATTCATAGATACTGAGGAGTTTTTGAAGGCAAAGCGCGCCGGCCAGGTGGGAGACGAATCCCTAAAGGCCAAGCGCAAGCGCGAAGGGTTCGAGAAGGGCTCGGGAAAGAAGCCAAAGCAAGACCAAAGAAATGGTCGGGGTCAGCCCCCAACTGCTTTCACACCTCTTTCCCGGCCTATACACGAAGTTAAGACCGCCGCAGAGGCGCAGAGGCTGCTTCCGCAGCCAGCTAAACTCAGAGCCCCGCCCGGTAAGAGGAACCGGGACAAGTTTTGCCGCTACCACAGGGATCACGGCCATGAAACGGAGTATTGCTTCAAATTAAAGATAGCAATAGAGAAGTTGATCGAGTAGGGACACCTTGTCGAGTTCGTCACAGCGGACAGATGGCCTCGGCAGGACACCTGAGCTCCTAATCAGTCACCACCACCACTTGGCCACATCCACGTGATCTCCGGATAACGTCAGGCGGGGGTGATTCACAGTCGGCACGGAAGAGGCATGCCCGGGCATCCCGAGCGGATGTCTGGCAGGTCCAATCCACTGGCTCCTCCCCAACCGATGTCTTAACGTTCACGTCTGACGACTTGCAGGGCATCCACTGCCCCCATGATGACCCGCTAGTAGTGACGCTTTCTATAGCCAACTATATGGTCCAGAGGGTGTTATTGGACACAGGCAGCTCGTCCGCACATTATGTTCACGTCGGCATTCGATCAACTCAGGATCTCCAGGGACCGGCTCTGGCCGGTCGCTACTCCCCTGGTTGGATTTAACAGCTCCAGTACACAACCGCTCGGTACAATCGAGTTCCCAGTTCTCATGGGGACCTACCCTCAGCAGGCCCCCGTGCTCACCAATTTTGTGATCGTAGAAGTCCCGTCGGCCTACAACGTCATCTTTGGCAGGCCGACCCTCAACAAGGCCAGAGCGGTCGTCTCCACCTACAGCTTAAGAGTGAAGTTCCTAACTCCCCATGGACCCGGATGATTACATAGAGATTAGAGCACCGCCCGGAGTTGTTATGTTAGCTCGTTGCGCCGGGGGGCAATCACGGAAACTTTGAACGTCCAAGAGATAGATCCTCGGGACCAGAGTGACATGATAGGTCCGATGGAAGAACTGGAACAAGTGATGCTGGACCCCGAGTACCTAGACCACACGGTCAGCATAGGTACCCTACTGGAGCCCCGCTTGAAGGAAAAGCTGACTCAGTTCCTGCGGCAAAATCAAGACGTTTTTGCTTGGGGTCATGAGGATATGCCCGGGATTGACTCCTGGTTAATGTCCCATCGTCTCAATGTCAGCCCGGATTGCCGCCCAGTCAAGCAGAAGAGAAGGGGCATGGCCCCCGAGAGACAGAAAGCAGTGAGTGAGGAGGTCGAGAACCTCCTAAAGGCGATGTCCATCCGAGAGGTCCACTATCCCGACTTGTTAGCTAACGTTGTTCTTGTCAAGAAAAGCAACGGGAAGTGGAGAATGTGTGTGGACTTCGCCGACCTCAACAAGGCCTGCCCCAAGGACTGCTATCCGCTGCCCAGGATAGATCTCCTTGTGGACTCCACCGCAGGTCACTCACTCCTCTCATTCATGGACGCTTACTCGGGGTACAACCAGATCAGCATGTATGCCGGGGATGAAGAAAAGACTGCGTTCATCACTGACCAAGGCACGTATTGCTACAAGGTTATGCCCTTCAGTCTCAAGAATGTCGGGGCTACCTACCAGCGCCTGGTCAACTATATGTTCAAAGTCCTCATCGAAAAGTCTATGGAGGTATATGTTGATGATCTACTGGTTAAGAGTCGGGACGAGCCCGACCACCTCGAGCATCTGGCAGGGGGGCCTTCAGCATTTTGAGAAAGTTCAGGATGAGGTTGAACCCGGCCAAATGCACCTTTGGTGTCTCATCCGGGAAATTTCTTAGCCATCTAGTCAGCAGACGGAGGATTGAGACAAACTCCGAGAAGATTAAAGCCATTATCAACATACGGTCGCCCAAATCAACGAAGGAAGTTCAAAGCCTAGCCGGACGGGTGGCCGCACTGAACAGATTTGTCTCCCGAGCTACCGACTGGTGCCTGCCATTCTTCAAAGTCCTCCGCAAAGCGTTCTAGTGGTTAGAAGAGTGTGAAGAAGCATTCCAAGAACTGAAGAAGTACCTGGCGTCCCCTCCTCTCCTCTCAACACCCGTGCCGGGGGAAGAACTATTCTTATACTTGGCAGTGTCACCATCGGCAGTTAGCTCGACACTTATTCGGGAAGAGCATGGGATACACTTCCCAGTGTACTACACCAGTTGGGTGTTACAGGGCGCAGAGAGTAGATACTCCCGCATCGAAAAATTGGCGTTCGCCCTTATCACCTCGGCCCAAAGGCTCCGTCCATACTTTCAGGCCCATGCCATTGTAGTCCTTATAGACCAACCTCTCTGCAGAATCCTCAGTCACCCAGACACGTCCGAGAGGCTTGCCAAGTAGGCATTGGAACTGGAAGAGTTTGAAGTGATCTACCGACCCCGGACAGCCATCAAGGGACAAGCCGTAGCGGACATTTTAGTCGAGTTTACATATCCCGGGGATCCGGTCGAAGAGTCTGAGCCCCCGGCCTTACCGCCTGGGTTACACTCTGACATCCCAACCTAGATACTGCATGTGGACGGTTCCTCCAATCAGCGAGGTAGTGGGGCAGGAATCATCCTGACTACCCTCGACGGTATCCAGCTCGAATATGCACTAAGGTTTGGGTTCTGCGCCTCCAACAACGAGGCCGAATATGAAGCTCTCTTGGTCGGGTTACAGCTTGCCATCTCTGTGAGTGCACAACAGGTTCAGGGCTACAGTGACTCCCAGCTCGTGGTCAATCAGGTTAACCAAGCGTACGAAGCGCGAGAAGACAGCATGGTAGCATACTTGGCCCTTGTCTGAACGGTTTCCAAGCAGCTCCGAGGATTCTCCATCACGCAGATACCCAGAGAAGAGAATACTAGAGCCGACCGATTGGCTCGCCTTGCCTCGTCTTCAGAGTCAGACTTGCCCGGGATAAGGATACAATACCTACCTAAGCCAAGTGTGATCAGCTCAGAGGGCATGGAGGTAGATCCGGTCACTCTGGGTCCCAGCTGGATGGACCCACTCGTGACATTCCTAACAACAGGGGCGCTACCCGACGACAAAGAAGAAGCCCGTCGGGTAAAATACCGGGCAGCCCATTACCATCTTCTCGACGGCATTCTCTACAAGAGGGGATTTACTACCCCGTACCTCCGCTGTGTTCACCCCGCACAGGTACCAGCAATACTGTTCGAAATCCATGAAGGAGTGTACGGGAACCACATCGGAGGCCGGGCACTCTCGAGAAAAGCCCTACTACAAAGTTACTACTGGCCAACCATGGCCCGGGATTCACAAGTGTATGTCAAAAGATGTGACAAGTGTCAAAGATACTCTCCCATGATCAACTGACCAGGAGAACTCCAGACACTGATCCACAGCCCATGACCGTTTGCCCAGTAGGGCATCGACATAGTCGGTCCTCTGCCAATGGGAAAAGGATAGGTCAAGTTCGCCGTCATCGCTGTTGACTACTTCACCAAGTGGGCAGAGGCCGAGCCCTTGGCAACCATAACAGAGCGAAAAATGGAGAGCTTCGTGGAAAGGAATATTCTTAGCAGGTTCGGCATTCCCCGGGTCCTGGTCAGCGATAACGGTAGACAATTTGACATTCCTATCTTTAGACAATTCTGCTCGGGCTACGGGATACTGAATCAGTACTCCTCCCCCGAGCACCCACAAGCTAATGGTCAAGCCGAGCTAACCAATCAAACAATCTTGCACTCATTCAAAACGAGGCTTGACGGTGCCAAAGGGCTATGGGCTGAAGAATTACCAACCCTCCTGTGGGCCTACCGCACTACGCCCCGAGCGGCAACAGGCGAGACACCATTCTCTTTAACCTACGGGTTTGAGGCAGTGGTCCCCACAGAGCTTGGGTTGCCAACATATCGGGTGGCCAACTTCAGTGCGAAGCCCTCCGGTCAGAACTGGATCTGGTGGAGGAAAGGAGAGACCAAGCCTACCTAAAAGTGGCTGCCTACAAGCAACGGGTTCCTCGATACTACAACAGCAAGGAGAAGCACCGTAGTTTTCAAATCGGAGACCTCGTCCTCAAGGTAGTGAACCAGTCTACCCGAGTCCCAAACTATGGGAAATTGGGGCCAAACTAGGAAGGCCCGTACAAAGTGACCCGGATTAACCGACCGGGAACCTACTGGCTACAGAGCATGGACGGGCACGATCTCTCTCATCCTTGGAACGCGCAACACCTCCGCAAGTATTATCAGTAGCATTTGCCCACGAGAATTTAGTATTGGTAGAGAAATTTCTTTTTGTAGCTCTTATTGAGCAAACGCTATAAATTTTTATTTTCAAATAAAATTGAATAGTTTACTTCAAAACTTTACTCCTGTTAGTACCCCGCGCAATGCAAAAAAGACCTTGGCTAAACACCAAGGCTAAAAAGACCTTGGGCCTAACCACAAGGCACAAAGACTTCGGGCCTAACCCCGAGGCACCAAAGACCTTGGGCCTAACCCCAAGGCACAAAAGACCTCGGGCTCCGAATCCAGGCACTTAAGAAGACCTCGGGCTCCGATCCCAGGCACAAAATGACCCTGCAACCACCCATGTTCCAGGTCGGTTTCCTATGGTCTCTCCTCAACAAGCCCCCGCCTTTACAGGACGCTCGGGGGCAAGGGGATACTATACCTAAACAGGAAATCACTTAAGTTTCGTTTAGATCCAGCCAACGACGGGGCCAAGCCCCTAGGTGGACGATGATGGAAAGCTTCAAATGACCCTGCAACCACCCATGTTCCAGGTCGGTTCCCTACGACCAATTACTCCTGCGCTCCCGCCTTAGCAAAATTCTTGGGGGGCAGGGGAATATTAGGCCAAAATAGGGAATTACACCGGTCACTACAAGAACTTGGAAGATATTCCCGAGTAGTTACAGTGATCAGAGATATATCCCGGACGGTAAAACAGGATACACCTATGATACACTGGGATATCGTGGACGGTAATAAAGGATATCCTATAATACACCGGATGTACCTTTTTAAATAGGTCAGAAAGACTAGGTGTTTTGTTGGTTACGGTCCTAAAACATTTTCTAAGGCAGGTGTTAGGTTGGCCAAAAACCTAACGGGTACTAGCAATCACAAGCAGGCACAGTACATGAAAAAAGGAAAGAAAGACAGTTAATGGAAAGTTTGACCATGAGGGCCTTTTCATTAATTGAAATTTAAACTGTACAAAGCCTGGGGGGCAGTTGTAGTAGCCTCCCCATAAAAAACTACAACAAGAAACAAAAAACAAAAACTAATCTACCACCACCACTTCCTCATCCTTCGCGGCCTGCTCATTAACGGAGGGGCTCCCGGCCGGCGCGATTTTAGTGGCAACCTCGGCTTCAGTGGCAACCTCAGCTTCAGAGGCAGCCTTGGCTTCAGCGGCAACCTCGGTTTCAACAGCGACCTCAGAGTCCGCCTGGCCTTCCTTTCAGTAACTGGACTCGGCCCAGGAGTACCTGGACAGATCCCAGTCTGGGTCATCAACAACAGCCCATTTCGCCAGGTCCCCATAGCCCGTGAGGAACCCAGCCTCGAATTCCTCCACGGCCTCTTTGGCTTTAGCCTCCCGAGCAGCATTAAGCTCTGAAAGCGTGGCCATCGCGGCTGCCAGGTCCTTCTCGATAGAGGTTTTTGCGGACTCCGAGGCCGCAACCTTGGCCTCAGCAATCCTCTCAGCGGTAATCCTTTAGGCCTCTGCAGCCGCAGCCTTGGCCTCTAACGTCTTTCGGGTAGCCCACTCGGTGGACAAGGAATCACGGACCTTCCCCAGCTCCAGGGCGAGTGCTCGGGATCTTTCTTCCTCTACGGTGTGGGCAAACTCCGCATACTCTCGAGCAGCCCTCTCCACGGAAAGGTTAGCCTCAACAGTGGCCAACCTCTGAGCAATGTCGGGAAGGGAGGCCTCGGCCCCAGCAGCAATACAGCTAACCTGCAAGAACAAGGAAACGTCAGTATGCGCATGGAGAGAAAGTTAACGTTCACATTCCAAGAAGAAACTTACCACGTGACCGATGCTATATAACCAGCCGATAATGGTCTCGGGGCTCATCAGGGCGCACTTGTCAACCTGACTCTGCAGCAACCCGGGCCGCACCCTTCCACGAACATCCTTTGCTGTCTCGGTCTCCGGCAACGAAGAGGGGCCCGCCCGAGCTTCCTCCATGGTTGGGAGAGAGACCCCGGATGGTCTGACCGCTGGGGGGAGTGGTGAAGGCGCGGCAGTGGTCGCGCTAGCAGGTGGTGGTGGTGGCGCAGCAATTGTTACCGCGGGCGCAGAAGTAGCAGCAGCTTCCTCCCTAGCCCGGATGGAGATCCCCCGGGAGATCCTCTTCAGTGGCTGGCCCTCAGCGGGGGCTGGTTTCTTCCTCTTCTGGCCAGCCTGGGCCATCAAGGCTGCCTCTTTCTCCTTTAATGTCGCCGCGTTCTTGGGAGCCATTTCTGCAAGACCAGAAGCATGTCAGGTTCAATAGTGTAGAAAAATCGGATGGTCAAGGAATGGTGTTTACCAGGGATGATCACCGAGAGGATGGGAGCTGTGAAGTCGTGCTGGGGCTTGGAATATGTCTTCGGGTTCCTCGATCGGGTCAGCACTTTATTAATGTCGGTTGGGTCCACCGCCAGAGACAAGACCCGCACTTGAAGCTCATCGGGGAGACTTGATAGGTCCACTGCTCCTACTACAAAACAGACATAAATGGGTTAGTCAAGGCTGGGTAAGCAAAACTATGGAAGGAAGAAAGAGTGCTTAGACTTACTCCTCAGCTTACTCGCCCAGGAGGTCCTCAGCTGAATACCCGACGCCTTCTCACACAGACCCAGGGTGGACACTTGGAAGAACTTCTTCTTCCACCCTTTGTTGTTTCTTGGGCAATTCACAATTATCTTCCGCCCCTGCCTAGCCGAGAGCGAGAAGAAGCCGGTCTCCCCGTGAACTGGGAAAGGCTAGTGGGTCCAGAAGAACTCCTGAAGAGTGAGCTCATACCCAAGGACTTGGGACCACAAAGAGATGCACCCCATCAAGTAATGCTAGCCGTTCGGGGCAAGCTGCCTGGGAGATATCCCGAGGCAGATGAACGCATCCCAGGCGACTGGGTGAAGAGGCAAGCGAAGACCCGCCATGAAGGCATCCTCGTACAACGTGACAAAGCCCGACTCATGGAAGTGGGCTCTGCTGTTGTGGACAGAGCAAGAGAGGGGGTTGGGAAGATCATATCGGTCCCTAATCTGATCCAGGTCAGGACCACGCAGAATACTGATGATGGACTCACATGCGAATACGACTCTGGGACTGTTCGGCACAGACCCTTCATCGCCCGACCCCCGAGACGTCGAGGCTATAAGAGAATCCTGGTGCGCTTCCTCGCGAAACGCCCGGGCAGGGATTATTCCCTCACTATGCTGGTCAGAGGGGGCTGAAGAAGGAGGATCCGGGCTTATGCTCATAGACCTAGATCGCAGCTACTCGTCCTCTGACCGGGACGACGAGTTAAAATCCGAGTGACACATGACTGCATCTATGGATGGCCTAAAGGGCAAAAGACCTGAGAATGGGTCAAGAACTCCAAATCTGATGTACAGAGGAGGTAGATCTAACAACCTAAAGGGTAAGTCGTACAAGATTCGAGAATAAATACAACACTCACTCAAGACTCCCTCAGGAACTCCCGCTCGGTCAATCTGTCCTAGCGTACCCCCAGACTGAAAGAAATGACAAAATCGAATGAAGAAGAAATCCCAAGCCCGTTCTAACCCAAGTGGGTTCACTCCCTCCAGCTTAGTTCAAGAAAAGAAGAAGAGAATGAAGAACTGAAGACAGGAAGGGAAGACTTACAAAAATTAGCGCAGAAAAGAACTCGGGAATCTTGCTCTGGTATCTTGAATGCTTAAATCCTCTCACTTGGCAGCAGGTACTGGAGAGAAGGACGAGCGCCCCTTATATAGGAACAATGGACGGTCCAGATCGATCAGATCTGACGGCTTAGAAATTTTCCTGCCAAGAGTCACCAACAGCTGTCACCTCGGGCACGTGAAGGGTAGCCTCAAAAGACGCGCGCATTAAATACGTGACGTGATAGTCCGGTTACCATGTAACTGTTCGGTTACATCTGAACCGACTCCGCTAGATCCCGACTAGGCCAATTATCCCCTGACACGTGGCAATACCCCACACCCGAGCTCCCACCTTTACCGGTCGGTTACTACACCGAGAGGCCATGGTGTAGGCCCCCATCCCGAGCAGCATTCCCGGACGACATCCGGACGGTTTCCCATGTGCTGCATATTTTTGAATCCTCACCCGATTACGCATCTGGTCAGTTCTGAAAATGGGGGGCAGCGTATGTCCAAAATAACCTAGCCGAGAAGGTGCCACGTCACCCAACACCCCGTGGGGGCCAAGCATTCCCGAGGTGTTCAAGTAAACTGCTCGGTCATAACAACAAGCCGGGTATTGACAATCACAAACAACACAATTGATGCAAAAAAAAAAGGTGGCCTCAGAGGACCTTTTCATTGATTAAAGTATTTTGTACATTGGGGGGCAGTTTTAGTGGCTTCCCCGGTAAAAAAACAAAACAAAAGAGAACAAAGAGAGTCTTCAGGTCCCCTTGCCCTTCAGAGCTTTGATTTCCTCTTCCATGGCAGCCATCCTGGCCACCAGTTCTCTGATAGTGAGCTCCAGAGCATGAAAGTCCACCTCCCGCATGACAGAGTCCGTCTATAGAAGAGCACTTTAACCGCCTGCAGAGGATCTTCTAGATTACCGAGGGAGAGGCCTGTCCAGGAGCTAGTTATATGAAGGCCGGCGTGTGCTTCCGGATGACTCCGTTTCGGTTGGGGGCGAGATTCCTCCTCACCCGCCTTCTCCTTACCCTTCCTGGTCGGGCCTGGTGGCGGACCTGTATCCCCAGACGAGGATGAATCAGAACTAGTGGATAGAGCGATTGGCCCTTCAGGCGGGGCGACCCCTCTCATGGCATGCAAGCCGGAAGCCATAGACCGGGTATAGCGGCGCGACCCGAAATCAGCTACAATGGGAGTTACAATGGGAACTTCGTCGCCAACCTCACAAATAGGTCCCCCGATCAAATCGAAAAAACTGAGGTCGGCCTCAACCGCTCGGTTGATCGCCTCCATATCAGCCACAGAGGAAGCGATGTCATGAAAAGCGGCAAAGGACGTCTTACACAGTTCAGGGTCAAAGGCTGCAGGAGGGTACATAGAGGGGTCCACCAACCAGTTGCCAGAGACAATGACCCAAGGGTATTGACGCTAGTTCTTGTTGGGGAAGTCTAGACCCCGGATGAGATGCTTTCCTTCCGCTCCGGCGCGTAGGTAAGGATCCCCGCGGTCGATGCTCAAGAGAAAGTACCTGGTGACGTCCACAAAGTGGAAGAATATCCCGAGCCGCTCGTTCAATGCCGATATACCCCAAAGAAGACGGGCGATATTTGGACGGCACTTGTTCAATGGGAAGCGTAATCCCTGTAAGAGATCACAGAAGGAGGTAGAGAAAGGAAAGTGTAGCGCCACTATTAGCAATAGGTAACTGCTAATAATGACCGAAGGGAAGGCCACCTCTTCTCCTTCAATGTAAGAACGGATCCCGACATCTTCAGGGATCTCGCAGTCCCTCCTGAAAGTGGTCATTCCTTCGTTGGAGGACAGGTCGACGTGAGAGGCCATGGGGTAAAGCCTAGGATGTAGAGAGGAAGAGGAAAAGAGCTCGGGAATAGTTCGCTCTCAAAGACCGCTCGGTATATTCAATCTTCAAATAGTAGGCATATATGGAATGAACAGGTGCTCCTTATATAGAAACCTTGGACGGCTCAGATCAAATTTGATTGAACGGCTCATATGTTTTCCCGCTGGAACTATCGCTTTAGCCGCGTGAGGCGTCGCCTTGAAAGACGTGGGCATTAAATGTCCGATGGGACGGTTCGGTTGCCACGTAAATGGTTTGGTTACTCCTAGGCTGGCACTGTTGGATCCTGACCAGGCCAGTGATCAATGGACACGTGGCATGGGAAGAACTCGAGATCACATGGTCACCGCTCTGTCTGTACCCTGGCCGATCACTCCAGCCGGTCCCGTCCCTGGCGGAATCTCGGTCCATTACCGAACGGTCTCACGGACACAGTCTTAATTTTCAAACTTCATCTGATGGGACATCATGTCAACTTCGAAAATGGGGGGTAGCTGGTACGTCCAGAAATATTCTGCGAAGGCTAGACCGCTACATCAGCAGAATGACCCGGACCATCCGGAATGGGAGTTTGGGGTCCACCCCTGAGGTCAATAGACGACACCGCTCGGGATGCTCGCACAGCCCGGGAATGCGGTGCAGCAACTCTCCAGGTGGTACGGCTCGGTCCCGAGCTGTCCAGCAGTTTCCTAAATCAACTACAAGTCTGCAAAATGAGATATGGCAGTTTCCTAAACCACTTAGGAAACTCCCCTAAGATCATGCAAATCAAGTTATAATCAGTTTGGGCTTCCTAATCCTATTAACTTACCATGTAAGGGTGGACTCTTGCATCTATAAAAGAGCCCACCTACCCTGTCAAAGGGGATCCGAGATCAATTCTCTGAGCTTACAAGCATTCAACAGAGAACTCTGAGCTTACAGGGGATCCGAGATCCGAGATCAATTCTCCGAGATCAATTCTCTGAGCTTACAAGCATTCAACAGAGAACTCACCATCCGTACGCATACACCCGGCCGGTATTACTGGTAGTGCCGCCCATCTTTGTTGGCTCACCAGGCCCGCTGGTGATCTGCTAGTGAGAAGCGCACAGACGCAACCGTGGACGTAGGTCACCTCGTTAACGGGATCGAACCACATACAAATTGTTCTCAGCTCTTTCTCTCTCAAAACCTTTCTTACCAATTTTAGGCATCATCAGCTTATAATACGAAATTTCTGTGAAAAAAGCCACAGAATTATACTATTTCTACCCAAAAAATAAATAAATATATCAGATCGGGGCGTTGCCCCCGTTCCCTCGTATAGGCTTATGCTCCCGCTGAACTACATTTCTGGGTCATTTTGGGTCAAAAATAATGTGATATTTCCATTGTACCCTTGCTTATTTTGTAATTGGGTGAATTTTGCACAATTTTCAAATGATAGGGTATAAATTGCCAAAATTGAAACTATAGAGACCAAACTGTCACGACCCTTAAATTACAGGGGTGTAATTTGCAATTTACCCATTTATTTATTTATTAAAATTAGCAATACAACCTCTCACCATTTTCAAAAATTACATTGACCTCCCTTAATATTTACAGTTAAAAATATGAAATTTATTTCCCTTTTAGTCGCCTACCAATTGAATGTTTTGTAGACACCCTTTTTTTACTCTACCCAAAAAGAACTAATTGTCGCAGGGGGTCCACTAGACACATAATTAAAGGATCAAGCCTGAATACAATTCAGAATGATCAAATGCCAAATCGAACTGAACCAATTCAAAGTACTAACTAGCAATTCAAATTAGTCCGATCGGATAACTAGAGAAGAATGGGGGCTGATCGATGTTTTAAAGCATAATCAGGCAAAAATAGGGGCAAAAATGGACATTTCAAAAATAAAATTCTCGGTTCACCGGCACTGATTCAAAGGACTCATTGATACGATTTCGGAACTTTTTAAATCGTGCAAATCGGACGTTCGTATCAAAAGATAATGACAATTGAAGATTGGACGTCAAAGATCGAATGGTTGCAATGTGTAACAACCACATGGGATAAACTCCCATGTAGGTTTTCCCTATAAAAGGGAAGCTTTCCCTCTTCATTTCGGCAACAAGAATTTTCAGCCTCTTTCCCCCTCATTTTAAGGCCTTGTTTGAGAAAGCATATTTCTTCATCACAAGGTTTTTACTTGGCCCTATCACATTGTGGATACGCGGCCTCCGAGGCCCCCCCCTTCCGGGTTTCAGAATTAATTTTCTTTGAAATATTTGAAGAAAAGAAATCTGTAAAAACAGATACAAAGTCACCACTTGGTGTTTAGGGAAATGAAAAACTCAATTTTGACTCACCCAAATGGATAAAGGGCACCGACCCTTCATAACTAAAGAACTTGGCTCGGGATTTTGGTACGAGACAGGAAAGAGCCTTTGTCATGACTAAAATACCCTCAACTCGCCCTGTCTCTCGACACGCCTCAATTAACATTCAAATAATCATCTTTTACTATGTTTGGTTCAACAGTTAATATTTATGATAGGTATATTACATTGCACAAGAATTTTGAAATGCAAAATCAAAAGATAAAATATCTTTCACAAGATTTAAGCCAAGTATCACACAATATAAAGTGAAAAATTACACAAAACAAACTTATGAAAAATCTTCTAATCACAAACCAAGTAATCAAGTTTTCCTAATCTAAAGGGGACATGAATTGTTCTTGAAAACAAATAATCAAAGAAAATGGGATATGCTTAGCAAACTAGTATGATGCATGCTAATTCTTAAAAAAGAAGACTTCTGAATCCCCGGGACGGATGAGAAAGTAAGATTGGATTGAGGGGAAGCATGAGTTGTGATCGATTTCATTCCTTATAATCTTCTTAGATTAGGAGTTATAAAATCCCAAAATCTTGCATGGATACTGTATATGATCCTAGAATATGCAAAGTTGTAGTGTGCTTGTGTTCATGGATTTATCTAGAGTGACTCAAGGGTCTAAAATATTCATGAATAGATGAATAATGCTATTGTAGGATATGTACATAAGTAGTATGACTAACCTCCTAAAGTATGGGCTAATTTAGAATGCATGTAAACATCCAATCAAAGAATTAAAGTAAAAATATACTTGTTGTGAATAGTGGACAAAACAATGAACTGATTTTGTAAAATGCACCCACAATACTTAAAAAGCTCTAGTAAAGTAGAAAACTCATGGATATCCATTCATGTGTCTATTAAACCATGCAAAATGTTAAACTACAATATCTATCACAGAGTAGTAGAAACAAATCAGAATGTACACATGACTCAGAAACAGGGGCTGCACTATTGACTAATTTTGCATGATTTTTTATAAATATTAAAACAACTCTTATGATGCTTAAAAGATACATAAATTTTTATAACCCATTGATAATCAAAAAAATTATAAAAGGCCATGTTATGGGATGAAAAATATCCGAAATAAATTTAAGAAGTCAGACTACAATTTGTGAGCGAAAAGGCAGATTACTAACATAAACTTCTAAAATCCAGAAAAACATTTCTACATTTCTAAAATTGATGAAGAAAAATTAAGGTGAACTATGATGTATTAAGAAGGTTTTCTAAGTGGTTTCATCATCATTCCTCAAGTATTTAATTCAAGATAAATGTTTGAACTTTAGTAACTCACTATTTTGCATCACTGTTAAGAAAATCTATTTAGTTTTTAGAAAAGAGTTTGGGATTTTGAGTGGGGGGCTTGAAATAGATGCTCAAATCATGAACTTAAACACTTGAATAGATGAAGTAACCATCTAGAACATCCTCTTAACACTTGAAACCTCAAGAATTTGGAAGAAGAAAAAATAAAAATAGAAATGAGGTTAAGGGAGAGGTTATGCAAATGACAAAGAAATCAAAATAGAAATGAGTTGAGGGATATATTATGCAAATGAAATGAACCAAAATAGAAATGGCGGTTGAGAAGATATTATTCTAGAATGAAAAGAAATCAAAATAGAAATGGGGGAGAAGGGAAAATGCAAGTATGATAAAGAAAAATAAAAATAGAAATGAGACTAAGAAGGAAGAACAAATATATAATCAATGATTACCAATGGTGGAACCACAAGCATTCAACCTCTCAGATATGTGTGTATGTGAGTGTGGATGGCTATCTAACTTCTTGGAACTCATTGTAATGGTGAAATGGATTGAAGTAGTAGTACAAATAAAATAAAAACTTACATTTTTTTGGTTGGAAGTATGAAAAAGCCTCTCTTTTCTTCTGTCTTGTCGTCTCTTCTTCTCTATTTCTTTCCCTAAGCTTCCACTAGAAACCTCAAGTCCTCTTAAAATAGAAGCCAAAGGTTCTCTTTTATAGGCCAACTTTTTTTTTTTTTGTTTTGAAAAGTCTCTAATTGGTCTAAAGTGTTCAGAATATAAAAACTATGTCGTTTTGTTTATTGGAAATATGAAATAAAACCCCAAACTTAACCACAAAATAAAAAAAGTGATTCCACGGCACTCGACAAATGCCGCCGTGGGAGTCAACCCCCCGATGGACCAGATTTTGTGTTTAGGGCCCCAGAACTCTCGAAATTAGCAAAACGACCCTATTTCTTTCAAAATTCACAGAAAATTCATACGAAATCTAAATTGAGCTTCTGATATACCGTTGGAAAGGTATTGGGGTCCACTTTTCATAAACAAATAGTTTGAAGTTAGGTTACTTGATGTTTTGCGATATTCGTGATAAAAGTTGATTTGATCGCCTTTTTCACCTTCAGAAATTCATAACAAATTCGTTTTAAGTCCAGAAATTATGTGCGATATACCATTGGAAAGCTATTGACCTCTAGGATATGATAAAAATATTTCAACATGGAAAATGAGAAGTTGATTCTTGGTCAAACTTGCAGTCAAATCAGTCAAACAATGCATTTCTAAGAAATTCTAAGAAGTTCAGGGAGCCTCCGGAGAGTGACGTTTCCATCTGATTTTCCTTTAAAACATATTTTGAAGATTTTTCACATGATTTAGAATGATTTCAGAGCTTTTAGGCAGTTTTGAAAAATTTCGGTCAAACCAAGTCCAAACCTTGGTCAAACCGGTCAAACGGGAACTTTTCGGATTTTTGGGAGCCTCTGGGAGTTGATATTTTCAAATGGTTCTCTTTTTAAAATAATTTTCTATTTATTTTGAATCACATCGAATAATTTCTGAGCTTCTGGGCCAATTCAGAGTGTTTTGGGCGTTCAAGGGCATTTGGGTGATTTGCACCACTTTCTGAGCATTTTGGGAGATAGAACTAACTTCTAGGAGTTCTTTTCAAGCTTTTTTTAATCATTATAAACCACCAAGCTATGGATCTCCTAAATCTGATAGCCGACAGAGTGGGGTGTCTACACACACTTTTACACCTTTCCCAAATGAAACCGTTGCAATCTTCAAAAGGACTGCCCCCTCTTGAAAGTGCAGGCACAACAGTTGGCAACTCTGCTGGAGATTGCTTTAGAGGACCAAGCCATAATTTTGGTGATTTTCATTTTAATGGGGCATTTCTTTTACTAACATTTCTAGACATCTATAATTCTTTTATAGGTAATAAATTTGCTTGCATCGTGGTCAGCAAAAAAAAAAATTAAAAATTTGCTTGCACCGGTACCTGGGACTCACAAAAGAAAATTGCAAGGCCAATGTCATACTAAAGAAACAAGAAGGCCAATGCCATACTTTAACTGTCATACACAATACACACTAGCATCAAAGCATGATATAACCCAGTTCTGACCCTTTAAGATTAGAAAGGAGGATTAGCAAGTGGCATGGCCGTTGTTGTAGTACCGCCGGTACCAGCACTGAAAATTCCTTTGCTCGAACCACCAACCTGAGAAGATGCTACGGTGCCAAAGGTTGGAAGTTTTAGGAATTGAAAATAAAATAAGATTACATTATACGTCAACTATCACACCCATCTCAGAAAAATATTCATTTTAAATGCATAACTATTTTCTTGAATTATTAATGTTGATTAATAATTTTGAATGGAGTTGATGGGGGTCAATGGTGATATGTCAATTGAGGATAGGTAATCAGAGAATCATAAGGCATTGATATGAGTAAATGACATTTATATGATTTAAATATTAATTGACTTTATCTGATAAATATGAATAGTGAAATTACCTGTGTAATATAATTTGGATAGTTTTAATCTTGATTAAGATCATTTTGATAGATTTAGTGATTACCAATAGGAGTGTGGACACGCGGGATTCCACCACGTTTTGCTTGTTTTTGTTTGAAATTTGATTTTGAAAAGAGAAAAAAAAGGTCCGTTGAAAACAGATACAGAGTCGCCACTTGGTCTTTAAGGAACCAAGAAACCTAATTTTGACTCACCCAAATGGACAAAGGGCACCGGCCCTTCATAACCAAAGAACTTGGCTCGGGGTTTTGGTACGAGAGAGGAAGGAGCCTTTGTCGCGAATAAAACACCCTCAACTCGCCCCGTCTTTTCACGGGCCTCAATTAGCATCCAAATAATCATCTTATACTATGTATGGTTCGACAATTTAATACTATGATAGTATATTACATCACATAAGAAAATTTGAAATGGAAGATCTAAAGATAAGATATCATTCATAAGATCTAAGTCAACTATCATACAATGTAAAGTGAAAGATCACACAAATAAACCTAGGAAAAATCGTCTAATCATATATCAAATAGTCAAGACTTCCTAATCTAAAGGGGGACATGATTGTTATTGAAACAAATAATCAAAGAAATCAAAATATGCTTAGTAAGCTATTATGATGCATGTTAATCTTTGAGGAAAGAAGATTTCTCAATCCCCGGGACGGATGAGAAAGGAAGACTAGATCGAGGGAAACATGAACGTATTGATCAAGTTCATTCCTTATAATCTTCTTACATTAGGACTCACAAAAACCCCAAATCTTTACATGGATGCAATGTATGTATCTAGAATGTGCCAAGGTTGTAGTGTGCTTTGTGTTCATGGATTCCTAGAATGACTTAGAAGTCTAGAATGTGTATGAATGAATGAATGAAATCATCATGGGATATGTACAAATGTAGTATGAACTACTTCCTAAGACATGAACTAATTTGGAGTGCATGTAAGTATCAAATCAAAGTGGGAAGGTAAAAGTGTGCTTGCTGTGAATAGTGGACAGAATAGTAACATGATCTTCTGAAAATTGAAAAGAGGGGTTAGGAATCTTTTCAATGCTTGATTTTTTATGGAGATCTTCCTTATTGTGTCTAGAACACAATCTGAAAAGCTAATCTTTACTAACTATCACAGATTGAGAGAAATCACATAAACAATAGAGGTCACTCAGAAATAGAGTTCGTACTGTTGACTGAAATGTTAGAAAATCTTAGAAAATGAAAACAAAAGATCTAGAGGCCCATATTATACAAAAAGTTCCATAAGACATTGAAGTTAAAGGAAAAAATAAGTTAGGACCACCCCTTTTGGAAAAGGTTTCTGTGAAATAAGTTGAAAGTCAGCCTAGATGCTGTGACAGCAAAGGCAGAATATCTGGAGAGAATGTTTGTGTAACACCCATATTTTAATACCAGTATTTCCCATGTATTATTTATGTTTTCTGTCTAGATATAAATAAATATAGTTTGGTTGTATTTCATTTTGTAAGTTTTGACAAGTTATAAATTGACTAATTGTCTAATTTTGCCTTTTCACAACTTTTGTTTATTATATTGGTTTAATACATTTAATTTTATATCTGTAATATTGATTGATACTCACAGTTAATTATTCGTTCAGTCCCGGTGACATTTTCTGTCTGTGCGCGTAATAGTCTGTTTACGTGTATATCGAGGTCACACACCTACACTGGGATTAGTTCGCGTTATTCAAGTTTAATTTCACGTGGGACCCGCAACTTACGCGTGGTACATTTTAATTCGTCCACTTGGACCCACTCAATTAATGACATTTGGCCAAATCTTTAAGTGACATGTGTCCCACTTAAACCCCCATTATATATGGGTATTATACTTCATTTGGGAGCTCATTTTCACACATTCCCTAATCTCTACACACACTAAACACACACTAAATCCCAGCCCCTTTGTTCTTGAGAAAAACCAAGAGAACTTCTCATTTTTCTCTTGCATGTCCCATTTCTAAGTGAATTAAGACCCCTACTAGCCTCTGGCACCCTTTTCTCCTACCATTTCAAGTTCTTGGAGCATCTAAGGAGTTGCATGGATGAGTTCTTGGAGTTTTTTTGAAGCCTTGAAGTTCATATCTTGAAGAACATCACCATATTCTTCATTTCTTCCAATTTCCTTCAATTGATCATCATCCAAACACTTCTCAAGCTTTGTGAGTATCACTCACTACTTATCCTATGTTTATATACATATTTACATGAGAGTTTAAACTTTATCCTTGTCCTCTCTATATACTCCTATACTACAATCTATTCAAGAATCTAAGTTCTTCATCATCATCTTCATCCAAGTTGAAGGTCTAGCTTGGATTACCTTCATTCTTGTAAATCTTAGCTTGCATGTTGGAATTGTGGATGATCTAACATCATCCATGGCTTAGTATACATCCTTGACTACTTAGTCTAGCTTAAAATCATCTTGCATGTCATCATAAATCAATTAAATGCATTGCATGTGCTTGAAAATGATTGGAAATCAAGAAACCACACTTTTCAGATTTTGTTTTGCACAGGGGAGTCTGTTTCAGCAGATTTTCGGACATGATATTTTATGTTTGAGTTTGTGGAATTATTTTTAGATTAAACTTCATTGAAATAGCTTTCTTTTGACATAAGATAGACGTCCATACGATCTCGGAATATTTAGTTATCAATTTTACAAGAATGGTCGACGAAACTGGACAGAGACAAGTTTTGTCCTGGACAGAGACTGAATTCGGACAATTTAAAGTCATTCTGAGTTTGTGAAATTATTTTTAGATGAAACTTCATTGAATTAGCTTTCTTTTGACATAAGATAGGCACTCATACGATTTTTCTAGATTTAATTAGAATTTCTGCAAGATCGGTCGACGAACTTGGGCAAAATCTGTCCTTAACTAAATAAAGCTTTTGTGTGTTGTTTCGCCATTTCTTTGCGATGCAACTACTTGTGTAACGATTATAATGCTATGTTTATATTGTTTCCTTAAGTACGTCGACTAATTGAATAACTCTCGGCTCGAATTTCATGTAATCGTTTGCCAATTGTCGCCACGCTTGATCTAGTAAATGGTTTAGAATGTTTTAAAACATTTCTTAATAATCACATATTGTCGAAATATTTTAGTGTATTATTTTGTAATGTAAGGTTTTTATATAAATAAATACTTAAAAAGATCCTTGGAATCCTCATAGGATTTTGTAATACATTTTTAGATTTTACAATGGGATTTTAATTAAGTATATTTTGCCTAATGAGGATAAATAGTTAATTTATATATTATCCTTATTTGTAACTTTGAGAAAATTTATTAGTAACATTTTCTATAGTAACATTTTCTAAGGTATAATATTTTAAGGGATGTTGCTATAGTTTTATATGGTTTTGGAAATAATAAACCATTTTTCGGTTAATCCTTTTACTATGTTTCTTGTCGAAAATCCGTAGTAATTAGACCGTTGATCCGAAAATTACGCCGTTTGTTTCTAAAATCTTAGAATAATATTTAAAGAAGTTCCACTAAGTTTGGTGACATTTCGAATCAGTAAAATACAGCGTACGGTTAGGTACCACACATGCATAGGAACCTAGCCTTTTTAGTGACGGACTCCGATTTGAGTCTAGTCAATGGCGTTGGACTCATAATGACGTGTGGATCATCATCTTAAGGTTTAGGCGCACTTTTGCCACGTTTGATTATTTCTTATTTTTAGTGTTCATTTCTTAAGCATTATTGTGTTTATTCGCTGTAGGGATATTCTTGTCTCTACCAGGAATTTTTGTTTATTGCTAAGACGCTCTGGTGAGTACTCTAACTCACTTGGAAACACTCGATTTATAATTTTAACAGGACTTATGCTTTATGAGAATTGGTAATAAAACTTGGGTTTCTATGGTGCATTGTATGCTTAGTAATTTTGGGAAATTGAAATATGCACATCTAAGTGGAATATGGACTTAAAATTTTGTTATACTCATTTTAGATGATATTATGATTTTTTTTTATGAGCAAGTGCGATGCTAGGATTGCGACAACGACATTGGGGTAGATAATCTAATGGCAAATTAATAAATTGTGCGAGAACATTAAATTGACGCTAACGTCCGATGAATAATGCTTGAGGGTGTGTTTTCGTTTCTTGTCATATCATGGTCAGTCTTGGTTCTGGTTGCTATTATTTTGTTGTTCCGTTGTTGTTGAGATTTCGGGCCCAGACCCAACTTTCCTTGGTAGCGTTCTTTCAGTTGCATAGTTGAGCATAGTTGGTGGAAGTGATGTGTTGATGGTATTATGAATGGTTATAGAGTATCTTGATATGGTCGGCTTTAGAGCACGTATGCCCAATGTGGGTATGCCATTCAAGCGGCTTTAGAGCACGTATACTCATTGGATATCCTGATATGGTCGGCTTTAGAGCACGTATGCCCGATGAGGGTATGCCATTCAAGCGGCTTTAGAGCACGTATATCCTTTAACCAACGGCTTACACCGGTAATTTGTGAAAATAGGAGAGGATGTATTTGGGAAGAGTAAGTGATTCATGGGTTTGTGTTCAGTGGATTATGTCTGTTCTTGAAATTGATTCGTGTTCAGTTTTGTTGAGTTGTTCTATCCTTCTTGTCATGGTCTTGTATCCGTGGTTTCGAGTTTAGGATTCTCGATTTAGTGAATGGTTGGTTGGGTTAACGTTTAAACTACACGACAATAGTTGCGAGTATTATTATTAATTCTTTATTGTTTCTTTGTGAGTGTTGTACTCGCTCAGCTTTCGCATGCTGACGGTGTTTATACCCTGGACATCCTATGTCCAGGTTATCAGTATGGTGATGCAGGTGATGGACAGGTAGATGGAGACTACCATGATTATGATGATGCTTGCGATGAGGAAGACTTTGGCTTTGCTAGTTAGCATTTGGGAGCCAACGTTGTTGCGGCTCTTTTATAATTCTGTTGTTCGAGATACTACGATGTAATATATTTTGGGCAGACGTTGCCTAGACCTCTATTTATATTTGTTTAAATTTGGGATGGATTTTATGATTGTTTAATATGTATGTTTAATATTTATGTAAGACTTCTACTTCCGCTGTTACTTTTAGCCATTGCATGAACCTTTATTAAGCATATATTTCTATTAGAATGTTTTATGGACAATCAGACGATCCTTCAACTAGTCGCGTACCTAAGGGTCCAAAGTTGGAAATCTAATTTTTTCCGAACTTTGCTACGCCGGGGCGTGACAGTTTGGACCAAAATGGGGTCTTTCTATGCATCTCCAAGTCAAACCAAAAATCATGGGTGTTCTCTAATGAGTTAGGAAGACTTTCCAGGTGGTATTACATTCATACATTGAGTATTGAACTCAAAATAATTCCTTGAAGTTAAATGAATCACTATTTTGAGGGTTTTGAGAAAAACAAGGTTTATTTCTTGAAATCAAAATGAGGGGTTTAAGAGGGGGGTTTTGAAATGGGGGTTTTGAAAGTATACTTCTAGAACTTAGATGAATATTCTAACCACTTGGAATATCAATTCCTAACTCATTTCAAGAACTTCCCAAGTATTTGCAAAACATGGTTTTATTTGGAAATCAAACTCAAGAATCTATGGGAGTTTGATACATGAGAGGATAGATGATACATGATATGATGATAAAAGTGGTAAAGAACATGTTCATGGGATATGGGTTCATCTAGATACAAGAGAGTGTTGCATCAAAGTGTGAAAGTCAAAAAATGACATGCTGTGAATAGTGGACAGACTGTATGCATTACTTTATAACACCATAATGGGAGGTCAAACATGCCTAGGAAAATATGGGAAAACTCAGAGATCATTCTTATTGTGTCTAGAAAATAACCCAAAAAGCCAAACCTTAATAGCTATCACAGATTAAAAGAAATAAATCAGAATGTACACATGACTCAAAAACAAAAGCTGCACTGTTGACTGATTTTGTATTATTTTTCATAAATCAAAGAAAGGATTTATGATGACCCATTATGTACCAAAGGTTTCCTAAGACACCCAAGTTTCATAAATAAAATAGAAAAGATATATATACAGTGACAAAAACATCCAGAATAAGTGCAAGAAGTCGGGTGAACATTCTGTGAGAATAGAGGCAGATTATAAATATGAACTTCTCACATCCAAAAATAATACTTTCACATCTCTATAATTGATGGGAAATATTGGAGACAAACTATGATGTCTTTGGAAGATTTTCCAAGTGGTTTCATCATCATAACTCAAGTATTTAATTCAAAACAAATCTTTGAATCTGAACAGCTCACTGTTTTGGATCATTCTTGAAGAAAATGGATTTGGGTTTTGAAATAGAGTTTGAGTTCTTGATTGGGGGTTTTGAATTAGATGTTCAAAGCATGAACTTAAACTCTTGAGATGTGTGGATATCGCAGTTTTCTTTCTTTTATCCATAGCTTTTCAAAATCAATTTCAAAAATAAATGAGTCACCACTTAATTTTTAAAAGGAAAAATTAAGAAACCATTTTAAAAGCAAACTGATCTTTTAGTAACCAGAGATTAACTAGGTCCGGGGATTATGGAATGAGAGAGGAAGGAGCCCGTCGAACTAAAACACCCTCTCTCATCCTATCTTGCGATAGGCCTCTACTCAATATCCTTCTAATCGAATTATTAATTTAAATGTGCCCTCAACTAATATATATGTATAGATATACGTTACAAAAAGTATGTCCAAAGGGGTGTAAAATTGCAATTGATAAAATATCATTCAAAAATCACATATTTCAAGTAGCAAGCAACATCATATGCACTAGGGAACAAGAGAACTTACCTGGGATCCAGCAGCGATATTAAACGTGCAATGCATACAAACAAAAGAAAGTCCTAAAAAAGAGTCTCTAATCACATATACATATAAGGCAAGATCCTAATTCTAATGTGTCGCGCATGAGGTTGAAAAATCAATAAAATCAAGAAATAGAATAAACTAGAGAAGAGATGCGAAATTGTACCTCAAATGCGCTACAAAGCAAAGAGTTAGTCCACATGATATACAAAATGTAAAGTTGGATCTAAAATAATAATCCTAGACTTCTAGCTTAAATCTATAGAATATAGTTAAGTCTAAAACAAATAAATCTTAACTACAAATGTCGATCCATACGGATGAATATGTCATGAGCAAGAATGAATTATGAAATACTCAATGGTTTGGTTCACTTAAACTTTAAATTCAAGCTTAACTAATCATTATTGAAACATGGTTTGAACCTTGGCTAATCATGGAAAGTACATCTAAGCCATTATTCACAAGATTTGATGAAAACTTGTGCAGAATTCTGGAAATTGTCGAGAGCAGATCATAACTTTAAAAAATGAAAAAGCGTGGTTCCCGTGGTTTGATCTTGACGAATTTTGGACACAAGATCCCTCTGTGTGTCTAGTTTTTAACCCAAAAAAGAAATCAAAGTGTCAACGGTTGCATCTCTGGGAATTGGACAAAAACCAGACATCACTCAGCATTCTACAACCTTCTGTCCAGAGTTCTTGTACGATTTTCTAAAAATAGCGAAAACATCAGAAATGCTTTGTTCTTTTTAGGGTGACTTCCTAACACATTTATCTACTTAGAAAAAACTATTTTGGGTCACAAACACTTTATTAATGCATTGGTTTACTTATTTCAAAAGAGTGTTACTATGCTGAAACTCTGGACAGATTGTAGTGACCTTACAAAACTAATAACCAAACCACTTTAGACGTGAAACCACCTTGAAACAAAAATTACAGTGGTAGAATATTGTGTTATTGACACTTTCCCGTTGGTTTCACTTGATTCCGACGGTTAGATTTTGAGCTAAAAATCTTTAATCAAAAACAGTTTGTGAACTCACTGTTTTCATTTGTCAAGTTCAACTTTTATTTGTTAACCCCAACTATTGAACCATGAAGTTGGACTTAAACTAAGCCATCTTCTCCTACCATTTGATGGTCATTGGAGACTAAAGACCTTTATATTTATAGATTTCAAGTGAAGTATGAATGGACTTCATACAATCTCAAGATAAGGAATCTAAACCATATGGATGGGCTTACACTCAAAAACACTTTCTCCTACCATTTGATGGTCATTGGAGATGAAGACATGACTATACTCATGAGTCTCAAAAGAGTATAGAAAGGATTCCATGAAACATCAAGTTTATAGGATCCAAGTCATGAGTGTGGACTTGGATCCATCTATTTGCCTATGAAATGGAGTGATGATCAAACTTTGATTCCCATGTGAAGCACAAGCTTATATGGGATTCAAAAGATCATGTTCAAGATATTTTAAGAGAGATATTGAGAATCTCTAAGAGTCTCAAGAAGGAAGTATGATCAACAAAAGAAATGGAGCAAAGAAAATAAAAAGGTTTGAGGATTAGAGATTCAAGAAAGGGAAGAATATAAATAGACAACTTATGGTTAGAGGGTCACCTCCAAACTATCCTCAATGTTTCTCTCCTTTGAAGATCTTCCAAACTCTTCTTCAAGCTTTCCCAAACCCTCCCTTTTCTTTCTCAAAAATATGTTAGTATAGTGGTGGTTATCTCTCATGTATTGTGTTGTATGTCTCTCCCCTCAAGGAAGATCCTCCTTCTTTTATAGACAAAAATTATCAAGTATTTTCAGTGAATTCGGAGTAAAAGACAGGTGTAAATGTCTCATTTAATGGTACAATACGTACTTCTTGAAATTAGACAGACTGCTGCCCAGGGCAGCAGTCAAAAGTAATCTGTGACAGTCCGTGGATTCCGCCGCGGCACTTCATGACTGCCGCAACGGCATTCCGTGACTGCCGTGCGGCTCTCATTAAGTGTCGCGCGGCTCTCATTAAGTGCCGCGCCCAATTATTGATTGCCGTATTTTCGTCAACCTTACTTTATCAGTTTTTATCCGCATATATATACGTATTGTACCACAAAAAATGGACTTTAAAAGCAAACGGCAGTCAGAAAATGTCGGCGGCACTCAGTAAATGCCGGACCGGCACTCACTGGATGCCGTTCGGCACTCACTGAGTGCCGTTCGGCTCTCACTGAGTGCCGCGGAATACTGCCGTGTGCCGTTTTCTGTTGAACTTCCCTTTTTAGGTCTTTTCTTTCTTCCCTTTTTCTTAAAGAAACTTATTTTCGAAGATCTTTTCTAAAAATGGTGTTTTATACCTGAATTCTCCCAAATACCTGGTATTTTCTTCTTTTTGTGAAATTTTATCGCATTTGGAGAACTTTCTGAAGAGCTTGGAATACTCTGAATCTTTTCAGTCCTTATCATCATTGGATGTGGAGGTGACGCTCTCCTAAATTCGGCCCTCGGTCAAAATTGGGGTGTCTACAGTTTGCCCCTCTTTGGCAGAGTTCGTGGGGGCAACGCGTCCCATGAGTGAATGTCAAAGCCTATGTGAAGACAAGCCTTTGACCAGACTGTGGAATTTAGGTAAAACAAAACGCGTTGCAAAAACGGCTTCATAAACGGTTCATGTTGGTCGTGCTCGACGGTGAGCTGCGTACGTATCCCATCAGGAATCAGACCAAAGCGTAGTTCGGGCAGGAACCAAACACACACAAGCAGAAGTAACCATATGGATGAATGCACCTATCCTGTCGTGATGCGATGCAATGGTGTTTTCTGAATTGACCTGGTCTTGCAGGTACCATGCTTATCATTTCTTCCCTACATATGACTAGGGGTGTAATTGGTTCGGTTCGGTCGGTTTTTACCCCTAAAATCAAACCGAACTGATCATTCGATTTTGCGTACAGTGACAATCGAAACCGACCGTGGGATGGCTACAACCGAACCAAACAGACCGAATAGAGTCGGTTCGGTTTCGGTCGGTTTCGGTGATAAGTGTTCGAATGGGTTGAAGACCTCAATCAAGATCAAAATCCAAAAATAAACATCGTAAATCATATTAAAACCATAATCAAACTTGTCTGAATAATATCAATCAAAAATCACAAATCAAATAATTTGTTAACCACAAATAACTAGTCAAATCTAAAGATAAGGGGGGTTCAAGAAAGAGATGGACATACACTCATACAGATGCAACAAACCATAAATCTTCATAATAGCAGATTCGCAGGAGAGTGGTGTTTAACCTCAGTCCTTCATCAAGTCTTCAAATCTCCATCGTTGAGTTTCCTTCCTCATTGAGTTTTCATCGTTTTTCTTCAAGTCTTCAAATAATCAAATCTCCATGGACAGACAGAGTTAGAGACATGAGATGAAGAACTCAGATCTGTGTAAGGGGAGGATAGGTTAAGAGATAGAAAGAGAGAGAGAGAGTTGCCTTGGAAGTTGGAATTCAGAAGAGAAAGTTAGAGAGAGAACAACCGTATGTAAGTTCCTATGGTTAGTCTTTGGGTTGTGTGAGGACTGAGAGGTGAGAAAGAGATAAAAAAAAATTAACAATGTGTGTATATGAATTTTTAATATATTATTACAGTATTGGGTAGTGGGATTCACTCTTTGAGTTATATATATATATATTATATTATGTATTGGGCTTGGGAATGTCAAGTCAATGGTCTTGGGTTTTGTATATGTATATTATATTATTTATTGGGTTTGGGAATGTCGAGTCATGGTCTTGGGTAATAGGTTGTGTCATGTGTGGGAAAGTAAGTCTTGTATAATCAGAGAACACATACATATACACGGTACATATATACATGGTATTTAAATCGGTTCGGTTGGGTCGGTGTCGGCATAAATTATTTGCGAACCGTAACCGAACCGAAAATCGATTTTATGCAGATTTTAAAATCGAAACCGACCGACTCTTATTGTAAACCGACCAAAACTGTTCGGTTCGGTCCGGTTCCGTCGGTTGAATGGTTTTTCGGTTTTTCTTTCACCCCTACGTATGACGCACATTACGTGACGCGTTAGTCAGGGAAGATCACCTAATTCTTGACCGATGCAAAATCTGTTACGGGGGTCACGAAGATGCTTTTGATTTGATTTTGAGGATTGATGCAAATCTGTTGCGAGAACCAAGAATGAAAATTCGTTACACTCCCAAAACAAGGATCGACGCAAATCTGTTACGTGGATCACGAAGATGCTTTTGATTTGATTTCGAGGGTTGATGCAAATCTGTTGAGAGAACCGAGAATGTAAATCCGTTACACTCCCAAAACAAGGATCAGCGCAAATCTATTGAGTGGATCGAGAATATAAATCTGTTATATTCCCACAATGAGGGTTAACGCAAATCTGTTGCGAGAACCGAGAATGTAAATCCATTACACTCCCAAAACAAGTGTTAACGCAAATCTGTTGCGAGAACCGAGAATATAAATCCGTTATACTCTCAAGACAAAGGATCGATGCAAATCTATTACGTGGATCGAGAATATAAATCTATTATATTCCTAAAATGAGGGTAAAAGCAAATTCGTTGCGAGAACCGAGAATATAAATCTGTTATATTCCCAAAATAAGGATCGATGCAAATCTGTTACGTGGATCGAGAATATAAATCTGCTATATTCCCACAACAAAGGTTAACGTAAATCTGTTACGAGAACCGAGAATGTAAATCTGTTACACTCTCAAATCTTTTTTTTAATTTTCAGGAATTGAGAGCCCACGGGCTCAAATCTTTTCAATTTTCAGGAATTGGGAGCCCACGGGCTCAAATCCTTTTTTAATTTTCAGGAATTGGGAGCCCAAGGGCTCAAATCCTTTTTCAATTTTTAGGAATTGGGAGCCCACGGGCTCAAATCTTTTCAATTTTCAGGAATTGGGAGGCCACAGGCTCAAATCTTTTCAATTTTCAGGAATTGGGAGCCCACGGGCTCAAATCCTTTTCCAATTTTCAGGAATTGGGAGCCCACAGGCTCAAATCTTTTCAATTTTTAGGAATTGGGAGCCCACGGGCTCAAATCTTTTCGATTTTCAAGAATTGGGAGCCCATGGGCTCAAATCCTTTTTTAATTTTCAGGAATTGGGAGCCCACGGGCTAAAATGTTTTCATAAATTTTGAAACTTGTAGTCAATTTGAACCTAAAAACGACCCCAAGGGCCAAAAGTGCAATCAGGACAAATCTTGGGGGCCTTCAATTTAATTTTCGGGACTTGATTTGAATTTTTGGGGGGAAATGAAGGATCTTTGAACCGACTTAGCCGCGACACACGCGGATTTTTGTGGCAGTCCGTGACTGCCGTGCGGCACTCACGGAGTGCTATTGCGGCACTTGGAGAGTGCCGCCCGGCAGTCAATTAACTGCCGCGCACGGAAAACTGAGTGCCGTGTTTGGGCGGCAGTGGCTAAAACCGGCGGTTTCAATTCATTTTTTCTCATTCTCTCAAACTTCTCTCTCTCGATTCCTCTCTGGAGAAAACTTTCCTTTTTTCTTTTCTCGCTTGGATCGATCTACCGGGGCTTTCAGGTTAGTTCTACTTGATCAAAACTTGATTAATCTCTTTTATTTCTTTGTTTTTCTGAAATTTTTGTGAATCTAACGCGCGAATTCTCTCTTTTCCTTGACAAATTATGGCGAGCGGTTCGGGGAGAAAGAAGAAGGCCAAGTATACGGCCACTCACCATCTAGACGCCACACTCCTGCTCCGGGACCCGGATGAGCACTTATTTGTTCACGCGTTCAAGCGCGAGGTAAACGCTCCCTTTTTCTTTTTAATTTTATCATTTTAGAACTTATTGGAACGTATTGTGAATCATGACTTTGAATGTCTCAATTCAGATGTAAATGTAGCGTTTTTTCTTTATTCAAGATTTTGCATCCTATTTTACTTCCCATGAACTTTACGAACGTTATGTCCTACCAGTATTCCGAGTTTTCTCAAAGACTCCCGAACGCCGTTTAACTAAAACTAAAAAAAAGAGAACACTCCTTGAGAAAGTATTTCATACTCGTGAATTTCCCTTTCCATTTTATGAATGCGATGTTTTAAATGAAATCCTGAACATTCGCCCTTTTATTATTTAAAATTAATTCTTGAATGCTTGTGGTCACATTTTTTTTGAAACTATGCTTCTTTCGGACCCACACTTCTCGTGAACCTTCGTGAGTTCATATATACATGTATTTCTAAAAATATGAGTGAACTACCCCCCCTTTTTTTTTATTCATTCTTGTGTCGCTTTTCTTTATTATCACCTGCTTATATATATATGTATATATATTTTATTATTCTCTTCTATCCAATTACTAACACTGAAACTTGCGATTCTTTCTTGCAGCTGCAGCCCAAGGTCCTGAAAGGGCATGGCAGCCTTGCCCATGGGTATGAGTGGTACACACTGCTGAGCAAGCCGGTGAGAGCTTTGGTGGACGCAGCCGGGTTTGGAGACTTCGTCAAACTCTTGGCGAAGAGCTCCAACGACTTGCGGCAGATTCACGCGTTGTCAGAGCGGTGGTGGGACACCACCAGCACTTTCCATTTTGACTTCGGGGAGATGACGATGACTCCCTTGGATTTCTCTATGATCACCGGGATTGCCTTTGGCGGAGAGCCTCTGCGGTATTTGACGGATCAGGAGTGGGACCAGGTGGAGCCTTTGCTGGGAGTGGTCCCGGAGGAGTCTTTGGTCACAGCCCGATGGTTCATGGATACATTTAGGGGCCAGTCGGGTTTTACCGACGAGCAGATGGCCCCGGGCTTTCTCATGTATATGCTGGGGTGCTCTCTGCTGAGCACCAAGGGTGATCGGGTCGACATTTCCCTGGTAGCGTCCCTGGAGCACCTGGACCTGGTCGAGGAGTATGACTGGACTGGTGCAGGATTAGCCATCTTGTACAGACATATGGGTGATATTTCCCGGGACAGGCCGACTTCCATCAGTTGCTATTGGAGAGCGTGGGAGGTATACCTTTTCTATATTCCATTACTTATTTTATTTTCAGAAACTTATTTAAATTGTGAGACTAACCCCTTTTCTTCTTTTTGCATTACAAATTTGGTCCCAGGAGTATCTTCGCATGATGTCCCTTGAGACACTCGATGCTGATGCCCTTATCATGCCCTAGGGGCTGAAATGGGCTAAGGATAGGGTCGGGCGGAAGACCGGGCCCCACGACTTCTTTTCGTTTAGGAACTTCCTGACGAACTTGAGGGAGCAGCACATTCACTGGCAGCCTTGGCTTAGGGTGCTTCCTGAGGCTCGTGCGGAGATTTGAGAGTCGGTTGGATATGACCCGACGAGGCGACTCCTTGATGGGCCACAGGACCAGGCGTGGTACTTAGGAGAGAGGGTGACTAGGCAATCACTGGCGGCGCCTGGATTCTTCGTGCCATTCCTTCCTCTTGACTCTATGAGAGCCACGAACACACTCCAGGGTAGCGAGCTGACGGCTGCTCTGATGGGCTCGGGTATTCACGGCTTCCTGGATCCCCCTACAGGATATGCGGCGTTCCGCGCCGCTAAGCTGATGCCGAACTTCCCTTTGATGGAAGTGACTCAGGTGAGTAAATGATTCCTTTATTACTATTTTGATGAATTTTCTTTCATTCTTTATTTATGCTTTATTATTTTTCGTTTGTAGCCTGTTCCTGCCGCGGCTTGTCCTCCTGCCTTGCCCGAGTGGGATTGGACCATGTCGACCGTCTCGTTTGGTGAGCCCTTCTTGACGACGATCCCCCGGCTTTCACAGGGTGCCCCTACTATTCCCCTTCACTATGACGTCATCCCGCGTGCTTATGCGGAGGAGGGCTTGACGTATGCCCACAGCGTGCGGCAGTGGGTTCTCGGGCGAGAGTGGATGGTAAGAAACTTACCCCTTTCTTTCACTTCAACTTTGATTGCCTCTCCTTTTGCTAATCTTTATTTTTGGTTCTTGTTTTTAGGCTGAGGGAGCTCGGGCGACTGCCGCGGTTCAGTTGAGGGCCTAGGTATGATTTTTATTCCTTTTATTCTCAGCATTTCATCCGTCATTTCAACACATTCTAGACTTATCCTCTCTTATTTCAGACGGAAGAGATCAGAGTCCTGTCCCAGCAGGTAGGGCAGCTCCAGCAGCGGCTTCAGCAGTTCGACATTCCCCTCAGCGACACTCCTGGGGATGGCGGTGCTGGGCGAGGCGTGGGGCGAGGCGGTGATAGCAGCGGAGGCGGCAGTGGGGGTCGAGGCAGAGGCGGCGGTAGCGGCGGTCGTGGGGAGTGCGGTGGAGGTAGCGGGACAGAGTCGGAGGAGGAGCCCCTCAGGCGTATGACCCGTCAGACTCGCAGTCGGGGCCGAGGCTGATCCTACTTTTTCTTTTTTTATTTCTTTTGAGTGTTTTGGGAGGATGCATACTTTGTTTGATGGATTGTATATACATATGTTCACTCTTATCTTGATGATGGCTCTACGATAGCCGGTAGGATAGGCACTCTTGATACCTTTATTATTATATTTTTGCTCTTTTATTCATCGTATGTGTGACCATAGCTTGGTCCTTTTGCCGTATGTGGGACCATAGCTTGGTCCCCCTTTTATTTGATCTTTGAATGCCTTTATCTCTTTTATTCATGAATGAGATGAATGAATGTTTGCGATCATGGCTTAATCTTTGTTGCACGTGCTGCATGAAGCGCACGTTTTATTGTCCTTTATGTATTTTTCTGTTTGCAGGTGGGCTAAAGGTGTTGTCTCTGCGGCACTCAGTGAGAGCCGTGGCGGCAGTCAGTGAATGCCACAACGACATTCACAGACTGTCGTGCGGCATTTCATTGAGTGCCGTTGCACTTTATCCAGTGTCGCGGGTAGGTAGGCAGCTTTATTCCCCTATTTATACCCCTTCTTTCTCAAGGCTCTGCAAAATACTTCTCTTTTCTTCTTTACTTTCTTCCCAAATGGCCCCCATCAGCTCCCAAATCCTTTTCCCATGGATGGATACCCTTTCCGGCGTTGATAGGCTCAACTTTGAGTGCTGCAGGCTAAATGAGCTTTTCTCTTTCGGACTGATGAATTTGAATGAGGGCCTACTTCAAGCTGCCATCCAATGTTGGGATCCTTCTTTCAACGTCTTTCGTTTTGGCTCTCAGGAGATTTGCCCCTTGTTTGAGGAATTCAGCGCCATTCTTTACACCGATCCTTCTGCTGAATTGACGGTTCCTCCAGTTCAGGCCGGGTATGTCCGAGATTTAACTACTCTTCTCCACACATCTCGGAATGCGGCGGGCTCCTTTATTTGTGATAGGCAGATTGATTTTGAGCGCCTTTCTTCCGTTTATGCTTCCATAGGCGACCATTACGATGGTGAGTATCAGATTATCCGACGTGGTGCCCTGTCGATTGCTATGCTCTCTTACTTCCTCTTTCAGGCATCTTCCGACACTCTTGTACCCATTGCCTGCGGTTTGCGGGAGATGAAAAGTGTTGTTATGTTGGTCCTTGGTGAAACTCTGATTGGATTGGGCCATGCTCATGCTACCGGGGCCACGTTATCTGCCGGGGCACCTTTTGTTTTGCAAATTTAGCTCATGGAGCATTTGAATCTCTTTATACAGCCTTCCCATCTTCGCGGGTCACTTCCTTATGATCGTATGGAGATTCACCACTTATTTCAACCGCCGATGCATGGCTTGGTTGGCTCCAGGGCCTCTCTTCTAGTGATATCTGCTGGGTTTGTTCGCAGTGGACCCATCGCTCTATTGTTGTACGCCTTCCTGGGCGACCTGGCATCTGGCTGCCGGGTTTACGTACTACTACTTTCAACATTCCTGATCGGGTGGTACGCCAATTTGGACTTTTGCAAGATACTACTGAATCTGTGACTGCTGATTTCACCAGGGGTTCCACTTTGCGCCCTTCTATCGTGAAGGCTTTCATCGAGGCTTGGCACAGTAGGATGGCTGCTCCATGCCTGAGGATTCCTGCTCTGACTATGCCTACTGTCCAGTACCTTCTAGAGATCCAGGCCTTGGTTACGAGACGAGTTTGACAGACACATGCATAATAAAGTAGACGAGAATAGGGAAAAGCTTGCCATTTTACAAAACTTTCTGACAGACCCTGCCTACTCCTTTTTTACGCTTTGAATGTGATTATCCTTATTATATACATATATATATATATTTTTTTTTTAGAAGTGTTGTTATCTTGTAGGAAAGTTCTAACATGTTTGATCAAAATGCTCACTCCTTCGATTAATCTTTTATGAAGAATCCTCCTTTCAATGTCTCTACTTTTTTTCTTTGCTTAAAGCTTTACTCCTTCTATGTCATGAATTCTCATTTGTTTCTTTCTAGTACTTATTTGATAGCCAGGTAATCCAAAAGGGGGGGTCCTGTATCTGGGTTCTTCGGCTAGCAAACAAAGTTTGCCCCTTGGTTTTAGGGCTTCGAAGAAGTTCGGGGCAAACGCCAGTTTGCCCCTAGTTTAGCACAGGTTTTTTGTATGGACCGAGGGCTTTGGAGAGCCCGCCTACTTATCCCCAAGCGGGCGTCAGGTCCCAAGTAGTTCGGCTTAAGGCTGCAAAGAAAAGGCGCCAATCAGGCAATTATTTACCGACCGAACCGAGTAGCTTGCCTACGTATCCCCTAACGGGAATTAGGTCGAGCGTAGTTCATCCATCAAGGTAGGAGGCTTTGGAAAGAAAGGTTTTAAGCAAAGTATTTCTTGAGGCGATCGAGGTTAATTGGTTGCTTAAATTCAACCCTGTCCAGGTCCATGAGATAGGCCGCTCCTCCGGAAAGGAGAGTCTTAATGATGTATGGCCCGACCCAATTGGGTTTGAATTTTCCTCTGGGGTCATAAACAAGCACTTTCAGTTCTTTGAGGACCAGGTCACCCTCAGCAAGCTTCCTTGGGCGGACCTTTTTGTTGAAAGCATGAGCTATCCTCTTCTGGTACCCCCGAGTGTGGTTTACTGCGGCCAGCCTCTTCTCATCGAGTAACATCAACTCCTCATACGTTCCTCGTACCCATTCTGATTCGGTGATCTCACACTCTGTCAAAACCCTAAGAGAGGGTATTTCTACCTCGACTGGGAGAACGGCTTCCATCCCGTAGACCAACGAATACGGCGTAGCGCCCGTTGAAGTTCTTACCGAGGTTCGGTATCCCCATAAAGCAAACAGCAGCTTCTCATGCCAATCCTTATATGTATCCGTCGTTTTTTCCAAGATTGTTTTGACATTCTTATTTGCTGCTTCTACTGCTCCATTCGTCTGAGGCCCATACGGGGATGATTGATGGCGAGTGATCTTATACTTTTCCAGAAGCAGGATAACCTCTCCCTGGAAATGACTGCCATGATCGGAGATAAACTCATTTGGGACCCCATACCTGCAGATTATGTTTTTCTCGATGAAACTCACCACGTCCTTAGCTTTCAAAGTTGCATACGAGGCTGCCTCTACCCACTTTGTAAAATAATCAATCGCCACGATTATGTATCGGTGCCCATTGGAAGCCTTCGGAACTATCTCACCAATGATATCGATCCCCCATACGAAAAATGGCCAAGGGGTGGTCATGCTATAGAGCTGTGACGGCGGGGTATGCAACAAATTTGCATGAATTTGACACTTGTGACACCTTCTAACGTATTCGCAATAGTCTTTGTCCAAGGTCGTCCAATAGTACCCCTGTCGGATGATATTCTTTGCCAGCATGTGCCCATTCATATGGGGCCCACACACTCCCTCATGTATTTCCTCCATCATTCTCTTAGCTTCTTTTCCATATAGGCACTCCAGATTATACCCAGTGTAGGATTTCTTCCATAGCTTATCTGCGTAAATCACAAATTGAGCGGCGAATCGTCGAATCGCTTTTCTGTCCTTTTCTGAGTCTCCTTCGGGGTATTCTCCTTCTTTAATGAACTTCCACACATCCATATACCACGGTATTTCCTCTTCGTCTTCCACGGCCACGATCATTTCAAATGACGGTTGGTTCCTCACTTCTATGGATAGCGGGATCATGGCATTTTTGGAGGGGATTTGGATCATCGAGGCTAAGGTAGCCAAAGAGTCGGCTAGTTGGTTTTCTTCACGAGGGAGGTAGTAAAAAGAAATCTTTTGAAACTGTGCTTTCAGACTTTCCAGATAGTCATGGTAAGGTCTCAGTTTCTCATGCTTTACCCTCCAATTTCCTCGGCCTTGGGATATGATCAAATTGGAATTTTCGAAGACATCAATCTATTCGACTTTCAAATCCAAGGCTGCTTCCATCCCAATTATGCACGCTTCATACTCCGCAGTGTTGTTGGTTGAATTATACTTGAGTTTGACGGCTAACGGGGTGGGGGCCCCATCGGGTGCTATGAGAATGATTCCAACTCCGTAACCTAATTGGTTGGCTGCTCCATCGAAGTACATTTTCCACAAATCCTCCTTAACCTCCATTATTCCTTCATCCGGGAACTTGAATTCTCCCTTGTCCTCGGATTCTATAGCGAGGTCGGCTAAAAACTCAGCAACAACCCTTCCTTTCACAGACTTGGCAGTGACATACTTGATGTCGAATTCAGCTAGCATCATGGTCCAACGTGAAATCCTACTGGTCAAGACGGGTTTTTCGAATAGGTATTTTAATGGGTCCATTCGGGATACTAGGATTACAGGGAAGGCTAGCATGTAATGGCGAAGGCGACGGGTACACCAAACCAAGGCCCAACAGGCCTTTTCCAAGGACGGGTACTTTAACTCATATCCGACCATTGTTTTGCTCAAGTAATAAATGTCCTTCTCCACGTACCCCTCTTCTCCTTCTTGGGCCAGCATACACCCCATCAAGTCTTCAGATACGGAGAGATAAAGTAACAGGGGTCTCCCAGGTAAAGGTGGCGATAGGACAGGTGGGTTTTGGAGGTAGGTTTTGATTTTGTCAAAGGCTTGTTGGCAAGGGGCGTCCCATTTGAATTTTTCTCCTTTTCTAAGCAGTTTGAACAGTGGGTCGCAGGTTAAGGTGAGTTTGGAAATGAAGCGACTGATGAACTGTATTCTCCCCAGGAAACCTCTCAGTTCTTTCTCATTTTTCGGTGGGTTCATTTCGGTTATGGCTTTATTTTGGTGGGGTCCACCTCTATTCCCCTCTGAGTAATAAGAAATCCCAATAATTTCCCGGTAGTGACTCCGAACGTGCATTTCTGCGGATTTAGCCTCATTTTGAACTCCCTCAATCTCTCAAAGAACTTTCTCAAAGCCTCTAGGTGCCCTCCCCTCTCTTTGGATTTAACAATCATATCATCCGCATACACCTCCACTTCTTTGTGGATCATGTCGTGTACTAAAGTGGTGGCAGCCCTCTGATAGGTCGCACTTGCATTCTTAAGTCCGAACGGCATGACCCTATAGCAATATGTCCCCCACGGAGTGATGAACGTGGTTTTCTCTCTATCCTCGGGTTCCATAAGGATTTGATTATACCCAGAGAATCCATCCATGAAAGATAGAAGCTCATGTCCTGCAGTGTTAATCGACCAACACGTCGATGTGGGGTAACGGGAAATCGTCTTTAGGGCTTGCCCTGTTTAAATCTCGAAAATCAACGCAAACCCTAACACGACCGTCCTTCTTTGGGATAGGTACAATGTTGGCAATCCACTCAGGATACTCGGTGACCATCAAGAACCCAGCCTTTAATTGCTTTTCAACCTCCTCTTTTACTTTAAGTGCCCATTCTGGCCTTATTCGCCTCAATTTTTGTTTTATGGGTTTTGAATTGGGAAAGAGAGGGATGTGGTGCTGGACTATCTTTAGATCAATGCCTGGCATATCATTATAAGACCATGCAAAAACATCTTTGAATTCATTTAATAGATTGATTAGTTCTTTGCTTTCTTTATTGCTAAGTGTGGAGCCAATAAAGACATTTTGAGGATTATTTTCATTTCCTAGGTTAACTGTTAGAGTGTCCTCAATGATTTTGCATGCAGATTCTTTTTCTTTTTCAATTAACTTTTGCAATTCATTAGGTATTTCATGATCATCACATTCATCACATTCATTAAGCGCGTTCGAGTAGGCAGAATCAGTCATACTTTCATTGATTTTCTTTGGAGTGATTACAACAGTCATAGAAATTGACAGACGCCTCATTTGGGCCATTACAGACTCTGGGTGTGGGCGAAACCTATCACTAGACTCAAAAACCCATTCTCTCTTGTTCTCTCCCCCCAGATCAGCGATGAAGCATTCTTCCAGATCCCCTGCCTTGGTAATTTCTTCCATCTTTTCTTTCTTGGCCTTCCCCTTGTCGGTCTCTCCCTGATCTTCCTCATCTTCTCCACTCTCGGCTGCTTCCTCCGCCAGACCTTCGACGTATTCACCCTTGGCTTTTCCAGGATCCGCTTTTATAACCCCCGTGCTTCCCTCATCCAGCAGATTTTTCATGACAGAGCTGTCTAGCGCACCGATCCAATCCTTGGCAGCAACGGACTTTTCAGGCATTTGTAAAAATGTGTCTTTGTACTTGGAAAATTCATGGGAGAAAAAGATCTCGAACGCTGGCTTTAGATGTTTGTCCTTTTGGTCCATCCATGGCTCTGGGAAGCCACATAAGAGGAAATCTTCTCGTTCCTTTACGAAGTAACCGTTGAGTGTCTTTTGATAAGGGTCCATTGGTGCGTCCGCTGTCTTCTTCTTTTCCCTCAGCTCCTTCTTTGTAGGCTGGTACCCTAGACCGTGAGTGTGAGTCTGAGTAGGGATTCTTGGAAACACAGGCAGGCCTTGAAGGTTCTTCCCCAACCCTAATCCTGGAAAGAAACCCATTCTCTTCATGATTCCAGCGATCACTGGACTGGCATACTAATCGAAATGGTGCGGTAGAAACTCCCTCGGCTTTTCCTCTTCCAACATGCTGATGAACTCGAACCCTCCCATTTTTGCTTCTTCTTCTTGCACCTGTAATTCCAGAACTGGCGCGCTTGATGATGCTTTGGACGAACGAACCCAGCTATCCCCGAGGATATCACAGACTTTATCCTCCCAGACATTCTTAACCTTCTGATGGATCGTTGATGGTATAGCACCCAAACTGTCCAACCAAGGCCTACCCAGCAACAGGTTGAAGGAAGTGGGGATGTCGATGACCTGGAATTCAGCTTCTTTTCCAAAAAGGCCGATAACGAGACGAAGAAGGACTATCCCCATGATTGTTCTCTGGGTGTTGTCGTAGGCTCTTACCCTTTGCTCAGATGGTGTAAATGCCGACTCATCCAGGCCCATTCGCTTAGCCGTTCGAAAAGGACACACGTTGAGGGCCGACCCATTATCAACCAGGTAAGCAGGCACGATGTTCCCCAAGCATTCGATAGTGACATACAACGATTTGTTGCGGACGGGCCCTCTCGGAGGCAAGTCATTTGACGAGAAGGTAATAGTCGAAGTCGGAGTTTTGCCGATCAGTCCCACAATATCCTCCGGGGTGGTGTCGATAGACACGTCAGATTGATTCAGAGCGTCTAGGACCGCCTGTCTATGGCGTTTGGAGGCAATCAGCAACCCCCAAATGGTGATATTGGCCTGAGTTTTCTTCATCTGCTTTAGAACCCTGTCTTCTCCCTCTTCTTCACTCATCTTCCCTTTTCCCTTGTCCAATTCTCTCCTAGGATGATCCTCCTCTAGCTCATGTGGTTTAAAGTGTCTGCCAGACCGAGTTAAATGACTGACTTCTTCCCTTGCCCATAGATTGTCAATTTCTGAATCAACTATCAAAGTACCCTTCACTACCTCTGTTTCTTTTTCGCTCTCGTACCAAAGATCATCTTCTACCTAGCTTTCGTCTCGATCGTCATTCCCTTTAACCCACCAGTCTGATTTTCCTATTTTATTCTTTCTCGGCTGATCCTCCAAAGGACAGATTGTCGAATCCTTGGGCAGTCGATATGGCTTTCTTGGTGTCTCGGCCTTAGTGATTAGCTTAGACGGATCGAAGGTTGCTTCTTCTATCCCCAAGAGGTATAGGCCCTATGGTGGTGGCACAGCTCGATGATTCGAAAGCAGATTTCTAGTAACATTCGGAGCTTTGGTGGGGGGTTCTGAAATCACCTTATTATTAATGAGGTCCTGAATCTCGTGCCTTAGTCTCATACACCTGTCCGTTGAGTGACCCTTCTGCTGATGAAATTTGCAGAAGAGGTCCCCTTGGAAATTTGGCGGAAGCGGACTCGGTAGAGGTCGTGGTTCCAGCTGACGGAGTTGTCCCTTGTCTAACAATCTATCGAGGGCGGTTGACAGTGACTCTCCCAAATCTGAGAACTTTCTTGGTGCTTTATCCCCTCCTCTCCTTGGTGCTATGTCGAATTTCTTTTCCGGCCCATTCAGTGCATTGACATCGGTGGGGCCAGAGTGACCCCCCGTTTGTCCTCCGTTGGACCCATAGTTTGGCCTCCTGTACCAGTTTGGTTGCTCCTCTTTCTTGATTACCCCTTCTTGGATCGCATCCTCTATCCTTGTCCTGACATCGAAAACCTCAGCAAAGGTATTGATCGACTGGAATCTCATCTTTTCTTGATATACTGGCTGTAGATTCTTCATCAGCATTCAGATCTGGTCCTTCTCAGACAGCCTTTGTACCATTTTAGATGCCTTTCCCCTCCATCTGCTCAGGTATTTGGCGAATGATTCTTTGTTCCCTTGCCTAGTGGTCTCCAAATCTCAGACAGTGACATCCAAATCTTGATTGAATTCGTACAGTGCCACAAATGCCTTAATCAATTCTTCCCACACCTTGGTTTTGCTTGGTTCGAGAGTAAGATACCAGGACAGAGCAACTCCAGTCAAAGTTTGTTGGAATAGGACTGCCATCATAGTTATGCTCAAGCCGCTTGGTTGGAAAGCCCCAATACACATTCTTATATGACTGCGAGGATTTTCGGTGTCATCAAACTTATCAAAGACCGGCATTTTGAACCTGGCAGGCAGCGTCTCATGGACCCCGTTATAAAGGCCTTCTAACTCCATTAGATAGGTATCAACCCCCTGAGCCTTGCGCATCACCCTTTCCAACTTCTCTATTTTCTCAGTCAGTTGCTTCTCTTTCTCAGCTTTCTCTCTGTCTCTGTTGGCCCGCAGTGCATCAGTCCATTGTGCTTCCTGATCGTCGAACCAATCTCCTTCTCCTCCTCCTAAAGGTGGGTCCATGACAGGTGGAATTACATGTGGTGGTCGGCGATTCAGCTCTTCTATCATCCCCATCATGCGGTTCATATTTTCGGCCTGTCGCCTCATCTGCTCCGCTTGTTGTTCTACCAGTATCCTTAACCCGGCCATCTCTTCATTGTTTGTCTCTTCGGCCATGTCAGCATATTCTCTCCTTACTAGTCTCGCCGTGGGATCCCTAAACCACACTTGATTTGCTATTTTTGCTCCTACAAATAAATTTGAAATGTCCTCTTTTAAAACCATTTTTATCTTCATTTTGTCACACAAAGTCATTTAAACAAAAAACTTTCCTTTTGTATGTCACGCGGATGCAATGCATGTGCGCGTGTGTGCCTACTCTATATGCCAAAAAAGAGAAAATCCTAATCCTAACACATAAGCACATAAGCACATAAGATCCTAACCCATGTCAAGTGTGCTGATTTCTCCTTTCATTGTGATCTCCCAGAGGTTGGATATTCAAAATTTTCGAAGTTCATTTGAAAAGCATTTTTGGATGATAAAAAGTTTTTGAAAACAATGCTTGAGAATGCTTTTGAGGGTGTTCAAACAAAAAAATGATTGGGTTTCTTTTATTTCAAAAATCATTCTTCCCGAAAATAATTTTAAGAATTTTCGAATTTATTTCTTTTGAAAGTGGTCAAGTGAAAATATGCCTTAACAAATGTTAGTTTGGGGAATTTTTGTTTAAAAGGAGAAAAAGATTTTTTTGTTTGGGGAGGGTGAATGAAAATCATGGAAAAAGAAATTCTTTGGGTATGGGGACCACATGACCGGATTATCACCATACTTTCCATGAATTTGGATACATACAAGGTCAATGATGCTTAGCTAAACATGATGTAAGAAGTATAATCTTATAATCAAGGTTCGGCATGTTTCTCCAAATGTCGTGGAACATGAGGAGAAATAGCTAAAAGGTGATTAACAGATTATACGTCTTTCATCAAGCAAGTATCGTCATCATCTCAAATAATCCCTTCCGGGCATACAAAACTTCCTAGCACATAATCCTAATCAAGAGTTGATTTCCTAAGATTGAGAGGTTCTATAGAAACTACTGTGTAAAGACTGGGTTTTGGTCAAATAAGGGACCCTTGACACACACCCGATAGGATGCTTCATATACCAAATCATGGTACGAGATCAAGGGTGACCACAGTCCCATGATGACTTGACCGACCGGGTTGTCCCGAGCCTCCAAGGTCATAGTTCCGTGCAATCGACTGGCTGGACATGCAAGTGAAATGCAACAGGCACGCAAAGATTAATTAATTCGATTAAAAGGATATTTTTCAAGTCTAATCCTCAAGTGAACCCAAAATCAAAATTCTGGTCTGCGAAACCAGAGATTTTGGGTTCGATCCCCAGCAGAGTCGCCAGATTGTGGATATCGCAGTTTTATTTCTTTTACCCACAGCTTTTCAAAATCAATTTCAAAAATAAATGAGTCGCCACTTAATTTTTAAAAGGAAAAATTAAGAAACCATTTTAAAAGCAAATTGATCTTTTAGAAAGCAGAGATTAACTAGGTCCGGGGATTATGGAATGAGAGAGGAAGGAGCCCGTCAGACTAAAACACCCTCTCTCATCCTATCTTGCGATAGGCCTCTACTCAATATCCTTCTAATCAAATTATTAATTTAAATGTGCCCTCAACTAATATATATGTATAGATATACGTTACAAAAAGCATGTCCAAAGGGGTGTAAAATTGCAATTGATAAAATATCATTCAAAAATCACATATTTCAAGTAGCAAGCAACATGATATGCACTAGGGAACAAGAGAACTTACCCGGGATCCAGCAGCGATATTAAACGTGCAATGCATACAAACAAAAGAAAATCCTAAAAAAGAGTCTCTAATCACATATACATATAAGGCAAGATCCTAATTCTAATGTGTTGCGCATGAGGTTAAAAAATCAATAAAATCAAGAAATAGAATAAACTAGAGAAGAGATGCGAAATTGTACCTCAAATGCGCTACAAAGCAAAGAGTTAGTCCACATGATATACAAAATGTAAAGTTGGATCTAAAATAATAATCCTAGACTTCTAGCTTAAATCGATAGAATATAGTTAAATCTAAAACAAATGAATCTTAACTACAAATGTCGATCCATACGGATGAATATGTCATGAGCAAGAATGAATTATGAAATACTCAATGGTTTGGTTCACTTAAACTTTAAATTCAAGCTTAACTAATCATTATTGAAACATGGTTTGAACCTTGGCTAATCATGGAAAGTACATCTAAGCCATTATTCACAAGATTTGATGAAAACTAGTGCAGAATTCTGGAAATTGCTGAGAGCAGATCATAACTTTAAAAAATGACAAAGCGTGGTTTCCGTGGTTTGATCTTGATGAATTTTGGACACAAGATGCCTCTATGTGTCTAGTTTTTAACCCAAAAAAGAAATCAAAGTTTCAACGGTTGGATCTCCGGGAATTGGACAAAAACCAGACATCACTCAATATTCTACAACCTTCTGTCCAGAGTTCTTGCACGATTTTCTAAAAATAGCAAAAATATCAGAAATGCTTTGTTCTTTTTAGGTTGACTTCCTAACACATTAATCTACTTAGAAAAATTATTTTGGGTCACAAACACTTTATTAATGCATTGGTTTACTTTTTTCAAAAGAGTGTTACTATGCTGAAACTGTGGACAGATTGTAGTGACCTTACAAAACTCATAACCAAACCACTTTAGACGTGAAACCACCTTGAAACAAAAATTACAGTGGTAGAATATTGTGTTATTGAAACTTTCCCGTTGGTTTCACTTGATTCCGACGGTTAGATTTTGAACTAAAAATCTTTGATAAAAAACAGTTTGTGAACTCACTGTTTTCATTTGTCAAGTTCAACTTTTATTTGTTAACCCCAACTATTGAACCATGAAGTTGGACTTAAACTAAGCCATCTTCTCCTACCATTTGATGGTCATTGGAGACTAAAGACCTTTATATTTATAGATTTCAAGTGAAGTATGAATGGACTTCATGAAATCTCAAGATAAGGAATCTAAACCATGGGGATGGGCTTAGACTCAAAAACACTTTCTCCTACCATTTGATGGTCATTGGAAATGAAGACATGACTATACTCATGAGTCTCAAAAGAATATAGAAAGGATTCCATGAAATATCAAGTTTATAGGATCCAAGTCATGAGTGTGGACTTGGATCCATCTATTTGCCTATGAAATGGAGTGATGATCAAACTTTGATTCCCATGTGAAGCACAAGCTCACATGGGATTCAAAAGATCTTGTTCAAGAGATTTCAAGAGAGATATTGAGAATCTCTAAGAGTCTCAAGAAGGAAGTATGATCAACAAAAGAAATGGAGCAAAGAAAATAAAAAGGTTTGAGGATTAGAGATTCAAGAAAGGGAAGAATGTAAATAGACAACTTATGGTTAGAGGGTCACCTCCAAACTATTCTCAAAGTTTCTCTCCTTTGAAGATCTTCCAAACTCTTCTTCAAGCTTTCCCAAACTCTCTGTTTTCTTTCTTAAAAATATGTTAGTATAGTGGTGGTTATCTCTCATGTATTGTGTTGTATGTCTCTCCCCTCAAGGAAGATCCTCCCTCTTTTATAGACAAAAATTACCAAGTATTTTCAGTGAATTCGGAGTAAAAGACAGGTGTAAATGTCTCATTTGGTGGTACAATACGTACTTCCTGAAATTAGATAGACTACTGCCCAGGGCGGCAGTCAAAAGTAATCTGCGGCAGTCCGTGGATGCCGCCGCGACACTTCATGACTGCCGCGACGGCATTCCGTGACTGCCGCGAGGCTCTCAGTAAGTGTCGCACCTAATTATTGATTGCCGTATTTTTGTCAACCTTACTTTATCAGTTTTTTGTTTTTATCCGCATACATATACGTATTGTACCACAAAATACGGACTTTAAAAGAAAATGGCAGTCAAAAAATGTCGGTGGCACTCAGTAAATGCCGGGCCGGCACTCACTGGATGCCGTTCAACACTCACTGAGTGCCGCTCGCTCGGCTCTCAATGAGTGCCGCGGAATACTGACGTGTGCCGTTTTCTGTTGAACTTCCCTTTTTAGGTCTTTTCTTTCTTCCCCTTTTCTTAAAGAAACTTATTTTTGAAGATCTTTTCCAAAAATGGTGTTTTATACCTGAATTCTCCCAAATACCTGATATTTTCTTCTTTTTGTGAAATTTTATCGCGTTTGAAGAACTTTCTGAAGAGCTTGGAATACTCTAAATTTTTTCGGTCCTTATCATCATTGGACGTGGAGGTGACGCTCTCCTAAATTCGATGGTCGGTCAAAATTGGGGTGTCTACAAGATGACCATGTAACCACTTAGAACCTCATCCAACCTTGAATCATTAAAGAACTTCCAATATTATTTGCACAAACATAATTTTGTTTGAGAATATGACTTCAAGAGTACATATGAACGTATTGAAGGTAGAATCATCATCCATCGAACATGTCTTTGAGGTCAAGAGCTACTATCCATAAGGATTCACTCTCCTCAAACAACATGTCATCTAGATGATGATGAACAACTAAATAATCACAGAAAAGTCAAAAGAAATGAGGTTAAGAGAGAGATGAACATCAAAGTAAACAAACATTCAAATATCAATCAATAGTTGATATTCATTGAGATATTGGACTTGTAGCTTGGTGTTTCACTCATATGTGGTGACATTTTGACATGGAAGTAGCTTCCTATCTCATAGATACTCAAGAATGGTGGTTGGAGATGATTTGAATATGGAATATATGAGAGGTAATGGAAGAAAATAAGATTAAAACTCACTTTGATTGGAAAAAATAGAAGAAGAAGACTACTTCTTCTCTTCTTTCTCTATATTTCTCTAGACTTTCTTCCTAAGCTCTCTCTAAGCTTCCATGTCTCCCCCCTAAATGGAAGTAAATGGCTTCTTTTATAGGAAAATGAGGGGTGGTAAATGGGGTTTTAAAAAGTATAAAAAGGTCTCCCATTGGTCCAAAATAAGCTGGGAACCAAAACTACGTCGTTTTGATTTCTAATTAATCAAATTGGACCCCCAATCAAAATTATAAAAATGGACTCTTCTGGGGGAGAGTGTCGCAGTGGCACTGGGGCTGTGCCCCAGCGGCAGTGGGCCAGTGCCGCGGTGGCACTGCACCTCCTTCGTCCAGATAATGTTGTTTAGGCCCCCAGAGGTTCCCGTGTTCGCGAAAAGGCCCTATTTCGTCCGAAATTCACAGAAAATGCATATGATCTCCAAATTAAGGTTGTGATATACCGTTGGAAATGTAATGGAGTCCATTTACATAAACAATAGTTCGGAGATAGGTCACTTTGAAAAGTTTTGCAGTATTCGCGATAAAAGCCGATTTGATCGCCTTTTCCACCTTCGGAAATTCATAATAGATTCATTTGAAATCTAAAAATTATATGCGATATACCATCGAAAAGCTATTGACCTCTAGTATCCATGAAAAATGTTTGAAAATTATTACGGTACATCGGTTTCAAAGTCAAATTTTGGTCAAACTGGTCAAATTGGGATTCTCGGGAAGTTCTGGGATCCTCTGGGAGCTCGATAGGAGTTGACGTTTTCGTTCGATTTTCTTTTAAAACTCATTTTAACACTTTCCACATGATCTAGAATGATCCCGGTGAATTTGGATGATTTTGGTCAAACTTGGTCAAACCTTGGTCAAACCTGGTCAAAGCTTGGTCAAACTGGTCAACGGGGACTTTCCGGGTCTTCCGGGGGTCTCTGTGAGCTGACGATTTCATCTGATTTTACTTAAAAACTCATTATCTTACTTTTTTTTACGACATAGCATGTTTACAGCACTTTTGGTCCAAATTTGGGAGTTTTCGGGCTTTCAGGGGCATTTTGGTCATTCTGAGCATTTTGAGAAATTTAACTAACTTACAGGAGTCCTTTTGAATCTTTTTTTGATCATTGTGAACCACCAAGCTATGGGTCTCCTAAATCTGATAGCCGACAAAATGGGGTGTCTACAGTTTGCCCCTCTTTGGCATGAACAAGCGAGGCAACGCATGTCGCAAGCGATGGCCAAAGCTTTGAAGAGACAGGTCTTTTGGGAGGCTATATATTTAGGATAAAAGCGTTGCAAAAGATGCAATGATGCTGAAAATGATGTTGAGGCTAGTGCTGGTCGTGCTCTGCGTGATCTGCCTACGTATCCCAAGGGAAATCAGACCAGGGCGTAGTTCAGGGCACAAAGGAACAAATCACACATGCACAACGAGACAGGCAAATGCTATGCTATGAGGATGATATGCAATGCATGGGTGTGATATGAATTGTGTCATGAGTCCTATCATGCCTAGTGTTCTGATCTTAGTATGAGCAGGATGTTGTGAGTTGTGCCACTCCGAGTGGGCTGGTATTGTGCTAGTGTTTGCGATTGTGACGTGGTGGATGACTTGGATAAGGACATCAAGGTTTAGAAGATTCTGGGTCTAGGGTCAAACTTCTGGAATTTTGGAATGTGTGCTTCGCAAGCGAATGTAATCGAACATGGGGTCCCAGAGGACGTTAATCAAAGATAAATTTTGACAAATAACCGATGGACCTGGAAGCCCTAGAAGTTAGGAGACGGACACAGAAGCCCTCAGACGTTAAGTGATGGACATGAAAGCCCGAGATATCAAGCAATGGACACGGAAGCTAGCCCTATTAATGGACATGGAAGCCTAAGATTTTGAATGAGAATGATGAACATGACATGCTTTGAATGATGGTAAACTAATGATGATTAATGAACTGACGATGCACGAATCGAGATGATGAGTAGTCAGTGAACTATGTGACTGTCATGGGTTGGACCAACGGTTGGACTAACCGTGATCAGAAGGACTAACGATGTATGAATCAAGATGACGAGTCGATAGTGAACTACTATAACTGTCATGGATAAGATCAACAGTTGGACTAACCGTGATCAAAAGGACTGACGATGTATGAATCGAGATGACGAGTTGACAGTGAACTACTGTGACTGTCATGGATTGAACTGATGATGTACAAATCGAGATGACGAGTCGACAGTGAACTACTGTGATTGTCAAGGATTGAACTGCCGATGTACGAATCGAGATGACGAGTCAACAGTGAACTACTGTGACTGTCATGGATTGAACTGACGATGTACGAATTGAGATGACGAGTCGACAGTGAACTACTGTGACTATCATGGATTGAACTGCCGATGTACGAATCGAGATGACGAGTCGACAGTGAACTACTTTGACTGTCAGGATTGAACTGACGATGTACGAATTGAGATGACGAGTCGACAGTGAACTACTGTGACTGTCATGATAGTGAACTACTGTGACTGTCATGATTGAACTAACGATGTACTAGCTGTGATCAAAAGAATTGACGAATTGATATGCCTGTTGGGGATGAAACCTTGTCACTCTTGACCGAAATGGGCCACTGGAATGGATAATGCACTCTGCTAGGAAGAAGGAAATACGCCCATTGAATGGGAGTCAAGGTATCATTCTATTTGTGATGAGGGATACAGAGATGGTCTGCGGCAGTTAAGGTTTTGATATTGAAAGAGGAGGGTGATCAACAATCACTCATGGACTTATGTTGCTTTAGGATGAAAAAAGGTCATCAACGGCTACTCATGGACTTATGTTGCATGAAGAAAGACGAAAGATCAACAGCCACTCATGGGCTTATGTTGCTAGGATGAAAGAAGATCATCAACTTCCACTCATGGACTTATGTTGCATGAAGAAAGACGAAAAATCAACAGCCACTCATGGACTTATGTTGCTAGGAGAAAGGAAGATCATCAACAGCCACTCATGGACTTATGTTGCATGAAGAAAGATGAAAGATCAACAGCCACTCATGGACTTATGTTGTTAGGAGAAAGGAAGATCATCAACAGCCACTCATGGACTTATGTTGCATGAAGAAAGATGAAAGATCAACAGCCACTCATGGACTTATGTTGCTAGGAGAAAGGAAGATCATCAACAGCCATTCATGGACTTATGTTGCATGAAGAAAGACGAAAGATCAACAGCCACTCATGGACTTATGCTACATGAAGATGATGGTTAACTTTTGGCGGTTTGGAAAGGGATGAAATTTGCATTTTTCCCCAAGCTTGGACACTTCTCATGCTGACGCCTTGACTGGTGTAGTAATGATGTTTGGTACTCCTGATTGTATTGTCATTGGAATGCTCTTTATAACTTGATTTGAAAAATTCATTATTTGTCACTATTGACTTACACATTTGAGACTACGACTGACTCTTTTCCTGAAAAAGACTATGACAGACTCAAAATTGACAGATATCGACACGCGAGGGTGACACATTTAACACCAAAATGAAACAAGCTCGACTTGCCAAAACTTGATGTGCTTTCATCATAAATGATGTACCATTTTACTCCACATAATTTTGATGATAAATCTCATTTTGAAGGTTCTTCCCTATTGATCTAATCAATTCTTTGCTTCTCCTGAGATGTGCTTTGGATTAGAGCCTTAGCTTTTAGAATTAAAGATGCTCTATTTCAAAATTTTCAAAACAACTTGGTGACTTGAAAACTCACCCTTTGGTGTGAAGGGATCGTGTTAGGCAAACGGAGTTTGCCCCTAGTTCATAGGCAAACGAGGTCAAAAACTTGACACGAATATTTTTCTGTGTGCGCTTGTGTGCAATACCCAAGTGTAGGTAGACGTGCAAGTAGTAACTGGATTAAGTCCAGGTCGATCCCACAGGGAAGGAATAGGAAGAATATCTACTAAGTTAAACCTAAAGAAAAAGAAAATAAGAATATAGAAGTGGAGGTTCTACGAATCCTAATTAATTAAAGTAAACTAAATGATAAACTAAAGTATAAAGAAACGTAATAATTAAACAACTAAATTAAAGGTGTTGGAAACACGTGAATCCACATTAATCCTAACCATCTACCATGCACATTCATTAACGCTCTATGGAGTTCATTCCTTTTCAGTATTTCGTATTTTTCTAAAGATAAAGAATCAATAGCCCTTTCATGACCGGGACTACATCATCACATTTGAGTAAAATACATGGAAGACGGTTTAAAACAATGGTTATTACTTGCACTCTAAATGGTGTTAGCATTCAAAGTGGTTTTCAAAAGTCATTGAAGAAAAGGCCTTAAGGCTTTAAGTTCTAAAAACTGTTGTGACAAACTGAGCTTATTGGGACAATTTGATGACATATTTCTAAAACAAAAAGTCATGGAATACTTAAAAGAATCATCTCAAGATTTAACATGTTCGATCGATCGAAGCGCTCTCGATCGATCGAACATCATCATCCTTCAATCGATCGAAATGTCTTCGATCGCTTGACTAGCTCTGGTTCGATCGATCGAACTACCTTCGATCGATCGAGACCAAGGTTTCCAAAGATTGCATGGCAGAGGTTGGGAATCAATGTTTCATCACATATTCCCAACGTCTAAACTACGGAAACATGAATAAACTATTGCAGAAATAGTAAAACAAAGCAATCATCAACATCTAAACTAATAAACAATCAAATAGAGGGAAAGGAGAAGAAAAACCTGTAAATAATCTGAAATAAACTTGTAAATAACTTGTAATACAGTTGAATCATCAATAATCTTCAATGAATCAATGGAAAAGATGAAAAATAACATGAATCTAACCTAAACTACTCCTAATCTAACCCTAAAACTACCCTAAACTGCTGTTTTTCGCATTCTGGGGCGTCCTCCCTTCGTCTGGCGTCAAAACGACGTATATATAGGGTTCCCACAGAGTTTACGCAACTTTTGGGTGAATAAAAGGTTCGATCGATCGAGCTCAGTTCGATCGATCGAAGGTTCGATCGATTGAACCCTTCTTCAATCGCTTGAACTCTTCTGATTTTGACAGCACTGCACACCGATGGGAGAATGGCCATAACGTTTTACTCGGACCTCGGATTGACCTCCCATTTGCGGCCACGCGACCGTAACTCAAAGATCTACATTTCTTGTCTCTGGGAAAATCTTCCAAATCTGAAGTCATCATTGTCAAAATTGCCATTTTCTCAGCTGCTTCTGTTGTTCTATCCACCAGAATCACTTTCTTTAGCTCCACTTCATTGATTTACATCCTAATACCTATAAAACCATGCAAAAACATATAGTTTAGCATTAACACAATAAAAAGAACATTGTTATTAGAATGAACCTAAATGTAGGGACTTTGGGGATAAAGTATGCATAAAATACTACGTAATACACTAGAAATATGCACTTTTCACCACGAATCACACCCCCCAACTAGCTCGTTGCTAGTCCCTAGCAATGAAGCGAACTGCAACAGTGTTTATTTAAACTCTAGAAATTAAAAACAAAATAAAGTAAAAATCCTAAATCACTTTCGCAGGAATCGCGATTGCATTTAGCGTATGCAACAAGCCTTTAAACCTCTAGGTTCCCCCTAGTGGACGAGTGTTGTCTCGTGAGGGTTTGCAGTGAATCTACCCACAAAATTCATGTTTATGGTAATGGTTCTCATTTAAATGTTTTCAAGGAATTTTCCTCTCATTAACAATATAGTTAAGCTCAACAATCTCATGAAACTCTCTAGTATGCCATAGCCATGCAACACACATATTACAGTTAATCTACTATCAAAGTCATTAGAATGTTCCATACCTATTAATCTTCAAGTGTGTGTGTGAATGGACAACCAAAATACAAAACTTTAATTTCAAAGCTTGCATAACCTAAGACACTATCAAGACGTTCATTTTGACTCAACTCTCACCGGGATTACACTCTTAAGATGAAATCACTCTGAATTAGGTGTAATAATTATCACTCATGATATGGAAGCTGTAAAGAGTAATTGTAAATGGAATCTAATGCTTCTCATATCTAAATAGAAAAACGGACATTTTATAGTGCACAAAGTCTCATGAAAGGATACTTTTCACTAGAAGAGTGAGATACCGTGGAGAACTCTCTAAGTACCTTAACTTCAAATCCATTTTACTTAAAATCATTAGGACTTTGAAAAAGAGGTATTAAGTGAAAGAAGAAAGAGGCTCGTGATATTCAATTGGGTCAAAGGATGTGATTGGAATGTCTACTATGACTTTTCAAACTTCCCACATCTCCAATCTCTCTCTTCTTCTTTTCTTTTATTTATTTTTTTTTCACACTCTTCTTTTCATTCCTTTTTTTCTTTTGTCACAACCATTGGCATTTTTTTTTTCTTTTCATGCTTTTTTTTTTCTTTTATTTTCTTTTCTTTTTCTTTTCTTTTTTTTTTCATTTTTTTTTTCATCATTTTTTTCTTTGCCAACTTTCTATTATTCACACAACCAAACTTCTTGTCAATGCAACACATCCCAATCACACCTAAATAAAGAACTGAGGCTTTAACTCCTAATTTGGAGTTAGGTATAGACTGTAGGATTGTGAGGACAAGGAAAATATGATAAGCTCAAGAGGTGAAGTAAAGGAATAGCATAGAGGTAGGCCAAGGCTGTATTATCCATGTATGGTCAAAAGATTGCCTAAATCATCTTCTAAGTTAATAGGATAATTCATTTCAGTAAATTCAAGAGCTCTAAAGTTTGGTAAATCCTGAACGTTCTCTTCTAGTGATCAGTCAAAATGAAGAAGAAAAATGAGACTTTCAACGAATTAATACGCTTTTCAAAAAGTAAGAGTAATTTTATAAAACCCTCAAAAACAAAGAATGGCACAAAAGCTCACTTGGGTTATTAGTCTCCACTACAGTCTTTCAAGACACTTAAACTATGCTTACTAATCCATTTTAGCTAAGTACACGGTTGTCACAACGTGCTCAAAGTTGTTTGAAGATTAAAAAGTACAAAATATACTATAACTAAGATAGTAAACAAACTACCATAGTGTATCACATACTAATAACATATAGAAAATAACACTAATGCATCATAACTAACTACATTAACTAAGAGAGAAATACAAGAACCATTTTATTATATTTAAAAATAAAATAAAATTTTTTAAAATTTTTAACAATTTTAATTTACTGAGTTACATGTTGCTAAGCAGGTATATGACACTAAAGTACAACAAAAAGATATGAGGCATGCAATGACTCACTCCCCCCAACTAAAACTAGACATTGTCCTCAATGTTCTAAACTAAGCACATGGACATGTAAAGTAAAGCGAGAGAAGGAAGGATTTTACCTCGAGGCATTAATATCCAATTTTTTTTTTCAAGTTACCTGCAAAATCATTAGTAGCAACAAGAAAAATAGAGAATATAATACAACAACTCAGTTAATAAATTCGGTTAATCAAGATACTTATCATAAAGTAACAACCGAAATTTTTGAGGATCTTCCCAGTGAAATAATTTAACAATGACAAGACTTTTGAGATCCTCATAAAAATGCAACTCCCCCCAACTAATGTCAGGCTCAAGGTCAGAGGAGATGATGCAAAACCACTGGCTTCCAAATTTGTTGGGCATAGTTATAAAAGGAATACCACACTTTTTAGGAATTATATGCAAGAAACGATCTTTGGTGTTGGTATTTCCTATAACAGCCTCTATTTTAATACTAAAAACAGGGGGAGGCCATGGTTCAATAAAAGAGGCAGGGTCGAAGTGATGTTCTAATGAAACTGCACCACCCTCCGCTTGTCCTAGAACAGAATCTATGGAGATATAATCATAGGAATTGAATTTCTGTTCTATGCACATGGTTTTGGACTGGACTTGGATAAAGCTATCTATTTGGGCCTCAATGTCATAATCACTCAAGAAGGTCAAGCAGTCTAGAAGATTGCTAGCTTCTTGTTGAATTTTCAGATCATCTAAAGTGGGCCCAATATTTTCCAAGTCTTCTCTCAAAGAATTTTGAAAGTTAAAATTTTGTGAAGAACATGTGCTAGTATCCTTACCATCCTCTTCCACAACACATTCTGTTTGTTCACGAATGGGGTACACATAACATTCAAGCTCAGGACGAGAGCTTTGATTGACAGCAAGGCTAGGTGATGGGCAACTTGGTGACACCACCTCTTCGGTCGAAAGAGGTGAGGGTTCATGAATATCAGATGAATCTAAATCGAATTTAGAAATTTCAATAACGACCTCCCTAGGGTCACTATCAAAGGTAGGGGTAGAGTCAACATGGGACTCATCCTTTCCTAATTGCGTGCAATCACCTAAACTCTCATCATCTTTTAAGACCTCATTCTCATCCTCGCAACTCTCCTCACTATATGTGTCATCTATTGAAGTACTCTGGACAAAGAGATTGTGCAACTTTATCAAGGCAGTGAAGGAGTTAATGTCTGGGGTTGTATGTTGAGGAGAAGATAGTTCTACAACTTCATGCTCAATGGTTTGGTTTTGGAGTTCTTGTTGGGTTATCACTTTCTCAAATGAGTTGTTAACCTCACTCGGTATGAACCCATCATTGTCCTCTAATTCCATTCCATTGTTAGTGTCTTGAAATTCAGGTTGTAGCATTGAAGGACTGGTATAGTCTTCTAAAGGTTGGCTATCAAATGCTTGTTGATATCTAGCTCCTAATTTATCAATTGCACTCTCTAGCCTTTTCATTTCACTAAGCAGCAATTCTAACATACCAGTATCCTCAACTTGGTTATTCTCCTCATTATAACTATATGAAGTTTCACCCCATTGTTGTTGGTAATAGTCCCCTTCCCATTGTGTTTGTGTGCAAGACTCCCCAGAAGGAAAGTCTTGGTGCATTTGGTAATCGTGGGAACTACTACTATATCCTACACTATCATTTTGGTTATATCCCCATTGCGATTGATAGAACTCTCCAGGTGGAGATTCTTGGTACGTTTGATAACATGGGGGACTAACACTATGGTTTTCCCATTGTGGTGATTGGTAGCACTCAGGTTGATAATGTGCATCATATGTGGGTGCTTGCCAACTCGGGGTATAGTTCTCATTACCTAATGTGTACCCATTCGTGGTATTTGTGTTGTATTGAGGGTAATATGGATAAGACATGTTTACCCAAAATATTTAAACAAAAGATTTTTTTTTTTTTTTTTTTTTCTTGTGAGAGAAAAAGTCCAATGAATTTTTTTTTTTTTAAAGAAAAAGAAAAAAAAATGGAAATAACTTAGTAAAATCCTAACCTAGTTGCCTTCCCCGGCAACGGCGCCAAAAACTTGACACGAATATTTTTCTGTGTGCGCTTGTGTGCAATACCCAAGTGTAGGTAGACGTGCAAGTAGTAACTGGATTAAGTCCAGGTCGATCCCACAGGGAAGGAATAGGAAGAATATCTACTAAGTTAAACCTAAAGAAAAAGAAAATAAGAATATAGAAGTGGAGGTTCTACGAATCCTAATTAATTAAAGTAAACTAAATGATAAACTAAAGTATAAAGAAACGTAATAATTAAACAACTAAATTAAAGGTGTTGGAAACACGTGAATCCACATTAATCCTAACCATCTACCATGCACATTCATTAACGCTCTATGGAGTTCATTCCTTTTCAGTATTCCGTATTTTTCTAAAGATAAAGAATCAATAGCCCTTTCATGACCGGGACTACATCATCACATTTGAGTAAAATACATGGAAGACGGTTTAAAACAATGGTTATTACTTGCACTCTAAATGGTGTTAGCATTCAAAGTGGTTTTCAAAAGTCATTGAAGAAAAGGCCTTAAGGCTTTAAGTTCTAAAAACTGTTGTGACAAACTGAGCTTATTGGGACAATTTGATGACATATTTCTAAAACAAAAAGTCATGGAATACTTAAAAGAATCATCTCAAGATTTAACATGTTCGATCGATCGAAGCGCTCTCGATCGATCGAACATCATCATCCTTCAATCGATCGAAATGTCTTCGATCGCTTGACTAGCTCTGGTTCGATCGATCGAACTACCTTCGATCGATCGAGACCAAGGTTTCCAAAGATTGCATGGCAGAGGTTGGGAATCAATGTTTCATCACATATTCCCAACGTCTAAACTACGGAAACATGAATAAACTATTGCAGAAATAGTAAAACAAAGCAATCATCAACATCTAAACTAATAAACAATCAAATAGAGGGAAAGGAGAAGAAAAACCTGTAAATAATCTGAAATAAACTTGTAAATAACTTGTAATACAGTTGAATCATCAATAATCTTCAATGAATCAATGGAAAAGATGAAAAATAACATGAATCTAACCTAAACTACTCCTAATCTAACCCTAAAACTACCCTAAACTGCTGTTTTTCGCATTCTGGGGCGTCCTCCCTTCGTCTGGCGTCAAAACGACGTATATATAGGGTTCCCACAGAGTTTACGCAACTTTTGGGTGAATAAAAGGTTCGATCGATCGAGCTCAGTTCGATCGATCGAAGGTTCGATCGATTGAACCCTTCTTCAATCGCTTGAACTCTTCTGATTTTGACAGCACTGCACACCGATGGGAGAATGGCCATAACTTTTTACTCGGACCTCGGATTGACCTCCCAATTGCGGCCACGCGACCGTAACTCAAAGATCTACATTTCTTGTCTCTGGGAAAATCTTCCAAATCTGAAGTCATCATTGTCAAAATTGCCATTTTCTCAGCTGCTTCTGTTGTTCTATCCACCAGAATCACTTTCTTTAGCTCCACTTCATTGATTTACATCCTAATACCTATAAAACCATGCAAAAACATATAGTTTAGCATTAACACAATAAAAAGAACATTGTTATTAGAATGAACCTAAATGTAGGGACTTTGGGGATAAAGTATGCATAAAATACTACGTAATACACTAGAAATATGCACTTTTCACCACGAATCAGTAGGTGACCGAAGTTTGCCCCTAGTTTGGAAGATGGTTGTTTGAAGGTTTTGGGCAAACGAGGTAGGTGACCAAAGTTTGCCCCTTGTATGAAGGGCAGATAGTAAAATTCAGGCAAACGAGGCGGGTGGCCGAAGTTTGCCCCTAGTGTGGAAGGTGATTTTCCGACTTGAGGCAAGGACCATGATTTTAATCTCTTAAATGCTCATAACTTTTGCCTAGGCACCAGTGAGGTGACCTAGCGAGCTCTTTTCTCTCTTTTGTTATTGCTCACCTTGGATTTAGCTCTAATTTATGCCTAGGCGTCCTTTCGGATTTTCGACCTAACGAGCCATCCTTCTTTTCTTTTTGAAAGTCTGCCTACGTACCCCCGAGAGGGGATCAGGTCCAACGTAGTTCGGGCCAGGACCTTGAAAGAAGAGGGGTTAATATTGATGGTGTGGACCGAATCGATGCGGTTGCCTACGTATCCCCGAGTGGGAATCAGGTCGAGCGTAGTTCAAGGCGAGGCTTGAAGGAAATTGGTTTGATTATGATGGTGTCGACCGAACTGATGCGGTTGCCTATGTATCCCCGAGTGGGAATCAGGTCGAGCGTAGTTCAAGGCGAGGCTTGAAGAAAATTTGTTGAGGGTTTTTCAAACCAATCGTCAAAGAAGTTCAAACGTAGGTCACTTGTGGTAGCCTTGAATAAGAAGATTCAGTTTCAGTCTCCCTTTCTTTTCTTTTCTTTATTTTGTTTTGTTTTGTTTTTTTTTTTTTGTTGAGGATTGATCCTTTTTTCTTTCACCTAGCCAGTCAATTTTGTTTTTCATGTAGTTGATTCTTGCAAGATCTTTCAATCGTAATCTTAGAATTCTAAAATGTGTATGTCAGCTCTCGGAATTTATTTGTGGTTGTTCCGTGCCTTTGGAAATGTGATCTAGGCATGTTCTTATGATGTACCTTGAAGCATACGATTCTCTCATTTGTTTCATAAAAAAATTTCTTTCATTTTCTCCATCATTTTGACTGACTAAGGTCAGATCTTGGAAATCAATACCTTTTCAGCTCTAACTTTTGCCTAGGTGCCCTTTCGGGTTTTCAACCTAGCGAGCTTTTCTTTTCTTTTTTTTTTTAAAGTGGAGATGAAACTCACTGAAATGTTTGGCAACCATCAAGGACTAAGTCTACACAAGTTCATATGGCTCTCAATTGGGTTGGGCCCAAGGCTTTGAAATGGTGGGAAAAGGGTGTTGGGCAAGCCCCAAGTCAGTTCCAAGCATGTCTTTTCAAGATTGAGGCAAGAGAATCTTTAAATTCTTAAAGTAAGACTATTCAATTCTCGGCTCTTCATCGGTGTCAGCGCAAAATTGACTTTGACCTTTCAGGATTTTTTTGATTGAGTAAAAAATTATTTTTTTTAGCACAGTAATGTCCATGGTAATTTGAAAAGTGACACTTCAATTCAGCGATTCATGCATCTATGACTAGGCACATTAGATTAGGCAAAATGAGACTTCATTCCATCAGTAGAGAAGGATTACAGACTCATTAACAACTCGATGACAGACAGACTCAACCACAAGACTAAACTTGAAATAGACAAAACATAGGACATACTCATCTAGACTCGACCTGGTCTTAAATGGAATGTCACAGTGACTCGCTTATTCTTTTTATTTCTTTTTCTAAAGAGCATCTTCATTTGGTTTTCTAGCAAGAGTCCCAATCACCATCACTTCACTTGCACAGGTTCAACATTCATGGTCCTCAGCGAAGGGGATCATTTAAACGGATAGGTCAAGGGTTGGTCTAGACCGAGGTAGTGGATTGGATTGGGGTGCAGCGCATCATCTAAGAGATCCTGAATTGAGTGACGGAGCCTCTTACAGTTGTCGGTCTCATGGCCTTGGTCTTGGTGGTAATCACAATACTTGGATTCATTGTACCCAGGAGGTGGGTGATTAGGAGGCTTACTGGGCTCCAAAGGTACAAGGTGGCCCTTTTGAACAAAGTGATTGAGAGCGGAGGATAAGCTTATGTCAAGTGGTGTGAAGACTCTTTGGTTTCCTTTCTTGTGCCTCTTACTACAGTCATTTTGGCTTGATGATGGGCTCAAGGCATTGACATCTAGGCTCTCTTGATCTTCACCAAAGGTATGAGGTCTCTTCTCCTTTTTTAGTGACCCAGCTCCATTGATCTTGCCTTCACAGATAGCATCCTCGATTCTAGTCCCAATCTCAAACAACTCTTCAAATGTTGAGATGGACTGGTAGAATAATTTTTCATGGTATACTGGTTGCAGGTTCTTGACCAGCATACATACTTGCTCTTTCTCAACAGGCCTATGGATCATTTGGGCTACTTTATTCCTCCATCTTCTCAAGAATACAGCGAAGGACTCATTGAGATTCTGCCTGGTAGTTTCAAGATCTCGAATGGTGACATCAAGCTCTTGGAAGTTTTAAGGGTTAGGAACCAGGATAGTGCGACTTTCTGGAGGGTTTGAGGGAACAACATAGCTATGTGCTCATGGGTGCAGCCCATTGACTGGAAAATGCTCATACAAAACTTCACATGGCTCTTCGGATTTCCAGTTCTGTCAAAACGGTCGATTTTAGGCATCTTGAAGTTCTCGGGTAGCCCTACCTTATTGGGCTCAAACAATCCTTCCAGATCTAACATGTAATCGTCGACCCCCTTACTCTTCCTTAGTATGTTCTCAAGCTTGTCGACCTTGTCCATTTTCTCTTGGAGCTTTTTCTCATATGCAGGCGGTGAGACCCCTTGAAACCATTCTTCTTCTCCATTGTTTTGGGGAGGCGGTCCAAATCTAGGCGGTGGTGGTGGCATGAACCCTGGTGGTGGTGGGAACCCAGGTGGGTACTGTGGCTGCTGTTGTCGGAACTCTTCTATAAATTTTAGAACTTGAGTCAGCCGATCTGACTGTTGATTGATTAATTCAGTGACCTTAGTTTCCAAAGTTTCATGATTCATGTTGAATTTTCTCGACAGACTGATTCTAACCAAATGACTGTTCGAACTTCTGACCCAGGATGGGGATCTCAGTGGCTGACTTTGGGGATCTATAATGACCTATAGATTCGAAAGGAGCGTATCAGATTCTGATAGTGATGACTGGAGAGACAATTGACAGTGATGTTAACAAACGTGGACTGACTAGGATAGTGCGTGCAGACTAATAGGAATGGTGCATGCATATGAGGCAAGCATGCAGATGTAAGCCCTAATCTATATGATTCTCCTACCCCTAATAGATAGCAGGTAAACAAGTAAGGTCCTAGCCATACAGAGTGTGCTAACTTTACATTCCAGTATAATCACCAAGGGATAATAGGGATTTTTTAGGATATTTTGGGAAGTTTGGACAGAGTTTCTGGGAAAAACAGGGATTTTGGGTATTTCTGAGAAATATGGATAGAGCTTCTAGGAGAAACAAGTATATTTGGGCATTTCTAGGTGATTTGGGCAGAGATGCTGGGATTTTTGGAGAATCTGGGAGATTTGGGCAGAGCTTCTGGGAAAACAGGTACTTTGGGTATTTCTGGGAAATTTAGACAGAGTTTCTGGGAAAAACTGGTATATCTGGGAAAATCGAAAAGAGTTTCTGGGAGAAATTGTTATATCTGGGAAATTTGGGAGATTTGGATGACGGTGATCATACTGTCTAGCAAGTTTTCATACTCCTATGTCTTAGGACCAACAAACAAGGTCTGCGGTGTATATCTTTCTGAACATGGAGCAGACATCCTTGTCATGATGCCTAGGCAGGTCAACTCAATGTGATCACATATGAGTGATTTCCTTAGGAATCATAAGAAAGAGGTTCTGCCTCATGCCACATAAGCGTCTACACCGCGTAGGTAATCCCACCAGGGCATACAACAGTTATATCATATTGTCCTATCTGAAAAGATAAATCAACAGCCCTATAAAAGGTTCTACAGGAATCTATATGCAAAGACTGAGTTTAGTCAAAGAGGGTCCGTTGACGAGATTTCCAATATACCGTCAGAGAGACAGTACGGAAGTGTTTACTCTTTTTGATATACTTTGAAAGGTACAGTATCAACGGTGACTTGTGCCCTGGCACAGCAAGACCTGAACAATGTCAGCGCCGCGTTTCAAACACAGTCGAAAGGAGGAAAATGAAAAGTGCAATGCGGTGAACCAGACACAGTAAAAAGATGATTTTAAGGATGCTTCTTATGAGTCAAACCTCTGTATTATTTTGTTTTAAAATAAAAAATCCCCAGCAGAGTCGCCAGATTGTGGACACGCGGGATTCCACCACTTTTTGCTTGTTTTTGTTTGAAATTTGATTTTGAAAAGAGAGAAAAAAAATAGTCCGTTGAAAATAGATACAGAGTCGCCACTTTGTCTTTAAGGAACCAAGAAACCTAATTTTGACTCACCCAAATGGATAAATGGCACCGGCCCTTCATAACCAAATAACTTGGCTCGGGGTTTTGGTACAAGAGAGGAAGGAGCCTTTGTCGCGACTAAAACACCCCTAACTCGCCCCGTCTTTTGACGGGCCTCAATTAGTATCCAAATAATCATCTTATACTATGTATGGTTCGATAATTAATACTATGATAGTATATTATATCACATAAGAAAATTTGAAATGGAAGATCTAAAGATAAGATATCATTCATAAGATCTAAGTCAAATATCATACAATGTAAAGTGAAAGATCACACAAATAAACCTAGGAAAAATCGTCTAATCATATATCAAATAGTCAAGACTTCCTAATCTAAAGGGGGACATGGATTGTTATTGAAACAAATAATCAAAGAAATCAAAATATGCTTAACAAACTATTATGATGCATGTTAATATTTGAGGAAAGAAGATTTCTCAATCCCCGGGACGGATGAGAAAGGAAGACTAGATCAAGGGAAATATGAATGTATTGATCAAGTTCATTCCTTATAATCTTCTTAGATTAGGACTCACAAATCTTTGCATGGATGCAATGTATGTATCTAGAATGTGCCAAGGTTGTAGTGTGCTTTGTGTTCATGGATTCCTAGAATGACTTAGAAGCCTAGAATGTGTATGAATGAATGAATGAAATCATCATGGGATATGTACAAATGTAGTATGAACTACTTCCTAAGACATGAACTAATTTGGAGTGCATGTAAGTATCAAATCAAAGGGGGAAGGTAAAAGTGTGCTTGCTGTGAATAGTGGACAGAACAATAACATGATATTCTGAAAATTGAAAAGAGAGGTTAAGAATGTTTTCAATGCATGATATTTTATGGAGATCTTTCTTATTGTGTCTAGCACACAATCCAAAAAGCCAATCTTTAATAACTATCACAGATTGAGAGAAATCATATAAACAATAGAGGTCACTAAGAAACAGAGTTCGTACTGTCGACTGAAATGTTAGAAAATCTCAGAAAATGAAATTAAAAGATCTAGAGGCCCATATTAAACAGAAAGTTCCATAAGACATTGAAGTTAAAAGAAAAAATAAGTTAGGATCACCCCTTTTCGAAAAGCTTTTTTGTGAAATAAGTTGAAAGTCAACCTAGATGCTGTGACAGCAAAGGCAGAATATCTGGAGAGAATGTTTGGAGCAAAATGGGGTCTTTCTATGCATCTCCAAGTCAAACCAAAAATCATGGGTGTTCTCTAATGAGTTAGGAAGACTTTCCAAGTGGTCTTACATTCATACATTGAGTATTGAACTCAAAATAATTCCTTGAAGTTAAATGACTCACTGTTTTGAGGGTTTTGATAAAAACAAGGTTTATTTCTTGAAATCAAAATGAGGGGTTTAAGAGAGGGGTTTTGAAATGGGGGTTTTGAAAGTATACTTCCAGAACTTGGATGAATATTCTAACCACTTGGAATATCAATTCCTAGCTCATTTTAAGAACTTCCCAAGTATTTGCAAAACATGGTTTTATTTGGAAATCAAACTCAAGAATCTATGGGAGTATGATACTTGAGAGGATAGATGATACATGATATGATGATAAAAGTGGTAAAGAACATGTTCATGGGATATGGGTTCATCTAGATACAAGAGAATGTTGCATCAAAGTGTGAAAGTCAAAAAATGACATGCTGTGAATAGTGGACAGACTGTATGAATTACTTTATAACATTATAATGGGAGGTCAAACATGCCTAGTAAAATGTGGGAAAAATCCGAGATCATCCTTATTGGCTCTAGAAAATAACCCAAAAAGCCAAACCTCAATAGCTATCACAGATTAAAAGAAATAAATCAGAATGTACACATGACTCAGAAACAAAAGCTGCACTGTTGATTGATTTTGTATGATTTTTCATAAATCAAAGAAAGAGTTTATGATGACCCATTATATACCAAACGTTTCCTAAGACACCCAAGTTTTATAATAAAAATAGAAAATATATATGTATAGTGACAAAAACATCCAGAATAAGTACAAGAAGTCGGGTGAACAACATTCTGTGAGGACAGAGCCAGATTATGAATATGAACTTCTCACATCCAAAAATAATACTTTCACATCTCTATAATTGATGGAACAAATTGGAGACAAACTATGATGTCTTAGGAAGATTTTCCAAGTGGTTTCATCATCATAACTCAAATAGTTAATTCAAAACAAATCTTTGAATCTGAACAGCTCACTGTTTTGGATCATTCTTGAAGAAAATGGATTTGGGTTTTGAAATAGAGTTTGAGTTCTTGATTGGGGGTTTTGAAATAGATGTCCAAAGCATGAACTTAAACTCTTGAGATGACCATGTGACCACTTAGAACCTCATCCAACCTTGAATCATCAAAGAACTCCCAATATTATTTGCACAAACATAGTTTTGTTTGAGAATATGACTTCAAGAGTACATATGAAAGTATTGAAGGTAGAATCATCATCCATCAAACATGTCTTTGAGGTCAAGAGCTACTATCCATAAGGATTCACTCTCCTCAAACAATATGTCATCTCGATTATGATGAACAACTGAATAATCAAAGAAAAGTCAAAAGAAATGAGGCTAAGAGAGAGATTAACATCAAAGTAAACAAACATTCAAATAAGAATCAATAATTGATATTCATTCAGATGTTGGACTTGTAGCTTGGTGTTTCACTCATATGTGGTGACATTTGGACATGGAAGTAGCTTCCTATCTCATAGATACTCAAGAATGGTGGTTGGAGATGATTTGAATGTGGAGTATATGAGAGGTAATGGAAGAAAATAAGATTAAAACTCACTTTGATTGGAAAAAATGGAAGAAGAAGACTGCTTCTTCTCTTTCTCTCTCTATATTTCTCTAGAGTTTCTTCCTAAGCTCTCTCTAAGCTTCCATGTCTCCCCCCTAAATGGAAGTAAATGGCTTCTTTTATAGGCAAATGAGGGGTGGTAAATGGGGTTTTAAAAAGTATAAAAATGTCTCCCATTGGTCCAAAATAAGCTGGGAACCAAAACTACGTCGTTTTGATTTCTAATTAATCAAATTGGACCCCAATCAAAATTACAAAAATGGACTGTTCAGGGGGAGAGTGCCACGACGGCATTGGGCCTGTGCTGCGGCAGCAGTGGGCCAGTGCCGCAGCGGCACTGCTCCTACTTTGTCCAGATAATGTTGTTTAGGCCCCCAGAGATTCCGGTATTCGCGAAAAGGTCCTATTTTGTCCGAAATTCACAGAAAATGCATATGAACTCCAAATTAAGGTTGTGATATACCGTTTGAAAGGTAATGGAGTCCATTTTACATAAAAAATAGTTCAGAGATAGGTCACTTTGAAAAGTTTTGCGGTATTCGCGATAAAAGCCGATTTGATCACCTTTTCCATCTTCGAAAATTCATAATATATTCATTTGAAATCCATAAATTATGTGCGATATACCGTCGGAAAGCTATTGACCTCTAGCATCCATGAAAAATGTTTGAAAATTGTTACGGTGCTCTGGTTTCAAAGTCAAATTTTGGTCAAACTAGTTAAACCTGGGATTCCCGGGAAGTTCTGGGAACCTCTGGGAGCTCCCAGGAGTTGACGTTTTCGCTCGATTTTCTTTTAAAACTCATTTTAACCCTTTCTACATGATCTAGAATGATCTCGGTGAATTTGGACGATTTTAGTCAAACTTGGTCAAACCTTGGTCAAACCTGGTCAAAGCTTGGTCAAACTGGTCAATGGGGACTTTTTAGGAACTTCCGGGTGTCTCTGGGAGCTGACAATTTCATATGATTTTACTTAAAAACTCATTTTCTTACTTTTCTTATGACATAGCATGTTTCCAGCACTTTTGGTCTAAATTTGGGAGTTTTCAGGCTTTCAGGGGCATTTTGGTCATTTTGAGCATTTTGAGAAATATAACTAACTTCCAGGAGTCCTTTTGAGTCTTTTTTCGATCATTGTGAACCACCAAGCTATGGGTCTCCTAAATCTGATAGCCGAAAAAATGGGGTGTCTACAAGGAAGTGTTGCATAAAAGGTAGATTTTCTAGAAATTCTACGAAAATAGATTTTGGAACGCAATTACGGCGACAAACAGAACTTAGATGAAAACTTTCACAATTTATAGTTTTCACTTGTGAAGCAATGAATTAGATGTGTAAGATGTTTCGAGGAATAATTAGAAGTTTTGGAAACTCGTAGGGAGGTAAACGTAATTTTTTAGAGTTTTGCCTATATATAGTGAACTCAAGATATTTTCATTTACAACTTTTCTTAAATTGAAATCAAGAAAGCGGATTTGTGGCTTAAAGCTTCTCGACGCCAATCAATGGACTTCTGCCCGTTTATTTTTATCTAAATTTCATATTCGAACTCCTCGAGGTAAGTGCATTGTTTTAATACTTCTTGGGCCTTGTTTGGCTTAGTTTTTATAAAATCCTAATTTTAGAAATTTGGGAATAATGTGTGCATACTTGTAGGAATCACTTAAGATTGGAGATTCGGCATAGTATCGAACTTCTTGTAATTCCCTCACAAGGAATTCTCAACTTATGATATATAAGAAATTTTGGATGTTTTAGATATCATGTATGATATTGTGATCGGGGCAAAATTCATGTGTTAATCTAGGCCTGTTAATTTTACTGTGAGTACATATAAAAAGCATGGTGATATGGTTATGTGAGCATGTTAAATGGCTATGTGGGTCAAAGGGAGTTTGGTACAAGTTCATGCTGGGGTACGCCTCTCGATGTTTGAGAGTTATAGTAGCTACAACTACTTGCTTGGTTTGGGAACTGGCCCTGCCAGAGCAGTTGGGTGCAATGGTTGATAGACTTTAGGCTTGCCATTGGCATCGCGGTTGATAGAATTTGGGCTTGCCAATATAACGAATGAATGAGTGTCTCTCTTCCCAGAGACTATTTGATATGGTTTAGATATTTAAAGCATTAATTGCCATATATGCATATGTTTAGAATTCTACACCCAGCATATAGCTGAGCAGTGGAGACTTCCTTCATTATAGGTGAAAAGAAAAATTAAAAGAAGAAGCAAGAGGAGTGAGGTCGAGGGGACGACGGGGGAGCATCAATATTAATACATTTATTTGCTATTCCGTTGTTGTAATTATGAGGATTGAGAAGTTAGAACTATGTCTTAACTTAGAAAACTTTAGAATGGATTTAGAAATGTTGTAATATGTAATCAAACTTCTCATAGTTACTTTTGAATGAATCCAAACTCGTGGATTCATGTTTTGGAAGTTTTACTTGTCAAATTCATGGTTTGAATGAATGTTACCAATACTTTTGTGAATCGAGCCTAATGAGCCTTAGCTTGTTCTGTTATCATTTCTTTGCATGGATTTGTATAGCTCAATGTTGTTCTTGAAGTCTTGTTGTAGTTGGAAGGGTTTGGATTAACATGCATAAGGTTGGGTGACTCCTTGACAAATTCTGCTGCAATAAGGAATTCTATCATGGGGTCCTTCGACCGATCGAATGGGTCACTTCGACCAATCGAAATTCATTCTGCCCGTTGACTTTTTCTCCCCCTTTTGAAAATTATTTAAATGTTTTGATTAGTTCTTAGGGTACCTTTGGGACCCCTTTTTACCTAAATTCATCTGTTTCAAAATATAATTACATTTTCACATTTATACGGATTTTACAATTTGGAGAGTATTGTTTTCAAAGGAGTTGTATACTCAATGTTGTTTTTAAGTTTTTTTTCTGCTGCTATAACCTTTTAATGCATTGGATGAGCATTGGTAGCGTAACACGTGTCCAATTTCCTCCTATAATGGGATGGGTCGTGACATTTATTGGTATCAGAGCTATAGGTAACTAAACTTTGGGAACGTTTGATGTCAAGTGGAGTGTTGAGTGATTTGACGTGCACTTTAGAATGCATCAACATATAGTAGAGATGCTTGATGCATATACTATGTTACTATACATACATGATTACAATGATTGGCATACATGTATAGTATTTATGCATTGTGAATGACAGGTTGAGAATCATGAGTGATGACCAAGTACAATCATCGCATTCTCGTATAGACCATTTAACAGAGATGATGGAAATATCGGAAACTTGGTTCAGAGTATAGCAGAGCAATTACCTACAACACCTCCTTTTGAGGTAGTACCAATAGCTATTGTACATGCACCAGAGAATCGAGGTGGGAGATCTGTGTCACAACAAATTACAAGAAAGAAACCGACAGAGTTTCAAAGGACATCTAACACGACGCTAGCAGAGCATTGTGTTATGGATATGATGAGGATTTTTAGATCTATTCCGATGTCCGATGCACTAAAAATTGAGAATGCTAACAATATCCTCAGGGGTGAAGCTAATAATTGGTGGGTTAATGTGTTGGATCAAGGGGCATTGATTACTTGGGAAGGATTCTGTAACACCCTGTATTTTCTTGATAAAAATATTCATTTACAAAAATAATGTTAATGAGCCAACCTAAATTTTTTGTGTGTTATTAACTGGCTGTGTGCATTCATATTTTTATGGTCATTTATTTATCTGTGTGTATTTGTTTTAATTATTATTAATTACTGTGTGAAATTTTGAAGAGCTTAGTGGTGGAGTTAAGTTGGAAAAATTTAAGTTGAACAAGTTATTGAAGAGTTGATGTATATATTTTTGAGTAGTGCTTAGAGGCCCGTGAATGTGTTAAATTATATTTTTAACATTTGAATTAAGTACTTGGGGCATGAGTATCCTTTGGGCTAGCCATTTTAGTGCTTTGGATTGCATTTTGGGCTCATATGGGTCTTTTTTGTGAGCACATAAGAAGAAAAATGGATTTTTTTAGCATTTGTGTATTTGTGTTATAATATATATGTCATATATATATATGTATACATATTATTTAGGTGCCCTAGGGTTTTAAAAAAAATAAGGAAAGAGAGAGAGAGAGAGAGAGAGAGAGAGAGAGAGAGAGAAGTAGAAGAAGAAGAAGAAGAAGATAAGAGGAGAAAGAAAGGAGAAGAAAACAAAAGATCCTAGATACTGCTTCATTACCAATCCAATCTAACTTGAAGATCTAAGAGGTGAGTTAAACTTTTATTTTGAATATATATATGTATTTGAATCCATGTGTAAACTAGGGTTTACAACGAAGATTGATTTTTGTGATCTTCTTGTTGTGGTTATGAATATGTGACTATTTTGATTAATATATATTTGCGGTGGATGAAAGTGAATATAATTCATATAAAATCGTGGTTATTGAATTTTGAATTCTGCCTGCATGTCCCAAGTAAATTGCGATTCTGCACTTGTTTCGTCTAATGGTGTTTTTCCCGATTCTGCACCGTTTGGGCAGAAAATTGATATTATAGTAGTAGTTTTATGAAAGTTATAATAAGCGTATTTGCTATATAATAATTTTTTGTGATTTCGTGTTCGTTAATATGAATTAATTTGTTTTTGCTTAGAGAGATATGAGTTCTCATGTATAGCTGAGCTCTGTGAAATTGTGAGTTTGTGAGTTTGTGTGGGTTATGAATCTGTGTGAATATGTAGCTGTTAATATGATTTAAACAGAAATTTGATTTGAGATATATGAATCTCATATAAAGTTGAGTTTTGTGAAAAAACGTAGATGTATGAACGATAGAAAAGTCCTTAGAGTTCACCACTTCTAGATAATAAATTGGACTAGAATAGTTAATTGAATATTTTGGATACTTAAATTCATAGTCTATGACCATTTCGTGTCAACTGAAGTAAAACGAAGATCCCAACAACTTTCGTGTTTTACACTTTTCCTAAAAAAGTCATCTTGACACTGTTTTCATCGATTTTCAGAATCTGCTAAACAATTTTTGTCTAATAGCTGAAGATTAATAATTAATTTCTAAATTATCTATTTAGAATTATTGAATGGGGACGCGAATCTTTCTTTAGAAATTTATTCTGAACGTTTTTTTTTTTGTGTTTTAAGTTTTGTCTAATTCAATATCTTTCTTGGAGATAAATTTATTTTAATTAATAGCACCCTGTTTTTGATTTTCTATTATAGTGTTAACTTCTACTTTTGCATGTTGGTAGGCCCACTAATGTGTTTTCAGGTTTCGGCCTACCATTGTTTAAGAAAGGTAAGTATTTAGTTGTTTTATTCGGCCAAGAATCTACATGCCACCACATAAATGGAAACTACTCTGTTGTCCAGATATGTGTATTGAACTACCTATCTTGGCCCAAGAATGTTGTAGTGTGGTTTTTAGTCTACGGGCTGAAGTTGGATCCCTAAGACTTGCATTTTGTTTAACTCATACGAGTCATGTGACTGACCCGAGTATGTTATGAATTCGGGTGCATTTCTATTTGAAACGTAGTTGGATGACATGTGCAGGATAGTATAGTTGGAGTTCATTGGGGAGCAGCCGATTTGTTTGTGAAGTTGAAGATATTTACTTTTCAATCTTTATCTACTATATAATACTCTTTTATTTAGTTGGCATTGTATGCCAAGGTTGAGAACTTGTATTAGGTGTACTTGTTTTTTGTTGTTGTATTATTGGACTTTGGGGGACGTTTGTAGCAGATCTGACTTGAGATAGTATAGTGTTGAAAATTGTTTCGTTTATCATTGTAAGCAGATTATTTTATTATGATTCAATGGAGGAAATTTTATAATTTCTATGTAAAGGGAAACGTTTGGTTTTCTTGTAATAATTTTGGGAATGGGTTTGATGATAAATGGATCGTGTTTAAAAAGAGATAATGTGGTTATGAAAGTAAATTAAACTCAGTTTATTTTAAATTTATTTTTTAAAATTAAGTGTCGGTTAGCAACCTTAGATTTTTTGGCGGTTGAATATTGATCAGGGTATGCACTTTATTGGAAATTGGGTTGTCCAAATCGGGGTGTGACAGTTTGGTATTAGAGCTTATGGTTAGCTTAACGAGTCTAGGTGATACTCGAAATATGGATTATTGGGTTTGGTTAGAGTTATAGGACTGCGAATTTTCTTGGGTTGAGATTTAGGTTGAGTATGTGCTGCATTTATTTTCTCTGTTATGTGTGAGCTTTGTGCTTTATTTTGTTGATTTGCTTAGCTTTTATTGTCTGCTATTTTCATGTTAACTGTATGAAGTCATATATAATATTCCTTAGCATTTCATAGTAGTGCATTCATTTTATTTATATGAGGAGTAATGGGGGGAATTGGAAGTCACGTCAATCATCAGAATTTCTTCGTCGGGAAATTTTCTTATCTTGGTGACCTCTTTCGGTGTATCTATTGACATTCTACTAGACTTCTGAATTATATGGAGGAGATCAGTTGTCATTGGGATTTATTTATTTTTACAAGTTTTCTTATTTCTATTATCAATTGGACATCTAACGCGACATTATCAGACAATAAATATTCTGGAGTTCTTATGAAGCTGATCATTTCTTCGGGTATTCTGCTGTTACAACCAACTCATTTTATTCCTATGAATACATTATTATTATAAAGATTATGGAATTCTATCTGGAGTATCTATCAAATCGGTGGCCTTCTTATATCTACCAAGATTATACTATGAATCTCAGACAAGTATTGATTATATACGAGACTTACCATCGGACGAAAATTTCTTTATCTTTAGTGCCAATATTTTATTGGACTTTGGGTGAAGCAGTAAGTAATTGTAAGTGTAGTGCGGGAAACGGTAAGAGTTGGACATGTGCATGCACATGGTTCTATCATTGTGAAAGGAATTATTGAATATTGTGGGTTATCTGTTAGCATTTAGCAATTGACTCTACGTGGATAAAGGTTTATATATGAGGGTTCCCTTGTTTGGATTATTCGCTCGAAGTACCACATCTCTTAGGGTCGAGAGTTAAATGTTGATCAGTGTTATGCGTGAATTTGTGTGTTTTACTTTAGCCTTGTTTACTGCATGTGTTACCAGTGTTCGCTTTAAATTTTGGGACGAAATTTCTTTAAGGAGGGTAGAATGTAACACCCCGTATTTTCTTGATATAAATATTCATTTAAAAAAATAAAGTTAATGAGCCAACCTAAATTTTTATGTGTTCTTAACTGCCTGTGTGCATTTATATTTTTATGGTCATTTATTTATCTGTGTGCATTTATTTCAATTATTATTAATGACTGTGTGAAATTTTGTAGAGCTAAGTGGCGGAGTTAAGCTGTAAAAATTTAAGTTGAACAAGTTATTGAAGAGTTGATGTATTTATTTTTGAGTAGTGCTTAGAGGTCTGTGAATGTGTTAAATTATGTTTTTAACATTTGAATTAAGTACCCGGGGCATGAGTACCCTTTGGGCTAGCCATTTTAGTGGTTTGGATTGCATTCTGGGCTCATATGAGTATCTTTTGTGAGCACATAAGAAGAAAAATGGGATTTTTAGCATTTGTGTGTTTGTGTTATAATATATGTGTCATATATATGTTTGCATATTATTTAGGTGCCCTAGGGTTTTAAAAAAAACAATTAAGAAAGAAAGAGAGCAGCCACAAGAAAGGAGAGAGAGAGAGAGAGAGAGAGAGAGAGAGAGAGAGAGAGAGAGGTAGAAGAAGAAGAAGAAGAAGAAGAAGAAGAGGAAGAAGAAGAAGAAGAAGAAAGGAGGAGAAAGAACAAGAAGAAAATAAAAGATCCTATGATACCACTCTTCATTACCAATCCAATCTAACTTGAAGATCTAAGAGGTGCGCTAAACCTTTGTTTTGAATTTATATATATATCTTTGAATATATATGTATTTAAATCCACGTATAAACTAGGGTATCCAATGAAGATTGATTTTTGTGATCTTGTTGTTGTGGTTATCAATATGTGACTATTTTGATTAATCTAAATTTACGGTAGCTGAAAGTGAAAATAATTCATATAAAATCGTGGTTATTGAATTTTGGAATTCAGCTGTTGTGCCCCATGTAAAATGCAATTCTGCACATGTTTCGTCTAATGATGTTTTTCCCAATTCGGCACCATTTGGGCAGAAAATGCATATTACAATAGTTGTTTAATGAAGTTTAAAATAAGCGAATTTGCTATATCACATTTTTGTGTGATTTTGTGTTCATTAATATGAATTAATTTGGTTTTACTTAGAGAGATATGAGTTCTCATATAGAGTTGCGCTTTGTTAAATTGTGACTGCGTGATTTTGTGTGGGTCATGAATTTGTGTGAACATGAGATGTTAATATGATTTTAACAGAAATTTGATTTGAGATATATGAATCTCTTATAAAGTTGAGTTTTGTGAAAAACGTGGATGTATGAACGTTAGAAAAGTCCTTAGACTTCACCACTACTCATGATTTTAGGCAGCGACTTCGTGGATGACCCGTCCTTGTATGACTAGACGGTGACTACGTGGATGACCCGTCTCTTTAATTTTAAGCCTTATGTCTTGCTTGTTGGTATATTTCATGTGTATTTAAACATCGTTTATTGATGTCAAGAATGTAAGGACTATCCTTTCGGTGTATACTCAAATCCCAGTGATACCCAATGGCAGTTGGGACCAGAGTGGGAGTTAGTATTACGTTAGAAGACAAATGTGATAAATGTGCAGGCTGAGCCATGGATGGGTGACCGAGGTGGTGAACATAAGGTGTAATTGCACCGAATCTTATGTTTTTTATTTTTTTTATTTGCAGCTTTACGGTTGTAATGTGTTTTATTATTTCCAGTTTTATAAAATTGTAGGAATTGGTAGATGTGTAGTTTTCATGATTTTAAATTTTGGTGTTGTGCCCTTTAGCTAAAGCGGTAGTCTATTATGTGTAACGAATCATTTTTGAGAACGTAGTAATTTGAAAATAAACTGGACCAGATTAGTTAATTGAATATTTTGGATACTTAAGGGCTCGTTTGGTAACGTTGTCGTTTTCTGTTTTCTGTTTTTGTTTTCGTTTTTTAAAAAACGAAAATTGAAAACACGTTTGGTAACGTTTTTGTTTTTTGTTTTTAAAAAACGTTTTCAAATTTTGGGTGAAAAATGAAAACAGCAAAAAGTCGTTTTGAGTTTCCTGTTTTTGTTTTTAAAAAAAAAAAAAAAAAAATCAACAATGTTATCAAACAAGTTTTTGTTTTTCTTTAAAAAAAAAAAAACCAAAACTGGTTTCCGTTTTTAAAAAACTGAAAACTCAAAACAGGAAACGTTACCATGCGAGCCCTAAATTTATAGTTTATGACCATTTCGTGTAAACTGAAGTAAAACGACGATCTGAACAATTTTTGTGTTTTACACTTTTCATAAAAAAGACATCTTGACATTGTTTTCATCAATTTTTAGAATTTGCTGAATATCGTCTATCTAAGATCTGAAGATTAATACTTAATTTCAGAATTATCTATTTATAATTAATGAACGGGGACGATATTCTTTCCTTGGAAATTTTATTCTGGACGTTTTTCGTGTTTTAAGTTTTGTCTAATTGTAGTTCTTTCTTGGAGATAAATTCATTTTTATCAATAGTGCTCGGTTTTTGGTTTTCTATTATAGTGTTAACTTCTACTTTTGCGGGATGGTAGACCTACTAATGTGTTTGAAGGTGTCGACCTACCATAGTTTAAGAAAGGTAAGTGTTTAGTTGTTTTATTCGGGCAAGAAACTACTTGCCACCACATAAATGTAAACTACTCTATTGTCCAGATATGTGTGTGAAACTACCTATCTTGGTCCAAGAATGTTGTAGTGTGGTTTATAGTCTACGGGTTCAAGTTGTATCCCTAAGACTTGTATTTTGTTTAACTCATACCAGTTATGTGACCCGAGTGTGTTATAAATTTGGGTGCGTTTTTGTTTGAAACGTAGTCAGATGACATGTGCAGGATAGTATAGTTGGAGTTCATTAGGGAGCAACCGATCTGTTTGTGAAGTTGAAGATATCTACTTTTCAATCTTTATTTACTATATGATACTCTTTTATTTAGTTGGCATTGTGAGCCAATTTTGAGAACTTGTATTAGGTGTAGTTATATTTCTGTTGTATCATTGGACTTTGGGGGACGTTTGTAGCAGATCTGACCTGAGATAGTGTAGTGTTGAAAATTGTTCCATTTATCATTGTAACTAGATAATTTTATTGTGATTCAATGGAGGAAAATTTTATTACTCCCTCCGTCCCAATTTATGTGCCCATCTTTCCTTTTTGGGATGTCCCAAAATTGTTGTCCACTTTCCTAAATTAGTATGCAAATTTGACTTAGTTTCCCAAACTACCCTTTCTTGCAATCAACACCAAAACAAAATAAAAAAAAAGGAAGTGCAATGATTATGGGCAATTGTGGAAAGTAGGTGTAGATTCTTTTTGTTCCCTTAAATAGTTGGATTCCCCAAGATGGACACATAAAATAGGACGGAGGTAGTATTTCTATATAAAGGGAAACACTTGGTTTTTTATGATAATTTTGGGAATAGTTTGATGATAAATGGATTGTATTAAAAATGAGATAATGTGGTTTTTGAAAGTAATTTAAATTCAGTTTATTTTAAAATGATCTTTTAAAATTAAGTGTGGGTTAGCAACCTTGGATTTTTTGGCAGTTTAATATTGATCAGGGTATACACTTGATTGGATATTTGGTTGTCTAAAAATCAGGGTGTCACAGATTCAAGGTAGAGATCAATCGCCGATTCTTTCTGTGAGCCATTCACAATGCGAAAAAGAGAGAGTTTGATAATCTAAAATAGGGAGACATGACTGTGACCGAGTATACTTCAAAGTACAACGCCCTATTGAGGTTTGGAAAAGGGTTGCTGCCAATGGAAGAGGATAGGGCAAGGTAATTGGAGTAAGGATTAAGAGAGAACATCCGCTGAAGGGTGGAAACCTATGAACACTCAACTATTGGAGCTGTACAACAAACGACCCTTGTGGCAGGCAGTGGAATGGAAAGGTCGAGATCGAATCAACAAGGCAAGCGAAGGAATGAGGGTGGTGATCGGAACCAGGGTAGATCGTTCAAGAGGCCATTCGCGAGAGGTTCTAGTTTTAGTTCTAGTTTTTGCGGACAAGGAAGAACAACGAGCAATATACCTCTCTGTCCGCTTTGTAATCGACCACACATCGGCAGATATTTCATGACTAACTTTCAAAACAAGAGCCAAGGAGTGAGTAGTTTAAATTCTACACCTGATATGAGAGGCAAGTGTTATGATTATGGAATGCTCGGACATCGATCTAGGGATTGCTTGAGGAAGCATCCTCAATAAGGAGCTAGTTCTATGGCTTTCAGTGGTTCGAAGCCTAAGAAGTCCAACGATAGGGGACAGGGGATAGAGCAGCGTCAAGGGAGATCATTTAAGATGAATCCCGGGGATATGGCTGCTACAGATACAGTGGTATCAGGTATGATGCCTATATGTTTACATCAAACATGTATACTTGTTGACCCAGGATCTACTCATTCATTTGTATCGCATCATTTTGTTGAAATTTGAATGTTAGATCGGCACCTTTAGGATATGAATTATCCATTACGGTACCACTTAGTAAGCCAGTAGTAACGTTTACAATATATAAGGACCGTGAGATCAAACTAGGTGAGAAGTTCATGACCGTAGACCTTATACCGCTTGTAGAGAACCACTTTGACGTGATATCGAGATGGATTGGTTGTCTCTTTACCAAGCTACGGTAGATTGTGAACAAAAAAAAAAGTTAATTTTCGATCATCGATTCACGAGATCTTTTGCTTTCAAGGGAGTGGGGTTACACTGCCACCTTATTTGATTTCGGCTATCTGAGCGGGTAAGTTATTGATAAAGGGATGTCAAGGATTTCTATGTTTGGTAATTGACACTTTGGTGATCGAATTCAGAGTAGAAGATATTCCCATAGTACGAGAGTATCCAAAGGTGTTTCCCGATGGCCTACCAGACGTTCTTATTGAGAGAGAGAATGAGTTCACTATTGAGATAATTCCAGACTTAAGACTCGTATTGAAAGCACCATCTCAAAATGCACCTGTGGAATTGAAAGAACTGAAAGTTCAACTACAAGAACTGCTTGACAAGGGTTTTATTCAACCTAGCATGTCACCGTGGGGAGCTCTAGTATTATTTGTAAAGAAGAAAGATGGTTCAATGCGTATGTGTGTCGACTATAGGGAAATGAACAAGTTGACAATGAAGAACAAGTATATGTTGCCTAGAATCGACAGCACAAATGTTTTCGAAGATAGACTTGAGATCCGGTTAGCATCAGTTGAAAGTGAAAGTAGAGGATGTAGATAAGACATCTTTTAGAACGCACTATAGACACTACGAGTTCCTAGTTATGCAATTTGGGTTTACAAATGAACCAGGCGCATTCATGGACCTTATGAACCAAATCTTCAAGGACTACTTATGTGAATTTGTGATTGTGTTTATTGATGACATTCTTACTTATTCATTGAGTGAGATAGAACACGAGAAACATTTGAGATTGATACTTCAGAGACTACGAGAGAAGCGACTATTCGGGAAATTGAAGAAATGTGAATTCTGGCTACCTAGTATTGTTTTTCTTAGTCAAGTGATTAACAAGAATGGAGTTTAGTTAATCCTCACAAAGAGAAGCTGTATCTAACTGGCAGAGATCGACTGTAGTGTCAGAAATTCAAAGTTTCTTAGGATTAGCTGGATGCTGCTGCCATTTTATTGAGAATTTCTGAAAGATTTTATTGCCTATGACAAAGTTAATGAGGAAGGGTATAACATTCGAATGGAGTACAAAATGTGAAGAAAATTTTCAAGAGTTGAAGTCATGTTTGACAAGAGCCTCTATCTTGAAGATACCATCTGGAACCGAGGGATTTATGATCTGTAGTGATACTTCGTATCAAGGCTTGGGGTGTAAACTTATGCAGGGTGGCAAGGTGATTGCCTAGGCATCTAGACAGTTAAAGACACATGATATAAACTTCCTGACTCACGACCTTGAATTGCCCACGGTAACCTATGCTTTGAAGATTTGGAGACAATACTTGTATGGCGAGAAATGTGAGATTTTCATGGACCACAAGACTTTGAAGTACATACTCACACAAAAAGACTTGAATGTGGGCAAAGAAGATGGCTAGAGTTGATGAAGGCTTATGATCTTTCAATTACGTATCATCTAGGAAAGGTTAATGTTGTATCCGACGCTTTAAACAGGAAGACGATAGGGAACTTAGCCGACGAGCTGACTAAGCACAAGGAATTGGTCGGAGATTTGAGACGATTGGAGTTAGATGTAATTCTAGAGACGACTGGTGGCTTGATAATTGCGATCATAGCTCACCCATACATTATAAATGAGATCAAGATGGGGCAATTCAATGACTATTACTCGTGCAAAATGAGAGACACGAGATACCTTCAGGGAAACGACCTGATTTTACGGTGGAACAAGGAGTGTAGATCCTTGGGAATCGATTGTATGTGCCAAATTTGAAAGAATTAAAAGAGAGAATTCTAGAGGAGACACATAGTACCAAATATTCATTTCATGTATGAAGTAACAAAATGTACCAGAACTTGCAAGAAAAATTTTGGTGGAGAGGCATGAAGCAGGAGGTTGCTAAGTTTGTTTTCAAATGTTCGTCATGTCAGAAAGTCAAAGCAAAGAGACAAGTACCTGCGGAACTGCTATAACCATTACCTGTGTCAGAGTGGAAATGGGATGAGATCACGATGGATTTTGTTTTTGGATTTCCATGATCACCTAATAAGAATGACAAGATTCGGGATATAGTCGACCAATTGATGAAGTCAGATCACTTTTTACCAATGAAGACGATTAAGTCATCTAAACTAGCGGAGTTGTATGTGAAAGAGATTGTAAGACTACAAGGGGTTCCAGTAGTGATTGTATCGGATCATGATGAGTACTATTCAGAAATGCATTCTTAACATCCAACTGGTGAAGGGGCCAGTGATAAGTAGTGGCAAGGGAGATAAAAAAGGCAAACTGATGCAATCTTGGCCACTGGGGAGAAGTTTCTCAATTGTCAAGTCCATAGACTTGAGTGTAGCCTTTAGCAACAAGGTGGACCTTCAACTTGTCCAAAGTGCCATCAAGGTGGACCTTAACTGCATACACCCAATGGCAACCAACCATAGATTTTCCAGGTGGAAGAGGGACCAAGTCCCAAGTACCAGCCTCCTTAAGAGCACACATCTCATGATGCATAGCTTGGTTCTAACCGGAAGGACAAGTGCTTCTACGACAGTGTTAGGAATAGCAATGGAAGACACCGAAGCATAAAGGAAGAAAAAAATGGGTGATAAACTATCATAGGAGACATATTTAGAAATAGGATGTGAAGTGGTACAAGAACGCTTACCCTTCCTAAGAGCAATGGGAAGGTCTAAATCTATCTGTTTTGGAGATGAAGATGGCGGATCTATGGACACAGAAGGTGGAGGCTTAGCAGAGGAGATCAGAATGCACTCTGGAGCTGAACAACGAGTATAAACCTGCAAATCAGGATGATACAAGCGAGTGGAAGCATCGAAGACTAGAATAGGAACAGGAATAGGAACAAGCAGCACAAAATCCAGATCAATGGCTAAATGAGACTCATAATAAAAACGTGTGGATTCAAAAATTGTAACATTGGCAGAGATAAAGTACTGATGCAAGGAGGGACTGTAACAACGATATCCTTTCTATGTCCTAGAATAACCTAAGAAAACACACCGAATTGCCCATGGGTCTAATATATCAGTACTAGAAGTCAACTGATGGACAAAGCAAACACATCTAAAAACACATGGATCTACCAAAAAAATAAACTCAGTAGGAAACAAAGTAGTATGTGGTGTGCGGCCATTAAGAACTGAAGATGGCATACAGTTAATCAAGTGACAAGCAGTTAGTATAGCATCCCTCTTTCCCCCCACCCAAAAAAAAAAAAATCATTCGAACACACATTTCAAACAACAAGGTACGTGTAACTTCCATCAAATGTCTGTTTTTCATTCTACAACACCATTTTGTTGTAGTGTAGGCACACAGGAAGACTAGTGAATCATTCCATGTTGGGCCATATAAGTACTAAAAGGGTCAGAGAAATATTCTTGTGCACTATCACTTCGAAGAGCATGAATAAAGACATCAAACTGATTTTTAATTTCAGCACAAAATGCACAAAAAATAGAAAATAACTCAGAATGATTTTTTATTAAATAAAGCCAAGATACTCTTGAATAATCACCCACAAAGGTAACAAAATACCGATACCCCTTTTGGGAGGTTATACGGTGAGGACCCCATACATCAGAATGCACTAGCTGAAAAGGAGTAGATGTTGTTTCATTGACTCGGGGAGCAAATTAGACACAGTGATGCTTCCCCAACTGACACGACTCACACTCTAAAGACTGCAATGAACTTAAACTAAGAACTAAGAGCTTCAAATTAGCCAATGAAGGATGACCAAGGCGGCAATGGATCTGATGAGGTAAAATAGTAGCAGGACAAGCAGTTGGTGGAGGAGTAGGGATAGGATCATCATCAAAGTAATAGAGGCCATTGGACTCATGCCTGACACCAATCATCTTCTGAGTTGTCAAATCCTGAATAAGAACAGAATCAGCAGAAAAGGATACAATAGACATTAAATTAAAGGACGAATGAGGGTTCTCAAACCCAATCGATTGGATTAAGACAGTAAAGAAAAACTTTAAAATTTTTTAGAAACTGTTCAAACTAATTATCAAATTTTTAAGAAAATTTTAGAGAACACCTTCTGAATAAATAGGTGGCAATTAATTGGATCTATACACCAATCGATTACATCCTCAAATCAATGCCAATTAATTGTATCAAATAGCAATCGATTGCCATATCCAGATTTGTGGCAATCGATTGGATAGAGACCCAATTGATTGCCTAGGATCCCAAACGATTAGAAACAGAAGAAAATTGATTGGCAAATTTTGATCCAGAATCACACAGATCTACTTTTATAACCAAAACGATAACAAGTTTATGTGATTACAATTTTATAAAATGACTAAAACTACATATGCAATCATATCTAGACTTCCAAAACATGTCACTAGGACAAATTTGTTGTGTATTATAGGTGTTGCACCATAGTAGATCAGTTGATTTTTTAGTGGCCTCTGGGATAAACAATCAATTGGCATTAATGCCAATCGATTGGGTCAAACAGAGAACAGGTTTTACTATTTTATAAGACTAATATGTTCATGAATCCAGTTTACGATATATGCATGTCATCTAGGACTTCCAATTGATATATTGTTGTATATATGCGTGGTTATTTATACAACTAACTTTTTGCAGCTACGGTTAGTTTTAAATTTTGAGGAGACCATCTATATGTAGCAACCAGAAGATTTCATAGCTAGGGGAAAAGGTAACTTGGTATGCAAGCTGCAAAAGTTCATTGGGCTCAAATAAGAATCCAGGAGTTGGAACATTCAATTTGACCAAGCGGTCAAGTCGTTAGTTTTCATGCAAAATCTGGACGAACCTTGTGTATACAAGAAATGTGAAGGTAAGGTGGTAGATTTTCTTGTATTTTATGTTGATGGCATTCCACTCATTAGGAATGACGTAGCGGCGTTTTCAACAATCAAAGTTTGGGTAGCTAGTACTTTTGATAGGAATGATCCAGGAGAGGTGAGTTATATCCTCGGGATATAACTCTTTTGAGATTGTAAGCGAACGATAATGGGATTATTTCAAGCCAGCTATATCGAGAAAGTGCTAACTTGGTTTTCAATGGATAATTCGAAGAAGGGTTTGCTACCTTTCAGGCATGGTCTTATGTTCTCTAAGGATCAGTGTCCCAAGATACAGGAGGAGAGGAATAGCATGCCAGGAATTCCCTATGCTTCGATAGTAGGAAGTCTTATGTATGCGATGTGATGCACTAGACCAGATATCTGCTTTGCCATTGGCATGGTTAGTAGGTATTAATTGAATCCTAGTCCAGAACACTGGACAGCCATAAAGCACATTATTAAGTACTTGAGAAGGACTAAAGATTACATGCTTATATATGGTAGTGATGAGCTGATTCCAATAGGATACGATGATTCAGACTTTATGTCAGAAAAAGATTCGAGGAAGTTGATCATGTGATAATAGTGGGGCAGTGGAACACTCCATGGAGCTAAGAAACTACAAAAATGGAAAGCACGTAGAAAGGAAATATCAGCTCATTCGTGAGATAGTAGAGTGTGGAGATATGACTATCACCATGATTGCTACCATTGACAATCTTGTGGATCTGTTTATAAAGGCCTTGCCATAGAAGGTCTTGATCGTCATCTAGATAGTCTAGGTCTTAAATGTAGTTCTAATTGGTTATGAGTGCAAGTGGGAGTTTGTTGGGATTATGCCCTTAAACCAGTTCTATATGTATGAGACGTTGACATTTTATATATGGATATCAGTATACATTTGATTATGTATGTGCAATGAGATGATTGTTTTAATCCTTAAGTATCATAGTAAGTAACTCGTGTATGTATGAGATACATACACGGGAGATACGAGTTACTATTCTTTAATACTTAGAACTTGTCATAGTTTAACATGAGACTAGATATCTCATCAAGTATACAATATAGCATGATTAACTACCATTGGATGGAGTGATGAATCTCAATCACTTGAGTTTGAGACTGTTAGTTAATATGCTAGTGCTTATAGTGCATTGATGGACCACGAGCTTTCCTATCAACACTTAAAACTGTCATAAGTCGATAGGAACTCATAACTTGTACAAGGTAAGTGTTCTTAATCTTGAGATGATTATGGACATAGACTGTAGGTATGACTTCTTTGACTTACCAATCAGTGAGGTCTTAAAGATTAACACCTGGGTATCATGGGTATGTCATGTTCATAGGCTTGTGAACATATATTGTCAAGTTAGAATCTACCCTCTGATAAAGAGTAGGCATTCCCTTGAGAATGTCACCAAGTTGATAACTATGAACTGTAGTCTTGTTGATAAGTAGTTATCAACATGTTTGATAATCATGGAAGGTGAATGAAACTTAAGGTATGGAAGAGGTAATCATTATTCAAGTTGATAGTAATAGTTTATCCGACTACCTGAATATGATTATGAATGCTGGCATTAGAGGAACATTATTATAACTGTACAAGTCTAGTTATCGCTTCGGATATGTTCTTTTACGTTAGAGTGCATTTATTGCTTTATAGTGCATAAATGTTAACTAATTAGTTAGTTAATTTGCTGATCAATGAGTTTGATCATGAGAATTAATAATTAATCTGAGCCATTAATAAAGAACCTAGGAGGTCCCACTCTTAGCTCCAAAGTATGGAAAGAAAACAAGAGGTAAGGAAGGCAATCGATTGGTGTGGCAATCGATTGGGAAGGCAATCGATTGCCATCTTTGGCAATCGATTGGACCTAAGGCCGGGGAAAATACTTATAAATAGGAGACCTATGTCCAAAATAAGTTTACTCGTCATTTTTGAAGCCCTAGATCTCTAGATTCAGTTTTATAGTATTTTATAGCCTTTTCTCTTTCTAGTTGAACTCGCATTAGTTCTAGTCTTTGCGAGCGCATCCAATGGAGATATAGGAGTGAAGATCATCTAGAGGAAGCTGCTAGATTTTCTGAGAATAAGAATCAATTAAAGTTTTATCGTATTCTGAATTCGATTCAAGACCTTTAGGTATTCTTCTTCTCCACATGCTACTAGGTTCATATGAGTAGTAGATTTTCTACTACGAATTCTATTTTTCATAACATAATTTCTCAAAGTACAAATACCTCAAGCTTTTGTTATCCAGGAATAGATCGAACTTCTTACCACCATATCTTTAATGCAAGCACTATTGCAGCTAACTCTAAGTCATGCATAGGATAATTCTTCTCATGTGGTTTTAATTGTCTTCATCCATACAAAATAACATTTCCATCTTGCATAAGCACACACCCCAAGTCCTTGGTGCGATGCATCATTATAGATTATAAATCTCTCTATTTTTGGGTATTTCCATTAGCGGTGCAGAGGTCAATCTTTTTTTAACTCTTGGAATACACCCTTGTGCTTATCAGTCCATTCGTACTTTATCTCCTTTCTTTTCAGGCTAGTCAATGGCCCTATATCTTGGAAAATCTGTTCATAAATCTCCGGTAATATCCAGCTAGACTAAGAAAACTTCTAACTTCTATCGCATTGGTCGGTCTCTCCCCACTCAAGACTGCATCAATCTTAGATGAGTCTACCAAGATTCCATCCTATGATATCACATGTCCCAGAAATTTTACTTCCTCTAGCTAAAATTCGTATTTACTAAACTTTTCATACAACTTATTGTCTCTTAGTGTCTATAGAGCAATCTATAGATGTCTTTTAAGCTCTTCCTCTGTATTTGAGTAAATCAGGATATCGTCAATGAATACTATAATGAATTGATCCAAATAAGGGCTGAATACTCTATTCATTAAGTACATGAATACTGCTGGGGCATTAGTCAATCCGAAAGACATGACTAAAAAATCATAATGCCCATATCTTGTCCTAAAAGTAGCTTTCTGCACATCCTCCGGTCAAACTAATAACTGGTGATATCCTGACCATAGATCGATCTTTAAGAAGATCCTAGACCCTTGCAATTAGTTGAATAGGTCGTCTATCCAAGGGAGTGCATATCTATTCTTAACTGTGACCTAGTTCAACTCTTTTTAGTCAATACAGAGTCAAAGTGTCCCATCATTCTTCTTTATAAATAGTACCAGTGCTCCCCAAGGTGACTTACTTGGGCAAACAAATCCTAGATCTTTAAGTTGTTGAACTTGCTTCTTTAATTCCAACATCTCAGTTGGAGCCATCCGATAGGGAGTCTTGGATATCGGTAGCGTTCCAGGTACTAATTCCATACAGAAGTCTATTTTCCTTTTTGGTGGAAGTCCAATAATGTCTTGGAAAATATCTTTAAAATCTTGTACGGTAGGAATCTAGTCCACAATACGTTCTATACTTGTAGTTTTGACCGTAGCAACATAACTTGTGAGATACAGGTCACTTGCTGACTGGCATTAAAATCTGATCGTAGCACGTCCTAGTATCATGAACACAATAGTCCTGGTAGGGCAATCCATATTGGCACCATACTTGGTAAGCCAATCCATTCCTAGGATAATGTCAAATTCTAACATTGACATAACTACCAAGTCTGCCAGAAGATTCGTATCCTATAAGGTCAAGGGACAATCCTTGCACACCTTACCTAACTTAATAGTTACTCCTAATGGTGACACAACATTAAGTGTCATTTCGAGTGCCAGGGGTTCTAAACCCAACTGACGCACAATCTTTATGGAAAAGAATGTGCAACACTAGTATTAAATAAAGCTTTAATGCGATTGTGGAAAAGTATAAGTGTACCTTCCAGTTTTTTCTACTCTTCGGAGTTAAAACTTGCTTCTTCCTGGGTGAGGGCATTTACCCTATTCTGATCTGGGGTCCTTGAAGTCCTTAAACTGGTTCCCCGTAGTATTCTCCACGAGGTGTGCTATAGTCCTTGGTCACGTGGCCTGGCTTGTTACAATTATTGTAGATGGAATCTGACCAATGATGGATCCTGGGAGCGGTACAGAACATAGCAATGTGCCCTAGTACCCTATAATTAAAACATCCCCCATTGCTAGTTTGTGGGGGAACAATCCATGCCTGAGGTGATAGTTCTCATTGTGGATACTGCGGTAGCCGACGGTAAGCAATCTGTGACATCCTGGTTCTATCCCAGATGCACTTGTTACTTTGGAAATTACCCTGATGTCTCAAACCTTGGGTATTTCTTGGTGGCGGGGCTTGGAAACTCCTTTGAAAATTTCTCGACGGAGGTGGTTGGTTTACCTATTGTCACTGTACTGGATAGGCATCATTTTCCAGACTCACATCAAGTCTTACTAGTCCCTCAAAACCTTGATTGAGGTGACGATCATCATGTGGCAAAGATGGGGGTTCAGAACTTGATGAAACTTTTTCACCTTCTTCTATGGCGTATCGATCATGTGTGGAGCGAATCGTGACAATCGTTCAAACTAGGTGGTAAACTTTGTCATGATCAAACTTCCCTGGATTAGGCTAAGGAAATTGCTCTCCTGTTGATCCTTCTCGTCATCCAGAAAGTATTTCTCTAGAAACATTCCCTTGAGCGTCTCCCAAGGCATTACCCTAGCAGTGTTCAGCCCAATGGACATATGGTTCTGATACTCTTGGGGGCTTAAGGTCTTATTTGAAACTCTGTTTTAGCATGAAGGATGATCAATGTTGAAGTTTTAAATAAAGTTTTTTGTTTTACTCTAATAAAAATGGTTGTAGGTATCTTTGTTGATGAGAACCCTCCTAAGACATCACTTATCCAATAAGGGACACCTAGGGGTTTAAAAGGCTTATTGCATATACTAAATGCAATAGCGATTCATTCGACAATGGAGTATGATTTTTATTAGGAGTATAGTTTTTTATTTTTATGTTTCTTTTTGCTCAAGGACTAGAAAAATGTAGGTTTGGGGGTGTGATCGGGGGCAAATAGTTCCTGATCATAGTCCTTTATTTGCATTTGTTCACACTTAGTAACCTATTTTCTCGTACTTTTACTTCATTTTTTTACTTTTTGTCAGGTTGTACAAGGAAGCAGTTATCCCAAGCCATTTCGGGTGTGAAAATAGAGCACAATAAGCAAAAAAGACCCTTTTGCTCACGCGATTTACTAACATTGAGCTCGTGCGGCTCGCTCGAGTGACGTGTGGAAAAAATTAAAGTTGCATATTTTGATGTGCTGAAGACTCCTACACGAATGAAATTGCCTGAATGCTTCCATAAGAGAAAATACAACCGTTTTAGTTGGATTTGGTTTATGAAAGCCTTCCTAATCCATCTAAATCTGTACATACTTTATTCTAATTCAATTTTGGGATATCATACAACTTTGGAGTTAACTTGGGAGATGAAGGCAAAAGAGAAGAGAAGAGAAGATTTAGCTTGAAGGTTTCTAATGGCGACAATCATCTCCATCTTCATGCTCTCATCAACCATGTGCAAGTAAAAATATAGTCTAGGATTTTAATGAAACCCTAGCCAAATAAAGGGGATTTTTGTGCTTTTCTCCTTTAGGGTTTTTTGTATTTGGATAGATTATTGTACATTTGAGGAATATAAATATTTCATTAGTTTTAAATGTTAATGATCAATGATATTGAGGGTTGATTCTTTTCTTAGATTCTCCCTTGTATTTATTGAACTTAATATTCCTTGATTTCTGTGATTGATAGGAGTATTTACATACAATAGTACTTATATTAATCTATGTTTTTGTCTTTTATGATTCATGCCTAGGGAAGATGGGTTGTGCTACACCCTAGTTATAGGTAGATAATCCATGCCAACTGAAGATGAGTTATGCTTAGATTGAACAAGTAATATCCTCTTGTCGATACTACCAGGATTGTAGCTATGGTAGATCTTAACTATCTAATCATAAATCTTAAATTAGGAAGTATAGACCCCCAATGCATTGTTAGTGGTGGATTTGCGACTCTAGATCCCATTCACATCTATTTAAGCAACCATGAATATTGCACTTGTTTAATTAGTTTTTGTAATACCTGTAATTTCTACGTTCAATCGTATTATGAATTTTCATATCTGGTATATTATTATATTATTATTTTATTTGTCTGATCGTATCAGTATAATGTAATTACTAATAAGACTGTAAGTACCGCACCGACTCGACCTTAAATAGACTTAACTTAGTCCCGTACCTGGACCCAGACATTAGAAACAATACCTGTTTGCACGTAAATCGAGACCGATAGGCATAATGAGGATTTATGCATGCAAAATGAGGAAGTGGCACAAAACTCGAGGTGGACCCCACCATGGCCGGCCACATGGAAGCCCATGCAACTCTCAAGACACATGTCACCCTCTCCCATGACACTTGTCCATCCATTGGACACTTGTCCACCACTTTGACACATGTCAATGCATGCACCCCATGCACATTGACACCTAGCACATGCAAGACTCTATATAAGCATGCATATACTCTTCCATACCATTTTCTTGGCCATTATAATCTGCATGAAGAGAGGGAGCTAGGAGATGAACTCCATGGTGGGATGAAGGAAGGTAGATGAAGAAGAAGTCTCCACCATTGAAGTTGAGTGCAAGCTTCATAAAAGCTCAAATTTAAAGCCCAAGCTCAATTTCAAGACTTGGTGAGTATTCTAACTCACTTTAGAACCTATATAGTATGTAGTAATGTTTAGCAAGTGTTTGATGTTGTATTTTGAGGTTCTATGCAACATGCAAGACAAAATTTCAAACCTGGGAAGCAGAAACCTCCAACAGAATGTAGTTTAGTAAAATGAGTGTTTTAAGCAGCTCCGAAATCTGAATTAAGCTAGGTTTTTTTGTGGAGAAAGCTAACTCATTTATCTACCAATAACTCTTCTATAGCTTAGTCTAGACATCATTCCTTGGTGGGTGAAATGCATCTACAATGCAGTGTTATAAATATGGGAAACAGAAACTTTCAACAGAACATAGTTTAGTAAAATGAACGTTTGGAGCAGCTAAAAAATCATAAAGAGGCTAGGTTTTTTTTGTGTAGAAAGGTAACTCATTTATCTACAAATACCTCTTCTATAGCCTCGTCTAAAAATGACTCATTCATAGGTGAAATGTACATGCAATGCAGTACTATAAATCTGGGACAGAGCAGTCCGAAAATATAGAAATGTCTAAGTAAAATAAATATTTTGAGTAGTTCAAAAATGTAATTGAAGCTAGATTTTGTTGTACATGAAGATAATCAAATTATATACAATGTTCTAGTTTTGAGTTTGATCTACAAAGAAATTTATCATGCTCAAATAAATCATATCAATTCAGTCGACATAGTAAAATTAATTCCTGACAGATTGTATTACTACTTGTATGATGTGTTTATTGATGATGCTTGCTTTCTGGTACCTGTGTGGTTATGGATATCTTGAGCTATCGCATAGATGAGTATGTTAAGGCTTTCGTCTATATGGTCATTGATATCAAATCCATGTTGTAGGTCTATGAGCTACATGCTTTGTTTTTCCATTATCGCGAATTTAGTGTAATGACCATTAAAAGTTCATACCCAAGTTTTTAGTATATTGTACGACATGATTATTGCGTCGATAGCGATTGGGTAAGTTTCCATCGTAAGTATATTATAACAAAATTGAATGACGGATGTATAACGTAACTTCAAAAGTATAAATGAAAGTAATTAACAAACTAAACTACGGAACGAGTGATACGAATGCAGTCCAGGCTATGTACGGACTAGCTGTACTTGATCAGGGGCAGCGTATGTCAAGGATAAGTGTTGGATAGGTAAACCAGGCTACGGGGGCCGGGAGGGTATGAAAAGGGATATGTTGTTGAGTTGTGAAGTGGTGACTCTTGAGTATTCTTTCGGTTCTTCGTGACGAAAGGGATACGCATAACACTTTCAGTTCTTCATGACGAAGCGGTGATTCTTTGAGTAAAGACTCCTTTCAATTCTTCGTGAGGAAATGGATGTTCTTGTACTTTGTAACGCTTTCGGTTCTTCGTGACAAAATGGATGTTCTAGTACTCCGTAACGCTTTCGGTTCTTCGTGATGAAGCGGTGATTCTTTGAGTAAAGACTCCTTTCGGTTCTTCGTGACAAAATGGATGTTCTTGTACTCCGTAACTCTTTCGGATCTTGATGACAAAGCGGTGATTCTTTGTGTGAAGACTCCTTTCGGTTCTTTTTGACGAAATGGATGTTCTTGTACTCCGTAACTTTTTTGGTTCTTCATGACGAAGCGGTGATTCTTTGAGTAAAGACTCTTTTCGGTTCTTCGTGATGAAATGGATGTTCTTGTACTCCGTAACGCTTTCGGTTCTTCATGACGAAGTGGTGATTCTTTGAGTAAAGAATCCTTTCGGTTCTTCATGGGGAAATGAATGTTCTTGTATTCCGTAATGCTTTCGGTTCTTCGTGACGAAGCGGTGATTCTTTGAGTAAAGACTCCTTTTGGTTCTTCGTGACGAAGCGGTGATTCTTTGAGTAAAGACTCCTTTCGGTTCTTCGTGATGAAATGGATGTTCTTGTACTCAGTAACGCTTTCGGTTCTTCGTGACGAAGTGGTGATTCTTTGAGTAAAGACTCCTTTCGGTTTTTCATGACGAAATGGATGTTCTTGTACTCCGTAATGCTTTCGGTTCTTCGTGACGAAGCGGTGATTCTTTGAGTAAAGACTCCTTTCGGTTCTTTATGACGAAATAGATGTTCTTGTACTCCGTAACGCTTTCAGTTCTTCGGGTTGAAGTGTTGATTCTTTGAGTAAAGACTCCTTTCGGTTCTTCGTGAGGAAATAGATGGTCATGTACTCCGTAAAGCTTTCGGTTCTTCGTGACGAAGCGGTGATTCCTTGAGTGAAGACTTCTTTTGGTTCTTCGTGACGAAATGGATGTTCTTGCACTCCTTAATACTTCGGTTCTTCGTGACGAAGTGACTGATGAAAGATGTTTTGGTTGATGAAAGATGGTTTGGTTAGCAAGAGATACTTTAGGTTTGTAAATGACGTCGGATGTTAGATATGAATTATAGTGGCTTTAAGAATGTCGAGACGAGTTTTCTCAGTTGAACGTTTTTTTTTCGAATACGTGGTCGGGTATATTGGTAGTTATAACCCGACGGTGAGAACGCAAAGATCTTAAAAGACGTGTTAAAAAGTAATAAAGGTATCTTTGTTGTGCTTTACTATATACGTTCTATTTGATTTAGTTTTCTCACTCAGCTTTCATAAGCCGACGACATTTATGTCGCTGGACATTGCCATGTCCACCTTATCCAGGTCACAAGAACACAGGCTATGGAGCTACTCAAGAATATAACATGGAAGAAGATAATACTGAGGAGGATTATGGTTATACAAGTTAGGAAGAAGACCAGTAGCTTCCCTTTGTAAATATTTTTGTAATAGTTTTGCAAGGCCAACAGCCATAAGACTCTGATGTATTTATAATACTGTTTTAACTAGCTAAGTACTTTGACTTATCTCTGTAATATATTCCAGTAATTAAATGATGGTGTTATCCTTTTATTATATCATTTAGTTATTATTATTTGGTCATGGACAATTCGGCACTGCAACCAGTCACGCCCTCAAGGTCCAAGATGGAAATTTAAAATTTTTTTCCATATTTTGGCTACGCCGGGGCGTGACAGCGATTTTTGGTATCAAAGCCTTTGGTTAAGAAGTGTACACCGATTGTCCGACACACTTAAGTTATAAAATGTTTGACCTTTTTCCCATCCATGAAGATATGAACCTATAATAGTTGTGTGATTAGCATGGCACCTTATTACATCCCGGATGGAGATGGAGGATGGGGTAGATGCAGAGATTAGCCCAGCAGTGGGTATTGACCTAACAGAGGGTGCTGTTGAGGAGGGAGCGAGGGTAGTCATGGAGGATGGAGAGCCAGAGGTTGACGATGACTTTGAGGATGACTCTAAGGATGCAAAGATAGAGCCTTTGGATAAGGACGAAGATGAGATGGTTGATAAGTTTGACCTGTACTTGGGACTGGATTCCACCTGGGGTAGATTTCAATCTAGGATCATGCTCCACCATACGAGTAGATATGGAGGACTTTCGGTATAAGATTTCTAGGATTTAGATCTCTACTTGTATTAGGGCTAGTAGCCCATCTTTTGTGCATATAGTATGTACCCAGGCATGTAACACGAACTAGTAGTAGCGTGTATGCCTTTCTACGTAAATATTTAAGTTATCTATGAAGATTTGTTACTTCTACTTGATGAAATATATGCTTGATGTGTTATGTACTCATATTAGAATTGTTAGCTATACCTTATATCATTTATATGTCTCGTAACCATGGTTCTGACTGGAGGATAGCCAATAGATATTTATTTAGGTACATAAGCATACAAGCAGATGTCAAGTCATTCACCCCAACTTAGGAATGGACCAAGAGGAAGACCTCCGACCCGTTTCTAAGGAAACAAATGCCTATGGAATAGTGGTAAGAAACCAAGACCCACCTTTCCCCGGGATAAGCATGTAGCACCTCCCGTACCACAAGTGCCAACCACAGCTACCAGGAACAACAAGGACGGATGTTTCAATTATGGGATGCCTGGGCACCTGGCACGAGACTTCACGGCCCCCAGGGTCAACAATCGAAATAATGTTGTTTGTTACAACTATGGTAAGAGAGGACACATGAGCAAAGAATGCAAAGCGTTGAGAGGAAACTATCATGGGCCTATTACTCAAGGTCAAGTTAGCAAAGTTCGACTCAATGCTATCATACCCGAGGTGGTTGGCTATGATGAAAAGGGACAGTAGAACTTTGAAGGTACATTCGTATTATATGCTAGTTGAGATAAAGTGCTTTTGATACTGGTGCTACAAATTCATGTATTGCCTTTGAGATTGTACGACGTTTGGGTTTAGTACCTCAAACACTCGAGGTAGCTCTGAACATGGCATCACCCTTGGGAGTGACCGTAAAGCTAGTAAAAGTATGCAAGGACTACACTTTGACATTGGAGGATATGAACCTACCAGCAGACTTAATTGTTCTGTTAATGAAGGAGTTTGATGTGATCCTAGGAATTGATTGGCTCGTTCACTAAGTATTATGTGGAGTTAAACTGTGCTAGTGAGTCGATCACGTTTTCAGTACCTGGGAGTACACCCTTCAGTTTTTAATGCAACCCCACTAGTGACGCCTTTCTTACAAGTCGTTTAACCGCTATGGAAACTACAGGCTTAGATTTGACGGTCGCTCAGATTCCGATAGTCCAAGACTATGAGGATGTCTTTGAGGACATTTCTAGATTACCACCAAAGCGCGAGATCGACTTTTGTATTGAGTTAGTACCCGGAGCCACACCGATATCCAAGGCTCCTTATCGTATGGCCCCAACAGAAATGCTAGAGCTGAAGAAGCAAGTACAAGAGTTAGAAGATCTTGGATTTATTAGACCAATCACGTCACCTTGGGGAGCCCCGATTCTATTTGTTAGAGAGAAGAATGGAAATCTTCGACTCTGTATCGACTACAGAGAGTTGAATAAGGTTACCATTAAGAACAAGTACCCACTTCCCAGGATAGACGATTTGTTCGATCAACTACAAGGGGCGACGACCTTTCGAAGATTAAATTACAATCTGGGTACCATCAGTTACTTGTCAGGCCGGAAGATATACCAAAAACAGCTTTCAGAACAAGATATGAGCACTACGAGTTCTTAGTTATGCCTTTTGGATTAACTAATGCCCCCAGTGGTATTCATGGATTTGATGAATCGGGTGTTCAGACCCTTCTTGGATCAATTCATCATCGTGTTTATGGACGACATCCTTATTTATTCAAAGAATGATGAAGAACACGAGAAACATGTAAAGATTGCACTTCAGACACTTAGAGAAAATCGTCTCTATGTTAAGTTTAGTAAGTGTGAGTTTTGGCTGAAAGAAGTCAAATTCTTGGGACATGTAGTCTCATAGAACGGAATTTCAGTGGACTCAACCAAGACGGATGCAATTTCTAGTTGGAATAGACCAACCAACGCATCGGAAGTACGAAGTTTCCTTGGATTGGCTGGATACTACAGGAGATTCGTGGAGGGTTTCTCAAGGATCGCGTCTCCTTTAATCGGACTAACAAAGAACGATTCAAAGTTTGAGTGGAAGGACAAGCACGAACGCGCCTTTTATGAATTAAAGGAGAGGTTGACCTCAGCGCCAGTACTAGCCATACCCAAGAGTGGTGAACAGTACACTATCTATAGTGACGCTTCATATCACAGACTAGGATGTGTACTTATGCAGAATGGTCAGGTGATCACTTATAAATCTAGGCAATTAAAGCCACATGAATTAAACTACCCTACACACGATTTGAAATTGGCTGCAATTGTCTTTGCACTTAAGATTTGGAGGCACTATCTCTACGGAGAGAAGTTTGACTTGTTTTCGGATCACAAAAGCTTGAAATACCTGTTCTCTAAAAAGGAACTACGACTTTAATTTGCAGTACCACCCTGGTAAAACAAATGTAGTCATAGATGCTCTGAGTAGGAAACCCCGAAGGTTAATCGCCTCACTTTCAATCAAGGAATGGAAAGCCTTAGAAGCTTTAACAGAATTCGACATTCAGACTGTAAGGTCAGGTGATGGACGACCTTTTGGATGTCTTATGGTGTAGCCAACCCTCATTAACCGAATACTCGAAGCTCAAAAGAAAGGCGAAGGATTGAGGAAATGGTTCGAGAAGGCCAAAGTAAAGGATCTGACCAAATGGAATATTGGATTAGATGAAGGACTCAGATGTAGGGCCATGTTATGTGTACTGACACGGATAGTTTGAGGAAAGACATTTCGGATGAAGCACATAGGTCCATGATGATTATACACCCCGGCGGATCCAAGATGTAGAAAGACCTAAAAAGGAACTTCTGGTGGGAAGGAATGAAGAAAGAAGTCGTTGAGTATGTAGCCAAGTGCCCTACTTGCCAGCAAGTCAAGGCGGAACACCAATGACCCTAGGATTACTACAAAACCTTTACCAGTTCCAGAATGGAAATGGGAGCATATCACCATGGATTTTGTTATGGGATTACCAAGATCTCAGCAGAACCATGACACTATTTGGGTAGTTGTTGATCGATTGATCAAATCAACCCATTTTATTGCCTACAACATGACCTTTTCGGTCGAGAAAATGAGTCGACTATACTTGCAACAGGTTGTGCGGTCGCATGGAGTATCGGTATCAATCGTATCAGATTAAGATTCGAGATTCACCACAGTATTTTGGGAGTGTCTTCAAAAAGCAATGGGAATGCCTCTGACGTTGAGTTTCGCATTTTATCCACTGACTGACGAATAAAAGGAAAGGATGAAAGTAGCGCAAAGCAGATATAAAAAGCTACGTGGACAAACAACGTCGAGATATAGAATTCGAAGTTTGAAATCATGTGTATTCGAAAGTTTCCCCGGTTCGAGACATTGCAAGGTTTAGACAAAAGAGGGAAAAGCTATCAATGCGCTACATTGGACTATTTAAAATTCTGGAACGTATGGGGAAGTCGCCTATAGAAGGGCGTTACCACCAAAGATGTCGAGAGTTCATACTCTATGAGAGTAAGCTAATGAAATGCCTTCACAACCCTGCGCACGAAATTGATTTCGAAGATATCGAAGTAAATGACAATGTTACATTGTCGAAGGACTTGTAAGAATTACAGATCATGGAATCAAGAAGTTGAGGAACAAAGAGATTCTGATGGTAAAGGTTCAGTGGAAGCACCATGATAAAGGAGACGCTTCTTGGGACCTAGAATCAGAAATGCAAGAGAAATTTCCATTTCTGTTTAGTACTAACTAGTTCTGATTTCGAGCACAAAATCCTGTAATAGGTGGTAGAAGGTGTAATACCTGTAATTTCTATGTTCAATAGTATTATGAATTTCCATATCTGGTATATTATTATATTATTATTTTTATTTGTGTGACCGTATCAGTATAATATAATTACTAATTAGACTGTAAGTACCGCACCGACTCAATCATAAGTAGACTTAACTTAGTCCCGTACCTGGACCCAGACATTAGAAACAATACTCGTTTGCACGTAAATCGAGACCAATAGGCACAACGAGGACTTATGCACGCAAAATGAGGAAGTGGCACAAAACTTGAGGTGGGCCCCACCATGGCCGGCCACATGGCAGCCCATGCAACTCTCAAGACACATGTCACCCTCTCCCATGACACTTGTCCATCCATTGGACACTTGTCTACCACTTTGAAGCATGTCAATGCATGCATCCCATGCACATTGACACCTAGCACATGCAAGACTCCATATAAGCATGCATATACTCTTCCATACCATTTTCTTGGCCATTACAATCTGCATGAAGAGAGGGAGCTAGGGGATGAACTTTATGGTGAGATAAAGGAAGTTAGAAGAAGAAGAAGTCTCCACCATTGAAGTTGAGTGCAAGCTTCCTAAAGCTCAAATTTAATGCCCAAGCTCAATTTCAAGGCTTGGTGAGTATTCTAACTCACTTTAGAACCTATATAGTATGTAGTAATGTTTATAAAGTGTTTGATGTTATATTTTGAAGTTCTATGCAACATGCAAGAAAAATTTCAAACCTGGGAAGCAGAAACCTCCAGCAGAATGTAGTTTAGTAAAATGAGTGTATTAAGCAGCTCCGAAATATGAATTAAGCTAGGTTTTTTTTTGTGGAGAAAGCTAACTCATTTATCTACAAACAATTCTTCTATAGCTTAGTATAGATATCAATCCTTGATGGGTGAAATGCATGTACAATGCAGTGTTATAAATCTGGGAAACAGAAACTTTCAGCAGAACATAGTATAGTAAAATGAACGTTTGTAGCAGTTCCAGAATCATAAAGAGGCTAGGTGTTTTTGTGGAGAAAGGTAACTCATTTATCTACAAATAACTCTTCTATAGCCTGGTCTAAAAATGAATCCTTCATAGGTGAAATGCACATGCAACGCAGTACTATAAATCTGGGATAGAGCAGTCCAAAAATATAGAAATGTATAAGCAAAATAAATATTTTGAGTAGTTCAAAAATGTAATTGAAGCTAGATTTTGTTGTACATGAAGATAATCCAATTATATACAATGTTCTAGTTTTGAGTTTGATCTACAAAGAAATTTATCATGCCCAAATAAATCATATCAATTCAGTCGACATAGTAAAATTAATTCGTAACAGATTGTATTACTACTTGTATGATGTGTTTATTGATGATGCTTGCTTTCGAGTACCTGTGTGGTTATGGATATCTTCTGCTATCGCATAGATGAGTATGTTAAGGCTTTCGTCTATATGGTTATTGATATCAAATCCATGTTGTAGATCTATGAGCTACATGCTATATTTTTCCGTTGTCGCGAATTTAGTGTATTAACCATTAAAAGTTCATACCCAAGCTTTTAGTATGTTGTACGACATGATTATTGCGTCGATTGCGATTGGGTAAGTTTCCATCGTAAGTATATTATAACAAAATAGAATGACGGATGTATAACGTAACTTCAAAAGTATAAATAAAAGTAATTAACAAACTAAACTACGGAACGAGTGACGCGAATGCGGTCCAGGATACGTACGGACTAGTTGTACTTGATCAGGAGCAGTGTATGTCAAGGATAAGTATTGGATAGGTAAACCAGGCCACGGGGGCTGGGAGGGTAAGAAAAGGGATGTGTTGTTGAGTTGTGAAGTAGTGACTCTTGAGTATTCTTTCGGTTCTTCGTGATGAAAGGGATACATGTAACGCTTTCGGTTCTTCGTGACGAAGCGGTGATTCTTTGAGTAAAGACTCCTTTCAGTTCTTCATGAGGAAATGGATGTTCTTGTACTCCGTAACTCTTTCAGTTCTTCGTGACGAAGCGGTGATTCTTTGAGTAAAGACTCCTTTCGATTCTTCATTAAAAAATGGATGTTCTTGTACTCCGTAACGCTCTCAGTTCTTCGTGACGAAGTGGTGATTCTTTGAGTGAAAACTCCTTTCGATTCTTCATGACGAAATGGATGTTCTTGTACTCCGTAACGCTTTCGATTCTTCATGACGAAGCGGTGATTTTTTGAGTAAAGAGTCCTTTCGGTTCTTCGTGATGAAATGGATGTTCTTGTACTCCGTAACGCTTTCGGTTCTTCGTGACGAAGCAGTGATTCTTTGAGTAAAGACTCCTTTCGGTTCTTTATGATGAAATAGATGTTCTTGTACTCCGTAACGCTTTCAGTTCTTCGTGTTGAAGTGGTGATTCTTTGAGTAAAGACTTCTTTCGGTTCTTCGTGAGGAAATGGATGTTCTTGTACTCCGTAACGCATTCGGTTCTTCGTGACGAAGCGGTGATTCTTTGAGTAAAGACTCCTTTCGGTTCTTCATGACGAAATGGATGCTCTTGTACTCTGTAACGCTTTCAGTTCTTCGTGATGAAGCGATGATTCTTTGAGTAAAGACTCCTTTCGGTTCTTCGTGACGAAATGGATGTTCTTGCACTCCTTAACACTTCGATTCTTCGTGACGAAGTGGCTGATGAAAGATGTTTTGGTTGATGAAAGATATTTTGGTTGATGAAAAATGGTTTGTTTAGCAAGAGATACTTTGGGTTTGTAAATGACGTCGGATGTTAGAAATGAATGATAGTGGCGTTAAGAATGTCAAGACGAGTTTTCTCAGTTGGATGTTTTCTTTTCGAATACGTGGTCGGGTATATTGGTAGTTATAACCCGACGGTGAGAATGCAAAGATCTTAAAAGACGTGTTAAAAAGTAATAAGGGTATCTTTGTTGTGCTTTCTTTATACGTTCCATTTGATTTAGTTTTCTCACTCAGCTTTCATAAGCTGACGACGTTCATGTCGTTGGACATTCCCATGTCTAGCTTATCTAGGTCAGAAGAACATAGGCTATGGAGCTACTCAAGAATATAACGTGGAAGAAGATTATACTGAGGAGGATTATGGCTATGCGAGTTAGGAAGAAGACCAGTAGCTTCCCTTTATAAATATTTTTGTAATAGTTTTGTAAGGCCAAGAGCCATAAGACTCTGATGTATTTATAATGATGTATTAACTATTCCAGTAAGTAAATGATGGTGTTATCCTTTTATTATATCGTTTAGTTATTATTATTTGGTCATGGACAATTCGGCACTGTAACCAGTCACGTACCTCAGGGTCCAAGATGAAAATTTTAAAATTTTTCCATATTTTGGCTACACCGGAGCGTGACAGTTTTAGTTTAGTTCCATAGTTTAGTTCATAAAAGTAGTTAAATCGAAATTCAATCAAACTTCTATTTTATGTAACTAAACAAATTTCGGTTTTATGAATTAAAGGATATAAATAAACAATCTCTATGGGTTCGACCTTCACTTTCACACTAAAAATCTTTTAAAGTAAAGCATACTTTTATATCTTGATTTTGATGAGATCAATATGTGTTCTCCAATGCGTACATATAATGTATATATGTAGTATTTCTAAGTTTGGCAAACCCTAAACCCACTAAAACAACATTTTTTGCGTATCTGCACGAACTGAAACATTCTCGTGGTCGCTGAGGCGACCAATGTGATTAGGAGAGTGATGAGAATGCACAACATAACGATAAAAGGCTCCTGTTCGTATGACCATTTTTTCTGCTCTGCACACCGATGGGAGAATTAGAATATATCTTTTCTCGAACCTCTGATTGATGTAAGGTTTAAAGCCACAGGACCACATCTCGTCGAACCAAATTTTCTATCTCTGGACCAACTTCAAAATTCTAAAGTATTCCATGTCAAAAATGATCTTTCTACCAGATGCTATTGTTATCGAGATTCACCTTTTGAGCAAGGAATATTTTCCATGACCACTAATTACATTGTTTTATCCTTTTGTGCTTCTTTTTTGATCTATATTGCTTGCATACTTCGAAAACCTGAAATAAAATAAAACAAGAATAATACCCACTAAATAATAAAGGCGTGTTAGGAATAGTAATCAGGAACTATTCATCACCGATCACATCCCCAAATTTACACTTTGCTAGTACTCGAGCAAAGAAATTGTCATGCCCCAAAGTAGCAAAAATAGAGAAAAAAAAAATTTCTTTTTCGATCCATTGGGAATGACTGGTAAAGTCACTGAATTGTCCACATCATGCAGTTCTAAATAGTAAAGTACGAGGTAGTACTAACAACTAATCTTACTATCATGACAGAACTTACTAACTGTCATCGGAGTGTTTCAATGTAATATAAAAGAGTCTAGAGGCAACACATGCCTTACTACAAAACATAACAATAAAGTCGGCAACCGACTTAGAGCCAATATCTACTCTAGTCTTCAACTAACATATACATAATTTCCAGTGTCATAGTCACACTCAGCATCTCCCACCTCAGCAGGTCCATCCCCGGCAGAGCATTCTCCCGGGTAATAGCCGTCCTCGTGGTAAGGTTCATTCCCTGCATTATAAGTAACAGGATAGTCTAGACGGGGAATGTCAAGCCATAAAACGCCGTCATCTTGTTGAAAGATGAGTGATTAGAAACTAAAGCAGTGTCATAAGCATAATGTAATTACCGATTAGGAAGGACATAAAAAATAGTTCTACTAACAAGATCTTTCCTTTTATCCTGAACCATTACTCGGTTACTCAAGTCTTGTTATATGAAGACCGACAACAATACTCTTGATTGAAGAACAGACTCGATAGGTCAACACTGTAGATACTCCATTGTTCCGTCCACCCCCTTTAAGGACCTTAACCGTCCACCGCATGTCATGGACACCACGTCAGTGCATCCTCTATTTTTAAGGACCTAAACCGCCCACCGTATGTCAAGGATACAAAATTTTGAACAACAATATCTCATCTCATTGCCACAACTTAGCGTCATCTACCAGTGATCCCCGCCCACCGATTTTAAGGACCTGAACTGCCTGCCACTTTTAAGAACCTCATGAATCATCTGCCTATCTTAAGACTACTTAGTCCAACCCATCGCTTTTAAGGATATAATGTCATACCCCAATTTTTTGACAACCAAATATTCAATTCAGAGCATGTATACAGACTAATATTCAATTTCCAAAACACCGAGAGTGACACCCAGCCTCACACATGCTAATAAATAATTATTGAAAATAGTATTTTATACTCATTAAATAAAGACATGTGATTTTGTGTTTAAAAAAAAAACTCTTTATTATTAAACTTGAATTCCCAAACATTCATTTTCATTATAAAAGAAATTAAACTACATTCCATATATTATATCCTTTCGATTTACAAAAGAAATATATGTTCATTCAATAAAACCTTCTTTACAGAGTTCAGCGGAAAGAAAATAAATAAGCATAAAATCTATACATCCATTGGTCAGAGCAACTACAACGTTCCCAATACCCAATATAAAATCCTTATTACAATTATACACTTGTGGCTCACACTGCCAGAAATAAAATAAAGTACAACAAAAAATAAGTACAACTCTAATAATAAACAACACTGCGACAATCTCTTCACCCAAACAGAAGCTCCAAAGAAAATCTCCAAATACTAAACTTGCACATACATTCGACTACGTTTCATATAGAAACGCCCTGAATGCATTACGCACCCGGGTCAGTATATAAAATGCTGGTGTGAGTTAACAAAAAAAATATAAATCGAGTCTTAGGAAACAACGGTGTCCCATAGACTCCCAAAAGTACTCACAAAGAAAAAACATGACCACCTCATATCATACAATATCGTTGCACAGAAAATAAACAATGTCATCACACATAATTCATGTCCTGTTAGAACAGTAGTTCCACGCACATTTCAGGACAGAACGGTAGTTTCCTTCAATATGGTAGCAGTGACTCCAACCCCGAATAAACACAACTGAATACTTGCCGGTCGGATATCTATGGTGAGTCAGCCCTGCATAAAAGTTAGTGGACCCACCATCCTGTAATATATAGTTATCACAAACCAAACAAATAAGTCAGTAAACAACATTTTCACATTCTAACTTAAACGTAGCATTCATTATTCCAAACTTATCAGGCTTATGAAATACTCCATTATCATTATTTATTAGCCTTTAATTATCTTTGTGTTCCCTAGGTTCACCGCTTGGCCACCCTCCATGGTACAGCCCACACATATATCCCATGTGTGCCCGGACATAATACCAACACCCACTCCGGTGCCAGTTTGGTTGGGGTATCAACCAAACCAGGTATACACAAGGACGGCTGGTCAATATGTCAAGACGTCTATACAATATAAGCCGAGCATAAGGCTTAGGCCAGCTTGATCACACAGCCACTGGCAAAAAGTGCACTCAACAAGTCTTAAGACAACTTGATCACGAATCCATTAGCAAAAGAGTGCGAGCTACCAAAAACAATAACACAACGGGGAGTAGTGAACACTAAGGTCTTTTCCCAGTTTCTTACCATTTACGTTAATTCTCATAAGTACCCATTCATGAGGGTTTAATCACGTCATTAACCACTTCGGGAATTTGTCATTTATTCAATGGAATATCATTATCCGATTATTCACGATAAGGCATTTGTTTTTTTTTTTTTTTGCCAAAATTCTATTGAAGTCTCTGGCGTAGTATTTTCATAATAATTATTTAATACCACACATAGAATAAGTTGGGGTTTCTTAACACATAGCATATAAAATCGACACTCAACAATACTATTTAAAATAGTCCCAAACAGACCCTTACATTAAACAGTCCCAAAACCAATATAGACTAAAATTATTCCTCATAATAACTCCGTACAAAGAAACATCTCTAACAATATTCATAAACATAAATTCGAAATTCGGAGTTAACATTCACTGCTACTGTAATATAAATGTTTTGCCCAAACGGTGCAGAATTGGGAAAAACGCTATTAGACAAAGGTTGTGCAGAATTGCGTTTCCTACAGGGATATGCGAGCAGAATCACGAAAACTCTAACGTATGATTTATTATGAATTTTCTACTACAATCTGATCCGTGAAAACCCCAAATCCAAAAATTGAATAATTGCTCAAATGTATATTAAATGCTCATCTATAAATCTCAAATCACAACTTCAATCATTGTAAAAAAAAAAACCTAAATCTCATAATCCATAACCATACTAATTTAATATTCTATACATTTAAATTTTCAATGAAACAAGATTGATAACAAGTTAACTCACCAATTTAGGGCTTCAATGTTGATAATGATTTCGCAAAACAATATTTGGAGTTCCTCTTTTCTTCTCTTACTCTCTTCTTTTTCTTTTTCTTCTTCTTCTTCTTCTTCTTCTTCTTCTTCTTCTTCTTCTCTCTCTCTCTCTCTCTCTCTCTCTCTCTCTCACACACACACACACACACACACAAACGTCTGTTCTCTCTTCTTCTCTCTTTTCTCCTCTTTCTTTTTTTTTTTTTAATATGGGGGCTAGGGTTTTAATATAAGTATATATGTACTACACACATAGTATACTATATACATACACAATATATACAAATAACTCATATATACATATCAAATTCCGTTTTTTGGCTTAAGGCCTCACAAAAAGGCTTTATATGGGCCCGAAAATGCATTCTAAAGGGACAAATGATTAGCCCAATGGGTACCCATGACCCCGGGCACTTAATTTAAATGTTAAAAACACAATTCAACACGTTCACGGGCCTATAAGCACTACTTGAAACTAAACTTGTTATTCTACAAAAAAATTAAAACTCGGTCATACAATAATCTATCGCACGATTTAATTAAATCTTGAAATCTCATCTTATAATAATAGTGAAATATTAGAAAAAAAAATGGAGAAATATTACTGGTATTACTAACAATTTAAACTTGCTTACTAGCAATTAAATTTATGGGTTCTCTAAACTTAAAATTTTAAATGTGTGTGTTACTAAGGCACACCCAACTAATATTTACTAACGACAATTAATTGAATAGTTAGTCAAATCACTTAGAAATTTTAGGGTTGTTAAATATAATCACCCACGGCTTTTAAGTGCCTATTACCAAGTGTCCGCCCATGTAAAATTCCCAGAACTTATCAAACCTATCTAGGTTTTGTACTAATATTGCATGAAAATTCCCATTGTGGCATGACTACTCTGATTGAAATGAAATGGATATTGAATTGATTCCCGACTACAATGTTACATCACACTTTGAACGTTCTCAGCTTACTTTTAATCATGTCTCATTATCACGTTGTAATATTCTTTATTCAAACAATAATCTATAATGAAAGTATGAACCAATGATCAAACAACTAAGCAGTTCACAATATATATAAATAGAGATATTCCAAATCTGTAAGTACTGATCGATTGAAGTCATTTTCAATCGATTGGGGAGAGTAGGTTTCAATAGATTAAAACATCTTCAATCAATTAAGAATAAGAAGTTTTGATCGATTGAAATAGTCTCAATCGATTGAAGTTAAACAGGTTCAATCAATTGAAACAAGTTCGATCGATTGAAAGTTCTCTTTTCCAAAAACTGTGCACTGGTGCCCAGAATTTGCTGGGGTACATTTGGGTCCGCTTTTTCACGTCCAAAACTAGTAAAAGAATATACCTAAGCTACTAAGTGAGTTAGAACTCATTAAAGTGTAGAAGGTGTGTTTGGGTGTGAGTTCTTGGAGCTTGGTCTCCAATGGAGTCTCCTCTTCTCTCTCCCCTTCCTTATCAATCCTCCTCTCTCTTCTCTGCCTCTCTTATCCTTCTTCTTCTGCTTCTTTTCTCTCTCTCTCTCTCTCTCTCTCTGAAAGAATATATATATATATGTAGGTGTATATACGTATATGTGTGTGGTATATTTATATGACACTATATCTCTCTAAGCTCTCTCCACTATCCTAAACCAACACACACACATACACACACACACACAAAATACCATGTATAGGGAGAGGAAAGAAATAGGTGGTAGTCCAGCATAGAGCTGAAGATAAGATTGTAGACAACTTCGATTGATTGAACAACTTCGATCGATTGAGGATAGGTGGCACAGGTTCGGTCAATTAAGATCGGCTTAATCGATTGAACTCTGGTGCAATCATTACATTAATGTTGGTAGGGTTTCGATCAATTAAAGTAGCTTCAATCGCTTGAAAAGGCCATCAATTCAATTGATTGAAAAGAGTTCAATTCATTGAAACTTTACAACTTCAATCGATTGAGAAAGTTCAATCGATTGAGAGCAAGATCACAAGTATGGTAAGGGTTATTATACATAATCTCATTTATTTATATACACATAAAAATACAGGGTATTATATCATCCACCACTTATTAAAAGATTTCGTCCTCGACTAAAATAATGGGGTTAAAATAAAAATAGAATCTTTTTGCGCATCTCAGACTCTAACTACCATGAGGCTTCTCCTTCATCATGGTGCTTTCATTGAATCTTTACCAATGAAATGTCCTTATTCTTGAGCTTCTTGATCCCTCGATCCAAGATTCTTACTGGTCCTTCATTGAAAGTGATGCTATCATTAGCTTCTATATCCTTGAAGTTGAACTCGTGTGCCGGGTTGTGGGCACACTTCTATAACATACTAATGTGGAAGACTTTTAATGCATGCTTGACATCTTTGGCGGTAATGCCAGCCTACAGGCAACCTTTCCAACTCGCTCTAGAATATCGAATGGTCCGATGAATTAAGGCGATAGCTTTCTCTTTTGTCCAAATCTAATAATTCCTCGAACTGGTAAAACCTTGAGCAATACATGATCTCTAACTGCAAATTTTAAATCCTTAAGGAATTTGTCAGCATAACTTTTATGTCTACTTGCACCATTCTCATCTTCTCACGTACTACTTGAATCTTCTTAATGGTTTTGCGTTCCATTTCAAGCCCAAGAAGTTGAGTATCTCCAACTTCAGCCCAACATAATGGTGATCGGCAAAAAAATGCTTTGTTAGCCCATTTCATGTAGTTTTTAGTCATTTTTTAATAAGTATTCTAAATTTTGTAGGATTTGGAGCTTTAACTTGAAAATGCACAAAAATCCAATGCTTAGTGGCTTTGGAAGTCATTCTGGGCTCAAACGGTGATTCTAGTGAAAGCTGAATACAGTAGCAGCCTTGGTAAATTGCATTTTTGGCAAGGAATACTTTGGATTTGAGAAATTTCTCCAGAGATATAAATGCAGATCTTTGAGTTACGGACGCGTGGCCATAAACGGTGAGTCAATCCTGGTTATGAGCAAAAAGTTATTACAATTCTACAAAAGTCGTGCAGTATAGCGAAAAGGACCTCGCGTGAGCGGGCCGCGCGAGGGACTTGTGAAAAAACAAAAAATGCGTATTTTGTTAAATTAAAGTGCCCAGCAAAGGTGGTTTGTGCATATGACATCCAGAAATGTAAATATAGCAGTTTTAGTACGATTTGGCTTAGGAAATCTTTCTAAATCCTTCCAAACTCTATATAAATCCTATTCTAAATCAATTTTGTTATTACACATCATTACACAACATTAAATACATCCATATACAACAAAAACTTCAGGCATTGAAGGTAGGAAAGAAAGGAGAAGAAGAAGAAGACCAAGGATTCCCATGGCCTCCTCCATCAACCTCTTGTCGTTCATCAATTCTATGGCTAACTAAACTCAAGATCTAGGGTTTAAATTAAACCCTAGCCAAGTAATAGGGTGTATTTTATGTTTTTATTTTAGTTTTATTATGTATGATTGACAGTTACATGTTCTGAGGATTTTTATAAATAAATCATGCTCTTATTGATTAAATCATTACTTTCAAAGTTTACTCTTGTCTTAGATCTATTTTGATGGTAGTGTGCTCAATGATCCATGCTTGCTGTGCTTGTTTAGATTATTTACATGTAATGGTGCTTAAATTGAATTGTGCTATCAAGTATCCGAATAGTCCATGCCTAGATTAGACGGATTATACCACAACCCAAGTTTAGTGTGAGATAATTCATGCTAACCGAAAATGGATTATGTTGGTGCTTGAACCATAGTTATTTTCTTGACGGAGGAATTGGGTTTGTAGCTACAATTCCCCATTATCATCCAACTTAATAAGCTAAAGTAATTCGTAAATACTCTTATTATGAAGCTAGTGGTGGATTTGCAAACCTAGGTTCCTTAAACTTATTATAAAAACAAATATTTAATTGCTTTCATAATTTAGATTTGCTTTTATTGTTATTAGTTTAATTTAAATTAAATCCAAAATCCGTTTTTCTTAATTAACTAAATTTAGATTTTAAAAATTAAAGTGTGTAGTATTCAAACTCTATGGGTTCGACCTTTACTTCCACACTGCAAATCTTTTGAAAGTAAAGCATAAGTTAAGTGATCGGGAGAGAACAAATCCTATTTATACGCCTCAATTCACATCTGTTAGTACCTTTTTATCCTGTTTTTGTATATTTTTACTTCGTTTTCTATTTTCTGATAGGTTTTGGAAGAAATCAAGTATATCAGGCTAAACAGGGTGAAAAAGCACAAAGAAAGAAGCTGAAAAAGCCAAGTCGCGCATGCGAGCAGCGTGCGCAAAAATCCAAGAATCGCTCGCGCGATGCGCTCCCGCGAGAACCCAGAAATCGCTCGCGCGATCCGCGTGCGCGAGGAGCCAAATGTCGCGCTCGCGCGATATGTGTAAAAACCAAAGTTGCGTATTTCAGTATACTGAAGACTCCTGTGCAAACGAAACTGCTGAACGACGTCTAGACTGTAAATTACATCAGTTTTAGTGCGTTTCGAGTTGGGAAAGCTTCCAAAACTTGTTGTAATCCTATATATATACCCTATTTTATTAGAATTAAAGGGTTGGACATTATTAGCAATTAATACACACACATTCTACAACCATACTTCCAGCCATTAAAGGGAGGGAAGCAAGAAGAAGAAGAAGAAGACCAAGGATTTCCATGGCCTCCTCCATCAACTACTTGCCATTCATCACTTCCATGGACGGCTAGATCATAGATCTAGGGTTTCAATGAAGCCCTAGACGAGTAATAGGGTTTTATTTATGTTTTTATTTTAGTTTTATTATGTATGGATGACAGTCACATGTTTAGAGGATTTTTATAAATAAATCATACTTCTATTGATTAAATCATTGCTTGCAGAATTTATTCTTGTCATAGATCTATTTTGACTGTGATGTGCTCAATGATCTATTCTTGCTGTGCTTGTTTAGATTGTTTACATGTGATGGTGCTTTATTGATTTGTGCTATCAATTATCCGAATAGTCCATGCCTAGGTTAGATGGATTAGATCACAACCCTAGTTTAGTGTGGGATAATTCGTGCTAACTACAGATGGATTATGTTGGTGCTTGAACCATGAATATCTTCTTGTCGGAGGAATTGAGCTTGTAGCTACAATTCCCCATTATCATCCAACTTAATAGGCTAAAGTAATTCATAAATATTCCTATTATGAAGCTAGTGGTGGATTTGCAATCCTAGGTTCCCTTAAACATTATTTAAAAACACTTTTAATTGCTTTCATAGTTTAGATTTATTTTTATGTTCTTAGTTTAATTCAAAATAAAAATCAAATCCGTTTTCTTAATTAACTAAGTTTAGGTTTTAAAATTAAGTCGCTGTAGTAAATCAATCTCTGTGGGTTTGACCTTTACTTCCACACTGCAAATCTTTAGAAAAGTAAAGTATACTTTTTATATCTTGATATTGACAACATCAATTTTTGGCGCCGTTGCCGGGGATTGCGTTACTACCCTTAGTTTTAAAATCTTAGTTTAGTTAATTTGTAAATATTAGATTAGTTTTTATTTTTCTTATTTTCCGTTTTGTTTTGAGTCACTAACTTTTCTTTTTATTTTGTAGTTTCTCGAGTCATCAAATTCCAACGTTTCCGAGTGGAGCAGCTAATTACATCAAAGGAGCTTACGCAAATAAAAATATAAATAAAATAAAATAAATTGCTTCTTGTGAAACTCGCTTTAAACCACTGTAAGTCAGGGCACTGTGACGCACTATTTGCATTAGTTTAGGGTGAATTGCATTGGATTAGCTAGGAAACCCGGGGCGCTGGGCTTGACGCAGTCATTGCATTACAGGATAATATTCATGCATCACATTAGTTGAGTGCTTGCTTGTCGTCTTATTTGCGTGATTGTATTTGTTTTTTTTAGTTGAGTCAATTTTTGTTTGTAGTTTACTTTCTTTTAGTTTATGTCAGGTACACGTTCAAATAAACCGGAATTAAAACCTTTTGACGCTGAACTTGAACGTACATTAAGACTTAACAAGTCTTCCAACTTAACTTCTAGAACAAGGTTTTTAATAGACGACAATTTGACACCGAAACCAACATCTTTATTTGAGTCCGAAATACGTAGTACCCTTACAAGATTAAAGAAATCACGCTTTCATAACATAGAACCGATTAAAATGGCTGACGGTAACAATAACAATAACAACCAAAATAACAACGGAAATAATATAAATAATCTTAATATACCGCCACCTCCTCCACTTAAAGATTATTTTATTCCTACGACTTATATGCCACAAACATGTATTGAATTACCGGAGGCGATAGCATCTCACTTTGAGATAAAGTCGTCTACGATCTCGCTACTTCCGTCTTTCCATGGCCGTCTAAATGAAGATCCATACCAACACTTAGGAGATTTTCAGGATATATGTTCTACTTTAAAAATTCAAAATCTTACTGATGATGAATTAAAATTGCGGCTCTTTCCATTTTTGTTAAGAGACAAAGCTAAGTATTGGCTTCAATCACTTGAGCCAAACACAATTAAGACATGGGAAGCCTTACACACCACATTTTCACAAAAGTTTTTTCCTATTATGCGTACGAATCAAATAAGGAAATCTATCACTAATTTTGTGATGCAAGATGGGGAAACACTTTATGATACTTGGGAGAAATTCAAAGAATTATTACGCTCTTGCCCACATCATCAGGTTCCTAAGTGGCAGTTGGTCCAGGTCTTTTACGAGGGGCTTATTCCCTCTGTTAGGAATACCGTCGATGCCGTTTGTGCGGGAACTTTCCTACACAAAAGCGCCGACGAGGCTTGGAAGATTTTTGAAACATTAAGCGAGAATTCGATGCATCAGGCTGTGTCGGTACGGTTAGAGGGATATCATCTTCAACCTAAGCGAGAGGTGACAGTTGAGTCAAGTCAATCAATTCAAATACAAGAATTAAATAGAAAACTTGACCGACTCATGCAAATGAACAAAACGTCTAATCCACCCTCTTTAGAAGTATGTGCATTATGTTCTGAACCGTCCCATAATATCTTTGCATGTCCTTCTGCATCTCATTATCTGGAATTTGTGGAACAACACGTAAATGCTATGCAACAATTCCCACAAAATAACTATAATCCTAGGTCGTCTAATTTTCCTAATACGTACCGACCCCAATATCAACAAGGTCAATACCAACTACCTCCTCCACCTCCACGCAATAATGCATTTGAGGAGAAGGTGCTGGCCTCACTTGAAAATTTTGGGTCTGTAATTCAGTTAGTGCACTCTCACACTCAGTCTATCGCAAAGCTAGAGTCCCAAATGGGACAAGTAGTTAATACATTAAACCGTTTAACTGAGAGTAAGTTGCCGAGTCAACCTACTCAGCAACCTAAGGGGCAATACGCAGTGGGTAGTACGAGTGAGAGCGTGAACGCTGTTTCGACTAGGACGACTACTCGAGATGAGGAAGTTGTTGTAATTCCGGATGGGGGTGAGAAAAATAAAAATTTAAACTTGAATAAGGAGGGTGAGGAGATGAGTCAAAATAAGAAAGATAAAGAACAGGTCCCAACTAACTATGTTCCACAGTTACCTTTTCCACCCAATGTTGAGGAACCGTCTAATTTTTCAAAGAAAAAATCAAAAACTGAAGATATACTCGAGGTGTTCAAACAAGTTAAAATTAATATTCCTTTCCTCGATGCTATAAAACAAATTCCCGCTTATGCTAAATGTTTAAAAGACCTTTGCACTCAAAAATGCAAAATACGTAGTCATACTTCTAAAAAGGTCTTCCTCACGGAAAAAGTAAGTTCTATTTTTCAACATGCTCTTCCAAAGTATAAGGATCCTGGTACGCCTACGATTTCATGTGTCATAGGTGACACTATCATTCATAGGGCTCTCCTTGACTTAGGAGCTAGTGTTAATCTCTTACCCTATCATGTCTACAAACAATTAGGACTAGGTGAACTTAAACCTACGACCGCTACTATTCAATTAGCGGATCGTTCTGTTAAAGTACCTAGGGGAGTTGTCGAAGACGTCCTAGTAAAAGTTGATCAATGTTTCTATCCCGTTGATTTTATGGTCCTTGACACCGAACCGGTGCTAGATGTTAGAAAATACACTCCAGTTATTCTTGGTCGTCCATTCTTAGCCACGGCCAACGCACGTGTCAATTGTAGAACAGGGGTGATGAAAGTGTCGTTTGGGAATATAAAATTAAAATTAAATGTTTTTAATGCTGTTGATCAACCTCCCAAAGACGATGATTATCTAGGTGTGGAGGGTAGTGAGGTTAAACAGAATGTTGAACTTACTAACATAATAAATATAAGTGCGGGGAATAATATAAAGGATGATGACTGGATGAATCCTAATACCTCGGACCCTAATGCTGAATCTATTCGGAAGGTAAGAAATCGATTTGAACATACTGACAAACCATCAATCGAATTAATTCAAAGCGACGTGATTTTTGCTTACCATCGAGCTCTACCTGACATTCTTAGGGGTACAAAGTCTGATTTACGACCTCCATAAAATCTTGAGCTAGAACGGTCTAGCTGAAGACGTAAAAGTTAGCGCTTTTTGGGAGGCAACCCAAGCTTAATTTCGTCTGTTTTCTTTGTTTTTGGTCGTTTTGGAGTCTGTTCGAGTCTGTTTTGAACATTCTGGACAGGTTTGGGGGTTGGAATGAAGTTATTTTTATATTATATATATAATTTTAGCTAAAAAATGGAAAATACCATTCTCGCGCGCGCGGATCGCTGGCGCGGCCCGCTGGCGCGAGAATGTGCCTTAGTGTTTTTTTTCTTTCTTTTTCCTTTTGTGAGCTCTCGGGTTCTCCTCGTGCCTGGAATTGCGGGCGCGAGGTACCTCGCTCGCGCGAGATATTGAAAAAAAAAAATAATAAATAAATTTTCTTTCGGGATTCGCGCGCGCGACGGCCGCTCGCGCGATTTCCCCTTTTCTTGATTTTTGTTTTTCTTTTCTGTGTTCTTCCTCCCACACATGTCACACAGTTTTTATTTTTCTGTTTTTGTTTCTTAGGTATTTTTAGATCAAGTCTTTGATTGTTTTCTTAATTCTGGTTATGTTTTATTTTATAGTATGTTTTATTTTCTTTTCTAAGTTTATTTTCTTGTGAATCTTAATAGTTTTGTTTCTTCTTATAGTTTATTTAGTTTAGCTTAGTTATAATCCTTTTAGCTGTTTTTATTATTGTGTTTGTTTAATTTTCTTTTGTTTAGAAGTTACAGGTAACATTGAACTTTATTGTCATATTTCTTTGTGTTCACCTGTTCTATGCTTGTCAAGATCGAGGTATTATCGTTCCTTCTTTACGTACTCTCCTTTATTTTATTTTATTGTTTCATTGGGGACAATGAAAGGTTTAGGTTTGGGGGTATGCACACACATGCACATTATTACACAAAATTTTAAAATTTTTCAATAAATGTGTTTAAATAAACGATGTTACCGACGTTTTTGCAATATCAATTGGATACTATTGGATAGAGAACTTTGAATTGTTATAGAATGGTAAACAAGGGAAGATGTGATTAAACATTTGCTGAAGTTATGATGTAACGTTTTAAGTTATGTATCGTTTGGAATCGTAGTTTTATTTCATAGATTTGCACACAAACTTATGCACTGCACATAGTCATTTGAATACATGTTTGATGTGAACTATAATATAATTCGGATTTCTAGATAACACAAGGTGGAGACTAAGCCCAGTAAGCTTTTGAGCCTATCATTTCTTTTTTAGAGGGTTATAAATACATCGTGTTTGTCGAATTTCATGTGAAATAGCGCATCTACTTGTTGTTTAGTCTCATTATTCTTGTTTTGGTTGATATTCAAGTTAAAATATTTGTTACCATGCTAAATAATCTTTCGTCGTAAACATTGAAGAACCATAAGACCATAGGACATGATTTTAGGCCCTTTTTGTTTACTGCCGACCGATAAATGATAAATTTCCTTAGTTCGCCCGTTGAGCCATTAAAATGCCATTTTTTTTTCTTTAATTACCATTATCCTGTTTTTGCTCAAACTTGACCAACTTGGAGTTCACCACTGAAAGATTCGTCACCTTTTAGTGTTGTTAAGGCGATGTGTGATTGAGAAGAAGAAGAAAAAGAAGATAAGATGATGTTTGGGGTGGTTGCCTTGGTATTCAATGAATATTTGTTTCAAAAGCAACGAAAAGAAAAAGAAAAGATTGAAAAAAAATAAAGAGGAAGAAGGTTGATAAAAAAAAAAAGAAATTAAAAAAAAAATTGAAAAGGAATGAAGAGAAAGAAAAGATGAAAGTTTGTAGAAGAAGAATGAAAGAAATCGAACATGCCTTACAATGCCATTCTGAAACTACTTGATGAATCCTTTCTATCATTTTTCATTTCCTGAGCCACAGTACAACCTTTGAAAAGTCCTATTTGATCCTGGAAAACATGGTTTGGATATGTAAACGATGGGAGGGGGATTAAAACATGGTAATGACTAATTTTTCTTGATTGTTGGCATCCTATCCACGAGACTACTGTTCTGTCGTGTCATGCGTCTTTTTCGAGTCATATGTGAGCATTTCTCGTTTTGAAAACATATTTCTTTTACTCACATATTTTAGAAAAATTACATATGTTTCTGAGTGTTTCATTTTAGAGTGTAATTAACATTGTGAGATTCGTAGTCGAAGCATAGTTAAATGGTCATCCGAGTTATGTTCCAAGTTCATGACATACAGGTGTTCATTTGACTACCACATCACACACGTGCAATTTTATGAGAAACTCTATTGATTTATACGATGCATGTGCTTGGGATTATTTTTTATGATTTAAGTAGATGTTTGATTCCATTTCTTCTTGTTCGTTATTCTATTTCGAATCATTGTTTTATACTAGAAGTATTGACAGTTTTGTTTTTCAGTTTTTAATAAAAACTTTTTAAGTTTATAAGTTAATAAAGATGGTTGTGGGTAACTTGTTGATGAGAACCCTCACGAGACTTTACTCGTCCGACTAGGGACACCTAGAGGTTTAAAAGGCTTGTTGCATATGCTAAATGCAATCGTGAACCATGCGAAAATGGAGTAGTATTTTATTAGTAGTTTGTTTTTATTTTTGCTCGAGGACTAGCAAAATGTAGGTTTGGGGGTGTGATCGGGAGAGAACAAATCCTATTTATACGCCTCAGTTCACATCTGTTAGTACCTTTTTATCCTGTTTTTGTATATTTTTACTTCGTTTTCTATTTTCTGATAGGTTTTGGAAGAAATCAAGTATATCAGGCTAAACAGGGTGAAAAAGCACAAAGAAAGAAGCTGAAAAAGCCAAGTCGCGCACGCGAGCCGCGTGCGCGAAAATCCGAGAATCGCTTGCGCGATCCGCTCGCGCGAGAACCCAGAAATCGCTCGCGCGATCCGCGCGCGCGAGGAGCCAAATGTCGCGCTCACGCGACCCGCTCGCGCGATATGTGTAAAAACCAAAGTTGCGTATTTCAGTATACTGAAGACTCCTGTGCAAACGAAACTGCTGAACGACGTCTAGACTGTAAATTACATCAGTTTTAGTGCGTTTCTAGTTGGGAAAGCTTCCAAAACTTGTTGTAATCCTATATATACCCTATTTTATTAGAATTAAAGGGTTGGACATTATTAGCAATTAATATACACACATTCTACAACCATACTTCCAGCCATTGAAGGGAGGGAAGCAAGAAGAAGAAGAAGAAGACCAAGGATTTCCATGGCCTCCTCCATCAACTACTTGCCATCCATCACTTCCATGGACGGCTAGATCATAGATCTAGGGTTTCAATGAAGCCCTAGACGAGTAATAGGGTTTTATTTATGTTTTTATTTTAGTTTTATTATGTATGGATGACAGTCACATGTTTAGAGGATTTTTATAAATAAATCATACTTCTATTGATTAAATCATTGCTTTCAGAATTTATTCTTGTCTTAGATCTATTTTTGACTGTGATGTGCTCAACGATCTATTCTTGCTGTGCTTGTTTAGATTGTTTACATGTGATGGTGCTTTATTGATTTGTGCTATCAAGTATCCGAATAGTCCATGCCTAGGTTAGATGGATTAGATCACAACCCTAGTTTAGTGTAGGATAATTTGTGCTAACTGCAGATGGATTATGTTGGTGCTTGAACCATGAATATCTTCTTGTCGGAGGAATTGGGCTTGTAGCTACAATTCCCCATTATCATCCAACTTAATAGGCTAAAGTAATTCATAAATATTCCTATTATGAAGCTAGTGGTGGATTTGCAATCCTAGGTTCCCTTAAACATTATTTAAAAACACTTTTAATTGCTTTCATAGTTTAGATTTATTTTTATGTTCTTAGTTTAATTCAAAATAAAAATCAAATCCGTTTTCTTAATTAACTAAGTTTAGGTTTTGAAATTAAGTCGCTGTAGTAAATCAATCTCTGTGGGTTCGACCTTTACTTCCACACTGCAAATCTTTAGAAAAGTAAAGTATACTTTTTATATCTTGATATTGACAACATCATTAAGCATACTTTTATATCTTGATTTTGACAAGATCAATCGTCCATATAAATATTCAAATGGCACAATCCTTATGCTCGTATGATTGCTGATGCTATAGGTGAACTCTATCAATGGTAGATGCATCTCCCAATAATTCTCAAAATTTTTAACGCAAGCTCGTAACATGTCCTTCATCACTTGAGTAACTCGTTCAGTCTATCCATTGGTTTGTAGATGGAAAGCTGAACTCAAGTTCAGTGTTGTCCACATTGCTATATATAGACTCTTCTGAAAATTCAACAGTGAACTGTGAATCTTGGTCTGACACGATCGATACATGTACGTCATGTAATCATATGACTTGTTGTATATACATCCTGCTTAGCCGTTCTACAGGATAGGTCATGCTGTAGACAATAAAATGTGCAATCTTCATTAGTCTATCCACTATTACCCAGCATCATGGTTTAGCTAAAACCTAGTAAACCTACCACAAAATCTATATTTACGTGTTCCCATTTCCATTGAGGTATTGGTTGTGGTAGTAGAAGTCTAGGTGGTTTCTAGTGTTCTGCCTTTACTTGGTTATAAGTAAGACACTTACGTACCCAGCTACCTCTCTCTTCATTCCTTTTCCCAATAAATTTTTCTCTTCAAATCCTTGTACATCTTCGTACCTCCAGGACGAACAGTCATTCGTGACTTGTGTGCTTCATCCAATATGTCTTTCTGAAGATTATCTTCGTTAGGCACATAGTGTCTACCTGTACATCTTAGGGCTTCATCCGCTCTTATGATCCATACCTCTAGTTCCTTGGCTGACATCTTAGCAAACAACAGTTTCAATTCCTCGGTCGTCTGTTGAGCCTCTATGATATGACTAATCAGAGTTAGCTGTATGACAAGACATCGAAGGTGTTGTCCTTTTCCTAATTTTGTTGGCCAAAGGTCAAACTCGGCTAAAATCTCCAATGCTTTTCATTCTCGAAGCAATATAGTAGTGATTACTAATTGCAGTGGCTCAAAGCATTGGCCACAACATTCGCTTTACCTGGATGGTATTGCAAAGATAAATGATAGTCCTTGAGCAACTGCATCCATCTCCGTTGTCGCATGTCCAACTCCTTTTGAGATAACAGGTACCTTAAACTCTTATGATCTGAGAATCCATCGAACTTCTCTCCATACAAATATTGCCTCCATATCTTTAATGCAAACACTGTTGCTGCTAACTCCAAGTCATGCATAGGGTAATTCTTCTCATGTGGTTTCAGTTGTCTTGATCCATACATAATAACATTTCCATCTTACATAAGCACACATCCATGTCCTTGGTGCGATGCATAATTGTAGGTTATGTATCGTTTTCCACTCTTGGGTATTGCTAGTACTGGTGCGGAGGTCAATCTTTCCTTTAACACCTAGAATGCACCTTCGCATTTATCTATCCATTCATACTTCATCTCACCCCTTGTCCAATTTGTCATTGCTTGCATTTATGGAGAATCCTTCCATAAATCTCTAGTAATATCCAACCAGACCAAGAAAACATATAACTTCTATTGCATTGGTCAGTCTATTCCAACTCAAGACTGGATCGATCTTAGATGAGTCTATCGAGATACCATCCTAAAATATCACATGTCCTAGAAATTTGACTTCTTGTAGCCAAAAATAACACTTACTGAAATATCATAAGTCTATCATGTGCTTAATTTTAATGGCTTGGAGATATGTCCCATGTTTAAGGAATTCTGTGTTATCCTCGGCTTCGATCTAGACTCAGACTTAATTCTTCCTCTTACTAATACCCCCAGTCCAATATGCTGCTTGGCTGAATATTTTAACTATTTAACTACTGCCTCTCACTGACAAATTCATAGTGAAGTTCTAGACATTACCTATATCATTGCCCAATATACTGATCCTGGAAATGCTAGCATGTATGATGCTACCCCTAGGGCTGCTCTGATCCTGTGCATGACTTCACACTTCCTATGCTCGAGTACTTCTAGTGACTTGGTGCGTATATGCCTTTGACTAAAAGTGGGTAGGAACCCCATGGTTATGGTTCTAGATGAAACCTTGATCAAATGCTTTGGATAACGCCCTTAATCAAAGAACTCTTCTTCTTTCTAGGGCCCCTTTGGAGTACAGGCTTGGCTATTTGAGTGCCTTCAGTTGTGGATAGGCAGTGTGCCACCGGTTTACTTTCACAGAGATGTGCTTCATTCTCACCATACTTTTACTGACTGGGTTAACATAATGGGTACTTTATCTGAGGCAGACATTTGTTGGATTGTGGGGCGATGGGGTCTTCATGCTGTGACCACTGGCCTTGGGAATCACCCGAGAATGTGGTTGATGGGTCTGAGAGAGACTTCTTTCTATCATCCTCTTCGATTGGCCAGGCAGTATAGGCTGGGTCAGGAGGTCCCCTCGGGATTCACTGAGAGGGTCTTTGCTTTCAGAGTCAGAGCTGTCACTAGTGCTGCTTTCATCAATGGTTGGACCTACCGAGTAAAGGCCTATTTCTAAAGACCTTTGAAAAATAAAAGACACAAAATAAAATTGAACTTGACTGATGATGCTTCCTCCTTCAAGTGTCTTTAATATTTGTGATTGCTCTTGAGAGACTTTTTCATTTAACCATACCTGCTTATGTAATATTTGAAGTTTGTTTAACGGTGAACCTTGGTTACTGTGAGAACCTTATTTTATGCATTTTGGCTTTCTGAAAATATTTTGTTGCAAGATTTTGATTAGATGTCACTCTTGCTACTTGCTTGGACATGCTAGGGCGGTTAAAGGAAAACAAGGCGGGTAGCTAAAGATTGCCCTTAATTTGGGAGTATCGGTAGTTTTAAGGAAAACGAGGTAGATGACCGAGTTTGCCCCTAGTTTAGTGATGGTTTAGTTTAGGCAAACGAGGTGAATGGCCGAAGTTTGCCCCTAATATGAAGGGGTTTTCTGGGTTATGGTAAGGACCGTGACTTTAAATCTCTAAGATGCTCATAACTTTTGCCTAGGCACTAGTGAGGTGACCTAGCAAGCTCTTTTCTCTCTTTTGTTGTTGCTCACTTTTGATTTAGCTCAAATTTTTACCTAGGCGTCCTTTCGAATTTTCAACCTAGCGAGCCATCCTCTTTCTTTTTGAAAGTTCGCCTACATACCACCGACCGGGGATCAGGTCCGACGTAGTTCGGGCCAGGGCTTTGAAAGAAGAACGTAGTTCGGGGATCAGGTCCGACCATCCTTATTCGTCTTGAAAACATTATTCCTTTGCTCACGTATACTAGAGAAATTACACATGTCTCCGAGTGTTTCATTTTAGAGTGTAGTTGACATTGTGAGATTCGTAGTCGAAGCGTAGTTGGATGGTTATCTGAGTTATATTCCAAGTTCATGACATGCGCGTGTTTATTTGATAACCACATCACACACGTGCAATTTTATGAGGAACTCTATTGATTTATACGATTCATGTACTTGGGATTGTTTTTCAGGACGTAGGTGAACGTTTGATGCCGTTTCTTCTTGTTCATTATTCTATTTAAAATCCTTATGTTATAATAAGGAGTATTGAATGTTTTTTTTTTTCGTTTTTAATAAAACTTTTTAAATTTTTAAGTTCCTAAAGATGGTTGTGGGTGACTTGTTGACGAGAACCCTCACGAGACTTCACTCGTCCGACTAGGGACACCTAGAGGTTTAAAAGGCTTGTTGCATAAGCTAAATGCAATCGTGATCCATGCGAAAATGGAGAAGATTTTTATGAGTAGTTTAGTTTTTATTTTAGTTTTGCTCGAGGACTAGCAAAATGTAGGTTTGGGGGTGTGATCGGGAGAAGAACAAATCCTATTTATACGCCTTAACGAGCATTTGTTAGTACCTTTTTATCCTGTTTTTGTATATTTTTACTTCATTTTCTATTTTCTGACAGGTTTTGGAAGAAATCAAGTATATCAGACTAAACAGGGTGAAAAAGCAGAAGAAAAGAAGCTGAAAAAGCCAGTACGCGCGCGCAAGTTGCCAGCGAAAATCCAGAAATCGCTCGCGCGATCCGGGCGCGCGAGGTCCCAAATGTCGCGCTCGCGCGTACCGCGCGCGCGATATGTGTAAAAACCAATAATATGTATTTCAGTATACTGAAGACTCCTGTGCAAACGAAACTGCTGAATGACATCCAGACTGTAAAATATATCAGTTTCAGTTCGTTTCGGGTTAGGAAAGCTTCCAAAGCTTGTTGTAAACTCTATATATACTCTATTTTACTTCAATTGAAGGTTACACACCCATACATACATACACATACAGCCACATAGACTGAAATACCAGCCCTTGAAGGGAGAAAAAGCAAGGAGAAGAAGAAGAAGACCAAGGATTCCCATGGCCTCCTCCATCAACTACTTGCCATCCATCACTTCCATGGCAGCCTAGACAAAGATCTAGGGTTTCAATGAACCCCTAGTCGAGTAATAGGGAGTATTTTATGTTTTATTTTAGTTTTATTATGTATGGATGACAGTCACATGTTCCGAGGATGTTTATAAATAAATCGTACTTCTATTGATTAAATCATTGCTTTCAAAGTTTATTCTTATCTTAGATCTATTTTGACTGTGATGTGCTCAATGATCTATGCTTGCTGTGCTTGTTTAGACTATTTACATGTGATGGTGGTTTATTGATTTGTGCTATCAAGTATCCGAATAATCCATGCCTAGATTAGATGAATTATGTCACAACCCTAGTTTAGTGTGGGATAATTCGTGCTAACCGAAGATGGAATATGTTGGTGCTTGAACCATGATTATTCTCTTGACGGAGGAACTGGGCTTGTAGCCACAATTTCCCATATTCATCCTGTTGGAAAAACTGGTTTAAATTAATTTTTAAACGCGCAGCGGAAATAGGTCACGTTATAAAAACTTATTTGGTAGCCTAGGATCTACTACTCGTCAATTCCATAGATGTGTACAAGAGGGGACAAGAGTTTATACCTTAGTGTCTTGAACCCAATTCTGAAATCTTCAACTTCCAGCAGCCTCCACTAGATGGCCTTCACTCTTATGACTCCTATGGATGCTCGCAGGAAGGACTAGGGTTGGTGGGAACCCTAATGGAGAGGATTGGAAGGTTTTGGGAAACCTAAACAGTTTCTGCAGCTTTTTCGTATAAAAAACGACGAACCTCTTTTCCAGAATGCAGCTGCCCTATTTATAGATTCCCAGAATCGACCGATCGAAGTGACTTCGACCGATCGAAGTGACTTCGATCGATCGACACTTCGATCGATCGAACCATTCTCGATCGATCGAACCTGCCATGACTTTGATCGATCGAACATACTTCAATCGATCGAAGTTGTCTTGACAGCTTCCTCATTTGCCTTCCCAAGCATCCTAGCGGAGCTAAGAGTGGGACCTCCTAGGCTCTTTATTGTTGGCTCAGATCAGTTGATTAATTCCCATGACCAAACTCTTTGATCAGCAAATTAATCGACTGATCAGTTAACGTTTACTCCACTATAAAACGATAACTGAACTCCAACACAAAAGAAGATATCCGAAGCGATGACTAGACTTGTATGGTGTACTAATGTCCCTCTACCGTCAGCATTCGTAATCATATTTAGGTAGTCGGATAAACAGTTACTGTCAACCTGAATCATGATTACTTCTTATAATCCTTAAGTCCCATTCATCTCTCATGATTACCAAACATGTTGATAACTCTTATCAACAAGACTGCAGTACTCAGTAATCGACTTGGTGACATTCTCAAGGGAATGCTTACTCTGAAACAGAGGGTAGATTCTGTCTTAACAATATATGTTCACAACCCTATGAATATGACATACCCAAGATACCCAGGTGTTGATCTTTTATAGACCTCACTGATTGGTAAGTCAAAGCAGTCATATCCACAGTCTGTGTTCATAATCGTCTCAAGATTAAGAACACGTACCTTATACAAGTTATGAGTTCCTATCGACTGATTGACAGTCTTGAGTGTCAACAGGAAAGCTCAGGTCCGTCAATGCACTATAAGCACTAGCATATCAACTAAGAGTAACACTCTAGTGATTGAGATTAATCACTCCATCCAATGGTAGTCAATCATGCTACAGTGTAGACCTGATGAGATATCCAGTCTCATCATCCACTGTGACAAGCTTGTATATATCTCAAAGAATAGTAATTCGTATCTCACTTGTATATATCTCATACATACACGAATTACTTACTATGATACTTATGGATAAAACAATCATCTCATGAAAGGAACATACATAATGTAAAACTAATATCCATATATTAAAATGCTAATGTCTCATACATAAAGTAATGGTTTGAGAGCACAAACCCAACAAACTCCCACTTGCACTCATAACCATTCAGAACTACATCTAAGACCTAGACTATCTAGATGACGATCAAAGACCTTCTGTGGCAAGGCCTTTGTAAACGGATCAGCAAGATTGTCAGTTGTGGCAATCTTGGTGACAGTCACATCTCCACGTTGAACAATATCTCGGATAAGATGATATTTCCGCTCTACGTGCTTTCCCTTCCCGTGGTTCCTTGGCTCCTTGGACTGAGCCACTGCCCCACTATTATCACAATAAAGCGTAATAGGTGACAGCGACGCTGGTACCACCTCGAGCTCCATAAGGAACTTCTTGAGCCAAACAGCTTCCTTTGCGGCTTCACAAGCAGCCACATACTCAGCTTCTGTAGTTGAGTCTGCAATGCATTTCTGCTTAATGCTTCTCCAACTGACAGCACCACCTCCCAAGGTAAAGAGATGACCGGATGTTGACTTCCTCGAATCTTTATCTGACATAAAGTCCGAGTCAGTGTATCCTACTGGAATTAACTCACTACCACCGTACATAAGCATGTAATCTTTAGTCCTTCTCAAGTACTTAAGAATGTGCTTGACGACTGTCCAGTGCTCTGGACCTGGTTTCGACTGATATCTGCTAACCATGCCAACGGCAAAGCAAATATCTGGTCTAGTGCATAACATCGCATACATAAGACTTCCCACTGCTGAAGCATAGGGAACTCCTATCATGCGATTCCTCTCCTCCTGTGTGTTTGGACACTGGTCCTTGGAGAACGCTAAACCATGCCTGAAAGGTAACAATCCTTTCTTCGAATTATCCATTGAAAACTTAGTTAGCACCTTATCGATATAACCAGCTTGAGACAATCCCATTATCTTTCGCTTGCGATCCCGAAAGAGCTTTATCCCAAGAATATAGCTCGCCTCTCCTAGATCCTTCATATCGAAAGTACTAGCTAGCCAAACCTTGACCCTTGACAATGCCGCTACATCACTCCCAATGAGTAGAATATCATCAACGTAAAGCACAAGAAAGGCCATCACTTTCCCTTCACACTTCTTGTATACACAAGGTTCATCCAGATTCTGTATGAAACCAAACGACTTGACCACTTGGTCAAATCGGATGTTCCAACTCCTGGATGCCTGCTTAAGCCCATAAATGGACTTTTGCAGCTTGCATACCAAGTTACCTTTCTGACCAGCTATGAACCCTTCTGGTTGTTGCATATAGATGTCCTCCTCAAGATTGTCATTCAAAAATGCAGTCTTGACGTCCATCTGCCAGATCTCATAATCTAGGCATGCAGCAATGGATAAGAGTATTCTGATGGACTTGAGCATGGCTACCGGCGAGAAGGTTTCCTCATAGTCAATGCCCTCCCTCTGAGTATAACCTTTCGCTACAAGCCTAGCCTTAAAGGTCTCAACCTTTCCATCAGATGCTCTTTTCCTCTTGTAGACCCACTTACAACCAATGGGTTTAATATTGGCTGGAAGTTCTACAAGATCCCAGACCTGATTAGAATCCATAGATTCTAATTCAACCTTCATAGCTTTAACCCAATGTTCTGAATCAACATCAGCCATTGCCTCTTCGTATGTGGCAGGATCAGATTCAGATTCTATGGAGACAGCTTCAAAAACTTCTCCTAAGAACATGTATCTATCAGGCTGGCTGATAATCCTCCCACTACGACGAGGTACCGGTGCAAAAATGGGTGAAGAAGTGGTATTTTCTTGATTTATATCGTTATCAACTACGGGTTGGACTGAGGGCTCTCCTTCTATCTCTCTAAAATCTATCCTTCCCTTAGGTTTATGGTTCATGATATAGTCATCCTCCAAGAAAACAGCATTCGTACTAACAAACACTTTCTGCTCTCTTGGATCATAAAAATACCATCCATAAGTACCCTTTGGATACCCTACGAAGTAACATACTTCCGATCTAGAATCTAACTTGCTCATCTTTCCTTTCAGCACATGTGCCGGACACCCCCATATCCGGAGATGTTGGAAAGAAGGATTGCGCCCAATCCACATCTCTCGTGGTGTCCTAGAAACAGATTTGCTTGGTACTAGATTTAGTATGTACGCAGCGGTTTCCAAAGCATAACCCCAAAGGAATAATGGCAACTCCGAGTAACTCAACATCGACCTAGTCATGTCTAAAAGAGTCCGATTCCTTCTCTCCGCTACACCGTTCTGCTGAGGCGTACCAGGTGCAGTCAACTGTGACAGAATCCCATTCTGTACGAGGTGATCAATAAACTCATTAGAGAGGTACTCGCCACCTCGATCAGATCGAATGGCCTTGATATGTGTGCCCAATTGCTTCTCCACTTCAGCCCTAAACTCTTTGAACTTTTCAAAGGCTTCAGACTTGTGCTGCATTAGGTACACATATCCATACCTGGAGTGGTCATCGGTAAATGTTATGAAATACTCATAACCACCCCTTGCTCTAATATTTATTGGTCCACACACATCAGTATGAACTAATTCCAACAATGCATTGGTCCTATTGCCCTTTGCGGGAAAGGGCCTTTTGGTCATCTTACCCTCTAAACAAGACTCACAGACTTCCATTGGTTCGAGAGCCAAATCGCCTAAGATCCCTTCTTTGACTAGTCTGCCAATCCTATTTAGATTGATATGGCCAAGCCTCATGTGCCAAAGCCTTGTTGGATTAGTGGAAGGTTCCTTTATCTTAGATGGTATAGTTACCATTGAGTTATTAAGTTCCAAGCAAGAATCTTTAGAAATATTGGGAGTAATCACATACAAACCATTTGATTTGACACCAGAACATATAAAAGAACTATTTCTTTTAATCACAACTTCAGTTCCAAAATGAAAAGAATAACCAATATTCGATAAATTAGAAACTGAAATTAAATTACGTCTCATTAAAGGGACGTAAAGAACATCTGATAAAATCAAAACTTTATTGTCTAGAAATTCTAAAACTACGACTCCTATAGCAACCGCAGAAACGGTAGCGCTAGAACCTAGAGTAAGTACGACTTCCCCATCACTGCACCTCCTGGTTGATCTGAAACCCTGCAATGAATTACAGATATGGTTAGTCGCACCAGAATCAATGCACCAAGTGTTTGAAGTATCCGTTATAAAACTTACTTCAATCACATGTGATTCAATCATACCTTGAACTCTTGTAGCTAAGAATTCTGGACAGTTCCTCTTCCAGTGGCCCTTCTCACCGCATTGGAAACACTTTCCTTTGCCTAGGCCACCCACCTTCCCTTTGCCCTTACCTTTTCCCTTAGATTTTGCAATCTTAGGGACTGGTCCAACACTTGAACCACCAGTGCTAGCTTTCTTCTTCCCTTTCTTTCCTTTCGGCACAGATCGGGAGGAGGAAGCGTTTTTCTCAACATTCAAAACATTGACCCCAGGTTTGATCACCCCTTCCGCTGCCAAAAGAGAACTCATCAATTCGCTCATTGAAAAATTCATTTGATTCATATTATAGTTAAGTTTAAATTGAGCGAATGAAGGCGACAGTGAATTAAGGATCATATCAACTTGGGTCTGTGCATCGATGTTGGCAGGCCTGCCATGCTCCCCAAACATCTTTTTCAGGGATGTGATAATGTCACTGGCAAAATCATTCGATTGGAATTGGTGTTGCAATACACCAGCCATTGAGGCCAGAATATAGCAACGAGCCATTCCATTCGACTTCTTCCATTTGTCGAACTCGCGTGTGGCAGCTGCCGAAGCATTTGCCGCGGGTTCTTCGGGGCATGGGGTGGTGAGGACATATATGTGATCCTCCGCAGTTAGCACGATGTCAAGGTTACGTTTCCATTCAGTGTAGTTGTTTCCAGTTAACTTGTTTTGAGTGAGTATGGTGGCAAGTGGACTAAATGCAGATCCAGACATTATGATTACTGAAAATCAAACAAATAAAATAAATATGGATATCAGGATTTGACAGTTTGAAATAAAAGAATCCTTAAAACTCTTATTTTAAAACAAAGTCGCCGGAATATCGAAACAAAAGAATAAAGCCTCTGTGTGAAGGTCAATTTTCTATTTTTTGATTAATCAAGACTTGTCCGCTATGCAACTCTTGCAAAAACAAGTTATGACTCCCGATTCCTTTTGATCTCTAAGTTTCTGAACAATGCCCCGTGTGGGATCCCTTATCCATAGCTTAGCTAGTGTGTACCATTAACTAGGATCCAATCACAACCGTCTCAAGTAGCGCCTCCGTGTGGTGGTCACCCTCTAACACGTCTGATTGATCCTATCAAAAGAAGTTCATATATAGTAACCAATAAGTAATGCACCCTCCGTATGGAATGATCACCCCTGGCGAGGTGACACAGAATGCACGACTCATCTTACAGTGAACCGTTAATGGAAGATCGTGGGTGTCAAAATAAGACCCTCTCCCACTAGATTTGGTAAATTAAGGATTTTGCTTTTAAAGAAAAATTTGTTTTTACACACTACCCATAAACATCCGATGTTTACTAATGTGTTGAAAACGGTTTTTGAATTTTATTTTAGAAAACTTGTTTTAAGTGCATGCAACAATGTATTATACGCCAATCACAAACCAAGCACATAAAACAAAAAACTAAAATGAAATATAGGCATTCAAACAATGCCTCTATCTCCCATGGCTCTATCTCTATAGAACCTCCTTTTTGGTTTGATCGCCTCCAGCTCCATCTTTATGGACAACGGCTTCTTGCTCCATCTTCATGGATTTTCTAATTCTATTACATTTGTCCTATGCCTCTTTCGAAGTTTACAATTTATCTAGAAATAGAAATAACAACAAAATAAAAGGCTAGGGAAACCGGTGCGACTTTCCTTTTCGTAGGATTGAAGTCGCAGCGCCCTTTACATATGCCTTAAAACCAAACCAAACTTAAATTACAAGAAGCACCAATCTCAAACAATTTAAATACAAATATTCAAATGATTTGGTGCCATGGGAGATAGCGACTAATCTAGCTGCAAAAGGGTTAGTCGTACACGCATCCATACATACATAACAAATATATGTAACTGTTGAAACACTTAATTTATTCACACAGTATATAAACTATTTACATACTGAATTAGAACTTAAAACAGCATATTACTTCTCTGTCACAGTTCGATCGCTCGAACCTTCGATCGATTGAACACTGTTCAATCGCTTGAACATTCTGTTTCACAGAATGATTTGAAATTTTTACAGAATATTTTAAAATTAAAGTTTTTAATTTCAAAACACTTTAAAATTGTGAAACAGAGAACCTGACAAAGAATCTATCTCGATCGATCGAACTTCATTCGATCGATCGAATACCAGAAGGTTTCGATCGATCAAAGACTGTTCGATCGATCGAAATATGTTCGATCGATCGAATCCTCCTTGCATCCTATGCAATCACAGATTTGTATACTGCTGTGATAACACTACAGAAACAGATCTGTGACGATGCAGTTTCGAAAACAGTTCTAAAATCAACATGCAAATCAAAATAGTGTTCCAAAAACGCATCTATAGATCCAAACGAGCATGGCTCTGATACCAATTGTTGGAAAAACTGGTTTAAATTAATTTTTAAACGCGCAGCGGAAATAGGTTAAGTTATAAAAACTTATTTGGTAGCCTAGGATCTACTACTCGTCAATTCCATAGATGCGTACAAGAGGGGACAAGAGTTTATACCTTAGTGCCTTGAACCCAATTCTGAAATCTTCAACTTCCAGTAGCCTCCACTAGATGGCTTTCACTCTTATGACTCCTATGGATGATCGCAGGAAGGACTAGGGTTGGTGGGAACCCTAATGGAGAGGATTGGAAGGTTTTGGGAAACCTAAACAGTTTCTGCAGCTTTTTCGTATAAAAAATGACGAACCTCTTTTCCAGAATGCAGCTGCCTATTTATAGATTCCCAGAACCGACCTAGACTTCGACCGATCGAAGTGACTTCGATCGATCGACACTTCGATCGATCGAACCATTCTCGATCGATCGAACCTGCCATGACTTCGATCGATCGAACATACTCCAATCGATCGAAGTTGTCTTGACAGCTTCCTCATTTGCCTTCCTAAGCATCCTAGCGGAGCTAAGAGTGGGACCTCCTAGGCTCTTTATTGTTGGCTCAGATCAGTTGATTAATTCCCATGACCAAACTCTTTGATCAGCAAATTAATCGACTGATCAGTTAACGTTTACTCCACTATAAAACGATAACTGAACTCCAACGCAAAAGAACATATCCGAAGCGATGACTAGACTTGTATGGTGTACTAATGTCCCTCTACCGTCAGCATTCGTAATCATATTCAGGTAGTCGGATAAACAGTTACTGTCAACCTGAATCATGATTACTTCTTATAATCCTTAAGTCCCATTCACCTCTCATGATTACCAAACATGTTGATAACTCTTATCAACAAGACTGCAATACTCAGTAATCGACTTGGTGACATTCTAAAGGGAATGCTTACTCTGAAACAGAGGGTAGATTCTATCTTGACAATAAATGTTCACAACCCTATGAATATGACATACCCAAGATACCCAGGTGTTGATCTTTTATAGACCTCACTGATTGGTAATTCAAAGCAGTCATATCCACAGTCTGTGTTCATAATCGTCTCAAGATTAAGAACACGTACCTTATACAAGTTATGAGTTCCTATCGACTGATTGACAGTCTTGAGTGTCAACAGGAAAGCTCAGGTCCGTCAATGCACTATAAGCACTAGCATATCAACTAAGAGTAACACTCTAGTGATTGAGATTAATCACTCCATCCAATGGTAGTCAATCATGCTACAGTGTAGACCTGATGAGATATCCAGTCTCATCATCCATTGTGACAAGCTTTAAGTATCAAAGAATAGTAATTCGTATCTCACTTGTATATATCTCATACATACACGAATTACTTACTATGATACTTATGGATAAAACAATCATCTCATGAAAGGAACATACATAATGTAAAACTAATATCCATATATTAAAATGCTAATGTCTCATACATAAAGTAATGGTTTGAGAGCACAAACCCAACACATCCAACTTAATAGGCTAAAGTAATTCATAAATATTCCTATTATGAAGCTAGTGGTGGAGTTGCAATCCTAGGTTCCCTTTACATATTTACAAAAACACTTTTAATTGCTTTCATAGTTTAGATTTAGTTTTATTGTTATTAGTTTAATTAAAATCAAATCAAAATCTGCTTTCATAATTAACTAAAGTTAGGTTTTAAAATTAAGTCGCTGTAGTTAACCAATCCCTCTGGGTTCGACCTTTGCTTTCACACTACAAATCTTTTGAAAAGTAAAGAACACTTTTTATATCTTGATATTGACAACATTAATTTTTGGTGCCGTTGCCGGGGATTTCATTACTACCTTTAATTTTATAATCTTAGTTTAGTTAATTCGTAAATATTAGATTAGTTTTATTCTTCTTATTTTCCGTTTTTGTTTTAAATTACTAACGTGTTCTTTTATTTTATAGGTTTTCAAGTCATCAATTTCCAACGTTTCCGAGTGGAGTAGCTAATTACATCAAAGGAGCTTACGCAAATAAAATAAATAAAAATTAAGTAAATTGCTCGCTTTAACTTCGCATCAAATCACTGTAAGTCAGGGCGCTGAGACGCAATTACTTGCATTAGGTTAGTTGTGGAGTGAACACTGCATTAGCTAGGAAACCCGGGGCGCTGGGCTTGACGCGGTCATTGCATTACAGGATAATATTCATGCATCATAGTAGTACTGTGTGCTTGCTTGTCGTCTTATTCGCGTGATTGCTATTTGTTTCTTTGATTGGTCAGTCTTTGTTTTTAGTTTCTTTTCTTTTGTTTTAGTTTATGTTGGGTACACGTTCAAATAAACCAGAATTAAAATCTTTCGATCTTGAACTTGAACGTACCTTAAGAACTAGTAAGTCCACAACCCAAGCTTCTAGAGCTGGATTGCAAGACGACGAATCAACTCCGATTCCGTCGTCGTTGTTTGAGGCCGAAATTCAAAGTACTCGTGAACGGTTAAGGAAAACTCGAACTTTTAAAATCGAACCGATTAAAATGGCTGATGGTGGAAATAACAATAACAATCAAAACGATGGTGCGAATATGAATAATCTTAATATACCGCCACCTCCTCCACTTATAAATTATTTTATTCCTACTACTTACACGCCACAAGCCAGTATCGAATTACCGGAGGCGATAGCATCTCACTTTGAGATAAAATCATCTACGATCTCGCTACTTCCTTCTTTCCATGGCCGTCTAAATAAAGATCCATATCAACACTTAGGAGATTTTCAGGATATATGCTCTACTTTGAAAATCCAAAATCTAACTGATGATGAGTTAAAATTGCGGCTCTTTCCATTCTCTTTATGAGACAAAGCGAAGCATTGACTTCAATCACTTGAGCCAAACACAATTAAAACATGGGAAGCCTTACACACCGCATTTTTACAAAAGTTTTTTCCTATTATGCGTACAAATCAGATAAGGAAATCTATAACAAATTTTGTAATGCAAGATGGGGAGACGCTTTACGATACGTGGGAGAAATTTACAGAATTATTACGCTCTTGCCCACATCATCAGGTTCCTAAGTGGCAACTTGTTCAAGTCTTCTACGAGGGACTAATTCCCTCTGTCCGTAATACCGTCGATGCCGTTTGTGCGTTCGGAAGGATATCTTCCTCCACCCAAACGGGAGGTGAAGTTTGAGTCGAGTCATTCTATTGAAATAAAAGAATTATCTAAAAAACTTGACCGCCTTATGACAATGAATCAAGCGACAACCGCACCTCCTCACGAAGTATGTGAATTGTGTTCTGCACCGTCACATAATATCTTTACATGCCTATCGGCATCTCAGTTTCCCGAATTTGTGGAGCAACATGTAAATGCTATGCAATAATTCCCATAAAATAATTATAATCCTAGGTCGACTAATTTTTCTAATACTTATCGACCCCAGTTTCCACAAAATCAATACCAACACCATCCTCCTAATCCTAACCCCCCAAGGACTAACGCTTTTGAGGAGACGGTGTTGGCTTCCCTTAAGAATATTGAAACTCAAGTCCAAGCACAAGCACAAGCACAAATAGTGCACTCTCACACACAATCCATTGCGAAGCTTGAGTCCCAAATTGGACAAATAGCGAATACAATGAGTCGTAGGAACGAGGGGAAGTTGCCTACGCAAACTATTCAAAATCCTAAAGGACAATATGAGATTAAGGGGTCGAGTGAACAAGTAAATGCCGTATCGACTAGGACGACTATTCGGGAAGATGAAGTTGTTAAGATTCCGGATCAAAATGACGTTAAATGGAATAAAGAAGAGGGTGAGGAGACGAGTCAAAATAAGAAAGATAAAGAACCGGTCCCAACTAACTATGTTCCAAAGTTACCTTTTCCACCCAATGTTGAGGAACCGTCTAATCTTACAAAGAAAAAGTTGAAAGTTGAGGATATACTCGGGTGTTTAAACAAGTTAAAATCAATATTCCATTCCTCGATGCGATAAAATAAATTCCCGCTTATGCTAAATGTCTTAAAGACCTATGTACACAAAAATGCAAAATACGCAGTCATACTCCTAAAAAGGTCTTCCCCACGGAAAAAGTAAGTTCTATTTTTCAACACTCACCTCCAAAGTATAACGATCCTGGTACGCCAACTATTTCATGTGTCATAGGTGACACTGTCATCCATAGTGCTCTCCTTGACTTAGGTGCAAGTGTTAACCTCATATCTTATTATGTCTATAAACAACTAGGTTTAGGTGAACTTAAACCTACGGCCGCTACTATTCAATTAGCGGATCGTTCCGTCAAAGTACCTAGAGGAATCATCGAGGATGTCTTAGTTAAAGTTGATCAATATTTTTATCATGTCGATTTTATGGTCCTTGATACCGAACCTGTCCTAGATGCTAGGAAGCACACCCCTGTTATTCTTGGTCGTCCATTCTTGGCCACGGCCAACGCACGTGTCAATTGTAGAACAGGGGTGATGAAAGTGTCGTTCGGGAATATAAAATTAAAATTAAATATTTTTAACGCTGCTGATCAACCTCCTAAAGACGATGATTATCAATATGTGGAAGGTAATGAAATTAGACGAACTGTTGAACTTAATAAAATAATAAATATCAATAAGGGGAATAATACGGTGAGTGATGAGCGGATGAATTTGAATACAACAGACTCTAACGATGAATTTACTCGAAAGGTGAAAAATCGACTTGACCTTAATCAGGATGAACCACCGATTGAATTAATTCGAAGCGACATGCTTTCAACTTACCATCGGGCTCTTCCTGACATCTTAAGGGGTATAAACTCCAATTTACGGCCTCCATAAATCTTGAGCTAGAATGGTCTAGCTGAAGACGTAAAAGTTAGCGCTTCTTGGGAGGCAACCCAAGCTTAATTTCGTCTGTTTTCTTTGTTTTTGGTCGTTTTTGAGTCGTTTTTGTCAGTTTTGGAGTTTTTCTGGACAGGTTTGGGGGTCAGAATTAATTTATTTTAATATTATATACATAATTTTAGCCATAAAATGGAAAAAACTGAATTCGCGCGCGCGGCCCGCTCGCGCGAGACGTCGCTTGCGCGGTCTGCTGGCGCGAGTTTGTGACTTAGTGGAATTCTCTTTCTTTTTCTTATATGATGCCTCAGGTTTTTCTCGTGCCTGGTTTCGCGGGCGCGAGGCAACTCGCTCGCGCGAGATTTTGTTTCAAAAAAAAAAAAACTTGGGATTCGCGCGCGCGACGGCCGCTCGCGCGATACCCCATTTTTCCTGATATTTTCTTTTATTTTCTCTATCAGTCCTCCACACCTGTTCTAGTAGTTTTTACTTTTCTGTTTTTGTTTCTTACATATTTTTAGATTGAGTCAATTGTTGTTTTCATAGTTCTATTTCTGTTTTATTTTCGTTTCTAGTTTATTATTTTTCTGTTTTCGTAGTTTTGTCCAGTTTTATAGTTTATTTAGTTTCGTTAATTATAATTCTTTTAGCTTCTTTTATTATTCTTTTTGTTTGTTTTTTTTTTTTTGTTAAGAAGTAACAGGTATCATTGAACTTTATTGCCATATTCTTATGTGTTCACCTGTTCTATGCTTGTCAAGTTCGAGGTAATATCGTTCTTTACGTACTTTCCTTTCTTTCATTTTATTGTTTCATTGGGGACAATGAAAGGTTTAGGTTTGGGGGTATGCACTCACACATGCACATTAGTTTATGCAAAATTTTAAAATTTTTCAATAAGTGTGTTTAAATAACGATGTTACCGACGTTTTTGCAATCTTGATTTGATACTTCTTGTTATGTAACTATGATTGTTATAGAATGGTAAACAAGAGAAGATGTGATTAAACATTTGCTGAAGTCATGATATGATGTAATGTTTAAGTTATGTATTGTTTGAATCGTAGTTTTATATCATAGATTTGCACATAAACCTATGCACTGCATGTAGTCACTTGAATACATGTTTGATGTGAACTATAATATGATTCGGATTTCTAGATAACACAAGGTGGAGATTAAACCCGGTGAGCTTTTGAGCCTATTTTTTTCTTTTTAGAGGGTTATAAATACATCTTGTGTTTGTCGAATTTCATTAAATTAGCGCATCTACTTGTTGTTTAGTCTCATTATTCTTGTTTTGGTTGATAGTCAAGTTAAAATATTTGTTACCATGTTAAATAATCTTCCGTCGTAAATGTTGAAGAATCATATAAACCTAGGAAATGATCTTAGGCCCTTCTTTGTTTACTGTTGACCGATAAAAGATAAAATTTCCTTAGTTCGCCCTTTGAGCTGTTACAATGCCTCTTTTTCTTTGTTCACCATTATCCTCTTTAAAAGTTCCAACTTGATCAACTTGGAGTATACCACTGGAAGAGTGATCAACTTTTAGTAGTATTAAGGCGATGTGTTGATTGACAAGAAGAAAATAAGATGCTATTGGGGTAATTGCTTGGTATTCAATGCATAGTCATTTGAGAAGTGAGAAAAGAAAAAGGAAAAGAAACAAAATAAAGAAGAGGAAGGTTGAAAAAATGAAAGAAAAGAAGAAAAATGAATGAAAAGGAATGAAGAGAAAGAAAAGATGAAAGTTTGTAGAAGAAGAATGAAAGAAATCGAACATGCCTTACAATGCCATTCTGAAACTACTTGATATATCCATTCTATCATTTTCCATTGTCTGAGCCACATTACAACCTTTGAAAAGTCCTATTTGATCCTAGGAAACATGGTTTTGATATGTAAACGATGGGAGGGAGATGAAAACATGGAAATGATTAATTTCTCTTGATTATTGGCATCTTATCCAAGAGACTATTGTTCTTTCGTGTTATGCATTTTTTTTCGTGTCGTATGTGAGCGTTATTCGTCTTGAAAACATAATTCCTTTGCTCACGTATACTAGAGAAATTACACATGTCTCCGAGTGTTTCATTTTAGAGTGTAATTAACATTGTGAGATTCGTAGTTGAAGCATAGTTGGATGGTTATCCGAGTTATATTCCAAGTTCATGACATGCGCGTGTTCATTTGATAACCACATCACACACGTGCAATTTTATGAGGAACTCTATTGATTTATATGATTCATGTACTTGGGATTGTTTTTCAGGACGTAGGTGAACGTTTGATGCCGTTTCTTCTTGTTCATTATTCTATTTCAAATCATTATGTTATAATAAGGAGTATTGAATGTTTTGTTTTTCGTTTTTAATAAAACTTTTTAAATTTTTAAGTTCCTAAAGATGGTTGTGGGTGACTTGTTGACGAGAACCCTCACGAGACTTCACTCGTCCGACTAGGGACACCTAGAGGTTTAAAAGGCTTGTTGCATAAGCTAAATGCAATCGTGATCCATGCGAAAATGGAGAAGATTTTTCTGAGTAGTTTAGTTTTTATTTTAGTTTTGCTCGAGGACTAGCAAAATGTAGGTTTGGGGGTGTGATCGGGAGAGAACAAATCCTATTTATACGCCTTAACGAGCATTTGTTAGTACCTTTTTATCCTGTTTTTGTATATTTTTACTTCATTTTCTATTTTCTGACAGGTTTTGGAAGAAATCAAGTATATCAGACTAAACAGGGTGAAAAAGCAGAAGAAAATAAGCTGAAAAAGTCAGTACGCGCGCACGAGCCGCGCGCGCGAGAATCCAGAAATCGCTCGCGCGATCCGCGCGCGCGAGGTCCCAAATGTCGCGCTTGCGCGTGCCGCGCGCGCGATATGTGTAAAAACCAATAATACGTATTTCAGTATACTGAAGACTCCTGTGTAAACGAAACTGCTGAATGACATCCAGACTGTAAAATATATCAGTTTCAGTTCGTTTCGGGTTAGGAAAGCTTCCAAAGCTTGTTGTAAACTCTATATATACTCTATTTTACTTCAATTGAAGGTTACACACCCATACATACATACACATACAGCCACATAGATTGAAATACCAACCCTTGAAGGGAGAAAAAGCAAGGAGAAGTAGAAGAAGACCAAGGATTCCCATGGCCTCCTCCATCAACTACTTGCCATCCATCACTTCCATGGCAGCCTAGACAAAGATCTAGGGTTTCAATGAACCCCTAGTCGAGTAATAGGGAGTATTTTATGTTTTATTTTAGTTTTATTATGTATGAATGACAGTCACATGTTCCGAGAATGTTTATAAATAAATCGTACTTCTATTGATTAAATCATTGCTTTCAAAGTTTATTCTTGTCTTAGATCTATTTTGACTGTGATGTGCTCAATGATCTATGCTTGCTGTGCTTGTTTAGATTATTTACATGTGATGGTGGTTTATTGATTTGTGCTATCAAGTATCCGAATAATCCATGCCTAGATTAGATGAATTATGTCACAACCCTAGTTTAGTGTGGGATAATTCGTGCTAACCGAAGATGGAATATGTTGGTGCTTGAACCATGATTATTCTCTTGACGGAGGAATTGGGCTTGTAGCCACAATTCCCCATATTCATCCAACTTAATAGGCTAAAGTAATTCATAAATATTCCTATTATGAAGCTAGTGGTGGAGTTGCAATCCTAGGTCCCCTTTAAATATTTACAAAAACAATTTTAATTGCTTTTATAGTTTAGATTTAGTTTTATTGTTATTAGTTTAATTTAAATCAAATCAAAATCTGTTTTCATAATTAACTAAAGTTAGGTTTTAAAATTAAGTCGATGTTGTTAACCAATCCCTGTGGGTTCGACCTTTGCTTTCACACTACAAATCTTTTGAAAAGTAAAGAACACTTTTTATATCTTGATATTGACAACATCAGTATTGACCGAACCGATGTGGTTGCCTACGTATCCCGAGTGGGAATCAGGTCGAGTATAGTTTAAGACAAGGTTTTGAAAGAAGAGGGTTATTTTTAAATGGAGAGATTGACCGAACTGATGCAGTTGCCTATGTATCCTCGAATGGGAATTAGGTCAAGCGTAGTTCAAGGCAAGGTCTTGAAAGAAGAGGGTTATTTTTAAGTGGGTTGGAACGATCGAACCGATGTGGTTGCCTGCGTATCCCTGAATGGGAATCAGGTCAAGCATAGTTCAAGGCAAGGACTTGAAAGAAGTAGGTTATGTCAAGCATAGTACATTTTGAGGCGATCCAGGTTGGTTGGTTCTTTGAATTCGACACTGTCAAAATCCATGAGGTAGGTTGGTCCTCCTGAAAGGATAGTTTTGACAATATAAGGCCCAACCCATTTGGGTTTGAACTTTCCACGTGGATAAAAAATTAGGGCTCGTAGCTCCTCAAGGACAAGATCACCTTTGAAAATTTTCCTCGGACGAACCCTCTTGTTAAAGGCACAGGCTATCCTCTTTTGATAAATTCGGACATGGTCAATCGCTGTAAGGTGCTTCTCATCTATGAGTGCCAATTCTTTGTATCTTTCCCTTAACTAGTCTAATTCTGAGATCTCACATTCAACCATTACTCTCAAGGATGGTAATTCTATCTCGACGGGGAACACAATTTCCATTCCATATACCAGTGAGTAAGGAGTCGCTCCTGTAGACGTCCTTATCAAAGTTCTGTATCCCCATAGTGCGAATGGTAGCTTCTCGTGCCAATCTTTGTAAGTATCAGTTTATTTCTGCAGTATGACCTTGACATTTTTGTTTGCAGCTTCAACTGGCCCATTGGTTTGCGGTCTGTATATTGATGACTTATGATAAGTGATTTTATATTCCTCAAATAGATCTCTGACTTCTACTTTGAAATGACTTCCGTTATCCGAGATGATCTTATGGGGGACTCCATAGCGGCAGATAAGGTTTCTTTTGATGAACTTGGCCACTTCCTTGGCTTCCAATTTAGTGTAAGATTCAGCTTCAACCCACTTTGTGAAGTAGTCGATGGCCACTAGAATGTAACGATTCCCATTTGAGGCTTTTGGAATAATCTCTCTAATGATATCGATTCCACAAGTTGAGAATGGCCATGGAGAGGTCATACTACAGAGTAGCGATGGCTGTACATGCATGATGTTTGCATAGATCTAGCACTTGTGGCACCTTCTCTCGAATTCACAACAATCTTTCTCCAAAGTCATTCAGTAGTTCCCTTGCCTTACAATCTTCTTAGCTAGCATGTGATCATTCATGTGTGGACCGTATACCCCTTTGTGTGTCTCTTCCATCTTCTTAGTGCTCTTCCCGAATAGACAAGTCAAGTTGTGACTATTATACCCTTTCTTTAACAATTTTTCCCCACAGATGATGAATAGCGTAGGGAATCATCAAATTGCTCTTTTGTCCTTCTCAGTAGACTCTTGGGGATACATTCCTCTTTCTATGAAGTCCCATATATCTTGGTACCACAGTGTTTCCTTTTCTTCTTCCTCAATTGCGGCGATCATGTTGAATGACGGCTTATATCTCTGTTCGATTACCAGAGACATCATCTTGACTCCTACGGGGATTTTGATCATGGAGGCTAAGGTAGCCAATGAATCCCCTAATTGGTTCTCCTTACTGGGCAGGTAGAAGAATGTTACACTCTTGAACTATTTTTTAAGCCCATTGAGATGAGCATGGTAGGGTTTCAGCCTCTCTTCTTTTACCTTCCATTCTCCTCTGGCTTGTGACATAATGAGGTTTGAATCTCCGAAGATGTCCAGTCTTTGAACCTTTAATTCTATGGCTGCTTCCATTCCCAAGATACATGCTTCATATTCAACGGTATTGTTGGTAGAGTTATAGTTGACCTTGACAGCCAGTGGAGTGTGATCCCCATTTGGAGATACCAGAATCATCCCTACTCCATACCTTTTCATGTTGGCTGCCCCATCGAAGTATAACTTCCACTGCTCTTCTTTGACTTCTATGACATTCTCATCTAGAAATGCAAAGTCTCCACTTTCTTCGGAGCCAACAGCGTGTTTAGCAAAATGCTCAGTTATAGTTCTCCCTTTTACCGACTTGCTTATTACATATGTGATATCAAATTCAAATTAAAGAAATAGCCAACGGGATATGCGATCAGTTAGGGCGGGTTTTTTGAGGGAGGTATTTTAGAGGATCCATGTGAGATATGAGCACAACTGGAAAGGCTAGCATGTAGTGTTTTAATCAGCAAGTGCACCAGACTAAAGCCTAACATGTTTTTTTGAGGGCAGAGTAGTTGAGCTCATACCCAGTTGATCTTGTCAAAATCAAGATATAATAGTATACCCTACTTTAAAAAATTTATAGTGTGGAAGTAGAGGTTGAACCCATAGAGATTGAAATACTAAAGCAGTTTAATTTTAAAACCTAAACTTAGTTCATTAAGAAAACATAATTTTGCTTTTGATTTTAATTAAACTAAGAACAATTAAAATAAATCTAAACTATGAAAGCAATTAAAAGTTGTTTTGATAATTATGGGAATTGAACCTAGGGTTGCAAATCCACCACTAGCTTCATAATGAGGGTATCTATGCATTCAATTAGCTTGTTACATTGGATGATAATGGGGAATTGTCGCTACAAGCCCAATTCCTCCATCAAGAAGATAACTACGATTCAAGCATCAATATAATTCATCTTCGGTTGGCATGAAGTATCTCACACTAAACTAGGGTTACAACACACGTCGTCTTCCCTAGGCATGAACAATACACCCAATTTTGACCACACTGATAGGATTTAGGGTGCACGTAATATTTAAAATCGGACATAAGGGCAACCAGAGGATGCAGAAAAGTAGGTGGTGGGTCCTACTTATGGAGTGGCGGGTCCCACCTAAGCCGTCACCTATATAGTGCCCCCTTCATCGAGCTTTTTGAGTTCCAAACCATTCCAGAAGCCTCCCACTGTGAGGAAATTGCCTGGAAACTGCGTTTAGGCACCGAAATGGCCATTTAACCCTTTTCTGACCTCAAACTCTGCTTTAACCCTGAAACTTAAGAGTTAAGTTTTCAAAACTCTATGTATAGATCCATATGAGATCATCTTTAGGACACAAGTATAATACAAGAGAGTATAGAGAAGGAAGTACACACAAGAGAAAAGTATATACAAGTGAATATACTAGCTTGTAAGATATAAGAATATACTTATAATTCAAAAGAGATTTCTAGAGAGATGAAGTGAATTGTGATTAAAGTTTCTTAAACTAATATCAAGATAATTAGATTAGGAATTTGTACATCAACAGCCTCCCTTAACTTCCATGGATGAGTACCTGAAGAACTTGAAGAACACTTGAAGAAGAAGATCCTTCAAATCAACTTTAAATGCATAATTGAGAATCCTCCAATAGGTAGACATCATAATTCATCTCTAATTCCTACTTTTAAATATAGATCTATAAGACTTGGATCTAGTTTAGTTTTATTTTATCTATTAGAACACTCATCTTCTACCTCTCATGTTCTTTACACACTCACATAGCTAGATCCAAGTCTCTTTTGATTTTGTTGATAATTCTTAATTAGAGATTGATTTTCACTTTTGACTTTCATTTTTGATTTCATTCTTCTATTTTTGTTTATATCCATGCATACATGATTATATTTATGTACCTCTTTTGAATTCTATGATGGTTTGGAAATATAATCTATGAGAATGATGATTCCTATGTTCATACCTATCTCTTGATTATTCCTATTACCTAGAATTCCTATTGAATTTCATCTCCAATAGGATATTTGTAAGTCCCTTTGATCCATGATCTAAACTTCTTCATAGAACTTGAGGGAAAAATTGATTGGAAATCATGATAATTAAGTAGATCTATGAGTTTGATCTCTCTAAATAAACTTCAACCATCACCTAAGATGTTTTTCTCACACTTTAAAATGAACTAGATAAAATTCAGCAAAATAGATTGGTCTTGTCCATAAGATTGGGTCCACCAAAACCCATAGTTTGATGGATTTCAAATTTTCTGGGTAAACTTTGATAAATTAGCTTTCATTCGATCTATTTTGAGAGTCACTATAATCCATATGCTATTTTTAGAAATTGTTGAGATATCGGTTGATAGATTTGAACATAGTCTCTTTGTATTTGAATTTCAGAAAATCTATAATAGTTATCGATGTTATGCTTTTTGGTGATGATTCCAAACTCATGTATCTATATGCCGACGTAAAATCGTGAGCATACAATTGAGTTAAGATCGTTTTCTAAGCATTTGAAGTTGATAAAACTATTCTGGAATTTTCTAAGTTTAACTACAATCATGATTATGTATTCAAAATGGTCATACCTTGATCACACAACAATAATTAATGAATAAAGCTTGATTTAGAAGTCATCTAGGATAAATTGATCAGAGATCAAAAGCTTAGATCTAACTTAATTAACATGATTCATGAACTTCCATTATGTTTTGCATTCCTCTGTCAAATGATACCAAACTTCCAGAATAACAGAGTCTGTTTAAAACAACTTCTCAAAAACCTTAAGATCATGACATGTCCTTGGGATTATTTTTGTTATAAACTAAAATTTTTGACACCAAATAGAGCTTCACATGATTTTTGTAGAATTAATTATGATTTTTACAGAACAGTGGAAAGTCCTGGTCCACTGTTCCCAAAACTCTTCTTTCTCAAAATTAAAAAATGGTAAAGAGGTTCTACTTTTTGGAGAAGTTCCCTAAGACATGTATCTAACTTTTTGTAAAAGGGTTTTAACCCAGCTCATGTTTAAGACCACTTTTGATAGGATTCATTAGAGGTTGCTGAATCTGGAAATTTGATTGATGCGTCTTTTCCTTGTTTATCATGCTTATCATTTATTTTCTTGTATTTTTGCAATGCTTGTGTATTTCTTGGTATCTTAGTACAGAGAATTGAATGTCGTGGATCTGGACTTTGATTTGTGGGTTTGCCTCATCTATATGTGGCTTAGTGCCCATGTATTATGTACTATCTCTATCCTTTCTCTTAGAATTTTTCTAGGTTTACAAATTTGTTTTCAACGACACAATTCCTTTAGGATAGTCTCCATTTATATGCTTATATGTTAGAGACGTCTTATCTAGGATTGTTGCATGATTGCATTGCACGTTTCCTTTATTTTTTCTTTTTGTGACTCCACTTGAGTCAACCCAATGTAAGTCGTCTTGTTCCCTTTTGCATATTATGACATGTTTCCTTTATTTGCATTGGTCTCGGGTGGGACTAGCCACTGTAAGTATACCTCTCTCTTGTATTACATGTGCATCCGACTTCTACTTGATTTAATCTCTTGACATGATTTTTCTTAAATGTTCCCTTTTGACATGTATATATTATCTAGTATGTTTGAGGAAACAACACCAATTATGAATTAAGAACAAGGATATTTGAATCAAGGCCTACCGTTCGATAGGGGAGGAGGGGGATGCTTTAGTCCTGCTTGGGCTCCTTCCCCTTGTGGACACGCGGCATTCGAAAGTCCACCCCCGTCGGTGTTCTGGGGTTTCATAATTGATTTTCCTTTTTTTGAAATTGATTTGAAAAAGGTCTAATGAAAACAGATATAGAGTCGCTAATTGGTCTCTAAGAAACTAACAAACCTAATTTTGACTCACCCAAATGGATAAAGGACACCGGCTATTCATAACCAAAGAACTTGGCTCGGGGTTTTGGTACGAGAGAGGAAGGAGCCTTTGTCGCGACTAAAACAGCCTCAACCCGCCCCATCTCTTGACGGGCCTCAATTAGCATCCAAATAATCATCTTTTACTATGCTTGGTTCGACAATTAATACTATGATGGTGTATTACATCTCATATGAATCTTGAAATGGAAGATCAAAAGATAAGATTTCATTCATAAGATCTATGACAAATATTACATAATGCAAAAGTGAAAGATCAAACAAACAAACCTAGGGAAAATCGTCTAATCACATATCAAGTAATCAAGTTTTCCTAGTCTAGAAGGGGGACATGAATTGTTCTTGAAAAAATAGTCAAAGAAATCAAAATATGCTTAGCAAGCTAGAATGATGCATGTTTAGAAAAAGAAGATTTCTCAATCCTCGGGACGGATGAGAAAGGAAGATTAGATCAGGGGAGCATGAACGTGTGATCAAGTTCATTCCTTATAATCTTCTTTGATTAGGAGTCACAAAAACCCCGAATCTTGCATGGATGTAATGTATGGTCTTAGAATGTGCAAGTTAGTAGTGTGTTTGTGTTCATGGAATTCTAGAATGACTTAGAAGTCTAAAAATATGCATGAATGAATGAAGATTGTTAATGTAGCATATGTACAAATGTGGTATGGACTACTTCCTAAGACATGAGCTAATTTGGATTGCATGTATGCATCAAATCAAAGGAAATAACTCAAAACATGCTTGTTGTGAATAGTGGACAGAATAGTGAGTTGATTTTGTAAAAATGGAAAAGTGAGGATAGAAATTTTTTAAACTTATAATTTTTTATGGAGATAATCTTATTGTGTCTAGAACTCATATCAAAAATCCAAACTACAATAACTATTACAGATTAAGAGAAATCATATGAACAAGATAGATTACTCAGAAACAAAGTCCGTACTGTCAGCTGAAATGTTAAAAAATCTTAGAAAATGAAAACAAAACATCTATAGGCCTATATCATATAGAAAGTTCCCCACGACATTGAAGTTTAAGGGAAAAATGAGTTAGGACCACTTCGTTTGGAACATTTGCTGGAAAACAAATTAAAAGTCAACCAAGCTGCTATGACAGCAAAAACAGAATGTTTGGATGGAATGTTTGGGTCAAAATGGAACCATTCCAAGTCTTTTCAAGTCAAACAAAAAATCACGGGTCTTCTATAATGAGTTAGGCAGACTTTCCAAGTGGTCTTGTAATCACCCATTGAGTATTGAACTCAGAATATTATTTGAAGTTGAGTAACTCACTGTTTTGAAGATTTTTTTTAGGAAAACATGGTTTATTTCTTGGAATCCAAACATTGGGGTTTTAGAGGGGTTTTGAAATATGGATTTTTGAAAGCATATTTTCAACATCAAATGGAGATTACAACCTTTTGGAATATCAATATCAAACTCAAGTCAAGAACTTCCAAGATTGTTGGAGAGATTTGTTTTCATTTGAATGTGACTTCAAGAATACATAGGAATGTATTAAAATTATAATCATCATTTATCAAACATGTTTTTGAGGTCAAGAGCTACTATCCATAAAGATTCGCTCACCTCAAACTTCATGTCATCATTTAGGTGATGATGAACTAGTATGTAAATAAAGAAAAATAAAAAAGAAATGAGATTAAGAAGAGATGAACATACTATGTAAATAAGCAAGTAAAGCAATCAATAGATGATATTCAATGAGATTTTGGACTTGTAGCTTAGTGTTTCACTCATATATGGTGACTGTGGACATGGAAGTAGCTTCATATCTCATAAATACTCACTAAAATGGTAGTTGGGTGTATTGAATGTGAAGCAAAGAGGAGTAATGAAGTAAAAACAAGGTTGAAAACTCACTTCTTGTTGGAAATCAAGAGGAGGAAGCTCACTTTCACTATCCTAACCTTATCTCTACAACTTTCTCTCTACAACTTTCTCTAAGCTTTGTATTTGCACCCCCCCTCCCCAAAAAATGAGAAGTCAAGGGGGGTTTATATATTCCAATTTGGGGTGGTTTTGGGATTTAAAGAGTACTCCCATTGGTCTCAAACATCTGTGAACAAGAAACTACGTCGTTTTGGTTCTTAATTAATCAAATTGGATCCCTAAAATAAATTACAAAAATGGACTATTCTAGGGGAGAGTGTCGTGGCAGCACTGGGCCTGTGCTACCGCGGCAGTGGGCCAGTGCCACTACGGGACTGCTCCTCCAATGTCCAAATAATGCTGTTTAGGCCCCCAGAGGTTCCGGTATTTGTGAAAAGGCCTTATTTCGTCCAAAATTTACAGAAAATGCATACAAACTCCAAATTGAGCTTCTAATATATCGTTGGAAAGGTAATGGAGTCTAATTTTCATAACAAATAGTCAAGAGTCAGGTCACTTTGAAAAGTTTTGCGGTATTCGCGATAAAAGCTGATTTGATCAACATTTTTACATTCAGAAATTTATAATAAATTCGTTTTGAATCTAGAAATTATGTGCGATATTCCATTGGAAAGTTATTGACCTCTAGTATCCATGAAAAATATTTGAAAAATGACACGGTGCTCCGATTTCAAAGTCAACTTTTAGGTCGGATCGGTTAAACTTAGGATCTCCTGAAAGTTTTGGGAACCCTGTAGGAGCTCCCAAGAGCTGACGTTTTCGTCTGATTTTCTTTAAAAACTCATTTTAGTATTTTTCACATGATCTAGAATAATCTCGGAACCTTCTGGAGAGTTCGGATGATTTTGGTCAAATCCTGGTCAAATATGGTCAAACATGGGTCAAACTGGTCAACGGGGACTTTCGGGGGTATTTGGGAGTTGACGATTTTTTCTAATTTTTCTTCAAAAATCATTTTATCACTTTTCTTAAGACATAGCACTTTTACAGAACTTGCAGTCCAAATCTAAGAGTGTTTGGGCTTTTAGGGGCATTTTGGTCATTTGTACCACTTTCTAAGCATTTGAGAGATAGAACTAACTTCCAGGAGTCCTTCTGAGTCTTTTCTATCATCGTGAACCACCAAGTTATGGTTCTCCTAAATCTTATAGCCGACAAAATGGGGTGTCTATATCCCTCTCGTACGAAGATCCCCGAACCTAGTTTCAGGTAATGAAGGGGGAGTAACCTTATTCAATTTTGGGCGAGTCAAACTTGGATTTTCTAATTCCCAATAAAAATTATGTGATGACTCTTTGTCTCTAGGATCGCATAAGAAAGTCCTAGTTTTCCCTGAAGTGTGCTCCTTGGGATCCGTCCCGGGACACTATCGAGGGAAAATGCCAGGACTGACCCCTCATCCGCATTTTTATGGTCCTACAATCTGGCGACTCTGCTGGGGATTTGAACATGAAACTGATGGTTTCTTGTTCTTCGAGGGTTTGTGTGGATACTGCAATATTTCCTACCCACAACTTTTCAAAATCTTTTCTAAATTTCAAATTCGAAAACAAATGAGTCACCACTTAATTTTTAAAAGAAAAAATTAAGAAACTATTTTTAAAGAAAACTGATCATTTTAGAAACCAGAGATTAACTAGGTCCGGGGATTATGGAATGAGAGAAGAAGGAGCCCGTCGGACTAAAACAACCTATCTCATCCTATCTTGCGATAGGCCTCTACTCAACATCCTTTTAATCGAATTATTAATTTAAATGTGCCCTCAACTAATATGTATGTATATGTATACATTACACAAACATGTCAAAATGATGTAAAATTACCAATCTACAAAATATCATTCAAAAGCCAAGTAATTCAAGTAGCAAGCAATATGATATGTAATAAAGAACAAGAGAACTTACCCGAGATCCAGCCGCGAATATTAAACGTGCAATGCATGCGATTTAAATAAAAACTAGGAAAAGAGTCTCTAATCCATATATACAAGTAAAGCAAAACCTAATTCTAAGGTGTCGCGCGTTAAGTTGAAAAATCGATAAAATAAAGATAAACTAAAGAGAAGTTCGAGAAATCATACCTTAATAGCGCTACAAAACAAAGGGTTAGTCCACATGATATACAATATATAAAGTTGGATCTTAAATAACCATCCTAGACTTCTAGCTTAAATCTATCAAATGTAATTAAATCTAAAGCAACCAAGTCCTAATTATAAGTGTCAAGCCATATGAATATGTACATGAAAAGAATAAATTATTGGAGTACTCAATGATTTAGATCACTTAAACTTTGAATTCAATCTTGACTAATTATTATTGAAACAAAGTTTGAACCCTAGGTCATAGAAAAGTCATTTGGAACATTATTTACAAAGTTGGTCAAATCTGTCATATAATTCTGAAAATTGCAGAGAGCAGACTAGATCTTTAAGAAAATAAAAAGCATGCTTCCCGTGGTTTGATCTTGCTGATATTTGGATACAAGATGCCTTTGTGTGTCTAGTTTCCAAATCAAAACAAAAATCAAAGTTTCAACGGTTAGATCTCTGGGAAAAGGACAAACACCAGACATCACTCAGAGATGTACAACTCTCTGTCCAGAGATTTTGTTTGATTTTTTAAAAATAGTAAAAAGATCAGAAATGCTTTGTTCTTTTTAGGATATCTTTCTAACACATTAATCTACTTAGAAAAAATTATTTCCGGTCACAAATACTTGATTAAGGTTCTGATTTCCTTATTTCAAAAGGGTGTTGCTGTTTTGAAACTCTGGGCAGATTGTAGTGTCTTCACAAAACTCATGACCAAACCACTTTAAACATGAAATCTCCTTGAAATAAAAATTACAGTGGTAAAACATTGTGTTAATGACACTTTCCCGTTGGTTTCACTTGATTCCAACGGTTAGAATTCGAACTAAAAATCTTTGATAAAAACCGGTTTATCAATCCACTGTTTCATTGTCAAGTTCAATTTTTATTTGTTAACCCCAACTATTAAACCATGAAGTTGGCCTTCAACTAAACCATTTTATCCTACCATTTGATGGTCATTGGAGGCTAAAGACCTTTACATTTGTTGATTTCATATGAATTATGAATAGACTTCATGAAATCTCAAGATAATGAATCTAAACCATGGAGATGGGCTTAGACTCAAACTACTTCCTCCTACCACTTGATGGTCATTGGAGATGAAGACATGACTAATACTCATGAGTCTCAAAGGAATATAGAAAGGATTCAATGAAACATCAAGGTAGAGGACCCAAGTCATAAGTATGGACTTGGATCCATCTATTTGCTTATGAAATGAAGTGATGATCAAACTTTGACTCCCATGTGAAGTATAAGCTTACATGAGATTCAAAACATCAAACTCAAGAGCTTTCAAGAGAGATATTGAAGATCTCCAAGAATCTCAAAAGAAAAACATAAACAAGAAAAAAATAGAAGAAGGATCAAAGAACTAAGAAGCAAGGACTTCCAAGTTTACTTAACAAAACTCTAAAACTTAATCAAGAAAAACTAAATGACTTGAGGATTAGAGGCAAAAAAAAAATAAGGAAAACACAACTAAGATTAGAGGGTCACCTCCAAGACTATCCTCAAATTTCTATATTTTGAAGATCTTCCAAGTTCTTCTTCAAGCCCTCCAAAACTCTCTATCTCTTTGAAATATGTGTTGTTGTAGTGTTAGTGATTTCTTGTGTGTTGTTGTTCCAAGGAAGATCCTCCTTCTTTTATCGACAAAATTACCAAGTATTTTCAGTGAATTCGGAGTAAAAGACAGGTGTAAATGCCTCATTTGGTGGTACAATACGTACTTCCTGAAAATAGACAGACTGCTGCACAGGGCGGCATTCAAAAATCTCTTGCGGCAGTCAGTGGATGCCGCTGCAGCAATCCGTGAAAGTCGCGGCGGCATTCCATGACTGCAGCACGACTCTCAGTGAGTGCCGTGCCAAATTATTGATTGTCGCGTTTTTGTCAACCTTACTTTATCAATTTTTTTTGTTTTTATCCGCATACATATACGTATTGTACCACAAAATACAGACTTTAAAAGTAAACGGCAGTCAAAAAATGTCGACGACACTCAGTAAATGCCGGGCTAGCATTCTGTGACTGTCGTTCGGCACTCACCGAATGCCTTTCGGTACACACTGAGTGCCGTAAAATACTTCCGTGTGCCGATTTTTGTTGAACTTCCCCTTTTTAGGTCTTTTCTTTCCTCCTTTTTCTTAAAGATACTTATTTTCGAAGATCTTTTCCTAAAATGATGTTTTATACCTGAATTCTCCTAAATACCTGGTATTTTCTTCTTTCTGTGAAATTTTATTGCGTTTGGAGAACTTTCTGAAGAGCTTGGAATACTTCGAATCTTTTGGTCCTTATCATCATTGGACGTGGAGGTGACGCTCTCCTAAATTCGACGGTCGGTCAAAATCGGGGTGTCTATAGTTTGCCCCTCTTTGACAGAGCTTGTGGGGCAACGCGTCCCATAAGTGAATGTCAAAGCCTGTGTGAAGACAGGCCTTTTGACCGGACCGTCAGTTTTAGGAAAAGCAAAATGCGTTGCAAAAGAAAACATACGTGTGGCAACGGTTGACACTGGTCATGCTCAATGGTGAGCTACCTACGTATCCATTCAGGAATCAGACCAAGACGTAGTTCGAGCACGGGGTCGAACACACACAAACGCAAGTAGTCACACGGATGGATGCACCTATCCTATCGTGATGCGCATGCTATGTAATGGTATCCATGAATAGACCTAGTTATGTAAGCATCATGCTTATCATGTCTTCCCTACGTATGACGCACGTTACATGTTGCGTTGGTCAAGGAAGATTGCCATATTCTTGACCGATGCAGAAAAAATCTGTCGCAGGGGCTAAGAAGACGTTTTTGATTTGATTTCGAAGGTTGACGTAAATCTGTTGCGAGAACCGAGAATGTAAATCTATTATGCGGATCGAGAATATAAATCTGTTATATTCTCAGAAAGAGGGTTAATGCAAATCTGTTGTGGGAACCGAGAATGTAAATTCGTTACACTCTCACAACAAAGAATCGACGTAATTCTGTTACGCGGATTGAGAATATAAATCTGTTATATTCTCAGACAGAGGGTTGACACAATTTTGTTGCGAGAATCGAGAATGTAAATCTGTTACACTCTCACAACAAAGAATCAACGTAAATCTGTTATGCGGATCGAGAATATAAATCTATTATATTCTCAGACAGAGGGTTGACGCAAATCTGTTGTGAGAACTGAGAATGTAAATCCGTTACACTCTCACAACAAAGAATCGACGTAAATCTGTTACGCGGATCGAGAATATAAATCTGTTATATTCTCAGACAGAGGGTTGACGCAAATCTGTTACGAGAACCGAGAATGTAAATCCGTTACACTCTTACAACAAAGAATCAACATAAATCTGTTACGCGAATCGAGAATATAAATCTGTTATATTCTCAGACAGAGGGTTGACGTAACCTTGTTGCGAGTACCGAGAATGTAAATCCGTTACACTCTCACAACAAAGAATCGACGTAAATCTGTTATGCGGATCGAGAATATAAATCTGTTATATTCTCAGACAGAGGTTTGACGCAAATCTGTTGCGAGAACCGAGAATGTAAAATCTGTTACATTCTCCAAATTCAATTTTTCAAAGTTCGGGAGCTTACGGGCACAAATTTATTTCAATTTTTGAAATTTGGGGCTCGCAGGCTCGAATTTTATCTCCTGAAATTTGTGGCCCGCAGGCTCAAATCTACCTTAATTTTTGAAATTTTGAACCCGCAGGCTCGAATTTTATCTCCTGAAATTCATGGCCCGCAAGCTCAAATCTACCTTAATTTTCAAAATTTAGAACCCGCGGGCTCAAATTTATTCTAAATTTTTGAAATTTGTGGTCAACTTAAGCCTAAAAATGACCCCAGGGCCAAAAAGTGTAATGAGGGAAAATTTTGGGGGGCTCAAGTTCAATTTTCGTGACCTGATTTGAATTTTTGGGGGGAAATAAAGGATCTTTGAACCGACTTAAATGCGGCACACACGGTTTTTCACGGCAGTCCGTGACTGCCATGCGGCACTCACGGAGTGCCGTTGCGGCAGTCAGTGAGTGCCGCTCGGCAGTTCACCGACTGCCGGGCGCGAAAACCAAGTGCCTCGATTGAGCGGTAGTGGCTTAAACCGCCGAGTTCATTGCCTTTCATTTCATTCTCCCAACTCTTTTTAACTCAAAATCTCTCTAGAGAAAATTTTCCTCTTTTTTTTTTCTTGCTTGGATTGATTTACCGGGGCTTTCAGGTTAGTTCTACTCGATCAAAACTCAGTTAATTGCTTTCATTTCGTTGTTTTTCTGGATTTTTCATGAATTTAATGCGCGGATCTCTCTTTCTCTTTGACAGATTATGGCGAACGGTTCGGGGAGAAGGAAGAAGGCCAAGTATTCGACCACTCATCATCCAGACGCCACACTCTTGCTCTGGGACCCGGATGAGCACTTGTCTGCCCGCGCGTTCAAGCGCGAGGTAAACGCTCCCCCTTTTTTCCTTTTTTTTTTTAATTTTCTTCTTTTAGAACTTTATGTATAGTGAATCATAACTTTGAATGTCTCATTTCAAATGCAGATGCCATGCTTGTAGTGCTTTCATACGTACTTTGTTCAAGATTTTGCATTTCACCTTACTTCCCATGAACTATATGAATATCATGCTCGACGAATCATAATTTATTATTCTCCCTCATGTTTATTGAACTTTCGGGTGTTCCACCTGTATCAATTCCCTTATTTCCCCTTCGACTTTTTCCAAACACTTCTTGTGAATAAAGAATCTTATGCTCGTGAATTTTCCTTTCCGTTTTTCTTAGGATTTACGAATGCGATGCTTTTTAAATGAAATCCTGAACATTCCCCCTGTGTTTATTATACTTGTGAATTTTCTTGAGCGTTCCAAACGCCTTTTTATTCAAAATTGATTCTTGAACGCTTGTGATCACATACTTTGAAACTATGCTTCTTTTGGATCCAAATTTCTTATGAACCTATATGCATGTATTTCGAAAATGTGAACAAACCACTCTTTTTCTTTTCTCAAAATCTCGCTAGAACATTGAGTGCTTTCTCTTATTCATTTCCTCTTAAATGCAAATGAGTGCCATGCTTGTGAAATTTCCTACGAGCATTTCTAGATTTTCCATTTCTTTATCTTTTCATTCATTTTTATGTCGTTTTTCCCTCTTTTATTTTTTATTATTTTTTATTACCATATATATTTTTTTTAATTGCTAATATCAAAACTTGTGATTCTTTCTTGCAGCTACAGCCCAAGGTGTTAAAGGGGAATGGCAGCCTCGCTCATGGCTATGAGTGGTATGGGGAGCTTAGTGAGACACTGCAGGGATTTATTGGGGCTGTCGGTTATGGGGACTTCGTCAAACTTTTGACGAAGAGCTCCAATGATCTACGATAGATCCATGCGCTAGAGGAGGGATGGTGGGATACCGCCAATACCTTCCACTTTGATTTTGGGGAGATGACGATGACTCCCCTCGATTTCAGCATGATTACAGGGATTCCATTCAGGGGAGAGCCCTTACGGTATTTGGATGCGACCAGAGACTGGGACCAGGTGGTGGCGTTGCTTGGAGCGGTTCCGGAGGAGCCCTTGGTCACGGCCAAGTGGTTTATGGATAATTCTGGGACAGACCGGGCTTTACTGATGAGCAGATGGCTCGGGGCTTTATGATGTATATGCTGGGGTGCTCCCTGTTGAGCACCAAGGGTGATCGGTTCTCCATCACTGTGGTATCCTCTTTGGAGCGCATGGACCAGATTCACGAGTACGACTGGACTGGTGCAGGGTTAGCCATCCTGTCAAAGCACATGGGAGAGATCTCCCAGGATAGGCCGGCTTCTACTGGTGGTTTTTGGAGTGCGTGGGAGGTACGTCCTTTCTTTTTATTTCCATTTCAATATTTATTATGCTTTTGGATGTTTATTTAAACTGTGAGACTCATGACCTCCTTCTCTTTTTATATATTGCAGATTTGGTCCCACGATTATTTTCACATGATGTCCCCCGAGACACGCGATGCCGATGCCCTCATCATGTCTCAGGGGCTGAAATGGGCGAAGGACAGGGCCGGGCGGAAGACTGGGGCACATGAATTTATTTCGTTCAGGAATTTCCTGATGAACCTGAGGGAGCAGCACGTTCGCTGGCAGCCGTGGCTCAGAGTGCTTCCCGAGCCTTCTACGAGGATTCAGGCATCGGGCGGATGCGATCCGATGAGGCGGCTTATGGATGGGCCGGAGGCCCAGGTGTGGTATTTCGGAGAGATGGTGACTAGGCAGTTAATGGCGGCTCCAGGATTTTTTGTGCCACACCCTCCTCCAGTTTCTATGAGAGCCACATATATGCTTTAGGGTAGCGAGCTCACGGCTGCTCTGGATGGCTCGGGGATTCATGGCTTCTTGGAGCCTCCCACAAGATACGCAGCTTTCCGTGCTGCTAAGCTGATGCCGAACTTCCCTCTGATGGAAGTGACTCGGGTGAGTAAATCATTCCTTCATCCTTTTATGAGTTTTCTTTCATCCTTTATTTACGTTTTATTTTTTGTTTGCAGCTCGTTCCTGCTGCAGCTCGTCCTCCTGCCATACCTGAGTAGGATTGCACCATGTTGACTATCTCGTTCGGCGAGCCCTTCTTGACGACGATCCCCCGGCTCTAACAGGGTGCCCCTACTATTCCTCTTCATTATGACATCGTCCCGCGTGCTTACGCGGAGGAGGGCTTGACGTATGCCCACAGTGTGCGGTAGTGGCTTCTCGGGCGAGAGTGGATGGTAAGAAACTTATCCCCGCCTTTCACTTTGACTTTGACTTTGATTGCCTCTCCTTTTACTAATCTTTACTTTTGGTTCTTTTTTTTAGGCTGAGGGAGCTCGGGCGACTACTTTATTTTGATGGCGGCTTTTAGATAGCTGATAGGATAGGCACTTGGATGTCTTTTACATTTTCTGCTTTTTCATTATGCTCATTTACCGTATACGTGACCATAGCTTGGTCCTTTTATTATGCTTTCATTTTCTCTTACCTGCCGTATGTGGGACCATAGCTTGGTCCCCCTTTTACTTGAGTTTTGAATGCTTCTATCTCTTTTATTTATTTTGAAATGAACAAATGAATGAATGAATGGGTGAATGTATGCAGCCACAACTTGGTTATGTTGTACGTGATGCATGATGTGCACGTTTTTATCGTTCTTTATTTAGTTTTCTGTTTACAGGTGGGCTGAAACTGTTACAAATGGTCCTTGGCCAACAAAAAACTCAGAACGGCACTCGGTGAGGTCTCAGCGGCACTCGGCGAGTGCCGCAGCAGCAGTCAGCAAATGCCGCAACGGCACTCACAGACTACCGCGCGTTACTTCGTCGAGTGCCGTTCTACTTTACTGAATGTCGCCCTGACTCAGGCAGATCTACCTCCATTTATACCCTCTTTTCTTCAAAACTCCGCAAAACACTATCTTCTTTCATTCTCCCCTCTCTCAAATGGCCCCCGTTAGCTCTCAAATCCTTTTCCCGTGGATGGATACCCTCTCTGGTATCGATAAGCTCAACTTCGAGTGTTTCAGGCTAAATGAACTTTCCTCCTTCCGGCAAATGATTCTGAACGAAAGTTTGCTTCAAGCCACTGTCCGATGTTGGGATCCTTCGCTCCACGTCTTCCGTTTCAGTCATCAAGAGATTTGTCCTTTGTTTGAAGAGTTCAGTGCTATCCTTCATAATCACCCTTTCGCGTATCTGACTATTCCTCCGGTAAAAGTCGGGTATGTTCAAGACTTGGCGGCTCTTCTCCATATTTCCTGCAGTGCCGCGGGCTATTTCATTTATTACGGTTGACTTCGAGCGCCTCTCCTCGGTTTATGCTCTCATTGGGGATCCTTACGATAGCGGGTATCAAGTTATACGGCGTAGCGCTCTATCAATTGCTATGCTTTCTTACTTTCTCTTTCAGTCGTCCTCTGACATTCTCATACCTATTGCCTGCGGTTTGAGAGAGATGAAGAGTGCAGTCATGCTGGTTCTCGACGAGACTCTGTTAGGACTGGACCACGCTCATGCTATCTGGGCCATATTATCTGGCGGGGCACCTTTCGTTCTACAGATTTGGCTCATGGAGCATTTGGACCTCTTTATACACCCCTCCCATCTTCGTGGGTCACTTCCTTACGATCGTATGGAGATTCACAGCTTATTTCACTCTGCTGATGCATGGCTCGGTTGGCTCCAAGGTCTCTCTTCCAGTGACATCTGCTGGATCTGTCCGCAGTGGATTAATCACTCTATTGCTGTACGTCTTCCTGGGCGACCTGGCATCTGGCTGCCGGGCTAGCGTGCTACTACTTTCTACATTCCCGATCGGGTGGTTCGTCAGTTTGGACTTTTACAGGATACTATTGAATCTATGACTGCTAATTTCCCCAGGGGGTCCACTTTGCGCCCTTCTATTGTGAAGGCTTTCATCGAGGCTTGGAACGACAGGGTCTCAGCTCCTTTCCGGAGAATCCCGGCTCCTACTGTGCCCACAGCTGAATACCTTCTTCAGATTCAAATACTGATCTAAAGACAGGCTTGTATTGATGAAAGTAAGACAAAACATGATGAAGTTCTTAAAAATTTCTGACAAATCCTGCCTATCCTTTTACGCTTTTGGATGTGATTTTCATCAAGAAGTGTTGTTATCTTTAGGAAAGTTCTAACATGTTTAATCAAAGTGTTCACCCGTTCGATTAATCTTTTATGAAAAATTCTCCTTTCAATGTCTTTTCTTGGCTTTTTTTTTTTTTTAAGCTTTACTCCTTCTATTCTATGAATTCTCATTTGTTTCTTTATAGTACTCATTTTGATAGCCAGGAGATCCCGAGATGGGTTTTAGGTAAATATCTGGGTTCTTCGGATAGCAAACGGAGTTTGCCCCTGGTTTTAGGGCTTCAAAGTGGTTCTCGGCAAACGCCAGTTTGCCCCTAGTTTAGCATAGGTTTTTTTTTTTTTTTTTATATGGACCGAAGTCTTTGGAGAGCCCGCCTACTTATCCCCAAATGGGTGTCAGGTCCCAAGTAGTTCGGCTTAAGGCTGCAAAGAAAAGCGCCAATCGGGCAATTATTTACTGACCGAACCGAGTAAGTTGCCTACGTATCTCCTAACGGGAATCAGGTCAAGCGTAGTTCATCGAGGTAGGAGGCTTTGAAAGAAACGGTTTCAAGCAAAGTATTTCTTGAGGCGATCGAGGTTAATTGGTTGCTTAAATTCAACCCCGTCCAGGTCCATGAGATAGGCCGCCCCTCTAGAGAGGAGAGTCTTTATGATGTATGGCCCGACCCAGTTGGGTTTGAATTTTCCTCTGGGGTCGTAAACGGGCAATTTCAGTTCTTTGAGGACTAGACCACCCTCAGCAAGCTTCCTTGGGCGGACCTTTTTGTTGAATGCACGAGCTATTCTCTTCTGATATCCACGAGTATGGTTTATTGCGGCCAATCTCTTCTCATCGAGCAACATCAACTCCTCATACCTTCCTCGTATCCATTCTGATTCGGTGATCTCACACTCTGCCAAAACCCTAAGAGAGGGTATTTCTACTTCGACTGGGAGAATGGCCTCCATACCGCAAACCAGCGAATAAGGTGTAGCACCCGTTGAAGTTCTCACCGAGGTTCTGTATCCCCACAATGCAAATGGCAGCTTCTCATGCCAATCCTTGTACGTATCCGTTGTTTTTCCCAAGATTGCTTTAACATTCTTATTCGCTGCTTCTACTACTCCATTCGTCTGAGGCCTATACGGGGATGACTGATGGCGAGTGATCTTATACTTTTCTAAGAGCGGGATAACCTCTCCTTGGAAATGACTGCCATGATCAGAGATAAATTCATTCGGGACCCTATACCTACAGATTATGTTTTCTCGATGAAACTCACCACGTCTTTGGCTTTCAAAGTCGCGTACGAGGCTGTCTCTACCCATTTGGTAAAGTAATCGATTGCCACAATTATGTATCGGTGCCCATTGGAAGCTTTCGGGACTATTTCACCAATGATATCAATCCACCATACGGAAAACGGCCAAGGGGTGGTCATGCTATAGAGTTGTGATGGCGGGGTGTGTATTAGATTTGCATGAATCTGGCACTTATGACACCTTCTAACATACTCACAACAGTCTTTATCCAAGGTCATTCAATAATGCCCCTGTCGGATGATCTTCTTTGCCAGCATGTGCCCATTCATGTGGGGTCTACATACTTCCTCGTGTATTTCCTCCATCATTCTCTTAGCTTCTTTCCCATATAGGCACTCCAGATTATACCCAGTGTAGGATTTCTTCCATAGTTTATCTACATAAATCACAAATTGAGCGGCAAATCATCGGATCACCTTCCTGCCCTTTTCTGAGGCTGCTTCGGGGTATTCTCCTTCTTTAATGAACTTCCACACATCCACATACCATGATATTTCCTCTTCGCCTTCTATGGCCGCGACTGTCTCGAATGAGGGCTGATTTCTGATTTCTATGGATAATGGAACCATCGTGACCCCCGAGGGGAACTGTATCATTGATGCTAGGGAATCAGCCAATTGGTTTTCCTCTCGGGGAAGGTAGTAGAATGATATCTTCTTGAATTGTTCTTTCAAACTCTATGAATAGTCATGATATGGCCTCAGCTTTTCGTGTTTCACCCTCCAATCTCCCCGCACTTGGGATATGATCAAATTGGAATCTCCAAACACATCAACTTTTTCGACCTTTAAGGCCAGCGCCGCCTCCATTCCTACTATGCACGCTTCATACTCTGCTGTGTTATTGGTTGAGTTGTACTTAAGCTTGATGGCCAATGGGGTAGGGGTTCCATCAGGTGCTACAAGGATGACCCCGACTCCATACCCTAATTGATAGGCGGCCCCATTGAAATACATCCTCCACAAATCCTTCCTTACCTCTATCACTTCTTCATCAGGGAACTTGAATTCTCCTTTCTCCCCAGTTTCCACGGCGAAGTCGGCTAGGTACTCGACGATGGCTCTCCCCTTAACAGATTTGGAGGTGACATATCTGATATCAAACTCGGCTAGCATCATGGTCCATCGGGAAATCCTACTAGTCAAGGCAGGTTTTTTAAATAGGTATTTGAGCGGATCGATTCAGGAGATTAAGATCACGGGGAAGGCTAACATATAATGCCTAAGGCGACGGGTGCACCAAACTAAGGCCCAACATGCCTTCTCTAAGGGTGAGTACTTCAACTCGTATCCGATCATCCTTTTACTCAAATAATAAATGACCATTTCTACGTGTCCTTCTTCTCCTTCTTGGGCTAACATGCATCCCATTGAATCTTCGGTCACAGAAAGGTACAGAAGCAAAGGCTTCCCGGGTGAAGGTGGTGACAGGACAGGTGGGTTTTGGAGGTAAGTTTTGATCTTATCGAAGGCTTTTTGACACAAAGTATCCCACTCGAACTTCTCTCCTTTTCTGAGCAATTTAAATAGCGGGTCGCTGGTCATGGTGAGTTTTGAGATAAAACAGCTTATGAATTGTATTCTACCCAGTAACCCCCTCACCTCTTTTTCATTTTTGGGTTCCTGCATCTCGACTATGGCTTTTATTTTGGTCGAGTCTACTTCGATCCCCCTCTGAGTAATAAGGAACCCTAACAATTTTCCTGTGGTGACTCCGAAGGTACATTTTTGTGGGTTCAATCTCATTCTGAACTCCCTTAACCTCCCGAAGAATTTCTTCAGAGCCTCCAAGTGACCTCCTCTCTCCTTAGATTTTACAATCGTATCATCCACATACACTTCCACCTCTTTATGGATCATGTCGTGCAATAACGTGGTAGCGGCCCGCTGATATATTGCTCCTGCATTCTTGAGCCCAAATGGCATCACCCTATAGCAGTATGTCCCCCATGGCGTGATAAAAGTGGTTTTCTCTCTATCTTCTGGTGCCATCAGGATCTGGTTATAGCCAGAGAATCCATCCATAAAGGACAGAAGCTCATGTCCGGCGGTGTTATCAATGAGGACGTCGATATGCGGTAAAGAGAAATCGTCTTTAGGGCTTGCATTGTTTAGGTCTCGAAAATCAACGCAAACCCTAACATGACCATCCTTTTTAGGGATGGGCACTATGTTGGCGATCCATTCTGGATACTCGGTGACTATTAAGAATCCGGCTCTTAGCTGCTTTTCAACTTCCTCTTTAACTTTGAGTGCCCATTCAGGCCTCATTTGCCTCAATTTTTGTTTTACTGGTTTAGAATTTGGGAAAATGGGGATGTGGTGTTGGACTATCTCTGGATCAATACCTGGCATATCATTATAAGACCATGCAAAAACATCTTTGAATTCATTCAATAGATTGATTAGTTCTTTGCTTTCTTCATTGCTAAGTGTAGAGCCGATAAAGACATTTTGAGGATTATTTTCATTTCCTAGATTAATTGTTAGGGTGTTCTCTATGATTTTGCATGCAGATTTATTTTCTTTTTCAATTAATTTTTGCAATTCATCAGGTATTTCACATTCATCACATTCATTAAGCGCATTCGAGTAAGCAGAATCAGTCATTCTTTCATTGATCTTGTTAGGAGTGATTACAACAGACATAGCGATAGTAAGACGCCTCATTTAGGCCATTAGAGACTCTGGGTGAGGGGGATATATATCACTAGACTCAAAGACCCACTCCTTGTTGGCCCCCTGCTTGAGCTCCACAGTGTTACAACCCGGCAGTGCCTCGGTTTTTGTCTTCTCTTCCTTTTCTGGCTTCGGCTCTTCTTCCAGCACATCCTCATCATTCCCCTCCTCAACCTCGACTTCCAGAACCTTGTCTTCTTTCCCTTTTCCTTCGGCTTTTACCCCTTTTTCGCACAACAGGCCCTACATGACCGATCTGTCCAATACACCAATCCAATCATTGACAGTAGCAGACTTTTCAAGAACTTGCAAAAACGGGTCTTTGTACTCGGAGAATTCATGAGAGAAAAAGATCTCGAACCCCGGCTTTAGACATTTGTCTTTCTGGTCCATCCATGGCTCTGGGAAGCCACAGAAGGGGAAATCTTCTCCTTCCTTCGCAAAGTAACCGTTGAGCGTTTTTTGATAGGGGTCCATTGGTGCGTCAGCTGTCTTCTTCTTTACCCTCAATTCCTTCTTTGTCGGCTGGTAACCCAAACCATGAGTGTGAGTCTGAGTTGGAATGTGCGGGAATTCAAGCATGCCTTGATGATTTTTTCCCAATCCCATGCCTGGAAAGAAACCCATATTTTTCATTATCCCTGTGACTGATGGACTGGCATACTGATCAAAGTATAGTGGCAGGAATTCTTTTGGTTTTTCCTCTTCAATCATGCCGACGAACTCGAACCCTCCCATATTTGCTCCTTCTTCTTGTAGCTGTAATTCTAGAACCGGTGCGCTCGATGATGCTTCGGACGAACGAACCCAGCTATCCCCAAGAATATCACAGACTTTGCTCTTCAAAATGCATTTTACCTTTTGGTGAATGGTGGACGGTATGGCACCCAAGCTACCCAACCATGGCCTCCCTAGCAGTAGATTAAAAGAAGCGGGAATATCAATGATTTGGAATTCAACTTCTTTCTCCACTGGTCCAATAACAAGATTAAGAAAGATGATGCCCATGACCGTTCTCTGAATGTTGTCATATGCCCTGACCTTTTGCTGGGAAGGCACGAAAGACGATTCATCTAAGCTCATTCGTTTGGCTATTCGAAAGGGGCATACATTCAGAGCACACCCGTTATCAACAAGACAAGCGGGCACGGTGTTCCCTAAACATTCAACAGTGACATACAACGGCTTGTTGAGCATGGGTTCTCCGGGGGGGATGTCATTTAAAGAAAAGGTAATAGCCAAGGTTGGAATTCTGCTAATCATTCCCACGATATCTTCCGGTGCTGTGTTGATGGGAATATCAGATTGATTTAGGGCGTCCAACACTGCCTGCCTGTGGCGTTTTGATGCTATCAGCAACCCCCAAATGGTGATATTGGCCTGAGTTTTCTTCATCTGCTTTAGAACCGTGTCTTCTTCCTCTTCTTCGTTCATCTTCCCTTTTCCCTTGTCCAATTCTCTCCCTAGATGTTCTTCCTCTAGCTCATGCGGTTTAAAGTGTCTGCCTAACCGAGTTAAATGACTGACTTCTTCTCTTGCCCACAGATTATCAACTTCTGAATCAACTTTCAAAGTACCCTCCCCCACCTCTGTTTCTTTGTCGCTTTCATACCAAAGATCATCTTCTATCTGGCTCACGTCTCGACTGTCACTCCCTTGAATCCACCAGTCTGACTGTCCTATTTCACTCTTCTTCAGCTGATTCTACAAAGCATAGATTGTCGAATCCTTAGGTAGCTGGTATGACTTTCTTGGTGTCTCGGCCTTAGTGATTAGCCTAGATGGATCGAAGGTTGCCTCTTCTATCCCCAAGAGATAAAGGCCCTACGGTGATGGCACGGCTCGATGATTTGAAAGCGGATTTCTAGTAACATCCGGGGCTTTGGTGGAGGGTTCTAAAATTTCCTTGTTATCAATGAGGTCCTGAATCTCGTGCCTTAATCTCATACACCTATCTGTTGAGTGACCCTTCTGCTGATGAAATTTTCAAAAGAGGTCCCCTTGAAAATTTGGTGGAAGCGGACTTGGTAGGGGTCGAGGTTCCAACTAACAGAGATGCCCCTTGGCTAACAGTCTATCGAGGGCAGTTGACAGTGACACTCCCAAATCTAAGAACTTCCTTGGCGCTTTGTCCCCTCCTCTCCTCGGTGCCATGTAGAATTTCTTTTCTGGCCTATTTAGTGCATTGACATCGGTGGGGCCAGAGTGACCTCCCGCTTGTCCTCCGTTGGATCCATAGTTTGGCCTCCTGTACCGTATTGGTTGTTCCTCTCTCTTGATTACCCCCTCTTGGATCGCAACTTCTATCCTCGTCCCGACATCGAAAACCTCAGCAAAGGTGTTAATTGACTGGAATCTCATCTTTTCTTGGTATACTGGCTGTAGATTCTTCATCAGCATTCGGATCTAGTCCTTCTCAGACGGCCTTTGTACCATTTTAGCTGCCTTTTCCCTTGCCTAGTGGTCTCCAAATCTCGGACAGTGACATCTAAATCTTGATTGTACTCGTACTGTGCCACAAACGCTTTGATCACCTCCTCCCACACCCTGGTTTTGCTTTGTTCGAGAGTAAGATATCAAGATAAAGCAGCCCCGGTCAAAGTTTATTGGAATAGGACTGCCATCATGGTTGTGCTCAACCCACTTGGTTGGAAAGCCCCAATACAGATTCTTACATGGCTGCGAGGATTCCCAGTCCCGTCAAACTTGTCAAAAATTGGCATCTTAAACCCGGCAGGCAGCGTCTCGTGGACCCTGTCGTACAGCCCTTCCAACTCCATCAATTAAGTGTTAACCCCTTGAGCCTTGCGCATTACCCTTTCCAACTTCTCTATTTTCTCGGTTAGTAGCTTCTCCTTTTCAGCTTTCTCTCTGTCTCTGTTGGCCTGTAGTGCATCAGTCCATTGTGCCTCCTGATCATCGAACCAATCTCCTTCCCCTCCTCCCAAAGGTGGGTCCATAATAGGCGGAATTACATGTGGTGGTCGGCAATTCAGTTCTTCTATCATCCCCATCATACGGTTCATGTTTTCGGCCTGTCGCCTCATTTGCTCTGCTTTTTGTTCTACCAGTATCCTTAACCCGGCCATTTCTTCATTGTTTCTTTCCTCGGCCATGTCAGCGTATTCTCTTCTTACCAGCCTCGCCTTGGGATCCCTAAACCACGCTTAGTTTGACGTTGATGCTATTTTTGCTCCTACAACAAATTTTAAAATTTTCTTTTTAAGACTTTTGCCCATTTTCTTTTGCCACACAAAGATACATTTTTAGTAAAAACCCTTTTTATATGCCACACGGATGCAATGCATGTGTGTGTGTGTGTGCCTATTCTATATGCCAAGAAAAAAAATCCTAATCCTAACACATAAGAATATAAGCACATAAAATCCTCACTCATGTCAAGTGCGTTGATTTCTCCTCTCATTGTGATCTCACTACCCCCCAAGAGGTTGGATATTCAAAAATTTTCAAAATTCCTTTGAAAAGCATTCCTTGGATGGTAAAAAGATTTTGAAAACAATGCTTGAGAGTGCTTTTTGAGAACATTCTTCTACAAAAAATAATTTCAAGGATTTTCGAATTTTTCTTTTGAAGATGATCAAGTGAAATATGCCTTAACAAAGGTTAATTTGGGAATTTTAATTGAAAAGAGAAAAATATTTTTTGAAAAGGTAATCGAAAACCTTGAGAAAAATCTATGGGTAGGGGGATCACATGACCGGATTGTCACCTTACTTTCCATGAATTTGGATACATACAAGGTCAATGATGCTTAGCTAAACATGATATAAGAAGTATAATCTTATAATCAAGGTTCGGCATGTTCTCCAAATGTCATGGAACCTGAGGAGAAATTGCTAAAAGGTGATTAAACGATTATACATCTTTCATCAAGCAAGTATCGTCATCATCTCAAGTAATCCCTTCCGGGCATACAAAACTCTCCAGCACATAATCCTAATCAAGAGTTGATTTCCTAAGATTGAAAGGTTCTATAGAAACTACTATGCAAAAGCTGGGTTTTGGTCAAATAAGGGACCCTTGACACACATCCGATAGGATGCTTAATATACCAAATCATGGTACGAGATCAAGGGTGATCACACAGTCCCATGATGACTTGACCGACCCAGTTGCCCCGAGCCTCCAAGGTCATAGTTCCATGCAATCGACTAGCTAGACATGCAAGTGAAATGCAACATGCACACAAAGATTAATTAATTCGATTAAAAGGATGCTTTTAAGTCTAATCCTCAAGTGAACCCAAAATCAAAAATTCTGGTCTGCGAAACCAGAGATTCTGGGTTCGATCCCCAGCAGAGTCGCCAAATTGTGGATACCGCAACTTTTCCTACCCACAACTTTTCAAAATCTTTTCTAAATTTTAAATTCAAAAACAAATGAGTCGCCACTTAATTTTTAAAACGAAAAATTAAGAAAACATTTTTAAAGCAAACTGATCTTTTTAGAAACCAGAGATTAACTAGGTCCGGGGATTATGGAATGAGAGAGGAAGGAGCCCGTCGGACTAAAACACCCTCTCTCATCCTATCTTGTGATAGGCCTCTACTCAAGATCCTTTTAATCAAATTATTAATTTAAATGTGCCCTCAACTAATACATATGTATATGTATACATTACACAAACATGTCAAAATGGTGTAAAATTACCAATCTACAAAATATCATTCAAAAGCCAAGTAATTCAAGTAGCAAGCAATATGATATGCAATAAAGAACAAGAGAACTTACCCGGGATCCAACCGCGAATATTAAACGTGCAATGCATGCGATTTAAATAAAAACTAGGAAAAGAGTCTCTAATCCATATATACAAGTAAAGCAAAACCTAATTCTAAGGTGTCGCGCGTTAAGTTGAAAAATCGATAAAATAAAGATAAACTAAAGAGGAGTTCAAGAAATCATACCTTAATATCGCTACAAAATAAAGGGTTAGTCCACATGATATACAATATATAAAGTTGGATCTTAAATAACAATCCTAGACTTCTAGCTTAAATCTATCAAATGTAATTAAATCTAAAGCAACCAAGTCCTAATTATAAGTGTCAAGCCATATGAATATGTACATGAAAAGAATAAATTATTGGAGTACTCAATGATTTAGATCACTTAAACTTTGAATTCAAGCTTAACTAATCATTATTGAAACAAGGTTTGAACCCTAGGTCATAGAAAAGTCATTTGGACCATTATTTACAAAGTTGGTCAAATCTGTCATAAAATTCAGAAAATTGCAGAGAGCATACCAAATCTTTAAGAAAATAAAAGGCATGCTTCCCGTGGTTTGATCTTGATGATTTTTGGACCCAAGATGTCTCTGTGTGTCTAGTTTCCAAATCAAAAAGAAAATCAAAGTTTCAACGGTTAGATCTCTGTGAAGAGGACAAACACCAGACATCACTCAGAGATGTACAACTCTCTGTCCAGAGATTTTGTTTGATTTTTTAAAAATAGCAAATAGATCAGAAATGCTTTGTTCTTTTTAGGGTATCTTCCTAACACATTAATCTACTTAGAAAAAATTATTTTCGGTCACAAATACTTGATTAAGGTTCTGATTTGCTTATTTCAAAAGGGTGTTGCTGTTCTAAAACTCTGTGTAGATTGTAGTGTCTTCACAAAACTCATGACCAAACCACTTTAAACATGAAATCTCCTTAAAACAAAAATTACAGTGGTAAAACATTGTGTTATTGACACTTTTCCGTTGGTTTCACTTGATTCCAACGGTTGGATTTCGAACTAAAATTTTTTTATCGAAACCGGTTTATGAATCCACTGTTTCATTGTCAAGTTCAACTTTTATTTGTTAACCCCAACTATTAAACCGTGAAGTTGGACTTAAACTAAATGGAACACAGCAAAGGGTAAATTGGTAATTTATATTTTAAATGATTAAATGTATTTTTACGTGATTACATGAATATTTGTTTAAATGCTTTCATATTATATGATAATACATGTATTAGCAATGAGTATTAGTTTGGATACCCAAATAAGGGTATAACTGAAAAAAGTTCAAAATTGGTAGGTGCGTTAGCAATTTTACAAAATATATGGGACCCACGTTGGGACTCATACGGAACTTAGACAAACACTCATTAGGTAATTGGATAGTTAATGGAATGTTTGGGGGAGCTCATAGTAGAAACTTAAGAAAATTTGGGAATGAAAATGAAAAGAAGGAAAATTGTAGCTTGACACCTCAACATGCAAAGCATGTGTGTCAAGCATTGAGATAGTCTCTCAATTCACAGTAGAAATTAAACAAAAGAAAAGAGAGCCCGGGAGAGAAGGACAAGCTCAAGACGCCGAAGTCGAAATCTCACCGTTCCGTCATCGCCATTTTCGGATTCGCGAACCAAAGCCGTTTTCGGACTCGTGGAGGTGAGACGAAAGTTTCTATACCCTTAATTTACCTTTTAATTGTCAGATTTTGGTAGCTCATACTTAACGGCGAGACGTCGTCTACCGAATTCTTGTAGGATTCATTTTGGTGTTAAAATTGAGCTCTAATTGGAGAAATTCAGCACTTCTATAGCTTGAATTTGGGTATAATCTTCCTTGAGGTGAGATTTCTATACAAACCAAAAGATTGTGTTTAATGGCTTCAAAGCTATATGTGATGTTAGAGATAATAATTCATGATTAGGAGTATAAAGATGTTAATCATGTCAATTCTATGTCAATTCTATGAAAATTATATGTTGATACTTGAATATGTGTTTATAAGCTTATATGTCTATGTGGTAGTCAATGAGCACCAAAAAAATGGTTCATTGTTGGGAGTAATAAGGGTGGTGTAGAGGAAGAATCCGATAAATACGGAAGTCCAAGGAATAGAAGTGGCCACGAGACCAAGGGAGGTCTTCGGGTCTGAATGAACCATATAACCTGTGACTCGGCGATTACGGTTACGTCTTATGTATGAATTGTAGCATTGCACGTGTTAAACATAAAATTATGTTAGAATGCTCACTAAGCGTAATGTTTAAGAAAACTATTTTCCTATTTTTACTATGGTACATAACAACCACCGCAGATTCGGAGCCATATCCGGAGGGGAAATGACGCACGCGATGGGAGAGATGGCAGAGATGGGGGAGATTTGGGATCTTGAGCACAAGAACTTCTTTGAATTTGTAAAAATGATGCAAATTTTGGTTTCTTTTATGTTAATGTTCATATTTGGGTTTAGGAAAAGAGTTTGAATCCTAAATGTGTATTTTGGTGGTTGGAAGTGAATTTGAGAACCAATGTATAAACTCTCTTATTTTACTCAAGTGTGGTGCAAGTAATGGGTATGACCATCTCGGCAAGTCCGGATGTGTCGCTAGTGTCTTGGACATGATTCTTTAGTACTCATAATGCTAGTTATAACATTGATTTTATCCCCAGCAAGTTTCATGTATTCTAGATAAGAGTTGAGTTTTAAAGTTGGGGATAAGAGTTGAGTTTTAAAGTTGAAAAGTTTGTTTTGGATCAAATAAAATGAGTTCATGATTGGTTAGATCAAATTGTGAATGTGTTTGTGTGATCCAAGCTTGACTTAAGTTTAAAAGTGTTTGGAAATATGTTGGATATGTTTTCCCAAAGTTTCATAATATTTCCATGTGATTTGGTTGTGTTTTGGTAGGTTTAGAACTTGTTTGACCGCAAAATTTAGCAGCAGGACCTGTTCTATTGGTCGCAGATCGATCCGAGTTTATGAAGGGATCGTTCCGGCCTATCCGAGGAGCATTCTGCTAGTAGGCACAAGAAATGGATCGATCTGGGTTTTATGAAGGGATCGATCCGCTTGTACTTTTCACAACATGTCCGCTTTTACAGAAACGTGCATAGCTCTTTTAGAAAATTCGAATTCGTGCGCCGTTAGTTGTGTTAGAACCGGTATTCAAAATTCTAACTTTTGGTATAAAAGTTTTACATACTTTCTTAATGACCATTTTGCCCTTGGGCGCTGTTTTGTCACAATGGGGTTCTTTAAAGTGATTTATCCCCATTTTCTTCTGAATTAGTGTGTGTTTTGGGTGCGATTACTGTTGTTACACGTGTCTTAATCTGTCGGGATGGGTTGGGGTTTAATTTTTGGTATTAGAGTAGTAAGCTAGATCCTTTGGGGATGAGAGACGTATACGACGCGTAATGTGCACACAACGACACTTAGTTGCATAAACATGCATACACATTTACTTAGCATGCTTTTAAATGTTGATTAGCATGTCATGTGTTTCTTAAAAGTAACATTCATGTGTGTACTATATGTGGGTGCCAGGCATTATGTCTGGAGGTGACACCTCAAATCAAATGGAACGGGTTAAAAGAGCAATTGAAGGGTTGGTACGAGTAGCCGAAACTTATGTGGTCGAAGAAAGGCCGGTACAACCGAATCCAAATCCAAGGGAGGAAGTTGTCACTATTTCTGAATTTCATAAGCAGAAGCCGACCATATTCCATGGGGAAGTTGAACAAATGAAGGCAAACTTTTGGGTTTCTGATATAGAGAAAATTTTCAGGGTGTTACCGTGTATAGAAGAGCAGAAACTTCTATTTGCTACCGACACATTAAAAGATGAAGCATAATATTGGTGGCGAACTAAGATAAGCCCAAGTCAACCAACAACGTGGGACCAATTTCTTGAGATTTTCAATGAACAATACTTTCCAGAATCATTTGGGGATTAAAAAGCTCAGGAGTTTATGGAATTAGTGAAAGGGGGAAAGACAGTCCGAGAATACTCAACACAGTTTACAAGCTTGGGAAGGTTTGCGGGAGATATGATAACAACTGAAAAAGTGAAAGCAAGAAAATTTGTGGCAGGACTTTGAAATGATATCCGAGGATGAGTGACTGTATTCCGGCCAAAGACTTATGCTAAGACATTGGACATTGCTTCTATTGCTGAAAGAGACCTTGGGTATACTTCAAACTTGCCACCACCACCGAGTCAACAAAGTAAACGACCAGGATCAAGTCAATTCAGTGGATAGGGTAGTGCAAAGAAGCAGAGTTCAGGGGATCATCAGTTAGTATCGGTAGTGGTTCTAGTGGGAACAAGCTGAGATGTCAGACTTGTCAGAAATTCCATTAGGGATGATGCAATCAACTTCCTAATCCGATCACTTGTAACATATGTCGATAACCAGGCCACATGGCTAGGAATTGTCCGATTCAGAATATGGATATGACGGGCTGATGCTTTACTTGTAAGGAGTTAGGACATCAAGCTAAGGACTGTCCTACTAGACGCCAAGGAGCTTCAAGTTCTGGTTCTTCTGCGGCCAGCACTATCACACCAAGGACTACTCAACCTCCGAGGAGGGAATAGAAAGAGGCAAGATCATTTCAACTCAGGCTGGGAGATACCGCTTCTGCTGACACTATTGTTTCAGGTATGGTTTCCATTTGCTCACACCTAGCAAATGTACTCATAGATTCGAGATCCACACACTCATTCGTGTCACACCACTTTGCTAAACATCTAGATAAACCACTAGAGTTCCTAAACTATGATTTATTTGTCGCAATACCGTTGGGGGCTCCATTGGTTAGTTCGGGTGTGTTTAGAAAATGTGAGATTAATGTGAATGGTAAAGAGTTAACCGTTGATTTGGTACCGTTAGTTATTCAGCACTTCGATGTTATATTGGGTATGGATTAGTTAGCGGCTCATCATGCTAATATTGACTGTAACATTAAAGAAGTAGTATTCCGTATTGCGAATCAAGATTAGTTTTATTTTCAAGGTAAGGGTGTTATATCACCGTCGCATATCGTGTCAGCTATTGAAACTTGTCATTTATTGAAGAAAGGTTGTCGAGGGTTCTTGTGTAGTATTTTGGATACTAGGGGTAATGATTTGAAACATGATGATATTCTGGTAGTTCAAGAATTTTCCGATGTATTTCCAGAGGAGTTACCTAGTGTATTGATTGATTGAGAGATTGAATTTGGTATTGACGTTATGCCAGGAACCCAACCAATTTCACGAGCACCATATTGTATGGCACCAGTTGAGTTGAAAGATTTAAAGAAACAGTTGCAAGAGTTTCTAGACAAGGGCTTTATCCGATCTAGTGTCTCTGTGGGGTGCACCGGTATTATTTGTGATGAAGAAGGATGATACGATGCGGATGTGCATTGATTATCGGGAAATCAACAAAGTAACAATCAAGAACAAGTACCCGTTGCCACATATTGACGATCTATTCGATCAACTTCAAGGGGCTGAGGTATTTTCAAAGATTGACCTACGATTTGGGTACCAATAACTGAAAGTTAAAATTAAGGATGTGGATAAGACATCCTTTAGGACTCACTACGGGCACTATGAATTTCTAGTGATGCCGTTTGGGGTTACTAATGCGCCTGCCACCTTCATGGATTTAATGAATCGGGTGTTCAAATCGTATTTGGATGAATTTGTGATTGTTTTTATTGATGATATTCTTATTTATTCCAAGAGTCCGGAGAAGCACAAACGACACTTGAGACTAGTTTTGCAGCGACTACGAGAAAAACAGTTGTTTGGGAAATTGAAGAAAAATGAGTTTTGGTTGACAAGTGTCACCTTTCTGGGGCATGTGATCTCTAGAGAAGGCATTTATGTAGACCCATAGAAGATTGAAGCTGTTATGAATTGGTCAAGGCCGACAAATGTGTCCGAGATTCAAAGTTTCTTGGGGTTAGCTGGATATTACAAAAGGGTTGTTAAAGACTTACCATTTGAATGGAATAAAGAGTGTGAAGATTGGTTTTTAGCATTGAAGAAAAAGTTAACAAAACCAATACTTGCAATTCCAATAGGTACTGAAAATTTCAGAATTTATAGTGATGCTTCTCACCAAGGCTTGGGATGCGTGCTAAACACAAGATGACAAGGTAATAGCCTATCCTTCAAGATAGTTGCGACCCCATGAGAAGAACTACCCGACCCATGACTTGGAGTTAGCGGCGGTAATTTTTGCGTTAAAGATTTGGAGACATTATCTATATGAGGAAACTTGTGAAATCATCACCGATCACAAAAGCCTGAAATACTTATTTACTCAGAGAGATCTTAATATGAGACAAAGAAGATGGTTGGAACTTATGAAAGACTATGACTTGAAGATTCAATATCACCCGGGAAAAGCAAATGTAGTTGCCGATGCTTTGAGTCAGAAGTCATCAGAAAACTTAGCTTATGCCTTAACTAGACAGGAAAAGTTGGTAAAAGAATTTGAACTATTAGAACTTGAGGTGATTCCCAATATTAAAGGAGGTTTAATGGCGGCAATGGTGGCACGACCGAGTTTAATTGGTGAAATCAAGACAAATCAACTTCTAGACCCAGAACTCAAGAAGATTGTGGATGAATTACCTGAGGGGAGAAGGCCAGAATTTAGTTTACAAGATGGTGTTCTGAAATACATCAATCGATTATGTGTTCCTAAAGTTGGTGATTTAAGAGACAGAGTTATGGAAGAAGCTCATAATACCAAATATTCAGTACATTCGGGTAATACCAAAATGTATCGAGACTTACGAGAAATTCACTGGTGGAGTGGTATAAAGCGAGAAGTCGCAGAATTTGTGTCTAGATGTATGACTTGCCAAAAGGTGAAACTGGAACATCAAAGACCCGGAGGAGAACTACACCCGTTAGAGATACTGGAGTGGAAGTGGGAGCATATTACGATGGATTTCGTATCATGGTTTCCAAAATCTCAAAATTTGAATGATAGCATTTGGGTTATCGTAGATCGATTGACTAAGTCAGCACATTTTCTACCTATCAAGACCAAAGATCCATCGAAACTTACAGAAATTTATATTAGAGAAATTATTCAGATTCATGGAGCACCGGTTTCGATAGTGTCAGATCGTGACACTCGATTTGTGTTGACGTTTTGGGAGAGTTTACAAAGGGCTATGGGGACAACATTATATTTTAGCACCGCTTTTCATCCCCAGACCGATGGTCAGTCCGAGAGGGTGATTCAGATCTTAGAAGACATGTTGAGAGTATGTGTTATGGATTTTAAAGATGATTGGGAAGCTCATTTATCGTTGATTGAATTTTCTTATAACAACAGCTTTCAAACTAGCATTGGAATGGCGCCTTATGAGGCACTGTATGGTAGAAAATGTAGATCGCCGATTTGTTGGACCAAGGTTGGTGAAAAATAGCTTTTGGGGTTGGGGATAGTTCAAATCACTATTTATAAGATTCAATTGATTAAACAGCTGTTACAAATGGCTCAAAGTCGTTATAAAAGTTGTGTGGATACGGGTAGAAGACCGTTGGTATTTGAGGTTGGTGACTATGTGTTTTTGAAGGTATCGCCTTCAAAAGATATAGCACGGTTTGGTAAGCGAGGTAAGTTTAGTCCAATTCTTAATCGGGTGGGACCGTTAGCTTATCGGTTGGAATTGCCAGAAGAATTGGCGAATGTTCATAACTTGTTCCACGTGTCAATGCTTCAACGTTATGTGCCGAATTCGAAACATGTGATCGTTCCGGAACCATTAGAGATTCCGGAAGATTCCACTTATGTGGAGCATCCAGTGCAAATTCTTGATAGAAATGATCAAGTGTTGAGAAACAAAGTGATTCCACTTGTGATGGTTCAATGGCGTAGCCATTCCGTCGAGGAAGCAAATTGGGAACGAGAGGATGAGATTCGAGCCAAGTACCTGCATCTCTTTGATTCTTGAGGCAAGAGTAAGTTTGGGGACCAAACTCCCTTTTAAGGAGGAAGAAATATAACACCAGTACCCGAAGAACGGGTAAATTATTATTTTTATATGCATTAATTAATATAATTAGTGTATAAAATGGATTAAGGGGAGGCTTGGACTCGCCCATGTAAAAAGTGTTCAAAGAGGGACACTAGTTGGAAAAGTCCCCAGTGAGGTGGGACAGGTATTGAAATGGAACCCAGTGAAGGGTAAATTGGTAATTTGCATTTTAAATGATTAAATGCATTTTTACGTGATTACATGAATATTTGTTTAAATGCTTTCATATTATATGATAATACATGTATTAGCAATGAGTATTAGTTTGGATACCCAAATAAGGGTATAACTGAAAAAAGTTCAAAATTGGTAGGTGCGTTAGCAATTTTACAAAATATGTGGGACCCACGTTGGGACCCATACGGAACTTAGACAAACAGTCATTATGTAATTAGGTAGTTAATGGAATGTTTGGGGGAGCTCATAATAGGAACTTAAGAAAATTTGGGGATGAAAATGAAAACAAGGAAAATTATAGCATGACACCTCAACATGCAAAGCATGGGTGTCAAGCATTAAGAGAGTCTCTCAATTCAAAGAAAAAACTAAACAAAAGAAAAGAGAGCCTGGGATAGAAAGACGAGCTCGAGACGCTGAAGTCAAAATCTCACCGTTCCGTCGTCGCCGTTCGTCGGATTCGTGAACCAAAGCCATTTTTGGACTCGCGGAGGTGAGACAAAGGTTTCTATACCTTTAATTTATGTTTTAATTGTCAGATTTTGGTAGCTCATACTTAACGGTGAGACGTCATCTACCAAATAATTGTAAGATTCATTTTGGTGTTGAAATTGAGCTCTAATTGGAGAAATTCAGCACTTCTGTAGCTTGAATTTGGGTATAATCTTGCTTAAGGTGAGTTTTTTATACAAACCAAATGATTGTGTTTAATGGGTTAAAAGCTATATGTGATGTTAGAGATGAAAATTCATGATTAGGAGTATAAAGATGTTAATCATGTGAATTCTATGTCAATTCTATGAAAGTTATATTTTGATACATGAATATGTGTTTATGTGCTTATATGTCTATGTGGTAGTCAATGAGCACCGGGAAAATGGTTCATTGTTGGGAGTAATAAGGGTGGTGTAGAGGAAGAATCCGATAAATACGGAAGTCCAAGGAATAGAAGTGGCCACGGGACCAAGGGAGGTCTTCGGGTCTGAATAAACCATATAACCGGTGACTTAGCAATTACGGTTACGTCTTATGTATGAATTGTAGCATTGCACATGTTAAACATACAATCATGTTAGAATGCTCACTTAGCGTAATGCTTAAGAAAACCATTTTCTCATTTCTGTTGTGGTACATAACAACCACCGCAGGTTAGGAGCCATATCCGGAGGAGAAATGACGCACGTGATGGGAGAGATGGGAGAGATGGGAGAGAAGGAGAGATTTGGGATCTTGAGCATAAGAACTTCTTTGAATTTGTAAAAATGATGTAAATTATGATTTCTTTTATGTTAATGTTCATATTTAGGTTTAGGAAAAGAGTTTGAATCCTAAATGTGTATTTTGGTGGTTGGAAGTGAATTTAAGAACCAATGTATAATCTCTCTTGTTTTGCTCATGTGTGGTGCAAGCAATGGGTATGACCATCTCGGAAATTTCGGATGTGTCGCTAGTGTCTCAGACATATTTCTTTAGTGTTCATAATGCTAGTTATTACACTGAGTTTATCCCCAGCAAGTTTCATGTATTCTGGATAAGAATTGAGTTTTAAAGTTAAAAAGTTTGTTTTGGATCAAATGAATTGAGTTCGTGATTGGTTAGATCAAATTGTGAATGTGTTTGCGTGATCCAAGCTTGACTTTAGTTTAAAAGTGTTTGAAAATGTGTTGGATATGTTTTCCCAAAGTTTCATAATGTTTCCATGTGATTTGGTTGTGTTTTGATAAGTTTGGAACTTGTTTGACAGCAAAATTTAGCAGCAGAACCTGTTCTGTAGGTCGTGGATCGATCCGAGTTTATGAAGGGATCAATCCGACCTTTCCGAGCAGCATTCTGCTAGTAGATACAAGAAATGGATCGATCCGGGTTTTATGAAGGGATCGATCCGCTTGTATTTTTCACAGCATGTCCGCTTTTACGGAAACGTGCATAACTCTTTCTTGAAAATTCAGATTTGCGCTGCATTTGTTGCGTTGTAATCGGGACTCAAAAATCTAACTTTTAGTATAAAAATTTTACATACTTTCTTAGTGACCATTTTGACCTTGGGGGCTGTTTTGTCACAATGGGGTTCTTTAAAGTGGTTTATCCACATTTTCTTCCTAATTAGTGTGTGTTTTGGGTACGGTTACTCTTGTTACACGTGTCCTATTCTGCCGGGGAGGGTTAGGGTGTGACATATGTGCTTATGTGCTGATATGCTAGGTCTAAGCTAGATTAAGGTGCATCACATTTAGATTAGATTGCATTTCATTTGCATTGCATACACTACACGAGCATAAACGACTCACGAGTGCTACATCTCTAATATTTTTTCGAAAAGAAATATTGTTTTCCTCATAATTTTGGAACTTGACTTCTTTGATTTTAAAAAATATTTTTGAAAAAGGAAATGATTTTCAATCCACTTGTGTAAAATATCATTCTTTGAAAATTCTTTTGCAAATAGGACACCTGATTATTTGAAAATCCTTAATAAATCATAGAAGAGAAGATAGGACCAAAAAGTTGTACTCCATCCTGGATCAGGGCTCCGAACAGTCGTTTGATTAGATCAAGATTTGAAGAAGGAATAGCCGAGTCGACTAGGGTTGAGGGTATAACGTACGAAGTCGATATGGAAGCTAGGTTGGCCGTAATGCAAGCTGTATTGGATCAAAGCCGAGAACATAATCGGGAACAACTTGCTAATATGATGAGAATGATTGAGCAACTGACTAATATGCCGCCACCACTGCCTCCGGTGCATCACGAGGAAGAAGACTTTGGGGAGACAGTTCAACCAAAGGTTTAGCTAGATCAGTAAACTTAAGACAAGTTGGCTAAAATCGGCAAGCTAAAAAGTATGATCAGGAAAAGCAAAGGGGTGGATGAGTATTTGTTCGACGTTGAGGGGTTGTGTGATGCTCTGAAAGCCAAACTCCCAGAAAAGTTTAAGATGCCGCATATTGAATTCTTCAATGGAACTAGAAATTTAAAGAGCCACTTGAGGATTTATAGGGGAACTTTGCAACCTATGGGTATTGAGTCTGACTTCTTCGCTCTGTTGTTTCTAAGAGTTTTGAGTGGGGTAACACTTTCATGGTACCTGACGCTAGAACCAACCATAACTAGAGATTGGGAGGCATTGTCCAAAGCTTTCATGGCTCAATATTCGTACAACTAGTCATTTGATGTAACTGCAAGTGATCTAGAGACCACTAGATAGGAGTATAGGGAATCCTTCGTAGGTTTCCTTACTCATTGGAGGGCTAAACTTGCTCAGATGACTAGCAGGCTGATAGAAAAAGATCAAGTCTGAATGATCATCAGAAACATACAGCTCGAGTACTTGGAGAGGCTAGAATTCTAGTCCATTATGAGCTTTGAACAACTATTCGATGTGGGGACTTTAATAGAAGATGCCATCAGGGACGGAAAGATCAAGAAAGAAAGCACAAGCAATCGATATAGAAAGACAGAAAGGCCAATCTATCATCAGCGTGTTAATATCAACATGTTATCTCCTTAACCTTTTCAGAAAGAGCGCCGAAGTATGACTAGTACAAGAGGGAATCAAAATCAAAAGCAGTCAAAAGAGAAAAGAGAATTTTCCGATTTGGGAATGTCGCTAAGCATTGCACTTGAGAGAATGCTAGAAAAGGGGCATTTGCAGAAATTAAAACTTAAATCAGAGCCAAATTTACTTCCGCTGGGTTTCAAAACTAAATTCTATTGTGACTTTCATCAAGGCCGTGGACATAGCACAGATAGATGCTGGGGACTTCGTCATGAGATTGAGGACTTGATTGAAAAAGGGGTCATTCCCCTCCTTCCGCTCAGCCAAATGTTCAGAAGAATCCTCTCCCTAATCATAGGGGAACTTACCAAATGTCAATTTTATGGATGAAGGGTGTCAGATTTATAACCCCATGATCTACATCACATCCTTGGATTAGCCCGCCATGAATGTTCAGCTCCAGGAAAATGCCACGATCTATATCTTGAGAAATGTGGAAGAAGAAGAGTGGGTTGAAGATTCACTAGCCTTTGAAGAAGAAATAGCCAACAGAAATCTCACAATCGAATGGTGGAATCCTAATACCATCACTGATCATTCAATCTGGTATGAAGAAGAAAAGCCCATGGGAGCAATCACCGAGAAAGAAAGCACTGAGCTCATAAAAGAATTTGTGGAGTCCGTCAAAAACCTTGAATTCAAAGATAATGACCTCATTGCAATGATGGGAGAAGAAGATGACTGGTGGTATGATGATGAGGATGATTCCGTTAATAATACCATATTCCCCGATGATTCTGTGTGGAAAGTCACTACAAGCACTAAAAAGTTAGCCAAAGAACATGAGTCTATTTGGATCACTAATGAAGCCAACCACTTTACCCGCTCTGGATGTCATTTCAAACCTCATGAGTTAGGAAATCGTGGGAAAGAAGCATGGAATGAAAAAGGAGTTGTCAAAGCAAAAGAGGCTAATGAGGGAGCCATGAATGGAGAAGAAGATGAAATCCTAAAGCAGTTGAAGAAAACACAAGCCTGGATCTCAGTATAGGGATTACTTATGACCTCTCACAAACACAAGCAGGCTATGCTCGATACGCTCAACAGATTGGATGTTTCTGTCAACACTACTCCCGAAGATCTAGTGAACATGATCTCTGCAAAACCTCGTAAGCTTGTAATCACATTCATAGATGAAGATTTGCTGCCAGAAGGGTACACTACAACAGGGCTCTCTACATCACTGTACACTGCTTGGGGAATAGAGTACCAGTTTGCTTGGTAGACAATGGATCGGCTTTGAATGTATGTCCTCTCAAAATAGCTCTTAGAATGGGACTATCTGTTTTAGAACTCTTGCCATCAACACAGACTGTGAGGGCCTATGATAATACTAAAAGGGCCATCGTAGGAATGATTAAGCTGGAAATTGAAGTTGGACCATTGAACAAAGAAGCTAAATTCCAAGTGATTGATATTCCGACTAGCTTCAATCTTCTATTGGGACATCCATGTTTACATATAAATGACGCGGTCGCCTCTACTCTCCACCAGAAAGTCAAGTTCATTTGGGAAGAGGATGTGTTGACAATCTTTGAGGATAGCTGGATCAAGTACGAAGGGACAAGCCATGGCCCTGTACTAGAAGTCCAAACACCAGAAGAAAAAAATAATTTGGGAGGATTCGACTTTGTGGGAATGCAAGGTGAATGAAATAAACTATATAAGAAATCCGTTTGGGATCGACTCAGCCATGACAAAAAGAAGAGACTTCCTGATGCATCAATCTAGGGCGAAGAAATCACTCCGTTCAGGAAAAAGAAGCCTTTCATCATCGAACGCGAGTATATAAAGATGTTTGAGAAAGAAAACCCAGTTATCGAAGATCTACAAGAAGAAGTAGGACAGAATTGGATCCTTGAAGTCATGTCATTATACTTTGACCAGTATGCAAATCCTAAAGTAGCTCACATGATGCAAAAGATGAATTATTTCCCTGGGATGGGACTGGGTCGTCATCAACAAGGAAGAAATAAATATGCTAATGACGAGTGATGATCTGAATGTGCTAATGGGTGAAGAACTGAATGTGCTAATGAATACCAAAGAAGCACCGAGAAATGTGAAAGAAATCAAGCCAATAGTGGGAGCTGAGGAATTGGGTGATCGGATCAGGAGTCAACAAACCTCCTCCCCCATTCCCCTGAAAGTCTGTAAAGGCCAATATGAGCCATGATGTTGAGTCTGCTTTTGCTTTTGCTTTTGATGTACCCAAAAATGTTAATGAAATGAATGAAGACTTTGCTTACTCTTCCGTGTCTAAAGATCTTGATTTTGAAATTTCTGAGGATTTGCAAAAATTAATTGAAAATGAAAATGAATCTGCATGCAAGATTATTGAAGAAACTTTGCTAATAATCTTGGGTAATGAAGATAATCCACAAAATGTTCATATTAGCACCACACTCACTTCACAAGAAAGCAATGAACTAATCAATATATTAAAAGAATTCAAGGATGTTTTCGCTTGGTCTTATGAAGATATGACAGGCATTGATCTAGAGATTGTCCAACACCATATCCCTCTCTTTCCTAATTCAAAACATGTTAAGCAGAAATTGAGACGCAAAAGGCCAGAATGGACTTTGAAAATTAAAAAAGAGGTTGAGAAACAGTTAAAAGCTGGATTCCTGGTGGTAACCCAATACCCAGAATGGATAGCCAGCATAGTTCCTATGCCAAAGAAGGACGGAAGGATCCGAGTATGTGTTGACTTTAGATATTTGAACAAGGCCAGTCCCAAAGATGATTTTCCGCTTCCACATATAGATGTCTTGGTAGATAACACGGCAGGGCATGAGTTGTTATCATTCATGGATGGTTTCTCAGGGTACAATCAGATTTTAATGGCACCCGAGACAGAGAAAAGACCACATTCACTACTCACTGGGAGGCGTACTGCTACCGAGTGATACCGTTTGGGTTAAAAATTGCTGGAGTAACCTATCAGAGAGCCGCTACTACTTTGTTATCCATAAAGAGGTAGAAATCTATGTGGACTACATGATTATCAAATCGAAAGAAAGAAGTGGGCATATAGCAACCCTCGCCATGTTCTTTGAATGATTGAGAAGATATAGGATGAGATTGAACTCACAGAAGTGTACTGTTGGAGTAACCACTGGAAAGCTGCTAGGATTTCTCATTACCCAGAGGGGAATTGAGGTTGACCCCACAAAGATCAAGGCTATTATGGATATGCCTCCTCCAATAAGTGAAAAGGAAGTAAGAGGATTTCTGGGACGAATCCAATTCATTAGTCGCTTCATATCTAAGCTCACTACTACTTGTGATCCACTTTTCAGTCTATTAAGAAAAGGGAAGAAATTCGAATGGGATGATCAATGTTAACAAGCTTTCAACAAGATCAAGACTTATCTATTGAACCCACCAATTCTTTTACCCTGAAGTCAGGGAAGCCTTTATAATTGTACTTATCCGTGTCAGAGAATGCTATGGGATGCATGTTAGCACAAGAAGGAGATGAATTGCACACAAAGAAAGCCATTTACTACTTGAGCAAGACAATGACTAGATACGAGTTGAAGTATTCTCCACTAGAAAAGATATGTTGGGCTTTGGTTTGGGCCACTCGTCGTCTAAAGCATTATATGTTGGCCTTCTCTATTATTTTGATCTCCTAAATGGATCCTTTAAAGTACCTCTTTGAAAAACCAGCATTGACCAGAAGAATTTCCCGATGGACCTTGATGCTATCTGAGTTTGACTTGACATATGCTATGAGCAAATCTATTAAAGGAAGGGCTATCATAGAACATTTGACAGAACATCCGATAAGTCCAAAAAACGAAGAAGAATTCATGTTCCCTAATGAAGGATTGATGGAATTAAGAGAAGATGTGTGGAAAATGTATTTTGATGGAGCTGCAAACCAGAAAGGATATGGAGTACGGATCATCCTTGTATCCCCCGAAGGAGTACATAACCAGTTGGCTATTAAATTAAAGTACACCTCTACGAACAACATTGCTGAGTACGAAGCTTGTATCTTGGGGTTAGAAGTTGTATTGACTTTGGAAATGAGGAAACTTGATGTATTCGGGGATTCCAATCTGATCATATCACATGTTCGAGGAGACTGGAAAGTTAAAGAAGAAAAGTTGAAGCCTTATCATAAGTACCTTGATTCTCTACAAACCCATTTCTTGCATATCATGTTCTTCTACTTGCCTCGAGAAGAAAATCAGCTAGCAGACTCCTTGGCTACTTTAGCCTCAATGATTGAAATTCATATGGGGATAAAGTTAACTCTGTTAATGATTGAACGGAGAGAAAAGCCATCTTATGAGATGATTGGGGAAATAGAAGAAGTAAAAGAACTTCCAAGGTACATTGACATGTAGAACTTCATTGAAAATGGGGTATATCCAGAAGGTGCGTCCGAGAAAGACAAGAGAGCCATAAGAAGATTCTCAGCTCAATTCATGATTTATGGTGGAAGTCTGCTAAAGAAATTGTACAATGGATTCAACTTGACATGTTTGTATGGGAACAGTGCGAAGAAAATGATGGAGCAAATTCACGAAGGGGTATGTGGTCCTCATATGAGTGGACATATATTAGCCAAGAAGATCATCCAACAGGGCTATTATTGGACAACCATGGACAAAGACTGCAACGAATATATCAGAAAATATTACAAGTTTAAAATCCATGCCAATATGAAGCATGTGCCGCCATCATTGTTGTACAACATGACTACCCCTTGGCCATTCTCAATTTAGGGTATAGAAGTTATAGGAGAAGTAACCCAGAAGTCATCTAATGGATATCAATACATCTTGGTAGCAATCGATTACTTCACAAAATGGGTGGAAGCAGAGTCCTATGCGACATTGAAGGCTAAAGATGTGGCCAGATTTATCAAAAAAAAATATAATATGTTGATACGGGGTCCCTTATGAGTTAATATCCGATCATGGCAGTCACTTCCAGAAAGAAGTTTTGGATCTAGTAGAAGAATGCAAGATCATACATCACATGTCTGTTGGGAATATGCCCTCAAACCACTTAGTTGGACAATGGAATATCATAATGCATTTATGCATGTTAGTTCATGAGATGAATATTAGACTGGAATCCTTAAACAACATTGTATGTGGTTCATTTGTGTATGTGATTACACATGTGAGATATGAATCACAAATCCTTGTTGTTTTAAATAAGTCACAGTGGATGATAAATCTGGATAACTTATCAAGTATACACTGTAGCATGATTAACGTCTACGGGGTAGAATGGTGAATCTCATTCATAAGATTCTTTGACTCTTGGTTAATATGCTAGTGCACTCAATGCATTGACGGACCTGAGTTAAACCTATTGACACCTAAATGTTGTCACCGTCAATAGGAACTCAAAACTTGTATAGGGATACATGTCCTCAATCCTGAGACAGTTATGGATGCAAGTTGTATGCTTGGTTGCTTTGACTTACCAATCAGTGAGGTCTTGCAAGATCAACACCTGGGTATCTTGGGTAATCAAGTATGCAACGTTGGGAACATATGTTGTCAAGATGGAATTCTACCCTCTTCTATAAAACGAAGAGTAAGTATTCCCTCGAGAATGTCACTAGGAGTGGTTACTGAGAGCTGGCCAGCCTTGTCAACAAAGTGTTATTGTTGACATGTTTAGTAATCCAAGCGTAGTGAATGATACTTGAGGAATATAAGATGTACTATCTATTGGGTCGACAGTATCTTCAAACATACATCCCAATGATAGATACGAATACTGCCTGGTAGAGGGACATCTGCATCATATTATACAAGTCTAGCAATTGCTTATGTATGTGTGATTACGTTCTTATGCACTGGAGTGCAATTATCATTTTATAGTGGCATTAATGATAATTGATTAATTGTTGATTCCTTAGTTAAGAGTATTGACTAGATGGAATAATAATTAATCGGAGCCAGTAATTAAGAACCTAGGAGGTCCCACTCTTAGCTCCGCCAGAATGCTTGGAAGGGCAAATGAGGATGTTGTCAAGACTGGTTCGATCGATCGAGTTTCATTCGATCGATTGAATGTTCGATCAATCGAACTCACTTCAATAGATTGAAAGTAAGGTCAGTTCTGGGAATCTATAAATAGGTCAACTGCGTCCAGGGAAAAGAGTTGGTCGTTTTTAACGTCCCTAAGCTGCTGAAACTGTTTTAGGGTTCCCAAACATTCTTTATCCTCTCCATTAGAGATCCCGCCATCTCTAGCCTCTCCAGGAAGCGTTCGAGGAGACATAAGAGTGAAGATCACCTAGAGGTTGCTGTTGGATATTGCTAAAGGAAGCCATATTCAGAATTGGGTTCAAGACCGTAAGGTATTGCATTCTCTCCCTCTTATTCTATGCATCTATAGAGTTAACATGTAGTAGATCCAGGCTACCAATAAAAGATTTTGTAACTCGATTATTCCGTTACGCATTTAAAACTATTTTAAACCTATTTTTCCTGTAATTGGTATCCGAGCCTCGCTTGTTTGGATCTATAGATGCGTTTTGGAACACTAGTTTTGATTTACATGTTGATTTTAGGACTTTTTTCAAAACTGCATCGTCACAGATCCGTTTCTGCAGTGTTTATGCAGTAGAATACAAATCTGTGATTGCATTAGATGCAAGGTGGGTTCAATCGATCGAAGTAGTCTCGATTGATCGAACATCATCTGTTCTCAAGCGATCGAACTAGTTTCGATCGATCAAACTTTGGTTCTGTTCGATCGATCGAATGTTGGTCGATCAATCGATCGAGACTGCTCTTTTGTCCAGATGTTCAGTTTACAGATTTAAAGGTTTTAAAACATTTACTTTAAATTTTTATTTATTTTGTAAGTTTTTCAAGACATTCTGTGAAACTGAAAGTTCAATCGATTAAACTATGTTCAATCGATCGAACCTTTGTCGATCGATCGAAGTGTGACAGAGAACTGTGATGCTGTTTTAAGTTCTAATTCAGTATGTAAAGAGTTTATATACTGTGTGAATCAATTAGGGGTTCAAATGGTACATATATTTGTTATATATATGTGTGGTTGTGCGTGTGACTAACCCTTTTGCAGCAAGCTAAGTCCGCTATCTCCCATGGCACCAAGACTTTTAAATTTTGTATTTAATTGTTTGAGATTGGTATTTATTATGTTTTAATTGTTGGTTTGGTTTTAAGGCATATGTAAAGGGCACTGCGACTTCAATCCTATGAAAAGGAAAGTCGCACCGGTTTCCCTAGCCTTTTATTTAATTATTGTTATTTCTATTTCTAGATAAATTGTAAGCTATAGGAATAATGTAATAGAATTAGAAAATCCATGAAGATGGAGGAGCAAGCCGTTGTCCATGAAGATGGAGTCGGAGGCAATCAAACCAAGAAGGAGGTTCTATGGAGATAGAGCCATGGGAGATAGAGGCATTGTTGAATGCTTTTAATCCATTTTAGTTTTGTTTTTATGTTCTTAGTTGTGATTGACATTTTATATATTGTTACTACTTGCATGCACGTAAAACAGGTTTTCTAAAATGAAATTCAAAAACCTTTTTTCCAACACATTAGCAAACACTTGATGTTTATGGGCAATGTGAAGAAACAATTTTTTCAAATTAAAAAAAATTCCTATTAGTTCATTGTAAGTATGAGAAATACTCTGTGTCACTCATTTATGAGTGATCATTCCATACGGAGGGTATTTCTTATTGATTACTAGATATGATCTTCTTATAAAAATCTAGTGGGAGAGGGACTTATTTTATAACTCCCACGGTCTTCCATAAACAGTTCATTGTAAGGTGGGTAGTATATTCTGTGTCACCCAGCCATGAGTGATCATTCCATACGGAGGATAGACTATTCATTGGTTACTAGATATGAACTTCCTTTGGATAGAATCAATGAGACGCGTTAGAGGGTGACCACTACACTGAGGCACTACTTGAGGCGGTTGTCATTGGATTCTAGTTAATGGTAAACACTAGCTAAACTATGGGTAAGGGATTCCACACGGAGCATTATCCAGAAACTTAGAGACCAAAAGTTCAGGAGTCATGAATTGTTTTGTAAGAGTTGCATGACATTCATGATGGGTTTTCCAATCAGGCTATGAGGTTATGATCGCCACACGGAGACTTAATTTCATAGGCTTGACATCCTGAAGACAATTAATGAGTTGGTTAAGGGAATTCCAATGTATCATATAAATTGTCATATTCATGATTTCCATATTGTAATTCTGTTACATTATTTGTATTTCAGATTCATAATGTCTAGCCCACTTGCTATAACCATGATCCAGAATAAGCTAATTGGAAACAACTACGTTGAATAGAAACTGGAACTGGATGAATTGTTAACTGCTAATGGATGTAAATACGTTCTTACCATTCCCTGTCCACCTATTCCATGCCATGACACCCCAACTGATCTTGCGGATCAATATTGGCAGTGGATAAGATTTGATGGTATAGCTCGCTCTAGCATCTTAGACTCTTTGTCTGATGTGTTGAAGCAGCAACATCAACCTTTGAACACTGCCCGTGCTATAATATTGAATCTCGAGGAGATGTTTGGGGAGCAGAGTGGAACTGCAAGGCTTAGAGCCTTGGAGTTAGTCATGGACACCCGAATGTTGGAAGGAACTTCTATAAGAGAGCATGTTTTTAAAATGATTACTTATTTCAAAGTACTGAAAGTTCTGGGTTCCGACATTGATGGTGAGACTCAAGTTGACATAATCTTGCATTCGTTGCCTTCATCATTCACTCAATTTAAAAAGGTTTTTAAAATGAGTAAAACAGTTTTTTCAACAAGTGAATTAATGAGCTCTCTTGAGGCAACGATGGATATAGTCAAAGAGGAGTCAAATATTCAAAACAGCTTCATCTTCTGGAACTAAGCCTAAGAGCATAAGTTCAGAGAAGGAGAAGCAAGACTCAAGGATAGGTGAGCCTAACCCAATTATTAGGAAGAAGGCAAGACTTGGAAAGGGAAAGGCTGGTGCCGTGCCAAAGGAAAGTGTTTCCATTGTGGCATGAGAGGGCATTGGAAAATAAATTGTGTGGAATACTTGACTACCAGAAGGCAAGGTACGATCCTTTCACTAGTTTTTGAAGTAAGTTGAAAAACTGATACTTTAACTACTATGGGCACTAATTCTAAATTTTCTAATTATATCTGTAATTGTTGCAGGGAATTGGAAAATAAGAATGTGCAGTGATTAGAAGATCTTGATTGCCTTTTGGGATCTGATGCAAGAGTTGCTATTAGATTAATAGTTTTATATTGTAATAAAACTTTGGAGTTATTAGATCGATTTCAGTTTTGAATTAATGAATAATATTTATTCTTTTGATTTTGGTACTGAAATTCTTGATTAAAAGAAAGCGTTCTTTTATGTGATCTAAATAACTTGTCAAGCAAGTATCTCACCGATTTACTCTTGTTTCTCATATATTATCTAATGAAGTATTTAAATAACTCATGGGTATTTTACCATCTAAAAGGATAGCACCTTCAACTAATTCTATGACTTCTAGTTTAGAGGTTAGATCGCATTTAATCTAAATAGGATAAATGGGGAGTAATGAATTGGATCCTAAACTCTTTTTGGTTTCTAAGACCATTGCCTATTTGTCAATCCTATTTAGAGAGTAAACATGATCAGATCATATTAATCTAAATACGATAAATAGGAAGTAGAGGATTGGATCCTAAACCTTTTTTGGTCGCTAAAACCACTGCCTATTTGTCAATCCTATTTAGAGGGTAATCTGATCAGGTGATTTTTCTTTTGAAAGATCACACGACCAAAGACTTATAAGAATTAGGCATACTCACGTATTTGGGCCAATAAACATTAGAGTTGAAAAGTAGTTTTGGCTACTCCAGATACTAATATAAATTTACCTATTGCACCTTTTCTTCAATCTTTTGAAGAAATTCGAAAGGTTTGGAATGAGGAGTTGTTGGTAAAAGAATATCATTGCTTTTGATTTGATCAAAATGGTGAGTATCTGTCTAATGCGTTTATTGTCTATAAGAGATAAGAATGAAATTCTTTCTCGATAGTCTACACCTAGTGTGCCTCCACTGGATGGTGTAGCAGGTAGAAAGAACTATCTTCTTTTAGATATGACTGGGTCATTGGATGAGTTATTTAGAGTTACTACTGTTCATTGTTTTTTTCGATGGAACTACAATGTACATACTGGATCTTATTCAAAAGAAATTCTTTTCGATAGACATCCCCAAAGTTGTGAAAAGAATACGACTTCTTTCTCATGGTTACTTTGGATAAGGATGTCTAGCACTTTGGTGTAAAGAAATGATGAGCCTTTTGAATCTAGATTAGAAGTATAATACTTTTGTAGTGTTTCCAGAGAAAACAAAAGTTAGTTGGAGACCAAATTTTGCAAAGGAAAGATAATATAAAAGAGTAAAGTAATTTGTATCTTAAAGCAATCTATAAATCATCTATAACTAAAATCTACTACCTCTTCATCCGTTCCTACATCGGTACTTCATTCTAGTGGGAGAATTCTTAGCGTTGCTAAAATCTCCTTATGCATTGAAGTTTTGTGATAAGGAAGCTCCGGTATATGATTTGCATAAGTCTACAGACATAAGCAATCATCCAGAGATATGGACATCTGTTTTGACATATTGGTCAAAATACTTTGGATTCATCTAAAGTATGGATGTAGCTTAAGTGGATGAAAGGATCCTTGCGCAAAGGAAGTGTGGTGGTGATTATGGTTCCATATATTGATGACATCTTTATCATTGCGATATGTTAAAGTTGTGTCATCAATGATTAAGGTTAAGTTTCTACAGTATACTTAATATTTATGATCTCGGTGAGGCGAGCTATAATCTTAAGATTTTTTGCTCATTCAAGATCAGAAAGTTAAGATAATGAGATTGTCTCAAACTTCTATATCAGAAAGTTGCTGGCTAGATTCAACGTAGAACATTTCGATACAGGTTTTTCACCTTTGAACATAACCTATTGCTCTTTCAAGACTTGTATCTTGGGATACGAGATGAAAGAAGTCGCATGAAAGGTATATCATAAGCCTTCGCTATTGATAAACCTTGTATGTGATGATAGGTATGGATATCAGTTATACCGTTGAGGTTGTTCACAGATATCAGTCCAAATGAATGTTCAGTTTTCTAAACTATCACAAAGTATATATTCTCTAGGGCTTGAGAAAGAACTAGCGGATATATGCGGGGTGATGGTGTTTGGGACAATGTTCAAAATTAGCTTTACTGGATACATGTCATGTGACGTCTTTTATCTAGGGATATAGTATAACATGAAGATGTTTTACTATGGATTGTTTCAGTAGATGATCATCAGTCCCTATGCAAAACCTTACGGGTTAAGGATTTTGACACGTCACAGAGACTATGCTAGTGCTTGTGCTAACGCTATACGGTTATGAGTGCAAGTGGGAGTTTGTTGGGAATATGCCCTCAAACCAGTTAGTTGGACAATGGAATATCATAATGCATTTATGCATGTTAGTTCATGAGATGAATATTAGACTGGAATCCTTAAACAACATTGTATGTGGTTCATTTGTGTATGTGATTACACATGTGAGATATGAATCACAAATCCTTGTTGTTTCAAATAAGTCACAGTGGATGATAAGTCTGGATAACTTATCAGGTATACACTGTAGCATGATTAACGTCTACGTTAATATGCTAGTGCACTCAGTGCATTGACGGACCTGAGTTAAACCTATTGACACCTAAATGCTGTCACCGTCAATAGGAACTCAAAACTTGTATAGGGATACATGTCCTCAATCCTGAGACAGTTATGGACGCAAGTTGTATGCTTGGTTGCTTTGACTTACCAATCAGTGAGGTCTTGCAAGATCAACACCTGGGTATCTTGGGTAATCAAGTATGCAACGTTGGGAAATATTTTGTCAAGATGGAATTCTACCCTCTTCTATAAAACGAAGACTAAGTATTCCCTCGAGAATGTCACTAGGAGTGATTACTGAGAGCTGGCCAGCCTTGTCAACAAAGTGTTATTGTTGACATGTTTAGTAATCCAAGCGTAGTGAATGATACTTGAGAAATATAAGATGTACTATCTATTGGGTCGACAGTATCTTTAAACATACATCCCAATGATAGATACGAATACTGCCTGGTAGAGGGACATCCGTATCATATTATACAAGTCTAGCAATCGCTTATGTATGTGTGATTACGTTCTTATGCGCTGGAGTGCAATTATCATTTTATAGTGGCATTAATGATAATTGATTAATTGTTGATTCCTTAGTTAAGAATATTGACTAGATGGAATAATAATTAATCGGAGCCAGTAATTAAGAACCTAGGAGGTCCCACTCTTAGCTCTGCCAGAATGCTTGGAAGGGCAAATGAGGATGCTGTCAAGACTGGTTCGATCGATCGTAGTTGTTTCGATCGATTGAAGTCAAGGAAGGTTCGATCGATCGAGTTTCGTTCGATCGATCGAATGTTCGATCGATCGAACTCACTTCGATCGATTGAAAGTAAGGTTGGTTCTGGGAATCTATAAATAGGTCAGCTGCATCCAGGGAAAAGAGTTGGTCGTTTTAACTTCCCTAAGCTGCTGAAACTGTTTTAGGGTTCTCCAACCTTCTTCATCCTCTCCATTAGAGATCCCACCATCTCTAGCCTCTCCGGGAAGCGTTCGAGGAGACATAAGAGTGAAGATCACCGAGAGGTTGCTGTTGGATATTGGTAAAGGAAGCCATATTCAGAATTGGGTTCAAGACCGTAAGGTATCGCATTCTCTCCCTCTTATTCTACACATCTATAGAGTTAACAAGTCGTAGATCCGGGCTACCAATAAAAGATTTTTTAACTTGATTATTCCGCTGCGCGTTTAAAACTATTTTAAACCTATTTTTCCTGCAATGTCAGCACCATATAGGCCGCAAACAAATGGGGCAGTTGAAGCATTGAATAAGAATTTAAAGACTATTCTAAGAAAGATGACTGACACATACCGAGATTGGCATGAGAAACTACCATATGCATTGTGGGGATACAGAACGTCTATCAGGACATCTACAAGAGCCACTCCTTACTCCTTGGCTTACGGAATGGAAGCAGTACCCCCAGTCGAAATAGAACTACCATTGCTAAGAATTATGGCAGAATTCGAGATTCCAGAATTTGATTAGCTTAGAAACCAATATGAAGAGCTAATGTTACTTGATGAAAAGAGATTGACTGCAATTGATCATGTACATGTGTATCAGAGAAAAATAGCCCGAGCATTCAATAAGAAGATCCGTCCAAGAAAACTTGAGGAAAGCGACCTTGTGCTTAAAGAATTAAAAGCACCAGTTTTTGATCCTAGAGGAAAATTCAAGCCAAATTGGGTTGGTCCATACATCATCAAGAAGCTTCTCTTTAGAGGAGCAGCATACCTGATGGATCTAGATGGAGTTATGGTACTTCTTTCCTTTTCTCAGTAGTTGAGAAAAGGGATCACACGTAGTTGTGAGCTTAGAGATGAAGCGGCTGATGAATTAGATTCTCCCGATAAACCCTCATACTTCATTTATATTCTGTGGCGGTGCCATTTCTAGGATTGCTTTGATTTTGGAAGGATCGACCTCTATCACCTTTTGTGTGAAGAGAAAACCCAGGAGCTTCCCAGAGGTCACCAAAAGTTCATTTTTTTGAATTCAATCTCATCTTGTATCTGTGCAATCTTTCGAAGAATTTTTCCAGTGCTATCAAGTGTCCTTCTCTATCCTTGGATTTTACAATCACATCATCAACGTATACTTCTACTTCCTTGTGAATCATGTCATGTAGTAGGGTGGTAGCGGCCATTTGGTAAGTCGCCTCGGCATTCTTGAGCCCGAAAGGCATTACCCTATAATAGTAAGTCCCCCATGGTGTGGTAAATGTTGTCTTTTCCTAATCTTTCGGTGCCAATAAAATCTAGTTGTACCCTGAGAAAAAGTCCATAAACAACAATACCTCATGGCCCGCGGTGTTATCTATCAGAACGTTGATGTGGGGAAGTGGGAAGTCATCCTTTGGACTGGTTTGTTTAGATTACGAAAGTCAACACACACACGAACTTTTCCATCCTTCTTTGGGACTAGCACGATATTGGCAACCCAGTCTGGATACTCAGTGACAATGATGAATCCTGCCTTGAACTACTTCTCTACCTCTTCTTTGACCTTAAGTGCCCATTCTGGTCTCATGTGCCTAAGTTTCTGCTTGACGGTTTTAGAATTGGGGAGACGGGGAATATGATGTTGGACAATGTCGGGATCGACCCCAGGACGTCTTCATAAGACCAAGCAAAAACATCTTTGAATTCTTTTAGCAAAAGAGACAAATTTTCATTTTCTTATTTATTAAGCGTTGAGCCAATTTGCACAATTTGTGGATTGTCTTTTTCACCTAGATTAACCGATAAAGTATCATCAATTATTTCATAAGTAGGTGGTTTTTCAATTAGTTATTTTAGTTCAATTGGGAGATCCTTAGAGGGATCTGTGCATTCACAAGTGTTAGACACAGAGGAGTGAGCAGAATCGTCTTTCATTTCATTCATGACAGGTGGAGTGATTACATCAGACAGTGGTAGGCCTATAAAGGCCGACTCTGGTATAGACTCGATAATTGGAAATACAGACTGTGGGGGAATAAAGGATAGGGAGACACAGACAGATGACTCTAGAACCTGGATGCTCAGACCCTCCTCAATTGGCATGATCTAATTATCCTGGCTCTTGGCCCTCTTTCCTTCCTTTTCTTCAGCAAATTCTTTCCACATTTTCTCAATAGCTTCGATATCTAGATACTTAAACCAGTCTTCCTCTGGGGTCTTGACAACTTCTTCTGGGTAGAACAATCTTGATAAGAGACCTCTCACAATTAGTGATGATCTCAAGTCTAGAATACCTTTTTTTGGTGGTTTGATGGATCCAAGGCTCAGGAAATCCAAAATAGGGGAAGTCATCCCCTTCTTTGAAGAACTAGCTGTTCAGGGTTTTGCGGTATGGCAGGAGACTCCTCATCCTTTTCTTCTATGGCTTTTACAGCTCGATATCCTCCCCAGTGGGCTCATACCCCAATCCAAAGGTGCCTTACTGTCCTACAATATGAGGGAACTCGCGCATTCCTTGTTGACGTCGGCCCAACCCCATTCCAGGGAAATAGCTCATTTTGTGGACGATATTGACAATTGCAGGGTAGGTCTCAGGGAACCTATCTTCATCACTGATCATATGGACTTCTTCTATCGAGAATCCTCTAATTTCTCCTTCTTCCATTTCTAGTATTTGGATTTCAAAGACGGGAGCATAGCTTGGAAAGGTTTCATTTCCCCAACTGTTACCGAAGATGATTTTCACCTTTTCTCATGAATGTATTTGATCATTTGGTGCACGGTGGATGATACAACTTTGTTGACATGCAGTCAGGGACTCCCAATTAACAAATTAAATGAAGCGAGGATATCTATGATTTGGAAAAGTTCTGTACAAACTAGAGACCCCACTTGGATTTGAAGAGAAACAGTTCCCATCATAGTTCTTTTGATGTTGTCATAAGCCCTCACGGATTACACTGATGGAGTAATGTGCAGGATATCGATCCCCAAGGTGGTGGCAGTTCTCAGAGCACAAACAATCAAAGTGGAACCTGTATCAACCAATAAGAATGACACTTGCTGCCCCTTGCATTCAACACTGATGTACAAAGCTTTGTTGTGCGCAGACCCTTCCGGCAGTAGATCTTCATCGAAAAAGGTAATGATTGGATCATGGGTGAGCGGCCTAACAATGCCACCATATCTTCTGGTGCGGCGTCGATGGGGACCTTAATTCTAGCCAAGGCATTCAACATGGCTTTCCTATGCTCATATGATGTTACCATGATGTCCTTTATCGAGAGATATGCTTTGGTTTTCTTTAGCTGATTTATTAGCTCATTATCCTCTTCAACAATTCCATCCACCTTTCTCTTCCCCTTATCTTTGATTGGCCCTTTCTCGATGGATACAGTGACAAGCTCTGGGGGCTGATAATGACGGCATGACCTAGTTAGATGATCGATTTCGGCAGGAGTAGGTCCTTCTATAGTCCCATCTTCTTTGAACCAATCATAATTTGTTCCCACAAATAAATTCTCTGGCTCATTCCAAATAGAGCCATCACTTTTATTATTGGGATCATACCATTTAAGGTCTACTGCCCCTAGATCATGTTCTTCCAGGAAGAATAAATCTTATTCATCATCTAGATGCTGCTACCATTCATCATCCTCTCCCTCGATCAGATGAATTCCCCCAAACTCTGGGATGGCAATGAGGGATAAGGGATGTCTTAAGGGGGTGATATGGGCGATAGGGTTGAAGAATACAAGGTCAAACTCGATGAGGCTAATATTTTGGTAGTTTGGTAGGGGATTTTTGGTGACATAGGGCTGCTTTGGTGGTTGCTAAATGATATTTTGGTCATTGAGGTCTTGGATATCGTGACGGAGGCGCATGTAATCATTATTGTTGTGGCCATGGGCTTGATGGTAGGTGCAGTGTTTAGACATATCACTATTTGGTAGTGGTGGGGTGTTTCGTGATTCAAGTAGTTAGAGATGGCCTTTCTTGAGGAGTCAGTCTAAGGTTGAGGAGAGGGGGATTTTTAATTTGGCAAATTTGTGGGGTGGCTTTTTCTAGAATGGGAGATTAGAAGAGATGGCTTGGTTAGGGAACTGGTATGATCTAAGAGTGTATGGTATAAGTTAGCTGTTAAGGGCATTGACATCCGGGGAGTTCCGGGAGTAGTTGGGCCTTTTTGACTGACTTGGGGGCTCTTCCGTCTTAATCTTTCCTTCCCTGATAGTGTCTTCGATCCGGGTTCCCACTTCAAATAGCTCCTCAAATGTGGAGATAAATTGATAGAACAAATTCTCATGGTAAAGCGGTTGCAGATTCTGGATCAACAGTCTCACCTGTTCTTTCTCGATCGGCCGATGAGTCATTTGGGCCACTTGGTTCCTCCACCTGCTCAGAAATGCAGCAAAGGATTCATTATTGTTCTACCGGGTAGTTTCTAAATCCCTGATGGTGACATCAAGCTCTTGGTTGTAGTAATAGTGATCGATGAACACCCGAACAATATCCTCCCATGCCTGAGTTTTGGAGGCATCCAAGGTAAGTAACCATGACAGTGCTGACTTTGTAAGAGTTTGCGGAAACATCATCAAGATGTGTTCGTGGGTATAGCCTATGGATTATAAGATGCTCATACATAGCTTCACATGACTTTTCAGATTCCCAGTTCCATCAAAGCGATCAATGCTAGGCACCTTGAAGTTCTCCAACAGTTTTAGCTTAACAGGCTCAAAAAGGCCTTCCAGATCTAGCATATAGTCATTGACCCTTTTGCTTTTCTGCAGTACGCTTTCTAGCTTTTCAACCTTGTCCATTTTCTCTTGGAATTTCTTCTCATACGTAGGCGGCGGGACCCCTTGAAACCATTCTTCTTCTCTGCCATTCTCATGTATAGGGATGGGAGGTGGTATGAACCTTGGCAGTAGTGGTGGCATGAACCCTGGTGGTGGTGGTGGGAACCCAGGTGGGTACAGTGGCTATTGTTGTTTCGGTTCCTCCATGAATTTCAGGACTTGGACTAGGCTGCCGGACTGCTGATTTATGGTTGCTCCCAACTAGGTGACCTTGTTTTCTAACTCTTCCTGATTCATGCTGAAATGACTTTGCAGGCTAATCCTAACCAAACGATTGTCTGAATTTTTGACCCAAGACGAGAATCCCAATTGTTGACTTTGGGAATCTATACTTACCTACAGATTTGAGAAGACTACATCATATTCTGATAGTGATGACTTAAATAGACAGTGACAGTGATGTTATCAAGTGTAGATTGACTCGTGTATAGATTGACCTAGACAGTACGTGCAGACTGATAGGAATGGTGCATGCAAATAAGACAAGCACAAGGATGCAGGCCCTAATCTATATGATGCTCTTACTTCTAACAGATAATAGTTAAGCAAGTAAGGTTCTAGCCATACAGAATGTGCTAACCTTACTTTCCAATATGATCACAATGGGAGAAAGAACAATTTCCAAGATAATTAGGAGATTTTGGGGATTTTCTAGAATTTCTTAGAGTTTCTAGGAGAAACAGGCATTCGGATGGAGTTTCTGGGAGAAACTAGTCATATCTGGGTAATCTGGGAGATTTGGACAGAGTTTTTGAGAGAAATAGGAATTTCTAGGAAATTTGGATAGAGTTTCTGGGAGAAACTGGTGTATTTTGGGAAATCTGGGATATCTGGACAGAGTTTCTGGGAGGAGCTAGTATATCTGGTGATTTTTAGGAGATTTGGATAGAGTTTTTGGGAGAAACTATTACATCTGGAGATTTCTGGGAGATTTGGATAGAGTTCTGGGGGAAACTGGTATATCTGGGGATTTTTGGGAGATTTAGACCGAGTTTCTGGGAGAAACTGGTTAATATGATGAGAGTAGGTAATGACGGTGGTCATACTGTCTAGCAAGTTTTCATACTCCTATATCTTAGGACCAATAAACAAGCTTTGCGGTGTATATCTTTGTGATCATGGAGCAGACATCCATATCATTGTGCCTAGGTAGGTCAACTCAATGTAATCACATGTAAGTGATTGCCTTGGGAATCATAAGAAAGAGGTTCTACCGCATGCCACATAAGCGTCTACACCGCACAGGTAACCCCGCCAGGGCATACAACAGTTATATCAAATTGTCCTATCTAAAAAGACAAATTCATAGTCCTATGAAAGGTTCTACAAGAATCTATATGCAAAGACTGGGTTTAGTCAAAGAGGGTCCGTTGACGAGAGTTCTAATATACTGTCAGAGAGATAGTATAGAGTTTTTACTCTTTTTGGTATACCTTGGAAGGTACCGTATCAACGGTGACTTATGCCCTGGCACAGCAAGACCTGAACAATGTCAGTGTCGCATTTCAGACACAGTCGAAGGGGAAATGCATGAGTGCAATATGGTGAACCAAACACAGTAAAAAGATAATTTTTAGGATGCTTCTTATGAGTCAAACCTCTATATTTTTTTGTTTTGAAAACAAATCACCAGTGGAGTCGCCAGATTGTGGACACACAGAATTGGTTTTCCTCTTTGTGTTTATAATTGATTTGGAAAAAGCAAAGAAAGAAAGGTATGTTGAAAACAGATAAAGAGTCACTACTTGGTCTTTAGGAAACCAGGAAACTCAATTTGACTCACCCAAATGGATAAAGGGCACTGGCCCTTCATAACCAAAGAACTTGGCTCGGGGTTTTGGTACGAGAAAGGAAGGAGCCTTTGTCACGACTAAAACACCATCAAATCGCCCCATCTCTCAACGGGCCTCAATTAGCATCCAAATAATCATCTTATACTATGTTTGGTTCGACAATTAATACTCTGATAGTATATTACATCTCAGAAGAGTCTTGAAATGGAAGATCAAAAGATAAGATATCATTCATAAGATCTAGTCGAGTATCACACAATGAAAAAGTTAAAGTTCACACAAACAAACCTAGGAAAATCGTCTAATCACATATCAAGTAATCAAGTTTTCCTAGTCTAGAAGGGAGACATGTGTTGTTCTTGAAACAAATAATCAAAGAAATAAATAATATGCTTAGCAAGCTAGTATGATGCATGTTAATCTTTGAGAAAAGAAGATCTCTCAATCCCCGGTACGGATGAGAAAGGAAGATTAGATCGGGGGAGCATGAACATGTGATCTAGTTCATTCCGTATAATCTTCTTCGATTAGGAGTCATAAAAATCTCTAAATTCTTGCATGGATGCAATGTATGATCTTAGAATGTGCAAAGTAATAGTGTGTTAAAGTGATTTAGAAGTCTAAAATATGCATAAATGAATGAAGATTATTATTATAGGATGTGTACAAATGTAGTATGAACTACTTTCTAAGAGATGAGCTAATTTGGGGAGCATGTAAACATCTAATCAAAGAGTCAAAGTTAAAATATGCTTCTTGTGAATAATGGACAGAACAGTGAGCTGATCTTGTAAAAATGAAAAAGTGGGGTTAGGAATGTTTTTAATTCATAATTTGTTATGGCGATCATTCTTATTGTGTTTAGAACACATATCAAAAAGCCAAATCACAATAACTATTACAGATTGAGAGAAATCATATGGACAAGAGAGGTTGATCAAAAACAAAGTCCGTACCGTCGACTGAAATATAGAAAATTTTTAGAAAATGAAAAGAAAACATTTAGAGGCTCATGTTATACAGAAGGTTCTCTGAAACACTGAAGTTCAAGAGAAAAATGAGTTGGGACCAGCTCGTTTGTAAATGTTTTCTGAAAAACAAATTGGAAGTCAACCAAAGCTGCTGTGGCAGAAAAACAGAATGTCTGGAAGGAATGTTTGGGTCAAAATAGGACACTTCCAAAAGTTTTCAAGTCAAACTTAAAATTATGGGTGTTCTGTAATGAGTTAGGAAGACTTGCCAAGTGGTCTCAGAGTCATCTTTTGAGTATTGAACTCAGAATGTTGTTTTAAAGTTGGATGACTTACTGTTTTGAAGAATTTTAAGTAAACAAAGATTATTTTCTTAGAATCCAAATGTTGAGGTTTTAGAGGGGTTTTGAAATAGAGGTTTTGAAAACATATGTCCAACACCAAAAATAGATTATAGCCACTTGAAATATCAACATCTAAACTTACTTCAAGAACTTCCAAGATTGTTGGAGGACATTGCGTTCATGTTGGAAATAACTTCAAGAATACATAGGAATGTATGTATTGAAGTTAGAAACATCATCTATCAAACATGTCTTTGAGGTCATGAGCTACTATCCATAAGGATTCACTCACCTCAAATAGCATGTCATCATCTAGATGATGATGATCTAGTAATAAATCAAAAGAAAATAAAAAAGAAATTAGGTGAAGAGAGATGAACATATAAAACAAGAAAGTAAATAGCAATTAAGAGTTGATAATCATTGAGATATTCGACTTGTAGCTTGGTGTTTCACTCATATATAGTGAGTTTGGACATGGAAGTAACTTTCTATCTCATAAATGCTCACAAAAATGGTGGTTTGGTGTATAGAATGTGAAGTAAAGAGGAGTAATGAAGTGAAAAACAAGGTTGGGAACTCACTTTCTTGTTGAAAAATCAAAGAAGGAAGCTTCTTTTCTCTTTATTCTAACCTTATCTCTACAACTTTCTCTTTAAAATTTTTCAAAACTTGCATTTGACACCCGAAAATGAAAAGTCAAGGGGGGTTTATATAGGCCAATTTGGGGGGAGTTTGTGATTTAAAAAGTGCTCCCATTGGTCCCAAACATTTGTGAACATAAAACTATGTCGTTTTGGTTTTCAATTATTAAATTTGGGGCAACAAAACAAAATTACAAAATATAGGCTTCTGGGGGAGAGTGCCGCCGCGGCACTGGGCCTGTGCCACGGCGGCAGTGGGCCAGTGCAGTGGCGGAACTGCTTCTCAAACTCCCAGGTTATTCCGTTTAGGCCCCTAGAGGTTTCGGTATTCGCGACAAGGCCCTATTTCGTCCAAAATTCACAAAAAAAATGCATATGAACTCCAAACTGAACTTGTGATATACCGTTAGAAAGGCAATGGAGTCTACTTTCCAAAAAAAAATAGTTCAAAGATAGGTATCTTTGAAAAGTTTTGCGGTATTCTCAATAAAAGCTTATTTATTCGCCTTTTTAACCTTCAAAAATTCGTAGTAAATCCCGTTAAAATCCAAAAATTATGTGCAATATACTGTTAGAAATCTATTGACCTCTAGTATCCATGAAAAATGTTTGAAAAATGATACGGTGATCCGATTTCAAAGTCAACTTTTAGGTTAAATCGGTCAAACTTGGGATCTCCAAAAAGTTCTAGGAACCTCTGGGAGCTCCCAAGAGCTGACCTTTTCATTCAATTTTCTTTTAAAACTTATTTTAGCAATTTTCACATGATCTAGGATAATCTCAAAACTTTTGGACGAGTTCGGATGATTTCGATCTAACCCTGGTCAAATCGATCAACGGGGATTTTTCAGGAACTTCCGGGACTTCTGGGGGTCTCTGAGAGCTGACGACTTATCTATTTTTGCTTTGAAAACCATTTTCTTACTTTTCTTATGACATAGCATGTTTCCAGAACTTGTGGTCCAAATCTGGGAGTGTTTGAGGTTTTAGGGGCATTTTGGTCACTTGTACCACTTTCTGAGTATTTTGAGAGATAGAACTAACTTCTAGGAGTCCTTTTGACTCTTTTTCGATCATTGTGAACCACCAAGCTATCAGCCTCCTAAATCTGATAGCCAAAAAAATGGGGTGTCTACACCACCAGCGAAAAGGTTTCCTCATAATCGATTCCCTCTTTTTGAGTGAACCCTTTCGCAACAAGCCTTGCTTTAAAGGTTTCTACCTTACCATCTGTTCCTCTCTTCTTCTTATAGATCCACTTACATCTATGGGTTTTATTTCATTGGGTGGTTCTACAAGATCCCAGACTTGATTGGAGTACATGGACTCCATTTCAGACTTCATAGCCTTTTGCTAAAGATCTGCATATTTATCTTGGAGTACTTCATTGTAGTTACAAGGATCGATACCTTTTTCATCGGGGACCCAGTCATAAGACTCTCCCAAAAACATGTACCAGTCAAGTTGAATAATAACCCTCCCACTACGACGAGGCACAACCTGTGTCTATGTATCACTGGTATTATGTTGTGAAGATTTTGAAGATAATACACCATTATTTGCACGTTGCACTGGTTCAGGATCCTGCGTGGATCTACAAGAGTTTCAGTAATCCTCCCACTACGACGTGGTAATGGAATATCGATGACTCTTTGTTGTTATGTTTCTTCTCGTACCGATGGTATCGAAGAAGTATGTGTAGGTGTCTCACCTCTCTTTTCCTGTAAAATAATACGGCTTCTGGGCTTGTGGTCCATAACATAGTCCACTTCTAAAAATGTGGCATTGGTGGTAATAATAACCTTCTGATCCTTGGGACTATAAAATAGACCACCTTTAGTTCATCTTGGATACCCAACAAAGAAAACAATTCCAGCTTTTCTGCGTTCCCTTTCAGCACGTGTGCTGGACTACCTCAGATCCGAACATGCCACAAACTAGGCTTTTGTTCAGCCCACAATTCTATGGGAGTAGTAGGTACTAACTTAGATGGTACCAAGTTTAGAATGTATGCAGCAGTCTATAATGCGTATCCCCAAAAGGAAACTGGTAGATCCGAATAACTCATCATAGATCTTACCATGTCCATGAGAGTCCTGTTCCTTCTTTCTTCTACACCATTTTGCTGAGGCATACGAGGTGCAAACAACTGGGATGTAATCCCTTGCTCCAATAAGTATTCCCTAAACTCTTTCAAGAGGTGCACTCCACCACGATCAGATCGTAGTGTCTTGATACATTTACCTAGACACTTCTCTGTTTCATTCTTGAAGTCTTTGAATTTCTCAATGCATTTAGACTTACGCGGCATCAAATAAATGTACCGATACCTTGAGTAATCATTAGTGAAAGGGACAAGTACTCAAAGCCCCCTCTTGCTTGGACAGTCATAGGACCACACAAATCAGAGTGAACCAGTTCCAACTCTCTAGCCCTAGGCCGAGAACATCATCTTTGTCATTTGACCTTCCAAGTAGGATTCACAGACTTGAAGTGCCTCCACTTTCAAATGTGCCTAATGGCCCATTTTGAACCAGTCTTTGAATCCTTTTTAGATAAATATGACCAAGGCGTAAGTGCCAAAGATGCGTTTGGTTCATCTTTGAAGGTTCTTTCTCTTAAATGGAAAACTATTTATGTTATTCAATTCATTAAGTTACAGTGTAGGAGAGACAGGATTTATAATATAAAGATCATCCACCAATTGACCTAAACAACTAAAACGTTTATTTTCTTTAATAACGACTGTTTTTTTAAATGGACAGAATATCTATTCTTTACTAAACTAGAAACTGAAACTAAATTCCTTCTAATAGAAGGTATGAAAAGGCAATTTTTTAATATTAAAATCCTATATCTACCAACACTAAGATGTAGATCTCCTACTACAACTGCTGCTACTCTCTTAGCAGTTCCCATATATAGAAAAATCTATCCATCACTGAGCTGCTTGGTTCCCCTGGAACCCTGCAAGAATTGCATATATGATCAGTGGCCCCCGTATCTACACACTAGGTACCGGTAGATCGAACTGTTAAACACGATTCAACAACTAGTAAATGAAATTTACCTTGATTCTTCTATCTGGTGAGATAAATCGGACATTGCTCCTTCTAGTGTCCTAGCTGCTTGCAAACAAAACATTTGCCTTTAGGCTTTCCCGGTTGTCCTCGTGGCCTTTGGATTGGTGGAGAACCCCCGGCCTGCTTTTGAGCCTTTTTAATTTTCTTCTTGCCTTTCGGCATAGAAGCAGAACCTTTCTCAAACACAAGAGCACTCCCTGACTTTCTGTTGAGACCTTCAGGTGCCAGGAGTTCTTTAAGTAGCTCCGCCAAAGTATAATTAAATTTATTCATATTATAGTTGAAGCGAAATTGCTTAAAAGATTCTAGCAGTGATTGGAGTACTGTATCGACCTGGGTTTCCCTGTTGATTTCAGCTCCAAGGATCTCTATTTCATTAAGAAGAGATATCATCTTAAGAACATGACCCCTTACAGGCGTCCCCTCAGCCATGGTTGTGTTCATCAAGTCTTTCATGGAAACCTGCCTAGCAGCATGACTTTGATCCCCAAACATCTCTTAGAGGCTCTCCATCATGTCATAGGCACTGGCCATTGACTGATGCTAATGTTGCAGAACATTCGACATGGATGCCAAAATGTAACACCGCGCCATCTCATCTGCCTTGACCCATTTTTTGTAAGCCTAGATTTCCTCAGTGGTTGCCCCCTCACTAGGTTGCTTAGGACAAACTTGAGTAAGCACAAATTTGTGCTATTCAGCAGTTAACACAATATCCAAATTCCTTTTCCAGTCTATATAGTTTGGTCTAGGAAGTTTGTTTTCTTTAAGTATAACAGCGACCGGATTCAAAGAACCCATTTAAAAACCTGAGAATCACATAATATAAATAATTACAATTGGGCAAAAATTACTATGGATTCGAGTTGAAAATCTTGGTTTCCTCTACCATATTTGAAAGGAATCTGCCAGCAACCTGATACACTACGAATAGCATGACTCGATGGGAAGCCATATACTGTCCATCATTTGTTCAGATAAACAATTGCTTTTTCATTTTACTATTCAGGGAATGTACTATGCCTAGTAAAATTAAACTGTTGACTTGTTTTGGTCCTATAAATAACAACAATGACTCAGATGGAGAGGATACTATTATTTATAGCTAAGTGTATACCATCATTTAATTGTAGATCAAGAGTTCTGTGAGGAACACCTCTGATGGAGAGGTGACCCACACTAACAATTACCCAAAATATTCTTTTAAAGAAGTTTGTACCGATGATTCCATGATCAACTTCATCTAATGGGGAGGATGACACTAGAGCCATCACACAAAATTAATTATATCATCTACGAACCAGTGATGGAGACCATGAGATTTATACTTGATAAATTCCCTCTCCCACTTAGAATTTTTAAAAAATTTGAGGGTTATAATTTTTAGAAAAACTTTTAATTTGATTAATAAAAAAAATAGAATACTTGACAAGGATTAATTCATCCTTACTTATCAAACCCACATATGTAGAAAATAAGTACTTATGTTTTCAAAATATGGAATTAGTTTTATTTCTAAATACAAATGTAGTTGTCCATCATTTTAAATTAATGTAAATTAAACATGCAGCTAGTCATCTGAAATAGGTCTAGGAACAATTATCCATGTTGTCCCATTCATTAAACATGAAACAATAATAATCATTCAATCACACGCAAATTAGAAAAGCATAATAAAATAGGAATCCCACTATTATGGTCAAGCTGCAACTCTTGTGAAGAAAACTGTATTGAACCCGATTAGCTCTATGTCGCCACTACACACAGGGGTCGAGCTGCCTTCCAGGACTGTTTTATGAAACAGTCTTCTAAAACTGCTTGTAAACTGCATTCACGAACTGTCTTCACGAATTTACTTGAGATATATTACATAAATCCTATGTCTCCATGAAGGAGTTCACACGCTATTTTTTTGCAACAAATTAAACGCACATCAATCAAACGTGGGATCCAATACACGCAAATCCTATGCCTCCATAAAGGAGTTCACGTGTTATATTAAAACATTAATATTAACCATGGATAAACCCATCGTGGGATCCAATCACACAAAATCAGTGACCATAATAGTGGAATAAGAATGCTGCAAACAAGGGTTAGCACAGTTCTACGTTCTATCCATCCATCAAAACATGCATAAGATATGTTTTACTAGACAACATGGTTAGATCCAACGCACACGCGAAATCAACATCTTTCAAAATTCTTTCTGTCTTCTGCTCTCACTTTTTATGCTCTCTTTTCTATTCCGAGTTATAATGCTCTTTTAGAAAAAATGCAAACTGAGAAGAGTGCCAAAGCAGCATATATATAGGCTACGATAGGGACCATAAGAAGTCAATAAGGAATAGGCTTCCTTATGAAATTAGGAAACCTTAATTCGAACTGAAACAAATTCCTATTTCCATAAATTATAATTCATACCACTAAAGAATTATAATTGCACTCCTACCCTTATCTCAAAAATATGTTTTGAGATCTATGTTATTAAATGGTTATTATCTCCCCACGTTAAGATTACAGATATCCATTAATTACTGACAATTATATTTAATTAATCTCTTAAAATTCATTGAGATCCTCTGCTTAACTTATCTGATATGTCGGATACAAAATCCACCTTCAGGGTTTGACATAATCAAAACTTATAAGCTTCCTCAAGGGGATATCATCAATCCCAAGATTGAGTCATGGATTTAATCATTAATTAATATCCACCACACAATTAATATTGTCACCCAATCAAATGAGATATTGACCCATTTAATAATCTCACCCTTTTAGGGATCAAAGTGTAAATATCAAATGTACGTGTCTGTACATGTCTATAAATTAACTTAGGATTTAGAGCATAAGCACTCAGAATAGCTATGAGGTATTAATTATCTTATATGTCAGTACAAAGATAATTACTCCAAGTCGGTCCCGTTTAATACACAAAGTGTACCAGTACAATGAGTTGAAACTGTACCGTTTCTCATAGTCAAGACAAACCTACTACATCACCATGCTGCAATCCTACCGATGGTGTGTCCAATCCCATCTAAGACTGTAAACCAAAATCTTACATTCTACTAGATCCAATGGTCTGATCTTCCGTATGTAAACTGAACTCTACACACTAAACCACTTACTATGTTGAATAAGAGACATATATGCACAATATTAAATAAATAATATAATGCAAATATTACCCACACAGGTTCTCATAAAAATGGAATTACTAATTTTATTAAAATAATAAACCAACTACATAAAAAGCGTGGCTTTTAGCATATATTCCTAACAAAAATAAAGTTAAAAAACTTTTGGTATGCCTGGATCTACTACTTATCAATTCCATAAATTCATAAAACAAGAGGGGACAAGTGTATTACCTTACAGTCTTGAACCCAATTTTGAATCTTCAGACTCTTGGATGGTGCAGCAATTTCCACTAGGTAATATTCATTCCTTTGCCTTTTGCGAATACTGCCGAAGAGACTAGAGTTGGTAAGAACTCTAATATGGAGGATAGAAAAGGTTTGGGAACCCAAAAATAGTTTCTGCGGCTTAGGGGTGTTAAAACCGATGATTAGAATAGTCTGTATGCAGCTTCCCTATTTATAGGTTTTCAAACCGAGTTGAAGCCTTTGATTGATCGAAGTGGCGTCGATCAATAGAACCTTCGATCGATTGAACTTGTCTTGACTTCAATTGATCGAAACTCTATCGATTGAACTTATCTGGACAACATCCTCTTGTGCCTTTCCAAGCATCCTATTGGAGCTAAGAGTGGGATCTTCTAGGTTCTTGATTGTTGGCTCAGACCAATTTTTAATTCCTATTACCAAACTCTTTAATCAGCAAATTAACCAACTGGTCAGTAAACATTTACTCCACCATAAACAATAACCACACTCCAACGCAGAAGAACATATCTGAAGCGATAACTAGACTTGTATGGTGTACTAATGTCCCTTTAATGTCAGCATTCATAATCATATCTAGGTAGTTGGATAATTATTACTGCCAACCAGAATGATGATTACATCTTCCATTCTTTGAGTCCCATTCACCCCTCACGATTAACAAATATGTTGATAACTACTTATAAATAAGACTACCGTTCTCAGTAATTAACTTGGTGACATTCTCAAGGGAATGGTTACTCTCTTTATTAGAGGGTAGATTCTATCTTGATAACGTATATTCACAACCTTATGAATATGACATACCCAAGATACTCAGGTGTTGATCTTGCAAGACCTCACTGATTGGTAAGTTAAAGCAGTCATATCCATAGTTTGTGTCCATAACCGTCTCAAGATTGAGAACACGTACCTTATACAAGTTATGAGTTCCTATCGACTGTTGATAGTTTTATATGTCAATAGGAAAGCTCAGGTCCGTCAATGCACTATAAGCACTAGCATATTAACCATGAGTTATACTCTAGTGATTGAGATTCATCAGTCCATCCAATGGTAGTTAATCATGCTACAGTGTATACCTGATGATATATCCAGTCTCATCATCCACTGTGACAAGTTCTAAGTATCAAAGAATAGTAATTCGTATCTCACTTATATGTATCTCATACACACACGAATTAGTTACTATGATACTTAAGGATTAACAATCATCTCATGAAAGAAATAGACACAATGAAATGTAAAGTTGATATCCATATATTAACATGCTAATGTTCCATACATAAAGTCATGGTTTGAGGGCACAATCCCCACACTTTTCCTATTGGTTCTTATCATCCTCTAGAAAATGCTTTTCCAAGAATCTGCCTTTGAATGTCTCCCAAGGTATAACCCTTGCAATGGTCACCCGCTTGGCCTTCCACCAGTCAGCGGTAGCGTAGGTCAACTGAAACATGGCAAGGTGACATTTGTCCTATTTGTTACATTCTAGAACTTCAACACACAACCATCGTTCTGCCTGCCATGGCTCTGTTAACCCATTGAACTTCTTCGGGCACAGGCCATGGAAACAATTTAGCATCTTATCTCCGATCTACCTCGACGAAGGTGGTGCGATTGGGTATATGCCGTTGATGGGTAGAATGGATATATGTGTCTCCAATGTATTCCATTCGTTGCATAAATGCTTCAAAAATGCCCGTCGGGTCCATATCCTTCGGAATAAGAGCTCCTAATCGTGCTTGATTCCTCGTCTAACCATAATGGTCTTGTGTGTTGTGTACTAACAAAAGACCAATAAATTATTTGACATTCTTCACGAAGAAATGATAATCAAGCTAAAATGATAAACGAAACGAAATATGAGTTCTACTCATAAGCATATAACAAAAAAAATCATGCTTATAGCACAACATCTCCAAGACGATAATACTCGTATATATATCCATTAAAAGATGTATCACGAAGTACACACTAGTCAGATTGTGTACCACGTAGGACATAAGCTATTAGAGCACTAGAGTTAACTGTATACATTGCCACTACCAATGGTTTCTAACTATACAAAAGAGCTATGGTCAAATAGCTATCCTTGAAATCTTCCAAAAAATAAAGTGTGGACAACATGTAGTAATATATATACTAGAAAACCTAAAGCCCCAAAGTCAAGACTCAATAGTCATCCACGTCTGATTCATACAAGGTAGCCTTATCCTCGAATGAAAAATCCCACTCCTCAAGTGGATTGTCCCCCATTGGTGCATCAAGATCTCCTATCCTGATCTCGACATCCCAATCCTCTACCATCACCTCATCATCATCCTCATCCTCATCCATAGAATCTACTACTGGCTCAATGGTATCAACAGCTACAACGGTGAATCCTTCGGCTACCGCAATAGAGTCTACTAGCTCAGCCTCTCCTATAATGAATCCCTCTGGTTATGCGGCCATCCCTGCTACCCATTCTACTGCCATCTGGACAATGTCTTCCATCTGTGCTGCAGGTCCTGTTGGTACAAATACAACTGCCTCCTCAGGCTTTTAATCCTTAGCATCCTTACCTCCCCCTACTACTACCACATCCTCTCTAGCTATAACATCCATATCAACTAGCTTTGGGTCCTCGGAATCCTCTTCTGGGTCATCCTCAAGTTCCTCATTGTCGCTTGCTTCCATATCCTCATCCTGATCCTCACCCTCGGGCTCTATGTCCTCAATAAGATCCTCAACTTTCTCATCATCCACTATCGGCTCAACCTCGGTTGGCTTGGCCACTGGTACCACTGGTGTTGGTATCAGTGGTGGTGTCTGAGCTGGTGCAGTTATAGAAAATAGCTCGTAACTCGATAATGTCCATCTCTAGCTTGCTCTGCACCAAACGAACCATCTCATGATAATGAGCCTCCCGTATGCTCATGTATTGATAAGTGTCCAAATGAATCTCAGTCAAATGAGTCCGTCTAGTAATGTATAGGGCTCTCCATACATCCTCCTCTAGGTACTGGCTAGTCGTATAGGATATATGCTCATGATAAAACTCTGGGTCAACTGGTTCCACAGTGTGCCCATGGATCACATGGCTTTCGTAGGTATCATCCACAAACTTGTAGAAGTCTGGGTCCATGCTAAACTACACAGAAACTATCGAACGTCAGAATGACGAACTTATCTCAATGCTAATATCTTAGGGATCATAAAGGTTCTAGGACTAGATGGTATGGGACAATTAGTAAGCGACAGTATCAACCTATGCTCGGATATCAAAAATCCTATCATGCCCTGGAATAGCAAAAATAGAAAAAAAAAATGAATTTTCTTTCTGGGTCCATAGGGAATGACTGGTGAAGTCATTGAATTTTGTTCACACCATGCAGTTCTAAATAGTAATGTAGGAGATAGTATTAACTACTGATCTTACTGTCATGACAAAACTTACTAACTATTACATCAGAGTGTTTAAACATAATATAAAAGAGTATAGGGGCAACATATGCCTTACTACAAAACACAATAATAAAGTCGGCAACTGACTTAGAGCTAATATTTATTCTAGTCTTTAACTAATGTATACATAATCACCAGTGTCATAGTCTTGCTCAGCATCTCCCAACTCAGCATGTCCATCCTCGGCATACCCCTCTCCTGGGTAATAGTCATCCTCATGGTAAGGTTCATCACTTGCATTGTAAGTAACAGGATAGTCTGGACGGGGATTGTCCAACTATAAAATGTTGTCTACTTCTTAAAAACTGAGCGAGTAGAAACTAAAGTAGTATCATAAGCATAATGTAATTACCGGTTAGGAAATTCATAAAATATAATTCTACTAACAATATCTTTCCCTTTTATCTTGAACCATTACTCAATTACTCACGTCTTGTTATACAAAGACCGACAACAGTATTCTTAATTGAAGAACAGACTTGATATGTCAACATTGTAGATACACCATTGTTTTGTCCACCGCTTTTAAGGACCTTAATCACTCACGGCTTTTAAGGACCTTAATTGCTCACCGCATGTCATGGACACCATGTTAGTTCATCCCCCGCTTGAAGGACCTAAATCGCCCATCGCATGCCAGGGATACAACATTTTGAAGAACGGTATATCATCTTATTTCCTCGACTTAGCAATGTCTTCCAGTGATCCCCGCCCATCGCTTTTAAGGACCTCATGATCATCTGGCTATCTTAGGACTACTTGCTCCCGCCCACTACTTTTAAGGACATAAACACCCACAGCTTTTAAGGAGCTATGACCAAGTGTCTGCCCACATGAAATTCCCAGAACTTATCAAACCTATCTAGGTTTCATACTAACATTGATACATGATAATTCCCATTGTGACATGACTACTCTGACTAAAATGAAATGGATATCAAATTGATTCCCAACCACCACGTTACATCACATTCTGAACGTTCTCAACTTACTCTTAATCATGTCTCATTATCGCACAGTATTCTTTATTCAAATAATAATGTATAATGAAAGTATGAACCAATGATCAAATAACTAAGTAGTTCACAGCATAGATAAACAGAGATATTTTAAATCTGTACGTACCAATTGATGGAAGTCATTTTCAATCGATTGGGAAGTGTTGGTTTCAATCCATTGAAACATCTTCAAGTGATTGAGGAAAATAAGCTTCAATCGATTGAAACAGTCTCAATCGATTGAAGTGAAACAGGTTTGATCGATTGAAACAATTTTGATCGATTAACAGTCATCTTCTCCAGAAAGTAGGCGGTGGCGCCCAGAATTGCTAGGGTGCATTTGGGTCCACTTTTTCATGTACAAAACTAGTAAAACAATACACCTAAGCTACTGAGTCAGTTTAGAACTCACCGAAGTGTAGAGGGTGTGTTTGGGTGTGAGTTCTTGGAGCTTGGTCACCAATGGAGTCTCCTCCTCTCTCTCTCCCCTTGCTTCTCTATCCACCTCTCTCTTCTGTGCCTCTTCTGTCCTACTTCTTCTCCTTCTTCTTTTGCTTCTTTCTTTTTTCTCTCTCTCACAGAATATATATAGGTATGTGTATACATATACGTGTGTGGTATACATATAAAACACAGTATATCGATCCACTATCCCAAACCAACACACATACACGCACACACACACACACACACAAAATATCCATATATATAGGGAAATGAAAGAAACAAGTGGCAGTCCAGCACAAAACTAAAGATAAGACTGAAGGCAACTTTGATCGTTTGAAACAGCTTTGATTGATCAAGGACAGGTGGCACATGTTCGATCGATTGAGACCATCTTGATCGATTAAACTCAAATGCAATCATTGCATTTATGTCGGTAGGGTTTCGATTGATTGAAGTAGCTTTAATCACTTGAAAAGACAATCACTCAATCGATTAAAAAGAGTTCAATCGATTAAAACTACACAACTTCAATCGATTGAGAATGTTCAATCAATTGAGAGCAAGATCACAAGTATGGTAAGGGCAATTATACAGAATCTCATATTTATATGCATACAAAAGTACAGGGTATTACAGAAATAAAATAAAACAAACTACAAATCTAACTCACTTTCGCCGGAATTAGGATTGCATTTAGCATATGCAATAAGAGCCTTTAAACCCCTAGGTGTCCCTAGTAGGGTGAGTTATAGTCTCGTAAGGTCTTACAGTGAAGTTCCCCATAAACTTCTTTTTATTCAATACCCTTCAATTACAAACTATCAGCCGAAATAGAACTACATACATATGAACTGCATTATTAAAAATTGACTTCGCGATGAAGAACAATTCGAATACTGTATAACATGAATCAACAATCTATCTCATAATATTGCTCTCTTATGTGAATTGGTAGTCAACATGAACACCTATCTGTCACAAATGTGGAATATAAACCAGATAACTCTCAAACTATGTCTCGACTACAAATCTTACCATGTCAATTACACTAAAAAATGAATCACTCTGAAACAAGTGTAATCTCTCAAGCATATATGAGTAGAATAATATTTTTAAGACAAAAAATCTCACATATGACACATAAAAAATCGTGTGACACAAAAGAAGTGTAGTCCCATGAGTAGGATGACAATAGTCAGAATTGTCATAATCACCATGTTTAATCCCTTCTATTTCTTGTTTTCTTTTTAAACCATACTTCCTTAGGATAAATTAGGGCTTAGCAAAAAGTACGAAATGTAGGCCAAGGTTTAAACGAAGAAACGAAGGGTATCGATATGCAAAAGGTCCGAGAGTTGCTTTAGATGGTCACCAAACTGAACTCGAGGGCTTTTATTCAAATCTAATATTTTTTTTCCACAATTCATATCTTTTTTTTTCATCTACACAGCCTTCTTTTTTTTCTTTTTTTTTTTTCATTTCTCCACTTTTCTTTAATCATTGCTACTTCTCTTCTCATAGCAACCCCTTTTTTTTTTTTTTTTTTCATGCCCAAACCACATATTTGTATTGCAACACGTGAGCATACTCCAACAACAACTACTAGTCCTCTTTTCATCATAAAGCCCTATAAGCACCACTCTCGTACTATGGGTCGAATATTTCATATTTTTCCATCGAACTCAACATTAAAGTGGAGAAATAAAAAGGCGAAGTATTTATTACTTGTTTTAAGGCTCAACAGGCTAATAAGGGGTAATATTTTCTTTATTGCAGGTATTTCAAAAGGCCAAAGGGGTTTAAACAAAGATAGCCTACAATCATTTCCCAAGGGTGTATGGTTATTTTTTTTAAATAAGGAATTACACTTTTTTTTTTAAAATTATGGCAATTGGATAGTATTTTCTTTTCCTTAACCGTCAACCAAGAGTTAGAAAGAATGAGACTAAACAACGATTAATTGTCATCTAGAAAAATTAGATTAAACTTTGATGAGCATTATTACAATACTCTAAAAAGAATGAATGGCTCGAAACTCACAAGTGTTTAGTCTCCACACTTTTGTTATCTAGAAATCTAAATTGTAAGTCTAGTCCAATCTAAATAAGTATTCATAGGACTACATGCAGTGCTTTCGATATGAGCTAGCTATTCCATAATATAGAATATGATTTAGGCAACACAATACTCAAAACCACAAATCATGACTTAGTGTCAATTTCAATTGAACAACATACTTCAAAGCACGTACTTCCACATAGTTTCTACTTGATAACGAGGGGAGTTGGACATGTGATTGCAAAAACTTTGGTAAAACAGTTAATTTAGCGCAATTTTCTATTTTTTTTATAAATAAAAATAAAAAACCAAATTTGGTGCATATGTGCATGTGAGTGCCCACCCCCACCCCCAAACCTGAACCTTTTACTGTTTCCAATGAAAAAAAAATTAACAAAAAAATGATTGGCACTACAAAAGTAAAACAATTGTACCTCGACTATAGCAATCACACAATGGGTGAATCGATAAAAATATAAGAATTATAGACATTAACTCCAAGTGGATCCAATATTCACCTATCATCACTAAAACATAATAATAATAAAATAAAACAGGAAGAGATAATAGCAAATGGAAATATATAAAGGTGATGCAAAGTGTGGATTTAATGTCTATTGAAAAAAAATGCCAAGTGGCAACCAAAAAGTGCTGAACAGAAATTTAAATTCTAAACATAAACTCGATCTAGCAGTTTACTAAAGAAAATGAAACAAAATTTTTGACATAAATAAAAATTAAAATTAAACTTAAAAATTAAAGAACTTAAACACAACCAAAAAGAGACAAAATAAATAAAAAAAACGTAGACAATGACACTTGGGTTGCCTCCTAAGAAGTGCTAACTTTACCATCTTTAGCTAATTAAAGCAATATTAAAAAGATGTAAAAAGGTATAGGAGAATGAAGAATTGTGGTTACCAGCCCAATTCCTTCTTCAAGAGAATTATCATAATCTAATTACTAATATAATTCATATTCAGTTTGCATGGAGTGTCTTACACTAAACTAGGGGTGTAGCACACTCCATCTTCCCTAGGCATGGAGTATTCAATAATTAAGATTACAATTTCATAAGTACCATTGCATGCAAACAATTCATATAATCACTGAAAACATCAATTGTTGAGCACATTGAGTTCAAAATAAATCTAAGACAAGAATGAATCATGTAAACAATGATTTATTCTAAAGTATTCTATGCCAAAAATGCCCTTTTTCTCAGTTGCTATTGTTATCGGAATCACCATTTGAGCAAGGAAAGATTTCCATGACTACTTATTACATTGTTTTCTTTTTATGCTTCTTTTTTTTTATCTATTTTGATTGCAGACATCGAAAACTTGAAATAAAACAAAATAAGAATAATACCCACAAAACAATAACTACTCGGGACAAAGATGTAACAAAGATATATGTACAAGAAACAAGAGAAATTGGATTTTGGAGCAATTACCTTGAGAAATCGGTGCCCAAAAAGGCCTGAGAGGCACGATTTCAAATTTGTCGTAGAACTAGCCCAAAGAGAGCTCACCGGTGAGCCCAAAAGGGCTTTAATAGGTGGAAAAGTCACTAATTTGGGCCAGATCGAGTCTGGGCCAGTCAAGGTGGGACCCGTATGCTAGAAATCTAGTCACATTGACTAGAAATGGACTTATAAAAAGTCAAATAGGTCTAGAAAGTTTAGAATTTTGCAATTCGGACCCCACCATTGCGTCCAGAACGGCCAAATTAGCTAGAAATAAGTGTTGTTCCTCGAAAATCACTGACATCACAGGATGACATAGAAAAGAGATAGATACACTTTTGTGGGTTGTGAACAAAAAGTTTTGTGAAAGTTATGGGTGAATTATTGGACCAGGGATAGCAAAAAATGGCAAAAAACTAAAACTGGGCCCAAGGTGGCATTTGGCAAGCAGCATCGGCAGTCATGTGGCAATCAATGCCTCATGGCACGTTCTAGTTGGCAGGTTAATGCCCTTGTGCCACTTCAACGCACATATTATAGTTTCTAATTGGTCAATCAACTGCTGACTATGTGCTACGTGTTGCTAACTTTGCAGGTGCGTATGGGGGAGGCGGAACCAACAGTGTTGGCACGTGCAACCTCAGATGAGAAGAAAAGAATAATAAAAAATGCTCGCTAGGATGAAAACCTGAAAGGGTGACTAGGAAAAAGTTAGAGCGAAAAAAAAAAAAGAAAAGAAAAGAAAAGGGTGAAGACGTTACACTGTAATCGAACCTATGCTTACTAAGATGGATCTAATTGTTAAAAGCTTTGTACACCAGTTTTGACCTTAGCGTTGAATTCAGACCGAGTCATCTCTGATTTCACACTATCAAATAATTGTCTAGAAAATATGTTCCCTATGGATCTAAATGTGGTTGATCTTGAAATTCATCACCTTGATCAAACATAGAATGGTCATTATGCCAGTGGCCAAAAGTCTCGTGTTATGATTGAACTACATTTGACCTAATTCCTATTAGGGGATACGTAGGCAACCTCTCAAAAGGTTTGGTATTGCCAGTGCTTAACCCTCATCTCTAGAGTCCTAACTTTATTCGAACCCCACTTCTCAATCCCGATATTATCCAAGAACTGTTCTTGCTCAGAACTATGTTTGACCTAATTCCCGCCAGGGGTTATGTAGGCAACCTCTAAAAATGTTCTGTCCCATCCATTGACTCAAACCCATTTATGCTTCATACTAGGGGCAAGTCGCCCTTCAATTTGTATCCTACTTTACCTTAACACTAGGTGCAAGGGGCCGTCATGAACTTTAAAGTCAAAATTTTGCATGACTGAAAAGTCCTTGGCGGATGGGTTTCCTTTAAAATTGAACAATCATCACGCTTTGATCTCCATTCTAGGGAAAGCACTTACTCCAAAATTCATGTCAATTTATGCAAGGGGCAAGCCCACTTCATGGGATTAGTTTGATTATTGTAAGAACTCATCAATCATTGATTTACACACATGGGGCAAGGCCCTCATCACCTGTTCTATCCAATCAAGAGCAACCCTTGTCATATACAAGGAGCAATTCCCCTTTTTCCCTTTTTGTTCAACCGAGTCCAACCCTTTGTCATACATAAGAGGCAAGCCATATCCAAGTCCCTTATCATAGACATGCAGCAAGGTTATTCTATGGTGATGTCTTTATAAGAGTTTAGTCAAAATCGCATGTTGCTCTTTAATTAGAAACGAAAGTTTGATGGCTATAATTCAAAGAGAGTAATGAATTGATTAAGAACATGAGTAGGGAGAAATTTTCAATCCTTGAATTTATGTGTGAAGTCTCATCTCACAAAATTAGTTGAATAATAAAATAATAATTTGGATCATGCACAAGGTACATCATACGTGATAAGGCACTGTGTCCAAAGAAAACAGAAAAGAAAAAATGGTGTATGATTTGATTATTTTAGTGCCTCAATGAGTCATAGATTCATATACTTTATGGATGTATCACGAACAATGGAATGGTGTTTTGAGAATGGTAAGGAAGTCCATGAGCATAGGCACAATCTTCGAAAATGAACTGTGTTCACAGCATTATTGCATCATCAAGCATGAACATTTAAACTAAGTGCAATGTTCACGTCTCTCAAATTTCATAAATTTAACCCCCAATGATTTAAAGGGAATTCATTCATATCTGTAATGGTGATTGTGCAATACATATGTGGTTCTCCTTTAATAGCTCCATGATGTTTCTCCTTAAGAGTAGTTCGCCGTTAGTGGCTCTACATGGTTTTGGATAGTTGAACGGTTATCCCCCGTAAAGCATGATAATTTTCTTACATATTCATTTCAGTTTCATGCATCACACGCGTAGTTTGCCCATACAGGCTCTGCGATGCATTAATGGTTGAGCGTGTAACCCCCTATTACATTAGAATTGATTGAAGACATGTTAAGATTTTAAAGTAAAGTGCCTTAACCCGGCCCACTAAATCTAATTTCCCTGTGTGCCTTTACTCGGCCCTCTTAAAATAATTTTCTAGCATACCTTAACTCGACCTACTCAAATGATTTTCCACCGTGCCTTAACCCGACCCACTCAAGTGATTTTCTAGTGTGCCTTAACCCTTCTTACTGAAATTATTTTCTAGCATGCCTTAACCCGGCCCACTAAAATGATTTCCTTGCATGCTTAACTCGGCCCTTTTAAAATAATTTTCTAGCATGCCTTAACCCAGCCCACTCAAATGATTTTTTAGTGTGTCTTAACCTGGCCCACTCAAATGATTTCTTTGTATAGCTTAATTACTCGGCCTCTCAAAATAATTTTCTAGCATGCCTAAACCCCGCCCACTCAAATAAATTTCTAGCATACCTTAACCCGGCCCACTTAAAAGATTTTTTAGCAAGCCTTAACTTGGCCCACTCAAATGATTTTCTAGTGTGCCTTAACTTGACACACTCAACTAATTTTCTAGCATGCCTTTACCCTTGTCCACTCAAATGATTTTCTAGTGTACCTTAACTCGGCCCACTCAATTGATTTTCTAGCGTGCCTTAATTTGGCCCACTTAAATGATTTCCTATGCCTTAACCCGACCCATTCAAAATGATACCCTAGCGTGCCTTAACTTGGCCCATTCAAATGATTTTCTAGCATGCCTTAACCTGGCCAACTTAAATGATTTTCTAGCGTGCCTTAACTTGGCCCACTCAAAATGATTTATTAGTGTGCCTTAGCTCGGCCCATTCAAAATGATTTTCTAGCATGCCTTAACTCGATGCACTCAAATGAGTTTCTATTGTGCCTTAACTTGGCCCATTGGATGGAGTGATGAATCTCAATCACTAGAGAGTGAGACTCTTAGTTAATATGCTACTACTTATAGTGCATTGACAGACCATGAGCTTTCCCGTTGACATCTAAAACTGTCATTAGTCATAAGGAACTCATGACTTGTATAAGGTACGTGTTTTTAATCTTGAGACTATTATGGACACTGACTGTAAATATGACTGCTTTGACTTACCAATCAGTGAGGTCTAAATGTTCAACACCTAGGTATCTTGGGTATTTCATGTTCATAGGATTATGAACATATATTATCAAGAAGGAATCTACCCTCTGATAAAGAGTAAGCATTCCCTTGAGAGTGTCACCAAGTTGATTATGGAGAATTACATTCTTGTTGATAAGTAGTTGCCAATATGTTTAGTAATCATGAGAGGTGACTAAAACTCAAGGTATGGAAGAAGTTATCATAATTCAGGTTGATAGTAATAGTTTATCCGATTACATGGACATGATTATGATTGCTGAAGTTGGAGGAACATTAGTATAACCATACAAGTCTAGTTATCGCTTCGGATATGTTCTTTTGTGTTGGAGTGCAGTTATCATTTTATAGTGGAGTAAATGTTAGCTGATTAGTTAGTTAATTTACTGATCAAAGAGTTTGATCATGGGAATTAATGACTGATCTAAGACAAGAACAAAGAACCTAGGAGGTCCCACTCTTAGCTCCAAGGACGCAAGAAGACAAGAGAGAAAAGGGACCAATCGATTGGAGGAATATCTAATCAATTGGCAGGGCAATCGATTGGTATTAAACCAATCACCAATCGATTGGGAAGGCAATCGATTGCCAATTTTGGCAATTGATTCGACCTTAGGTCTATTGGAAATACTTATAAATAGGAGACCTACGTGAATAACTCGTCGTTTTTGAAGCCCTAAGTCTTCAGAAATAGTTTTATAGTATTTCCATAGCTCTTTCTCTCTCTAGTTGGACTCCTAGTAGTTATAGTCTTCGCGAGAGCATCCAAAGGAGTCACAGGTGTGAAGATCATCTAGAGGAAGTTGCTGGAATCTTGAGCAAGAAGAATCAACGAAAGTTTAATAAGCAAAAAGGTATTGTTCTTCTTTACATATTCCTAGATTCACATGAGTAGTCATTTCTGACACACAAAGTTTTAAACTTAATCTTCCACTGTGTGAATATGATTTTATAACATATTTCCTTCATATAAAACATTTATGTCTCATGCACACAGTAATGGTTTAAGGGCACAATCCCAATAGAAACATGGTCTTGTCTTTTATCTCCATGGCAATCACGTTTATCGCATTTTGTCGTTCTTATCTTTTATCTCCACAGTAGTCACGTGTATCGGATTCTGTTGCTTTTATCTTTTATTTCCACTGAAATCACGTGTATCGCATTTTACCACTCTTAGATTTTATCCCCACAGCAGTCTCGTGTATTGCATTATGTTGCTCTAGTACTACATCCCCACAGAAATCACGAGTACCGCATTTTGCTGCTATCCTCTTTCATCTCTATAGTAATCACGTGTATCGCATTTCACTGTTCTTATCTCTTATCTCCCTTGTAGTCATGCTCTGAAATGGCATTTTGTTCTCTCTCGTCCAACGTGGCATCCTCTTCATCACTCATGCTCTGTCGTCGGGACTGAGTATGTTGACTTGATTCTCCCCACAAGAGATGTGTAGGCAGCTCTATGAGCCTAGTCTTACCATTTTCGATCATCCACTCAATCCCTACATAAATTAAATCCACAACTGCCTATCCTGGCATACCACACTCACTTGCCTACTCTGGCACATCACTTAATTTCATACTCTAGCACATCACTTCTAATCTAGCACCACACTCACTTACCTACTCTGGCACATCACTTCTAATCTCGCCTATGATGGTATCACTTACCCGAATTACATATGTTCGACCTGATTCTTTTTCATAAAAGATATGTAGGCATCCTGAACAGACTTCAACATCGATTGTACTCATGTACATGTTTCCCTCGCATTAAAAAAATGTTTGAGGCAAAATGGGTCGTAAAACCTGACAAAGAGGGGCAGCTATAGACACCCCATTTTTGTCCCCACCCAAAAAGAACTAATTATCACAGGGGGCCCACCAAGCACATAATTAAATGAGCAAGCTAGAATCCAACTTGGAATGATCAAATGCCAAATCAAAGCATACCAAGTCAAAGTACTCACCATCATGAGTTCAAGGCCATTCAAATTAGTCTGATTGGATGACTAGAGAAGAAGCAGAGGCTGATCGAAGTTTTAAAGCATAGTTGGACGAATACAGTGGCAATATGGTCATTTCAAAAAAAATTAAATTCTTAGTTTGACTATATTGATTTAAAGGACTCGTCGATATGATTCCAGAACTTTTTGAATCGTGCAAATCGGACGTCCGAATCAAAAGACATTAACAATTGAAGATCGGACATCAAAGATCAAATGGTTACAATGTGTCACAACCACATGGGATAAAAATCCCATGTGGGTTTTCTTATAAAAGGGACCCTTTCCTTCTTTATTTCCTCAGCAAGAATTTTCATCCTCCTCCCCCTCATTTTAAGGCCTTGTTTGGGAAAGGTTGTTCCTTTATCACAAGATTTTTAATTGGCCATACCACACTTTTGCACCTTTCCCAACGAAACAGTCGTAACCATCGAAAGGACCGCCCCCTCTCGAAAGGGCGAGCATGTGGATATCGCAATTTTCTCTTACCCATAACTTTTTGATTTAAAATCTTTTCCAAATCCAAATTCGAATTCATAAACGAGTCGCCACTTAAATTTTAAAAGGAAAATTAAGAAACTATTTTAAAGCAAACTGATCTTTTTTTAAACCAGAGATTAACTAGGTCCGGGGATTATGGAATGAGAGAGGAAGGAGCACGACGGACTAAAACACCCTCTCTCATCCTATCTCGCGATAGGCCTCTACTCAACATCATTTTAATCGAATTATTAATCTAAGCATGCCCTCAACTAATACATATATAGATATACATTACAAAAGCACGTCTAAAGGGTGTAAGAAAATGACAAAAAATTACTCAAAATCACATATTTCGATTAACAAACAATATGATGTTCATTTAGGGAACTAGGAAACTTACCTGGGATCCAGCACGAATGTTTAAACGTGTAATGCATACAAAAGAATAAATCCTAATAAAAAATACATATAAGGAAAATCTTAATTCTAAGGTGTCGCACATGAGGTCGGAAAATCAATAAAATTAAAAAATAATTAAGTTAGAGAAGAGTCAAGAGATCATACCTCATCAGTGCTACAAAACAAGGGTTAGTCCACATGCTTTAGAAAGGATATACAATATCAAATGACCATCTCTAAATGTCTAGCTTAATTCTATCAAGTAGAAGAAATGACATACCAAGAATTCTAAGTATAAGTATCAATCTACATGGATGAGTGTACATGATTACATGGAAATAAGAACAAGCTATTGGATTGTTACTTGATTTGGATCATTTACCCTCTGAATTTAAGCTTAAGTAATTATTATTGAAGCATAGTTTAATCCCTAGGTCATAGAAAAGTTATTTGGACCATTATTTACAAGATTGGTCAAAATTGTGACAAAATTCTAAAAATTGCTCAAAATCAGAACTTCAAAAAAGAAAAGGAATGGTTCCCATGGTTTGATCTTGATGATTTTTGAACACAAGGTGCCTCTGTGAGTCTAGTTTCCAAACAAAAAAAAAGCGGAGATCAATGGTCCAATCTCTAGGAAGAAGGTAAAAACCAGACATCACCTAGAGATTTGCAAATCTCTTTCCAGAGATTTTGCACAATTTTTTAAAAATAGAAAAACAAATCAAAATCACTTTGATAATTTTAGGGGATCTTAGTAACACATCAAACTTAATATAAAAAATTATTTGGGGTCAAAAATGTTTGATTAAGGTTTTGATTTACTTATTTTGAAACTATCTTGTTGTTCTGAAATTCTGGACAGAATATGATAGTTTCGCCAAGCTCATGATCAAACCAAGTTAACCACAAGATCTCACTAAAACAAAAATTACAGTGGTAGAACTTTATGTTATGAACACATTCCAAGTGGTCTCATTCAATTCCAACATATCAAGATTTAATTAAAAATCCTTGATCAAAACAGGATCATGAATTCACTGCACCACTATTGAACTTATCATATTTTTTGTTGCATCTATCCATCAAGCCATGGATATTGACTCATCTTAAACCTAACCCTCCTTTCCATTGAGGGTCATTGGAGGTCAAAACATGACTAATACTTATGAGTTTTCAAGGAATATAAAGAGATTCCATGAAAACTCCAAATTAGATAACCCAACCCATGATGGGGGTTTGGGTTCATCTACTTGTTCTTGATAAAATGATGGTCAACTTTAAATCTCATGTAAAGCATAAACTTACATGAGAAGAAAAGATCAAACTCATGAGATTCAAGTTAGGTATACAAGACCTCCAAGTATCTCAATAGAGAAGTACAAACAAGCATGATTATTACTCATGAGTTTTCAAGGAATATAAAAGAGATTCCATGAAACTCCAGATTAGAGAACCCAAACCATGGTGGGGATTCATCTACTTGTTCTTTCATAAAAGATTATCAACTTTGACTCCCATGTGAAGCATAAGATTGCATGAGACTAAGAGATCAAGCTTATGAGATTCAAGTGAGGTATGGAGGACCTCCAAGAATCTCAAGAGAGAAGTACAAACAAGAAAGAAGAAGTATAAAAGAACTAGGAAGCTAAGACTTCCAAGTTTACTAACAAAACCTTAAAAAACTTAATCAAGAAGAACTAAATCATTTGAAGATTAGAGGTTCAAGAGAAAGAAAGCACAACTTAAGATTAGAGGATCACCTCCAAACTATCCTCAAACTTCTATATTTTGAAGGTCTTCCAAGCTCTTCTTCAAGCTCTCAAAAACTTTCTTTTCCCAAAATTATTTTTGTTTTCGCTTTGAAATTCCCTTCTCCCAAAAATATGTAGTAGTCCCTTTTTCCAATGAAGATACCTCTCCTTATATAGACACAAATACCTAAGTAATTTTAGTGAATTCAGAGTAAAAAAAATAGTTGTAAATACAGCATTTGGTGGTACAATGCATACTTTCTGAAAAAGCAAACTGCTATAGCAAACAGCAGTTAAAAATCTTCTACAACAGTCAATGAATGCAGAAACGGCACTTCGTGACAACCGTCACGGCATTCAGTTAGTGTCCCACCAAACTATTGATTGCCGCATTTTCTCAACTTTACTTTATCAGTTTTTTTGTTTTATCCGCATACATATACGTATTATACCACAAAATACGGACTTTTAAAGCAAAACAGCAGTCAGGAAATATTGGTGGCAGTCAATGAATGCCGCAACGGCACTCTGGGAGTGCCGCGCGGCACTTATTGAGTGCCGCAGACACAGCCGTGTGTCGCATTTTGTTAAATTTCCTCTTCTAGGTCTTTTCTTTTTTTTCTTTTTCTTCTCAAAAAGTTTATTTTGAAGATTTTTCCAAAAGTGATGTTTTATACTCAAATTTTCCTGAATACCCGATATTCCTTTTTTTATGAAGATTTTATCGTGTTTGGAGAAATTTCTGAACAGCTTGGAATACTTCAAATCTTTCGGTCCTTATCATCATCAGAAGTGGAGGCGACGCTCTCCTAAATTCGACGATCGGTCCAAATTGGGTTGTCTACAGTTTACCCCTCTTCGACAGAGCTTGTGGAGCAACGTATTTCACAAGTGAATGTCAAAGCTTGTGTGAAGACAAGCCTTTGACCAAACTGTCGAAATTAGGTAAAAACAAAATACGTTGCAAAATAAGACAGACACGCAGAAAGGTTCAAGTCGATCATGCTCAATGGTGAGCTGCCTACGTATCCGCTCGGGAATCAACATCGAGACGTAGTTTGGTCAAGGACCAAACATACACCGACAGAAGTAGTCATACAGATGAATGCACCTATCCTATCGTGATGCACATGCTCACACAATGGTGGTTGTCAATGCAATTTCATGCTTCCTGCTTTTAAAATTATGCAAACGCAATGATTTGAAGTCTTGCTATTTTGATGCAGTCCATGCCTTATGCTGCTCAATGCTTATGTTAACTCTGTTCAAGATATACGGCCATTTCAGCTGAAAGGACGAACGCAATTAACTAGGCGGCGCTTTGCGACTTAGACCCCAGTGTTAACGCGCGTCTACTTTGAAAATCCATAGCCACTCGGCCTTATCGGATATATTTGCTCTATTTCATGCCCTTATTATTGTTGGGTTTGTGCCCTCAAACCATTACTATATGTATTAGACATTAGCATTTTAATATATGGATATCAGCTTTACATTTTATGATGTATGTTTCTTTCATGAGATGATTGTTTAATCCATAAGTATCATAGTAAGTATTTTGTGTGTGTATGAGATATATACAATGAGATACGAATTACTATTCTTTGATACTTAAAGCTTGTCATAGTGGATGATGAGACTGGATATCTCATCAGGTATACACTGTAGCATCATTAACTACCATTGGATGGAGTGATAAATCTCAATCACTAGAGTGTGACTCTTGGTTAGTATGCTAGTGCTTATAGTGCATTGACGGACCTGAGTTTCCTATTGACGCTCAAGGCTGTCAATCAGTCAATAGGAACTCATAACTTGTGTAAGGTACGTGTTCTCAATCTAGAGATGATTATGAACACAGACTGTGGATATGACTGCTTTGACTTACCAATCAGTGAGGTCTATAGAAGATCAACACCTGGGTATCTTGGGTATGTCATATTCATAGGGTTGTGAACATATATTGTCAAGACAGAATCTACCCTCTGTTTTAGAGTAAGCATTCCCTTGAGAATGTCACCAAGTCGATTACTGAGTACTGCAGTCTTGTTGATAAGAGTTATCAACATGTTTGGTAATCATGAGAGGTGAATGGGACTCAAGGATTATAAGAAGTAATCATGATTCAGGTTGACAGTAACTGTTTATCCGACTACCTGAATATGATTGCGAATGCTGATGGTAGAGGGACATTAGTACAACATACAAGTCTATTTATCGCTTCGGATATGTTCTTTTGCGTTGGAGTTCAGTTATCATTTTATAGTGGAGTAAACGTTAACTGATCAGTCGATTAATTTGCTGATCAAAGAGTTTGGTCATAGGAGTTAATCAACTGATCTGAGCCAACAATAAAGAGCCTAGGAGGTCCCACTCTTAGCTCCGCTAGGATGCTTGGAAAGGCAAATGAGGATGATGTCAAGACAGGTTCGATCGATCGAAGTTGTCTCGATCGATTGAAGTCTAGACAGGTTCGATCGATTGAAGATGGTTCGATCGATCTAATGTTCGATCGATCGAAACCACTTCGATTGCTCGAGATCTAGGTCGGTTCTGGGAATCTATAAATAGGGCAGCTGCGTTCTGGAAAAGTGGTTCATCGTTTTGAACGTCAGAAGCTGCAGAAACTGTTTTGGAGCCCCAAAACCTTCTGTATCCTCTCCATTAGGGTTCCCACCAACCCTAGCCCTTCCTGCGAACATCCATAGGAGTCATAAGAGTGAAGACCATCTAGTGGAGGCTGCTAGAAGTCAGAGATTTCAGAATTGGGTTCAAGACAGTAAGGTATAATTCTTGTCCCCTCTTGTGCGCATCTATAGAGTTGATGGGTAGTAGATCCGGGCATGCCAATTAAGTTTTATAACTTGATTTTTTCGCTGCGCGTTTAAACTTAGAACTTAAACCGGTTTTTCCAACAATTGGTATCAGAGCCACGCTCGTTTGGATCAATAGATGCGTTTTGGAACACTATTTTGATTTGCATATTGATTTTAGAACTATTTTCGAAACTGCATCGTCACAGATCTGTTTCTGTAGTGTTATCGCAGCAGTATACAAATCTGTGATTGCATAGGATGCAAGGCGGGTTCGATCGATCGAACATAGTTCGATCGATCGAACATACTGTTCGATCGATCGAACATACTGTTCTCAAGCAATCGAACAATCTTCAATCGATCGAAACCTTCTGGTGTTCGATCGATCGAATGAAGTTAGATCGATCGAGACAGATACTTTGTCAGGTTCTCTATTTCACAGTTTTTAAGAGTTTTGAAATTAAAAAATTTTAATTTTAAAATATTCTGTAAAATTTTCAAATCATTCTGTGAAACAGAATGTTCAAGCGATTGAACAGTGTTCAATCGATCGAAGGTTCGAGCGATCGAACGGTCTTCGATCGATCAAACTGTGACAGAGAAGTAAGATGCTTTTTTAAGTTCTAATTCAGTATATAAAGAGTTTATATACTGTGTGAATCAATTAAGTGTTTCAGCAGTTACATATATTTGTTATGTATGTATGGATGCGTGTACGACTAATCCTTTTGCAGCTAGATTAGTCGCTATCTCCCATGGCACCAAATCATTTGAATATTTATATTTAAATTGTTTGAGATTGGTGCATGTTGTAATTTAAGCTTGGTTTGGTTTTAAGGCATATGTAAAGGGCGCTGCGACTTCAATCCTACGAAAAGGAAAGTCGCACCGGTTTCCCTAGCCTTTTATTTTGTTGTTATTTCCATTTCTAGATAAATTGTAAACTTTGAAAGAAGCATAGGACAAATGTAATAGAATTAGAAAATCCATGAAGATGGAGCAAGGAGCCGTTATCCATGAAGATGGAGCTAGAGGCGATCAAACCAAAAGGAGGTTTTATAGAGATAGAGCCATGAGAGATAGAGGCATTGTTTGAATGCCTATATTTCATTTTAGTTTTTTGTTTTATGTGCTTGGTTTGTGATTGGCGTATAATACATTGTTGCATGCACGCAAAACAAGTTTTCTAAAATAAAATTCAAAAACCGTTTTCAACACATTAGTAAACATTAGATGTTTATGGGAAGTGTGTAGAAACAGATTTTCTCAAAAAGCAGAATCCTTTTTACTAAAACTAGTGGGAGAGGGTCTTATTAATTACACCCACGATCTTCCATTAATGGTTCACTGTAAGATGAGTGGTGCATTCTGTGTCACCTCGTTAGGGGTGATCATTCCATACGAGGGTGCATTACTCATTGGTTACTAGATGTGAGCTTCTTATGATAGGATCAATCAGACGTGTTAGAGGGTGACCACCACACGGAGGCGCTACTTGAGACGGTTGTGATTGGATCCTAGTTAATGGTACACACTAGCTAAGCTATGGATAAGGGATCCAGCACGGGGCATTGTTCAGAAACTTAGAGATCAAAAGGGATCGGGAGTCATAACTTGTTTTTGCAAGAGTTGCATAGCGGACAAGTCTTGATTAATCGAAAAATAGAAAATTGACCTCCACACGGAGGCTTTATTCTTTTGTTTCGATATTCCGGCGACTTTGTTTTAAAATAAGAGTTTTAAGAATTCTTTTATTTCAAACTGTCGAATCCTGATATCCATATTTATTTTGTTTGTTTGATTTTCAGTAATCATAATGTCTGGATCTGCATTTAGTCCACTTGCCACCATACTCACTCAAAATAAGTTAACTGGAAACAACTACACTGAATAGAAACGTAACCTTGACATCGTGTTAACTACGGAGGATCACATATATGTCCTCACCACCCCATGCCCCGAAGAACCCGCGGCAAATGCTTCGGCAGCTGCCAGACGCGAGTTCGACAAATGGAAGAAGTCGAATGGAATGGCTCGTTGCTATATTCTGGCCTCAATGGCTGGTGTATTGCAACACCAATTCCAATCGAATGATTCTGCCAGTGACATTATCACATCCCTGAAAAAGATGTTTGGGGAGCATGGCAGGCCTGCCAGACAGGTAGCCATGCAAAATATAATGAGTGCAAAGATGTCGGAAGGGACTCCAGTCAAGGAACATGTTTTAAAAATGATTGGTTATTTAAACGAGCTGGAGACTCTAGGTGCCAACATCGATGCACAGACCCAAGTTGATATGATCCTTAATTCGCTGTCGCCTTCATTCGCTCAATTTAAACTTAACTATAATATGAATCAAATGAATTTTTTAATGAGCGAATTGATGAGTTCTCTTTTGGCAGCGGAAGGGGTGATCAAACTTTGGGTCAACGTTTTGAACGTTGAGAAAAGCGCTTCCTCCTCCCGATCTGTGCCGAAAGGAAAGAAAGGGAAGAAGAAAGCTAGCACTGGTGGTTCAAGTGTTGGACCAGTCCCTAAGATTGCAAAATCTAAGGGAAAAGGTAAGGGCAAAGGGAAGGTGGGTGGCCAAGGCAAAGGAAAGTGTTTCCAATGCGGTGAGAAGGGCCACTGGAAGAGGAACTGTCCAGAATTCTTAGCTACAAGAGTTCAAGGTATGATTGAATCACATGTGATTGAAGCAAGTTTTATAACGGATACTTCAAACACTTGGTGCATTGATTCTGGTGCGACTAACCATATATGTAATTCATTGCAGGGGTTCATATCAACCAGGAGGTGCAGTGATGGGGAAATCGTACTTACTCTAGGTTCTAGCGCAACTGTTTCTGCGGTTGCTATAGGAGTCGTAGTTTTAGAATTTCTAGACAATAAAGTTTTGATTTTATCAGATGTACTTTATGTCCCTTTAATGAGACGTAATTTAATTTTAGTTTCTAATTTATCGAATAATGGTTATTCTTTTCATTTTGGAACTGAAGTTATGATTAAAAGAAATAGTTCTTTTATATGTTCTGGTGTTAAATCAAATGGTTTGTATGTGATTACTCCCAATATTTCTAAAGATTCTTGCTTGGAACTTAATAACTCAATGGTAACTATACCATCTAAAAGAAAGGAACCTTCCACTAATCCAACAAGGCTTTGGCACATGAGGCTTGGCCATATCAATCTAAATAGGATTGGCAGACTTGTCAAAGAAGGGATCTTAGGTGATTTGGTTCTCGAAACAATGGAAGTCTGTGAGTCTTGTTTAGAGGGTAAGATGACCAAAAGGCCCTTTCCCGCAAAGGGCAATAGGACCAATGCATTGTTGGAATTAGTTCATACTGATGTGTGTGGACCAATAAATATTAGAGCAAGGGGTGGTTATGAGTATTTCATAACATTTACCGATGACCACTCCAGGTATGGATATGTGTACCTAATGCAGCACAAGTCTGAAGCCTTTGAAAAGTTCAAAGAGTTTAGGGCTGAAGTGGAGAAGCAATTGGGCACACATATCAAGGCCATTCGATCTGATCGAGGTGGCGAGTACCTCTCTAATGAGTTTATTGATCACCTCGTACAGAATGGGATTCTGTCACAGTTGACTGCACCTAGTACGCCTCAGCAAAACGGTATAGCGGAGAGAAGGAATCGGACTCTTTTAGACATGACTAGGTCGATGATGAGTTACTCGGAGTTGCCATTATTCCTTTGGGGTTATGCTTTGGAAACCGCTGCGTACATACTAAATCTAGTACCAAGCAAATCTGTTCCCAGGACACCACGAGAGATGTGGATTGGGCGCAAGCCTTCTTTGCAACATCTCCGGACATGGGGGTGTCCGGCACATGTGCTGAAAGGAAAGATGAGCAAGTTGGATTCTAGATCGGAAGTATGTTACTTCGTAGGGTATCCAAAGGGTACTTATGGATGGTATTTTTATGATCCAAGAGAGCAGAAAGTGTTTGTTAGTACGAATGTTGTTTTCTTGGAGGATGACTATATCATGAACCATAAACCTAAGGGAAGGATAGATCTTAGAGAGATAGAAGGAGAGCCCTCAGTCCAACCCGCAGTTGATAACGATATAAATCAAGAAAATACCACTTCTTCACCCATTTCCGCACCGGTACCTCGTCGTAGTGGGAGGATTATCAGCCAGCCTGATAGATACATGTTCTTAGGAGAAGTTTTTGAAGCTGTCTCCATAGAATCTGAATCTGATCCTGCCACATACGAAGAGGCAATGACTGATGTTGATTCAGAACATTGGGTTAAAACTATGAAGGCTGAATTAGAATCTATGGATTCTAATTAGGTCTGGGATCTTGTAGAACTTCCAGCCAATATTAAACCCATTGGTTGTAAGTGGGTCTACAAGAGGAAAAGAGCATCTGATGGAAAGGTTGAGACCTTTAAGGCTAGGCTTGTAGCGAAAGGTTATACTCAGAAGGAGGGTATTGACTATGAGGAAACCTTCTCGCCGGTAGCCATGCTCAAGTCCATCAGAATACTCTTATCCATTGCTGCATGCCTAGATTATGAGATCTGGCAGATGGACGTTAAGACTGCATTCTTGAATGGCAATCTTGAGGAGGACATCTATATGCAATAACCAGAAGGGTTCATAGCTGGTCGGAAAGGTAACTTGGTATGCAAGCTGTAAAAGTCCATTTATGGGCTTAAGCAGGCATCCAGGAGTTGGAATATCCGATTTGACCAAGTGGTCAAGTCGTTTGGTTTCATACAGAATCTGGATGAACCTTGTGTATACAAGAAGTGTGAAGGGAAAGTGATGGCCTTTCTTGTGCTTTACGTTGACGATATTCTACTTATTGGGAATGATGTAGTGGCATTGTCAACGGTCAAGGTTTGGTTAGCTAGTACTTTTGATATGAAGGATCTAGGAGAGGCGAGCTATATTCTTGGGATAAAGCTCTTTTGGGAACGCAAGTGAAAGATAATGGGATTGTCTCAAGCTGGTTATATCGATAAGGTGCTAACTAAGTTTTCAATGGATAATTCTAAGAAAGGATTGTTACCTTTCAAGCATGGTTTAGCGTTCTCCAAGGACCAGTGTCCAAAGACACAGGAGGAGAGGAATCGCATGATAGGAGTTCCCTATGCTTCAGCAGTGGGAAGTCTTATGTATGCGATGTTATGCACTAGACCAGATATTTGCTTTGCCATTGGCATGGTTAGCAGATATCAGTCGAATCCAGGTCCAGAGCACTGGACAGCCGTCAAGCACATTCTTAAGTACTTGAGAAGGACTAAAGATTACATGCTTATGTACGGTGGTAGTGAGTTAATTCCAGTAGGATACACTGACTCGGACTTTATATCAGATAAAGATTCGAGGAAGTTGATGTCCGGTCATCTCTTTACCTTGGGAGGTGGTGCTGTCAGTTGGAGGAGCATTAAGCAGAAATGCATTGCAGACTCAACTACAGAAGCTGAGTATGTGGCTTCTTGTGAAGCCGCAAAGGAAGCTGTTTGGCTCAAGAAGTTCCTTATGGAGCTCGAGGTGGTACCAGCGTCGCTGTCACCTATTACGCGTTATTGTGATAATAGTGGGGCAGTGGCCCAGTCCAAGGAGCCAAGGAACCACGGAAAAGGGAAGCACGTAGAGCGAAAATATCATCTTATCCGAGATATTGTTCAACGTGGAGATGTGACTGTCACCAAGATTGCCACCGTTGACAATCTTGCTGATCCGTTTACAAAGGCTTTGCCACAGAAGGTCTTTGATCGTCATCTAGATAGTCTAGGTCTCAGATGTAATCCTGTATGGTTGTGAGTGCAAGTGGGAGTTTGTTGGGTTTGTGCCCTCAAACCATTACTATATGTATTAGACATTAGCATTTTAATATATGGATATCAGCTTTACATTTTATGATGTATGTTTCTTTCATGAGATGATTGTTTAATCCATAAGTATCATAGTAAGTATTTCGTGTGTGTATGAGATACATACAATGAGATACGAATTACTATTCTTTGATACTTAAAGCTTGTCACAGTGGATGATGAGACTGGATATCTCATCAGGTATACACTGTAGCATCATTAACTACCATTAGATGGAGTGATAAATCTCAATCACTAGAGTGTGACTCTTGGTTAGTATGCTAGTGCTTGTAGTGCATTGACGGACCTGAGTTTCCTATTGACGCTCAAGGCTGTCAATCAGTCGATAGGAACTCATAACTTGTGTAAGGTATGTGTTCTCAATCTTGAGATGATTATGAACACAGACTGTGGATATGACTGCTTTGACTTACCAATCAGTGAGGTCTATAGAAGATCAACACCTGGGTATCTTGGGTATGTTATATTCATAGGGTTGTGAACATTTATTGTCAAGACAGAATCTACCCTCTATTTCAGAGTAAGCATTCCCTTGAGAATGTCACCAAGTCGATTACTGAGTACTGCAGTCTTGTTGATAAGAGTTATCAACATGTTTGGTAATCATGAGAGGTGAATGGGACTCAAGGATTATAAGAAGTAATCATGATTCAGGTTGACAGTAACTGTTTATCCGACTACCTGAATATGATTGCGAATGCTGACGGTAGAGGGACATTAGTACAACATACAAGTCTATTTATCGTTTCGGATATGTTCTTTTGCGTTGGAGTTCAGTTATCGTTTTATAGTGGAGTAAACGTTAACTGATCAGTCGATTAATTTGCTGATCAAAGAGTTTGGTCATGGGAGTTAATCAACTGATCTGAGCCAACAATAAAGAGCCTAGGAGGTCCCACTCTTAGCTCCGCTAGGATGCTTGGAAAGGCAAATGAGGATGATGTCAAGACAGGTTCGATCGATCGAAGTTGTCTCGATCGATTGAAGTCTAGACAGGTTCGATCGATCTAATGTTAGATCGATTGAAACCACTTCGATCGCTCGAGATCTAGGTCGGTTCTGAGAATCTATAAATAGGGCAGCTACGTTCTGGAAAAGTGGTTCGTCGTTTTGAACGTCAGAAGCTACAGAAACTGTTTTGGAGCCCCAAAACCTTCTGTATCCTCTCCATTAGGGTTCCCACCAACCCTAGCCCTTCCTGCGAACATCCATAGGAGTCATAAGAGTGAAGACCATCTAGTGGAGGCTGCTGGAAGTCAGAGATTTCAGAATTGGGTTCAAGACAGTAAGGTATAATTCTTGTCCCCTCTTGTGCGCATCTATAGAGTTGATGGGTAGTAGATCCGGGCATGCCAATTAAGTTTTATAACTTGATTTTTCCGCTGCGCGTTTAAACTTAGAACTTAAACTGGTTTTTCCAACAATTACATGATGTATAATGGATGATGCAGTAGTCAGAGAAAAAATTTTCAAAGACTGACCAACGCAAGTCTGTTGCGAGAAGCGGGAATATAAATATGTTATACTCCCAAAAGTGGGGCCAAAGTAAATCCGTTGCGAGGATCGAGAAATTGATCTGTTATATTCTCAAAAAGGTGATTATCGTAAATCCGTTACGAGAATCGAGCATATAAATCCGTTGTATTCTCAAAGTGGGGCCAATGCAAATCTGTTGCAAGGACCGAGCACATAAATCCGTTATATTCTCAAAAAGGTGATTATCGTAAATCCGTTACGAGAATCAAGAATATAAATCTGTTATATGCTTGAAGCAAGGCCAATGCAAATATGTTGCAAGGACCGAGAATATAAATATGTTATATTCTCAAAAAGGTGATTATTGCAAATTCGTTACGAGAATCGAGTATAAAAATCCGTTATATCCTCAAAGCGTAGCCAACGTAAATCGGTTACGAGGACTGAGAATATAAATTTGTTATATTCTCAAAAAGGTGATAATTGCAAATTCGTTCGAGAATAGAGAATATAAATATATTATATCTTCAAAGTGGGGCCAATGCAAATCCGTTGCGAGGATCGAGAATATAAATCTGTTATATTCTCAACAAGGTGATTATAGCAAATCTGTTACGAGAATCGAGAATATAAATCTGTTATATCCTCAAAATGAGGCCTACGCAAATCCGTTGCGAGTACCGAGAACGCAAATCTATTACATTCTCCAATTTGTCTTGATTCACTCCAAAACTCCTAAAATCTAGGAGTTGATCATATTCAGATATAATTCGATCTCAAATTCTCAAAATCAAGAGTCAGTCAGACTCAGCTCAGATTTTTCAATATCTGGAGTTAAATCTGTCCAAATTTTCAAAATCAAGGGTCAATCAGATCCAAATTCTTTCAAATTTTCAGAACTCCCGAAAATAGGGGTCTAATTTTCTCAAGGCAACTTAAATTCTAAAATCAGGAGTCAATCAGACTCGAAGAATCTTTTATTCACAAAATTAGGAGTCAGTCTGACTCAAAGGATTTTCTACTCATCCAAAGAATTTTTTTATCAAAATTGGGAGTCAAGTCGGACTCAACGAATTTTCTAAGGGGTTGGAAGTAAAAAAAAGTAAATTCCAGAGGTTGAAATCTGATTTTTTTGGGACCTAATTTAAATTTTAGGGGAAAATGAAAGGTTTGGAAACCGCCTCAAACGCGGCACACGCTGATTTTGGCGGCAGTCCGTAACTACTGTGCGGCACTCAGAGAGTGGCGTACGGCACTTCATCAACTACCGTGCACAAATATCGAGTGCCGCATTAGTGGGGCAGAATGCTTATACGTGGGTTTTCAATTCATTTTTATTCCATTCTCACTTCTTCTCCAATCCAAAATCCTCTGGAGATTTTTCTCCCTTTTGTCGCATTGATCTAAGGGATCTACAGGTCAGTTCCTCTCGATCAGAATCTCAATATTCTATTTATTCTTGTTGTTTTCTTGAATTCTGTCAAAGGTTTAACATGCGAATCCATTTTTCTTTGACAGATTATGGCCAGCGGCTCAGGTAGCCGAAAGAAAGGCCAAGTATCGGGCCACCACTCATCCTGACGCTACATTCTTGCTCCGAGACCTGGACAATCACTTGTCTACCCTCGCATTGAAGCGCGAGGTACACGCTCCCCTCACTTTTCTTTTCAATTTTCTTTTGAAATCACAAAGTATAATAACACTTTAATTCAAATGCGCTTTTGTATGCATACGCCCTGCTCTTCGTGCTCCCAATCGCTTTGATTTTATTGCTATTTCTTTTTCTCATTCTTAATATTCCAAGAATAAATGCATGATACCCATACTCTACATGAGCGTACATGATGAGTGTGAATGTTTTTTGAGTGTCGCAACTACTCTCCTTTTTTATTTCATATTCATTTCCTTTGTCCATCGCTCTTTTATTCCTCATTCATACACATTTTATTTTCTCACAATTCTTGTAAATGTGATGCACGACGATTAGGTTTTTCATGAACATGAACGCTATGCTTGCAAGATTTTTGAGCGTTTCAGCTGCTTTCTTTTATTCATTCATTTTCATTATTTATCATTATACATATTTTTTTCTTTTCTTTTATTTCTTTTACTTCATTTATTCATCTACTAATACCGAATTTTGTAATTTTTGCAACTTTAGCATGCCGTACTAAAAGGATATGGCAGCTTGGCACACAATTTTGCATGGTATGCGGAGTTGAGCGCGACTATGCGGGGTTATATTGATACGGCGGGCTTTGGACACTTCATCGAGCACTTGACGAAGAGTTCCAATGACCGGCAATAAATTTATGCTCTCTCCGAGCGGTGGTGGGATACCACTAATACATTTCACTTCTCATTCGGGGAAATGACCATGACCCCGTTGGATTTTAGCATGATCATTGGGATCCCCTTCAGGGGGGAGTGCCTCCGCTATCTTGATGCGGTGATGGAGTGGGATCGGGTGTTGCCACTACTGGGAGTTATTCCTGAGGAGCCCTTGGTCATGGCCAGGTGGTTTATGGATATGCTCAATGGCCAGCAACGCTTCATGGATGAGCAGATGGCCCGAGGCTTCATCATGTACATGTTGGGGTGTTCTCTGTTGAGCACCAGGGGGAATTAGATTTCTGTGGCATTGGTGGGGTCCCTAGAGGACATAGGACAGATATCAATACGACCGGGCTAGTACCAGATTAGCCATCCTGTACAAGCATATGGGGGATGTTTCCCGGGATCGTCCCTACTCCACTGGTGGCTTCTGGAGGGCGTGGGAGGTATACCTTTTCTTTTGTTTATCATTCATTTTTGAATTAAACCTTATATTTTTCTTTCGACTTCTTTATTTTGTGAATCTGGGGGCTTATGATCTTTTTCTTCCTTATAGATCTGGTCTCATGAGTATCTACAGATGACGTCGCCTGAGATGTGACCAGCGGATGCCCTCATTATTCCCCAGGTGTTGAAATGGCATAAGGAGTGGGTCAGGCAGAAGACCGAGGCCCATGATTTTATTTCGTTCAGGAACTTCCTGATGAATCTGCGAGAACTGCTTCCGCTAGCAGCCTTGGCTCGACGTGCTTCCTACTGCTTCTCTGGGAATTCGGTAGTTGGCTGGTTATGACCACAGAGGATATTACTGGATGGCCCAGATGCATAGGAGTGGTACCTGGGGGAGAGGGTGACTATGCAGTCGCTGGAGGCTTCTGCATTCTTCGTACCGCGTCCTCCACCCGAGTCAATAAGAGCTATAGAGACCCTCTAGGGTTCCGCACTTACGGTCGTCTTAGCTAGGCTCTCCATTCAGGATTTTCTGGAGCCCCTAACGGGTATCAGACGTTCCGCACTGCCAAGCTAATGTCGAACTTCTCTTTGATGGAAGTGACTCGGGTAAGTGTCTTTTGGCTTTTTGATCCTTCTTTCGGTTCTTATCACGTACATATGTTTTCTTACTAAATTCATTTTTCCTTTGCAGCTCGTTCCTGCCACCGTTCGGGCTCCGGCTCTACCACCTTGGAATTGGAGCCTCCAGACAGTCTCCTATGGTGAGTAGGTCATGACTATGGTCCCCAGATACCAGGTGGGTGCTCCCACCATTCCACTCCAGTATGATCACGTCCCGGGGGACTATGCCGAGGAGGGCTTGCTCTATGCCCATAGCGTGAGAGAGTGGATCTAAGGTCGAGAGTGGAGGGTAATCTCTGGAACTTGACTTTGGTTAAAAAAAAATGCAATCCCATTGTGATATTCTAATCTCTTTTTTATTAATTTTCTGATTCAGGCTGATGGGGCACGGGTATCTGCTGAGGCTCACACGAGAGCTCTGGTAAAACTTTTACTAACTCTTTTCACTTATTTTAGCATTTTTCGATCATTAAATAACACTTGGCTATGTAATCTATTTCTCTGTTCAGGAGGAACAGAATAGAGCTTTGGTCCTGCAGGTGAGAGAGCTTCAGCGGTGGCTTCAGCAGTTCGGCATTAATTTTAGCAGAGCTCTCGGAGGTAGCGGTACTGGACAAGATGGAGGCAGCGGTAGAGGTAGGAATGGTGGCAGAGGTGGAGGCAGAGGTGGGGGCAGGGGCGAAGCGAGTAGGACAGAGTCAGAGGAGTAGCCCCTCAAATGCGTCACGCGTTAGACTGGAGGTTGGGGCCGGGATTGACCTTACTCTTTATTTTTGTCATTTCTGAGTGCTCTGGGGAGGATAGACTCTTATTTGGATGATTGTATTTATTTTGATGACGTCTCTTGGATAGCTGGGATAGGATAGGCATTCGCATCACTTTTATTATGAACGTTTTTACCTTTTTCGCTTTTTACTACTGCTCATCGTATGTGTGACCATGGCTTGGTCCTTTTAATTTTCTGCGACAAGTGAACTCTTTTTTATTTTCATTACTTTTCTCTTGCATGAATGAATGAATGATTTGGATGAATATGACCATAGCTTGGTCTTGCTGTGATGCATGATGCACACGTTCATTGTTTTTTATTCAGTTTTCTGTTTGCAGGTGGGCTGAAAACATTACAAACAAACCCTGGCCAACATAAAACTCCATATGACACTCGGTTAGCCCTCTGCAGCACTCAGTGAGTGCCGCAACGGCAGTTGGTGAATACCGTACGGCATTTACGGACTGCCGCGCAGCACTTCCTCGAGTGTCATTTTACTTTACCGAGTGTCACCCTGTGTTCTGGGCAGATCTACTCCTATTTATAGCCTCCTTTCTTCACAACTCCGTAAAACACTCTTTTCCCCCATTCATCTTTTTCTCAAATGGCCCCCATTAGCTCCCAAATCCTCTTCCCATGGATGGAAACTCTCTTTGGCATTGACAGTCTCAACTTCGAGTTTTTTAGACTAAACGACCTCTTCTCTTTCCGATGGATGATTCGAAACGAAAGTTTGCTTCAAGCTGCTATTCAGTGTTGGGATCCCTCTCTCCACGTCTTTCACTTTGGCTTCCAGGAGATCTGCCCCTTATTAGAGGAGTTTAGCGCCATTCTGTACACTAATCCCTCTACGGATCTGATAGTTCCTCTAGTGCAGGTCGGGTATGTCCTGGACCTTGCTACTCTCCTTCACACATCTCAAAAAGCAGCAGGCTCTTTTGTCCAAGACCGACAAATGAACTTTGAACGCCTTTCCTCCGTCTACTCTCCGATGGGAGATCCCTATGACGCACTACAAGAAAAAATGCTATTTATGTCACTTTTAAATTAGTTTTTATGTCACTTTTATTTTGAGTGACATAATCATTTCTCTTGTGTGCTTTTTATGTCACTTTTCAAATATTTATGTCGTTTTTTAGAAAATTGACATAAATATTACAGTTTTTATGTCACTTTTTGTAAAACTAACATAAATAATAAAGTTTTTTATGTCACTTTTTTGTAAATCGACATAAATAATAAGATCTTTATCTCGCTTTTTTTATAAAATGACATAAATAACAAGTTAGTCTTTGAAAAGTGACATAAAATAAAATGCGGTGGCAATTTTGTAAATAAAGTTATCTTTATTTAACCTCCATCACAATTCACAACACCAGGAACCCTAAACTTCTCTCCATTTCGTCTCTGCGCCGCTCTCTCTCTTCCCTCCCCTCCCTTCCCCTCCCCTCCCCTCCCTCTCACTCTCTCTTCGCTGAAATCGCCGACACCACCATCATCATCCCCCTCATTCCCTCTCTCACTCTCTATACTTCCTTGCTCTGCACACACACACACACACACACACACACACACACACACACACACATACACACTCAAAACCTCTCTCTCATCAAAAATTGAACCACCTCCCACAACCTCGCCAAAGACGCCCCTACGGAGGCCGAAAGGGCCCTCTCTCTCGACCCAAAGACGCATCTGCCCACATCATCAAAAGCCTAGCGGCCCTAGCTCTAGATCTTCTCAGCCACAAGTCTGTCGCCCTTAGATCGCTCGACGCTGCCATGCAGCCGTCTGCCATGAAGTCACTCCCCATTGGTGTGCAATAAGGATCAGCCTGAGCCTTAATGTGCGATTTTGATGCAAACAAGGTGATGTTGTTTTTTGATTTTTCTGTTTTGGTTAGTAATTCTGATATTAGGTTTTTGAATTATTGAGCTACGATTTTGATTTACCTTGTTGGATCGATTTCATGAAAACTTGGGAGGTTAGGGCTTAGGGATTTGGTGTGAGTTGAGGTTGGTTTTTTAGAAGTATAATTATGGTTCTGAGATTGATTTCTAAGGGAGGTTTGCAGAGAAATTTGTCCCAACCTTTTGAAATTTTGATGAAATGAAAGTTAAGTTTCTTATCTGCGATTTTACTAGGTGTGTTCCGTTCCTTGCCAGGACTATGCCTTAGGAGTTGGGGGTTTTGCAAATTTCCCTTTTCTTAAATTGGGGTTTTAGCTTATCGAAAGCTACAGCCTCATGTAGGATAGTGTTTCCTACTTCATTTTGATGGGTTAAATTCTGGAGTTGATTTGTAGGCAAAATTTCAAGTAACCTATGTACAAGGCCATGTTGCATAGAGTATGAGGCCATGTGAAGGACTGTATCATTGTGTATAGTTACAACATGTAATGGACCTTCGGGAACTCTTCTGCAGATTTCCACTACTTTTTCTGTCTTACCTAGGGATAGAGTGTTGTATAACTAACTATTATACTGATCAATGAGATCATCATCCCCTGGCACATACTCTAGGCTTTCATTAGAATTGGCCATAGAGACAAGGTTCCCACCTTAATTATATATATATATACACACACATATAACATATACATAAATTACTACTTATAAACCTCAATTTGGGGAACATATTCTACCTTAAATAGGTAATAAAGTAGTTGTGTTCTTTTGTTCTACTCTGCATTATGCTTTAGTAGCTTTGTTAAAGTAAATGGAAGAGTGTTGAGGTATTACCAAGATTCGCGGAGTTGTACTTTCCAACCATATTAACTGTGAATTAAGAAAAAAAAAGGGTAAAATTACACTTTCACCCTCCACAATATAATTAAAACAAAACAATGATAAACATAGAGAAAAATAGCTTCCTTTGTTTGTTAGATTCAATTCTGGCACATACATGTGGTGGATCATATAAAACTGGGTCTCAATTATCAATCAAGTTTAATGTTTCATTTTTTTAATTCTTGCTTGATACATAAGAACCCAAGGACATTGAGAAATCAAAACTTCTCTTAAGGGCTTGTTTGGAATATATTGATTTCAAATGATCTTGAAATCTAAGTCGTGTGTCCTGAGAATGACATGAATCTCTAGTGTTACATATGTTCTTACATGCAAATACTATATACAAGTATTAAGGGCTCTTATAAGGTATGACTTATATTATTAGTATAATAAACCTTGAGGGTTATGGGGTATACGTGCACTAATTAATTCCTTTGTGAGATCTTGTCTTCGAATGGACAAGTGTGGTATACCAATTGCCAAAATGTTATATTACATCACTAGTGAAGGTAATCTACCTATATCAGTGAGGTATATGTTGTTGAGAACGTATCACTATGTACATAGCCTTTGTTTGATTTTGGATTTAGTAAGGAAAAAAGAAAGGACAACATAGAGATAAATGTTTACCTTTGTTTGGTTAATAAGGAAAACAATGAGGAAAATAAGAAAAAAATAGAATAAGTTGATAAATAAATTAACAATTTTAATGTTGTCAGTCGACACAGTGTTTCTATACAGTTATAACACTTTAACACAAGCAGTTCATCCATTTTGAAAGAATTTTGTAGCAAAGAGAATATATTTAGAAACTTCAATAGATGATTGTACAAGTTGCTAACATGCTTTTTGGTCGTTGTCCAACCAAAGGTGTGTGATTCAGTTTTCACTTGATTCAATTGCTCTATTTGTAATACTACAGATCAACCGAGTTATGTAGAATTCTTCCCCTCAACGAATATTAATGACATGTGTCGACATAAAGCCCATATTCTCATGTACTTGAACATTCACAATTCAAGCCCCATATTTCTATTTTATAGGCAAGTGACTTAACAAAAAAGGAATGGTAGTGACTCGCTGAATTCAAATTTTAAATTTATGCACAATATTTTCTTTTCCTTCCTATTTTCCTTATTGACCAAACAAGAAAAATTGTTTCCTTTTCTTTCCCTTACTAAATCTAATAACCAAACAGAGCCTTAGAAGGGCATTTATGTATGGTAGATTTACAGTTTCTGCCTTTATGATAGTTTTTGTGTGAAATGCAAGGTAATATTGCAAGGTGGTTGAAAAAAGAGGGTGATAAAGTTTCTCCAGGTGAAGTACTATGTGAAGTTGAAACTGTAGGGTACTTGCTTCATTTGTTTGAAGTTTTCCCCGGATAATAAAGATTCGTTTGGGTGCGTGCAAACTGACATTTAACATTTATTCCATTATTGAACGATAAAGCAACAGTTGAAATGGAATGCATGGAGGAAGGATGTGTTGCTAAGATATTACATGGAGACGGAGCTAAAGACCATAAAGTTGGTGAGGTAATGAATCTGTATTGTGTAGTACAACCACTATGGTCCTATTTATTTTTGATACTACATTTCTCTTTTGCTAAAATTGAAAGGAATTAGTCTGAACATCGAAAGTACATGTTGGCCATGATGATCTTGATGAAGAATGTGCCTAAATTAGTTAGTGATCTAATGCGTTATTAGCTTTTTCAGCTGCATGTTTCAAAAACTGTTTAGAATTGCAGTGGAAGAAGAGAATTTTTTAGCTAACCCCATCAATGATCGCATTAACTCCAAAATGAGAGTTGATTTTCTTTACTTTCCCTCAATCACTGTTATAATATTGCTCGAAGTGGATAAGTTTATTCTGGCCATACCCTTTTTTTGTGGCTCCTCCCTCTTGGATTCCACGTTGATGGCTTTATAGCTGCTTTATAGAGGTTTTCCTTCTACAAGGAATGCATAGGTCAATCAGTCAATAAAACGTCGCATTTTCCAACATTATATATTTTGTCAAACCCCAGTTGATAATATTCAAAAGCTAAATTGAATATTAGAAATCTTTTCGTCATAGGATAGACAGAGTATTTCATGAGATACTGGGATTCTGTTTATATTTTCCTATAGGTGATTGGCATAACTATTGAAGATGAGGATGATATTGCAAAATTCAATGACTTATAAACCTTCAGCATCTGGTTCTGATACTGCATCTACGTGCCCTTCTGTTTCTACTCCATCTGAAGAAATAGTGGATGAACCTGTCAGTTCACCAGTGCAGCTCCTCTAGCAGAGAGGAAAATTCTTTCCCCATCGTATTCCTTGGTGTTTGTGCAGTTAGAGAAGGAAAAGATATTTTTTAGCTTTAAAAAAGAACATATTTTTTAAAAAAATTGTGAAAATTCCTATCCAAATGGTCACAACTTTTTAAACAATCACAAATAGCATGTAGTGATAGTTGGATCCCCCAAAAGCTATACCAAACAGGCTGTATTCTTACTCGGTGTGCACCAAGTAGCTGACATGAGTTCAGATTTAAGCTTCTAATTGACTTGTCTTGAGAAGAATGTAGTACATATGTGTGTGTGTGTGTGTGTGTGTGTGTGTATAATATGCTCTTTGAATGTATATCAATGATAGGTTTGCCGAAATAATCGATTTGAATGTGACTGATCCAGTTATCCATAAACACACATCATATGTTATCATACTTGTCAAGCTGGTGGAGGAGCAGGTCAAAAGTCATGGTGGAAAGCTTCCAACAACTAGGGAAGAGAAAAGAGAATTCAAGGTTTCATCATACGTTTAGTTCCACAAAATATATGTTAGCCCTTTCCTTGTACTGTTCTCTTCTAATATGGTTTGTTTGGCGTCTTGACATGTTAGGAACTAATTAAAACTAGGATGATTGCAATGGATGAAGACAACTATAAGGAAGCTATTGAGGCCTCATTCAAAGTATTTGCTGATCTAGGAATTAGTAAGTACATGTCCGTCTTGTACCATGATTGATTTATGAATTTTTTTTGGAATTTTTCATTTTACATTGGATCTTCTTGTTAGCGGTTGATCGCTAATTTCGTTCTTGTGTTTTGTTAGGAGTTTCTTGAAACTACTTGTGTGTAATCCTTGGGATAGAGTTGCTCCACATTTCTTGAAACTACTTGTTTCTTTCCACTACTGCAACTAGATATGGCCCCCCTCTCTTAAAAACTTTTGCCCAAATGGGACCTTACAGTGCCTTTGGTGCCACAAAGCTTCTCAGATCCTTCTCTGAAATCATTGATTCATTAGAGCTGAAAGATCCTTTTATATGGAATTGGATCGATCTTCTCTCTTTCTTGTTTGTATGGGTCAAATCTAATGGTGTGCTCTCAGCAGAGATGGTAACTATAATGTATTGAGCTTTCTCTAGATTTACCTTCTACAGAACTACATTCTTAGCATTTACTTTCTTTTCTTTTCTATTTTGGCATGTTCTATGGGGAAAATTACTTGGAAGATATGCAGTATAATCCATATGCTCCAAATGTTTATGCTTACTTTCTAAGAGATACACTCACTTTCATGTTACATAATGAAATCATGGACTAGTAACCATGCCAACTACTTCTTGTTGCAAATTAGTGCAGCTTTGGTGCCCACAACTTAATTCTCATTATATTATTTGACTTAGGATTTAGCACTTCAACTAGTTTCTTCCATTGACAATATAAATTTGGTCTTTCTTTCCTTAATTAATTCTCACACAACACTTATTAGATAGTTCCATTGCGTTTTTACCCTCTATTTCTCTCTCAGCGTCATGATTTGATTTTTAAATTAATAATTGCAGAAAATTCAATCGAGGAACTGCCTTCTTCACTTTGCAATCTTGTTCACCTAAAGTCACTTTGCTTAGATAATAATGATATGAAGCAGGTATTAGTGTACTGTTCAAATCCTTCAACTTCTATCATAAAATGTACAATTGATGCCTATTTTCTTTCTCCATTGCTCTTGCATTTTCTATTTTCATCTGCCCACATATGTGTTAAACTGTTGAACATCTGTATACAGAAATTTGTAATTATGTCATTAGTCTCAGGTTGTTACTACTAATTCTGAAGTAAATTGGGCAAATCCATCTGGTTATAGTCTTTGTTTAAAGTGTTGATGACAATAATTTCCATTTACTCTATGTAGAAGAAGTTGGTACTAATGTAGTTGTAGACTGGTCAAATTCTTGATAGGCAGTCTATCTTGTGCATGAATGATCCACTTCTTCCTTCTGAATTAATGTTGCAGAATCAGTTACTTGTTACTAGCTTCTCTATATTTGAATTTCTATGAGTAAACTTGTACAACAATGCCTTTTATAAGGCATGTGTTTATAGTTTGCAACTCTTGCTAAACAGATACCTCCCAATCTGTTGAAAGAGTGCAAAGGTTTGTAGAATCTTTCCCTGTACAACAATCCCATTTCTATGGACGAGTTCCCAGAATCTTTCCCTACACAACAATCCCATCTTTCCCCGTTTTGATAGGATTATTGAATTGAGATATAAGCCTTGTCGAAAGGTGTTGAGCATAGTACTTTGAATACACGTGGTTTTTAAGGTTAAATTGAATCTTTTTACTAAGCTCAGGTTCTTCGGTGTTACTCTTAGCTAGATAGACTAGGACATTCAATATTTCTTTTTGCTAGTCTCAGGTTGTCTAAAGAAAGGGCAGCCTGAAATTTTCAAGGATTGTTTGCAGTTGGGATTACTTTTAGTGTTACTCTAAACTTGCGGGAACTAACTAAATGCATAACGGATTCACAGTTCACAAAAAATGCGAAAAAATGACTCTTTAGTCACATAGGCTTGAAAAAGCTTAGTTATTGACGTTTCGAGTAGTGAATCGGTAAACCGCTTAACCAAACGCCACGAAACCTTACTCGCACCTCAAACATGCTTAAATAAACTTGCGGGAACTAACGGAATGCATAACGGATTCACGGTTCACAAAAAATGCGAAAAAATGACTCTTTAGTCACTTAGGCTTGAAAAAGCTTAGTTATTGAGGTTTTGAGTAGTGAATCGGTTTCGAGTAGTGAATCGGTAAACCTCTTAACCAAATGCCATGAATCCTTATACGCAAGTCAAACATGCTTAAATAAACTTGCAGGAACTAACGGAATGCATAACGGATTCATGGTTCACAAAAAATACGAAAAAATGGCTCTTTCATCATTCCGAGTCTCCGAACACATTGTGGCCTCTCAAAACCCCCAAACATAGTTTTACTCTTTCATTATTTTACATACAACTAATTAATGAAAACTTTATCTTTTTTGTAGGTACAAAGTTTCACATTTTGATGGAAGGTTTTGACAAACAAACCACTTTTTTTGTTGGGCTAATTCTTTTTTGTTGCTTTCATAGTTTTGTTTGTAGTTTTTGACGAATATGTAATATGTATATGTTATTAGTTTTGCACTTGACTCGGATCGATTGTATACTTTTTGTTCAAATCAATTAATTGGTTGATATTGAGATGTATTGATGAAATTTAGTAGTTGAAATAGATTACATATTGAGTTAGATTTAATTTTGTACAGGGTGCATGGTATTGTTTATATGTACAGGGTGATATATATTGTTTTTACAGGGTGATATTTATGTCACTTTTACTGTATTTATGTCACTTTTAAGGCTTTTATGTAATAATTTTGTTTGGTATTTATGTCACTTTTCTACTTTTATGTCACTTTAGGTTAAAAGTGACATAAATAAAATGGTATTTATGTCACTTTTAAGTATTTGATGTTATAATTTTGTTTGGTATTTATGTCACTTTTCTACTTTTATGTCACTTTATGTTAAAAGTGACATAAATAAAATGGTATTTATGTCACTTTTAAGTATTTATGTCACTTTTTATTAACAAATGTGTTGGTTTTATGAAACATTTATGTCACTTTTTAGAAAACATTTATGTCACTTTTAAAACATTTATGTCGCCTCCATTTATGTCACTTTTTACTGGAAAAAAAAGTGACATAAATACATATTTATGTCACTTTTTAAGTGACATAAAAGGCCTTTTTCCTTGTAGTGACGGTGGGTACCAAGTCATTCGGCGTAGTGCTTTGTCAATGGCCATGCTCTCTTACTTCCTCTTCCAATCATCTTCTGACATTCTTATACCCATCGCCTATGTTTTGAGGGAAATGAAAAGTGTCATCATGTTGATCCTTGGCGAGACCTTGATTGGCTTGGATCGTGCTCATACCGCCAGGGCCATGTTATCTACGGGGGCACCTTTCGTCTTACAGATTTGGTTCATAGAACGCCTTGATCTCTTCATACACCCCTCACATCTTTGTGGCCCACTTCCCAATGATCATATGGAGGTTCACTGCTTATTCCATTCTTCCGATGCTTGGCTTGGTTGGCTCCCAGGCCTTTCTACTGCTGATATCTATTGGGTCTGCCCGCAGTGGTCTTACCTTTTTGTTGCTATACGACTTCCGGGATGACCTAGTATCTGGTTACCTGGCTTGCATGCTACTACTTTCTATGTTCCCAACTGAGTGGTTCGTCAGTACGGGCTTCTCTAAGATGTTACTGACGACATTACTACCGATTTTATGAAGAGTTTGGTCATGCGTCCTTCCACCATGAAAGTTTTTGCTGAGCCTTGGCACGACAGGGTTGTTGCTCCCTTTTGTAGGATTCTAGCTTCAGTTATCCCCACTACTGAGTATCTTTTGCAGATCCAGGCCCTAGTCGACAGACATAGTCCATAGACATACATAAATGAGAGCAAAAACAGGACATAGCTTTATTTTACAAAATATCTGACAAGTCCTGTCTACATTTCAGCACTTTCGAATGTGATTTTCTGATTTTCCAAAGAATGTTTATTTTAGAAAATGTTCTATTATGTTCAATCAATGTATCCACTCTTTCGATCGATCCTTAGGTTATGACAACCCTTTTTTTTAAATCTTTTCTTGGCTTTTCATTACTTTGCCTCAAATCTTGCATAGAGCTTCAATCATTCTATATCATGAATTCTTGTTTGTTTTCTTATAGTACTTATTTTGACAGCTAGGGGACCCAGAGGTAGGCTTAGGGTATTATCTGGGTTCCTCGGCTCAGGAAACAAAGTTTGCCCCTAGTTTTGGGGCTTCAATATGATTTTGGGCAAATGCAAGTTTGCCCCTAGTTTGGCATAGGGATTTTTGGGTTCTTCAAGGACTGAAGGCTTTTGAGAGCCCGCCTACTTATCCTTGAGTGGGTATCAGGTCCGCAGTAGTTTGGTTTAAGGCTTGACAGAAAGTGCCGCTCGGGCAGTCCTATTAATGACTGAACCGAGCAGGTTGCCTACGTATCCACGAGTGGGAATCAAGTCAAGTGTAGTTCATTGATGTACAAGAAAGGTATTTCTTGAGGCGATCGAGGTTTATCGGTTGCTTAAATTCAACCACGTCTAGATCCATAAGATAGGCAGCTCTCCCAGAGAGGAGAGTCTTAATAATGTATGGCCCGACCCAGTTGGGTTTGAATTTTCCTCTGGGGTCATAAACAGGCATTTTTAGTTCTTTGAGGATCAGGTCACCCTCAGCTAGCTTCCTCGGGCAGACCTTTTTGTTGAAAGCACAAGCTATTATCTTCTGGTATCCCTCGAGTATGGTTTATTGCAGCCAACCTCTTCTCATCGAGCAACATTAACTCTTCATACCTTCCCCGGATCCACTCTAATTCGGTCACTTCGCATTCTACCAAAACCCGAAGAGATTGTATTTCTACTTTAACCGGGAGGACGGCTGGCGTGGCTCCCATAGAGGTTCTTACGGAGGTCTGGTATCCCCACAGTGTGAACGAAAGTATCTCGTGCCAATCTTTGTATGTATCGGTTGTTTTCCCTAAGATTGCTTTGACAATTTTGTTTGCTGCTTCCATTGCCCCATTTGTCTGTGGTCTGTATGGAGAGGACTAGTGCCGGGTTATCTTGTACTTTTCTAGAAGTGGGATGACCTCTCCTTGGAAATGACTGCCATGATATAAAATAAACTCATTAGGGACCCCATATCTACAGATTATGTTCTTCTCTATGAAGCTCACCACATCTTTAGCCTTCAAAGTTGCGTATGATGCAGCCTCTACCTACTTGGTAAAATATTCAATTGCCATAATTATGTATCGGTGTCCATTTGAGGCTTTTGGAACTATTTCACCAACAATATAAAAGCCCTACACAGAAAATGGCCAAGGCATGGTCATGCTATAGAGTTGGGAAGGCAGGTATGCATTAGATTGGCATGGGTCTGGCACTTGTGACACCTTCTGATGTACTCACAGCAATCTCTATCAAGGGTTATCCAATAATACCCTTGGCGGATTATTTTCTTAGCCAACATATGCCCGTTCATGTGGGGTCCAAAAACTCCCTCGTGAATTTCCTTCATCATTCTCTTAGCCTTCTTCCCGTATAAACACTCCAGATTATACCCAGTGTATGACTTCTTCCACAGCTTATCCGCATAAATCACAAATTGGGCTGAGAATCTTTGGATCGCCTTCCTATATTTATCTAAGGCTCCTTCGGGGTACTCACCTTCTTTGATAAAATTCCAAACGTCTGTGTATCAAGGTGCCTCCCCTTCATCTTCTAGGGCCGCGATCATCTCAAATGACGGTTGGTCCCTTATTTTTATGGATAGCGGGATCATGGCAACTCTTGGAGGGATTTGTATCATTGAGGCTAAGGTTGCTAAGGAATAAGCCAATTGGTTCTCTTCTCAGGGAAGGTAATAGAATGATATATTTTTGAACTGCACTTTCAAACTCTCCAGATAATCGTGGTAGGGTCTCAATTTCTCATGGTTCACCCTCCAATCACCCCGAACTTGAGATAAGATCAAAATAGAGTCCCTGAAAACATCGATCTTCTCAACTTTTAAGGCCAGTACTGCTTCCATTCCAATTATGCAGGCCTTATACTCTGCCGTGTTGTTGGTTGAGTTGTACTTAATCTTGATGGCTACAGGGGTTGGGGTCCCGTCTGGTGCTACAAGGATGATTCAAACCCCATAGCCCAGTTGATTCACTACTCCATCGAAGTACATTTTCCATAAGTTCTCCTCTATCCCCATTACTCCTTCATCTGGGAATCGGAACTCGCCCTTCTCTTTGAATTCTATTGCAAGATCGGCCAGGTATTCAGCAACAGCTCTTCCTTTTATGGATTTGGCAGTGACATACTCGATGTCAAATTTAGACAACATCATGGTCCACCGGGAGATTCTACTAGTTAAAACAGGTTTTTAAAATAGGTATTTAAGTGGGTCCATTCGGGAGATTAGGGTTACGGGAAAGGCTAACATATAATGCCTAAGACGACGGGTACACCAGACTAGGACCCAACAGGCTTTCTCTAAGGGTGAGTATTTTAGCTCGTATCTGGTCATCCTCTTGCTCAAATAATAAATGGCTCTTTCCACGTGCTCCTCTTCTTCTTCTTGGGTCAACATATACCCCATCAAATCGTTGGACACAGAGAGGTACAGCAATAAAGGCCTTCTGGATAAGGGAGGTGATAGGACAGGTGGGTTTTGGAGATAAGTTTTGATTTTGTCAAAGGCTTGTTGCCCATTCGAACTTCTCTCCTTTTCTAAGCAGCTTAAATAAAGGGTCACAAGTAAGGGTGAGTTTTGAGATGAAGCGGCTTATGAACTGTATTCTACCTAGAAATCCCCTTAACTTCTCATTCTTGGGCGGCTGCATTTCGACTATGGCCTTAATTTTGGTCAGGTCCACCTCTATTTCTCTCTGGGTGATAAGGAATCCTAACAACTTTCCGGTGGTGACTCCGAAGGTGCATTTCTGCAAGTTTAGCTTCATTCTGAATCCCTTAACCTACCAAAGAATTTTCTCAATGCCTCCAAGTGTCCTCCCCTCTCCTTGGATATCACAATCATATCGTCCACATACACTTCTACCTCCTTATGGATCATATCGTGCAACAGTGTGGTGGTGGCCCGCTGGTATGTTGCCCCCGCATTCTTAAGTCCAAATGGCATCACCCTATAGTAATAAGTTCCCCACGGTGTGATGAAAGTGGTTTTCTCCTGATCCCCGAGCACCATAAGAATTTGGTTATAACCTGAGAACCCATCCATGAAAGACAAGAGTTTATGCCCTGCAGTGTTGTCCACTAATACATCAATGTGGAGTAAAGGGAAGTCGTCCTTCGGGCTGGCTTTGTTTAAATCGCGAAAATCAACGCACACCCTAATATAACCATCCTTCTTCGGGACCGGCACGATGTTGGCAATCCATTCTGGATACTCGGTGACCATTAAGAATTCGGCTCTCAATTGCTTTTTAACTTCCTCTTTAACTTTGAGTGCCCATTCAGCTCTCATTCGCCTCAATTTTTGTTTCACAAGTTTTGAATTGGGGAAGAGAGGGATATGGTGTTGGACTATTTCTGGATCGATATCTGGCATATCGCTGTAAGACCATGCAAAAACATCTTTGAATTCATTTCATAGATTGATTAAGTCGTTGCTTTCTTCTTTGCCAAGTGTAGAGCCAATAAAAATGTTTTGAGGATTATCTTCATTTCCTAAATTAATCCTTAGAGTGTCCTCAATGATTTTACATGTAGATTCTTTTTCTTTTTTGATTAATATTTGTAATTCATTTAGTATTTCATGATCATCACATTCATTAAGCGCATTTGAGTAGGCAAAATTAGTCATACTTTCATTGATTTTCTTTGGAGCGATTACAACAGACATGGAAATTGAAAGACGCCTCATTTGGGCCATTACAGACTCTGGGTGTGGGGGATACCTAACACTAGATTTGAAAACCCATTCCTTCTTGCTTTCTCCTCCCAGATCAAAAATGAAGTATTCTTCTTGATCCCATGTCTTGTTTATCTCTTTTATCTCTTCTTTTTTTGGCTTTTCTTCCTGTACCAAACCCTCAACATGCTCTTTTCTGGCCTTGTCTTCCACGATTCCCTTGTTTTTTGTGCTTTCCTCACCCAATAGATTCTTCATGACCGAGCCATCTAACACACCAATCCAATCTTTAGCAATAGATGACCTCACGGGCACATATAGATATGGATCCTGATACTCAGAGAATTTATGGGGGAAGAAGATCTTAAACCCTAGCTTCAAACAATTATCTTTCTGATCCACCCATGGTTCTGGGAAGCCACAAAAGGAGAAATCCTCATCCTCCTTAACAAAGTATCCATTGAGCATTTTCAGGTAAGGATTCAACGGTGTATCAATTGTTTTCTTCTCCTCTCTCAGTTCCTTCTTCGATGGTTGATAACCCAGACCATGAGTGTGAGTCTGAGTGGGGATTCTCAAAAATTCTGACAGGCCTAGAAAGAAACCCATCTTCTTCATGATACGGGTGACCAGCGGGCTCGCATACTTATCAAAATACAGTGGCAGGAACTCCCTCGGCTTCTCTTCTTCCAACATATTGATAAACTCGAACCCTCCTAGACTTGTTTCCCCTTTCAGAAATCGTACCTCTCTTTGTGATCCTTATACCCTTCAGAAATCATTTAGAAATATAAAATGTTTTGAAAACAATTCTCGAGAATTTCCTTTGAGGGTGTCAAACATTCCTTAACAAAGGTGGTTGGATTGTAATTTTGCTTCAAAATTCATTTTGAAAAGCATTTCTCCAAAAACAATTCCCAAGATTTTATTTTTTGAAGATAATCATGTGAAGAAACAAAGATTAGCTTGGGGCTTTAATTTAGAAAGTGTGATTTTTCGAAAACCTTGGGGTAAAGATGCCAAAATATCTCGTTTGCTTACCAAGATGGATTTAAAATTCCTTGGGTAGAAGGATCACGTGATCGGATTATCATCATACTTTTCATGAATTCGGATACATACGAGGTCAATGATGCTTTAGCTAAACATGATATAAGAGATGTAATCAAAATTCAACATATTCCCAAATGTCACGGGACATTGAGAAGGAATTGCTAAAAGATGATTAAAAGATTATACATCCTATATCAAGCAAGCATCATCATCATCTCAAGTAATCCCTTTCGGGCATATAAGAATTGTCTAGCACATAACCTTAATCAAATATTGATTTCCTAAGATTTGAAAGGTTCTATAGAAGCCATCATGCAAAGGCCGGATTTTGGTCAAATAAGGGACCCTTGACACATACCCGATAGGATGCTTTATATACCAACACATGGTACAACATCAAGGGTGATCACACAGTCCCATGATAGCTTGACCGACCGGGTAGCCCCGAGCCTCGAAGGTCATAGTTTTGTGCAATCGACTGGCGAGACATGCAAGTAAAATGCAACGGGCACACAAAAATAATTAATTTGATTAGAAGATGATTTCAAGTCTAATCCTCGAGTGAACCCAAAATCAAATTTATGGTCTGCGAAACCAGAGATTCTGGGTTTGATCCCTAGCAGAGTCGCCAGATTGTGAATATCGCAATTTTCTCTTACCCATAATTTTTTTCATTTAAAATCTTTTCCAAATCCAAATTCAAATCCAAAAACGAGTCGCCACTTAATTTTTAAAAGGAAAATTAAGAAACCATTTAAAGAAAACTAAACTTTTTGGAAAACAGAGATTAACTAGGTCCCGGGATTATAGAATGAGAGAGAAAGGAGCACGACGGACTAAAACACCCTCTCATCCTATCTCGCAATAGGCCTTACTCAACATCTTTTTAATCGAATTATTAATCTAAGCATGACCTCAACTAATGCATATATATATACATTACAAAAGCATGTTTAACGTGTGTAAGATTACAAATGACAAAATATTACTCAAAACCACATATTTCAATTAGCAAACAATATGATGTGCATTCAGCGAACTAGGAAACTTACCTGGGATCCAGCCGTGAATGTTTCAACGTGTAATGCATACAAAAGAATAAATCCTAATAAAAGGGTCTCGTATCACATATATACACATAAAGAAAATCTTAATTCTAAAGTGTCGCACATGAGGTCGTAAAATCAATAAAATTAAGAAATAATTAAGCTAGAGAAGAGTCAAGAGATCATACCTCATCGGCGCTACAAAACAAGGGTTAGTCCACATGCTTTAGAAAGGATATACAATATCAAATGACCATCTCTAAATGTCTAGCTTAATTCGATCAAGTAGAAGAAATGACATACCAAGAATTCTAAGTATAAGTATCAATCTACATGGATGAGTGTAAATGATTACATTGCAAAAAGAACAAACTATTGGATTGTTCCTTGATTTGGACCATTTAGCCTCTGAATTTAAGCTTAACTAATCATTATTGAAGCATGGTTTAAGCCCTATGTCATAGAGAAGTTATTTGGACCATTATTTACAAGATTGTTCCTTGATTGGACAATTTAGCCTCTGAATTTAAGCTGAACTAATCATTACTGTGGGTCTAGTTTCTAACCTAAAAAGAAAAAGTGAAGATCAATGGTCCAATCTCTAGGAAAAAGGTAAAAACCAAACGTCACTCAGAGATTTGCAAATCTCTGTCTAGAGATTTTACACGATTTTTTAAAAATAGAAAAAAAAAATCAGAATCACTTTGATCTTTTTAGGGGATCTTAGTGACACATCAAACTTCATATAAAAAATTATTTGGGGTCAAAATGCTTGATTAAGGTTCTGATTTACTTATTTTGAAACTGCCTTGCTGTTCTGAAATTCTGGACAGAATATGATAGTTTCACCAAGCTCATGATCAAACCATGTTAACCACAAGATCTCACTAAAACAAAAAATTTAGTGGTAGAACTTTGTGTTATGAACACATTCCAAGTGGTCTCATTCAATTCCAACGGATCAAGATTTAATTAAAAATCCTTGATCAAAACAAGATCATGAATTCACTACACCACTATTCAACATATCATATATTTTGTTGCATCTATCCATCAAGCCATGGATATTGACTCATCCTAAACCTAACCCTCCTTTCCATTGAGGGTCATTGGAGGTTGTGGATATCACAATTTTCTCTTACCCATAGCTTTTGTTTAAAACCCTTTTCCAAATTCGAAGAGTCGCCACTTAATTTTTTTTTAAAGGAAAACTAAGAAACCATTGTAAAAGCAAACTGATCTTTTGCGAAACCAAAGATAAACTAGGTCCGGGGATTATGGAAGGAGAGGGGAAGGAGCCCGGCGGACTAAAACACCCCCTTTCATCCAACCTTGCGATAGGCCACTACTCAACATCCTTTTTATCGAATTATTAATCTAAGCATACCCACAACTAATACATATATAAGTACACATTGAAAAAACATGTGTAAAGGGTGTAAAATTGCTAATAACAAAATATCATTCAAAATCACTTAATTTCAAGTAGCAAGCAAGATGATATGCAAAATAAGGAACTAGAGAACGTAGCCGGGATACGGCCGCAAATGTTAAACGTGCAATGCATGCAAATAAACAAAACCTTACCAAAGGAGTCTCTAATCATATATACACATAAGGCAAAACTTAATTCTAAGGTGTCGTACAAGTAGTCGAAAATCAATAAAATTAAAGGATCATTAAACTAAAGAAAAGACAAGAGATCATACCTCATCGGCGCTACAAAACAAATGTTAGTCCACATGATATACATGATATAAAATTAGATGATAATCCTAGGCTACTAGCTTAAATCTATCAAATGTAATTAAACCCAAAGCAAACGAATCTTAATTACAAGCATCAAGCCACATGGATGAATATGTACATGAACAAGAGTATATTATGATGTATTCATTGATTTAGATCATCTAGACTTTGAAATCAAGCATTATTAATCATTTTTGAAACATGGTTTGAACCTTAACTCATGAAAATATCTTCTACACCATAATTTATAAGAATGATCAAAATTGTGACAGAATTCTGAAAATTGCTGAGAGCAGATCAGAATTTCAAAGAAATAAAAGGTATGGTTCCCGTGGTTTGATCTTGATGATTTTTAGATACAAATTGCCTTTGTGAGTCTAGTTTTTAATCCAGAAAGAAAATCAAAGTTCCAACGGTTAAATCTCCGGGAATCAAGCAAACACCAGACATCACTTAGTAAAAAACTCTAAAAGGCTCTAATCTTTTTAGGAGATCTTATTAACACATTAAACTTCATAGAAAAAATTATCTGCGGTCATCAATACTTGATTAGGGTTCTAATTTACTCATTTCAAAAGGGAGTTGCTGTTCTGAAACTCTGGACAGATTGTTGTTGTTACCCAAAAACTCATTATCGAACCACTTTACACTTGAAACCTCACTAAAACAAAAATTGCAGTGGTAAACCTTTGAGTAATAGACACTTTCCCTTTGGTTTCATTCAGTTCCAACGGTTCGATGTTTAACAAAAAATCCTTGATCAAAGGTGGTCATTGAATTCACTACACCATTTGTCAAATTCAAATTTGTTAATTCCAACCATAAGCCATGGAGTTTGGCTTAAGACACATTACTTCTCCTACCATTTGATGGTCATGGGAGACTAAACCATTTACACTTGTGGATTTCAAATGAGGTATGAAAAGACTTCATGAAATCTCAAAGTAATGAGCTCAAATCATGGAGAAGACTTAATCTCATTGACCAAATGTACTAATATCAACCTTAATCTCCTTATGAACCATAAGATTACAAAGAGATCAAGGGAATTCAAACTAAGAGATTTAAATAAGGCATTGAAAGTCTTATGAACCCCACGAGATAAACTCAAAAAAGAAAAAGAAAAGGGAAATCAAAGGGGGTCTATATATATTATGATTAGACCATGATTAGGACTAATAATTTTAGAGTCTACCTCCAAAATATCCTCAACTTGGTAGCTTTGAGGAACTCCCAAAGATTCATTAAGCTCTTCAACCTTTAATTCACACAATTTCTTCTTTAAACTCCTCTAAAACTCACCCCTAATCGTGCTTAGAGAGATTTTTGAAAGCTTCAAAAAAGAATTGAGATAGTCTTTTGATTCAAAGAAAACAAATCCAACCCCCTTGCAAAAGGATATTCATCCTCTATTTATAGGCAATTTTAAAAGGGCATTTCAGTATTTTTACAGCAGAAATCCTAATCAGACTATCCTTTTGAGAGTACAAAATGTGTTGTATTACAGATGTCTTCTGGAAGACGCGACATTCATTGGAGATGGAAACGGCAATTAGTGATTACTGATGCAGCAGTCACTGATTGTCGTAACGGCATGCAGTGAATGCCGAAACGGCATTCAAGGAATGCCGCGGACAACTCCACAGACTTCCGATTTTATGTAGAAATCAATTTTTTTGCGGCATTTGCTTGAATTCTCGGCATTCATAGAATGTCGTTCGGCACTCTAGAGAGTGCCGCAACATCAATCCGAGACTGCGCTGCGCTTGTCATATGCCATTTTACTCTATTTTTCTTTTTCTCTCTTTTTCTTTTTGTTATGAATTGAAAGGGCTTTTTGGAAGAGCTTGAATCACCTTGGGAAAACCTAGATTATTTGGCCATTGTCATCATCAGACCTTATAGGTAATACTCCCCTTAACCCGACGTTTGGTCAAAATTGGGGTATCTATAGTTTGTCCCTCTTCGACAGAGCTTGTGGGGTAACGCTTCTCATAAGTGAATGTCAAAGCCTGTATGAAGACAAGCCTTTGACCAAACTATAGGATTTAGGTAAAAACAAAAAGCGTTACAAAAGAAAACAGATCCCCAGATTTCCCGACAATTGGTAATACTTCCTCGGTTCCCCAATCTTCGTGATCATCTTAGATGGATCAAATGTCACTCCTTCTACCCCTAGGAAATAGAGACCCTACGGTTGTGGTACGGTATGATGATTTGGTAACGGGTTCTTGGTAACATTAGGAGCCCTGACAGGCGGTTCAGATATCACCGTGTTATCAATGAGGTCTTGGATTTCGTGCCTTAGCCTTGTGCAACAATTCGTAGAATGACCCTTCTGTTGGTGAATTTTACAATAGAGGTCTTCTCGAAAAGTTGGTGGAAGCGGACTCGGTAAAGGTCGAGGCTCCACCGGATAAAGATGCCCTTAGCTATTAGCCTATCAAGGGCGATTGACAGTGATACCCCCAAATTTGAAAACTTCCTCGGTTATTTGTCTCCTCCTCTTCTTGGTGTTATGTCGAACTTTTTCTCCGGTCCACTCAACGCGTTGACATCGGTGGGGCCAGAGTGACCCCCCGAATGTCCTCCATTTGATCCATAGCTCGGCCTTCTATACCGATTTGGCTCTTCTTCCTTCTTGATTACCCCTTCTTGGATCGTGTCCTCTATCCTTGTTCCCACGTTAAAAACCTCAGCGAAGGTGTTGATCAACTAAAATCACATCTTCTCTTGATAGACGGGCTGAAGGTTCTTCATCAACATTCGGATCTGGTCTTTCTCGGACGGCCTCTGTACCATTTTAGCTGCTTTTTCCCTCCACCTACTCAGATACTCAGCAAATGATTCCTTATTTCCCTACCTAGTGGTCTATAAATCCTGAACTGTGACATCCAAGTCTTGGTTGTACTCATACTGTGCCACGAACGCTTTGATCACTTCTTCCCAGACCCGGGTTTTACTCTGTTCGAGAGTGAGGTACCAGAATAAAGCGGCTCCAGTTAAAGCCTACTGAACTAAGACAGCCATCATGGCAGTGCTCAGCCCACTGGGTTGGAAAGCTCCGATACACATTCTCACATGGTTGCGAGGATTCCTTGTCCCGTCAAACTTATTGAAAACTGGCATTTTAAAACCGACAGAAAGTGTTTCACGGATTCCATCGTACAGACCTTCCAGCTCCATTAGGTAAGTATCGACCCCCTGAGCCTTGCGCATTACCCTTTCCAGCTTCTCTATCTTTTCGGTCATTATGCTCTCCTTCTCCCTTTCTAACCTTTCTCTTTCTACTCTGGGGGCCTCGACCCTTGGCATTTCTAGTTCATCATACCAACCTTCTTCCTTAACTGGCGGGTCGTTATTTGGTGGATTCATAACTGGTGGTGGGCGTGCTATTACTTCTATCATGACCATCATTCAGTTCATATTCTCAACTTGTCGCCTCATCTGTTCTGCTTGTTGTTCTACTAGTGTCCTTAACTCTGCAACCTCCCCATCATTCCTTTCATCCGCCATTTCACTGTCTTCTCCTCTTCTTACAAACCTTGCAGTGGGACCTCTAAACCAAATCGTGCCTGAACTGGATGCTATTTTTACCCTACAAAAGGAAATGTTTTTCAAAAATCTTTCTGTTTTCTTTATTTTTATCAAAATCTCTTATTATATATATTTTGAAAGACTTTTGGTGAGATTAAATGGTTCATATGTCACACAGATGCAATGCATGTGTACGTGTGTGCCTATTATATATGCAAAAGAAAGAAAAATCCTAATCCTAACACATATACAAATAAGCATATAGAATCTTTGCCTATGTCAAGTGCGCCATCTTCTCTTTTCATCGTGATCATCGTTACCCTTTCAAAGTTTTGGACATGCTTTCGGAAAGTATATCTTAGATGATAAAATCTTTTGAAAACAATTTTTGAGAATTCTTAAAACATTCCTCAACAAAGATGATTGAGTTTGAAATTTTACTTTAAAATTTATTTGAAAAGCATTTCTTTAGACGAAAACAATCCTCAAGATCATTGGAATTTTCTTTTGAAGATGATCATGTGGAAATATATATTTTAACAAATATTAGTTTGGAGCTTTGAAAAAAGTGAACTCCAAAGATTTTTTGAAAGAGCGATTGATAACTTTGGGATAAAGATGGAAAAAGTCCATTTGCTTTCAAAGATGGATTTAAAATTCTTTGGTTAAGAGGATCATATGATCGGATTATTGCCGTACTCTTCATGAATTTGGATGCATACAAGGTCAATGATGCTTAACTAAACATGATATAAGAGGTGTAATCTTATAATCAAGATCCAGCATGTTCCCAAATGTCGTGGGACATGAGAAGGAATTGCTAAAAGGTGATTAAAGTGTTACACATCTTTCACCAAGCAAGCATCATCATCATATCAAATAATCCCTTTCGGGCATACAAAACTCCCTAGCACATAATTCTAATCAAGAATTGATTTCCTATGATTGGTTCTATAGAAGCTATTATGCAAAGGCCAGGTTTTGGTCAAAATAAGGGACCCTTGACACAAACCCAATAGGATGTTTCATATAGCAACACATGGTATGAGATCAAGGGTGATCACACAGTCTCATGATGGCTTGACTGACCAGGTTGCCCCGAACCTCCAAGGTCATAGTTCCGTGCAATCGACAAGCAAGACATGCAAGTGAAATGCAACAGGCATACAAAGATTAAACAATTCAATTAAAAGGATGCTTTTCATGTCTGATCCTCAAAGTGAACCCAAAATCATAGTTCTAGTCTGCGAAACCAGAGATTCTGGGTTCGATCTCCAGCAGAATCGCCAGATTGTAGATATCGCAATTTTCTCTTACCCACAGATTTTGTTTAAAACCCTTTTCCAAATTTGAAGAGTCGCCACTTAATTTTTTTTAAAGGAAAACTAAGAGAACCATTTTAAAAGCAAACCGATCTTTTGTGAAACCTAAGATAAACTAGGTCCGGGGATTATGGAATGAGAGGTGAAGGAGCCCGGAGGACTAAAACACCCCCTCTCATCCTACTTTGCAATAGGCCTCTACTTAACAACATTTTTATCGAATTATTAATCTAGGCATACCCACAACTAATACATATATAAGTATACATTGAAAAAGCAAGTCTAAAGGGTGTTAAATTGCTAATGACAAAATATCATTCAAAATCACTTAATTTCAAGTAGCAAGCAAGATAATATGCAAAATAAGGAACTAGAGAACTTACTCGGGATCCGGCCGCAAATGTTAAACATGCAATGTATGCAAATAAACAAAACCTTAGCAAAGGAGTCTCTAGTCATATATACACATAAGGCAAAACTTAATTCTAAGGTGTCGTACAAGTAGTCGAAAATCAATAAAATTAAAGGATCATTAAACTAAAGAAAAGACAAGAGATCATACCTCATCGGCGCTACAAAATAAAGGTTAGTCCACATGATATACATGATATAAAATTATATGATAATCCTAGGCTTCTAGCTTAAATCTATCAAATGTAATTAAACCCAAAGCAAACGAATCTTAATTACAAGCATCAAGCCACATGGATGAATATGTACATGAATAAGAGTAAATTATGATGTATTCATTGATTTAGATCATCTAAACTTTGAATTCAAGCCTTATTAATCATTTTTGAAACATGGTTTGAACCTTAACTCATGAAAATATCATCTAAACCATTATTTATAAGATTGATCAAAATTGTGACAGAATTCTAAAAATTGCTGAGAGCAGATCAGAATTTCAAATAAATAAAAGGTATGGTTCCCGTGTTTTGATCTTGATGATTTTTAGACACAAATTGCCTCTGTGAGTCTAGTTTTTAATATAAAAAAAAAATCAAAGTTCCAATGGTTAGATCTCTGGAAATCAAGGAAAAACCAGACATCACTCAGGAATTTCCAACTCTCTGTCCAGAGAATTTGTACGATTTTTTTAAAATAGTAAAACAAAACTCTAAAAGGCTCTAATCTTCTTAGGAGATCTTATTAATACATTAAACTTCATAGAAAAAATTATTTGGGGTCATCAATACTTGATTAGGGTTCTGATTTACTCATTTCAAAAGGGAGTTGCTGTTCTGAAACTCTGGACAAATTGTTGTTGTCACCCAAAAACTCATGACCGAACCACTTTAAACTTGAAACCTCACTAAAACAAAAATTGCAGTGGTAAAACATTGAGTTATAGACACTTTCCCGTTGGTTTCATTAAGTTCCAACGGTTCGATGTTTAACTAAAAATCCTTGATCAAAGGTGGTCATTGAATTCACTACACCATTTGTCAAATTCAAATTTGTTAATTCCAACCATAAGCCATGGAGTTTCGCTTAAGACACATTACTTCTCCTACCATTTGATGGTCATGGGAGACTAAAAACATTTACACTTGTGGATTTCAAATGAGGTATGAAAAGACTTTATGAAATCTCAAAGTAATGAGCTCAAATCATGGAGAAGACTTAATCTCATTGACCAAATGTACTAATATCGACCTTAATCTCCTTATGAACCATAAGATTGCAAAGAGATCAAGGGAATTTAAACTAAAAGATTCAAATAAGGCATTGAAAGTCTTATGAACCCCACGAGATGAACTCAAAAAAGAAAAAGAAAAAGAAAAGGGAAATCAAAGAGGGTCTTTATATATCATGATTAGACCATGATTAGGACTAATTGGTTTAGAGTCTACCTCCAAAATATCCTCAGCTTGGTAGTTTTGAGGAACTCCCAAATATTATTCAAGCTCTTCAACCTTTAATTCACACAACTTCTTCTTTAAACTTCTCTAAAACTCACTCCTAATTGTGCTTAGAGAGATTTTTGAAAGCTTTAAAAAAGAATTGAGATAGTCTTTTGATTCAAAGAAAACAAATCCAACCCCCTTGCAAAGGGGTATTCATCTTCTATTTATAGGCAATTTTAAAAGGGTATTTCAGTATTTTTACAACAGAAAACCTTAATTCAGACTGTCCTTTTGAGAGTACAGAACGTGCTGTATTACAATTGTCTTCTGGAAAACGCAGCATTTACTGGAGATGGAAGCGACAGTTAGTGATTATCGATGCGGCAGTCACTGATTGCCGTAACCGCATTCAATGAATGCCAGAACGACATTCTAGGAGTGCCGCGGACAACTCCACAGACTGCCGTTTTATGTAGAAATTCATTTTTTGTGGCATTTGCTGGAATTCTTGGCATTCATAGAATGCTGTCCGGCACTCCAGAGAGTGCCACAGCGGCAATCCGAGACTGCCATAGCTCCTGTCATGTGCCGTTTTACTCTATTTTTCTTTTTCTCTCTTTTTCTTTTTTGTTTTGAATTGAAAAAGCTTTTTGGATAAGCTTGAATCACCTTGGGAAACCCTATATTAGTTGGCCATTGTCATCATCGGATCTTAGAGGTAATACTCCCCTTAACTCGACGTTTGGTCAAAATTGGGGTGTCTATAGAGGTCAAAACATAACTAATACTCATGAGTTTTCAAAGAATATAAAAGAGATTTCATGAAAACTCCACATTAGAGAACCCAAACCATAATGGGGGTTTGGGTTCATCTACTTGTTCTTGAATGATGGTCAACTTTAAATCTCATATGAAGCATAAACTTACATGAGACTAAAAGATCAAACTCATGAGATTCAAGTGTGGTATGGAAGACCTCCAAGTATCTCAAGAGAGAAGTACAAACAACCATGACTATTACTCATGAGTTTTCAAGGAATATAAAAGAGATCCATGAAACTCCAAATTAGAGAACCCAAACCATGGTGGGGGTTTGGATTCATCTACTTGTTCTTTCATAAAAGATTATCAACTTTGACTCCCATGTGAAAACATAAGATTGCATGAGACTAAGAGATCAAGCTCATGAGATTCAAGTGAGGTATGGAGGACCTTCAAGAATCTTAAGAGAGAAGTACAAACAAAAAAGAAGAAGAATAAAATAACTAGGAAGCTAAGACTTCCAAGTTTACTAACAAAACTTTTAAAAAAACTTAATCAAGAAGAACTAAATGATTTGAAGATTACAGGTTCAAGAGAAAAGAAAACACGACTTAAGATTAGAGGATCACCTCCAAACTATCCTCAAACTTCTATATTTTGAAGGTCTTCCAAGCTCTTCTTCAAGCTCTCAAAAACTCTCTTTTCCCAAACTTCTTTTTGTTTTCTCTTTGAAATTCCCTTCTCCCAAACCTATGTAGTAGTCCATTTTCCAATGAAGATACCTCTTCTTATATAAACAAAAATACCTAAGTAATTTCAGTGAATTTGGAATAAAAAATAGCTGTAAATACAGCATTTGGTGGTACATTGCGTATTTCCTGAAAAAGCAAACTGCTACAGTAAACGGTAGTCAAAAATCTTTCTGCGACAGTCAATGATTGCCGAAACGGCACTTCGTGATAGCCGCCGCGGCATTCAATAAGTGTCGCGCCAAACTATTGATTGCCGTGTTTTATCAACCTTACTTTATCAATTTTTTTGTTTTATCAGTATACATATACATATTGTACCACAAAATACCGACTTTTAAAGCAAACGGCAGTCAGGAAATGTCGGCGGCAGTCAATGAATGCCACAACGGCACTCTGGGAGTGCTGCGCGACACTTATTGAGTGCCACAGACACTACCGTGTGCCGCATTTTGTTGAATTTCCTCTTCTAGGTCTTTTCTTTTCTTCTTTTTCTTCTCAAAAAGTTTATTTTGAAGATTTTTTCCAAAAGTGATATTTTATACCCGAATTTTCCTGAATACCCAATATTCTTTTTTTTTTTCCTGTGAGGATTTTATCGCATTTAGAGAACTTTCTGAAGAGCTTGGAATACTTCAAATCTTCCGGTCCTTATCATCATCAGACGTGGAGGCAATGCCCTCCTAAATTTGACAGTCGGTCAAAATTGGAGTGTCTACAGGGCATGACAATGCTGATATGTAAATTTTATAATTAGTACATGCCCTTATCACAATTAAAAAAAGAAAAACATTTCCTAAAAATATTGTTTTCTCCTCCCTGTCTTAGGCGAAAATAATTATTTTCATAATATGTTAGACTTTTTAGATTAATAAAGTACTACTTAAATGATATTGTGGTACTTTGCACTATGCTATCGACACTGTTAAGATTTCACCTCTAGTATGGAGGTTAAAATAGTTTTAGAAATAAAAGAGAGATCCCTACATTTATTGAACAACCAGATACATCCGAGTCGGGGTAATTTTATAATAAGAGAGATAGATGATGGAAAATTGAATGAAGGGAAGGGTCATTCAAACATGTGTTTGATTAAAAAAAAAGAAGGCAAGTGAGGAGGGAAAGAAGGAAAGATTGATAATTTTACTATTCTACCCTCACATCAATCAAGTGTTCGTTTTGTAAAATGGCAAAAAAGTCGAAAATGATGAAAACTTTTTCTCACTTCTAAGTTGTCCATTTTTTAACGGATTAAAATTTGCAGACCTGGAGAAAAAAGATACCCATTCCGTTTTCTCTTCGTCATTCTTCTATCCTACCATCAAACAATTGATTGTAGCCTCTTCTCTCCACCCCTCTCGTTGCTTTCCCTTCGTAGCATGTAGCTTAAATTGGTGTTTTTCAATGTCATAACCATGTGATGAGTGATCCATGCACAAAGTAGAATATTGCTTTCTTGTTCCACTTAAAATTGAATAATGACACTACTCTCATTACTATGTTTGTTGACTTTAAGAATGGAATTAGAAATTGAGAATTGTTGAATAGTCGCAAATACTCAGATGAAATAATTGACTATAGAGCACTTCTTGTTGCTGGTGTTTTTGGACCTTAGGGATCTGGTTTGTCTATCCCCTTCAACTTTTCCTTCCTCCCTCGGTATATCCACCTTTTATTGATGGGCACTCAGTACCGTTAATTGCTCGTGTTTAATTATGTGATATTATTGAAAACATGAGTGTCCTTTAAGTCATTTTCTAGGGAAAATCACATTTTTTTAAGCTAGAGTGTTGAACGCTCATTTTTAATTTTTTTAAACAAAACTCTAGTTCTCACAAAAATACAAAATGCCAAACAGCTTTTTAAAAATACTCTGCTGAAAAATCCTCTTTTGAATAAAATTCTCTTATTCACACTAAGGCTTAGTTTGGCCCCCATGTGCTGCTTCTCTTTTTTTAAAGCACAATTTAATGTTAATTTATTTGGTAACTAGTTTATGAGATTTGCAAAAATTGAACTTAGGGCTTTTTTAGAGGGAGCTTTTAAAAGCTCTAAAATGGAGCTTTTAAAAGCCCAAGGTTGTTTTTTGATTTCATGATGTCTTTTTGAAAAGTAGTGTGCCACTTGTATAAAATTATCAAAGAACTTAGTAATAAACTTCATAAGCTCCTTTTAAAAAGCCACATGGGGGCCAAACTAAGCCTAAGATCTCAAAGGAATTGTAAATCTTTCAAATCTCAATCATCGAATACTGATCATGAGATTTAGCCATTCTAACTTACATTTGCCGATTCACGTGGGTTGCTCGAAAAGGAAGGGATAAAAAAAAAAAAAAAAAAAAAAAGTTCAGTGTCACAGCTGTTTGAGTGACATGATATTACAAATCATTTATACTCATGTATTTATACATACACCTGTCTCCCTGTTTTTAGAGAAATACTTTCCTACATTAGTACAATCTCTAGCTCTATTAATTACAATAAGATGATATACTTCTTTGTATTATATATTGGAAACGATTTAGGTACATTAGTTATAGGTCATTTTTATCATCTTTTGGCATGTAATTGGTCCAAATAGATGGTACACAAGTGCCACTCAACACACTTATATACATAAACCTATCCCCTAACAAGATAACACAAGAATGATCTAAGAGCATCTCTAGCAAACTAGTTATTTTAACTTTTCAGTCAAAATAGCTAGTCAGAGGGGAATTTATGAGCTCCAGCAGGCTAGCTACATGACTAGCCATTTTAACATTACTCTTTATCACTAGCTATATTTATCTAACCACATAAGGCTCTCTATATTCTCTCTCCAAATCTTAACCCTTGGATTTTCTTTCAATATAAACTGCCACAAATCTCACCATGCAAAATCTAGTTAAATATGATGTTTAGGTAAAATGAAGAGCATTGTTGAAATTGAAAGTTAAATAATAAATAACTAAAATAGTTTCTAGCCACAATAACTAACTAAAACCAGTGTTAGTGCTGGAGTTGATCTAAGAGTAATATTTGGGGCACTAACAACTTCCACTAACACTTACTAACACACTCTATCTCTCTCCTAGTGGCACTGTGGGCTCCGCAGTGGACCCCGCAGTACCACTAGGAGAGAGATAGAGTGTGTTAGTAAGTGTTAGTGGAAGTTGTTAGTGCCCCTAGCATTGCCCTTGATCTAAAGCAATGTATATGGGTGTTTGCGCATTTATATTTAGCCACTACCAGGGAAGTCTTGTTCGAAGACTAAAAGCTTCACCCCTTTCTCATCATTTTGGATTCTCGCAGTTCTAATAATTCCGAAGTTACAATTATATATTTAAAAATAAAAAATAAACTCCATGGTAGATATACATATTTTTGTCCCTCTTATCTATCTATTTTATGATAGGGAATTTTGAGTGTGACATCAAGGCTTCGGTTGGTTTTCAGATTTAAAGAAGGAAAGTGAAGTTTTTAATTTTATTTTATTTTATTTTTTTTAGGGGGTGTGTTTGTATGTGTTTTATGTTTATTGAGTTTAGAGAAAGGAAGAAATAATTTGAAACATTTTGTCAGTTGTGTCACATGTAGTGACATGTGTATCACTGTCACAGTCTGTGGTACAACTACTTAACTATGGCTAATGCTAATGTCAAAACAGAAATTATTAATGTTAAAGCAGAAAGTGTCGCTAATATTTTAGCAACATTTATTTTTTATCGCTAAAACTTTTAGCAATAATTTCAGGTTTGGCATTAGCATTTTTGTTAATTAGCTATTTGGAAATCAAATTTTAGAATTCAAATTTTAGAAACATATCACTATTCTCTCTTTAGAAAATGTAATAGAAGCTCAAACACGTCATTTAATTGTGATAGATAAATTCTTCAAATTTACAATCTTCAATTTAATTTGTATTTAATTTGTTACTCTCTCTGTCCCATAATTTGAGTCATATATCCTATTTTAAGATATTTCAAAATTAGTGTTCAATTTTCTAAATTGATATATTATTTTCACTACTTACCAAAATTACCCTTTATTGAAATATACATAGCAAGATAAAATTAAAAGTATTATTATAATAATTAAAAACAAATATAAAAAATAAATATATATATATAAATATATTTTTTTTTTTATTCCCATAATAAGTGTAGTTTACAAAAGTGAACTCAAAATATAAGACGAGCGAGTGCTGGTTTTTTTTTTTTTCTTCATTCTATTTTCCCTCGGTGCTTGATTTTTCTCTTCTCGCTAAATTTATGAAGCAAACGAGCTAAACAAGTTTCAATCAAACAGCATAAACCCAATCCATAGTGAAGAAAAATATAAATGAATTTCCTTTATCTGTTAATAACAAAATTGCTTTTTTTTTTTTTTTTTTTTCTTATGATTTACAAGCAATGTAGTAGTAGTAGTAGTAAAATATAAAAATAATGAAAACAAAGGGAGTGCCAAATTAAAATGGCATTATATGAGTAGTGTGAGTATCATAACTCGAAAGACAAGACTTGGAGTAATTCACTCTGAATATCTTCAACAAATCACCAGCCATCTGCCTCACAGGCGGCGAACAATTACTCTGCATCAACAGCAGTATCTTCGTCAATCCATTGCTCTTCGTCACAGCCTCTTGCGCCTTCTCATCCTCAAACAGATAACACAAACTCCACAGTATAGTCAAAGCGTGCTCTGTTGCTCCATTCGACACCTTCAAAACTTTCTTCACAATGGCCGACACACACGTCTCGTCTTCACTCATCTCATTCCTACCTTCTCTGCAAGAAGAAGCCATTTCCAGAACCGTCAAAACTTTTTCTATCCCCGAAACACTTAGTTTCGAATCGGATAGCATTTTTCCCAATTTTTTCACAGCTCCCAGACGGACTAGTCTCGATTTGATTCTCTTTGACATTGATACACAAATCAAGCAAGACAAACCAGCCTCGATTGCGTTCGAGTCTGATTCGGAGCTTGCTAATCTGAACAATTCTGAGAGTACATCACTGTGCTCGGCGATGAACAGCTTCGACTCTGCATCGATCGCAATCGTCTCCAGGACTCTAGCCGTCGCAATTCTGGATCCCAAACTTCCTTGCTTCAATAAAAATAGCATCGAATTTATACAGTCTACATGGATCATCAATTTTGATAAATGTTCTCGATCTCTGTATTTCTCTAAAATCATATCCAAAACCCTAACAATTTCACCAGCAAAATTAACATCTCTGTATGCACCGGCACGGAGAGTTTCAATGAGCCGGGGCGCAAAGCCGTCGATTGCCGCCAGAAAGCGGCGGTTCTCATCGGAGACGGCGGCGAACGAGGCGAGCTTAGATACGCTTTCGCAGCAATTTTGGCTGTTGTTTCGGATTTGCTTCACGAGGTCTCGTGCTTGGTCTTCCGTGAGCGACGAAGGAGGAGGAGGAGGAGGTAAGGAGGCGGTGGACGGTGGTGAGTCGGACTCGGTTCGAGTTGGGACCGAGTTAGACCAGATCTGGATGAGTCGTTGTAGGTTGTTGTTGGGAACGAAGTCCTTGTTATCGAGGACTTGCATGGTGGCCGGACACGTGTTGTTGCCGCTGTCGAGCCACCTTTGGATGCTGGTGCGGTCGTAGGTGACTCCGGTGGAGAGACTCACAGGGGATTTCATCACATCAAGTGAGATAGGACACCTGAAGAAGGTCGGTACTGTGATGTAAAGGTTGTCCCTGACCATTCTTTCAGCTATTTGTTTTCTAGAGAGAGAAAAGTAACAGAGGGAGGAGGGAGAGATGTTGCAGTGACTGTGAGAGAAAATGAGAGAATCTTAGAGAGAGAGAGAGAGAGGGGGATGATGTTGAAGGTGGAGGTGGGGAGGGAATAGGGGGATCGTTTATGAAGTTGGGAAAGAGTCAAAGGAAGCTGTCGTCAGCACTTTACTTTTTACACAAAAAAAAAAATACTAATCAAATATTATATTCTTGTCAGTTTTGGTCCATGGTCAACGATCGGTTCCACTTTGGCTTTTGTTAATTCAAAGCAAAGTTCACTTTGCATGTTTCGTTCATTTCTAAGTTTTACGTCTCTCTCTTAATCCCACCTTTAAATTGGCTTTTGTCCTACAAACACACGCATCTCGAGGGAAATCAACGGTTGTAGTCAAATGTGGAGTACACCTAAATAGAGTAGGGGCCAGGGGATTAATGCGTATAATGAGGAGAGGAACGTGGGGGTGTGGGGGCCCACTGAGCAATAAGGAGTTATTGTATGCGGGGTGGGAAGTGGGACTGTGTTTGGGGTCCCAAAGAGGGTTCGGTTGGTCGGTCGATTACATCACACTCATAGGATGCGGAGACTGAGACACCCCCTTGAATTAGTAAAGGCTTTTACGCAACTTGGTTGGGATCGTACCACCCTTTGGTATAAAATAACTCGCGCCCACTATTTTCAATTACAAATCGTTACAAGGGGAGTGCGAGAGGGTTTCTCCTTTTTCAATTTATAGAATTACCTCAAGTTCTTCGATTTGAATGTACTAGTACCTACCTGTGTTGGGACAGGCTCCGATCCTGATATTATTAATGGAGCAGAATCAGTTGCGGGTTCATCTGAATATGAAGGAATTTCAAATGGATTGATCCAGTGGAGTCCTGGTAGACTGCTTGTCAAAGTTTCCATAACAGGGGCACAGGTGCAAAAAAAAAAAAAAAAGTCTGTAAATGCATGGTAAATTAAAAGGATAGAAAGAGTAAATGAATTTACGATAACTGAAAATTTTATATTCGAATTCACAAATTAATTAACCATTAAATCACATTGTTAGGAGGTAAAGAAAACAAAGTTGGTTTTTATGTTGCACATGTGCCAAAAAGAAAGGACAACTCGGCAACCTCACTAAATTTTCTCTCCTCAAAGCTCGATTAATATTACCTAAAAAATCCTTCTCTCTTCCAGCCATTGCTTGACCAACATAGCCTTGTCGTTCTCATCCTTCCCCTCATTAGCCACTTTTAGGAAAAAAAAAATTAACTTCAGTAACATATCTTCCTGATCCCATCCAACATTACACTAATAAAATGCCCTAAAACAACAAATTAATGATCATTTGAATGAGGCAAAAAATACCATTTCAAGCCTACAGATGGCATATCAAGAATGGCCAAGAATTCATCGAATGCCATTTTTCAACAACCCATTGGGAAACCAAATGCACCCTATTTTATTAATGACCTCATAGTATTAGACAATTCAAGTTTGAGTTATGTTATTCCTGGAATTACTAATATCAAATTGAACAGCTCATAGAAATAGAAAAACCATTTTGGGAAAACAAATGCGCACCCTATTTTCATGTGAGTCCTAAGGAAATTAGCGAATTTACCGAAGCAAGGTGTCAATTTAGAAAGTCTTGTCAAGAAATCAAAAGAAATGGCTGAATTTTTTAGTATCTCTCACAGTTTTATTTCAGTAACTCTCATGGTTTTATAATTACTCAGAAAAACTAAAGCATGGATATCAATTAGAAAAATACACAATAGTGAAGGAGGTAAAAAAATATATATATTAAGGGAGAGATTAGAGTAAGATAGAATATGATCACTAATAACAATAGTGTTCTTACAGCTAAGACAACCAAGCCTGTGATGATCCCAGATTTTAAGGGTGGTTACATATACTCAAGATCAAAATTTAAGTCTTGTTGGGGTTGTTTGGCTTCATCTCAAAGCGTACGTACGAAAGTGCGTGACTACTAACATAAGTCAATCCAATATCTAGCAAGACTTTGTATCACAAAAGTGCACGCAAGGAAAAAAAAATGAACCAATTACATCAAGAAAGAAAAGGCACGAAAAATTAACTTAGTTGAACAACTTCATCATAGTAGCATCAATAAACCAACCTGAAATTCAAAAAAATTACAAATTAATCAAATAAAAATCTCATAAAAAAAGAAAAGAAAGAGAGAATTGATACCTCAATTGGCTTCTTGAATTGAGAGAGAAGGGGGGGGGGTGTGATTTGCAGAGAGATGAAATGGCCGGCAAGAGATAGAGAGATAGGCAGAATCCGTTGGGGGAGAGAGAGAGAGAGAGAGAGAGAGAGCATGTTAGTTGGGGGTGAAGTTCAAAATGGAGATAATCAGGACAGAGAAGGCTGTGTTTGTCCAGTGATTTGCGTGAGAGATAGATGAAGATCGAGATATTAACAAATTGAGTGTATTTGTGAATTTATATTCAAATTCAACTATTGGGCTATTCTTGGAAGAGTCAAGAGAGGTGAGTAAAATCAGTGAGGTTAAATTAGACGTGGACATAGTGGAGAGAGAGAGAGAGAGAGAGAGAAAGAGAGAGAGAGAGAGAGAGAGTAAGGTGGGAGTTAGTGGGCTCAATTTTGGACCGTTTGATTTTTAGATCTAAGGGTTGAAATCAGATGTAGTATTGATAAGTGCCAAGATTCAAATGGGTTTTTGCTGGGAGAGAGCTCTCAAGTGAGAGGCATATTGTGCGTATGCAAGAGAGGCATATTTTACCATTTCAATTGTTTTTAAATCTTAACTGTTTTGACTTGAAATAATTTATACACTATTTATTTCATGATTTAAAATATATTCTAAGAGGAATTTTTTCATGGTGGAACTTGATGCTCTCTCAGTGGTGAATGAGCTGAACTCGAATGGATCTCTTCTAGGACCATGTACGGGCATATTATGGATGCGATTGATAGAGAGCTTAGTGAGTTCCAGTCTTACCGTTGCAACTTGCGTAGAGAGTCCAACATGGTCGCTCATTATCTAGATCTAGTTGGTTCAGCTAGAGCCCCTTTGGCTAAATCTGTTTGGTTTGATGCTTTCCCTCAGTTTTATTTTTACTTGACATTGTTGAGAAGGAGTCTTTTCCTCCTTGATTGATTTTATAGGAAATATTGTGCGCCATACGGGCACCCACATATCATTGGACTGGTTTCAACGGACCTTGGCTCTTGGAGTCCTAGGGTTTGGCGAATATGTGTATATATATATATAATATAACCACACATATGAGAATCCCTAAGAGATACAATAATACATCCACCCTCTCTATATCTCTCCCCTCTCTCTCACGGTTTTCTCTCTCTTGGTCATCACCATTAGAGCTATGGGATTTAGTGCGTGACATTGATGGACACCACTCCAGTAGCATCTTCTACGACCTAGGCAAAGCATAAGAGAGTACACGGAAGCGATATAGGTACAGCAGGTTCATGGTTCTTGATTGGGCTCGTAACAAAGCTGACTCATTCGATCTCGTCAGGCTATATTCTGCTAGGTAAGTGACCTAAACCCAACTCCATACTTGTGTGCATAATTTTTCTACATTGGTATCAGAGCCTACAGGTTGTTGTTCACCTATATGTGCCCAAAAACGAATCCACCATTGATGGATTTCAAGTTTTTTTTTACAAAAACTTTGAAAATTTGATTTTCAAGTGGGTCTAATACAAAACTGCAGTAAGGGTCCGAATTTTTTACGTGGTTGTGTTTCTTATACTCCCTAGAGTCCCCCCATGAAGTCTCATAGGTTGATTTTCTACCATGTGGGAGAAATTACAAACCCAATATTAGGTTTTGGATTGAAAACAAAATTGTTTTCAGAACTTTGCTCTCTATTTTCGGAAGATTTAGTTGTTTAATCAATCCTTTTTTTGGCATGATCTTGTAGTACTCCGTGAGAGCTTTCCAACGATATAAATTTGTGTGTTTTCGTCAAAAAACGTGTGAGATATGAACTTGCAAAGTTGGAGGGTTGAGTAGCCCCCAAAACCCATATTAGTTTTGTTTTGGGGAAAATGAACCAAAGATTGGCCACGCCTATTCTCGTTGAGGAGGGTGGGGCCCACTCGTCGGCCGACGTTGGTCCGACAACCATGGGTCTGGAAAGTGGAAGTGTGTCTCAAGGCCCCGGTCCATAATATATATTTTATATATTTTTATATATTTTTATTAAGAAAATATTTAATTATTTTGTAATTAAAACAACTTATGCTATTAAATTAAGGGTAACTTAATATATAATCCTAATATAGACACCTAACTAGAAATTAAACCCTTTTTAAAATGAAACTAGAAATAGGTCCCTAATTTATTTTGAAGACCAAAATACCCCTATATAATTATATGTAGAAATATATCTATACAGATATATAATATTTACTTCCACAATCAAGGTTTTAAAATTCAAAACTCATATTAACTATATATATATATATAGTGAGAGAGAGAGAGAGAGAGAAACAAAAGTTGACGGAGAGAAAGAAAGAAGACTTCGCAACACCATGTCCACCACCTTCAGTCATAGGTGATTCATGAAGATCGTCGACACAGAAACTTGATTCATTATCGACTATGTATTCTAAGAATTTTGGTACAAATTTCTCACATTTTTGGAACAAGTAGCTTCGATTCAAACATTGGAGTTTTTTTTTTTTGAGAAAAATGGTTATTGTTTTGATTAGGGTTTGACTTCACACTAAAAGTTTTTCGATTCGACGACGACGATTGGAAGACTGCATGACAGCAATGGCTAAAAATTCATTTAACCTCTATAATCTTTTCATTTTTTTATACATTATATTTGTTTTGTTTGTAGTTTTTTTAGTGATGTGAAAAATTTCATGATCTCTAAGAGAATAATAGTGAGGAATTTGTTTGTGTGTATATATATATATATATATATTTGAATGGAAGTTTCGCAAAGAATTCGTCTCATTAAAGTTTTTGTTTTTGAACAGAAGTGGAAATTTCTCATCAAATTTGTGGTTATTTGGTGAGAACTTCTCACTTTGTTAATGAGAAGTGATAAATTTCTAATACATATGGTCTGCATGTGTGTATATATTTGAACAAAAGGTGAGAAATTCTCACTAAATAACCACAAATTTCTCACCTTACATTAAAAACTCGAAAAAAAAAACCTTTGCTAATACCATTACGCATATAACTATGATTATTTTTAAAAGAAAGACATGCAAACATACTGAGAAGTTTTTCACTTAACAATGAGAAAATATTCTTACATATTAAGCAAGAAATTCTCACTAAATACTAAGAAAATTATCGGTTGATTTTAGAAATATTAATCTCATTATCCATGATCTCCTAAAAATACGCTTCCCATAACTGTATATAACACAAATTTGGAAGTATTTTGAATATACACAGCTGTATATATATATATATATATATAAAAGGTGAGAAATTCTCACATTACTCTTTTAAACCGAAATCCCTTGATATTAGGGATATTAATCCCCTTATCAATGATCTCCTAAAAATTCGTTTCCCATAACTGAATATACCACAATTTTGAAAGTATTTTGAATATACACAGCTCTCTCTCTCTCTCTCTCTATATATATATATATATATATGTATGTATGAACTTCGCACTATATTAAGAGAATTTCTCACCTTTTTATCATCAACCTTCAATCTTCCACACAAAATAATCTTATTTTTGTGATTCAAATCAATATAAAATATACAGATCATTTTCTACTATAAACGTATTACGTACAGATCATTTTATCAGAGTGAGTAAATTCCTTGATTTTAGCAAACAAATTTGAAAGTTGAGTAAAATAAGGAAACTACTTGATTTTAGCAATATTTATTCTCTTATCCATGATCTCCATATATTACACTTGCCATACCCGTCATTCACACGCCTTATTTGTGCTGGTGGTACATATATACATATATACATCTAATCATATGGCCAATTTCGAATGCTCTAATAACAAATTTCTCACTTAGTAATACAAATTTCTCACTTTTTGAATGGATATAATACGAAATTTCTCACAAATAAGTCACTTCTTCCAACAAGATTATCACCAAATTCTCAAATTATGAATTCCAGCATGATTTCGCACTATACTGTGAATTACAGTTATAAATTTCGCACTATATTATGAGAATTTCTCACCTTATTATCAGCAACCTTCAATCTTCCACACAAAATTATCTATTATTTCTATGATTTGAATCAATAAAACATACAAATCATTTTCTACTATAAACATATTCCATACAAATTTAAAAAAAAGGCATTGTTTTGAACCACAAATCAACATAATTTTTAGAATAAATATCATTATCCATGATCTCCGTACAATCCGCTCCATTTATTTAACTACCTTATATAACTTTATTTGAATTTCACATGTGTCATATATATGTGTATACAATACAGTTATGTATATATGTCTGGCAGGGGTATAATGGTCCGAATTTATACTAACCATTTAGGAATAGGGACTAATTATTGATTTTTATTGCAAATTAAGGATTAATTTCTATACACCAAATCAAGTTAGGATCAATTCCTATTAATGGTCATAATTAAGGACTAAATTGTATATTTCTATTAAATTAAATAGTTTTTAATGTTTTAGACTATTTAAATTGCTTTAAATCATGAAAAATGTGCAAAATTAAAATTTTAATTTTTATATATTATGGACACTGAGTGGGATTAGAAATAATTTTATGGTAAGTTATTTCATCATTTTTGGTATTTTAGAGCATAAAATATATATTTTATATATGTTTTTAATTGCTTAAAATATCCAAAAATACATATTAATTTTTGAAACTAATATACAGTGTTTAGTACACTGTAAGGGATTGTTAGATAATTTTTTTGTAAATTATCATATATTTTTTATATTTTAGAGCATATAATTTAAATTTTTGGGCGTTTGTTTAATTGATTAAAATAGCTAAAATACACTATTAATTTTTGTAATTAATATGGGACATAAGAGATACTATTTAGAGATGATATAAAAGTTTGTGGGATCCATGGATAATTGTTGGTAAATTATCTAAATCATATTAGTATTTTAGAGCATATAATCATGTGTTTCTGTACACATATTAAATTGCTTAAAATATTTTTATTGATTATTAATTTAAGGAATTAACACAATGCGTTTAGAACACTAGTGGCAGTTTGAAAATTTTTTGGTGAATTTTCTCGCTCTTTGGGATATATTTTAGAGCATATATTGTGTTTGAGTACGCAATATTAATTTCTTAAAATATAACAATTAAGTTGTTAATTCTTGAACTTAATGAATGGTGTTTTTGTATACTGTTTGGAGACTTGAGAAATTTTTTTGAATTATCTCATTTTTTTTGTTTTGGTATTTTAGAGCATAAAATATATGCTTATGGGCATTTATTTAATTGCTTAAAATAGCCAAAATAGACAATTAATTTTAGAAATTAATACGGGGTATTTAGAATACCATATTAAACCACTGAAAATCCTTAGAGAACAAATTCCTTAAAATTTTTGTATTTTTTTGCAAATTTAGTTGCTCACAGTTAGTTTTGTTTAACTAAATCAATTTATTTTGTTAAATTAATTCAAAATATTTTTGGACCTTGATAAAATTATGGAAAATTCCTTATTTATAATGAATAATCAATTTTTCAGTTATTAAATTTTCCATGAGGTTTTAAATTAAGTTGTTAATTTAAAAGCCCTTAATGAATTGATTTTAAAATATGTTTTAAAACCTAAAATTGTGTTCAAATTAGTGAAAAATCTAGGATTATTCATTGATTTTACTTAGCTTATATGGGAGTTATCTGGATAATGCAATAATTATTTTATGAACGTTGTATTATTTTAGAGGCTCATTGCATAGTTGGTCACATTTAATTATTGATGTTTGTGATTGGATGACCCAAGACCTCTAACCCTCCTCCTTAAATGGAGTGATAGATTAGTCCATTCATTTTTTAAGTAGACCGCATGAGTGCTTGGTGTATGTGAATAATGCATTAATCTGGATAATATGAATTGACGATTAATTGGCAATTTGTAGAGCTTGTGTCCTCACGATGAAAATTTAAGATTGTTCTTGTATATATTTATGAACAAAGCATCCATATTTTTTTTATGGGCTATAAATGTAATGTGAGGATGAGAGTTTTATTTCTTGTATTGGAAAATGTAATACCCTGTATTTTTGTAATATATTATATAACTAAGACCCTGTATGCTTATTTTAATACTTGTATGAGCTTGGCCTTACCCTTGGTATATTTTACATACCAATCGATTGAACTTTATCTCAATCGATTGATTGTTCCAATCGATTGAACTTTATACCAATCGATTGATTATATCAATCGATTGACACTTATGTCAATCGATTGGAGGCAGCTGGGCAGATTCTTTTGCTCTGGCTGGGGAGAGGCCACGTGAACACTCATTCTCTATATATACCAGCCCATTTTGGGCGTATTTCTGTTTACAGAAATCAGAGAGAGTGAGAGGGAGTGTTTGTGTGTGTTTATATATATATATACACTCATATATATATATATATACTCACATATATACATATATTCACTTACACCCACACGCAGAGATGGACTGAGACAAGAAGAAAGAAGAGGAGAAGGTCAGAAAGAAGAAAGAAGGAGAAAGAGAAGAGAGAAGACAGAGAACTAAAGAGAGAGAGAGAGGAGGACCACCATTGAAGCTCAAGCTTCAAAACACGTTCCCAAACACGCCCTTAACGCCTAGGTGAGTTCTAAACTCACTTGGTAACTTACATTGATGTTATGACATGTTTTGAATGAAGAAATGAAGAAGAAATCATGTATTCCCGTTTATATATTGCTGGGCAGTCTTCTCTGTGAAGAAGACGAAGTGTCAATCGATTGACACTATATCAATCGATTGACATCTTTCGTGTTCCAATCGATTGACATTTTATGCAATCGATTGACATGGACTGTGATCCAATCGATTGAACTTTATTCCAATCGATTGACACTACTTTTATACCAATCGATTGACATTTATATCAATCGATTGGCAGTTACAGTTTACTGTTTTACTTGTTTAGTTAATGTAATAACTGTTTAGTTGTTTATTTACTGTTCAATACTTCCCAGCATGCTTTATTATTGTAATACAGACATGATAATGAATTAATGCAGCGTAGGATCGTAGTAACAACGAGATTTAACGGAGAATGTTTATAATGTTAGATAACGGAATAGTTGTGAATCCTTTGGAGTTGACGTTCATTTCATTCAGAGTAGTCGGGCCACATTGGGATTGTCATGTATCGGTAATAGAGTTGAACTTAAGTAGGTTTGCTAAGATTCGGGAACCTTGCGTGGGCGGGCTTTGGTCGATCATATGTTCTTAAAAGCGGTAGACAGACGAAGGTGTCTATGACTTGCGGTGAACCGGACCATTTGCCCTAAGATAGCCAGATGATCTAATCATATGTTCTTAAAAGCGGTAGACAGACGAAGGTGTCTATGACATGCGGTGGACCGTGATCACTGGTAGACGTCGCTAAGTCGTGGCATAGAATGATGTACTGTTGTTTAAAGCGTTATATCCCTGGCATGCGGTGGACTGTGCATATGTTCTTAAAAGCGGGGGATGGACTAACGTGGTATCCATGACATGCGGTGGACTGTGCATATGTTCTTAAAAGCGGTGGATGAGCAATGGTGCGTTATAGAGTTGAACTACTGTCGAGTCTGTTCCCCTATCTAGACGTGCTATCGGTCTTATAATAAGTAAAACGTTAGTGATCGGATCATTGGTTTGATTAAAGGAGTTACCCTTACTGAATTCTAATTTGGTTACGGTTTATAACTTGTAATAACTTCAATAGTCGATACCCTGTTAGTATCTAACTCACTCGGCTTTCATTAAGCTGACGGCGTTTATGCCGCTGGACATTTCTACGTTCCAGCGCACCCTGGTTATGACTATACAGGTGAAGGGCCTGCAGGAGGAGACTACTATGCCGGTGACGGAGTTCCCGTGGAGAATTTCCCCGACGGAGGTCAGACCGAAGAAGACTACTACGCCGAGGACTACCCTTATGCAAACTGAAGTCTTGACTAGAATTGTAGCTAGTTGTCTTTACCGTTTTAGAATCTTTTGTAGTCAGGCATATGTTGCCTTGGCATTTGTACTTCCGCTGCCTTATATTTGATTTGAGACTCTGATATGTAATAGTTAGTAACTGCTGTTGACTCTATGTTGCTTTGTGATTAGAACCTAGACTTCGTTGTTGTTACACTATTACTTCTTGTTGCTTAGTACTGCGTGGTGTGGACAATCATGTGACTTCACCCGTCATTCCCTATGGACCCATAAAGGAAATTTATTTTTCTCTATTTATGCCGTTCCGGGGCGTGACAGAAAAGCCTACTTGTAAAGAGATGGTTTTCTTTGTTCATATATCATACACTTGAATCACCTTTGCATGAGTTCTAAGTTGTCAAATCGGACCTACGTGGGGGTCCATGCGCACTTTTTGTCATATGGCGCACTTTATATTATTGTCAATGATCTTAGATAGGTAATTGTACCATTTAATTGATGTTTGTTTAGAAAAATCAATTATAAAAGGTTTTATTTTATTTACAAAATTGAGATTTGATTAATGAGCAATAGCGAATTTTTTGGTCTTATATTGTAAAAAGAGAAAAGTTCATTTGTAATTGGATTTTAAAACACACTTTATGAAATATGCAAATAATAATGTCAATCCCTTGCGTATGTTCTCAAATGTTTTTCAAACCACACTTCGTTAAAATTTACAAAGATAACAAGTTTAAAAGGTACTAATTTTTCTAATATGACACTGTAATGTAACACACCTATAGGATGAGCAAGAGTTTATGAGCTTTAAACTTATTCTATGGTCCAACCCATTGAACCGACTAATGGGCCTCTGGCCTAACATCATTATAACCTTATTAGCCTATAATAATCGGCTCGAGAAGGATCATATCACGTGCTTTGTGATAAGCAGCATGCACCATGATCTTGTTGGGAAGTATACGTACTACCCAATAGCGAAAGAGTTGTGAGATCAGCTCGAATTTATTTTTTGATGGCACATTCACTACTAGATTAATCATCTAGTTATGAAGTTTGGGAAAGTAAAGGAAATGTTCCAAGTACACGATGACTGGACATCTAAGGTCGATAACAGGTATGATATGTGATTTCAGATTGCTTGGAACATCTTTACTGGCGAACTGCAGTTTCAGGCTATGATTAGTTCTTCGCCTGATTCGCGGTTTCATAGAAAACAAATCATGATCCGTAATGGAAATGTTAAATTTTTTGTTTTTGACATTTTTTAACATGTTGAGCTGAGTACGGAGCGCAAAAAGGTAAGGCGAACTGTATAGCTACACTCTTGACCAAGACTTACATAAGTGGAAGTAATTACAAGTGCAGTGGGCCTAAACGTAATGTTAAGGGTAAACCCGCCTAGAGGCAGGGTGGGGCAAGCAAGTTTGCGCCTAAGGCTAGCAAGGTGGAAGAGCGCAATCGAGGGCGTTTTTCAATTCGGTGGTAATAGGATGGATATTTTTGGGTGGTAGTGTTACTAGGACATATTTATGTAGGGATAGCTAATTAAGAGTTTTAAATAATTCTAGTTTCCTCTATTATTCATTTATTCTGAGACATGACATGCTAGACTTGAACGCATAAGATGTGATAGGATGACTTGATTAGCTCGAGAAGTCCTATTTGGGCTCACTCGCTAAGGTTGACCTACCTATGTGTGAGTCTTACTTAGTTGACAAAGCATGCCGAAAGTCTTTTAGAGATGCTATTAAAGCTAATTCACTCAGATATCTGTGGACCTATGGTTGTAAAGGCATGTCATAGCGCCTCTTATTTTCTCACTTTTATAGATGATTTCGCGCGATATGAGGATCGTGAGTACTTATCTAATCAGTTCAGGGAACTATGTGAGGAAAAAGGGGAAACGCAGACAACTTCCTATTTCGGAAACTCCGCAACAACATGGTATTGCAGAAAGAAGGAATATGACATTCCTAGATATAGCTAGGACTATGATGGCGCAAGTCAACCTTCCAATGTTGTTTTGGGGGGATGTACTCTCATTTGCTGCCTACATACTAGAGTGCTTCTTCTCAGTCAGTTCCCTCTACCCCTTTATGAGCTATGGAAAGACGAAAAGCTTATTTTTGAGCATTTGCGCGCCATGAAGCTCATGAGGTTTGTTCACTGTATCTCGCATAAGTATGAGAAACTACACTCGAGAGCTAGAAGGCATACCTTTATAAGGTATTCTAATAGCTCGAAAGGCTATGTTACGTATAATGAACAACCAGATATAGGAATGACAGAAATGGTGTCATATGATATTGTGAATGACTTCTTCAAGTTGGTAATACTACGAGGTATCTTGACCTCTACGAGTTGGAGGATGTTGAAGACAATATACCATTTTTAAGCGAGGGTGGGGAGATTGAGAATCCACATCCAGTAATCGCTGAAATATGGCACTAGTCTCTAGACGAGTGGGAGTACACTACTAGATGCTAGTGGGAGTGTACCAGATAGTAGGAGTGAACCAATAGGCACTCAAGATTCTCAGGTAGTACGCTGTATGATGATGAAGAAAAAAATTCCCTATCGCTGTTTTGAAATTGAGGAAGACATTTTCATATGTGTGCAAATGTGTGCACAAGTAGACGAGGATGAGCCTGCTTCTTTTGTTAAAGTGTTTTTCTTCGTCTCTTGAAACTGAGTGGATAGTTTCTATGCCAGATGAGATGAGCTCTATGGATGCAAATAAGGTTTGGAAGTTAGTTGACAATCCTCCTGTGCGTAAGACTATTGCAGACAAGTGTGTTTTCAAAAATCAACGTAAGGCAGATGGTTCAATTGACAAGTATTAGGCGCGCCTTATGCGATAGTTTGTACCCAGAGAGGGTATAGACCATGGAAACATGTTCTCTCAATGGGTGAGATCTGACTCCATTCGCCTTATCCTAGCAATCGTTGCATATTTAGTTTTGGAACCTTTTAGTTGGATGTTTAAACTGTTCTTTTCTCAATGAAGAACAAGACAACGAGATAAATATGGATCATCCTATTGGTGTTGTGACCAAAGGGAATGAGCGCAAAAGTGTGCTGTCTGAAACAATCTGTTTATTATCTCAAGTTAACAATCGTCTAGGCAGTGGTACAATGTGTGTGCATTAAACGGTCCAAGAAAAGTGTTCTAATTCTTTGTATGTTGATGACATTCTGAAAGCTGAGAATGAGATGAGTTCCATTGTCACCACTTGAGAGTGGTTATCCTCTTAGTTTGAGATTGAGGATATGGGTGATGCCAACTATGTGTTGGGAGTTTAGATTGTGAGAGATCGTTCTCAGGAGCTTCTCTCGAAGGTTCTTGAATGCTTTTTCACATGAAAAGCTGTAAACCCATTGACATCCCAATTTTAAAAAGGGACTCACCTTGACCTTAGATCAATGTCCTAAGAATAATGAAAAGAGGAAACAAATGTCCAATTTGCCATATGCATTCGCAATAGGGAATCTGAAATATGATAATGTGTGTACTCGGTCAGATGTCTGCTATGCGGTTGGTTTAATTAGTCATTGCCATATCAACCATGGTCTTATCACTAGAGAGTAGTGAAGAGTATCCTGCGTTATATCCGCAGGACTGTGGACCTTGCCTTATGCTATCCGCAATGAAAGCATAATTTGTAGTGTGCTTACTAGCTGTTCGAGAAACTATTTGGTTGAAGAGTTTTTGCATTGGCTAGGCTCTTCACCTCATAGTAATGAGGTTGTGCTCATCTACGGTGATACCACGTAAGCCTGAGCATATTCAAAAGATCTCAAAAACCACCATTCTAGCACGTGGACATTCATTTTTGTCACATTTGAGATGTGGTTTGCGCAAAGGGAAGTTGTCTTGAGGCACATCTCCACCTAAGAATTTGATGTGCTTAGACATTTTATTCTGGTATTGACATTATCATTCAAGTTTATTTTTAATATTAGTTAATAATAAACTAGTTGGTGTTCATACATATATATTTGTTATATGAATGGAATGAATGCACATTTCTAATATGTCACCGGGCTTGAATCGATATGCTCACACGGGTGATTCACCTTGGAGCCAAGATAGCAAACTAGGACATGTGTGTCCATGGCGCTTAGATGGCGAGCCAGATGAGACATTTCTGTTCATGGCACTTAGATAGCTAGCTAGAACTTGTGTGTCTATAGCGCTTAGAAAGTGAGCTTGAACACTTATATCTACGCAGTGTAAGAATAGCGAGCTAGATATAAACCCTTATTATTTTTACATGCCGCCTTAGATGGAGCTAAGATGAGATCTTTATATTTGGTTGAACATAGAGAGATCCCACGACTCTATGTAGCTTGTTTATAGCTGAATGTGAAATTTTAGACGGGCGCCAAGAGGGACGATTGTGTTGAAAAACTCAAGTTAGACGTTTTGTGATACGTCTAGACTAAGATTCGTATGGTGTTACTTGTTTTTCCAAATACAGAGTGACGTGCCCATTTTTATGGAAGAACGCCATAGCATATATATCATACTATATGTGCTTTTGCGATCTACTGTGGAGCAGTGAATGGATTCCTCTTCATTGCTGTGTGAGCCACGTAGTATATCCAAGATATTGGTTATCCTACAAACTAGTTGCCTTCACGACTTGAGACTATGTCATAAAGAGGACACTTGATAACAGCTACTTTAGCATGTTATCCTAGGACGATGAGATAATTCCGTTCTATGGGGTGTGTCTGGGCAAGCGGTCGAGTTAGTCGAAATGACATGTGGACTCAAGGAAGACCATTCAATAAAACACCATATTTTTGTGACTTATTAGCAGGCCTGCGACAATCGTATTTTGTTGCTGATATGTCATGAGTACATTACATTGAGGTGATGTAGCAATTTTTTTCATCGAGTGATTGAGAATGCTGTGTCCGGTGTGGTTGAATCATCTAAGACATATATGAGAAGCTTTCGAGTGATGTGTCTTGCTGGTTATAGTGATGATTTGACATTACACTACTGTCGCTGTACTTTTTTTTTCGTAAAGTTGCACGTTCTATTTCCCTATATGAAGAGATGAGAAGTTCTGTTTCGAGAGATTGTTTTAGTAACAAGCCCTATGTGGGAGAGTGGGAGATATAAGAAATATTGTGGGCCATACGAGTACCCACATATTATTGGACCGGGTCCAATTGGCCTTGGCTCTTGGAGCCATAGGGTTTGGTGAATATGTGTGTATATATATCATATAAACACACATATGAGCATCCCTAAGAGATACAATAATACATTCGACCTCTCTATATCTCTCCCTTCTCTCTCACGGTTTTCTCTCTCTTGGTCATCACCATTGGAGCTATGGGATTTAACGCGTGACATTGATGGAGACCGCTCCAGTAGCGTCTTCTACGACCTAGGCGAATCACAAGGGAGTACACGGAAGTGATATAGATACAGCAGGTTTGTGGTTCTTGATTGAGCTCGTAACAACGCCGACTTATTCGATCCCGTCTGACTATATTTCGCTAGGTAAGTAACCCAAATCTGACTTCATGCTTGTGTGCATGATTTTTCTACAGATTTAATATATATATATATATATATTCTCTTTTCCTATATAAAAAATGTTTAAAAAAAAGTTTATTACTTTTAAATCATAGAGATGCATGTAAAGTAAGAAATTGATCTTCATAGGAGGGCAAAATAAAATCTTAACAAAAAAAAAAGTAAGGAATACATTTATGTCCCAACTATAAGTGGGTTGGGTGAGTGTCAATTCTTAAACCATAAAGGGTAAAGTTGAAATGAATATAATCAGTGGCATAAAATGTATATATAGGGTAATACTTGGGGCACAACTTTCATACAACTTTCATACAACCTCTCCAAAAGATGTGTCTATCTCTTTCTTGTGTCACTGTGGGGTCCAGTGACATCACAGGAGAGAGATAGACACATCTTTTGGGAAGGTTGTATGAAAGTTGTATGAAGGTTGTGTCCCAAATATTTACTCGTATATATATGTATCACTTAATGTCCTATTATATATGTAAAAAAAAGGTTCCCTTAAATTTATGTTCCTTCAAAATGTGAAAAGAAAATACTTAAGTACTGACACGCAAATTTTATGAAAATCCTGAATGATATGTTAATTAACCAAACAAATAATGGGTTAGTAAATGAACGGTAGGTCGTGTAAATAAGCAGGAGTATATGAATTTTTTAAATGGACCTTTGGCCAGTCTTATTATGTGCGGTTTGCTTTTTGCTCTTTCCGCACCACCGTTTGTCTTCTTCTCCTCATCTCCGTCCTTTTTTGGTAACAACTTTTCTATGCACCCCACAGAGACACTTACTCCCTCCGTCCCTTTTTTTGAGTCCAATCTTTGGGAACTCAACTTATTAAGGGGATAAAAAAAATCTACCCCTACTTTCCACAATTGTCCCTAATCATTACAATAACTTTTTTAGTTTTGTCTTGGTGTAGATTTCAAGGAAGGGTAGTATTGGAAAGTAAGTAAAAATTGTGTACCAATTTAAGAAAATGGACACTAATTTTGGGACATCCCAAAATGGATTATAAGACTCTAAAAAAGGGACGGAGGGAGTAATATTTAAACATTCCAACAATGGAGTTCTATAACCTTATTAACTATTTGTAAGAGTTTAGCAAGTGTAATGGTAAATTTCTAATGATCTTCGCTTAAATGGGAGTAAAGCACTATTTTAAAATTTAAGAATTAAAATGAACTATGAATTGATATTTGACTAAAGGTTATTCTCTTGTGCATTGCGTGAGAAGCTACCTAGTACTACACGAAATGTGAGTCATTCATGGTAGAATTAGTGTGATTGTTTTTTATCCAAATAAAAATCTACGGATTACATGTATAATGACGCTATCAAGTAAAGATACATATATAAAACAGCCAACCTATTACATTTTTCTAAAAAAGTGCATGTTTCACGAACAAAAAAAAATCCCACCACCGCATTAATTAAAATGAGAATGTTAAAGTAACTTTACAAGAATGTTAACCTCTATCAAGTCCTCCTGTATTAATTTTTTAGATTCGTCCCTGTCTTATGCTTCAAAATTATATCTTTTAACCCACCTATGTGAGGCTAATTTTGAGGTTAAAGGATTTCATTACTTCCTTAAAGAGAGTTAACCCTAAAATTAACATCACAAAAGGGGTTAAGTGTTTTTATTTAACCAGTTTTAGAATTTTCGTCAGTTTTGTGTGAAATAATAACAGATCTATTTTAGTCTACAATCACAAGGGGTTAAGTGTCCACTTTTGAAGCATAGGGGCACTGGCGGATCTAGAAAATTAATACGAGGGGGGGGGGGGGGGGGGTCACGACCCAAGTCTCGCTCAGTAAGTTATTGTCCGCTTTGGGCCCAAACCCGCACGGATTTGTTCTTGGGTCACTATCCAAAAGGCCTCTTACTAGGGAGACTTGAAACCACGTATATATAGCACATTACTTTTCCACACCCAGGCGATGTGGGACGAACTTCTCATAGTGTGTAGCCTGCCACCACTTACTGCAGCAACACAGGCACCTACAGCAGCCCGCCCACAGCACCAGGGTCGTTACATTCCACCCCCCTTAGGGCCCAACGTCCACGTTGGCACACTTCCGGCTGGGTCTAGCTCTGATACCATTCTGTCATGACCCAAGTCTCGCTCAGTAAGATATTGTCCGCTTTGGGCCCAAACCCGCACGGATTTGTTCTTGGGTCACTACCCAAAATGCCTCTTACTAGGGAGACTTGAAACCACACATATATAGCACATTACTTTTCCACACCCAGGCGATGTGGGATGACCTTCTCATAGTGTGTAGCCTGCCAGCACTTACTACAGCCACAAAGGCACCTACAGCAGCCCGCCCACAACACCAAGGTCGTTACAGTGGGGGGGGGGGGGGGGGGGGGCTTTACAGAGGTTTGTTCGGGGAAAAAAAAAATTTGGACCTATTTATATGTATTTTGTGTAGATATAAATTAATGCGAAAAATCTTAACCCAAAATATAGGAGGGAAGAAGGATTTTATAATTAGCAGAAAAATATAAGAGAAATGGGACTTAGTATGACAATTTTATAATATTAGGGGGAGGGGGGGGCTTATTGTAATTTTCAGGGGGCTAATGTAAATAAAACTAACGGACCGTTAGGAGAAGGGGCATTTTGTTACCAAATTACAAAGTTCGAGGAAGGTCTGTGTAATTTTCAAAACTTCAGGGGAGGTCCGTGTAATTTAAGCAAACCTCAGGCAAGGTTTGTGTAATTTACCCAATTGTGTATTTTTTGTGGGGTCTATCTCAAAAATGTCATAGTCTTGCTAAGTGAAAAATTCTTGTGGTTTTGAGATTTGAGATGTTTTGTGTGGTGGCAGTAAACTCTCCGATTGACTTTAAAAGCGTTAACAAGGGTTGATCGTTGAATTAAATAACAGTTGAACCAATGCATTACATTTTTTTATTTTCTTTTAAAATTTGAATTGAATAACTTAAAAAAAGTAGAGAAGAACATGCACTGAGACAAATATTTAGAATAAATTGACTTATTATACAACAAAAAGATTCCAAAAATTAGAGTGGGCTATAGCTCAACATTGCCTAGGGAACCGCCAATGTTCTTATTGTTAAAATTACATTAACTACTCGGGTTTTTTGTGAAGTGAATTCATTCTTGTGCATTTAGATTGAAAGCAATGCTACTACTTATACGCATTAGGTAAGCAAACCTACATATATTTGTATACTCATAAATAAATGTTCATATATAGATACATATTTTTAGTTTGAACTACGTACAAACTACGTACGTAGTTTGGCATGATTAAGATGCCGAGTATTTGCAGTGAACCAAAATTTCAACGACAAGGACCTAACTGCAATTGACCATACCAAACTACTCCAACCAGCTTTTTTTCTTGTCTATCCACACAAAACACACATTAAGATTAGATTCTAGTTGAGCAAAAGTCTAATTTGGCGAAAATGTACTGTGCGGTATTGCTTACTTACAGATTCAAAGTCAACATATGTGATATTATACTTCACATGAGTTGAAGGAAACGAGGATAGTTATTCTACGATTTTCTATCCTTAATAACATGCCATTTTTTTTTATAAAGGCAATTGTTATTCGCACTCCAAAAAATATTAAATACATTTTATAGCATTATTCTTACAATATGTGGTATTATTATTATCATGTATTTCATAGAATGCATTTAGAAATGCATTATTTTTTGGATAAAATGCATTTTGCACCTTTTAACTATATCATGCTTGGTATTTTGGTCCCTGAATAAATTTTTTTAGCAGTTTACTCCCTCAACTAATATCTTATGGCAATTTCCCCCAACCGACACTTTTAGCCGATAAAAGTGATGGAAAAAGCCAAAAAAATTATGGTTAACTACATTTACACCCCCTGTAGTTAGATCTTTTTTTTGCACAGTCCCTTGTTTTAATTTTTGGTCAATGGAGCTTTTGTTAGAGACAGATAAACCATGGGAAGGTATAATACACTCCAGGAAGTAGCAGAGCTCAATAAAAACATATTCTATCAAAGAGCTCGACAATACCCCTTGTGGACCGTTAGGTAGTTTCTTTCTCTTATGCAATAAAATCACATAAATTTGCAATTGGTAAAACTTGTCTAATATAGCTTTTGGCCAATTGCAATTGCAGAGACTATTTTGCTAAATATTTAATTTTAGCGTTTAGATTTTCATAATGTTTTATGACACTACAACAAATCTGACTTTTTCCGATACACAGTATTTGTGATGGAATAAACCTGTCACAAAAAGTAATTATCTGGGACGCACTAATGTTTTTACGACTCTAATCAAAACGTCGCAAATAAAAAGCAAAGATAGTCAACATTCATTATTTGTAGTGCATACGTGTGCCAAAAATAGCTGTATGGTTATCTATCACACGCGTATTATCCCATAAATAGCTGTATGCTTATATGTGATGCACGAATTGCACTAGGAATTGTCACGCCCCAGAGTAAACTGAAAATAAGAAAAATTTAAAATTCCTTTTTCAGATTCGTGGACATGTGGCTAGTTGGATGACACCTAATTGTCCTCAACAATATAATAGCAAGAAACATAATAATATTTGGCACGTAACTAATTTCGAAACGTAGCATAACTATTAAACATTAGCAGTCTTAAGTAATAGAATATAGTACAGACCCAAAAGAAAAGGAGCATAAAACATCATAAGTATCGTGACAGCACTTGTCACTAGTATATGAGAATATCTAAATTATTACATCATGAAATATAGAAGATAAAAGAAGACTGCGAAGCCGTAGCTGGTGCCATAATGTTCGTCCCCAATGTACTCTTCTTCGTAGTAACCTTCCTCGGCAAAGTCTTCTGTGGCATATCTCTCAAAATAGTAATCGCCCTCGGGCTGAGCATTACCTGCTAAATCTTGATTTGCTGGACGTAGAATGTCCAGCGGTATAAAACACCGTCAGCTTGAATACAAGCTAAGTGAGTATAAAGTCTCACAAAGCTACGTTAGAAAATAGTTAATACAACAAATAAGTTCATAATTCATTAGTTGGCTTATTTACGTCTCCATAGGCTGTTTGTTAGAGATTATGCCCATCTGAATAAAGACAAAGAACCCGAACTTACTCACCTACCACAAACTACAATTTAAATGACTAAACTACTTGGCAACTAGATCGATTAGTGAATACAAACTCATCGACCTCTATCAGAAAACACATACCTGAATATCCAACGGAAACATACTTCATAGCCATTATTAACACACTTTGCAGCCGATTAATACCATACTTTACAGCCGATTAATACCATACTTTATAGCCAATTAATACCATACTTTACAACCGATTAATATGAAACTCTACAGCCGATTAAAACAGCACTTTATAGCAGTCTTGATACTAACTCGTAAGAGAAGAGACCAAAGTACAGTTATTGATGCATGTCACAGTAGTCGCTAAAGCGTACAATTATTATTAAATTCTGGTCTTATTACGCATATCTTATTCTCATTATTAGAGTTGATGTGTAACAGAAGTCATCGTCATCGTATTAAGAGTTCTTTAAGTGTAGTATATAAGGAAGACTATAAGTAGCTGACTCGAGGGCTCAGTAAAGCACGAGTACTCAGGCTTACTAAATTCAGGATTTTAACATAAAGTTCAAGGATTTCATCGAAGCATAAAATTTTAACACATAGTATGCACATTTAGGAATAGAGTGAAGGAAAAATAGGTTTAAAATATTTTAAACGCGCAGCGGAAAGATTGAGTTTCAAAAACTTATTGGTATGCCCGGATCTATTACCCGTTAATTCTATAGATGCGTACTAACAAGAGGGAGAAGAAATATACCTCAGGTCTTGAACTCAATTCTGAAATCTTCAACCTTGGTGATGCAGCAGCCTCCACTAGGTTGTCTTCACCCTTATGACTCCTGCGGATGCTTCCCGGAGAGACTAGAGATGGTGGGATCTCTAACAATGAGGATAGGAAGGTTTGGGAAGCCCTAAATAGGTTCTGCAGCTTTTGTATAGGAAAAACGACGTTCATAAAACTTGTACGCAGCTGCCCTATTTATAGATTTCCAAAACCGACTTTAACCTTTGATCGATCGAAGTGGCTTCGATCGATCGAACTTTTGATCGATCGAACTAATTTCGATTGCTCGAACCTACCTAGATTTCAATCGATCGAAACCTGTTCGATCGATCGAACCTGTCATCACAAGATCCTCTTGTGCCTTTCCAAGCATCCTAGCGGAGCTAAGAGTGGGACCTCCTAGGCCCTTTATTGTTGGTTCAGATCAGTTGTTAATTTCCATGACTAAACTCTTTGATGAGCAAACTAACCAACTTATTAGTTAACGTTTACTCCACTATAAAACGATAACTAAACTCCAACGCAAAAGAATATATCCGAAGTGATAACTAGACTTGTATGTTATACTAATGTCCTTCTACCTTCAGCATTCGTAATGATATTCAGGTAGTTGGATAACTGTTACTGTCAACCTGTATTATGAATACTTCTTGCATTCCTTGAGTCCCATTCACCTCTCATGATTACCAAACATGTTGATAACTACTTATCAACAAGGCTGCAGTTCTCAGTAATCAACTTGGTGACATTCTCAAGGGAATGCTTACTCTGAATCAGAGGGTAGATTCCATCTTGATAATATATGTTTACAACCCTATGAACATGACATACCCAAGATACCCAGGTGTTGATCTTTTATAGACCTCAATGATTGGTAAGTCAAAGTAGCCATATCCACAGTCTGTATTCATAATCGTCTCAAGATTGAGAACACGTACCTTATATAAGTTATGAGCTCTTATCGACTGTTTGACAGTCTTGAGTGCCAATAGGAAAGCTCTGGCCCGTCAATGCACAATAAGCACTAACACATTAACTAAGAGTCACACTTTGATGATTGAGATTCTTCACTCCATCTAATGGTAATTAATCATGCTACAGTGTATACCTGATGAGATATCTAGTCTCATCATCCACTGTGATAAGTTGTAAGTATCAAAGAATAGTAATTCGTCTCTCACTTGTATGTATCTCATATATACATGAATTACTTACTATGATACTAAAGGATTAACAATCATCTCATGAAAGAAACATACATAGTAAAATGTAAAGCTGATATCCATATATTAAAATGTCAATGTCTCATACATAAAGTAATGGTTTGAGGGCACAAACCCAACAAACTCACATTTGCACTCATAACCATACATGATTAAATCTGAGACCTAGACTATCTAAATGACGATCAAAGACTTTTTGTGGCAAGGCCTTTGTAAATAGATTCGTAAGATTGTCAGAGGTGGCAATCTTGCTGACAGTCACATCTCCACGTTGAACAATATCTTGGATTAGATGATATTTCCGCTCTACGTGGTTTCCCTTTGGTTCCTTGGCTCCTTGGACTGAGCCACAGCCCCACTATTATCACAATAAAGCATAATAGGTGACAGCGATGCTGGTACTACCTTGAAATCCATAAGGAACTTCTTGAGCCAAATAACTTCCTTTGCGGCTTCACAAGCAACCACAGACTCAGCTTCTGTAGTTGAGACTGTAATGCATTTTTGCTTAATGCTTCTCCAACTGACAGCACCACCTCCCAAGTTAAAGAGATGACCGGACGTCGACTTCCTCGAATCTTTATCTGACATGAAGTCTGAGTCAGTGTATCTCACTAGAATTAACTCACTACAACTGTACATAAGCATGTAATCTTTAGTCCTTCTCAAGTACTTAAGAATGTGCTTAACGGCTGTCTAGTGCTCTAGACCTGGATTCGATTGATACCTACTGACCATGCTTACGAGAAAGCAGATATCCGGTCTGGTGCATCACATTGCATACATGAGACTTCCCATTGCCGAAGCATAGAGAACTCCTGCCATACGATTATGCTCCTCCTGTGTCTTTGGACACTGGTCCTTGGAGAACGCCAAACCATACCTGAAAGGTAGCAAGCCTTTCTTCGAATTATCCATTAAAAACCTAGTTAGCACCTTATCGATATAACCAACTTGAGATAATCCCATTATCTTTTGGTTACGATCCTGAAAGAGCTTCATTCCAAGATTATAGCTTGCCTCTCCTAGATCCTTAATATCGAAAGTACTACCTAGCCAAACCTTGACCATTGATAATACCTCTACATCTTTTCTAATGAGTAGAATGTTGTCAACATAAAGCACAAGAAAAGCCATCACTTTTCCTTCACACTTCTTGTATGCACAAGGTTCATCCAGGTTCTGCATGAAACTAAACGACTTAACCGCTTGGTCAAATCGGATGTTCCAACTCCTGGATGCCTGCTTAAGCCCATAAATGGACTTTTGCAACTTGCATACCAAGTTACCTTTCCAACCAGCTATGAACCCTTCTGGTTGCTGCATATAGATGTCCTCCCCAGGATTGCCATTCAAGAATGCAGTCTTGACGTCCATCTGCCAGATCTCATAATCTAGGCATGCAGTAATGGATAAGAGTATTCTGATGGACTTGAGCATGGCTACCGGTGAGAAGGTTTCCTCATAGTCAATGCCCTCCCTCTGAGTGTAAGCTTGTGCTACAAGCCTAGCCTCAAAGGTCTCAACATTTCCATCAGATCCTCTTTTTCTCTTGTAGACCCACTTACAGCCAATGGGTTTAACATTGGCTAGAAGTTCTACAAGATTCTAGACCTGATTGGAATCCATAAATTCTAATTCGGTTTCATAGCTTTAACCCAATGAGCCGAATCAACATTAGTCATTGCCTTTTCATATGTGGTAGGATCAGATTCAGATTCTATGGAGACAGCTTCAAAAACATCTCCTAAGAATATGTATCTATAGGTTGGCTGATAATCCTCCCACTACAATGAGGTACTGGTGTGGAAATGGGTGAAGAAGTGGTATTTTCTTGATTTACATCATTTTCAACTACGAGTTAGACTGAGGGCTCTTCTTCTATCTCTCTCAAATCTATCCTTCCCTTAGGTTTATGGTTCATGATATAATCATCCTCTAAAAAAATAGCATTTGTACTAACAAACACTTTCTGTTCTCTTGGATCATAAAAATACCATACATAAGTACCCTTTGGATACCCTACGAAGTAACATACTTCTGATCTAGAATCCAACTTACTCATCTTTCCTTTTAGTACATGTGTTGGACACCCCCATATCTGGAGATGTTGCAAAGAAGGATTGCGCCCAATCCACATCTCTCGTGGTGTCCTGGGAATATATTTGCTTGGTACTAGATTTAGTATGTATGCAGCGGTTTCCAAAGCATAACCCCAAAGGAATAATAGTAACTTCGAATAACTCATCATTGACCTAGTCATGTCTAAAAGAGTCTGATTCTTTCTCTCTACTACACCGTTCTACTGAGGCGTACCAGGTGCAGTCAATTGTGACAGAATCCCATTCTATACGAGGTGATCAATAAACTCATTAGAGAGGTACCCGCCACCTCGATTAGATCAAATGGCCTTGATATGTGTGCCTAATTGCTTCTCCACTTCATCCCTAAACTCTTTAAACTTTTCAAAGGCTTCAGACTTGTGCTGCATTAGGTACACATATCCATACCTAGAGTTGTCATCAGTAAATGTTATGAAATGCTCATAACCATCCCGTGCTCTGATATTTATTGGTCCACACACATCAGTATGAACTAATTCCAATAATGCATTGGTCCTGTTGCCCTTTACGGGAAAGGGTCTTTTGGTCATCTTACCCTCCAAACAAGATTCACAGACTTCCATTAGTTCGAGAACCAAATCACCTAAGACCCTTCTTTGACTAGTCTACCAACCCTATTTAGATTGATGTAGCCAAGCCTCATATGCCAAAGCCTTGTTGGATTGGTGGAAGGTTCTTTTCTTTTAGATGGTACAATTACCATTGAGTTATTAAGTTCCATAAAAGAGTCTTTAGAAATATTGGGAGTAATCACATACAAGCCATTAGTTTTAACACCAGTACATATAAAAGAGCTGTTTCTTTTAATGACAACTTCTGTTCCAAAATGAAAAGAATAACCATTATTTGATAAATTTGAAACTTAAATTGAGTTACGTCTCATTAAAGGGACGTAAAGTACATCTGATAAAACTATTGTCTTATTGTCCAAAAACTCTAAAGCTACTACTCCTATAGCAACCATATAAACGGTTGCGCTAGAACCCAAAGTCAGAATGATCTCCCCAATACTGCATTTCCCGGTTGATCTGAACCCCTGCAATGAATTATAGATATGGTTAGTCGCACCAGAATCAATGCACCAAGTGTTTGAAGTATCTATTATAAAACTTGCTTCAATCACATGTGATTCAATCATACCTTAAACTCTTGTAGCTAAGAATTCTGGACAGTTCCTCTTCCAGTGGCCCTTCTCACTGCATTGGAAACACTTTTCTTTGCCTTAGCCACCCACCTTTCCTTTTCCCTTACATTTTCCCTTAGATTTTGCAATCTTAGGGACCGGTCCAACACTTGGACCACCAGTGCCATCCTTCTTCTTTCCTTTCTTGCCTTTCAGTGTAGATCGGGAGGAAGAAGAGCTTTTCTCAACATTCAAAACGTTGCCCTCAGGTTTGATCATCCCTTCCGCTGCCAGTAAAGAACTCATTAATTCGTTCATTGAAAAATCCATTTTATTCATATTATAATTCAGTTTAAATTGAGCGAATGACGACAACAGTGTATTGAGGATCATGTCAACTTGGGTCTGTGCGTCAATGTTGGCACCTAGGGTCTCTAGTTCATTCAAATAACCAATCATTTTTAAAACATGTTCTTTGACTGGAGTTCCTTCTGACATCTTAGCACTCATTATCTTCTGCATGGCTACCTGTCTGGCAGGCCTGCCATGCTCCCCATACATCTTTTTCACGGATTCGATAATGTCACTAGTAGAATTGTTCGACTAGAATTGGTGTTTCAACACACCAGCCATTGAGGCCAGAATGTAGCAACGGGCCATTCCATTCAACCTCGTCCATTTATCAAACTCGCGTCTGGCAGCTGCAGAGGCATTTGCCGCGGGTTCTTTGGGGCATGGGGTGGTGAGGACATATATGTGATCCTCTGTAATTAAAATGATGTCAAGGTTTCATTTCCATTCTGTGTAGCTATTTCCAGTTAACTTGTTTTGAGTGAGTATGGTGGTATGTGGACTAAAAGTAGATCCAGACATTATGATTTACAAAAAAATCAAAAGACAAAATAAATATGGATATCAGATTTGACAGTTTGAAATAAAAGAATCCTTAAAACTCTTATTTTAAAAAACAAAGTCGTTGGAATATCGAAACAAAAGAACAAAGCCTCCATGTGCTGGTCAATGTTCGATCTTTCAATTTATCATGAATTGTCCGCTATGCAACTCTTGCAAAACAAGTTATGACTCCCAAACCTATTAACAAGTTATGACTCCCAAACACATCTGATTGATCCTATCTATAGGAAGTTCACATCTAGTAATCAATGAGTAGTGTATCCTCCGTATGGAATGATCACTCCTAGCGAGGTGACACAGAATGCACTACTCATCTCACAGTGAACTGTTAATGGAAGATCGTGGGTGTTATAAATAAGACCATTTGCCACTAGATTTAGTAGTGAAGGATTTTGCTTTTGAAAAAATTGTTTCCACATATTATCCATAAACATCTAATGTTTACTAATGTGTTGAAACGATTTTTGAATTTTATTTTAGAAAACTTGTTTCACGTGCATGCAAGTAGTAACAATATAATTAAATGTCAATCATAACCAAGAACATAAAACCAAAAACTAAAATTGAAACAAAGGCATTCATATGCCTCTATCTCCCATGGCTCTATCTCTATAGAACCTCCTTCTTGGTTTGATCGCTTCCAGCTCCATCTTCATAGACAATGGCTTGCTTTTCCATCTTCATGGATCTTCCAATTCTATTACATTGGTCTTATGCTTCTTTCAAAGCTTGCAATTTATCTAAAAATAGAATCAACAACAAGAAAATAAAGAAGGCTAGGGAAAACGGTGTGACTTTCCTTTTCGTAGGATTGAAGTCTCAGCGCCCTTTACACATGCCTTAAAATCAAACCAATAATTAAATACAACAATAACCAAACACAAATATTATAAAATAAAATATTTGTTGATGATCAGTACCATGGGAGATAACAGACTAATCTTTCTATAAAAGGGTTAGTCGTACGCACATCCACGCATATATAACAAATATGTGTAACTATTGGAACCCCTAATTGATTCACACAGTGCATAAACTCTTTACACTCTGAATTAGAACATTAAAATAGCATCTAACTTCTCTGTCATACTTTGATCGATCAAAGACCGTTTGATCGCTCTAACTTTCGATCGATTGAATATTATTCAATCGCTTGAACATTCAGTTTCACAGAAAGGTTTGAAATTTTTTACAGCATAATTAAAAAAATAGAGTATACATTTTAAAACTTTAAAAAAAACTGTAAACCGAACACCTGGACAGAAAATCACTCTCGATCGATTGAACACCATTCGATCGATCGAGCAGAACCAACGTTCAATTTATCGAACCTAGTTTGATCGCTTGAGAACAGACGAAGTTCGATCGATCGAGACTACTTTGATTGATCGAATCCATCATGCATCCAATGCAATCACAGATTTGTATTCTGCCACGTAAATACTACAAAAATAGATCTGTGATGATTTAGTTTCAAAAACAGTTCTAAAATCAACATGTAAATAAAATCTAGTGTTCCAAAACGCATCTATAGATCTAAACAACCGTGGCTCTGATACCAATTGAAGAAAAAATAGGTTTAAAATATTTTAAACGTGCAGCAGAAAGATTGAGTTTCAAAAACATATCGGTATGCTCGGATCTACTACCCATTTATTCTACAGATGTGTACTAACAAGAGGGAGAAGAAATATACCTCTGGTCTTGAACCTAATTCTGAAATCTTCAACCTTGGTGATGCAGCAGCCTCTACTAGGTTGTCTTTACCCTTATGACTCATGCGGATGCTTCTCGGAGAGACTAGAGATGGTGGGATCTCTAACAAGGAGGATAGGAAGGTTTGGGAAGCCCTAAACAGGTTCTGCAGCTTTCGTGTAGGAAAAGCGACAATCATCAAACCCAGTACGCAGCTGCCCTATTTATAGATTTCCAAAATTGACTTTAAACTTCGACTGATTGAAGTGGCTTTGATCGATCGAACTTTTGATTGATCGAACTACTTTCGATCGCTCGAACCTGGCTAGACTTCAATCAATCGAAACCTGTTCGATCGATCGAACGTGTCATGACAAGATCCTCTTGTGCCTTTCCATGCATCCTAGTGAAGCTAAGAGTGGTACCTCCTAGGCCCTTTATTGTTGGCTTAGATCAGTTGTTAATTCCGATGACCAAACTCTTTGATCAACAATCTAACCAACTGATCAGTTAACATTTACTCCACTATAAAATGATAACTGAACTCCAACACAAAAGAACATATCCGAAGTGATAACTAGACTTGTATGTTGTACTAATGTCACTGACAAGCCGGGGTATTTGTAAAATACAACCGCGCTAAAAGAAGAAAATACACTTATTTAGTCTATAACTCCCTTGTTTATCTGTAATTTGAATTATAATGCCAGTTTATACACAATTTGATTAAACTATGATAAGTTGTGTGTTTTAGTTGTAATTTGTGCAGACTACAATTGCTGTGTGAAGGATTGAAAGATAACAATAAAAGGAAGTGTTGAATTCTAATGAAGATAATCAAAAGCTGAAATACAGAGCTCGATCGATTGAAGACCATTCGATCGATCGAATGTTCGATCGATCGAGAGAAGCTCAAGCGCTCGAAGATTTTAGAGTTCAATCGATCGAGACATGTTCGATCGATCGAACATGGCTTTTATCAGAATATACGCGCACACAGCAGTTAACGGGGTTTTAACCCTAAGCATTAGGTTTTACTATATATACTCGTATTGTGTACGTCCATGAGGATGCCCACTTTAGTTTTTATCAGTTTTACATAGAGAGGGAGTGTTCTACTTTGATTTTTGTAGGTTTGTTGATTGGATATTGAATTCGGTTGGAGTTGAAAGTTTATTAATAGCTTCTTCATTCCAGGTTTTGTTATATCAGTTTTGCTTGCATTCTTTTAGGAGCCTACATAGTTTAAATTTGAGTAGATCATAGTTTTGCTTGTTGGCAACGTTTAAATCATAGTTTCTCGTTGATTGCATGTTTAAATCTCAACCAAACACAACTTTAATGAGTACTTACATTAAGAATAAATCTGTGACACTCCAGACTATGTCTGAGTAGTTCCCAGGTTGGGAGATCACGATGAAACCGTGATCTCAGGCCTCTGCCATGCAGCAGATTAATATCTGTGTTTGGTCAATCGAAGGTAGTTTGATCGATCAGACCAGAGACACAGTCGAGCGATCGGGAATAGTTCGATCGATCGAGAGATGAAGATGTTCGATCGATCGAAAGCGCGTCGATCGATCGAACCCTCTGATTCTTGAGGACATTCTATGCAGTATTCCTAGACTTTCTGTTTTACTGGATTGTTATCAAATTGTCCCCAAACGCTCAGTTTGTCAAAACAGTCTGTGAACTTTAAGCCTTGAGCATTTTTCTTCAATAACTTTTGCAAACCACCCTCAATGCTAATACCATTGTAGGTGAGAGTCTAAACTATTGTTATAAATCGCTTTTGTGTATTTCAAACTTAAATGTGATGACATAGTCCCGGTCATGAAAGGACTATGGATTCTTTATCTTTAGAGAAATACAGAATACTGTAGAAAGTGTACTCCATTGAGCTTCAATGTAATTGCATGGTAGATGGCTAGATTACGGTGGATTCGTGTAATCCCAACATTCCTTTTCAATTAAGAAAAACACATTTCAAATCATCGCTTTAGTTGATTAGTTGGTAATTAGTTTAATTTAATTTAATTGTTTTAATCTTTTTAGTAGTTGATGAATTGTGGGACTTTGTGTTCTGCATTATTAAAATATTGATTTTTATTTTCTTGTTTGAGATTAATCTAAGTAATTAGTTTAACACCTTCCCTGTGGGATCGAGCTAGACTTAACCAGACTACTACTTGCACGATTACCTACACTTGGGTATAGCACACAAGCGCACACAGAAAAATTCTCGTGTCAAGTTTTTTTGTGCCGTTGCCGGGGAAGGTGACAAGCTAACGCTTCGATTACCTCAATCTTTCCTCATCTTTTTCTGTTTTTTTTTTCTTTTGTTCTTTGGATTAAAAATTTCTTAGGATCTTTCCCTTTATGTCCGATAATTCCATCGAAGGAATTTTCGGAAACCCACTCTATTCATCTAATTTCTCTAGTTCTATTAAACCCATAGTTACACCGATCGACTCAATGGCCGACAATCAAAGTGAAAATGGTGATAATGTGGTTGTACCAATCGACGATTCACTTCGTCCTTTGTGTGATCTCATGACACTGGAACACTCGCCTACACCTTCTTGTATTCTCATTCCATCCCATGCAGGAGAATTCCAATTTCGTAATGGAATGATTCAACTCCTTGCTACCTTTCATGGAATGGAGAGCGAGAAGGCGTATCTACATGTCAAGGACTTTGAGGATGTTTGTAAAACTTTCTCACAAAATTGTCCTATAGACGTAACACGTTTAATGCTATTTCCTTTCACTCTGAAGGATAAAGCAAAAGCGTGGTTACTCACTTTGAAGCCAAACTCCATCTACACTTGGCATGCGATGAACACCGCTTTCTTAAAGAAATTCTTTCCACCTCGCATGACCACTGAGCTTAAACGACAAATAAACTCTTACAAACAAAAGAGCAATGAAACATTCACCCAAACTTGGGAACGTTTCAAGGATTTGCTACTCTCATGCCCACATCATGGGTATGAGAAATGGCGAACCATCAGCTACTTTTATGAAGGGCTAAATGGTGAAACGAAAAAGTTGGTCAAAACCATGAGTTCAGGGCCATTTCTTTGTAAAAACACGGAAGAAGCTGAAGCTCATTTTTGAGTGGTTAGCTGAATATGCCCATGAGTGGTCAAATTCAAACGATGTCCCACGCTCACAGATATCTTGTGTGGATGAGAAAAGTCTATATCAATTAAAAAGTAAGGATCATTTGATGAACAAGTATGAAGAACTAGTGAAGAAAGTGGAAGAGTTGGGAATGAAAGGAGAGAGTTCTAGGCAGTTTTTGCCTGAAGAACCATGCGGCACCTGCAACATGCTGGGACACACTGATCAATATTGTCCCAATGTGCCGTATTTTTAAGAACAACCCCCTGTGGAAATGAATGCCATGCAAGGGTATAGGGGGGCGGGGAATTCCTGCAATAACTACAATTCACAAAATAATAACAATAGATGGAATCACCCCGGGTTCGATTGGAAAAACAATGCTGAGACCTAAAACCAATTTCAACAACAACAACCCTATAACAACAATAATCAATATCAAGGGCAATACAACAGGCAGTCCCAGCCATTCCAGCCAAATAGAGCATATAACTACAACACCGCTCAACCCTCACATAATCAACACGCAAATGTCTATGTGCCACCTCACAAGAAGGTGCAAGAGGAAGATCCACTCTCTAACACGAGTTTAACACAATAGTTAATTCAAATGATGAGAAAAATGTCCGCGACATTAGAGAGGATGGATGCACGACAAGAGGGTTCGAGTGGCACATTTCCCGCTTAACCACTTCCAAACCCAAAAGGGTACAACAATGGTCCCCCTAATCATGAACAAGCAAAAGCTGTGACTACACTAAGAAGCGGCAAAGTCATAGGACAAAACATGCCTCATTCTACTCCCGAGGAGTATGACGAGGAGGAAGTGGTGACTAGGAACAAACCACCCACTCAAGAAGAGGAGTCGTCTACTAAGGATAAACCAGTCGAATCAAATGAGGACACTCCTAAAGAAGTAGAAGAAGTTGAGAGAAGGCCTGGGAAGGAGCCAGTCATTGACGAATTACCTAAGTGCCCTTTCCCTGCACCTTGCCCTCAAAGGCTTAATAAACCCCAAAACGAGGCAAAGAATCAGGAGTTTTTGGAGTTGTTCAAACAAGTTAAAATCAATCTCCCACTCCTTGATGCAATCAAACAAGTGCCAGCCTACCCTAAGTATTTGAAAGACTTATGCACGGTCAAAAGGAGGCAAAGCATAAAGAAACATGCCTATGTCACTTGCCAAGCAAGCGCAATAATTCAAAATGAGTTGCCTCCAAAGCTTAAAGACCCTGGCACCCCGACTGTCTCGTGCAAAATTGGGAATCAAAGGATAGATAACACACTCCTTGATCTAGGAGCTAGCGTGAACTTGCTGCCATATTCAGTATATAAACAACTAGGGTTGGGTGAACTCAAACCCACCAGAGTTGCATTGCAATTGGCAGACAGGTCAGTTAAATATCCTAGAGGAATACTGGAGGACATTCTGGTACAGATAGACACTTTTGTCTTCCCGGTTGATTTCATGATATTGGATACTGAACCCGTGTCTAATCCAGGTTCACAAATCCTGGTGATTTTTGGACGTCCATTCCTCAACACAATTGATGCCACAATCAAGATAAGAAGTGGTATCATGACCATCGTATTCGGGAACATGACTTTAAATGTCAAGATTTTCTCAAATCCCCGACCTGAAGAATAGGAGGATGAAGAAGAAGTTAACTTCATCGAAACGATCATCGAAGACGAGGCTGATTTTGTTGACTATAAAGATCCTTTGGAGGTGGTAGTGTCACAATTCGACGCTACTTATCAACCCAATGATTCTACCCCATTGGACGCTGCTCTAAATCATGATTGCCTCATGATGGAAACTAAAGAGGAGGATAGAGCTGAATGCATGTGGGTCACACCATATGAACCCTTACCTCCAAAAACGAAGTTAACTATGCCTTCGAACTTTCAATTTCCCGATTTGGAATTAAAGGAGCTTCCAAAAGAGCTCAAATATGCCTTTCTAGGGACTGAAAAGACTTATCCTGTTATAATCTCAGCTACTTTGAATTCTGAACAAGAGGATAAGTTAATTCAAATGCTCAAACTGCATAAGGGAGCATTAGGATGGACTATTGCCGACCTAAAAGGCATAAGCCCATCTATTTGCACTCATAAGATATATCTGGAGGAAGACGCCAAATCTTCGCGACAAATGCAGAGGCGTCTGAATCCCAATATGCAAGAAGCCGTGAAAAAGGAAGTCTTAAAACTTTTTGACATTAGGATAATATATCCTATCTTTGACTGCTCTTGGGTTAGTCCAACCCAGGTGGTGCCTAAAAAGGCTGGTATAACAGTTATCCCCAACAAAGATGGAGAACTAGTACCAACACGCATTCCCACTGGATGGCAGATGTGTATTGATTACAGAAAGGTAAATACTGTGACTCGAAAAGACCAATTTCCATTACCATTCATGGATCAGATGCTAGAAAGAGTGGCAGGTCATAAATTTTATTGCTTCTTGGACGGATATAGTAGGTATAACCAAATAGAAATTGCTCCTGAAGATCAAGAGAAGACAACTTTCACTTGTCCGTTCGGTACATTCGCCTACCGTCGTATGCCTTTTGGGTTATGCAATGCACCTGCCACTTTTCAGCGTTGCATGTTAAGCATATTCAGTGATATGGTTGAACAGACACTCGAGGTATTTATGGACGACTTCTCAGTGTTTGGCCATAGTTTTGACAACTGTCTAGAAAACCTAGAGAATGTGTTAGCGAGATGCGAGGACAAACACTTAGTGTTAAACTGGGAAAAGTGTCATTTCATGGTGACCAAGGGAATTGTCCTCGGCCACATCATTTCTGACAAAGGTATCCAAGTTGATAAAGCAAAAAATTGATATAATTGCAAATCTACCTGTCCCTCGTATAGTTAGAGACATCCGATCTTTTCTGGGACATGCTGGATTCTATTGACGCTTTATCCAAAATTTTAGTGCAATCTCTCGACCACTGTGCCACCTACTCGTCAAAGATGCACTTTTCGAATGGTCGAAAAACTGTCAAATATCTTTTGATGCTCTAAAAGATCACCTTACCTTAGCACCAATAATATAGGCACCCAACTGGAGTTTGTCGTTTGAGTTAATGTGCGATGCTAGCGACTATGCCATTGGCGCAGTTCTAGGACAGAGGAAGGATAACAAGCGATATGTAATTTACTATGCCAGCCGAACGCTGAACGAAGCTCAAATGAACTATACGACTACTGAGAAAGAGCTACTGGCAATAGTATTCGCTCTAGACAAATTCAGGTCTTATCTGATAGGGTCCCCAATTGTCTGTTTTACAGACCATTCGGCCCTCAAGTACTTGTTATTTAAGAAAGATGCAAAACAGAGGCTTATCCGCTGGATACTCCTACTCCAAGAATTCGATATCACTATCAAGGATAAAAAGGGAGTAGAAAATGTGGTTGCCGACCATTTATCTCGGTTGACATTCACAGACAACAATGAGCCGGTACCTATAAAAGATGAATTCCCAGACGAGCAACTGATGGCTGTCTCCAATTTGCCTTGGTACGCAGATATAATTAATTACCTCGTTACAGGAGAGACCCCGAGCCATTGGTCAAATCAGGACAAGAAAAGGTTCTTTTCATTCGCACGCCATTTCTTCTTCGATGACCCTTACCTATTCAAGTATTGTGCTGATCAGGTCATCAGGCGTTGCGTTCCTAATGAGGATATAACCGTAATTCTAGCCTCATGCCACTCTGAAGCTTGTGGTGGCCATTTTTCTTCCCAAAAGACCGCACACAAAGTATTACATAGCGGTTTTTATTGGCCCACCGTGTTCAAAGATGCCTATGCTTTTTGTAAATCGTGCCAACGATGTCAAAAGCATGGTACACTTTCGAAAAGGAATTCAATGCCCTTAACTCCCATCATTATAATTGAAATATTCGATTGTTGGGGCATAGACTTTATGGGCCCATTTCCTAAATCTAATAACTGTGAATACATACTCCTTGCTGTGGAGTACGTATCAAAATGCGTGGAAGCGATACCAACGAGACGCAATGACCACAAAACTGTCATGTCCTTTCTTAAGGAAAATATCTTGTCGCGTTTCGGAACCCCAAAAGCATTAATAAGTGACCAAGACAAGCATTTCTGCAATAGGCCTTTGGAAGCACTACTCAAGAAATATGGGGTATACCACAAGATCGCTCTAGCCTACCACCCACAAATGAATGGGCAGGCATAATTGGCTAACCATGAAATCAAGCATATACTAGAAAAGACGGTTAACTTCAACAGAAAAGACTGGCCATACAAACTGACTGATGCTTTATGGGCATACCGCACGGCCTTTAAAACAAATCTGGGAATGTCTCCATATAGGCTAGTGTATGGTAAGACATGTCATCTTCCTGTCGAAATAGAACACAAAGCATATTGGGCGACACACTCATTAAACTTTGACATTAAAGAGGGAGGACATTTTCAAAAACTGCAGTTGGCGGAACTAGAAGAAATTCGACGAGATGCATATGACAATGCCAAACTCCACAAGGAACGATTGAAGGCTCACCATGACAGAACGATTTTTTAAAAATCTTTCGAGCCTGGACAAAAAGTTATACTATACGATTCACGCCTTCATCTCTTCCCAGGAAAACTCTGATCCCGGTGGACAGGACCCTTCACAGTCAAATCTGTCTTTCCATATGGGGTTGTGGAGTTATTTAATCCTAAGAACGATGGAAGTTTCAAGGTCAACGGTCAAAGGTTGAAACCGTTCTTAGAAGATTTCCAACCCGAGGTCGAGCATATCCAACTGGATGAGCCCGACTATGTCTCCACCTAGAACGCTCAAGTGCATTTTATCAATGTTGTTGTACTTTCTCTTTTGCTGTTCCTTGTTTTGTTTTGTTCTTTTGTTTATCTATTTCTTTTTGAGTGTGATCTTGATCATAATCAGCTATTCTAATTTTATCTCGTGCAGGCTGTCCACCATGAGAGATGACGATATTCACTCGATAGGGTCATGAGCTGATTCAGAGTATCAGAACCCATAATGGACTGCTGATGAAATAACATTTTGCTTATCTCCATACCAAGGGCCAGGAGCCGATGACATCGTTGACTTAACCCACGGATACATCCCGTATGATCCTGCACTCCTTCAGATCAATCCATTTGCGCACATGGAACTCCCTGAAGAAGAGGGAGAGCCGGAAGGATATGCTGTGTGGGAAGTCGATGACACTTTGATGGAACAATGGGAAAATGACTCAATGTGGGAGCCATGGGAAGAAAAGGACTTACAAGATGTGGTGCCAGAACGCCACAATGCTGTTTTCACATATGTTGACGACTTCCTTGTCGTCCAAGTGGTTCCCTATATTTATGTCCATTTGAGCTATTTGTTGTTCCGTCTTCAATGCCCTCTACCTGCTAGTGCACCTGGGGATATCCAGCCAATAGTGAGGTTAATTCTGGGCCACACTCCTTTCGGTTTACTTTATTTAATTCTTCCTGTTTGATTTATTTTCTCTTTTGCTCTAGTTAATTTATTTTCTTCGTTTCTTTTTGTTTTCCTTTGTCAGGAATATCACTATGAATCCACCATTTCCACCGTTGTACCTTCTCCATCAACTCTTTCATGGATTTGGACCATACATAAGGTCCCTGAGAACCCCATCGCAAGAGGAACATCCGATGAGAAATTACACTCCGTTATTCTTATCTCCATCCAGATCACCTGTTGTTGGTGGAATCAATTCCTTAGAGAGTTTGGACTTGCTCGATGATGTCCTCGCTGCTTTCCGCTTATTCTGGGAAAGGGAATCATTAAGTTCAGACTCTCCATTTGAAGTTCCGGCAGAGAAGGAAGTTGTGGAAGAAGGAATCTTTCTGCTTGAAGATTAGTGTTTCACTCCAATTGTTTTATGTCATTTCATGATTTCTTTCATTTATTGGAGTGTATTCTTGGACAAGGTTTTGTAATTCCAGTTTTTTCTAGTTTTTCTTTTTCAATAAGGTTTTAACAACCATGTTGGGGGCAATATATTGCAAGAGGATGCTATTTTAAGGATTTATCTATATAAATTTGCAAATTTCTACTATGAGGATGATGTTTCTGGCTTACATATTCTGTTAATGAACTATTTTATCACTATTCTGTATGTCCAGACCAGTGTTGGTTAGTTGGGGCTGTTTAATTTCTCAAATCAGGGTTATTGTAGAATTTCTTTGTTCGATCGATCGAGATTATTGGAACCTCGAGCGCTTGAGGAGGGCTAGATCGATTGAATGTTCGATCGATCGATCAAAACATCTCGAGCGATCGAACCCTGTATTTAAACGCGGCATCGCCGAGACACTTCATCAGTTTCTCTCTTTCCCTCACTCCCTCGAGTGATTGAGCACAGAGGCGACTCATGCGGATTTTTTTGGACCTCACTTCCAACCACACCCATTGCGGAGCAACTGTTCTCCCTGGTCACCATCTTCATCACTGTCATCCTTCTCTTGGCACGTCTCTCGAGGTAAGGCCCAAGAACCCCCTCGTTTTTATTTTCATTTCATTTATGTATGGGGGTGCCCCCCATTGTTTAGTTAACCCCTTTTCTTAAGTTTTCTTATTGTAATTGTTGTTTTCAGGCTCTTCCCGTTCTCGATCGTTGATACTGCCTCTTCGCTGTGTTCGATCGATCGAACTAGTTTCGAGCGACCTAACCCATCATCTGTTCGATCGATCGAACTTTCTCGAGCGATTGAACCTAGAATATTCTCGATCGATCGAGCAGGCTTCGATCGATCGAAGTGAGACAGTTTTATTTCTTTTTATGGTTTCCTATTTTTAATGTTTCTTTGTCTCTCTCTTATGTTTCAGGGCTAAAAAATGAATCCAATCACTGGGTATCACAAAGCCAAGCCGTTCGACCTCGCTATACCCGACCCAGTTCCAGACCACGGGTTCAGAAATGAGGAAGACCGTGTTTGGTTCACCAGATATTTCCAGTTGCGCAAGGTCATGCTTGAGCGACCCCTTGAGACTGTTTGGCTGGCTACTCCCTGGTATCTTGCACGGATACGCGCCATGCCACAGTGGTACACGCTCTTCTCCCAGCCTAAGCTAGTTAATCTGTCCTGGATTCGGGAGGCGTGTGCTACGATGATCAGGGATCCAGTTGCTCCGTTCACTCTCTGTTCTTTCTTTCGTGGCCGGGAGATCGTTTTTAGTCCGGCCACCGTCTCTGCTGCTATTGGGGTACCTGAGGTAGCTGATTGTGTTTGTCTACACCGCCCCGACACACCGTTGCCCTCCCCCACCACTATTATCAGAGAGATCACTGGGGGTGCTCTTTCGAGCTGGGATGGCGAGGCTCTTATTCCTGATGTTTTCCTTATAGATAATTACCATATGCTGCACCTCGCCCTCAGTAACTGCCTCCTAGTGACATTCTATTAGGAGAAGATTGCAGCGTGGTATGCTCGGGTATTATATGCGATAGGGACCAGGCAGCCCATCTGTTTGCCTCGCCTCTACATTGATTTCATGCGGCACCCTACTTGCTACATTCAGGCTAAGAAGCACCTGAAGGGTGCTTGGGCTATTCATAGGGTGATTGAGCATGCATGTCTCATTCCTTTGGCGGGTGATGCGACAGCTCAGTCTCGCAGCCATTTTGGCGAGACTGCTTCCCGCAGGTCTGAGGCGCAGAAGAGAAAGAGGAGGGGCAAGGGCAAGGCGAAAGTTGGAGAGAAGAGGAGGAGAGGAGGAGGCACCGATACTGAGGGTGATGCTTCTGGGATGCCCACTGAGGCTGAGGAGCGTGATTCTGATGAGAAGGATGATCCCGTAGTGGAGGTTACTAGATTTGAGCTGAGACAGAGATCTCAGGCTCGTAACCAGGGAGAGTCTTCTTCTGCGCCTCTCCCGACTATTCATGAGTTGTTATTGGAGGAGCGAGAGGCCAGGATTAGACTTGAGGGTAAGGTGGATATGATGACTACTCTGCTGAAGGCGATCTTGATACAGATCAGCGTCGACCAGGCAGCTCATGCAGCTGCTGCACCATCACCCAGCGATCCACCTACTGTTGTTCCTGCCGTTTCCACCGTCCCACCGACTACATCTGCTGTTCCACAATCCACCACTGGTCCATCCACTACCGATCCATCTTCCCCGCTTGATCCTGCTGCTTCTACATCTATCGCTTGTTACGGAGATACCACTTCCACCTCCTCTTGTCGTGGCCGACACACCCTTATCTATTCCAGCTGCTACGACTACGAGTGACCCAGCAGCACCGACTGTTGGTGAGGGTGGCGGTGGGGATGCTCCTGATATTTTTGTTGAGATATTATCGGATGTCACCGATGATGTCTAGTCCTGGGGGATGGGTATTATTGATTGTTTGTGTATTTTGGTTCTTGTGGTTGGATTTGGAGGTGTTGGTTGGTTGATTGGATATATTTTTGGATATTCTGTATTATTGGTGGGTGGTGTATATATTTTGGATTTTAGTTTGTATGATGTATATTATCACTGTTCTGTTCTTTCATCTTATTATCTGTCCAGTGATGCGTTCTGTTTTATGCATGGATCCCTTGCTTTATAGTTAATTCCTGTTTGCCTTTTTTGCTGTTTAGAGTTTGTATGCCTTCTGTACAGGTTGTTACACTTCTGATTCTTATGATAATATATATCAGGTGATATCTCTCTATCTATCTTTGAAAGTCGTCTGCTGAGAACATTGCAATTTTCAGTTGGGGGTGGGATGTAGATAGATAATCACCTGTGCATATTAGTTACCTAACAATCTGGACCACTCTACTATTGCTAATGTCATACAATCTCCATTCGAAGTTAGAATTAACTTAAAATTTCAAAATTTCCTAAATTTCAATTTTTGAATTAAATTGGTAGAATTATTTTGAATATTCACTTCTGTTTAGCTATTATCAAGCAATGACACAATCATTTTATTCTCATCCTTTTATGAATTATGTTCACGCGTTTTTCTAGTTTCTCTAGGATGAATGCATATGTTGATCATTTCTATATCCAAATCTATTGCATGTATTAATAGCTATGCAGAAAACTTAAAATAAGAGTTAATACGGCTATTATACTTTAAGGAATGAGTAGTGGAAACTAGTTACCCTCAGTGAGCCATTGAATCCAATCTTTACTTTTGAGGGAACTATCACATTAAATTCGAATTGTTCTTATTGATATGTCGATTAAATTTGTTGACTAGTCTCTATTTCTTCATGTTGGCTGCTTATTAGAGGAGAGCGTTCAGGATTTACCAATTAAACTCAATGAACATTTAAGTGTAAAAATTAAGAAGTTGAGAAAATGATTTAAGCCATCATTTTTGCTCCCTACCTTTTCCATTTACCTATATCGACATCTCTGAATATGTGTTGTTCTTAACCCCACACCTAGTAAATACTGTCAAATCCATTATGAAATTTGAAATTCCTGACTTTATACCTTGACCTAAATATACCCCATTGCACACCCAATGTAATTGAGTTGTTGTAGTATAAGGACGGAATAGTGGTGAGAATGAATGCATATATATATTTTGTCGAAAAAAAATGAGAAAAGGAGAAGTAGTTTAAAAAAAAAATAAAATGAAATAAAGGATGATATGTATGAAGAGGATGGTTGGAATAACGTGAAGAAATTATTGAATACAGCCACATGCTGAAGATGTGCAATTTCTTACCCCTCTAATTTCTACCTTACTAAATAAAAACTGTCAATCCAAAGTCTTAATGATTTTCAACAACTTAGTTTAAACATGAAAGTGTAAGTTGAGTTATCCACGGTATTTCGCTCCTCTAGTAAGTAGTATTCCTTTCATGAGACTATACACTTTAAATGTTCGTCTTTTATAGAGTCGAGTATGAAAGCATTAGTATCCGAAAAATCACTCCTATGAAAGCTTTCATACCATGTGCGATCATTATTAGCCAAGTTTCTGTGGGATGTTCATTTTTGAGTGTAATAACTATGTGAGGATTGAGTTGAAACTACCACTTCTGAGAGTATGATAGTTTAAATAACTCTAAATAAAGTTCGATGTATAGCTGTTAATTTCACACACACATGGATACATGGATGTGATGCTTATGTTATTTTTATCTTGGTGACATGAGGAACATGTGCATTTCTTTTATGGTTTAACTGAGGATGATATGTTTGTAGAGCTAAATCAATAGTTAAATGAAAAGGGAATGTTTAAAAGTTATTCTATATCTTTTTGAGCTAAATCAGAGAATTTCGTGGGTGTATTCACTGCAAACCCTCACGAGACAACACTCGTCCACTAGGGGAAACCTAAGGGTTTAACGGCTTGTTGCATTTTCTAAATGCAACCGCGATTCCTACGAAAGTGAGTAGGTAGTTTCTTCTTCGTTTATTTTACCTTAGTTTATGTTATTTTATTTTAGTCATTGTAGTGTAGTTTAGCTTGTTTTTATTTTTGCTCTATTGCTAGGGACTAGCAAATCGCTAGTTGGGGGTTGTGACAAGCGGGGGTATTTGTAAAATACAACCGCGCTAAAAGAAGAAAATACACTTGTTTAGTCTATAACTCCCTTGTTTATTTGTAATTTGAATTACAATGCCAGTTTATACACAATTTGATTAAACTATGATAAGTTGTGTGTTTTAGCTGTAATTTATGCAGACTACAGTTGCTGTGTGAAGGATTGAAAGATAACGATAAAAGGAAGTGCTGAATTCTAATGAAGATAATCAAAAGATGAAATACAGAGCTCGATCGATTGAAGACCATTCGATCGATCGAATGTTCGATCGATCGAGAGAAGCTCAAGCGCTCGAAGATTTCAAAGTTCAATCGATCGAGATATGTTCGATCGATCGAACATGGCTTTTATCAGAATATACGCGCACACAGCAGTTAACGGGGTTTTAACCCTAAGCATTAGGTTTTACTATATATACTCGTATTGTGTACGTCCATGAGGATGCCCACTTTAGTTTTTATCAGTTTTACATAGAGAGGGAGTGTTCTACTTTGGTTTTTGTAGGTTTGTTGATTGGATATTGAATTCGGTTGGAGTTTAAAGTTTATTAATAGCTTCTTCGTTCCAGGTTTTGTTATATCAGTTTTGTTTGCATTCTTTTAGTAGCTTACATAGTTTAAATCTGAGTAGATCGTAGTTTTGCTTGTTAGTAGCATTTAAATCATAGTTTCTCGTTGATTGCATGTTTAAATCTCAACCAAACGCAACTTTAATGAGTACTACATTAAGAATAAATCTGTGACACTCCTGACTATGTCTGAGTAGTTCCCAGGTTAGGAGATCACGATGAAATCGTGATCTCAGGCCTCTGCCATGCAGCAGATTAATATATGTGTTCGATCGATCGAAGGTAGTTCGATCGATCGGACCAGAGACACAGTCGAGCGATCGAGAACAGTTCGATCGATCGAGAGAAGAAGATGTTCGATCGATCGAAAATGCGTCGATCGATCGAACCCTCTGATTCTTGAGGACATTCTCTGCAGTATTTCTAGACTTTCTGTTTTACTGGATTATTATCAAATTGTCCCCAAACGCTTAGTTTGTCAAAATAGTCTGTGAACTTTAAGCCTTGAGCATTTTTCTTCAATAACTTTTGCAAACCACCCTCAATGCTAATACCATTGTAGGTGAGAGTCTAAACTATTGTTTTAAACTGCTTTTGTGTATTTCAAAGTTCAATGTGATGACATAGTCCCGGTCATGAAAGGACTATGGATTCTTTATCTTTAGAGAAATACGAAATACTGTAGAAAGTGTACTCCATTGAGCTTCAATGTAATTGCATGGTAGATGGCTAGGTTGCGGTGGATTCGTGTAATCCCAACTTTCCTTTTTAATTAAGAAAAACACATTTCAAATCATCGCTTTAGTTGATTAGTTGGTAATTAGTTTAATTTAGTTTAATTGTTTTAATCTTTTTAGTAGTTGATGAATTGTGGGACTTTGTGTTCTGCATTATTAAAATATTGATTTTTATTTTCTTGTTTGAGATTAATCTAAGTAATTAGTTTAACACCTTCCCTGTGGGATCGAGCTGGACTTAACCAGACTACTACTTGCACGATTACCTATACTTGGGTATAGCACACAAGCGCACACAGAAAAATTCTCGTGTCAAGTTTTTTGGCGCCGTTGCACGATTAGTTGATAACTAGACTTGTATGTTGTACTAATGTCACTCTACCTTCAGCATTCGTAATCATATTCAGGTAGTCGGATAACTGTTACTGTTAACCTGAATAATGAATAATTCTTGTGTTCCTTAAGTCCCATTCACCTCTCATGATTACCAAATATGTTGATAACTACTTATCAACAAGATTGCAGTTCTCAAGAATCAACTTGGTGACATTCTCAAGGGAATGCTTACTCTGAATCAGAGGGTAGATTCTATCCTGCTAATATATGTTCACAACCCTATGAACATGACAAACCCAAGATACCCAGGTGTTGATCTTTTATAGTCCTCACTGATTAGTAAGTCAAAGCAGCCATATCCACAGTCTGTGTTCATAATCGTCTCAAGATTGAGAACACGTACCTTACATAAGTTATGAGTTCCTATCGACTGTTTGACAGTCTTGAGTGTCAATAGGAAAGCTCAGGTCCGTCAATGTACTATAAGCACTAGCATATTAGATAAGAGTCACACTCTAGTGATTGAGATTGATCACTCCATCCAATGGTAGTTAATCATGCTACAGTGTCTACCTGATCAGTTATCCAGTCTCATTATCCACTGTGACAAGTTATAAGTATCAAAGGATAGTAATTTGTATCTCACTTTTATGTATCTCATACACACACGAATTACTTACTATGATACTTATGGATTAACAATCATCTCATGAAAGAAACATACATAATGAAATGTAAAGCTGATATCTATGTATTAAAATGTCAATGTCTCATAAATAAAGTAATGGTTTGAGGGCATAAACTCAACATAGAGTCCTATCCAACCAACAAGTAACCAAAGTACATGTGTGTTTATAGACATGCAAGATGAAATTCATGACATCTAAATTGTCACATATTCATGCTAACAAGAAAACATACTAAACTAAATATATAAAACAAGGATCATAGCAAATCTACTGCACTCAAACGCTCAGGAGCTCGAGCACACGACTTTGACAAAAACCAAATTCCTAGTTTAGTCACACATGCAATAATGTAAATCAGTTTTTAAGACACATGCAAGAGATAAAAACATGTGAGAACTCTATCAAAAGGCATCCAAGTGAGAATCTATACTCACTATGGCTTGGATTATGAATGGATGATGTAAATGTGGATCTATATGTTGAGAATGCTTCAACTATGAGCTATAATGCAACTTCAAGCAAAATCCAAGATAGGATCTTCCTCCAATCTTCTTGGTTCTTCAATGCTTCATCTCCAGAACCTCAGGTGCAAGTGTATACATGTTTTTTAGTGCAAAAGAGAGTATAGAGGGTAGAATTTGTGGATATGCATGTGTGTATACGAAATGGTGTATGAAGACCTCTCAAAAACACTTTCTCTAAGACTCACTCTCTATTTTTGGTTTAGGAAACGCAAGAAATTTTAAAGTTGAAGAGGGTATATATAGGTTTTCATGATGCAAGGACAAAATAATATTTTCATTGATTTAACAGCTCAAGCGCTCACGTGCCTCAAGTGCTCAGGGGGAACGCTTGGGGTTACTTTTCAAAGAGCATTAATCTAACATTCAAATGTTCAACAAAATTATGCGACACAAATGAATGAGTAGATCCCAAATCGACGAGTATGCGTAAGACTATTATATCCATAGTAGTCACATCTCCGAGATTCATCTGGAATGATCTCCCTTCATGCTGCTCTGTCCCATGTCTCCTGTCATTGGATTATTTAGGCTTCAAACCACTTGAATCCATATAACTCGTTCCTTGTTGGGGACGTCTCCTTAGGCTTTGATTGTTGCCCAACCATTCCACAATCAGAACATTTGCCTCGCAGGTTAGGTGTAGAATTTATACTACTCATTCCTTGAGTCCTGTTCTGAGGGTTAGTCATGAAACATCAACCCGTGTGTGGCCGATTACAAAGCGGACATATTAGTATATTGCTCGTTGGTCTACCTTGTCCACTGAAGTTGGAACTAAAATGAGAGCCACTCGCAAAAGGCCTCTTGAATGATCCACACTGGTTCTGGTTGTTAGAAAACTGCATTCCCATAATCCATTTACAGTGCGTATACGTTGGTATTGCAAAAAAATTCCTAAAACCTATAATAACCCTATAAGGGCAGAACTAGGGTTACCTTGAACTGCAAAACGGATTGCTGTAGTAGACAAATCGAGAACATAGGCTCGATAACAGCTCACGATCTTCTACCGTATTCCTCTGCTACCAGAATATTGAAGTGAGTGTGGGCTTTTTTAAAATCCTTTTTGTATTCTGCTCTCCCTTTTTACGCTCTCTTTTCTATTCTGAGTTATTATACTCTTGATGAAAAGATGCAAACTGAGAAGAGAGCCAAAGCAGAATATATATAGGCCATGATAGGGATCATAAGAAGTCAATAAGGAATAGGCTTCCTTATGGAATTAGGAAACCCCAATTCGAACTGAATCAGATTCCTATTTCCATAAATTATAATTCATACCATTAAAGAATTATAATTGCACTCCTACCCTTATCTCAAAAATATATTTCGAGCTCCATGTTATTAAATGCTTATTATCTCTCCACGTTAAAATTACATATATCCATTAACTAACTATAATTATTGACAATCATATTTAATTAATCTCTTAAAATTCCTTGAGATCCTCTGCTTAACTTATCTGACATGTCTGATACAAAATCCACCTACAAGGTTTAACATAATCAAAGCTTATAAGCTTTCTCAAGGGAATATCATCAATCCCAAAATTGAGACATGGATTTCACCATTAATTAACATCCACCACACAATAAATATTGTCACCCAATGCAATGAGATATTGACCCATTTAAGGATCTCACCCTTTTAGGAATCAAAGCGTAAATATCAAATGTACGTGTCTATAAATTAACTTAGGATTTAAAGCATAAGCACTCATAATAGCCATGATGTATTAATTATCTTATAAGACAGTACAAAGATAATTACCCCATGTCGGTCCTGTTTAATACACAAAGTGTACCATCATAGTGAGTTGAAACTATACCATTTCCTGCAGTTAAGACAAATCTACTACATCACCATGCTGCAGTAATACCGATGGTGTGTCCAATTCCATCTAAGACTGTAAACCAAAATCTTACATTTTACTAGATCTGATGGTCTGATCTTCCGTGTATAAGCCGAATTCTACAAACTAAACCACCTACTATGTAGAATAAGAGACGCACATGCACGATAAACAATGTAATGCAAACATTGCCCACACAGATTCTCATAAAAATGGAATAACTAATTTTATTAAATAAAATAATAAATCAACTGCATAAAGCATGGCTTTTAGTATACATCCCTAACAATCTCCCACTTAGACTCAAAGCCATGATGTGACACACCTCACTCCTATCCCTTCTACGTGACTATCAAAAGTCTTGGCAAAAGGATCTGCTGGTTATTTGCTGATGCTATCTTGGCCACTTTAACATCACCTCTTTGCATGATCTCTCGTATCAGGTGATACTTACGCTCAATGTGTATTCCCTTCTTATGGGACCTATGTTCTTTTGAGTTACCAATCGCTCTGCTTTTATCACAATAAAGGATAATAGCCGATTGTACTGCAAGTACTACTCTTAGATCCATAAGGAAGTTTCTGAGCCAAACGACATCCTTAGCGACTTTTGAAGTAGCCATATACTCGGCTTCCATGGTGGAATCAGCAATACATGACTGCTTGATACTCCTCCAACTAATGGCTCCACCTCTTAGGGTAAACACATATCCTTATCTGACATGAAATCAGAATTTGTGTACCCAATAGGTACAAGACTGTTTACTTGGTAAACTAACATATAGTCTTGAGTCCTTTTCAGGTACTTGGGAATATTTTTCACCGCAGTCTAACGTTCTTGACCTAGATTAATTGATATCTACTAACCATGCCAATAGTAAAGCATATGTCAAGTCTAGTACATAGTATAGCATACATTAGGCTTCCTACAGCCGATGCATAAGGAATTACCTTCATCTTTTCTATCTTATCAGGTGTCTTAGGAAACTGATCCTTAGATAGAGTAATTCCATGTCTAAAGGGAAGGAAGCCCTTCTTGGAATCTTGCATGATAAACCTTACAAGAATATTGTCGATATAAGTGCCTTGTGACAAGTCCAACATCTTATTCTTGTGATCTCGCATAAGCTTGATCCCTAGGATGTGACCGGCTTCTCCGAAGTCCTTCGTATCAAAATAACTGGATAACCATACCCTTACAAAAGATAATACCCCCACATCGTTTTCGATTAGCAAGATATCATCCACATATAGTACTAAGAAAACCACCACGCTTCCATCATGTTTCTTGTATACACAGGATTCATCTGCACATTGATCAAAACCAAAAGACTTGATTGCTTGATCAAAGCAAATATTCCAAGACCTAGATGCCTGCTTAAGTCAATAAATGAACTTCTTAAGCTTGCACAACATGTGTTGTTGGCCCTTCACGATGAACCTGTCTATTTACACCATATAGATGCACTTGTCAAGATTCCCATTAAGAAATGCCATGTTTACATCTATTTGCCAAATTTCATAATCGAAATGAGCAGTAATGGATAAGAAAATCCGGATAGACTTAGTATGGCCACCAACGAAAAGGTTTTCACATAATCGATTCCTTCTTTTTGAGTTAACCCTTTCATAACAAACCTTGCTTTAAAGGTTTATACCTTACCGTCTGCTCCTCTCTTCTTCTGATAGATCCACTTGCATCTAATGGGTTTTATTTCATTTGGTGGTTCTACAAGATCCCAAACTTGATTGGAGTACATGGACTCCATTTTAGACTTCATAGCCCTTAGCTAAAGATTGAAATCTTTATCTTAGAGTGCTTTATTGTAGTTAAAAGGATTGGTACCTTGTTCATCAGGGACCAGTCATAAGACTCTCCCAATAACATATAATGATCAAGTTGAATAATAACCCTCCCACTATGACGAGGCACAACCCGTGTTTGTGTATCACTGGTATTATGTTGTGAAGATTCTAAACCTAATACACCATTATCTGCATGCTGCACTAGTTCAGGAACCTGTGTGTTAATGGTTGGTTCATGATCTACATGTGTTTCGATAATCTTCCCACTATGACATGGTAATGGAATATCGATAACTCTTTTAGTGATGTTTTTACTCGTACTGATGGTATTGAAGAAGTATGTATTGGTGTCTCACTTCTTATTTCATCTAGAACAATACGGCTCTTGGGCTTATGGTCCATAACATAGTCCTCTTCTAAGAATGTGGCATTGGTGCTAACAATAACCTTTTGATCCTTAGGACTATAAAATAGACCACCTTTAGTTAGTCTTGGATACCCAGCAAAGAAACATACTTCTGTTCTCGATTCCAACTTTTTGCTTTCCCTTTTAGCACGTGAGCTGGACTACGCCAAATCTGAACATGCCGCAGACTAGGCTTTTGCCCAGTCCACAATTCTATGGGAGTAGTAGGTACTGACTTAGATGGTACCAAGTTTAGAATGTATGCAGCTGTCTCTAATGAGTGCCCGCAAAAGGAAACTAGTAATTCTGAATAACTCATCATAGATCTTACCATATCTATGAGAGTTTTATTCCTTCTTTCTTCTACACCGTTTTATTGAGGCATACGGGGTGCGGATAACTGGGATGTAATCCGTTGCTCCAATAAGTATTCCCTAAACTCTCCCAAGAGTTACTCTCTACCACGATCAGATCGTAGGGTCTTGATACATTTACCTAAACGCTTCTCCATTTCAGCCTTGAACTCTTTGAATTTCTTAAAGCATTCAGACTTATGCCACATCAAATAAATGTACCCATACCTGGAGTAATCATCGATGAAAGTGACAAAGTCCTCAAAGCCCCCTCTTGCTTGGACAGTCATAAGACCACACAAATTAGAGTGAACCAGCTCCAATGGCTCTTTTGCTCTATAGCCCTTGGCCGAGAGCGGCCTCTTGGTTATTTTAACTTCCCAGTAGGATTCACAGACTAGAAGTGCCTCCACTTCCAATGTGGCTAATGGCCCATTTTGAACCAGTCTTTGAATCCTTTTTAGATTAATATGACCAGGGCGTAAGTGCCAAAGATGCATTTAGTTCATCTTTGAAGGTTATTTTCTCTTAAAACTATTTGTGTTATTCAATTCATTAAGTTGCAGTGTAGGAGCAGCATGATTTATAATATAAAGATCATCCACCAATTGACTAGAATAAATAAAACGTTTATTTTCTAATAATTACGATTTTATTAAAATGAACTGAATATCCATTCTCTACTAAACTAGAAACTGAAACTAAATTCCTTCTAATAGAAGGTACAAAAAGGCAATTTCTTAATATTAAAATCCTATCACTACTAAAAGTAAGATGTAGATCTCCTACTGCAACTGCTGCTACTCTTATACCATTTCCTATATATAGATAATTCTCTCCATCATTGAGCTACCTAGTTCCCTAGAATCCCTACAAAGAATTGCGTACATGATCAGTGGCTCCCATATCTACACACCAGGTATCGATAGATCACAATGCTAAATACAATTCAGTAACTAGTAAATGAGATTTACCTTGATTGTTTTGTCTGGCGAGATAAATTGGAGATTGCTTTTTCCAGTGTCTTGGCTGCTTGCAAACAAGACATTTGCCTTTAGGCTTTCCCAGTTGTCCTCGTGGCCTTTGGATTGGCGGAGGACCCATGGCCTGCTTTTGAGCCTTTTTCATTTTCTTCTTGCCTTTCGACTTTGAAGCAAAACCTTTTTCAAACACGAGAGCACTTCCTAACTTTCTGTTGAGACCCTCAGCTGCCTAGAGTTCTTTAAGCAGCTTTGCTAAAGTTTATTTAAATTTATTCATGTTGTAATTGAGGCAGAATTGCTTAAAAGACTATGGCAATGCCTGGAGTACGATATTGACCTGGGCTTTCCCATTGATTTCAGCTCCAAGGATCTTTAGTTCGTTAAGAATAGATCTCATCTAAAGAAAATGATCCCTTACAGGCGTCCCCTCAGCTATGGTTGTATTCATTAAGTCTTTCATGGCATCTTGCTTGGCAGCATGACTTTGATCCCTGAACATCTCTTGGAGGCTCTCCATTATGTCATAGGCACTGGCCATTGACTGATGCTGAAGTTGAAGAACATTCGACATGGATGCCAAAATGTAACACTGTGCCATCTCGTCAGCCTTTACCCATTTCTTGTGAGCCTGGGCTTCCTCAACAGCTTTTCCCTCACCAGGTTGCTCAAGACAGACTTGAGTAAGGACAAACTTGTACTCTTCAGCAGTTAACACAAATCCGTCATTGTCCTTTAATTCTATTCCATTGTTAGTGTCTTGAAATTTGGGTTGTAGTGTTGAAGGACTGGTATAGTCTTCTATAGTTTGGCTAGCATGTGGTTGTTGATATCTAGTTTCTAATTTATCAAGTGCACTATCTAGCCTTTTCATTTCACTAAGCAACAATTTTAGCATACTATTATCCTCAACTTGGTTATTCTCCTCATTATTACTATATGAAGTTTCGTCCCATTGTGCTTGTGAACAAGACTCCCCAGAAGGAAAGTCTTGGTGCATTTGGTAATTGTGAGAACTACTACTATATCCTACATTATTATTTTGGTTATATCCCCATTACGGTTGATAGAACTCTTCATGTGGAGGTTCTTGATACGTTTGATAATACGGGGGACTACCACTATCATTTCCCCATTGTGGTGGTTAGCAGCACTCAGGTTGATAATGCGCATCATAAGTGGGTGCTTGCCAACTTGGGGGATAGTTTTCATTACATAAAGTGTACATATTCATGGTGTTTGTGTTGTATGGAGGGTAATATGGATAAAACACATCTACCCAAAAAAATTTTAAACAATTGAATTTTTATTTATTTTTTATATTGTGAGAGAAAAAAAGTCCAAAAGTTTTTATTTTCATTATTTATTTATTTATTTAAGAAAAAGAAGAAAAATGGAAATAACTTAGTAAAATCCTAACCTAGTTGCCTTCCCCGGCAACGGCGGCAAAAACTTGACACGAATAAAAAGTTGTGCACTCTTGTGCAACACCCAAGTGTAGGTGATCGTGCAAGTAATACTGGATAAGTCCAGGTCGATCCCACTGGGAAGGAATAGGGAGAATGTCTGCTAAGTTATAACCTAAAGAAAAGGAAAAAGATGAATATACAGGTGGAGATTCTAACGAATCCTAATTAATTAAATTAAAATAAATAACAAACTCAAGTATAAAGAAACATAACGAATTAAACAGATAAACTAAAGGTGTTAGAAATACGTGAATCCACATTGATCCTAACTATCTACCATGCACAGTCGTTAACGTTCTATGGACTTCATTCCTTTTCAGCATTCCGTATTTTTCTAAAGATATAGAATCAATAGCCCTTTCATGACCGGGACTACATCATCACAGTTGATTTAAAATACTTGGAAGACAGTTTAAAACAATGGTTATTACTTGCACTCTAAACGGTGTTAGCATTCAAAGTGGTTTTCAAAAGTCATTAAAGAAGATAGCCTGAAGGCTTCAAATTCTAAAAACTGTTGTGACAAACTGAGCTTATAGGGACAATTTGATGAAAGATTTCAAAAACAAAAAGTCATGGAATACTTAAAAGAATCATCTCAGGAATTAACATGTTCAATCGATCAAAGCACTCTCGATCAATCAGACAACATCATCCTTCAATCGATCGAAATGTCTTCGATCGCTTGATTATGGCTCTGGTTCGATCGATCGAAATACCTTCGATCGATCGAGCCTAGGTTTTCTATATCATACATGGCAGAGGCTAAGAATCAATATTTCATCACATATTTCTAACGTCTAAACTACGGAAACATAATAAAACTAGTGCAGAGATAACAAAATATAGCAATCATTAACATATAAAGCAATAAACAATCAAATAAAGAAAAAGGAGAAGAAAAACCTGAAAATAATCTGAATATAACTTGTAATCAACATCAATCTTGAGTTTAACAATGAAAAAGGAGGAAAAAAACATGAATTTAACCTAATCTAACCCTAAAACTACCCTGAAATTGCTGTTTTCTGCGTTCTGGAGCGTCCTCCCTTCGTCTGATGTCAAAACAACTTATTTAAAGGGTTCCTACAGAGTTTACACAACTTTTGGAAGAAAATATAGCTTAATGGATCGATCTTAGTTCGATCGATCGAAGGTTCGATCGATTGAACTCTCCTCAAGCCCTTGAACTCTCTGATTTTGACAGCTTTGCGCACCGATGGGTGAATGGCCATAACTTTCACTCGGACCTCGAAATGACCTCCCATTTGTGGCCATGCGACCGTAACTCAACGTTCTACATTTTATATTTTTGGGAAAATCTTCCAAATCTGAAGTCTTCATTGTCAAAATTGGCATTTTCTCAGCTGCTTCTGTTGTTCTCTTCACCAGAATCACTTTCTTTAGCTCCACTTCATTGATTTGCATTCTAATACCTATAAAATAATGCATAAATAAATGTTTTAGCATTAACGCAATAAAAAGAACATTGCTATTAGAATGCCCCTAAATGTAGGAACTTTGGGGGATAAAAGTATGCATAAAAGACTATGTAATACGCTATGAATATACACTTTTCACCTTGAATCAGTCACTCAGACTGGCCACCATATGATCGGGCTGACATATGCATTAATCGGGCTGATATATTTCATCTAAGTTATTTAGTGGATTGTTTAGTCAAGAGTGGTGGGCCACCTTAGTTTGGGCCCCACTTCAATGGTAGCATATTGGCCAGCCCTCAACTTCATTTAGTAGCCACTCCATCGGGAAGTGTCCCTATTTTAATCACTCCATTGGGCATGTGAATGGCAATATGGGTGTTATTTGGGTTCATTTGTACCGTTCACTTGATTAATGATGTAATAGTATGGTGGGCCCAAAGACAAGTAAAAAATCTAAATGACTTAGAAGTCTGACAAGGATTTTTTGTCTTCATTAATTCCATCAGCCTAAACCATTGTTTGGCTTGGCATGTTTAGCATCCACATTGAATTAGGCCATGTGGCCATTCAAGACCATCACTTGTCAATATATTAAGTCTGTTCACCTTAGGTCCCACGTGGTCACAAAAAGTTTAGTTAGCTGTGTAAAGATTCAGCCTGATGAGAAGATATGTGACACAAATTTGGTCACTTTGGGAAGTATGTCATTCCTTACAAACTCTAAGTGATATGTAATATTTCTATTATTTGATAAGGTAAGAATATTTCGAGATATGGCAAACTTTATTAAAATATGGAAGATATTATCAAGATTTGAAAGGATAATATTTATGGATATTGCAAGATATTATCACTTAAGGGAAGGCATATCTTTACTTGGAGGGGAAGCAATACATACAAGGCCAACATTCGGACTAGATTCAAGATCAATATATATACATTTGCATTTATATTCAAAGATATGGTAGCTCTTATTAGATTTTGGGAGATTAATCTGGTAAATTATACCAGATTATTAGTGAAGATATTTCTTGCGTTATCTCATATCAGTCGAGGCCGCTATAAATCAGCAGGCCGGCTAACCATTCAACTCACTCCGCGTCATCCTCGAAAAATCGCATTCAACATGCATTCTTAAAGCATTCTTAGCATTCTTTTTATTTTCCTAGGCTTTCTTAGTGTTGTAATTACATTCTTGTAATTTCTCTTTCATTGCTTCAATTAAATAAAAATCTATCTTTTTATTTAATTATCTCAATGGCTTATTCATCACTTGTTAGGCTTGTGTGCTTCAACACTGTCTAGGGACCTTTAGGTGAGGGTACTTTCTTACTCACCTTTTACATTCACAAGTGATTTTAGGAAATTTTGTGTTTTATAAGTTTGTTTCTACCTCATAAGGCTCTGGCACGCTCGAATAATAGATATAGCAAACAGTTTGGCATGCTCGGTGGGATAGCCAGGTGATGAGCCATGTATGTACAGAACACCGAAGTATGGCTACACTTCTACAACAACCAAATTGGTTGGCGTAGCGAAGAAATAGGCCAACTTCAACAAGAGATTAATCGCCTAAAAAAAGGATAAATCTACTGTCTACCAGGCTTTATGGCAAAGACTGTTGGATCCGCAATACCCAAATTAGCATGCCTTTACAGCCCAATATGATTTAGCCATTAATGATCTTTACCAAAATATCTATTGTTTAGAAGCCAATGTCGAGTATTTCTACCAGGGGATCGGTCACCTTGAATTAAATGGAGCTGACTGTCCACCACCCGATGGAAATCCTTTCAAATCCGTGGAGGACTTTTTAGACAGTAGTTGGAGGGAAAAATCAATCGGTTTATCAGATTTGCAGACTGGGGAACAAGAGGAATCGGTTGATGCTAAAGAAAATCGTAGTGATGTCGTTAAAGATATCGCTCTTCAACTTGTACTACTCTTAAAATCACAACAACGGCCCGAGAAGGCCGGAGTTGTTTCTCTAAATCAAGAGACCGGTATCCCTAATCTATCTGATTCCATACCATTCAACCTGCTTGGGACCAAGATGACAGAATTAATAAAAGGCTGAAAATTTTTATTTCGGCTAAACTGCCACTAATTGATGATGAAGACGACGAAGCACCAGGGGGGCAAGCTCTAAATGAGCCTAACAGTTCTGTTGAGGTCAAAAGAGAAGTGTGTGATAGGCCGAGTGTCATGTATCGGCCATAGAGCCTCACATTGATGAGGAGGACGATGATGAAGACACCCTTATTGATGAAGAAATCGGCGATGAAGCGCTCGAGGGACAAGCTTCGACGAGACCGATTGACTCTAATTCGGTCCATAAATTTTTTGAACAACTTTCCTTGAGGAAGCTAACCCTTAAAGAGTTGTTCAAATTTTTTGGTCTTGTGATAGTAACCGATGAAATATTTTTTATTTTATTTTAAGCCAGTTATTTATTTGGCTTGGGTTGATCTACATCCACGATGGCTATGTGGATGTCATCAACATAACTATTTTTTAGTGGTTGTTTTTGCAACAATGGTACTATCGAAGAAGACTGTGAAGTACTGAAGACCGGATAATATTAATTCGGTCAAAATAATATTCGGATTGAGATACTAGACTGAAAGAAAAAAAAAAGAAAAAAAATAATAAAGAAATAAAAGTACTGTTGAAAGGAAGTTTGGAATGCTAAATCGGATATATAGGCCGATGGGAGCACGAGTCTGCCTAACTGGTGTTGAATGTGTATTGATCCAAAGGCAATCAGTCTGATCTACATGGCTATTCAAAATTCAAGCTTTTTCATTTTAAATAACCCAGGGGACAATTGTTTATACCTAAAAAATATATATTTTTTAAAGTATAAGGCCGATTAAGATTTTTCAATCGGGCTATAAGACTGATTGCATAATTAATGGTTAAGTGGCTGGTTTAAAGGAATGAGTTTTGAATTGGGTTAGCTACATTCGTGCTGATCATCATCTCATCGGGCCACTGCACAAAGTGGGCCTTACTTTAATATGGCTATGTTACGTCACCATCGGACTAGTACCATTGGTCACTCAGACTGGCCACCATATGATCGTTCTGACATATGCATTAATCGGGCTGATATATTTCATCCAAGTTATTTAGTGGTTTGTTTAGTCAAGAGTGGTGGGCCACCTTAGTTTAGGCCCCACATCAATGGCAACATATTGGTTGGCCTCAACTTCATTTTGGCAGCCACTCCATCGGGCTGTGTCCCTATTTTAATTACTCCATTGGGCATGTGAATGGCAATATGGGTCTCATTTGATTTCATTTGTACCATTCACTTGATTGATGATGTAATAGTATGGTGGCCCAAAGACAAGTCAAAAATCTAAATAACTTACAAGGCTAACAAGGAGTTTTTGTCTTCATTAATTCCATTGGCCTAAACCATTGTTTGGCTTGGCATGTTTAGAATCCACATTGAATTAGGCCACGTGGCCATTCAAGACCATCACTTGTCAACATATTAAGTCTATTCACCTTAGTTCCCACATGATCACAATAAGTTTGTTAGCTGTTTAAAGACTTAGCCCCGATGAGAAGATATGTGATACAGATTTGGTCACTTTGGGAAGTATATCATTCCTTTAAAATTCTGAGTGTATGTAATATTTCTATTATTTGATAAGGCAAGAATATTTTGAGATATGGGAAACTTCATTAAAATATGGAAGACATTATCAAGATTTGGAAGGATAATATTTATGGATATTGCAAGATATTATCACTTAAGGGAAGGCATGTCTTTACTTGGAGGGGAAGCAATACTGTAACACCTGTAATTGCTCTTTCATTAATAATATCAGTTTTCCGAATTTCTGATTTGGACCGACTGTATTATTATATTATTATTTTAATTACGTGATGGTATGGACGTGTTGTAGTATTATCATATAGACTGTAGTAACCATACCTACTCGACCATAATAAGATTTAACTTAGTCCCGTACTCGGACCCGGACATTAGAAATAATACCCGGTTGCACGTAAATCGAGACCGACATGTATACTGAGGAACTTATGTACGTAAACTGAGAAAGTGGTACACAACCCGAGGTGGTCCCTATATGGCCGGCCATGTGGCAACCACATGACATCCCTTTGGATATATGTCCACTTAATGGACACATGTCCTATGCATGTAACATGCAAATGACACCTAAGCTAATGCACTTTCTATATATAACATGCACATGCACACAATTGACACACTTTGTCTCTTATAATCTGCACTTAAGTAAAGAAAATAGAGCTGGAGTTATAAGTTCATATAGGAGAAGAAGAAGGTGACACCATTGAAGTTGAAGTTCAAGCTTCATCAAGCTCAAGAACAACATCAAGCTTAATTTCAAGCTTTGGTGAGTAAATAATGAGTAAATTATGAGTAAATTGTGAGTAATTATGAGTAATCTAATTTAATTTAGAACATATATAGCATGTATTAATGTTTTGATGTTGTTGTGTTGAAGTTTTCATGACATGCAAGACAAATCCTTAAATCTGAGAAACAGAAACTTCCAGCAGATTGTAGTTTAGTAAAATGATTGTTTTGTATAGCTCAAAAATCCGAATTAAGCTAGGTTTATTTATAAAGAAAGATAACTCATATATCTACAAATAACTCTTCTATAGCTCAGTCTATAAATCAATCCTTCATGGGTGAAATGCATGTACAACACAGTGTTATAAACCTGGGAAAACAAAAACGTCCAGCAGAATGTAGTTTAGTAAAATAAATGTTTTGAGGAGCTCAAAAATTGGAATTAAGCTAGGTTTTTTTGTGGTAAAATCTAACGCATTTATCTACAAATAACTCTTCTATAGCTCAATCTAGAAATCAATCCTTCATAGGTGAAATGCATGTACAATGTAGTGTTATAAATCTGAGAAACTGAAACTTTCAGCAGAACATAGTTTAGTAAAATGAATGTTTGGAGTAGCTCAAAAATTGGAATTAGGCTAGGGTTTTTTTGGTGGAGAAAGCTAACTCATTTGTCTACAAATAACTCTTCTATATCTCAGTCTAAAAACCCCTCCTTCATAGGTGAAATTCATGTACAACGCAGTGCTATAAATCTGGGACATAGCAGTCCGAAAGTATAGAAATGTGTAGGTAGAATAAATATTTTGAGCAGTTCAAAAATGTAATTGAAGCTAGAGTTTTTTGTACATGAAAATAATCCTATTATCTACAATGTTTTAGTTTTGAGTTTGATCCACAAAGCAATTTATCATGCCCAAATAAATCATGTTAATTCAGTCAACTCAGTGAAAATATATCCTGGCAGATTGTACAGCTTTTTGTATAATGTTTTCTTTATGCATGGTGTTGATTGTTGATGCTAGTTTCCTGTACCTGTGTTGTTATGAAAATATTGTGCTATGGTAGTTCAATTGCGTAGATAAGTATGTTAAGGGTTTCATCTATATGTGTATTGGTATTAAATCCATGTTATAAATCCATGAGCTACGTGCTATGTTTTCCCATTATTATGAATATAGTTTAATGACCGTTGGAAAGCTCATACCCAAGCTTTAAGTATGTTTTACAACACGATTATTGCGTTGATAATGATTGGGTAAGTTCTCATCGTAAGCATATTGAGGGGTAAAATAGAATGTCGGATATATAGCGAAATCTTGACGGTTGTAATTGGAAGCTATTAATGAACTAAACTACGAAATGTATGAATGCATAAGATAACGATAAAATCTTCAATAACAGATTTTATGCGAATAAGGGACATTGGGCATCATTTTCCATCATGTGACTATCAGTCAAAGTTGATTAGTTAAGTTTTGTGTCGTGTTCGGATATTTCTTGCAAAGTTGGTCTTTCGATAATTCCATGGTGTCGATCGGAGAGTTACGTTTTGTGTTCTTGATCTGAGGATCGGCATGACATGTTCAGTCAAGTGCGGATGACCTGAGGATCGTCATGACGTGTTTGATCAAGTGGTTGATTATTTTTCCGCACCCTTGGACTAAGGATTGGCATGAAGTGTTCGATCATGTATGGGTGACCTGAGGATCGGCATGACGTGTTCGATAACGTGCGGTTGACCTGAGGATTGGCATGACGTGTTTGACCAAGTCACTGTTAATATCCCGCACACTTGTTCTAAGGATCATCAGTGATGTGTTCAATCAAGCGGTTCTATGCCGAGTGTTGTTATTTCTTGACCGGTAAATGCATTTGGAGTTAAGTATTCTTTCAGTCAATGTCGTTGGTCAGTTTAGTTCAGGGTTAAGTTTCGAAGGGAATGATTGGGTTCAAGTAAGGTATAGTTTTGAGAATAAGAAAAGATTAACGAGACATAGTTGAGAATAAAAAGAAATGAAGAATAACTTACCTTAAGTGGTGGTAACCTTAAGGCGACCCTCACTTAGCTTAACCGCTAACGACTTTTCATGTCGCTGGACCTTCCACGTCCAGCCTTTGCAGATCCAGACGGAGCCGACTGCTATCAAGATGTTGGCCTTGCTACTGAAGACTATGCTGGTGAAGATTACTACGTGGAAGGCTACGGTTTTGCCACTTGAAGACTTTGGAGCTTTTCTTTTGTTATAGTTCTATTATTATTATGTTAGTGATGTAATAGTTTAGCTGGTCTTGTATTATGTAACTTTTGGATATCTTTTTGGTCTATAATATACTACTGATGTAAGACTTGGATGTTTTAAATTTCTGCTTCTGCTGAACTTAGTCACTTTCCCATATCACATTATTGTTATAAGCATGTGTGGACAATCAGGTGACACTCACAACCAGTCACGTGTCTACGAACCCATAAAGGAAATTTATTTTTCCCTATTTTTGGTACTTTGGGGCGTGACAAATACATACAAGGCCAATTGTGAGAGCCCAAATTGATGGGCGTAAAACGGAGCAAAATAGTACTATGCTCCGTATTTGTTGTTACTGGAAGGGATGCTCGGGCAAAAGATAATGTCTCTAGCTACTAAGTGGCTAGAGAAGATTTCATTATAGGTAGATTGAGTGCTCAGACCCCAGTTAGCGGGGTTATTGGGGAGCTACAAAAACTTTGGGAATTAAGAAGAAGAAAAGGGTGTAAAGAGAGGGGCAGCCTGAATGGCGCATCCCTCATAAAAGAATGAAAAACATTTCTCAAAGGAATGCATGGAAGGAGCAACGTCCATGAAGTGGATGGCAAAAATGGGAACATTGGCCAGCGAACGGGCAACTGGCCTAAATTATCGAAAATACGAGTATAGCCAGAGCTGGAAAATTCAGATCAGGCTGCCTCCAGCATTGAAGCCGTACTGGAAAAAATCAATCTCGCCACGGGCTAGATGTGCCTAGACAAGAGTGCTAGAGATAAAGTTTACCAGAAGCCAAGGCCAAGGCGAGGGTGGTGTTCTCTTTAGTAATGCCTTGACTGGCTAAGCAGAAGAGATACCTGTTCAACCAGTAGATAAGAAAGGCAGTGTGTTCTGTGTCGGTTAGCTCAGTCCCATCCTTCCTATGCAAGCAATCAAGAAACCACCATAAGCTGTAATCGGTCTATAGGACACGACCCCATCTCTAACAGATTCTTGTTGGGGGTAGGAAAAGTTGGCCATTCCAACAACTAAGGCCGGAATAACTTCTTGTCCATATGGATGCAACCCGAGCAGATAGCTAACATCCTTGACCGTTGGCCCCATTGGACAACAGCGGAAGAGGAACCCATTGTAGGATGATGACAAAAGAGGAGAGCTGAAAATTATAGCTGTCGGTCTATCTCCAGCTTGGACCGACTGAGAATAATGGCATCGAAGATGCCCATTCGCTTCTAGATATCAGCCTTAGAGGCTGATACCCTAGTCACCCAATTTTCCCAATTCGCAGTAGGAGTGGGCCAACCCCCAATGGGTTGCATTGCAGACCAAGTTTTATTCTAGAGGGCTGGAACTTGGAGGAATGATTCATTCTCCACCGGTGGAAAGTATGAGTTGAAGGACACTGCAAAGCGGAGGTATTTGTAAAATACAACCGCGTTAAAAGGAAAAATTGTATTAGTTTTTATCACAGCTTCCCGTTTTATCTGCAATTTGCATTACAAGGCTAATTTTAATACAATATGATTAATCTATGATAAAGTGTATTGTTTTAGCTGTTGTTTGTGCAGATCACTGCTGTGTGGACCAAACAGATGGACATCAGGATAAATGGAATGCTGGAATGGAAACAAGAGAAGTCAAAGCTAAAATTTGGAGCTCGATCGATCTAACCCAACTCGATCGATCGAGCGTTCGATCGCTTAAAGAAAGTTGAAGCGCTTGGAGCTCAAGGGTTCGATCGATCGAGAGCAGTTCGATCGATCGAACGTGGTATTTCCAGTAACATTCGTGTGCGCAGCAGATGCGGGTTTTTAACCCTAGTTCTTTGTTTTTCTTATATATAAGTGTATTGTATACGTCCAGAGGGACGCCCACTTTACATTTTTACAGTTTTAGAGAGAGAGATAGAGAGTTTGCTTGTGTTTTGTAGGTTTTCATTGAGTTTTTGCATTGTGAACCGGATTTCACTAAGTTAATACTAGTACTCTTCGTTCCAGGTTATTTATATATTGCTTATTTACATTCTGCACTTCGTAGTTGTAGTTTAATCGTTCATCTCATGGTATTGCATGCTAGATATTTTCAAATCCATAGATTTTATAGTTTTCATGAAAAACTCGCAACCAAACGAGGCTTTAATGTTTTTGTACGTTAAATATCAATCTGTGACACTCCAGACGATGTCTGAGTAGTCCCAGGTTGGGAGAACACGATGAAACAGTGATCTCCAACTTCTGCCATGCAGCAGAATAATCGCTGTGTTCGATCGATCGAAGTTAGTTCGATCGATCGAACCAGTGACAGTCAAGCGATCGAAGTCAGTTCGATCGATTGAGGGATGAAGGTCTACGATCGATCGAAAGCGCGTCGATCGATCGAACTCCCTGATTCTTGAGGATGTTCCCTGCAGTATTCCAGGACCTTTTTGTTTTAAGATTTGTTATCATTCTGTCCCAAAAAAATGCTCAGTCTGTCAAAACAGTTTTTAAAACTAAGGCCCTAAGGCATTTTCTTTCAATACATTTTGCAAACCATCTTCAATGCTAACACCATTGAGGATGCGAGTCTTAACTATTGGATTAAACCGCTTTTACGTATTTTAATTTAATTGTGATGATATGGTCCCGGTCATGAAAGGGCCATAGATTCTCCATCTTTAGAGGAATACGGAAAACTGTGGGTAATGCACTCCGTTGTGCTTCAAGGCAAATGCATGGTAGATAGTTAGATTACTATGGATTCGTGTAATCCCAACACTTTCTTTTTAAAGTTAAACATCCTAATTTAGAGTATTGTTTAATTAGCTAGTTAGATCGTTAATTTAATCTTAATTTTCTTCATTAGTAATCTTAGTTGTGGAACTTTGTGTTTTGCACCATCGTTCAATCTTATTCAGTTTATTTTGTTTTCTTTGAGGATAGTCTAATTCAATAGGTCAACACTTTCCCTGTGGGATCGACCTGGTCTTACCAGTTACTACTTGCACGTCTACCTACACTTGGGTATTGCACAAGAGCGCACAATATTTTCGCCGTGTCAAGTTTTTGGCGCCGCTGCCGGGGAAGGCGACGATCAATTCCTTAGATTACCTCAGTCTCTCTTCATCTCTTTCTATTTTTACTTTCTCTTCTTTTCAGTTCTTTTGGTAAACACTCACCCTAGGGACTCTCCCAGTTCATGTCCAAGAATTCTATTGAAGGAATTTTTGGAAATCCATTCTACCGCTCTGACTCTGATAGTTCCATCAACCCGATAGCCACTCCAACTGCATCAATGGATGATCATCAGAGTGAAAATGGTGACAATGTTGTGGTACCAATTGATGAGGCACTCCGTCCTCTTTGCGATCTCATGCAACCAGAACATGCACCTACGCCATCTTGCATTCAAATCCCACCGCATAATGGCGAATTTCAGTTTCGCAATGGGATGATTCAACTGCTTCCCACTTTTCATGGGATGGAAAGTGAGAAGGCGTATTTACATGTCACTGACTTCGAGGATGTTTGTAAAACATTCTCGCAAAATTGTCCTAGGGAGGTGACGCATCTAATGCTATTTCCCTTCCCTTTGAAAGATAAAGCGAAGGCGTGGCTCCACTCCCTAAAACCTAATTCAATTTTCACCTGGCATGCGATGAGCACCGCGTTTCTACAGAAATTCTACCCTACTCGCATGACCATAGACCTTCAGCGTCAAATCAATTCCTATAAACAAAAGAGCAATGAAACCTTCACACAAGCGTGGGAGCGTTTCAAAGATTTGCTTCTCTCATGCCCACATCATGGGTTTGAGAAATGGCGAACTATCAGCTTCTTTTATCAAGGATTGAATGGTGAAACAAAGAAGTTGGTGGAAACAATGAGCTCTGGACCATTTCTGCGTAAAAACACCGAAGAGGCCGAAGCTCATTTCGAATGGTTAGCTGAATAAGCTCATGAATGGTCAAATTCTGACAATGTCTCACGCTCATAGATATCCTGTGTAGAAGAGAAAAGCCTATACCAGCTAACCAGTGAAGATCACCTTATGACTAAGTATGCAGAGCTAGCAAAGAAGGTAGAGGAGTTAAGCATGAAAGGAGAGAGCTCTAGGCAAGTCATGCCTGGAGAACCATGTGGCACATGCAACATGTTGGGACATACAACTCAATATTGTCCTAATGTGCCATATTTTCAAGAGCAAGCCCCTATAGAGATGAATGCCATGCAAGGTTTTCGAGGGGCGGGGAATTCCAACAATAACTTTCAAAGTAACAATAGATGGAATCACCCCGGTTTTGATTGGAGAAGTAATGCTGGGGCCCAAAATCAATATCAACAGCAGCCTTACAACAATAATCAATATCAAGGGCAAAACAATAGGCCGTCCCAGCAATACAATCAAAACAGAACCAATAATTATAACCAAGCTCAACCCTCCAATGCACCACAAACCAATACCTATGTGCCACCGCACAAGAAGGTACAAGAAGAAGAGCCACTTGCTAATGCCAATCTAACGCAACAACTCATACAGATGATGAGTAGAATGTCTACCACATTAGAGAGAATAGATGCACGGCAAGAGGGCTCAGGAGGAACATTCCCTGCCCAACCACTTCCGAACCCCAAGGGACATAACAATGGTCCTAACAATCAAGAACATGCTAAAGCTGTGACTTCATTGAGAAGTGGAAAAATCATAGAGAAAAGCATGCCTCTGTCCACTCCTGAAGTGTACAAAGAGGAGGAAGTGGTGGATGAAGAAGTTGAGCTACCATCTACTCAAGAGGAGGAGCTGTCTACTAAAGACGAGGCAATGAAGGCAAACATTGAAGCTCCTAGAGTAGAGGAAGAAGTTGAGCGAAGGCCTGGAAAGGAGTCTGTTAAGGAGGAACCACCAAAATGCCCCTTTCCTGCACCTTATCCTCAACGGTTGAAGAAACCCAAGAATGAGACAAAGAATCAGGAGTTTCTGGAATTGTTTAAGCAAGTTAAAATTAACCTTCCACTCCTAGATGCTATCAACCAAGTGCCGGCCTATGCTAAGTATCTCAAAGATCTATGCACGGTCAAGAGGAGGCAAAGCGTGAAGAAACATGCGTATGTCGCGTGCCAAGCCAGTGCGATCATTCAAAATGAGTTGCCTCCAAAACTCAAAGATCCCGGTACACCTACTGTCTCATGTAGAATTGGGAATCAAAAGATAGATAACGCACTCCTCGATCTAGGAGCAAGCGTGAACCTGCTGCCTTATTCAGTTTATAAACAGCTAGGGTTAGGTGAACTCAAACCCACTCGAGTTGCTTTGCAATTGGCAGACAGATCTGTGAAGTACCCTAGAGGGGTGTTGGAGGACGTCCTTATCCAAATAGACTCTTTTGTCTTTCCGGTTGATTTCGTGATATTAGACACAGAACCCGTGTCTAATCCTGGTGCACATATCCCAGTTATCTTTGGACGTCCATTCCTCAACACTATTGATGCCACAATCAAGATTAGAACTAGTATCATGACTATCGTATTCGGGAACATGACGTTGAATATCAAGATTTTTTCTAATCCCCGACCTGAAGAATACGATGATGAGGAAGAAATTCATTATATAGACACGGTCATTGAAGATGAAGTTGACTTAGTCGACTACAAAGATCCTTTGGAAGTCGTGATGACTCAATTTGGCGATATCTATCAGCCTGCAGAGTCCACCCCATTGGATGCTGACCTGAACCAGACGTGTCTTATGATGGATATGGTAGAGGAGGATAGAGCCGATTGCATGTGGGTAATGCCATATGAACAACTGCCTCCTAAAACCAAGTTGGTAATGCCTTCAAGTTTCCAGTTTCCGAAGTTAGAATTAAAGGAGCTTCCCAAAGAGCTAAAATATGCATTCCTAGGGACTGGAAAAACTTATCCTGTGATCATTTCATCTGCTTTAACTCATGAACAGGAAGGTAAGTTAGTGCAAATGCTGACCAAGCATAAGGATGCTATGGGATGGACGATTGCTGACCTCAAAGGCATAAGCCCATCCATATGCACGCATAAGATATATCTGGAGGAAGACGCTAAACCCTCAAGACAAATGCAAAGGCGTCTGAATCCCAACATGCAAGAAGTAGTTAAAAAGGAAGTGCTCAAGCTACTTGATGTTGGGATGATATATCCGATATCTGACAGTCCTTGGGTTAGTCCTACCCAAGTAGTCCCAAAGAAAGCAGGCATAACGGTCATCCCGAACAAAGATGGTGAATTGGTACCAACACGTGTCCCCACTGGATGGAGGATGTGTATTGACTACAGGAAGTTAAATACTGTGACTCGAAAGGACCATTTTCCTTTGCCATTCATGGATCAAATGCTAGAACGTGTGGCGGGTCACAAGTATTACTGCTTTTTGGATGGATACAGTGGATATAATCAAATTGAAATTGCTCCTGAAGATCAGGAGAAAACCACGTTCACTTGTCCATTTGGTACATTTTCCTACCGACGAATGCCGTTTGGCTTATGTAATGCACCGGCTACATTTCAGCGGTGCATGCTAAGCATATTCAGTGACATGGTCGAAAACATCCTTGAAGTATTCATGGATGATTTTTCAGTGTTTGGCCATAGCTTTGAAGATTGCCTCAGCAATCTCGAGCAGGTTTTAATGAGGTGTGAGGACAAACACCTAGTTTTGAATTGGGAGAAGTGTCACTTTATGGTGACTAAGGGAATAGTCCTCGGCCACATAATATCCGATGAAGGAATCCAAGTGGATAAGGCTAAAATCGACATAATCTCAAATCTACCTGTCCCCCGTACAGTAAGAGACATCCGTTCATTCTTGGGGCATGCAGGTTTTTATCGTCGGTTTATCCAGAATTTCAGTGCAATCTCTCGACCCCTTTGTCAACTTCTTGTTAAGGATGCACCATTTGAGTGGTCAGAGAGTTGCCAAAAGTCCTTTGAGGATCTAAAAAAACTTCTCACCTCCGCACCTATAATACAGGCACCCGACTGGAGTTTGCCTTTTGAATTAATGTGCGATGCTAGTGATTACGCCATTGGCGCAGTCCTAGGCCAGAGAAAGGACAATAAGCCATATGTGATATACTACGCCAGCCGAACTTTGAATGACGCTCAAATGAATTACACTACCACTGAAAAGGAGCTGCTGGCTGTAGTATTCGCCCTGGACAAGTTTAGGTCTTATCTGATAGGGTCACCAATCGTCTGTTTTACAGATCATTCGGCCCTCAAGTATCTGCTGTCAAAGAAAGACGCTAAACAACGGCTTATTCGCTGGATACTCTTACTCCAAGAGTTTGATTTAACAATCAAAGATAAGAAAGGAGTAGAGAATGTGGTTGCGGATCGTTTGTCCCGGTTGACTTTTGTCGACAATACTGAATCCCAATCCATTAAGGCTGAGTTCCCAGACGAACAGCTACTGGCAGTAAGTAGTCTGCCTTGGTATGCTGATATTGTAAACTACCTTGTCACGGGTGAAACACCGACTCATTGGTCGAACCAAGACAGAAAACGGTTCCTCTAGTTCGCGCGTCATTTCTTCTTTGATGACCCATACCTTTTCAAGTACTGTGCTGATCAGGTCATCAGGCGCTGCGTCCCCAATGAGGATATAACCGTAATATTAGCGTCATGCCATTCTGAGGCATGCGGTGGCCACTTTACGTCACAGAAGACCGCACAAAAAGTCCTACAAAGCGGTTTTTACTGGCCCACAGTCTTCAAAGATGCTTATTCCTTTTGCAAGACATGCCAACGCTGTCAAAAGCTTGGAACGATTTCTAAAAGGAATTCTATGCCTTTAACCCCTATCATCACAATTGAGATATTTGATTGTTGGGGCATAGATTTTATGGGTCCATTTCCCAAATCGAATAACTGTGAATACATACTCCTTGCTGTAGAGTATGTATCGAAATGGGTAGAAGCGATACCAACGAGACGAAATGACCACAGAACGGTCATGTCATTTCTAAGAGAGCATATTTTGTCTCGTTTTGGTACTCCGAAAGCTTTATTAAGTGACCAAGGCAAGCATTTCTGCAATAGGCCCTTGGAGTCACTCCTCAAGAAATACGGGGTCCATCATAAAATCGCTCTTGCCTATCATCCACAGTCAAATGGGCAAGCAAAATTGGCTAACCGAGAAATCAAGCACATTCTCGAAAAGACGGTTAGTTCCAATCGAAAAGACTGGGCATACAAATTGACTGACGCGTTATGGGCATACCGTACTGCTTATAAGATGAATCTTGGTATGTCCCCGTATAGACTGGTTTACGGGAAAGCTTGCCACCTTCCTGTTGAAATTGAACATAAAGCTTACTGGGCAACACGCTCATTGAACTTTGATATTCAAGAGGGAGGCCAGCTACGCAAGCTCCAACTTGCAGAGCTAGAGGAAATACGACGAGATGCGTATGACTCTGCAAAGTTGCATAAGGAAAAGTTGAAGGCTCGCCACGATCGTACGATTTTTCGTAAATCATTTGAGCCGGGGCAGAAAGTTTTGCTGTATGACTCTCGCCTCCACCTTTTCCCAGGAAAGCTCCGTTCCCGTTGGACAGGCCCGTTCATCGTCAAAACTGTTTTTCCACATGGGGAGGTTGAGATTGTCAATCCAAAGAACGAAGATTGTTTCAAGGTCAATGGCCAAAGATTGAAACCGTTCTTGGAGAACTTCCACTCTGAAGTTGAGCACATCCAGCTGGATGAGCCCAGCTATTCTCACGCTTAAAAATCCAAAGTGGAGTTCCAAATTGTTGTTGTTTTTTTTTTATCTTTCCTTGCATTTTAGTTTCTCTCTTTTGTTTCTTTTTGGTTTTCGTTCTTTATTTCGTGTTTGTGATCTTGTTCTAATCCATTATACTTTAAACCACTCTGTTGCAGGTGCATAGATGCGAGGGGATGATGTTCATTCTGTCGGTTCTTGGGCTGATTCAGAATGTCGTTGTGGCACCTGGACTGAGGGTGAACTCACACCATGCCCCTTGCTTCATCAAGATCCTGAAGCTCATTCTCTCATTGATGCTGCTCAAGGGTACATTCCATATCCACCAGCCCTCCTGGACATCAATCCATACGAAAATATGGGATTTCAGGATGGCGATGATGTGGAGGAGGAAGAAGACCTGTACATGGGACGAATGGTGGATGATGCACTCATGGCCCAATGGGAAAATGATGATATGTGGGAGCCATGGGAGGATCATGACCTCCAGGATGTCGTCCCGGACCGCCACAATGCCGTCTTTGTTTTCGTGGATGATTTCCTTGTTCCTGAGTTGGTCCCATACCGCTATTTGCACCTGAGCTTCTTGCTATTCAGGCTCCAATGCCCCTTACCAGCCAGTGCATTTTGGGAACCTATGCCAATAGTGAGGTTGGAACTTGTCACATTTCTTTGTATTTTTTGTTTCTGTTCATTGTTTTTCTTTTCGTGTTAATCCGTGTTTCTTGTGTTCTGTTATTTTAATTTTGGTTTGTTGTCTTTTGTCCAGGATTGTCACTATGTTCCTAAATGGTATTCCGGTATTCCTCCCACATCAACTGATTCATGGTCTTGGGCCCTACATAAGGCCCCCACACACTCCGCCGCGAGAGGACAGTCCGTTGCGAAATTATACCCCTTTATCTATGTCTCCATCCGGATCACCTCTTGCATGGGCTTTCAATTCTTTGGAGACGCCAGACTTGTTTGATGATGTCCTTGCTGCTTTTCGATTGTTCTGGGAAAGGGAATCATCGAGTTTGGACTTCACTTCTGAAGATTCGGCAGGTTCTGAAGAGATTGTGGAAGAGGAAATCTTTATACTCGAAGATTAGTGCTGCATTTCAGTTGTTTCCGTTCATTTCATCTTTTGTTCATCAACTGAAGTGTAATCCACTCTAGAGAGGGAGTTATCAATTTGTATTCAATTATATTTGTAAAGAGTGAGGGTTAGTAACCCTTGTGTGCAAAGAAGAGGTGTTCTTCTTTGGAAGAGATTGAAGGCTCTTGTAAAGGTTTGGTGCACACCCGTAAGTGCTCCGAGAACGGTTTGGTCTACACCCGTGAAGTAGATCGGATTAAAAAAATCCTCAAGAGGTATTCTTGAGGGGTGGACGTAGGCCGCGAGGTGCGATTGCCGAACCACTTGAAAAATTGGTTTGCATGTATCTCTTCCCTTATCTCTTTACATAATTGCTTGTGATTGTGTTTAATTTGCTATTAAGAATTTTAAAAGGTTAAATTTTTGCTAAAACCTTATTCACCCCCCCTCTAAGGTTTCCACATTTGGGCCAACATCTATAAACCAGTGATGGAGACCATGGGATTTTTACTTGATAAATTCCCTCTCATTCTCAGAAGTTTAAAAAAATTTAAAGGTTACAATTTTTTTGGAAAACCTTTTAATTTAATTAATAAAAAATAATAGAATACTTGACAAGGATCAATTCATCCTTACTTGTCAAATCCACATGTGGAGATAATAAAATTATTCGATGCTCATAATTTTAGAAAATAAGTACTTATGTTTTCAAAATATGGAATTCGTTTTTTTTCTAAATACACATGTAGTTGTCCATCATTTTAAATTAATGCAAATTAAGCATGTAGCTAGACATCTGAAATAGGTCTAGGAAAATTATCCATGTTGTCCCATTCATTAAACATGAAACAATAATAATCCTTCAATCACACACAAATAAGGAGACCACAATAAAATAGGAATCCCACTATTATGGTCAAGCTGCAACTCTTGTGAAGAAAATTGTATTGAACCCAATTAGCTTCATGTCGCCACTACGCACGGGGGTCGAGCTGCCTGATCAGCTAGTGGGTTTTCCAGGACAGCGCCCCGGAAGCTAAATCCAATCTACCATCAACAATTGCTTTCTGAAACTACATGTAAAATGTATTCACGAACTGTCTTCACGAATTAACTTGAGATATATTACATAAACCTTATGCCTCCATGAAGGAGTTCACATGCTATTTCTTTGCAGTAAATTAACCATACATCAATAATCAAGTATGAGATCCAATACACACAAATCCTATAACTCCATAAAGGAGTTCACATACTATATTAAAACATCAATATTAACCACAAATAAAGTCATCGTAGGATCCAATCACACAAAATAATTGACCATAATAGTGGAATAAGAACGCTGCAAAATAAGGGTTAGCACAGTTCTACGTTCTATCCATCCATCAAAACACGCATAAGATCTGTTTTACTAGACAACATGGTTGTGTCCAACTGTGGACACACAACATTCCACCACTTGATTTGTTTTGAAACTTGTTTTTGTTTGGAATTTGATTTGGATCAAAGAAAGAAAATGGGTCTGTTGAAAACAGATACAGAGTCGCCACTTGGTCTTGAAGGAACCAAGAAACCTAATTTTGACTCACCCAAACGGATAAAGGGCACCGGCCCTTCATAACCAAAGAACTTGGTTCGGGGTTTTGGTACGAGAGAGGAAGGAGCCTTTGTCGCGACTAAAACACCCTCAACTCGCCCCGTCTTTCGACGGGCCTCACTTAGCATCCAAATAATCATCTTATACTATGTATGGTTCGGCAATTAATACTATGATAGTATATTACATCACATAAGAATCTTGAAATTGAAAAATCAAAAGATAAGATATCGTTCGTAAGATCTAAGTCAAATATCATAGAATGTAAAGTGAAAATCACACAAATAAACCTAGGAAAAATCGTCTAATCATATATTAAGTAGTCAAGTTTTCCTAATCTAAAGGGGACATGAATTGTTCTTGAAACAAATAAACAAAGAAATCAAAATATGCTTAACAAGCTAGTATGATGCATGTTATTCTTTGAGAAAAGAAGATCTCTCAATCCCTGGGACGGATGATAAAGGATGATTAGATCGAGGGGAAGCATGAACGCGTGATCATGATTGTTCCTTATAATCTTCTTAGATTAAGAGTTACAAAAACCCCAAATCTTGCATGAATGCAATGCATGTATCTAAAATGTGCAAAGGTTGTAGTGTGTTTTATGTACATGGATTTCTAGAATGGCTTAGAAGTCTAAAATGTGTATGAATGAGTGAATGAAATCATCATGGGATATGTGCAAATGTAGTATGAACTACTTCCTAAGATATGAACTAATTTGGAATGCATATAAGCATCAAATCAAGGAATGAAAGTTAAAATGTGCTTGCTGTGAATAGTGGACAGAACAGTAACTAGATCTTTAGAAAATTGAAAAGAGGGGTTAAGAATGCTTTCAATGCATGTTTTTTATGGAGATATTCCTTATTGTGTCCAGAATACAACCCAAAAATCCAATCTTTAATAACTATCACAGATTGAGAGAAATCATATAAACAACAGAGGTCACTCAGAAACAGAGTCCGTATTGTCGACTGAAATGTTGAAATATCTTAGAAAATGAAACCAAATGATCTGGAGGCCCATTATATACAGAGAGTTCCCTAAGACATTGAAGTTTAAGGGAAAAATAAGTTAGGACCACCCCGTTTGGAAAGGTTTTCTGTAAAATAAGTTGAAAGTAGACCAAGCTGCTGTGACAGCAAAAATAGAATATCTGGAGAGAATGTTTGGGTCCAAATGGACCATTTTCAAGTATTTCCAAGTCAAACCGAAAATCATGGGTGTTCCCTAATGAGTTAGGAAGATTTTTCAAGTGGTCTTGCATCCATACATTGAGTATTGAGTTCTAGAGAAATCTTTGAACTCGGATCACTCACTGTTTTGACCCACTGTTTTGAAGATTTTGGGAAAAAAACTAGAGTTTTCTTTCTTGAGATCAAAATGAGGGGTTTTAAGAGGGGTTTTGAAGTAGATGTTTTGAAAGCATATTTTCAATACTCAATAAAGATTATAGCCACTTAAAATGTCAACATCAAACTCATCATCAAGAACCCCCAAGATTGTTGGAGAGATTTATTTTCATTTGAACATAACTTCAAGGATACCTTGGAGGTATTGAAGTTATGATCATCATCTATCAAACATGTTTTTGAGGTCAAGAGCTACTATCCATAAGGATTCACTCACCTCAAACTTCATGTCATCATATAGATGATGATGAACTAGTAAGTAAATAAAGAAAATCAAAAAGAAATGAGGTAAGAAGAGATGAACATTATATAAACAAACAAGTAAATAACAATCAATAGATGATGATCAATGTGATATTGGACTTGTAGCTTGGTGTTTCACTCATAGATTTTGACATTTGGACATGGAAGTAGCTTCCTATCTCATGAATGCTCAAGAATGAGGGTTGGAGTGGACTTTGAATGTGAAGTATATAGAAGGATAATGGAAGAAAGCAAGATTAAAACTCACTTTCTTATGGAAAATCAATGGGAGAAGCTCCCTTTCTATCTTCTAAACCTATCTCTATCTCTCTTCTTCTCTACAACTTTTCAAGCTTTGCACTTGGCCCCCCTAAAATGAAGAGCAATGGGGGGTTTAAATAGGCCAATTTGGGGGTGGTTTTGGGGTTTTAGAAATACTCCCATTGGTCCCAAATAACTGTGAACACAAAACTATGTCGTTTTGGCTTTCAATTAATCAAATTGGACCCCCCAAAATATTACAAAAATAGACTCTGCGAGGGTTGAGTGCCGCGGCGGCACTAGGCCTGTGCCACGGCGGCAGTGGAGCAGTGCCGCGGCGGCACTGCTCCTCAGACGCCCAGAAATTTACGTTTAGGCCCCCAGAGGTTCCGGTATTCGCGAAAAGGCCCTATTTCGTCCGAAATTCACAGAAAACGTATACGAACTCCAAATTGAGGTTGTGATATACCGTTGGAAAGGTAATGGAGTCTACTTTTCATACAAAATAAATTGGAGATAGGTCACTTTGAAAAGTTTTGCGGTATTTGTGATAAAAGCCAATTTGATCGCCTTTTTCGCCTTCGGAAATTCATAATAAACTTGTTTTAAATCCGAAAATTATGTGCGATATACCATTGGAAAGCTATTGACCTCTAGTATCCATGAAAAATATTTGAAAATTGTTATGGTGCTCCGGTTCTAAAGTCAAATTCTGGTCAAACTGGTCAAACCTGGGATTCCCGGGAAGTTCTGGGAACCTCTGGGAGCTCCTCGGAGCTGACGTTTTCGCTCGATTTCCTTTTAAAACTCATTTTAATATTTTCCACATGATCCAGAATGATTCCGATAAATTTGGATGATTTTGGTCAAACTTGGTCAAACCTTGGTCAAACCGATCAACAGGGACTTTCCGGGAACTTCCGGGACTTCCGGGGGTCTCTGGGAGCTGACGATTTCATTCAATTTTACTTAAAAAACTCATTTTATCACTTTTCTTACGACGTAGCATGTTTCTAGAACTTTTGGTCCGAATCTGGGACCTTTTGGGCTTTTAGGGGCATTTTAGTCATTGTGAGCATTCTGAGAGATAGAACGGGCTTCCAGGAGTCCTTTTGAGTCTTTTACGATCATTGTGAACCACCAAACTATGGGTCTCCTAAATCAGATAGCCAAAAAAATGGGGTGTCTACAGTTTACCCCTCTTTGGCATGAACTTGCGAGGCAACGCATGTCGCAAGCGAGTGCCAAAGCTTTGAAGAGACAGGTCTTTTGGAGGCTATAGATTTAGGATAAAAATGTTGCAAAAGATGCATGATGAAAAAAAGATGCTGAGGTCAGTGTTGGTCGTGCTCTGCGTGAGCTGCCTACGTATCCCAAGAGGAATCAGACCAAGACGTAGTTCAGGGCACAAAGGAGCAAATCACACATGCACAACGAGACAGGCAGATGCTATGCTATGAGGATGATATGCAATGCATGGATGTGATATGAATTGTGTCATGAGTCCTATCATGCCTGGTGTTCTGATCCTAGTATGAGCTGGTGCTGTGGGGTGTACCACTCTGAGTGGATTTGTGTCGTGCTAGTGTTTCTAACTGTGATGCAGTTATTGACCCGAATAGGGATACCAAGGTGTGAAGACCCTGGGTCTTGGAGCAAACTTCTGAATTTTGGAAAGTATGCTTCCCAAGCGAATGTAATCGAACATAGGGTCCCAGAGGACGTTAATCAATGATGAAGTTTGACAGATAATCGATGGACATGGAAATCCTGGACACAAAAATCCTAAGAATTCAAGTGATGAAAACCAGAGATGTCAAGCGAGGGACACAGAAGCACCGTTAATGGACATGGAAGCCCAAGATTTTGAACGAGAATGATGAACACAATATATTTTGAATGAGAGTGATGGTAAACTAATGATGATTAATGAACTGACAATGTACGAATCGAGATGATGAGTCGACAATGAACTACTGTGACTATCATGGATTGGATCAATAGTCGGGCTAACCGTGACCGGAAGAAGTGACTATGCACAAATCGAGATGATGAGTCAACAGTGAACTACTGTGGCTATCATGGATTGGATCAACAGTTGAACTAACCGTGACCAGAAGAAGTGACGATATACGAATCGAGATGATGAGTCAATAGTGAACTACTGTGACTATCATGGATTGGATCAATAGTTGGACTAATCGTGACCAGAAGAAGTGACGATGTACGAATCAAGATGATGAGTCAACAGTGAACTTCTATGACTATCATGATTGAACTGATGATGTACTAATAGAGATGACGAGTTGACAGTGAACTACTGTGACTGTCATGATTGAACTGACGATGTACGAATCGATATGACGAGTCAACAGTGAACTACTGTGACTGTCATGGATTGAACTGACGATGTACTAATCGAGATGACAAGTTGATAGTGAACAACTGTAACTGTCATGATTGAACTGACGATGTACTAATCGGGATGACGAGTCGACAGTGAACTACTGTGACTGTTATGATTGAGCTGACGATGTACTAATCGAGATGACGAGTCGACTGTGAACTACTGTGACTGTCATGATTGAACTGATGATGTATGAATCGATATGACGAGTCGACAGTGAACTACTGTGACTGTCATGGATTGAATTGATGAATTGATATGCCTACTGGGGATTAAATTGAATCTGTTGGGGGGTAAAGCGACTCTGCTAGGGATGAAAGTGGTTTCTTCTGTGGTCTTGACTGAGATACACCATATTCATTCAGGACATTTTTCTGGAGATGAACCAGCTCTGTTGGAAAAGACTTTGATGAGAAGATTCGACTGGGGAAAGAATGGTTGCACTGTGAATTGAGTAATTCAGCAGCGGATGAAGAACATTTGTGACATGATTTTGGGTTGGTTGCTGAGGAGCTGGTAAAAGATTGCCAGTGGATCTTGTGAATTGATTTTGTAAAGGCAAGTGAATGTGATTGGAGGGGTGTCACCAATGCTGGAGGTTCTTGGGACTCATATCATGTTGTAGACTCGATAAGGGCAGTAATGGTGTTTGGAATATCTGCTTGTATCCATAGGTTTTATAATTGGTAATCACTTTAAACCCACACATTTGAGACCATTTGTTGGGTTTGTGCCCTCAAACCATTACTTTATGTATGAGACATTAGCATTATAATATATGGATATCAGCTTTACATTTCATTGTGTATGTTTCTTTCATGAGATGATTGTTTTGTCCTTAAGTATCATAGTAAGCAATTCGTGTGTGTATGAGATACACACAAGTGAGATACGAATTACTATTCTTTGATACTTAGAATATGTCACAGTGGATGATGAGACTGGATACCTCATCAGGTCTACACTGTAGCATACTTAACTACCATTGGATGGAGTGATTAATCTCAATCACTAGAGTGTAGCTCTTAGTTGATATGCTAGTGCTTATAGTGCATTGACGGACCTGAGCTTTCCTATTGACGCTTAAGGCTGTCAACAGTCAATAGGAACTCATAACTTGTATAAGGTACGTGTTCTCAATCTTGAGATGATTATGAACACAGACTATGGATATGGCTGCTTTGACTTACCAATCAGTGAGGTCTATAGAAGATCAACACCTGGGTATCTTGGGTATGTCATGTCCTTAGGGTTGTGAACATATATTGTCAAGATAGAATCTACCCTCTGATTCAGAGTAAGCATTCCCTTGAGAATGTCACCAAGTTGATTACTGAGTACTGCAGTCTTGTTGATAAGAGTTATCAACATGTTTGGTAATCATGAGTGGTGAATGGGACTCAAGGAATACAAGAAGTAATCATGATTCAGGATGACAGTAACAGTTATCCGACTACCTGAATATGATTACGAATGCTGACGGTAGAGGGACATTAGTACACCATACAAGTCTAGTTATCGCTTCGGATATGTTCTTTTGCGTTGGAGTTCAGTTATCGTTTTATAGTGGAATAAACGTTAACTGACCAGTTAGTTAGTTTGCTGATCAAAGAGTTTGGTCATGGTAATTAACAAACTGGTCTGAGCCAACAACAAAGAGCCTAGGAGGTCCCACTCTTAGCTCCGCTAGGATGCTTGGAAAGACACTTGAGGAAGCTGTTAAGACAGGTTCGATCGATCGAAGTATGTTCGATCGATTGAAGTCAGCAGGTTCGATCGATCGAGAATGGTTCGATCGATCGAAGGTTCGATCGATCGAAGTCACTTCGATCGATCGAAGTCTAGGTCGGTTCTGGAAATCTATAAATAGGGCAGCTGCGTTCTGGAAGTAAGTGATTGTCGTTTTTATACGCAGAAGCTGCAGAAACTATCATAGTCTTCCCAAAACCTTCCTATCCTCTCTATTAGGGTTCCCACCAACCCTAGTCTTTCCGGCAGGCATCCGCAGGAGTCATAAGGGTGAAGATCATCTAGTGGAGGCTGCTGGAAGTTAAAGTTTCAGAATTGGGTTCAAGACACTAAGGTATAATTCTTGCACCTCCTTGTACGCATCTATGGAATTGACGAGTAGTAGATCCTGGAATACCAAAAGTTATATAACTTAACCTATTTCCGCTGCGCGTTTAAACTCTAACTTTAAACCACTTTTCCTACATTTGGTATCAGAGCCAGGCTCGTTTGGATCTATAGATGCGTTTTTGGAACCCTAGTTTTGATTTGCATGTTGATTTTAGAACTGTTTTCGAAACTGCATCGTCACAGATCTGTTTCTGCAGTATTATCGCAGCAGAATACAAAACTGTGATTGCATAGGATGCAAGGTGGGTTCGATCGATCGAACTTGTTTCGATCGATCGAACATTCTGTTCTCAATCGATCGAACAATCTTCGATCGATCGAACCTTCTGGTATTCGATCGATCGAACGAAGTTCGATCGATCGAGATAGATACTTTGTCAGGTTCTCTATTTCACAGTTTTAAAGTGTTTTGAAATTAAAAACTTTAATTTTAAAATATTCTGTAAAATTTTCAAATCATTTTGTGAAACAGAATGTTCAAGCGATTGAACAGTGTTCAATCGATCGAAGGTTCGAGCGATCGAACGGTCTTCGATCGATCGAACTGTGACAGAGAAGTAAGATGCTGTTTTAAGTTCTAATTCAGTATATAAAGTGTTTATATACTGTGTGAATCAATTAAGTGTTCCAATAGTTACATATATTTGTTATGTATGTGTGGATGCGTGTACGACTAACCCTTTTGCAGCAAAATAAGTCGCTATCTCCCATGGCACCAAGTCGTTGAAATATTTATATTTAAATTGTTTGAGATTGGTGCATGTTGTAATTTAATAATGGTTTGGTTTTAAGGCGTATGTAAAGGGCGCTGCGACTTCAATCCTACGAAAAGGAAAGTCGCACCGGTTTCCCTAGCCTTTTATTTCTTTTTTGCTATTTCCTTTTTCTAGATAAATTGTAAGCTTCAAAAGAAGCATAGGTCTAATGTAATAGAATTAGAAATTCCATGAAGATGGAGCAAGGAGCCGTTGTCCATCGAGATGGAGCCGGAGGCGACCAAACCAAGAAGGTGTTCTATGGAAATAGTGCCATGGGAGATAGAGGCATTGTTTGAATGCCTATATTTCATTTTAGTTTTTTGTTTTATGTGCTTGTTTTGTGATTGGCGTATAATACATTGTTGCATGCACTTAAAACAAGTTTTCTAAAACAAAATTCAAAAACCGTTTTCAACACATTAGTAAACATTGGATGTTTATGGGTAGTGTGTGGAAATTTTTTTTTCAAAAGCAAAATCCTTAATTTACTAAATCTAGTGGGAGAGGGTCTTATTAAATAACACCCACGATCTTCCATTAATGGTTCATTGTAAGATGAGTAGTGTATTCTGTGTCACCTCGCCAGGGGTGATCATTCCATACGGAGGGTACACTGCTCATTGGTTACTAGATGTGAACTTCCTATGGATAGGATCAATAAGACGTGTTAGAGGGTGACCACCACACGGAGGCGCTACTTGAGACGGTTGTGATTGGATTCTAGTTAATGGTACACACTAGCTAAGCTATGGATAAGGGATCCCACACGGGGCATTATTCAGAAACTTAGAGATCAAATAGGTTCGGGAGTCATGGCTATTTTGCAAGAGTTGCATAGCGGATAAGTCATGATAAATCGAAAGATCGAACATTGACCACCACACGGAGGCTTTATTCTTTCGTTTCGATATTCCGGCGACTTTGTTTTTAAATAAGAGTTTTAAGGATTCTTTTATTTCAAACTGTCAATTCTGATATCCATATTTATTTTGTTTGTTTGATTTTCAGTAATCATAATGTCTGGATCTGCATTTAGTCCACTTGCCACCATACTCACTCAAAACACGTTAACTGGAAATAACTACACTGAATGGAAACGTAACCTTGACATCGTTTTAACTGCGGAGGATCACATATATGTCCTCACCACCCCAAGCCCTGAAGAACCCGCGGCAAATGCTTCGGCAGCTGCCAGACGCGAGTTCGACAAATGGAAGAAGTCGAATGGAATGGCCCGCTGTTACATTCTGGCCTCAATGGCTGGTGTGTTACAACACCAATTCCAATCGAACAATTCTTCCAGTGACATTATCACATCCCTGAAAAAGATGTTTGGGGAGCATGGTAGGCCTGCCAGATAGGTAGCCATGCAGAAGATAATGAGTGCAAAGATGTCGGAAGGTACTCCAGTCAAAGAACATGTTTTAAAAATGATTGGTTATTTAAACGAACTGGAGACCTTGGGAGCCAACATCGATGCACAGACCCAAGTTGATATGATCCTCAACTCGCTGTCGCCATCATTCGCTCAATTCAAACTTAACTATAATATGAATCAAATGGATTTTTCAATGAGCGAATTAATGAGTTCTTTACTGGCAGCAGAAGGGGTGATCAAACCTGGGGGCAGCGTTTTAAACGTTGAGAAAAGAGCTTCTTCTTCCCGATCTACACCGAAAGGTAAGAAAGGAAAGAAGAAGGCTGGCACTGGTGGTTCAAGTGTTGAACCGGTCCCTAAGATTGCAAAATCTAAGGGAAAAGGTAAGGGCAAAGGGAAGGTGGGTGGCCAAGGCAAAGGAAAGTGTTTCCAATGCGGTGAGAAGGGCCACTGGAAGAGGAACTGTCCAGAATTCTTAGCTACAAGAGTTCAAGGTATGATTGAATCACATGTGATTGAAGTAAGTTTTATTACGGATACTTCAAACACTTGGTGCATTGATTCTGGTGCGACTAACCATATCTGTAATTCGTTGCAGGGGTTCAGATCAACCAGGAAATGCAGTGATGGGGAGATCGTGCTTACTCTAGGTTCTAGCGCAACCGTATCTGCGGTTGCTATAGGAGTCGTAGTTTTAGAATTTTCAGACAATAAAGTTTTGATTTTATCAGATGTACTTTACGTCCCTTTAATGAGACGTAATTTAATTTCAGTTTCTAATTTAACGAATAATGGTTATTCCTTTCATTTTGGAACTGAAGTTGTCATTAAAAGAAACAGTTCTTTTATATGTTCTGGTGTTAAATCAAATGGTTTGTATGTGATTACTCCCAATATTTCAAAAGATTCTTGTTTGGAACTTAATAACTCAGTGGTAACTTTACCATCTAAAAGAAAGGAACCTTCCACTAATCCAACAAGGCTTTGGCATATGAGGCTTGGCCATATCAATCTGAATAGGATTGGCAGACTAGTCAAAGAAGGGGTCTTAGGCAATTTGGTTCTCGAACCAATGGAAGTCTGCGAGTCTTGTTTGGAGGGTAAGATGACCAAAAGGCCCTTTCCTCAAAGGGCAATAGGACCAATGCATTGTTGGAATTAGTTCATAGTGATGTGTGTAGACCAATAAATATTAGAGCAAGGGGTGGTTATGAGTATTTCATAACATTTACCGATGACCACTCTAGGTATGGATATGTGTACCTAATGCAGCACAAGTCTGAAGCCTTTGAAAAGTTCAAAGAGTTTAGGGCTGAAGTGGAGAAGCAATCGGGCACACATATCAAGGCCATTCGATCTGATCGAGGTGGCGAGTACCTCTCTAATGAGTTTATTGATCACCTCGTACAGAATGGGATTCTGTCACAGTTGACTGCACCTGGTACGCCTCAGCAGAACGGTGTAGCGGAGAGAAGGAATCGGACTCTTTTAGACATGACTAGGTCGATGATGAGTTATTCAGAGTTGCCATTATTCCTTTGGGGTTATGCTTTGGAAACCGCTACATACATACTAAATCTAGTACCAAGCAAATCTGTTCCCAGGACACCACGAGAGATGTGGATTGGGCGCAAGCCTTCTTTGCAACATCTCCGGATATGGGGGTGTCCGGCACATGTGCTCAAAGGAAAGATGAGCAAGTTGGATTCTAGATCGAAAGTATGTTACTTTGTAGGGTATCCAAAGGGTACTTATGGATGGTATTTTTATGATCCAAGAGAACAGAAAGTGTTTGTTAGTACAAATGCTGTTTTCTTGGAGGATGATTATATCATGAACCATAAACCTAAGGGAAGGATAGATCTTAGAGAGATAGAAGGAGAGCCCTCAGTCCAACCCGCAGTTGATAACGATGAAAATCAAGAAAATACCACTTCTTCACCCATTTCCGCACCGGTACCTCGTCGTAGTGGGAGGATTATCAGCCAGCCTGATAGATACATGTTCTTAGGAGAAGTTTTTGAAGCTGTCTCCATAGAATCTGAATCTGATCCTACCACTTACGAAGAGGCAATGGCTGATGTTAATTCAGCTCATTGGATTAAAGCTATGAAGGCTGAATTGGAATCTATGGATTCCAATCAGGTCTGGGATCTTGTAGAACTTCCAGCCAATATTAAACCCATTGGCTGCAAGTGGGTCTATAAGAGGAAAAGAGGATCTGATGGAAAGGTTGAGACCTTTAAGGCAAGGCTTGTGGCGAAAGGCTACACTCAGAGGGAGGGCATTGACTATGAGGAAACCTTCTCGCCGGTAGCCATGCTCAAGTCCATCAGAATACTCTTATCCATTGCTGCATGCCTAGATTATGAAATCTGGCAGATGGACGTCAAGACTGCATTCTTGAATGGCAATCTTGAGGAGAACATCTATATGCAACAACCAGAAGGGTTCATAGCTGGTCGGAAAGGTAACTTGGTATGCAAGTTGCAAAAGTCCATTTATGGGCTTAAGCAGGCATCCAGAAGTTGGAACATCCGATTTGACCAAGCGGTCAAGTCGTTTGGTTTCATACAGAATCTGGATGAGCCTTGTGTATACAAGAAATGTGAAGGGAAAGTAGTGGCTTTTCTTGTGCTTTACGTTGACGACATTCTACTCATTGGGAATGATGTAGCGGCGCTGTCAACGGTCAAGGTTTGGCTAGCTAGTACTTTCGATATGAAGGATCTAGGAGAGGCGAGCTATATTCTTGGGATAAAGCTCTTTCGGGATTGCAAGCGAAAGATAATGGAATTATCTCAAGCTGGTTATATCGAGAAAGTGCTAACTAGGTTTTCAATGGATAATTCGAAGAAAGGTTTGTTACCTTTCAGGCATGGTTTAGCGTTCTCCAAGGACCAGTGTCCAAAGACACAAGAGGAGAGGAATCGCATGGCAGGAATTCCCTATGCCTCGGCAGTGGGAAGTCTCATGTATGCGATGTTATGCACTAGACCAGATATCTGCTTTGCCGTTGGCATGGTTAGCAGGTATCAATCGAATCCTGGTCCAGAGCACTGGACAGCCGTTAAGCACATTCTTAAGTACTTGAGAAGAACTAAAGATTACATGCTTATGTACGGCGGTAGTGAGTTAATTCCAGTAGGATACACTGACTCGGACTTTATGTCAGATAAAGATTCGAGAAAGTCGACATCCAGACATCTCTTTACCTTGGGAGGTGGTGCTGTTAGTTGGAGGAGCATTAAGCAGAAATGCATTGCAGACTCAACTACAGAAGCTGAGTATGTGGCTGCTTGTGAAGCCGCAAAGGAAGCTATTTGGCTCAAGAAGTTCCTTATGGAACTCGAGGTGGTACCAGCGTCGCTGTCACCTATTACGCTATACTGCGATAATAGTGGGGCAGTGGCTCAGTCCAAGGAGCCAAGGAACCACGGGAAGGGAAAGCACGTAGAGCGGAAATATCACCTAATCCGAGATATAGTTCAACGTGGAGATGTGACTGTCACCAAGATTGCCACCGCTGATAATCTTGCTGATCCGTTTACAAAGGCCTTACCACAGAAGGTCTTTGATCGTCATCTAGATAGTCTAGGTCTTAGATGTAGTTCTGAATGATTGTGAGTGCAAGTGGGAGTTTGTTGGGTTTGTGCCCTCAAACCATTACTTTATGTATGAGACATTAGCATTATAATATATGGATATCAGCTTTACATTTCATTGTGTATGTTTCTTTCATGAGATGATTGTTTTGTCCTTAAGTATCATAGTAAGCAATTCGTGTGTGTATGAGATACACACAAGTGAGATACGAATTACTATTCTTTGATACTTAGAATATGTCACAGTGGATGATGAGACTGGATACCTCATCAGGTCTACACTGTAGCATACTTAACTACCATTGGATGGAGTGATTAATCTCAATCACTAGAGTGTAGCTCTTAGTTGATATGCTAGTGCTTATAGTGCATTGACGGACCTGAGCTTTCCTATTGACGCTTAAGGCTGTCAACAGTCAATAGGAACTCATAACTTGTATAAGGTACGTGTTCTCAATCTTGAGATGATTATGAACACAGACTATGGATATGGCTGCTTTGACTTACCAATCAGTGAGGTCTATAGAAGATCAACACCTGGGTATCTTGGGTATGTCATGTCCTTAGGGTTGTGAACATATATTGTCAAGATAGAATCTACCCTCTGATTCAGAGTAAGCATTCCCTTGAGAATGTCACCAAGTTGATTACTGAGTACTGCAGTCTTGTTGATAAGAGTTATCAACATGTTTGGTAATCATGAGTGGTGAATGGGACTCAAGGAATACAAGAAGTAATCATGATTCAGGATGACAGTAACAGTTATCCGACTACCTGAATATGATTACGAATGCTGACGGTAGAGGGACATTAGTACACCATACAAGTCTAGTTATCGCTTCGGATATGTTCTTTTGCGTTGGAGTTCAGTTATCGTTTTATAGTGGAATAAACGTTAACTGACCAGTTAGTTAGTTTGCTGATCAAAGAGTTTGGTCATGGTAATTAACAAACTGGTCTGAGCCAACAATAAAGAGCCTAGGAGGTCCCACTCTTAGCTCCGCTAGGATGCTTGGAAAGACACTTGAGGAAGCTGTTAAGACAGGTTCGATCGATCGAAGTATGTTCGATCGATTGAAGTCAGCAGGTTCGATCGATCGAGAATGGTTCGATCGATCGAAGGTTCGATCGATCGAAGTCACTTCGATCGATCGAAGTCTAGGTCGGTTCTGGAAATCTATAAATAGGGCAGCTGCGTTCTGGAAGTAAGTGATCGTCGTTTTTATACGCAGAAGCTGCAGAAACTATCATAGTCTTCCCAAAACCTTCCTATCCTCTCTATTAGGGTTCCCACCAACCCTAGTCTTTTCGGCAGGCATCCGCAGGAGTCATAAGGGTGAAGATCATCTAGTGGAGGCTGCTGGAACTTAAAGTTTCAGAATTGGGTTCAAGACACTAAGGTATAATTCTTGCACCTCCTTGTACGCATCTATGGAATTGACGAGTAGTTGATCCTGGAATACCAAAAGTTATATAACTTAACCTATTTCCGCTGCGCGTTTAAACTCTAACTTTAAACCACTTTTCCTACACCATTAGGACAAATTGTAATACCCTGTATTTTGTAATATATTATATAACTAAGACCTTGTATGTTTCTTTAATACTTGTATGAGCTTGGCCTTACCCTTGGTATATTTGTATACCAATTGATTGGCAAGTATATCAATCGATTGCTTATACCAATCGATTGAACTTTATCTCAATCGATTGATTGTTTCAATCGATTGACACTTATGTCAATCGATTGGAGGCAGCTGGGCAGATTCTTTTGCTCTGGCTGGGGAGAGGCCACGTGAACACTCCTTCTCTATATATACTAACCATTTTCCTGCGTTTTTCTCTTTAGAAAAATCAGAGAGAGTGAGAGGGAGTGATTTGTGTGTGTTTATATATATATACACTCATATATATATATACTCATATATATATACATATATTCATTCACACACACAGAGATAGACTGAGAAGAAGGAGAAGAAGATCAAGAAGAAGAAGAAAAGAAGGAGGAAGAGAAGAGAGAAGGTAGAGAGCAGAGGAAAGAGAGAAGAGGGAGACCACCATTGAAGCTCAAGCTTCAACACACAACCAAACACGCCCTTAACGCCTAGGTGAGTTCTAAACTCACTTGGTAGCCTTACATTGATGTTAGAACATGTTTTGAATGAAGAAATGAAAGAGAAACCATGTTTCCCGTTTATATGTTGCTGGGCAGTCTTCTCTGTGAAGAAGACGAAGTGTCAATCGATTGACTTCTATACCAATCGATTGACATCTTTCAGGTTCCAATCGATTGAATCTTTATCAATCGATTGACATGGATTGTGATCCAATCGATTGAACTTTCTTCCAATCGATTGACACTACTTTTATACCAATCGATTGAACTTTCTTCCAATCGATTGACACTACTTTTATACCAATCGATTGAACTTTCTTCCAATCGATTGACACTACTTTTATACCAATCGATTGACATCTATACCAATCGATTGGAAGTTACAGTTTACTGTTTTACTTGGTTAGTTAATGTAATAATTGTTTAGTTGTTTATTTACTGTTCAGTATTTCCCAGCATGCTTTATTATTGTAATACAGACATGATAATGAGTTAATGCGGCGTAGGATCGTAGTAATAACAAGATTAACGGATAATGTTTATAATGTTAGATAACGGAATAGTCGTGAATCCTTTGGAGTTAACGTTCATTTCATTCTGAGTAGTTGGGCCACATTGGGATTGTCATGTATCGGTAATAGAGTTGAACTTAAGTAGGTTTGCTAAGATTCGGGAAATTTGCGTGGGCGGGCTTTGGTCGATCATATGTTCTTAAAAGCGGTAGACAGACGAAGGTGTCTATGACTTGCGGTGAACCGGACCATTTGCCCTAAGATAGCCAGATGATCTAATCATATGTTCTTAAAAGCGGTAGACAGACGAAGGTGTCTATGACATGCGGTGGACCGTGATCACTGGTAGACGTCGCTAAGTCGTGGCATAGAATGATGTACTGTTGTTTAAAGCGTTATATCCCTGACATGCGGTGGACTGTGCATATGTTCTTAAAAGCGGGGGATGGACTAACGTGGTATCCATGACATGCGGTGGACTGTGCATATGTTCTTAAAAGCGGTGGATGAGCAATGATGCGTTATAGAGTTGAACTACTGTTGAGTCTGTTCCCCTATCAAGACGCGTTATCGGTCTTATAATGAGTAAGACGTCAGTAATCGGATCATTGGATTGATTAAAGGAGTCACCCTTACTGAATTCTAATTTGGTTACTATTTATAACTTGTGATAATATCAATAGTCAATACCCTGTTAGTATCTAACTCACTCGGCTTTCATTAAGCTGACGGCGTTTATGCCGCTGGACATTTCTACATTCCAGCGCACCCTGGTTATGACTATACAGGTGAAGGGCCTGCAGGAGAGGACTACTATGCCGGTGACGGAGTCCCTGTGGAGGATTTCCCCGACGGAGGTCAGACTGAAGAAGACTACTACGCCGAGGACTACCTTTATGCCAACTGAAGACTAGACTAGAATTGTAGCTAATTGTCTCTACCGTTTTAGAACCCTTTTTGTAGTCAGGCATATGTTGCCTTGACATTTGTACTTCCGCTGCCTTATGTTTGATTCGAGACTCTGATATGTAATAGTTAGTAACTTCTGTTGACCTTATGTTATGTTGTGAATCAGAACCTAGACTTCATTGTTGTTACACTATTACTTTTGTTGCTTGGTACTGCGTGGTGTGGACAATCATGTGACTTCACCCGTCATTCCCTATGGACCCATAAAGGAAATTTATTTTTCTCTATTTATGCTGCTCCGGGGCGTGACAGGATTTTTTGGTATCAGAGCCTAGGTTGTATACCTTTTCGCTCACAGATTGTCCCACACCATCTGGTCCTAGAACCTTGAGATTCTATAGATGGATATTAAGATTAGTTCTGACTTAAGGTAGTCCCTTTTCAGGTAGCATGGCACCGCCGCTGTTCGTTCCAGACGAGTTCGGAGGACACTATGTGTATGAGGGTAGTATTGCGCCAGCAGATCCAGAGTACTTTGCCTGGAAGGTTAGGCAGAGAGCTATTGCAGAGACAGAGCGAGACATGCGGATCGAGCAGCAGAGATATGGGACCCAGGACCCAGAAGTGATACGTCAGGAGATGATCTACCGCAAGGAGACCTTCAAACGCATCGAGGAGGATTCTCTACTGATGTTACGAGACCGTTCTTCGTACCAGGTTCTACTTGCACAGGTTAGAGCAGCACCCCCACCCCCACCAGAATAGGACATGGCTGATGCACCCCCAGCAGATGAGGATCCGGAGGGTGATGATGAGAGCGATGACGACGATGAGCTAGAGGATGCAGATGAGGAGATGGAGGATGAAGAGGACGAGGACACCGATGACGAGGAGCCAGAGTATGATCCAGAGGAGGAGGACCCCGTGGACCCAGCCGGTATGGACGTGCCAGTTGGCGTAGATATTGTGGTTGCAGAGGGTTATCCGATAGAGGAAGAGGAGGTAGCCGCAGACGATGATGCAGTAGTACCAGTCTTACCAGGAGGCGTGATAGCACAGCTAGCAGCTGAGTGGGCCGCAGAGATGGCTGCACATCCCCATGGATTCGAGATCGGAGCACCGGAGTTGGCACAGGCTATGGTACAGGCTGAGGCACTTGCAGCCGCATTTGATGCAGCCCAGGTTGACATGGCCGCTGATGCAGGGGATTTGGGAGCTGTTGTGGAGCATGATGGACCCGAGCTGATCGAGGATGTTGTGATAGAGGATGAGGACATGATCGATGAGGATGATGTTTTGTCTGAGGTTGCCCCAGAGGACGAGGCTTCCATCTATGGATCCGATGTGGACAACTTTTGAGTCCAGTACCTTTAGGGCTTAGACTTTTGCGTTTGACTTTAGGACATGTTGTCCGCTTACTTTTGACGTTTACATAGACAGCTATTAACCGTAGCCTTTTTGTATAGGTAGCCACCAGTAGTGGTTTTGTGTATATCTTTCTTTTGTTTAGATCTTGTATAGGATCATGTACTACGCGGTACACAGATGATCTATCGTGTACTCCGCTGTACATCTTTTGGGTATATATATATGGCAGATCGTTTCTCTTGGATATTTCTGTTATCACCTCATTATTATGTTATGGTTGTGATTTTGATTCATGTTACGCTTTCTGTTATTTAAGTATGATCATTTCCCCGAGGAGATTGTCGGCTAATCGTTAGATCCTTCATAGGTACACCTCACACGGATCACTATGGTGGGACCCACAAAGAACCAAGCACTACTGGGAGCACCCATTCCCGAGGGTATGGACCCAACTGGAGTCTTCGAAGCTTTCATGCAACGGATGAAGCACATCGGCGATACTTACAATCATGCCACCAACGACAATGGTAACAACCACTTTGTCCCTCCCAGGCAGACAGGCGATAAACTGTTGGAACGATTTCGTGGCCTGCGACCCGAAAAGTTCGACGGCATGGCAGAGTCCTGGAAAGCAGAGCAATGGATACGGGAGTTGGAGCTAATCTTTGAAGCCCTGGAGTGCAGTGAGCTTGACAAGAGACGTCTAGCCGCATTTCAACTAACTTACTCCGCCGCGGACTGGTGGGAGGCCGAGAGAGCCACGATTGGGATTGACGCTGCAAGGAGAATGCCTTGGGAAGCATTCAAGACTCGATTTCTCGAGAAGTATTTCCCTGAGGACGAAAGAGACCAACAAGAGAGGAATTTCCTGAGTCTAACCCAAGGAAACTGGATAGTCAGAGAGTATACTACACAATTTGAGTGACTTTCCCGTTTCGCTCCGCATATGATAGACACCTCCGTCAAGAAGGTCAAGCAATTCCACCAAGGACTCAACCCACACCTCCGGCACATGATGATAGGCCATCTGGGCCAGTCATTTGAAGGGATTGTCCGTCTTGCTTCAAGTTTGGAAAAGGATGCTTACTCTGTGCAAGGACCACAAGCGAATCGACCTCCACCCAGGACCTTCCAACCAAGGAACTTCTCCGCGCAATCATCAAGGAACAACCAAGGATGGAAACCCCAGACCAACAACTACCAAGGAACCAAGCGCACATGGGATGGGACAAGGAAGCCCCAAGCTAATTTTCCTCGACAACAGAATCAACAGCAAGGACCACCTCAGGCACAGCCCGTCGCTCATCGACAGAATATTGATGGATGTTTCAACTGTGGAGTGCCCGGACATATTGCAAGGTATTGCACAGCCCCCAAGACCAACCGCCGTAATGACCTCGTCTGCCGCAACTGTAACAAGCCTGGCCACATAAGCAAGGATTGTCGAGCACCACATGGAGGCTACTATGGAGCGCCTGCTCAAGGACAGCAAGGACAGGTTAGGGTGAATGCCATCATCCCTGACAATGCAGGATATAATGCTGAGGAACAGCAGAACTTGGAAGGTACACTCATTTTATTTCACTGTCAAGTTAGAGCTTTATTTGATACCGGTGCCGCCCGTTCTTTCATAGCTATTAAGATGGTACGTGATTTGGGATTGTTACCCCTAGCACTTGAGCCGACCCTTAATGCCGTTTCGCCCTTGGGAGTATCCGTTAAGTTAGGTAAGGTGTGCAAGGATTGTCCCTTGACACTAGAGGATAGGAATTTTTCGGCAGACTTGATAGTCTTGTCAATGTCTGAGTTCGACGTGATCCTAGGAATGGATTGGCTTACTAAGTATGGCGCTAACCTAGATTGTGTTAGTCGGACCATTGTCTTTTCGATGCCTGGTTGCCCGCAGATCAGATTTCAGTGCCAACCGTTGAGCGACATGTTCATCATGAGCTGCCTAGCCACGATTAAGACTTCAAGCACGGAGCTTACTATCAACCAGATCCCCGTTATTCAAGACTTTGAAGATGTGTTCCGAAGTATCTCAGGACTTCCGCCGAAGAGAGAGATAGACTTCTGCATTGAGTTAGCACCCGGAACATTGCCGATTTCCAAGACCCCGTATCGGATGGCGCCAACAGAAATGTTGGAATTGAAGAAGCAAGTTCAGGAACTTGAAGATTTAGGTTTTGTTCGCCCGAGTACATCACCGTGGGGAGCACCAGTCTTATTTGTGAAAAAGAAGGACGGAGAGCTACGACTCTGTATCGACTACAGGGAGCTGAATAAGGTCACGATCAAGAATAGATACCCACTTCCCCGGATAGACGACCTGTTCGATCAACTACAAGGATCAAGGATATTCTCAAAAATTGACTTGCGTTCAGGATACCATCAATTACTAGTTCGGCCGAAGGATATACCGAAAACTGCCTTCAGGACGAGATATGGACACTATGAGTTTCTAGTGATGTCTTTTGGATTGACTAATGCTCCGGCAGTATTCATGGACCTAATGAATAGAGTATTCAGACCCTATCTGGATCAATTCATTATAGTATTCATTGACGACATTCTGATTTATTCAAGGACAGAAGAAGAACATAAGAAGCATCTACAAATTGCTCTACAGACTCTCAGAGACAATAGTTTGTATGCGAAATTCAGCAAATGTGAATTCTGGCTTCAGGAAGTTAAATTCCTGGGACATGTGATATCACATGATGGGATTTCCGTAGACTCATCTAAGATCGATGCAGTCTTGAGCTGGAACAGGCCAACCAACGCGACCGAAGTTAGGAGTTTTCTTGGATTGGCTGGATATTACCGGAGATTTGTGGAAGGATTCTCTAGAATCGCAGGACCATTGACAAGCCTGACTAGGAAGGAGACGAAGTACGAATGGACTGATAAACATGAGGATGCATTTCGGGAATTGAAAGAGAGACTAACCTCCGCACCCGTGCTTGCGATACCTAAGAGCGGTGAACAATTCATAATCTATAGTGATGCATCACACCAAGGACTTGGTTGTGTGCTAATGCAAGAAGGGAATGTCATCGTATACGGATCAAGACAATTGAAGCCGCATGAGAAGAACTATCCGACGCACGACTTAGAACTAGCCGCAATCGTGTTCGCCCTGAAGATTTGGAGACACTATTTGTATGGAGAAAAGTTCGACTTGTTCTCAGATCACAAGAGTTTAAGATACCTGTTCTCTCAGAAGGAGTTGAACATGCGACAACGGAGATGGATGGAACTACTCAAGGACTACGACTTCTCTTTGCAATACCACCCGGGTAAAGCAAATGTTGTAGCCGATGCTCTGAGCCGGAGGCCACGCCTTTTGGTTGCTTCGATTTTGATTAAAGAATGGCGAGCAATGGAGACGTTAGCCGAATTCGACCAGTGGAATCAGGAGAAGGACAACACCTTGGATGTCTTGTTGTACAACCGACTCTCATCAGCCGCATCTTGGAAGCTCAACAGTCGAACGAGGACTTCAAGTTATGGTTTGCCAAGATGTCCGCAAAGGAACCAGAGATATGGAGCATTAGTACGGACGGAGCACTGAGATGCAAAGGTAGACTCTGTGTGCCAAACGACGATGGTCTCAGGAAGAACATTCTGGACGAAGCACACAAGTCAAGGATGACTATCCACCCAGGAGGAAATAAGATGTATAAGGACTTGAAGAGAAACTTCTGGTGGCAAGGAATGAAGCGAGAAGTGGCCGAGTATGTATCGCAATGTCTTATTTGCAAACAAGTGAAGGCGGAGCATCAGAAACCACCCGGACTCCTACAACCTCTACCGATTCCCCAATGGAAATGGGAGCACATCACCATAGATTTTGTGGTTGGATTGCCGAAGTCTCAACAAAACCACGACGCTATTTGGGTAATAGTGGATCGACTCACCAAGTCAGCACATTTTATCGCCTACAGCATGACGCACCCTGTCGAAAGATTGAGCCGGATGTATCTACAGCAAGTAGTGCGACTGCACGGTGTACCTGTCTCAATAGTTTCAGATCGAGATTCACGCTTCACCGCAGAATTCTGGAAGAGCCTTCAGACAGCAATGGGAACTTCATTGAATTTGAGTTCAGCCTTTCATCCACAGACAGACGGTCAGACAGAACGAGTCAATCAAGTGATGGAAGATATGTTGCGAGCCTGTGTCATTGAATTTGAGAGTTCATGGGAGACGCATTTACCTTTGATCGAGTTTGCCTACAACAACAGCTACCACACGAGCATAGGGATGGCACCATTTGAAGCCTTGTATGGAAGACCTTGCCGATCACCGCTATGTTGGGCCGAAGTCGGAGATACTCAACTACTTGGGCCCGAGATGATTCGAGAAACCAGCGAAAAGATCCAGATTGTACGAGAAAAGATGAAGACAGCGCAATCCAGACACAAGAGCTATGCCAACAAGCGACGGAAAGATCTAGAGTTTGCAGTTGGAGATCATGTGCTACTCAAAGTCTCGCCAGTTCGAGGTATCGTCAGATTCGGACAGAAGAAAGGAAAGCTATCGCCGCGATTCATCGGACCGTTCGAGATCCTAGAACGTGTTGGGAAGGTTGCTTATCGACTTGCGTTGTCGCCAAAGATGTCAGGAGTGCACAACGTTTTCCACATCAGCATGTTGAGGAAATGTGCCCACAACCCAACGCACGAGATCAGTTTTGAAGATATCGAGGTGAACGAGAACGTGACATACAATGAAGGACCAGTGCGTATTCTAGACCGAGGAGTGAAGAAGCTCAGAAACAAGGAGATTCCGCTAGTGAAGGTTCAGTGGAAGCACCACGACGAAGGGGAAGCTTCATGGGAATTGGAGTCGGAGATGCAAGAGAAGTTTCCATTTTTGTTTTAACCCAGTTTATTTCGGATTTCGGGGACGAAATCTTTTGTGAGTGGTGGATGATGTAATACCCTGTATTTTGTAATATATTATATAACTAAGACCTTGTATGTTTCTTTAATACTTGTATGAGCTTGGCCTTACCCTTGGTATATTTGTATACCAATCGATTGGCAAGTATATCAATCGATTGCTTATACCAATCGATTGAACTTTATCTCAATCGATTGATTGTTTCAATTGATTGACACTTATGTCAATCGATTGGAGGCAGCTGGGCAGATTCTTTTGCTCTGGCTGGGGAGAGGCCACGTGAACACTCCTTCTCTATATATACCAACCATTTTCCTGCGTTTTTCTCTTTAGAAAAATCAGAGAGAGTGAGAGGGAGTGATTTGTGTGTGTTTATACATATATATACACTCATATATATACTCATATATATATACATATATTCATTCACACACAGAGAGATAGACTGAGAAGAAGGAGAAGAAGATCAAGAAGAAGAAGAAAAGAAGGAAGAAGAGAAGAGAGAAGGCAGAGAGCAGAGGAAAGAGAGAAGAGGGAGACCACCATTGAAGCTCAAGCTTCAACACACAACCAAACACGCCCTTAATGCCTAGGTGAGTTCTAAACTCACTTGGTAGCCTTACATTGATGTTAGAACATGTTTTGAATGAAGAAATGAAAGAGAAACCATGTTTCCCGTTTATATGTTGCTGGGCAGTCTTCTCTGTGAAGAAGACGAAGTGTCAATCGATTGACTTCTATACCAATCGATTGACATCTTTCAGGTTCCAATCGATTGAATCTTTATCAATCGATTGACATGGATTGTGATCCAATCGATTGAACTTTCTTCCAATCGATTGACACTACTTTTATACCAATCGATTGAACTTTCTTCCAATCGATTGACACTACTTTTATACCAATCGATTGAACTTTCTTCCAATCGATTGACACTACTTTTATACCAATCGATTGACATCTATACCAATCGATTGGAAGTTACAGTTTACTGTTTTACTTGGTTAGTTAATGTAATAATTGTTTAGTTGTTTATTTACTGTTCAGTATTTCCCAGCATGCTTTATTATTGTAATACAGACATGATAATGAGTTAATGCGGCGTAGGATCGTAGTAATAACAAGATTAACGGATAATGTTTATAATGTTAGATAACGGAATAGTCGTGAATCCTTTGGAGTTAACGTTCATTTCATTCTGAGTAGTTGGGCCACATTGGGATTGTCATGTATCGGTAATAGAGTTGAACTTAAGTAGGTTTGCTAAGATTCGGGAAATTTGCATAGGCGGGCTTTGGTCGATCATATGTTCTTAAAAGCGGTAGACAGACGAAGGTGTCTATGACTTGCGGTGAACCGGACCATTTGCCCTAAGATAGCCAGATGATCTAATCATATGTTCTTAAAAGCGGTAGACAGACGAAGGTGTCTATGACATGCGGTGGACCGTGATCACTGGTAGACGTCGCTAAGTCGTGGCATAGAATGATGTACTGTTGTTTAAAGCGTTATATCCCTGACATGCGGTGGACTGTGCATATGTTCTTAAAAGCGGGGGATGGACTAACGTGGTATCTATGACATGCGGTGGACTGTGCATATGTTCTTAAAAGCGGTGGATGAGCAATGGTGCGTTATAGAGTTGAACTACTGTTGAGTCTGTTCCCCTATCAAGACGCGTTATCGGTCTTATAACGAGTAAGACGTCAGTAATCGGATCATTGGATTGATTAAAGGAGTCACCCTTACTGAATTCTAATTTGGTTACTATTTATAACTTGTGATAATATCAATAGTCAATACCCTGTTAGTATCTAACTCACTCGGCTTTCATTAAGCTGACGGCGTTTATGCCGCTGGACATTTCTACGTTCCAGCGCACCCTGGTTATGACTATACAGGTGAAGGGCCTGCAGGAGAGGACTACTATGCCGGTGACGGAGTCCCTGTGGAGGATTTCCCCGACGGAGGTCAGACTGAAGAAGACTACTACGCCGAGGACTACCTTTATGCCAACTGAAGACTAGACTAGAATTGTAGCTAATTGTCTCTACCGTTTTAGAACCCTTTTTGTAGTCAGGCATATGTTGCCTTGACATTTGTACTTCCGCTGCCTTATGTTTGATTCGAGACTCTGATATGTAATAGTTAGTAACTTCTGTTAACCTTATGTTATGTTGTGAATCAGAACCTAGACTTCATTGTTGTTACACTATTACTTTTGTTGCTTGGTACTGCTTGGTGTGGACAATCATGTGACTTCACCCGTCATTCCCTATGGACCCATAAAGGAAATTTATTTTTCTCTATTTATGCTGCTCCGGGGCGTGACTCAAATGAACTTGACAGCAACAACGATGACAAGGAAAATTGGATTGGTTTGTATGAACCTTGAACTCTGATACAGTTTCGATTAGATTATTACTGACTCAACCAAACAAGGATTGACTTGACAGAAGTAACGACACGAAGCGCCCAAATTAGCATAATTCAATATGTCTTTGTCATAAGCGATGTACTGCTCATCTTTTATGTTCATTCCTCATCTTAATATGATTGCACTTTGCTGATAAATCTGGTTTTTGAAAATTCTTCCCTATTGATCTAATCAATTCTTTGCTTCTCCCAAGAAGTTCTTTGAATTAGTGCCTTAGCTTTTAGAATAAAAGATGCTCTATTTCAAAATTTTAAAAACAACTTGGTAACTTGAAAACTCGCCCTTTGGTGTGAAGGGATCGTGTTAGGCAAACGGAGTTTGCCCCTAGTTTGAGGTGTACGTAATAGAATTCATAGGCAAACGAGGTGGGTGACCAAAGTTTGCCCCTAGTTTGGACAATGGTTTATTGGAGATTTTGGGCAAACGAGGTAGGTGACCAAAGTTTGCCCCTTGTATGAAGGGTAGATAGTAGAATTCAATCAAACGAGGCAAGTAGCCAAAGTTTGCCCCTAGTGTGGAAGGTGATTTTTTGGCTTGAGACAAGGACCATGACTTTTAATCTCTCAAATGCTCATAACTTTTTCCCTAGGCACCAGTGAGGTGACTTAGTGAGCTCTTTTCTCTCTTTTGTTATTGCTCACCTTGGATTTAGCTCTAACTTTTGCCTAGGCGTTCTTTCGGATTTTTGACCTAGCGAGCCATCCTTCATTTCTTTTTGAAAGTCTGCCTACGTACCCCCAAGTGGGGATCAGGTCCAACGTAGTTCAGGCCATGGTCGGAAAGAAGCGGGTTAATTTTTAGGTAGGTGGGGTGACCGAACCATTGTGGTTGCCTACGTATCCCCGAGCGGGAATCAGGTCGAGCGTAGTTCAAAGCAAAGTCTTGAAAAAAAGGGGTGATTATTGAGGGTGTCGACCGAACCGATGCGGTTGCCTAGGTATCCCCGAGTGGGAATCAGGTCGAGCGTAGTTCAAGGAAAAGTCTTAACATATGTGCTTATATGTCGTATGTGGTAGGACTCTAATTTTCCTTTCTTTTGCATATAGAATAGGCACCCACCCCCCCCCCCCCCCCCCCCCCCCCACACACACACACACACACACACACACACTTGCATTTCATCTGTGTGCCATATGTGCGGTGCATGCATTTAGCCATATCAAATCATCAAATCTTGTACATTTTTACACTCTCATCATACCAGTCAATATCATTGCATGCATGTAGAATACATATTCACAACATTCACTTTCCAGTCAAGATCAAAGTAATCCAATAGTTCCTCAAAATTCCTTACCTCTTGAAAGACAATTCTGCATGCAGACCTTTTACCTCTCTATGTTGTTGGATTTGTAAAAAGAGTGGAAAATCTAGATCCTCTAGTGAGGACACTTCTAACCTTCTTGGGTTAGTCTTTCTTGATTTAAAGGAGAATATATTTTTCCACACATGCCGTTCAAGAGTGGCGAATCCGAAGGTTCAAATGATGCTAGTGAGGTAATATCGTTTGGAAATATTGTTGTTGAAGGCAATGTGGATGCTCTTGGGGACCCAATAAATTGAAAATCATTTGTGACACTCCAGTTGAGGCCAAGCCGAGTCTAGTCTTGTAATCTAGTCATATCCGAGTTAGAGTCAAGTGTCAAGTGTCAAAATTGTGATTGTTTTGTCAATTTTCCATCGAGTCTATTGTCGAGTCTTTATCAAGTACATCGAGTCAAATAATGTAATTCACAGCTGGTCAAATAAAATATCATTTTTCTTAAATAAATGCGCCTAGTTGTGAATAAATGGATCGTTAAACCAAGAAATGAAGAAAACAAAAATAAATCATTTTTCAATTGATGATGGAAGATATGTTGTTGATAAATATTTGCATTGAAAATGGATCCCCAAATAACAAAGCAAATTTTGTACCAAATCCACAGAGAAGTAGAGAAGTGAGTAGCTTTACTTTAAGAATTCAAAAATGCTCTCGCTCAATCTTGGAAAGATAAACTTGGGACTTGAAGCTTGCTGACCATCCCCTTTTTTCCTCGAACACCAAGCCTAAAAGACAAGCCCAACTAGTCCAAAGTCATAAACTAGATCCTTGATGGTAGCCAGATATTTTAAATGAACTTCTTCTTCCAAAAAAAAAAGAATAGAAAAAGAAAAATAAAACGGAGCTCGCTAGGATGAAAACACGAAAGGGCACCTAGGCAAAAGTTAGAGCACAAAATAAAAAATAGAAGAAATAGAAAGAAAAGGAAAAAAATAGGAAAAAAACAAAGCTCGCTAGGATGAAAACCCGAAAGAGCGTCTAGGAAAAAGTTAGAGCAAAACTATAATGCGTGTTGATTTCAAAACCCCAAATCCTAGCTAGTCAAAATCATGAAGAAAATAAGAGATAGTGATATGAAGAAAAGAAATGAAAGAGATAAGAAAAAATAATATTGAGAATTCATGAGCACCTCAAAGTACATCATTGGCACATGAATTATCTCAAGGCTTTGTGTTGCTCTAAACATAGAAAAGCAATTGGAAATGAAAAGAGAGATTTGAAAGTATCAATTAGTCTCAAAATTTTGTGAGAGGCTCAATGGTTAAGTGGGCCTAAAAACAAAGAGAGATTTGGAGGGTTGATATTGCTCTATAAGTATGATAGAGTATGATTAAAATACGATGTGTTATGAGGATTGTAAAGATTGACTGGCTAGTGACCAGGTGAAAAGAATCAACTGCTACTATAAAAAAAAGAACAAAAATAAAAGAAAATAAAAGGGAGAAGTAGTTCATGTTATCATCATCCTATTCAAAGGCTACCACAAGCGACCCATTTCAGAAAGAGCACTCATTGGACCCAAATGAAAACATGGCTTGAAAGCCCACCAATTCTTGAAGTCTTATTCTTTCAGTACCTCTGAAATACTTGAACTACGCTTGGCCTGATTCCCACCCGGGGATACGTAGGCAACCTATCTGGTTCGGTCGCTACCCTTATCATGATATGGTGTGCTCTTTCAGGCCTTGGCAACAATACCTTGGGCCTAATTCCCACTCAGGGATAAGTAGGAGAGCCTTTCTTAGTTCTTGGTATGTAAATACTCTCCTTTGCACATTTGGTTATGTTCTTTCTAACTAGGGGAAAACTTACTTTGCCTGGAGCCAGATAAGTATTGCCAAACCATGGGCAAACTTTATTTGCCCATCAGCACTAGGATATCCCGCTTCAGTCAACCATATTCATGATGATTACCTCTAAGTTGTGAGTAAATGCACTACAGGCATCCAGTACCATCATCTTCTCAAAATCCCATGGGATGAGCCTATCCTCCCTCAAGACTAGGGGCAAACTTTGTCTGCTAAAAGCCCCACTTTATCCTAGAAGAGAGCCCCCTAGTCTCTTCAAAACTAGGGGCAAACTTTGTTTGCCAAAAGCCCTCTATGCCAGAGGCAAGTTCTCAAGTCACCAAGTTTGTATTGAAATTCTTTGAAATAGAATGTCTTTTATTCTCTAGGCTAGAGCATTTGATTTGAAGCACACTCTGGATAAGGAAAGATTAACTAAATCAAATGGGGAAAAATTATCAAAGTTTGGATTTATCAATGAAATACTACCATGAGAAGATGAGGGGTAAACAAGGAGGTAAGATGATACATTTACTCATGATGAAAGAACATCAATTGAGAGTAAAGTCTCCATGAGTACCAAAAGAACAATGTAAGTAGAAGTTTCTGAACACTATCATATGAAAATTTTAAGCCTACAACATAAGAAGAGTCCAAATCTAGGGGCATAGGTGACTTCCCTCTTTCGAAAATCATTTTGTTTCTTTCGAGGATCTGCAAATGTAGAAAATCATGGTTTCTATCAGCTCTATTCAAATTCTTTGAGTCTGAACACTCCCCAAATTTTGAAAAATCAACTCTCTAAGTTTACAGACTCCTGAACTTTTATGAAAATCAATTCTTTGAGTTCGAATTGACTCAATATTGAAGTTTGGTTCTTTGAGCATGAAGAGACTCCTAAATATGCATTAGTCCTTAATGGCAGCTTCCTTTCTAAGTATTAGTCCTCAATGGCAGCTTATCTGCATAATTGTTAGTCCTCAATACTAGCTTCTCTTCATAAGCGTTAGTCCTCAGTGGAAGCTTCTCTAAGCGATAGTCCTCAATGGTAGCTTCTCTGCATAAGTGTTAGTCCTCAATGGAAGCTTCTCTAAGTGTTAGTCCTCAATGATAGCTTCTCTTTATAAGCGTTAGTCCTCAATGGCAGCTTCTCTAAGCATTAGTCCTCAATGGCAGCATCTATTCATAAGTGTTAGTCCTTAATGGCAGCTTCTATTCCTTAGTGTTAGTCCTCCATGGCAGCTTCTCTTCTTTAAGCGTTAGTCCTCAATGGCAGTTTCTCTAAGTGTTAGTCCTTAATGGCAGCTTCTCTAAGCATTAGTCCTCAATGGCAGCTTCTCTTCCTAAGCATTAATCCTCGATTGGCAGCTTCTCTACATTAGCGCTAATCCTTAATGATTCTTTCAATCTTATTCAAACTCCTAATTTTGAAAGTTGCATTCCTTTTTAGTCAAATTGACTCTAATTTTTTATTGAGTCAAATTGACTCCAATTTTGGAATTTGAGATTCTTGTTGAGTCGAATTGACTCAGATTTTGGAAATTTGAAATTTCTTGTTGAATTGACTTCGATTTTCCAAAATTTAATTCTTTTGAGTCGAAATTACTCCGGTCTTTGAAATTTGAATTCGCTCGAGTCAAATTGACTATGGTTTTTAAGATTCTAAATTCTTTATGAGTCGAACTGACTCTGATTTTGAAATTTGAATTCTTGAGTCCGCGTGACTCCATTTGTGTGAAATATGAATTCTTGAGTCAACCTGACTCCGTTTATGTAAACTATTGAATTTTGAGCCCACTTGACTCCATTTATATGAAAGAATGAAATGTGAATTTTTGAGTCCACGTGACTCTGTCTGTGTGAAATATAAGCTTTGAGTTTGCATTACTCCGATTATATGAAAGAACATTTTGAATCTGCGTGACTCCATTTGTGTAAAATATGAATCTTTGGAAGTCCGCATGACTATTTATATGAAAGAATGGATTTTTTTGAGTCCGCGTGACTCTGTTGGTACAACATAAATTCTTCCTTAGTCTGCGTGACTCCGTTTATATAATGTGAATTCTTGGGTCCGTGCGACTCCTCAAAGTTGAAAATTCATTTGAGTCAAGGTGGCTTACTTTTGTAAATAGAAATTCTTTCGAGTCAAATCGACTCCGATTTTTGAATAAAATTTGAAACTGTTTGTGAACCAAATTGACTCTGATTTTGAAATTCTAATTCTTTGTGAGCCGAACTGACTCCAACTTGTGAATATTTGAAATTCTCTTTAAAATTCAAATTGTTTTGAGTCTGATTGTCTCCGAAACATGGAAATGGAAATTCTTTTGAGTCTGATTGACTCTCGATTTGAAAATTTGGATTCTTTTGAGTTTGATTAACTCTGCTTTAGATATTAGAAATTCTAAAGAGTTTGATTGACTCCCAATTTTGATATTAGAAATTTGTTTAAGTCTAATTGACTCCAGATTTTAGAATTTTTGAATTAAATTGAGTCGAGTCGAATTGACTCCAAATTTTATGAAATTGAACTCATTTGAGTCAGATGGACTCCAAATTTTGAGAAATTGAATTCATTTGAGTCTAATTGACTCTTGATTTTTTAAATTTGAAATTGAAATAAGTCTGATTGACTCCCGGGTTTAGAAATTTAAAATTGAATTGAGTCTGATTGACTCTCGAGTTTAGAAATTTGAAATCGAAATGAATGTGATTGACTCCCGGCTTAAGAAATTGAAAATTGAATCGAGTCTGATCGACTCCGAATCTTAGAAATTGAAAATTGAATTAAGTCTAATCGACTCCCGATTTTAGAAATTCAAAATTGAATTGAGTTTGATTGACTCCCGAGCTTAGATATTTTAAATTGAATTGAGTCTGATTGACTCTTGGGTTTAGAAATTGAAAATTGAATTGAGTCTGATTGACTTTCGAATTAGGAAATTTGAAATTGAAATGAATCTGACTGACTCCTGGTTTTAAAATTTGAATAGAATTAAGTCTGACTGACTCCTATTTTAGAACTTAAACTAAATTGGATCTGATTGACTTCTGATTTTAGAAATTGAACTAAATTGAGTCTGATTGACTCTTGATTTTGGAATTGAATTGAATTGAGTCTGATTGACTTCTAATTTTTTGAAAATTTAAATTCTTGAGCTTGAATGGCACTAAATCTTTGAAAATAAATTGATTCGAGTCTGATTGACTCCCAGTTTTAGAAATTTTGAAAAGTGATTGAGTCTGATTGACTCCCGAATTTTGAAATTAGAACAAATCTGAATTAGCACTGAGGCATAATGTACAAAGCGTAGTCCAGTTAATTGCATTTTGAGAGAACAAACATCTTCGACTAGGCTAAAGGGCTGTGAATGTGCAAGATCGCCTTTAATCTGATGGGGCCGAAGGGCTGCGGATGCAAAAGACTGCTTTATCTACAAAAGATCTCTTTTATCTGATGGGGACGAAGGGCTGCAGATGCAAGAGATCGCCTTATCTGTGAAAGATTGCTCTATCTGTGAAAGATCACTTTTATCCGATAGGGCTGTGGATGCAAAAGATCGCTCTGTCTACGAATCGCTGTGTTTGTGAAAGATCGCTCTATCTATGAAAAATTGCCTTTATCCTATAGGACCGAAGAGTTACGAATACAAGATTGCACTTTCTGCGAAAGATCACTTCATCTGTGAAAGATCGCTCTATTTGTGTAAGATTGCTTCATCTGCGAAAGGTTGCTCCTGTCTGTGAAAGATCGTTTCATCTGCGAAAGATAGCTCTATCTGCGAAAGATCGCTCTATCTGCAAAAAATTGCCTTTATCCGACAGGGCCGAAGGGCTGCGGATGCGAAAGATCGCACTTTTTTATCCAATAGGACTAAATGACTCCCTTTGTAATAAATCTAATAAGTTGAACCCGGATGGTTCCATCTTGTAAGAAATCCAATTCATTAAGCCCGAATGGCTCCATATGAAAAAAGTTCAAATCCTTTGAGCCCAGATGGCTCCATTCTCTAAAGAAATCTAATTCCTTCAGCCTAGATGGCTCTGTATTAAAACGTTCAAATCCTTTGAGCCCGGATGGCTCCATTCTCTAAAGAAATCTAATACGTTGAGCTCGGACCATCTTGTAAGGAATCCAATTCTTTGAGCCTCGATGGCTCGTCATGTAAACATTAAAATCCTTTGAGCCCGGATGGCTTCATTCTCTGAAGAAATCCAATTCTTTGAGCTCGGATGGCTTCCTATGAAAAAGATCAAATCCTTTGAGCCTGGGTGGTTCCATTCTCTGAAGAAATCTAATTCTTCAAGCCCGAATGGCTCCCTGTGAAAATATTCAAATCCTTTGAGCTCGAATAGCTCCATCTTGTAAAGAATCTAATTCTTTGAGCCCAGATGGCTCCATCTTAACTCTTCGAGTCGGAATCGCTCCCTGTGAAACAGTTCAAATCATTTGTGAGCCTAAACGGCTCTATTTTGTAAAGAATCCGATTTTTTGAGCCTGGATGGCTCCATCTCAACTCTTTGACCTCGGATGGCTCCACCTCTTAAGAAGGTCAAAATTCTTTAAGCCCCATTGGCTCCCACTGGAAATCAAAATTTTGAACTTGGTTATGGCAAAAAGATAAAAATTTGGAAGTGTGACAAATTCGCATTCCCAGCCCTCGTAACGAATTTATGTTGATCAAAATATCAGAATATACGAGTATAATGGATTTATGTTCTTGATCCTCGTAATGAGTTTGCATTGATCATAATATCATAATATGAGAATATAACGGATTTATGTTCTCAATCCTCGTAATAAAATTGCATTAATCAGAAGTTAGGGGTGCAACGAATTTGCATTCTCAGTCCTCATAACGCAATTACGTTAATTAGAATTTGGGAGTGCAATGGAATTGCATTCTCATTCCTTATAACAGAATTACGTTGGTCTGAAGTTGGGGGTATAACAGATTTGCATTATAGGTCCTCGTAACAGAATTTCATTGGTTAGAAGTTGGGGTGTAACAGATTTACATTCTCAATCCTTGTAACAAAATTATGTTGATTAAAATTTGGAATTATAACGGAATTGTATTCTCGGTCCTAGTAATAGAATTACATTGATAAGAAGTTGGGAGTGTGGCAAATTTGGATTCTCGGTCTTTGTAATGGAATTGCGTTGATCAAAAGTTAGGGTTGTAACAGATTTGCATTCTCGGTCCTCATAACAGAATTGCGTTGATTAGGAGTAGGGGGTATAACAGATTTGCATTCTTATTCCTCGTAACGGAATTGTGTTGATCAGAAGTTGGGTGTATAACGGATTTGAATTATTGGTCCTCATAATGGAATTGCGTTGATCAGAAGTCGGGGGTGTGACAATTTGCATTCTCGGTCCTCATAATGGAATAGCGTTAATCAAAAGTTGGGGGCATAACGGATTTGCATTCTTGGTCCTCATAACGGATTTGCATTGAGTAAATTTCCCAATTAGCTATATCTTATCGGTCCTTGCAACAGATTTGTACTAACCAAAATCTTTAGTCATTCTCGATCCTTGTAACGGCTTTGTATCGACCAAACTTCATAGTTATCGCTGGTCATTGTATCATGCAATAGAAGTATAAAATTGACCGAGCGTAACACCCGCATGATCAGATTCATTTCACTTTCTTCAGAAGCATTGCATGAGCACGTGCATCACGATAAGATAGGTGATTTCATCCATATGATTGTTTGTGCTTATATGTTGTCCCTTACCTGAACTACGCCCTGGTCTGATTCCTTCAAGGATACGTAGGCAGCTCCTGTTGGGCACGACCAGCACCCATCCATTTTTTGCCACTATTTTTGCAACGCATATTATTTTTACCTAAGTTCTACAGCTCGGTCAAAGGCTTAACTTCTCACAGGCTTCGACATTCACTTGTGACACGCTTTGCCTCACAAGTTCTGTCGAAGAGGGGCAAATTGTAGCGCCCTAATTCTGACCAAACTGCCACACTTAGAGGGATTTACCTCTAGAGATTATTGTTGAATATGTCTTGTTAGAACCAAGGCTCTTACAAGCAATCTGACTCTCTTCTAAGATGAATCTCAGTCCAAAATCACCCATTTCAGCTAAAAAAGACCAAAATTCCGATCTACCTATCACCTTGAAGACCATGAGTTTTGAACACGTATAGAAAGACTGCAATGATTTTGTAGCATCTTAAAACCATTTTCGAAAGGAAAAAAAATCTGCCTGAACCCTGAAAAAGTCAACAGTTGACCAGTAAAAAGTCAACAGGACAAAGATAGTCAATCGTAAAAATTTTGAATTTTGAGATGAAAAGTCCTGGTAATTGTTTATTGTTTATCCCTTATGCTAAAAATAATTTTTAAGAATTTTTAAGTAAAAGGGAACAATGAGAAATCGAAAGTTCTTTAAGAAGAACTGTGCAGGAAATCGTAAATTTTGCCTTTGGAGGGAGAGTTCAATTTTTTTTTTCCTTAAGGAATTTGGTTTTTTAGATATTTTTATTGAATCCAAATTAGGGGTATTCCCTTAAATATATTTAATGTCTTAAGTAAATAAATAAATTATCTATATTTACTTCAATGATATGAAATGAAATTAAGGTGCTGAGTTGCTATGAATTGTGCTGAATTGTTGTAAAGCGACAGTCAATGAGTGCCTAATGGCAGTCCGTGAACGTCGCAGAACTCAATGAGTGCCGCCCAATCTTCATTGAGTGTCAGCTTGGTTTAAATTGCATTTTTAGGCCAGAATTCCTTTTCAATATTTGATGAAATGATAGCACCAAACGATGCCATTTTTTGTGTACGTGTTTACTACTATTAGGTCATGAAATTATGCTCTTACCATCCTTAATTGACGTATCTACCCTTATGTTAGCCCCTAAGGAAATGAAAGTCTATAAAAAAATCCATTTTCTCTCATTTTTCAGAGTTAGAGACTTGAATCTTGGAGATGATACTTGAATCTTAGAGAGAGAATATGAATTTTGAGATTGAGTGAGAACTTATAGAAATATAGAGAAAGAAAGCTCAAATAGAAACCTTACCCAATTTACGCAATTCCTCAAATCTCCATTAAAGGACCTTGAAGCTTCAAGGAAGAAGAAGAAGAGTATTGCTTGTAAGGCTTGAATATGTTTAAATCAATCAAGTTCTGAGAATTCCCAGAGGTAAACTTAAAATCCATATCATTATCTTCTACAATTCAATCACAATTTATAGATTGAACTAGGATCTTTACACAATTTTCCCGAAAAAAAACTAGGATCTTTACACAATTTTCAAAAAGTCTCTGTCCACCTCATTTCATCACACACTACTTGAATTGTGATTGAATTTTTTCATGTGTTTGTTGATTTGGATTTAAACAGCTTTGGATTTGAAATAAATCAAGTTTTGAAAGTAGGAATTTGATTTGGATCATCAATTGGCTTAGATTTTGTTTCTCTTTGTTTATGATCTTCTTTTGAAAACTCGTGAGATCTTTCATATCCCATTGAGATAACTTGATTTTAATCTCTCAATTTCATATAAAATTATGATTTACATGAAAGTTAAGATTGATTTTAGTTATGTGTTTATATAAATGATGTATCTAAGTCCTTATCCATGACTTAAGTTCATCATATTTAAGTTTCATGAAGCTATCTCATGTCTTATTCAAACTTACAAGGATTAGTATATACAACCTCCAAGGACCATTAATTTGAGAGAAGGAATGGGTGAGTTAGGTTTCAAATCCCTCAATGATCATTAACTTGAGAGACAGACTAGGCTTAGGAGAAGCCAATTTACATGGCTCATATGTCAACAATGGTACAGTGATTCCTGCGATGATCTGTGATCAAAGATTTTTAGTTAAATCATGATCTGTTGAAATTGGATGATACCAATTCAAATCTATCCTTAATTCATAGATATACCACTGCAATTTTTGTTTTGATGACATTTTATGGTTAACATGGTCTGGTCATAGGTTTTGTAACCCATATACTCTCTATCCAAAATTCCAGAACAGTAAGTCAGTTTTAAATTGATTAGATCAGAACCTTAAACAAGCATTTTGAGCTTCTAATAGTTTTTTCCATGAAGTTAAATGTGTAGTATGATCCCCTAAAAATTATGAAGTAATTCAAATTTGTTACTATTTTTAGAAAATCACACAAAATCTCTAGACAGAGAGTTGATAAATTTTTAGTAGTGTCTGGTCATGGTCCAATTCCCAGAGATTCGACCTTTGATCATTGATTTTCTTTTTGGGTTAGAAACTAGACTCACAGAGGCACATTGGTCCAAAAATACAATCAAGAAGATGGCATTGACATTGATAAAACTTTAAGTCCGGTTATCAAACCAACCACCATCCGCTTTCTAGATTATCCCTCTAGAAGACGGGGAGTCTAACAATATTTTGAGTTACTTCGGTCTCTATTTCTATTTAAAAGAATATTAAGGAAAACAATTTTGTTTCCACCGAGCTATAACAATATGTCGATGTCTCTAGTAAACCAAAGTTAACATTTAATAGAGATTTTGCTTCAATTTTTTCTCTACAAAGCAAAAATTAAAGATTTAGTTACAATTAGAAATCTACTTTTCTATCTCATCCAAGGAAGGCTCAGTAGGCCATTTTCAAAGTAGACCTACGTGTGTAGCATGGTCGTCAACTCATCCCTAACTATGGATAGAGCAGTCGCCAAATCCATTGAAATCAAGCCTTGGGAACTACATTGGTTTATTTTTTAATCTCAGGTTTCTTCTCAGTAAATTCTGGAAACCTGAGACTGATTTGGTAAATCTTACCAACTTTGATCCAAATGATTTTCTAATGCCTTAAGGATTGAAGTGTGTTTTGATTATGATTAATTGAACTCAAGTCCAGAGATTGAATGATCCAAATCAATGAGTGATTCTCAACTTGTTCATGTTCATGCATTCATTATCTTCACATGTGAATTAGAGTCTCTTTTTCTAGGGTTTTCTATTTTTTTGTATGCATTGCACGTTTCAGTATCGTAGCTGGATCCCAGGTAAGTTTCTTCGTTCTCTATTGCATGTCATTTTGCTTGCTATTTGAACTATGTGGTTCTGTATGCCGTTTTATCTTTAGCAATCTTACACCACTTTCAACAAGCTTTTGGAATGTATACTTATATCTATGTATTAGTTGAGTGCATGCTTACATTATTAATTCGATTAAAAGGATGTTGAGTAGAGGCCTATCATGAGATAGGGTGAGAGGGAGTGTTTTAGTCCGCCGGGCTCTTTCTCCTCTCATTTCATAATCCCCAGATCTCGAAATCTCTGGTTTCCAAAAGACCAGTTTGCTTTTAAAATTGTTTCTTAATTTTCCTTTATAAAATTAATTGGCAACTCGTATTTGAATTTGAAAATTTTAAAACATGGCTAGCCTACGATATCCATAGCCACCAATGTCATTTGTTGTACCGCTTCAATGGTCGAATGTTTATGTCTCCACCCTTAGGCAGATATTCTCTCTCAGTCCCTCTTCAAAATTTCTTGCTATGTCCTTTTCCAGTTGCACTGAACCTTTTCTGAACCTGAACAAAGCATTGTACTTCGATGTGTACTTGGTCACTATCAATGTCTCCTTGTGTAAGATGATCAAACTCCCGCTTGTTCGCATTATGAGTAGCTCGTGGAAAGAATCGGCGATTAATCTCCACCCTGAATCCCTCCCAAGTTATCGGTGCCCCTTGGTCAAGAACATTTACCCACCAATCTTGATTTCACCCTTGAGCACGTCACTTGCATTCTCAATTTTTAGTGCATCAGACATTGGAATAGATTTGAAAATCCTCTCCATATCCATCACCTAGTGCTCTGTTAGTATCGTGTCGGATGTCTCGTGAAGCTCCATTAGTTTCTTTCTTGTAAATTGTTCGGATACGGACTGTCCACCCCTATTCTCTGGTGCAGGCAGAACGGCTATTGGTTCTGGCTCAAATGAAGGTGTTGGAGGTAATCACTCCACTAAATTCCATACCAACTCCCCGATGTTTCCCATCATCTCTAACATATGGTCTATACGTGAATGTAGTGATTGTTCATGTTTGTTGCTCATGATTCTCAACCTGTTAATCTCAATGCATAAATACTATGCATGCATAACAATGAATATGAACATGTATGTATAACAACATACCATATTCATCAAACATCTCTTCCATGAATGCATTCAAGAGTATACGTCAAATCACTTAACACTGTACTTGATGTCGCACATTCCCCAAGTTTTGTTACCTACAGCTTTGCTTTGTTATCTATAGCTTTGATATCAATAAATGTCACGACCCATCCCGCTACATGTAGAAATAGGATACGTGGCACGCCACCAAGGCTCATTCAATTCATTAAATAACTATAACAGGGGACAAGAAACTTAAATACAATATTGAGTATTCAACTTCTAAAATAATACACCCGAAGTTGTAAAATCCGTATAAATTTGTAAAGTTAATTATATTTCAAGACAAGAATAAATTTGTTAATAGGGACCCTAAAGGTACCCTAAGAACCATTCAGAACATTTAAATATTTTTCGAAAAGGATATAAAAAGTGGTCATGTAGCAGCATTTTCAACCGGTCGAATTGCTCCGCTCCACCGGTCGAATGAACCTTTGACAGAATCCTTCCCCTTTTGGCAGAATTTTGCCTAGGATGAAACAACCTTCACATATTGCAATCAATCCGAAACTCCCAATCTTTAATCAACTTCTTCCAACCATAATGAGACTACCAGAACATACATGAATCTATGAGAAATGATAATGAACCAAGCTAAGGCTTGTTTGGTTCAAATCATAGAAGTAATATTAATTTTCATTTAAAACACCAATTCGACGAATTAAGCATTCCAAACACAAATCCATGAGTTTGGGTTCATTACAAACTTAACCAAAAGAAGTTTTTGTCACATATTACAATCTTACAAATCTATTCCGAAGTTCTATGTTAAGGAACTACTCAAAGCTTATATTACATTTATGGAATGGAAAACAAAAGTTTAAACAAGGATGATTCACGTAAGCCCCATGGCCTCAATCCTCACGCTTCTTCTTCCCTTTCTTCTTATCACCTACAATGGAGCAAAGCTCCACTAGTTATCTATATGTTAAGTGCACAATTTCTAACATATGTATAAATGACAAATCATGCTTCAATATCATTAACCACATCAAATAGTCTCTAGGGAGAAAACATGCATTCATCCTGTAGCGCCAAGTCCAAGCCTTAAACTGTGATGCCCACGGCTAGTCCAATACTGCAACTATTGTATCCCAAGTGCCCTGGCAAGTCCAAGCCTTAAACCATGCATAGTAGCCGTCGCCACTAAATTCTCAAACATCGAGAAGCTTACCCGAATGAACTTGTATAAATCTCCCCTTTGACCACATAATCACTTAGCTTGATCATGTAAACAAGTAAACATGCTTTTCACAACTATTCGCATGCATAATTAAAGGACCAAAGACTAGCACATGAATTTTGCTAGGATCACAATTTTGCCTTTGATAATTAAAACATGGAAATTTACTATATAACATAGGTAAGAAATTCATACCTTAATCATCACTCTTAAGATTTCAGAAGAAGTACTAGGAGTCCGATTCTATGTCGGATCTCTGATTACAAGTGATTCCTACAAGTACTCACATGAAATTTGGTTGAAAATAAATGGGCGGAAGGTTATCGATTGGCGTTGTGAATCCTGAAGGAATAAATCTCCCCTTTGGCTCTCAAACTTAGGTTAGGATATTAATGGAAAAATATCTTGAGGTTTTTATGTATAGGTACAGCTCTAGCGAATTACGTTTACCTCCCCGCGAGTTCTCAAACTTATTACCTAAAACATCTCATATGTCTAATTCATTACTTCACGAGTGAAACCTATAAATTATAAAAGTTTTCGTCTAAGTGCTGTTTGTCGTCGTAATTACGTTCTGAAAACTATTTTCATGGAATTTCTAGATAACCTACCTTTTATGAAATGTATCACATGGGTTATCTCTAATTTGTTCAAAATGATCTTTAACAAGATCAAACTATCAGAAAAGTACACTACATTGGTATAATGAATATTCACATATACCAGATAATTCAAATAACATATAGATCATGTAAATGTCATTTAATCACACGAATGCCTCATTGAGTATTGGATTGTCGTGTCCTCACTTGACACCTTCCATTGACTCACGTCAACCACTTCCACACTTATCAAATAACATAAATAATCACCCAAAATTCAATTATGCATTTAATATGAAAGTAATTTCCAAGACGGGTGTGACATTAATAAAACTGGAAATAACAATAAGTAAAAAAAATCTCTAAATAACTCTTTCATTAATATGAACATGAAATTTACAGGTATAGTTAGTACACTAGTAGTCAAAATCATGGTCAAGGTGGCTACATCTAGAACCACAAGTGGCACAGTAATGACCGCGCTATCTGCACGGATCTACAACAAACCACTACCATATATACAATATAGACACAAAAAGGTATGGCCCAAGGCCTAAAAAAGATACGCAGCAAATGAACTAGTCTCTGAGAATGAGATCCCAAAAATCCTCATCATTTGACACAATCGGTGAAACCTCATCCTCTGGCAAAACAATCTCCTATAGTGGTACCCAATCCAGCCAGAAGTTGAACTCATCAACAATAGGGCCATCAAAGTGATCGCCCAAATGCTCTAACCAAGCTACATCTCCTATTGATGGATCCAGCTATGCTGTAGGCTGAATAGGGTGAACTGGTGCCACAGGAATGATCTTCTCCTATCTATCATCTAAATCATCCTTGACCTGATCCTCCTCAGGCCCTTTCTCCTCTACTTCGTCCTCTAGGTCGTCCTTTGGAACCAACTCCAGCTCCTCCCCAACCTCATCCTCAAAATCTCCCTCCATAGCAACACCCTCCAACTCCTCCTCTAGATCGTCATCCTCATCTCTATTATCCTCAGCAAGATCGACAGGCTCTTTATCGTCATTGTCATTGCCCCCTCATCCTCTCCACTACCACCCTCCTCCATATGGTCCTCCTCGAGGTCAGTGTCATCACTGTCATCATCATCCACCTTTGGCTCAGGTGCAATTGGTGCTAGTTATGCTGGTGGTAGAAATGACCTACATGATCTGGAGGCGTATGAGCAACTCGTTCAAGAATCTCCTGGTAATGTAGAATATCTGATGAAATGGCCTCCATCTCTTAATCAACTCGAATGAAAGTGAGCAATCAATGTAGAGCATCCATACGTACTCACTCAAAATCCTATATGCCACAGTGTTAATAGCCCTCCAAAAATCATCCTCTATGAGACGCTATGATGATGCTCTAACTCTCTGAAAATGTAACTCTTGATTAGCAAGCTGTAGGTGATCAGGAAACAAGAAGTATCCTCCAGACCGATCCTTACCAAAAATTGGCTCCATGTTGACCTGTAAATAGAACTATCTTATAGTCAGTACTAGCACAAGGAAGTCTTGATGTTCAAGAAGTATAGGATAATTGAAAAGCTCTTCTAAACCTAGAGCTCTAATAAAAATTCTTGTCATGCCCTAGAGTAGACTGAAAATAGGGAAATTTAAAATTTCCTTTTTGGATCCGTGGACACGTGGCTAGTTGGATGACACCTGACTGTCCTTAACAATATAATAGCAAGAAATATAACATTATTTAACATGTAATTAATTTCAAAATGCAGTATAACTATTAAACATTAGTAGTCATATGTCAACAGAATATTTTACAGACCCAAAATGATACGAACCCCGCCAATAATGTGACGAAACCCGTAACACGATTAATGTCTCGGACCGTTCTACTGTCAGATTCAATGGAAACCGCGACCCAACACCTATAACAGATGCGAACCATGGTATAAAGGATGAAGACACCACAATCAAGGATGGAAAACTCGATTGATAAGTCCAGGTATGAACGCCACAGAGTAAATCTGATAAGTTCGAATAGTTCTTCAAAGAACCAAAGAGAAAACTCTCACCATATTATTAATGATCAAAACTGAATATTACAAACCCTTAAACTGTTTAAATAGCTGAGGCTTAAAGTTGGGCCCTTTTAAGCCTACGAAATATTATGGTCCATTATAATTCATCCCAAAACTAAAATAAAAGGAAACTAATGAATATAAAAAATTCCTAAGTTGGCATGCAAGCCTATAATTTATTCTAGAGCTTGAATCATGGACACCCAGGCTTGTGGATCACTAGTATCCTCCTTTGGGCCACTCAGATTAGTCTCAACCCAAATTTGTTGAACCAGCCCATTGAGATTGTCCTTGAACCGCTTTGCTCGCGCCCTTGTAACCGGACCAATTGGCACGTGGTTCGGGTCCGCATTCCACCTTGTGCTAGCCGCCATGTTCTCATCACAAAAGAAAAGGAGCATAATTAAACATCATAAGTGTCGTGACAACATTTGTCACCAATAGCCGAGAACATCTAAATTATTACACGATGAAATATAGAAGATAAAAGAAGACTAGGGTAGGGCAAGCTTCAATTGGCGAAGCAGTAGCTGGTGCCATAATGTTCGTCCCTGGTGTACTCTTCTTCATAGTAATCTTCATTAGCAAAGTCTTCTGTGGCGCACCCATCAAAGCAGCAATCGCTCTCGGGCTAAGCATTACCTGCTAAATTTGGCATTGCTGGACGTGGAAGGTCTAGCGGTATAAAACACCATTAGCTTAAATACAAACTAAGTGAGTAAAAAGTCTCATAAAGCTCCATTAGAAAGTAGTTAATACAACAAATAAGTTCATTATTCATTAGTCGGCTTAGTAAAGATAAAGAACCCAAACTCACTCAGCTACAACAAACTATGATTTGGAGGAGATAACCACTTGACAACTAGATCGATTATCGAAAAACACATACTAGAATAGCCAATGGAATCATACTTCACAGTCATTAATAGACTTTGTAGCCGATTAATACTACACTTTATAGCCGATTAATACCATACTTTACAGCCGTCTCGATACTAACTCATATGAGAAGATATCATTGTCAATCAAGCCAACATCACTCAATCAATATAATGAGGATTCTCATTAAATTGAAATCAAGAGAAGAGAACAAAGTACAATCATTGATGCACGATGCACTAGTTGTTGAAGCGTACAATTATTATTAAATTCTGGTCTTATTACGCGTATCTTATTCTCATTATTAGAATTAACATGTAACGGAAAGTGTCATCGTATTAAGAGTTCATTACGTATAGTATATAAGGAAAACGACAAGCAGCTGGCTCAAGCGCTCAAGCTTGCTAAATTCTATATTTTGACATGAAGTTCAAGGATTGATTTTAAGTATAAAATTTTAACACATAGTATGAACATATAGGCATATAGTCTTATCTAAACAAAAATTAACCAAAGTATATGTGTGTTTATGGACATGTAAGATGAAAGTCAGGACATCAAAATTGTCAAGTATACATGCAAACAAGAAAACATACTGAACTAAACAAATAAAACAAGGATCATAGAAAATTTGCCACACTCGAGTGCTCTGGGGGGCTCGAGCGCTCTAGCCAAGCTCGAGCGCTCAGCTCTGACAAAAACCAGATTCCTGGTTTTAGTCTTACATGCAATTTACGTAAATCAATTTAATTTTAGGACACATACAAGACATAAGAACATGTAAAAACTATATCTAAAGGCATCAAAGTAAGAATCTATACTCATATGGCTTAGATTGTGAATGGATGATGAAAATGTGGATGTACATGTTGAGAGTGCTTCAAAGATGAGCTATAATGCAACTTGAAGAAAAATTGAAGCTAGGATATTCCTCCAATCCTCTCGATTCTTAAATACTTCATCTCCAGAAACTTAGGTGCAAGTATATACTTGTTTTTAATGCAAAAGTGAGTATATAAGGTAGAATTTGGGGATATGAAATGGTGTATCAAGATTTCTCAAGAACACATTCTCTATGACTCACTCTCTGTTTTTAGTTTAGCAAACATAACAAATGCTAGAGTTGAAGGGGGTATATATTGGTTTTCAAGATTGAAGGACAAAATAGTCTTTTCACTATTTTGACAGCTCGAGCGCTCGCATGGCTCGGGCACTCAGACACTCTTGAGCGCTCGGGGGCAAATAGCTCAGTTATTTGCTCACTAAGTAGCACCAACTTACCACAGACACATCAGACTGGGGGCCAATTTCATCAGCTAGTGGCACAGACTAGGGGGCAATTTTAACATCCAACAGCACAAGATAGGGGCATAATTTCATCAGCCAACAGTGTAGACTGGGGAATACTTGCAAGCATCAATAGTTAGACCTCCAAAATTTTGGTGTTGTTCTAGGACAACAACCTATTGTTAATGAGGTACGTAATCCTTATCATCCTGACTTTCATGATCATATTCCGTTAGGAATGAATAGGGATGAAATGGTATAAATAATTAGAGAAAATGATCATGATTAGGTTAGGAAACAGGTGAATGATCAGTTGTGAGAACAATTTGGGGTAGTGTTTAGGGACCCTATCCTCCCTTAATATCAAAAATCTTATCCTGATTTCATTGACAGAATGTTTGAATTCCCAAGGTATTTTAGAACACCCGAGTTCACTTTCTTTTCTGGTAGTGATAGACAGACATACATTGAAACATGTAGCACGATTCACTGCACAGTGTGGTGAAGTTTCATAAAATGATATGCTAAAGCTGAGGTGATTTGCCAATTCATTAACTAGGTGCTTTTACTTGGTACGTGAACCTACTAATTGGTTCAGTTTAGACTTAGCAGGACATGGAAAGGATTTTCCATAGTTAGTTCTATTAGACTCACCCATATGTGACTATTGCAGACTTGGCCAGGTTAAAATAGAGTGCAGGTGAAAATATAGAAACATATATTGTTAGTTTTAAATATGCTCATAACAGATGTTGAGCTAGATTCCCAAAAGAGGAATATGTGTGTCTAGCTGTGAATAATTCAAAGTTAACATTTAGAATAATGGCTTGGTTCTTATAGAAAACGAATAAACCAGACTCCCAGTTTAGATTATGTTGTAGAGGAGGGAGAGACGAAGCATTTGGCGTTGGAATAAGCCATTTCCATGGAGGGTTAAAGAAGTTATAGCCCTTGCAAGTTGTCAGGCGAGTTCGCATTTTCCGGCACGTTTGGTCTCGCCGGTGCTGATGAAGAAGAAGATGGGTTTTTGGGTTATAACAAAAGTTTTCGGGTCGGCTTTGGGTCGGTTTGGTTTTGAGGTAGAAGTGGGTATGGCGGCGGGTTAGGGTCAGGTTTAAAATCCATTATTCTCATTTAGTGGGATGACGTCGTTTTAACGATGGGTCATCTGGGATGGGTTAGGTATAGGTAGGGGCAGGCTATGTTGTGAGTGGAAGTGAGTTTTGTATGGTACAGGTGCGGTTCAATTTTGGGTTAACAGGTTGGGTTTCTTTTGTTTGTATAAATGGTTTGGATCTCTTTGAGAGTCTATCTGGGTAGTTCGATTAGGTCGGGTCGGGTCAAGGTTTGACCTAGTGGGTCATCGATTTGGGTGTCTTTGAGAGTGCATTTGGATTATCCATTTAGTCTAGGTCAGTTCGGTGAACCCGAACTGACCTAGACATATTATTTTTATTATGATTATTTAGTATTAATGAATATTAAATGGATTATAATTATTTGAAAATGGTTTTATTATGCAAACTATAAATTTTAATTTTTGTTATATTAGTAATTAATAATTCCAAGGTTCTGGAAATTATTCGAATAATATGTTATTATATTTATTATTTATTTTAAGTATATAAATGATAAGTATTAGTTTTAAGCGCTATTTAATTAGATTTTAAATTCCTAAGGGCATTATTAAATTCTGAAAATGAAATACGAATATGTCCCTATTGGTATTTTATGCCGTGTTATAAATTATAAAGTTATAATATTCAAATATAGTATTTTAAATGATTAATACGGAGCTATTTTACCAGAATTATATTTATTATAGACACCAAACGAGCTCCAAAAATTATGAGAAAAATAGCCGTAGTGTATTTGGATATATATTATTTATTTAAAATATTTCCAAGTAATGATGATGATTGCATGAATGAGATGGAATGATGAACACATATTAATGATTCAGTAATATATGTAAATTGTACATCATTTGGAGTCGTCTTCTTTTGAGTTAAGTTTGTCGATTCGGGAAGTGTCATAGGTTATGGTTTGAGGTTGTGTTTTTTGGATTGGGAAGTTCAGATTATGTTGTGTTCTTGAGGAGTTGTTGTCAATATGTTGTGGTTGTATCGTGCGGTCGGTGTCTCATTGTGTTAGGGCTAATTGTGGGATAATCGAGTGATTAGAGGGCCATGTGTGGCCGTATTTCGCATTTGAGGGTCATGTGTGGTCGTGTGAAAGAATGTAATTAAGTTAGGCCGAATTGAGCATGATGTGTTGTATGTGACAGAAGCTAGTACCGTTGGTTTAGTGTTGTTGTGGTTGTGGGCAGAAGATAGTACTACCAGTGTTTAGTTGTGAGTCAGTTGTGACTTGGTTTGTTTTAAGTGGTGAGTCTTGGAGTATTCTGCTTCATGTTCGATTCCTCTATCAATGTTTGTTTCGGTCTTAACTTTTTGGTAACTAGCCATGATGTAACTGGCATATCATTTTAAAGACAGTATAACCATGTAGAATGCATCTGCTGATAAGAATTATTATATGCTGTTGAATATGTACTTTATGCTGAGACTTTTGCTATTCCCGTGGTGAGAATGGGTCCTTTGTTAAGAGATTAACCGTATCTTAAGATACAGAACTGTAACTTGAGTTGAGCGATATTTGTATTATGGATTATTGTAAGGTTGTGTTACTCACTCATCTTTATTTTCAAAGTTGATGGCATACTATGCCCTGGGCATTCCCATGTCCACGATCAGTTGCAGGTTTGATTTTGATAGGGAGAAGAACCCGTGGAGCAGTGCTAAGGAGCTAAGGAAGGATAGAGCAGAGTCAGAGATCGGAGATAGTTATTTTGTACTAGTGTTAATGCAATACAAGAGAGAGGTATACTCACAGTGGCTAGTCCCACCCGGGACCGATGCAAAAAAAGGAAATGCATCATGATATGCAAAAGGGAACTAGAAGAATTACGTTGGGTTGACTCAAGCGGAGTCGCAAAAAGCAAAAGAAAGGAAACGTGTAATGCAATCATGTAACAATCCTAGATAAGATGTATCTAACATATTGTCACGACCCATCCTGCTATACGCAGAAATAGGATAAGTGGCACGCCATCAAGGCTTATCCAGTTCCATTAAAGTCAAATAGCAGCGGAAAACATTATTAAAATCCATTAAAATCAGAGTTATAAAAAGTTTTGTTCAATTGAAAACTGTCCAAGGAAATCAGCTTTGAAAACAAAGGTCCAGTCGACTGTTGTAGGGTCCAGTCGACTATGCCTGGCAGAAACCAAAACTCACATTTCTCATCAGGTGCCCAGTCGACTGATCAGGCAACCCAGTCGACTGAATTGGTCACTATTTGGATCAGTAGCTAAAATAGCATAGTGTCTAGTCGACTGATGTAGGGTCCAGTTGACTACTTCTAATACTATTCATTTTCAGTGTCTAAACCCCACTGGATCCAATCGACTGATCCAGGGTCCAGTCGACTGCTCCCCTGCTGGGCAGTTCTGCACATTATAACACAATTTAAGCTCTTCAAATCCAACACCAACACAACCACAACTAAACATTAGCGATTTAAAACATCATAACGGTATTCAATACAAGATATAGTACCACTAACTAACTCCCAAGATTCTATTACAACGTATTTTAAAATTTCCAAATCCTTACTACAAGTTTAGGATTTAAAACAAAAGTATGAACAAAGTAATTTCCCCGGCAATTCTCGACCTCACTCCTCACGCTTCTTCTTGTCTTTCTTCTTACCTGTAATGGAGTAAATCTCCACTGCTCAGCTATCTGCTGAGCGTACAAGCCTAACATATGCAATATATGACAAAACATGCTTTAATCTCACAAATCACATAAATAGTCGCTAGGGAGAAAAATACGCATTCATCCGGTAGCGGCAAGTCCAAGCCTTAAACTGCGATGTCAATGGCTAGTCCAAGCCTACAACCATTACATCCCCCAAGTGCCCTGGCAAGTCCAAGCCTTAAACCATGCACAGCAGCTGTCGCTACTAAAATTCTCAAACATCGAGAAGCTTACTCTGGCATGAATTTGTATAAGACCCCACTTTGACCCGCATAGACAACTCAATGTGCTCGCATAAATTTAGACATGCTTTTCACAATTTAGCACGTGCCTAATTAACGGGCCTACAGTTAACACATGGATTTTGCCCGGATCTTAATTTCGTCGTCGAAATATAAAATATGTATTTCTCTATATTTCACAAGTTAGAACTTCATACCTCGTGCGATTTCTCCTATACTTTGAAGGATCGACTAGGAGGCTAATTAATCGTCGGATTTCGAATTTAAGACGATTTCTACAAGTTTATACCTATTTTTTCCAAATTCGTAGAAATTAGCTTTTTATAAAAATTAGACAAACATGGCCTAAATAGTATCAAAACGTAGGTCTTACCTCCACGAGTTCTAATCTTGAATTTGGTGAAAAACTGACGAACGAACGGTCGCTTATTGTCGTCGTCAAGATCATAGGAACTAATCTCTTTTCTCTCTCCTCTCTCTAGATTTTTTCCAACTTTTGGAGAAATGAAATCTTATCCTCCACTATTTACAGAAAATCTTCTCAGAAATCGTGTTTACCTCCCCGCAAGTTTCTCAACCATCTAATAATTTCCTGAAACTTCACCTACATCCATTTTATGCCTTTCCGAGTGAAAATTATAAATTTCAAAAGTTTTCGACTAAGTCTCGTTTGGATCCAAAATTTACGTCCGAAAACTAAATTAAGTGGAATCTCTACACAACCTACCTTTTTATTTAACGTGTCACTCACGTTCTCACCACAATTCTCAAAATGATATCTAATAGTATCGAGATTACCAGAAATTACACTACACAGGTATAATTCACTATTCAGGAAATATCAGATATTTCAAATACCATTTCAATCATGTAAATGTCATTTAACCATGCCAATGCAACATGAAGTGCCATGTTTCTATGTCCTCCCTGACACCTCTCCGTTGACTCACAGTCAACCTCAAGTCAATATTAATAACATTAATATTTCCACGTGTTACCACTCTGTCTTATTTTAAAAGTATTCAAATTCTGGAACGGGTGTGACAACTCTCCTCTCCAAAACTGAAGTTTGTCCCCAAACTTATACCTCATACGTCGAACAGGTACGGATACTCATTCATTATGTCTTCCTCATTTTCCCACGTAGCCTCTTCAACAGTGTGACTACACCATAATACGTTCACCATCGGAATCATTTAGTTCTCAAGACTTGTTCCTTTCGACCTGGAATCTCTACCTGTTGTTCAACGTAGCCTCTTCAACAGTGTGACTACACCATAATACGTTCACCATCGGAATCGTTTAGTTCTCAAGACTTGTTCCTTTCGATCTGGAATCTCTACCTGTTGTTCAACGTAAGTCAAGTCTCCCTGAATTTGCAATGTTTCAGGCACTATGATCTTATTCGCATCTGTCATACATCGTCTCAACATTGATATGTGAAATACATTGTGTACATGTTCCAATTTTGACAACAATGCCAATCGGTAAGCTACTAGACCTACCCTCTCTAGGATCTCAAAAGGTCCTATGAATCTCGGATTGAGCTTTCCCCTCTTTCAAAATTGTACAATGCCTTTCAAAGTCGATGCTCACAAGTATACAAAATCTCCAACTTTAAAATTCATCGATCGTCGTTTAGAGTCCGCATAGCTCTTATAATGGCTCTGAGCTACCTTTAGTCGCCCCTGAATCAACTTTACCTTTTCAGTAGTCACCTATATTAACTCAGGTCCTAGTAACTTCCTTTCTCTAACCTCGGTCCAACAAACCGGCGATCGACATTTACGCCCATACAAAGCTTCATATGGTGCCATACCAATACTTGACTGAAACACGTTGTTATATTCAAATTCAATCAATGGTAGGTGTTTCTCCCAATCACCCTCAAAATCCAATACACACAATCGTAATATATCTTTTAATGTCTGAATCATATGCTCCGACTACCCATCGGTCTGAGGATGAAATGCAGTACTGAAACTCAACTTTGTACCCATAGCTGTCTGTAGACTTTGCCAAAATGTCGATGTGAAACTACTATCACTGTCCAATATGATCACGGCTGGTACCCCATATAGTCTTACAATCTCTCTCACCTACAATTCTGCTAACTTGGACGGTTTAGTCATCTGGATCGGTAGAAAATAAGCTGACTTGGTTAGTCGGTCAACTATAACACAAATCTTATCATTCTTATTGAATGATCGTGGAAATCCCGAAACAAAGTCCATTGTAATCTCATCCCATTTCCATTCTGACACTGGTAATGGTTGTAATAATCCTATAAGTACTTGTCTCTCCGCTTTGATCTGTTGACATGTCGAACATTCAGATACAAACTTAGTGACTTCACGCTTCATACCCTTCCACCAGAAGTTTTCTCTTAAGTTTTGATACATTTTGTTGCTTCATGGATGTACTGAATATCGAGTACTATGTGATTCTTCTAGAATCCACTCTTTTAAGACTTTCACATTCGGTACACATAGTCAATTTTCCAATTTTAACGTTCCTTGTTCTAATACGAAATCAAGTCGCTTTTCCAAAGGTATCTCGTCTCTCATTTTGCATAAGTAGACATCGTTAAACTGCTATTTCTTGATCTCATCAATAGTATCTGAGTGTGCTATGATCGCCATTATTAAACCACTACTAGACTTTGGAATTACATCCAATTCTAATCGTTCCATCTCCTTTACCAATTCTTTTTGTTGAGTTAGTTCGTCGGCTAAGTTCTTTGTCGTTTTCTGGCTTAGGGCATCGGCCACCACATTAGCCTTTCCCGGGTGATACTCTATCGAAAGATTGTAATCCTTTATCAATTCTAACCATCTTCTCTATCTCATATTCAAATCCCATTGGGTGAAAATGTATTTCAAACTCTTGTGGTCTGTGAATATCTCACAATTCTCCCCGTACAAGTAATGTCTCTAAATTTTCAAAGCATGAGTTATTGCGGCCAATTCAAGATCATGAGTCGGATAATTTACCTCGTGTGTCTTTAGATGTCTAGAAGTGTAAGTAATCACCTTGCCACCTTGCATAAGCACACATCCCAAACCTTGATGCAAAGCGTCACTATAGATTACAAATCCTTCGGTTCTGGATGGTATTGTCAGAATAGGTGCCCTTGTCAACCTTGACTTCAACTCCTGAAAACTATCTTCGCATTCTTAACTCCATTCAAAGGTAATCCCTTTCCTCATCAACTTGGTCATAGGTAAAGAAATCTTTGAGAAGTGGTCAATAAAACGGCAGTAATATCCTGCTAATCCCAAGAAACTTCGAATTTCAGGTACAGATGTCGGTCTTTGCCAATTTGATACAGCTTCTGCTTTGTGAGGATCAACTAAAACTCCATTCTTGTCAATCACGTGGCCAAGAAAAGTAATACTAGGCAACCAAAATTCACATTTCTTGAATTTTCCAAATAGTTGTTTCTCTCACAATCTCTGAAGTATCAACCTTAAGTGGTTCTCGTGTTCTATCTCACTCGATGAATAGATAAGAATATCGTCGATGAACACTATCACAAAGTCATCAAGATAGTCATTAAAGACTCGGTTCATAAGATCCATGAACGCGGCTGGTGCATTTGTAACTCCAAACGGCATGACTAAGAACTTATGATGTCCGTAGCGCGTTCTGAAAGTAGTTTTCTCGACGTCTTCGGCCTTCACTTTTAACTGATGGTAACCTGATCTCAAATCTATCTTTGAAAATACTTGTGCCCCACGAAGTTGATCAAATAGATCATCAACTCTTGGCAGTGGATACTTGTTCTTAATTGTCAGCTTGTTCAACTCTTGGTAGTCGACGCACATACGCATTGAACCATCTTTCTTCTTTACGAACAACACTGGAGCTCCCCACGGCAAAATACTTGGTCGAATGAAACCCTTGTCAAGTAGCTCTTGTAGTTGGATTTTTAACTCCTTCAATTCTATGGGTACCATTCTATACGGTACCTTTAATACGGGTCTTGAGTCTGGCATAACCTCAATAGTGAACTCAACCTCTCTCTCTCAATAAGAACATCTAGTAGGTCATCAAGAAATACATCTGAATATTCTTGCACTATAAGAATGTCTTCTACTTTTAATTCAGTCGCTGAGACATCAGTCACTGAACATAGGAATCCTTGACATCCCTTTTTCAATAACCTTCCCGCTCGGATAGTTGAAATCAAATACGGCGGCGGTATAACCCCACTCCCTTGGAAACAAAAGTTCCCATATACCGGTGATAAAAAATTAACCTCTTTCTATCACAGTCTATTGTGGCTTGGTTAAGAGCTAACCAATCCATTCCCAGTATCACATCGAAATGGTTCACCACAATCGGTATAAGGTCTACGGTCATCAACTTCTCGCCTAGTTTGATCTCACAGTCCTTATATATAGTAGACATCATTATTGATTTACTAAGTGGCACAGTAATAGACAATTCATAACATAACGGTGCCGATTTAACATTCAAATGTTCAACAAAAGCATGCGATATAAATGAATGCGCAGATCCCGAGTCGATAAGTATGCGTGCTAAGTGTGAACATACAAGTACCATACCTAAGACTACTGTCTCTGAAGTAGTCATATCTCCTGGGTTCATCTGATATGCTCTTCCTTGACGTTGTTCAGTCCTTTTTCCCCCATCATTGGATTGTCAAGGCTTCGACCCACTAGAAGCCATAGAACTAGCTCCTTGCTGAGGATGTTTCCTCGGGCAATCCTTAGCTTGGTGCTCAAATACTCAACAGTCATAACACTTGCCTCTCATATCGAGTGTTGAATTAGTACTACCCCCGCCTTGGTTCCTCTTCTGGGGTTTGGTCATGAAACATTAGCCTGAGTGTGGTCGGTTGCAAAGTGAACACAATGGTATGTTACTTGGCGTTCTCCTGAAATCACTGAAACTAGAACCAGAGCCTCTTTGAAACGGCCTCTTAAAAGATCCGCCTTGGTTCCTATCCACACTCTCATTGCTTTGTTTACCGTGCTGATTCTGCCTCAACCTTTCCATTCCACTCTCGACCACTAGCGCCGTTTGTTGTACTGCTGCCACAGTCGAATGTTCGTAGGTTTCCACCCTTAGGAGAATATTTTCCCTTAAACCCTCTTCGAATTTCCTTGCCCTATCTTCCTCCTCTGGCACGGAAGCTTTTCCAAATCTCAACAAAGCTTTGTACTTGGAAGTATATTCGGTTACAGTCATATCTCCCTGCTTTAAGTTATCAAACTCTCTCTTCTTTGCATTGAGAGCAGCCCTTAGAAAGAATCGACGATTAAACTCTACTTTAAATCCTTCCCACGTTATCGGTGCCTCTTGATCTAAGACATTTACCCACCAATTTTGAGCTTCAACTCTTAATACATCACTTGCATTCTCAATCTTTTCCCGGTCAATCGTCGGAATAGATCGAAAAATTCGTTCTATATCCATCACCCAGTGCTCTGCTAGCATTGTGTCAGAAGTCCCATGAAACTCTGTCGGTTTCTTCCTGGCAAATTGTTCAGATATTGATCTCATACCCTTATTCTCAGGCGTTGGCACCACGATTATCGGGTCTGGCTCCAATGGAGACGTTGGAGGCAATCGCTCTGCTATATTCCGTATCATTTCTCCCATATTCCCCATCATTTCTGCCATTTCATTCATACGTCGAGTGTGTGGCGATAGATCTCGCTCTTCGTCACTCATGATTACAATCCTGTAGTTCTCAATGTATAAACAATATGCATGTACAATAATAACAAAAGCATGTATGTAAAACAACATACATATGCATCAAACATCTCTAATATGTATGGATGTAATCTAGAACATGTGTTAAATTACTCAACACTCCACTCGTCATTGAACGTTCCCAAAGTTTTGTTATCTATAGCTCTGATACCACTAAATGTCACGGCCCATCCCGCTACGCACAGAAATAGGACATGTGGCATGCCATCAAGGCTTATCCAGTTTCATTAAAGTCAAATACCAGCGGAAAACATTATTTAAATCCATTAAAATCAGAGTTATAAAAAGTTTTGTTCAATTGAAGCCTGTCCAAGGAAATCAGCTTTGAAAATAGAGGTCTAGTCGACTATGCCTAGCAGAAACCAAAACCCACATTTTTCATCAGGTGCCCAGTCAACTGATGAGGGAACCTAGTCGACTGAATTGGTCACTATTTGGATCAGTAGCTAAAATAGCACAGTGTCCAGTCGACTGATGTTGGCTCCAGTTGACTGCTTCTAATACTATTAACTTTTAGTGTCTAAACCCCACGGGATCCAGTCGACTGATCCAGCATCCAGTCGACTGCTCCCCTACTGGGCAGCTCTGCACATTATAACACAATTCAAGCTCTCCGAATCCAACACCAACACAACCACAACTAAACATTAGCGATTTAAAACATCATAACGGTATTCAATACAAGATACAGTACCACTAACTAACTCCCAAGATTCTATTACAACGTATTTTAAAATTTCCAAATCCTTACTACAAGTTTAGGATTTAAAACAAAAGTATGAACAAAGTAATTTCCCCGGTAGTTCTCGACCTCACTCCTCACGCTTGTTCTTGTCTTTCTTCTTACTTGCAATGGAGTAAATCTCCACTGCTCAGCTATAGGCTGAGCGTACAAGCCTAACATATGCAATATATGATAAAACATGCTTTAATCTCATAAATCACATAAATAGTCGCTAGGGAGAAAAATACACCTTCATCCGGTAGCGGCAAGTCCAAGCCTTAAACCGCGATGTCAATGGCTAGTCCAAGCCTACAACCATTACATCCCCCAAGTGCCCTGGCAATTCCAAGCCTTAAACCATGCACAGTAGCTGTCACTACTAAAATTCTCAAACATCGAGAAGCTTACTCCAGCATAAATTTGTATAAGACCCCCCTTTGACCCATATAGACAACTCAACGTGCTCGCATAAATTTAGACATGCTTTTCACAATTTAGCGCGTGCCTAATTAACGGGCCTACAATTAACCCATGGATTTTGCCCGGATCTTAATTTCGTCGTCAAAATATAAAATATGTATTTCTCTATATTTCACAAGTTAGAACTTCATACCTTGTGCGATTTCTCCCATACTTTGAAGGATCGACTAGGAGGCTAATTGATCGTCGGATTTTGAATTTGAGATGATTTCTGCAAGTTTATACCTGTTTTTCCCAAATTCCTAGAAATTAGCTTTTTATAAAAATTAGCCAAACATGGCCTAAATAGTATCAAAACGTAGGTCTTACCTCCACGAGTTCAAATCTTGAATTTGGTGAAAAACTGAAGGACGAACGCTCGCTGTTTATCATCGTCAAGATCTTAGGAACTAATCTCCTTTCTCTAGATATTTTCCAACTTTTAGAGAAATAAAATCTTATCCTCCACTATTTATAGAAAATCTTCTCAGAAATCGTGTTTACCTCCTCGCAAGTTTCTCAACCATCAAATTATTTCCTAAAACTTCACCTACGTCCATTTTATGCCTTTACGAGTGAAAATTATAAATTTCAAAAGTTTTCGACTAAGTCTCGTTTGGATCCAAAATTTACATCCGAAAACTAAATTAAGTGGAATCTCTACACAACCTACCTTTTTATTTAACGTGTCACTCACGTTCTCACCGCAGTTCTCAAAATGATATCTAACAGTATCGAGATTACCAGAAATTATACTACACAGGTATAATTCACTATTCACGAAATACCAGATATTTCAAATACCATTTAAATCATGTAAATGCCATTTAACCATGCCAATGCAACATGAAGTGCCATGTTTCCGTGTCCTCCTTGACACCTCACTGTTGACTCACAGTCAACCTCAAGTCAATATTAATAAGATTAATATTTTCACGTGTTACCACTCTGTCTTATTTTAAAAGTATGCAAATTCTGAAACGGGTGTGACACATATAAGCATACAAACGGTGACAATGCTAAAGGAATTGTGTCATTGAAAACAAAGTTGTAAACCTAGAAATATTTTAAGAGAAAGGATAGAGATAGTACACAATTCATGGGCACTAAGCCACATGTAGATGAGGCAAGCCCACAAATCAAAGTCCGAATCCATGGTATTTGATTCTTTGGACTATGACACCAAGGAACACCCAAGCATTGCAAAAATACAAGCAAACAAATGATATGCATAAAAAACTAGAGGAAGATGTCATCAATCAAATTTCCAAATTCAGCAACCTCTAATGAATCCTATCAAAGGTGGTCTTAAAAAAGAGCTAGGCTAAAACCCTTTTACAAAAAAGTTAGATACATGTCTTAGGGAACTTCCCCCAAAAAGTAAAACCTCATTAGCATTTTTGAACTTTGAGAAATAAGAGTTTTGGGAACAGTGGAGCAGGACTGTCCACTGTTCTTGTAAAAATCATAATTAATTCTACCAAAATCACATGAAGCTTTATTTGGTGTCAAATGAAAGCTATTTCATTGTAGTTTTTGAAAAAAATAATCCCATGAACATTTCATGAACTTAAGGTCTTAGAAAAATTGTTTTAACCAGACTCTGTTATTATGGAAATTTGGTATCATTTGACAAAGGAATGCAAAACATAATAGCATTTCATGAATCATGTTAATCAAGTTGATCTAAGCTTTTCATCTCTCATCCATTTATCCTAGATGACTTCTAAACCAAGTTTTATTCATCAATTATTATTGAGTGATCAAGGTATAACCATTTTGTATACATAATCATGATTGTAGTTAAACTTAGAAAATTCTAGAATAGTTGTATCAACTTCAAACGCTTAGAAAATGATCTTAAGTCGATTGTATGCTCACGATTTTGCATCGGCATATAGATACATGAGTTAGGAATCATTCTAAAAAGTGGATCATCGATAACTATCATAGAGTTTTTCAAATTCAAATACAAAGAGACTATGTTCAAATTTGTCAATTGATTTCTCAATAATTTCTAAAAATAGCACATGGATGCTAATGATTCTCAAAATGGATCAAATGAAAGCTAATTCATCAAAGTTTACTGAGAAAATTTGAAATCCATCAAATGATAGGTTTTGATGGACCAAATCTTATTGACAAATGTAATCTATTTTGTTGAATTTTGGCTGGTTCATTTTTAAGTGAGAGAAACTTCTTAGGTGATGATTTGGGTTCATTAGGAGAGATCAAACTCATGGATCAACTTAATTATCATAATTTCTAATCAATTTATCTCTCAAGTTCTATGAAGAAATTTAGATCATGGATCAAAGGGACTTACAACTATTCTCTTAGAGATGAAATTCAATAGGAATTCTAGGTAATAGGAATGATTAAGAGAAAGGTATGAACATAGAAATCATCCTTCTCATAGATAATTCTTCCAAACCATCATAGAATGCAAAATAGATACATATATATATATATATAATCATGTATGTATAGATCTAAACTAAAATAGAAGAATGAAATCAAAATTGAAAATCAAAGTGAAAATCAATATCTAATTATGAATTATCAATAAAATGAAAGAGGACTTGGATTTGGTTATGTGAGTGTGTGAAGAACAAGATAAGGAGAAGATGAGTATTCTCATAAAAATAAAACTAAACTAGATCCAAACCTTATAGATTTATATATAAAAATAGGAATTAGAGATGAATTGTGATGTCTACCTCTTGGAGGGTTCTCAATTATTCAATCAAAGTTGATTTGAAGGATCTTCTTCTTTAAGTGTCTTCAAGCAATCATCCATGGTCGAATTTAAGGGAGGCAATTGATGTCAGATTGTGATCTAATTAGCCTAAGATTAATTTTTAAAACTTCAATTCATAATTCTGTCTCTAGAAATGTCTCAAATTGAAAGTATATGTGATTGTATCTTCAAGTATATTCAAAGTGTGCTTAAGGATCTTCCAAGATGATTCAACATGATCTCATATGAGATGCATGGAATTTATATATAGAGTTTTGAAGACATAACTCTTAAGTTTCAAGGTTAAAATAGAAATTTTAGAGATAAGAAAAAGGGTTAAAATGGCCATTTTAGTGCCTTAACGTAGTTTCTGGACAATTTCCTCGTAGTGGGAAGCCTCTAAAAGTGTCTGGAGCTCAAAAAGCTCAATGAAGGACACCATATATAGGTAGTAGTTAAGGGGGGAATGCCACCCCATAAGTGGGACCTGCCATCTCATTTTCTTGGTTCCCTTGTTGCCTTTAAGCCATGTTTTAAATATTACGTTCACTGCTTTTCCAGATTATTATAAACATGCTAATTGGTGTTCGAAATCATCTATTTACATACCATTGGAAAGCTGTCAAGTTGAATTTCAGCATAAAAATATTGTAGGGGGATTTAAAATGAGAATTGAAGTCCGATTAAAGTTCAGAAGTCCTCCAGAAATTTCGTCGTCTTTTTGAAATCAAACGGCTTCTTTTCCAAAATTGCTTTTCAATGCGCATTGATTTTGAGTTTTTCTTTAAAATTGAATCTCTGGATACCTAGAATACTGTGTTTAGAACACTTTATGTTCATATAATCCTGAGTGAATATGAATTGTGAGAGACGATTTTGACAAAACTGTGATTTATGCATGGAAAAGGACTTTTCTGAGCTTGAAGTCATTTTTTGATGTTTTATCTTTCGATTGTGTGGAATCTAGTACCTTCCATGGGGTACTTTTCATCATCGAATCCTCCAAGACGTTGTCCACGCTAAATCCTATCATTGTGGTCAAAATTGGGTGTCTACACTCCTAGCCTAGACGATGTTGTGGAAGAGGGAGAGACAAAGCTTTGGCATTGGAATGAGCCATTTCTATAAAGGGATAAAGAAGTTATAGCCCTTATAAGTTTTCTAGCGAGTTCACATTTTTTTGACAATCTTTAGTCTCGCTAGAGCTGATGAAGAAGATGATGGGTTTTCGGGTTATCACAAAATGGTCCGGGTCAGGTTTGGGTCAGTTTGGTTCGTGTGTAGAAGTGGGTATGGTAGCGGGTTAGGGTCGGGTTTAAAAACCCATGGTTCTCATTTAGTGGGACGATGTTGTTTTAATGATGGGTCATCTTGGCCAAGTTGGGTAAGGGTACGGGTATAGGATGGGCAACGTTGTGAGTGGAAGTGAGTTTGGGTATGGTACAGGTGCAGTTCGGGTTTGGGCTAACAGTTTGAGTTTATTTTGTTTGTATATATGCTTTATCTATTTGTGATTGGGTTGGGTTAGATCTGACTCGATAGATCAATGGTTTAGATCTCTTTGAGAGTCTATCATGGTAGTTCGATTAGGTCGGGTTGGGTGGGGTCAAGGTTTGACCAAGTTGGTCATCGGTTTGGGTTCCTTTGAGAGTGTATTTGGATTATCCATTTAGTTTGGGTTAGTTTGGGTTGACCCAATGGGTCCAGATATTATCATTATTTTGTATTAGTGAATATTAAATGGTATATAAAGTTATAACATTCTAAAATAGTAGTTTAAATTATTAATATGGAGCTATTCTACCAATATTATATTTATTATAAAGACCAAACGAGCTCTGCAAATTATGAGAAAAATACTCGCAGTGTATTTGGATGTATATTATTTATTAAAAATATTTTCAAGTACTAATTTCTCCGTATAAATAAATTTATATATTTAAATCCCTTTTTTGAGCAATTTTCTATTATGTATTAACGTCATTAATTCATATTAAATAATCTTAGACTCTGATAAATACGCATTCAATTCATAGAGTGTTAAAATAATGTGTAGATTATTCCCCCCAAATTTTGTGACTTTCAACTCGGTCTAAAATACGGCCTATCTTTAGTGCCCGTGTTAATCTAGAAAATCCTACCTTTTACCTCGTAAAATACAATGGACTTTGATTTGAGTTTGGTCAATGGCGTTGGACGTAGAATGACACGTAGATCATCACTTTGAGGTTTCTATCCTCATTTGGTAAGATTACTGTTATAATCCTGTAGTTAGCACTCATACTTTATTCCATTCTTCTATTTGCTGTAGAACATGACGTATAGCAAATACTGATGTTCTGAGCTTGATATCTTCTCGAGGTGAGTCTCCACCTTACTCTAATCATAGTATGACTAATTGAAGATAATATATAAGTTATATGTACATTGTGTTGTATGTATGTGGTATGGATGGTTGCTTAATGAATTCGGTAACTTGCATTATTGTGTTGATTATGTCGTATTACCATGATTACAAGCATGTGAAGGGTTTATCTAGGTACATTTGTCAGCATGCTTTTTTGCTTAACGAATAATGTGGATTATATGATGATCACAAGAATGAGATGGAATGGTAAACACTGCATGTTAATGATTCGGTAATATATGTAAACTGTACATCATTTAGATTCGTCTTCTTTTGAGTTGAGTCGATTCGGGAAGAGTCATGGGTTGTGTTTTGAGGTTGTGTTGTATGGATTCAGAAGCTTGGATTATGTTGTGTTCTTGTGGTATTGTTGTCAGTATGTTGTGGTTGTGTCGTGTGGTCTATGTGTCATTGAGTTAGGGCCAATTGTGGGCTAAACGAGTGATTAGAGGGCCATGTGTGACTGTATTTCACATTTGAGGTTCATGTCCTATGAAGGAATACGACTGAGTTAGGGCCAAGTGTGGGCTAAGCAAGTGTATTAAGGCCAAATTAGGCATGATGTGTCGTATGTCGTATGTGACAAAAGCTAGTACCGTCGGTATAGTGTTGTCGTGGTCATGGGCAGAAGGTAGTACTGCCAGTGTTCAGTCGTGAGTCGGTTGTGGCTTGGTTTGTTTCAAGTGGTGAGTCTTGGAGTATTCTGGTTCTAGTTTGGTTCCTCTACCAATGTTTGCTTAGGTCTTAACTTTTTGGTAAATGGCCATTATATAACCGGCATATCATTTTACAGATAGTGTACCCACGCAGAATGCATCTTCTGATAAGAATTTTTATATGTTGTTGCTTATTGCTTTATGCTGAGACCTTTGCTATGCCCGTGGTAAGAATGCATCCTTTGTTAAGAGATTAACCATATCTTAATATCCAGATCTACAATATGAGTTGAGCTGTATTTGCATTATAGATTTTTGTAAGGTTGAGTTGCTCACTCAGCTTTGCTTTCAAAGCTGACGGCATATTACTCCCTGGGCATTCCAATGTCTAGGATCAGTTGCAAGATTGATTTTAACAAGGGGAAGAGCCATAAGAGAGGTGCTAAGGAGCCAAGGAAGGATAAAGCAAAGCCAGAGATCGGAGATAGTTGTTTAGTACTGGTGTTAATGTTTTAAGATTAGAATGACCTCTTGTACTCTGATGTAATTTCATAATGTGATTTATTTATAATCTGTTTGTAATTTATGATGAGGTTATGTTTAAGTTATAATATGTTCTACCATTACCCTTACGCTTACACGTGCAAAGTTACAAGGACAGAATGGTTAATCAACTAGTCACGTGTCCATGGGTCCAAAAGTGGGAATTTTTTTTCCCTATTTTACCACTCAAGGGCGTGACATCTTTCAATTTCAGTTTTTGTTCTTGTTCTATGAGTAGATTTACAATAAACCCCCAACTAGAAGGCGTGATTACTTCTGATTGAACTCTACTTGTAAGAGATTTAATCGAAATCAAAGTCTGGTATTTCTGGTTAAAGCATTTGAACCTATAAAAGAGATTGTATTTATCTGTCTATTCACTCGTCTGATTTGTCAATTTGTTTAAGTTCTAAGCGGACATTTGTCTGGCACGTCCGCATCTTTATACTAGTAGATTTTAACCAAATAATGTTTCGTACTCCCGGTAGGACCGGTGTGAAACTTTTGGTAGTACATTACGCCACTTGTTTGCACCTAAAAATTACATTTTTAAAGCCAAAATTTGCTTAAGGCCGATTGAGATATTTTAATTGGACTAAGAGACCGATTGCATTAATTCGGGGCTAAGTGACTGGTTCAAAGTTGGTAGGGTCGTATGAGTTTTAAGTTGAAACTAATAACCATCGGGCTGAATAACATATCTCATTCGGACTGTTTGGTGAAGCCAGCCCGATGAGGACTGCCATTGGAGCCCGATCACTGTGGCTACAGTTTAGATTAATTATCAAGAAAGTCCGCTGACCAAGTGCACGTGCTCACCACAGTCCATAGGCCTTGAGACTTGTTTGGCCATTTATGTTATATCGGGCTCCCCGTATGTTTGTTCCATCGAACACAAATGCTCATGAAGCTGGTATTCCTTGGGCCATATCAACATTCATAAAGTCAATATGGTGGGCCACTGAGTTATTACATGATATGCCTCACAAACATGCCCGATTGCCTCGGGCTGATGATTATTACTCGTATGTTCTATGGGGCTGAGACTTTCTTTGCCTTGTATCATTCTGCCAACACTTGGTTATTACTATTGAAAAGGTGATATGGTGGGCCCAAGGCCAAGTCAAAATCTAATTGGCTTTGGTTGGTGAGCATGGAAGACACTAACATATTCGGGCCCACCAGTGATTCTAATGTTGACAAAAGCCAAGTTGGTTTTCATTATTTTCATCGGGCATGTACAAATTTTTGCTTTTATATTCATCAGTTGCCTGGCTTGGTATGTTAATTAGGCCACGTGCCATTCAATTGTCACATTAATTCTGATCAAATGATTCATAATGAAATTCCTAACAAAGGAAAACAAAAAGAAAATGAAGAAATAAATTAAATAGGATAAAAGAAAGAACTAATAGAAAAAAAAATTAAATAAAGAAAAACGGAAAGAGAAAGGAATGTGACCAAGAATTAACCTCACTATTGGCATGATATCACAATGTGCACTAGCAGGTAGGGGGCATTGAAGTCAGAACAACAAATAACTCATATGCACATAAATATAGGGAACCAATTCAATGACAAGGAAGTCATCAACATACGTGAATACAACATTATGGCGTTCGGGCACCACATCCTGTAAATCTTCTTCTTCCCACGGTTCTCACATTGAGTCATTCTCCTATTATTCCAAAAGGGCTTCATCGACTTCCCTAACAAAGTACCCTTCAGGTTCTCCTTCCTCTTCAGGAAATTCCATGTGCTCAAAAGGATTGATATGGAGGAGAGCAGGGTTAAAAGGGATGTACCCATGGGTCAGATCCACTACATCATCTGCCCCTGGTTCTAGATAAGGAGAAAAGCAGAATGCTATCTCGTCGGCAGTCCAAGGAGGGTTAGGATATTCCGAATCAGCCCATGACCCTATAGAATGAACATCATCGTCCCTCATATTTAATATCCTGCAAGAGAGAGTCAGTAAGGAATAGCAGATTAAAAATTGAAGTCACATTCAAAAAGACAGAGAAGAACAAAACAAAATGAAATGCAGTAAAAGAACGAGTACAACAACATAATGTGAACATGCTTTGATATTTTAGGTGGAAGGATAGCCGGGCTCATCTAACTCGATGTGCTCAGCTTCTGGTAAAAAGTTCTCCAAGAACGGTTTTAGTCTTTGGCCGTTAACCTTGAAACAATCATCGTTCTTGGGATTCACTAACTCAACAGCCCCATGTGGAAAAATAGATTTGACAAGGAATGGGACTGTCCACCGGAATCGGAGCTTACCTGGACAAAGGTGTACGCGAAAGTCATACAGTAGGACTTTCTGCCCTGGCTCGAAAGATTTTCAAAGAATCGTTCTATCGTGGCGAGCATTTAACCTTTCCTTATGTAGTTTAGCATTATCTTATGCATGTCGACGTATTTCTTCCAGTTCAGCCAACTGGAGTCTCCAGAGATGACCTCCCTCTTTAATGTCGAAGTTCAATGAGCGTGTCGCCCAATATGCTTTGTGCTCGATTTCGACAGGAATGTGACATGCCTTTCCATATACTAACCTGTACGGGGACATCCCCAAGTTTGTCTTATAAGCGGTACGATATGCCCATAGAGCATCAGTCAGTTTATAAGCCCAGTCCTTTTTGTTGAAACTAACTGTCTTTTCTAGTATAAGCTTGATTTTGCGGTTAGCCAATTCTGCCTGCCCGTTTATTTGTGGGTGGTAGGCTAGAGCGATCTTGTGGTTTACCCCATATTTCTTGAGTAGCGATTCCAAAGGCCTATTGCAAAAGTGCTTGCCTTGGTCACTGATTAACGCTTTTGGGGTTTTGAAACGCGACAGAATGTGTTCTATAAGAAAGGACATTACTATTTTGTGGTCATTGCTTCTCGTCGATATTGCTTCCACCCATTTTGATACATACTCTACAGCTAGGAGTATGTATTCACAGTTATTAGATTTTGGAAGTAGGCCCATGAAGTCTATGCCCCAACAATCAAATATTTCAATTGTGATAATTGGAGTTAAGGGCATGGAGTTCCTTTTTGAAATTTTACCAAGCTTTTGGCAGCGTTGGCACATTTTGCAAAAAGCATAAGCATCATTAAACATAGTGGGCCAATAGAAACTATTGTGTAGAACTTTTTGTGCAGTCTTTTGTAAGGCAAAATGACCTCCGGAGGCTTCAGAGTGGCATGAGACTAAAATTACGGTTATATCCTCATTAGGGATGCAACACCTGATGACCTGATCAGCTCAATACTTAAATAAGTAACGGTAATCGAAAAAGAAATGATGTGCGAATAAGAGGAACCGTTTCCTATCTTGATTTGACCAATGTCTAGGAGTCTCTCCCGTAATAAGGTAATTTATTAGATTCGTGTACCAAGGCAAACTGGAAATAGCTATCAGTTGCTTGTCTGGGAATTCATCTTTGATTGGTACGGGTTCAGTGTTGTCAGTAAATGTCAACCGAGATAAGTGGTCAGCGACCACATTTTCCACTCCCTTTTTATCCTTAATTGTGATATTAAATTCTTGGAGTAGGAGTATCCAACGAATAAGCCTCTGTTTCGCATTCTTCTTAGATAGGAGGTACTTGAGGGCCGAATGGTCTGTAAAATAGACGATTGGGGATCCTATCAGATATGACCTGAATTTGTCTAGAGCAAAAACTATTGCCAGCAGCTCTTTTTAGGTAGTCGTATAGTTCATATGAGCTTCGTTAAGTGTTCGACTAACATAGTATATTACATAGGGCTTATTATCCTTCCTCTGTCCTAGGACTACACCAATGGCGTAGTCACTAGCGTCACACATTAGTTGGAAAGGCAAACCCTAGTCGGGTGCCTGGATTATTGGTCCGGAGGTAAGGTGTTCCTTTAGTGCGTTAAAGGATGTTTGACAGTTTTCTGACAACTCAAAAGGTGCATCATTGACTGAGAGTTGGCACAGTGGTCGGAAGATCGCACTAATGTTTTGGATAAAGCGACGATAAAATCCTTTGTGCCCCAGAAAAGATCGGATGTCTTTAACTATACGGGGGACAGGTAGGTTCGAGATTATATCGATTTTTGCTTTATCAACTTGGATACCTTTATCGGAAATAATGTGGCCAAGGACAATTCCCTTGGTCACCATGAAGTGAAACTTCTCCCAGTTCAGTACTAAGTGTTTGTCCTCGCATCTTGCCAATACACGTTCCAGATTATCTAAGCAATTTTCAAAACTATGGCCGAACACTAAGAAATCATCCATAAAGACTTTGAGTGTTTGTTTGACCATATCACTGAATATGCTCCACATGCACCGCTGAAAGGTAGCAGGTGCATTGCATAAGCCGAAGGGCATACGACAATAGGCGAATGTACTGAACTGACAAGTGAAAGTAGTTTTCTCCTGATCCTCAGGAGCAATTTCAATTTGATTGTCCCCACTGTATCCGTCCAAGAACCAATAGTACTTATGACCCGCCACTCGTTCTAACATCTGATCCATAAATGGTAGTGGAAAGTGGTCTTTTCGAGTCACAGTATTTAATTTTCAGTAATCAGTACACATCCGCCATTCGGTGGGGACGCGTGTTGGTACTAACTCGCCATCTTTGTTTGGGATAACCGTTATACCGGCCTTTTTGGGCACCACATGGGTTGGACTAACCCAAGGGCTGTCAGAAATAGGATATATAATCCCAACGTCAAGAAGTTTTAGGACTTCCTTTTTGACAACTTCTTGCATATTGGGATTCAGATGCCTTTGCATTTGTCGTGAAGGTTTAGCATCTTCCACCAGATATATCTTATGGGTACAAACAGATGGGCTGATGCCTTTTAGGTCAGCAATAGTCCATCCTAATGCTCCCTTATGCAGTTTAAGCATTTGAATTAACTTATCCTCTTGTTCAGAATTCAACGTGGCTGAGATTATAACCTGATAAGTCTTTTCAGTCCCTAGAAAAGCGTATTTGAGCTCTTTCGGAAGCTCCTTTAATTCTAAATTGGGAAACTGAAAGTTTGAAGGCATGGCTAACTTCGTTTTTAGAGGCAAGGGTTCATATGGTGTAACCCACATGCATTCAGCTCTATCTTCCTCTTTTGTTTCCATCATGAGGCATGCATGATTTAGGGCAGCATCCAATGGAGTTGAATCATTAGGTTTTTAGACTGCGTTATATTGTGACACTACTACTTCCAAAGGATCTTTATAGTCAACGAAATTGGCCTCATCTTCGATGACCGTCTCAATGTAGTTGACTTCTTCTTCGTCCTCATATTCGTCAGGTCAGGGATTTGAAAATATCTTGACATTTAAGGTCATGTTCCTGAATACGATGGTCATGATACCACTTTGTATTTTGATTATGGCATCTATGGTGGTAAGGAATGGACGTCCAAATATCACCGGGATTTGTGAGCATGGGTTAGACACCGGTTCAGTGTCCAAAATCACAAAATTGACCAGGAAGACAAATGTGTCTATTTGTACAGGGACATCTTCTAGTATTCCTCTAGGATATTTAACTGACCTATCTGGCAGTTATAACGCAACTCGGGTAGGTTTGAGTTCACCCAACCCTAGTTGTTTATAAAGTGAGTATGGCAGCAGGTTCACGCTTGCTCCTAGATCAAGGAGTGCGTTGTCTATCCTTTGATTTCCAATACGGAACAAGATAGTTGGAGTGCCGGGGTCTTTGAGCTTCAGAGGTAATTCATTTTGAATGATTGCGCTTGCTTGGCAAGCGACCTAAGCATGTTTTTTTACACTTTGGCTCCTTTTTACCGTATATAAGTCTTTTAGGTTTTTAGCATAGGCCGGCACCTGTTTGATTGCATTAAGGAGTGGAAGATTTATCTTGACTTGTTTAAACAATTCCAAGAACTCCTGATTCTTTGCCTCATTTTGGGGTTTCTTAAGCCTTTGAGGGTAAGGCGCGGGGAAAGGGCATTTAGGTAATTCATCATTGATAGGCTCCTTTCCAGGCTTTCTCTCAACTTTTTCTACTTCTTTAGGAGTGTCATCATTTGATTCTACTGGTTTATCATTAGTGGATAACTCATTTTCTTGAGTGGATGGTTTGCTTTAATTTACCACTTCATCCTCTTCATACTCCTCGGGAGCAGAATGAGGCATGTTTTGCCCTATGACCTTGCCGCTTCTCAGTGTAGTCACGGCTTTTGCTTGTTCATGATTAGTGGGACCATTGTTGTATCCCTTAGGATTTTGAAGTGGTTGAGCAGGAAACGTTCCACTTAACCCCTCTTGTCGTGCATCCATTCTCTCTAATGTTGTAGACATTTTACTCATCATTTGAATTAACTGTTGTGTTAAATTCGCATTAGAGATTCGATCTTCCTCCTGCACATTTTTGTGAGGTGGCACATACACATTTGCTTGCGGATTATGAAAGGGTTGAGCATGATTATAGTTATTTGATCTATTTTGATTGAATGGCTGGGACTGCCTATTGTATTGCCCTTGATAGTGATTATTGTTAATGTAGGGCTGTTGTTGTTGATATTGGTTTTGGGTCCCAGCATCGTTTTTCCAATCAAACTAGGGGTGATTCCATCTATTGTTATTCTGAACGTTGTTATTACTATAGGAATTCACCACCCCCCTATACCCTTGCATGTCATTCATTTGCATGGGGGGTTGTTCTTGAAAGTACGGCACATTGGGACAGTATTGATTGGTGTGTCCCAATATGTTGCATGTGCCGTACGGTTCTTCATGTAAAACTTGCCTAGAACACTCTCCTTTCAATGCCAACTCTTCTACCTTTTTAGCTAGTTCTTCATATTTACTCATTAGATGATCCTCACTTTTTAATTGATATAGGCTCTTCTCCTCTACACAGGATATCTGTGAGCATGGGACATCTTCTGAATTGGACCATTCATGGGCATGTTCAGCTAGCCACTCAAAGTGAGCTTCAGCTTCTTCAGTATTTTTGCGAAGAAATGGCCCTGAACTCATAGTTTCGACCAACTTTTTAGTTTCACCATTTAACCCTTCGTAAAAGTAGCTTATGGTTCGCCATTTTTCATACCCATGATGTGGGCATGATGGAAGCAAATCCTTGAAACGCTCCCAAGTTTGGGTGAAGGTTTCGTTGTTTTTTGGTTTGTAAGAGTTAATTTGTCGCTTAAGCTCGGTGGTCATGCGAGGAGGAAAGAATTTCTTTAAAAATGCAGTGTTCATCATATTCCAGGTATAGATTGAATTTGGCTTTAAAGTGAGCAGCCACGCTTTTGCTTTATCCTTCAAAGTGAAAGGAAATAGCATTAGGCGTGTCACGTGTACAGGATAATTTTGTGAAAATGTTTTACAAACATCTTCGATGTCCTTGACATGTAGATATGCCTTCTCGCTATCAATTTCATGGAATGTTGGAAGGAGTTGAATCATTCCATTGCGAAATTAAAATTCGCCAGCATGAGGTGGAATGAGAATACAAGAAGGTGTTGGAGCGTGTTCAGGTGTCATGAGATCGCACAAAGGACGAAGAGAATCATCAATTGGTACGACCACATTCTCACCGTTTTCACTTTGATTGTCGGCCATTGAATCTGTTGGTGTTACTAAAGGATTAATAAAACTAGATGAATCGGATGAGTAGAGTGGGTTTCCGTAAGTTCCTTCAAAGGAATTGTCGGACATAAAAGGAAAGACCCTAAGTAGTTTTAATCTAAAGACTAAAAGACAAAAGAAAACAGAAAGAGATAAGAATAGATTGAGGTAATCTAAGCGTTAGCTTGTCGATTCCCCGGCAACGGCGCCAAAAACTTGACACGAGAATTTTTCTGTGTGCGCTTGTGTGCTATACCCAAGTGTAGGTAACCGTGCAAGTAGTAATCTGGTTAAGACCAGGTCGATCCCACAGGGTAGGTGTTAAACTAAATACCTAGACTAATCTCTAATAGGAAAATAAAAATCAAGATTTAAAGGGTGTAGAACACAAAGTTCTACAAAGTAACTACTAAAATTAAAGCAACTAAAATAATTTAAACTAACGATTAACTAACTAACTAAAGCAATGTTTAAAAATGTGTTTTTCTTAATAAAGGGGAATGTTGGGATTACATAAATCCACCGCAACCTAGCCATCTACCATGCAATTATATTGAAGCTCAATAGAGTACATCTTCTATAGTATTATGTATTTCTCTTAGGATAAAGAATCCATAGCCCTTTCATGACCGAGACTATGTCATCACAATTAAGTTTGAAACATATAAAAGCGGTTTAGATCAATAGTTAAGACTCGCGCCTACAATGGTGTTAGCATTGAGGGTCGTTTGCAAAATGTATTGAAGAAAAATGCCTTAAGGCTTTAAGTTTAAAGACTATTTCGACAAACTGAGCATTTGGGGATAGTTTAATAACAAATTTGTAAAGCAGAAAGTCAGAAATACTGCATAAAATGTTTTCAAGAATCCAAGAGTTTGATCGATCGACGCGTTTTCAATCGATCGACCATGTCTCAGTTCCGATCGATCACTCGACCATGTCTCTGTTCCGATCGATCGAACACACTTCGATCGATCGAACACAGGAATTATTCTACTGCATGGCAGGGGCGTAAGATCACGGTTTGATTGTGATCTCCCAACCTGGGGACTACTCAGACATAGTTTGGAGTGTCGTAGATTCGTTTTTAACGTAAAAGTCCATTAAGGTGTTGTTTGGTTGTGATTTTATCATGAAATATTTAAAAATCAATGGTGTAAACTTATTTAACGTGCATAACTACAAGTTTAGCAGATTAATCTATAGTAAAGTACGAGCAGAATATAACTAATGCAATAAAAGTAACCTGGAATGAAGAACTTATATTACACTTAAAAGAATCCAAGAAAAATCAATAGAAATCTTGATAAACCTACAAAAGTAAGAAAAAAACTCTCTTCTCTCTATAAAACTGATGAAAAGTAAAAGTGGGCATCCTTTCCAGGGTTAAAAGTTTGTTTTTGCTGCGTGCGCGTTATTTCTGATAAAAGCCATGTTCAATCGATCGAACAGCTCTCGATCGATTGAACTTCTAGGATCTTCGAACGCTTGAACGGCAGTCGATCAATCGAGACTTCGATCGCTCAAAAGCTCTTCGATCACTTGAAACCTCCTTTTTATGATTGAGTTGTCTTCATTAAAACCAAGCACTTCCTTTTATCATTCTAATCTAATTCTTCACACAGCAATAGTAATCTGCACAAATAACCACTAAAACAGAACCACTAATCATAGTTTAATCAAATTGTGTGTAAACTGGCATTGTAATTCAAATTGTAGATAAACAAAGGAATTGTAAACTATTTTAGTGCATTTTCTTATTTTAGCGCGGCTGTATTTTACAAATACCCCCGCTTATCAGATTCACACAACTCAAACTTCATTTCATCATTTAGATGATAAAGAACAAGTAAGTAAATAAAGAAAAATAAAAATAAATGAGGTAAGAAGAGATGAACATATATATACAAGCAAGTAAATAGCAATCAATAGATGATAATCAATGTGATACTAGACTTGTAGCTTGGTGCTTCACTCATAGATATTGACATTTGGACATGGAAGTAGCTTCCTAACGCAAGAATGCTCAAGAATGGTGATTGGGGGTATTTGGAATGTGAAGTATAAGAGAGGCAATAGAAGAAAACAAGATTAAAACTCACTTTCTTATAGAAAATCAATGGGAGAAGATCCCTTTCCTTCTTCTAAACCTATCTCTATCTCTCTTTCTCTTTACAACTTCTATGGACTTTGCACTTGGCCCCCCCCTAATGAAGAGCAATGGGGGGTTTATATAGACTAATTTGGGGAGGTTTTAGGATTTAGAAAGTGCTCCCATTGGTCCCAAACATCTATGAACATAAAACTACATCGTTTTAGTTTTTAATTAATCAAATTGGACCACCAAATTAATTACAAAAAAGGACTTTGCGAGGTTTGAGTTCCGCCATGGAACTAGCCATGTGCCACCGCGGTAGTGGCCCAGTGATGCCGCGGCACTGCTCCTCAGATGCCCAGAAAATTATCTTTAGGCCCCCAGAGGTTCCGGTATTCGTGAAAAGGCCCTATTTCGTCTGAAATTCACAAAAAATGACTATGAACTCCAAACTGAGCTTGGGATATGCCATTGGAAAGGTATCGGAGTCTACTTTCTATATTAAATGTTTCGGAGTCAGGTTACTTTGAAAGGTTTTATGGTATTCGCGATAAAAGCCAATTTGCTCACCTTTTTCACTTTCGGAAATTTATAATAAATCCATTTTAAATCCAAATATAACGTGCGATATACTGTTGGAAAGCTATTGACCTCTAGTAACCATGAAAAATGTTTGAAAATTTTTACGGTGCTCCAGTTTTGAAGTCAACTTTTAGGTCAAATCGATCAAACCTGGGATCTTCCGAAAGTTCTGGGAACGTCTGGGAGTTCCCAGGAGCTGACGTTTTCGTCTGATTTTCTTTTAAAACTTGTTTTAGTACTTTTCACATGTTCCAGAATGATCTTGGAATTTGTTGGTAAATTCGGATGATTTTGGTCAAACCCTGGTCAAATTTGGTCAAATCTTGGTCAAACCAGTCAACGGGGACTTTCTGGGAACTTCTGGGACTTTCGGGGGTCTCTGGGAGCCGATGATTTCATCTTATTTTAATTTAGAACTTATTTTGTTGTTTTTCTTACGACGTTGCACGTTTCCAGAACATTTGGTCCGAATTCAGGAGCGTTCGGGCTTTCTGGGGTATTTTGGTCATTCTGAGCATTTTGAGAGATAGAACTAATTTCCAGGAGTCCTTTTTGAGTCTTTTCAATCATTGTGAACTACCAAGCTATGTGTCTCCTAAATCTGATAGCCGACAAAATGGGGTGTCTACAGTTTGTCCCTCTTTGGCATGAACTTACGAGGCAACGCATGTCGAAAGCGAGTGCCAAAGCTTTGAAGAGATAGGTCTTTTTGGAGGCTATAGATTTAGGATAAAAAGGCATTGCAAAAGTTGTAATGATAGAAACATGATGCTGGGGCCAGGGCTGGTCGTGCTCTTCGTGAACTGCCTACGTATTCCAAGGAGAATCAGACTAGGACGTAGTACGGGGCACAAAGGAACAAATCGCGCATGCCCAATAAGATAGGTGAATGCTATGCTATAAGGATGATATGCAATGCATGGATGTGATATGAATTGTGTCCTGAGTCCTATCATGTCTAGTGTTTTGATCCTAGTATGAGCTGGTGCTATGGGATGTGTGCCACCCCAAGTGGACTTATATTTTGCTAGTGTTGAATCTAATGCAGTGGTTGATCCTAATGAGGATACCAAGGTGTTGAAGACTCTGGGTCTTGGGTAATCTTCTTAAATTACTGGAAGTGTGCTTCACAAGCGAATGTAATCAGATGTGGGGTCCCTGAGGACGTCAATCAAAGATGAAGTTTGACAGATAACCGATGGACATGAAAGTCCTGGATACAGAAACCCTAAGAATTCAAGTGATGGACATGAAAACCAGAGATGTCAAGCAACGGGCACGGAAGGACCATTAATGGACATGGAAGCCCAAGATTTTGAATGAGAACGATGAACACAACATATTTGAATAAGAGTGATGGTAAACTAATGATGATTAATGGATTGACAATTAACGAATCGAGATGACGAGTAGATAATGAACTAGGTGACTGTCATGGGTTGGACCAACGGTTGGACTAACCGTGATCAGAAGAACTGACCATGCACTAATTAAGGTGATGAGTCAACAGTGAACTACTGTGTCTATCATGGATTGGACTGATGATGACAAGTCGACAGTGAACTACTGTGACTGTCATGGATTAGATCAATAGTTGGACTAATCGTGATCAGAAGGACTGACGATGTATGAATCGAGATGATGAGTCGACAGTGAACTACTATGACTGCCATAGATTGGACTACCGATGTACGAATCAAGATGACGAGTCAACAGTGAACTATTGTGACTCTCAGGATTGAACTAATGATGTCCTAATCAAGATGACGAGTCAACAGTGAACTACTGTGAGTGTCATAGATTGCATTGATGATGTACGAATCGAGATGATGATCAACAGTGAACTACTGTAACTTTCAGGATTGAACTAATGATGTACTAATCGAGATGACGAATTGACAGTGAACTACTGTGACAGTCAGGATTGAACTGATGATGTACGAATCGAGATGACGAGTCAACAGTGAACTATTGTGACTATCAGGATTGACCTAATGATGTACTAATCAAGATGACGAGTCAACAGTGAACTACTATGGCTTTCATAGATTGCACTAATGATGCACAAATCGAGATAATGATTCAATAGTGAACTATTGTGACTGTTAGGATTGAATTGATGATGTACTAATCGAAATGACGAGTCGACAATGAACTACTATGACTGTCAGGATTGAACTAATGATGTACAAATCGAGATGACGAGTCAACAGTGAACTACTGTGATTGTCATGATTGAACTGATGATGTACTAATCGAGATGATGAGTCTACTATGAACTATTGTGACTATTAGGATTGAACTGATAATGCACGAATTGAGATGACGAGTCGAGAGTGAACTACTGTGATTGTCATGGATTGAATTGACAATGTACGAATCGATAAGCCTGTTGGGGATAAATTGAATATGTTGGGGGTGAAACGACTCTACTAGGGATGAAAGTGGTTTCTTTTGTGGTCTTGACTAAGATACACCATATTTGTTCAAGACACTTTTTTGGAGATGAACTAGCTCTATTGGGAATGACTTTGTTGGGGATGAGAAGTTTTGACTGGGGAAAGAATGGTTGCACTACGAATAGAGTAATTCAGCAGTTGATGATGAACATTTGTGACATGATTTCGGGTTGCTTGCTGAGGAGCTGGTTGAAGATAGCCAGTGGATCTTATGAATTGATTTTATGAAGGCAAGTGAATGTGATTGAAGGGGTGTCACCAATGTTGGAGGTTCTTGGGACTCATATCATGTTGTAGACTTGACAAGTGCAGTAATGGTGTTTGGAATTTCTGCTTGTATCTATAGGCTTTATAATTGGTAATCACTTTAAGCCCACACATTTGAGACCATTAGGATAAATGGACTTGATAGAACCAACGATGACAAGGGAAATTGAATTGGTTTGTATGTTCCTTGAACTCTGATACAGTTTCGATCAGTTGATTATTGACTCGACAAAAGTAACGACACGAAATGCCCAAATTAGCATAATTAAATGTGTCTCTATCATAAATGGTGTACTGCTAATCTTTTATGTTCACTCCTCATCTTAATATGATAGTACTATGCTGATAAATTTGGTTTTTAAAAACTCCTCCGTATTGATCTAATCAATTTTCTACTTCTCCTAGGAAGTGCTTTGAATTAGTGCCTTAGCTTTTAGAATAAAAGATGCTTTATTTCAAAATTTTCAAAACAACTTGGTGACTTGAAAACTCTCCCTTGGTGTGAAGGGATCATGTTAGGCAAACAGAGTTTGCCCCTAGTTTGAGGTGTACGAAGTGGAATTTATAGGTAAACGAGGTGGGCGACAGAAGTTTGGCCCTAGTTTGGAATGATGGTTTATTGGAGGTTTTGGGCAAACGAGGTAGGTGACCGAAGTTTTCCCCTTGTATAAAGGGTAGATAGTAAAATTCAGGCAAATGAGGCGGGTAACCAAAGTTTTCCCCTAGTATGGAAGGTGATTTTACGGCTTGAGGCAAGGACCATGACTTTAATCTCTCAAATGCTCATAACTTTTGCCTAGGCACTAGTGAAGTGACCTAGCGAGCTCTTTTCTCTCTTTTGTTATTGCTCACCTTGGATTTAGCTCTAATTTTTGCCTAGGCGTCCTTTCGGATTTGTGACCTAGCGAGCCATCCTTCTTTTTTTAAAGCCTGCCTACGTACCCCCGAGCGGGGATTAGGTCCAACGTAGTTCGGCCTAAAGTCTTGAAAAAAAGGGGGTTGATTATGATAGTGTCGACCAAACCAATGCGATTGCCTACGTATCCCTGAGTAGGAATCAGGTCGAGCGTAGTTCAAGGCAAGGCTTGGAAAGAAATTGGTTGAGGGTTTTGAAAACCAATCGTCAAAGAAGTTTAAACTTATCTCACTTGTGGTAGCCTTGAATAAAAGGATTCAGTTTTGATCTCCCATTTTTTTTTTCTTTTCTTTTCTTTTCTTTCTGAGGATTTATCCTTTTCACTTTCGCCTAGCCAGCCAATTTTACTTTTCATGTAGTTAATTCTTGTGAGATCTTTTGATCACAATTTTAGAATTCCAAAATGTGCGTATCAGTTCTCAAAATTTATTTGTGGTCATTCTGAGCCTTTTGAAATGTGATCTAGGCATGTTCTTATGATGTACTTTGAAGTGTACAATTCTCTGTATTACCAAAATTTTCTTCCTCTCATTTTCTCCATCATTTTGACTGGCTAAGGTCAGATCTTGGAAATCAACACCTTTTTCAGCTCTAACTTTTGCCTAGGTGCCCTTTCGGGTTTTCAACCTAGCGAGCTTTTCTTTTCTTTCTTTTTTTTCTCTTTTCATTGTTTTGTTTTTTTTTTTTTTTTAAATTTTGACAGGGGAGAAGAAACTCATTGAAAGTGTTTGGCTACCATCAAGGTCTATGTTTGCATTGCATCCTTTCAACAGACATATTGTATAGCTCCCCATTGGATTGGGCTCAAGGCTTTGAAATGGTGGAAAAAGGGTGTTGGGCAAGCCCCAAGTCGGTTTCAAACACGTCTTTGCAAGATTGAGGCAAGAACATCTTTAAATTCTTAAAGTAAACTATTCAATTCTCAGCTCTTCATCGGTGTCAGCGTGAAATTGACTTTGACCTTTTAGGATTCTTTTTTGTTTTGTTGTAGAAAAAATATTAGCAGAGCAATATCTATGGTAATTTGAAAAGTGACATTTCAGTTTGATGATTCATGTATTTATGACTAGACACATTAGATTAAGCAAAATGAGATTTCAATCCATTAAAGGAGAAGGATTGCATTTCTTGGTACAGACTCAACCGAACTTTAAAAATAGACGGACTCGACCACAAGATTACTCTTGAAATAGACTTGAAACATAGAACATACTCAACTTGGTCTCAAATAGAGTGTCACGATGACTCGTTTGTTATTCTTATTCTATTTTTTCTTCTTTTTAGCAGAAGTTCCAAACACCATCACTTTACTGCATAGCTTCAACACTCATTGGCATCATCAAAAGGGATCACTCGAGCGATTGATCCAAGCCAAGATAGTGGATAGGATTAGGATGGGGTACATCCTCTATGAGGTTCTAAATGTCATGGAGGAGGCAGATGCATTGATCGGTGGCATGGCCTAGATTTTGGTGGTAAGCACATCGTAGGCTCATGTTGTAGTGGGAGGGTATGGGATCCGGTGGCGACTTGTGAGGCAGGAGCTGTAGGTGGCCCTTTTTGAGTAGGTAGTCTAAGGCTGTGGAAAGGGGAACATCAAGTTTAGAGAATTTGCGTGGGCCTTTTGGGAGATTTGGCAGAATAGACTGGTATGGACGGAGAGGGTAGTCTATTGGTTGGTTACTAAGCGCATTGACATCTGAGGAGGCTAAGTGATAGTTGGGTCTCTTGGACTGGTGATGGGGCTCATCATTCTTGAACTTTCCTTCTCTGATAGCATCCTCTATTCTGGTGCCTATTTCAAACACTTCTTCAAATGTTGAGATGGACTAGTAGAGTAGTTTGTCGTGGTACACTGGTTGCATGTTCTTGACCAGCATACGTACTTGCTCTTTCTCAATAGGTCTGTAGACTATTTGGGCCACTTTATTCCTCCATCTGCTCAAGAACGTAGCAAAGGACTCAGTGATGTTTTGCCTAGTCGTCTCTAGGTCCCGGATGGTGACATCAAACTCTTGGTTGTAAGAGTAGTGATCAATAAAAGTTCTAGCAACATCTTCCCAGACTTAGGTCTTAGAAGCTTTAAGAGTTAGGAACCAAGATAGTGTGGCATTCTTGAGGGTTTGAGGGAATAGCATCACTATGTACTCATGAGTGCATCTTATAGGTTGGAAGATGTTCATGCACAACTTGATGTGACTTTTTGGGTTCCCGGTCCCATCAAAGCGATCAATTTTTGGCATTTTGAAGTTCTCGGGTAGTTTCACTTTGACGGGTTCGAACAGGCCTTCTAGATCTAGCATGTAATCGTTAACCGCCTTGCTCTTTCTTAGTACACTTTCTAGCTTGTCTACTTTATCCATCTTTTCTTGAAACTTTTTCTCATATACAAGTGGCGGGACCCCATAAAACCATTCTTCTTCCCCGTTATTCTTATGTACAAAGACGGGAGGTAGTACAAACCCAGGTGGTGGTGGTGGCATGAACCCTACTGGTGGTGGTGGGAACCCATATGGGTACCGTGGCTGCTGCTGTTTCAGTTCTTCCATGAAACTCAAAACTTGGGCCATGCGATCAGATTGCTCGCTTATGGTTTCTCCCAACTCAGTAACCTTGTTTTCTAATTCTTCCTGATTCATGTTGGAATGACTTAGCAGGCTAATTCTGACCAAATGACTGTTCAAACTTCTAACTCATGACGAGGATCCTAGTTGTTGACTTCGGGAATCTATACTGACCTACATATTTGAAAGGAAGGGTGTATCAAATTTTGATAGTGATGACTAGACAAACAATGATAGTGATATTAACGAAGATGGACTGACTTATGTACAGACTGACTGAGATAGTGTGTGCAGACTGATGAGAATGGTGCATGCACATAAGACAAGCATGTGGATGCAAGCCCTAATCTATATGATGCTCCTATTTATAACAGATAGCAATTAAACAAGTAATGTCCTAGCCATATAGAGTGTGCTAACCTTACTTTCCAATATGCTCACCAAAGGATGACAGGGATTTTTGGGATATTTCGGGAAGTTTGGACAGAGTTTCTGGGAAAAATAGGGATTTGGAAGATTCGGAGGAATTTCCAGAAGTTATGGGAGTTTTTAGGAGAAATAGGGATTTTTGGTTGAATTGTACTGAACTTCTGGGAGAAACCAGTATTTTGGGTATTTCTGAGAAATATGGATAGAGTTTCTAGGAGAAACAAGCATATCTGGGCATTTTTAGGTGATTTGTTCAGAGATGCTGGGATTTTTGGAGAATCTGGGAGATTTGGGCAGAACTTCTGGGAAAACAGGTACTTTGGTTATTTGTTAGAAATTTGGATAGAGTTTCTGGGAGAAACTGATATATCTGGGAAAATCGAACAGAGTTTCTGGGAGAAACTGGTACATCTGGGAAATCTGGGAGATTTGGATGACGGTGATCATATTGTCTAACAAGTTTTCATACTCCTATGTCTTAGGACCAACAAACAAGGTTTGCGGTGTATATCTTTGTGAACGTGGAGCAGACATCCTTGTCATGGCGCCTAGGCAGGTCAACTCAATGTGATCACATGTGAGTGATTGCCTTGGGAATCATAAGAAATAGGTTCTGCCTCATGTCACATAAGCGTCTACACCGCACAGGTAATCCCGTTAGCGCATACAGCAGTTATATCATATTGTTCTATCTAAAAAGATAAATCAACAGTCCTATGAAAGGTTATACAGGAATATATATATGCAAAGGCTTAGTCAAAGAGGGTCCATTGACGAGAGTTCCAATATACCGTCAGAGAGACAGTACAGAAGTGTTTACTCTTTTTGATATACCTTGGAAGGTACAGTATCAATGGTGACTTGTGCCCTGGCACAGCAAGACCAAAAAAATGTCAGTGCCGCGTTTCAGACACAGTCGAAGGGGAAAAATGCAGAGTGCAATGCGGTGAACCAGACACAGTAAAAAGATGATTTTAAGGATGCTTATTATGAGTCAAACCTCTATATTATTTTGTTTTGAAAATAAATATCCCCAGCAGAGTCGCCAGATTGTGGACACGCGGAATTCCACCACTTGTTTGTTTTGAAATTGTTTTGAAAGGAAAAGAAAAGGTCTGTTGAAAATAGATATAGAGTTGCCACTTGGTATTTAAGGAACCAAGAAACCTATTTTTGACTCACCCAAATGGATAAAGGGCACCAGCCCTTCATAACCAAAGGACTTGGTTGGGGGTTTTGGTACGAGAGAGGAAGGAACTTTTGTCGCAACTAAAACACCCTCAACTCGCCCCGTCTCTCGACGTGCCTCAATTAACATCCAAATAATCATCTTATACTATGTATGGTTCGACAATTAATACTATGATAGGTATATTTCATCACACAAGAATTTTAAAATAGAAGATCAAAAGATAAGTTATCGTTCATAAGATATTAGCCAAATATCATGCAATACAAAAGTGAAAGATCACACAAACAAACCTAGGAAAAATTGTCTAATCACATATCAAGTAATAAAGTTTTCTAGTCTAAGGGGACATGAATTGTTCTTGAAACAAATAATCAAAGAAATCAAAATATGCTTAGCAAGCTAGTATGATGCATGTTAATCTTTGAGAAAAGAAGACCTCTCAATCGTAGGGATGGATGAGAAAGGATGATTAGATCGAGGGGAAACATGAACGTATGATCAAGTTGATTCCTTATAATCTTCTTAGATTAGGAGTCACAAAATCCCCAAATCTTCGCATGGATGCAATGTATGTATCTAGAATGTGCCAAGGTTATAGTGTGTTTTGTGTTCATGGATTCCTAGAATGACTTAGAAGTCTAGAATGTGTAATGAATGAATGAAGGAAATCACCATGGGATATGTACAAATGTAGTATGAACTACTTCCTAAGACATGAGCTAATTTGGAGCGCATGTAAGCATCAAATCAAAGGATGGAAGTAAAAGTATGCTTGCTGTGAATAGTGGACAGAACATTAACATGATATTTTGGAAATTGAAAAGAGAGGTTAGGTATATTTTCAATGCATGATTTTTTTATTCAGATCTTCCTTATTGTGTCGAGATCACAACTCAAAAAGCCAATCTTTAATAAATATTACAGATTGAGAGAAATCATATGAACAATAGAGGTTACTCAGAAACAGAGTTCGTACTTTCGACGGAAATGTAAAAAATCGTAGGAAATGTAAATCAATGATCTAGGGGCCTATTTTATAAAAACCATTCCCTAAGACACTGAAATTTAAGGCAAAAATAGTTTGGGACCACTCCTTTTGGAAAAGTTTCTGTAAAACAAGTTGAAAGTCGGCCAAGCTGCTGTGACAGTAAAGGCAGAATATCTAGAGAGAATGTTTGGACCAAAATGGAATCCTTCCAAGTATTTCCAAGTCAAACCAAAAATCATGGGTGTTCTCTAATGAGTTAGAAATACTTTTCAAGTGGTCTTGCATCCATACATTGAGTATTGAGTTCTAGAGAAATCTTTGAGCTCAGATCATTCACTGTTTTGACTCACTGTTTTAAAGATTTTGGGAAAAACTTGAGTTTTGTTTCTTGAGATCAAAATGAGAGGGTTTGAGAGGGGTTTTGAAATAGAGGTTTTGAAAGTATTTTTTTAACATCAAATAGAGATTATGATCTCTTGAAATATCAACATCAAACTCATCATCAAGAACCCCCATATTATTGGAGAGCTTCATTTTTATTTTGAACATAACTTCAAGGATACCTTGGAGGTATTGAAGCTTTAATCATTATCTATTAAACATGTTTTTGAGGTCAATAGCTACTATCTATAAGGATTCACTCACCTCAAACTTCATGTCATCATTTAGATGATGAAGAACAAGTAAGTAAATAAAGAAAAATAAAAAGAAATGAGGTAAGAAGAGATGAACATATATATAAACAAGTAAGTAAATAGTAATTAATAGATGATAATCAATGTGATATTGGACTTGTAGCTTGGTGCTTCACTCATAGATATTGACATTTGGACATGGAAGTAGCTTCCTAACTCAAGAATGCTCAAGAATGGTGATTGGGGGTATTTGGAATGTGAAGTATAAGAGAGGTAATGGAAGAAAACAAGATTAAAATTCACTTTCTTATAGAAAATCAATGGGAGAAGCTCCCTTTCCTTCTTCTAAACCTATATCTATCTCTCTTTCTCTCTACAACTTCTATGGACTTTGCACTTGCCCCCCACCAAATGAAGAGCAATGGGGGGTTAATATAGGCTAATTTGGGGGAGGTTTTGGGATTTAGAAAGTGCTCCTATTGGTCCCAAACATTTGTGCACATAAAACTACATCGTTTTGTTTTAATTAGTCAAATTAAATAAATTATAAAAATGGACTCTGTGAGGTTTGAGTGCCATCATGGCACTGGCCATGTGCCACTATAGCATTGGCATAATGCCGCTGCGGCACTGCTCCTCAGATGCCCAGAAAATTGTATTTAGGCCTCCAGAGGTTCCAGTATTTGTGAAAAGGCCCTATTTCGTCCGAAATTCATAGAAAATGCGTACAAACTCCAAACTGAGCTTGTGATATATCGTTGGAAAGGTATCAAAGTCTAATTTCTATATAAAATGTTTTGGAGTTAGGTCACTTTGAAAATTTTTACGATATTCATGATAAAAGCCAATTTGCTCGCCTTTTTCACCTTCGAAAATTCATAATAAATCCGTTATAAATCCAGAAATTATGTGCGATATACCATTGGAAAGCTATTAACCTCTGGTATCCATTAAAAATGTTTGAAAATTGTTACAGTGCTCCAGTTTCAAAGTCATCTTTTAGGTCAAATCGATCAAACCTGGGATCTTCAGAAAGTTCTGTGAACCTCTGGGAGGTCTCAGGAACTGACATTTTCGTCCGATTTTCTTTTAAAACATGTTTTAGTACTTTTAATATGATCCATAATGATCTTGGAATTTTTTGGCGAATTTGGATGATTTCGGTCAAACTCGGGTCAAACCGGGTCAAACCGGTCAACGGGGACTTTCTAGGAACTTTCGGGACTTCCGGGGGTCTCTAGGAGCCGACGATTTCATCCGGTCTTGCTTTAGAACTTATTTTATTATTTTTCTTATGACGTCGAGCTTTTCTAGAACATTTGGTCCGAATTTGGGAGATTTCGGGCTTTTAGGGGTATTTTGGTCATTCTGAGCATTTTGAGAGATAGAACTAACTTCCAGGAGTCCTTTTTTCGTCTTTTCGATCACTGTGAACTACCAAGCTATGGGTCTCCTAAATTAGATAGTCGACAAAATAGGGTGTCTACACCAAGTCATTTGTTTGATTCTCTCCTAAGCCAAACAAACCTTTAAGGTTGTATGTATCAGCCTCCAAGATTCAATTAGAAGTTTACTAGTTCAAAATATTGACAAAAATGTATAACAAGTAGTTCACTAGTTACGCCGTATGCTAATTGATGTAGAACAGAGATACACTCGAATTAAAAAGTTACGGTTGGCTTCGTTCTTCTCTTCCATTAATTTAAGATATTACATGTTTACCTATAATAGTAAAAGTCATGTGCGAGACATACGTTGTTAAATACATGTTATCTAGGCCAATTATCAGTGGTAAAGTGGCAAAATTGTCTTTGACTTTGTTAGATTTCAACCACGAAAATGTTCCTCAAAAAACTACTAAAGGGCAAGTCTTGACTAATTTTTTGGCTGATCACCTACACGTAGATATAAGTCTTGAAATCCTAAAAGGGGTTGAGATTCGATATGTGTCTGTCACCCTTTGGGTGATATGGTTTGATGGGTCTAGTACAGAAGAATCAGCAGGGGCAAGAATCATCCTCACATCCCCTTTTGGAAAAAAGACACAATTTTCTCTTAAAGTTGATTTTAAATGTTCAAATAGTCAGACTGAATATGAGGCTTTGATTGTTGGTCCTAAAATTTTGTTTGAAGTGAATGTTACAATAGTAAAGTTAATTGGGGATTTGTAATTGGTGATTAACCAATTAGTGTAAAAATACAATGTACATAATGACATTTTGGAAAAGTATCATACAGTCACTATAAGACTGATTGATAAGTACTTGGAGTTTATAGTAAAATATGTACATAGGGGAAAAAAAGAAGAAGCCAATGAATTGGCTCAAATTGCTTCTGGTCTTGGAATACCCACCGATGTTTTCCATAGGACGATTTTGGCAAAAAAAGTGTCTAAATCTTCAGTTTTGGAGGATGATAATACTATTTATATGATGCCTGTCTAGACTAATGAGAATGATTGGAGAAGCCCAATCATTAATTTTATGGAAAACCCTAACACAAGTACAAATGTCAAGATCAGAAGGAACGTAATGTACTACTCCCTGGCTGATGGTGAGTTGCTTAGAAAAGCAGCAGATGAATCAGTGTTTGTAGACACCCAATTTTGACCACACTATTAGGATTTAGGTTAGACAACCTCTTGATCGATTCAATAATGAAAATTACCCTGTGGAAGGTACTAGATTTAAGATAATATAAAAACCGGACATCGAAAAGTGATCCAAAGGTCGAAAAGCCCTTTTTCAAGCATAAAATCCCAATTTTGTTAAAAACATCTCTCACAATTCACATTCACTCAGAGAAAAAAAGAGATGAAATGTTCTAAACGCAGTATTCTAGGTATCCAGAGAATTAATTTCAAAGAAAAACTCAAATCGATGCATATTAGAAAGTAATTTGAAAAAGGAAGTCGTTTAATTTCAAAAAGATGACAAAAGTTCTAGGAGATTTTCAAACTTCAATTGTCATTTAATTCTTATCTTAATTCTTCTCAAAAAAATTTTATACTGAAATTTAACTTGATAGCTTTCCAACGGAATGTAAACAAATGATTTGAGAGACCAAAAAGAATTGTGTAGAAAATATGAAAAAGCAGTGCACATGAAACTTGAAATAGGGCACAAGGGCAATCAGGGAAAAGAGAATAAGTGATGGACGCTCATAGAAAGGGTGTGGAGTCTTGATTGTATGCCACCACCTACCAATTTTCACCTGCCATTTCATTTTTTGCTTCCAGACCCTTCCAGGAGGCTCCCTGTGCAAAGAAATGACCCAAAAACCGCGTCAAGGCACTGAATTGGCCATTTAAACCCCATTTTGATGTAATACCATGTATTTTTAGTATTTAATAATACAAAGAGATTCTATATACTTTCTTTGTCCATACTTGCAGTTTCATTTTCAAGTGATTGAAGTTGTTTCAAGAGATTGAGAGTTTTAA